>JAHLJT010009436.1:132830074-135330412 GCA_031308135.1 Acheta domesticus | reverse complement strand
AATTTAATATTTAGGCAGAAAATCTCAGGGCGCTTATCTGGGATATTCAAAAATGAAAATTACGATTCTTTCGCTTATTCGAGCCCCACTGTGGGAAAGCCAATTGCAACTACCCTCGGGTCTTCGGTTGGGCGCCTCAGACCGGGTAGCCGGTCCCGCTCAGTTCGAACAGATTACCTGAAACGGCGAAGATGAGGAAGCGGTGGCCTAGGTTAATGAGAAGTCAGAACATGTGGAATTTAGAACAAGTTGAATTTATTCATTAAAAAAAAGACAACGCTATGGTCTGGTGATGATAACTCGGCGAGCATGCCCCCAAAGTCGACATAAAACAAAAAATTAAATGTCATGCACATAAGAGAACAAAAATTACACAAGTGATTACAATCAGATGAAACTCTTCTTCGCGGCGCGAATTCCCGCTTGACGGCCCTGCGCGGCCGGGAAATCCTCTTCGTCGCACCGGTCGCGAGTAAGTTAACACTGATTGTCTGATGTAGTGTTCACAACCTCTCGATCGCGGTAGCGAACATAAGACACACTCGAACAAAATCCTCTGTTAGCGGGCCTGCGCCACCCACTGAAGTTGAACGACCTCAGGTCAGCTGGCTGCGAGGTTCGTGGCGAGCGAGGGGCGCCGCTCGGAAATGTAGGTCAGATCAGGTACTTGCTGAGGGTAGCGGCCAAGGCGGCCGGAACACAAAGCGCCGTCTGCTCGCTGCGGTGAATGGGTCAGCACAGTTCATTCCACTGACACGGTCGGTTCATTCCCGGTCGATCTCACAATACTTTGATACTAATGAGCCCGTGAATTATCGCACAAATTCACTAAGGAGAGAGAGTCTCGAGTTTCGCACGTAAATCGGACGTAATATAATACGAATTGCTGTCAAATGTTCATAATACTGTTCTGCGGCCTGCGTTCTTCACAGAAGTACTTGTACCCTAAACTCTACCAGAAACTTAATAATTTTTCTAAGTCCATCGAACCGAACGCCACAACAGAATATAACAGGTTTCCCCCCTGCGGCCGCCACTTGCGTCCGATTCTGAACACAGCTCCCCCAGCTTCTCTTTTGTGCCTCGTCGCTCCAAGTTTTAGGAAACCTCGTTCCCCCTACCAAAATTATCCCTGTGACTCTGGAATATTCTAGAACAAACCCGAATTCTGGTTGCTATTGGCGAAAGGGTACTGCGCATTAGATATTTTCTGCCCAATCAGAGGATGTTTTCGAGGCCGAGAAAAGAGTGAGAGAGGGGCTGGTTATCGCTCCCTCTCGCTTTAATTTTGCGTCGAAAAGGGGCAGTTATTAACGACCGGGGGGGTGTGAGGGCTAGGAATCTCTAGGAGGTTGACGGAAGAGTTCCAGCGTCGTGGAAAAATACTGAAGGGGTCGTGTGCAGAGCGGCCAACCCAGAGTTGGGGCACACGTGTCCGCGACGAATTATGGAGCGAAGGGTGTCGACACCGTGGCGCCTCGCCTGGCCCTCGGGTCGCCCCCGTGGCGCTCGCATCTCTCGCGTCGCCGCCTGCGTGGAGTTATTTTGCGGCAGAATAAACTTGAATCTATTCGTATCACTACAATATGAAACAAATTAAAAACAGTTATCGTATAACGTGATAAAAATTAGTATGAAAATTAAATTCAATAAAGAGAAGAAAAACACATTTGTTTATTTTTTGAAAAGTACGTAAGTGCAATTTTTATTCGTAAAAATAACAAATTGAAAAGAAATTTGAAGCGTAAATTTAGCTGTTTTTATTCGACTAGCGTTTTTTAAACTACTATTAACACCAACCTTAATGAAAATAGAGGCCTCCGAAACGCAGATTATGTCTAATGGTTATGAAATTGTGCAGTCACGCATGGATGAATCCCGAGAAATGCATTCAAAACAAAAATAATGGACGAAATGTAGTAATCATAGATACTCTCTCATTTCCCTCTGCATTTCAATATTCATTTATTTCTTTATTCATTATTATTTATTTATTCCTTTCAATTATTCCTTTACATAATAACAATACACCGGGTTCTCTAAACAATCGTAACAATCTGCTTGCCTTCAATCGGACTCATCAGCATTGCAGACCCTACAGTTTAGGAGTCTCTAGTCTGAAAGTAATGGGAGCTGGGTGCCGGATCCGGCCTGCGAGCTGTAGTTGGAGACTCCTGGATTACGGCATAAAGTCTCTAGGGCGATGACTCAGAGATGTCCACTCCTGTTGAATCACCAGCAGAAAGTTCTCTGGGAACCGCAATTTAAGTAGTACACCGTAGTGACGTCAAAATGTAAGAGTGTGTTGTGGTAGAGTCTGTTGCTACACTTCTCCGGAAATGCTTGGCCCGCACATCAGTTCGCCATCTGGCGCCAGAACCTTGCGTACTCGAGTTTCGGCTCGTGCGCTTCGGCGCCTCATTGGACAGCCCGACCGATGCGGCTCGGCGTGGCGCCACGAATTACCACTATGAGCACTCGTTCAAGGGCGGCTCGCTTACTACATTTAACATACCACGACGAGGAACTCTCGCCACACCTTCAGCACTGTACCTCGTTCCACGTTCGTTTATCACCATCTGTGAAAGTCCTCTTTATCACGTGCAATTGAGGCGCAATTTCGACGGTTCGGTCATAAGGATAAACAAGTTATCCACCTCAAGAATGTGTTCACTCGTTTAGGATACTAGCCTGTATTTTACTTGAAATATTTCACTACGTTTCAATTTTTAAATACAAACATGACAGAGAATTGTTATTTGTATGTGCTTTTGCTTGTGTAACTACGTGTCGTTTGGTGGCATTGAAGGGTAGCTGGTAGTTGCTTAGTACATATTTACAATGAAAAAATAATGGAGATATTCATGATTGTAATTATGTTCGGACAAACTAATGTAATATGTTCAAAGTTCAAATGAAAATTCTCATTAATTGAATATAATTAAACATGATAGATAAATGAGATAGAGTTTCCTGAATTGTATTAGATTCTCCTTCTTAGACCCCAAAACGGTATTACCTTTCATTTAAGAACAAAAAGAAACAACTCAGACAAAATAGTATCTATATTATGTATCATTCGCCATATGTAATGACGTCCTGCACTTTTGATTATTAGTTATGTTACCTAGTATACGCGAAAGAGCACCCCCTCATTGACGTACCCAAGACTTGATTAGCTAATTGTATCATTTCCGAAAACTCATGTATAAATCAACATATGACGGAAATTTCAACCTACTACCGATTGGAATTTATAT
Source organism: Acheta domesticus (assembly GCA_031308135.1). Lineage (NCBI taxonomy): Eukaryota > Metazoa > Arthropoda > Insecta > Orthoptera > Gryllidae > Acheta > Acheta domesticus. Next base: position 135,327,152 of record JAHLJT010009436.1, on the reverse strand, counting down.
ATTATGAAGATCTACAGACTGTCAATATAATAATATAATCGCAGTGCTGATATATTTTCTATCAGTTGTTGCGAACGGAAGCGGAGAGATCATGGCGCTTTAGCGAGAGCTCTGCGCACTTGCAGAAGTTCGGGAGCGGGATAGCAGCTGAATAAGCGTAGGTAAGGACTACATTTTAAAATCATAACTAGTGGTGCTACAGAATGGCACATACCTTCCCGTATAGTTTTCTATATCCTTTGGGCTCGGCTAGCTATTCGGACTTGACACATACTCTTGCCAGCCGCCATCTATCGCCGCCCACACTACATTGACATTTTCTTAATTTTTCGGTTTCCTAATGATAATTGGAAATATTTTTTATAGAATATTAAAGAACACTAAAACCTCATCCTAAATGGCATTTGTGTTAAAATTACATTTGTGTAATTTTTGAAAAAACAAAAAAATACGTCATATTAAAGAGTACAATTAACACTATGCATTCAAAAAGTTTGGAAAAAAACATGGAGCCATTTTTGAAAAAACGACGTTTGAGCGTTTCTGAAAAGCGAAATTTTGAGCTAGTTTTCACAAGAAATCGTTGAGTTTTCGGGAACTTTATACGACGTTATTTAAAGCAAAGGTACTCTTAAGTATTATCATGTGAACGAATCGCCGGTAATTAACGAAAAGAGAGACAAGTCAAAAATTATATTTTTGTAATTTTTGAAAAAAAAATCCAACGCATAGAGCAATATGAGGTTTATGTCATCTGATAGAGTATACTTACCATTATATATGCCAAAAGTTTTAAGAAAAAATGTGTAGCCGTTTTGTGCGAAAATTTGGTTTTTGTATTTTTAAAAAAAATGCATATATTGCACGCAATATTGCGCGAAAACTACTAAAATGTTCAATAAAATGTATATGATCTTAATGAAGATATCACTTTGGAGAACAAATTTCATTTGAAGGAAAAATTCTATCTTCAATTTTGCTGGTGGAGGATGCCGGAAAAATTCAAACTTTTGCACTTTTCGAAAATTTAGAGTTAACCATGAAATCGGACGTATGCCACACGAATAAGGTATTTTACTCTATTCTCAAATGAAATTTAAAGAACAAATTTAGATGTAGACGGATAAATTCAGTATGCAATTGCAGTAAAAAAGTAAGCTATACCATTGTTTTGGGTATTCCCAAGTTCCTTGGTATCTAACGAAATCGGAGGCACCTCTCACATAGCCGGTGGCTGCGTAGGATTCCTTCATTTCTGCGCGCTTTGAAACTGTCAGATAGATGCTGTTGTAGGTTTCCCAAACTACTGGGTATGTAACAAAACTATGGACGTTCTTCTTATACCCAAGATTCCATAGTTTCCATAATTTTCTTTCAATTTCTGCCTGCAATGGAAATTCGTAATATGGATGTTTAAAAAAATGTTATGTTGAAAGGAAAATCAAACGCTATGTCCACAGGAAGCAAAGCCAAAAATATCTGCAAGAGATACAAAGAAGTGTCTTTTTCATGACAGAATGTGGATGTGATGATTACCGAAGACAAAATATATAAGGATTCGTGGAAGCGCAACAACGATGAGATATTATATACAGAAGCTCGATAAGATTCTAGTCAAAGAAGAAGGAATGGGAGGAGTCAATATCACCATTCATTTCCACATAAAGGAAACACCATTCATCATAACATTGTTTCAAACGGTGCAGTACTTCGCCCATGCTGCGCAAGCAAGCGAGGGCCAGATGACGTCATGACAAATGGCGGACATAAACGCGAGTGGGTCTGGTTTTCTTTAGACCACGCGCCGCGGCGGCAGCGGCGCCGGCAGCGGCGCCGCCGGCGGCGGCTCTGGCGGCGCCCGTGAGGCTGCAACGGCAGCGCTGGCACAGTGGTCGCGGGGCGCCATGGCGACCGCAGCGTCGGCCAGCCCGGCGCGTCGCATCCCGTTGGCGGCGCTGGTGCACGTGCTGGTGCCGGTGGGTGTTTGGTGGCGCTGGTGGGCGGCGCGCGGGCGCGGCGCGCCTGCTTCGAGCCGCTGTGGCAGCAGCTGCACGACGCGTCCCCGCTGCCTGACGGCTCGCTGCGCGCGGGGCAGCTGGAGTTCCCGCGCGGCCTCTTCTGGCGGAACGACTCCGGTGTCTGGGGCTGCCCCTGCGCCCTGCGCCCTGTCTCTTCATGTGCTGCCCGCGCGGTCACGTGCACAAACGGCAGCGACTGCGAGCCTCACCCTTCAGCCGACGTGCTCGTCGCCAGCGCCCCCGTGCAGCTGCTGGACGCCGACTCGGGACGAAACCGTCCACGCGCCCCTAGGCGATCGCTCCTCTTGCGGCACGAACTCATCTGCTACAACAAGGAGTCTTCCTGGAGCCGGACACCATGGAGGAAGGACGAATTCGTTATAGCTACGGACGGCAGGACTCATGTTACCCCACGCGCCGGAAGCCAGCTTCGCGGACGTAGGTAGTTTCTGCGTGACATTTAATGCGTCGGATGATGACGCAACGCGGAGTTGGCCGTCATGCAGTGCCTTCCTTAGCGAAACGTCGAATTCTGTTGGTGATGCTGTGTTCTCAGGGCTAATGATTACGTCAGCTACTCTCCTCCTAGCCACAATCATCGTGTACGCTGTATCGAAGAACTGAGGAACTTCCTGGCCTTGTGCTTATGAGCTATTGCGCAACTCTCTTGTTGGGTATATATTTATTGTCATCGTGCGACTTGGCGGAATGAACCTCTTCATCCATTCTGCGTAACGCAGGTAATTGTTCGTCTTATATCAATGTGACTGAAAACCTGAAGCACTTTTTGAATGTGTTCACATACTTTTGTTACTTCCTTCTTCCAATTTTCGTAATATGGAAAAAATATCTTATATATTGAATGTTTACGCATTATTACACTCCCAATATTTATTTGTATAAGATATGACAACATATTTTCATTTTCTTTCACTTCCTGTAGAAGCATACTACAATCTTCCATGTTTCCATCTCTCCACGACATTTCACTGTAAATAAAACACTTTCGAATTTTTGAACCTTTTGAATAATATTTTTATGTTTACGTTATCGATCGCCATAATATCAAAGTAGACATTTGCCCGGGAACTTTTAAGGTGTTATAAATACTTATCTTCTCGTACATTTGACTTTTAAATTTCCACTTTGCTCAATACTGAGAGCTGTATTAATCACTCACATCGATTACATTTATCTCTTCATACCAAATATTGTATCTACGGAATTTGGTGAAATAAATAGCAGTACAACAGCTGTGTGAATCAGAAAATGTTTTATATTCTCACCGCCTCAATAATTTTTATAACCAAAGTTTATATTTTCTTACTTCAGTCGATATTTTAAAGGAATTGTATCCAATACTGTACATGGAATTTCTAAAGAGCGTCTGCTGTAAGTAGATTCTTCTTCTCAAACTAACTTTCAACGGGAAAAACTCCTCACTACCTAGTTTTAGCACCTTTCAAATTATTACATATATGTGAGTTCATGTTTCTATTTGCATCTTTCTCAGTACGCAACGAATGAAATTATGTTCAGTAAATAACACATTTATTGCGATATTTTCCCGTAACATTGAGTTGTGCATCTTTTAAATGCATTGTGTTTTTCCACTAATAAATGCATGCCTTACTATCATTACTTTAAGTGTGAATGAAATCTGTCTCTGGTTTCTCTAAAGGAACGTTAGGAAATGCTTTTTGGATGAGACAACCACAATGCAATGCCTCAGTAGTGAAGGCTTACTACGCGACGTTTTTGACTAAGCACAAAAACTTGAAGAAAATGTATTATGTTTTCACGAGCTCGCGTCTGAGTACGCGTAGAACCACGTTTCTGTGCAATGGAAAACCACATTTTCCATCAATTGAGGGTTTCTAACAATAATCAATGAGCCCAAAATGTTATTTTTGAGATATTTCACCAAGTTATTCCCTACAACTGGCGCTATCTGCTGGAACATTTCCTTTTGGCAAGTGCCAAACACATTGAAATATACAAGGCGGGGAAAAATCAAATTCATTACTATGCACGTCATTACAACCAAAGTTTTTGGTGCCTCCTGAAAAATCTCGAATTTGGGCTAGTTTGTTTCTTTTATGAAACACTTCAATTTATTTCATACAATCTATATTTCAAATTTTCAATGCGGGCAGAAATTAAAGAAAACTATGCATCCTACGACTGCGTGAGATGTGTGTATCGTATTTTTTAGATATTCAGAAATTCGAAAAAAAATACATGTTTCCATGTTGACTGAAAAATGCAAATATTTCATTGTCCTATTCCGACCATTTTCATAATGCGCGTAATGACTGAATTCTCTTTCTTTGTGCATCAATGGTTATTATGCATTGCTATTACAACAGCAACTTTTTTATATTATTGCTGTGTTAAGAACTGTAGTACTATGTATTCGCTTATATTATATTTAGTTACTGCAGTATTCGTGGAGACTGTTTTGTCAAAATATTGAATTCCTTGCAATGTTACGATATTTATTTGTTGTCCTTGAGCAGTGAACGTGCTATTTTGGAAAATCATTTTGTGTGCTTTTGTTCAGCAGCAATTTTGCTGCTGTATAATACTAATCTGTTCGTATATGAAGACTATGAATCTGTGAATTCTTCTTTCTTGGTTAAAAATAAACTACAATATTAACAACAATAATAATGATTAAAGAATCTCCATCACTTTGTACTTCTTGTAACATCCCAATAACTATCCAACATATTTTAATAGACTGCCCAGTATATTCACTCCCTCGTATTACTCATTCACTAAAAATTGTCTCCCCAATTTACTGAAAAACTGAAGTATGTAATGTTTTCAAGTTAATAAATGATGTAAATCTATTTAACGCTCTGTAAAGAATTGTCTATATGGTCGCTATTGACCTTGTAGTTCATACGACCTAAAAAATGAAGCCTATTCAAAATAATAATAATAATAATAATAATAATAATAATAATAATTAATAACAAAATTTATTAATAATAATTAATAATAATTAATAATGATAATTATTCATACTTTTATTAATATTATTTATACTATATTATTAATATTATTATTGTTATTATTATTATTGTTGTTGTAGAAATCGGATTTAGAATTATTCTTTGTTGTATTAAAACGTAAAATAGACTTTCTACGCAATTTTCAGTAATTGATAAATTACTTTTTAACTACTAATAAGGGTAGATATTCGAATATAATTAGCTAATGGTTCTATTTTTGGACGAAATCGTCATTTCAAGTAATTCACAACGAGGCTGTTCTTTCACCTGTTCGTTTGCAATCAATTGCTTGTCATCGAAGTTCTCTGAATAATTACCACCTTGTTCCCTCTTGTGCAACTTTCTCGAAGTATCCGTGGCACTCCTCAATTCGGTGCCTTCGATCATTACTTTAAAGACTGATCGCCTACAAGAACATTTTCCCTCTTAATTTCTATTCAATTTTATTTTCCCTTCACGGGTACTCTCCTCTCTCAGTCTACATTCTTTCTGTCAGTTTTATTTAGCTCTTGCTTCAATAATAGGGAACATTTTTACAAAATTAGCATTATTTGATCTTGTACATTTTATATTATCCTGTCTGTATTGGACTAATTTACTCGTAAAGTTACGAGTATAAATCTCAAACGAAAACGACGAATAGAGGTCAGTGTCCTCGGGAGCGAAAGAACTGGTGGCAGTGCGTTTTTACATGCGAGAATTTGGACGTTTTTGCGGGCCTGCACATGTGAATAGCATGAAGCGGTGCCCCAGCTGTTCGAAAACTGTACTTGGCTACTTGTCTTCAACAATTCTAACACAAATGTATATTTAAATACACACGAACAAAATTTTATTTGCAATTGATCATGCAATAATATTGATGTTTTAAATCGCAATTTGTCTTATAGAAATATTTAATAACATTTCATTGATACATCGAGTAATTGCATTTAACTTCAATTTTTGACTAACATAGAAACAGGAATTACTAATAAGAATACACGACAAAGAGAAACCTTTCCTCTTTTTAATGTTATCACAGAACAACTACTCATTTTGAAAAGTCCGTGAGATTATTTAAAGATCTTAAAATTGTTGGATAAATTGCATCGATATAGTAAAGGCTGGTTTTAATATAAGGGTGTAAGACAAGTTCGAAATTAATTTGAACTTTTGTAGTTTTTTAAACGTTAGAAGATTTACTTAAAATCGGAACTATACCATATTTAAAAATGCCCTTTCCTCTAATCGAGTATGTGTTCTTTAAAAAAATTGCAGGCGTTTTCAGCAGAAAGTTTCGAAAATGACCCGGAGAATTTGCATAAAGTCCCCCTAAAATTAAAATACCTTAATGATCTCCAGAAAACTACAATTAGATGTTACTTCCGGTGCGTTTACCAGTTACAATTCAAAAGATTCTAACCTGACAGAGTTATGCGTGATATCAACTTATCCAGCCATCCAGACACTGCGACTTTCGGGATGCAATTGAGTGTATCTTCTCGTCATCTTTAACAGCCCCATCTTCCTTTGGAACAGCACTAATATATTTTAATCCTGACGACTGCTTGAAGATGTAGCTCGTCCTTAAACGCAAATTTGGTGAAAGAAAATTCGAGATAGTATTATTGAGGGGATTTCAAGACTTTTCATATATACGTTGTAGTAAAAGGAGAGAGAAATTAAAAACAAAAACTTCAAGTAGAAAACATTATTCTTTTAATTTCTCGTCCTTACGTATGTAGAAGAGACAGAATAGTAATCATGCGCCGGAAAACTGGGAATTTTCGACACAAAAACTCTTATTGCCGGGCCCTGGTAACAAAAATGTGGATAAATCTCGTTCATAGTAAATTACTTCTTCCAACACAACCTTCTTTTCTGTCATAATTCATGTTTTATGGGTCCTTGATACTGAAAAATCAATTGATAGACAAAAATATGTCTGTCTGTCCATCCTTCTCTGTCCACGTCAGTCCATCAGTCTGTGGTGAACGTTAATGCCGAAACCGTTCAGACGATTTTCTCGAAAATTATTCCTCAATCGATCTGGCAGATATCGCGGCCCCTTTGAATTTGAAGCTGGTATTTGAATTTTTGGGGTTACTTTACATTAAGCCCCTGGAAGATGTTCAATGAAAACAAATACGGCACCAAACGTTTTGATTCAACTATGTTCTCGGATACCCCAAAGAACGGTTAAGAGAATGGTGGAGGCCTCATTATCCTTGAAATTGCTGATTTTTAGAAAATTGAAAAACTTGAATGTTTTCAGCAACTTCCTGCAACATTCGAGATGGCCTAAAATCTTTTCTTTAAATTTTCTCCTTGTATGTATAAAAGGACGGTAAAAATTGATGCTATTTTCATTTCCGGCGAACTCTCTGTACTTTCGAAAATTATTAGATACAGATTTTTGCCTTAGGAAAAATATGTTCTAAAACAATATTTTTTTAAAACAGGTCCCGTACAATTAAAATATGAGTAATTTTAGCATAATTTGTTCTTGAAATTTGTCATTAAAAAAAACGTTCTTGAAAACAGCTCCAATTTTTGTCTTAATTTGTTTCCCACAAATAGAACACGAAATGATTGAAAGAATGGCAAGGGTCTCATTTTTGTTGAACACACTCAATTTTCGAAAATTTGCAGATTTGGAAATTATGCGTGAATGTATATGCTGTTGTAGTACCACTAGTTTAAATTGCAAGAATGGATTTTAGGTAGCTTTGTTTATTATAAATGATTTTTGCTCACATTCATTCAGACGCGTAGTCTGAAATATTTATAAAATGTCTTACGGTCTAGAAAGTAAATCATAGTTTTGTTCATTCTTAATTTATAGTATTATTACCAGGGGGCGGATGAAATGTCATTTTTTTTCTTTTCACTTCAGAACAATGCCGTTTAGTATATAAATTCATTTTATGTTATGACAAGAGGAAACGACCCATTTTATAAGTCATTTAATATCATTGTAATGGTACTTGCTTCAAACAGTATTTACGAGATGCAACAAATGTTCACTACTGAATTCTTGTGTTGTTGTTAGGTCAGTCGTTGTGAGTACTATGTAATCTACGGTTCCTGTGAAGCCTATCGGCGCCATTCTCAGTTTGGCCGATTTCGCAAATTTCCGTTTTTCGCCAGAGATTTTATTTTAAAGAACAGTCCAAACCAAAAGTTTGCAAGTTGAGCTCACTTGAACAAAAGAAAGAAGCCTCAATTACATCAGTAACATATTCAACAGCTTGAGTTGTTCATTTGAAGCTCTTTTGATCAAATTTTTTAACGTCAGTTTTCTTTGTTTTTAGGGCATTTTAAAAACGTTTTAAGAGCCTTTAAATTATCATTTTTGGCAATGTTTAGGTCATCAAAATCCGTCACCTAATTATTACTGTTTTGATGATAATCTACATAAATGAACTCGTTAATTTTTAAAGAAACATGAATTTTAAATAATGGACTGTTACTTCGATTTGAAATTATTATTACTGATTGGATTGAATGATTACATTGGGAGTGAATCTACTTTAATAATAATAATAATAATAATAATAATAATAATAATGGGGGTGGCTGTGTTCCTCTCCTAGTGGAACGTGCGATTCGTCGCCGACTCACATGTCGGTTTGCGGGTTTTTTCCCTTCAACATCGTGGTACCATCAAAGCCGTGACAAATTCTAAACTCCAGTATAATCTCCCAACATGGGGTTGTAGAGTAGTGCATGTAAGTGTGTGTGAAAGAAGGGGAAAGGACGGAACAATGAAGAGGAAGGAAAAATCGCGCACGGTCCGTGACCCGTTTGTTAGAATACTGCTCCAGCATTCACTTAGTATTGATCGGAGAAACGACCGAAAACTCAGCTTAGAGCGGCTGACCACTAGTATTCTTCTCCAGGCAGCGGCTGGATTCGAAATTCCGCCACCGTCGGGTCTTGAACTCTTATGACTTCGGGCTCCGAGACCCTGCAGCGACGAATGTAGTGACGAGTCATCGTAGTCGGCATCTAACTGAATGGTTTTACTAGAATTCTTGATTCAAAGTAAAGCTCGAGTAATGCGTCTTATGACTATAAAATATAATTGGACTCACATAATAAGCTACCAATTATATATTCTCTAATGTACCTATTCTACAAATCTTTACTATTGTATCAATAATTGTCTGTAGGATTCGAATATAGGGTACGGAAAACGTCCATAGCAGGAAAGACCTAAGATGGAACGCAGTTCCTGCCTGTGTTGATGCAGTCAGCTGCTGTATGTTTGTTTGTAAAGCATTCTATTCTAAGAACCTTATGCTTTTGGCGAAAGCTCAGAGAACTGCCTTGTTTCTGAAAGTTTACGCATCCCCTATTCTTGGATGTAAAGAGAGTACACAGTTTTCGAGTCTTGTTGTCAGGAACATCTAGCAGGCATTTTATGTCAGTAATTTATCGCTTCAGAAAGACTTACTTTGTCTACTCGACGAAAGATGAAAATGCTTTTCGAACGTTTATTTAAAGACAGTCCAGAATTAGAAAGATATGCAAATGGTCTAGTAGAGCATAAGTATCTGAAAAAAAACTTGTTCGCCTGTGGTAAACAACTTCGAAGTTTTTTAATTCATTTCCACTTTTTGACATACCACGAGAAAGTTTTGCAATGTTGTGATGAAAAACCATGATTTCTCGGCAGAAGAAACGTTTTATAGGCTCTAATTCCAAACCAATTGTGATAAAAGAGCACGTATTGTTTCGCCCTTAGTAACGGTTACATAATATAATTACCACAATTTCTGCCCATATTAACACATCTTAGTCATTATTTGTAAAACTCATTACAAATCGTAGAACAATAGGTGGGAAAACTAATTCTTTTAAACCTTATCATCACAAATTTGACAGTTAAAACTGCGTTTCATACAAATATAACATCTCCCAAAAATGAGAAGGAAATTTCAGAATTTTCGACTGCCCTGTCGCGACGCAGAGTGCAGCATTGTCGTAAATTAATCTGGTATCGAAAAGAAACGAGTTCGCCGTGTCTGAGCAACGAGTCTAGCAACGTTTTTGTACCGTCCTTTCATCCATACAAAGAGACGATCACACAAAATCACGCAAAAACTGTCAAATTTCTGAAAAATTAAACATGATCTTATTTCAAAATCTGTCTTTAAAGAACAGAATAATATAACTTCGTCCATTTTCCCTTCCGCCCTAATCTAGCCTGCCATGACCGTCCTGCAAACACCTCTCGCGCCTCCCTTTCGGTCCCTTTTGTTCTGTCCCTCTCGCTTGTCACGCTTCGACCGCCTGTCCCGCACGCCCAATCTGACATGCTACGCCCATAGAGTAAAGATGCTACGGCCGTCCTACACCCTTCACCCCGTTCCTTTGTATCTGATCCTCCCGCTCAACCCGCACCTTCCGATTCTTCTGTCTTTCCACCACGCCCACACACTGCTTGACCCCCTTTCTTGATCCACCACCGTCCGCTGCACCGCACCTTCCAATACTTTCACTTACTCTGCTTCGCCCGTTCTTTGCTGTGCTTGCCCTCGGTCTACCTCTGCCACTACTCCCGTTTCGCTAGCTCTGCCCGTTCCATCCGGTCCTGCTCAGCACCATCCTGTGCCACACAGACACCCAGCAACAATGATGCTCAGATGGATTGGGGATTGCATTTAACTGAATAAACATTTTGAGGTAACAGTTCTGAATCGCAACCACGCTCTTTTTCATTCTTGGTCTCTCAATAAGTATTCGCACCAAATTTGGGAGCAATCTCCTCGTAGGTTCCAAATTTGTTTTTCGCACATACACAAACATATGCACCCACTTTTATGTATGTAACAGGAGCACAAAGCTAAGTAATTGCGCGCGCGCGTGTGTGTGTGTGTGTGTGTGAGTGAGAGAGAGATACAGAGAGAGAGAGTTAGAGAGCAATAAGGAGAAGGAGTGGAAGGGAAAGAGAGATAAACAAAAAAATCACAGCTTCGGAACCATGGGGTATATTATAGTAAAACAAAAAACTAAGTTTGTTCCATGGGTAGTGCCTATAACGTGTTTAAATTTCATATTGATAGATTAAATAATTTTTTAGTTAAATCGGTTCATACAGTCGGACGGAGAGAAAAGAGGATAGGACCTAAAATCGAACCCTGCGAAACACATGGATCAGTGCAAAGAATTGGGCATTATTACTCATGACTGGAGTTACGAGTAAATACTGCTCTTTCATGCCAGTACTGTTTCTCAATCTTTTGCGACTAATTTTTAAAGTAGGAAGATATGCAATAGTACTAACAAGTATTGTCACAAATTCCTTATGAAAATAATTTTGAAATCAAAATATTCAATGACGTAAATATTTTCAAAAAATCTAAAAATATTTCAATAGGTGTTTCATTTTGGTCCATTGATTTAGTAACATATTTTTTTAAATGCATAGATTTTGTTTTACTTAATTGATTTGCGTTTGAAAATGCTTCGTTTTTCCTGAGAAAAGTTTCTATTCTTATACATAAGACTCCAGAATACTTTTGAGAAAACTGAAAAAAATAGGCGATCATTTTGAAATTGATTTTTGTTGGCATTTTTTAAAAGAAAAAGAGTTAATTTTTGCTGTTTTGAAAATAGAGAAATAGAGGGTATTCCTATATATATACATATAATTGAAGATGTGAGTTGATGAATAAAATCAGGCTCACATATCTTTAATAAATAATTTAGAAATTTATTTACACCAGACGAGTTATTACCGATTTGAAATTTAGAGTCCCGAAGACCACCGAACAGATCGTGCGGACCACTTGCTGGTCAGTATGACTTTACTTTGGACATCCTTTCTACAGGGAATCTAGCGGTCGTATCCGAGTTGCCAAAATTAACCATTCTCACATTAATAATTCAATTAAATTCCCTTCTAATACGGAAGCCTTTTCCAATTACGACCAACACATTTGCTGTTTATTGAATCCTATTTTTCCCAATATTTACAGTTGAGTTAATCTGAATGATTCGTATCTTCCTTATTTACTAGCAATATATTCCAGAAGGGATTTGGAATTACATACCGGGGATATATTCCAAAGCGAGATTTGGAATTACATACCGAGGGAATAAATTCATATTTGGAGAGGCTTTTGAAATTCCGTTTATAAATCCACTGTACGTGCAGCAATTCAAGTAATAATAAACGTACGTTGTGTACATTCGGGTAATAAAATATAATTAAAATATGTTTTTGAATATCACATTATGAGTGAATATCACAGTATACGATGTTTGTCTCAGAAGGAAGTTGGGCGAATGGCGTCATTTGACAATCATAACCACGGAGGAGGAAAATAAAGACGTATCTTCCGCCCGTATTAGGAGGCCGAGCGGAAAGATCCTGGCAGTTCCATTATACTAGTACAGTTGAAAACCATGTTTCTACAGGCGAGTTTCGCTATTGCTTTTCTGATTTCATTCGGAGTCGTTCATTTGCACAACATCAAGGAGACTGCAACTTGTTCGCACGGATCGAATATAGTCCGTAATGCTTATGAGCACTCCAACAGAAGTCTAGAGTTTGCGGGTCACCTGTATCCGAGTTCCACGTGGTGGAAGAATGAAGATGGTACCTTCAGTGTGTGTAAATGTATTGTTAAACCATGTGTTCGAAAGTGTTGTAAGCAAGGCAGAGGGACACTGTGGAAAAAATTCCATAATCAGTATTCTCAGTGCGTCAAAGCAAGTAGGGCCCATCGTGATCGAAGTGGACTACGACCTAGTGTTTATAATACAAACTTAACGCTTTTCATTAAACAGAATGGGTCGTTGTTTGATGAACATTTTGATATTGTGTTTGGTATACCTTGTTCTGAACGAAGATTAATTCCTTACGAAAGTGAATTGGATGAAATATACTTACTAAAGAATGGCAAACTCTGGAAAACAAATGAAACATTCAACATATCCAAATACTGTTACGAAATTACAATGGATACTGGGCGACTCGTGCCTATCATATGTGTAGACCCATCAGAAAGTCCTGTGAAAGAGACATTAGTCCATGTGGGAATGCTGGTATCGTCGCCTTTTCTCGCCGCTTCGTTCATTGTTTACGCAGTTTTGCCTTCTTTACAGACAGTTCATGGGTGCAGTCTCATGAGCTATTCATTGGCATTGTTCACTGCGTACGTCTTTTTCCCAAACTACTATCTATTTTACGATGAAATGGCTCATGAAGTTCAAATGATGTTTGGTGAGTACAGTAGGATGTTATTCAACTTTCAACCATTTCTAATGAAGTTTCACTTCACATTCTACTCGTAATGGGACTTCCTGTAAAACATTTATTTGAGGCTCTGAAAAATTATCAGAATTTTCAAAGAGTTTAGTCTTTCGATTCACTCCCTTAGATTCTTTAAAAATATAATATTCCAAATAAAGTACAAATGTGTGTAATGCACATGTGGATATTTTTAAGTAATGTACTATTAAAAAAGGGTAATTTGAATACCTGCTAGCAAAAACGTGACTCCCACTTTTCTGGAATGCTGTGTTTCCTCGCATGAAGGTTGTATGTGGTCTGACTGACGGAATGAGCATTATTCGCCTGTTTACTCTCCCGTATACATACGTATATACGTAGTATAGGGAAAGTTATGTAAAGCTGCGCGAAAAAAATTTGGGTAGGAAAAAATTCATTGCCAGGCCCTGACAACGAAAAAGTGGATAAAACCAGTTGATAATGAAGAAAAAAATCTCCTAAAATATGATGCAGACAGAATCCCTGTTTTGAAAGTCCTTGACACCGAAAAAACAATTGAAAGGAAAACTCCATCAGTCCGTCCGTCCGTCCGTCCGTGAACACCACTAGCGCCTAAACCACTCGCAGTATTTTTCCCAATTGAAGAATCACCCGTCAATTTGGCTCTAATCGAAGCTTCGAGTTTTGAAAACAATTCTACAAAACTTGAGGGTACTGTACATCAAGCCCCCCGAACATATTCAAAGTTTTCTCAAAAACTGCTCCAAATTTTTTCTTTAAATTTATTGTAAGAATAAAGTAAACACACTCATTAAGGCAGCATAGGTCCGATTTTCACTATTAACTCTGAAATTTCGAAAATTGCAAAAGTTTGAATTTTTTCGGCGTCCTTCTACAACTCCAAAATTGAAGATAGAGATTTTTTCCCTAAATAAAATTTGTGCGGAATTATGAGCTAGTTTTCACTGAAAATGATTGAGTTCTTTCATTAAGGTCATGTGATTTTTTTTTGAAATTTTTTATTAGTTTTCGAGCAATAATGCGCGAAACATTTGCAATTTTAAAAAATTACAAAAACAAGATTTTCTCAAAAATGGCATAAATTTTTTTCTTTAAACTTATAGTAAGGATAGTGCCTAATGTATTCTATGAGATGACATAAACGACATGTTGCTGTATTCTTTTGTTTGATCAAAAATTACAAAAATGAATTTTTTTGTCTTGTATATCACGTCGTTATTATTTACAATAGCGGCGATTTGTTCACATTCTTATATTTATGAGTACATGTGCTTTCAATAATGTCCTACACAGTTTCTCGACAACTCAACCATTTTCAGTGAAAACTAGCGCAAAATTCCGCATTTTCAGAAACGCTCAAACGCCATTTTCTCATAAAATGGCTCTAAATTTTTCTTCAAACTTTTCGAATGGATAGCGCCAATTACAGTCTTTAATATGACGTTAATAAAGTTCACTTTGAGGTATTTTGTTTTTTCAAAAATTACACAAATGTAATTTTTTACAGATCTTACACCATTAATATGCACATTTCCAGCAATTATTAAACACTATTGTATTTGTTAGTTAAAGTGATTCAAATCCCTTCAAATGAAGTTTTTCGAAAACTCATAAATTTTATGTGAAAAAAAGCTTCATATTTCGCATTTTTCGTAGCACTTAAACGCCATTTTCGGGAAAAGGGTTCTAAATTTTTCAAAGAAAATTGTCATTTAGGTCGAGGTTTTAGTGCTCTATAATATTCTAAAATTAATATTTCGTTCTACCACTAGGAAAGCGAAAACTAAGATAATGCCCAAAAAATGTACTTTGGGCGGTAATAGATGGCAGCTGGCAAATAAATGTGGCAATTCTGAATAGCTAGCCGAGACCAAAGGAATTAGAAAACTAATATGGGAAAGTCTGTGCCATTCTGTAGCACGACTATTTTCTTCATTTTTACTTACGTACTATATTATACGTACATATAGTACGTATAGTGTATTCAGCAGTGGCGTAGCCTGAGTTTTGGCTTAGGGTATGTAACTCGAGAAATGAGAAAATAATTTAAAACTTTAATTATAATTTAAATATTTCTCATTCACCAATACCATTTCTGTCACTTTGATCAATTAGAGCACACAGATAATTTGTATATTTAAAATAAAAACTGATCCAGTAAAAGTAATAATGCCTCACTTACTTCATATAGTTTACTGGTTGAAAGTTAGAAAAAGTTGACTTATGTTCACGACCTAGCCAAATATAAATGAGTGTCCTCATACTTTAATAAAAAGAGCACTATCAACCCAATGATTTTCAAAATTGTCCAATTCATATCATTTTGAACTCAATGGAATTGGCATAATTTATAAAATGGAAAATAATGATCTATAATAAAAATATAATAGGAAAGAGAAAATCAATCAATTTACAGACACGTAATGAAAAACAGTTGACAGTTGTCTTTTGCTGCTTACATCAAGGGTTTCATCCACCATGGTGGAGACAAAAGAGGCTTTAGAAATTTCATTTTTAATTTCATGGGACATAACCGTGCTCAAACTTGAAATCCAATGAATCTGAATTTCTGGTGAAATTGCACGAAACACTGGAATTTTCATATCATTCTTGTCAGTTTTATCATATTTCATTATTTTACTTATATATTACATGAAATTTTCTCTATTTGATGATCCCCTATTTTTATTATGGCTAGAAAATACAAGCCCTTGACTTCCAAAAAAGCATACAACTCGAACGTGTAACAGAATTTGACAGTGTGACAGAATTTCCCTATTTTCCCTTAAACCACCGTTGTATTGCTCAACATAGCCTGTGTTGGCTGTTTAAATAAAATTCTATCCTCTCATATTTTTTACAAATATTTTTAACTGTTTCTCACGTGCTATAATTTGTGCACAAAACTACAACTCCATAATTATGTAGGCACTTTGGATCGCGTGGTGCTCGCCATTCCAGGGCACAGATGTGTATTGCACAGTCACATACCCTTGTGCATTCAACCAGCACAATCCCTAACCTAACTTGGCTACAAATATATAGTTGCTAAATGCATTAAAATAAGGTAATAAAACTTAAATAAAGGGACAATGTTCATTAATTAACCTTGTTCTCTTACAAACACTGAAGAGAACAATGAAGTTTCGTAAAGTTTCGCTTTTTCGTAGGCACCACGGTAGGCACCCTGGATGTAACGGGTCACGGTGCATCTGATTCACAGCGCAGGCTAGGCGGCATTTCAGAATGATTTGTTCATCCTTGTGAAGAATCGAGTTCTCAATGGCGCAATGTTTGAAATATAATGAAATATTTTGTAGTAGAAAAAGAAAATAACAAATTAACAATTTACAATCATTTTAAAATAAAATAGCTGATATTGTCAGGGTATGTAACACATCACCCACATCCATGGACGCTACGCCCCTGGTATTCAGGGTGTTCGGGGAGGAAAGTCTATGTAATAAACTACGTGGATATTCCGAATGGTTGAGCCGCAGTAAGCACTCAAAAGTTGGTTTGAAATATTGATTTCTAGGCAAAAATGTGCATTATAGAAGCATAGAAACACTCCAGAAACATGTAAATTGTTTATTATTTACACAAGAAATGAATATATTTGCTCAGACAGAAAAATTAAGCGAGAAGTAAAAAAGCAATCCAAAAGCGTAAATTGGGTGCTTTTCTATTTCTCGTTTAATTTTTCTTTCTGAACAAATATATTCATTTCTTGTGTAAATAATAAACAACTTATATGTTACTGGAGTGTTTCTATACTTCTCGTGTTGGTTGAATACATTGATTTTTCGAAAATTGGAAAAATTCAAAATTGTTTCGGCATCATCCCATTATGATCCTATCATTATCGGCATCATCCTATCCTCAATTATGAAGATGCAATTTGTTTTTTTTAATGAAATGTGTTCATAAAAGACAGGTCTTCAAGTAAAGTCATGTTCAGTTTTTCAAAAACAAGTATTTTTTGCGCAAATTTGCATCAAACATAGACTTTTTTTTATTTTCTTTAAACCATTTTTCTTCAAAACCGCATGTCTTTTTATTAAATTGGAACCTGAGATAACATCAAGGAAACAATAGAATGATGCAGGTTTCATGTTCGTTGAAATGCCTGATTGAGCAAAAATTTTTAAAAATTTAAAAATATTTTGGCGACTTTCTACAACTACAGTCATGAAGATACAATTATTTTTGTTAATGAAATATGCTCATCAAATGCAGATCTTCAAATAAGCTTATGTTGAACTTTTTGAAAATAGGAGTAGTTTTTCTATAATATCGTGACAAACAATAGCCCGCTCGTAATTCACTGCGCTTCGTTTTCGGTGTCTTCTCACAACTACAATTGTGAAAATACAATTCTTTTTCTCAGTGAAATGTATTTATCAAAACTATATCTTCAAATAAGGTTACCATTTGTAGTGAGTAGAGTATTTGTTGCATGGTTTTAAAATACTCTTCTCTAATCATGGCCCTGTGAAATGCATTTCTGTATTGTCCGAGGTATCAGGCTTCTTTTTCCAGTATAAGTTTACAAAACTTTTATATTATCTTTTTATGCAGTTGTAGAATTCACATAGTTCTGATAACACTGTGATGGAAACAGTGAGTTGTTCGCTTCTTGTTGAATTGCACGTTTTCAAATAATAACTAAGATGTTAGTAACGCAGAAAGTGCAATATTTCAATACTACGTAGCTGTTTCCAATAACGCGGGGAAGTATGTGCTGTTGTAGCACCACTAGCTTCTTAATTAAATACGCTTCTCAAAAACAGATCTTCAAATAAGGTCATGTTGAATTTTTCCAAAATGTTCGAATTTGTGGTGTAATTGGACGTCAAAATTAGTCGTTCAATGTTATTCTTTATATTTAATTATAAAGCAAATAGGATTGGACGAGATTATTACATCGAACAAAACTACGGGGGTCACTCCAAAAGTAATGCTCACCAAATTTTTAAACTCATAATTTATTTTTCATATCTGTGATATTTTTACAGTATGTTGGTCCATCTTTGAAGAACAAAAAAACACCTCACCACATTATCTCCATTTCTACTGCCTTACAGCAGCTTTGAACAAGGGCATGTATACCCACATGGTAGAAGTCTGGGCCACTGTTTAGCAGCCGTCACAAAAGAGACACCGTCTTCTGGAACCCACATGGCACAACCCTTTTTCAACTGCAATTCTTTCACTAATCTGCATACACTCACTTCTCCTACACCCACAATCATTGAAAATTATTTCGAGGTTACACGTTTTTCAGCCAACATGAGGTAGTGATTGCTGTGCACGTTGACAAGATCATGTGAAGTTCGCGGTCTGCCGCCGCAGAGAAGATACTGAGTATTCGCTTACCCTAATTCACCAGATAGTCTGAAAGCCTATCGACTGCAATCAGCAGCATCATCTCCATAATCATTTTAAACCTTTGGTAATGTCACTCTCTCATTCTCACAGAACAGAAATTCTATCACAACACGTTGCTTCCGACGAACATGTAAAGCATCTGCCATCTTACATGAATGCTACGAGAGCAACACTTGCGGCAACAGGTTAAACTAAAATTGAATTCAAGAGATAAGAATGATTGTACGAAATTTGTACAGAGCAAAGTGATAGAAAAAAACGACCTTTCAAAAAATTCATGTGCATTACTTTTGGAGTGACCAACGTATTATTTTATAATAATTTATAAAAAATGTTTGTAAAATTTACAATTTACAATTTGTATTCTCAATGTTTGATGTATTTCTATCAAGCAATCCGCAAAGCTTTATTGAAAATTGCGCAACAATGCCGCAAGGGATATTTGAAAACTAAATTTTTGGTGAACTACGAGGTGATGAGATAAAAATGTTTTATTTAGTAGAGTTTGTGTTTACAAATTAGACTTTTAGAAATTATTCAAAACCCATTTGATAATCATTATTTTTGCCCATATTGCGAGGTATAGAACATACATATATTCACTGAACGAAAGGCCACTGATTTAGCCATATGTCAGCATTTCAACCGGAAAAATAGGAATATGTCAAAAAAACGTATTTTGGGCGGCGATAGCAGCTGGCAAGAGTACGTGGCATGTCTGAATATCTAGTCGAGACCAAAAGAAATAGAAAACTAATACGGGAAAGTTTGTGCACCACTAGTTTATTTGGAAAAAGCATCAGGGGCTTAATATTAAGTATCCACCCAAAATTAAAATATCTGTTTCAAAGTCACGGGATCGCGGCATCAGGCCGATCGATTTGTGAATATCAATTTTGGAGAAAATAGGCTGAACGGTTTTGACGCTAGCGTTGTTCACAGATGGACAGATGTTTTGCCGTCAATCGATTTTAACTTTCCCGTATACATACGTATATACGGATCAATAAACGTAGTGTAGGGAAAGTTATGTAATGCTGCGCGAAGAAACGGCGAATTTTCGGCGGAAAAAATTTCATTGCCGGGCTCTGATAACGAAAAAATTGATAAATTCAGTTTTTAAATTAAGAAAAACATCCCCTAACAAGTAGTGTAGCCTGAATCCCAGTTTTGTGCCTCCTTGATACCGAAAAAACCAATTAAAAAACAAAACGTTCGTCTGTCCGTCTGTCTGTCCGTCCGTCCGTGAACACCATTAGCGCCTAAACAATACATACGATTTTTTTTCAAATTGAACAAACCCCTATCGCTCTGGCTCTAGTCGAAGTTGAGATTTTGAATAACATTCTTCAAAATTTTGGGGTGGTTTACATGAAGCCCTCCAGACATTTTAAAAATTTTCTAAAAAGGACTCCAAATTTTTTCTTTAAATTTCTTGTAAGAATAGAGTAATATACACTTATTAAGGTGACATAAGTTCTAATTTCATGGTTTACTCTGAATTTTCGAAAATTGCAAAAGTTTGAATTTTCTTCGGAGTCTTCCTACAACTACGAAACTAATGATAGAGATTTTCCCTTCAAATAAAATTAGTTCTCCATAGTGAGTTTTATCATTAAGGTAATGTATAATTTTTTGAAATTTTTTCTAGTTTTCGTGCAATATTGCGTGCAATATGTGCGATTTAAAAAAAATAACAAAAACAAGATTTTCTCAAAAATGGCTCCAAATTTTTTCTTTAAACTTTTGGTAAGGATGAGCCTAATGTACTCTAACAGACGACATAAACCAGATATTGCTCTATTTTTTCGTTTTTTTTAAATTACAAAAATGTATTTTTTGATTTGTCTCTCATGTCGTTAATATTTACATTAGCGGTGATTTGTTCACATTATTATATTTATGAGTGCATGTGCTTTATATAATTTCATATAAATTTTGTCGAAAACAAGTGTTTTCTCTTAAAGCTAGCTAAAAACAGAAGCGCAGAAACGCTCAGTCGCCATTTTATCAAAAATGGCTCTAAATATATTCTTCAAACTTTTCGAACATATAATGCTATTGTACTCTTTAATATGACGGAAAGTCCATTTTGGCGTATTTTTAATTTTTTCAAAAATGACACAAATGTAATTTTCTGAAAGATTTCTAACACCGTTACTATGCACATTTCCAGCAACTTGTAAACACGTCTTTATTTGTGAGTTGATGTACTTTAAATGACTTTTAATGATGTTTGTCGAAAACTCAACAATTTTTGGAAAAAAAGTGCCCCAATTTTCGCATTTACATTACATCTTAAACTGCATTTCCTTAAATTTTTCAAAGAAAAGTGCCATTTAGGAGGTTTTACTGTTCTATAATATTCTTAAAATATTTATACTATTAGGAAACAGAAAAAATAATAATACCACTAGTTTGAATAATTAACATAAAGTATCTTTTTCAGGTAAGTACGCTCAGAACCCTGTGACAATCTTCATTTGAACTTGAGTACAAAGGGGCTGTATTTACGAGTATTACAGCTGATGTGTAATATTATAGTAAACGTAATGTGTAAATAGATGATTAAGATAAATGTTTGTTTTATTTAACAATTCTGAACCGGTCGTGTTACTTTTAATTCCAAATTTTCCCTCAGCGATCACTGCCAGTGAAGATATTTATTCTTTAATAAAGAAGTTCAGGATTAGAAAAGAGAAAACTTGTTGTTTACGTTCTCTCTTGGTCTACAAACGCGATTATTAGATTGATAAATTAAATTATATAGATTATTGTAATTTCTATATACTTCACGGGTATCAAATGTTGGCAAGATGTAAGCTTCAGCATACAGTAACCTCTGGGCAGAGCGGTTAAGCTGTTAGAGACGCTCCAGAATCTAATCCAAATTTCTGCAGCCATACATTCCAGAATCGCGAGCTATATAGGGCTCCTTTTCTAGAAGGTGGTTAAGAGGTGGACTAACAGGGGCGGGGGCGCGGTGAAACGCTTTTCCGGCGTACATCGTTGTTTGCTTTCCAACGCCCACCCTTGGCATGTTAGCCATTTGGTGACGTGCTAACCAGTATAAACGTGCAGTTTCCCTCAGCGTGTGGGAATTTGCATGTTCACAATGGTCAAGCGTATAGGTAGAGAATCACTGTTGCTCATTTAGCGTTACCCAGGGAACATGTGTGGTAGACCAAGAAAGCGAGAAATTTTGTCCCCGCTGTGAATAATAATAATAATAATTATTATTATTATTATTATTAATATTAATTTACTACATCACGAATAAAGGCTGAATATAAAATCTACTCCAGGTTGCTACCAGCTATCTAAGGAGTAGATCTAGGGACTGTCGGTGCCTCTACAATACTTTGCGCAAAATGTGGGCTGTTCCACATAAAGCAATTTCTTGCACTTCTCAGCCTTTTCAATTAACTGGGAGTTTAGACAAGTTCTTACACAAATTTTTCGGAACAAATCCCAGAGCTCCGGTAACTATCGGGGCGACATGTGCTTTTACGCCCCACATTCGGCTGATCTCGATTTTCAAACTCTTGTATTTAAGACGTTTCTCTGCCTCCTTGGTAACGACGTTTTGATCGCAAGGTACAGCAACATCGACAAGTAAACATGATTTGTTCTCCAAATCCCGGATGACTATATCCGGTTTGTTTGCCGCTATCGTGCAATCAGTTTGAATTTGTTGGTCGTACAGTATCGTACACAATCCAACAGACGTCACCGGTTTTGGTGAGTGTTCGTACCACTTGGGCATGTGTTCGGAACTTCGAGGGCGGTACAGATCTGCCAGTGGAGGTAGCTACACACCCTGTCGTTTCTTTTCAAGTATTCAGTCTTTGCTAGGATTGGACAAGCTGAGACAATATGATCAATGGTTTCTACGTTTTCCTGACAACTGCGGCATTTGTCATCTTGGGAAATTTTGAGAGCCCCTTTATAATAATGTCGTGTTCTCAAGGCCTGATCTTGTGCAGCTATTACAAGTGCTTCTGATTCTGGCTTCATTCTTCCCCTTTTAAGCCACATAAATGATTGATCTTTATGGATATGCACCTTGTCCATTCGTTTCAAATATTGTCCGAGGAGTGGTTTGTCTCTCCACGATTTCTTTAACATTTTTTGTGTCTCAAATTTCATGTTAAGTAACATCAGAAGTTCAGTGTCTCTGTCATTCTGGGTGTCTTGCATAGTCTTGTTTGCAGTGCTTCTTGCTACACTTACTACGCCTCTGTTTCCCAATCTTCGGTCAGATTTCATGACCTGCCTCATTAGTGGGTCACCTTGATGGCTGACTACATACTTTTCCATCCCGGTTATTGTATTTGTGCCAGGAGGCTTCAATTTGTCTCAGGCCTCTTCCTCTTTCCTTACGTGACACAAGTCAATTTACATCACCCCGGAGGTGGGCAACATGATGCATTGTAAGCAGTTTTCTGGTTTTTCGATCCATGATGCGAATTTCCTGCTCAGTCCAGTCCACTAGTCCGAAACTGTATTCGGCTACAGGCACCACCAAACTACCTATCGCTGATATTTTATTCCTGGTTTTCAGAGCGGACTGCAGGACAAGTCTCACTCTTCTATAATACTCCCAGCGAATTTTCTCTTTCATTGTGTCGTTCGAGATGGTCTCACATTCTTCAATGCCCACATATTTGTAAGTTTTACTTGGCTCAAGATCTTGAATCACAGTGTGCCTATCAACTTCAATGTTCTCTGACGTGGTCATTTTGCCTCTTTTTAAGTTGACTTTTGCACACTTGTCAAGACCAAACTTCATGCAGATGTCATTGCTAAAATCATTGATGACAGACAGCATTTGGGAGAGAATCGCTTCATTCTTACCAAACACTTTAAGATCATCCATGTAAAACAAATGAGATACAGGCCTTTCATCACCATGGAGCTTGTAACCAAAGTCAGTGTGTGACAGCTGTCTCGATAGTGGGATCATACTAATGCAAAACAGCAGAGGGGATTGTGAATCTCCTTAAAAAATATCCCTGTTAATCTGAATACTTCTTGTTTCTACTACTCCCTTTCCGCTGTGGATTAGTAACTTGGTGCTCCACGACTTCATACTAGCCTTGCAAAACTCAACAAGTCTAGGATGAAATCGATAGATCTCCAGGGTCTTCAAAATCCAATCGTGTGTTACACTGTCAAAGGCCTTCTGGTAGTCAATCCAAGCCATGCTTAAATTACGTTTTCGTTTCTTTACATTATTCAAAATTATTTTATTCAGAAGCAAGATTTCCTTACAGCCGTAGAAACCTTTACGACATCCTTTCTGTTCAACTGGCAACAGATGGTTCTTCTCAGGTGTCTATACATGTTGTCAGCTATGGCTGCAGATATACGTTAGTACATTACTGTCAGGCAAGTAATTGGCCTATAGTTCTTCACCAAGGAGCTGTCTCCCGCTTTGGGTAGCAAATACGTGATGCCGCGAGTGAGCCATTCGGGGAGTTCCATAGGGTTTTCTAAAATTGTATTAACAGCCTTTGCTAGATGAGAATGTAATGCTGTTAATTTCTTAATCCAATAAATCTGGATCTTATTAACCCCAGGGGATTTCCAGTTTCCCATGTTCTTAATTGTTTGGCATAGGTCCTCTTTCGAGAATCCTTGAACATGTTGCACTGTTTCCACGAGTCCATTGGCAGCATCAACCTCAATTGGAGTCACGATGCGTCTTTGTTGTAGGATCTGGTTTCCTCCCAGATTCCTGCCCAAAATGTTTCGACGTCATCTTTTGAAGGAGGGGCAGCATTGCCATTCGGTTTTTCAGTCAGACTGCGATAGAATCACTTCGCGTCTGTTTCAAACAACCGGTTCATTACACGGAAATCTTCTCTACGTTTGTACCGTCTTATTCGTTGAGCCCATGCTTGGATTTTCTCTTTTAGCTTTTCAGCTACCATTAGCCTTGTTGTGTCATTGTCGATTAGGTATTTTTGTTCAACATGGAGTATTTTTTGTTGAACTTTATACGTGTGGTTTGACTTAGAAGATGCCTGGGCTAGGAGTGATATTTCACGCCGTGTGTCGGCTACACGTTTCATAATTGTTTTCGCTCATGGAGGTACGGAGCTTTTTACTCTGTCTGGCTGTCGGCAATCGGTGTTCTTGGCTGGCCCCAAGATTATCTGAAATACTAGATATCCAGTTGCATACACGATGTGATTGATTTCAGTAATATCTAGATCTCTACTTCAGGTCTGTACAACCTCATTTAAGACAGAATTCGCTGTTTCTATCACTCTCTTAGCTTTATCATTTTCGTAAATTCTCCTCAATGGTGGACGAGATTTGAATGGAAGTAGACGAAACCGTTCTATCTCATGTCGGAGGAGGTCCCGCATCATGTCCTTATCGTGTGACTCATGGCCAGATGAATTTTCACCACTGATGGATGTTTCATTTGGAAGAGATGAACCTTCAAGGGGACCATCGTTTTCAGAGATATTAGATGGTTCTAAATGTTCGTCATGTGGATAGTTTGATCGAAGAACATACTCCGCATTTCTCTGAATGTCTGCAAGTTGTTCTGCTGTGAATTTTCCCCTGCTGAGTATGTATCGTCGTTGACTGGCAAGTTTCTTTGAGTCTAGGGTAGGGATGTCTGGGTTCCGCTCTCTCCATATCTTAAAAACGTTTATTTCTGGGCTCCCATTTTTTGTTTTGCATTGTAAAAGCACCACGTCACCTCCTTTAATTCATCCCGTGTCTATCTCTGACGATGGCTTCGAGGTACTCGGCTCTCGGTCCCTGGGACTAACATCCGTGGGATGGCCAGATGTCGACAAGGTGACATAAGATCGGTTTCTGAGCAGGTATGGGACATTGGTAGAACAAGGCACGTTAAGGTTCATTACATTGCTTGTTCTATCCGTTTTGCTCATTGGTTTCAACTGAAAATTCGCAGGTAGCAAGTTCGAGTTCACAGATCACGCTTAACCTTTGGGTTGTTTCCTGCCATTCGTTACTGCGACCCATAGTTGCCCCGGGGCATCCCCGCGCAGGGCCCAGCAAGGGGTCCCTCCGATCGCTAGTCGTCATTACTAAACCCCACGGGATTTTCACTGACCGCTGAAGGCAGCCTCCTTCGCTGGCTACTGCAAGGTTCGGGCCTCCACTCTAATCAGTGGCCTGCTGTGCTAACCCAGTTTCTCTCCTGTACCCTCCATGGGCCGATAACAGGAAGTGCAAAGGTTCATGACCCTTCCCTCTCTACTTACTTCCCACTAGCTTCTTCTTCTTCTTCTTATTGTTATTATTATTATTATTATAACTGCTATTATTACTACTACTGAAGTGATAGGGTGGTGTTGAGGGATGAGAGGATTAGGATGATGGTAGAAGGTGGTAGGTGGGTTATTGGGAGATGTTCGTGGGATTTTTTAACCATCCCAGTATTTGCCTTGTGACCAAAGGAAACCACGGAAATCTCAGTTAGGATGGCCAGCTCGGGGATGGAATCCGGACCTCCCGATTGCGAATCCAGCGTGCTACTCACTAAACCACTTCGCTCGACCCTGCATACATCATGGCGTGAACCGAAATACTTTAAAATATATAATACCCGAAACCGCCCGCCAGATCAACTCTTCAGGTCAACTCTTTCCGTTCAATAGCTGCCCGGCTAGCCAGTGGGGAACGCAAATACAATTTAGCCTATTTTCCCTAACATTATTACTATAATTGCTAAGAAAGAAGGGAAAGTGAGGAAATCAATTTTATGAAAAAAATACTATGAACAGGATTTAATCATAAAAAAGAACCTATTGAATTAACTGAATAAGAAAATAAGATTACATAGAAAAACCTTACAATTAACCTGGCGAACAGTTTATACGTGGCAAAAGTTTCACCCTTCGTTCTCAGATGAGGAAAGTGCAGGAACGTTGGCTTTTCCAACGTGGAGGGCGCAGGCCAATCGGAGTAGCGGCCCAGACGAAGGTGTTGGCGAATTACCCCCAGAAGGCCCGCGCGGAGGGGACGGGGCAGCAATCATCCACACATATGTGCCCCACGGCGTCCTCACACATGACAGGTGGCCGCTCCCTGTCGCGCATCGGGTGGAAAGGCGATTGTCGGAAGGCCAGGATCTGGACGACGGCCGGCCGAGCTTCGGCACGGAGTGCGCGCGTTAATCAAACTCGTATGGCGGTCAATCACAATTTAGCCGTTATGTTCCGGCACATACTCCTATCCAGCCTATGCGTTTATTAGTCACCTGCGCGGGAGTGCTCTATCGGCGTAGCTAATTCAAGTGAAACTATGTTCCTAGCAAACACAACGATCTCGGACCTGCACGACGGCAAACTATTATGTCATATCCTTAGATAAAATAAACATTGTATCAGATCATCTTAAGTATGCTTTTTACTTAATTAAGCGAGGTTGTATTACTATGTTCAATTAATTATAATTTATTGACTTTTAATTAAAATTATAGACGAACGTAAGTCACTTTCCCTCACATACTCACAATAGAAAATCTCTTCTCATCCCCCAACACTACCAGTAGTAGTCATGATAAGTGTTGGTGTAAGAAAGGTGTATTTATGTTCCTCATCCCTTAACGTATCGCACCTGCAAGAACATGTAGCTATTATTTGTGTGTGTGTACTCTTCTGGTCGTTGCAAGCTATAGCAATCATATATTAATCCTTTCTAAATTGTTGTACTTGAATTGAATTGAGTTTATTAGTATCTGACACTGTGTTTGTGGCCTTATATTTTTCTGATTTTTTTCATATTTTATTGCCCTGATTATGGAAACACATTTTCCAAAAGGTTGGTAAACAACCATGTGTTAAAATGTTTTGCTCCTGTTGGCCAAGGCTCATAAACCTGCCTTCAGTATAGTATTTAAGGTCGTTAAGAATGCTTCATGTTAGACTGTTTAAGAAGGCACGAAAGTTATTTTGCTGTAATCTTTTGTTTTTTCAAAAATTAAGCAAATGTATTTTTTTTGAAATATCTCTCACGCCGCCGATAGTTTGCACATTTCCAGCAACTTGTGTGCATTATCACATTTGTGAATGGAAGTGCTTTAAATGACTTCCAATGAAGTTTTTCGAAAACACAAAAGTTTTCTGTTGAAAAGAGCTTCAAATTTCGCATTTACAGTTAGATTAAAAGACATTTTCTTAAAAACGTCCCTAAACTTTTCAAGGAAAATTCCCATATAGGACGAGGTTTTACTGTTCTTTAATATTCTTAAGAAATATTTCGGTTCTACCATTACGAAGCCGAAAAATTGAGAAAAAAAGTACTTAAGTAAGGCGATACATGGCAGCTGGCCAGACGTAGGGAGCAAGACCGAAGGGCTAGCAGAGACAAAAAAAAAAAACCACTAACTCATTCGAGAAAGTTTGTGCCACTACTAGTTTTCTTTAACTATATCGTTTAACCGAATATCATTGTATGCATGTCTACTCCTTGACAAACATCTTTGAACAACTTCCTAAATTCAATTATTAATTGATAACTGTAGATTCTACAATCTCTCAAGTGATAGCTTCAGATCTTTATTAGTATTATTATAGGTTCACAGCTGATCTATTCCAAACTGACTCATTAAGCAAATATTTTACTTTCTAAAATCAGTTTATTTGCTGTGTTACTGCATACCGCGGTTTACATTAGAGAGTAATAAGAGGTTCAAAGACGCAGCCTCTCAAGTGTTACATGCGATACTCATTTCCTTTTCCGGTGCTGTGAAACCTTGTGCAGCGATTGGCTGATTCATTTTGTCAACTTCCTCAGGATGTCTTAATTTGACATGAGGTATATTGTGAACCACAAAACGGGATGCCACTGTTCAGGGAAGTCGGTCGCAGAGGGTCGCAGGAGGAGGTGATACCGCAGCCTCCGGCGAGTAACGTGACTTTTGCCTTTACTAGTCTTATCAGTAGACGACGCACCGCACCCCAACCCGTTAGTTTTTTCCTCCGAAATGGCCGCGTTCATAACTAATACCTCTGCCCACTATTCCGCCGCATTTGTGTTTGTGTTGTGCGCATGGTCATTGCAGTGTGTGCAGGTGCAAACTGCAACCGTGGATTCTGCAGAGTACGAAGAGACCCCGCGATGTTCGTCGCCACTAGCGCTCTCCGTGGATCCCAGGCGGACTTACACCGCCGATCAAGTATGGCGCGCCAACGGAACAACGTGGTTTTGTCCCTGTGACATCAAGCCATGCTTGTGGATGTGTTGCCCGAAGGGAAACGTATTCAACGAAAGCACTACTTGTGTGGACGTGAGCTGGACGCCGAGGACCGTGGAGGTGACGGATGAAGATGAAATGCTACGAAATGTTTCCATTGACAGGTTCTATCTCCGTTACGAACAGATTTGTCCAGGAAATCGATTGCTTCTCGATCCCGAGGAATTTCCTGAAGACAATTTTACGCTGTATATTAACTTAACCCTCGACACCTTTCAGGGTTTCATCGAACCGGGGGAATATTGTGTAGGATTTTCAGAAAATAAGACGCTCCGCGTTGCGATGTGCTACTTTAAAAATGATATGCCACCTACGGAATTTGTAGAGATAGTATATACCACTTGCATGATTATATCTCTGCCTTTCCTATTGGCAACGTTTCTTGTGTATGCGATCCTGCCAAGACTACAAAACTTACATGGCAAAATCGTCATGTGCAGCGTAGGAACATTATTTATGGCTTATCTTTCACTGATAGTTGCCAAGCTGGTAAGCTCTTATTTCTCCAACGAATATTGTCAACAAACAGGTAAGACTTATCTGTACGAGCTTATAATTTTGCCAGTATAGTATTGTACAGTTGAAAATTCAGTAATGGGTTATTCAAATGATCGAGTAATCGAAAAAAAATCTCAAAGAATTATGTGAAAAGAGATGGATAATTCAAAATGTTCGTGATTAGAACTCATCTATATACTTTAAATAGTAAATTAAAATAAACTAGTGGTGCTACGAAATGGCACAGACTTTCGCGTATTAATTATTTATTTCCTTTGATCTCGGCTAATTATTCGGACTTGCCACATACTTTTGCTGCCGTCTATCGCCACACAAAGTACTTTTTTTTAAAAATATTTTCTTAATTTTTCGGTTTCTTAATAGAAGAACGGAAATATTATTTTAAAAATATTAAAAAACTGTAAAACCACGTCCTAAATGAGAATTTTCTTTAAAAATTTTGAAGCCGTTTTGAGAAAATGGCGTTTCAGTGTTACTAAAAATCTGAAATTTGGAGCTCTTTTTCACAGAAAAGTTTTGAGTTTTCGAAAAACTTCATTTGAAGTTATTTGAAACACAGTAACTCACAAATACAATTGCGTTTACAATTTGCTGGAAATATACGTATTAATGGTGAGAGAGCCTGAAAAAAAATTACATTTGTGCAATTAAAAAAAATTGAACTTTACGTCATATTGAACAGTGCAATTAACAGTATTCGTTCGAAAAGTTTGAAGAAAAAATTTGGAGCCATTTATGAGAAAATGGCGTTTGAGCTTTTCTGAAAAAGAGGAATTTTGAGCTAGTTTTCACAGAAAACGATTGAGTTCTTAGGAAACTTTGTAGGAAATTATTTAAAGCACATGTACTTGTAAATATAATAATGTGAACAAATCGCCACTAATGTAACTATTAACGACGTGAGAGACAAGTAAAACAAGTTCATTTTTGTAATTTTTGAAAAAACAAATGAATAGAACAATACGGTGTTTATGTCGTCTCATAGAGTACATTTGGCACTATCCCTACCACAAGTTTAAAGCAAAAATTTGGAGCAATTTTTGAGAAAATTTCGAAACTGTACAGGGGGCTTCTTGTAAAGTACCCCCAAATTTTGAAGAATGTTTTTCAAAATCGCGGCGCCTGGAGTGGAACCAGATCGACGGAGAAATATTCATTTTGGAAGAAATTGTTTAGGTTCTATGACTATTCAAAGACTGGCGGAGGGACGGACGGACGGACGGACGTTTTGAAAACAAAAAACCCTTTTTTGGTATCAGGGGACCCCAAAACGTGTATTTCTGTTGAAATTTCGAAATCTTTTCCGCAGCATTACATAACTTTCCCTGCACTACGTATATTACTTCTTATATGCGCACGTATACGGGAAACTAAAAATAATAAAGAAAATAAATACAGCAATATATGAGAAGTACGTTAAATATTGACAAAATTTAATTTATTGCATACAAGGTGAAATGAACCGTCTACTGAGGTTAAATTAATATCCGTGTCCTCCACTTCTCTCACTTTTGGTTCATGCTTATCAAAATATCAGTATATGTAGTATATCGCGTGCTTCCAGTCGCCTACGTAGAACTCAACGCGCTTTGTTCCTCGGAATATCAAGTAATACCAAGATTGAAACTGAAACAAGCAATCGCACGTCGCCGCCGCCGGTTGCAGCTCACGCAGGACACGGCCTTCGTTTCCGCAGTGAAACTGAGTGGCGTATGGTCATCAGTAAGGTCCCCATTCCAGGACCGCCACCTTCACCTCTGGGGAGACCTCTTCGATTATGACCTTTGCCCGGCGATATTTTTTTTAAGCTACCTAGCATTGGAATTTGTGGCACTGAGGCGATATATTATTTTCCAGGAGGGAATTAATTTTCAGGATGTTCTATTTCCTACATTCACTACATCCGAGGTTCAGGTTCACTATAACCAAATCTTTTTGTGTTTATTTGTAATATAAGTGAAACGAGACCAATGACTTGAGTTCACTATAACGGAGGGTTCATTGTCTCCGAGTTCACTATAAACACTAAGTCACACAGTCGACTCTATATGTAATGTAGTTTATATCTTGGTAACTGTCTGCGAACCTTACTATTGTAGGAGGTTGGTAGCAAAAATTCTCACTCCTCTCTTAGAAATAAACATCAGACGTTTAGTAATAAAGTTTCATGAACCAACTTGTTACATAATGTAAGTAATATTTTAAATAAAACACATGTACAACTACGCCCGTTTCCCTAAACACCATATCCATACACATTCTCTCTCTCTTTACTCCAGCTAGGGCTGAAACATAACACACTTCTGTTCTTTGCAACAGCCAGCCCTCACCTGCTCACTGGTCGTGTCTCTTCTGCTGTCTGTCGTCAATCGGCTGGCTCCTGCGCCCACCTCGCCGGGCTTCCAATATCAGTGTAGGATCCATGCAATCCCACACTACGGTTGTGGAAAATAAAGAAGCTATTAATCGATCATGCATGTGTCTAATGCGGAGATGCGTCACACCTGAGCAACTGGAGCTAGCCTCTTGCACTGATTATCTGTATTAACCAGAGCGAGCTTAAAATAACGAGCTCACTGCGCATTAGAAACGAACGGGAACCAACGTAAGACTCCACTCGTAGTAACACTACGGTGACAAAAGTCATGGGATACCTCCTAACATCTTTCGCCAGGGGAAACTCGATGTAGCATGAACTCAAGGAATTGTAAGACCCTTTCGCAAATGTTGAGCTATATTGCCTCTACAGCCGTCCATAATTGCGGAAGTTTTGTCAGTTCAGGACTTTGGGCACGAACGGACCTCTCGATTATGTCCCATAAATGTTCAATGGGATTCACGTCGTGCAATCTGGGTGGCCAAATCATTCGCTCGAATTGTCCAGAATGTTCTTCAAACCGATCACGAACAATTGTGGCCCGGTGACATGTATTGTCATCCAGAAAAATTCCATGGTTGTTTGGGCACATGAAGTCCATGAATGTCTGCAAAAGGTCTCCATGAACATAACCTTTTCCAGTCAATAATCGGTTCAGTTGGATCAGAGGACCCAGTTCATGCCACGTAAAAACAGCCGATACCATTATGGAGCCACTTTCAGTATGCAGAGTGTCCACATTCGAACCCAACCATCACCTCTTACTAACTGAAATCGGGACTCATCTAGCCAATCCACGGTTTTTCAGTCTAGGATCCAATCGATATGGACACGAGCCCAGGAGAGGCGCAGCAGGTGGTCATGCTGTTAGGAAAGGCACTAGAGTCGGTCTTCTACTGCCATAGCCCATTAAAGACAACCGAACTGATCTAACGGATACGATCGTTGCACATCCTACATTGATTTCTGCGGTTATTTCACGTATTGTTGTTTGTCTGTTAGCATAGACAATTCTACGCAAACTCTGCTGCTCTTGGTCATTAAGTGAAGGCCGTCGGCCACTGCGTTGTCCATGGTGAAAGATTATGCCTGAAATGAGGTATTTTCGTCACAATGTTTACACTGTAGAATGGAATGCCCCATGCTTCTAGCTCCAACTACTATTCCGCGTTCAAAATCTACTAATTAACGTCGGGCGTCAATCGTTCGTAATCACTTCAGAAATATTTTTACATGAACCATTTGAGTACAAATAAAATCTCTACCAATGCACTGCCATTTTATACCCTTTGTACGCGATACTACTGCCATCTTTGTATTTGTATATTGCTATCCCATGACCTCACATCGGTGTAAGTTCAGATTGTAAGATTTGCGGGGCGTGAAAAATGTAAACTTTGCATTCGTTTACTTCATTTGAAGGCATTGGAACAGTTACACCACTCATAGCATGATTCCCGCTATTCTCAAATGTTAATTTTTCGATTTCGAGGTATGTGTGGTATATGTGAATGCATTACCACTTATCTTGTTAATATTTATGAAGGGCTTGGGACAGTGACAGGATGTCACACACTTCGAATAAAATTGATAAATTAACATTTATGAATACCGGGAAGCTTGCTATAACCGCTATGGCTTATCATGTTACAGTTCCAAGTCCTTCATGTCAAAACCGCAATATGCACAAACCTTCTGCAACCGTCTCATATATTCTACTGCGGCTGAGTCCACGGTACATCTTACTCGAAACTTCTTAATAAATTGTGTAAGTGGGACGCGTTTCTATGAAACCATAGGTGTACAACGTGAAGTGATTTTACTGTGAAAGAATCTTGCGAAGGGTTGATTTTCTTCATCGTGAAAACATGAAAGGAAGAAGAAGGTTTTTTATAAAGCTGAGTTTACTGTGAACGTAAAATAGGTGCTTGTAAGAATTGGGGCAAATATGTATTCAGAACATGGAAAACGCAGAACAAACCGTTAACAAACCTATATCTCGGGAGTCAGAACTGCGATAAGCCATTTATTCAACTTTCATTGAGCTTGGCCTCGGGTGACAAATAATTCAAAAATATGCATGACAATACACAGCTTAAAGGTACTTTGGAAGTGCTATCTAGACTTCTTGTAACGGTTAGGTTTACTACTACTATAATATTTAGATTTTTTAAACATGTATGTTGAATATTAGAAATATGAAATTAAATATGAAGACTTTAATGTTTGAAATGATTTTACCACCGCAGACTAAATGTCTGATAGTAGCGAGAAACAAAGTCTAACGCTGATTTCTAACATCTACGCGTTTTTCCATCGTGGTCATACGATTTTCATGTATCGAAACTGATTCTTTTCTCCTTTAGAATGAGTCAAGGAGACTGCGAACCTTCCCTCTGGCCCCTTCCGGAAGACGAAAGCCCCAGAGTTCTGCTATCAAAAGCATATCTCCCCCGAAACGCTCACAGCCAACAGGAAAACGAGAGTAAATGTGAGAGCGGAAAGAAGGTTCCTTTGGAAGGGATGCCAAAACAACACTCCATTCGACAAAAAAATGGATGATGCGCCCCCAAAGTGTTCCCAAACTACGACCCACATGCCAAATCCGCTTGAAATGAAATGCTTTGTAATTAAAAGCTTTCGTACTTTGCTTTTGCTGTTTTTTATATTATTTGGACAAATAAAATATTCAAGACGCCATTAAGAATTTTCAATCATGTAATAATAATATTTTAAACGATTTGAACGAAATAATAAATACTTTTTTCCATCATTGCAATTCTTATTCGAATTCTCTCTTTCGAGAGTTTTGATGTAGGTGACCTCAGATCATAATTGAAAACATTGTTAGTGAGTTACTGTCTTGCCTAATAAATTTTTCTCTAGGCTTGTGAAAAGATTTAGAGTAAATAACTATTAATCAATTTTATTCACTACTGTGAATATTCAATACAATATAGAATCGACGATTGTTTTGATTTTCTGACTGTCTGGATAGGCGTAGGCATTTTATTTTTCTAAGCGACTGCGTCGTGCTTTACTTTTTTAGTAGCTGCCATGTACCACGAGCACGAGCTGTAGCTTGATATTTGAGATTTGAACGACAGGTATTGGCCATGAACTACGGCTATCAGTTTCCTATAATTTTTAGTTTCTCGCTACCGCTTACACGGCAGACAGAAAGTTATGTAATGCTGCGGGAAAAAGCGGAGACTTTTGGCAGAAAATCTCTTATTCCCAGGCTCTGTTAACGAAAAACTTTCCAATATTTCTGCTTAGTTTGGATTTTACTTTCTTCCAATCACTCACATTTCTCTTCCGTTTCTTTTATTTATCCCAGCTTCTTGGAACGCAATCACTTTCAGCGCCATATTCTAAAAGCAAATATTACGTGATCACATCTTGGCGCGATATAGGAGAGAGGACGATGACACTCGGCAGAGCTCACTAAAGCACAACAGAAACCCAAGTTGTCATTTGAGTGAATATAAAAGCTCGAAAAAAATATTAAATGGAGGAGATATTAAATAATAATAACATTAACACCACCTTTAAATAAAACATTGTACTACATACTCATGTAAAAATTTCAATTTTGGAAAAATTGTGGCATAGCTCACTCTTGCTTTCTACACCTCAATTCCAAAAAGCTGTGCTTAGGATTACAGAATATTTTTATGTGAACTAGTATCTCAAAACGTGGGAAACGACAAACTATTTTTGTAAGTTGGACCAGCGTAACCGTGCGAGAACTCTCGCATGTTAAACCTCACCCTTTCCCTATCCATTTGTCTATCCTCCCCATTAAGAAGAACAGTTGTTAATGAAACGTGTTTATTTGTTTAAAAAATGTATAAATGTAACTTCTAAAATACTTATAGAATATCAAACAAAAATAAGAATGCATTGATAGCAATTGAAATAAATTTCAATAAAGTTTTATTCAGAATTATAGCGAGATGTTCTTGGAACAATTGATACTTCTTTAAAAACAACATTCGAAGAAATTATTCAATCTTCCTTGAGAGTTAGCTTTCGCTTTCCTTGATAGTTACAAAAACAATAGAAAAGGTTTTTACTCTTGAGAAAGCGAAGGAAAGTAGTGCTAAAATACCGGATTAGGCAAGTACAACCCTACTCTTTGCAATATTACTTAACTTTCCTTGATTTGTTGTGAGGAACAGAGGGGGTTTTGGAGAGTTAGAGTACCAGCTTGTTCGGGGTGCGAAAATTGAAAAATTATTTGTGTACTAAAAAGTATTGGATTATTTTCTGCGTTCTTACGTATCTCTAGAAAAGAAATTCCGAGCCAAAATATAATCAAACTAATATTTTAACCTTTGAGTACTAAATAACATTTGTTACCATTAGAAACAATTTAGTAGGTTTAAACTTCACTTCGGTAAATGGGAATGTTGCTCAAACGATGTTTATTTATTGACTATCTTAACGAACCGACACCTTTAATTTAATATCGAACGGTGAATTATTTACAATATGAGTTTGCAGCTGGGCTTTGATGTTTACTTCCAAATACCGCCAACATTTAAATCGTGCGCTTGGACAGCGATCGTTGGCAGTTGTCGAGTGACTTGCGCTATTCTTTCTATAATTTTAAATTTAGTTACTTTTTTAAATTAATTCGCGTAGTATTTTAGGCTAGCGCGTTTTGATTTTTGAATTTCATTTATTTTCAGCTTTTTTACTTTAGTTCATTTAAAAAGTTTGTTCTCTGTGTTGTGCCATAGCACAAGTTTTCTCCTACTATATCCGCATACCCGAGCGAGAACTTTCGAATGTTAGACCCCACACTCATCCCTATCCTATTTCCATTCTAAGAGGGAAAGTAGTTCACGAAGCGTGTTTATTTTTTTTTAAATATATATAAAGGTAACTTGAAAGTACTAACACTGTATCAAATGAAAGAAAACAATGCAATGGATGTTTAAAATAAATTTTCAATAAAAATTTAATCAGTATCATGGAGAATATTTTTGGAACAATTCACAACAGTTGAAGTAATTATTCAATATTCTTTGGTAGTTTTTAGCTTCTCAAGATAGTCACAAAAAATATTAGCTTTTTTACTTTCGAGAAAGCTACGTGTCTGAACTCGCTGATTTGAAAATTTCATCGAATCACGGCTGATAACGAAAATACTGGTACAGCACGCCTAAGAAACATCTTCATAGGTATCAAGCAACTGTAGTAGTACTTCTAGTTGTTGCTGGAGAGCAAATCTTGAATTAATGATGATACAAATAAACCTCGTCAGACTGCACAAACCACGATGTGCAAAGAAAGCGAAAATATAAGATAGAGGAATCTAAGCCTTCTAAGCGTGTCGTCACAAAGATGACTACCAGCAACAAGGGCTGAAATAAACAGGTGGTTTTGGTAATATAAAGCGCCAAAACGAAAATTTAATTGAATCTCCAAGAATGTTTCAGCTTCTAGATTATGTTATGAAAAATTTCATTTAGGCCTCAAAATTTTAGTTTTTAAGGCCTAGAATGCTTTGTTTAGGACTTATTTGACGATATAGATTCGAAAAGATTGGCAAGTGCTGCGGGTTGCATTTGACATGAATATTTAGATGCGTTTTTTTAAAACAAATCCTTCATATTTTTAAAGTCAAAGTGCAATTCATCACGTCTCCGTGAAATTCTCTTTCTTTAGAGACCTCATTTACAAAGATTGGTTGCGTGTGAGAACCGCAACGGAAAGATATAATACTGAAATAATACAGGAGACGATGGATTTGAGAACACCACGAATAAAAAGAAAAATCTTCTAGAAAGAAACTGAATAATAACCCTTTTCTATTCTCTACTATTTTTTCCACACTAGTTCACCTTGAACTCTACCTTAATGCCAAACGAAGTTTCTGCGAATGAGGTAGGATAATAACTTTTGTGGGACGTTAAGGAATCAAGGACTCCAAAACTTCGTATTTCATAGGCAAAAGCTAAGCAATTTTATTTCTTCCGCGCTTTTTCCAGCTTTAAGGGGATGCCGACTTCGTCTATCCACACGTGGTTATCCACTATGTCCATCGTGGGGACACATATGAATCCTTTAATTCTAGACACACATGCGGACTCCTCGTTCTGCGGTCAGTAAACTCACAAGGCCTTCTGCGACAACACATACATGAAAAACAAGGAACAAACACCCTTGTCTCTGGCGGGACTTGAACCCGCGACTCTTCCGACCGAGGCGCTGAGTCAGAACACGCTCTTGTCCTCCCCCCCCCCGCCATCCTTGTCGGAAAAATCATCACGTTGTATATGTTTCCATAAGTTTTCTCTCTATGGTTTGGCATTTTCATTTTAAGAACATATAAATAATATTTAATGAAAATATGTTATGAGCTGTTATGTGATACAATTTTTTATGATGTGTTATGTGATAAAATGTTATACTATGATGTTAATTGGAAAACTAGGAGCAACAAAAGCACGTACTTTTTCGCGATATTATTAACGTCTATACAACATTATACGAAGCGCGTTCATAAAGTAAGGGCCGTTTGCTTATATATAAATATTGGCGCTGCGAAGCACAGTTTTACTACTGCAACGCCATCTACTGACTCATTTCGAAGCTACAGCGTCATTTGTTTTGATTCTGAAGTCGTATTATTGTCCGTGAATGCAAAGAACAATGGTCGCGAAAATCGTTTATCCCGCCAACTGTGAAGTGCGTTCTTTGATTCGTTTCTTATGTGCAAAAGGATCGTCGGCTGCTGAAATTCATCGGGATTTATGCGTGGTTTACGGACCTGGTTACAGTTATGAGTGAAGGAAAGGTTAGACAATGGTGCCCGCGATTTTAAAAATGGCCGAACAAATGTCCATGACGAAGAGCGGAGTGGCAGGCCCAGTATCCAGACCGATGAAATCGTTTCACAAGTGGACCAAACACTGCGATCTGATCGTCGATTGACGATTAGTGGTCTGGCTGACAAATTTCCTCAACTTGGACGCACTACTGTTTACAATATTGTCACAGAAAACTTCGCATACCGCAAATTGTGTGCAAGGTGGGTACCAAAAATGCTCACAAAGAGCAAAGAATGTCTAGTGGACGAAAGTTTTTGGCCCGTTATCAACAAGATGG
The DNA here is from genome assembly GCA_031308135.1 of Acheta domesticus. Taxonomy (NCBI): domain Eukaryota; kingdom Metazoa; phylum Arthropoda; class Insecta; order Orthoptera; family Gryllidae; genus Acheta; species Acheta domesticus. The sequence goes on along the minus strand of JAHLJT010009436.1, from coordinate 135,288,208 downwards.
AGATGATTTGTTTTCTCACATTGTTACTGGGGACGAGACGTGGGTATCCTACGCCAACCCAGAAACAAAACTGCAATCGATGCAGTGGCGACACTCATCTTCACCAAAACCGAAAAAGTTTAAGCAAACTCAGTACACAAGTCCAAAATTGATGGCTACAGTTTTCTGGGACAAAGACGGTGTTCTTTTGGTTGAGTTCATGGAACGTGGGACAACAATTACAGCTGACGTGTACTGCAAAACGCTCAAAAAATTGAGACGTGCGATCCAAAACAAACTCTGCGGGAAACTGTCATCTGGCATAATCCTCCTCCACGATAACGCGCGTCCTCACACTGCTGCCAAAACCAATGAGAAAATTCAAGATTTTCGTTGGGAACTTTTTGATCACCCACCGTACAGTCCCGACCTTGCACCTAGCGACTACTTCCTCTTCTTGCATTTTAAACTGTGGCTCGGTGGACAACGTTTTGAAACCGAAGAGGGACTCAAAAACGCCGTTGTCAACTGGTTCAACTCTCAGGTGGCAAGCTTCTATGCAGAGGGGTTAAAGAAGCTGGTGCAGCGGTACAAAAAATTCTTAAAAGTGAACGGCGGTTATGTAGAGAAGTAAAGTAAGATTGTACCTAACTAAATATGACAATAAAATTTGTTTCTTATGAGTAGATTTTTTTCTGTGACCAAACGGCCCTTAGTTTATGAACGCGCCTCGTAATTTGACAATTTCTGTCTTACACTTCAACTACAATTTGAAAAATTCTTACACAAACGAAACGTGAAAAGTACATATATATTTTTGAATCAAATGTTTAAACGGAAACAGCTTTCCACCATTGAATTCAGTATATTCACGTTCTACAAAGATACCCGACGCGTGTTTCAGCCGTAAATAAAATTATTAGTTTATATTAACGTGAATGCCTTTTGCAGCCTTCACTATCGCCTTCTGTTACCAGTGCGGCGTTACAACAATGGGTTGCAACAAGCAATAATGACCGCTAATTCGTGTGCGATACACATTTTGCCTATTAGTATTGTTGATACCGCTACAAGGAAATGAAAATGTATAGAAAAAAAATTACATGTAATTACATTACATTTTTATATTCATCAAAATTACTCGGTTTTTACGTGCTTTACTCTCATTCCTACATCTTATTAAGCAAAGCGAAATCATCTAAGCGAAATCATCCCCATCTCGATCAGGTTTTAGTCCAGTTTCCCTGATCCATAGAGCAAATGCTGAGATGGCCCCTTGTTTTGCTTCTGGACGTAAATGTAGCTTCACTGTGCGCACGTTTTGTTGAGCACTCCTTTTGCTTGTAGTTCATTTACAGTTGAAATTGATTTTCTATAACTCGGGAAAAAACATTTTTCAAATATCTTTATTTTTCTAAAATAATTATTTTCTAAATTCATTTTTTCGTTTTTTTTGTTTTTTTTTATTCTGGCCCTCAAGAAAATGTGCGCAGATAAATTTCTTTCCCCACACGTCATATACATTTTTTACTGTTTTTTGACAAATAAACAAACAAATAAACAAATCTATTCGTTTTCATATTTAACTCACTCAGGAGGCAATTTAAAATCGGTCTTAAGTAATTTTTAAAAGATTAATTTTAAAACATAACAAGAGCTCGAATGTAAGAAATGAAGACAAGATGTATGAAACAATATTTGAATTCTATCTTATGTAGCATCAACCACTATTCATTTTACGTTCACGAAGCGCAGTAAATTCGGAGCGGGCGAGTGTGGCGCCACATTACTAAAACTAGTGGTGCTACAACAGCACTTACTTTCCCGTATTAGAGGAAACAGCTAAGTAGTACTGTAATATTGCACTTTATGCGCTACTAACATCATCGCTTGGAACTCACTATTTCCATTGCAGTGTTGTCAGAACTATGTGAATTCTTCAACTTCACAAAAATAGAATGCAAAAGTTTTGTAACCCTGTATTGGAAAAAGAAGCCTGATACCCTGGAAATATAGAAATGCCTTCCATTGGGCCATGATAAGGAAGAGTATTTTAAAACCATGCAACAAATTCTCTACTCACTGCAAATGGTACAGCATTTGGTGCAACACTAAATATTTGCCTGCAAATATCAACATAAATTGGACAATTATAACTCCTTTTCATACAGCTCCATTAGGTCACAACAATGACACTAATTCACAGATATTCGCGAGCGCAAAGTGAATTCCATTGTTGCAGACCCTGCATTGTCGCTATTCTGAGAGCTATTAATTCTTTTTACTTATTTCAAATATTTCAAAATAAACAATTTCTAAAATATTAATGTGTAAGTCTATAACAAAGTTCGAATGTAAGAAACAAAGAAAGAAATAATATACAAAATTGCACATTCTAATTTACGACGCATCCAGCTGTCCGAAGCGCAGTAAATTTACAGCGGCCTATTACGTTTGTCACAAAATTAAAGAAAAACTACTCGTATTTTGAAAAAATTAAGCATGACCGTATTTATTTTATTTATTTATTTGTCAAAAAACAGAAACAGAATGGCACAGACTTTCCCGTATTAGTTTTCTATTTTCCTGGGTCTTCGCTAGCTATTAGGAATTGCCACATACTCTTTCTTGCCAGTTACCATCTATCATCGCCAAAAGTACATTTTTTTGTCATTTTCTTAATTTTTCGGTTTCCTATTGGTAGAACAGACACATTAATTTTAGAATATTAAAGAACACAAAAATCTAGCCGTAAATGGCAATTTTCTTTTAAAAATGATGTGCCGTTTAAGAGAAAATGGCGTTTTAGCACTACTAAAAATGCGAAATTTGAAGCTCATTTTCACAGAAAATTTTTGAGTTTTCAAAATACTTTATTTGAAGTTATTTGAAGCACTTACACTCACAAATATAATCATCTTTACAAATTGCGGATAATGTGCATATTAAAGATGTGAGAGATCTTTCAAAAAATTTACATTTATATAATTTTTGAAAAAAACAAAAAAAACTCAAAATAAACTTCCCGCTATACTAATGAGTGTAATTAGCACTATCCGTTACAAAAGTTTCAAGAAAAAAATTGCAGCCATATACGAGAAAATGACGTTTGAGCATTTCTGAAAAAGCCGAAATTTGAGCTACTTTTCACAGAAAACGGTAGTGTATTCGAGAAACTTTACTTGACATTATTTAAAGCATATATACTCGTAAATATAATAATGTAAAAGAATCGCCGATAATGTAAATATTAACGACGTGAGACAAGTAAAAAAATTTACATTTTGGTAATTTTTGAAAAACCCAACCGATAGACCAAAATGGCTTTTATGTCATAGATAGAGTACATTTACCACTATCCCTACCAAAAGTTTAAAGAAAAAATTTGGAGCCGTTTTTGAGAAAATTTTGTTTTTGTAATTTTTTAAAATTGCACATATTGCAGGCAATATTGCACGAAAACTACCAAAATTGTGAAAAACATTTACATGACCTTTATTAAAGAACTCAATATGCAGAACAAATTTTATTTGAAGAAAAAATCTCTATCTTCAATTTTGTAGTTGGAGAAAGACGCCGAAAAAAATTCAAACTTTCACAATTTTCGAAAATTCAGAGCTGTACGTGAAAATCGGACCTATGCCATGTTAAAAAGTGTATTTTCCTCTATTCATACAAGAAATTTAAAGAAAGAATTTGGAGCCGTTTTTGAGAAAATGTTGAAAATCCCCGGGGGGCTTCATATAAAGTACCCCCAAATTTTAAAGAATCTTTTTCAAAATCACAAAGCTTCGACTAGAATCAGATCGACTGGGGAATATCAATTTTGAAGAAAATCGACCGAACGGTTTAGGCGCTAGCGTTGACCACAGACGGACAGACTGTCAGACGGACGGAATGCCGTCAATCGATTTTTAAGTATAAAGAAGCAACAAATCATGGATTTTGACCACACCACGAGATAGAGGATTTTTTTTTCTTAATTTAGCAACTGGTTTTATCCACTTATTCGTTTTCACGGCCCGGCAATTAATTTTTTTCCGCCGAAAATTGGCCATTTTTTCGCGCAGCATTACATAACTTTCCCTATACTAGGTGTATCACTCCGTGTATACGTACGTATACGGGAAAGTAAAACGACTCATATTTTTGAAAAAGTAACAAGACACTACTTGATGATCTGTTTTTGATTAACAAATTTCATTAAGAAACTGGTGGTGCTACAACAGCACATACTTTCCCGTGTTATTGGAAACAGCTATGTAGTATTGAAATATTGCACTTTCTGCCTACTAACATCTTAGCTATTATTTGAAAACGTTCAATTCAACAAAGAAGCGAACAACTCACTGATTCTATCGCAGTGTGGTCAGAACTATGTGAATTCTACAACTGTATAAAAATATAATACAAAATTTTTGTAAACTTGTATTGGAAAAAAGAATCCTGATACCTCGGACAATACAGAAATGCATTTCATAGGCCCACAATTAGAGAAGAGTATTCTAAAACCATGAAAAAATACTCTACTCACTGCAAATGGTACAACATTTGGTGCGAAAAGTAAATATTTTCGTGCAAATATCAACGTAAATTTGATAATTATAATTCCATTTCATACAGATACATACAGCTACACGTAATTCACAAGAATTCGCGAGCGCCAAACGGAATTCCATTGTAGCATTCCTGCAATATCGCTATTCCCTGAGAGCTAGTAATTTTTATTTCAAATATTTCAAAAATAAATAATTTCTAAAAGATAAATGTGTAAATGTATAACAAAAGGTCGAATATAAGAAACAAATAAAGAAATAATATGCAAAATTGCAAATTCTAATTTATGACCTGAAGCGCAGTAAATTTGCTGAGGGCTATTGGCCCGGGCTATTGGCATTCCATTGGCCCGATATCCTGTTTCGTTCCGGATCATTGCGTCCAGAATTTATTGTGAAACGAGTTTACGGACATATTTCAAACATTTTTCAAAGTTCTCAGAACTGAATTCCCGTGAATCATCTTATTAAAATATTGAATGATATTTTTGCATTCTTCGTAATCACTTTTACCTTGCTTCAGACAATGCATTTACTGAAGTTCTCTTAATAGTGAAACCTTGACAGCTATCGTAATACAAATACTTTTTCAAGATGGCCCGGACGCTTTTAAATCCGGTCTAAGTTGAGGGTATTATTTTAGACCAGGCACGTCAAAACCCGCCCGCACGAGCTACTTGCCCGCCTGGAATGCCCTGCGCTTCTAGGGGCACGGACAACTTTCCCTGGCTCCGCACTAATTTCCCCTTAAAATCCAGAAAGGGATGTCATGTGCAAGCTAGAGTATCGTGAGGTAGTGAATAGTGGCTTCATACGAAAATATATTTGCCAGATTTGTTCAATCAAATAATCGAGAATTGTACTATGTTTATGTTCCTTACTACTTATTGCTACATTGCGATTTCTCTAACTTTGCCCCTCAAGGCCACTCAATTCCCATCTTCGCGATGGAATATGTCACGACATTTCGCGTCTTTCTCGGTCTTGCCGGTAGAAGTCCCATGATCGCAAGCACTGCTTGATACTGTCGCGATCATGCGAAATCTAGCGGAATGACTGAGAAAGATGCCGTGTCATATTCCATCGCGAAGATGGGATTTGAGTGGTCTTGAGGAGCAAAGTTTGGAAAATCGCAGTATAATTGATGTTGATTTTCTTACTAAATTATCCCTTACCTCTCTCTCTCTCTCTCTACATATACATACATACATACATATATATAACTGGATGTTGGTATATATCCCTATATAGTATTTGAGTAAAGTTCTATACCGTGCGTGTTGGGGATTTCCGTGTGTCACCGGTAGACCACTTCCCGTGCACCAATCGAGACAAATGAGGTGTCATTGAACGCGTCTCAGTTCCTTGTTGGGGAACTGATAATTTGTTTTTCGATCCGGCCATAAGCTTCCAAGAAATTGTCAAAAACGTGTTTTTTCTTGCTTTCGCGCTGCGATCTTTGTGAGTACGATGGGAATTAAACCAACGCCACCTAAATAGATCTAGGCAGGTGGCGTTGATTAAATCCCATTATTCTGTGGTTATTTCCAGTCAGCGACACCATACTTTTCTTTCAAGAGGATGGCAACACTGATTTTTGACAAACGAGAAAAAAACTAAATGAATATCGCCCGGCAGAATGTGTTGTAAATTCTGAAGTATTTTAGTTGTAGTGAAGTGTGAAGTGTTTCATGTGTATTTTGTATAAAGAATTTGCAACTTGCCTTGGAACATTAAATGTGAAGAACGCAAAGGAGACAAGAACTGTAAATACTAAACAATACATTTCTTAAGCATGCAAAAATCGATTTTCAATTTAATGTGACTTACAACTTATACACATAAACATACAAAATAGTAACCTTTTAATATATATATATATATATATATATATATATATATATATATGTGTGTGTGTGTGTGTGTGTGTGTGTGTGTATGTGTGTGTATGTGTGTGTGTAAGAGCTAAACTCCGACACCGTTGGACCGATCTCCATGAAAGTTGGCACTTCTACGTGTTTTTTAACCCAGGTTTATGTGCTGTTAATTCTGTTGTAACTCCACTACATGGCGCTGTAGAACAAACCTTCACGTCAAATGCAACCCTCAATACACTCGATAGCATATTTAATCTACATCGTTAAATAACTCCTAAACGATGAGTTCTGGGGCCTTAAAACCTAAAATTTTGAGGCCGCAAAGAAACGTTTCTCACACCGTAATCTACAGGATGAGCTCTTCTCGAACATTCTATTACATTTTTGCTGATCCGGCACTTCCTGATATTACCTTACTTGCTCAGAGACGTGCAGAATCTGCAAGTAAATGTGAATGAGAGGGACAGAGAGCGCCAGAGACTGAGACACAGAGACAGACAGGGACAGGGTGAGGAAAGGAGGGAGAGACAGTGAAAAAGGGAGATGGGAGGAGAAAGAGGAAGATGAAGGGCAGAACAACGTCTGCCGGGTTTTCCTTGTGCGAATACAAAAATCTTTGCTGCGTGTCAGGAATATGTTTAAAGGGCGAATTCTTTCCTTGATCTCATTTCATGTTGGTTTATTAAATCAGTTTTTTCAGTTATTTATTGTATTTAGGAATAAAGGGAAATAATTTAACAAGTCTCTATAAGTTAACAGTTCTCGCTTACGGACGGACAGCGCTTTTAACAGGCAAGAATATTTGTCTGTTAAAGCTTTTAACCTTAACATAGAGAGTTCATGCTTTTATATCATTCTTAAGTAAACAGAATTATAAAATCAAGATACTTTTGATTCAATACTTTGAATTTCACTTTCAGTTGAGAATTTGAAATCGGACTGATATATTTCATTTTAATAGATAATTTATTTGCCTTAAATAGAAAATAGTAATAATATGGCTAAATTTGAGACAATAACTATTAAGTAACTTCTCCCAAAGACTGCCATGAGCCAGGTATCCAGTGACATACCGCCATTCCGTAGCATTTGTATATCCCTTACTTTTAAATCTCGCGCCGATTTCTTTGGACATACTGCCCGCGAGATCTAGTAAGCTTGTTACCTTGCCCGCGACCTTCACATACTGTTTTAGATTCACACCATGAGTAGCATTTCTAGACAGTTTTAATACATTTCTGCGTTTTACAACAAGACGAAGACACATCCAATCCGCGTTAGGGGAACACCCTAACTGGGTTTCCACCGTTTAATTTCATGTAGTAGAATCGTCTAAATAGTATAATTAATATAAATAATATTAATAATAAATATATAATTAAAATATTCTGGATTTCTGATGAGTTTTGGAGACATTGAAAAGTCTGCAAAAGGTCAGCTTATGAATTGGAGAGTGAATATCCAAAATTGGACAGAGGTACAGAAGTTTCCGAGTTGTTTTTTCTTTCTTAAATACATAAAAATATTACTTATCTTTTCAGTTTAGAAACGGTTGGCTCAAAAGCAGTCTTCAGTCAACAAAGTGGTTTTCTGCTTTCGTTACAATCATGTACTGACAAATCTTGTTCATTTTTAAATGAAATGGCAACGTCTTTGTTTTGGATAACCTTCTGTCCCGCCTTGAGCAAGTGTGCTTCCTGACTGATACCACAGCACAGGAAAGACTCGAGGCTGAGCCCTTTCCTGTGGGTGAGCTGTTGCGCCTAAGGAAGGAAGGTTCAACTTGGGAGTTCCGAGTAGTGTGCATCGGTACTCGTAGCTGCGACAATGTACCTCCCGTTGATTACACTAACGTTTCTTACGTCAACTTTCACAACTGCAGAGCAGTCTTTACTCACGTGTACACATGGAAGAGCCGTGCTTCTCAATGGAACCGAAAATCCGGATGGGACTCTAAGTACTCCTGAAGGTCACAAGTATCCTAAAAATACATGGCAGCGCACGTTAAACGCTAGTTTCGAAGTTTGCAAATGTGCTTCGCGTCCTTGCTTTCGATGGTGTTGTAAAAACGGGGAAGGAGTTTGGTCGAATAATTCAGGCACGTGTGTGAACATCACATACGATCAACAAGAAATTATCAAACAACATCCGATTGTACATAATGCAAACTTGGCACCTGTAATTGCAAATGATTCTACAGTATTTTATCGGCACTTTGATATTGTGAATAATTTTCCAGAATGTAGCAGTGAGGCAGATAAATTTCATCCTGACTCCGACGAGCTATCGGAGTTTCATTTGTTAGACAATGGTTATCTTCGGGCATGGGGCGGGCATATTGTGCATGACATTCACACTTACTGTTTTGTGAAGTTTTTAGACTCAGAAGAACTTGTTCCTATACTTTGCGAGGGCGACGAACCTCGAAAAACAAAACTAACGACTATTTTAATGTTGACGTCACTACCATTTCTCGCGGCTACGTTTATCATATACGCTTTGCTCCCTCCTCTGCATTCCATTCACGGACGTAGTCTTATGAGCCATGTCGTGGCTATGTTTACCGCTTTTCTCTGCCTCCCAATAGCAGATTTATGTTTTGAAAGTTTGAAGAATACAGTATGCATGATGTTCGGTAAGTAATAATATGAATATTTGTAATAGCTTTTATAATGTCCTGAATGATCAACAGCATGAAACGATTTTTCGATAGTTAAATTTCTTTCTTGCATTTTATTTAATAGTAAAATAAACAAAAAGTATATAGTTTTTGCATTAAGATTTGAAAAATTATTACCGCGAGTTCTACATACATTTCAACGTGGTTTATTTCAATTGTTGATGTGGTATTGTGAACTAAATGATCATACGTTATTGATTGATTGATTGATTGGTGTTTCTGGGCGTCTCAATTACTGTGATCATTAGTTCCGTACGTTTTCTGCATGTCATATCTGAATATTCATTTGATTTTCGTTATTTTGTCAAATAATAAAAACTGTATGCGAAATATAGAAGAAAAGTACAATTCCGCACATTTTCTTGAGCTCCAAAATCTCTTCTCCATCTTTTAATTATAAACAGTCCAATGATGAATGAAAGTACAAGCAAGGTTAGCGACATTTGAATACCAGACATTTTCTCTCCCAAGTTATAGGAAACTTCTTTCCATCGGTAAATGAGCTATAGATTTGATTTTTACTTTCCTGTATACGTACGTATATATGGAGTATACACGCAATTAGGGAAAGTTATGTAATGCTGCGCGAACAAAAGGCGGATTTTTGGCAGAAAAAAATCATTGCCGTAATAACGAAAAAGTGGATAAAACCAGTTGCTAAATTAAGAAAAAAAATCCCCTAGCACGTGGTGCAGCCAGAATCCCTGTTTTATCGGTCCTTGATACCGAAAAACCAATTGAAAGCAAAACGCCCGCCCGCGTTCTACTGCAACAGCCCAAGCATTGACACCAAATATTGCTTCAGTTCAGAAAATGTCTAAAGTTAATTTCGTAAAATATTGTTGTTGAACTGAATTGAATTGAATTTTTCGTTTGGGTCCATTGGGTCGTTTGGGTCCATAAATTAACGCAAATTTGGAGTATTTTCAATACCCCATCTCCCCCTTGAAAGCACCTGTAACGCCCGCTTGAACCCCCCTAAATAATTACGTAACGCTTGCGACACCCTCTTGTAAATGCAAGAAATGAAAATAAATTATAGCAGAATTAAAACAATTTTATTCATTTTATTTGTGATGTATTTAAAAATTAATGATAATTAAAGTACAAATTAGTTGGCGATGCTGACTGCACTTAAGTATATGATTGGAACAAGTTGTGAGTGAAGGAAGAACGAATAGGCGAAAAAATTTCTCATCACAAGCAGCGCACACGCGTCCAGCGTAGTTAATGCTTGGGCAAGAGTGCACTGCGCCAATTTAAATGGATTCTAGAATATACACTACATATTAGTTTTGAATATTTTCTTCGTAATCTTACAGATTAAATAAGAAACTGATGAAAAAAATATTTCCATTTATTGAAACAATTTACATATAATAACTTTAATGGGTGCCGGCAGCGAATGTTGAGAGCAGTCTGTGCTCGCCAGTCCCTACCAGTGCCCGGGGTGGCCCGCGGGCAGCTGAGTTGGATAAGCCTGGCCTAAACTATACGTAGGATTTTTTCAAATTGAAGAAACCCCTGTCGATCTGACTCGAATCGAAGATTTGAGATATTGGAAAAGATTCTATAAAATTTGGTGGTACTTTACAAGAATCGCCCCGGACATTTTCATAATTTTTTCATATAAAATCTTCTCCAGGTTGTAACCAGATACCTAAGGAGCAGATCTAAGGGCTGTCGGTGCCTCTACAATACTTTGCGCAAAATGTGGGCTGTTCCAAATAAAGCCCTAGCATGTGAACAACACTAGCATCTAAACTATACGTACGATTTTTTCTAAACTGCGAAACCCCTGTCTATGTGGCCAGAGTCGAAGCTCTGAGATTTTGAAACATATTTATTAATTTCTGGGGATACTTTACATAAAATCACCATGCATTTTCAAAATTTTCTCAAAAATGGCTCCAAATGTTTTCTTTATTTTTTTGTAAGAATAGAGTAAAATACATTTTATAAGGTGGCATAGGCCCGATTGTCACTGTTATCTCTGAATTTTCGAAAATTGCAAAAGATTGAATTTTCTTCGGAGTCGTCCTCCAACTACAAATTGCAGATAGAGATTTTTCCTCCAAATATTTTTTTTTCTTTCTAGTGAGTTCTTTCTTAAAGGTCAGGTACATTGTTTCGAAAATTTTAGTACTTTTCCCGCAATATTGCGTGCAATATGTGAAATTTAAAAAAAAATACAAAAACAAGATTTTCTCAAAAACGGCTACAATTTTTTTCTTTAAACTTTTAGTAGGGATAGTGCCTAATGTACTTTATGAGATGACATAAACGACATAATGCGCTATTCTTTGTTTTTTCAAAAATAGCAAAAATGTATTTTTTTGACTTGTCTCTCACGTCGTTAATACTTACATTATCGTCGATTTGTTGTATTATATTAATGAGTAATGTGCTTTAAATAATGTCAAGTAAATTTTCTCCAAAACTCAATCGTTTTCTCTGAAAACTAGCTAAATATTCCGCATTTTCAGTAACGCTCCAACGCTGTTTTCTCATAAATGGCTCTAAAGTTTTTCTTCAAACTTTTGGAACGCATAGTGCTAATTGCACTTTTTAATATGATGTAAAGTTCATTTAGAGGTATTTTTTTGTTTTTCTCAAAAATTACTCAAATGGAATTTGTTTGAATGATCTCTCACGCCTTTAATATGTACATTACCAGCAATTTGTAATCATTATTGTATTTACGAGTGTAAGTACTTTAAATAACGTCAAATGAAGTTTCTTAGGAACTCAAAAATTGTCTGTGAAAAAGCTTCAAAGTTCGCGATTTCAGTAGCGCTTAAACGCCATTTTCTTAAAACCGGCTCCAAAATTTTTCAAAGAAAATTGCCATTTAGGACAAGGTTTCTGTGTTCTTTTATATTCTAAAATTAAAGATTTCCGTTCCACCATTAGGAAACCGAAAAATTGAGAAAATGTTCAAAAAATGTACTTCGGGCGGCGATAGACGGCAGCTGGCACGAGTATGTGGCAATTTTGAATAGCTCGCCCAGACCCAAGGAAATAGAAAACTAATACGGGAAAGTCTGTGCCATTCTGTAGCACCACTAGTTTCTTCAAACTTTTCGAACGGATAGTTTGATTGATAAATGATTCCGGGCGCGTCAACTATGGAGGTCATTGCGTGTAAGTAAGTTGTAGTCCGTAAGTTGAGTGCGTGTTTTTTCCTCGGGAGGTGGCGGTAATCTTTTTCCCGCTGGATGGCGAGATCCGGCACCGACCTACTGTCGACTTGCGGTGTTTCCCGTCAACCAGGTATCTCCCACCAGCGGGGCACCGACAAGCTCTAAGCTCCCGACTGGTCTCCCGCTATGTGTGGTAGTGTAGTCAAACGCAGATTATAAGAATATTCTCAAACAGTAATATTTTTTGCAATATTGCAATATTTTAGAAAAAAATTTAAATCAACGAGTACATGAAACAGTTCTTTACGCCACTTCATTTCCTCAACATCGTTGGACGCGAAATCGAATCACGGCAAATGGGAATCGTCGTTCGTAAAATATACAATTTTTTAGACAAACATTTGCACAGTTAACGATAGAAATTGACGGAGAAACAAGTTTTGTCGAAAAGTAATATTTCCGGTCCACAAGTCTTCTTAAAGGCATACGTCCGTCGAACGGTCGTTATAGTTATACGCACGATGTTATTTTCATTTCATACCACAGTCAAAATAAATTGCTCTACTTTTATTCAATGTATTCACCGAACTTCACACCGAAAAGAATGGCGCTTCTCTTTGTCAATTTATTTTGGTTAATACATTTTGGCTTTTTGTGTAAGGTTGGATGAACATTTGGGAACTACCAATATGTTTTTCTACATTTACAACATACATGCAAAATCGCAAGTGTGTATAGCCCTCAAAATAAGTTTTTGCAATTAACATAATGATATTATTTTTTTCAGGTAAGTACAATCGGAACTCTGTGACATCACTCATTTGCACGTGAGTACAAATTTACTGCATTCTGGACTATTGAAGTTGATCTGTGACATTAGGGGAGAGTTAGGTTAACTGGACCGGTTAGGTTAAGTGCTCCATGCTTTTAAATGTTGATGGGTAGTGTTTTCTGCCTTTTCCACTGGATGGCATTTGTAGGATGACAGGACTGATAATCTAAGCCACAAATTAGTAAACAATCTTAAGTTTCGGGCCTTCATTTGTTCAGTACAGGAAGGAATTTTTATTCTAAAAGGTTAGAGGTTTTTTCTACCACTCACCTGCTTTGCATTTTTATAGCGATTGAATAACAACTACAAGAAGAATATTCATTGTTATTATTGCTGCTCTATAATAGTGTGTTTTGGTTGCAATAATACGTCACGGCTTGTGTGTTTTCGGGCATATAAAGAAAATATGTGCTGTGCGGTTAACTGGAATGTCGGGAGGATAGGTTAAGTGGACCGGTCCAGTAACCCCCTTTATTTTTTTCGAAAGTAGTATTTGTAGTTTTGAAATTACTTCATCTGGAATGTTACATAATTGATTCGCCTTTCACTATTTTATTAATTTAATTCATTACCACTGTCATTTCCAAGTTTTAGTTTTAGACGCCACGTTTTGGGAAACGGCGCGCAGGCCGCGGCCCGTTTTTTCATTTATGTGTGAAAAAGGTTATGGCAATGTGTAGAAGAATGATTCTTTCATTAAAACAGTGTAGTAAACGTCAATGTTATTTTCACAGCTTATTTCCGGTCCACTTAACCTTACCGGTTAGGTTAACTGATCACATTGCATATGTGCAAAACATTCCATATTTGACAATAACGTAAGCACAACGATGTTGTTTGTTCTGACAATATAACGAGAAACCCTCTCTGAAATATGCGAAATTTCACGTGTATAAGTCAAGTAAATAAGGTTTTAGAACTAGTTTAAAAAAGTAGACCAGTTAACCTAACTCTTCCCTGTAGTAAATCTAATACGTAACAAGAACATTAAGATAAATATGCCTTCATTCACTATTTTTAATAGGTCGTATACTTTTAAATTCCCCTCTCATCAATCACTGCCAGCGAATTGATATATCTTTCATTACAAGAAATTCAGAATCAAGAAAGGGAAAACTTGTTTTTTTTCGTTTCTAGGTTCTTTTACAAAAGCGATTATTAGATTGGTATATTAGATTATACCAATTGCCGATGCATACACATATATAATTGTAACGTCTATATACTTCAAGAGTGTCGTATTTTGGCAAAAATATTGTTTACAGCACGTTGTGTGTTTCTGTAACTTTGACGTTTCTCATACAGAGTTCCAATGATTAAGAATTTATTTGGTTTTTGTGTTTTTTTAGTATAAGGGAATTCAAGTAGAAGTTTTGGTGAAGTAAGCATTAATATTTTACAGTTGGCTACAGATAAAATACAGGTATCTTTCACAGATATTTGAATACATATAAATAATTTTTGGCGAACATTCTTTAGCTTACGGGATAACTTATATTAGACTCGCTTGTGGCTTTTCGCACAAGTTTGGGAAGTCTTTCGCTGTACAATAACAAAATTAGTACACAAATTTAGAACATTAAAAAAAATCATTAGTAACTTCTAGTTCTGCTGTGATTTCTATTTTTTGTGACTTCATTGTGTTTTCAAATATTCTCGATAGGATTCAAAAATGGTTAAGGACATGATTCGTTAAATACACTCATCGTCATAAAAAAATGCTGCACCCCGAAGGACCCTACTGATCCGCTGCAGACTCGGTGGGTATTTGGCACACCATTCACTAAGCCAATGATTTCGTTTTCACGGTCAGTCGCTCATTGGGGGGTCGGGGATAGGGGCGTGACGTCGCGCTCACCGGCCGAGAAAAGAGGGTCTCAAACGGCCGCGCCGGGCATTGCGACATCGGGTACATCACCAGAGCGTCACCTGCACGTACACTATGCCTAGGCGACGTGTTTGACAGCCGGTTGTCCTGATAGAAGCTTTCGAGAGGGGCCGCATCGTGAGTCTGCGGGAGGTTGGTTAGTCCTGTCGCCGTATTGCTTACCACACCGGTCATACGGACACCACCATCGCCCACTGTTGGCGGCAATGGATTGAGGAAGGCACGCACAAACGAAATGCAGGATCTGGACGTCACACCATGAGGACGGAGGACTGACGGAATGTTCGCCACGGGCGACCAGATCCAATGGCAAAGATAGATGCTTCAGCGGTGATTCAGCGTGCTGTGCAGCTTGCACTGTCACATCCTGTAAGTGCCAGTACCACTGGCAGGCGGTTGCACAACGCAGGGCTTGCCGTACTCTGACCGTTACGCCTGCCCCTCACACCCCAGCTACAGACTCGCCTGGTGTAGGGAACGACGGACCTGGGGGCCATGCAGACTAGAGATGGTCTTAACAGCTTTTCTTCAGTAACTGTTATGGGAATAACTGTTGGCTCGTAATAACAGTTACCAATAACAGTTATCAATAACATGTTCATGAACATGGCTGACTGCTACGAGCTGGCTATGAGTTAAAGCAGTTGTGGCAACACCACGCAGATGTAATAACGTTGGTAATCCTTTGGCTTGTGCAGCTATCTTACGGCGTTCTTTCGCACTACTTGCCGAATTTGGGAATCCCACATGGTTAAGGAAAAGAAACAGCTGATTTGTATCGAAGACTCAGTGCGGGCTGCAGTGGCGTGCATTCCAGTTAAGCTAGGTAAGCTGCGCTTACCCTGAAAAAAAATCCGTTTAATGTAATTATTATAGTGTGAAATCGCGACTTTCACCACGATGAGAACTCAACTAGGAGTTTAAATTTCTGGCAAGGAAGGGTACACTGCCTTGCGAAGGCGCCCGGCCAGAGCGTGGCCCTACATCGAGCATACACCGCTGATGCAGACGGAGACGGAAAGCGGGTGAAAGAGACGGAGGTAGTATAATTAAGCGCCGCCACCCGGCCCGAAGTGAGCATTGCAATGTTCTCCATCTAAATGCATTAGGGAGTTCGCGCATGCGCTCTTGACTTTTAAGAAGCTCCATTTGGTTGTATGTAGCCCTCTGGTAAGCGCAGCCACCCAGGCCCGCCGCCTACAGCACCACCCAGGGTGGCCCTGAAATGAGCTTGCAGACGTGTTCGCATATTACACAGTGGTAAGCGCCGCCTAGTGAGTCTGGTGTTGTAAGTGATAATACAAACTCGTGATTTTTTTCATCTGTGCGTATTATTTCTGTGTGCGTTTTTCCCGTGTGCTGCCTTTTGTGCTTCGTAGCGGCAAGGCACTGAGCTACGGCAGAAAATACATGTATAATTGAGGATATTTTAAAACATCCGTTCAGTTGTACTTTTGTGGATAAAAGTGGGATTATTCGAGTAGGGAGGCCTGTTCCGGAACTTCCTGTCTTCAGATGTTTGTACAAAGAAAATATTTTCGCTATTTTAATACTAAAAAGTATGATCTCACTAATTGGTAAACAGGTAGTAGAAAACTTAATAAATTATTTTACTGGCCATGTTTACTGTTTTCCCATGATCATAATACATGGAACAAAGAAGGCTATAACAATTTGAACAACGTTGCGAAGAACAATTTGAACAACCAGCATGTTGCGATTATTTTAGATGAAACATCCGACGTAAGTACCAAATCACAATTAGCTACTTCTCTTAGATATGTTCAGGAAAAACTGTTAAAATTCAGGAGAATTTAGATCGTTTGTAAGCGCGGATAGATCTGGAAATGGATTATTTAATCACGTGGAAGAAATAGTAAAAATTCGGCGACAAATTGGTTGCTCAGGCATATGATGGAGCAGCAGAATTTGCCACACAAGAGAGGAGAATGGAGTTTATTTTCAAGTAAATTAGGTAAGATTACTTGTTTACTTTCAACATTATTTATCCAGTAGATATGATATAATTATAAATATTTGTTGTTCCTTATGCTTTACTTCAAATGTTATAACAGCGTATGTACGTCTTCAGTTGCCATTTTATTGCGGCTCAATTGCGAGTGGTATGCAGGATATCGTAATACAGTACCACCTTTGTTCTCGGTTGCCTCATCTGTGATACTTTTCGTTTTGTCCCCTGACAGCATAGGCTTAAGGGGGAAGAGGGGACACTTGTCTCCTAGTGTTTCAAGCTTCGTTGACATTTTACAAAGTAAAATGTTAAAAAAAATAATACAAACTATTAAACAAGATTTAAAACATATTACTATCGGATAATTTCAAAGTGGAAATATGTGAAAACAGTGTAATGAATAATTGCAGACTCTCCCTAGCCATTCCGCACCATATAATCTCCTAAAAGTTCTTTCACACATCAGACACAATGTCACAGGACGAAGGGCACAACCGTTGCGGAGGCCGCTTCCTCGACTCTGTTCCGACGGGTGAGCTTTGCCGTATCAGCACAAAGGATAGTGTTTCAATTCAGCGTTCATCACGTCCCAACAGATACGAGAAACATCTTTTCGACATGTGGATCGTTCAAATGCCATCGACTGTTGGTGACTGGTAGTTCGTAGAAAATTGTGTGCGCATATGCTGGGGACTCGCATTCTTTCAGAATAAGCAATAATAATAATAATAATAATAATAATAATAATAATAATAATAATAATAATGTCATTTTTGATATAATTAAATATTTATATACAGTAACTAAATGGATTTTCGTTTTGTCTCCTCAAACACGCCTCGTCCCACCCTTGCTATTTACAGAGCTTACCCATAGGAATAGGTCACCGCACGCCCCTGGCGGGCTGGTATATTTGCTAAGAAAGAATAGTAATCGAAATATCTCAATAGAATTTGTGTATATAATCTAACTCAAATGTCAGTGATGTCAAATCCTTATTCAGATTGCAGAAATCTTTTCGAGTGGATTGCTAGTGAACAGAGAAGTAAGAGTGCCTAATAATGACAAGGAGAAAAATGTTTGTGTTTGCTTACCTACAGCTGCTGGACATCCAAAAATAATGTGAGTTATTTGACCGTATCATTTTATTTTATCTGACTTTTAGGGTGTGTTAGTGGGTCTCACATATGTAGGAAAACACTTAGAAACATATTGGGCAAATTTAATGTAAAAGAAACTTTATATTGTTTTTTGAAAATAAAAATTTATAAAAATTAAGTAATATGTAAGTAGGTCCTATATAAAAAATTGTGGTGTATGGTGTTTATAATAATGATCAATTATTTGTTAATGAATCTATAATTTGAATTAAGAAATAACAGTTCACTAGTGTGGGTTGTGCTACGTCTGCAATGCTTGTCAGTAATAAAGTTGCCTGCCTTGGAAAATACCCTTTCACAAGGCACTGAAGATGCCACCATGCATAATTTTTTTTTTACTATTTTTGCCAGTGTTGGGTACAAATGTTGGTGTTTTTTCCACCACTGCAATGGATCCTGATTTCTAGGCAAAGGTTTGTGATTTAAAAATCTCTCCACTTCAACAGTTGCCTCTGCTGTTGATGTACCTATTTAAAAAATTCATAAGTATTAAATTATTTAATAACAAATCACAACTTATTTAAATTCTGAAGAAACTGTTAAATTTTGTTTGTGACATGATTTTAGGAGTATCTGTTGATGTTTTACCTGAAGTGTGTTGCATGTTTGCAGCTCTCTTTTCAAACTCTTTCCAAATAGAAAATTCACTTTTCACTTCTGAAACTGGGATGCATTCATGTGGTTCTGAGCTTGTATATTTTTCTTCATTTATAAGAATTCTGACCATACCTATTAAAAAATCTTTAGTTTCTTTTGCATTATCTCTGTTTGAAAAACCAATTAATTTATATCTGGGATCTAAAATAGTGCAAAGAGCAACTGGCATTGCTGTCTCGATGTGACCCAGTCTCTCAGAAATTCCACCCAATAAATTTTGTGTTACATTCAGTGAAATGGTTGAAAATTTTTCTTTTGTGATCTTTTTACAAACTGAGGCCAAACCATTAGTAAGAATAATTACTTCACTTGCTGTAATATATTTTTCACCACTTAATTTTTTTGTAATCTCTTCAAAGGGTTTCAAAATAATACATAATTCACCACAAATTGCCCATTCTTCTTCTGTCAATACAGGCAAGTTCTTATTGAGGAGGGCTGCAGTGACTTTAATGCTGTCCTCTAATTCCACAAAGCGCTGCAACATATAATATGTTGAATTCCACCTTGTGGCCACATCCTGTACAAGTATTTTTGGTGTTTGGATGCCAGTGCTTTTTTGATAATTTATTAATTTTTCATTTGCTAAAGAACTTCTTTTAAAATGTGTGACTATTTTTTTAACTTTCTCATGGATGTCCTTTATTTGTTTCAATGAATCTTGAACAATTAAATTTAAAGTGTGTGCATAGCAGCTAAACTGATCTAAATTTAGAAATTCAGTAATTGCACCCTTCATGTTAGAAGCATTGTCTGTTACAGCAATGAACACTTTTTCCATTAAATTAAATTTGTGCAGTATAATCTTTATTTCTTCTGCCAGATTGCTGCGGGTGTGAGATCCACTGATACACACACAATCTAAGAGAGCTGAACATAAGTCAAAATCAGAAGAAATAAAATGAACAGTTACAGCCAAGTAACTCTCATTATTTTTTGAAGTCCAACAGTCTGTAGTAATGCAAGCACTTTCTACTGAACACAATTTTTCCTTCACATTATTTAGGCACTGTTCATATGTTGCTGGAAGATATGCTTTTGTAATGGCTTTTCTGTTAGGCAGTTGATATGATGGATTTAGTGCATGAACAAATTCCACAAAACCAGAGTCATTTACTATTGAAAATGGTTGGAAATCAAGAATGAAGAGATTCATTAAATGCCGGTCAATTTTCTTTCTCTGTGCTTCACTGATTTTTTTGGGGAGGTAAGGTGTAATCTGTGCTTGGGTGTGTGAGCCTGAATGTGAAAATGAATTGGAAGTTGAAGGTTGAATCAGAAGAGTTGAAGGTGTTTCACAAGATACAGAAGTTGAAGATGTAGTAGTTGCTGTTTCTGATGGAGATATTATGGTTTGGACCGTAGGTAGACGAATATCAGCACTAACATTTATGGTAGGATGTTTCTTCTGTAGATGAGATTTCATATTTGTGACAGTACTAGCATACGAAATTTTGGTTTTGCAAATATTGCATGAAGCAATTTTTTGATCATCGTCTACAGGAGTGAAGTAGTTCCACAAAATACTTCTTTTGGACCTTTTGTTTCCAGAACTCATTTCAGATTCACACAAAAAAAGCTTGTTTTAAAATGGAAGAGTATTTTTTAATTACTTCGCTAATACCTCTATTAATACACTTCACTAAAGTAAATAAACACTATATTAAAAATTACAAGCTATTTGAACAACTAATTAATAAATCAAACGTCCACGACTACTTGGGAGTTGGCGGCAACGCTTTAACAGTTACTCATCACAACTGGTAGAGTGCAGTGAAACTGTTGTCGTACAAAACGGTTGCCGCGAAAGCCTATAGTTTAGTTGGTGCCCAGTAGGTCGCAGGACAATGAATTGGAAGCGTTAACAGCTAATAACAGGGTAAATGAAATAACTGTTATTTCGCGTAACAGTTTCGAGCCGTTAACTGTTAAGAAATAACAGTTTAGCCGTTAAGGGCACATCCCTAATGCAGACTCGCAGTGGATCATCATCAGCGACGAGTCCCTCTTCTGTCTTCATGTCGTTGACCACTGGTCGGTGTCTGAAGGCGGAGTGGGGAGCGCTACGACGAGCGGTTTTTGGTATTCCACCCCACGTCCCGCCAGCCTGGTGTGATGGTGTGGGGCGATATCCTATGGTGACCGTTCATCGTTAGTGTTCCTCAGGGGCACCGTGACAGCTGCACGGTACGTTCAGGAGATCCTTCAACCGGTGGCCCTGCCGTTCGTGAACGCCCACGCCCATGCCCTATTTCAACAGGAAAGCGAGCGTCCGCATACCATAGCCATCTCCTGATCATGCTTTGCAGCCGTGGATACTCTGGTATGGCCAGCCGCATTGCCAGGCCTTTCCCCGATCGAGAATTTTGGGGTGCGAACAGGACCTCATCCCTACCCACCAATCTGCAAGAATCGTGCGCTCAGGTGCAGGCTGTATGGCATGGACTAGCACAGGACTCCATTAGAGACCTGTAGAACTGGACGCGTGTGTTTGCCAACATGGCGACCTCACGCCAAACTAACATGTACAGTCTGGGGCCGTGTAGCGCAGAAAATATTGGTCCTAGAAACGTGAAAATGTAATCATTCCATATGCGTGGTACCCTCTACCTGCCTGCCAACAATGATCGCAATCTGCCTCGTCCTTCTGGGTGCAGCTTTTTGTATGACGATGAGTGTATTTTGCATTGTGACATACGTCTCTGTGTGCCGTCTCATGTACATATCTGTGTAACTTGAAAAACTATACATTTGTTGAAAACAATTCTTTGAATTATCGGATAAATGTAGTTGATCATTAATTAAAAACATTGAAATAAAGTTATTTTGTAATAATATGACATAGGTCCAATTTTTATTAAAACCTCTATAATTTTAAAAATTGCAAAAGTTTTAATGTTTTCACATCCTTCTTACATTCTTAATATGGAAGGTAGAGAGAGATGTTTGTCTTACTGCAAAGTATTTCACAGTACTACATCTTTAAATCATATATACTTTTCGGAAAATATGAGTAGTTTACGCTTAATTTCCAGTTGAAATGTAAAGGATCGCAACCAACTTTAGAAATTTCAAAAATTAAAGTTTGTTTAAACTCAGGCGCCCTATTTATTTCCAGTTTTTTTCAAGTAAGTCCTAATGCCAGAAATGTTGGGGTTGCAATATTATAGTATAATATAACCCTATCAATATTTCGAGAAAACGTATTCTGTAGAAGCACCATTAGTTTAATTGTGTATTTTCTTATCATTAATGGTAATGGTATTACTCTTTAATGGTAATACTTCTTTCTAATTATCAACTATCCTGAAATGCGTTTTTCCTATTCCTGGTTTAAATGCATCTTCCTACCTACTCAACTCAAATTTTTACTTTACTCCATAATGCCACGTACTTACGTAAATGTGAAAGTATTGTAATGCTGCAGCAAAAAATGACGATTTTTCGACAGAAAAATTTGTATTTGGTTACCTGATTCTGAAAGGATAATTTTTACTCTTATATGTTGTAAATTACTTTCTTAAACAAGTGTGTAGTCGGAGTGTAATTTTGTAATCACAAAAACACATTTTGTGGGTCCTTGACATTTAAAAATTGAAAAACAGCAAAATCGTCTATCTCTGCTTGCCCAACCTTCAGTCTGTAGACATTAACGCTTAAACCATCAATCGAATTTTGTTCAAAATTGATATTCCCCTATCGAGTTGGGCTAACTTGAGGACCTTCTAATGTGAAACAAATATTTTGATTTTGAGGCGTACTGTAATGTGACTATTTCACTCACGTTTGTCCATGTCGTAAATAACCAATGCTAAGCTAGGATCTATTCAAATTAAACCAATCTATCGCCATTTATGATAATACCTTTGTTAACCATTTTAAGATAACGATAGCAATTGTTTCAGGTCCAAAATAGCTTGTGCGCATGAATATAATATTTAAAATGTTCCTTTTTGGTAATGTTTAAAACTCTGAAATAGAATCTATTATTAAATATTCAGTGCCGAAAAACAGCGAAAAGAATAGAGAAAGCGTGTGGAAGCAATTTCAAGTATTTTGTGAAGAAAGGAATTACAAATGGACAGCACAAACTACAAATAAAGAAATTACACATATTAGGCAATTAATATGCAAAGATTAGATTAGATGAAGAGTATAATGAATATACTATCAAAACTATGTGGAACGTTACAACCAAAATTATTCAGGAAAATACTTTAATGAGTACACATGCGTGTTCAATCCATTCGAAATTGACGAATTCCGCTGCTAATTCAGCTTGTACATCTTCCATTTCAAATACTTCCACGGAAGACCAAGACTTGGAAAACTCAACTTCCAACAACTTTAATAATTGTGCTTTTAATAAATGTTCTTGTAAGTAGCCTTGTTATAATTATCTTTCGAATGTTTAATTACCGTAAAATCGAAACATATTTGAAATCATTTTATGCATTAGATTGTTATTCAAGTGCTACTTGATTATAAGTTATTCCAGGAGGTAGTGATAAGTCGGAGCTGAATAAAAGTTTCTCATTATTCGGTAGTAATTTTGAGTAATATTTCCCTTTTTCGTGATTCCTGTGATATAAATTGTCCTTTCGATTCATGTAATGTGTTTATTCGTGATATAGTCACACTAAATATCACTCGAAGTGCTGTGAAAACCGTAAATTCACTCCTCACTACGCAAGTCGTTAATTTACCGGCTATCACAGCACTTCTCGTGATATTACATACGATAAAATTATGTGCACACATTATAGAAGCATCAGTGTTACCCCGTCTATAGCAAGATTGTTCTCTAATATTCTGAGTAAAAGAGTAGGAAAAGAAATAGTGAGGAGAAAAGTGGTTTTAGATTGGGACGATCCTACCTGGATAACATTTACTATTTAAGACAAATTATTGAGAAATGCAAAAGCAGGAATGTAGATCTTTACATGACATTTATAGATCTTTAAAAAGACTATGATAGCGTTCCGCGAAGTAAGCTATGGGAGGCAATGAGTAAAGTAAATAAAAAAGCGTATCAACATTGTCAAGAAACTATATAAGAACACTGAAACGAAAATTAAAATTAGAAAAACGGTAACTCAAAATATATTGGTAAAGAAAGGTCTTAAGCAAGGATGTGGTTTGTCGCCAATTTTGTTCAATTTTTACCTTGTGCATTTAAATAAAACCGAACGCATGTGCATTGGAAGAACTTTAATGGATATAACAATAAATGGTGATTAAATTAAATCCTGTAATAACTTTAAATACCTTGACTAAATAATAAGTAACCTGGCACATATGATAAAGATATTAACTCCAGAATAATAATAGGGAAGAAAGCAACAAAAGCTCTACACAATGTTATATGGAACAGCAATATCCCACAAGAAATAAAGAAAATAATATTCCATACCGTAATAGAAAATATAGTCCTATTTGGAGGAGAAATGTGGTCTCAAACAAAAACTAGTGGTGCTAAAGAATGGCACAGACTTTCCCGTATTATTTTTCTATTTCCTTGGGCCTTCGCTAGCTACATGGAATTGCCACATACTTTTTCTTGCCAGCTGCCTTCTATCACCGCCAAAAGTACATTTTTTGTATACCAGCATTATAAACAACCTCTTTCCATTAACAAAATCGTTCATAATACGGCATATTATTGCACGAATCATTACGTCATTGCTATTTCTGCACGAAATATGAGCCATCACTGACGTAATAGTCATGGCCCCTATATATTTTCAGTTACGGAGTTTAAAGAAGGCAATGGTACCATATAAATAGATTGCAGTGTTCGCAGTGAAATCAAAAACGTTATGAAAAATTTACTTTTAAAAACTGATTTATTAATTTATTACTTCTTTAAAATTATATTTTGTTTTTATTTGGTAATATAACAAGAACAACAAAAACATTAAATTAATTATTGTGAACATGTACATTAATTGTACAATTTCATATATTGGTCAGTGACACTCCACAACATGCATTTATATCTAAAATGCTTATTTTTCTTTGCTTTCTGCACTAACCAATATCTTGTTAGCTATTTGAATCTTGTTATTCACCGATTCTTCGATGTATGACTGGGTTACACTTGTAGACCGCCATCCTCCACGACGTTTAAGTGTAGTGATATCACCATTATCTGCGAGAAACATCGCGGATGTTCTCCTAAACGAATGACCAGAGTACTTTTCTGCATTTGGTAATTTTAAAAAAATTGCAATATTTTTTGGTATTTTCGCAAATGTATTGATACCTATTGGATTGCAGATGCATTTGCCATGATTGTAAAACACAAACAGTTTTTTGTGTTTAACATGTAAGGATCTTAAGGAAATGTATTTTTTACAGACTTCAACATAATTAAATTCTTCACTGGATACGATAGTAAATATTCTGGGCTTGTCATTTTTGTCGCTTTAATGTTCACTATCAAAACAGAACCTTCCTCTTTCACATCGTTGATGCACAAATTGTACAATGCGACACGTCTACAAGCACCAAATATGCCGAAAATAGCAACAACCTGAAAATCATACCAGATATGAATACAATACACCAGTTAATAAATAAAACGTAAC
The DNA here is from genome assembly GCA_031308135.1 of Acheta domesticus. Classification (NCBI taxonomy): domain Eukaryota; kingdom Metazoa; phylum Arthropoda; class Insecta; order Orthoptera; family Gryllidae; genus Acheta; species Acheta domesticus. Next base: position 135,262,874 of record JAHLJT010009436.1, on the reverse strand, counting down.
TATTATTGCCACTGTCATTATTATACCTTTATTAAAAGAAAAGTTTCATCATCAGCTTTTGTAAGAAATGTGTTTACATCTTCTTGGGAAAATACCATTGCCTTTATAGGTTGATATCCCACATTTGCTTGTTTCATTAGTAAACTTACTTTATGAGAAGTTCCAATATAATTAGTCTTTGATCTTTAGCAGTATTTAATTTGGAATAAGTGCACCATAGTGTCGACGCTTTACATGCTGTGAACTTCATGTTTAAAGAGGCGTGCATTAAATTAACAAACGTCTTTATTCTAGCATGTGCATTATACTAACTTAACGAACCTGCTCCGAGAGATGCGAAAGAACAACAGCTTCGCATAATAAATTTGGATGTTTTTCATTTATCCATTTCCTAAACTTTAAGTATCTTTCTCAAAGTTTGGAAAATACCGAAAAACGGTATCATAGCATTTTCTGCTTTAGCAGCTTCTTCCACAATTTCTCTGGGCAAATCCATTATGTTTGAATCGCGACTTTCAAACTAATTGCCATTTGTAAAAAAATAGTTGCTTAGGTAGCATTCATGACGTCAAAACATGAATTCGAGAACTACTACAACTACGAATTACATCTTAACATCCAAATTAATTTCGCTTCCTTAAATCCTTGTAATACTCTGATACAAAAAATAGTGTACGCAACTCGTTTATAATTGCTACGCGTCTTTCTGAGCTCTGGTCATAAGAGAAGATTCTGAGCACGACAAGTATTAAGATTGTTAGCACACCTCGGCGATAGGATAATCAAATATTGAAGAAAATATCAGTGTTACGCGTTTGGGTGAAAAGAAATAGTTTTCCTTTCTGATTTTATTCGTTATTCGTGCATACACGCGTTCTACCGCTCTACAAAGCTCTGGTTCGAGGAGTATGCTATACCTGTGAGCTTCAGAATCGCTATCAACTTTGCGTAGTAATTCAACCTTCAATGACGTCAATACGCGCGTATTACCAGCATTTTACGCGAGCGAGGCGCTCCACCACGAGCCTCTCAGCTGCAGATTTTGACACAATGTGATTTCGACGCGTCTTAACTGGAAATGAGTTCGATTCTCCGAAATCGTGACAATGTACAGCGTTGTCTACGCTCGTTGGCCTCCAGTGTCTGGTCTGTAGCGCGCTCCCACAGCCATCTTTGAAAGAAGTTGAAGGAGTTTTGTATGGGAAATTAAGTTATTTCTCTATGTAAAGCATTCGGCGGTTTTTAGGGGGGAAATTACTATCTCCAGCGCCCCACGTTTGAAATGGAAAAATTTTAATTCGCTCCAAAGAATGGTTACAAATGATTGTATTCGAATTACGGCGCGAAATTTGAAATAATTTGGCCGCCAATGCCAACAATCGCGGTCAACTTTGTTCCAATAGTCTTGATTATATATATGATAGATTTATAGTACTTGAAACTGTTGTTATAGGCGACAACATCTAATACCCAATCATTATTAAACAAATTAAGAAACGTATCTTACAATTAACACATATTTATTGCAATGTTTGGGTTAGCTGTTTTATGTCATTATCGCGTCAAAATAATCAAATCACCTTTTAGCTTCTGAAAATATGGGAAGCCGTATTATTTTTCAGTGCATATAATTCAATGACAGAAGTATTATACAATTTTCCTTACGTGATGAGGTTTAAACATTGCCAATTTATGAATCATGGCTTACGTTTTCACACATGCGAAAAAAGACAACAATTATAGAAATCCTCAGCGTTTAGTCTGCAAGTGCACTGTAGGTACATTGAAACAACTCAAAACAGGTTTTACTGTTGGTTTTTTTCGGAATATGCTAAAATGATCTGCTTAAAATCAATGCAATAACTTTGAGTCAATGAGAGGAATCAAATGAGCTATTTGTGACCTCTGCGGTTGCTGTTAAGTTGCTCAAAACACGTTTTAGTTGCCTAAGAAAGAAAAACGCACATATGTCTTAGAGTCTTCTGAACGGATTCCCAAACAAATCATCAGTATAGCATCAGGTGATCGAGTCGGTCAAATGACACCGCATTTGTCTCGATTGGTGAATGGCAAGGAATCTAACCGAGAGTGACGGACAGACGCATGGACGGAAGCAGGTTACTCGAATACTATGTAAGAATAAATGTTTGTGCATAGTTTCGAGGGTCATTTCATAAATAATGCACAGTATTTTGTATTTTCTTACATGCTTATTTTTGTGAGAAAATTACCTCACGATCCTTCAATATAGTCTCCATTCTTCTCAATTACCAAGTTCCAACGACTGGGAAGCTTTAGAATTCCATCAAGTACCCCTTCTTTGTTCATCAGACGAATAGTTTGGGGAAAGGCTGCACAAAGCTCATCAAGGGATGAAATACATTTCTATGACCCATGATTAAATAGCGAAACAAGTTATTGGTTAAACTGAGACACGTGCTTCATCTTGAAACTTTGAACTACAAATGACGCAAAAATCAGCTCCGTCGCGTCCTTCAGCTGGCGATGTTGTCAAAAACTGTACATTATTTATGAAATGACCTCCGTATCTGGAAAGCCATCAAACAAACACATTGCCACACAAGTTAATGATTACGTTGCTTGTATTCTGATTACTTTAATTTTCCGTTGATTACGATTTTTGCAGAAATATTAAGAAAGAGGTAGTGATTTTAAGATTTACCATTTTCTACTGCAAACGATTTAAATCCCTAGAACGATGACGGTAACTCAGGACACTTTCTGGATTGTTTATTTTTCAGGAAACTGAATTATCGATTTTTATTTTTCGTGTACAACCACAGGTCAGGAAGGAAATAATGGGTGGGGTTCTTTCCTGCAATACTTCTCCTTACTGTACAATTCACCTAAGGCAAATATCGACACATGTAGTTCGATAGTCTTTGTGGATACCCGTACTAATGGCTGTCAAGTACTTTTTATGGATCTTGCTGTTAAGCACAAATGGTGGGCAGTTTTCATCACAGTCTCCACTTATGTGTTCTCATGAATTTAACTCACTTCCTACAGGTACTTTGGCAGAGAATGGAAGCTTGATTACCGTAGATGGCAGTGAATACCCTCCACATACGTGGAAAATGCAAGGAGACGGATCTTTTAAAGTATGCAAATGCATCATTCGACAGTGTTTTCGCAAGTGCTGTCAAGAAGGACAAGCATTCGCATCCAATAAGAACATAACGTGTGTAAACGCCAGCTCTGTGATAACAAAGAAACATTGGCCAACAGTATACAACGAAGACTTGACACCATTTATTCATGGGAATATGAGTTCAAGATTCGAAAATCATTTTGAAGTATTGTTTGGAAATCCGTGTAACGGAGAGGCTCATGCAGCTCTAGAAGATGAACTCGATGAATTTCACCTTTTGAGTCATGGGGTACTCCGCGCGTGGGATGGGGAGGAAATATTCAACCATTCCAATTACTGTTACGATGTGATTCTTGGTGCAAACGTGTGGATTCCTTTTTTCTGTCCGGGAGACGAAACAAATGATATCAAGAGTAATCAAACTACGCCAACCAAATATATACTGAATGCAATTGGTATGTTGCTGTCTGCGCCTTTTCTCGTTGCTACGTTTGTCATCTATGCTGTGCTCCCATCACTGAACACAGTTCACGGTCGGAGCCTAATGAGCCATGTATTGGCTCTTCTTACTGTTTATATTTGTACTCCGATTGGTGGATTCCGCATTACAGTCGCTCCAGAATTTTGTCTCGCTATCGGTGAGTATTACTTTGATATTGAATTCTTAGCAGTTTCTCACTTTCGCATCAGTTTTTGTTGGTAATTTATATTTTGTAGTGCTGGTTAAATGCCCTTTAACGTGGGAGCTTGCTGTGATCACTCTGTGTGACTCTTTCTTTCTAAAACTTAATTGATGTGTAAAATTGTGCAAAAGAAACCATGTAAAATTTATTAATTCTCTAGTTAAATTATTCAAAATATATTTTCATAAATCTGTACTTGACTGGAACAAATCTTTCAATAACACAACGAAAATTTATTTGAATTATACTCCTGAATTGACGAGGTGGAAGATTTTCTTTAATTATTGTGCGATCACAGTTTCAATTATTTTTAAGACGGTTTCTTGGGCGCAATTTGTCACCATAAATACACGCTCTTACTATGTACAAGCTCTAACGTGTGGGTGACAGTGCAACCCCTCCAAATATGATTGAAATCCAACTCTGTTGGAAAGAGGACAAGTTCAAACCGATCAATGAAATGCATTATACTTATGTTAGAGATATCTATGTTTAACTAGTGGTGCTATGCTACAACAGCAGATACCCGCGTTATTGGAAACTGCTCCGTAATATTGAAATATTGCATTTTCTGCGCTACTAACATCTTGGCTATTATTTCAAACGTCCAATTCAATCAAGAAGCGAGTAACTCTATTTCCATCGCAGTGTTATTAAAAATATGTGAATTCGCTTAGCTAATAATGTTAATACAGTAATTAGAATATATGCAATTGACATCAACATAATTATGAAAATTTTGGCTATTCCCTGATAGCTACCAATTTTATTTCATATAATTCAAATAGTTTTTAAATAAATTATAAAATATTAATTTGTAAACGTATAACTATCGCTCCATTGTAAGAAAAAACAAAGACATTACATACAAATTCTAATTTACGGAGCATCCAACTACCAGCCAACTACCGAACTACAACATCCAACTACCGAAGCATCCAACATCCAATACATTTCATAGAGAAAAAAATTGTATTTTCACAATTGTAGTTGTAAGAAGAAGCCGAAAAAGAATCGCAGTACATTCCGAGCGGGCTATTATATTTGTCACGAAATTATAGGAAAACTACTCATATTTTCAAAAACTTCAACACGATCTTATTTGATCATCACATTTCCTTAAGAAAAACAATTGTATCTTCACAATTTTAGTTGTAGGAAGACGCCGAATTTCCTTTTTAATTTTTGCAAAATCAGGGATTTCAACAAACATGAAACCTACACCGTTCTCTTAAGCTTCGTTTATGCTATCTATGATCCCAATTTAATAAAAAACTATTAGCCGGTTTTTCAGAAAGAATGGTTTAAAGAAAATAAAATTGCCTATATTTGACACAAAATTTCGAAAAAAGTACTTGTTTTTGAAACATTGAACATGACCTTATTTGAAGATCTGTTTTTTTATAAACACACTTCATTAAGAAAGAAATGTATCTTCGTAATTGTAGTTGTAGGAAAAGGCGGAAAAAATTTTGAACTTTTTCAATTTTCGAAAAATCAGAGTTTTTAACCAACATGAGACCTGCGTCATTCTCTGAAATTAACTTCAGACAATCTAACAACAAAATTTAGTAAAAATTGTTGACGCTATGTTTTTTTATATTTTGAAAATGTCCCAGAAGCTTCATGTAAAGTACTCCCCAAAATTAAAATATCGGTTTCAAATTCAAGGGGTCGCTAGATCAGTCAGATCAATCGGAGAATATCAATTTTGGAGAAAATCGGCTGAACGGTTCAGTCGCTAGCGTTGTTCACAGATAGACAGAAAGGCAATTTGCTTTCAATTGGTTTTTCGGTATCAAGGACCCACAAGATAGGGATTCTGTCTGCACCACGAGTTAGGGCTTTTTTCTTAACTTAGCAACTGGATTTATTCACTTTCTCGTTATCAGGGCCCAGCAATGGATTTTTCTGTCCAAAATCCGCCTTTTTTTCACGCAGCATAACTTTCTCTATACTACGTATATACTTACCTATAAGGGAAAGTAAAAACGAAAACATTGAATTACAATGATCAAGTGTGTTAAACTTTTATAGCCAAGCATTTTACGAAGACATTGTCCAAAAAATTAGTCATCGAATCTAGGGATAAACATCCTTTAACTAATAACAATTATTACAAGTATTTGTTTGTTACAAAGTTGATGTAACTGAATGCGTATCGTAATATCTTATTAAAATATTTTATTAAGAAGGAACACCGGGAGAGATGGCTCAGTGCATCAACCTGATGTCACTGCAGTCCCTCTGACCGGGAGGTCCTAGGTTCGAGTCCCGACGGCGGCTAGCTTGTCAGCTAGGTCGAATTCAGTCGCTGTCTGGAGGAGAATTCTAGCGGCCGGCTACTCTGATCGGTAGTTTTCCGTGGTTTCTCCGATCAACACCAGCCGAATGCCGGAGCAGTACCCTAACAAACGGGCCACGGACCGCGCGCGATCTTTCCTTCCTCTTCCTTGTCCTACCCTCTCCTCTTACACACACATTTACACTAACATGCACTACACTACCACACATGCCGGGAGACCGGTCGGGAGCCTACAGCTTGTCCCAGCTGGGGCGGTGCCCCGCTGGTGGGAGATACCTGGTTGAGAGGAAACCCCGTTAGTCGACGGTAGGCCGACGCCAGATCTCGCCATCCAGCGGGGAAAAGATCATCGCCACCTCCCGAGGAAAAACACGCACTACACTTACGGGACTAATGACCAAATTAGTTGACGCGCCTGGAAACACGAATCAATCAATCAAGAAGGAACTTCTTAAGAGGAGAAAGTTCTGTAATGCTGTGCAGGATAACTCTTATTACAGGGCCCTGATAACATAAAAGTTGATAAATCAGTTTCTATATTTAAAAAAAAAATTCTCTAACACATGGTGTACCAAGAATCCATGTTTAATGGCTCCATGATACCAAATGATCGACTGACGGAAAACCGTCTGGCCGTCTGTGAACAACGCTGGCGACTAAACCTTTCAGCCGATTTTCTCCAAAACTGATATTTCCCTGATTGATCTCGCTGGTATCGTGGCCCCTTGAATTTGAAACCGATATTTTAATTTTTGGTGGTACTTTAAAGAAAGCTTTTGGGACCTTTTCAAAGTTAAAAAAAGCGCTTCATCCTTTTTGATTAAATGTTGTTGTTGGACAATGCGAACTATAATTCACACTATCCAACAAGTTTAAGAGAGTGGTACAGATCTCATGTTCGTTGGAAACCCTGATTTTTCGAAAAGTGTAAAAATTCAAAATTTTGTCTATGTCTTCCTACAACTACAATTATGAATATAAACAGTTTTTCTTAATGAAATGTGTTCATGCAAAATAGATCTAAAATAATATCACGTTCAATTTTTCAAAATCATGAGTATTTTTTGCGAAGTTTTGTGTTTTAGGCAAATTTTATTTTCTTTAAACCATGTTTTCTTAAAAACAACTATTGCAATTTCCGAGCTGTTGGGGATTTTTACGAAAATTAGACCTGCGCCATCCGAAGTACAACGACTATCCGAGGACAAAATTTAATAAAAAAAATTTGGAGACATTTTTGAGAAAAATTTTAAAATGTTGAGGCATCATCTAATGTACTCACAAAAATCAGAGTCTCCGTTTCAAAGGATCTCGAGTTCGCTAAGATCGATCGGGAAAAATCAATTTTGGAGAAAATCGGCTGAACCGTATAGACGCAACTGTTTAGAAAAAAGTTTTCTAAACTTTTCCGTTACCAGGGCTCGGCAGTCATTTCATTCATTTCTTTCATATATGACAATAAAGCCCAAATGTTAGTACTCAAAGGAGCAAATATTAGTTTTATTATTTTTTTGGTTCAGAATTGCTTTTCTTGAGGTACGTAAGAACGCCGAAAATAATCCAACACTTTTTAGTATACAAATAATTTTTTCAATTTTCGTACCTCAGCAAACTGGCGCTCTATCCCTCCAAAACCCTCTCTGTCCCTCATAACAAATCAAGGAAAGTTAAATAAAATGTGCAAAGAGTAGGGTTGTACTTGCCCGATCCTGAATTTTCGCATGGACAACTTCACTTGCCTTTCTCAAGAGTAAAAAACCTTTTCTAATATATTTGTGACTATCAAGGAAAGGGAAAAAGTAACAGACAAGTAAGATTGAATATTTGCTTCAAATTTTTTTAAGGACGTGTAAATTGTTCCAAGAACATCTCTTTATATTTGTGAATAAACCTTTATTGAAAATTTGTTTCCAAAATCAATTGCATTGTTTTCATTTTTGTTTGATATTCTCTAAGTACATTAGAAATTACATTTATATATTTTTTAAACAAAGAAACTCGTTTCATTAGCAACTTTCTTTCTTAATGGAAAGGGTAGGCAAATGGATAGGGAAAGAGTGGGATGTAACAGGCGATAGTTCTCGCACGAATACGCTAAGTAATACATTAATAATAAAACTTAATCGTAAGCAATTTTGATGAAAAAATGAAAAAGTCCGTACAATATTCATGTAAGTGATTCACTATCAATTATTTAGATTCTAAAAGAAACGCATGGTAAAAAACAAGAAAGTAGATGACCATTTAAAAAAAAATATATATACAATATCGTTTCGGGTTGTTCACACAGGGACATCAAGGAAGGCTGTGATTTGTGAAGTGTCCTGGAGACAAAATAACACATTTTTGGTGAAACCGATTGAAACCAAGGTATTTGAAAGTATATGAATTTCTAAAATGTATACAACTACCCGTCAAAACCGCTGGCCGCAGACGTTCTAGACTTCTAGTCTCAATCGCGCTTGCTAGATGGCTCTGGCCTTTATGAGGAAGTGCGAGTTCATATAAGTACACTGCACTCTGGTGAGGTATTGGGAAACCCGATGTAGAACGCCTCGCATTTGTGCTCATTCGGTGAACTTAATGAAAATATGAAATACTAGCGGAACCCAGCAGGCGTTGATCTGCCCTTCATGATCCACTTTCCTCTTCAATCTCCCATTCTCTCTGTCCCTCCCTCCCCCTCTCTCTCTTTGTCACTCTGTTTCTCTCTGTCCCTGTCTCAGTCTGTCTCTATGTTTCTGTCTCCGCCTCTCTCTGCCCCTCTCATTCACGTTTAGTTGCAGATTCTGCACGTCTCTGAGCAGATCAGGCAATATCGAGAATCGCAGGACCATCAAAAATGTAATAGAATGTTCATGAAGATAACAATGTGCTAAACGTTTCTTTGAGGCGTGGACCCAAATTTTTACGTACGTATTCCCGTATACGTACGTACATACGGAGTAAGTACACTACGTACATACGTAGTGTTGGGAAAGAAATGTAATGCTGCGGAAAATCGATTTCGAGATTTTAACGGAAATACTCGTTTTGGAGTCCCCCAGTACCAAAATAGTGTTTCTTTCAAAACGTCCGTCCGTCCATCTGTCTGTCCGTCCGTCCGTCTGTGAAAAACACTAGCGCCAAAACCATACGTGCGATTTATTCCAAAATGGATATTCACCTGTCGATCTGCGTCCACTCGAGGCGCTGCGATTTTGAACAACTGTCTTCAAAATTTAGGGGTACTTTACATGAAGCCCCTGTACATTTTCGAAATTTTCTCAAAAACGGCTCCAAATCTTTTCTTTAAATTTCGTGTAAGGATAAAGTTGGAAAGGATACACTTATAAAGGTGGCAAAGGTCACATTATCACGGTTAACTCCGAAGTTTCGAAAATTTCAAAAGTTTGAATTTTTTTCGGCGGCTTCCTACAAGTAAAACTAGTGGTGCTACAACAGCACAAGCTTTCTCGTATTATTGGAAACAGCTACGTAGGATTGAAATATTGCATTTTCTGCCCTACTAACATTTTAGATATTTGAAACGTCCAATTCAACCAAGAAGCGAACAACTCACTGTTTCCATCGCAGTGTTGTCAAAAGTATGTGAATTCTACAACTATATAAAAATGTAATACAAAAGTTTTGTAAACTTGTATTGGAAAAAAACAGCCTGATACCATACAGTTAATATCTATACAGATAATATATTGTATCTAGTCACAACAATGACGCGTAATTCACAGAAATTCGCGACAGCAGAACAAAATTCAATTGTTGCATTCCATGCATTGTCGATACTCCCTCAATTTGTATTTCCAATATTTGATAATACATAATTTCTTTAAAGATTAATGTGTAAATGTATAACAAAAGGTCGAGTGTAAAAACAAAGATATAATATACAGAAATGCACATTATAATTTACGAGGCATCCGCCTGTCTGAAGCGCAGTAAATTTGCAGCAGGATATTATGTTTGTCACGAAATTATAGACAAACAACTCGTATTTTCAAAAAATTAGGCATGACCTTATTTGAAGACGTATTTTTGATAAATATATTTCATTGAGACACCCAGCTACCATCTATCGTAGCCCAAAATACATTTTTTGATATTTTCTCACTTTTTCGGTTTCTTAATGGTAAACAGAAATATTAATTATAGAATATTAAAGAACACTAAAACCTCGTCCAAAATGGCAATTTTTTTTAAACATTTGAAGCCGTTTTTAAGAAAATGGCGTTTAAGCACTACTAAAAATGCGAAATTAGAAGCTCTTTTTCAGTGAAAATTTTTGAGTTTTCAAAAAACTTCATTTGAAATCATTTCAAGCACTTACATTCACAAATATAATAATTTTTACAAATTGCTGGTTATGTGCATATTAAAGATTTGAGAGATATTTCAAAAAAATACTTTTGCGAAATTTTTGAAAAAAACACCCCAAAATGAACTTTACGTCATATTAAAAAGTGCAATTAGCTCTGTACGTTCCAAAAGTTTGAAGAAAAAATTTGCAGCCATTTATGAGAAAACGGCGTTTGAGCGTTTCTGAAAATGCGGAATTTTGAGCTAGTTTCCACAGAAAACTATTGAGTTTTCCAGAAACTTGATCAGACATTATTTAAAATACATGTACTGATAAATATAATAATGTGAATAAATCGCCGGTAATGTAAATATTAACGACGCGAGAGACAAGCCAAAAAAAGGAACATTTTTGTAATTTTTGAAAAAAACAAAAGAATAGAGCAATATGGCGTTAATGTCATCTCTTAAAGTTCATTTAGCACTATTCCTATAAAACGTTTAAAGAAAACATTTGGAGCCGTTTTTGAAAAAATCTGGTTTTTGTAATTCTTTAAAATTTCAAATATTGCGTCCAATATTACGCAAAAACTACTTAAATTTTTTAAAAAATGTACATGACCTTAATGAAATAACTCACTTTGTACAACAAATTTTATTGAAAGGAAAAATCTCTATCTTCAATTTTGTAGTTCTAGGAAGACGCCGAAAAATGTCAAACTTTTGCATTTTTCGAAAATTCAGAGTTAACCGTGAAAATGGGACCTATGCCACCTTGATAAGTGTATTATACTCTATTCTTACAAGAAATTTAAAGAAAAAGTTTGGAGCCGTTTTCGAGAAAATTTGGAAATTGTCCGGGGGGCCTTATCTAAAGTACCCCCAAATTTTGAAGAAAGTTTTTCAAAATTTCGGTGCCTCGAGTGGAAGCAGATTGACCTGGCAATATCCATTTTGGAAGAAATCGCACGTATGGTTTAAGCGCTAGTGGTGTTTACAGACAGACGGACAGACAGACACACGGACGGGCGGGCGGACGCACGGAAATAATAATTGAACATTAATTTGAAATAATTAGAACCTTAATTGTTACAATTCCTTCAAATCATTACAATGCATAAATATTACAAATCCCATTCATCCCTCGTTTTGAAAGTTGAGACGAGGAAAAGATTCAAGAGACTATTATCTCATAAATAGAACCGACGATCTATAAATTCTATGAAATTACAAATATTATCTATTAGAAATAGATAGTTCATAATACGAAATTGGTATTACAAAAAATTTAGTGTTTTGAGTATGTACAACTATTGTTGGCATGGTCTCTGAACTTAAATATACTTGGCAGAAAAATAATAGATATTATTTTAATAATGGGAAGAGAAGTTTTGTAAATAAAAGCCTTCTTAATAGTTGTGCCATGAATCTTACAGGTGGATTAACACGTTTTCACGGGAAAGATTAAGCGTCAAATTTCATTTCACCTCAGTTCACCAAATGTATTTACTCACGATTAAAACAATTCTTCGGTTTCATGACTTCTCTCGATTTCATAATCATTCTTCGATTTATTTTTAAACACGGACCGAAGTCGATTGAAATCTTATCCGTCGAAGGTAGTCTACAACTAAAGTTTATTAAGAATTACTGAATTGCATTGTAAATATTGGCCGTCGTCGATTCTCATTAGTATTGGATTTCACTGCTCTAAGGACGTTTACAAAGTGTTTTTCTACCCTCCCAGCTAGGAAACCTACGCTGGAGGCAAAACAGAAAATTCATTTTAAACACAATATAATTTTGTGTTGTAGGTTATATTCACTGAACATTGAATAGTAATCGTATTACGCAAGCTTCGATCTACATTTTTAGCATAAGTAATAGATCCGCATGTAATCAAAAGGAAAGTTTGTGAATTTTCTCGTCCAATAAAATGTTGTTTTTTGTTATTTAAGGTCGCATCAACTTCTAGGTCATTAGCGACCATTATTGGATTTAAACGTTATGGCATCTATAAAGATGAAATGATATGGTAATGATGGGGGGGTGAAAGGAAGAACTCATACAACCATGCCCAAGGCGGGACTCGAACCCCCGACCCTTCGGTCCGAGATCGATATGGCACTACTGTCTTAGCGATCTCGGCCACCAGGCCGGCAAAATATGGTTTTATACGAGTTATACACATTCTTTTAGTATATCGTTATATTTGAATAAGAACCTCGGAACATTGTAAATTAGAATTGTTATTTTTGTGATGTCACCGTATTGAAAATTTGTGTGCATATTTTTCTGTTACTACGATCCAATAGAACTTGGTCTGCCACTCGTTAACAGAGAGATTCTGCCGGGGAGAAGTTGGATCAAAATGAAATATGTATTCTGACCTTCAGCAATATCTCAAGTCTTCAATTTCTTAAAGGTTTGCATTTTTTTATACCCAATATCTATAAATATAAAGCAGTATGATTATTTTTTCTTATCTGAGAAATTTCCTTACGTTTTACTCTGCCAAAGTTAATAATGCGATCGATCATCTGAAGATGAAGCCACCAATTTCTTGCATCTGATACCCATTTCCGTCTACACCCTACGACAGGAGACTTCAAACTTTGAACTGGACTTGGAGTGGGCTGGTGCTAACGCAGCTTTAACCGACCAGCGTTACTTACTTCCAGACCAGGAACTCCTGAAGGAAACAGTGGAAATTTCAGGAGCGACGATGAGACATATTGGATTGATTGATTAATTAGTGTTTCTGGGCGCGTCAACTGCTAAGGGCATCAATCTCGTTAGTGTAGGGCAGACCTGCACAGCATTTTGCACTTTCACTGACCTCAGGAGCTGCGTGCGGGCAACTCGGGTGCAAATGAGAAAATCGATGAAGGGTTGGGATGAGACCCAATCTAGGAATGGGGGCCACCAATCAGAATGCGCAATTCGAAAGATAGCGCGTAAATTTAAAGAGCAATCGGCAAGAACATGACGGTCATATACAGTTCAAGTAATATTGACTTTTGTATTATACTGCAAATGTTTGTTCTCGGTATATGACAAAGCGAAATATGAAACTACAACGAATTATACATATTAGATTTCGACACCAAGTATTATAATTGCTTGTAGGGCTTATAATGTAATTCGCTTTGCTACGATATAATCACAAATTTAGTGTTGTGCTAAAAACAAAATTTTGATACTGAATTGTTTTTGTTTGATGATGACAGCAATAAACTATTTTTTATTAACTATGTTTAATTTAATAAGACGGTTCTCTCAAAGCAAAAACATATTGTTCTTAAAAAAATAATGATGATTTTCTGTTCTAATTTCTGACAAGAGAGTAGAGTCGTGTACGAGATCGTATAAAAATATAAAGCCCTTTGCATTCTATTTAACCAATACCCATGATTATCTTATGATTGTTCGTAACATATCGTCACAAAAGTTTGCTCGTTGATCTCTTTTATTCAGTTTCATAATGGGGGAAAAAGTCACAAATATGCTATTAAACATTATCCTTCTTGGAATTGCCACATATTCTATTTTATGTCAATCTTGATGTGAGAGATTGCTCTCATGATTTTGTTCATTTTTCTATGATTTGGAGATTATAACATTCCTGGTGAACAATCAATTATTAAATTGCAATTTTGTGTTAGAATTAAATAATATTTTTTTCTTATATATAAGCATATATTTTAAAGCTATTGCTTTAAAATATGGCTTAAGAGTCACAATGAGCATGTTATTTTCTTTAAAAAAATTAGAAAATGAAAATACATACAGTGGTGGATACAAAGGTGGATATACAGTAGTGCACAGAACGTGAACAGTGAATTATGACCCTGGTAACTTGAAATACTAGACATAAACCATTTAAACAAATGGGCATTTAATTTTGAAGCATGGATCATTATTAGACGCCCTGGCATTCAATCTACGCGCCGCGTCGTGCTACGTCAGACTTCCTCCCTTCCCGCAAAGCTTCCTACTCCCCACTACTTGCACTTTCGGCGCTGCCACGGGCAGACGACCGGCTCGCAGGTGCAGAATGCCCGCGGGAGCAGGCGTAGTGCAGGTCTGGTGTAGGGCATGCTTTTATCGCAGGAGATGGCGATGATCTTCCACTACTGGACCGCAATTTGCCCACATTCTGATTCCAACTTAGGTATTTAGATTTAGAACTCATAAACTAAGGTCGGCACCGAAGCCTGAGGCAGAACAACTTTCCCGAAGCATTAACAAGACCATGGAACATCTGCAATTTTAAAAATTCAGTTTTTTTTAATGAAAACTGGACGAGTACGAGTAAAAAATTAAGAACAGTATTACAGATCTGTTAAAATCTTATTAATGTAATTTTTAAAGATTTTCGCTATTTCTCTTAAAATTACGCAAAAAACTACTGTGCTTTGAAAAAGTTGTACACAACTATTGTGAATATCGAATGTCGAAGAACAGATTTAATTAATAAAAAACTTCTCACTCTTTAATATTCAGTTGCAACAAGATGCCGAAAAAAATTACTTTTGCTATTTTCGAAAATTCAGAGTTCAGTGAAAATCTAACCTGCACTGTTGTTATAAGTTACCTTGCACAAGCCGAGGACAAATTAAAGAAAACATTTTAATGATTCTTTTAGACAACTTTAAAAATGTTGACGTTTTATGTAAACTACCCCCAAAAATATCAATTTCAAATTTGCAAGGACTCGACTGCCGGCAGATTGATCGGGGAGGTGTCCTATGGATTCTGGAGAAAATCCTTTGATCGGTTTTGGAGCAAGTATTCTCCTCAGAAGGTCGGCCGGCCTCGACTTCCTCCAGATCGATCAGGGAAAATAAATGTTGGTAAAAAATCATGTGAATGGTTTAGGTTTTAATCGCAAGCATTGCACAAAGACGAGAGGACGGACTGATAGTACATCTTATGTTGTCGGCCAACTTTTGGTAAAAAGGGCCCATAAAACGTGAATTCTGAGTACACGTGTTAAAGGAAGTAATTTACTGCATATAGGAATAAGATTTAACAACTTTTTCGGTAGAAAATCCAAGTTTTTCTGTCGAAAAATGTTTGTTTTTGTTTTTGGCGCATAATTACAACAATTTATCTAATGTTTACGTAATATCCTCGAAAGTGAAAGAAGGCTGGTTGCGTTGAGAAAGCAGGGGCTTATCACCAGGCGTAATTATCAGTACGTTATCCGTGCGTTAATCCGTGGTTTTTGATACAATCAAAATTACAATCAAAGAAAAAAAAATTGGAATCCTCTAACCCACCATGAAAAGCGCTTCTGAGGTGGTTCCTAATAAAAAGATGTCATATCATGAAAATAATTGGATTTGGATTTAAAAATATCCACAAATTTGGCGAATTCGTTTTTTAATTAATTTTTTTAAAAAGATTACATCCCAAAAGAAAATGTGTTATACCTTGTTTTTTTTACCTTCGTTTCCATAATAAAGTTTGTTACATCCTACGATTACAATATCCAATTCATTTCACGAGCGTGTATTACTGAATCCCTGTCCCATTACAGACGTCAGAATTTATAGCAATTCCGTTACTCTTGAATTGAAACGTTTGGGGATATCTGCTCTACAGCATAAAATCATTTTGTTACCTTCTTCAGAACCCAATTAACCTGTCAAATCAATTAACCTGTCAAATCACAAAACGATAGTTCACCGTTCAAGAGAGTGCGAAACTTCTCACGAAGAGGGCGATGCTGCCGCTCCCAGCAATCGGCGTGACTCAAGCCTTTCACAATCTTATCACGTATCCGTAGGAGACGCACCTAAAGTCAGTGTGTCTCAAATGGCTTCGAACCCAACACGTGTGACAGCCTCCTCCGCGATTGTACTGGTGTTGTGCATTTGGACATTGCAATGGAAGCTAGTACATACAGAAACTGTAGATTCTGCGGAGTTTGGAAGCACTCCACAATGTTCGCCTTCACTAGCGCTCCCCGTAGACTCCACGTGGAATTACACCGTCGATCAAGTATGGCGCGCTAAAGGGACAACATGGTTCTGCCCCTGCGACATCAAGCCATGCTTGTGGATGTGTTGCCCGGAGGGAATGGTGTTCAACGATGACAACACATGTGTGGACGTCAGCTGGATGCCGACTACTGTGAAGATGACGGGAGAGGATAAGATGCTTCGAGATGTGTCCCTTGACAAGTTCTATCGTCGATACGAAAATCTTTGTCCAGAAAATCGATTGCTTCTCGAACCCGAGAATTTTCCCGAAGACAATTTTACTTTGTTTACTAACTTAACGCTCAACTCATTTGCGGGTTTCATCGATCCGGGTGAATTTTGCTTGGGATTCTCGGAAAACAAAACGGTGAGAGTCGCGATATGTTTTTACGAAAACGAAATGCCACCTGTGACAACTGCTCATATAATATATGCGACTTCTATGTTGTTGACTTTGCCTTTTCTATTAGCAACTTTTCTCGTGTATGCGATCCTGCCTACGCTGCAAAACTTACATGGTCGGATCGTCATGTGTTACGTAGGAATATTATTTGTGGCATACCTCATTCTAATCGTTGGAAAATTGGGAAGTTCCTCATTTGTAATGGGTGACAACGGTTGGAGTGGATGTCAACGAATAGGTAAGATTTTTACTGCATTAACAAACACATTTTCACCTGTATATTATGCAGTGTTAAATAAGCAATGGATAATTCGAAATTTTTTTTGAACTTAAATTTAAACTGTCATGTAAGTAACCATATGATACTTTTATCATCATTTAAATTATTAAAAAAAATGTTTCAACAGTGACGATTAACTTTGATTAATTAAAATTAAAATCGGTTTTTTAGAAGTGAGATTTTATAAATTGCAATGAAAGCACCAAAAATTGAAACCTAAAAAGTTACAACCTGTTACCTTACAAACGCTTTAGGAAAACATCGGGATTGACATGGGAAAATAAAATTCGAACTTGTAATAGTTTCCACCACGTTAAAGAGTCTTATGTTGCGTTTCTATAATTTATAACTTCTGATCCTATTGTCATCCCAAAATCAAACATGTTATATAGCTGTTGTATAAACCAGAACAATAATACGTTTGTTAATTTAAAAAGTTGCATTTTTTATTATTAAATTTTAAAATATGTATTATTTGTTAATTTGAGGAAAAAATATTTTCTTTTTAAAATACTAAAAAAAGTTTTAAAATGCCATTTAAACAATATGTTTGTTTCTCAAAACTACTGAGAACATAATTTTTGTTTAGTTGCTCCTAACAATTTCGAGATTTTTCTGAATTTTAAACAATTGTTACTTCGAAACTTTTTTGCTCGGACTTTATCAACAACGTTATTTATGTCAACTAGTACTCAGAGTAGGTGCTAGGTTATTTTGCGCCGCAGGCAATATGAGAGTTATATATGTGATATATAATTTTTATTTATCAACCTTTTCCTTGGTTGTTGGCCTTGAATAATCAATTATGAGGTGAGAGGATAATATTATTATTGGATAGGGTGATGATGAGGGGTGAAAGGACCAGGATGATGGTAGGAAGTGTTAAGTAGGGAGGTAGGAGGTGTTCGTGGGCTTTTGGAGCCATCCAACCATTCGCCTTATGACCAAGGAAAACCACGAAAACCCTGGTCAGGGTGGCCGACCCGGGGATCCACGAAAACTCCGGTAAGGATGGCCGGCCCGACTATGGAATCCGACCTCCCCATTGCGAATCCAGCGTCCTACGCGTTGAGCCATTTGGCTCAGTGTGTGCGCGTGTGTGTATACACCGAGTTTGATGTCTACAATGTTAATGTTTAAAAGTATAAGCCACTTGTAATGATTATAAGACAAACGAATATACAAAACTTTTGATAGAGCATATTAAATTCAACTTTCATTCTTATGTTTCGCGAATTGTTTGACTAATTCAGTTAAGTCAAGAATTAATGCTTCAGCATGTTCGGTAGATGTAATTGCTAGATTTATGAGTGTCTCTTTCAACACTGGGTGAGCGTAAAAATGTTTTTGTATGTTTTTTTCAAAAAACTACGTTCCCCACTTGCCCCAGATATTAGTAGGGGTAAAGAAATCATCAGAGCAATGAAATCATTTGGTACATTACCCTGCAGATATTGCTGTAGTGCAAATGTGAGCACTTCTTGTGGGGGAAAATATTTTAGAAGTCTGCGAGCTACTGTCAAAAGTTCGTAGCAAAGGCCTTCACCGACAATATTATTGTCTTTCTTATGCCATAAACATTGCTCCCAAATCTTATAATCTTCTAGTAGTAGAAGTAGTAGCTTTTGGATTGTCTTTTGTTTCGTATTATATCAGACAGAAACCCAAATATAATTGTACATTGTTTCAGTAATTGTAATAGCTGTTCAATAGACTGACTGAATCTAAAACAGCATTGTAGAAAACTACTCGAAATATTTCTTTCGGATCTTGTAGTGGCTCATCATGGCAAAATTGCGCCGCACCCCCGCGGTTTGCGCCCTGGGCGATCGCCTAATTTTCCTATAGGTAGCGACGAACTTGCAAGTACTTCAAGTACATGAAGTTGGAAAAGAATCCGTAACATGAAGGGTTGGGATTCTAGTTGATTTGACGTGGAATGACTTTTCCACATCAGACGTGTCTAATTCACGTGTGCGAGACTTTTCATTATTTTATTTCACATCTCAAAAATATACGATCTATTCTTATAGAAAATTCAGTAAATTATTTCAAATGACTACAATAAATTTTTTGGAGACGTAATGCTGACATGTTTAGTTTAATTAGTGGTTTCAATAGCGGTTTGGCAGTTCCAAGATATGTTCGCTTTTCAGTCTGTACATGTGTTCACTGTTAAGTAGGTTGTTCGCTAGATGATTTAAATGTTCACATAATTCTTTCTTTCGTAACTTCCGCAAAACATGAATGTTTAGGTGCTTATAAATTGTTTTGTTAGCAACGAACCACGGTGCTACGCATTACTTTCTTAAGGTTTCAGTTTCGAATCTTCAAAAATTCTGTTTTATTCATTCAGTGCATTCGGTTTGTGTCTTTATATGGGTGCTTCTTATATAGGTTTGATTCACCGAGTGCGAGGTGAAAACCTTAATAGTGACAATAAGTAAGCGAAAGAAAGTATCAATAATAACCGTTTTCTTATCCGAGAACAATTGCATTTCTCAAAAGATTGTATACACATTTTTTGTGAATTCCGTTCACAAATAACGGAGAAACTCACGGTTTACTTCATCTCCCAAAGGTTAATGTTTTGTTTAACTATATCATTTAACAGTATCTCGTTCATTGTAAGCATATTTCCTCTTCCAGAAACGTATTGAACAATTTCCTTAATTAAACCATTAATTGATAACAGTGAACATCTGCAATATTTTAAGTCATTACTTCAGTTCTTAATTGTTTGTGTTTCTTTATGTCCACAGCCTATCTATTGAAAACTGACTCGTTACAAAAGTTTTGTTATCAAAAATCAGTTTGTTTGTTGGGTTACTACATGCCACGGTTAATAAAGGACGTTAATAAGTGGTTTAAAGATGCAGCCTCTCAAGTGTTACATGCGATACTCATTTCCTTTTCCCGTCCCGTAAAACGTTGTACAGCGATCGGCTGATTCATTTTGTCAACTTCCCCGGGATGTCTTCCGTTGACTTGAGGTCTACTGTGAACCACAAAACGGGATGCCACTGCTGTGGAAAGTGCAGACGGTCGCAGGAAGAGCGCGATACCGCCGCTCCCAGCAAGTAACGTGACTTTTGCTTCTACCAATCTTATCAGATAGGTACCCGTAGACGAGGCACCGCACCCCAACCCGTCAGTTTGTCTCCGAAATGGCCGCGTTCCTGACCAATGAGACTGCCCGCTATTCCTCCGCGTTTGTGTTTGTGTTGTGCGCATGGACATTGCAGTGTGTGCAGGTGCAAACTGCAACCGTGGATTCTGCAGAGTACGAAGAGACCCCGCGATGTTTGTCGCCACTAGCGCTCCCCGTGGATCCCAGGCGGACTTACACCGCCGATCAAGTATGGCGCGCCAACGGAACAACGTGGTTTTGTCCCTGTGACATCAAGCCATGCTTGTGGATGTGTTGCCCGAAGGGAATGGTATTCAACGAAAGCGATACTTGTGTGGACGTGAGCTGGACGCCGAGGACTATGGAGGTGACGGATGAAGATGAAATGCTACGAAATGTTTCCATTGACAGGTTCTATCTCCGTTACGAAAAGATTTGTCCTGGAAATCGATTGCTCCTCGATCCCGAGGAATTTCCTGAAGACAATTTTACGCTGTATATTAACTTAACACTCAACACCTTTCAGGGTTTCATCGAACCGGGGGAATATTGTGTAGGATTTTCAGAAAATAAGACGTTGCGAGTTGCGATGTGCTACTATAAAAATGATATGCCACCTGTGGAAGCTGCTCATTTCATGTACGCTACCAGCATGTTTGTTTCTCTGCCTTTCCTTTTGGCAACGTTTCTTGTGTATGCGATACTCCCAAGACTACAAAACTTACATGGCAAGATAGTCATGTGCAGCGTAGGAATGTTATTTTTGGCTTACCTTACATTGATAATTGTCAAGCTGGGAGGCTCTTCTTTTTCCTACGACGTTTGTCAACAAATAGGTAAGCCTTCTATTTTTTACGAACTTATAATTTCGTCAGTATGTTATGGAGTAGTAAATTCAGCAATGGGTTATTCAAGTGATCCAGTAATTCGAAGATTTATGTTTCCAAAGAAACTTTACGAAAAGAGGTGAATAATTCAAATGTTGCTGATTAGAATTCCTTATAGCATATTAAACGATTTTGTCAGAGGTTAATGGCCAGCAAAATTTAATTAATTTCCAACAAGGTTACAAATGTATCATTTACTAAAGGAAACTTCACACCCATATACTCCACTTCTATCACTTTTCTCACATTCTGTTCGTACTTATTAATACTTATCTTATCAAATTATCGCTATAGTATACTTTTTACAGAATATCTTTTTTTTGTTATCTCTTTTCAGTTTTCCTAACAGTGCGTAAATTTATGATATTCTCAGAGTGTAAATCGGATTTCACTTCAGTTTTCAGCTTGTAAATACTTTTTCAAATTGCTTATTCGATTACAAAAACGTCTCTAACATCAATAGTATACTACTACTACTACTACTACTACTACTACTACTACTACTACTACTACTACTACTACTACTACTACTACCACTACTACTACTACTACTAATAATAATAATAACAATAACGATAATAATAATTACAATAATAATAATAATAATAATTATTATTATTATTATAATCTCGACGGATACTATGAAATAACTGGTGGTGTAACAGAATGGCAGGGACTTTCCCGTATTAGTTTTCTATTTCCTTTGGTCTCGGCCAGCTATTTGGAGTAGCCACGTTCTCTTGCCAGATGCGATCTAACGCCGCGAAAATTAATTTAATTGACATTTTCTTAATTTTTCGCTTTCCTAATAGTAGAATGGAAATATTTTTAAAATATTAAAGAAAGTTAAACCTTGTCTTACATGGTTTATTGTCTTACACAATTTTTTTTGAAAATTTTGGAACCGTTTATATGAAAATGGCGTTTTAGTGCTACTGTAAATGCGAAATAAGAAGCTCTTCTTTACAAAAAATTTTGGAGTTTTCGAAAAACCTCATTCGAAGTCATTTCAAGCACTTTAACTCACTAATAAAATAGTGTTTACAAATGGCTGGAAATGTGCACATTAACAATGTGAGAGATCTTTCAAAATATTGCATTTGTGTAATTAAAAAAACTCAAAATGGAGCCTTTTTTGGTGCCTTTTTTCAAAAAAACTCAAAATAGTTAGCAAAACATTTGGTGCCTTTTTTTAGATAATGGCATTAGATCATTTCTGAAAATGCGGAATTTTGAGCTAGTATTCACAGAAAACGGTTGCGTTTTTGAGAAACCTGACTTGACATGATTTAAAGCACATGTACTCATCAATATAATAATGTCAAGCAATCGCCACTAAAGTAAATAGTAATGACGCGAGAGACATAAAAAATTACAATTTTGTAATTTTGAAAAAACAACAACAAAAGAATTGAGCAATACGATGTTTATGTCAGCTCATAGAGTTCATTAGGAACTATTCCTACCACAAGGTTAAAGAAAAAAATTGGAGCCATTTTTGAGTAAATCGTGTTTTTAAAATGTTTCAAAATTGCACATATTGCACACAATATTGCGCGAAAACTACTAAACTTTTCACAAACATGTACATGACCTTAATGGAAGAACTCACTATGGAGAACAAATTTCATTTATAGGAAAATCTCGATCTTCAATTTTGTAGTTGTAGGAAAACGTCGCCAAAAATTCAAATTTCGCAGTTTTCCAAAATTCAGTTTTAACCGTGAAAACCTTGTTAACCGTGTTAACCTTTGTAAATATATTTTTCTATATTCTTACAAGAAATATTTTTAAAAAATTGAGCTGTTTTTGAGAAGATTTTGAAAATGTGCGGGCGACTATGCAAAGTACCTCAAAAATTAATGTATGTTATTCAGAATCGCAGAGCTTTGACTTAGGCCAGAAGAACAGGTGTTTCTTCAAAAAAATTCCTACGCATGGTTTAGGCGCTCGTGTGCTTCACATATACCGGACGGACGTTTAACTGTCAATTGGTTTTTCGGTATCAAGGACCCACAAAACAGCAATACTGGCTACATTACGTGTTAGAGGATTTTTAATTTTCCTTCTACTAGTATAGGGAAAGTTACGTAATTCTGTGCTAAAAAACGGCGGATTTTCGGCTGAAAAAATTCATTGCCGGGCCCTCATAACGAACTACTGGTGCTACAGAATGGCACAGACTTTCCCTATTAGTTACCTATTTCCTTTGGTCTCGGCTAGCTATTCGGACGTGACACATTCTCTTGTCGGTTGCCATCTATCACAGCCCAAAGTACATGTTTTGGACATTTTCTTAATTTTTCGGTTACTTAATAGTAAAACAAATTTTATTTGAAGAACATTAAAGAAGAGTAAAACCTCGTCCTAGATGGCAATTTTCTTTGAAAAATTTGAATCAGTTTTTAAGAAAGTGGAGTTCAAGCGCTACCCGTAATTTCGAAATTTGAAGCTCTTTTCATATGAAAGTTTTGAGTTTTCGAAACACTTCATTAGAAGTCATTTTAAGCACTTTTACTCACAAAACAATAGTGTTTACAAATTGCTGGAAATGTGCTGGAAATAATTTGTGTAATTAAAAAAAATAATACCCCAAAATGATCTTACATCACATTAAAGAGTACAACTAGCACTATCTGTTCGAAAAGGTTGAAGAAAAAATTTGGAGCCATTTATGAGAAAATAGGGTTAGGGCGTTTCTGAAAATGCGGACGTTTTAGCTAGTTTTCATAGAAAATGGTTGAGTTTTCGCCAAACTTTATACGATACTATTTAAAACAATGCACTCATTAATATAATAATTTTTTTCCCACCAATGTAAATATTAACGACGTAAGACAAGTCGAAAAAAGTTACATTTTTGTAATTTTTGAAAAACTAATTGGGCGTTTATGTCATCTCATAGAGTACATAAGACACTATCCTTAGTAAAACTTTAAAGAAAAAATTTAGAGTCGTTTTTGAGAAAATCTTTTTGTAATTTTTTAAATTGGCACATATTGCACGGTACATTCCGCAAAAATTACTAACATTTTTAAAAAATGTACATGACTTTAATAAAAGAAATGATTGTGGATTACAAATTTCATTTGAAGTGAAAATCACTGTCTTCAATTTTGTAGTTGTAGGAAGCCGCGGTTGTAAATTCAAACTCGCAATTATCGAAAATTCAAAGTTAACCTGAAAAAGGACCTACACCACCTTTATACGTGCATCTTACTCTAATCTTAACAGGAATTTAAAGTTTAGAGCGGATTTTGAGAACAAAAGTTTAAATTCGCCTGTACGTCAAGCATTACTTCATATACTTTGAAACAGGGAAAGCAATACCCTGAGTAAATAAAATAGTTTAACTACAAACGATTCAAAAATGAAGAACGCAAATTATAGTTTCATCATTCATTGTCAAATTTCATGTACGTTTCTCAAATACTTACTTATTTTTGGCGGTTTCACTTTCGGCAATTTAAATTGATAAAATGTACGTTCTTAGGAGCAATGGGTATTTTCGCAACCAGAAACAGCAAGCAAACGATTTCAGTAATAAAATGATTCCAAAAACGGACATTAAATAATATCACAAGAAAAGTTATACACTACGATGACTCTAAAACCACAACACTAATATGTATTATGACTGACATACACACATATGCTTAATATTCTTTCTAAATTTCAGTGATAAATTTCCTCTCGTGTTAATTTTTCTGAATCGAAAACAAAACACACATTGTTTAATTCTTCTTGTCATGGTAACCAATTTAATTCTCAAACCACTGTTCATTTCCCTTTGTGTGCGAATACAAAAGATGGAAAAATCACATTTGCGGTAATATTTACAATAATTTGAAACAATGTTATAAAACAATATTGAGAAAACTTTTCAATTGACGCAGTGGTTTACTTTTCGTTTCGGTCCAATACATACTTTTCATTCTGTGTGTGATGAAAAACACCTACCTACATTTTTAGCATTATTTTGATTTTTGGGCCCCAAATATTTTGGCCGAAATCAACCTTTTGGCATGTGGGAGAGAATTGAACTATTATCCATTGTTGAGAATTTCGGCGAAAAATTTTCAATAGTTTTTGAGAAAATTTGGTTCGAACATTTCATAAAATTTGCCAATTCTCTTCCCTTGTTTTGAAATGTCTGTATGTTCTGATATAGTATATTTAGTATTACCCCTGCCAAAAGTTTAAAGAAAAAATTTGGAGCTGTATTTCAGAAAATATTGATTTTGTGATTATTTAAAATTGCACATATTGCACGCAATGTTGCGCGAAAATTACGAGTTTTTTTATAAAATGTACATGACCTTCACGAAAGAACTTACTTTGTAGAACAAATTTTATTTGAAGGAAACATCTCTATCTTCAATTTTATAGTTGTAGGAAGACGCCGAAAAGAATTCAAACTTTCACAATTTTCGAAAATTCAGAGTTATCTGTGAAAATCGGACCTATGCCACATTAATAAGTGTATTTTACTCCATTCTTACAAGAAATTCAATTGGAACCGTTTTTGAGAAAATTTTGAAAATATCTTGTGGGTTTCATGTAAAGTACCCCCGAATTTTGTAGAATGTTTTTCAAAATCGCGGCACCTCGAGTGGAACCAGATCAGCCTGGGAATATTCATTTTCAAGAAATCGTACTTTGGTTTTGGCACGACGGTTGTTCACAGACGGACAGACGGACGTTTTGCTTTCAATTGGAATGTTGCTATCAAGGATCCACAAAACAGGGATTCTGGCTGCATGACGTGTTAGGGGATTTTTTCCCTTAATTTTGCAATTGGTTTTATCCTCTTTTTCGTTATCAGGACCCAGCGATTTTACTTTCCCGTATACGTACGTATACACGGAGTGATATACGTAGTATAGGGAAAGTTATGTAATGCTGCGCGAAAAAATGGCCAATTTTCGGCGGAAAAAAATTAATTGCCGGGCCGTGAAAACGAATAAGTGGATAAAACCAGTTGCTAAATTAAGAAAAAAAATCCTCTATCTCGTGGTGTGGTCAAAATCCATGATTTGTTGCTTCTTTATACTTAAAAATCGATTGACGGCATTCCGTTCGTCTGTCCGTCTGTGGTCAACGCTAGCGCCTAAACCGTTCGGTCGATTTTCTTCAAAATTGATATTCCCCAGTCGATCTGATTCTAGTCGAAGCTTTGTGATTTTGAAAAAGATTCTTTAAAATTTGGGGGTACTTTATATGAAGCACCCCGGGGATTTTCAACATTTTCTCAAAAACGGCTCCAAATTTTTTCTTTAAATTTCTTGTATGAATAGAGGAAAATACACTTTTTAACATGGCATAGGTCCGATTTTCACGTACAGCTCTGAATTTTCGAAAATTGTGAAAGTTCGAATTTTTTTCGGCGTCTTTCTCCAACTACAAAATTGAAGATACAGATTTTTTCTTCAAATAAAATTTGTTCTGCATATTGAGTTCTTTAATAAAGGTCATGTAAATGTTTTTCACAATTTTGGTAGTTTTCGTGCAATATTGCGTGCAATATGTGCAATTTTAAAAAATTACAAAAACAAAATTTTCTCAAAAACGGCTCCAAATTTTTTCTTTAAACTTTTGGTAGGGATAGTGGTAAATGTACTCTATCAATGACATAAAAGCCATTTTGGTCTATCGGTTGGTTTTTTCAAAAATTACAAAAATGTAAATTTTTTTACTTGTCTCTCACTTCGTTAGTATTTACATTATCGGCGATTTTTTTACATTATTATATTTACGAATATATATGCTTTAAATAATGTCAAGTAAAGTTTCTCGAAAACACTACCGTTTTCTGTGAAAAGTAGCTCAAATTTCGGCACTTTCAGAAATGCTCAAACGTCATTTTCTCGTATATGGCTGCAATTTTTTTCTTGAAACTTTTGTAACGGATAGTGCTAATTACACTCATTAGTATAGCGTGAAGTTTATTTTGAGTTTTTTTGTTTTTTTCAAAAATTATATAAATGTAAATTTTTTGAAAGATCTCTCACATCTTTAATATGCACATTATCCGCAATTTGTAAAGATGATTATATTTGTGAGTGTAAGTGCTTCAAATAACTTCAAATAAAGTATTTTGAAAACTCAAAAATTTTCTGTGAACATGAGCTTCAAATTTCGCATTTTTAGTAGTGCTAAAACGCCATTTTCTCTTAAACGGCACATAATTTTTAAAAGAAAATTGCCATTTACGGCTAGGTTTTTGTGTTCTTTAATATTCTAAAATTAATGTTTCTGTTCTACCAAAAGGAAACCGAAAAATTAAGAAAATGACAAAAAAATGTACTTTTGGCGATGATAGATGGTAGCTAGCAAGAATGAGTATGTGGCAATTCCGAATAGCTAGCGAAGACCGAGGAAAATAGAAAACTAATACGGGAAAGTCTGTGCCATTCTGTTTCTGTTTTTTGACAAACAAATAAATAAAATAAATACGGTCATGCTTAATTTTTTCAAAATACGAGTTGTTTTTCTTTAATTTTGTGACAAACCTAATAGGCCGCTGTAAATTTACTGCGCTTCGGACAGCTGGATGCGTCGTAAATTAGAATGTGCAATTTTGTATATTATTTCTTTCTTCGTTTCTTACATTTGAACTTTGTTATAGACTGACACATTAATATTTTAGAAATTATTTTGAAATATTTGAAATAAGTAAAAGAATTAATAGCTCTCAGAATAGCGACAATGCAGGGTCTGCAACAATGGAATTCACTTTGCGCTCGCGAATATCTGTGAATTAGTGTCATTGTTGTGACCTAATGGAGCTGTATGAAAATGAGTTATAATTGTCTAATTTATGTTGATATTTGCAGGCAAATATTTAGTTTTGCACCAAATGCTGTACCATTTGTAGTGAGTAGAGAATTTGTTGCATGGTTTTAAGTACTCTTCCCTAATCATGGCCTAATGGAAGGCATTTCTATATTTCCAGGGTATCAGGCTTCTTTTTCCAATACAGGGTTACAAAACTTTTGCATTCTATTTTTGTGAAGTTGTAGAATTCACATAGTTCTGACAACACTGCAATGGAAATAGTGAGTTCCAAGCGAAGATGTTAGTAGGGCATAAAGTGCAATATTACAGTACTACTTAGCTGTTTCCTCTAATACGGGAAAGTAAGTGCTGTTGCAGCACCACTGGTTTTTTTTGTGGCGAAAATGCGCCGTTTTCTCGCGCAGCATTATATAACTTTCACGTATACTACATATATTACTCCGTATATACATACGTATACGGGAAAGTAAAACGTGGATAAATCGAGTTGCTAAATTAAGAAAAAAATCCCCTAACACGTTGTGCAGCCAGAATCCCTGTTTTGTGGGTTCCTGATACCGCAAAATCGATTGATGGCAAAACGTCTGTCCGTCTGTGAACAACGCTAGCGACTAAACTGTTCAGCTGATTTTTTCCAAAATTGACAATCCCCGATCGATCTCACTGTCTCGTGGCTCCTTGAATTTGTAACCGATATTTTAAATTTGGGAGGTACTTTACATGAAGCCCCTAGGACATTTTCAAAATTTTCAAAAATGACGACAAAAATTTTGACTAAATTTTGTTTTTGGATAGTCTGAAAATCATTTAAGAGAATGGCGTAAGTTTCGGCGTCTTCCTACTACTACGAAATTGAAGATAAAGAGTTTTCCTCCAAATAAATTTTGTTCTCCAAAGGGGGTTCTTTCATAAAGGTCACGTGCATTTTTTTGAAAATTTTGAAGTTTTCGTGCAATATTGCCCAAAAAAGTGCAAATATTTGCCATTTTAAAATATTACAAAAACAAGATTTTCTCAAAAACTCTTCAAATGTTTGCTTTAATATTCTAGTAAGGATAGTGCTAAATGTATTCTATGACATGACAAACATATTGCTATACTCTTTTGGTTTTTCAAACATTACAAGAATGAAATTTATTTGACTTGTCTCTCACGTCCGTAATATTTACATTGGCGGCAATTTTTCCACATTATGAAGTTGAAGATGTTTTTGATCAGCCAAAACCTAGGGAAATGTATGTGCAAAATATGGATTTTTTTCGAGATGGTCGAGTAACCAATTTATTAAATACTGGACCTCTTAAAATGACTGTCATATGTTATTTCACCCTAGTACCCAATTTTCTTTTAGTTTGTCCTATTGTATTCATCACAGTCCAGACAAGCGATCTGGACACGATCTTATACACGATATTCTCATTATCCATGTAGGGTATACTGTCCTTTATGTTTCTGTTAACATTTATTTTATTCAAAATCATATACCTAATTCTAAATTTATCATCAAAGCTATATTTCAAGGCACTTTGTAGTCTATTGGTAATACCAGACACATCAGGTTGATTGATTGATTCGTGTTTCCGGGCGCGTCAACTGCTCAGGTCATTAGTCCCGTAAGTGTAGTGCGTGTTTCCCCCGGGAGGTGGCGATGATCTTTTCCCCGCTGGATGGCGAGATCTGGCGCCGACCTGCAGGGGACTAGCGGGGTTTTCCCCCAACCAAGTATCTCCCACCAGCGGGGCACCGCCCCACCCGGGACAAGTTGTAAGCTCCCGACCGGTCTCCCGGCATGTGTGGTAGTGTAGTGCATGTTAGTGTAAGTGTGTTTGTAAGAGGGAGAGGATAGGACAAGGATGAGGAAGGAAAGATCGCGCGCGGTCCGTGGCCCGTTTGTTAGGGTACTGCTCCGGCATTCGCCTGGTGTTGATCGGAGAAACCACGGAAAACTACCGATCAAAGCAGCCGGCCGCTAGAATTCTCCTCCAAACAGCGACTGAATTCGACCTAGCTGACAAGCTAGTGTCGAAAATCCTGCCGCCGTCGGGACTAGAACCTAGGACCTCCCGGTCAGAGGGACTGCAGTGACATCAGGTTTATGCACTGAGCCATCTCTCCCGGTCCAGACACATCAGGGATAATGATAGTAGTAGTATTAGTGCTATGACCACTAATATTGTGTATGTTTTCATTAACAAATATAGATTGATTTTTGAGTTTCTCAAGTTGTTTTAACTTTTTATAAATACATTCATTTATAAATTTCATAGGATATTAATTATTTCACAATTGTTCAAATTACATTTACTGATCGGAGAAAACTACCGATCAGAGCAGCCGGCCGCTAGAATTCTCCTCCAAACAGCGACTGAATTCGACCTAGCAGACAAGCCATTGTCGAAAATTCTGCTACCGACGGGACTCGAATGTAGGACTTACCGGTCAGAGGCACTGCAGTGACGTCAGCTGAGGCACTGAGCCATCTCTCCCGGTATATTTGTTAGAAAAATAAATTAATTATTAAGTATTAATTCTATTGACATGTCCATCCCATCCTGTGCAACAACTATATGCATTGCTGATTGCGAAAATTTGAATAGATGCATGTGAAGATGTTGCATTTGGAAAGCATTGCATTCGGTGGATCTGAACTCATTTTCAATTTTGATATTGAATTATTCAGAGCTTAATTATGCCTTCGAATTTAATCAACATGAAGTTAGTAGAGAATTGTACGAGCTTTAAAAAATTATGACCCCTTTTCCACAGCTTCCTGGCCGTTTTCGAGATATTCGCCGCAAATGCGAGAGTGCACTTACATCCCGTTTAAGAGGGCGAGAAAGGAGGATGAGGTCGTGTTCTGGAAATATGTAGCTAACTAACTTCCTCTTGTTTTGAATCTTAAGCATTAAAAGTTTTATCAGAATGAAAATTAGTGTTTATAAGAAACTAACGTATATACATATATGCCTACTCTATTGTCAAGTTTATTACTTTCTAGACGAGGACAATAAAATGGATTTAATTTGCGTTTTTAAAGCTAGCAAAACATTTCGAAATTGATCTGTCTGCATATTTGTTGGCTCGACATTTAATATAATGACCAGAGCTCTTACCCGTTTGATTTATTTACTTGATAATTAGTGTAGCAAATTATATTTTTGTTTTCTGGTGGATTATATTTTTGCTTATATTCTCTGGACGTATCAAATCGTCTCCTGTATTATTTCAGTAGTATACCTTTGGGTTCCGGCTCTCACACGCACCAATCTTTATAAATGAGGGCTCCAAAGAAAGAGAATTTCACGGAGACTTGACGAATTTCACTTTGACTTTAAAAATATGGATGATTTCTTTAAAAAAACGCATCAAAATATTAATGTAAAATGCAACCCGCATCATACGTCAACATATAACGGCAAATAACTCATAAACGAAGCATTTTAGAGCCTTAAAAAGTAAAATTTTGAGGCCAAAGGCCTCAAAGAAACGTTTTTTACATCATATCCTACACTATGAGACATTCTCCGATTCATTCAGTAAACTTTTCGGTTTCACGCTTTAATACTATCAAGGCCACCTCAATATTTCAGCCCTTCCTGCTGGTAGCAATTTTTGTGGCGACACGCTTAGAAGGCTTAGATTTATTGAAAATTTCTTTTACACATTAATTGCATTGTTTTTTATTTTTATTTCTAATGGTGTTAGTACATTGCAAGTTACCTTTATAGATACAAATAAAAGTATAGTAGTATAGATAGTAGTAAGTATTATAGATGCAAATAAACACGTTTCGTTTACTACTTTCCCTCTTAGAATGAAAATAGAAGGATAGGGATGAGTGTGGGGGTCTAACATGCGAGAGTTCTCGCACGGGTATATATACGCAGAGATAGTGGTGGAAAACTTGTGCTATGGCACAACACAAAGAACAAACTTTTTAAAGTAGCTAAAGTAAAATATCTTGAAATAAATGAAAAACAAAAATCAAAACGCGCTAGCCTACAATACTACGTGAATCAATTAAAAAACAACTAAATTTAAAATTATAGAAAGAATAGTGCAAGTCACACAACTGCCAACGATCGCAGTCCAAACGCACGATTTAAATGTTGGCGATATCGGGAAGTATGTACACTAACGCCCAACTGCAAACTCATATTGTAAATAAAACACCGTTTGATATTAAACTCAAGGTGTCGGTTCGTTAAGATATTAAAAATGCAAACATAGTTTGAGCAACATTCCCATGTACCGAAGTGGGCTTACTAATGCCTACTAAATTGTTTCTAATGCTAACAAATGGTATTTAGTACTCAAAGGTCAAAACTTTAGTTTGATTATTTTTTGGCTCGGAATTGTTTTTCTTGCGGTACGTAAGGACGCAGAAAATAATTCAATACTTTTTAGTAAACAAATAATTTTTCAATTTTCTCACCCCAGCAAGATGGCACCCTGACTCTCCAAATCCACTCGGTTCTTCATAACAAATCAAGGAAAGTTAAATAATATTGCAATGAGTAGGTCTCTTCTTGCCCGATCCGAAATTTTTGCACTACTTTACTTGGCTTTCTCAAGAGTAAAAACCTTTTCTATTATTTGACTATCAAGGAAAGCGAAAAGCTAACTCTCAAGGAAGATTGAAAAATTTCTTCAAATGTTGTTTTTAAAAAAGAATGAATTGTTCCAAGAACATCTCTCTATAATGTGACATAAACTTTAATTGAAAATTTGTTTGAAACATCAATTGCATTGTTATTTTGTTTGATATTCTGTAAGTACATTAGTAGTTCCTCTCCTTTATGGAACGGATAGACAAATGGATAGGGAAAGGGTGGGATTTAACATGCGAGAGTTCTCGCACGGGTACGCTAGTTAGTTTAAAATCTGAAAAGTGCTTATTTTGAATTTCTCCATAGAACAAAAAAATTAATGGATTCATTCTCTTCTTTGTGGAAAAGTGAACTTCATTCATCAGATTACTATTTTTCAACTGGAAGTTGACACGGAAAATTATTAGCAACTCAAGTGACAACGATACAAAACTACATTTGCATCGACCGGAAAATTTTGAGTTAACACGATATGATTCAAAGATCCATAAAGATATTATTATCATTTGTTTCTTGTTGAATCTTTCACAATGAGATAATGATACATAGTTACAGCGATAATGTATTATTCTTGTAATTTGATAAATAGTAGGAAGGAAATGGTGTGGCATTTACGATGCTATCATTGAAATCAATATTAGATGTAGGCTCCCCATCGTAACTGTTTATTTTGGCATAAAGCTTTTTCGGCCGCATTGCGGCCATCTTCAGTGCTCTTAGAGGCGGCTGTGGGCCTCAGTCCAGACAAGACAGCCAATTTTTAATTTGATTAAAATTACTACAATCTGGTTACCTAAAATAAAATATTAAAAGAATAAAGCCGAATATGTGAATATTTCGCATTTTTAAAATCGAAGTTATAGAAGTGAAAACTGCTTCTTACAGAAAACCAACTTCTCAGTTTCTGACAACACCCTGCTACGAAGGAGTACTCTCCAAATATGTGATCAAAAGACTAAAACACAGAATTTTGGAAATTAGAGTACCTACAAGAATCACCAGTCACCCGTATCCCGAAATGCACACAAAAACTTTATGCTACGGGCGCAGGTTACACATTTTCGAGTTATTCACAAAGGTAATGTGCGTTGACATTTGAAAATGTGCTTGCTGTTTTCCTTAAAACATAATCTGCGAAATTCCAATTTTTTTTTCTTCAAGCTGTTTGATACATTGTTGTACGTATAATTTTCTATCCGGCTGTAGCAACCTTACGAGGTTTTGTATCAATGCTGCCTTATAAATCGTACAAAGTCTTCACCTATCCTTGGAGCAATATAAACAAATTAAAACAAGAAATTAAACTATGTAGTCTTAATATGATGTACTACAAGTTAATGTAATGTGGAAGTGTAAACAATTCTGTAGAATGAAAGAAGGTCGAATGATATTGATCTTAATTTGCAGACAGCTATCACAATCAGCTCATTCCATTATCCAAAATTAACTGTAATGGGTTTTTGTATTAGTTTAAGGACATTCTTTATAACCTCAATCTCAGATTATTTCCACCTAAAATAGGGAGTGAAATGCCATTCAGATAAAACCACATATAAACGCGTGAATATTATTATTCGTCTTGTAATGTTTTCGCAAATAGAAGAGTAGGTTTTATTAGTATACGCCTTTATTGTAAACACCCAACACACGACAGAATGATGTTTCACAAGATCTCAGAACAATAAAGCAACAGTATTGGAGAATATGTGACCAAATTATGAAAAAGAACGCTTAAGAGAGCTGAGTTGGACAAAGTGGTTTAGTAAAAAATTGTTGTACCAAAGATTAAACTATTAATTACGAAATAGTTCATTACTAACATTATTACGATGATTATGACAATGCTACTGTATACAATTATACAGGAAATAATGAATAATAACACAGGCGCTTTTGTTGAATTAATAGTAATAAAACAATCACGTACACGTATTCACAACTTACATGTATTCAAAACTAGAAATGGGTTGGGCAGCACTTGTACAATATTTACGTTGTTTTATGAAGCAAACGCGTACATATAAATCACAATTTATTTTTTGTGAATATTTTATTTCATGGTCATGACTTATATCCATCATTTTGTCATTTATTTTCTTCTCACAAAATGTCTGTAGCCATAAAACCCAAAAACCCATAAGCACCGTATCCTGACTACGCCCATGTAACTAAATGCATTATTATCTAGGTCTGTGAGCAACTGTGGTAAATCGATACATCTTCCATTACGCAGAAGCACATGCCTCGCGGCGGTTGGTTAGTGAAATGCCCCTTCCTAAAGCGTGGCGCCCTCCACAAGTTTCTGCCTGCGTGCGAGTCAGGATGCGTGCCGAAAAACATCACAACGTTCCTTTCGCAGGTCAGTGCGTGAGGTGAGGGCTTTGCCACAACGTCGAGTTCGTATTTAGAGTGATTTTCTGGTTGAATTGTGAGCATTCTATCACCTACGAATGGTTCAATGGAACACTTAACAGTAAATAAATCATAGCAAATAGAAAATTGGAATCATCAGAATTTTTTTAATTGTCGTGTTTTTCATGTTCTTCCTTAATGCATTGCATTTTGGATACCGTATTCTAACTTTCAGAAATATGGTGGTAACACCTATGTTCGCATAAGTTAATGTGCAATTACCTTCGAGTAATTCGATGACTTTTAAATATAGAGAAGGGGTTCAAAATTCAATATAAGTAAATTCTGACATTATTGCAACATTTGTTAACACTATAACTGTGATGGTGTTCATTACCACTATAAACTTTACGTTTTAAAATATGTTTGTGAATCATATAAATGCATTTGAACTCGAAGTAGAATCTGTAAAACAAGTCACAAATATATTTCATTTTGCGATTAACATAATAATTTGACATCTCGAGAGCTTGCTTCTTGAGGTTCCAATATCCCTTCATTACGAAAACAGAACTGAATATGTCGTTTTTGAATGTCCTTTTAACGACGCTCATAGTGCCCACGTGGTTCCTGTATACGGCAAAAGCAAGTTTGGCGGATGAGGCAGTATTTAACAGCGCGCAGCCGAAATGTTTTCCTCCACTTGCGCTTCCTGTAGATCCATCACGCACTTACGCCGCCAACAGCACATGGCGCGCCAACGGCACTACGTGGTTCTGCCCCTGCGACATCAAGCCGTGTTTGTGGATGTGCTGCCCCGAGGGAATGGTATTTAATAACACCAATGAATGTGTGGATACCGGCTGGACACCAAACACCCTCGAGGTGACGAGTGAAGATGGATTGCTGCGAAATGTCTCCCTAGCAATGTTTTACCTCAGGTACGAACCGATATGCCCGGGCAAAAAAATACTTCTTGAGCCAGTACACTATCCAGGAGACAAATTTATTTTATTTTCAAAGGGTACTTTGAACGTGTTCTCATTATTAATTGAACCCGGTGAATTTTGTGTGGGATTATCAGAAGCAAATAAATTCTCACCGATGGTGATGTTATGCCATAATGGTTCCGAATTCTATCCAGTTCAAACGGTGGATATTGTGCATGCCAGTTGCATGATAATATCCCTAGTTTTTCTACTAATTACTTTTATAGTGTATGCAGTGTTACCTCAACTCCAGAACTTACACGGGAAAATAGTGATGTGTAATGTAGCTACGCTGTTTGCTGCATTTTTGTCCCTGATACCTGTCAAGTTATACGGCACAATGTACAACGAAGGATCTTGCAAAATGACAGGTAAGCACACTGCACTGATGGAATGCCAATAACAATAAAGAATAACTACGAAAAATGTGATGATAACTATATACATTTTGCAATTTCATTTACTATGTATAATTCATATCTAATTTTTTGAAGCATTCTATCTTTATAACTCCTATGAAATACTGCTATTATGTACTTTCTAAATAAATTAATGTATCTTTGCTAAAAAATGATAGCCAAAAAATGTGAAAATCTACTTCTGACTTCGTTTTGTCACGTGATACTACGTGCGGAAAATAATGTTGTTCACTTGAACGTTAGGTGCTACAAACTGGATAGCGCAATAAGATAGGCAAAACTGTCGCCAGGGAATTTTTTAAAACATTTATTTATCCTTGTAAGTCCAGTGTGCCGCTACACCATCGCCGCCGCTTTCTATGTTAATTTTAGAATTTTTATTAATCAGAGGATATCATTTTAGCATTTTAATAAATGTATAGCTAGCTATTTTTAAAACTTGATCTTTCCGTGTTAATTTTCTACCGATTAGTAATCCTAAATATTTGGCCGGAGTTCTAGATGGAAGCCATTGTATTGATTTATTGTTTAAAATTTAAGGATATATTTCTTTTAGTCTTTTTAGTGAAAATACTTTTGCTTGGCATTTAAAAGAATTAATAGTTATGTTCCGTTTTTGAAGCCATTTAGAAAGTATGTTTAAGTCAGCTTGTAATTTGTCTCGACCTCTTGGTAGGTGTTCATGTGAAGTAAAAACTGCACCAACATCCGCAAAGAAGGCTATTTCAGACTTATTAAGAGTTGGGACATCAGAAATAAATATATTAAATAAGGTTGGTGAAAGTGTGGACCCCCGAGGGACTCCAGCATGTATTGGATGACTTATAGATATATCTGAATTAACTTGAACTTTAAAACTTCTAGATGTGAGGAGACGTTTAATAATTTGTTGTAGGTAATGAAGAAAGCCAATTTGTCGCCTTTTTATAAAGAAGTCCAGTGTGACAGACACTGTCGAATGCTTTTTCTGTATCAAGCAATAATGTTCCTGGTATGATTTGACTTTTGAAAAGTTGATGCTATGTAATCTCTTAGTCTTAATACGAGTAGTTGGTGTGTCGTAGAATGATTGTTGCGGAAACCAAACAGTGCATGTGGAATTATGTTATTTTGATTAATAAATTTATTTAATCTGGCTAAGATTGCGTTTTCAAAAATTCTTGATAAAGTAGGAAGGAGACTTATAGGTCTATAATTTTCAGTTTTAGTATGGTCTTTATTTGGTTTTGGAATGGGTATTACTAATGCAATTTTCCAGGATTTAGGGAAGTAGTTCATTCGTAAGCAAGGATTGTATATTGAAGTGAGAGAACTTATTACTTTTGGAGGTAGATTTTTTAATATAATATTAGAGATCTTATCAATTCCTGAGGATTTCTTGTTTTTAAGTTTCCTAATAAGAAAGGGTCCCCCCCGATAAGATGGTAAAAAGTTCCCCTCAACCAAATTACATATGAGTGGTTACACTATAATTTTAACATAAAAATAATATTTTTGAAAGGTTTCTTAGCCTCCGTCCTACCACCCACACCCCTACACAGCCAAAAACATGTTTTTTGAATTTCAATTTTTTTCGACAACTGAACACTATTTTATCAGACTGAAAAAAATATGATAAATAAGAATACAACTTGGACTATCAGAAAAATATTTTTCAATATTTTCTCAGGCCCAAATTCGAACACAAAAAAATATTTTCGAAAAAAAATATCAAGAAATATTTTTTACTGTGTCTTAGAAGCCTGGAACAGGCTCGACAAAAATGTCAAAGGTTCCTCTTTACACACAAATTGTTGTGTATTTTTTTCAGATTTTTCCGATTACTGGGCTGCAGTTAAAAAATAAAAACCATTTTCCCGCCTTGAAAGCACCTGGACATTCAATATTATTTGAAACTGACGGCAACGGTTCACTGCATTTATTTTAGTGTTTATTATACATTTGTATACATAGCTGTATCACCCAATAAAGTTTTGATTTTGGAATATACTTACGAAGTATCATTTTTAAAGCTTTCTAATCGTTTGCATAAGTAATCGTATGCTACGGAAAGACGATAGTTTTGGCAATTTATAAGAAACAATCGACACAAGACCTTGTAAGTGTGATACTGGTGGATAAAGAATTACACCCCATCCTACATCAAACAGATTTTAGAAGAAAAAATAGAAGTTTGCAGATTATGACATACAAAAAAAGATTATTGTAACACACATTATAATGGTAAATAACTCGGAAGCGATGTTTCCTAGGCCTTTTAAACCAGGTTTGCTTGTCTCATGGGGACACGCCTTTTTTTTTTTTGAGAACAAGTAAATTCTAACACACATGTTTTGGGTGACGGGTAGATGACAAATGGGGAAATGATAAGGGACATTTCGGGTGCAGGTGAACGATAGATGGGGGACAGTGGGGAAGTGAAGGGGAACATATTAGGCCCCGATTATGTTGTTGGGATGTATTTTTCAAAATACCACTTTCATGATCATCCCATTTTACAATTTTCCATATTAGTTCTTTTGGGTGCGCCTTTTCCGTAGCACAGATGGACAGAAAAGAGAAGCCAATATCAATGTAAAATTAAATTGAAGGAAAATACTGAAATTATCTTTCACGATAAAATTAACGGGACTATTTTATTTTCTGCGAATTTTTATCTCAACGCTCAGCAATATTGGAATGAATTCTCTCGCACAGTACCGGGTCTATAATGCCGTTTACTACTTTTCGGGGGATGAGCGTTTGCAGTTGGGTGCTACATTAAATCAATTTTCAATTTTCGTACAATTATTATTTACAAAGTGCAGAGTTTTCGCACGTGTACAGATTGTACGAGTGTCTCCATATTTATACGTATACAAGAACAAATACGTAGGTAAAGGAAAAGACAACTTTTTCTCTAGTCTGAAACAATCTACAGACGTGAGACCACAGGCTTCCGCAACCAATGCGTTACTATTTATCTGTCCGGGAGGCGCCGCGTTCTAGGCTCAGTTGTCAACGTTTTAGCTGCTATTCTGTGGCCTTCCTCTTCAAGCAAGGTCGCACGTGCTTAGGACAACTGCCGAACTGCCAAGTGGTTGACT
This sequence comes from Acheta domesticus, assembly GCA_031308135.1. Classification (NCBI taxonomy): domain Eukaryota; kingdom Metazoa; phylum Arthropoda; class Insecta; order Orthoptera; family Gryllidae; genus Acheta; species Acheta domesticus. The sequence goes on along the minus strand of JAHLJT010009436.1, from coordinate 135,223,534 downwards.
ACAAATGTCTTAGTTTTTTTAAAAAACTATGACCCAGCTATTAAAAAAATATGAAAAAAATTCACAAGCATTCTGAGATGAAGTTTGAAGATTATTTTTGTGCCAGTGTCTGTGTTCTAAGGCAAGTAAAACAGTTCTTGTAAATCTGGGTTTAACCTCTTCCCCTTCATTTTTCCACATGTCCCCCAATTATCCCTCAAATATGACGGAATTATTATTTAATAAACTGCCAAACACTATTATCTTTCCTTAGTGTATGATATTCTCATACAAAGGATTAGAAAGCTTTAAAAATGATACTTCGTAAGTATATTCCAAAATCAAAACTTTATTGGGTGATACAGCAATGTATACAAATGTATAATAAACACTGAAATAAATGCAGTGACCCGTTGCAGTCAGTTTCAAAGTATATTGAATGTCCAGGTGCTTTCAAGGCGGGAAAATGGTTTTTATTTTTTTAACTGCAGCCCAGTAATCGAAAAAATCTGAAAAATATACACAACAATTTGTGTGTAAAGAGGAACCTTTGACATTTTTGTCGAGCCTGTTCCAGGCTTCTAAGACACAGTAAAAAATATTTCTTGATATTTTTTTCGAAAATATTTTTTGTGTTCGAATTTGAGCCTGAGAAAATATTGAAAAATATTTTTCTGATAGTCCAAGTTGTGTTCTTATTTATCATATTTTTTTCAGTCTGATAAAATAGTGTTCAGTTGTCGAAAAAAATTGAAATTCAAAAAACACGTTTTTGGCTGTGTAGGGGTGTGGGTGGTAGGACGGTGGCTAAGAAACCTTTCAAAAATATTATTTTTATGTTAGAATTATAGTGTAACCACTCATATGTAATTTGGTTGAGGGGAACTTTTTACCATCTTATCGGGGGGGACCCTTTAATTTCCGATGATGAAATAAATTTTATTCTTTCTGGCTTTATATAAAAGGATCTGTTTAATTCTGGTGAAGTATAATTAGAAAATGATTTTAAAGAAGAGTTATTAGAGAAGATCATTTCAAAGTGTATTGCTAAGGATTCTGCTTTTTCATCATAGGTAGTAGTTACTGATTTCCTGTTTTTAATGTCAAAATGTGTTGTTTATCATTAGTTATTACTCTTATAGCTGACCATAGTGAAGAAGAGTTACGTTGTAATTGAAATGTAAAATTATTGAATTGTGTAAGTCTGTGAATTTCCAATTTATTTTCAACTTTTCTTGTTACAATGTTCAGAGTCGATTTAATTGATGGATTACGAGAAATTTGCCATATTCCTCCTATTCTGTGTTTATAAGTAATTAAGATCAGTAAACTTTTAGGTATTGAATTTGTTAATAATTTATTGTGATAATGTTGTTTAGCGGTAGGGTGTTGAATAGCTGTGTATATGTAATTTTGGAAATTCGTAACTGCTAGATCAATGTCCTCAGGTGTATATAGTTTATCTGGATACGAGTCTAAATGTATTATGTTTGTCTGAAAATGATCCCAATTGAAGGGTCCACAAATAAGGGAATTGCGAGAATAGAAGGCCAGGGAAATTTTATGAAAAGTTATCAAAATCGGATCATGATACGAATTTAAAGCTGGATTTGAGTATTGAAATACTGGTATATTTATATTGTGCGACAGTATTGTGTCGCGTATGTCCGGATTTAAATTTGTATTATGAGGATAATGAGTGAGTTGAACTGAAGCATGAATTGTCCAATACTCTGTTGTGGAAATGTTAAATAGTATTTTTCCTTGAGGGGTCGTAATTCTCCATCCCCAAGCTGTGTGTTTTGCATTTAGAACACCCATTAAAATAATTTTGTCATTGTTAGTAAAAATTGTTTTTAGAATATTAATTGGAACTAGTTTGTTAGTCGGTTTATAGGCAGAAATTATTGTTATCTTACCAATGGAAAGAGTTATTTGTATGGCGACCATTTCTTGGTGTTTTGAAGTTGGTACTGATATACTAACAAGAATAAACCTTCTTTTTATAATTATAGCTACTCCCCCCCATTATGGGTTTAGAGTCTGTCTTCTCTGTAAATTTTGTATCCTGGTATATTAATCTTTAAATCGCTGTTAAGATACGCTTCGTCACACAGGCAACATCTATCTTTTGATCATAAAGAAAATGCTTAAATTCTGAAAGTTGTCTGAATAATCCCATTGGCATTCCAATTAACTAAAATAAGTTTACAATTTTTGTCCATTATTTGATAGTTGGTAATATTTGTTGAATTAATTTTTATATTTGTGGAACTAATATCTTTATTACTTGAGATTTTATAATTGGAATTATGTAATTGTAATTAGTTGGCTGAGCTGATGAAATGGAATATCTATTCCTGAGGACAGTTTGTGATTCTAATGGTACAGTTGGTAAATTTAGAAATTTTCTTGTATTATTAATGTTAGGGGGATATTTGAAAACCTGTCTTTGAGAATTTGATTAGGGTTGAAAATAAAATTGCATAGACATTTCTGCTGATGAGAATTTTGAAGAATCATATCATTTGATACTTTTGGTTTATTACATTTTGTATAGTGATGATAATCTACGCATCTTACACATCTTGGTTCTCACTTACAATTCGCTTGGACGTGATTGATTCTCTGACAGTTTTTGCATTGAATTGGAAGTTGATTTTGTTTCTTATTTTAACTTTATACTATTAAATAATCTGTTTAATTTAACTATTTCTCTGAATTGATCGTTGTCTACAAGTTCAATTGAATAAATTTCTAACTGTTCCCTTTTTTCCAAAAAGGCTGTAGACAGTTATTTGGGAAAGATTGATAAATTACTTCTGCTTTAATTTCTTCATTGGTATAAGAAACTGGTACATCACCCAAAAGGACTGTAAGTATTTTTTTAGTTGGGTCTCTATATGAGAAGTACGCTTTGTTTTTCGAATCTCAGAAATGACTATATTTTCGAAAATCTTCAATTCAAGGAAATACTATGGATATGTGGTTCTGAGTAATTAGCGTACCAGTGCGAGAACTCTCGCATGTCCTGCTTTCCCTATCCGTTTGTCTATCCTTTCCATTAAGGAGAGGAACTACTAATGTACTTACAGAATATCAAACAAAATAATAATGCAATTGATGCAATTGATATTTCAAACAAATTTTCAATAAAAGTTCATTCAGCGTAATAGATGTTCTTGGAACAATTCATACTTCTTTAAAAACAACATTTGAAGAAATTATTCAATCTTCTTTGAGAGTTAGCTTTTCACTTTCCTTGATAGACACATAAATAATAGAAAAGGTTTTTACTCTTGAGAAAGTCAAGTAAAGTAGTGCGAAAATACCGGAACGGGCAAGTACAGACCTACTCATTGCAATATTATTTAATTTTCCTTGATTTGTTATGAAGAACCGAGTGGGTTTAGGAGAGTCAGGGTGCCAGCTTGCTGGGGTGCGAAAATTGAAAAATTATTTGTACACTAAAAAGTATTGGATTATTTTCTGTGTCCTTACCTACCTCAAGAAAAGCAATTCCGAGCCAAAAAATAATCAAACTAATATTTTCACCTTTGAGTACTAAATACCATTTGTTAGCATTAGAAACAATTTAGTAGGCATTAGTAGGCCCACTTCGGTACATGGGAATGTTGCTCAAACGATGTTTGCATTTTTAATATCTTAACGAACCGACACATTCAGTTTAATATCAAACGGTGTTTAATTTACAGTTTATAAGTTTGCAGCTGGGGTTTGATGTACATACTTCCAGATACCGCCAACATCTAAATCGTACGTTTGGACTGCGATCGTTGACAGTTGTCGAGTGACTTGCGTTATTCTTTCTAGAATTTTAAATTTAGTTGTTTTTTAATTGATTCACGTAGTTTGTAGGCTAGCGAGTTATGATTTTTGTTTTCCATTTATGTCAATCTATTTTACTTTAGCTCCTTTAAAAAGTTTGTTCTTTCTGTTGTGCCATAGCACAAGATTTCCCCCCCAAGTACTTCTCCGTACCGTGCGAGAACACTCGCATGTTAGACACCACACTCATCTCTATCCTTCTATTTTCATTCTAAGAGGAGAGTAGTTAACGAAACGTGTTTATTTGTTTAAAAATCTATAAAAATAACTTGCAATATACTCACACAAAAACAAATAAATATAAAAAACAATGCAATTTATGAATAAAAGAAATTTTCAATAAATATTTATTCAATATCATGGAAAATTTTCTTGGAACATTTCCAACACTTTCTTAAAGACATTTGAAGTAATTATTCAATATTCTTTGTCAGGTTTTAGCTTTTCGTGATAGTCACAAAAATGTTAGCTTTTTACTTTTGAGAAAGCTACATGTCTGAACCCGCTGACTTGAAAATTTCATCAAATGATAACGAAAATATTGGTACAGGTAAAACACAAACACAAGTCTTCACTCTTCACTGTTCACCCACATCCCTCCACAATTAAGTACACAGCACTTACGGACCATGGCAAAACGTTAATTGAATAGTTTCACTACACGCATACGAAAAAAACTTCATAGGTATCAAGCAACTGTAATAGTACTTCTAGCAGTGGCGTAGCGTCAGGGGACGCTGCGATGCTGAGCATCCCCGTATATAAGAACCTTAAATACTGTATTGATAATCTTATAAGTGGTCTGTTGAGCGAAACACGTTTTGTATTAATTTAAAATTGATTTCCTATGATTTAATTCGGCGGGCTGTTGAAGCTGGCCTCTGATTGCTTGGAAGCTAAAATACTTCAGCGTCTGCCGCCAGATTGCGACGAGCAATGACGCATGCGCAGATGGCGAGGTCCCCCTCTCCCCTCTTCACCCCTGACCAAGAGAAACCCGACTGCTTTACGCTAGCGTCTACTGCGGAAAGAAGCTCGTTTGTGCACGAGAGCGCAGCACACTTCAGGCGTTCAGTAAATTATCTTTCTCTCTCTCACTCGGGAGTCCCCGCTCGGTCATGGGTACAAACTGTAGAAATAGTGCCTGACTACTATTTCTTAATTAATATCCAAGAAATTGTATTATCTCTTAAATAGATTACATATTATTTAAGTCTGCAATGTATAAATTAACAAATGGTCTTATTGCCATTCGCGTATAAGAATTAAAGCTGAGCCATTGTATAATTTGCTTTCAAGACATCGGCAGCCCTGACTGCTGTGAGGATTTTGTGGGAAGCGCCTACACCGTCGTAAGCAATCGAGATCGTGGAAGTAGTCCCAGTGTATCTGCCTTGTGTTGCGTTCGCCTGTTAGATGTAGTTGATAGTGACATTTTGTGTGTTATTGTTGGGCATCCCCAAACGTGTGAGTCACGCTACGCCACTGACTTCTAGTTGTTGCTGGAGAGCAAATGTTGAATAAACGATTATGCAAATAAACCTAATCAGACTGCACAAATCACGGTGTATACAGAAAGTGTAAATATATGATTGAGGAATCTAAGTCTTCTAAGCGCGTTTTTTATTGATTTATGTTGGTTGTACATAGTTCAGTAAATTTTTTACTTTACATATGTTTGAAGGCTTACGTGCTAACTTACATTTAAAACTTACTTCTAACTCTTAAATCTAACATAAAGGTGAGGATGTCCTTTTGGGTCCTCTATTATGGTTCGAATTCGGAGAAGGTTTTCATGAATATGTTGTTGGGATATCTGTTTTTTATTCTGGTGTGGTTAGGATTTATTGCGAGTCTGAAGGTTGGAAGGTAAGGGATTGGGGGTAAATAATGGTAGAAGTTAGTGGCTAGGTATGTGATGTGATGTTCAATGGGTTCTAGGCTGAGTTCTTTATGAAGCTTATGATTGGTGACAAACCACGGTGCATTGGATATTGTTCTGAGAAATTGGTTCTGAATGATTTGTAATTTCTTTAGATTGGTTTTTGAGGCATTGATCCAGATGGGACAGGCATATAGTAGTAACGGTCTTATGATGGATTTATATATAGCAATTGAAGAATGATATGGTAATGGGCTGTTTCTGTAGATTAGAGGTTTTAATTGCAGTGGTTTTATTTTAGCTTGTTTAACTTTTTCGTCTATGTGCTGTTTCCAATTCAGTTTAGTATCCAAGTTCAATCGCAGGTATTTAATAGGTTTGTTAGGAGGGTACCAGTTTATTGTATTGCGATTTATTGTTAGAGGGGTTCTAAGTGCGCGTCGTCACAAAAATGACTACCAGCATCAATGGCTGAAATATTGAGGTGGCCTTGATAGTATTGAAGTGTGGAACTGAACATTTAATTGGATGAAAATTTTAGTTTTTAAGGCCCTAAAATGCTGGGTTTAGGAGTTACTTGACGAAAACTTTGGCAAGTGTTGCGGGTTGCATTTGACTTGAATATTTAGATGCGTTTTTTAAACAAATCCTTCATATTTTTAAAGTCAAAGCGCAATTCGTCAAGTCTCCCTGAAATTCTCTTTCTTTAGAGGCCTCATTTATAAAGATTGGTTGCGTGTGAGAGCCGCAACGGAAAGGTATACTACTGAAATAATATGGGAGACGATTTTGGTTTAAAAATCATTAGCAACTATTTTTTTAACTTCCGATATGAATGCAGAAAAAATGTGAATAATTTCTGGGGTGTTTGAGACATTTATTGGTGGGATTATGATATTGTAAGAATTTAAGTTTTCACTTTCATTTAAGTCTGAATTTACGCCTTCCCCTTCGTCAGTTTCCTCAGGTAAAAGTTCAAATCTGTTTCCGGTTGGAACATTATAGTTTAGTTCCCCTTGTTCATTGGAATCCGCTGATAACCCTCGTTTCCTTTTCGTGCCACTGCACTCACCTTGTAGTGTAGAATTTTCATGTTGCACATTAACGGTTTCATTTAAATAGTTACTTTAATTTCACTGTTGGGAATATAATAAATCATGCTGGACCTGCTGTAATTGAAGTTTGAGTTGCTGTGTTGTGACTGTTGCTTAAGTAATAGTATTTGTTGTGTTTGTTGTTGTTCTTCTTCTTCTTACTTTTATTTTAGGCTAGAGCCTGTTTCTTTACAAAGGATACTTAATTAAAATTTAAAAAAACCTGATACATTACATTTATGTAGTTATATTTATAAATTGGCACTATATTCATGCTGTCATGTTTCACAAAATGTCTTTCCACATTTTCTTGGGCGTCCTACTCTTCTCCTTCTTTCCGGTCCTACTCTTCTCCTTCCTTCCGGTCTTCTATCTCTAGTCACTTTCACCAGTCTGGCCTCTTCCATTCTGTCTATATGGTCATTCCATTTCTTTCTTCTTTCTCGAACCCAGTCTGAGATTATATCTATTTGGCAAGTTTGTCTTATATTAATATTAGGTTCTTTATCCCTTAGCGTTTTATTTGTAATTTTTCTCAACACCCGCATTTCCGACACTTCCATCATTTGGCATATTTTTTTGAGTCTGCTCTAGTTTCAGCTGCATATGACAATACTGGTCTAATTACTGCCTTATATATTCTAATTTTAGTGTATTTTCTTAGATATTGATTTTGCCATATCGAGTGGTTGAGACAGCCTGCTATTCTATTTGCTTTTATGCGTTGTTCCTTAGCCTCTTTTATAGATCTGCCATCACTAGTTATTGTTACGTCTGGACATTGTATTTCCATCACTTGCTCTATTAGGTATTTGTTTATAGCTAGTTTGCATCTCAATGGCTCTTTCGAGATTGTTATGCATTTAGTTTTTTGTGTGGATATCCTCAGGTTGAATGACTGGTATGTCTTGTAGAATTGAAACAGGAGGCGTTGTAAATCATCTTCGCTTTCGGCAATTAAGACTGTATCGTCTGCATAACAGATTGAGTTTATGTTATAAGAGCCGAAGTAACATCCTTTTTTGTTCGAAAGATTGTTTAGGATGTGTTTCATTACCAGGTTGAAGAGTATTGGGCTGAGGTAGTCTCCTTGTCTTATTCCTTGACTACGGCTTGGGATATTTGTTCGTTATGTTTTACTTTCATTCTGGTGTTCACATATATATTTGCTATGAGTTTAATAAGGTTGGAGGGGATATTTTCTTTCTTAATAATCTTGCTATATCTACAAGGCGTACACTGTCAAATGCTTTCTGTATGTCTACGAAACATATGCAGGTTTGTCGAATTCCAGAGATTTCTCAACAATTTGTCGTATAATGAAGATCGCATCATTACATGATCTTCCTCTTCTGAATCCTTGCTGTTCTTCTTTCCATTCTATTAAGTTTTCTATTACTTGTGTGATAGTTTTTGTTGTTAGTTTAAGCATTGTGTTCATAAGGTTAAATTCCTCTATAATTGTTTGGGTCTAGCTTGTCCCCTTTTTTAAAAAGGGGGATTAGAATACTCGTTTTCCATTCCTCTGGTATTTTACTCTGCCTATATATGTTTTGTATCAGTTTTACTAATTCTTTATGTAATGATTGCCCCCGTATTTTAGTAGTTCGTTATATATCCCATCCTCTGCGGGTGATTTCCTATTTTTTAATTTGGGTATCGTTTGTATAATCTGTTCTTCTGAGATCTCATAGTCTTGTGTTAATGTGTCAGCCATATCCAATATCTAATACTGGAGCCTCGTTATTGTGAAATAGCTTACTAAAATATTCCACCCATTCCGTGTTACTGATTTTTGTTGTGCTTATCAACTCATTTATTTCAGAGCGTGTATTTCTTATAAAACGCCATATCTGTTTTGCAGGCCGTAAAAGTCGTGTTCCATTCTTGCAGTAAATGATTCCCAATAATTTTGTTTAATTTTCCTGATCTTTATATTAACTTGATTTCTTTATTTGTTGTTCTAATTCACAAATGTTTGCACTTTGCACTTGCGATATGTCTTCTTCATATGTTGCTTGAATGGGATGGATTGCACTGGTTCGCCGTTGCACGACGTTCCGCTACCATTTTGAACATAAGTGGCGTCCATTGCGCTTCGAATCAGTTGCCCCGTAGTGGAGCAACTACCTGTGGCCATTAACTATTGTAATTTAATAAGTTAACTTTTCCACATCTAAAAGAAAACACTGTTTTCAAAATTTGGCACTGTTCACACCGCTCACGCGAACGGCTCAAGCACTGTGTTATCGCACTGCCGCTGAGGGTTGACCACTGCCACAAAGTGATAAGAGCCACCTCGAACGCAAAGCGTTTTCCTCGGAGGCTCGAACCTGACGCCGTCCCCAGAGGATAAAAATTGGTGTTGAAAATCATAACTGAAGGGTAAAAAAAAATTCCGTCGGATTTAAATCAATTTACGGGGAGTACTTCATATAAATGAAAAAAACTGTGTTTTTGTCTTCTGTATGTTTTAATTTTTTTAATCACATTATGCCACTGAATATCATCTTTCATTATTTTTGCTATTTTCTATAAATGATAAAGATGTTTCAAGAATTTTTCCAAGCGTTTACATCCCATTTTGACCCTTACAACAATATAAAATAGTGTGCGGGGGGAAAACTTTCTTCCTTGGTTTTTAAAGCATATCTCACGTTCTGACACAGATAATAAAGAGGACTAAATACAATTTTTGTCCCTGTAAATTCTCTACAATTTCCCAAAATTTCAATTTTGTATCTTATAATTTTCAGCCGACTGCTCAACATAAATAAAACAGTAATTTTTTATTTCTTTTCTTAAAATTTATTGTTTTATTATTAACTTTCGCAGTGTTTCTGTTTTAGGTTTATAAGAAAAGATAAATATTGAAAGAAATTGTAATAATAATATTATAGCGTGTTGTAATTTGAATATTGAACAAATTAAGATTTTAACTAAAAATAATGAGTTTTTATACCTTATCCATCTTACCAGAATATTTTCATTGCTTTGATTGTTTAATATTAACGCCAGCTCTTGTTTCTCTGCATGACACATGCATGAAAATGTCCTAAAATTATGCAAATGTTCAATAAACAGAAGTTTTCGAATAATGTATGTACCGCAACTGCGATTTCCTTTCGGTATAAAAACGCGCGTCGCAACCAAAGCGAATACGAGCATCGGAAGGAAAATTAATTAGTTCAGTGTTTCAAAAGTGCACGAAACAATATTTTTATGTACCAACGGTTCTCTGAAAACGCATTATTAAATATTGCGCCTTACATTTTACACGGTAAATCTGCACATTGCGATGTAGAACCAAATGGCTAGTTTCCAAACTCGACTGCCTAAATCCAAAACATGGGTGAGAGCATCATGTAGTGACTACATAACCTATGTTTTAACATTACAAATAATAATTAACATTATTTGTAATATTGTTCTTTTTTGTTTATAAACTCATATTATTTTTATTTAAAATTTAATTCGTTCAATATTCAAATTACAATAGGTTGTAATATTTTTCTACAATTTTGTTTTTCATTATTTTTCTTCCTTAATACACCTTAAAAAGAAAAACTAGAAAAATAAATGAAACAAAACCTAATTTTGAGAAAATAAATAAGAAACTATTACATTTCTGTTTTATTTATATTGGGCTGTCGGGTGCGAATTGTAAAATACAAGGCTGAAATTTTTGGAAACTATCGAGAATTTACAGGGATAAAATTTTTATTTAGTCTTTTTTATCTCTGATAGAACGTGAGATATTCTTTAAAAAACGCGGAAGAATATTTTTTTCTATTTCCTTTCTTTTTTTGTTGATTGTAAGGGTCAAAAACGTACAGAAATGCCTGAAAAATTCTGGAAACATCTTTATCATCTATAGAAAGTTACAAGCATTATTTAAGCCAATATTCATAGGCGTAATATGGTTAAAAATTAAGCCATAAGTAACTAAATAATTCGTTTTTTGCATTTGTACGAAGTACTCTGGGTAAATTGATTTAAATCCGACAAAAAACTTGTTTTTTAACACTACAATTACGATTTTTAACACAAAAAATGTGTATCCTCTGGGGCAGTTTTGCCTATCTTAATCCGCTAACCTTTTTTATATTCGGATGCGAATGCACTTAGACGCGTGTATGCACAGTAACATCTATAGTCATTACCGTAATTTTAAAATTTTATAAACGCCGTGTAATGATTTAAAAATTATGTCATTTAAATTTAGTTATCTACATTTGGATTAAGAAACCAAATATGTGCATGTAAATGAATAATTTCTTAATAATTAATTAAAGATCTAAATCTGATTCAAGTGATTTGATTTAAATGCATAGATATCTAGGGTAGGGTACCAGGTCTTTTATAAGTACCTATAAACTAGTAAACGGTTTTTATAGGTCTATAAAAACATTAGCATTATATCGTTAATATGTCCACTCCTACTTTTCCCTACTCTCAAAAGCCCACAGACATTTTTATTTAATTCTTTTCTTTTTAACTCCTTTAACTAATTTGTTGTATTACATTAGATCAGAGAACACTTTCTGTTTTACTTGGGTATGCAATTATAATTTGATACTGTTGCCGGGACAATGAACATACGTCTAATAGTTCCTCAGATATCAATAATCAGGGATCAATAATGCTAGAGGAAATAAAATCGGTTTGCGAGAAATGATCTATTGTGAGAACTTGTGGCATTCCTTCTAGTCGGAAATACTGTTGGGGCGGGGGAATGATACCAAAACGGTGGTTTGAGAACGTCTGTCCGAAACTTTTGTCTATCAATTGTTTTTTCAAATAGAGCAAACTACGCTTCTAAAAACGGCCGAGGTTTAATTTTAATTGGAACCTCTAAATTGGAATATCGCAAAGGTCAATTTTTTCAATTCCAAAACTTGTCTATTGTAGCTAGAAATTTCTTTTTTGGTGGTATCTATTCTTGAATATTACATCTTTGAATTATTTAATTGTGCATGATTTAGAACATTTTGGTAGATTTTGGGTAAGATTCATTTATTTGGCGACAAAATTAATGTTTTTCGACCTGTACTACTTTTCAATATTGAAGCTATATATTTCTTAATAAAATATTTTTGTCAATATTAGACCTTTCAATTTATTGTACATTTTTAACTTCTTTGCTGTTTTCGCTTAACCTAGAGTTTTGCTTCCGTTTTTCATGTAATGGCTCTCCACCTGTTCTTCCAAATATGCATCCGTCCGTCAATCAGCCCTTCCTGTTTAATCCTGCAAATTGATTATTACAATTCAAAGGGCAGAAGTAATGAAATGTTAATTATCAACATTTATTTACCACTATTTCATTCTGATAAACGTATTTTTAATCCGAATCTTTTAATTTTTTCAATCACACATACCTTGAAGGAAATTTAAACAAAAAAAATTTGAGCCATTTTTGAGAAAATTTTGAAAATGTCCCAGGAGCTTCATTTAAAGGACTCCCAAAATTTGAAAAATGTTTTTCAAAATCTCAGAGCTTTGAGTGGAGTCAAATCGACAAGGGAATATTCATTTTGGAAAAATTTCTACAAAATAGTGGCGCTAAAGTTGTTCACAGACGGACGGAAGTTTTGCCGTAAACCAATTTTTCGGTATTAAGAACCCACAAGTCCTGTATTCTGTCTACACGTGTTAGACCAAGTAATTTGCTACATTTTGCAACAACTTTTTCACAACCAAATGTTATTGCAAACATTTTCCAACAACAAAATGAAGTAAATTACTAGCGGAGGTTATTAAACATATATAATTTTTTTGACATCTCTCTCACGTTAAAATTTACATTACCGGCGATATATATATATAATATACAATATATATACATTTATATATACATTATTGCATATGTGACTATGAGTGCTAAAAATGATGTTTTATAAATTTTCTCAAAACCCCAAAAGTTTTCTGTAAAAATGGGCCCGAAATTGCAATGCTCAAACGCCATTTTCAGGAACATGGCTCCAAATTTTTCTTTATTTTTTTCTACGAATAGTGTTAAATATATTGCATAAGATAACATAAGCACCATTTTGCTATAATGTTTTCAATTTTTCCAAAATTATCCAAATGCATTTTTTAAAAATTATCTCTCACATTGTTAGTTTTTACATTCGGACGTTTGTCATAAATTATTGCATTTGTAAATAAAATTGCTTAAATTAGTTTCATATGAAGATTCTCGAAAACTCAACAGTTTAGACAGTTTGGGGTAAAATGAGCTTTACAATGCGCATTTTCAGAAACTCAAAAATGGTACCATATTTTGCAATAACAATTTGTATATACGACCAGATTTTACTCTTCTCTGATATTCGTAGAGTAATATTTTAATTAATTACCATTGTGGGTCCGAAAAAATGAAAAAAGGGGGATCTCTTTTAGGGATCCCCTTTATGGCAGCTGAGAATAGGTTAGTACAAAACCAAAAATATAGCCCAGATAAAAGAGTACGAGAAAATGTGCCATTCTGTTATACGAATAGTTTTATAGTTGATTCATAATGATTCATATTATGAAGTCACTGTCAATGATTTTTAGACTACTAGTAATAGATGTTATTTTTAAGACATGTTGCAAAGAGTCGTTCATAATCTGGCGTTTTATGGCACAACTAATGACGCATTAGATTTTACGGCACGAATGATTGCGTCCTCACACATTCAGCCAATCGCAGCGAGAGAATTAGGGGGAGGTAGAGGTAAACAGAACAGCAGACCACTGTTTTCTCGCACAGATGTCAAATCCCCGAGACATCACAAGAAAGTTCTTCGCAATATTATAATGCTGTTCGTATAAATTTATAATGCTGTCATACAAAAAATAGCGTATTGAACTCGTTTATAATGTTGCTTTATTGCATTCGTACAAATTTGAAAACTCGCTCCTAACGTCGCTCGTTTTCAAAACATGTACTCATGCAATAAAGCTTAACATTATAAACTAATTGCATAAACTACTACACCAGTAGGGCAAAAAGGGAGACGATGCTCAAATGTTCTCATAAAACTGAATGTAACAAAGCAAGTAAAATACTTTGGTCTCATCGCATCAGCTTCTACTAGTCTAAATGTAACTCAATACATAAAAAAATTAATTATTTGTATTTGTACACTTGAATTAAAATTAAATGAAAGTCAGCAAGGCTTTCTGCAAAATAGTGTATTACACACGTGGTAAAAGTGATTTAATTTTCTCGTAGAATTGTGACATTGGCCTCGCGTCGCAAAATAGTTTTCGTCGCAGAATTGTCTTTTCTAGTCGCAAAATAAAATACCACTTTTTCAGCTTATATCGTTAATAACATTTTTTCGTTTAGTTAACTAATTATGCTCATTTATTGCATGAAAAATCGTTAATTATCTCCATGTTAATGGCACGCGTGGAATTAAAAGTCTACCGTGCAATTAAGATTCTACAACCACCAATCAGAACTCACAAAAATATCAAAATCGTTTAATTATGATACTATAAACACACGTGGCCCAGCTATTTGCAGCTGGCCGTGAAATAAACAAAAATGTCCGCAACCTATACGTGAGCGAGTAAAACAAAATTATAAAAAATTACTCCTTAGTCATATTGATATTTATGGTACAATTTGTTAAATTCTTAAAAATTAACCCACCCACATTTGGCACCGATGATCCTGATCCAGACAACGCTTCATAATTTTCAGAAATATGTACTTCACCAACGTGACTTGACCCAGGTAAAGCTGTGTGTGATGTTGAGGCAGTGGGCATCGTAGTTAATGACAAATCTGATCTTTCACCTATACGCTTTGCAATTTTTATTTTATTTTGTATGGAATCTTCAATGTAACTTTCTGCTACAGAAGAAGAACGCCATCCACCGTGTCGTTTCACTGTTAAAATGACAGCTTCACTATCAGCCAGAAAAGTAGCAGATGTTCTTCTAAAACAATGCCCAGTAAATAAATTTGCATCGGGAATGTTTAAGAATAAAGCTATCTCCTTTGGGATTCTTCCAAAAGTATTTATACCTACTGGTTGAACGCTGCACCGTCCATTATTATAAAATACAAATAATTTTCTATGTTTTACTTGTTTGGGGCGAAGTGAAAAATACTGTTGACATTTTTCAACATAATTAACAGAACGTGTCTCATTAGTGATTGTGAATTTTCTCACAATATTTGTTTTGTTTTTTCTAAATTGACAAGCAGTACACTTCCTTCTTCTTTAACGTCGTCCACACACAAGTTGTATAATTCATCACGTCTGCAGGTACCATAGACACCAAATAACGCAACAACCTAAATAAATTAACATAATTTTATTTTTAGTCTATTGTATGCTATTAGTAACATTTTAAAGACATCATACTTTCATTTACTACACTTGCCTTCATAAGAAGGTATTACTTATCTGGTGCCTCCGTGAGAAATCTATTAATTTCGTCTTTGCTGAATACATTTGTTTTTTCGGCACAATTCCTTTATTTTTTGATTTTACAAAATCAATTAAATTTTTGTAATTTGAAATGTCTATGTTTTCTTTGACACGCAACATCTTCAACATTGATAAGTATGGCCATAAGCAGGAGGATTTGACGCTAGCTGACTATTGTATCATAAAATATTTGACATAAGTAAATTAAATGTATTTCATGACAAAAAAGTATCTTAGCATATTACAAATAAAAAACATAAACGTCAATAGTATTTACCCGTTCTAAAAAATAAGCCATCAACACTTTTTCCGAGTCGTAAGTGACTTTTTTTCTGCTTTCCACAACTTGTATAAGGTATTCCCTTTCATATACTTCCTTACTTTTGTTCGGAAGTAAATTATTCATCGCTTCTTCCGCTTCTTGCAATATCTCTTCAGGAATAATTTAAATGTCTTCCATTTTCAATATAAGTCACTATACTGATCGTACGTAAACAAAGCATGGCCCACTAGAATTGGCATTGTTTAGAAGCAATACGTCATCAAACGTATTCATCGATGTATGTGTATGAAGTGTCATACACATGCACGTAACGTATGTATTTGAGTTAAAAAAAATTATTCTTGAATGGAAACGAAAAAACGTTGAACGTTAACACGTGCATAAAGGGGGATAATTGCACTCGTGGTATATAAGAAAACTCGCTCCTAACGTCGCTCGTTTTCTTCAACATACCACTCACGCAATTATCCCCCTCTTTATACACTCGTTTCGTTAATTACTATTGTAAGCATGTTTTAACAAAAACTTGTATAACTTGGAAAAGAAAGTAGGATGTTAAGTATATTACATTTATCTTTCTTTGTCTCAGTTGGCTTTTCAAACCCGTGAAAGAGAGGCATTTTGGTAAGAAGGATAGAAAGAGGAAAAGAATGCTCCCCCGGAAGACTCCGTAACCATTTCCGAACAGTTGTTGGGAGGTTCATGATGCACATTATAAGAGTAGTCTCGCAGGAAGTTGCCCGACAGTGCACAACGAGACTGGAAGCCGCTATCATGGCATTGTGGGCATTAGGAGCTGCGGCTGTGATTTTAGCTTTGGGAGTAAACCAAAGCGCAACGGCGACGGCAAGCGAAAACGCGACTAGCGCAGCATTAAATTGCTTGTTCGGGCAAGAAACAATTGATAGTGGAATGACTTTCAGCAACGGATCGCTTGTGACTTCTAAAGGAGTTGTGTATCCGAACGGCACGTGGGAACCTGCAGGAGATCAGTTTTATGTTTGCAAATGCATTGCACGCCCATGTTTCCGCAAGTGTTGCCCAGAGGGACAAGTAGTTAATTCGACTGATATCAAATGCTTCGACCTTCCGGGGGATAGGGATTTCATAGTTAATCTACGACCTGAAGTATTTCGAGAAGTTGGGCTTCAAAATGTGATAGAAGCAAATGAACCCGAACTTTTCGACGAGCATTTTGAAATCTTGCATGGTTTCCCGTGTTCGAAACCGTGGATCCTTCCAGAATTAGACGAGGTGGACCAATTTTATCTTCTAGATGACGGAAAGCTTGCTGCATGGCGCGGCGAGGATATGCTTAATGTATCCCAGTTTTGTTACACCGTTGTCTTAGATGAAGAAATGATATTTCCGTTGATCTGTCATAGAGAAGAGGATTCCGACTCCTCACCTGTGCGTTATGTTTTGTATGCCATCGGAATGTTTATTTCTACTCCGTTCTTGGGCGCCACGTTCATCATATACGCTCTGCTGTCACATCTTCACAACACTCACGGCAGATGCATAATGAGTCACGTACTCGTCCTGCTCATAGCTTACATAAGTTTAGGTGTAGTTGGTCTACACCGAGAAATCGGCGACCTCGCTTGCATGGGATTTGGTAAGTACAGTTTATTGGCAATACTTTTTACGTCACATGAAAATTCAGAAGTCAAATATATCTGACTGAGAAAATTTAAACATTCGGATTAAAAATACTTTTCGAAAAATGAAATATGAAGTGTTGATAATATACATTATTCTGCACTTTGAATTATAATCAATGACAGGACTTTCCAAACACAGTTATTACGGTAGACATTGTAAATGTCCTCATTAGTAATATATCTATTTCAGAACGGCTAATAAATATCTTTTATGAATTGTTGAATTATAATATAGCCATTCACGTACAGTTAAACGAACGCAAAGGCCTATGTTACAAACGTTAATTAATCGTCATTAATTCTATGACCAGAATTAAAGTTACGTAAAACTTCGTGATCAGCCATTGGATTATAATGTTTTCACTCAGAAGAATGTATGCCAAAGTCACGAAAATCTCTTTGATTCGAAGAGATGCTATCTGCGCTAAGTGAAGCACTTTTAAATTGATGCAGTGTACTCTCATTATTTCAATCCGAGCATATCCTTGTCTTTCCTTGTTCACTACTGTGAGGGAAGAGGAAATACTGAAAATCAGCATTAAACTCCCCTTTTCACGGGGCCCGGGCGATTGACATCTAGAACGCCCAGGAGACAACTGTCCGAACTCCATTCAGTTGTTGATGCAGTGTATAATGTCGGTTGATCTCGTCGTTGTCACTATTTGGATCAACAGTTACTTTTTCTTACACGAAGTTTAGTTTGTAATGTTTTAATAGAATGCTTTGGCAAGAAATCCAAAGTAGGTTGAAATCCAAAGTCGTACAACGTAATCATTGTTGTCAATAAGAAATGACGTGTCTTGAATAAAAGTACTTTTTTGTCTAACGTCCAATCGAAAACGTACGGTAAAATAGAAAATAGTTGGAGTAGAAACCCACTATCAATATCCAAAAGCTTTTAGTGAATGTATGTGTATATTTTATGTTTATTTTCGCTTTATTAGGATTGCAAGACAAAAATGTAATAAAAGAATTCTGATTCCACCATGCCATTGTATACTATACCCACTTATTTATCAAAGAAAAGTGTAGCTAGTGTCTAGTTTAAAATATAACCTCCCAATTTTACTACAAGGGGTCGTCCATAAATTATGTAACTCTAAAGAGGGAGAGGGGTCTGAGACAGCATTATGCTACATTACATAGGGGTAGGGTTCGTTAAGTGTTACGTAACATTGATGGTTTTTTTACATTTTTCAACATTTGTTGAAATAATTCCTTTTTGAGTCCTGTTCTAAAACATTAAAATATTAAGTAATTAATTTTTTTTAAAACAAATATTCTTCCTTCACTTACAACTTCAACTAAGTTCTACTTTATCATTAATTTTAATATATACAATAAGTAAAATAAATACAAATTGTTTTACTGTGCTATAATTCATTTTCACTCCTTGCATTTACAGTGGGAGGGTGTTGTCGCAAGCATTACGTAATTACTAAGCCTCCTTCAAGTGCGCGTTACGGGTGCATTACAAGGGGGAGAGGGCGTATTGAAAGCACTCCAAATTTGCTGTATGTAATTTGTGGACGGCCCCTAAAAGCACTTGCTTATATTAGAAATTGGAAATGTCTGGTAATTATAACTACCTGTAGATAATATTTTTGTGACCATGCAACATCAGCATACTCATAACCTACAAATCCTAATGAACTTCTTAGTTTATTCCTGAAACAGTTGAATTCACACAAGTTAAAATTTACCAGATACTTCCTGCCGTTTTGTATTACTACTGCATTGCATTTTCCATTATGTCCGTGTTTTTTTTATATTAGTGACGAATTCGTATGAGGAGACGGTGGCGAAATTTAAGGAAATTGTCACCCATGAACATATTTGTCGTAAGTGACAAAACAGGGAGAAAGAAGGGATCGAAATGCCGTCATTGGATGCAAACGCATCGCAGTAGAATATTCTGAGGAATTATCGTGTTATGTCTGTCAAATTCACGAATTACAGAAATTAATTTTTTCCCTCTGTACGTAAAACAATTTTTTTAAGTATGACATTTTTACTTAATATTACGAATGAGTTATTTATTATCAGAGTCGGGAGAATATCATCACTTTCCTACCATCCACAGGAAAGAGCGTCTGAGCCGCAATGATTCACTTTATCATACGGAAAACAAAGTGGTTGATAAACGTTTGGTTTATCTCTCTTGGAAAGTTGGTTTGACTCTTCCTTCAAATTATTTGTAAAACTGAAAAAAATCAACCCACTACTGTCCAAAATCATCTCAACTTGAAAAGACTTTTGCATCAGTTGAGATGATATAGAATGTGTAGGGCTGGAGGATATACGCCACATGAAGTATATTATAATACCTTTTTTACTTTCTCGCCTACTGCTTACGCAATAGAAAAAAAGTTTTGTAATGCCTCCAGAAAAGCAGAAGATTTTGCGACAGCAAACCTTTTATTGACGAGCCTTGAAAACAAAACTAGTAGTGCTACAACAGCATATATTTTCTCGCATTGTTTCTAGATTTTGAATTTTCGCAAGTTCAGAGGCTTCAACGAAAATAAGGCCTGCTCCATTCTTTTCAGTGCGCCCGGCTTTATTCATAGAAAAAATAATGAAGAAAAAACTTGAAACGATTAATTTTAAAAATTAATTGAATTAATTTTAAGCACAAATTTCGCAAAGTCTACTCTTTTTTTCAAAAACGTTGTTCATGACTTTGAATTGAAAAATTGCTTACTAATTAAGTAATAAACTATTTTGTTGACACCACTTTTGTATACACCGTTTCTGAAACCTATGACTTACATTCAAATAATTTCATGCATAATTTTCTTCTGCGACAGTAATGGAATGGAAAAATAGGAAAATAGAGTGGAATTAATGCAAAACAAAAAAAAATGTACAAATGTTCTTATATACTATGATATTTTATACACTGTAAATTATAATTAGCTACTATCGCAAAACATAAAATAAAATTTTGTTTACTGATATTACAAGTTTTACATTAATCCACTAATACAGATATAAATATAATATCCACATAAATAAGCATTTGGTGAAAGGTGAATCAGCAGTGTTCACTTTGTTGACAAGGTAGTTGGGGCAGCAGGGTCTTCACCGTGAACGTGTTTTAATGCTCCCATATCTTCCTCAGCTAGGAATGTTTTTAGTGAGTTGATGTAATTGTGGTGCACTAGAGGTAAGTATTGCAGAAGTTCAATCATGTCCTTTTTTGCTACAGTTAGAGGCTGTAGTTAGGCTCTTTTCTAAGGAACCGCATCCACTGAATTTGCAACCGATTTACTTTGAATCCTGGATTATTTATCGTGCTCACATTGTTTTTTCAAGCCGCAAAGTAGACGTAAAATCTACTCTGGCCATGTTCTTCTTTTGCGCTGAACTGATGATATTATACCAGTTAGAGGGAACATAATGAATTTTATTTTTGCCAGCTTGCTCAATGTTTCCAAAATTGGAGTCATTTTTCATAAATGATTGCCCTGGTACAAGAAATTTGTGGTCAATAATGATTAAATTATTGGTTTTGTCTGTCACGATTTTCATTCAAGTGAGAGCGATTTTAAAGTCACGATTTTAACCCGTACATTTATTTCTAAAAAAGATTAAATGTTTGTTTTTCCGATATGTTTCTTCTGTGACAAAGATAAACAAAGAACTATTTATTGCCGACGCCCATGAAGCTATTGTTTCGTCCCACCTGTGACTTACACCGCAATTGCATGCAGCAAAATGAGCAACTTGTTGGCTACTTCTGTATTGTACTGGCCTCTCGCGAAGAAATATTGACTCATAGCATTTTAGCTCGTGATGGAACAACGTTAAAATCACCTACCAGTACACCTAACTCAAATCTTCCAAAATTTGATTTACACCACTTTTGCTCTCAACGGCTCATTTGTATGATTTTCATCTATATCATTATCAGAGAACAGGGGCCAATACGGTTCTGCCCATTACCTCAGTTTTCACATTTTGTTATTAATCCAATGGAAAATGTTATTCTAATTTTAGAGTACATTAAATTACTCTATTTTTCCACTTTGGAGAGGGACAGGTGAAGAATTTGAATAATTTCCTTCTTAATATGCAAAATGAAAACTTTTAAAATGTTATCAAAGTTTTCCAATCCACACCATTTTAGCCAAATGTCCACAAGTGCCCACAGATCATAGATTAGGCGGAGTTGCTGTATAGAATACATCGCTAGGTTGAAAAATTGTTGTTTTTTTTTAAGCAGGAAGCGTTAGCTTCTTTTCCATCAACGTCGTTTTAAGTGATAATATTTAAAACAACCTTTACAGCCAGTAAGCAATATCGTTGCAGCAATAATATGCAGATAGTCTCAAGGGTTATTACATTGAAAAATTACAACTTTAATTGGCAGATACTACAGATCAGTAATAATTCTTACCTACTGGGTGCGTGATAGTATTTTAGTGTATACTTCTGGTGCCATCATGAATAACTACGTGATTTACCTTAAAAGTTGGTGAACGTAACGCCTATTACATGTCATTCAAAAGATACGACACAATTGGAGAAATGTGGAAACTGAGTTTAAGGAGTAGATTGAATGAACATGTTTACTTGCCAGTAACACTAAATGTGATGTATAACAGGATCATTGAAAACAAAACAAAAACTAGTGGCGCTACCAAAGCACATACTCTCTCGCATTGTTTATAAAGGCTCCTCAAAATTATACTACTTCATAAATCAGCAAAAGAGTTTTCAATCAGCAATTTTTTCCGCTCCGAGACACGAACTCAGATCCTCAGATTTAACTTGCCGGCACTCACACCACTACGCTCCAAAAGCGCCATGTGGCTCTAACTAGGGCAGACACATAAAAAGATAAACGCCCGATTCCTGTCAAAAACCCTCAACAATCAAAATATCCGTGAGAAATTCCCAAAGCCACCAGTCCGTTCAGATCGATCAAGGAATATCAATTGTGGGGGAAAATCGGCTGAACCG
This sequence comes from Acheta domesticus, assembly GCA_031308135.1. Classification (NCBI taxonomy): domain Eukaryota; kingdom Metazoa; phylum Arthropoda; class Insecta; order Orthoptera; family Gryllidae; genus Acheta; species Acheta domesticus. The sequence goes on along the minus strand of JAHLJT010009436.1, from coordinate 135,201,380 downwards.
TTAAGGCGCTACAGTTGTCCATAGATGGACTGATAGTTGTTAGGTTGATTGATTGGTAGTGATTCCGGGGTCGCCAACTGCTAAGGTCATTAGTCCCGTAAACTTAGTACATTTTTTTGCTCGAGAGGTAGCTGTGAACCTCCCCCGGTAACTGTGATCCACTCCCGACCAATCCTCCTGCATGTGTGATAGTGTAGTGCATGTGTGTATACAAGAAAAGGGTACGATAAGACAAGGAATGGAAAGAAAAGATCGCACGCGGACCGTGGCCCGTTCGGTAGGGTGCTGCCGCGACATTCGGCTGGTGTTGGTCAGAGAAACCACGGAAAGCAACCGATCAAAGCAGCCGACCTCGCTATCTGGCTAGTGTCGAAATATTGTCATCATTGGGACACGAACCTAGGACCTCCGGGCCAGTGGCACTACAATGACATTAGTTCATGCCCTGAGCCGTCTCTCTCGGTCAGACAATAAGGATATCTACATAGGTCCCATCGGTAGTGTATATATTGTACTTAAATTTCATGTTGATAGATTCATTAGTTTACTTAAATCAGTTCCCACAGATGCCCTCAAAACGAATTGATCTGACGTGATTTGATTTGACAAACGAGTTATTTATTTATTGTCTCTTCAAATGATTTTCAATAAAGTTTCTCGAATCCTCAATAGTTTTCCACAATACATTCAACAAATTAAAATCCCCGTGTGAGGCTCGACCCGACCCTTCGGTTCCAAGTGTTGCATCGGAAGACGCCATTTTAACAACCTCGGCCATCCGGGGGGACAAGGCCTCTATACTCCCGTATTTAGTCAAGACACTGTTTCAGCTCTAGCATTAGGGGATAAAAATTGAGAAAATGTGTAAAAATGCCCTTTAAGCTACCGAAGAACGCAGCTGGAAAGAGAATAATGCCTAAAAGGAATGATAGCCCAGACTAAAGAGATTAGAAAACGAAATAGGAATGAGAAAGTCTGTGCCATTCTACAGCACTACTAGCTTTTTCTGAATTTAGCAACAGATTGTAGCCACCTTTTCGTTATCACAACTCGGCAATTACAGTTTTTCTGGCGAAAATTCGCCATTTTCCGATTACACAACGTTCTCTTCTTACTCTCTATTACTAATTATTATCTTACTATCCATCTAGTGAAAATTTGCCGTTTTGCGGCGCACGATTGCATAACTTTCTCTTCTTACGAAGAACTACGTAAGAAGAGAAAGTAAAACAACAAAAAATCCATATGTCTAGTTAACTGCAAATCGTAATCACAATCGGTCAGCTGGAGATTTGAGAGGTAATTTATTCTTCCTCGAAGTCACAGCAGGGGTCTCACAGAATATTTGGCCGGAATAGACGTCATGAAAGGATAGGATATTTTGTAAAGAAACGTTCTGCCTCACACAATGAGTCTTACAGAGGATTTTATGTATTCTACTCTTTCCATATTTTTACTTTCTCGCTACCCCTTAGGCAGAAGAGAGTAAGTTATGTAATGCTGCGTGAAAAACTGCAATTTTTCGTCACAAAACTCTCATTGCCGCGCCCTGATAACCAAAAAGTGGAAAAATGCAATTGCTAAATTTAGAAAAATAATCCTGTAATACGTGGCGAATCCCTGGGTCCTTAATGCCGAAAAGTAGATTAACGACGAAACGTCCGTCAGTCAGTCAGTTCGTTCGTCCGTCCGTCCGTCCGTCCGTCCGTCCGTCCAACACCACTAGCGCCTCAATCATACGTAGGATTTTTTCCAAAATGAATATTCCCCAGTCGATCTGAATCCACTCGAAACTTGGCGATTTTGAAAAACATTTAAATTTGGGGGTACTTTACATGAAGCCCCAGGGACATTTTCAAAATTTTGTCAAAAACGGATCCAAATTTTCTATTTAAATTTCTTGCAAAAATAAAGTAAATTACACTTATAAAAGTGGCATAGGACCGATTTTCACTGTTAACTCTGAATTGCAAAAGTTTGAATTTTTTCGCGTATCCCTACAACTACAAAATTGAAGATAGTGATTTGAAGATTTTTCCTTCAAATGCATTTTTGTGTCTATAATTATTTCTTTCAATGTACATTTCATGTACATTTTTTAAAAACATTTTTGTAGTTTTCGTAAAATATTGCGGCCAATATGTGCAATTGTAACAAATAACAAAACGAAGATTTTCTCGAAAATGGCTCCAAATTAATTCTCTAAACTTTTGGTAGGCATTGCGCTAAACGTACTTTATGAGGTGACCTAACATCATAGTGCTAATTGCTCTGTTTAAGAGGATGTAAATTTTCTTTTGGTGTATTCTTTGTTTTATTTTTAAAATACAGTAATGTATTTGTTTTGAAATATCTCTCACAACGTTAAAATGCACATTTCCGGCAAGAGGATAGGGCAAGACCTTAGAACTAGCCCACATCATGGAAATAAGAAAATTTTACTGCAAGAAAGTCTGTTCCATTTCGTAGTACCACTAGTGTTTTAAGTGGAGCCATCCACTGTCGCCGTGGAGACGATTTATGAGAATTGACGGCCCATGGTCTTCTTGAATGGCTATGTTCGACCTAAAAACGAAAAATTAATTGCCCTCAAAATCCGAAATTCCACCGAAGTTAAACCCTAGGAATTCGGACTCTGCGGCGTTTCACTTACTGCTATATACACATTCGCATAGTTCTGACTGCGAATGAATGACATGTACTTTCAACGGAAGTGCGATCGGGTGCGCTATTTCTTGGCGATAAGGCGAAGGCAGAGACAGACTTCGAAGCGGCGTGCGGCGTGGACAGGTATACAGAGCGCGCTATTCGAAGACGCTGGCGACGCGCGTACTCGTCTCCGGATAAGCGCGGGCGGGCGGGCGGGCGGGCGGGGCGGGGCGGGCGGCAGTCGAGCGCGCGCGCGCGTCAACGTCGGTTTTGCGAAGAGGGCGAGTGGGGGTGGGGGTGGGGCGCGCGCGGCCGCCGCCGCCGCCGCCTCCGATCCGCACGCCGCTTGCCAGTGGGCGCCGGCGGCCCGATGGCGTCGGTGCTCTGCCTCCTCCTGCTCCTGCTGGGCTGGCTGCGGGGCGGCGGTGAGGCGACGGTGGTGGCGCGATGCGCCGACCCAGACCACACGCACTTCCACAGGTAGGCCAGGCCGCCGGCGCCTTCGCACGCCTGCCCGACCTCCCCCCTTCCCGGTCGCTCACGCCATCGCCGCCGTCGCCACCGCCGCCAAATGTCACGTGGGCCCATAAAATTGAGGTGTATGAGATAATTTGTTCAATTAAGCGCGCAGAACACACCTCATCTAGGGGACATGCTCACGTTGGTTGTTTTTGTTTAGTTTAGTTTTCTTTTCTTTTAATTCTTTGGAACTGGATTTTCAAATACGAAATGAACTTGAGATTTGGAACACAAGTGACTTTTAATACAATTTATTATCCACGTTTGAAATAATTTACTGATTGGATTCTTCTTTTGTATTTTGCACAATTTTCCTTTTATACATTTTACGCTTACTTACCATAGAATCAGGAATAATATTCATGTAATTCTATATATTTCGTTTATCATTCCTTCTGCCTCTCCAATGACATGTCTGTATATCCATTAGAAAAAAGATATGTTACTCAACTACTTTTTATGTCATTTCATTCCGTTTTCAGTTATAACTTTATGTAGTTTTCCTAACTTAATCATTTATTCAATGTTTTTCTTTCGGTATATTTGATACTCTGTAACGGCTGAATTAATTCACATTCAGCTTCGCTGTTTCGAACTACATACAGCGTTTCGTTGCGATACTACTTTTCGTTGCCAGGGTTGTTTATCATTCTGCTACTACGCGTGAGGCATGAATGCGAGCTCTGTGATCAGAGAGACTGCTGAAAAATGCTAGATAGCATACGTTTATCGAGCTAACAGATACATTCAGTCAGTGGTCATCTCACGTTTGATAGGAGCACTCTGTGAATGTAGAACTTTGACACATCAATGTTAGATTATCCCAGTTTCTCGTGTCAGCTATGACGCAGGAGAGTGCATCAAGGAGAAAAAATCAACGTCAGTCATGTTTTAAATGAAAGGATAATCGAAAAAAAACTAGAACGTAGAATGTAAACTTTTAATCAGAATGTAAACGAACCGAATCGTAAACCAGGCTCAAATTCTACCAACTGCTAAACAATTACCGGAATGAATATAATATCTTACAGACTGAAATTAAGTTAACAAGTTGTTTGCCGAAACTTCTGTATAGTAATAGTTTTCATAATAGTTTATGAAAGACAAATTTCATCTCCACTTACAAGCATTTCTATCGTAATTTTCTTGTTGATTGATCAAACATATTCCTAAAAGGGGTCGTGCACTTTCGTAATTTTTCAAATACCTCTGATGAATGTGAAAAGTTGAAGTAATAAATTATAAACTTTACATTACAATACTATGTGAATGTAAATTTCCAAATCCACCATTTTTAAATACGGCGCCCCAGTTTTCTGTAATGTAACTCGAAGGAATTTATTTCATTCCTTGCGGATTCCACATGGAGTCCTTCCATGTAACGATAATGGTGGCTACGGCGGCGGCTGTGGCGGTGACGGCGGCGAACAAAGCGACCGACCCCAACGCAAAAGGTGTACCCGCTCGCAGGCCATGTGCGTGCGGTCCGGAGGGGTCGGCGTGCGTGCACAAGTGCTGCGGGCTGGACGAGGCGATGGACGCCTCCAACAGAAGCTGCGTGCCGTCGGACGGTCCGGATCTCGCGGCGGCGCTCCTCGCCAACCTCACCGGCAACTACTCCGTGATGGCGGGCGAAGGTATCGCCTGCCCGTGCGGGGCGTACCGCCTGGGCGAGGAGGACGACGCCCAACTGCTGCCCAACGGCGGCTACCTCATCCGCGGCGGCGGCGTGTCCGACGTCACGCACAGCTTCTGCGTGGACTCGCTCGTGCACGCCGGCTGGGAGGCCGCCGAGCTGCTGGCGCTCGTGTGCTTCTCGAGCTGCGAGGACGAGCAGCACACCCTGCCGCCGGAAACGGCGCGCGTCATGAACCTGGTGAAGTACTGGGGCATGCTGCTCTCCGCGCCCTTCCTGCTGGCCACACTGCTGGTGTACGCGGCGGTGCCGCGCCTCCGCAACCTGCACGGCAAGTCGCTCATGTGCCACGTGTTCGCGATGCTCGTGGCCTACGTGCTGCTGGCGGTCCTCGGCATCGCCCACGTCGCCTCGGGCTCCTTGTGCGTCGCGACAGGTAATGCCCTTCGACTCGCCCGTTGGTGGCCGTACAAATGCATGGAGGTGATTCCCATGTCAACTTGGCTGTCGTGGTGAAAAAAATATATACGGGATTGCCACTGACACAGTTCTCACACACCTGACAAATCAACGGAGCTAATAGATACTGCACTTGAAATTTTCACTTTGCATTCTCGTTACCAGGAAATTTACCAGTAGAAATTTGTGAGGTTACTAACCATCTGATGCGAAAAATGAAATTTCGTTTTTCATAATCAACCTGTCATCATAGATAAACTACGTTGTTTTTGAAGTTGTTCATGATATCTAAATGTTCGGATGAAATCTCTGATATTCTTTCTTAACAGGGTTGAAATTCAATATCCTGGGGATTATTTTTCGCTGAGTATAAGTTAATGTAATTAATGTAATGGTGACAAATGAGTATAAATTGAGGAATTTAGTTGGTGAAGTAGAGAATATGAGAATATTTTCTCATGCGTTGATTTTATTTAACAGCCGCATGGATTGCGGCACAATTTCGCCGCGCAGATCCATCGGCACAGTACTGTTAGAATGAATACATTTTCATTTCCTGAAATCCCATCCCTTTTTTATATTTGTCAACATATTTCATGAACAATTACTCTAGTCCGATTTATTAACCTTTGTGACCACAAGTCTACGTCAATTATCCCTTCCTTTCTTAGATGTTTAATTTTCGTTCCTTATTAGCTTCTACGTACATCGCGTTTTTAGAATTTTGCAGTTCCTCTAACATTCTTTAATTCATTTAATATTTTGATTTGTTTACTTATGAATCTTTAAATATTTGTGAGAAGGCCCATTTGAAATACATCGCTGATGGTAATTTTAGGATTAAAAGCGTATGAATATTTGATGTACGATATGAATACATTTGTTATTTTGATACCTATTTCACTTCTGGCGTGTTTTCAAATAAGGGAAATGTTTTGCCTTATATGTATCATGTTGCGCTACAAAACAATAGATATTCATATTGTAAATAAGTATAAACTGTATTAAAAATCAAATCTTTGATTCCGAGAACTGGACGTTATCTTTCTTTTCTCGAAATGTCATATGCCAAATCATCGAATTGAGGTTACTAAGTAACTATGATAGCTCTCCTATGTGCTGATGAAGGGACTGATGTAGTAAATAATTCATTTTATGATTCTGTCTATTGTAAGTTATGTAATCACGTACGTTGTTGAAAATGTATATTTACTTGACGTGAATATTTCGTAGTTCCTTTTAAATAGAAAAGCATTCGCGATGTCCCAGGGAGCGGCAAGGCCCTTACGTTGGGCACCAGTGGTCTGCACTGTGATTAACTGTGATTGTTCCCGCAATCTATGTCACCACGGCCCCTCTGCCCATCTGCTTTTCGTCGATAGAGGGCCCTGATCATCCGTTCCCGAAAATGAAACAGCTTATCAGGAAAAGCTTTGTTAGCTCTTGATTGTGGGGGTGGCGATGAAGGGGGACGCCTTGTGACAGCGTGAAAACAAACCAACGGAGCTAATAGATACTGCACATGAAATCTTCACTTCGCCGTTTTGTTACCTGGAAATTTAACCACCTGATGCGAGAAACGAAATTTCCTTTTTCATAATCAATCTGTCATCGTAGATAATTTGCGTTGTTTTTGAAGTTGTTTGTATGGTTCGTGATATGTAAATGTTTGGATTAAATTACTGATATTGTTTCTTAAAAGAATTGAAATTAAATATCCTCGGTATTATTTTCGCGGTGTGTAAATTAATGTAATGTCATGTTGATGACAAATCATATATAAGACATTTCAAATGTATTTTTTCACAAATCGCCTAATACAGACTAGTTCAGATAGACAAAGCAAGCTTCAAGTATAGTAGGTAAGTACTTGTAAAATATTTCATATATATATATATATATATATATATATATATATATATATATATATAAAATGGAATATTTTGGTATGTGCATTTTACTTGAGTTGCGGGATCTCTATACCAACGAAATTATTGGAGCAGGTAAAACAAGTTAATAAGTCGTTTCCAAATCTTAGAGTCGGCGAAGTTACAGACTGCTTTTTAATTTGACACTTTTTTTGTTATTTAAGGTCGCATCAACATCTAGGTCATTAGCGACCACTATTGGGTTTAACGTTATGGTAACTGTGAAGATGACATGATATGGTGATGATAAGGGTGAAAGGACGAACACCAATACAACCATGCCCGAGGCGTGACTCGAACCCGCGATCCTTCGGTCTCAGATCGCTATACTACTGTTTTAGCGATCTCGTCCACCAGGAATCGGCTTGACACATCTTAAATCCCTGGAACTGCCAGTATTCGATCCGAACAAGAGGTGTCTGGTGGGTGGGATCCGAAAGGTCGATTGGCAATAATTACATCTCCGCTATACTCTGAATTTTAATTTTAAATATTCGAATCCTTTATTCAACAGTGTATTCGTCGTTGATCTACCACAAACCTAAATCAAAGATTTTGTTGTCACACTTTAGAAAAACTGGACGATGCCTCCAGATCTTAATATCGTAATTCCTTTACAATCTAGGTTTACTAGCACTCTCAGCAGCCGTTTATCTATGAAGTTTGTCGGTATGAATGGCTCGCATTTAAATACTGTTGATAAGAGCGGAAGTGAAGTTCGTATGTGTTGGGATTAATCGCTTTGTTTGATGCAGAGAAAGCGATGATCATCATTTCACCGTTCGCACTTTTTTGACTGGTTTTATTATTCTCCAGTGGATCGAATTATTGCTTTGATTGAGATCATGACAAGTACTTCTCATTGCAGCCAGGCTCGAAAATACGTTTGAAAGTGCAAATGGAAACTTCAAAGATGTAAAAGCCATACATGACTTTAGGAAACACGAGTCTACCGGGGGTATCGTATACAAGTTGTCAGAAGATAAAGAGAGCGCATAGTTATCGGTCATTAGGTTCTTTCTTAAAACTTCAACGAAGTCCAAGGTTTGCTGGGAATCTTAATGGATGGAAATTCTTCACTTTCCTGAAGCCACGTAAAAGGACACTGACTTCAAAAAGTGTATTTGTTTCACTTCCAATTTCCAAAAAGATTGTCTCCTCTAGAAACAACGAAACAATAATTTCTAAAAGCAGTTTGGGATTTTTGCTGTCGCCATATGGCTAATGTTGATGTGTACTAATATGCACCTCGAGAAGACTTATTTGTTATCAGTGCAGCTTATTACTTCACACGGGATTAATTAGCGCTCTTTAAGGTCGGACGGACGGACGGACGGACGGACGGACGGACGGACGGACGAACGAACGAACGAACGAACGGACGGACGGACAGACGGATAGACAAATCTTTTGCCGTCAATCGAGTTTTCAGTATGAAAGTCACACAAAACACAGATTTTGACTACACGTGTTGGAGGAAGTAATTTACTATATATAGGAATAAGATTTATCCACTTTTTCATTACCAGGGCCCGGCAATAAGAGTGTTTGTGTAGAAAATTTCCTTTTTTCAGTTGCACGATTACAAATTGAGGGTGATAACTAAACATTACAAATTTCTCTTCTTGCAAATCGTGGGCGATAAAGTAAAAACTAATAGCCTGCTGCAGCAAAAATGTTGCTGAACAAAACCACTCATTATTTTCGTCAAAGTAGCACCCGTAGGGCTAAAAAACAACAAATAAAATACTGTCATAAAACACAAAAAATAACGTATTTTAACAAAAAGAGTCGTCAAGAATACTGCAATAACAATACTGAATAAAATGATACAATACAAATTACGACTGTTATTTATATACCATGTCAAAAAACGTTTCCTCTCCATAGTGCGACATGTGTGTAGCAAATATTGTATGAAGGGTGGGCTCTCTCGTGGAGCCTTGCTGTTGCATGACGTCATCAGCTCTGAATATGAGAATTCAGTCGATGCGCACAGTTTGAGAATATGCGGTGTAATACAAGTAAATGTTTGCATTTTCAGTCGAAATCGAAACTCTCTAATTTCTTTCGCGTATCTAACAAATTCATAGATATGGTCTCATGGTCAGAGGCTGCATATATTTTGTTCAAATTCTCCAGACAATGGAAATTAGTACTATAGATTTTCTAGGATCTTAAGTGAGTATTGTATCATTACTTTCGGTTTATCGTACTTTCGAAATTAAGATGCTCGACAGAAAGGCAAATAAAATCAAATATTGCGGGAAATTGTTATGTACGCACGCCATTCAGTTTCAAAAGATAGATTGAATTATGTAGCTTTTGTTTATTTTGCCAAGGAGAGCTTATTTACAATTCAGTCCATTCAATTACGTTCTTCTGAATTATAAACCTAACTTTCGGATTTTATCTATATCAAAATTTGTATCCATTCATGATTCTCATTGATAACTAGATATGTTATATAACATATTTAATAAATACACATACATACGAATTTTTAAAATGCAATTTGCATGCCTATTTGACTGTGGAAGTTCATTATTTATTTGCTATGTGTAATAGGCGAGCATACATTCGATTACTCAATTAAAACATTTTGGTATGGATTACAATCAAGTTCCTTACGCAGTGCAAATCTTAGATGAAGGTGCGCTTTTTCTTGTTCCATCACAAAAAACACACATACACACATTCCGATTAGTACATACAAATCATTTCTAACAGAAAAGTAATTAGCTTATTTGAAACGAAGTTTTAAAAAATCCATCCAGGGAAAGATCAAAGCAAGAGCGTTACGAGAATTTCATAATTTTGCCAATACACTTTCACTAAGTAAAATTTTCGTGGCCGCTATGCTAAAGCAGTACTATCCAACGGATATCGCTCGAAGCGTAATGTTTCCGTATCCCACTTTCCGTATCAACTTTCGTTTCACACACAATCCAAACTCGTAAGGACGGGGATGATATTATCCGAAGAAAATCTGTTCTAAGAATAATTTTTAGTTGGACGCAGAATTAAAAGTTCTCAAGCAAAATGAATAGGATTGCGCAACTGAATATAGTTTTGGAGGGTCATTCACATCGTGCTTCGATGGGGTCGGAGTTTTTGGTGGAAAACTTTTCGTAAGAAAAGAGAAAGCTGATTTGACAGTTACAGATTGACTTTATGCAAACGCAACCCCAATGAGAAGGAGGACGGCTCTTAGCTCATGGCTCTTAGAAGACGAGATTAAACTCTCGGAGCATAATTATTGTAATCGTGTCGTGCATTGAACATAATACTAAGAAGACAGCATGCGTTGAGGAGGTGAGGCTCTGCGTTGCGCCTGGGTTGTACGCCACAACCACTAACAGTGCGTTTTTGCGCGCAACCAGGGCGCACATGGCGTTCGCTCGTGCAGCAAAGGTCACGGCTCCGACTGGCGGACGGTTGATCGGCGCCGGAGCGGCTGAACGTAGCACGCTGCGAATGGATAATATGGCTTGTAAAATACTTATTAAATTTCAACCAGAGGAGCTACAACAGCACATACGTTCTCGCATCACTTCTACCTTTTGTAATATTCGAAAATTCAGAGTGTTCAACGAAAATGAGCCATTTCTTAAGCGACTCTTGTTCTATCTGTAGACAATGTTTGAAGAAAAAAATAAAGCGGTCTTTGAGACTTTTTTTAAAAAAATGTGCGTTAACGTCAAGAAGAAATTGCGCGAAACTTTCTTTTTTCAAAAAATGTACAATTAAAAGTATTTTAAAAATGTACCTTTTTTAAAGATCTGAATTTTTTAGAATATATTTTATTACCGACGAAATCTCTATCTACAAATTTGTGGTTTTGCGATTTTCGAAAGTACGGGGAATTCGCCGAAAATGGGACTTATGAAACATTTTTACCGTTCTTTGACACGTATCAGGAGAAAATTTAAAGAAAAAAATTGGAGCCGTTTTTGAGAAAATTCTTCTTTTAAATACCGCCTAAATGTCAACCTAAATTTTGCAAAAACTAAGCTTATTTTATAAAAATTGTGCACAGTATTCTATCAGGATATTCTTTCATGGTATTCTTTCAACAATAGATTATATTAAAGAAAAAATGTTTATTGTAGTTGAAAGAAATTGTCGAAAAAATTGAACTTTTGCTATTTTCTAAAAATCAGGGATTTCAAATGGAACCCTTGCCAATCTTATAAGCGTTTTCTACGCTACATGAGAACGACATTTAATAGAAAAATTTGGAGCCATATTTTGAGAAAATTCTGAAAATGTAATTTTTGCTTCATGTAAAGTACTTCCCAAAAATGAAAATATCTTTTTTCAAACTCGCAGGGCTTTGAGTTCCTTTAAATCGATAAGAAAATATCATAAGTGCACTGAGCATTTATATTAATTCGCAAAAAACTTCTGTTTTATATTCACGAAAATGAGAAGTCTGGCTAAGTAATTTCGACTTATAGTGTACAGGAGTATGAATTCCGAGAGTTATTCGCGAGTGTTAGTGTCTGCAAAAAAATCCTTTTTTGTTTGATAGGGAGTATGTAATAAAATCATTGCGTGACAGTTGAATATTTATGAGACTTCATTCTTCAGAAATCCTAAAAATAAGAAAAGTTTATGCCTCTTCTCACAGAAGTGGTTCTCATGGTACATTATGGATATATTGAATCAAAATATCCAGTTCCTGGTAGGCTCTTTAATGTCTTCTAGTATCCATACATACGCTGACCAGGACCCCACATTCTACGAACCAAGGTGTCGGTAAATTTCAGTCCTTTAAAACGTATTTCCAGTGCATTTTATTGCAATTATTCACCTGAAATTTGATGAAGTGTTTCTTGCGGCTACTTGAGAAACAAATATTTTCCTCTTTCCTGAAGTTCAATAAATTTTTCTGTTGAAATGAACATATTTTTAAAATTTATAAAAAGCTTCGTGAAAATTCAAATTCGTATTTCATCAATCAGAATTCTTTCAATTTGACCTTACTTTTATAAAGTCATTTTTTCCAAGTTTATTTCTCACTAACTGCGCCTTCCTGAAAACACTGAATGACTTAGTGAATTCTACTAACTGCTCTTTTGAACGATCGAGGGTGCAGTGTGGCTAGTCGATAAAATAATTCATTCCCTTGAAAAGAGGAAACCACAAGCTGTACTTTCCTCAGAAACATATTGCAGATCGCATCGTAGATTGCAAACTATAAGCAGACATTGCGTATGCAGAGAAGACCGCGTCACAAAGAAAAATACAGAAATATGACATCCTATATTGATACTTCATCGATCATCCTAACTGCAACATCAAAACATTTCTCTCCGATTCCTGTCTCAGAGTTTCCTCTGCCCGCCGGCTGCTTATCCATACTTTAGTCATAATACCTATAAAACACCATTTTATGTGTGTTCTCGTTTTTAAGTTCCCACTTACGCCAACAATTCAAACAAACGAACGCGGAGTATTCATAGCTCAGTGCGCATCCGGAGAGCAGACTCCCTCCGCGCCGCGCCGCGCCGCGCCGCGCCGCCTCGCTGTGCGGTCGGGAAGAGAGTGCCGGCGGCAGAAAGCTCCTATTCACTATTCTTGTGCCAAAACGCGGCGTTTGAAAACAAAGCGGGAGGGTCCATCAAGCATTTCTCCTTGATCGTTCCTCGCACATGACGTAGCTTTCACATCTGTTGCGAGAGTCAGATGCAATGTTAGGATGTGGTATTTTTGTGCGAATCGAAGAGCGTGTTACCGATTGTCTTCAAGAGTGTATCTGACAGGGTTCATTCACAAAAATTTAAGAGCTCTGTTATGATATATTGCTTAAATATTATGTGTTTCGGGTGGCAAGAAAGATTCACAGTTCATTTCGAAGGTATCAGAGAATGTAGAAATGTTTTATATTATTGTCTGAGGTAGCAGTGCATCTTCGGCTAGTGCCCTTAGTTGAACTTCAGCACATCTGCGTTATTAAACAGTTTCGCCAACACAAACCTATCTTTAAAAATGAATATTTTCTTAATGTAAATAAACGGTGGAAACTATAAACAATTTAGAACAAATTGAACGCTGTAAGGCAAATAAAAAGGCCTGACACCTAATCTCAGCCGTTCTCATGATTTGCAGAGAGCCTTTTTAATATGGTTGATTGATTAGCAATTCCAGGCACATCAATTGCTAATATCATTTGTCCCGTAAGTGTAATACATGTTCTGGTCACAGGAAGTGGCGGTGATCTTGCCCCGCTGGATGTCGAATCCGACGGTCGGCTTGAGGTTTTTTCGCCAACCAGGTATCTCCCACCAGCGGGGAACCGTCCCTGACAAAACAAGCTCTAAGCTCCCGACTGGCCTTCCGGTGGTAATGTAGTGCATGTAAGTGTAAGAGTGAATAACGCGTGAGGATAGGACAAGGAAGACGATTGTGCGCGGTCCGAAGCCCATCCGTTTGTTGCAATCTCCTGGTGTTGATCGGAGGAACGATCAGAACTGTCACCCGCTAGAATTCTCCTCCAGACAGCAGCTGAATCGGATCTAGCTAAGTGTAATAAGTATCAAAATACCGTCTAATAAAGTATCTGCTACCGTCGGGAATCGAACCCTAGGACCTCCAAAGGCACTACAGTCACATCAATTGATGACCTGAGCCAAATAAGGTGTTTGTAATGTGGTGATTTATTATGGGAATCTATAACATTCGAGATCAATACTTTCCTTTAACAATTGAACCACGCTTGTATTTTACAATTTCATTGCCGTCGATTACTTAGGTACACTTCTATCCACTTGCTTGTCCGAGAGATGCCGCTTTCTAGGCACAGATGCCAACGTTTCGGCCGTCATACTACGACCTTCCTCGGGGCGAAATGCAGCTTGACGGCCGAAATGTTGGCATCTGTCTACAACGCGGCATCTTCCTGACTACCAAGTAGACACTGACTCCTGACGCAGAAGCATACGCTTGTACTTTACCCTTTCAAAAGATTCCTCTTTCTAACAAAAGTCATTTCCCAATAAATATTTGATGTTTTGAAAATTCACATTGTGTAATCAATTATACCTTGACTTTTTGACTTTCAAATCGCATAATATTGTTTAGAGGTTTTCTTAAAAATAGAGCCGTTCCATTGTCAACTTCCGACCTTGTCCAAGTTGATTAGATAATTCTCACAGTCAATAACCATGTGAAACACCGTAGCAGAACATAAACGCGTTATATCTGGTTTCATTTAACCTCGCCGTCTTACGACCACTGGAAGTCTTATGACGTAGTGAAATTACCATCGATTTCTCACAGATGAAGGGGAAGTCATTACGATAAAAATTCAGTTTAATAGTGTGCAAAACTATGATACACCAAGCACAATTTTTTTGAGTATTGTTATACCATTCAGAAAGAGGAATGTTATCCACATTCCTTATAATTTTTCCGAGTTTTCAGGTATTTGGTGTGCTAAAACGATTATCACAAGGCCTTACAGCGGGAACTGTTGTCTGAATGAACTATTATCTTCAGTTCATACTTTCATGTTTCCTTGTCGGTTTTTTCCCTCTTAAAATGTGTGTTCAGTAGTGCGTTCAAGTCATTTATTAAGTGGCAAATATTTAAGAAACTATTGTATATTTTCATAATTTCGGTAAACAAAAATTACGAGCAACATTATGATTCCTTCAAAATGCAAGGTCGCGAGGGCAAGAAAATATCAAAGTAATATTTTTGTGTTCCACTACAACACACGAGTTTTCCAGTTTTCCTCGTTTATTTGTACATTTAAATCACTGAGGTTTTTCCTTTAGATTGTTGAGCTTTCTACTCATCCAATTTTCCTATTTTTTTCTCTTTAAATGAAAGTTAGTTGGTTTTAAATGTGTTGTCACTTGTTCTTTTTAACGGATTTTATATACGGACGCTTAATTTTAATAGTAACTAAAATTAATAAAATGAACGCTTATCTGCCGTCATTTGTTTATTCGTTTAGTTGCGTGATGTTTCGTTGTGAGAATAGCAAGTTTCGTTGCGAGAGAAGCAACCAATCTACGGACACCGGTCGTCATTTCGTCGTCTGGTGGGAGTTAGAGGTTATAGTTAGGGAAACTAAGATCATGAGTTTTTTAAGTTCGAAGATCAATGAGTGCTTTAAATGCGAATACCATGAATGTAAATAAACGTAATATCCAGCAATTTCCTGACACGTGTCCCTTTACAAAACATTTTCAATAATATATGTAATGTATTACGTTTTTAAGTTAAGATGTAATGCAAGATTTTCTACTGTAGGCCCCTGCAACATCCATGCAGATGCATGTACAGATGTTGGTAAATATAAAGCATTTCAGTTACATTTTTAGAATAATGTAAACCTCACTGCATATGTAGTAGTTTCCTGTTGTAAGTTTTTACATCTCTTCCTTTTCTGTGATGTAATCGCACGGGTTCAGCTAGTTATCCTTTAAATTTTGAGTACAATGTTTATAGTTCCTTTTCCTTGTATTTGTCACTCCCCAACTATCGACGCATGTAGCAACTTGGAACGGTTTCCAGCATTTTACTAGCTCTCATTAAACGAAACATTACTTACAGCCATAGATATATAATTACAGAACCACGCGTCCTACGTAAGATTCGGTTGCTTGCTGAAAAGAAAAGGAATAATGGATACGTCTCCTGATACGATAATTAATCAGCACTAATTTTCAAAGAAGGAAACTAATTAGTATTTGTATATTTGTGGAAGTTTAAAGAAAGGAAAGAGTATGGTAATGCGGTTTCCCTTCTACTTAGCGGTTGGAGAAGGAAAATTGTTGACTTGATGGAAAACGTTTGTGATACATGACTTTACAAACACGAAAAATAATTTTAAGAATTATTGTTTCAGACATTCCTTTACAATTTCGAAATGGTTTGCAGGGAGATCGTCAGATTACCTCGAAGCGGCTTGGAGCATATTCATTCCTTAATGCGATGGAGACAAAATTCATATTAATTAACTGAATCCTTCTGAGTATATCGCACAAAAGGAAAACTGTAGAAAAATTAGAGCATAGGCCCAACACGGAAAATCGAAAAATTCTGAAAAATTATTGTTTCATGACATTGAGTATTTATTCTACAAGATAAATGAATTGAGAGAGGTTAACAAATTCTGAAAGAAAGCATACACTATTAACTGATAAGAGAGTTAAACATGTTTCTGAAAACGTAATTCAAAATGTATATTTACCAAGGTTTAGTCATGCATGTTGCAGTAGAGTGTAGCAGAAACCAATGCTATTGACAGTAATTTAAAAGCGTCATGCATCAGTATAACCACTGTTTATTAAGGGAAACGTGTCAAACGATAGTCGGACATTGCGTTTACAAACACATTCGATAAATCGATTGCAATTCGCAAAACAAAACGACTATGAGCAAATGAAGACAGTTTGACGACGTTCTTTCTTTTAATTTTAAAATATTATTAATATGCAGTGTTTGCACAATAAAATATATAAAGGAGTAAATAAAAACACTTCTGGAACCCATTCTTCCATTTAACATCTTCCATTTAAGAAATAATCCCGAAATTTGGAAGAGAAAAAAGCACAAATTTCTTTCTAATGAAAAACCCTTGTATTTACAATATACTGATTTCTAGTATACATGTTACGGGAAAAACTCTGTTCCAAACCTGTGCCATTCAAGATTTTTTCATTTGGCTCCGAAAAGACACGATACTGTATACAATTCTCCAGGCGAATAGATGTCAGAGAGTTGAGAGTTTCAAATGGCCCTCGTATTCTAAGTCGAATAACTTTTGAATCCAATATGAAGGTACTTAGGAACGTGAAATTCTTGATAAGCAAAAAAACGGAGCAGGAAAGAGAGGGCTGTAAAGTAAGACTTCTATAAACGTTATCAGTACCATTTGCAATGCAGCTGTAAAACAGTCTACTGCCAGTGTGGATATTATCCAGATGCTTAATGGAGAGGAGAAAAAGTACAGACGTTAGCTGTCGTAATTAATCAGTTTGAAGACGCAAACTAGGCTTATCACCATTTATCACCTGGTGAACGATTACACACTACATTTTCACAGTTTATGCTTTTACAACAAAACATTTCAAATGCGAAAATAATTCAAGTTAAAAGACGCTTATGCTCGTACGTCTTACAATTCAGTTTTTTTCCGTTGTCTTTGCGTAAATTGTGTTAAAGGAGGGTAATGGTGCCATCGCACTTTCTCCCTTTTCCTTATTTTGCTCTCCTTAGAACATTGCGCTCATACTTCTCAACAAGTTTTCTGAAGGTACTACAATAATCGGAAGTTTAATACTTAACACACTATAAAGACGATTTACACAATGATACATAATTTGCCTATATCTATAATTCTTCAATTATCCATAAAATTCTGTACAGATCCAACTTCAACTGACGAGGGTTTTTTTACTTTCTCGCTACCGCTTACGCAGTAGAGAGAAAGTTATGTAATGCTGCGCGAAAAAAAACGGCAAATTTTCCGCAGAAAAACTGTTATTGCCTGGCCCTGATAACGAAAAAGTAGATAAATCCAGTTGCTAAATTTAGAAAAAAAGTCCTTTAGCACTTTATTTGTGCATCCAAACATTTGATTGCAGTACGGCGCCTTATGGAGTATTGCCCTCTCTTTCTATCCAATACAATTTTACATAAGACTCTCTCTTTCTACCGCAAGCTGTGTTGCCGATTCAGGAGGCTGGGGGTTATTCGACTCGTCCATTTTGTTTCACGCGCAAATACTTAACAAGTTCATTCAACGATAGCTTCAGTTGTGTTAATCTTAGACAATTGAGTTTTTTACCAGTTATTCCCAGAACTCTTATGAATGTGATGGTTCTTTTGTAATTTAGTTTTATGGTTTAATTTCCATGAAATTAATTATAAATGATAGGCAAATGCTTATTTCTACATTTTGACGTTCTTAAATTTGCACAATGCGAGAAACTTTTTTATTATTGCAGAAAAGCACAAACACCCAGCGGATGAAATGACAAGGGAAGTCCAAATTTTGATATGAGACCAACCACATTTCTGTATGAATCATGGTTCTTGAATTAGACGGTAATAAAAACAATATTTCGTGCGCTCCGAACGAACATTTCATGTCGTTAAGTGATCTTAAATACTTCTCAGCGATTCTCAACAGGCGATGTGAAAGGAAAAATAGAGTATTTATTTTTGAATTTCACTTATTAAAGACCGTGAAATGCATTTAAACATATATAAAAATGAATTAGAAATTTTACTGTTAATAATATTAATGCCAAGACATTCAACCAGTAGTTGTCGTAAAATGTGCTTTCAAATGCAAATTGGTGACGAATTATTAGCTGGGTGTTCGAAAAGAATATTATGCATTGTCCGCACAAACCCTTGCAGTATTTGATACCATCCATGTCATCTCACCTTTGTGAATGAGCATTTTCCCTTATTTTACATAAAAAAGTGGATGTATTGGATGTATAAAATGACTTGGGACTAAAAATTAGCAATATTGACCTTGATATCGATGTCATTCGCGCAAAACAATTCAAGCCTCGTCAGTATGTGATGAATTAACAATGTTCCAACTGGATTTGAACTTGTTTTGCTATTGATATTTCAGTTTTAACTCTCATTTAAAGGTCTGTTTTTAAATAATAATTCTAATAAAAATACATCTTTTTTTTATCAAAAATCTTTAATTTCTAATATTAAGCCATCTATTAACATGTTTTGAAATTCTTTCCGTTCAAGTGGTATTCAAGGTGCTGAACAAGCTTGCAAAATTTCATGTCAATCCAAGTATTAAGCACGGCGAGTGTTGCGTATAAGCGCTGCTGAGAAGTGACAACGCTGTTCTCCATAAGCTCTGTACTGCAATCAAATGCTTGGACGCTCTATAGGTATCTCCCACCAGCAGGGCACTGCCCCAGCACAGACAAGCTCCAAGCTCCCGACCGATCTCCCGGCATTTATGTAGTGCATGTTAATGTGTGTGTAAGGAGAAAGGACAGGACAAGGAAGAAGTAGGAAAGATCGCGTGCGGTCCGTGGCCCGATTGTTAGTGTACTGCTCCGGCATTTGCTCGGTGTTGATCGGAGAAACCACGGAAAACTACCGATCATAGCAGCCTGCCGCTAGAATTCTCCTCAACACAGCGACTGAATTCGACCTAGATGGTTTAATTTAAAAATGCTTCATAAAAATAATCAATGATTGTCAATTAAACATTTTACAAATATATCTCTCAATGTTAATGATTTTCCATCAATATTTAAGATACAAGAAGATTTACCGAATACTAATCTGTAAACATAATGTACACAAAACTGCAATTGAGACGATGTCAAACAATGAGCGAAATGTATGTCTGAAGGAATAATCGTAAACATTTAGGTATGTTCGGGTAAATTGTTTAGAAATATTTGTTTACAAATTAGTTTGTGGAGTGCTGTGAAAGATGTCATTCAATCAATTAAGAATCTTGTAATGCAAGTTTCAGATAAACACACCTAGCGTTATGATTGAGAAGCTCTAATTGGATTCGGTGAATATAGAATGCAAAGAGATCAAAGTTTTATCTCACGAGAAAGTGAAGGAAATGAAAAGAAATTAATTTGTTGATATTATTAATAATATATTTTTCAGGTGGCTAAAAGAGATTATGTGTACGGTAGTTGTTTATTCACCAGCGTCTTAGTGCAGTAGAGCGCGGTAATAATTACTTAAGAGCACATAATGCACTTAGGCTAATGTTTTTCTTATTTATTTCAATATTTTGACATATATCCAAGCAGTATACCTATGTGACCTGGCGTTAGTTAAAATTGTATGTCTTTCTGCACCAGAGTGTTCATTGAATAGCAGCAGGAGTCCTGGAGATGTTGAAAGAAAAGTTTATGTTAATGAATCTATTAGTATAGAAGCCGATTAGATCGATAAACACTGACAATTGATACGTGAATTTACTTCTGTTTTATCACTCGTATTTTATGAGATATTTGAGGTAACTTTGTTTTTTCAAATGGAACTATACATATTTTTTCAGTCTATCATGACGAGCGTAAAAAGACGAATCCAATAATATACGTATTGTCATATGTTAGATAAGCATTTTTTTGAGTAATTTTGATTTTTGCGACTAGGGTTTAACGGATATTTTGAATGTACTTGTAACAGTCCGCCATACAAAGTCACGTAGCGCCCCACCGGCAAACGCGCGCTTGGAGAAGGGAAGGAAGTTTAGTACTTGAAGATACAAAAATATTCCAAGTATTTACAAAACTGTTGCAGTTTTTCCTGAACTCTGCTTTCAGTCCTTCTCCATTTTCATAAGTAGTATGTATTGAAATAAATTTGTTTTAATCCCTAAGTTATTATTATATGCTTATTAATATTTAAAGTGTTTGCTCAGAATATGCAATATTTTTTGTACAGTCTTAATATTTATTCTGATAGTGTTTTGCTTCAAGATCCCATTAATATCTTGTGATATAAAACCTCATTAAAAGGAGTTGAAGTAATAAACAATTTTATTACAATACATAGTTATGACAAATCTTTATTTTCAATCCTTCAATTCCTTCAACTAAAGAAAGACGAAAAAATTTAATATGTGGAAGGATGGAAAGCAGAGTTCAGGGAAAAACCTGCCACAGTTTTTTGAATATTTGGCATATGTTTCGTATCTTCAAATACTAAGATCCCTTCCCTTCCCGTCCCCACGAGCGCGTTTGCCGGTGGAGTGCTGTGTGTCCTTGTGGGACGGACTGTTAATACGTACATTCAACGTATCCGTTAAACCCTAGTCGCAAAAATCAAAGTTACTCAAAAAAATGCTTATCTAACATAAGACAATATATATATATATAAAAATATATATATCATTGGATTTGTTTTTTCATGCTCTTTATGATAGACTGAAAAAATATGTATAGTTAAATTTGAAAAAACAAAGTTACCTGAAATATCTCGTAAAATACAAGTGATAAAACAGAAATGAATACATTTATCAGTTAGCCCCATCCCCTCATGCACTTCTGTGAAAACTGCATGGCAATAACTTCAACCGTTCAAAAGTTACAGGAGGTGCTAAAGTTACGTGACTCACCATATATACATATATATATATATATATATATATATATATATATATATATATATATACACTAAAGCTTTACATTCTCATAATGTAAAGCGTCGAGATTAAATTTCACAGAAAATAAATAATCCCTTCAATTTTATCGTGAAATAAAGTTTCTGTCTCTATTCCTTCAATTTAGTTTTACACAATTTAGTTACTGCTCTGAACACCAGTGGTATAGAATAGAGGTCCCCAGAAGACTAAAATCTCCAAAAATGTATTAGAAGGTTCAAAAATATTCTGATTTTATAGAATACTACTTGGGAAACATAACGCGGGAACCCTGAGACTAAGGAATAATAATTATTCCTCTTGAATTATTCTCTCTCCAGCAGTGGCACACTAATTGGGTTTTGAGTCGAAGGTTCCTTAGAAATTGTTAAAAATGGTCTCAGAGTAGTATATGTAGAGAAGATATATACTGTGAAAGTATGCATACTTACATACACACCAAGTACATTTTTCAAACACGCACATTTACGAAACTTCACAAATACTAGTACCACCAATATAGTACAATACCACATTTATGTCAATGCCAACAATTTTGCTTCACATGCAAATACATACATTCATGTATTCCACCCAATACCCCACTCTCTCGATGTCTGTCTCTCTCAAACACACACATACACATACACACACACACACACACACACACACACACATTCTTTATCCTCAAGCCTTGCACATGCCCACACCGTATCTTAATATATGGTACCGCGCACAGCCATGGACTCCCCAAATAGACAACCTGCACTGACATTTTCCATGACACTGCGTTCGCTCCACTCGCCCGCTTGATCTCATTTTCAACAAACGCATTTTACTCATAATCACCACACACATCCACATCAATTTTTAAAACACAAACTCTCGACAAGTCGGCACCTAAAATATTATCACATCTGTATTATACATTAATACAATTTTAAAATGGATTTCCACCTTCGCGGCCAAATGCTTCCAAGTACATTTTTTAGAATGTATTAATCAAGTAAAGTAATCAGTTTTTATTGTACGATTTACAATAAAAAGCAAACATTTACAAACTACGATTCACGATTTACAAACGAAAGCAACGATTTACATCGCTACTTTAGTATTTGGATTTTGAAATTATGTTGCCCTCAGCAAGGTCGGTTTGAGTAGCCTGCTCCGAATTTCTTTCCTTACAGGATAAGCTACATACGCTTTAAACAAAGTGGTAAACCTAGCCTCCTTTTCGCGATTTGATTGAGGTTTTAATTCGTTGTGAGCAAGTTAGTTAATGGAGAATTTGTCTCATGCATCTCTTCTCTGAATTTTTGCCTACCTCGCAGTGGCATAACAACGAATAATGGCGTCCAGGACATTCTTATTGCGCCCCCCAATCATGGATATGATTGTAATCGCATTTGGTACATAATTCGCAAGTGCAGTTTCGTAAAGACAACATCATTGAAACTAAATAACAATTAAACAATTACAACCAACAATACTGTATTTTTTAGAACAGGTTTTTATGCTTCTCATTCTTATTATAAAAAAAACTTTAGAAAGAGTGAAGAAAAATAATGAAATTCAATTACGATTACAATGTACAAATGAAATAAATTAAACTGGCAGAAACTTTGTAAGGACTGAAAAATGGGAATGACATTGAAATACAATATACAAACTAAACTAAACTGACAGTTTTCTTGTCTTTTATTTTAGAAACTGATCAATTATTTCATTAAAATTTGTTTGTTCTGTTTCTTCTCTTTCTACACAAAGAAACGTGCAAAACTTACGCTAAAAATACACGCATTTTTACAAATTTGTACATGACCTAATGTAAACCTTAATTTTGAAGTAAAGATTTCATTAAGAAAAAATATATTCTTATCAATATGTAGTGAACAAATTTTAAACTTTTCTAACTTTCGAAAATGAGCCCTTCTTCACTATTATAGGTTTTCTTTGTTCACTTTGAAAAATATTGTTTTTGAAACTGCCTACATTTCACGCCAATGTTTTGGAAGATGACTCATATTTTCGAAAAACTGTACTTCCATACAGTGCGATCTTGAAGAAAAATATCTGTAGCTTCAATATTAGAGTTGTAGGAAAACATCGAAAGAAGTAGAAACTTTTGCAATTTTCGAAAATTCAGAAAGAATACTGCTTTTTTCTCTGCATATTATGTTTTGTCTTGTCTACGTAAGTATATAGTAAACGAGAAAGTAAAATTTATTTACGTCGCGTAACTAAAAAAAACAGTATAATAAAATAAAAAATACGGCATTTCAAAATGTTTAGCGGACAAAAATACTCCCCCTAAAAAGTAGTCCCCAGGTGCACATGTCCTTGCTGACCCACCCTACTTTTCGTCACTAGCTCGTGAATTAAGTCTAGTTGAAAGGGATCCTAGCATAAGGCCCTATATTCTGAAATAGAAACCACGAGGGAAGTGTACGGGAGACTTAATATTATTGGCCTCCTCCAAATTTGCTTTACAAAATGTGATTTTTTCCATTTTTTTCGGTGCGATTTACTTAATCCAAGTCATAGGGTAGAATGATCGCAACGATTTCCTGCTAATGAAAGAAGGAATAGAATAATTACTTAATTTACAGGTTAATTTCAAATTACAGCGAAGTAAAAACGTAAATACTTTTCGTCTTTGCAGAGTGTGTTTTCAGGTAATTCATTCGTACCCATGTTTTCAAGCGCTGTAGGTCCTTTTGCAAGGTTTCGCATCTCTAAATATCTAAATATAATTCTTGAAGATTAAACAAACATCTACAAGAAGTTCCATAGTAGATTCAACGCCCTTGTAAATATCATTTTTATAAGTCAGAAATAAGAGAGACCCACTTCTCTGCGGAACACATTTTCTTACATTCGATTTTGACAAAAAATTGCCATCAATTTTATCTCTGGAAGCGCCCATTAAGGAAATAGCTCTATCAATGTTAAGCTCACAGATGCGTACTTTGCAACGCTTTCAGTCTTTTCAGCCTTTGTAAATTGGTGCCATAAAACTTCTTTCCTATCAAAAAGCATAAAATTGCTATTTAATGTGACATCCGTTAAACGCAATAGGTACGGAATCATGGCTTTGCCCCCGAGGTTTAGGATCTTCGAGAAAATGTCGTGCAGATACAATAATGAGGCTTTTTATATAATCCGAATGCGTAAGAAAAAAGCACACAAAGGCTGTAGAAAAAGATACAAAAGTATTTAAATGTTGGTTGAGAAACACGTACGATACAAACATTTCGGTTTGATTTGCAGAAGGTTTTGAAAGTCAGAACCTCTTCTGATAGAAAGGCTGTTTATCAACAACTTGTAATTTGTTAAACCATATAATTTTAATAATTTATTTTGACTACAATTATAGGCTGTCTTTCGCATTAGTTATTAGTGAGGTAGTACAATAGCGCACAAAACGTATCAGAATGTGTATCGAGATAAAGTAAACCCAAGTAGTGTGAGGCGTTTTATCTCACAACTCTTCTTTAAAAATTTTGTGTGTGTGTATGTGTGTAAATTGTTGGACTAGACTCCGGCAAGACGCATCGTCATGTCAAAGGAAACGTTTCATCAGTAGATCTATAAGTTAACTAACACAAGCTTTGAATCCCGCCAATAATCTCGGAATCAACCCGAGGGTCTGTGATATCCGAAATCCGATAGAGGAGATAATGCTGTGACGCTTACTACACAGTGACGCTAGATGGACGTGTGGGGGAGGGAGAAGAGGATTGAAGGTAACAGTGTAGTGAGAATGGGAGGTTGATTGAGAAATGGATAGAAAATAACTGGAGGCGCGAGCAAGAACACGAAAATTAACCATTAGGGAGGTAGAGATCAAAGGAGAATGTGAGTTGCAAATGAAAGGTGGAGAATGGAGATGCAAAGGAAGTACGTGATGGGAATTAGATACCAAAATCGTAGAGGAAAGTTATTGTAGTCTTAAGCTTCTCGTGGAAAGCGGATATAGAGAGGTAAAGGATTGGGGGGAAGACGGAAAAATCTCGCAAGATGGATTTGTTGTATAAATAACCAATCCATTTTGCGAGATTTTGCTATAAAGCCGCGTGTGCTACTACGGTCCTTAATTCTCTTGGTGTGACACATTATGTCCCTGGAGGTGGCGATGTTTCTTTCCCGCTAGAATGTGAAATCCGACGCGACTTCTACTCGTTGTCTTGCGAAGATTTCTTCTCCAGATATCTCCCCCACTGCCCCAGCCTGGGCAAGCTCTAAGCTTCCGAGCGGTCTCCCGATGTAATACAATGCATGCAAATGTGTGGATTTAAGAGGAAAGTAAGGGATACGGTAGAGGAAGGAAATATAGTGCCCGGTTCGTTGTCCGTCGGCGATTCGCGTCACGTTAAGGTACAGTTGCGGCATTCGACGGGTGTTGATCGGAGAAACTACGGAAAATCTATCGGTCACAGCAGCTGGCCGCTGTAATCCAACAGGCAATGGTTAAATTCGACGTACTAAAGCTTCGTCGAAAATGTGCCCCCGCCGGAACTCGGATCCAAGGACTTCCCGGGCAACAACTCCGCAAAGGCAACAGCAATGCTACCTTTGAGATATTCCAGCCGGGCGGCGCGGCGAGGTGAAGAGGCAGGTGCTGTGGGCGTGGTGCAGAGCGATAACTGACCGCTGTCAGTCGCCTGAGCAGTTTACCCTGTCACGAGTCGGGAGTACACCGCCTGCGCCGAACTGCGCCGCCACACACTCCACGCTTATCACCACGCGGTAATTAAACTTAACGTGCAACCACATCGCCCGCCACAACCCCGTGCTCTTTTAACGGCTCAACCCTAGTAATGAACGTTAATCCTGGGACTGAAGTTGTTCCTGGTACTGTACCTGGAATACCGTGAAGTGTCCGATTAGGTTGAGTTACAAATCTCTATTCATTATAAAGGTTATAAATCTTAATTTTTCTTTCCTCCTAAATGAATTTTGAAAGTGGAATGAGGATCGTTAGATTACTCTTCCGCAACATTGCACATCATTGGAAACGTTTATTTTAGATTAGTAGCAGGCGTTCCTCGCTCTATGGCCATGAAATTATTTTCTTGTTGTACTAGGTAGTAAAACGTTTCGCAAAAGTCTAAATTATTAACTTGCCGTTTTCATTTTTCATTGGATATTGTATATTTTATACTAGGTTTTTTGTCGTTCCCGGTGCCGATAGTCTGAATCATCATTGCCTAAAGTAAAACAGGAGTTTTTAAAGCTAATTTACAAAGGCAAGCATTGTATTATAAATTAAATTTAATAATATTTAAATAATTTTGCATACTTAATATTTGGTTTCACAAATTTGATAAATAAAGTTATCAAAGCTTTGATGGTTTGATTTTAAGATTTTGGTTTGACAAAAAGTAATATTCCTGTACAGTACCTTGGTGTTCAGTTGGATCAAAAACTAAATGATCATCTCACATTCAAGCAATAGCTAATAAAACTTACACAAAAATCTGAAAATTATATCTGCTAATAAATTTCATATATTCCATTACATTATACTGTGTTTTACTAATATACAGTTCAATAATTCGATATTCTCTGACTTTTTCGTGACCCATATGATGCAATGCCGTCTTGAAAAGGTAACAAGTGACAGAAAACTAATTCCTACGCAGAAGAATTATTGTTTTTTGAACACGCAGATTCACATAGAATTAAAAATTAAACCTCTAAAGCAGTATACACACTAAACAAAAACTTCGTCAATCTCTCATCTTGCATTAATATACTGGCCTAGGTAATAAAATCAAAATTGTGGTATACGTTCACAATATTCAAAGCACACCATGCACATTCAGTCAACTCAAAACAAAAATTTGTAAGTATTAGTGGTTAAAAGATAAGTATTACATAATTTTATTTAATTATTAACATCACGAGAATGACGGTTACTTGCCGGACTACTTACAGCTGTGGGAATCGTCACAAAATATTATAAATACTTGTATTTAAAAATCCCGTAAAACATTGCGGGGACAAATATTTTTTTTTACTTTTTATTTTTTTATTTTTCTAAAATGTTAGTCACCCTATGCGCGGATGAGATAATGCGCCGCCGCAATAGATGACCCACTTCAGCTTGATACCTTATTAACACTTACATTGTGCTGGTAACACAACTAAAACCACAATGCTCGTAAAACACACTAATGTCTTCAGCAGTCTGTCATCTGGCTTTATCGAAATTATCGACAATTTGGATCATGCAAACCTAGAGCTAACACTGTTGTCAACGATAAAGAGAACGAAATGCTGTCTCAATCTCGGTCCTTTTTTTTTTACTTTCTCCCAAGCTGACGAAGGAGAAGTGGAAGAAAGTGCATCCCTTGTTTCCTTTTTCAAGAAAGGAAGGCCAAAGGTTATCTTCTAAAACTTTCGTTTCCAGAATGTCACTCCTGGTGACCGACACATTAATAAAATTCACATCCGAACATTAATATGATGTCCGAGAGTCGTTGATTCCCTGACTGCAGCGTTATATTGTTCTCTGGGCAAACGCCTGTTTAATCTACGAAATGACGGACAGAAAAATGTGTACCACATCACAAAAAGTGAATAGGTTCAAGATGATGTTCAATGTGCATCGCGTTATCTTCGGTTTAGTGTAAAGAGTAAAACGTGATATACGAGGAGATAAGGAATGATGTACGTTTTGAATACAAGTTCACATTTTCGTTTTATATTTCGTAATGTGTGAGAGCATGACCAAAGCGGATAAGGAGTCAGTTAGAACTACCTTTGAATACTTTATTTCATTCAGTACACTATAATATTCAAAATGAGATTTCAAAATAAGCATCTTGGGAATCCAATTCGAATAGAAAACAGATCTCCAAACGTCTCCAATTAAGCATAAGAAAGATGAAATTATGTAAGTGCGATAAGTCCTTCGATAGGCTTATTAGTGAGCGTCAACTGCCAAGGTCATTAGTTCCATAAGTGTAGTGCATGATTTTGTCGCTGGCTGCAGCTGTGACCTTGCCCCGCTAGATGGCGAATTCCGGCGCCGGCATACGTCGGCTTGCCGGGAGTTACCCCATCCAGGCATCTCCCACCAGCTGGGCACCGCCCCAGCTGCGACAAGCTTTAAGCTCCCGACTGGTTTTCTGTCATGAGTGGTGGTGTAGCGCATATAAGTGTGTGTGTAAGTAGGGGAGAGGAAAAGACGAGGAAGACGAAGGAAAGATCGCGCGCATTCCGTGGCCCTTTTGTTAGGGTACAGTTCGGGCATTCGCCTGATGTTAATCGCAGAAACCACGGAAAACTACCGATCAGAGCAACCGCCCGCTAGAATTCTCATCCAGAGTTCTTCGAGAGTAACTATTTTATTCGAATTGGGTCGCATAAAACGGCTCATGAGATATCGTTGAATGTATAATACTCCAATATAATAATGTGTATTGGCTACTGATTTTGTGCAATTTTGTATCGTGCATACACGGGGAAGAAATCATTCTCCATTTATGTTACCAAGATTCCAATCTCTGGGCTCTTATTTGGAAGAATTCGTTAAATATTTGGCCGTTAACTTCGAGATGTAGAACTGGCTAGGAAGTAGAACGAATGTATCATTTAAGCAAAATACAAGTTTATTTATTCTCTGTGCACCCGTTCCTAGCAAACTTGCTTTGTTTGCAAACGAAAATGTAACAAATTCATTTTCGAGATAAGGGCTCGTGGAGGACGAGTCCCTCAGCAAACTGGCAAGTAAGCAAACGACGAAGATGGCACGACTGACGCACTCTTAACCCCGCCCCCTCTGTCACACACTGCCCCACCAATAGGCCCTATTCTTTGTTGTGTTTCTAAAAATTGCATTCATATAAAATTACAGCAATAATGAGGAATAACCTTAACTAAATAATTGAACGTGTATTCTGTAACAGAATTTTTACTTTGGTATACTTTTAAAAATTTCAAAAAGAGTCCCATCTTTATTGGGGATTGCCGATGGTCCCGCCGCGCCTAGATTGCACCAGTTTATTCTGAGTTTTAAATAAAATGACTTCTGACGTTCGATCACCTGGGACGCAGTTATCCCATCGGGAGCAGCAATACCAAAAATTAAGTCGTAAACAATCTCTATTTAAATCTGAGAATAACTACACTTCTGCTATCTTTGCTCCGTACTTATGGACATGAGATTTTTATTCTCTCATGTCTTTCTTTTTATTATAGTTCTTCTTGATCGGCAGTTGTTGCCTTACAATAGTTTTTAACAATTTTTACATTAGTAACATAAACATAACTTTTCAAGGTGGGACCTCTTATTAATTTAACACAGCTTAACAGCTTATTAATTTAACACAATGACCATAAACAACAATCAATACATACAGCAAAGAGTTTCTATTCTGACTTAATGTGAGATAAAACAGTCTGCACTAATAATTAATCTGATGTGATTGCAAATTATGGAGGACGAAGGAAATCATTGCTTTGTGGAGTCTTAATTCTGGGAAAATGATTTGAAATTTTGCCAAGATTGTAGTAGCGGGGCAGGAGGGTAAGGATAAATCGAATCTTTAGGATAATTTTGAGATCCAGTTCTCAAAGAGTTCAACAGAAAGTTTGTTTAGAATTTGATTGTTCCATATATACCATGAAGCTTTTAGTGCACCGCATTGAAATTTATTTTGAATTACTTCCAGTTTATGTAATGTGGCTTTCGGTGCACCTCCCCATATCTGGCAAGCGTATGTTAGAGAGGGTCTGATTATGTATTCAAAAATGCATATTGCCGTTTCAATGCTGGTGTTCGATTTTGTGTTGGCAAATGGGTACAGTTTCAAAGTCTTAATAAATGTTTGATTGACTATGGAATTTATATGATTTTTCCAGGTGAGTCTGCGCTCCATTTGTAGTCCTAGATATGTCACAGGAGCAGAGGGCGGCTGCCATGGAATAAGGAAATTGTTTAATCTTAGATCATTGATTTTTCGTAATTTTCTTAGTGAAAAGTGTTTGCTTGACATATGGATGAATTTATTTTTATTTTCCATTTTTTGAACCAGTTGGTGAAGATATTTAAGTCCTCTTGAAGGTTGTCTCGTGCTATTAATAGTTCTTTATAGGCCGTGAATATACAAGTATCATCTGCAAATAAGGATATTTCTCAGTTTAATAGATTAGACATATCTGATATGAATATGTTAAATAGCGTAGGAGGTATATGAGAACCTTGAGGGACGTCTGCCAATATGCAATGACCTGATGACTGTTCCGTGTTGATAAGCACTTTAAATTTACGGCTAAAGAAGAAGCTTTTAATTAATCCTTGCAAATAGGAGGGGAATCCAAACTTTCGCTATCGGTCTCTATAGAGAGCTTGTTCAATGTCAAAAAATTGAGCCAAGGTATGTTAGAATTTTTGAAAATTTTTGGCTATGTAATCAGTAAGTTTTCGGATTTGGTGAGTTGTAGAGTGATTGTCATGGAATCCCATTTGAGCCGTGGGAAGAATATTGTTGTCACCAATGAATTTCTTTATTCTAGTTAAGATAGCTTTCTCCGATATTTTTGATAGTGTTGGTAGTAGACTAATGGGTCTAAAATTTTCCGGTTTTGAGTGGTCTTTTTACGTTTAGGAATAGAATTCAGGCAGTTTTCCATTCAGTGGGAAAGTAGTTCAATCATAAGTAGGCGTTACAGATGGCTGTCAAGGAGCACACTATTGATTTAGGGAGTTTTTTAATAACAAAATTAAGAAATTGATCAATACCTGGGTATTTTTGGTTTTTTAAGTTTCGAAATTAAAAAGATTGTTTCAGAAGACGGAATGAATTTTATTCGCTCCGTCACTGTGCAGAAGTAGTTTGCTAATTCTTGTGTTATATTTTGAGTAAAATTATCGTTACAGGAGGAATTGGTTGTAAATGACTTCTCAAAGTGTTTCCATAATAGTTCGGGGTTTTCTATATTTAAAGTAGCCAGAATATTGTTACATTTTAAAGGTTTACATGTATATTTTTTATCTTCAGTTATTACTTATATGGCTGACCAGAGTGAAGCAGAGTTTGGTTGCAATTGTGAAGTAATTTTTTTGAATTGTGAATATCTGAGTTGTTCTAGTTTATGTTTGACCTGTTGCGTTATAATATTGAATGTGCGAAGGTTTACGCGATGTTTGCCGTTGCCTGCAAACTCGATGCTTTCGAGTAATTAGTTCTAAGATATCTTTTGGCAGAGCAGGCGACACGTATTTTTGCGTGTAATTTGTTTATTAATCGATGAATGAATAGCATTAATTATGTTGTTTTGAAGTTTAGTAATAGCTAAGTCTATGTCAGTTGTTGTTTGTAGTTTGTGAGGATATTTATTTGAGTGAGGATAATTTCATCGAAACTGATTAAAACTGGGTAATGATCAGAACTCAGCGTTGGTATTGCGAGTTGATTAATTGATAGGTTTATGTAGTTAGAGATTATAATATCCAGTATGTGGGGAACGATTGTCTCTCTATTTGGGTAATAATTGGGTTGACGTGGGGCATGTATATTCCAGTTATTACCACTGATTAAATGAAACAGTATTTTTCTCTGAAGAGAAGTGGTTCGACATCCCCATACTATATTCTGAGCATTTAAATCACCAATCAAAAGTTTTTTTGCTAGTATTAAATATATGTTTAAAAAATGTTCATTGAAACTTTATTGAAATTTTATTGTAAGTTTATAAGCTGAAATTATCAAGATATCTCCAATGGAAAGTTTTAAGTTAAACTGCTAGCATTTCTAAGTCTTTGGATGAGGGAATAAAGATATGAGAATGTAATATTTTCCTTTTAATTATTACTGCTACTCCTCCACTTGCTTGTATTGAAGGTTTGTCATCTCTATAAGTAATATAACTAGGAATATTTAGTTTATTGTTAACATTAACATGCGTTTCTGTTACATAAACTATGCCAATTTTTCTATCATATATCATATAGGAAATGTTTGAATTCATTAATTTGTCTTAATAAACTGTTGGCATTCCAATTGTTTCTTATCCATTAATTAGAATTCGAGGTAATATATTTTGCAACATTTGCTGAATTTGGGGAATTACTGAATTAACTATCTGAGTAATGATGTTTGTAATCAGTGGCTTTAAATTGAATGTGTTATGTGGGCGAGAATCATCACTCATGTCAGCCCGCGTCTCTCACATTTGTAACCTTGAAAAAAGAAGAGAATTTCAAAAAATCAGAGCAGGTTTTGAAAGAAAATAACGAAATGACGACAAGCTTTTTCATCATCGTTTACAAAGAAATATTATTTCTTAAGTTAGTGTGTAATTAAGGAATGTAGTATTTGATAAGGACCATTCTCTGTAAGTAAATTACAAATCAAATAAAACCACACGAGTTAAACAGAAATTACTCAATACCTAATCCTGGAATGATGATTTTAATTATGTATCGTAATACAATATTGATAAATATGCAATTGGCCCAGCATGACAAACTCAACCAAAAGTAGTGCGTCTATGTGTCTACTTCGAATACGTGTAGTTGGTCATGACCTCTCTTTCGGGGTAACATTTCCTTCGCCGACATCTCTGCTGAATGGGGTGCTATAAGTACCTCATGACGTTTCTACAACAGGGAAACTTTCGTCTCTTCGCCGAAGAGCACGTCCTGCGTATAGGGTAAGATGATGGAGGAAACTTACGGAGTAAGCCGTCGTCCGCGATTTGTTATGCTTTCTGAAAGGAAAGCGCAGAAATCCCTTGGTGGAAAAGTAAATAAACCGGCGCCTGTCGACGCACGAGGAGGGCGTCGAAGGGGCGACACGGACCTGCTTGCTCGCGGTCAAACAATGCTCCCATTCCTACTCGCGACGGCCAGGGGCCGGCCACCAGAGGGCATTGTACTCGCCAGTCAAAGAGAATGATATTCTGTTGCTAAAGCTCGGAACAGCATTCAACTGCATACATTTGCTGATTATAACTGTCAGAATTTTAAAATCTATGTTTCATAGAAAAATATTGAATTTAAAAATAGTGAACGTTTTGTATGTAATGCATATCAAGGTTTTATTTCCACCCATTGTTTCCATTTTAAAGTATATCAAGGTATTTATTCCAATATTTTTCAGTTTTTGTCTAAAAGCACTCATTAATACATAAAGTTTAAAAGATAAAAATTTAAATTATTCAAGCAGACGTAATATACAAAATCTTTAGATCTCTTGTAGCCACGGCGGAGTAAAATTTGGGGAAATATTAAGTAAGCATAGAATGGGTAATGATAAAATAAGATTCCAAATAAGATAAATAATCCCCTGCGTACCAGTCCTTTGGATAATGTACGAATACACCTTCGTACTACATAGCACAAACGTGTGACAACGCAAATATGCGTCTATCACGTCATGTGATTTAGAAAGGTTCTTTTTACTTTCCCGTATACGTACGTAGTATAGGGAAAGTTATGTAATGCTGCGCGAAAAAATGGCGAATTTTCCGCAGAAAAAAATTTATTGCGGGGCCGTGTAACGAAAAATTGCATAAATCCATTTGCTAAATTAAGAAAAAAATCCCCTAACACGTGGTGTAGCCAGAATCCCCGTTTTGCGGGTCCTTGATTCCGAAAAATTGATTGAAAGCAAAACGTCCGTCCGTCCGGTGTATGTGAACAACACTAGCGCCTAAACTATGCGTACGATTTTTTACAAATTGAAGAAACCCCTGTCCATCTGGCCTGAGTCGAAGCTCTGCGATATTGAAAATCATTCATTAATTTTGGGGGGTACTTTACATGAATCCCCCGGAATTTTCGAAATTTTCTCAAAAACGGCTCCAAATTTTTTCTTTAAATTTCTGGTAAGAATAGAGTAAAATTCACTAAAGGTGGCAGATGGTAGAGGTCCGATTTTCACGGTTAACTCTGAATTTTCGAAAATTACAAATTTGAATTTTATTCGCGTCTTCCTCCAACTACAAAACTGCAGATAGAGATTTTTCCTTCAAATAAAATTTGTTCTGCATATTTGTTCTTCCTAGTGAGATCTTTCTTTAAGGTCATGTACAATTTTTTGAAAATTTTAGAAGTTTTCGCGCAATATTGCGTGCAATATGTGCAATTTAAAAAAATACAAAAGCAAGATTTTCTCAAAAACGGCTTCAAATTTTTTCTTTAAACTTTTTGGTAGGGAAGCATGATTGCAAGCATATTGTAGTACTAAACTTTTGCACAAACCTTCGCAGCAGTGCAGCAAATATTCGCAAGAAAAAATCTACGACCCTCCACAGGCCAGTGAATCTGTTCTTTTCGGAAAACAAGGTCATTTTCGTATACCTACGTGATACATCGTCAGGTACACCGAAAGAACAATAACCCCAGCGGAATATGCAAAAAACAATATTTCTTGCTCTTCCGTCACCATCTTCAACATTATGATTATGATTATTATGATTATATTACTGTTATTATTATCATTATTATTATTATTATTATTATTATTATTATTATTATTATTCTGGAAAGTCGATTCAGATCAGGAGGATTTCTGTGGGTTCCTGGTTGAGGAGCGAAATGAAAAAGAGCTGGCATCGTGTCAAAAAGATTGTTGACGCAGACGGAAAAGACAGTCAATTGCGAGTAGTACTGCACTTAAAACGTACGAATTTGTCGGAAAATAATTCTGTAAAGTTATTATTTTAATGAATATAGCTTTTTATTTATGTCAATTGAAGACAATAATTATTCTGTTTCGATTTCCTCCCATATTATTATTATTATTATTATTATTATTATTATTATTTCATAATAATAGCCAGCTCTAAGTGTAACATTGAATCACAGCATTTTGGGACATTATCATATACTATTTAAGTTTTCATAGGTATTCGCCCTTCTCTCCTCGACGGTTCATCATGAATTGTTTCACTCTGCGAATTGTTCATCAAAACATCAGTGGCGTAGCGTCAGGGGACGCTGAGATGCTGAGCATCCCCGTATATAAGAACCTTAAATACTGTATTGATAATCTTACAAGTGGTCTGTTGAGCGAAACACGTTTTGTATTAATTTAAAATTGATTTCCTATGATTGAATTCGGCGGGCTGTTGAAGCTGGCCTCTGATTGCTTGGAAGCTAAAATACTTCAGCGTCTGCCGCCAGATTGCGACGAGCAATGACGCATGCGCAGATGGCGAGGTCCCCCTCTCCCCTCTTCACCCCTGGCCCAGAGAAACCCGACTGCTTTACGCTAGCGTCTACTGCGGAAAGAAGCTCGTTTGTGCACGAGAGCGCAGCACACTTCAGGCGTTCAGTAAATTATCTTTCTCTCTCTCACTCGGGAGTCCCCGCTTGGTCATGGGTACAAACTGTAGAAATAGTGCCTGACTACTATTTCTTAATTAATATCCAAGAAATTGTATTATCTCTTAAATAGATTACATATTATTTAAGTCTGCAATGTATAAATTAACAAATGGTCTTATTGCCATTCGCGTATAAGAATTAAAGCTGAGCCATTGTATAATTTGCTTTCAAGACATCGGCAGCCCTGACTGCTGTGAGGATTTTGTGGGAAGCGCCTACACCGTCGTAAGCAATCGAGATCGTGGAAGTAGTCCCAGTGTATCTGCCTTGTGTTGCGTTCGCCTGTTAGACGAAGTAGTTGATAGTGACATTTTGTGTGTTATTGTTGAGCATCCCCAAACGTGTGAGTCACGCTACGCCACTGCAAAACATACCTTCGCATCAAATGCCACTTAATAATGTGACGGATCAGATTCCGCATCCAGGGAAAAAGTCGGTTTGTGTAAAAGAATACCTGCCAGTCTAGTCATTGATCGGCTGTGATGGCTCAAAGGCAGCAAAGCCGTCGCTTCTGAAGAGTCGCTGACGCGAAAGCTAGCGTTCGAGTCCCGATTAGGGTTGCCAACCGTCCTGCATTTGGGAGGATAATCCTTGATTGACGTCAATAGTCCTCTCGTCCTCCTTTGTATTTTAAATGTTTTCCTTTTAGTAAATTTTTAACATTTGTTATTTTTTTTAGCACATGACTAACATCTGCTTAATTTAGAATAGAAAACATTATTGTTTAATTTAGAATATAAAATATTATAATATCCTTTTTCAGAACGCTCACACACGCATGCAAGATAGTCTTTCTCTGTCCAGCAACTAAAATAAAAAAAGAGACGCTCAGATCATCTTCATCTGCATTTTGTGAACTCATTTTTTCACTTGAATCGCAAATGTAGAGAAGAAAGAAATAGAGCTGATAGTCTAAATTAATTATTTATAAAAAGAAATGTGTTGATGCGTTTTTCTGTTGTTTTTTCTGGGGAACTTTGCGAGTGTCCTCCCTTTTACCAGAACATTGTTGGCAAACCGAGTCCCGATAGTGGCGGACTTTCGCCACTAACCGAATCGAATTCAACCACGGTCTGGAGGACAATTCTAACTATCAGTTGCTCTGATCGGTAGTTTTCCGTGTTTTTTTTCTCTAATCAATACTGAACGAATGTCGAAATAGTACCTTAAACGGGTCACGGACCATGCAGAATATTTCTTTTCTGATCCGTGTCCCATAACACACAATGACATCTATGTGTACTATTTTACCACACATTTCTGGAGACCAGTCGGGAGCTTAGAGTTTGTTGCTGCTGAAGTGGTGCACCGATGAGTGAAATATCTGAAAGGGAAAACTCCGCAAGCCAACGTGTAGGTCATTGTTGGACTTCACCTTCCAGAAAGGGAGATAGACCACCATTTCTCAAAATATAACACGAACCTCACTTATGGGACTAATGACATCATAGTTGGCGCGCCAGAAAACAATAAATCTATGAATATTTTAGTCTTTGTAGAACCCTAAAAGTTTACGAAGGAAATTTTTCGCATCCATCTTGCAATGTGTTTAATTTTGATGGCGAATGGAATGAAACTAAAATGAAAAGGCCATCAAGTTGAATACAATTTGTTGTTTCAATTACTTCGAAGTTAAGATTTTCAAGACAGATAATTTTATTAGTTTTACAAACAGATTTGATAAAAAAGAATTGTAAGATTGGTAGAAAATGTGTGAAGTTCTCGTAATATTGGTAGAATGTGTGAGTTTTCTCCCCCAAAGAATACAGATACTTAGAGTCAACTTTTATAATTAGATTAAATTGGAAGTAAATACAAAGAAGTTTTAATAATAGAAGTATTATGAAAATATTTGGAAAACGTATTTCATGTACATACGCTTAGTTTTAACAGATGGGTTGGTAGCATTAACAGGGAACCTCATTTTGTAGAGCATTACCGGACGGAAAATCACAAGGGAGATTAACCCACTTCCTTCACGTCACTTCCCCTAAAAGGAAATGATAATGACTAAAACTGACATCTTAATGAGAAGAGAAAATATTTCTTAAGAAATTAACCAGCTCAAATCATTGAATTCAAAAATTTAATTGAATTCAAAAATAAACCAAATAACACGGTAATAATGAATCATTAATTATCATTATACAATAACTAATGATAATAAAGCAAATGAAAATTAATTCTTTATAAATAGATTTTTTATAATTTGGAAGAAGTGAGCAATATTCGTATAGAAAATGAGGCGAGAACAATTAGGAGTAAGAAAAAAAACAGGAGATCGTTGATTGTTGAGGTCAAGCACATATTAGTATTTTTCAAATGGCTAGTATTAAATATTTCACATTATAGACGCTAACCTTGGTATTTGTTGTCAAATTGTCCCGTCATACGCTAAGTAACACTAATTGGAATATTCGTTTTGCGAGTTGAAACAACTGCTCAGATACATAATTGAGACTAATAGGAAACTAACCTCTTTGGTGCATGTCACATCCAATCTACGAGCGTTTTGACACATCAATTTTGAATAAGTCTACGAAGTATTATATTAATAAAATAAAAACTCCTGCCTTATAAGAAGCCGCATTGGGATCAGACGTTACGTTTAATTTTTCAGGGACTCTACAGAAATTACGGAGCCTTCAAATCCTTCGTGGGTGGTGGTGGAGGTGGCTGCGATGTTCTGATGTTTGAAACTAGTGGTGCAAAATCAGCACGTACTTTCTCGTTCGTACTTCCATGCAAAATTGTGCGAAAAGTACTCAAATTTTCGAAAAATATACATGACCTTATTTCAAAATCTATTTTGAAGAGACATATTTTATTAAGAGAAAAAATTCTGTCTTTAATATTTTAGTTGTAGGAACACGCCGGATTATTTTTTTCAAATTTTTGCAATTTTTTTAAAATTCAGAGTTTTTAACAAACAAGAGACCTGTGCCATTCTCTTAAATGTCCTTCAGATTATCCAACAACAAAATTTAATCAAAATCGATGGAGACGTTTTTTGAAAATTTTGAAAATGTCCCAGGGGCTTCAGGTAAAGTACCCCCCAAATTTAAAATATTGGCTTCAAATTCAAGTGCCGCGACATCAGCCAGATCGATTGGGGAAAATCAGTTTTCGAGAAAATCGGCTGAACGATTTAGCCTCTAGCGTTGCTCACAGACAGATGGACGGACGGACGGACGGACGGACAGACGTTTGCCGTCAATAGATTTTTCGATATGAAGAACACAGAAAACATGTATTCTGGATGCACCACGTGTTAAGAGGATTTTTTTTTCTAAATTTAGCTTCTGGATTTATCCACTTTTTCATTGCCAGGACCCTGCAATAAGAACTTTTCTGCCGAAAATTCGTCGTTTTTTCGTGCATCATTAGTGGTAGCGATGGCGAGAAAGCGAAAATAGTAACCATGCTTTGCTGAAAACGTATAAAGGGCATACAGTTTATTGAGAACAGATTACGTGTTTTCTCGGAATTGAAAATGATTTGAATCGTTTTTCTTTTCAAATATTTTACTGAAAAATAACTTCCAAAACATTTAATTACCTCAAATTTGGCATTATTTACACCTTTCGGGGGACATAATGAATAAAAAGGATAATTAAAAAGTAATTTTTGAATAGGTTTCTTCAAGTAGTTTGCTTACTCCGTCAAATGCTTTGTACATGGCGCAAATTTCTGCAAATAAAGGGATTGCAAGAATTCTTTAAAATTGAATATTATTCAAACATACAACACCGAAGATATTCTAAGGAAAAGAGTAAGAGTGCGCACTGAACCACTGCAAGGACATATTTTGCTCAGTCGGTTTCGATAATTCCGTTGCTGCTGACGAGATGCGTTCGAATCCTACGGACGAGAGAGTGTGCTGGGTGCCGAAGGCTCGCTGAAAGAAACGGAATTCGATTACTATTTAATGCGTCTTTTTGCCACTTCAATAAATCCAAAAGTTTAAAGTACTTTTTGAATGCGAACTTTTGCCATAACTTCTATTGTTCTTCTTTCAAATATTATAGAGCGACTGGTCTTCATCGATACCATCCATCATCTCATTCTCTTTCTCATTCTTCCCTCCGCTCGCTTATCTTCTCTTCCACAAACACCACCGGATCACTCTTAAGATTACTCAAGCAAAACCCAATTCTTCAGAGCTCTGTACTATACATTCATTGACCTCCGTAGAGAGTAAAATACCTATGGATAATGCTTATCTGTATTTGATACGATTGATAACACGTTAATATTCAAGTAGGATATCGATATTTCGAAAAATTATCGTGTAAAATATGCATTGAGATTTACGAAATACCTATTAAATTACTAAAGGTTTCGAAAATGTGAAAATTTTCAAATTGAATCAAAATATTTGACATCCCTATGCATGAATGAAGAGGCATTTTGCCAAGGTTAATGCCGTCAAGTGCGATTGAGGACAAGCACCTCCCATCCCTGGTTACTCACGCTCCCAGAGCCGAAGGGAGGAAAGAGTCGTTTGAGGCGGGCCATGCGCGCGAGGCGAGGGCCATGTGCGAGCAGGCGCGAGGCGAGGGGCAGAGGAAGTGCGAGAGAGCGAACGCCGCCGCGCGCTCGCGTTTATTTTGCTTCCCGGCCCCTCCACGTTGACTAGCGCCGACGACGCCCGCCCGCTCGCCTCCTCCCCACCCACCACGTAGACCGTTCGACAAGGCTCCAGACATGTTTTCGTCGGGAAATTGGGTTGTTGCAAAAAGAGTTTATTCAAAATTTTAAAAAAACGGAAATCAAAATATTCAAAATTACGACAATTTAGGAATTCAATACTAGATCATCATCCTCTTCTCCTCAACTTGAAAAGAAAACTTCAAGCTACTTTATCAAGTCTACGAATTGACCATTTTAATTTGAGTCACAGTTATTTTCTTAAAAAGAAATCCAGATTCACGACCAAATTCTGGTGGCATTATTTCTACACCCCATTTATTAGTCGAGTGAGTTTCACAAGTAATCTCAGGAAAAACGTAAAATTGTATATTGATATCCATTCTTTATTAAATTCTACTCCGCACTATGACAAACTTATTAAATTTCTATGTGTTACAAAATTAGGAAAATACATATAGTATTTCCTTTCTTGTTAAAAAATGTCACAATGTTTGTTATATTAAATGTATTTATTGGTAAACGTTTAAGATATAATCAAATATGTAAATTTTAGAGATTTTGATCGCGTTTGACCTTGCAGATGCACAGCGATCTAAAATAAATTAATAATAAAAAAAACTTAAGTCTAGAAAATTTAATTTCTCTGGCATTGTATAGTCCGTATTTTTGATCCCCGTAATTTTCTTCTGTTGATGAAATTCAAAAAATTAGAATTTGTTATGGGAAATTTGTAAATTTAGAATATTCGAACTTATCTATAACTTACAATTGTGTCTCAAAATGCTTTTTTCTGTGTTGATCCACGGTGTTATGCTTCAACAGTTCTTGCTATTTTTGAGAGTGTAGAGAGATTTACGGAACATTGTAATTTTTAATTCTTCCAAGCTGAAGCCGCGAAATTAATCGAAACTGAAACTATCAAATCAAAAGGAAATTGACAGCTAACGCTTTTGTATCTAACATCAGTTACTTGTTGATTTTCTTCTATTTACCAAAAACAATGAATTACGTAAGATATTATCAACTGAAATCCGTCGAATAATACAGTTCTTAAATTCAGATAAATTCGGATCTAAAAATAAATATACAAACTTTCGCACACGTCGAGATAAACCACACTTCTTCCTTTACACTGCACTGCAGCAGGGTTATGACAAACCGTTGGGTTAAGTATAGTCAATAACCCAAGAATACTAACTATATTCTATAACTAATACTAATCATGATAAAATTTACTCTCCCTTTTTTATTCACGTTTAAAAACATAGGAAATTTTCGTGATGACGTTTGTTACTATAACAGTTGATTTTAAACTTATTTTAATTATATATTGCTTTATGGTTTTTGTAAGGTGTATTAACGTGAAATATCGGGTGAAATAAAAATTAAAATATTATTTAATTATATTTAGCAGATAATATTAATTATATGCTTACTGACCCTAAGCAAATTTCATCTTGATTCACAAAGTCAACAGAGTAACTTATTTGTAGTAATCAGCTCGCGATTAGTAATAGTTGTTTTTGTTTTAACATTATTTGTTATTTACGTCCGCTTTTCAGTAAACGCAATTCCAATAACGTGTGCTGTATGTTGTTAGGAAGATGCTGATTTTTTTTTTGAAATTTCTTTATTTAGTATAATATACTCCGGGTACATCCTTAACTGCCACCGGGCACGTCCTTAGTGAAGAGAAATTTTTTATGCCTGGAGGTACTAGTGTTCCTCTCCCGCAGGATAGTGAGATCCGGCGCCTACCTCGATTGATTGATTAATTGAGGGTTCCAGGCACGTGAGCTGCTACAGTCATTTGTCCTGTTACCTGCAGTGAATATTAGTCGTGGAAGGTGCGGCGTTCCTCCCCACTGGATTGTGAGACCCGGCGGCGACCTACATGCACGCTTGCGGAGGGGGGGTGATTACCCTTCCAGGTTACTCTCCCGCGGGGATCCACCCAACCCAGGACAAGCTCTAAGTTCCGAACCTATGTGATAATGTAACGCGTGTAAGTGTGTAAAAGAGGAGGAAAGGACCAGGAAGAGGAAAGAGATCTTGGGCGGTCTTTGGCCTGTTCGTTAGGGTACTGCTCCGAAAATCGGTGAAACCACGGAAAATTGTGGATGGGAACAGCCGTCCTCTAGAATTCTCTTCCAGACAGCGGTAGACTTAGCTATATAGCTAGTGTCGTAAATCCACTTCCGTCTGGACTCAATCCCTAGGACCTCCCGCTCAGAGTCGCTGCAGAGATAGCGACTCTGAAACTCAGCTATTACAAAT
This sequence comes from Acheta domesticus, assembly GCA_031308135.1. Classification (NCBI taxonomy): domain Eukaryota; kingdom Metazoa; phylum Arthropoda; class Insecta; order Orthoptera; family Gryllidae; genus Acheta; species Acheta domesticus. The sequence continues at coordinate 135,158,793 of JAHLJT010009436.1, read as the reverse complement.
AAAGTCTGTGACTCAGAGGGTATCGATAAATAAAACACCTTATTTCGAATCTGTAACACGATATTTGGAATCTAACAACGTTTCTATGAAGAGATGCGACATGGTAAGCACATTTTTTTTAAGTTCTGTTAGAATTCCTGAAAGTTCTATTAGCCATCTAATAGCGTCGAACGTTTGGAGTAATCGTCTCCTATATTATTTCAGTAGTATACCTTTCCTTTGCGGCTCTCACACGCAACCAATCTTTGTAAATGAGGCCTCTAAAGAAAGAGAATTTCACGGAGGCGTGACAAATTGCATTTTGACTACAAAAATGCAGGGATTTGTTGAAAATAACGCATCTAAGTATTCATTTTAAATACAACCTGCATCACACGTCTGCATGTCGAGAATTACATAGTTAAATAACTCCCAAACGAAGAGTACTAGGGCCTTAAAAATTAAAATTTTTAGTCCAAATGCCTCAAAGAAACGTTTCTCATACCATAATCTACAGGATGTGGTACTTTTGAACATTACGTTACATTTTTGCTGGTCCGGCGCTAATCAATATTATCCAATATCAACTCGACTCGGCACTGAGGGCGATCTTTGTTTGAGGCGTCATGTTTAGAAGGTTTAGATTTCTTCATATTACACGTATGCTTTCTGTGTACATTATTGCAAAATTATGCAAATACGCGTAAATGCTTTCGCAGCAACAGTTAGAAGTATTTATGGTTGTTTGATACCGATGAAGATTGCTTTTTATGTGTATAGTGCAAACGTTCGTCTATCGAATGTAAGTGTTGACAGTCATGTTTCTGTGAAAAGTTTGTGATATAACGTATGCACTTGATATGATTAATCACTAAACGCTCATGTTATTCTTATTCAAAATCTTTTTGTCCGTTTACATCGCTCACCCCTCAAATTTCAAACTTAGCTCATTTAAGTCAATGTCTTTTACATTTTGCCGATCCGGCTCTTCTCGATACTATCCACCTATTCAGAGATGTGCAGAATCTGCAATTGTATGTGAAATGAAACTAATTATTTGTGGCGATTAAATTGCACGGGTGTAAATCTCAGTTCGGCCATAAAGTTAAATAATATTGGAAAGAGTAGGGTTATGATTTCCCGATCCTGTATTGTCGCATGGAGAACTTTAAGTAGATTTCTGGAGGGTAAAAAGCTTTTGTAATAATTTTGTGACTATCAAGGAAAGTGAAAAGCTGTGAAGGGAGATCGTATAATTACTTTAAATGTTTTTAAGGAAGTGTTGTAAATTGTTCCAAGAACATGTCTATAATACTCATTATATTGTCTATAATACAGAGCAGGGCTTCATTCAAAATTTGATTCAAGCATCAATTTCATTGTTCTTTATTGTTATTTTAGATTCTCTAAGAACATTGGAAGTTACCTTTTTTAAATTTTTTAAATAAACGTTTCGTTAACAACTTCCCCTCTTAGTATGGAAAAGGAAAGATAGGAAAGAGGGTGAAATTTAATATGCAAGAGTTCTCGCAAGGGTACACTAGTCCTCCTTTAATCTAGTCAGTCATCGTAGTCGTAGTCAGTCATTGTCTTTTATCCCTTCGGCCAATACAGGGGTTCGACGTCTTCAGATCCCGGATTCCCAAACGGCCACCCAACCAGGAACCCGCGATGTCTGGAACTGCTCCGCGTCTTCGCCGAGCGTAATAAGGAATTCGACTAGTGACGCCTTTTTTGTGGCAGTGAATGAGTTACATATGTCAGGAAATAGTGAAATAATTTTGCTACAGAAAGGTTTCTATAATCTCAGTTTATTTCTTATGTGTGCAAGAACCTCCAGTTAAACAATTAGAATTAATTAGAACCTCCAATTAAGCAATAAGAATTAATTATAACCTCTAATTAAACAATTAGAAAAGAACATTATTTTATTGTTAGTTTTTCGCATGTATTTTTGGTTGTATTATTTTATTTATTTCTATCAGAGTAAGCAATGCAAAATTTGCAATTGTCAAAAAATTTGCAGTAAATGTATACATTGTAAAATGGAATACGTAAAAATAATTCAGTACGATGTAAACTAGATATCTTGAAATATTTGTATAAGAAAAACGTTATCACCGCATCGCCATGCATACTGAGCAGAAGACACTAGTATTTCACGGTCTCTTTTACGTCGCGGAAACCTTAAACGGATGCACAATTTATAAAAGTACGACTACTTGACCACACCCGCCATATGGTTTTACTCACTTGGAAATTAGGTTGGCGGTTCTAAAACAAACACGTTTTACACCTGAAACATTTACTCAAAGAACTGGTTTGGTTTCGTGATATTCCAACGCTTTGACCTTTCTCGATATTTAGGACAAATTTACTGCATTCAATTTTGTATTACTGGCATTGTAATAAAATACCGAAGGTACGACAAAGAAATCAATTGGTAACTGTAAAATTAAACCGTTTTCCTAAATAACACAATTACATTTTTAATTTTATTTTATACTATAATTATTTGCGTTATTAGAAGCCAATACATTTTGTGTCGATCTTCTTACAGAATCTGCTCAAAACGCGAGCAGGTTATACTTCACCCCCACACGTTGCATAGACCTTTTCTGCTTATTTTTTGTGATTTTTTTAGTGAAAATAAAGGCCTCAAATTTTTATGAAAATATGTATTTAGAATGACGTATAATGTTTTGATGTTATTGTTAAAGTTATATTTCCATTCAACTATTAGTGGAATATAAAATTGTCAAAATTTAACTTTTGATAAAAAGAATGTTCTAAACATGAATATTTCATGAAAGTAAACGAAACCTCTGTTTTAATTGAAATATTCTGTAAATATTATTATACACAGCATTTTCTATTGAGTTGGTTAATTTTAAGAAAATGGTTCATCACTGAACGTGATATTTTAAGGCCGAAAAGTAACTTTGTTTGCACTGTTGCTAAGGATACGAACGGTGTCAAATTAAACTGTTCTGTCATTTTTCCTTGACAATTGTTGATTATCGAGACGTACTCTTTTATATAATACGCTAAGGAAAGATGACGGTTTTGGTTAATTTTAAAAGAACCATTGATACAAAGCCCTATAAGTGTACTATTGCTGGATAGAGAATTACCCCGGTTCCTGCATCAAAGTGATTCAAGACGATACTAGTGACATTACTACAGTACATACTTTCTCGCATAACTAGTAATATTAGTTATATAGTTTTGAACCTTCAGTGAGTTCAATAAAATAAGACCTGCGTAATTTTCATTTTTTAAGTGACATTAGTTCTATCCGAAGGAATAAAAATTGAGTCATTTTGAAGAAAATCTTGTTTTAATGCGAGTATATAGTGGTTTTATATTCAAGTGTTATTTTTTGGAGATGACAATTTTTTGCGGAAAAATAATTTGGACCTTTCCATTGTATATTTTTGGGTGTTTCTACTCGTTTCGGGTTTCCGTTCATATGGGGAAGAAGGGTACTAGTGGGGGACTTGCGGGGAACTTGCAAAGGTACATGCGAGAAACGTGGTGAACATGTTGGAAATATGCGCGAAACCTGTGGAAAACACCCGGAATAATGCATAGAAAACCTATAAGGAAACACGCACGAGAAATCTGGTAAACATGCGGGGGAACATGAGAGGAATATGAGGGGCCATATGCAGAGAATGTGCGGGGAATATGTAAGGAAAATGCACGAAAACCTGCGGGGACAGATGGAGCTCCAGTTATGTTTCTTGAGTAATATTCTTCAAAATGAGATCCTTTTTAACCTTCTGTAACATTGTTTGTATAATCAGCTTTAGAGCTGAATCTCCCACTCTGTAATTTACACCAGCGATCAGAAACGAGCAAAAACTTGAAATCTGTGTAAATTTAAATATGCCTCTGCTGACGTGCCTTAAACGTACTGTTCAGAGGCTAGCCGTTTGAAGTTTAGATTCAGTATAATGATATTTTCACTTTTAAAACAATAATTTACAAAGTGTGGAATGTTTGTACGGGTCAAGCAAATATTATTTTATGTAATCGATACGAATATAAAAAATGATTTATTTTTTTTGTTTTCGTTCATTATTTACATTGAGTTCTCATTTACAACTTCTACTTCATATTCACGATGCATAATATTGTAAGTTACTGATTCGTACTCTACCATATTTTAGAACTTGCAAGCGAATTGCACATTTCTAGATTAATTTTAATCAAGGACACCTCCCACTGTAAACTCTGTAAACTACATATCAATAAGTAAATAGCCATATGTGACCTGAATTGATAAGAAGATAAAGGAAAATATGAACAGGACAGATACATGCTATGCTTTTATATGCAAGTGTGTATGAGAATGTGGGTATCTGAGTGCGAGCACGGAACGATAATAAATCGTCCGATAAACTATCACAACAGATAAGGAAGTGTATCAGAGATCGTTTATTTTTCGCTTTTAATTGGAAGAAAAATGCATATATTATATTGTAGATAATTTTTCGTTACTCTCACCACCTCCATCATAAATATAATATATACAAGATTCAAAATAAGGATCAGAATTTTGAAAAAATTATTAGTTCCCAAGAATGGGTGAAAATATTTAATTTCAAATATAAAGTATTCTCACAAAATATGTTGTAGGATATTTAAGGGTGACAAGTCATCGAGCACATACACGTCAGGCAATCACATTACTATGAAATGAATGAAAACTTGTATCGCTTTCTCTTAAACTAATCTTCGAGAAAAGAATTGATTCTCGCGCCCAAACACTTCCGCGTTCTGGTAGCACAGTGGAAAGCCGTTGCTTCGTAAACCTACATCCACGAGATCAAGTCCCCGCTCGGACAAATATTTTTCCTTTCAAAGTGTAACTAGTGATGCTACAGAATAGCACAGACTTTCTCGTATTCGTTTTCTATTTCTTTTGGTCTCGGCTAGCTATTCGGACATGCCACATACTCTTGCCAGCTGCCGTCTATCGCCGCCTTAAGCTCAGCACATCAACCTGATGTCACTGCAGTCCCTCTGACCAGGAGGTCCTAGGTTCGAGTCCCGACGGCGGCAGGATTTTCGAGACTAGCTTGTCAGCTAAGTCGAATTCAGTCGCTGTCTGGAGAAGAATTCTAGCAGCCGGCTGCTCTTATCGGTAGTTTTCCGTGTTTTTTTCCGATCAACACCAGGCGCATGCCGGAGCAGTACCCTTACAAACGGCGCGCGATCTTTCCTTCCTCTTCCTTGTCCTATCCTCTCCTCTTACACACACTAACATACACTACACTACCACACATGCCGGGAGACCGGTCGGGAGCTTACAGCTTGTCCAGACTGGGGCGGTGCCCAGCTGGTGGGAGATACCTGGTTGAGGGGAATACCCCGCTAGTTGACGGTAGGTCGGCGCCAGATCTCGCCATCCAGCGGGGAAAAGATCACTCCCGAGAAAAACACACACTACACTTACGGAACTAATGACCTAAGTAGTTGACGCGCTCGGAAACACGAATCAATCAAGCCGCCTTAAGTACATTTTTTGACGTATTCTTAATTTGCCATCTAAACACATTACCAAATTTTGCTTTAGATCCTTAAGTTTTTTCCAAGAATTCTACCTGAGCGCGTCTCTTCTCCTGCGGTAATTTTTTCGACAAAGTGTGGTATCGTGAGTGAGAGCCATATAATTTGCAATCGCGGAACGCTTTTCTTGCACATTTTTTTAGTCGACGTATTTTAGAGTTGTAATAGGGCGGATCTGTGTTTTCCTTGACATGTTTACACGGTACATATCTATTCATACCATCTTTTATAATCCGTTGTAAACTATCCCAAATGTCATTTATATTATTACCACAGCTAGCCCATATTTGATAATTATTTATTAACTGATTTAGGCAACCAAATATGTTAGTGTTTTTGAACTGCCATATTTTCCTATTATTATAGGTTTTAACACATAGCGTGCCTTTCCCACTCTAGCCTCATGCGGACGCATGTATGATCGCTAATCCCTGGGAACGTCGTGCAGCTAACATGCAAGAGGTCCGGTCGAATGAGGAAAACGTCTAATAGTGAATCTCCCCTGGTTGGAGACGTCACAACGTGTTTAAACCCATTTCCTCAGACCAGCTTCTCTACTGCTACCTGAGATGCTTTGTTGTCCGGTCAGCCTCCCAGTTAATTCTGCGTAGATTTAGGTCGCCAGCAATAGTAACACTTGGAAAACCTTTCTACCCTTGTCAGCTCCGTCAATCTTGAAAGATCACTTGTTGCCTCGCTAGGTACTCAGTACACTGCAAAAACTACAAGCGTTATTTATTTTTTTCCAAAACTTGTGGGTACTTCTATAATTTCTGACTCTTCGTCTGTGACGTAAAGTGAACTCATTAGCTCGGATTTTGCACAAATGAACACCCCTTCTGCATCCTCGGTCACGTCTATACACTACTTATTTTGCCGTAAATATTTCAGAATTATTAATATCGGGACTCAACCATAATTTAGTACCTTCTACTATGTCTGCCTGTGTTGTTTCTAATATATTATTGAATTCTACAAACTTTTAATACACTTTGACAATTTACCTGCAACAATGTCAGCATTTCCTTTTCACGAGTATTTTTTGGCAGCTCGTGTCATCTTTCAACAGGCGTGGGAGTAAGGGAACCGCAGACAAGAGAACAACTGTGCGAGTCGAGTTGTTCCTCGCCTATTGAGATGGACTCCATCACGCCCGAAGTCTCTGTCTCAAATTCAGCTGTTCGGATCCAAAAAGACCATATCCATACATTCTGCTACCCATTCAAAACATACATTTAGACTACGAATTCGACGCCACTCGACTCTTTCCTCCTTAACACACCGCTTACGAAAATTTTGGCCATTGGAAACTTCTTTCCCTTTCTTCACTAGGTCGTACATACCTCTCATTATATAGTCTGCTGAACGTCGCCATTAGTCGCATGTCCCACATGTACCACTACTGCTACAAATTTTGTGTTTTCACATTCTTCCTCTCGGCGTAACATTTCTTCGGTTTGAATTCCTAGAAAACACTGAAGAGTTGCTTGTTCGTCTTCTCCCCCAACATGCCTTACAATCGAATCACCTATGATTAGGAACTTTTTGTTGGCCACCTCCTCCTCAATAATTCCATTTATACTTACTATCTTATTTCCGTTTATACTTACTACCTTTCGCGATGCAAGAGTATATTACCAAATCTGTCTCCTGTCTACAGAGCAAACGTGGCATTTTTATTAAAGAGTTCTGAATCACGAAACCGATTATTTTACCATCCGTAAAAGACAATAAAACTTAAATTTTTCAACAAAAAATAGTCTACATTACGAAAGATGCAAAAAAATTAACAAATAAAGTTATATCAAATAAAATTAACAAATAAATAACAAAACATATCTCACATTTTGAATGCATCATCATATTTATTTTTATTCTAATATTTGGATGTCATTAAAATAAATATTTCAATATCTTTGCAGAAAGTATCTCTAATTGATTAACTACTTAATTGTTCGTTTTGTGTTGTTGATTAGGAGTTAATTGAATAAGTAATTGTAGGTTTTAGGACATGAAATAATGTTTTTTACCATCCCGTATACGCTCGTATATACGGAGTAATATACGTATTGTAGGGAAAGTTATGTAACGTTGCGGAAAATCGATTTCGAGATATTAAAGGAAATACACGTTTTGGGGTCCCCTGATATGGAAAAAGGCGTTTGTTTCAAAACGTCCGTCCGTCTGTCCGTCCGGTGTCTGTGAACAACACTAGCGCCTAAACTATAAGTACTATTTCTTCCAAAATGATTATTCCCCGATCAATCTAGTTCCACTAGATGCGCCGCGATTTTGCAAAACTTTCTTCAAAATTTGTGGGTACTTTACATGAAGCCCCCCTAACATTTCAAAAATGTCCGGGGGGCGTCATGTAAAGTACCCCAAATTTTAAAGAATCTTTTTCAAAATCTCAAAGCTTCGACTAGAACCAGATCGACCGGGGAATATCCATTTTGGAAGAAATCGTACGTATCGTTTAGGCGCTAGCAGTGTTCACAGACGGACAGACAGACGGACGGACAGACAGACGTTTTCCTTTCAATTGGGTTTTCGGTATCAAAGACCTAGAAAACAGGGTTTTTGGCTACACCGCGTGTTAGGGAATTTTTTTCTTAATTTAGCAACTGGTTTTACCCACTTCTTCGTTTTCACGGCCCGGCAATTAATTTTTTTCCACCGAAAATTGGCCATTTTTTCGCGCAGCATTACATAACTTTCCCTATACTTCGTGTATCACTCCGTGTATACGTACGCATACGGGAAAGTAAAAATAACAAAATTAAGATTTTCTCAAATAACGGCTCCAATTTTTTCTTTAAACTTTTGGTATGGATAGTACCAAATGTACTTTACGAGATGGCATAAACGCCATATTGCTGTATACTTTTGGTTTTTCAAAACTTACAAAAATGTAATTTTTTTATTTGTTTCTTACGGCGGTAATATTTACATTAGTGGCGAGTTGTTGACGTCATTATATTTAGGAGTACATGTGCTTTAAATAATGTCAAGTAGAGAGTCTTGAGAACTCAACCGTTTTCTGCGAAAATTAGCTCAAAATTCCGCATTTTCAGAAACGCTCAAACGCCATTTTCTCAAAAATGACTCCAAATATTTTCTGCAAACTTTTGGAATGAATAGTGCTAATTGTACTCTTTAATATTACGTTAAGTTCATTTTGGGGTATTTTTTTGTTTTGTTCAAAAATTACACAAATGCAAATTTTTGAAAGACGCCGTTAATGTGCACATTTCCAGCAATTTGTTAACATTATTGTATTTGTGAGTTTAAGTGCATCAAATGACTTCCAATGACGAAAACTCGAACATTTTGTGTGAAAAAGAGCTTCAAATTTCGCATTTACAGTAGCACTAAAACGCCATTTTCTTAAAAAGGGCTCCAAATTTTTCAAAGAAAATTTGCCATGGAAGACAAGGTTTAACTTTTTTGTTACATTCTTAAAATATTTTCGTTCTACTATTAGGAAACCGAAAAATTAAGAAAATGTCAATAAAATGAATTTGCGCGGTGATAGATGGCATCTGGCAAGAGTATGTGGCAAGTCCGAACAGCTAGCCAAGACCAAAGGAAATAGAAAAGTAAGAAGGGAAAATATTTTGCATCCTGTAGCACCACTAGTTATTTATTTATGAAACAATGAATGAAAAACTTGTTCATTGAAATTTGAGATTTTTTGTTGTGTAATTGATGTGACAATCACAAAACAAAAACTTTTGAAAGTTCGTTGCCCTCTTTCATTATTTTCCGCTGGGTCACGAAGTTCTCATTAATTCAGAGCACTTTCATTATACCTCGACATTTGTTTCCTCTTCGAAACACACACAAAGTGCCACACCCATCAACACGGACGCATGGTCACTGTTTTAGAGGAAAGTTTATGCAGGTTTCATAGAAGGGATGTTTATTTCATGCCATTTAATATTCCTTATGTGCTTCTGATCTCTTATTCAAATATTGAGCGCATCTCTGATTACTTACTTAAATATTGTTCGTGTGCAGACTGACTGAAACAGAAACGGGCAGTCGTGCACACAGAAAACGCCAATGCAGAAAAACGCGTATTCTTAAGAATATTATTTGTAAAACCAATTAAAATTATTGAAATTCTTACCGAAAATATAATATTTACTTTCCCGTATACGTACATATATACGGAGTAATATACGTTGTATAGGGAAAGTATGTAATGCTGCGGAAAATCGATTTCGAGATAGCAACGGAAATTCACGTTTTGGGGTCCCCTGATACCGAAAAAGTGGTTATTTTCAAAACGTCCGTCCATCCGTCTGTCCGTCTATTTCTCCTAAGTGCAGTCAGTCAGTCAGTGACCATAAAAATCGAGAAAACCTTTAAAAGAATGTTCTAGTACTCAATATTTGTTTTGTTTTGTATTACTTCTCGAAGTATCGCAAAATACTTTTTACATATAAAGCATGTATTATAATTTTGCACGTACTTCTTAAGAATATTTCAATATTTCGAATAGTTAATTCTTAAACGGTAGTTTAAAAACGCAACCATTTTATTTCTCCAAAGAAAAAAAGCTTTAAGTTGTCAGAATGCTATTTCGTAGATGTATTGTTCTTGAAAACAAACAATAAACCTTACTTCAAGTTGTTTATTTTATTTTTGTCTTTGGCGTGTTTCGTAAAATCAAAGCGACTGCTTGAAGTATGTCTTCTCTTTCTCGTCTAATGATATTTATCGTCTTAGCACCAGAAGAATTTCTGGCAGTCTCAAGAACCTCAAGGTTTCGTCGACCTAATCGAAGGTTAGCGTCGTATCGGCCAGCACGCCGAACACTTCGTCTTATCAGGGTAAACAGAGGAGAGGCTTCCTCGCCGTCAGTGCCACCCTCCCCCTCCCCTCCCTTCCCCACCCCCCTCCACTCACCAGCCCTCTAATCGGCACCCAGGTCTTCTCGGGCGGAAATGGGCACATTCCAGAGGTGGCCTCCCTCTGCCTTTCCTCCACTCGCCCATCGTTTCACCGCACTATCCTTCGGAAGACAATTCCGTGTTAGAGATGCTTCGGATAAGACGTTCGAAAGAAATAATCAAGCCGATCAGTGTTTTTTATTGAAGTAGTCTGTAACAGAACATATTCTCAACCTTTCCAGAAAGCAAAACATTAAAGCCCCATTCGGACATTCCAGAATATTGCCGTCATGCTAGATGTAAAAGAGCCCTTATTCATATATTATATCTTCTTTTGAAGGTCAAAGATACCGGTACAAAATTTCATTAAGGTAGGAATAAAATTGTAGTTATGTGTAAAAACAAACTGACAAACATATTTTTATATAATAGTAATGCAATTTTCTTCTTCTTCTTCTTCATAAAATGATTATTTGAAAAAAAAGACACCCGACAAAATATTCTTCCTTTCAGCGAATATCCCATATCCCTGATCAAACCGTTCCCGAAATTAGCCCGAAACAGCAGTCTGGTTGACAAAGAGACGGATAAAAATGGTAAAAACAGTTATGGGTTTTTATACCACGTAAACATAACACATTTTACAACCTAACGATAAAACATTTTATAACAGTATTATAAATTAATTAATTAATTAAAATGTCTCCGTATTAAACCAATGTGTCTTAAACTGTAGAAAATATCAAGTCATAACTGATTAATAAGTAATATAATTTTTCATTATTAAAACATTGTTTTATTGGTATCCAAAATATTAATTTCTTTTATTACAAATAGTATGTGTGTGAAAAATAATTTCCTTCACATTCGAAACCTTTAGCGTAAGGCCTAAACGGGCAGACAACCGGGCAGACAGTTTGGAGCATACTGCTGCCAGAAAAGGGGCTATCAGGAGATGGGTCTCTAAAGGACACAAACAAGTTGACGTGTGTTGACAAGTGCTGTTGATGGGAAGAAAGAATGAACACACCTCATTCCATGTAGGTTTTATAGCCTCTGACCTAAATGAAAACTGACAGCTGTTTACTGAGCCATGATCTCATCCCATATTGAACATACAAGTTCATGAAGTCAGAGACTTGATACTGAGAAAGATTTGGGTAAAATATAAATTTATCCAAATTGTCTATTCTCACAATTATGAGGGTAATTGTTATATGACGACCATTCCAAAAAGTAAAAACCATAATGGCATAGAGTGTCTCAAACTAGTTAGTTTTCTCATCTCTTTACTCTACGTCAGCTTTTCAGTTTTACCTCTCCGCCTTCCCAACGGCAACCTATCGGCGCCCAAACGAATTTCTTTCACATTTTCTCAATTTTTCGTTTCTCTAATAGTAGATTTGATATGTCTTTAAGAAGATTACAGAAGAGTTCATCACAGTCCCGTAAGCGAATTTTCATTGAAAAATTAGGAGCTGTTCTTCAAAAATTGTCGTTTAAGCGTTTCTGAAAAGGCCTAAGTTTGAGTTCATTTTCACTGAGAAATTTTGCATTTTCCAGCTCTACTCCGTAGCGAGAAAGCAAAACAATTGGAGCCGTTTTTGAAAAAAAGATTTTAAGAATGCATTTAATTCACGCAAAATTACTCGAAAAACTTATATTTTGAAAGAAATGTTCAACTTAAGTAAATATATAATTATAACGAACATATTTTATACGGAGGAAAAATCTCGAATTTCAAATCTGTAGCTGTAGGAAAATGCCCAAAAAAGTTAAAACTTTTGCAATTTTCGAAAATTCAAATATTTCGACAAAATTCAGACCTGCCCCATTTTTAAAGCTACTCCTTTTCGCTACTCGAGAACAAAGTTTAATAAAAAAATTTGGAGCTAATTTCGAGAAAAATTGTACTTGTCCTTGAGACTTCCTTTAATAGTACATTATGAAACGATGATGTAATGATGGGTCTTAATACACGAGTGTGATATTACGATACGAGCGAGGAACGAGCGAGTATTGTAAACTTCACACGAGTGTATTAATACCCATTACTTTGAGTTTCATTCGGTATTTTTTCTACGACTTATGGTAACTTTTATAAATTTAATTTTTACGTTGAATCGTTTCGTGGCAATTAGCATGCAGGATTCAGCCAAGGCCACCTAGAGGACAGCTCCCTACCCACCGCAGGTGGCTTTGTTTTACCAGAACGCCTGCGATGGAGTATAGAAGTTGCAATAATTCCGACGTCATCGTTTCTGCTTTTTTTATTTCTGGAGGTGTCGTGCCCACCTTTGATTCACTAGACATTTTAAACTTAAGAATTGGCTGGTTTTTAAGAGTATTACCCTTACCAAATCTTGAACAGAAAGCTATGCTGTGAACGAAAACATTTCTTAATTTCTTCCGCTTCATTTTTATCTGTTTGCCACCAAAAGCCACTTATCTGAGCTTCGTCGAAACCTTGACCTGTGACGGGAAAACGGTTACAGGTCTTGTTGATACAGTGTACACTGAACTTCAGGCTCAATTGATTTCAGGGAAATTATCTCTAAACTCCTAAGAGATTTTAAAATACAAGTTATCTTTTTCTAAGAAAATGTCCATGACAAGCCAATGCCTGTGTCTCATGTCCGATTTTAATAAGATATCTCCCATCGAAGCGATTATTCTCGAAATTGACGTTTTTTTCTTTTATCTCATAATATCTTGTTTTAATAAATTGTTTTAAGCAACAAATTGTTAATGACGTTTTTGAGTGCGAATGCATATTACACCTCACGTGGTGGTGACGCGGCGTTCTCCTCCTGTTAGAACATGAGCTACACGCTGATTTGCGAAAGGGTTCTCCCCCCAGTTATCCCTGGCACAGAAGGTAAACTGGTAAATTGGGCACAGAAGGAAATTAAGAGTTTAACCTATATTTGTATTGGGGACCGACAACCTCATCTCCTTCCTGGTAAAAGTGGAAGGTGACACTTTATTTTCGAGGAACATTTTCAAAGCCATTATTTAAAAAAATAAAACTCCCTTACCAATTTTCCAAACTTAGGATTGCCATATTTCTATCGAGATATGGTTTGGTTAATTTCCGTCCCTATGGCCGCCGTTTGTTCGTTCGCTCGTTCGTTCGTTCGTTCGTTCGTCCGTCCGTCCGTCAGTCTCTGGACAACACTAGTGCCTAAACCCGGGCCGCTCAACTATTTGCTCCGAGGAGGACCGGCCGGTTGCTCTCTTCTCTTTCGTCGCAGAAAGAGCAAATGACGTCATCAAATATCGATCGGCGGCATGTGACACAGTGGGTCGCGTCGTATTTCTACGGGGTATTTTCTGTTGTTCGAAATGAAAAAAATCTCACAGCTCTGGGAAAGGATATTACGACAGAAAAAACAGTAAGATACTTTTGTAACATTAATTGTAACAGTTACTAGATATAAACGTATTAGTGTAATTTGGAAATTAAAAAAACGATAATTTGCAATGCAGCATGGAAAGAAAGGTATCTTTTTGCAGATTGCGCCGGCAATGCCAATTGTTTAGTTGCAAAAAAAGTGCTCAATAACATAAATTTAATAGCGGTGACATTATACAGTTTATCATGCTGCTGAATATGAAAAGTATTATGAAGGTTGCACAAAAATGTGATTAAATAAACTAGTAATAAAAATACTAAAAGTAAAGGAAATTAAAATTAAAAAATGAAGTTGATTGCAAAATCAAATATTCTTATTACACCTTTTAAGTGTTTTTTTTTCTCGCAATATACTTTCTATATATGGAAGAGATGACACGGTGCTATTGAGCCGTAACATGCATTTCACATTGTGATCTGTAATTGTACTTCTCATTCGAGATTTACAAATTTTCAAAGAAGCAAAAAATTGCTCACAGTTGTATGTTGATCCAAACGTACTTAACAATCGAGCAGCATTACGATGCGGTTTTGGAAAACGGTTTTTTGGGAAGTTCTTTTCCTAAACGCTCACGTTGTTGTATCGGTATGCAATAAAATTAAACTCTTTTGTATTGTGTTATTTTACTGTCAAAACTACACAAGAACATCAAAATATATCCAAAACTTACTTCTAGTGAGGCATTGTTTTTCAGAACATTGAAAACTTCCTTTTGTTCTTCTTCAGCGTACTTATCATTTTCATCAGCATGATTAAATGTATAATGTCTTTGCAAATTAAACTTCTTCACGTGATTGAACCCTTTATGTAAACTAAACATTTGGCATAGCAGACGTAGTCGGCGAAAAGATACTTTTCTTCCCATAATGCATTGAAAATTGTCGGTGTAGATGCTCTGGTCTGTGAAGTGCTCGCGTCGACTTCCATGTTTCCGCGACTGGAGTTACCGGGACACTGACAGTGGTTATCGCGAGGCGCGCAACGCTCGCGCTCCGGTGTCCCGCTCTCAGCAGAAACTACGGCTCCGCGCTGCCGATTTGCTCTGCTTGAGAGGCCCTGGCCTAAACCATAAGTACTATTTCTTACAAAATGGATCAGACTCCGGTCGATCTGGCTCTGCTGAGTCGCCGCGATTTTGAAAAACATTCTTCAAAATGTGGGGGTACTTTACATGAACCCCCCCCGAACATTTTCAAAATTTTCTCAAAAACGGCTCCAAATTTTTTCTTTAAATTTCTTGTAAGGATAACGTAAAATATAATTATAAGGGTGGCATAGGTCCCATTTTCATGGTTAACTCTGAATTTTTGAAAATTGCAAAAGTTTGAAATATTTTCGGCGTCTTCATACAACTACAAAATTGAAGACAGATATTTTTACTCCTAAGAAAATTTGTTCTCCAAAGGAAGTTCTATCGTTAGGGTCACGTATATATTTTTGAAAATTATCGAACTTTTCGCGCAATATTGCGTGCAATATTTGCATTTTAAAAAATTACAAAAACAAGATTTTCTCAAAAACGGCAAAATTTTTTCTTTAAACATTTGGTGGGATAATGCTAAATATTAGAGCTCTGCAATCAGGCGAAAACAACCGCTCGAGACTCTCGGGCTCCGCTCCGACGCTCGGCGAAGGGTGGGGGACCTTGCTTGGGGGGGGAAGAGATAGCTGTTTAACGGACATTTCGACCGGCCGCCTTGCGGCTCCCGCCGAGACGCGGGAGTCGCCGAGCGCCCGGGCGCTCGAGCGCTCGAGCGTCTCTAGCGCTCGAGCGCTCGGCCGCTCGGCCAAGCGCCGGACTGCACAGTAGCTTCGCCCCTCAATGCATGTACGGGATATAAAGTCGCCGCATGTAGTGATCGCAACACTTTCAATTCATTGTAATCGAAAGAAAATACAATTTCAATTAAACGATTAATTTGTTGAAAAGTAACAATTTATCGATTGACTGGAAATAATTTCATAGAGACAAACAATACATTTTTTGAAAGAATTAAGGCAAACAAAGACTCTGAAAATAAATTTTTATTGTTTTTCTATATTTATAGTGCTTGAGGGAAGATAATTCGTTGCGTACCAATTGTAATGTCATTGAAGTTTCTTACAAACCCGAATATAAGGCATATTTATTAAATACAATGAATATTTGGTCATAATTTCACGAGTATATAAGAAAAAAGCATATGCTAAACAAAAATGAGGTGAGTACTATTTTCCTTGCATCAAAACGTCTTGTCATTGGGCGTAGTAATTTATTGTGAAATAGTTTATGTAAGCCGACATGGCCTTTGTATTTGTCGACTTAGTCGGCGGCCAAACAACAGCGGTCACGGCACATCAGCCTATTCAACTCAATAATTCAAAATACATTATTTACTATTATATACACACGTTTAACATTATTTTAAATTCGTCAAAAGTATGTATACATGAAATGATGCATATAAAGTTTTATATGTACGAGTACAATGTTTTTCAATTATTCCATTATTTTTCGTTTCAATACATGATAAGCGATTAATTGTAATTAAAAAATCGTAAAAGCTGAATTTGTGAATCATTGACTTCTGTGGAGTAGTATTGAAGCTCCACGAGACCCCCGAGAACAGCGTGGCAGGAAGCGATAACAAAGGTTGTGCGAGGTGACTCGGTGGCTCCCACGCAGCGCGCCATCGCCGTTGCGACGAAATTTCCAGGAAAGGACAGGAAGCAGTTGAAAGAGAAGGGTCGAGATATGTGCACAAAGCTTTCCTCGAAAGATATTGAGAAGCTCGCAAGATTATAAATAAAACTAAAAGTACAATGAGCTCAAAATAATGCTGAGGTGACTGAGGCACCCCGCACGCCTACTGCCGGGTTAAGAAACCAAGACCTGCGTTTCAGATGCCTGAAAATTACAACAACACCAACAACAAAAATATTTGGAAAAAGACGGCAAAAATACAAAATTGGAAGGGAAAGGTACTAATATATTTCATAGCACTTGCATCTAAATTTAGCAGAGCATTTGTATTTGCTCCATATTGCACCATAAAAAATGAAGGAAAATTAATAATTTTATGTTCATTAGAATAAAATAGGCAATTTCCGAAGCATCCGATACCTAGTCATTACAAAGAACGGAATTTATCTCTAAAACTTTTGAGTGCCTTTTCTTTGAAGTCACAGGCAGAACTGCAATAGATCCACTTGAGGTTCTCCCGTGCGTCCGAGGAGTCGATTTTTAAAGCTTTTTATTATTTTTTTTATACAATTTATTAAAATTATTTATTAAAATTATTTATTACAATTAAAATTAAAATTATTTATTAAAATTATTTATTACAATTTATTAAAATTATTTTATTAAAATGTATTATTTGAAAATTAATATTAAAATTCCTCTATATTTTAAATTTTGAAAAAACGAAATTATTGGTCATTTATTTAAAAAACCATTCAATACTCCTTCCTTTTCCTGAAACGTGCCATTAGATATTTACTCCGACGTGTCGGCCGATTGTTACGTGGCGCAGTTCGCCTGAACGGGGTCCGCCGGTTGTCGAGTCTCGTCGGTTGGAGGCCGAGTCTCGGTCAGGCGCCGGCTCCCGGGAGTCCGCAACCGGCTGCGAAGGACAGTCGAGCGCGTGGTCTCGAGAGAAGAGAGGCGGGCGAGCGCTGGTTGGTAAAAATCGCGGAGAATGCAGACCTCTACTAAATATGCTCTATGAGATCACATAAACGCCATATTGCTCTATTCTTTTGTTTCTTCAAAATTTTCAAAAATGTAGTTTTTTACTTGTCTCTCATGTCGGTAATATTTACATTAGCGGCGATTTGTTCACATTATTATATTTACGAGTACATGTGCTTTAAATAATGTCAAGTAAAGTTTCTCGAGAACTCACCTGTTTTCTGTGAAAACTAGGTGAAAATTCCGCATTTTCAGAAACGCTCAAAGGCCATTTTCTCAAAATAGCTCCAAATTTTTTCTTCAAACTTTTCGAACATATAGTGCTAATTGCACTCTTTAATATGACGTAAATTTCAATTTGGAGTTTTTTTTTTGTTTTTTGCGAAAATTGCATAAATGTAATTTTATTGAAAGATCTCTCACACCTTTAATATGCACATTTCCAGCAAATTGTAAACACTATTGTTTTTGTAAGTTAATGTGCTTCAAATTACTTCAAATGAAGTATTTCCAAAACTCAAAACTTTTCTGTCAAAAAGAGCTTCAATTTTCGCATTTTTAGTAGCGCTGAAACGCCATTTTCTTAAAAACGGCTCCAAATTTTTGAAAGAAAATTGCCATTTAGGACGAGGATTTACTGTTATTTAATATTCTAAATTAAATACTTCTATTCTACCATTAGGAAACCGAAAAATTAAGAAAATGTCAGAAAAATGTAGTTTGTGCGGCAATTGATGGCAGCTGGCACGAGTATGTGGCAATTCCGAATAGCTAGCCCTGACCCAAGGAAATAATACGAGAAAGTCTGTGCCATTCTGTAGCACATCTACTTTGTTTTGATATAGGAGCGAGTCTGCAAGATTTTCAATACGACATAAAGAAAAGCTGGAAAACTGTTGGTTTGGTCCCCAAATTACATGCAGAATTATGAAGTTTCGCGGGGAAGATTAAGGGGTTAATTGGTCCCTCAATTTACATATTGCCGTTATCTTGGCCAGCTGGGCACCGCCTCAGGTCAAGCTCTAAGTAGTACCTCTAAGCTATCGACATGTTTAGTGTACTGCATGAGTGTGAGGGTAAGGAATAAAGAGGGAACAATGATTAGGAAAGAAAAATCGCGCGCGGTTCATGGCCCGTTTATTAGGATTTTTCATCCAGGCAACAGCTTAATTCGAGTTAGCTACCGAGATAGTGACGAAACTCCGCCTCGAACGGTCTCGTGTCCCGGCGCCTCTCAGTCAGAAACTCTTCATTTTGAACAGTTGCTCTAAGCCTTCTCATATGACCTAAGGACATTAATAATTAATAGGAAAATGTCCTAGAACTATTTTTTATTAGTGAACAATTATATTTTAAATTTGTAACTATCCTGATGTTTCTGGTCCAAATCTGAATTCTCACCCACCATAATAGCGCCGGGTTAGTGCATTATTTCGTGGTGTTTTATTATAACTTATTTACTACAATCAATGTAATACTATATTATTGTACAATACAATATAGATATATAAGTTATAAATCGCTCACAATCTCAGTGATGTAGTCACATGTTTTTCACCAACCGTCTGCCAGCATTGAGTTGGGAGTTCCCTTCCTTTCCGGTAGAACAAGATGTTTTGCATTGAAAAAATCTGTAAGGTAGATGCTAAGAGAGACTTCATTATGAAACACTTGTCCCTGAATGTTGTGAGTCCGAGAAAAGTTGTTACTCTGAAGGGGCTAAGTCTTGTGAATGTGGAGGATGACGAAGTGATTCCCAATCAAGTTCAGCAATCGCATCTATGATGATTCTCTCTGTTTGCCGGCGGGTATTATCGTGGAGTAATAACACTGGTTTACCAGGTGCAATGTTTTCAGTAATAGCATCTAATCGACTTGGCAGTTCAGTATACGCAGCAGCCGTTATCATTTCATTTCTTAGTAGGAATTCGAAAAGTGGGTTTTACAATTCATTTCGGAGAAGGGCAATACAAATAATACATTTCTTTTCTGTTTTCTCTTCCACCCCCGATTCTCCTCGCTATTCTTTTATTTCATATCTTCATCGATTTTTTTGTTCTTAACGTCATGGACGTGATGAAGTTTGTTAGTGACATACTGTCCGCAGTTAGCTTGAAAGGGCCCTCCTCTTTGATTCGATCGATCAGCCTCGAGGCAATTAGTCGACGGGCTTACGGCATTGTCAACACAAAGCCCCACGTGGCAACCCCTTCCTCTGAGCGGCGGCGGCGGCGGCGGCGGCGGCGGCGGCGATGAGAGCGAGAATGCGGAGGGGAGGGGCGGCTGTGGACACTACGACGAGTGGCTTCGTTGCCCGCGGTGGTCGGGTGAGGCGAAAGTGGGGGACTTAGCTAAGTGAATGGGGGGGGATGAGTGGGCGGGGCGCTGCTGATAAAGCTGTTTTGTGAGGGTTTCGAATGACTCCTCTTTTGCGATTGAGACAAATTCAATGGTAGATTAAAAACGAATTTAATCCGACGAATTATAGAGATCCTTTCCTTCACGATACCAATAAATTTATCATATTATTTTGTGATTTGGAATATATCCAACTACTGTGTCACTGTACAATTCAGTGTTAAGAAAATAAATGGAAATTACAAAATTAAAATATTTAATTCCTTCATTACAATTTGAAAAAATTGAAATAATGAATCAGATCATCAATTATTAATGGAAACAAAAACAATTCAAAAAAAAATTTCCAAAATAGGATTTTAAAATTATATTTTGTATTTTTTTTAAATTTTCGTTATACGAGTAGTTGCATTTTTTTAAGGAACCTCGAAAGCTGGCAGCACCTGTGTAGGCAAAATTCACATTATAATCGGGTATATTAGTAAATCCAACGCTAGGTGGAACGGAACATTGATGATCGGGATGCGAAGCGGTGTCAGCATTGTGCAGTCCATTTTGAAACGTATGTCATTTTAGTGAATGTGTTTGTAGCATAGTAATCTGACATTAAGTGCAGTCTTATACTTTGCAGAATTAATCTTATTTCCATCTTGTCTCGAGTTTTGATAATTTGCATTAAGATATTGGGTCGGTAGTAAAATAACTTGGAGCGTGTAATATTAAATACTTCAATTAAAAAATGTATGTATTTAAGTTATTTCCCAATACTACCCAATTACCTGAATTTCCCAATATTACCTGAATTTCATCAAAGCAGAAAGTCTTTTGTGTCAAACAAATTTCTGAGGAAAACAGTTAAGCCTTTCGCACCCATAATCGCCTTTTTTCCTTGTCACGTTTACATTTGAGGACTGGATCTTATTCAGGCGCCATTCGGCATCGATAGGCGTAGGAAAACCATATCTTTGCAAAAATATATACTTGCGCAACGGATGCAGTAGTCGCAGGCCTGGAGCGTAGGGAGCGGCCTCTCCGGGGCTCCGCAGAGAAGAGGCACCTACAAATTCCGTAAACAGCAAAGGCATCCAAAAATATCTACCCGTAAATCTACAGAGAGCCCTGGAAATGGGGAAAAGAATGCAAAAACGGTTAGAGACAGGCGTCCTAACCTCCTGTAAACTCGAAGCAAGTGTTCCTGCAGCAGAAGGGCACAAAAAAACAAAAACAAAAAAAGAGCCGAGACAGAAAAACAAAGAAAGGAAAGGAAAAACAGAAGAAATGGCGATCAAATGCCCCATAATCTCTCTCGTTTTTGATGCGAGAAAAGCAATACGAGTCTGTGGCCCACATGTACCCCTTGAGAAAGAGGCGACTCAATTCTCTGCTTCGCAGGCACGTGACTAGGCGGAACAGAGGGGATGCATGCTCTCCGTCTGCTGACTGGGAGGAGGCGCTAAATTTAATAACTTTGCTTTTGAAATCAAGCAATTACCCCCTCCCCCAGAATTGTTTCCCGGGTGAAAATGAACCTACGTAGGTTCGACCCCATTCCTGAAACCTAGATATCAGCTATATAATCGTAATTTCGCTGCAATGCATTCAAATTACACGAACGTGTTTATGCGAGTCATTTTGGGCCTCCCGGAGTGAAGCAAGATCTTTCTGGTAAAGAAAACGTTCACTGTGATTAGGTGCGTCTAGCTAAAATGATGTAAAAACAAACATCCACTATTGGAGCAGCGCCGGAAAGACAAAATGCGTTTTGTAGAGAAGAGAGTGATGAAAATAAGCGAAATGACATCGTAAATTTACTGATAATTTATTTCAAGAAAAGTGAACCCTGATATATACATAAACGAAAATAAAAACGTTAGATAGAATGTTGCTACCTCTACCACCGAAGTAAATAATTTTGTACTCGATCCACCCGATTTCGTCTGAATTTGATAAATACTAAACTCGAGTTTTGAAAACAAATATTTCTATTAATTCAATTTATTCACAGAGATCAATTATGTAAAATATTATATATTATTTATTATATAAAAAGGAACATACATGATCATAATTAGAAAATTAAAACTTTGTTGATTCAATAGACATATGTAAATATTTTTTTAATCGAAGTTTTTCATGAAAACGTAAATGTATATAAATAATTTTAACTGGAAATGTATACAATAGATAATCTCTTTGATAAGCAGAGAAAAAATTGCGACCGTAAATTGGGCAACATGATTGTTATATCCGATATTTTAGTTTTTAATTAATGTAACAGCCAGTTTAGATTCTCGATATAGAATC
This sequence comes from Acheta domesticus, assembly GCA_031308135.1. Classification (NCBI taxonomy): domain Eukaryota; kingdom Metazoa; phylum Arthropoda; class Insecta; order Orthoptera; family Gryllidae; genus Acheta; species Acheta domesticus. Next base: position 135,136,588 of record JAHLJT010009436.1, on the reverse strand, counting down.
TGTACTTTAGATCTCGTTTCCTGCAAGCATTTAAATAGAAAATGTGAATTACAAGTGTATTTCTTTTGTGTGGTCGATCTTTTACCGCTGAATCCCAAAATATACAACCAAGGGCTACTTTCTCGAAAAGTACGAGGGTTGGGGCATAAATCATGGCAACTATTTTTTGTGAGAATAACAGCACTGGGTAGAAACTGTGAAATATATACATGAAAGGACTAATGTACACATGAAAGAACGATTATCAATCAAGTTTGTGGATATTTAATGACACACCAAAATTGCGTTTCTCATATTTATCAAAGTATTTGAAACGACAGTACTGGTTTCATATTCCAAAGCATTTTAGCATTTACGTGTTCACAACATTCCAAGGCACTACATACCCGTTCTAAAGGCCCGGTAAAGGAGATGTTCGATTACCGCACGTGCCACATCAGTTCTCACTTTCACAGGTCGTCACGTGCGTTGCTGATCACAGGTTGCTTCGCGTCCTCACAGAAACTCCCCTGCGCATCTCGCGTCTGTCCGGTATGGAAGGGCGTTATTCCCAAGAGCTTCCACCAATTTCCTGTGAAATTCCGGGGCATTTCTCCCATGGAGAACGGTTGTCTGGGAGTATGAATTTGCTCGAAACATTTTACATTTACCTCGCACGGCGGTAGTCGGACAACTGATTTCACGTTACTCTCTAGGCACACTCGCAGATCCATCTGTTAATGTGAGCAATCCCCACTGCAGCATTTCTTTCACGCTACAAATAAAATTATGCGATCTGGTAACATTTATTTTAGAAAAAAATAGTTGCCATGCCTTCGGCCCCTAACCCTTGAACAAGTCACATCTAAACTTTTTCTTAACAAATATTGTTTAGCATCACTTTCTGAGTAGAAAATCAAATTTAGATTTTTGTCCGGCACTAATAGTAAAAATTGGGAATGAAAATGGAGAGAATTGCATTGTAAGGGCTCCCACTTGAAGACCGCTTCAGGAACCCCGCAAGGAGTAATCTGATCCCGAACAGTTGGATAGAAACCGCGGGAGAAGGTGAGGGCTTCTGAACGAATTTAGAAAGCAGGTGGCGTAAGTGAGATAATCATGATTGTTAGTGGAAGGATGACCATGAGCTACGATGAACACATTGGGTAGGTAAGTTGCAAATGTAGCGTGAACACGCGCATTTGGTTGAAAAATTAAGAATGACTGATTGAAAATTTGGTGTAAAGTCCTAAATCAATAGACAGATGCTTTAATACCAAATGTTTTACTAGTTGAAATTGACAGAGAAAGTTCGTTCTCAGAATGTGGACGAATTTTGTTAATTGAAGTAAGTTTGTAAGTTGCAGCCAGACAAGAGAAGAAAGTTATTCTGTGTAGTTGGTTACATCGTGAAACCTCCATACCTGAGAGGGAAGGTTATCTAAGGTATTGAAGTTCCTTGTCGATCATAGTCGTAAATATAAATGCGAATTTAGACGGAGCCTCTCAGGTCGGTATATTTACGTGAAGCAAGGCAGATGATTGCGCGGGACGGAAATGAAAGTGTGGGTGAGCGCGTAACAGTGCGACGCGGGGGCAGACGGGTAAAGGGTGGGGTGCAGGGAGTGGAGCGCCGAGCGCCGACGAGGCCGGAGACGGAAGTGCCGCGAGAGGGCGCGGCGATGCGGACACGCCCCCGGCCACTTTAAGTGCCGCCCGCACTTCCAAGGACCTCTCAAAGGATATGGGTTAATTCTGCAGAGGAGAGGTAGTAACACACAGCGCTATTTGTCTAATTTAGGAAAAGAGTGTCTTCATTTAACTCAAATGGACCAACAATAGTTTGGTTTTACTACATTTTACTGGTTACCCTTATTGTCTTAAGGGATATTTTACAAAAGAAATTAAAAATGCAGTCGTCCATTAATTGAAGATGCAAGACGTTTTTTACGACGCATAAATGAGTGATTTACTATTTCAAACACTAGGGAACGTTTTCAGCATTTAATGATGTGAATGGAATCTGTAGTGCTATAATTCCGTCATTCCCGAAGTGACTGTTGAGCAACAAATCAAACATGTTTATTGGCAGGATATAAATCTCTTGCTAATACAGTTTTGTCACAAAATTAAATTACTACAATATATACCAAGTGTATGTGTACGTTTTTGCCAGTTTTTGTGGTAAAGAAATACATAAGTTTCAAGAGAAATTCATTTTTTGTTTATTCAAAATATTGACTATCAGCTTCTACAACGCTTCACATTTCGTCCATCTTTCAATTAAGTTATGAATTCAATGCCAGAAAAACTGCTTGTCTTATGCGGCAAACCATTCGTCGAGCCATTTTCCAACTTCCTCGAAATTGCTGAAGTGCTGCTCTGCGAGCGCGTTGATGCGAAGAGGTGCTAGCAAGTTGGTCCCGGGTCAGGATCGGGGGAGTACAGCGAGTGCGGAAGGATGTCCCCTCCAAGCGATTTCAAGATGTCTTGCACTGGTTTGGCTCTGTGAGACGGCACATTGTCGTGCATTTGCCATTCATTCAAATCGTGTGGGATTCATATACCGAGTTTATTGATCTTCTTCATTCCTCCTAAATATATGCTGATTGTTTCTTGTGACTCATTTAATGTTTTTGCCAATTGCCGTTGAGTTTGAGTTCGGTCATCATTCAATAACGCGTGCAATTGCTCGTCTCCGCACTTTTGTGGTGGACCAGAACGCGCACTGTCTTTAACATTGAATTCACCTCACATTGTCAAAACTATGTCTCACATATTCCAACCTCTGGAGCGTGTTCACTATGTTTCTTTCAGCAAACGAGTTTCCACAGCCATTTTCTTTTGATTAAATAAGAAAAGCAATGCGTGCCGCAAATATTCTGTCAGGCACAAACGTCGACATGATCACTGAACGAAACAACACAGACGATAGTGTTTGGCGAATTCAACTCGTGTGTGTTGGTAGGTTAATGTCAGACGAACGAACTGACGTAGTGTCAAAATCATACGTTCCTTACTGCTCGCTGGAGCCGTCTCGTAGTGAAACCGAAAGAGACTTATACATACACCTGGTAGATATAACTTAAATAACATGTGACGATTGATACTTAATTTTGTGGCGAATAATGTCCACAGAATCATTAAAAGTATTTGTAAATATAGAGACACAATTACCCAATCCATGTAATCTACTAATAGTAGAGTTGTAAAATTAATTGGTTTGGGAATAAGGTAGAGCAAATAATTGGGAAGGTCTTGCGTTTATGTTGGAAAGCGAAAATCGGTCAAATCAACTTATGAGGAATTCAAATTACTACGTAAAATCGTCTCGTATATTATTTCAGTAGTATAGCTTTGCGGCTCTCACACGCAACCAACCTTTATAAAAGTGGCCTCTAAAAAAATAATTTTACGGAGACGTGACGAATTGTATTTTGACTTTAAAAGTATGAAGGATTTGTTGAAAAAAAAATGAAATATTCATGTAAAATGCAACCCGCTATACGTCACGATTTTTGAATCTATATCGTTAAATAACACTTAAATGAAGCGTTCTAGGGCCTTAAAACTAAAATTATTGCAGGACGAGATTGACTTAACTATCACATTTTGCTGGTTCGACGCTTTTCGATTCTACCCCATCTGTTCAGAACCTGTAGAATCTGCAACTGTATGTGAAATTACTAATTACTTGATATTATACGCGATTGAATTACACGGATGTACCTCTTTGCCCGATAATAAAGTTAAGTAAGAATAGTTTGTATTGACAAGGGTGTATTATATTGTTATCAATTACAAGGTGGCGTATAGAATAAGTGACGGAGGATAAGAGGGCTTTAAAGAAATATATATTGCGGGCTTAAAATGGAAACGGAAAGATAAGGAAATGGGTGGGGTACAGGCGAGAGTTCTCGCAAGGGCACGCTAGTTATGTGTAATAATGCAGAGTGGAAAACCGTCCGTCCTTCTTGAAACCTGTTCATGGTGCAAAATTAGTTCGTGAATGCAATTCAAACCTATTTTAAAACTTTTAATTTTTAATTTGAAAGGTAAAAATCCTAAATATTTATTATGAACTTATTCATTTAAGTCTATGCAGTTTGTACAAGGAGACCACATAGTTGATATGTACAGAGTTGCTTCTTACTACAGAAAAAAATGAATTAATGCCATTTATATTTTTGAAGTCTCATTTTGAGCGAATAATTAATCCCAATAGTTTTGATGCTCTCCTGACAAACAAATTTTACACTTTGAAACTTGTTTTATCAATGGAATAGTTTAAGTTAGGGCACTTTGTTGAAAGAAAAAAATAATATTTTAGCAATAAAGTGAATTTATTAATCTGGTTCGATTTAAAGTCCTGCGATTTTCAAAAGAATCCTTTGAATTTTGATGGCAGGTCACATTAATACATTGTAAAATTTTCCAAAATTTCTCAAAAATATCTCAAAATGTGTTCTTTTCTCTTGTCTACGTTAAAAAGCATATTAAAAGACGCGTATGCTTATAATGGTCAGTTTTAGTTGTTTTGTGCTTTTATGAAATTATTGTAGTACACAGCCGTAAGACGTATACAATTGATAGAGTCAATTGATAGGGGCTTGGGGCAGTGAGCCAAAGTGCATGGAAAGTCTAAGTCTGTGGACACTATGTCGACACACATATGTACGACATGAATGTTTTCAATTGTTTCCGAACACTCAAAACATAGGGGGTATTCCGAGTATCTCGCATTTTACACCGAGACCTTAATCCTTCAATGTCTTGGCCTGACGGACAACTATGTGTACAATTGAACTTGATCTCTTCATCCAGAACCGTAGTATAAGCACCGAGACGAGACCAAAATATACCATGGGCAAATAGTATTTATAAGTACAAGACCGAGATAATCCTATGCCATATTCGGGGAGAGAGAAAGTGATCTTCACTGAGAATGTCCCCAGAGGAGCGGATGCTACCTCAAGAGTACCAGATATATCTTTTAATCGCCAATAGATGTTAGATGGGAAGAGGGTGAGGCACAAGCGAAAAGCTAGCACAGACATTAGAGAAAAGTTTGTGCCATTTTGCAGCACCTCTAGCTTTTCATACAAATGCGTCGTGTTACAATTCACAAAGTCTTCTCTTTAATCGTATTACAATTAATGTTTGTTGAGTGGGATAACGTTCATAGAAACTTTTTTTTAATTGAGACAAACTTGCGAGAGAAAATAACGCAAAAATTGCGTGTTTGCTAGTCTTTGGTACCATCACGATCAATCATTGGTGCAGCAAATGCCTTGCATCTTCTGTCCCTTATAATTGCTCTTTAATCGGATATTCCCTAATATTAGAAATGCATACTGAATTTACGTCTTCGTAGCTGATAATCTAAAATATTATCTAAGTTGACGTTTTCTTTCCTGAAAGGTATTTTTTTAAAAACTTAATGCTTTTGCCTACACTTAAGAGAGATATTACAAGTTATTTCTGAAGGTCCCAGAAACATCAAATGAAATATCACCGGAACAGCTATGTAAAATCGTTAAAGTATTTCAATTTACATTTTTATAATCAAACTTTTTTCTGAATGTCATTTGTCCTTGGGAGATAGAAGACATAGAATCTTTCTTAAATTCTTCTTTGATGTTTTTGGGGGAGGCACATATAACTGTTATGTTTCTTCGGAAGTAGTGTACATTTCACAATACTTTCATATGTGCTATGAATAAAATTACACGTCAGCCTGTTTACGGATTAACTTCAAAGATTGTATATTCAGCTTTGAGTGTCATGCGATACACTAAGTGAGAAACAAAGGTTTTATTTCCGTTCCAAAATAAAACTCCATGAACTACAAATCATAGATGAAAGTGTGTCAGGAAAGATGCTACTTATTCCCTATTCAATTCTTGAAGCTGAATTTATTTTCAAAACTTGTTTTTACTGTATGTAAGAATCAAAACCTACATTTTGGTATACATTTTTCAAACGTTTCTTCTTAGAATCAAATATGTTTTTACACATGTGTATTTTAAAGAATAGTCATTTAAAAAACAACATATTTTCAAATAGAAACAGCATAATTGATACTGAATTTGGTTTTAACTGGATGCCATGAATGAATTCCGAACATCCCTTCATTTTGACTGGCTTATTTGCTAAAACGTAATGTTTGAATGGCTACATAATACTGGTTCAAGCGTTTTTAAACCATTTATATAATTTCACAAGCTTGAAAAATTAATTTTCTGCGCCACGAAATTGAAAAGATGTGTAAATCAAATACAGATATGGTGAATTAAATTAGGCAAGTCATTTTTATAGTGTTTATAGGGCTGAAAGTTCCTATTTTAGAGCAATTTCTAATTTTTGATAATGCTTGTAAATGACATAATTACTATATGTGACATTTGTAAACGCCAGAATGTTTATAATAAATTGTAAAAATTTAGACCATACGACAAAAAAGTGTTATCTTCGTCGAAAATTAACGTTGTGTTGTCGCGAATTTTGGCCCAACTGTCCTTCCATCTACATTGTTTGGTATTACTGTAGATTGAAAGGGTTGTGTTATTTTTGTCAATGTAAAAAAGAGTTCAATAAGAATAACGAAAATGCCATTTTATTATCAGACCTAAATATCACGTAGATGAACTTGGGTTGCATTTTTTTGATATTCCCTGTGAACTTTGTGGTAATGGAGTAAGTGATGTTGGAGTAGATAATGTGAGTAAAAATTATTTCCCCATTTTGATTTTAAATTGTTTACAATTTACTATAAACTTTTAGAAGTTTAGAATTGGTATATTTCACCATGCTCCACAACGTTTCAAGCCTTTAAAAGTACGATAAAAGTGAGAAGTTTTAAAAATAAAATATCACAATTTAGTTCACATTGTAAGCACCTCTGAGTGATAACAAACGGTGTATAGATCTGAATTCAGCACAATACAATTGGGACTTTACCTGTTTTTTTCTAACTTGGCCGATGACATTAGATCATTATTACACCTCCTGCCTTATAAAATGAATCTTTTTAACCGTGGTAAGCACATTTCTGTGTCCCTGAGCCCCGTTGAGAAGGACTTTTGCGAATTAAATAAAAATATTCATTTTATAAGGTAGGGGGGTCTAATAATGTCCTATGTCATCGGCCACATTAGAAAAAACGAAGTATAATCACAGGTTCAGTCGTGTTCCTCAAAATCATCGCGGTCATTCAATATACCGACCTTTCAAACGGATTGACTTTCGTCCCTTTTACATTGGGTTACACTATTGGCGAATGTATTTTATTGCTTCATAGTACAATTAAATATTTTTATCATTAGCAGCTTCTCTTTCCGTTTATTTTTTAAAAGATGTTGGAATTGAAACCAATTCTATAAACCAATGAAATGCTTCTCTGTTGTTTCGGCAGATACATATAAATGGAGTAAATGAAAGCCAAGGAATCCAATTTCACAGCGTTCGTTCAATTCAATTCTTTCAGCATTCGTTCAAGCACTCTATGTTGTTTATTACACCCACCCAGTACTTTAAACATTAGTATTCCTTTTAATAGTTTATTTCCACCTCGAAATCTCTATTACGTTGCTGTATTTACATACGTAGTAATATATTTCCATAAATTGAATATTTATTTCAACACACTTTTCTTATACTCGCCTTGTTGATGCATTCTTAGTTCTCGTTTTTACTTCGTTGAAATTGGCCAGATACCAATATTTGCGTAGTTGTTAGGTGTTTGCGGGCAGCCATTTCATAGGGGCACTCAGCGAAGTTAAAACACACATCAAGCTTAAGAATTCCCAAGCGAGAGGAGACACGTGTGCGAGGGGCGCGGAGGATTTCTTAGCGACGCTCCCCCACCCTTCCCAAGCGGATCCTGTCGGAACGTAAACCGCGAACTTCCTGTTTGTTTCTTCGCCGTCGTCGCCCTGGCCCTCCTCCCTCTTCCGCCTCCTCCTCGGCCCTCCCGCACGGACGCCATCTCCACCGGCAGGGCGTCGCCGCGGCCTGCGCCTCGACTCGTTTCCCTCGCCCTCTGAGTCACGAGGCGGCCGACGGGGTCATCTTCGACTTCGTATTCGCCATCATTTGCCATTGTCTTGTTTCCGTTACGTTACACTCCCATTGCCTTTAATGTTCGTCACCACCGTCCACCGGGCGTGTCCAGTTTCCGGCGAGACTTGGTATCGTTATTCACATCCTCCTTGAGGTTTTATAGCCTTAACCCCGGCTTCGTTCGTTCTCCTTGGCGCGCACATTCCCTCGTAAAACGTGAACACATTTGATGAGAATCATGATGAATTCTTATGTCTTTCAGCATGACTGCAAACTATGGGAAATATCTATATACTGCGATTTTCTTAACATTACCCCTGACAGGAATCATCTGTTGACAGTTTCATCCAATCGGGAGCTTGAACGTCACCATAGTGACGTCCCTGTAGCGAAATATAAGCTTCGGATTGGATGGCAGCGAAACAGGTGATTCCAGTCAGGGGCAAAGTTACAAAAATCGCAATAAAGATCACTGTAAAAGCTAATGAACTTCCTCTTATAGCAGGGGTCCTCAAACTACGGCCCGCGGGCCACATGCGGCCCGCCGAGGACGTTTATACGGCTATGGTTTAAAGATTTTTTTCTTAAAATCCGCACATTTTTTTTATTATGTGTTAGGGTGTCTAGGGATGGCAAAAAAATCGATAGTTTTAAAACAACGATGTTTTCCACCAGAAACATCGATATTTTGCTTTCGATGTTTTCTTCACATCGATATTTTGTTGCCAAAACATCGGTGTTTTTTTTAAAATTATTTTTAATAAAGCAATATCGATGATTTGCGTTATCCTCTTTACCACGCTGTACATTTCGCCAGCGCACTCTGAGGAATTTTGGGATCTGCTCGCGTTATGACTGTATGTTATCGGTAGGCCTGACATTGCCTGAACTCTGCCTTTCAAGGCCTGTCTTCACGATGGATATGTCACGGTACCTCGAGTCTTTCTCAGTCATGCCGCTAGATATCGCATGATCACGACCGTATCAAACAGTGCCTACGACCATGCGACATCTAGCGGCAGGACCGAGAAAGACGTGAAATGTCGTGTGATCGGCCAAAGGGGCTTGAGAGGCAGAGTTAGAAAAATCGCACTATATAGACCGGCCCTCCGACGGCCTGAGGGACAGTGAACTGGTCTCCCGTTTAAAAAGTTTGAGGACCACTGTCTTATAGCATTTGTATATGCGCGCTGTGTCGTCGAACTGGTGGTGCCCTCTCGTGTTGGAAACAAGTTTGAACGCTCTGCTTTGAGTGCGATCTAGCTTCGTATGTAGGCACTAAAGCGTCTCTAGAGCAGTTCTATATGTGTGTATCCTTGCGAATTTTCATCTCAACAACCGCTAAGAATCAGAATCCATTGTCGAAAGGCTAAAGAAGAAATTTGTAAATTCAAAGTACTCCATGCCCTAATTGGAAGATTAAGATATACATTTTTTATTATAACGTTAAGGACTAGTTTCGATCCGTTTTACTCACTGAACTAACGAAACGTTTATTTGTGTAACGAAAGTTGAATAACGAAACGTATTTGTGTAACGAAACGTTTATTTGTCCCAATCCACCATTTTGTTCATGTGACCGAAGACTATCTGATTCTGGTAAGATCAGGCGACAAATAACTGCATCACTGCATTCAAGTTCCTTCAATTTCTCTCATGCGTGTACTTATTTCAAATACTGCAACCGTGTGAAATTACGTCAGACGCACGCGCGATATCGTAGATTCGCGATATCGCTATCGTAGATTACTCCACTTGACACGAGAGTAAAGCAAGGGTGTAGTCATAGTTAATGATATAGGATTAATACAACCGGCATAACAGTAGAGCTACTAGAATACTCAGTATGTCGCGGGATAATACAAGTGTGAAGTTCGTGTGCTTCACACAGCAATAGATTGCTGGAAGTTTAATATCGATGTATTATAAATTACGAAGTAAATGTGCATACTTATGTATTTCGCACCAAACTAAATATTCAAAATCTACGATCTAGAGATATCAAATAAAAATAATTCACATCAGAGCTAATTTTGGCTGAAATACTATCTTCTAATATCAAGTAAAATTTGACAACAAAAATCGTTGATATATAACGAAAATGACCTTTCAGTTTTTTCATGTTTGTGCTGTAGTGTTGCTCCGTTCCGTAATGTTACTGAGCATCCAATTCTGACTTTATTGGAGATTGATCGCAATAAAAATGCTTATAACTAGAAAACGGATTTCTATGATTTTACATATTTTGTCTGATGCTTCAGGGCATAGGTAAGTGAAATTTCTTGACATCTGGTTAGAATTGGATGCTATGTAGATTAATATGTTAGTGCATATTTAGCCAATTTTCCCTGTTGATGCATGTTCGTGAAATTATAGGGCATATTTGGCATATTTAATTAAAATAGAGACATCTCTAAAACGTTTCAACTTTTCATATGATCTAGTTATTTGTGAGCGGTTATCGAACACAAAGAGTTGTCACAATTTGCGTTTTTTTCTTTTCTATAGTTGATAAAATACTTGTGAAAAAAAAGGAAAATTTCTTGAGATATTTTTTTAAACCAGGTAGAAGAAACGCTACAAGACATAAAATGTACTTCACTAAGGTGGATATTTACTGTAATTATTTCTCCCGCAAAGTAAGGTAGATTATATTCTGTATACACAATTTTTTTTCATTCCAAGCATGCTTCTCTTGAATTTTATCAAGAAAGGCTAATGCAGGAAATGAAATATTGTTACTTTTAATTGCAAATTAAAGTGAATTATTGAGAATTTTAAGGTCATAAATGAATATTTTTAAAAACGTTTCCAGATTTTTTTAGGGCTTAAAATACCTCTCCCTACTTATAACAAGAGTACAGATTTTACATATTACATATTTTCACGTAATTACATATTTACATACACGTAATTACGTTATATTATCACGTAATTACATATTTTTGTCTTCCTACTTACCGTTCTCAAAATTGTAATCTTGGCGAATCATTGCTCTCCTAACACAATATCCAATTTTTTCGTTACACATTTTTATATATTTAGTACTATATTACATATTTCACATATTTTGCTGGTTTCACAACGTATTTTCTTATTCTATCAATTTTCTTCAATCTTATTACATAATTTTCATGAAAATTATTTTTTTAAAAAATAGCATTTTCCCTTACATTATTGGTAAAATCTAGATCTCAAAAGTATCATTGACACTGCGTTTTGTGACCTGTAACCTTAATTTCTGAGAAAAATTTGCAAAGTCCTGGATTACAATAGATGAAGCTTTTACTACTGAAAGTTGTATGATGCAAAGTGTGCATAAACTTGTGCTCTCCAAAATGTTTTTAAAACTTTTATTAATTTTAAAATGTATTTAGGACATTTTTCTAAATGTAATTTTGTTCTGTGTACATTTTTTTAATTAGAGAATTTTAATATTACATATTATATCCGATTTTACATATTGATTACATATTCTTACTGTTTTCATTACATACTTATGTACATATTTTGACGTTCAATACTACATATTTTCTGGTCTCTTCTTATAGCAATCAAATTTAATATTTAAAAAGGTAGTGATAGTTAGAAATTGAAATATCATTTCAAAGATTTCAAATCTTGAGTAGAGAAGAAAATGAGTAAAAGCAATATCAAAAGAGAGAGAGAGGAAGGAGGAGGAGAAGAAGAAGAAACCAGAAATATAAATACGAGAAGGTGAAAACAGGAAAGGCAAGAAGGAAATGAAAAGAGTAAAAAACTGAGAGAAGGAAAGGAGAACGTGAAAGAAAACAAAGGGAAACGGGGGAAGGAAACGAAAAAAAACAACAACCCAAAAGCGGATAACCCGAGGATAGCAAGAGCGCTGGCGAGCGGATGCGCGCGATCTCTACGCGGGCGAGTGCGATCTAGGTCAGGGGCGCGGTGCTGCAGTGCCATTCCGCGGCGGCGAACACGTAGCCGTAGCCGTTGCTTCACCTACCATCTATAGGCGACGGCAGCGGTGCGGTGTGGCGCGGCGCGGCAGGGAAATTGCATCAGAGCCGCCCGCGCCGCTCGGAGCGTCTGCAGCCGGCGCGCGGCGAACTGGAGAGAGGCCGTGGGCGAACAGCGACGCATCGGTGGGTGGGAGGCACCCTTTACTTCCTCTCATATTCATTTCCTGCTATGGGCGAAATAGTTACTACCTCTCCCATCTATCCTATCAATAAGGCGTTCACACTCCGGGACTAGCCCGGACCGCTAGTAGCTCTGAGCTGGCAGAGTGGCCCTGCGAGGCTTCATTGGGGAGGTGGGGTGCTGCGTTCCGGCATATCCCGATACCTGCCCAAAGGTGTACTTCAGTGCCCGCGGGGGTGCAGATTATAAATGTCCACAATATAAATGTGGAGTAGTAGCCCACACGGTCCTGCTATCGTATCCATGCGTTGCTCATTTTAGCAAGGAACTGAGTTCTTAGAGTGGTTAACAGATAACACTAAATCAAGGTAAAATATGAGAATTTAGTATTTCCCACACAAAAAAATGGAGAAATTGTCTTTTATTTAAAAAATTGCTATTGCATTTCCATATTCTGGAAAATATATCTTCTTTGACGAATTGTCATTCTACTTTCCCGAACCTAATCGAAAAAACTGAATGAGATTTGAAGTGAAACTTAAGTTTCCGAAATCACTTACTTTGCCAACAGCGAGATAACTTCTAAAAAGTTGCCAAGGTGAATTGGAAAGACACAAACACTCCAAAACTATCCAAATAATTGTAATAAAATGTGTAACAAATTAATTCCCAAATGCCGGCACAGTAATTTAGTTTCTGAGTATTTATTTGTGCAGGAACATCCATGCGAGTATATTCTTTAGTGCGGGAAATTTTGCAGATAGTTCCTAAGCTCGTGCAATGCCTTTGGCCTTAGTCCTTGGTGCGGTCGCCTCCGCCGCTGGCACTGCGCCACCCCGCCGCTCGGCGCGGCGGAGAGGAGGAAGAGGAGTGGAGTGGAGCGTGGTCGCGCGCGAGGTCGGCCCCGAGGAGGATTAACGCGGATCAATTGGGAAACCTGCGCGGGACTTCCGATCACTTCGAGGTTCTAGAAACAGGCCAGATATTCACGTCTCCAGATGATTCAATCTCGAAACATTCGAATGCTAGGAATGATTCGCTGAAGAATGAAATCAGGATGGGCTTGATTTTTGATTGATTCGTTCGTGTTTCCGGGCGCGTCAACTACGTAGGTCATTAGCCCCGTACGTGTAGTGCGTGTTTTTCTCGATAGGTGGCGGCGATTTTTCCCCGCTGGATGGCGAGATCTGACGCTGACCTACGCTTGACTATACTGCGATTTTTGTAACAGCGTCCCTGACAGAAATCAGCTGTTTCGCTGCCATTACCGCTGCCAGGGTTTCCCCTCTACCAGGTATCATCCACCAACGGGACACCGCCCAACCGGGACACGCTGTAAACTCCCGACCGGTCTCCCGGCATATGTGGTAGTGTAGTGCATGTTAGTGTGTGTGTGTGTGTGTGTGTGTGTGTGTGTGAGAGAGAGAGAGAGAGAGAGAGAGGGTAGAGGATAGGACAAGGAAGAGGAAGGAAAGATCACGGTCGTGGCCTGTTTGATACGGTATAGTTCCGCTATTCCCCTGGTGTTGATCGGAGAAACCATGGACAACTACCGATGAGAGCCGGACGCTAGAATTCTCCTCCAGACAACGACTGAATTCGACCTAGCTGACAAGCTAGTGTCGAAAATCCTGCCGCAGTCGGGACTCGAACCTAGGACCTCCCGGTCAGAGGGACTGCAATGACATCAGTTGATGCATTGAGCCATCTCTTCCGGAGGGCTTGACTTTAATACATCAATGAAGAAGAAAATGGGTTTAGCAAAAATTAAGTTTTTTAAACTCTTAAAGGTAAAATAGTACTAAAGGAATTTAACAAAATATATTTGTAGAATTTTTCTGATCTAAGGCACTTCATGTCTTTTTGACTTGTAGTGCAAAATGGCGCCATACACCAAAAAGTTCTTTCAACAATAATGTAATTGGGTAATTCTCAAAACGTCCCCTGTTTTCCAGAATTTGCCTTCTCATTTGACTCACATTTTTATTTTGACCTACACCATTGCCACCTAACTTATCTTGAGATCTATCATTTCAGAAATAATGTTACTGAATATCAATTCTAAACGCTTTATTAGTTTATTTTTTTAATAGAACTCATTTGGTGCCACGAATGCCTTGAAAAGGATCTTACCCACTAAGATGATAGAAATTGGCCCAAGGAAAATCAAGGTGAATGTTTTGAACAATATTTTTGATTGAAAAATAATTAACTACTTTTGAATTCTCTAACTACTTCAGCTCTTCGTAGACAACGAAAAACTTTTTTAATTGTAATTTTTAGTTTTTATTCTTAGATTTGAAACATAGAAATTAAAAATAGTTACAAACTCCTCCAAAATACAATAGCTGACGTCATCTTAACAGACGTATGCTTCTAAATCCAGCAGATTTTGGGGTCTTCATTTTGCCTGTGGGGTGACACTTAAATATTGAAAAGAAAGTATTTTTAAAATTTAAAAAAATTCTAAAGACATTGATTTTTAGAACACATTATCACATGGTGACATTTTTTAAATATGTTGTAAGGCTTTTCAGTTTTTCGAAGGCAAAAAAAAAACAAACAAAACAGTATCTCAAACCATGTTTTATTTCTTAAGAAGGTGTGGTATCTGGTAAAACATTTTGACATTTTGTTTCAGTTTCTGACAACAGAATTTACGTAAAAGTGGTAAAATCTAAAATGGGGGATCCAATGAAAATTTTATGTTCATATGAGAATTTTCTTGATCGAAAATTACGAAAAAGGGGCTATTTGTCCACAATATGCAAAGAAAGAGATTTTCAAAGTGATGCGCCACTCAGAAAAATCTGCCAAAAAAATCATTGCTGTAAAGTTCATTAAAATTAACAAAACAATAATTAAACGTTTGATTTACTTTAGTTTAGTGTAAAATATGAATTTATTTGTGAGCGTTAGATTAAGTTCCGGAGAACAAGAAAAAACTCTGAAGAGGCTTTGGACCATTTTTTTCTATAATATTTTCTGTATAATTTATATACTTGGAAACGAGAAAAATAAAAAAAGGTGCTTTTTCATTTGGTGAAGAAATGAGGGGGGCACGAAGAAGGCATTTTTTAACTCTAAAAATAGTTGTAACGGTTCATTGGAATTTTCGGTGCATTTTATCCCCCTTAACCAGAGATTGAGTAATCTTTCAAAAAAAGCCATAATATCCTGGAATATTAAATAAAACTAAGTAATGAAACTCTATTTTTGATATTAATAGTTCATATTTCTTTTTTTAACTATCAGCGGCGAATCTACGGATGACTGCACACGGATGACACGAAAACTAAGTAAACTTAAGCAGGTCACGAGAGCAACCGGAATTTTCACGGCCGTATGCCAAAAGAAGCAAAACACGTAACAAAGTAGACAAAAAGACATCTATGAGAATATGTTAGAACCGTGACAATAAGCTTAAAAAATGACCCCACCAGCTACTCTGAGAGATAGAGAGACAAACGAGAGCTCTTTGAAATTAAATCATTGATGAGCAATTCAGAATTTTTTATTAACTGAAAACTACTTTGTATTCCGAAACTAGTAATGGGTGTCGTGAAAATCGTGAAAATTGTAAGGTATACACCATGATTTTCAGGCCATGCTCCAGATTTGCTATTTAATCTCGCCGATCGCTGGTACGTGCCTGGGGAGGTGACAGACGGGTCCCTCTCTCCCTCAGTACCTTCTCCTTAAATCCAATTTAAAAAGTGTTCAGAACACAACGGTTACCCTTTGAATCTAACTCCCGTGACCAACATAGAGACAGGCATATTCCTGTGAGATGGTGCCCTTTAATAGTTAAATAAAAAAACATGTCTAAAAAAAAGAGAATAAAACTCACGCTGGTTCAGATCTGCGTACTTCAAAAATGAACATTTAATTCTTTATTTTGAAAATGAAACATTAAACGCTTACAGAAGGGTAGAGGGACCTAAAGTTTTTTGATTTTTTTACTCTTTGTTAATAAATCTTACCTTAATATCCATTAAAATTATTTTGAGGCATTCCTTTACACAATTCAAGCCTGTAGGTTTTTGTTCAATTTATCTTTTCTTAAAAAAGCACTCTACTTTTAAAGCGGCGTTTGTTTACATTTGAGAGAGATACATATTATGAGAGAGAGTGAGAAAGAGATAAAACGCGCGCGCGAGAGAGAGAAGATAGAGAAAGAGCGTTTTTTAATGACCCGACTTTTTATTATAATTTATAGGATTTCATTAAGCCATCTTCATAACAATGCGCCTAACCATATTGTCCCGTAAAATATTCTCAAAATTACATAAAATGCAAACAAAACTATTAAAACACTCCAAAACGACGAAAATGCCATAAAAAATCATAATGTTTCTACGAATATTTGCATAATGCGTAAAAGTGAATGAGTGAATTTCCTCTGAACTTAATTCCAAACGTTGTGCTAGCATTCCCTCGTAATCGTTAACTTCCTCGTGTTCTCACTTCTTTCATATTGTCAACATTATCTGTTGCATAAAATTGGTTTTGTGACCTTCGGGCTGTAAAATGACCACAAAGAATGCACTCTCAATGTTCTTTCATAGACATCATTGCGGTAATGTTGTGGTTTACCTCGCTGGAAGTTTTCATCACTATGATGGAGCATGAACAATAAGTAGTGACGATTAAATTAAATGAATCGTGGTTGTTATTTTCCTTCAGAGTTGAATTACGTATGTACCAGAAATAACTTTTCATAAGTAGGTCACTTTCTGTACGATCTGACTAGTGCGTAATGAGGCAAACCCAGATGTCAGATGTCATATTTTTGTCGTTCAATCCGAAAAAAAATATTTAAAAAATTACTAGACAACTGAGAAAATATACGGTTATACTTTTAAAGTAATACTACAGTAATTGGATGTATTCAAGGTAAAAAATCAATTCGTGAAGCCTGAGAACAAAAATAGTGCTGTATCGTTGTTCGAACAAGTTCCGACCATTTTGTACGGCATGTGGAACGGAGTGAAACAGCGGTCGGTTTTCATGTTTCAGCAGAGTATGGATTATATTCTCCTTTCCCATTCCATTCCGACAACATTTTATGAATCTTATGTTATTACATCAAATATTGCCCACTTTCATTTCAGATTATGATTTCCTCTAACAGAATGGTGTAAAATTTCTTCTAACGCCTGAAAAATGAGGAATAAAATATTCAAAACCCTGAGTTACCTTTTCTAACTACTTGTTCTTCTTAACTTACTACTGCAATGCACTCTAATTGAAACCGACAATGCTCCACAACAAGTACTCGTGCCGCGACAGTAATGAAAAATACCTGCGGGTTTTGAAGCTCTTAGAGACGTCTCACAGGAAGTTCAATGAGATTCTACTCTACAAGGAAACTGCTCAAATTCGGAGCGTCGGCCATAGAAGGTAAAACAAGGAAGCGAGTGTTCAGTTCCCGCCTTGGCAACATTCTCCACATCGCAGTGACACGTCAGGGTCGTGGGCAGGGCGCATGCGCAAGACCGCTACTTCTTTGGAACTTGAGCGAAAGTTCTCTAACCTCTGAAAGCCCGAAACTGCAGATCCCCGAGTAAAGCTGACCTATTTCCGAGAAAAATGTAGTGCAAGTTCGTCTTATTCAATGACGGTGTTCCTATGTGCTCCCCAATTTAGGCAATTGATATATTTCGACATTCGCATAATTTAATTCATTATAAAATTACAGCCCAGTGTAATATTGACAAAACATACAAAAATATTAGTCATTCTTTTAAGTATTAATATTACTTTAACAAAAACGAAACTCTGAAAATGCTTTAAATATTAAATATAATATTGTATTATCTCTGAACAACTAAATTGAAGACATTGTCCTCTCCTCTGAAAGCATTTATATACCACTAGAGCGAGGGAATATACAGCCCTCGTAATAAAAATGAGAGAGAAATGAGCTATTTGTATGCGTTTTTAGATTTGGAAGAAAAAATATATAGGACAATGCGGGTATCGTAAGAATTCAGAAGCCTTGCGGCGGAGAGGACGATAACCAAAGTGCATGTGGCCTCTAGCTGTCATTCACGGAATTAGGACAACGTGCCCCAATTGCTCTGCAGCCCGCGTTACATTCGTGCAGGGGGGGCTGCGTACACGACGCACTCGATTCACACGATGCCTATGGAGGATAGAAAGGTATGATTGATTGTTAGTGATTTCGGATGCGTCAACTGCTAAGGTCATTAGTCCCGGAAGTGCAGTGCATTTCCCCTCGGGCGGTGGCAATGATCATCCCTCACTGGGTAGCGAGATCCGGCGCCGACTTGCCGTCAGCTAGTGGCTTTTTCCCTATCAGCGAGGCACTGCCCGAATCGAGACAAGCTCCAATCTTCCGACCGGTCTCTCGGCATGTGTGGTTGTGTAGTGCTTGTTAGTGTAAGTGTGTGTAAGTAAGGGGTTAGGATAGGGCAAGGAAGAGAAAGGCAAGATCCCGCGCGGTCCGTGGCCCGTTTGTTAGGAAACTGCTCCGGCATTCACCTGGTGTTGATCGGAGAAAAACGGGAAAACTACCGATCATCTGGCGCCGCCAGAATTCTCCGAATTCGACCTAGCAGACAAGGTGGTGTCGAAAATCCCATCACCGACAAACCTCAGACCTCCCGTTTGGAGGCACTGAAAGTAAGCTTATGACGTTCCTCCCCTTCCCTTTAAGAGTTTTTTTCTCTGTTGCGCTTAACAGACATCTTACTCGTAAATCTTACCGCAGAAACGCGAACCTAATAAGAATATTTTTCTGAGTTTTTATAAAGGGATTAATAGAAGAAAATCTTTCAGCTTTATTTGACTCGAGCACTCCGCAATATTTATTGGCTGTGAGCCACACGGAGATGCGGAATCATGGTGTTGAATACATCCGAACGGTGAAGTGAAATGGCAATTCACTCAGGCAGGCAATGGAACTCAGTTCAGACAATTCTTTCACTCTTAGACAAAGTGTCTGTTCTTACCCTCGTTTCCCCTGCTGGAGTAACGACGGCAATACGAGGGTAGAAGGCAATCCCGTGTTGGAGACAATATAAAGGGTTAAGTTCGTAGGCACACGATGTTTCGGGAATCACTGCTACAGTAACTTCGCTGCTGTATGCTCACTTATTCGACAATAAACCAAAATAAACTGGGAAAATATGCTAATGGGTTAAAATATTTGAATAGATTTAACATTTACAAAATTGAGAGCAAAAATGTTTTTATTTACACTGAAAATTGATCTGTTGTACATTCAAAGATTTATCCATCTCTTGATCGATTAATTGATGACATTTAGAATTATTGCCTCTTTCAATGTTATCTTCTTATACATTTTCCAGTCATGATTTGCATATGCTCTCTTTTATTTAATTCGAAGATACACAGCCGTTGTAAAATGTATAAGACAATTAATTTACACACGTGAGTAATTAATTAATTACATTCGTTTGTGTATTTTTAATTTATATTTCACTTTAGTTTATTTTCTTTAAATTGTTACTCTTTTCATTTCAACTACCTCTCCTACAATTGTTGACAATGCATCTCCAAATTTTTAAAAATTGTCATCACCCTCGTGTAGTTCCAACCGTGAATTCACCCTTTCCAGAAAAGCGCTAAACTATTTTCCTCTTTGGGTTCCGAAAGAAAGCCATTGGGTGCACGCCTCAAGGGAGGCGCGCATCCGAGAGTAGCTGTTTGTTGGCACTACGTCTCTGGTTGCGTGCTCATGTAGTGTTGAGGATGTTTCCCGCAGTAGGCTTGCGGTGCGAAGGGGCAAGGTTCCGTTGGGGCGGTCTCGGCTGAGGCTTTCGTGGCCGTTGATCTCCAGGGATGGGCGTGCCCGCGCACGCACGGACGTGAGCGCGTGAGCACGATGAGGCTAACACTTGGACACGCCCCGAGCTAATGGGCTCACACAATTTCTTCGTTTGGGGACACCGACGTCAGCCAAGGAGGGAGGCGAGAGAGCCAAGTAATACGAGATTTTCGAAGACAACCATGTGAAATCTATCTGAAAGGGGTCCAACTCTCCTGTTACTTGTACTTTTCCCAATATCTCCGGAAGTTTTACGTTCATTTGGCATCACGTTTTTCATTTCATCACAACTTAGTGTTATTTAAAAGTAAAATATTGTTAACAACTTCATGATTTCTAACAAAAATGAGTGACACGAAGTAGAATATAGGTACTCGTATATAAATATACGAGTACCTATAGTAAATAAAACCATTGAATTTAGAAAATACTGATTCATGTTCAATTCAATTACTGGATTTACCATATATATATATATATATATATATATATATATATATATATATATATTTCACAAGCTTTCAAGATAATCTAAATAACCTTCAAAAGGCAGTTACATTGGGATATGAAGGTAATTACCGCATGTTATAACTTGTGCAAGTCGCAATTTGTCCCACGATTCTGAGAAAATAATTTTCCATTTGATATTTTCATCCTGTGGAATAACCCCAATAATTCTCAAGCACCAATGAAACAAATTCTAAGACGCAAATCTCGTATCACTGCTATAGCTTTCACACTAAGTTGTGACCCATTTCTCTCAAGGAAGTACGCAGATACCCCAGCGGTTTTCTGTGATACATATGAGAACAGTGGTGGTGTCGGTAGTGGTTCCACTTAGAAGTCGACACTGAGAATATATCACCGGAAATGATATACACAGTTACTGATACAAGAGCTCAAAATCTAGCACACCTCGAGAATTAACAAAGAGTAAACAGCAAGAAATCACATTCACAACAAAGATCGTTGACTATTGTTTTCCCTCCGTTTTGTTCAGCGTATTTTCAGAAGTTTCCGTCTTTTTTATTGAACTGGTTCAAACATTTCTACAAGTGAACATTTTCATAATTATATAAATATTTATTTTAATGCCTATCCTTTTTAACGTACAGCATCTTCAGAGAACCGATATAAATAAGTAAATAAAATTATAAAATACAATTTTTAGAAATGTAAAATGATAAAAAACAAGCGAATTATTTGAACGACCTTCTCCACTTATATTTTGTGAATTGTGTAGTGATATGTTAACTTTAATATTTCCTTATTTGATTTCTTCCAATTAGCTTTTCATGATAAGTGTTACTGGGTCAAGATCGTATACTAAGTTACTCGTAAGTGGAACGTCTTGAATTTAAACGGATTGCTTTTTCATAACAAAGAAACGTTTACTGAACTGATGTTGAGACTGAATTAATAAGACCGGTGAGATTGAGCTAATTTTTTGGAGGTACATATGTTTCCTTTTTCATTAGTTTATTTAAGGTTTCTATTCTTAGCGTCAATATCATTGATATTATTAATCTAGCTCAAAGAGAAATCCATTTTCCAAAAATAAAATTTCTGTATTCCTTGAAAAGAAATCATTATCTTGAAATTAAGGTATTCTAACTGACACTAGTCATTAATTTCAAGCAAAACTCTCCTGCATCAAGAGAAACAGATATCAATTCTTTTTTAGGGATTTATTGTTCTCGGTTATGTACTTATAAATGTACTGAGTCATATGACTTGTACACTGTTTTATATGCAATGAACAGGATTTAATTTTCAGTAGTAGTTTTCGATTAGGTGTTATCATCGTATCGGCAGTTAAGAAACATCCTGACCTTCACCGTATAGATATAGACACATCGATTTAACATGATTTAATCACCAAATTAAAACAAAAATAAGCATTAGAAAATCAAACAGCGACTTATGAAGCATAATATTGACATAGTACTTATGTATGAAAAGTGTAGAGTTAAAATACTTAGGGACCAAATTGTGGTGATGTTGGTATTTACAATGAAAACTACTACGATTGGGGGAAGTCAGTGTAATTGAGGTGAAGGGGAATGCCATGTTATATCACAGGCACTGTTCCTCCCCCGTTGGAAGTGAGAACCTGCCCCGACCTACAGGTATATGTCCGCTTTTGAGGTTTTTCCTCTATCAGATATCTCTTTCAGCGGAGCACCACTCCCGCGGGACAGGCTCGAAGCTCTTAAAATGTGTGATAGTGTAGAACATGTAAGTGGACAAAGATGAGGGCAAGGATGAGGAAACGCACGAATCGCGCAGGATCGCGCATGGTCCGTGACCCGTTTCTTAGGGTACTGCACCGGCTTTCGCGTGGTAGTGTTCGGAGAAACCTCGGAAAACTACCAATCAGAGAAACCGGCCACTGGAATTCTCCTCCAGTTAGTGGTTCAGTTCGACCCTGGGACCTCCCGGTGTACGAGGCCACAAAGATTGTTGTTGTTGCTGAGCTATCGCAGCCGGTGGTGGTGGTGGTGGTGGTGGTGGTGGTGATGGTGGAGTTGGTGGTGGTGTTAGTGGTTTGGTGGTGGTGGTGGTGGTGGTGGAGATGGTGGTGGTGGTGGAGGTGGTGGTGGAGGTGGAGGTGGTGGTGGTGTTAGTGGTTTGGTGGTGGTGGTGGTGATGGTGGTGTTATTAGTCTGATGTGATTGTGTAGTGGTGGCGGCGGCAGCGAAAGTGAG
Source organism: Acheta domesticus (assembly GCA_031308135.1). Classification (NCBI taxonomy): domain Eukaryota; kingdom Metazoa; phylum Arthropoda; class Insecta; order Orthoptera; family Gryllidae; genus Acheta; species Acheta domesticus. The sequence goes on along the minus strand of JAHLJT010009436.1, from coordinate 135,113,905 downwards.
GTGGTGGCGAGGACACGTTAGAGCGGCTGCGCATTACTCGCCCGCGGGTGTTGACGTCGCACATAGCGCGTGCCATGCGTGACGAATGCCGTGACACGCAGAGGGCGTGTAGATTTGGAGGCGGCCCAACGACCGCGGGGCAGTGGCGATGGCGGAAATGGCGATGAGAGCAGGCGAGGCGCAACTAACAACACGTTTCGCGGCAGGAATAGAACCGCATGGAATATATGGACCGTTCACATGTCCTCCGGACTTCTGGGCTTCGAATGGCGAGATAGAGAAAACACACATTTAATCCAACACAATTTGAAAATCTTGGATTTCTTTTAATGGACTTTCATATTTTCTCTTCCGGTATTCTGTCTTCTATTTTCTTATTCTTAAGTACGGTCTCTTCAGCTTCCTTTCCTAATAATGTCCGTTTCTTCTCGATTATACTTTTTTTGTGTTTTATTATTCAATAAAATAATCCCCTCTTGTTGATTTACAAGTACAAGCAAAGTCAGGCACATATGTATGAAGAAATCATTTTATTAAAAACAAAATGTGACCCTAAGAAATATTAGTGTTTGCTATGTAATGTTTCATTAAATCGATTATTATGAATAAATGCCCTTGAAATAGTCTTGAACCTGCCAACTAATTTATCATAAGTAATTTCTTTTTAAGACAAGATAGTAATTACTTATTACGTGCGAGATTTGTTCAATAAAACCATTTAATTTTTTATTTCCTCAGTCTGACATAAAAATCGAATACCATATTGCCAGATTGAGTTTATTCTAAAGTTAAATTAAATCTTAGGAACTAAATGTAACTGTGTCCCATTATTAGAATGATTAAGCTGTGTAGAACAACCGGTCATTATTAAGAAGAGATAGCAAATGTTTGATAATAGATTAAGGAGGTAGAAATATTACTCAAAACAAACTTATTTGATATTACCAAAATTATTTGTTTAGGCTTGCTTTGGGCTTAGACAAGCTCCCTCATGGATATAGCTCTTTCTTTCGTCCAACAAAAACAGTGTCCCAAAGCATTCACGTACGCACGCATACATTTACACACATGTAGTGCACTTACACGCAAATACCCCCGCACGCATGCACGCACGCACGCACGCGCACACACACACACACACATACACACACACACACACACACACACACACCGAGCATCCCAAGCGATTCAATATCAAACCTTGACACCGAGACATTATGGCGTTTCCACCTCAGCCGCCTTGGCTGTTCGACTGGATAGTCAATCGCTCTTCCGCATGATTATCGTGATTTGACATTAAACAAAATTATCCACTTCATATTTTAACATGTTTACCCGGTTGCACTGGTGAATGCCGTTGGGTACAACCTTTTGTAGTTGTACTATTTTACTTCGGTGCGGACCAACCACAGAATTCTTTTGCTTTACACCCGCCTCTCCCTCCGATTTGAGTGCAGGCATTCAGTAGCTAAGCCTGTTTTAGAAGTGCACAGTTTCGAACAGTCTTAAAAATTCATGCATTCCAAATTTTTCTTATAAGCTCTTATGCTTAGTTTAGGATATACGTGTCTATTTCGTTTAGCAAGTATTTCTCTGTTTTACTATTCACAATACACAAATCAATTTAATGAAAATACAAGAAAGAAATTGGCATTTGATGTTTCAAACGATGTTCCGTAAAGTTTCCAACACAAGGCTTGCCTCTGAAAAAGAGCTTGCTAGAAGATACGGTAGCCAGTCGGCGCCAGCGGCAAAATCTTGGGATTTCCCCGACGCCGCGCTACACGTGCCACCCTGCTGCACTCGTGCCAGTCCCCGCACGCCTACCCCCTCCACTCTCCTCCACGGCGCCGCCCGCTTCCTCCCCGTCCACCACTTCCGCTCCACGCGCCGAGAGATGCTCTTACAAGGAATCACTCGGCCAATGTTAATTATCGGCTCCAAAGGATTGCAGTGCGTGTGCTCGAGTCGGAATGACAGACGGAACGGAAAATCCCGAGAGAACATGCAGCTCGTTACTGGAAGTGATGTCATTGACAGGCAGTCTCATCAATGTGCGTGTGCTCAGTTGGAGCGGATATAAAACCATGATTCAATGATATTTATGAAACTCCTATATTTTCTCACTTAACCATAAGGTATTAACTTTGTTTTCAATATTTATAAAATATTTAAAAGAATTATTTTAGTTTTTTATTGTTCGCCAACTTTATGTATCAATCAATCAATTAATAAATGTGTGATCTTTTTTTCTGTTGTCTTAATTTATAAATGTAATTAAAAAGTTTTCACATTATTAATTTTTATTGAAATTCTTATAATTATTATTTTAATTATTTAAAAATTATTTTGCTTAATTTATTAAAACATATTTACTGAAAAATATTAAAAGAGAACTTCTAAAATTCGCGTTCGCACGAAAACAACTTACCTATTTCCGTATTTTTTGTTCAATGAAATGAGTATACTGTGTCATATTGCTACTATTTAACGGGATTCAGTGTATCATACTAAGCATAACATCTAAAATGTGACAGATCAAGAGTCATTGCATTTTCGACTATTTTCAAGTAATTTGACTCACTGCATCAAGACGTTTGGCGGTTCAGTTTACGTATCAGAATACTAAAATTCATGACTTTTTTTCTTAAGGCAATATATCGGTGCGTTTATGAAATATCAAAAAAAATGGCAATTTTTGTTTTGTTTTTTATTATCTCCATTCCTTCTACTTTCAGATTATGAAACAATTTTCGGAATTGATAACATACGTATTTGTAACATCGTATTCAAGGCGTAACGCAATCATTTAAAGGTCCATACACAAGTGAGCGCGGTCACTTTAAGGTTTGGAACTGTCATTTCCTGAACTATATTTCTATACCCCTGATGAAGACTTGCAACTTACATACATATGTGTGCACCGTATTGCCTAACATCTGAAGACAGGTTTAAAATGTGTTGCAGAATGGAGAGCCAGGAAAGTAACTCTAAATGGAAATAACATGGCAACTTAATATAAGAGCTTCAAATAGCTTTTTCTCATATACACGTTTTTCAACATAATATTACCATAATGCTCCTTGCAATGCAAATTCCATTAAATTTGTCTGAATTTTCTATTAGTAAGATGTGTCAGTAAGAGTGTAAGATGTAGACTTATGAACTGATAAAACGACATTTTTGATATACCTATTCATACCCACATAATTAAATATTTTGTTGAACCTCCTTACAAAAATCAAAGGAAAAAAAGCGTATCAATGTCTGCAGCTTTTTTTTATAAACGAATCAATAAACTTTTTAAAAAGTTTGGAGCAAACCTTGTGGAACAAAAATAACATTCTAAGAGTAAATGGTTCACTGATTCATCGCAGAGAGCTTCTTAATAATTTCATTAAAAATTCTTTTAAATTTTCAATATCTACTGAATGATGAAACGTTCAAATTTTGCATTTAATATCACAATTGTGTTATTCAAATATGCAACATTCCAAATTAGTAGGTTATGAATTTCCAATTTTATCATTTTTCGGTGATAATTGTCTTAACAAGAAACATCAATGTCAATGTGATTTATCAAGTACTTATTAGCTGAGTTAACGTTGCGACGGTTAAACTTGTAGCGGTTCTGAATAAGTTGTTATTTAGTAAATAATATTTACTTCGAAATAAAAAAAGATAAACAGAAGAAATTACGATGTCCATAATGATGACCTGCTTAAGTACAATAACTGTTAAATCACTATCGATTTACCGTTAAATTATAATTTTATGACGTTCAGACGATGTGAAGTATTGGAAAATCCCAGGAGACGGAGATTGCCATGAAACCGTGCGTGACGTAATGATGATGCATGACGAAAGTGAACAATGACCTTGTGATTATTATGGAGTGAAGATATATAACCCATGAGTATCTCGTATGCATCATGATTCATGACACATGTACAGCAATTAGCATTAAAATAAAATACTGTGTTGTATAATTTGCTTGTTCTCAAAGATTAGTTTTGCAATATGTAGAGGTTCTTTTCTTGTTGAAGTCAGTCATAAAATTACTTCCTATTTCGTAAATTTGATTTGATTTTATGTACTACGAAAGGATATAAAGTTATACTATGAAATAATACTTTTAATGTACGATTTGGTGTTCCTAAAGTAAGAACCCATAGTTTGATTGATGATTAATCATATCTTAAACGTCCTTTGTCCAAAATAAAAATTCAATACTAATGAAGTTATAACAGAAGGATTTTTAAGGATATTCACAATCATTTTATTGTAGAATATAAATAAATCAGATGATAAAAGTATCTCTATGAAATTGGATAAAAATACTTTATTCTAAACTAGGCTCAGAAAATGCTCCTAGAGGTCAAAGAGGATGAGAATGACCTGCAATTAGAATGACCTCCAAATATCGACTCCGTTCCTCCAACCCACACACGATGCAAATAATCACTAAATAGCAGGTTAAGGTGACGTGGAAACGTCTTACACAATCGGGGTTGAAAACGAATTCTCAAATACCCTTATCGAACCTTAAATTCTCTCCGCCAAGGCGTGATTATCACAGAATTGGCCAAAATCAACGTAGTATGTAATCGGCCAATAATTAATAAAATAACAATTATTTTGCAAACAATTTCTGTGGAACATTTTTCTTTCTTCATACTAATGTTGTTTCTTCAGAGAAATACAATACGCTTAATTTAAGATGTTATTCGAAATACTTTGCAAAGACGTCACTAGTGAATACTAAATAACTTTATTAGTTTGCTTCTTGAAAACAACCGGTTTATAAAATGACTCCGCCAATTTCGCCCAGCTCTGTATTCCGACCAGTCAATATAACGAGTGGAATATTGCTTCTCTCACCGTGAGACCCCACGCACGCGTGAGGACTACTTCCAAACTCGTGCTCTGTGAAGCGTGTAAGTGGCCTGCCAAATGGCGCCCGAGGCGTTTGCACGCGTGCGTCATGATTTCATGTAGCACAAGAAGTATTAACGACGCTCTGGTACTTCGCCGCTGACCTACAGCAAGGGTTGATAGCATTTATTTTATTTTTTCATTGATCAAAATCACCATCTTTTAAATTATTAATATGCATGAAATATTTTCTATTTGAATGTTTCTATTTGAATGATCAATTTCTATCCGAATAATTAAAACATTGTGCTTTAATAAATTATGCATGTATATATATATATATATATATATATATATATATATATATATATATATATTTATTGTAGGGTAAAGTGCCCGAATGTGGAATTCGTTTTATATTTTCGTCTGCAACTTCACAAATAGGTACAAATTTGAAGACTAGTGTAGATAATTACTTAAACTAGTAATTTATAAACTTAAATTACTTATTATTCGCTTAAATCCATTAGAAACTCGTGAAATTTCGTAATTTAAAAGTTCTACACATATTCCGCATAGGCGTACTCTATTCCTACAGTGGAATAGTGAATGCTTTTTCATTTTAGGAAATAATAAATGCATTAATGTCTAGAACAACGTTTATTTGAGCAAAAATACATATTTGGTTTACTATTATAAACAATTCCTGCAGACCTGCACATGAAACATGAGCCCGGTTGTTACACTTCTGACATTGAGTCTAATCATTTGAGCATTTGGACTATATACCTCCCCAGTACGGTGTTGAATGCCAACATTAATATGTTATAAAATGCAACTTAATGTATACAGCCAAAAGAACCATGTACATTGTACATACAGCAGCAATGCGGAATATTCTACATTAGGACAACGCTCGTATTCCACATTAAGGACATAGCGGCCATATTGCTTTTTGAAGCAGTTTCGCAGTCAAAATTTGTATCAATGTTTTTTTTTAATATATTTGTGATATTTTCTTTGATATACAACACATACTGTGTAGATAATTATTATAATATTTACGTCACATGAGTACTAACAATTCTTTTGTTTACTGCTCCAATATTTTTGTTGACGCTCTGAAGAAAACGCGCTCTGCCATTTCACTCAAGCGCTTCAACTCAAAAAAATATTATATATGCTCAATCAGGGGCCTCTTCAAAGTAATTCCTAAATTTTGTCTCGAGACGTCAGCTCAATACTGGTCTAATACTTCGGTATTTCACATTGGGAACGTATTCCACATTAGGGAACTTTACCCTAATATTTAACACTGGAATTCAGCAATATGTGCTGATTAAATAAATAAGCAATCCAAAATTCATCATATAGGTACTGCTAGAGGGAGAGAGAGAGGGAGAAAATATAATGGTAGAAGTGACTTTTGAAATAAGGTTTGTATTTTTCGCATTGTATTTCTACAAACGTAAGAAAAAGTACTCATCTGTTTCTCCGGCTAGAGAGAGGGGGGCATCAGAAAGTATCCATAGGATTAACGACTGCATAAAGGGAAGTTAAGTCTTCTCGATTGCCCAGTACTTAGCCAGCGGTGCTCAATGTGTCCAAAGGGAATGCGAGAGCCTGTGTCCATGCTTGGTGGCTTCTACTCGAATTTGCCACTTCACGACATGGCTAAGCATGAATGCAAAATTCATAGCTCATTAAATAGTCTAGAGCAGTGTTGTCAAGGTCGATGCCACGAGCGGGAGTCTGTCACGAGTGCCACGACGAAATCGACTCTTCACGCAGTTCATCGCACCCTTCATGATTTCACGTGATTTTCTACGGGATCTCTAGTGATGTTTTAATACCACTATCCGTGCAATATTTATAGCATTTATTGACTACACAACTACAAGTAGCGTAGCGAATATAAACGAATAATACATTCAGTGCAGTGATTTTCTTAGTCAAACTCAAATAGCTACCGTAACTCCTTACCAACAATGTATCTAGGTATTTAGCTTTTGTTTGAGGTTACCTCTCGACGAAATTACCTGAAGAAGCCGGCCTCGGTTATAACGAGCTGGATGTGGTGTCCTTTCTAATTCCAAGAAATGGTTCCAACTACTATATATGGAGCTACTTCCAGATTGATTGCTAAAAAGACAATCCCTTTATTTGATCAAATCTGTACGTCAAAACATTTTCTTCTTTGAATTTTATTTCTCAATTTCGTATCTCTTACTTTAAAAAATATCACTATATCAAAAAAGCGACGATCTAAGCTATTGGTAATTCGTTCAGTGGTCAGTGTTGTCATTTGAATCCCTGTGGGGCTTGCTGTTGGCCCAGTAAGCAAACTGGAGAGATTTGGTTAATGAAACGGAAGATATGTTAGGTCCAGAAGAATTAGCCGATTACACATCAACTAAAATGCATTGCTTGTTCCTGTGCTTTCTCAGGAGCAAAAATATATTTACGTACATTCATAAGCCTGATCTTAAATCTACCAAAAAGTACGTAAAATTTATTACACATTATGCTTTTATCCTTTGACATTTCCTGAAAACAACGATATACTATGATCGCAACTTATTGTTTATATTATTGTTGCTAATTAGTTTTAGACAAGAAAATTACTGCATATTGAGAATCAATTTAGTGTTGTGCGAAAACATTACATGGGTTTACTTCCACAATGAAGAGCCAACGCGGAATGGTGAAAAACAAAAATCTGATTTCAACGTCAGCAGATAATAGTGACCTATTTATGCGGAAAATCTCAATTAGGAGCTCGTCGATATCGTGCCGCCAATAGAACCGCTGGCGCGGAGGCGTCAGGGGAGGAAGGGGCGAGGCGCGTGGGCAACGAGTGCACGCGCGCGCACGCACACACGCACACAGCCTAGCGAACGCAGGGATCTTCTGACGCGCGCGTGTTCTGCATTCTGAAATCGCCGACCGATAATAGGATTACATCGTCAACTAGCGTGACTGGCGCCTCTGATTACATCCCTCACATTAGTTCTGAAAGCTCTCGCATTCATTCAGGGACCTTATAAACGGTACCTTCAGGAAAGCACGTGATGATTCTTCTAATACTCTTCCATCCGACTATGTTTCTAGACTAGGCGCACAATCCATAATACTTAAAGTATAACTCGCGCCTCGCAAATTAATCACATTGAGACATTGATTGACTTTCCGGAAGCTTCAATTATACGTCGGCTTGCGAGGTATCTCTGCGGGTATCACTCTGAGCGGGGCACCGCCCTGGTCTCCCGACATGTTTGATAGTGAAATGCATGTAAGTGTAAATGTGAGAGAGTGCTTATGGGGAGAGCTGGAAACAAAGATGAGGAAGGGAAGATCGCACTATGACCTGTTTGTAAGGGTACAGCTCTGGGATTCGCCTGGTATTGATTGGAGAAACCACGGTTATCTTCAAAACTTCCAATCAGAGCAACTGGCCGCTACAATTCTTCTCCAGGTCGTGGTTGAATTTGACGTAGATCTTTCGCCAGTATCGAAAAACTCTTCACCATTGGGTCGCGAACCCTAGGGCCTGCAGGTCAGAGTCGCGAGAGTGCCTACAGTTGTTGCCTTGAGCTAACTGACCCCGTTTAAAGTATTGATGATTTATGTGCATTTCATAATGATGTTTAAATTAAAAGAGTTTGTTTCAGCAACAAGTCTATGGAAAATATCAATATCATTAAGAACATACTAGGACGGTTTTTTTAGAGATCGAGGATCTATCGCAAACGACTGAAATAACCTAAATAGAAACAGGAAAAGGTTGCTTTGACCTAGTTCGTACACCTCGAAATGCCCTCTCCGTTGACCATGAACAGGTCTCAGGAATGCCGGGAAGCCACAGCTCTGCAGTACAGATCGGACTAGGAACTGCAGAAAAGCAGCATCGCCTTAGGAGACCGTTTGCCTCACACTCTCAATTCCTGAGCGGTTAAGGAGAAAACGCAAATTCATTTCTTGAAAGGAATACGTCCAATAACTGCTAGTGAAAACACAAAGACTTGGAATTCATTTTTAGATAGATGGTTTATCTTATTGTTACAATACGTGAATGAAGTCGTAAAAGAGAATACAAGAAAGATGCGTCAAAAAAGGCATCGAAAAGCAGAAAATTAGTTAGATGCTAATAAATTGCGGAAACTTGTTGAAAAACTAATTAAAAAAAGGATAAAAAAACTCCACAATAATAAAGCAGTAACTACTTGTAGTACTTTTTATTTATTTATATTTAGGTCGCTTTCAAATTGCGTACACTGTAACTTTTAAACTTTGGTGTAACGGTGGGGGAACACGTACTAACAAAACACATACATCTGTATGCCTGGGGGCGAGATTCGAACCCGCGACCCTTCAAGCCCAGACAGAGACGGCCCTGCAGCCTTAGCGACCTCGGCTATTCAGGCTGGCTGTGTCTGCTTTGTACACTAGGAAATGAAAAATAAAATATCTATGCACAAGAGATAAAATTCGTATAAATCGCAGCCGAAAAGTTTATTATGCAACCTACTCCTGAAACAATGAACAAAGAATTTCACTTGAATTCCGGTAGCGTATAAAAAGTGTGTCACAACCTCTTGAGGCTCCAATCTCAGCAGAACGTTTCTCGTGCGTCTTATCCGTCGCAGCTTTTATCATGTGAGCACTTTGGAGCCCGCTAGTAGCGCAGTGGCCAGAGGTGCGAATCACGCGCGCTTCTCGTGAGTCGCCTCGGATTTCGCCGACCGCCACCGACTCAGCGCCGGGCGTCCTCTGAGCTGCGCGGCTAGCCGGCTCGCGTTTCCGACCTTCCGGAGCGCCGCGCAGGGTCCACGCACCGACGTCACTCAGGAGACTTCCGGTGAAGTGGAGCGAGCTCGGGGCCGCAAGGTTGGTAGCAACGCCTTCGCCGCCGCCGCCGCCGCCGTCGCCTCTGCACTCGCTGCCGCTGTATCTCCGTCGCATCGCATAAAACGTTCGCGCACGCCGGCGCCGGAGGCCACAAGTCTGCGGACGCGCATGCGGATGGAGGCGGCGGCGGCGACGGCGGGCGCGGCGACGGCGGCGCTGGCCACCGTGGTCGTGGCGTCGCTTGTGACGGCGTGCCGAGGCGCTCCTCTCGTCACCGTCACCGCACCGGCTGCTTGCGACCCCTCGCTGCCGGCCATCCCCCGGGGCACCAACCTGCCCAACGGCAGCTTCCAAGCGGCCGACGGCCTCTTGTACCCTCCGGGGGCGCCATGGCCGCACTGCGGCGCCGCCCACGTGCGAGTCCCCGCGTGCGATACGCCCGGAGAGCCCGTGCCGCTCGGGGGCACGCTGGACATGGACGGAACTTTGATAGACTCGAACGGCACGGCGTGGGCGTCAGGGACCTTTTGGACGGACACCGAGACCAATACAGTGCTGTCGTGCCCGTGCGAGAAAATGCCGTGTGTGTTCAAGTGTTGTGGTGAAGGTCTAATGATGGGTTTCAATGACACTTTGTGCGTCGATGAAGTCGAATATAATCGGACAGAAAGCGAAGAATCAGATGTTCTTAAAGGGTTTAATTTCTTTTCAAAAGACCCTTGCTTTAGGTATGGAAAGTACATACTGGACCCAAGTGACCCGGGAGATGCATTCACATTCTCAGAGAACGGCATTCTCCAAGTCGGCGGTCATCTCCTATATCCCAAAGGCCAGTTCTGTGTGGAGCAACTGGTGTCGCAGCCTGGTGTTTGGCAGGCGTTTGTGTGTTTCACTACACCAGAGGACGAACCCATCGCAGCTACGAACATGATTTTCTACCCTTTGTTCATGTTAGTGTCAGAGCCCTTTTTGGCGGCGACTTTCTTTGTGTATGCTGCCGTGCGAGAGCTTCGCAATTTGCACGGGTTGGTGATTATGAGCCACGTAGCTACTCTGTTCTTTGCGTACCTCACGCTCGTCATCGTGCAGCTGGCTGCTACCTCTATGCCCTATGGTGGGTGCATCCTCTCAGGTACGGTTACGATTATTTCATGTATTCAATCGCGTCAACTGTTACGGTCGTTAGTCTCACATGTGTAGTGCATGTTTTATCACGTGAGGTGGCGGCGTTCTTTCCCCGCTGGATGGTTCGATACAGCACCAACCTACTGGTTAGTTTGCGAGTTTTTCCATCCAGGTATCTCCGCCAGTGGGTGCCACCCCAGTAAAGACAAGATCTAATCTCCCGACTGGTCTCCTGTCGTTGTGTGGCAGTGTGGTGCACGTAAATGTAAGTGCGTGAAAGTAAAGTGTGAGGATAGAACAAACAATAGAAGGAAATATGGCGCGCGGCCTGACCCATTTCTTGGGATATTGCTCCAGCGTTCGCCTGATATTGAGAAGAGAAACCAACGAAAACGACCGATCACAGAAGCCGGTCGCTAGAATCTTCCTTCAGACAGCGACTGAATTCGACCTAGCTAGTGTCGAAAATCCTGCCTCCGTCTCAGGTACGGTTATAATACGTTGTAAATGTAAAGCTTCATGAAGGGGCTCGACGGATACAGTAAGCCGACCTACTCAAATCATTGTACGCCGAGAGTCCTCAGCCCTGCGTGTACTTAGAGACTTATGGATAAAAATTGGAGGTGTAACCTAATGTTTCTCGAACCCAAACGAACTTACATATAAATACTTCTAATTTTTACTGAGAACCAAATATTTCAATTAAAAATATTTACAATAATGAACTTTTAGAATCCTGTTTTGAAGTATACGATAACATTTTTTTTGAGACTGAACAATTTTCAAGAGATCGTCAAATTGACAGACGTCGAATGAGGGATTTGCTTAGCTAATTTTATCAACTAATGCACTGTAAATTGAAAAAAATATTGAATGCGCGAAAAAATCCTCAATCTATCTTACGAGTATTACATCGCAACACAGGAGAAAATACATCAACAGAATATAGCCAAGCAAGCACTAGTGACAGAAAAGTAAATTAGTTTTCTAAATATTTAATTTAATTTGTTTCAAATGAGTCAGAATTCATGGGATATGCTTTACTGACTTGCAAATCAGTAGGAGGGTGATATAGCATTGGAAATTGTTGGTGAACTTTGTTAAAAATGGTCCCTACAATGAAGGCAAGGGATAATCCGATGCCACAGACGCTTCGCTTTGGGAGCGCGGAGACCATGTTTTTCATCTGTTCCCTTATTTTGCTTCTGCATAAAGAAGTAGCTTCACTATCTGTGCTCGTTTTATTAAGCTCTGTAGAAAGGAATATAGCTATTCAAATAACCGTTCTCCATGTTTGAGCAGGAGGAAGCCGAGTCCTTCTTGTGGGACAAGATAAGGGAAAAGAGACAAAATATGTAGCTCATTTTCCATTGAAAATAGTTTTTATTACATGGGTGTGAATATTTTTTCTTATCAAATCTTGCCCAAGACACTCGTGTATTTATAACTCAACATGTCGCTACCTGTACTTATAATTCAACTTAACATAGTATAAGTGCTCGGATTGGGATTCTGGAGTTTCAGAAAAGGGGGGCAGTGCAGTCTGCGCTTCTCTGCAATATGTCACGAAGCTTTGAACTGATTTTTGACGAAATAACTAACGCTAGGATGCCATTTGGTACTCAATACCGTCGTTATCGACCGAAAAGGTTTCAAAGATTATTTTTCAATGCAATTTTCGTAGTCCAAGAATTGCTGTTTGACGTGTTCTAAGGAGATTAGCATTCCTGAATGTTTCTAGAAGTAGAGAGAGATACTGCCAATGAAAATCAATCTCAGCGCTGAGCGGTTGCTACCGCAGACAGTCGTGAATCCGCGACTAGCGTGAGGCAGCAATGTTTTCGCCTTAGGGATGATGCGCGAAAGGTACTGTTTACGTATTGTGCATTCTCATGTAATAATGATGACTCTTTATAATTTTCCATCCCAGCCAAGAACCATCGGCATCTCAAATACATAATACTAGAAAAAGAATGCATCTTTAACTGTTATTCTTTTCGAGGTCACGTAATTGGGGGGGGGGGTAAGACATATTACTGTAATGTGTAGACCTTAAAGGAGATTAAAAAGATTAATAGGCATACACTCGTGAAATCTAATGCTAAGTATTCACATTATTTTTAAAATTTACGACTGATCCAAGTGTGTGTGTGTGTGTGTGTGTGTGTGTGTGTGTGTGTGTGTGTGTGTGTGTGTGCAGACTTAAAGATGAGCAAATACAAACATCTTAAAATCGTCAATAATAATAATAATAATAATAATTGCCACATAAAAGGCAAGTCTGAATAAAGCTATAGATTTTCCCACTAATCTTAATTAATGTTAATTATTTAATTGTCTCACGAAAAAATATTTAGCTTCAATAATGAAGGTGTAGGTTAGTTCGAAAAACGTTGAACTTTTGCAATATTCAATAACTGAGCTTTTCCCATAGTTACGGATGCACTTTCGTTTATCCGAGAATACAATTGGAATAAAAAATATGTAGAATCGGTTTTGAAAATAATAAAAAAATCTGATGGGCTTCACGCATGTTATATTAACGGAATATACCCAGGAAGTCCTGGGTACAAATTGATTACAAACATGTAATGTGGAGCGCTTATTAAAATTTACGCGGGCTGAAGGTGCTGACCAATGCTTCACAAACGAGTTGGTTTGAGACACGCTTAACTCAGGTAGTAATCAAAACTACCCGCCATATGCCTTACTGTTTTCCTTTCTAGACCGAGAAAAACGTGCGAGTGAAGTAATTCCTGGAATTCGCGATCGCAAGAGAGTCCTAAAAAGGGATAGAGAGGATGTGCGAAATGATCCTGAAAAAGAAAGACAAACTTTTCAGGATCATAAAACAGAAATCAGAAATTTGCAGTTATATTTGAAACGATATTTTCCAACTTTGGTTTGTAGTGGATGTATGTATGGTAGATTTGGACAAATTTTAAGAATATAATTTCGGAACGTTTATCAATAATTGTGCCTACTAAAATGCTAGGGTGTAATTCTAATCCTGAGTACAACAAAGAAGTGAGGCGTCTGAAAAGCCGGGTTAGAAAAGCGTATAGTAAAAGTAACATAAATAGGAAACAGAAAAATAATTTTCTACAATTATCTTTAGATTTACTAGGATTAAAGTTATATGCCCAAGATAATTATCTTAAATAATTCCAAACGATAGACTGAACTATTGGCATTTTTTTTTCAAGGTATGGGAAACGAAAGTGATCTGCGGAGCACAGTTCGGTAACTACAGAGGATTCTTTCGTCGGAAAAGGCGGCTTCTTTGAATACACATCACGCAACTGTTTTGAAACCGAAGGATGTAACTCCAGAATCGGTAACAATATCCGCAATTGAAACTTTCCTATGCGAGAGAAATTAATCTATAAGACCTGATGGATTGTCGGGAGAAATACTGAAATTAGGAAGGGAAGCAATGATTCCATACCTTGCTCGATAATGGACGTCATTATAAATAATAATAATAATAATAATAACAACAACAACAAGACGCTCAAAACTGGAAAGAAGCAATCGCAGTGCCGATTTACAAGGAGAGAGACAGGAGGATTGTTAACAATTACAGGCCTATAAGGTTAACATGCTTCATTTGCAAGCAGATGGAACACGTAATTGCGAAGTATATTAAAAGAGTGTGGACAAAAATTGATTGGCTATTCCTAAATAAGCATGGTTTTCATCCAAGATTTTATTCCATTAAAACTCAAATGACTGTAATGTATCATAGACAGAACTAGTGGTGCAGCAAAATAGCACAGTCTTTCCCGCATTAGTTTTCTATTTTTAGTAGTCTCAACTAGCTATTCAGACTTGCCACATATTCTTGCCAGCTGCCATCTATCGCCGCCCAAAGTACATTTTTTGCTGAAATTTTCTTAGTTTTATTTCCTTACCTAATAGTAGAACAAAAATATTATTTTAATAATATTCAAGAACAGTAAAACCTCGTCCTAAATGGTAATTTTCTTTGAAAAATTTGGAGCTCTTTTCAAGAAAATGGCGTTCCAGCGCTACTGTAAATTCGAAATTTGAAGCCCTTTCTCATAGAAAAATTTTGTGAAAAATGTACATGACCCTAATGAAAGAACTCACTATGAAAATCACATTTCATTTGAAGGAAAATTCTCTATCTTCAATTTTATAGTTGGAGGAAGATGCCGAAAAAATTCAAACTTTTGCAAAAAATCCAGAGTTAACCGTGAAAATCGGACCTAAGCCACCTTAACAACTGTGTTTTACTCCATTCTTGCAAGAAATTTAAAGAAAAAAATTGGAGCCGTTTTTGAGAAAATTTGAAAATGTCCTGGGGGCTTCATGTACAGTTCCCCCAAATTTTAAAGAAAGTTTTTCAAAATTTCAAAGCTTCGACTAGAGCCAGATGGACAGGGGTTTCTTCAATTTGGAGAAAATCCTGCGCATGGTTTACGCACTAGTGGTGTTCACAGACGGACGTTTTGCTTTCCATTGATTTTTCAGTGTCAAGGACCCACAATAAAGGGATTCTGGCCACACCACGTGTTAGAAGATTGTTTTTTTAATTTAGCAACTGGATTTATCCACTTTTTCATTATCAGGGTCCAGCAATGAATTTTTTCTGTCGAAAATCCTCCGTTTTTTCGCGTAACTTCACATAACTTTCCCTATGTACACGGGAAAGTAAAAATGTGTAGTTAAGTAAAAACACAAAGGGAAGAAAAAGTCGCGATATGCTGCTCTTTCCCACTAAATTTAACCGTAATAGTAATTATTAGGGGGTGCATTTTGATGACTTAAAAATTGCCAAAAAATATCAATAAAATGCTCGTAAAATGTTTTTAAAATGCCCTAAAAGTAAAGAAAAATGAAGTATAAGATATGAAAACCTATTTGGATGAACAACTCAAGCTGTTGGATACGTTACTGAGGTAATCGAGGCCGCTTCTGTTCGTTCAAATGAACTCAGCTTTCAAACGTTTGGTTTGGACTGTTTGTTATGAGAAATCTGTGACTGTAGTTTTCCCGAAATCGGCTGAACCACCAATGGCTCTGATAGGCGTCCCAGGAACCTTAAATTGCATACAATGGCATTATAACTTCTGAGCGAATAAATCGAATAGGTTGCCAGGTATAAGTACTCAATAATTCTGTGGATAACATATATTGCATCTCGTAAATATTATTTAAAGCAAGTATCATTGAAATGATATAAAAATCTATGAAATCAACAAAACAATATAAATGACGGGAAAAGGTAAAAAATGACTTAGTCGAAATCGACGAAACATGCGAAAAATGACGTTTAAACATGTGCCATTTCCTTTTATCATAAAATAAAATGAAATGAATTTCTATACTAGACGACATTTTTCTGAAGTGAACAAAATATATTTCATTAAAATCCGCCCCCTATTAATTATCAACATTTCACTGCGGAACATAAGACTCTTTCTGAGAACTTGTTATATTGGTAACAACTATTAAAAGAATTGTAATTAGTAAGCAAACATAAAACAATTTCGTCCTTAATTTCCCCCAAACCAGAACACAAAAATAATCTCCGTAGTTGATGAATATACAAGTACTTGTAATTCGAGCATTTGTTCCTGAATATAAACACACAATCTGAGTAGTTTTAGTCTATTAAAATTTAAAATATTATTCTTGTATAAGGTACGTATGGTACGAGCGCATAATGTTACCAATTAAAAAAGCATTTATTCATTTATGAATAACACTATTTCATGAATATTGATTTTTTAAATTAATTTATTTGTTCATTGAGGATTAGAAGCCCCTCAACTACTAAGATAATTCAAAGATCATGAATTATAATCTAATTAGTTGGCGATTGCAATAACGACGTCGATGATGATGATGAAGAAGCGGAGAAATGAGTGTCAAAGGAAACGGGACCACCTTTATGCCGTATGAATAAGCCGGGGATTGAACCCGCACCCCAGCATATGCACTAACAATTGCGCCTTGAGCTTACTACTAGCGATTTCACTGAAAAGGGAACACAACTTGGGACAATTAATCTAGAAAATCCAAAAATGAAGATGAACGAAAGAGTCAGTTGATCTGGTGTGCATCAATCTTCCCTCTACGTTTAGGTAAAGGTTTGGAATTCTATTTCTCAACCACTTGTGTTTGTTTTCAGGGATCGCCGATTCTCTGCCTTTTCTTTGTTGCCACATTTTCTTTGCAGACCGATTTCCAAAGCACTGGCATTCGGTTTGCTCCCGGGTGTAGAGGAACAAATCGCCACAAAACGTGCAAAAATACTTTAGTTCCTGTCCCCAAAACATTGTATGAAATAGCCAAAACTTTATTTTCTACAATTACTCTTCCCTGTTTTACTCTGAAAAAATCTCTTAAATCAACAAAAATATCAGTTATCTCTATAATTTGATATATTTTTTTTATTATTGTAATTTTCTCGTAAGTACAAATAGCACTTTTAGTAACTACTGGTTTTTTGGTGCTTAGTAACAGTTTGCTTGTTTTTTGATGATGATCCACTACCCGATCTCGCAAACAAATATTAAATATAATAAACATTCGAATAGGTCAAATTTCGAACATGCTGTAGGTAGAAAAATAAAATGAGCATGACCTCGAAGTTCATCTTGATATATATCCTTATACAGGTACAGAATGATTTGCTACGCACTTCTGATGTTAATCGTAATCACTTGACTACGTTGGTTTGAAGCAATCTATATCAGGAAAAGATTTAGGGGAAAAAACAGTCGTCTTGAGATATTTTTCTCAGTAACTAGTGATAATTTGTATAAATTCTATTGTGATGTGTAACAAGTCTCACCATTAAAAATAGCAACTAATTCCATACGTCTCCTGGAGACACATGCGTGATCGATGACACACTAAACGATGACAAATGAAGGTATGCAAGTAGTACGTTTGTAATGATATAAGCTATGTGACATGTTTTCGCTTCGTGGTGTGTTACCAAATAAATTGACTCCCCCCTCCTCCCTTCTGATCGATTTTAAAGATTGTCTTAAACATTAATATCTATGGATAATAATACATATTAAATTGTAAAATATAAATAAAAAGAACTAATGGTGTACATAAATACATTCTCCCAAAAGTTTAAACTTTTAAAAAACTTTGAAAATTCAGAGTTCAATGAAAATCATATCTGCGCCATTTCTAAGGGTCCTTGGTTCTATCCGTGGAAATTTTGTAAAGAAAAAAATTGTTCCGTTTTTGAGATTTTTTTATAGATTGCATTTACTTTTAGCAGAACATGCCCAAAACTTCTCTTTTTTTCAAAAATTGCATACCCTGTGTGGCCCTTTTTAAAGATCTATTTTTTAGAGTACATTTTATTAAAGAAATAAAAATATTCATCAATATTGTATTTTCTCAGTTAATTTTCTGCAATTTTCGAAAATACAGAGTTCTCAAAAATGGAACCTACAACCAATTTTAATCGTCTTTCTGATGCATGCGAGGGAAAAATTAAAGAAAACACTTTGATAAAAAAGATTTAATTGCCGTTATTTCACGTAAAATTGCGGGAAAATTATTTATATTTTCAAAATATTGGACACGACCTTATTTCAAGATATCTTTGAATAACATACTATTCAGGAAAAAATATCTATCTTTAATATTGCTAGATGTAGGAAGACGTCGAAAGAAAATAGAAATTTTGCATTTTCCGAAAGTTAAGCGATTTCAACAAAAATTATACCTGCGCCATTTTTAAGCGTCCTTTACGCTACGGTATCTGAGGACAAAGTTTAATCAGCCAGCTTGGGTAGCCGAGGTCGTTAAGTCTGAAGGTCCGGAGCTGCATCGGGTCGAAGGGTCGCGGGTTCGAATTCCGTCTGGAGCATGGATGTTTGTGTGTGTTTGTGTTGTCCCTATAGTTCCCCCTACAGTTTAAATATCACAGTGGTTGCTATATGACCAAGATTTGGGAAAGTGACTTTAAAAAAAGTTAAATCAAAAAAGCTGGAGATATTTTTGAGAAAAAGTTTGAAAATATTAAGGCTTCATGTAAAGAACTCCCTCACCCCAAAATCAAAATATCCGATTCAAATTCGCCAGGTGTTGAGTTCATGAAATAAATTCTGCAAGGGGAATGGAATTATAATATTAATGATACAATTAACAAATGCAAATGATTTCATATTGAAGCATTCAGGGTTGCCAGATGGCTTTGAGAGCCTCTTCCCCAAATAGCGTTAAATAATTTCCAAAATTGACAGGCTAATAAGGGGAAAATCAGTGATTGAACATTTTACAAGGAAATAAAATGTTTTATTAAGTATTGCTATGGACCCTTTTTAACATTTTCAGGGAGGCTACGGGCCCTCCTGGCCCTTCTCTGGGCACGCCGATGCTCAGAAGTACAAAGAAGGTCCGTGAAACGTTTCTCACGAACCAAGTACGGTAGTCTAGTGCGAATGACGTCAGTCTGCTAATACCTCGCACTACTTTGTGTATTAGGTGGCGTCATGCATACAGACCTCACGTGCAATAATGAGCCGACGTCTGATAACAGACTTATCCCATTGTAAATTTATTTTTCATGTAAATCTTTAAGAAAGTATAACACAAAAAGGCTTTCAATTCAACAAAATGTTTTTTTCTTCTCCGATCGCCTTGATACCCTGTTTACTTTCGTGTTCGGAGTAGATTACATGGCGCATGGTATTGTTTCCAATATAATAAATCTTAGTAATTATGAATACTGCCCAAGTCAAATAACACACAATAATAATTATACACTCGCGATTCCGCTCTCGTAAATAATCAACCACCTTGCATTTAAAACTCTCTTTTATCCCCTTCACGACTAACTGTACTTTACTTTGATGGGGTTTAAGATGGGTAAGATAGATATATCGATGCTTTATCAGAGTCAATAATGAACAGATGAAATGAAATAAATTAATTGAGCAAATTTGAGAATTCAAGGGATACTTTATGGATTTCTGTACGATATTTTATTAGTAATAGTTTTTTTTATATTCTCGAATAATAAAGTTTCGGTTTTCCAATTAATCTTTACATTTTCCCCCATTCCATTCTAGTTTATTCCACAATAATGGAACTCAGAGTACGATATTTCACTCATCTTGCAACTCCTCCGAGTTTCACTGACTTGGAAATCTTTGTGGATTGTATTAAGGAAACAGAAAACATCTATGGATGACGATAACATCACAGAAAGGAACATAGAATCTATCTCATGTGAGGAAAATTGAAAATAATGGAAGGCTCAATCAATACTGAGAACAAATAAAGCACTTTCTGGGATGTTCAAATTCTTACATTGAGCAAACGTTTTTGGAAATAATGGACCAAAATACTTGGTAGTTTATGTCGATGTTGTATCGCATCCTTTATCGTATTTGTGAAATAAAGGCGCAATCCTATATTTTGTGCTAGCATAAAATGTTTGTGTTAATATTAATATTAAAATTATTTTAATTTGATTGGACAAAATAAATTTGGTGCAGTTTTTCACGAGTTCCTTTCTAGTTTCCTTCGTCTTTCATTCGTCTTTTGGGCCATTTCTAAAAGCATCATCTTACCATCCCTATTTACTTATTTATACGAGAGTGATTCATTTTTTCTGACCAGTTGGCATTGCAATCCTGCGGCTACACTTTGAATAATATTATCCTCATGAATGTTATTCTTATTTCATTTCACACAGAACTTCAGTTCTGAAGTTCATAAGCAAGGAGTGGCGTATCATGGCAAGGCGCTGATTCGGAAACAGCGCGCAAACAGGAAAAGCTGCGGTTGCAGTGCGCTAAGTGCAAGCGCGGAGCTATGTAGCACATTATTTCCGACGCAGTCCCAAGCCACATCGCACTCGAGGTAAATGATGATAATGCCATGAGTTGCGTGCCACATACGTATTAAAACAACTTTACGAATAGATTACTTCATTCGCCATGATAGACACACTTAAAACGTTTCATTTTCTCCGTACAATGAACTGATTCTGTTGTTATTTCTAAAAGCTTTAAGAATGAAAATAAACTTCGAAAAAAGGAATCTGAAATAGGAGTTTATCGTTGCACATTTAGTTTTCCTCTCTTTTACAAAAAGCAACGCGAAGTCTTAAAGATATGCGGAGAAGGGGGTACGTTTCCTTTCAGATTCGATCATTATCTCCCCTTAGTTAAATTCTAGCCGTCTGAAAGGTTTCTGGAGAAAACAATAAATATGGGAAGCAACTAGTCCCTGTGTAGAGTATCTGAAGTAGAAAATTCAAACTTTAATCTCTGGTGCCTAGTGTTACCGTGATTATGAATCGGGAAAAGTTTTTCAGAGAACAAAACTAATCCCGACTTTAGGATGGCTATACCCCAAAAGCTCCTAGTGATAATGTACCTTCAAATTCTCGAAAGGCAATAGTGTCGAGTGAGAAGCAATAACTTAGTCATCCGTTTGCCAAAAATTGCCACACAGAACCATATTCTAGAATACGAAATCTATATTCTCTCTATATGATGCTTCTACAGATATGAATAAAGTGTTTTTTTGCCTTGATAAGGTTCAATTCGCAAAACGAGCGACGACGGGGTCCCCAAGCGATCAGAGGCTCTTCTCCGTCGACGGATTGTGCAAGTCCGCAGTCTGTGTTTCCGCTGTCAGCTCCGCGGGAGGAAGCGCGCTTCGTATCGCGCAGCTGCGGTCACCCTCGCACGCGGCTTCTGAGCCGCCCACGCGCACGCCACCCGCGCCACGCCCCCGCGCCACGCCCTACGCGCTCCTGCTTGCGGCCTCGGAAGCGGTTGTAAACCAATGGTACATTATGAAACGATGGTGAAATAATGGGTATTAATACACCATTGTGATATTACGATACGAGCGAGGAACGAGAGACTTCACATGAGTGTATTAATATCCAGTACATCGCGTTTCATTCTCTGGCGGATTTTCCTCGTACTACTTGGCAATCATTTTATCATCAGTATACTAACTTCATTCTTCGATATTCTATTTAATTATTTACCATGGCAATTGCCTTATTTACACACCCAGGTCGATCCGCCCTGATAAAATTTGTTTGTGGGTTTTATAAGACCGTCTATACAGGTTTTCGGTTACGAATATTTACGTAAGAGATATTTGCTTCTCCACTTGGGATTCGAGAATTTTTTTTACCATTACCAATAAATAATGACCCGCTCAAAAATCAACATTGCTATTTTGTGATTCTCTGCTTTACATAAACAAAAACATACATTTACTGCATTTGTATAACAATTCCCAGAAACAATAACTACAATAACCCTGTCGTTATTTAATATATCCCGTTACTCCTCCCGTGCATGCATGGTCATTACCTATTATTATTTTAATTGGAAATTTATTTAGAACTATTCCAAAACTTGGTCTTCTTAAATTACTCAGATTTAAATGTCCCATTTAATAACTTTTCTGTTCGAGTCAGCATTCTTGGCCGTCGCTTTCGCGTCCATTCTAAATTTCCATTTCCAGCCTAGTTCAATTCTATCGTGACATCTGCTTTTCCAACCCTGGTTTATGCTTTGTTACACTGACACTATTTCTACCATCAACAATTCATACAATTGCTGTTTGACTATCTCGGAGAACCTTCCATCACCATCCGGTCGTCACCGAGTCGGAATACGTTCTGCCCGTCTGTTTATAACACGTGACATTCTTGTTTTACGCGATGCGCTGTACAGTACCTAATTCCGTTTCTCTTTAGTTCTATTGCGCAGGTTCACCCCTTCCTCGCACGCATTCTCATTTCTAATTGGCTAATACCACTCAAGCATTTTATTTAGTTATTCCTTAACTATCCTTGGATCGATCCTTGATCGAATCTTGACTATCGATCCTTGGATTATTTTCGTAAGTTAACTGAATACCCACGGAAATTATTCACGCGTCCGTATGATATTATACACGCCACTAGTTCCACTATTTTCCCTTTATTAATCACACTGTTGTCCCTTACATTTTCATTATTTATCACTCGCCATATAATTCCTTAATGTTCCCCATTGTTTCTGTCGTTCATTCTTATAGTTTATGCGAAATTTGCTTAATTTTTATTTACCTTGTGATAAATCGTCACAATTCGGTACATTTTTCTACGACTTATAAAATGTATCATAAGTGTATGTATGTATAGACAGGGCACCGTATAAATGTATAGACATGTATGTATGTATAGACAGGGCACATGTATGTATAGCCAAGACCTTCTTCAATACTCACCTAAGCCCAGAAACAACATGGCCGCCATCGGAGGCCTACCGTAAATAACACGAAGTTTACTTCGTGGTAAATAATAATGCGTAACACATGATCATAATTATTCTCTCACAGATTTTGCACGACTTATCCTGAAATGATAAAAATGTTTCTAATAATTAAAAAAACAAAACACAATTAATAATTCAAATGTATTTATTGATCATCATTTTATGTATGTTTATTTCATGATAATATACATAAATCAGCCAATCAAGAAAATATAGGAACACCAATGACTCTCCTGGTGACTGCTACTGCTGGCAAAATTTTACATTCTTTCTCTTTTTAACTTGTGTACATATGCTTTCATTATATTTCTGTTTCCCCTGTGCTGTTACATTTTCTTCGTTCATAATTTTTGAATAGTTATTTAAGAAGATATTGGCAAGAATTTTCATATATTTCTTGACTACGTCTTTAATAATGACACCACAGCTACACGAGTCGTACATATTATGAATACTGATTTCAGCAGCGTTAATGCCTAATGTCATTAATGCATTTCTCTATGTAGTTTTAAAAATTCTTTTTCATAATTGTCACTGATGAGGACACTAAATAACCTGAATGTATTTGAACATAATGAAATAACAAACTCTGATGGACACTTCAATCCCCCTCGATTTAATGTATTAAAATAAAAATTTTTCTGGGACGTCCAATCAATTTCTAAATCTCTGTCCAAAACTAACATTTTTTCACAATCACCACACTTCAAAGCTTCAATTACATTTTTACTCACATAACTGGAAATGCAAACTAAAACCTGCTGAGTTTCAGATGAAATTTCTACCTCCCACATTGCATCAATTGCAGGCTCCAAATTATCTAACAAATCAGGCATTGTTGCATCAGGATTGTTTTGCATTGTCAGTACCAAGTCTTTTATTCTAAATTCACCAAATTTTGCACTTGTTAACTTTAAAAAACTTAGAACCTTCAATTTCCTTTCAGATTCCATTACCTGTTCCACACTGACATTGTAGCTGCACCCACTAAGTCTACGATAAGCTCCAAACCTTCCTTCTAAAGCATCAGTTTGGAACTTACCAGATAGAATATATTTCCATTGATACTTGTTAAAAATATACTTGCACAATTGCACAAAAGATATCAATGTGTGGGTGAATGATATATGTGTCTCACGAGTTAATTTTCCATTGTTCTTTGCTGACATATTCCAAATATCAAGATACGTTTTTAGATTTTCTAAAAACACAAGCTTAGAATCATTACAACTAGTGATCGGTTCAGCAAATTCATTTCGAGTGTATTTACCTTTCATGGTATGTTTAACATTAATTATTGACCACCATTTAATAATTAATTTTAAAAACTGTATAGTCCCCTCACTGACATCAACTCTTTGCTGTTTCTGTGTTTCCAGAGCAGCCACAGTTTTTTCATCAAACACAGCTAAGGCCAATGACACATTCTGCCTCTCAATTGTTGTTGGGTACACAGACTTCTTTGACAAAGCAGGTGCTAATTTTACAACTGATGCTTTTTCAGAATTGTGCAAATTAACAAGATCTGAAAATTTTGCTTCACAAACATTAAAGGTATACATAACATTTCTTTTTGGAAGGTCTCTAGTGCATGAAAGACTGTCAAAAATCTGTTGTGGATTTGGAATTCGAAAAACCTGCTTATTTAAAAATACATTTCTAATACACTTTAAAATGTGTACACTATCAAATAATAAAAACACTGAATGGGTTGGATCCACAGGATTAGGAATTGAATATTTCAGACATCCTCCACCCAAGAGTTCAAACATTCTTCTGTTTACACTATGGTTATCAGCTATCAAACATAAGACCATAAAGCCAACTTCTTTAAGAATTTTTAACACTTCTAGTGTCAACTTAGAAAGGGTTTCACCACACTGTCTTTTTACAGGAAAAAGCCCTACTACATCTTTATTTTTGCCCTGTACGGACATTGACATGAACACTTGAATTCTAGTTGCCACAGTCCTATTTTCACAATTTTCGGCAATCCCAAGTACTTTTCCCGACTTATAAGATATTTTAGGATTTAAATACATCTCATCTAACATTACTGAAATCAACTTTTCTCTCTCATCCAACAATTTACATTTTTCTTTTAAATAACTAATGTGTTCAGGTTTCATTCCTGGATCTGTTGATCCTACTTTATTAAAAAATTGTTTTAAATAAATAGGATGAGGAAGAGTTAATAATTTTGTGTCTCTCATGGCCCGATATGCCCCTGGAAAGGTGTAGGACAGTCGCAGCCCACACTACAAGTTCTGATGAATATCTAATCTGATTCATCAGACACAATTCCAATTGTTCCAAAGCAAACTTAACTTTGTCAACTTTTTCAGAGTCAAAAGTACTCTCAGAATTCATCTCTTCCTTCACACTACTAATTAAACAAGATAATTTTTCTGCAAACCCAAAACTTTCATGATGCCAGCTGTTTAAGTGGCTCAGCAAGCTGTCAAATTTCGACCACCTATCACACTTCATTTTATTGCTATCACAGCACAACAACCACTTAAAATGTTCTTTTGGAACACACATGTCTTTATAAAATATTTGCACTTCTAAAACGGAATTAACTTGAAAACATATAGTTATATATGGTGGTCTTTCCCGATTGTCTGCCAACTTGAGAAATACCACTGTCTCTGGTTTTATAACGACCACAAATGGTTCCACATTCTTCCTCATCACCTTTTCCTTAAACATTTTAAAGTCCTTTATTTTATCGTCTTCAAGCCATCTTTGATAGTTTTCTTCGTCTCTTCTCAACTGCCGTTGCACACGATCGCCTGGGTCCTTCCTGTCTGAAGGCACTTTGATTGTGTTATACGACGGCTGGTTGGGAAAAACTGAAGGAAAGGCATCTTCTCGCAGTTTAGGATTTTTGCGAGGAACACGAACTGGATTCCCACCTTCAATAGGGTAAACATCTTCAACAATAATAAATTTCGATTCAAAATGTTTGGCACAAACAACACTATCTTCTTTAACTTCAAATTTTTCACGATGAATTAAGTTAACCCACTTCTGTCGTAATACAGGATTCTTTGGAAATCGAAAAACCGATGTATCAGTCACAGAGCCATAATTTGACTTACACCCGGGAACACAGCATGATCGACCCATTTTAGATATCTGTATAGATTATGTAAAACTGTTACTAGTAATACACTACGAACACAACACCTGCACAACGGGGGGAAAAAATCATGCTTGGCCTCCGACCGGCGCCATCTTGGCTACTATCGATATATGTATTAAGGTCTGAGAATTGAAGAAGGTCTTGGTATAGCAGTGTATGTATGTATAGACAGGGCACCGTAGACAGGGCAAGTACCCGAGGCACTCAGAGATTTCAGGGCCCCTAATTCTTAGTTCAACAAATTACGTTCTGGCGATCATAAGTTATTAAAAATTGAATATTACACAGTTAATAAGCATTTTGATTCCTCTTTTTAAGGTAAGGGAGGATTTGTAAAAAAACTAGATAAACGGAATTAAATAGTATCTTTAATCTCTGCATTTCCTATAGTAATATTTTACTAATGACTCTAACAATAGTAACATAAAATATGATTAAAAAACAACACAAGCAATATTTACATAATAAGATCTAAGTAAAAAACAAACTAAACATTTGTCAATGCTACTTTACGTAGTTTCGCACGCACGAAGTCGTCGAAGATCAATTCGTTCAAAATATCGTTCTCAATCCTCCTGAAAAACATTGCCTTTGACATTAACCAGCCATACAGCAATACTGAAATTTGATGGATATAATTATTTGTGCGATGTGAATGAAAAACTTAATAGCTAAGATGTTAATAGCGCAGAAAATGCAATATCTTAATATTGCGTAGCTGCTTTTATAATTCGGGAAAGTACGTGCTGTTCTAGCACCACTAGTTCAGTTTTGTTATATATTTTTTATTATCTGTGGGGGCCCTTTGATCATGGGGGCCCTGAGGCACGAGCCTCGTCTGCCTGTGCCTAAAGATGGCCCTGTGTATAGAAATAAATCTCATAGCCAAAGCAATGCAGAAAATACAAGATTATTTCACTATAATATTTTGAAGTAAACTGTGAGTATTTTGTAGTCAAAGATATATTTCAAATAGGCAACTTTTTAATTTCCTCACACGCTAATGATTTCATAACTACTGCTTGCCCATTTTTATATAATTGTGTAATCTAACTTTTCTTTCTTTTTTTGCAGCATTCATCATCTACTTCGCATTCCTTGCCAGTTTCTTTTGGCTCAATGTAATGTGCTTGGACATATGGTGGACATTTAGGTATGTACAATTATGTTAAATTCTCCCTCTCAAAAATCAGACTATTAACTATGATATAATATATTAAAAACTGTCATTTTTGATATTAAATAAGTAATACATACACTGCCACATATCATAAAGTAGAGAACTGTGAACAGTCAAATTGACTTTTACTTTTTCGCTACGGCGGTAGAGAGAAAGTTACGTAATGTTGCGCAAAAAACGATGAATTTCGGCAGAACAACTCTTATTACAGTGCTCGGGCAATGGAAAAGTGGATAAATCCAGTTGCTAAATTTAGAAAAAAATCTAATACGTGGTGAAGCCAAAATCCTTGTTTTGTGGTCCTTGATACTGAAAAATCGATTGACGGCAAAACGTCTGCCCGTCTGTCTGTGAACAACGCTAGCGGCTAAACCGTTCCTCCGATTTTCTCCAAAATTGGTATTCCCCAATCGATCTGGCTGATGCCGCGGCCCCGTGAATTTAAAATATATATTTTAATTTTGGGCGAACTTTATACGAAGCTACTGGGACATTTTCAATTTTTTTTAATGGAATTTTTTTCAATTTAAATGGCACCATCGATTTTGATTAAATTTTGTTGTTGGATAGTCTGAAGAACAATTAAGAAAATGGTGCAGGTCTCATGTTGGTTAAAAACCCTGATTTTTCGAAAATTTAAAAAAAATCAAACAAATTTCTGCGTTTTCCCACAACTACAATTAAGATAATTTTTTTATTGAAATGTGTTCATCAAAAACAGATCTTAACGTAAGGTCATGCTGAAGTTTTTGAAAATATGAGTATTTTTTTCTGTAATTTGGCGACAAACATAAGTTGCTCGCTCCCAATTTACCGCTTCGTAAACGTAAAATGAATGGTTACGTAAGTTATAATTTGTACATTATTTCATATTATTATTATTATTAATTATGTTTATAATACATTTGATCTATTTTAATTTTAAATTGTGTGCTGTAATTGTATTAAATGTGAAAACGAATAAAGGAGCGGTCATTATTGCTTGTAAGCCATTGTTGAAACGCCACGCTGATAACAGAAGGCGATAATGACGGCTGCCGTTCGTTCGTGGTAATATAAACTAATACGTTTACGTATTTTCAGAATATTACAATACCATAGTGTTTAATAATTACTATTATATATTTTTTTCGTTTAGTAAACTAAATATGCTTATTAATTCCATGAAAAAGTCTATTACTATCTCTATGTTAATAGCACACGTGCAATTAAAATCATACCGTGTAATTAAAACACCACACGTACCAATCACAATTCGGAAAAGGAGCCAAATAATTTAATTAAGAAACTACAACACAGGCATAGCCAATATATTTCCAGTCGTCCATGAAATATGAACAAAAATGTATATCACAGTTTACATACATACCTACAACAACTGTATAAAAACAACGAATGAATAAAACTAAAGTGTCTAAGTAAACATTAATGTAGCTGGCTAATGGAACAATTTAAAATATTTAACGTGAATAAATTGAATGTTGTACATGTAAAACATTTGGTCTTATGATTACTAATGTTCAAAATGTACACATCAGTTGTGTTTACCCGTTCTAAAAAGTACACTATAGCAAATCTGTGTCACAAGTCACTAGTTGTTTTTACTTCCTTATACTTATCGGTACATATATTCTCTCATACCTGTCTTTACTTTTCGTGGGAAGTAATGTTTTCATGAGTTTGTCAGTTTCTTCTAATATTTTATGAGCAACATATTCAGTACCTTACATTTGCAAATATTTCTTGCAAACAAACATTGCAAGGCCTACTAAAATATCTTTCTCAGAAGCAATTCATCGTCATCAAACGTATGCCTCGAATGATCAAGATGTGCGTGAATAATTCAATACTGAAATCGTGAATCTTTCTACACGAAAAATTGTATTTACTATACGATCGTTTACTAAACATATTTAGTACGTTCTACTATATTTCTCTCAATATAGTCATATTAATAGTTATTATTAAACACTTTTGTTTTGTAATATTCTACAAATATGTAAAAGTATTATACTGCGAATAAGGCTTTAGCCGACTTGACAGCTCTCGGCTGAGACGGGAAAGGGGGTTCCGTTATCCAATCAGAGGCTTTAAATTATGATGTCACTATAGAGTTGTCGACGTTTACTAAGAAACAAATGAAATCTAAAAGCGCGAAGCAACTGAAAATTGAAAAGCGCCGAGCGCCAATACTTGTTTTGTTATGCGTCGTGTGTGCGATTGTGTCGTCTAGTGTTGAGTGCTCCCATTGCGATTTTTTTGCATATGTACAAACACCTTAAAGGACATTTCTAATTTTTATCTTTATGTCAATTGCCTATGCATTCAGTAGGATGCTCCTTGAAAACCTTGTAAATAACAAGTAAAGCCAGTAACTTCAAAAAGTCCTGCAATATTTTTATATTGTGAATGTTCCGTGAGAAGTATGTACTGAAACCAAGAATCTCTTGAGTTTACATACTTCTCCCTTATAAATCTTTCATAATAAATACTACTTCTTAATACTTCTGCTTCTTTCTTCTGAAAACGCATTTCGCTGTACTTACTTTTCATCTGCTTTGCGCGCATCTGCGTGTTATGTAAAAATGTTTCATTATTCCTTGCATTGGCGGGATTAGTGTAAGGGACTGCGATACATTTGTAAATTTGTGTAACAGTATTTCATCAAATAAACTAGTGTCATTATTACAATTCTACCAAAAATACAAGTTGGAGATGTATGTCTCAACAGCTTATCTGACTCAACGACCACGTGTCTGCCGCCCGAGTAAGTGGCAACATCGCTCTCCTCCACTCTCGGCTGTCAAGTCGGCAGAAATGTTATTCGGACAATATTGCCGCGAACAAAACACAGCAGTCATTGTCGCCTTCTGTTAATAAGTGAGGCGTCACAACAATGCCCTCTCATCTATTCGTTTTCACATTTAACACAATTAAAGGATGCAATTTAAAATGAAATAACAGAAATAGAATAATATAAATATAATAAATAATAATAAAATGATATAAATAATAAAAAAGTCTAACTTACGCAGCATCCAACACGCGTAATATGAGAGCGGGCGAAAAAGTTGGCAATCGTTATTTCATATTTATTTCAAATAGGTTTTAAATAATTTCTTAAAGATTAATTTGTAAACGTAAGGATAACAAAACAGTACAACAAAAGTTCCCTTGTAAGAAACGAACAAAGAGATATGAAAAAATATACACATTCTAACATACACCTTACTCAAAACACTTCTGAAATTACGATCAGGAACCAAAGGATTTTCACAGCGGGCGACTGATTTTGACGCCCAAATACTCAGGGTTGGGCAAAATACTTGAAAAATGTATTTCAGATACCAAATACAAAATACTTCGCCGAAAGTATTTTAGATACCAAATACAAAATACTTTCATAGAAGTATTTTAGATACAAAATACAAAATAGTATTTTAAAATACTTTAGAAAATACAAAATACAACCAACGGTGTTTTACACATAATAGTGTCTATCCTATTTTTTTCTCTTTTAAACGATTATACACGTTCAAAATTCACATTTAAAGTCACATCACATTAAAAATTTTATTATTAAAAATATATAACATTCTTTATACAAAAATGTTTCAAATGAAATTTTGAACCCATTTCAGGTATGAGTATGGGGTTATCCATAAATTACGTATTGCAAAAGGGGGAGGGAGGGGTCTGAGGCAGCGTTACGCTGCTTTACGTAAGGGGGGATGGGGTATTGAAAATACTTGAAATTTGCGTTACATAATTTATGGACGGCTCCTATCATTTGTGATGCATCTTCATATTTTAAGTCTGAAAGGCATCTTATCCATGCTAAGAGCCGAAGGAATACTTGGAGTTTAAAGATCTCACCATAAGTTCTTGGAAGGTGATAGTTTGGAACAAATATTGCACGTTATAGACAATTAACCAAGATGCCTTTCAGACAACGTAAGACCATACATCACAAATGATATGGATATCTGATGAATACCGAGTTTTAGGTTTTAAAATATGCATTTTAGGTGCCTAAAATAGGTACTTTCAGCATCTGTTAGGCTTTTTAAATGGTAGAATAGGCACTAATAAAACTCGAAACTTACAAGAAAACTCACTTTTTTACCAATTATCATATTTCTCAAAGATAAGAACATTAATCAATATTAGGTAGAATCAGTATTGAACATTTTGCGGTAATACTATTTATGAACAAGTTTAATAGTTATAATTATTACTATAAAATTTTGTCTCACAATAAATTACTAATAAATTCTCCAAGTTTTCAAGAGAAAATGAGTGTTTCTTATCGGTCAAGATCACTTTGAGCCATTCCACGTCAAATCGCACAAAAAACACCAAAATTTGACCTTCATATTTTTATTTATTTTCTAATTTTTTCTATTTGTTATATGGATCAAATAAGTGAACACATGTATTTTTATTTTTTTCTAACTTAATTATTTTCGGAAATATTGTATAATGAAATTTGCTAAAAATGACGCGCATCACTAACTTAAAAATATCAAATATTTGAATACACCAATTATAGAAATTCCGTTCAAATTCCATTCGAAACTTAAAAACATGTTTAATTTTTAAGATTTTGCAAAATATTTATTGTTTTGGATTTTCAATTTTTTTTCAAAAACTGAAATTTTGAAAATTGAATATTTTTGTAAACTCGAGGAGCTAAAAATTTTTAAAAAATATTTATAAACGCACTAGAGTATTGATAATAAGTCCAAAAAAAATCAAAGTGGGATCTCAGTAACTTTAAAAGATATTAATATTATACGAACCAGTGTGTAATAGATTGCTTCAATAAACACGTTTTTTGCGTTACTGATCGTCGGTTTCTTTGGATGAAGCAGTAATATAAGTACTTCTTGAGGTGGCGAAACTTCATGATTGAATTTATAAATAATAATATTTATGTGTATTAATATATATAAATAATATTAATATATTTATAAATAATTAATAAATTTATAAATAATTAAATGACGGATTCTTGACTCAGGTTTTGACTGACATTTTGAAATTTTCTGGTCCCTCACAACTCACTTTAAATACAAGTACTTGCATACCATAGAATTCCTGAACTTTCGTCACAATGCCTTACCGAATTTACTTCAGTTCTAGACAAAATTCCATTTTCTTCAGCCAACGTTTTAGACACTTTTATCATGCGTTCGGTTGCTGCAAAAGATAGTTTAATTTTATTGTATGTCCAAGTTTCAGAAACTGTCAAAATTTAAATTTTCAACGTCATGTCATCTGTTGAGTGAAAGTAATCGATAAGTTACTAAATAGTATCTTTGTTTGATTTTTCGATGGGCGTCGAAGGATCTTCAATGTGAAAAAATGTATCTGTGTTGGCACTCTGTACTTTCTAAAATTTCTCATGGGGATGCCATTTTGTTCCAATTTTCTTTTCTTGGCGGGGGTTTCTCCTATTGCGATTAAACTCATGTTTATCTTCTCTTTATTCATTTCACAGACACTTGACGAACTATCTGAAGAGCTTAAATTGTCACTTCCTTGATTTCCACTTTTTTCACTGGACGTTCCGCTACTTGCGTTAATGCCACGGGAGCCACTGATCTCGACGCTATCTTCATTAAGAAAAGGCAGTTTTGGAAGCCGATTCCCTTTCTTCCGAAATGAATCAAAAGTTCGTCAATCTAATGACTCCTGTAAATTCACCAGCAAATCGTGGTTTACGCGTCTTGGAGATTTCTTTTTTAAAAATCGTGATCGGAAAGTTTAAATGCATTGAAACATCAATCTCACGCTGATCGCCACTCATGTTGCACAATGTACACACGATTCACAGAACAAATACTAGCACACTTGTCTTCATAAGTATTGCATATTGCGACTAATGTTGAGAAAATTGTACCGTGTCCCTTGACAAGTGGTCGATTGTATTTCACGAGCAAGGTCAGGATGGCACCCCGTCCCTAGGACTCTGCAGTAAAATTCGAGGACATTTCTGACACGAGAAAAAGCATTCGTTTTGCTGTCACCTATCCCTTCTGGGGAAAGAGTGAACACATGATTTACTAATGTTTCTTGAAACACAAATCAGGCAGAGGGCCATTCTTTTTATTGTTCGTCGGCATTAGTATCCAAGACTGATCGAACACAATTCGTTAGTGCAGGGGCAGGGAACACGCGCCCGAATACTATACAATAGATTTTTTTATCTGTACGTGTTGAGAGCCCACTTTTTTCTTGTTATGTTTTGTAGAAAATTGAACAAAAAATATGCCTATTTTTTCAAATTTTCATCTGAGAAAGTTCACAAACAAATTTTCGTTTTTTAAAAATAATTACAATTTTTTAATTAAATATTTAGTTTTTGAGAAGGTAATTTACAGATAAATAAAATACACATATCAAAAAATTAATCGAAACAAACCAGTAATTTTTATGTTAAGTACATTCAGAGTGTCAATTAATCATATTTTGCAAAGTACGCGTAAATTTCAAAATTTAATAGAGACAAAACTACACATATAAACAATTTTCAGGTAAATAAAGAAACACGTGCCTCTTTTTCTGATGTCCAGAATGAATGCCATATATTCGTGTCATTTATTTTTTTTAAATAGTCGTGTCAAGTCGAGTGCGATTTGACGTGGAATGGCTCGTATTTCAATTCGTTTCGCTCTCACCCATAAGAACAAAGATGATCTACAAGTCACCCACGATGTTACCCACAAAAATATGTATGACACAGTGTCATACATTCTGGGGGCAGAGTGAACATCTGATACACTAATAACTCTTGAAAGCCTTATCAGGCAGATGATCTTTCTTTTTTTAGTTCTTCAGCACTTGCATCAAAGACTGGCCGAACACAATTCGTTAGTGCATGGGTAGGCAGAGCGCGCCCTCATGCTAACAATTGATTTTCTTAGAACTGTATGTGTGGAGTGCCCACTTTTTTCTTGTTGTATTTTATAGAAAATTGAACAAGGAACACGCCTATATTTTTTTCAAATTTCTATCTCACCGAGTTTATAGAGAAATTTATTTTTTTTGAAAAAAATACATTTTTTAAAATGAAAAAAATATTTTTTGAAAAATTTATTTACAGAGGAATAAAATACACATTTCTAAGTATTAAATGACACAAACCAGAAATTTTTATATTTGGTACATTCGGAGAGATAATTGATCTTATTTTGTGAAGTACCTGTAAATTCCAAAATTTAATATAGCCATAACTACACAAATAATCAATTTTCAGGCAAATAAAAAAATACGTGTCTCTTTTTTTTATGTCCAGATTTAAGAAAAAAAATATCGTGCATTTAAAAAAATGTCGTGTCAACTCTTGTGCGATTTGACGTGGAATGGCTCCTTTGCTTTCGGGGAAATTCAATCGCTTTATCTTAGAAACGGAGGCAGCTTCTCCACGAAGTCGGGAAGTAGTGGCGTGGAGACTTTTATCGGTAGATCCTCGTCCGGTATATTCATTTCTCACTCTCTTACAGGCAACAAAATGAGGAAAGGAGATACAAGAACTTGTTAATTATTAATAATGTAACATGAGTGGAGCACGGTCAATGGACTTTACTACTCTCAAGTATTAATTTACAGAAAAGTTATCTAATTTTGCCAAATGTTTTTGTACAAACAAATTGCAAAATAAAATATGTATATAAAAAAAAGTGGATGAAAAGGTACAAGAGGAGAAATGCAATTTAGGTTGTTAAAAGTAACTTAAAATTAATATCACCCTTGTCTGCTGTAGAGACACAGAAGAAAAAAGTAAAAGAAGCCATAGACAAAAAAAAATAGGCAAATTAGTCTCATTTTAGGTTTTTAAACGTAGAATAGGCACAAATAGGCATTAATGTTGAAATAGGCTCTTTTAGGCGCTATAAAATTGACGGGTTTTAGTTCAAATAAACCTAAAATGTATATATAAAGCTTCATTTAGCACAAGGTACCCACGAAAAAATAGATTTTTACCTAAATATACCATCACGAAATATCAGCTCTTAAAAATACAGCAAGCACAAGCAAGCAAAATACTGCGCACAACCACAGGGCCACGAGGCACACACAACGGATTCTGACACGCGGAGCCTGCTCTCCGAGAAATTGAATCGGAGCTCGCGATTACAGCTACGTTGTAAGAAATATATCTTACATCATGATTACAGCGCTCCTCCGGTTATCTCAGGTTGAACCGACGGGGGGGAAAAACGTAATCGGAGGTACCGGAGGTCCGGTTGCACTCGTCCGCGTGGCGGGACCCTCTCCATTTACTCGCCCAATGAATGTTTGTGACGGATTAATACAAAGTATTTTTGTATTTTGAAAATACAAAATACTATCATAAAGTATTTTCGATACAAATACAAAATACATGTTTGAATATGTATTTTCGATACAAAATACAAATTACAAAAGTATCGAAAATACGTATTTTAAATACAAGTATTTTCGATACTGCCCAACTCTGCAAATACTCCACAAATACTCATCTGCTCGAAAAATTTAACATTACCTTATTTGAAGATCTGTTTTTGACGAACTCATTTCATTAAGAAAAACAATTGTATCTTCACAATTGTAGTTGTACGAAGAGGCCGAATTTTTTTTTGAATTTTTGCAATATCAGGTATTTTAACAAAACATTAGAACAGCACCATTCTCTTAAACTTTCTTTATGCTATCTAAGGTCCCAATTTAATTTAAAAAATGTGCGGTTTTTATGAAAAAATGGTTTAAAGAAAATAAACATTGCCAATGTTTGACACAAAATTTCGCAAAAACTATGCATGCTTTAGAAAAATCGGACATGACTTTATTTGGAGATCTGTTTTGATGAACACATTGCATTAAGAAAAAATTGTATCTTAATTGAAGTGTAGGAAGACGCAGAAAACAATTTGAATTTTTTCAATTATCGAAAAATCAGTTTTCAACCAACATGAGTCTTGCGCCATTTTCTTAAACGCCCCTCAGACTATCCAACAACAAATTTAATTAAAATTGTTGGCTCCATTTTTTGAAAATGTACCAGAAGCTCCATGTAAAGTACCCCCAAAATTATAATATCCGTTTCACATCAAGGCCACGACATCAGCCAGATCAATCGGGGAATATCAGCTTTGGAGAAAATCAGATGAACAGCTTGGTCGCTAGCGTTGTTCACAGACAGGCGTTTTGCCCTCAATCGATTTTTACTTTCCCGTGCACGTACGTATATACGGAGTAATACTTGTATACGTAGTAGAGGGAAAGTTATGTAATGCTGCGCAAAAAAAACGGCGAATTTTCGGCAGAAAAAATTCATTGCCGGGCCTTGATAACAAAAAAGCGGATAAAACCAGTTGCTAAATTAAGGAACAAAATATCGTGGTGTAGCCAGAACCCGTCTTTTGTGGATCCATGATACCGAAAAACCAATTGAAAGGAAAACGTCCGTCCGTCCGTCCGTCCGTCCGTCCGTCTACTACTGTCCGTTTGCTAGAGCCTCAACTATACGTACGATTTCTTCCAAAATGGATATTCCCCGGTCGATCTGGTTCGAGTGGAAGCTTTGAGATTTTGAAAAAGATTCTGTAAAATTTGGGGGTACTTTACATGACGCCCCCCGGACAATTTTGAAATTTTCTCAAAAACGACTCCAATTTTTTTCTTTAAATTTCTTGTAAGAACAGAGTAAAATGCACTTATTAAGGTGGCGTAGGTCCGATTTTCACGGTTAACTCTGAATTTTCGAAAATTGCAAAAGTTTGAATTTTATTTAGCGTCTTTCTCTAACTACAAAATTGCAGATAGAGATTTTTCCTTCAAATAAAATTTGTTCTTCATAGCGAGTTTTTTCTTTAGGTCATGTACATTTTTTGAAAATTGTAGTACTTTTCGCGCAATATTGCGTGTAATATGTGCAATTTTAAAAAATTACAAAAACAAGATTTTCTCAAAAACTGTTCCAAATTTTTTCTTTAAACTTTTGGTAGGGATAGTGCTAAATGTACTCTATAAGATGACAAACTCCATATCGCTCTATTCTTTTGTTTTTTCAAAAATTGCAAAAATGTAATTTTTTTGACTTGTATCTCACGTCGATAATATTTACACTAGTGGCAATTTTACATTATTATATTTACGAGTTTATGTGCTTTAAATAATAAGTAAAGTTTCTCGAAAACTCAATAGTTTTCTGTGAAAACTAGCTCAAAATTCCGCATTTTAGAAACGCTCAAACTCCATTTTCTCATAAATGGCTCGAATTTTTTTCTTCAAAGATTTGGAACGGATAGTGCTAATTGCACTCTTTAATATGACGTAAAGTTCATTTGGGGGTATTTTTTTTTTCAAAAATTACACAAATGTGTTGTTTTATAATATTATAAGATATTATAAAATTAATTTTTCCGTTCTACCATTAGGAAACCGAAAAATTAAGAAAATGTCAAAAACATGTAGTTTGGGTGGCGATAGATGGCAGCTGGCACGAGTATGTGGCAATTCCGAGTAGCTAGCCGAGACTGAAGGAAATAGAACACTAATACCGTAAAGTCTGTGGCATTCTGTAGCACCACTAGTTTTTTAATTAAAAACTGGAATATCCACTTTTTTCGTTACCAGGGCCCTGTAATAAGAGTTTTTCTGCCGAAAATTCGCCGTTTTTTGCGCAGTATTACATAACTTTCTCTTCTTAAGAAGTTCCTTCTTAAGCGCGAGAAAGTTAAAACTGTTGCTATTGCGTGTCTCCAGGAAATCACGTGTTTCTCAAACAAGTGTGTCGGCGTCATTACGTGTCCCTCAAACAAGCACAAAGATGTTTGGTACAGTGTATAATTGCACTATTTTTTATCCGACGCAATATTAACAATTGACAATAATTATAC
Source organism: Acheta domesticus (assembly GCA_031308135.1). Taxonomy (NCBI): domain Eukaryota; kingdom Metazoa; phylum Arthropoda; class Insecta; order Orthoptera; family Gryllidae; genus Acheta; species Acheta domesticus. Next base: position 135,075,544 of record JAHLJT010009436.1, on the reverse strand, counting down.
GATGCGTCTTTGTGTAAATATAAAGATGTCGTATTCCGGTTCGAACGAACTAGTAAACCATAAAACGTTTTATGGTTTACTAGCTCATTCCTGTGCATTTTTGGACACGAATCGAAACACGTAATAGTATTCTTAATAAGGTTTTGAAGCTTTTGGGTTCTTTATGCCCGCGCGGGGCATTTGAAATTCTTGTCCGATATCAAGGTATAACATATTTTATTTGGATTCGATTTATTACTCTTTACATGTGCGAAAACAATACATACATGTCATAGGACTTAAATACAACAAATTAACTTAACCTAACAACTCTAACCTTTCTACTGGAACACCGTGGAAACTAGAACCTCGCCTACATGAATCTCACCACCTCAAACCTCCGGGAATCGAATCAAAGGTAAATTTGTAAATTCCTGTTTTGAAGGAGATTGGAGGTCGTGAGTTATATTTGACGCCGTATTGACAATTGTTTATGTTGCGTTTTTGTATCTACCTTTGATGCAACATGAATTTAAGTATTTTTCGAATTAACATTTTATTCAGCAACGAACCAGTAAACCGTAAAGTTTTGTACGCACCAAGGACTTTATGTTTATGCCCCTCGGGGGAACTTTCGACGCCTCGGAACTGAGACCCCCGATTTTGCAGTAGCCCTCTGAGCCAAAACATCAACTTAGCGCCCTAGATACACAAATAACAATTCTCAACTTAGGCATGTAAAAGCTGTCTTGTTAATTGCAACACATTGTAAACTCCTTCAAAATCATAATTTTTTTCCTTCTTCTTTTCAGTGGTTTTCGTCCAATGCGGGGATCCGTAAAAGAAAGAGAGCACAAGAAGTTCATTATTTACTCGTTGTATTGTTGGGGATCACCTCTTATCATGCTTATTATATGCATGGTGATGGACTTGCATCCAGATATTCCAGATTCGTACATTAAACCTGGATTTGGAGAACTGAAATGCTGGTTTAAAAGTAAGTGCTAAATTAAATAAAACGGCCGAGATAAACACTGTCCAAAGGGTTAATGATGAAATCGACCTGGGTTAGTTACCTTTGAGCAACTGCGCACTCGGGGGGGGGGGGAGATCTCATGAGGCCCATGCCTCCATCCACAGCCGATGTCACGTGTTCGTAAATATAATTTTCACTAATCTTCTATAGTAATGAAAGTCAATATCTCACTGTAATATTATAAATAGATAAATTAACAAATAAAAGTAAACTAGCGTACCCGTATGAGAACTCTCGCATTCTATACCTCACATTCTCTTCCTTATTTTTCCATTTCCATTTTCTAGGTTCAATTTGCTGGAACCTTTAGTGACCGCTTAAGACAGTTTTCACTAAATCAAATGTGTAATAGAACCCTCAACGTACCAGTATTATAAAATGGGGAGAATGACAATTCAATGAGTTAAAGTTATATTTCCCTCATTTCAAATTTTGCAGAAAATATTTGAGTCTTAAAAGTTTGTTTTTGTTATTGCTGTTTCTGTTGGTGTTAATGAATAAAATTATTTTATTTCGAAGTTTTCCCTACCCAAATATCGTCTACGTTAGTAAAATATCTGTAATTTTTCGCGAGTATTTGTTCTCTAAATGTGAAATTATTAGCGTAATCAATAATCATTACTTTACTTCTTACAGCGATATCCAATAATTATTTTTTCGAAACAAAGTACGTTCTCATGAGATTAGATCATTTGTCGGTCTAACTCTCACTAGCAGCAGCAGTAACGACACCAAAACTCACGAAACAAAACTTATAAACCATGTCGGTTGATACGTCCCTCTCACCCCTGCACCATCTGCGTTTTCTGTGTTACCGTTGTGGTACGCACGGGGAATGACAGAGCACTCGCAGTTTTGATGCATAGGGACGCGTGTCGAGTGGGATGGTTCGTACCAATACCACCTATATAGATAGTATTTAGGAGGTAATACTCGTACTCACGCTGTTATAAATGTCCTTAACCGTGACGTCACAAATTGGTGCACTGCCTACTTTGCAACTAGACGCCAGAAAGAGCGTTCAACGAACGCTCTTTGATTTCAAAATGATTTCATGCATCGATATTGCTACAATATCTCGTATATTAAAAGGAAAATAATTATAGTGTATTACAAACATTTAAGTATATTCTGATTATCTGTGGGTAGTGCAACCTAAGCATGAGCTTAGGTTGCACTGATTGAGTATAAAGAGGAAAATTATTAAAATTATTTACACAGAAGGTATTTTGTACCTGAAAGAGATATTGTAAAGAAATATTATTTTAGTTATTAGAAAGATTTATTTAGAAATTGCTATAAAATATAATTCTATGTCCTGTATCAATTTAGCACTGTCAAAACACTAAAAGAATATTGTTCCACTGAAGTATACTGTAAATAATTGTGAAAAGGGAAGTATGTTATGGTTAGCGATAGTGCATATAATACATAAAATGAAGATTTGACAAAATCAAACCGAGAAATCTTAAAATAACAACCATCTTCAACAATACATAATAAGTTTAAGTAATGATAATTCTTCTTTTCCATCTGGAGCAATAGTTAACGATAAATCTTTAGTTTCATTTCTTAAATTATTGTCATTCATGTGTGTGTGTGTGAGAGAGAAAGAAAGAGAAAACAATATCAAATAAGTAAGGTGATTAAGCAATGAATGAAGTATGGATGGCCTCTGCAAAGTAATGTAAATGTATAACTACGGTACATGCTACCTATTAATAATTACAATTTTTTTTCTCGGGACTTAATTAAATCAACATTAACACATATCAGGTATAACATCCTCCATATCCTGATATAACATCTTCCTTTCATGTAACTGTGTGTATCCCTTCTTGCTTTCACAATAAAACAAAAATTCTATTTTATAAATAGACTTGGCAGAGCTGCATTTAGTTCGATGAAAACTACCAATAATCACTTTATTACTGTACCATATAATTTGTTTGTAATTTGTGTTCTAAAAAGTTATAATGTTATTCATTCCTTTCTAGGCAATCTGGGTAATTTCATATATTTCTCTGGACCAATTGCCATTCTTATTATCTGCAACATTATCCTCTTCATTCTGACAGCAGTAAAAATCCAGCAAGTCAAACGAGGGACCAAGATATTAAAGAAACAAGATAGTAGGCGACACAATGAGGAAGAAGAAAATAATGCCCAAAGGTTAATACTTGCTGCTGCATTAAACCTTCAACGTGCATATTTTATAAGCACTAATAAATTTTCTTCATATCAAAGATTCTTACCATTTCTTGTTTATTTTTCAGATTCAATTTATATTTCAAGCTGTTTTTGGTAATGGGAGTCAACTGGATCATGGAAATTGTCTCCTTTGCAGCTGGAGGCCCTGATGAATATTGGTACATTACAGATATTGCCAACACACTGCAAGGTGTTTTGATCTTCATTATTTTTGTATGGAAAGATAGGATTAGGAAATTACTTATGGAGAGATTCTGTCCAGGCCGAGCAGCAAATACCAACAGTCTTAATAATTCGAGTAGCACACGTACAACTGGTATACGTCACAATGGATCTGTCATGTCTAGCCACCGACCCTCCTTCAAGAATAAAGATGATCACCAAATGAAAACCCTAACATCCCCATCAGCACGTTCAGATGACAGTGATGTAGCTTAAGGTGCTATGGTTGGAAGAGCATTTAAGAGAAAAAAGTAATTTGTGAATCTGCACATTACTTTGCAAGGAAATACACAATATCCTCTTAGAAAGGAGTTTATTAAAAAAAACACTTTCCAAGTATTGAAAAAAGAGCAAACCAAAGAGTTAAATCCATCTTGGAAAGTGCTTATGAATCTAATTTTGTTTTGTCATACTTGTCTTCTAGTTTATACGTAGTTTCTTATTTTCATTAGTTAAAACAGTTAAGCTTAGGAAGAGTAATCCTTATTATTTGTTCTGAAGATTCTCATGTTTAGCATTTTGAATACTATAAGGATGTGCCATGTAAAACTAGGAGTGTACATTGATTTTATGTGTTACTATATGAATGCTTCTTCAAATGCCTGTACAATTTATGAAATCCTGTGAGAAGTAAATGATGCAAGTACAAATGTGAATAACTGTAAATAAGTGTGCAAGTCCTTACTATAATGACCAACGTTAATTTTTCGTTTTAAGATGTATAAGTAAGAGAAAAAACATGCTATAAACAGATGAGGCGTGCTTCATAACTTCACTTATACATTTGAATTAATTAGTTTAATTATCAAGTTTGTCTCTGTATTGTATATACTAAGAATTATCTTCTCAGACCATTGTTCAGAAATGTCTATACTGGGATGTAAGAGCAAACTCATGACACAATGCATTTCTAAGATCATTGCATTTCTATTATTAATGGTTGTTCCTTTCCTCCTGATACCACTTTTAATAGTCTAATAGAAAAGAAACCTCCCTCTGTCCCTTTTTATGAGAATGATATTACAATATTTAATAACGATAATTATTATTTTTTTCAAATCACCAAAGACATCAAAACTAGAACATAAATAATTTTTTATCTTAAACATTAAGCGTCACAATGAAAGAAAAAAAATTCATCTTCAAATAATAGCTAGTTTTCAAACTATTTATTTCTTAGATAAGTATAGGAACAAAGAACTTAGAAGCATGTAAGCACATACTACACAAATCATTTACTTGTATTTTAGCTGATTTATTGTAAGACCTTATTTTGAAATGTAACTTATGTGATGCGATTACATTTTTACCTCAAATTAGTATTATTTTCTTTATTATTAAGATTATTTGAATCCACAATTTTTGTAAACGCGAGTACAAGGACATAATCTCTGCAGAAAACGTATCAGAGGTCTATAAAATTTTGACTTTAGCTTTAGTTATCTAGAATGAAACTTAAATCTTGGTTCCCAAATTATTACGCACAATCAAAATTAATTATGTAATCTCCCAAAGCAGTTAAGTATTAAATCTGAATATTAAATTAAGATAGTTTAGTACATTTGTGCAAGCCTACAAAAAATTTCTATGAAAAACATATTGTAATACTTTTTTGGTGAATGGAAACCTTATACAAACAAGTAATCTTTCATTCTATTTTCACAAATGTCCATATCAGTGCAACATATGCACTCAGTTGAACAACCCTAATTTGCTGGAATTATTTTTTTCATAGCCTGTTCTCTCACATTTCAATCATATATGTGTAAATTATCAAGTTCTTGTGTCAACAAAATAAAGTATTCATCAATTTTATGTCACTCAGTAGTTTTAATACTTAAGAAGAAACTGTGCCTCAATCTTCCATGAGCAACTGTGAAACTGAACTCGTGATACATAACATATACACAATTAAATATCCTTTCCTGCTAATTTATATCAGTTGCTTGTAAAAAACATTAATTTTGCTAATAAATCATTTTCAGTAAAGTGCCTTGAATGTAAACATTCTGATTTACTCCAACTCTTAGTTAATTTATATCTAGGGCACAAAACATATTCCACTGTACCGGAAAGAAAAAAGAAGCATGGTAAGCATTTCTCTCAAACTATCTTTCATTATATTCTTAATATTAATCATAGTATTAAAACCCCGAATACTTGGGAATATTGTCTAAAGAAATGCATGCAAAAATATTCAATATTTGAACAGAGAATTTCAATCAGTCAATATATTTTTACTGTTAAAGGTGTAAAAAACAAAGAATATTTTGCTTAATTAAGTTAAAATAACAAATATTTCTTACAAAACAAATGATGTGAATCATATAACAGAGAAAATACCTATCCTCACAGAGAACAAGATGGTACTAAATCAAAAACTACTACACGTAGGCTATCAAACCCCAAAACATGCAATGTGCAACTTTAATTCACTTACTTGGAACAAAATTTCAGAGGAAGATAGACAATGTCTTAAGTTAATGCATGTATGCTTCATTGTTTGTAATGTTTGTTAAAAAGGTCTTCAATATTGTGCTATCCCATATTGACAACTCGTTTGCATATCAGCATGCTCGTTTAACGTTTCAAAAAAATCTTTCATAATTTCTAAAGATTATGTATTTACATCTAGAAAACATACACATAAGTTATATAAATTTGACTTCTAAAACTTTTTTTAAAATCTACATTGCAGTAATATACATCAATAAAATTGTAGACCATAAAAGATTTTTAAATAAATTACATTCACTGTGTAAATATGTAAGTTAAGTGAATTTCACTCTTCTCTGCTAAATTCTTTGAAAGTAACTTGATTAATACGTATAGCTTTTGCTTGTCATTGAAATGCATTCTAGTATCCAGTCAAATCTTTGTCCAAACAACTTGTCTTTTCTCTTAAAACTGAACATAAGCAAAGCATCTACAATAGATGAGCCCAGTGAAGGTTCATTACTTCAGCATTTTAATTCTAGTTTGTATTAAATATTACAATTTTAATTAATATAAATATTCATATACAGTAGAATCCAAATCAATACATTTCAAATTCAATCTTAATACCTCAATATCCAAACATTCAGGATCCAAAGAATGATCCAGAAGAAAGGAAGGATAAAGTGATTAAGTTGTGAAGTTTGTATTGATCACTACTGCAATACTACAAATGATTTAAAATGTTATCAAGGAGCACAGAAGACTATCAAGGAGCACAGAATAAAATTTCTAGATTTGCTTCAATTTCTGTGATTCAAGCTTCTTTGGAATTATTTATTCCAACAAAAAGCAGTTGCAAAACATGCTTCCACTTCTCAAACTCCAAGAAATTGCAGTACTCCTTCACAAGTCTTTGCAATAGTGTTGAATAATATATTTAAATAAAGAAACTTGTAAAGCAGACCTGCACAACATTTTGAACTTTCACTGACCTCAGGAGCTGCGTGCGGGCATCTCGGGTGCAAATGAGAAAATCGATGAAGGGTGGGGATGATACCCAATCTAGGAGTGGGGACCACCAATCAGAATGCGCAATTCGAAAGATAGCGCGTAAATTTAAAGAGCAATTGGCAAGAACATGATGGTCATATACAGTTCAAGTAAATCTACATTGCAGTTAATTAAGTTGTCTTTTGTATTATATTGCAAATGTTTGTTCTCGGTATATGACAGGGCGAAATATGAAGCTACAACGAATTATACGTATTAGATTTCGACACCAAGTATTATAATTGCTTGTAGGGCTTATAATGTAATTCGCTTTGCTACGATGTAATCACAAATTTAGTGTTGTGCTAAACACAAAATTTTGATACTGAATTGTTTTTGTGTGATGACAGCAATAAACTATTTTTATTAACTATGTTTAATTGAATAAGACGGTTCTCTCAAAGTAAAAACATATTGTTCTTAAAAAAAATCATGATTATATTCTGTTCTAATTTCTGACAAGAGTGTAGAGTCGTTTACAAGATCGTATAAAAATATAAAGCCCTTTGCATTCTATTTAACCAATACCCACGATTATCTTACGATTGTCCGTAACATATCATCACAGAATTTTGCTCGTTGATCTGTTTTATTCAGTTTCATAATGGGGAAAAATGGTCCCAAATGTGCTATTAAACATTACCCTTCTTGGAATTACCACATATTCTAATTTTATGTCAATCTTGATGTGAGAGATTGCTCTCATGAATTTGTTCATTTTTCTATGATTTGGAGATTATAACATTCCTGGTGAACAATCAATTATTAAATTGCAATTTTGTGTTAGAATTAAATAATAATTTTTTTCTTGTATATAAGCATATATTTTAAAGCTATTGCTTTAAAATAATTCTTAAGAGTCACAATGAGCATGTTATTTTCTTTAAAAAAATAGAAAATGAAAATACATACATTGGTGGATACAAAGGTGAATATACAGTAGTGCACAGAACGTAAACAGTGAATTATGACCCTGGTAACTTGAAATACTAGACGTAATCCATTTAAACAAATGGGCATTTAATTTTGAAGCATAGATCATTATTAGACGCCCAGGCATTCAATCTACGCGCCGCGTCGTGCTATGTCAGACTTCTCCCCTCCCCGCAAAGCTTCCTACTCCCCACTACTTGCACTTTCGGCGCTGCCACGGGCAGACGATCGGCTCCCAAGTGCAGAATGCCCGCGGGAGCAGGCGTTGTGCAGGTCTGTTGTAAAGGAAAGAAGTATAAAAAAATTAATACTTGAATAGTAATTTTCATTATGATGCTTTCAACAATTCTTGCTCTACAGATACACTCCAGCTTATCATATCCTCTCTAATTCTGTAGATCCTCCCTTACATACCAACAGTCTATCTGTCTCTAAGGATGTAGAGATGGAAGACCTACTTGGCATCCTGAGGCAGCATTTAGGTCCATCTCATATGATTGTAATGCCAAGGTACCCTTAACACCTATCTTGCCTGCATCTAGGCACATCCATGCTCTACACAAGATCTGAATGCACCACTCGATCACTTGCTCTGTCAGTGCCAAGGAATGAAAGAACCAGGGTTAAAGGCGATTCAATATTGAGAGAGATCCCAACCACAAAATACATCCATGTCCAAGGTAGATTTTGAACTTGTGCTCTTTCACGCACAGCCTGTTACAATATGCTCACTGTACTGAACTCTGCTACCAAAGTTTAGCAAATTGCTTCTTTAATAGATTTCATGCATTTTAAACATAAAAGAAAGTAAGTAGTGTTTTTCTTCGATAATATCATGGAATTATAAAAGCATATTTGTTGAAACGTTTTTGTTGATATACATGGCTTCTTCCCTATGTCTACTAATTAAGGAGAATAAAGCACACAGTACATATTACAAAATGTTTATTCTAATATTTTCTTGAAATATACATCTCCACAGCTTTTTTTTATCAGCAAAAGTAATTTCAGGTGTCTATTACATTATTTTATAAATAAAACTTTGATCAGTGATTTTCAATGTATCAGGCAGTTTACTGCAAACCATGACAACTAAACAATACATAAACATATATCTTAACGGAAAACATAAAATACTGATAAAATCTTGCTGCAGACCTTCTTTAAAAAAACAGACACTTTAATAACCTAAGTGGTAGAGTAGGAAACGATTTTTACAAAAGAGAAAGTTTACATTGAAAACCATATTATGCATACACATCCTCTCTGTCTGCACCAACTCCATCACCATCCTCCAGAGATGAGAAATTTAGGAAATGAGCTGGCCTATGGACTTCATGATAAAATTCTTTAGGATTGGCCAACTGCAACTCATATTTCATATTAGGATCATGTCGAACACCTGTAAATTAGTAAAATTTATTAAATGTGACACATAGTTAAGTTTATTTTTTATGAAAGTAATATTTACCTAAACTCTACAATTCAAAAACATTTTACATACCCATAAAATTGTAATTCCAAGACCCTTGAGTAGGAACCATAAAAAAGCCAAGGAATCTGTCAGAAAGAAGCATCTGAACTTTCTCATAGTGACTAGGTAGATAACCTTTTGGGTTATTACCTTTATCTGTGTTTTGTCTGCCCCATTCAAAACCACTAGAAGGAAAATTAAATAAATAAATAAACAAATAAATAAATAGTGTGCTATGCGTGAAGACTATTACAAATGTGGGTAGGAGTGTATGTTTTATTATTTTTGGTTGATTTCTTAAAAACATTGGTTATGTCAGTTAAAAACCCAGCAGTGGAAGTTCCAAGAAAACTATTTGTGTGTTAAATTATGCTGAAATGAAATACTACGTGATAAGAAATGGGATACTTTGAAATAAACATTTCCATTTTTTTCCATCTTTCATTTAACTTGGCAAAAGTGCAACCTAATCATGAACAAATGTGTGTCTTCAAAGAATCAACAAAGACTACCCTTACCTAGGAGTAAGTTTATATGCTGTTAGAGAACATGATCCAGGGGTAAAACTGCAAGTAATGATGATAGTTTTCTCTCCATCCCAAGAGGTATTATCAGCCATTACTTTTGCATGGGTAGTAATATCTTGAGGAGAAAGCTGAGGCAGTTCATTAGGCTGGGTATGAATCCAGCCAAGTGGTTCCATTTCTTTCAGGTACTGATGCTGAGGCAATTGGTTTGGAAGGTGGACCGTTTGGTGAGTACCCCATTGAGGTGCCATTACAATGCACCTGATTTCCTTCACCTGTGGGTTATCTGGAGGACTGATGCCATACAAATATCCAGCAATCTAAGAGAAAAAAGAAGAGGAAAACTGGTTTCATTAAATCCATTATTGAAAAAAATTCATTTCAATGAAAGCATGTTATAAGTATATTTTTTGAGTTTAAAATTTTAAGTTTATATCAAAAACTCTTGATGTGACATTCTCCTTGCAGCCCTACTCAGCACAATCACACCATTGCTGTCTCACCTGAGCTCTAAGATCTGAGATTGTAACAAATTTCTTAAGAACATTCTTGGGCAAGATGTAGGTATAACCAGTCTCTTTGATGTCATCAGAAGACACATAAATATGATTAGTGCGCAGATGAAGATTAGTTGCAGAAATCGCTCTAACACGCCACTCAGTCTTTGAACTAAACAAATAAGAAACAAAAGCAAACAATTTAAACAAAGATTTTTTTAAATATCATCACTACATTTCAAAGTGTTCAACATATTCACCTGAATGTCTGAGTCTCATAATTAGACGTAGTCGAAGTAATAATTTCATCACCATGCTTATTCACAGTACGAGTAGTTGTAGCTGTAAGTTGACTTTGTTCCTTGGTCTGTTTCTCAATTTCTGCAATCTGTTGTCTTTGAGCAGATGGTGCACTGATCTCCATACCAAGAATTATGTCACGAATTTCAGACTGTGTTAATGATGCTACATTGACACTAGAATAAAAAACATTTATCTATTAATTACAATAATTTTCTAATTAAGTACATGAATAAGTACTCGACCTGTAGGTCACAGAAAAAAAGAAAAGAAAAAACCCACCACCACCTCAAACATGAAAAACACAACAATTTCACAAATAGAATATAAACATTTTTTCAATAATTGTACAAGAATGCTTATATTAGTCACATGTCAAGTCATGACCTTTTTCGTTTTTACGTCTGTATGGCTTCATTGAAAAAAAGCCTAGCATTCTAGAATTGTATAGAGAAGGTCATGGTCTAGAAACAAAGGACACAAAACCTTTAGTAGCCAATATTGAAGAAAGTACAGTGAAACTTCTATATAGTGTTCCTCCATATAATGTTTTCCTCTACGTTACATCAATTTTTTCTAATCCTGACCAAAAGCCTGTAGGCAGTCTTCCTCTTTATAGTGTTTTCCTCTATACAGTGTTCAAAATTCATGGTCCCTTAAAAAACATTACATAGAAGTTTCACTGTATTTTCCAAACTTTGTAGTAACAAAGAATTTAACATAGAAGATTAGTATTGCAGGCTCACATGACAGTTTTCAGTTGAAATTAATAAAAAGTTAATTTCATGCAGGTTTAGCAGAACTTAGAAACGCTACTTTTACATGATCATAGAAAAAAAATAATTGATTATCTCTTGCCCAAAGGCATTAAGTTAAAATATTTTAAGAACGGTAATGCATCTACACAGCACTTACTTATTTTTCTTGCCATAATCAGCCAAAATCAGATCCTTAAGTTGAACTTCAACTTTAATCCATTCTTCATCACTTAAAGTGGGCCAGATATGATGTGGTTCAGTGATGGTAGTTTTATCAGGTTTCAAGATGACTTTTGTACGTTCCGTGTTAACATGCAAGGCTCTCAAAATTAGTATAAGGCGTGAAAATGCCTAAAAAGATAATTTATGAACAATTGATTAAACAATAACAATAATTATTATAATGATAATAATAGAAGAAAAAAATTGCAGATTGTTTGTAATGTAGTAAGTAGCATTAAAACATAGCCAATATTCTATCACAGAAATTCTTAAAATTAGACAAAAAGAAATATTTTTAACTTACTGTGTAAGATGAAATTGTTTTCAGCCAATCATCATACAAATTGAACAAGACCATCTGAGGTTCTGTAGCCTTCAAGATGAGATCACCAAATTTCTCTACTTTAAGGCAAGCTTGGAATGGCAACTGCAATTCTGAACCCTTGATAACAATGTTAGGGAAGTCCAACAAATGTACCTAAAATAAATTTAGAAATAACAATATGGTTTAAGCTTACTAATTTGATAACTATATTTTAAATAAAAACCTGATCCGTGCACAACTGATCTTCAAAATCCTCCTTTCTCACATTTGCAACAATTACACAATATTGTAACTACTTGAAACGATAAAACGTTTCCAACCTGCAAATATGTTTGCCCATGCAAGGTATTTGAACTCTGATTCTAAGAATAGCAAGAAATTGCCATAACCACTATAACAACCAGTTGTGCCAGCTTAACAACCTACCCAACACTTTAAGAAGATAGTTCAGTATTTTCAAATTTCAAAAATTCTGAGATTTTAATGAAAATTGGAAAAGCTTGAGGAAGAAGAAGAAGAAGAAGAAGGAGAAGAAGAAGAAGAAAAAGAAAGAAAAAAGTTTGCAGAATTTGAGAGATCTTTGATTCTTAAAAGCTGTCAAAATTTCTCTAAAAATTATGTGAAAGTTCCTAGCACCTTTAGAAAAATTTACTTAACATTTTGAATCTGACTTTGAAGAACAGATTTCAAAAAAATTTGAAATTTTAATTGTAGGAAAAGTCTGAGAAAATTTTGAAAATAGGTGAAGTAGCCACAAAAACAACAAAATCAGTTTTGAATTCAAGTAACATCAGAGAATATCGATTTTGGTGAAAATACTATCTACCATTTAGTCACCGAGGTTGTTCATTGATGTCGCACAGATAAACAGACTTTTAGCTGTAAAGGAATTTTTGGGGGTATCAAGGATACATAAAACATGGATTCTGACAACACAACAAATTAGAGGTTGTAATTTACTACATGTGAAGGAGCAATGATTATCTCCATTTTTGGTTTTAGCCCTCAAAAGAAGTTTTCTGCTGAAAAATCCTTGTTTCTCAAAACACACAATTTTCTTTAGATTATGTATTCATATGCAACAAAGTAAAACTGGATATTTTAAAATATAAATGTGCTGTACAAACATAGAAATTGCACTGTTATAACAATAGACCTAAAATTTTTTATCAAAACACATATACCAGAATCCCATTGAGCAACATACCTCGAGAGGATCTAACATACCCTTTCGGGTAACAATTATTTGTTTTGGCTGTTCCTCCACTGGAAGAGATCTAATCAAGGCTGCCACTTCCTCAGCAGTTTTCCATTTGGCTAACTGACCTAGACGTTTCTGGCCAGCCCACACAGATGTATGAATAATCTTCAGGAATAGTTGTCCAGTTCGAGGGTTGAAAATGAAAATGGCTCCATTTATAGGCTTTGTAGTCAAGTTACCTTCAAAAGTCTTGTGAATTGTCACGCGATACACATTTGTGTCATCAACAAACCTGCAATACAATTTCCAATTAGCAAAACCAGTGAGTGATTAAAAACTGTCCTGTATTCAATAACATACTGCTCAAAAAATTATGTTCTAATGCTCCTAGTAAATAGACTTTGCTTACTTAATATGGATAGTAATACTCTTTTCTTACTTATTACATTGAGAAATGGTATAATATGAAAGTCTCTTTTTGAGACATTTACAGTGCTAAGTCACACTGTTTCTACTCTTTTGATTAGTGAAACCAGTAAGTGTACTAAATTATTGCCCACAGTAAAAACCCCTTTTAAATTTTTCAAGGGTTTGAGAAGATGTGTAAATTACAGGAGGAGTAAATCAGGGGAATTTACATTAACTTACACTTTAATAAAATATAGAACATCAATATTCAATGTCATTTATAACCAGGGCTCAGATTCTGAAGACTTAAAAATTCTTTGAAAATGACACATAAGATGACTTAAAATAAGAGGAAAATGACCTGATTTTTTTTTAAATACTCAAAAATGTGTATGAATATTTTTATTTATTCAATGAATTTTGCCAATTCAACTAAAATGTTTTTATATTAAATTATATTTAATAATGTTTTTATATTAAATTATATTTAATAAAAAATCTCTATTTTAGAAGGAAATGTAATAGATCTTCCAACCGTCAGAATTGAAAAGTCGAGGAAGTTACTGAAGATCTGTGCAATTTTGAGAGTTTGAAAACAGTCTGCTGCAACAGTGAATTACATCATGTGACATTCACTCGTTTCACCATGTTAATCTACAATTGGTATTTTTTCTCTGGTTTCACTTTTCAGTTTTTGCATATTTGAGTTTTGAGGATGCCACGGTAATAGTGTTTAAATATGGAAAAATCTTTCTTATAAATTTAACAGTTGTATTAAAGTCTTAAATACAGCCATATAATCTGGACTAAACTTGAAAGAAAAAAGTTTTTTGATCATATTTGTACTATGACCTACACAATTACCTCCTCCCTAAATGAAATGATTCTATTGTTATTCTGAAGAACTTGTAATTGTAAAAATTATAATAATAATAATAATAATAATAATAATAATAATAATAAAATTAATAATATCTTACCAAATGATCTGGTTGGAAAATAATTCTCCATAATTTTGAGAGGATAAATAAGGTTCAGTTGGTTCTGACGAGTACAACTGTAAAGCTTTTCTGATTCGCTCTCTCAGCACATATAAGGCAGGATTTGCCTTCATGATTTTAGCCATAGCTTGTTGGATGAGTGGTTTGCATCCAGGGAACCAATTGCCATATGCACTGTAACAACAATTTTTCAATGTAATACATTCCTGAACATCTAAACTTTGTTAACCTTACAAACACAACATACAGGCACTTCTAACAAAGACTTGAGAAACAAAATTAAAATCTATAAAATTACCTGTGGAGATTATACGCCAAATCAATAGCAATGAGCAGGCCAGTAGGAGAGGGATAAATTGACATGTTATCAGTGGTGTAGTCCAGAAACTTGGCTCTGGCATACCTCTCAATATCATGAGAGTCATAATCTCCCCAACGCAACTGAACATCTATCCAGTATTTTTGTGTTGTTGTGTTATCCATTGTGTCCCTGAAGAGCAAAAAATTAAATTATCAAGTGGTTAATACACATACTACAAATTGTTTGGAATCAAATCAAGTCGGTTTACTTGGAATCAGCAAGAAGAGAAGGTCGTGAAACATTCCATTTATAAGCTGCAAAGAGAAGTATGTCAGCGCAGGATGAATTCATTTTGTACGACTTTCGAGGATGAATAGTCTCTTTTTGTACAGTTTCAATTTCCAGAGCATCCAGTTCTTGATCAAATACCTGTGAATGAAAGCCAATTTTCAGTTTTCTGACACAGCAGAATTTACAACTTGCATTACCGCAATGCAATGCAACATACTTGACAGAGATCCATGACAATAGACTCGTGCACTTTTTGCCACAAGTGAGCACGGAAGATTTGGATTAAGGAGATTTTCAAAGTTGGGATTTTGCCATGCATGAAAATGCCAGTCAAATCCAGTTGCACCTACATACAAAACAAAATGTATTACACAACATAATTATTGTAATAACAAACTAATACAAATAAAGTGGAAATACACACCTGGAAACCAACATACACATTGGCTCTGTTGATGGTAGGTGACCACCAGAGAGTGAAACGTCTGTTGGGAATTTGATTCAAACCTGATCTCTGGGCATTGGTCAGTTTCTTGTACTTCATAGATTCCTCAAAACCAGATGCCTTCTCCCTGAACAATATAAACTTTTAAATAACAACAGGAAGACTAAGAATCTTTGTAACTACAGAGACAATTTGGAAATATGATTCTTACCAAAATAAACCCTCCCAAGTAGGGAAATAGGTTCCTTTGAAGAGTGTGTGCTCTAAAATACCTTCAACACCACCCAAGGCCTGAATCATGTCAGTTCTGTAATTATTTAAGTTCCATAGTTTACCATCATGGCGTTGGTGTGTCCACCAGAAAGGATTTTGCTTCAACACCTACCATGCCAATGAAATATATTAATTCAAAATTACTCATATACATACATATACCCAAAAGCACATTAAAAACACACACAAAAATAATTAACTTACTTGATATTGTTTGAATTCAGTTCTTATCCTCCAACCCTTGTCATAAGCCAATGTGTGTCTATCTTTTTGGAACAAAGTGTTAATACGAGGAATGCCACGATCCCAGCTGTCTTCCAGATCTTCCAAAGTAAGCCTCCTATTTTGTGCACTGGCTTCTTGTTTTTTCAGTGCATACTCAGCCCAAACTCTTTGAGAATCAATGAATTCAGATTCCCAAGGCTGGATGTAACGATACAAATTTGGGATAAGTTGATCTTCATCATGGCTCATACCAGATCGGAAATGAGTGATTCCAACATCAGTTTGTTTTGACCACCTCAGATCAGACTGTAAAGGAATTGGAAGATGTAAGTGACAATGCCTACAATATTCTTCTATGAGTAGATCAAATGTAAGGAATATTTTACCTGAGGAATCAACACATGGCCCATTGATAACATTCCCAAGCCTCCCAATTCCTTTGGAGTGTAAAACACAACAGGAGGAAATCTTGAAGGCATTTTTGAATTTAAACCAATCTTGATACGTGTCTGAATTTTGTTTTCACACTTAACCAATAAATCAAGAAGTTCTTGAGTATTAACAACAGCTTCTCGAAAATATGTCATGAGACCAATGAGGGCTGTGTTCCATTTATTCACAATCTAAAAAATAATTCCACCCATTTAACATCCATACTGAATGTGCCTTGATAGCAATTACATTTCTATTATAGAACTATTCTTAATATGTTATTATAAAAACTTACTTTGGTGAATGTTGTAGAACCACTAGCCATTAAAATTTGCCTTACTCTGTTGTGAAACCTTTGCAGTGATTCTTCATCAACACGTAAGAAACATTGGGCGGTTCTTTCCTTTGTTACTTCATTTTGTAAATTCCAAACACCATCTCTATGAGTAAACTCTTCATGAGTTGTACGACACTGTAAAGTAATTACTTAGAGAAAAATACTAACAAAACTATATTAATAGACCTTTTTCATAAATGTGCAACAAGACATATGTCATGTTTGCATCAATTCCAAAATAATATTTTCTGAACATGTAAGTGAAGAGATTATTAAAAAAAGAATTCTTTAACCAAAACTGGAGATGATTTATTTTACATTTATATTTATTGAATATAATGGTATGTCAGATCCTTACCTTGGGAAGAATGCGACATTCAAAACCACTCATATTAAATAACAGATTTGGATTATCTTTGGAATACACACTAACAAAACTATTCTCCCATTGTATAGTTGTAGTGGATCTGGGCAATCTGTTCTTAATATCCCAGAAAACAGCACGGCCCCTATAATGAAATCAAATCATGAGAAACTATAATCACCCTTCATCTTTAAAATTAAATCTATCAAATTAAATCATTGTTACTCACAAATTCACATCGTGCTTCATTAGCCTCATTCTTGCATCTCTTGGCCAACATTTCTTGTTGTTGTAACCTACAATGTTCTCATTGTTAGGATCAGGATGTTCGGTAAGATACCTCTGAATAAGGTCTCTAGCTTCGTCGGCAGAGAATCTAAAAAAGTAATGAAGTAATGGAATTAAAATATTGCATAAGAACAATGTACAGATTTTTCAGTTTTGAAGAGAATACCTTTCACTAAACATCACTATTCTGCTGTATTAACCTTTCAAGGATGTGTACTATAAAAACATTTTCTTTCATACTTTATTTCTTTTGAACAATTCTTGAACACATAGTGGACCAAAGATAGAAATTTCCATCTTCTCTCACCCAACTGACAAGGACTACACATGAAGATTTCTGTTTTTGTTACTCATCCATATGTCTCGAATAAGTTGACACTAGCACTCCTAGAACCTTTCAATGTTTCCTATATCTCATTTAAGCCCAATCTTGTGAGCATAGCATTGTTGCCCATTGTGGTCACGTCCATCATTGTTGGAGCTCTCCGATGGCATGTTTCGTATTTGCAAGTTTTAGGGCTAAATCATTGTTGTTGCTAACTTTTACTACTAGAGCGCTCCAAAGCAGTGCTCTGTGCGCGCGCACGTGCGTGTCTGTGCGCGCGCATGTGCGTGTCTGTGCGCGTGCATGTGTGTGCGTGCACGTGCATGTGTGTGGGTGCACGTGCATGTGTGTGCGTGCACGTTTTTCTTCTTTTTTCCCCAAGAAGAAATAGCATTAGTCCTTATCTGCATTAGCCCCCATGAACCTTGGTGCGGACCAACCACCATTTGCTTTACACCGGCCTCACCCTCCAACTTAGCACATAGCAGCTAAGAACGGTTTTAGATGAATGTGTGTTCTGTCAATGTAACTAAGATTTGAACTGACAAATCAGTAATACACCCTGGCCAGGAGTGTACAATGCTTTACCAATCTCAGCTAAATTGACCTCTCGCAATGAGGAATGGAAAAACATCCTAATAAGTTTCATTTTGGATTTCTCCAAGATAAAATTTGCAACAGAACATTCGAGATAAGAAAAATAAACCTTGAAATTGACTGTTCCATTTCTGGAACAGTGAGCTAAAATGGGATAAACAATTTTGCAGTAAGGTAAATGAAATTGAAAGCTATTCTATCAACACCCACGTATGCATGAAAACTGCATGGCACTGGGGTAAGGTAGCGTTCCGAAGTGCCGGATCACAAAGTGTTAACTATCAAACTGAGTTTGAATGCTTCACTTTTAATTCAACATAATTGCAGGTATTTCCAATAATTGCTCCGTAAGCTAGGCC
The DNA here is from genome assembly GCA_031308135.1 of Acheta domesticus. Classification (NCBI taxonomy): domain Eukaryota; kingdom Metazoa; phylum Arthropoda; class Insecta; order Orthoptera; family Gryllidae; genus Acheta; species Acheta domesticus. Next base: position 135,056,724 of record JAHLJT010009436.1, on the reverse strand, counting down.
TAACTTTATATCTTAGTCAAATGTGAGGTAATTTTAACCATGATTTATTGGTAATAAAATAAATCCATATTATGCAACATGTAAGGTAGTTTTGTAACAGTACTAACCTAAAGAATATGTGAATTCTGTCAACATAGCGGCAGAAAAGCCTGATAGGATGTGCAGTTTCTGTGGCAACATCCTGGAATGTGAGAAAATCATTGGGCATTTGGGGTGGACCTGCCATTTCAGATGCACGTTGCAATCCAAGGACCAACAAATCCAACACCAATCCATAATATTGCACAATAAAGGAAGCAAACTGAAGACCACGAATGATCCCATAGCTGTTAGTGTGGTTCATATCCTGAAAAAGAAAAAAGAAATTAATGGAAGTAAAAGTAACAAAAAATTTAAACTAATGCTCATTCAAATTCTTACTTGTATACTTTCATTTGTAACAAGTATATGAAGTTCACCAGAAAAATATAGAACATTAAAAAGGTTCTTACAACTTTATAAGAAAACTGAACAGTACAACAGGAAAAACAAAGATATTTTCAATGATCAACTTAAATATGAAAATTGATTAGTTTGTTATTACGACGATTGACAAATTCAGAATAAACTACAATTCTGTGACCACCGAGTAAAGTTCTTCAGTAGATAGGTTTGGTTAAGGATTTAAGAACATTAACTAAGCATCCATAAAATTAATTGTCTCTACAAACAAATATTCCTATTTGCAGAATTAACATGATTTTAAAGCATTATATTTCAGTCTAACAGCACTTTTTTTTTTATCAAAGTATGGACTTATGCAAACTATTGAAATTTCAGAAGGTCATCAAAATAATAATTAATTTTTTCCGAAAGCTATGTTGAATACAAAATAAAAATACCAAAATATTTTAACCATTGATAAAAAATTATTTGCAAGACATTTTCAGCAAATTATCACACACTAATTAAAAATTAGGGCATATTATTGCAAACTAGTTTTGCACAGTGCACTGTTCACTTGCCTATAAAAGCAGCATCATAGCATAGGCTAACTTTACTTAAACTGTCTCACTACTTTCGAGTGGAGACTGGTGTATGTTTTCTTGCTTCTTTATTGTAGTTTGTGCATAACCAGATGTGAACTAGAATAGCACCCAAATTCTTTGAAATAAAACGATTTGGAAATTATGAGTAGGACAGACTCAAGAATGTTTTTTGTTGACCACAGAGGGGGAAGGCTGGAGCCTCATCACTTAACTTGAAAATGTAGAGAAGTGTCATTGTCCCTTGAAAGTGCAAGTATAAAAACACCATTCTGCCTGCTGGTACATGTTTGTCAAGTCATGGAAGTGAGCTGATTTTTTACATTTATTACAATAATGGAAAATATGTCAACTGTATGTTTCATAATTTTAGCACAAAGAGTGTAAGCCCCATGAGTGTAAGCAGAGCTCAAGTTGATATCAGTGAACAAATGAATATCGTGCTCCACTCATAATTAGATTTGTAGAAGTATCCCCAAAATTGAAGTAATGAAGCCAATCAAAAAATACCTTGTAATTTATGACAACGTTGTTTTTTGCTGTCATGTAATCTGCAATGTTATGATCAACAATCAAGCGTAACAATCTATTAAGAAGAGTCAAATCAATTTTCTCATACATTTTCTCAAATTTTGATTCCAAAAGAACATTGCATTCTCCTTCAGTGACATCCCAAACATCCTGGAGATTATTTATACCTGAAATGAGGGCAAAATTATAATTTGAACCATTTTCAAATAATAAAGAAAGTAGTTTCATTATAAACATTCACATACCTTGACACCATTTATAAACTAACAATGGTGGAGGCTCTGTATCAGAAGGCTTCACCCATGGTGGAAATAATCTTCTTTTATCTGCTTCATACCACAAATACTGATCCAAATAAGCATCTGTGATCTTTTCAAGTGGTTCTACATCATAGACAGGTACCAAGTGACTATATAAGTCCATAAACTCAATGCCCACCTAAAAAAATAAAATCTGCTAATTACGACACAAGACTAACTTCACAAGTCCTAAGTGATAATTACAATAATCTATAACAAAATAATTAACAATAATTATTCTGGCAGCATAACATAGTATGGTTACTTTACCTCCTTGAAAGCTCTCTGAGTGAGGAGATGACGCTTAATTCTTGACAAGGCTTCATGAGGATTGTCATAGGCCTGTTCAATTAAACCAAGTTCCTCTCTTTGACTTTGATTCAGACGTGACTTGACACTATAAAAATATAATAATCAAAATTATTTCCTATTAATTTCTTCATGGTTTATAACAAATATTACATGATTCACTCACCTGTAGGCTTCTTTCAAACGCTCCAGAGACAAAATAAGCAGTTTTGTATCATGCTTATAAGACAATGGAGGGAAAGGAATAGGTGCAAATCTACGAGACTCCAGCCAGTGCACTGTAGTAGTGTAAATAGCTACTGCTTCCTCTGGAGAAATGTAGGGACCATCCTACAGAAGGGAAAACACATCAGTAACAAAACAAATCATTTCGGCATTGAATTTCCTAAAGCAAAATTCCATGTACAGTAAATCCCCTTTATAAGAGACACCTGGGGGAATGGAATTTGCTCTCTTATAAGCAGGAACACACTTAAGTGGGAAATGGGTTTTTGACATGTTTAATGAGATGTTACCATATTTTTAGTGGATTAGTATGATTTGTACCGTTTTAAACTTGAGAAAATATAAATTAGTTGATTCCAGAGTCCATTAACCAGGTCTATGAGTGAACTTATGACATCATTTACAGCACGTGCTCATAAATGAATTATGTGAATAAATCGCCTCTAATGTAAATATTGACACGAGATACAAAAAAATTACATTTGTGTAATTATTGATAAAACACAAGAATAGAGCAAAATGATGTTAGAGTCTTATAGAGTACATTTATAACTATCACTACCAAAAGTTTAAAGAAAAAATTTGGAGTTGTTTTTGAGAAAATCTTGTTTTTGTAAATCTTTAATATTTCACACAATATTGCGTGAAAACTTTTTTTAGTGCATAACGTTAATGAAAGAACTAATTATGGAGAAAAAAAATTGATTGGAAGGAAAAATTCCTAACCTAAAATCATATGAATAGATTTTGCGCTAGTGTTATTCACGCAAGGACGGACGAACGGCAGTTTTGAAGGGAAAAAAAAGGGTTAGAAAAGTCGCACTATGAGTACTTCAGCGATTTCCTTGTTGCCAAAAGAGACAAAGCTTATTGAATGAGCTTTCTTCACGAGAACGTCACCCCCCCCGCCCCCTGCTGGTGGCACTGTAGCAAACCCCTGCTCCAGTCTATTTTAAGCATGTACCCCAACCAACCCTTACCACGCTGAGGAAATTCCTGAGACACCTGAAGGAAAATTCCTCACTTTCTCTCTTACAAGCAAGAAGAAATGCATGGCGGGGAATAAAATCTTGTCCACGATAGGCGGGAATCTCTTATAACAGGATCTCTTAAATGCAGGAAATAAATGCATTGTTTCTATATAACTGACCACGGGACCGTGAATTTTGTCTCCTATATGCGGGATTATCTTATAACTGGGTCTCTTATAACGGGGTTTTACTGTATGTATATGCAAAACAGTGGGGGGGAAAAAGTAGGAGAAGGAAGAAAGGTATAACACTTGACAGCTTAAAGATGGTTCGGAAAACAAGAAAATCCTCTAATTTTGAAGAGAGACCTGCTGAATTTTGTTTTAGTTATAACCAATTCTTACCATCACTAAATCTAACCAATTCTTACTTCAATCACAATAAAATCATAAACTAGTTTACCAAGTACAAGAAAGTGTTGTTGATAATAAGGCCCTTCTGCCGGTGATGTTAGTATTTTTTTCTTTCTTGTACATCATCGTATTACTTTCTCATAGACTGTATTTACATGAACGTAAGTCGACTCTGAATATAAGGCAACTTCCTCATTTTGATGAGGCCTCCTGAGAATTTTTAAAATTTTTAATTACATCTTACTATTTAGTCAAAATAAAATTGTAAGTTGTCTTAATGACTAGAAAATTTGTTGATGAGAGTGTTAAAGCTTATTGCTGATATATCATTTTCTTGTTCCTTAAAATAATAATCACAGCTTTCGTCAATACCCTCAATATTTTCACATATATCAATGCTTCTTTTTGGTCCTCTTTCTATGCAGCAACACCTGACTTTTTACGCTTCTCTGAAAGTTTTGCGCATTGAATTCGCATTGTTCTCAGTCTCTCATCAGATGCCACCTAAGAACCTTCCTTTCTGTCTGTCTTGCACTTGTTGATGGCTCTTTTTTTTAACAATTTAGAACCCAAATTCGTACTCATCATATCGAGGCCTTGTTGAACCCGCATTGTGTAACAAAATCTCAGTATTGCATTACTCAGTTCACATTATGTTTCATTTGATACAATGCCATTCATTTGAGATTCTCTCTTTATTGGCCTATTCAAAAATATCAACCTGAACTGCCCGGCAAATTTGCAGTGGATATCAAGAATATGACTGCGGATGTAAGTTTAGTTTTTCCATCTTTGCAGTTTATTGTTACACTTAAATTTAGGAGTTTCATGACATGTAATGGCACTGTAAAATCTTGGGCCCCACCCGAACACACTCAATCTGCGAATACTAGAAACCTAAATTTTTGAACTGTGATATTTAGGAAAGGAAACTCATCTAATATTCAGGTAAATATGGTAATTAACATTGATGTTTTGTTATTGATGTCGCATCTCTAGTAGTCATTAAGATAATTTGAAGGGAAAAAAGGTAAACAAACAGGATTACTCAAACTGGATAATTTTTGCATAACTAAGAAATATCTGTGTTAGCATTCCAATGAACAAAAACAGGAATTCAGCACACAAGGGAGAATCTTGCCTAGTAAAAGTAACTAAGTTTCAATGAACAAGTTATAATTTTGTTGAGATATGGAGTGGAAATATCACAAGATTTTATTATAAATAAGGGTCTCAAACAAGTCCTCACTAGCGTATTCACAATTTTAATTTGTGGACCTACAACAAAGACTAGAAAATGTAGAAATATGGATATGACCGAAGGAAATGAGAAAAGTCTTTCTTTCTGCTAACAAAATAACAGAAAATCAAGATACAGTAAAACCCCTTTATAAGAGACACCTGGGGGAATGGAATTTTGTCTCTTATAAGCGGGAACTCTTATAAGTGGGAAATGCATTTTTGACGTATTTAATGAGATGTTACCATATTTTTAGTGGATTAGTATGATTTGTACACTTATTTTAAACTTGAGGAAACATAAATTAGTTGATTCCAGTAGCCCGTTTAACCAATCTATTGGGTGACATAATGACATTTAAAAGCACATATGCTCATAAATGGATTATGTGAACAAATCACCTCTAATGTAAATATTGACATGAGAGTTATAAAAAATTACATTTGTGTAATTTTTGAAAAAACAAATGAATAGAGCAAAATGATGTTAAGAGTCTTATAAAGTACCCTTATAACTGTCACTACCAAAAGTTTAAAGAAAAAATTTGGAGCTGTTTTTGAGAAAATCTTGTTTTTGTAAATGTTTATCAGTTCACTCGATATTATGTGAAAACTTTTTTTTTAGTACATAACATTAATGAAAGACCTAATTATAGAGAAACATTTTTATTATAAGAAAAATTTCTATCTTCAATTTTGTAGCTGTAGAAAAACCTTGAAAAAACTGCAAACTTTTTCAATTTTCAAAAATTTAGAGTTAACAGTGACAACCCTAACAATGCCACCTCTATCAGTGAATTTCACTCTATTCTTACTAGAAATTTAAAGAAAAAATTGGGAGCCATTTTTGGGGAAATTTTGAAAATGTCCCACGGGCTTCGTGTACAGTACCCACAAAAATTTAGAATATTTTTCAAAACCGCAGAGTTCCGAGCGGAAACGGATCGCGGAATATTTATTTTGGAAAAAAATAGTTTTGGCGCTAGTGTTATTCACGGACGGACGAAGGGAAGTTTTGAAAGTTAAAAAAAATCCTTTTTCGGTATCAGGAGACCCCAAAACATGCATTCTGTTAAAATCTCGAAGTCGATTTTCTGCAGCATTATATTACTTTCTTTATATTACTTATATATGTACGTATACGAGAAAGTAACAATTGGAAACACTAGTCAAAACACTAAAAGCGAAATGTGATTTATTCAACTCTACTCTGGCAAGTATCAGCTGCTGACGGTTTCATCCAATCAAGAGCTTGAAAGTCACCATCGTGATGTCACTGGCGACACAGAAGCTTCCGATTGGATGAAACCGTAAACAGCTGATACCTTCTAGAGACACGGTTACAAAAGTCGCACTATAAGCGTCTTTCTTGTTGTCAAAAGACACGAAGCTTACCGAATGAGCTTTCTTCATGAGAACTTCGCACACCTGCCCCCTCCACCGGTGGCACTGGTGTTGCGAACCCCTGCTCCAGCCTATTTTAAGCACGTGTCTCAACCCTTACCACACTGAGGAAATTCCTGAGTCACCTGGAGGAAAATTTCGCGCTTTGTCTCTTACAAGCGAGAAGAAACGCATGGCGGAGAATAAAATTTTGTCCACTATACCCGGGAATCTCTTATAATGGGGTCTCTTAAAAGCGGGAAATAAGTGCATTGTTTATATACAATTGACCTCGGGACCGTGAATTTTGTCTCCTATAGGCGGGATTCTCTTATAACGGGGTCTCTTATAGCGGGGTTTTACTGTACATGGTTGTAGGGAAATCTCAAAACAGAAATAATTAAAACTATAAGGAATTTCAATACCATGGAAAGTTAACACACATGAATTTGCAACAGCAACGTATTGAGAAAGCTAGTGAGGCTACAACAGCATACATTTTGGCTTTATTTCAAAATTTGTAATTTTTGAAAATTTAGAGAGTTCAATGAAAATTAGACCTCGCCATTCTATGAAGCATTTCTTGACCTATCTCTAGGAAAAATTTGAAGATAGAATTTTTTGCGGCATTGATGAAAGGTTTTGTACATAAATCTGAATTCCAAAACCAATATCTGCAAAAACTACTCACTTTTTCAAAAAAATTGTACATGACCTTTTTTAAAGATCTGATTTTCTGGAACAGATTTTGTTTAAAGCAAAAAATCTTTAACTTCAATTTTGTAATTTTGAAATGTTAAAACTTTGTACTTAACAAAAATATAGTTTGCCAGAAATGAGACTAACATACTTTTTTGACATCTATTGATACACACGAGGAGAAAATTTAAAGAAAAAATTTGGGGCCCTTTTGAGAAAACAATTTTTTTAAGAATTTTGAATAGTTGCCTATATTTCATGCAAAATTATGCCAAAACTACTCATATTTTCAAAAAACTTAACACGATTATTTCAAGATCTGTCTTTAAAGAACAGATTTCATTCAAGAAAAAATTCTCCAACTTAAATTTTGTAGTTTCTAGAAAGATGCTGAAAAAAATTTTTACTTTTTCAATTCTCAAAAAATTTGAGATTTCAACGATAACAAGACCTGCACTATTCTCTTTAGCATCCTTTACGCTATCAGAGAACAAAGTTGAATAAAAAAATTTGGAGCTATTTTTGGGACAATTTTGAAAATGATGTTAAAGCTTCATATAAAGTATTCCCAGAAAACCAAATACAGTAATCCCTCTACATTCGTGCAAGTTAGGTTCCCAAAAAAACCTTGTAAATGTCAAATTTGCGAATGTTTAGTCTATATTTTAATGAAGAAAGATGGGTTAGGTTCCTGGAAATAGAAAAGCTGTTTAAAAATGAAATAAAAATGTCCGACAAACAATTGCAGAACAACTGAGTAAGTGGTACTAAAACAATTCACAATGAACATCCCAAAGAGAAGAAATAAAACAATATTTGAAACCAATTTCAAAGTTGAAAGTGATTGAATGTAGGATTTGGTTATTTGTTTTGGTTCATCACCCTCCTCGTATCAAAAAATACAAAAAGTTGCTGTTTCTATTTCTCTCTTAAATTTTGAAGTTATTTCCATGTTTGTGGACATTTTTTGAATGCCCTTTCCATCAGAGCTTGCTGAAGTTTTAGAACACCATTAAAAGCTTTGACATTGAAATTGGTCCAGGACGCAGTTTCGCTTCTGTTACTTCAGTACGTTTGTGGAGGTTTCTTCGCTGATGATTTCCCGAAGATGCTCTTCAATGGGATCATTATAATGAGAGTTGAATGACATCCTGAATGGCTTTTCTCTTTATGTGGCCAAAACCCTTACCTCCAATTTCACATGTAACTGAATTGAATTATTTTTTGATTGTATTATTCTATTAATGTGAATTGTTATTCCAACTTTGATATTTTTGCAGAATGTGATATTTTGAGCTCTAGTGTCTGCCGAGTTGGTTTCCCAGATAATGCTGATAAAAGGAAATAAAATACACTCGCTTTCAAAAAAAGTATGACCAAAGACACACTCGTGAATGTTAAAACCGGTCGCATTTCTCTCATCGCGAACTTGCGAATAGTGAATTTATGGATGTCGAGGGATTACTGTATACGTTTCAAAATCAGAGGCCCTCAAGTTCCTTCAAATCAATCACAGAATATCAACTTTAAAGAAAATCGGCTGAACGGATAAGGTGTTAGCATTGAACACAGACGGATGGACAGATATTCTGCCATTAATCGATTCTTGGGTATCAAGGACCCACAAAATGTGAATTCTGACTATACAATGTTTTATAGGTCGTACTTTACAATACACCAGAACAAGATTTATCTACTTTTTCATTATCCGGCACAGCAATAAGTGTTCTTCTGTCAAAACTTTGCTGTTTCCAGTACACGATTACAATATTTTACATCTTACTAAGTAAATGTGAGAGAGTAAAAAGGGTGTTCGAGTAGATCCCTCACTAAAAAAGAAAATTACTGAGGAAAATAGAAAGACAAACATCATTATGGCAGTGAAAATGCCAGGCAGAAAAAAACTCAGTTGAAGGTAGTGGGAGAAATGACAATTTAAAAGTCTCTCATTACATTTTTTTGAAATCCTTAAGCTTTGCCTTTTACATTTTTGAATTTTTGCATTACTTATTTTTCTGTTAAATCAGTGAACCATCACTGTGTAGTTTTCTGTAACTTTGATATATTTATTGTGTAAATTGTAAATAATATCAATACACTGTAAAGAATTTTCAATTTAATTACAAATAAAATTTTAGGGTAAGTGCATATTTTGTTTTTAGTCAAATATTACATACCTTCAAATAATTATGCTGTCTTTCTTGTTCAGCTTTTAAGTACAATCTGGTAAGTCGGCCCAAATTCTTCTTGCAAACAGTTTTATCCACAGTTGCACCTCTACGAATTCTTTCTCTATTGTAGTGAGCAGTGTTGGTCCACCAATCTGCCTTCATTTTCACATATCGTAAAATCATATTTTCAATGGGAGTTGGTAATCCAGGAACCTGTATACATAATTATTTTTATTAATCCTCACTCAAAAAAAAAAATCTCAAAAAAAATCTTCCTTGTGCAAGATGCTTCTGACAATGTTGGATGAGCACCCTTCAGAATGGGTGTCAGCCAACGACTTTTTCAGACCACCTAACACAATTCATCATACAATGATGAATACGGTAATTTTAAACAAGGATCTTCTTTACATGTTGGGGACGCAGCGCACTGCACCCATCTTTTGTCTTGATATCAACCAGCAAACAAATCGTGTCATTCTGCCCCATGCAACTACCAACTTATGAAAACTTATAATTCTATTCATGCGAAAATAACCCAATCATGGATGACTCTGTAATATAACACATCTTCTCTAACCTAAAGCAATGAAGGAAAACATTAAAGTGTATGTACAAAAGTGTTAAAAATTGTAAGAACACTTTATTTAGAAAAGTCACAAGCCTCAAAATGCAATATTACAAAGTTCAACCAGAAACAGGAATGGGTCTGTCCTCGTCCTTTTGCAATCTTTTTGCCACAAATATTCCACGAAATAGCTGTCCAAATCATCTAGACGTCAATTACCGTTTGAGAGACCATGACGTAAGGGGCACTGTTGGCTTTGCACATGGCATGAGAGTGGGAACAAGACTGTTCACGACACCACTGTATACTGGATGCATCATTTCCCACATTTGACAAAGTCATCCAATTCAAATTGGAATGAAACGACACCGAATACTCCTAATACCTACTTAGATTACAATTGTGGCAGAAAGAACCATGCAAATAGAGATTTGTCATATTGGCAAACCTATAGTGACATGAACAAAATCTGCTATCCCCCCAACATGTAAAGAACAGACCACTACATAACACAAACACTCAATTCGGATATATTAATAAGTACTTCTGACATCAGCAATACAACAGAAAGAAGTCTGTCTTTCAAAGAATTATTCTTATGACTTTAGTTTTGATTACCACAAAGTATTAATATACCATACCTTCCAAGGAATGTTGGCTTTCCAGCAACGCCACGCTTCAGATAAATGCTGCAAAATTGTTCTTGCCTTATTCTGCTTGATACCCTCGGGCATCATGTCAACGATATCATGCATCACCTGCAAAAACACATTCCATGGGAGCCACAATATACAAGTTTATCTTTGAAAGGCATAATATCTAACACCTGTTACAATAACTATGCATGTTCATATCTTAATTATTATTTGATATTACAAGAAAATTGTTTTGAATTGATCACAACAGTATTAATACCACCAAATAGGTTTCTAAAGCAGAAAATCCCTCTCCAAGAAAGGAATATTATTGTTACAAGAAAAACCTTATGCAATGTTTTAACCACTTTCTCTAATATTTTGTGGGTTTTAACTAATTGTTTACCTAACATCTGGTTGAGGCTAATATAAATAATGAAATGTGCCTATCAAGAACTTTGAACATACGGTTTCATGGTAGTAGGATAAATTCAAAAATCTGTATGAAACCAATGATAAGACTAACTTTTAGCATCTAATTCTTGATTATAATGTAAACATTGACGTCATACTGATTAACTGTTACTTACAGATGCACGCAATTCCAAATCAAAATGGCTTTCAACTCTTTGTTTTGTAACAGTTTTTGCAACTCCTTTGGAATGTCTACCCTCAAATTGACGAGACAAAAGGTTTCCCAACCATCTTTCCAGAAGAGGAGTAATTCCACGCATGAAGAACAACCAGACCCTCCATCCAGGGGCCCAAAACCCACAACCTGGACCTTTCCCAACAGGACCCTGAAAATGGAAAAATACTTAAAATCACAGAAAATTTATTACAAAACACGCATAACAACGATGAAGAACATACATTCAATAAATAAAAGAGAAATTACAAGTTTAATATTCTGCCTAAACAATACCATCAGACTAGCGTTGATCCAGCCTTCCCAGTTTCAAGGTCGTCTCAGACAACACAAGAACACTGGAGAAGCTGTCAGCCCACATTACTGGCTGATTTCAGGACCCCTACGCAATTCATCATTGGTATATAAACGGTAATTACATTCATGTTTCATCCATTCTCAGATGGTAAACCTAAGCAATTACCATTCTGAAATATAGGAATTGACATAAAAACAAACCTGTACAGTAATTACAAATCTACCCAACTCTAGCATAAAATCATCCTCATTTTCTCATTCAAAGAATACTTTCTGAGTAGCAATTGATCCAACCTTCCCAGTATTAAATTCAACTCTGATATCACAAGAATACTGGAGAAGCTGTCAGCCCACAATACTGGCTGATTTCAGGACCCCTACACATTTCATCATTGGTATGAACAATAATTACATTCAAATCATTCCCACACATAAGTTCGGAAGTAAAATATATGTAAGTAGCTTCAAATATGCTTGAATCTTTCATTCAATAAATAACCTTCAGGGTAGCGATTGGTCCAACTTCCCCATTATCAAGGTCATCTCAGACAACACAAGAATATTGGAGAAGCTGTCAGCCCATATCACTGGCTGATTTCAGGACCCCTACGCAGTTCATCATAGGTATGAAGGATAATTACATTCAAGTTTCATCTATTCTTAGTTAATGTAAACCAAAGAATTATCATTCTTACATATAAGTTTGGAAGTGAAAACAAATATGTAAAGTAGTAATAAATATGCCTAAATCTTTCATACAATTTATGTTATTTTTTCATTCAATAAACACCTTCAGAGTAGCGATCAGTCCAACTTCTCCACTATTAAGGTCATCTCAGACAACACAAGAATATTGGAGAAGCTGTCAGCCCACATCACAGGCTGATTTCAGGACCCCTACGCAATTCATCATTGGTATTAGAGGTTCATGTTTCATCCGTTCTCTGATAGTAAATCTAAATATCTACTGTTCTACAGGTACAGAAGCAAAAGCAAATGAATATGAAAATTAGCTGTAAATCTGACTAGCTCTGGCTTAAAATAATCTTCATTCCTGTTCAATGAATACCTTTAGAGAAGTGACTGACCCAACCTCCTCAGTACCTAGTCAATAGCACTGGCCGACGTTTTTAAACTTTTGAAAAGTTCCAGAAACAAAACTCGCCGATTCTGACCAATTTTGGGTCGCTGCATATGAATATGATAGCCGTGTTACTGGATTAGCTTGTATTTTTGTGTAACGCATAGTTGCCAAATTTACCATAATAGGCATAATGAGCTATCTTGAAAGTACAGGAGAGCGAGTTTTTTTGACTGCAAAAAGGGAATCAATTTCGTTTTGGCACTTGTGTCAAAGACAATCAATTTTTAAAATTCTATAAATTAATTTATTAAATCTAAACAATTAAAAAATTATATATTCAGTTAGTTAACTAGCACTATACTTTAGCATTTACATACTCAGAATAGTTTATAAGGTATAATGTTCACAGATGTATTCAGACCACTTAGTTTCGGAAAACACGGTCTACGATACTTAACCCTTTATAGGATTGTGGTTCTCTCCGCGACCACATGCTGTTCGGCCGTTGTTTGCTTAACTCTACCAAGCAATTTTCATCCTTATCGCTAATTTCACATTGTAGAGTCTTTTTCAATGAAATGCGACTGTTGCAGATAGTGTGATCACATTTATTCTTAGAAATCTTGCTGTTGGGCTATGCATGTGGTCGTCGTCGCGACCACAATGCATAGAGGCACTGTCGCGGAGTGTTCATTTGAGCATATTGTTGAGAAGTGATTTTTCGCGTTTCGAGATTCCGAAGTTTTTCGAGAACAGAGGATTATTACTTATTTATTATTGTTTATTAAGATATTTTTTAGTATTACAATAGATTTATTCATAATATACTCCATTTTTACATCAATAAGGTTAATTTATATTTTCAAGGGTGTAGTCAGGAGTAAGTACACAATCGTAAATTTTTTTTGTTCTTTCAAAATATGAATTTTAAAAAATGTTTTGAACAATTAAATTTACTGTCTAATAATGTAAGATATTCGCTAAATAGATTTAGGTTTCCAAATATTTGTGACTTAGAAAACATTTCAATATTTTTACATTTCTTCAGTGATTACGTATATTTACGTAGTATAATGTAACACCCATACTTGTTACTAGTGGTGTGCTATCTTACAGAATGGCTAAAATTTGGATTATCCACAGTGCTGTACCCATGGCCTAATAAGAATTTAACAGTTTCTTGGGAATATTGACGAGAATGATGATGCGGCGTTAGATTCGGAGTATAGAGGGGATTCCAATGCAGATGACGTGACGCTAATAATGCAGCTTATGAACTCTAGCAGCCCATGTTTCTTTCAATATTGTTTTCTTTAGTCAATGATTTATTATTGTAGAGTTTTGTTTGTAAATGTATATCATATTGATTTTCAATACTTATTTTTTTGTACTATTTATTTTCAATTTTCTTGCTTATTGTATTTCACGTCTGTTCCTACGTGTTTCTTCTATTTTGTAAAGAACATGTACACGTTTATTTATGACTGGATATTAGATTTTTATTCAGGAATTATACAAGATGGTTCTGTATGCAACCACAATCCATAGTGTAATGCGTAGCCCTAAATAGATTGTGATTGTTTATACGACCACATCATTTTCGCAATTATCTCACTATATATTTAAACAAATCACAAATTAATATTTTTCTCATGTTTCTAAGATCAAAATTAAACAATTAAAAGATAAATTCAAATAATTCCGGAGAAAAAGTTACCCGACCTATAAAGGGTTAAATCCTTCAGCTTCTTTGTCTATTCCTTTAAGAAATTCAAGAGGTCCAACTTAACGTGCAGAGTAGGAAGCAGTACCTTGCCTGGATCGATCAGAAGCTTACACTTGACATTGTTGGTACCGGGCTAAAATGACTCTCTGGGGGCCACTCCTTTTGTGAGAAATTTTTCCTGTAGCTCTTGAGTCCCAAAGACACAAAAAACAAAAGTGCTTTGTAAATCCACCTTCCAGACATTGGTCTGGTCCACACACTGGACATTATAATATTACAAATACTTTTACATGTCCACAAATTTGTCAACCATGATCTTTGTATTTGATACGATTTAAAATGAGTGTGAGATCCTCGTAAGTATCATTCATTGGAACAGTGTGCCACAGGCAGCTTATTTCCATTATGAAGCAAAACTGCTTTCAGACTGTACTTAGATGAATCTATGAAAAGACACCAATCAATCAGATGGATTACGTTGGATTCCTAACTCATTCATCAGGCCATTGATGTCCGTACATATATGTACGGACATCAATGGCCTGATGAATACGCAAAGGGAATCTTCCATTCTGTAATATTCTGAAAAAGGCTCGTTCCTTTTCCTGTGCTGAGTGTTAAGTAGTTATAGGAGCCAGTAAATTCCATTCTGAGTCTTGCACCCAAGAATTAAGCTTTCTCTTTCGAAAGTTGTAAGTCTCTTGCTAAATCGTTCAATTCATGTTGAAGGATGAAATAAGTCTCATCTTTTAAGTGGAAGGGACTATCTCTCAGATCTTCATCTGCAGATATTGAGTTAGTGTCCTCATCGGTTCCTGTAGGTGCTGCAATATCGATAGTTTCCCAATCATTCGGAGGAGTAGGTGCAGGTAAATTTTCTCCACGAGGCAATGGTCTGATCGCAGATTGCAAGATTGAATATTAGAAGGCACACAGTTTCTTCTTGTTACCTCCTGCTATATTCGTCATACAGAAACAAAACGCCATAGTGATTCCGGGGTTCTCTCCATATCATCGGAACAGCAAAAGGCATCATTTTCTTGGATCCTTTAAGCCAGGTCTTCAGCCCAGCTTTTATACTGTCCCAGCTGAGCTTTTATACTATCTTAGAGTCAAAATAAAAATAATATAATTCCCTGACAACATTATTCATTGATCTAATCTGAGACTTAACCATAACACGCCACAGATGTAACAAAATCAGCCCAATACGTTTTTAACACCTCTGCGGGAAGAACTTGACATTTGCGCAGGAAAGCGAAACTTAGAACCACAGAACAACCATGAAATCACTGTACGATAATAGTAAAACTGGGGACAATAGCTGAAGTTACTGAGTAAAACTTCGTAAGTTGATTCCCACGACCAACATTTTCATACTTCAGAGATTACTTACTGCAATACATACTCGTAAGAGTAAGACTGAGCTATGCAACAACGGCACTTCCTACTTTATATATTCGCTCGCCCGTGTCATTGTGTCGCCCATTGGTGCCACATAGACGAGGCGGCTACGTTTAGTGTGCAAAAACACACTTAAAATGGGCTTATATATATATATAGACACACACACACACACACACACACACAACACGAATCTCCTGAATTTCACCAACTGAGTGGAATACTATTTATTTCTCACTCAAGGAAAATTGTGGAAATGGTTACTTTGATGACAACTGAAGCTAAACTGGTAAAAACTGGCAACTACGCATTACACAAAAATACGAGCTAATCTAGAAAAACGGCAGTCAATTTCGAATGCAGCATCCTGAAATTAATCGGAATTAGTGGTTTTCCTTTTTGTAACTAAACTGATGTCGGCCTGTGTAGTAGTCATCTTAGACAACACAAGAATACTGAAGCAGCAGTCTATGCACATCAGTGCCCAACTTCAGGACTCCTGCACAATTCATCTTTGGTACCAGTAAAAATACTCCAGTTTCATTCTTTCTCACACAGAAAATCTTAATAGATTGAAAGACATGACATGTGTGACACACAATCATCCCAGACTAAAGAATAGAAACCTGAACAGAAGGGTTCAAAACACATCCTTTAACCCTCACCTTGCCTCCAAAGCAGGAAGATACTTCAAAAAATTACTTACTGTATTGAATCTATAATAGATGAGATGTTTCAAATCCTTGCACATTCGTATTTGTCTCATCAGTTTATATTTGTATCTGTACATTCCAGTAAGTTGACCCACGTGGGCAAAGATGTACTGAATGCCATCAGCTAACTGGAAAGCATCCACATTGTTCAATCGATACTGAACATGGGAGTCCACAATCAGTTTTGTAAGCCGAAGAATTTCACGACAAAGATGGAAAGCTATGGCAACAAAACAAGGTAATAATACACAACAAAAAATGCATAAACAACAATATAACATGAAACACTTTCAATGACATACCATTTCCAAATCTTGATTTCTTTCTCTCTTTAGTGGTAAGAGTTTTCACAGGTTTCAAGTTGAAGTTGTAATCCAAGTGCAGATAATTCAAGTTTTTACGATGAATAAGGAGGTTCAACATGTTGTAACCTTGACGGCAAACTTGAAGACCTGCTTCAACCCAGTCCAGGGTAGTTGTTTGAAAGAACTTGGTCGACTTAAATGATCTGAAGAGATACCTACATAACAAATTTACCTTAGAAACTGATATCTGAAGGTTTTTAAACAAGAAATCAATTTTGAGACTGAGACAGAAATATTTGTAAATAACAATGTCGAACTCAGATTTTATACAGTAAAATCCATTTTTTAATCCAAATTACAACATAATTGCTTCCTTGACACTGATTCTTAAATAATAAGAAATAACTTGTGCTTAGGTCATTCAAGAAAACAATTCGTCAATTGCTACCATTTACTAAGCCTGCCTCAGGGCTAAATCACAAACAAGTTACAGTTCAAGTAGCAATTTAATAACCAGTCAAAATATTTTTACAATTTGTAATCTGTATGGACTGACTTACCAACTTTACATCTGGTTTAAAATTATCAAATTCAAAATCGATAAATTTAAAATGGGAAAAATATATTGCCAAGTGATTAAATTTTGTCCATACATAAACTGCAATTTCTGTTCTAACACTAAGGAAGGCTTAATAAAAACTAAAACATTGGTGATTTAGGAATATATTTTTCTTAGAATGACCTTAAGATATTTGCTATTACTAAATTACAGTTTTCAAATTCATAATAAAGACAATTTGTACTTCATACGTACCTCTTTTTCTGAGGTTTTGGAGGCCTGTGTTTCAAAGCATTCAGGACAAAATATTTTAAGAGTTTTTGGTAACTAACTCTTACTTTCACTGGCTGACCAGGTGGACAATGTTCTCGATACCATGATTTAACCAATGGCACATCAATGGCTCTTCTTGTTCGACCTTAAGAAACGTGTGCATGTCACTATCATTAATCCTGATCATGTCATTATCACAATCATTACACCAACTGATATCATACTCAAAAAAATTTAAAAAAGGGTTACACAATTTGCTTGCGTATTTTGCAATACAATATAAGTAATATTTATAAAATTTACCCACCAGAACGAATATTAAAAGGCCGGGGTGCCCACAGTAAAGCAATTCCATTGGCAGTGTTGTCAGTATATAATGGAGTTTCCTGAAGAAATGGCTGCACTTCTTCTGGCAACTCAAATTCTTCATCGTCATCTGGCAAAGGTTCAGCAGCCTACAATAAAAAAATGTGACAAATACTGACCACAAAGAACATCATCAACACAAAAATATACAATACCTACTTTTAATGAATGGCGGTGTGAAATAGGATTAATAAGAGGATCAAAATAAAACGCAGGCAAATCAGGATCCTCAGTTTTGATGTATACTACATTTGGAGCATGATACCTAGAAACAAATTTTCATAATATATTTCTTTTATATTGAATACAAATAAAAATTTGAAACACTTTTGATATTTCATAAAAATAATTTTCATACCCTCAAAAGAAAACTGTTTGTGATCTCAGCAAATACTCGAAAATCTTAAAGAGCATCTAATATCATCACAAATTACTTTGCCACACAGCTAGTAGAAGTGTAAAATACTGTAGTACACTTCTAAAACTTAATGTGGGAAAATTTACTCTTAATGGGAATAGGTTAAGACCACTGTCTGCTAATGACTTACCATGAGAGATGGACATAATGAGGCATGTTGTTATACAAATAAGGGAAAGCAATCCTGTATTCAGTCCTAATTGGCTGTCTAATTATTATTTTATTAATGTCATTAAATTCATTCCAGTCTTCATCTCTGCAAAAAAGATTTTAAATAAAAAAATATAAAAATGTCAATTATTAATTCAAAATTAAAACCTTCAAATAAACTCACGCTGGATTTGAATCCTTAATAAGAGGTTCAAATTTGGGTCCACCAGGAATGGCCATATTTAAAGCCTTGGCTGTGAAGAAGGACTTGTGGTCAAATAAATAAAAAAAGTTAGAATCTACCAAGTCTGTTAAAAGTTGGTTGGCTAAACGATACAATGTAGCCATCTGAGGAAGTGTAAGATTCCAACGTCTGTATGTTGATCCATTGATATGCCTTAAAAATGAATTGTTCATTACATGTTAATTCAAAAGTCCATCTATCTATTACATTATTAATTGAATTTTATAACAAAATGATATGATATAATATTTACTTTGAACCAACAAGTGGTTTATGGTCATAAAACCACTTTATAACTGATGCATCTTCATCAGGATCCAGCTCAATCTGAATAGCTTCCAAAGGTTCAACATCAAGAACATTGTCAGCATAATCCAAAGGAGGTTCTTCATCATCAAATGGAGGAAATCTCATTCTTTTGAAATGTCTGCGATCACGTTTTTCTCGGCGCATCATAATCCACATTGTTCTATAAAAAAAAGGCAAATGCAAGAGTCAAAATAAATTTTTGGTGTAGCCAATATTTTCTTACTTAGCACCAATCTGTAGAATACCAAAGAAACCCTGAACATTAATGAAGGCATTCGCAATCCATTAATTTTATTTTAGCTGCCTCTGTGACATTGCATGGGTTTTGTTTTATTTTATTTTGTTTTTGTTTTATTTTTTTTTTTGTTTCAATACTTAGCTTTGTATAACATGCCAAAATCGTGGTCAAATAATTGCCTCCTGTAAGGTTTCACCCAAACAGTTCTGAAATATTATGACTGTTCATTTAAAAAGGTTCCCATCGTTACAAAAATGGAATGACAAACTGTTTACTTCTCTAAATTATTCTACACAGAACAAAAAACCCTTCAATAACTACAGAACATATATTCTATAATATAACATTACATTAAAAAAATTTCATGACCTACCCCCACTGAGCTATGTACACAGGTTCTATCACCCATGGAATTTCATTTACAAATGTTATGGCTCCAGTAATATGATACAATACTTTAACATCTCTGATTTGTTCCCAAGGCATGGGCATATTCTCTAAAAGTTTCATTACAGCATGTGGCATATACTTCAGAGCTCTGAAATGAAAAAAGGCATTACAATTCCATTTAATAACCTACAACATTCTATTACAAATTCCACAGTAAATGATTTTCAAAAAAGCATACCCAAGATAAACTCTTTTATCATGCCGATATTTTCTGCTACTCATATCACCATGATCTCTTATTATTTTACGTATATGCTCAGGTGGCATATCCTCTTTCTGTGCATCAACAAATCCAAACTTCCTTTTTTCAGAAAATCTTTTCGATTGTAACTGCTGCCATTTTTGGGCTGAAACAGAACAAAGACTGTGTTATATTCAGCCATTACAAGTTTTACATGCTTTGCAATCCAAATTTATCAAAATTGCTGTGTCAGTAGGCCTGCATTAAAACCATTTACTCTCCTATCCACCTTTTAAAAAATATATTCATATTCTTCTCAAGTAGCACAAAATGATGCCAATGAAATCAGATACTTCAATAAGTGATAATGAATTTTAATAGTTTGATTAATACAAAAATACATTTGATTAATATATGAACTATTATCAACAAATGGGAGAACAACTCCAACATCCTGAGCAATTCAATTAGAATTTTTTTTACAGATCTTCACAGGAGTTCCAAGATAAATTTATACTAGAGAATTAAAACATCTTGTAAATCTAGAATAATATGTTCCCATATTTATTTGCAGACTCAGCTCTGATGAAGTAATGGCAGTTTTCTTTATACATTGTCAATGTTTGGTATTTATAATGTATTCGTAATGTAAGCACATATAAAAAGGGCCTAGCTGCATGGTGATCAAAAACAAACAATTGGTATATCAGTGCACCCCAACAATGCAATAGCAAATTACTCTATAAAAGTTTCAGGAAAATGAAATTAGGGCTTTAATTGGGATGCAAGCCTTTCTTCAGGCATGCACACCCATGCATTCACCCACTCGCACCTACACATCATGTCAGACTTTATCAAACTCTGACATTTTGGGAAGCATAATATATTTCACTGCCTTGAAACAAGAACATACATTTCAATGGAAAAGCATACCTTTCTCTTGAAGTTTCTCTTCTGTGATGATCTCCAGCTGCTTTTGTGGAGGTGCCAAAGGACCTGGATGATGATGCACCTGATGCACTTGAGCCTGCATATGCGCCTGTGCTGCAGCATGGGCAGCTTGTGCATGTGCTGCAGCTTGTGCTGCCTGCACATGAGCAACCTGTGCTTGAGCCTGTGCCTGAGCATGTGCCTGAGCCTGTGCAGCAGCAGCCAATTGGGCATGTGCCTGCTGCTGGGCCATCATGGTGGCCCATGGATGGGGTCCCAATAGGTATGGTGGAAGAGCCATGATGATGGCTGAAAATATTGCAAAAAACTTGTATTGACAATTTAAAAGTATGAATTTGAAAGATATGCATATTTGACTCCGCTATGCACAATCAATTAAAGTACTCAACAAGACTGTCCTAACTCAGTGTTGCCAGGTTAGGGATTTTATCCCAACATTTGAAAGGGTGGGGGCACCTTTAGTGGAGGAGGAACGTTTCAGTTAGTTAGGAATTTTTGTTGTGGATTTCAATTCCATTTTACCTAATTTTGAAACAAAAATGTTACTAAAAAAAAACAAATAAAATTAAAATAATTTTAAATTAAATTAAAAACTAAAAAATCTAGTTTTATTCATATTGAAACCAATTAAGTAAAGTATGGAGTAATTTCTATACCAGAGCGCTAAGCATAAGCGGTATAATTTTCTCTTTTTCAGTCATTACAATGAGTGAAACAAAGGCACCTCACACGTTGCAAAGTTCTTATACTGCCTCCTATTGAATAGCATCCTTTTAGGCCATATCTTCCCATATATCATAAGAATGAAATAATTATTTGAATTTGGGGTGGTATGTTTTCATCTATTAACTATTTTCTTCCAGTGTCTAAAACGATACGCGATTTTTGATGTTTCTCTATCATCTAACAATGACAAAACATTAGTAAGAACTGGGAAAGAAAACACTACATTTATGGGTATTTTTGAAACAGATTTATTGTATATTTGACAAACTAAACAAGCCATGCTTTCTGAATAGATCATTAAATACTTCCATGAGCAACAGTTTTCTAAAACAAGGTGACAGAGCTAATTGCTGTTAGGTAGAGTTCTAGCTCAGTATAAGCTGATGAATATACTTCCTTGATGCAGAACAGCTAAAGCCTATTATTTGTACTAGAAGAGTGCTCCTTTGTATAGCATGTTTTTGTCACCTCACACACATGCAACTCCAGGGGAATCTATACTTTCAGTGTTAAAGATGAAAGCCTACCTGAAGAGCACGAAAGGATGAAATGCTTTTAACTCCCCTTTTGCAAAAAAAATGGTGGGAAGGATGATGCCCTCTGGGGTGATACTACCACGAACACATTGTGCTGTTTGCTAACTGTACATGCAAAGAATCTAGTTACTACTCTTATGTTATAAAAGATGAATTTAGTTGAAAGTAAAAGTTCTAACCTTACACTTATCTATTTAGGCTGGGTAGGTGATTACTCCAGGGTTAGTATTACCTTGCATTCAGCACTCTAAACGAAGTTTATATCAAGAAACGGTTCCTAAATTGCTATTCAGCTTCATATCATTCAACACATTTGTGCAATGTTAGAACCTTTAAAATTTAGCTTATTTATCTTTTCTTGTGTTCAAGTGCATCTGTCTTGGAGCATAATATTTCATTACTTAAATTCTGTACTTAATTTCCACTCATTTATTCATGGGCACCTGAAGTCTCATTTAATTTCCACACTACATATTTTCTAACAGAACCTTCAAAACTAATCACATGCCGAATACCCACACAAACAGTTGGAAAACTGCAAGAATAAACGCCGAATTTTGCTACATGCATGCAAACGGACACATTACGTTTGTCTACAGCCGCCATCATTGTCACGTTAAGGCGTCACACAATTCCGTCCTAGATCAGCCAAGACCTATTGAGGCTAATTTTTGTAATCATAAAACTTACCTTGTTTAGCTAACTATAAAACGCTTCCTTAATGTACTACAGCATTCAGAGGTTCCGCACGGATGCTGCTCAAATCCAAACGACTGTCTAGAGCATCGTCTATTTCACCAATAATGGCCACATTATCACCACGAATAATGTGGAGTCCCAAAACAACTTGTTCAACACCCTGGGTGCTACTGTACACTCTCTCGTGACTTTCGTCCAAAATAAGATTGATTGTTTGATCGTATCCTTTAAGAGTACCGACGAAGTTTCTGCCGTCAGAGGTGATGATAGATACAGTACGATTAATGTAACTTTCCAGTCCCGATGCCATAGAAACTTTTTAGCCCCAGGGCGGTCAAGTCGTACAAATCATGGGCAACAATATATCTCTATTTCACAGTAAAATAATCCACAACCTCCAGAAATATTTAACGATCTAAAACCAAACACAGTCGAGATAACCACTGCTTGACCCGACCTGACCGCTGCGGCGATGCAAACACTGCATAGAATAAATATATTCACTTGATATTTCACAAAGATTCACTTCTTCAATACTACTGTAATGCTCTCTGACGAATAAAGTAAAGAACTATACTATTATATTTTCCTGAAATACTTATTTTTATATTTTCTTGTATTAAACGTAATTATAACAAATTCATATTATTATTAGCTGACCATCCTTGACATTGTGGTAATCGTAGTTTACCACAAATCAAAAATTGATTCTATGTTCCCGAATAATCGGTGTACTGTGATATGCAACGAGGTAGGCCAGAGAGTATAAGTGAGGTAGGCAGTCTTCATTCGTTTGCTACATCATTGCTAAAGAAACGATTGGGGAGGCGTGAGCAGAAAGCTGCTGCAGGTTATATTTTGCTGTGATCGCTGGCAAGTAGTGTAAAAATGAACTCAATTTTGAAGGCAGCAATTAGAGCTTCCTCATTAAAGTATTTGCCGAGTGTGGCTTACCATGCAAGGGTTCCAGTAAACAAAGTTTATGATGCAACAAAGTTGCAGTTCACACGCACTTTATGGAGCATGTGGTCTCCCAGAAGAGAAAATGAAATTGGATTAAAAGTGCATCATAGCTTTGCGTGCGGTTGTGGTTGTGGTATTCAACGACTTCATACAAAAGGTTGTGTACATGTTGGAAAGTAGCAATTTGTTGTTTCATCCAATTTTCTTTCACCGGTGTTTCAGATGCCGGGAAAGTACAACAAAGCGCTACCACTAAAATTTTGTCCTACTTTCGAACAAAATTCTAATCGCATGTTTAAATGAAGTGTATTTAAACCTGATATAATTAAGTCTAATGGATAGCTATCAAAGTCCCCTTTACTTCTTAATTTGTACTAGTTTTTGTCTCCAAACATGTAATTTAATAATTTGGTTTTGGAGCTTGAATTAAAGACATTGCATGAAGATATTGGTATATGTGAAGTAAATAAATTTAGAAATTGGTATATTAACAAGAATATGCATTTTTAATTTACACATTTATTTTATAAATTATCCTTGTAGGTGAAAAAGAGCTTGTTGAATTTCTTACTGAAGAAATAGCTGCAGAAAGGAAACTTCAAAAGGTTAAAACTATTCCAACAGAAGTGGAGGATTTTAAAGTCGAGTTGAATGGTAGTGAAGTTACATTAACAAAGAAAAGTGGTGATGAAAAGTAAGTTATAATTGTCCACAGCAGAAGGCAAATTTTATCTAGCATTTGATTGTGAAAAATGTATATACTTTCGTTTGCTAATTTTTAAAATTTATTTTAAATAGGTACTGCTGTAATTTGATACATTGATTCTGCCAAAGACCTTTTGTAAACTGAGAAGTGACACTAAAGATTGTTTAAATAAACAATTGATTCATGATAGTACAAAATTAGTTTTCACTTAACATTTTTTTGTCTTGTAGAATTACAGTTTTCTTCAATGTAAACCACACTGTGGATGCAGAGAGTGAACCAGAATTAAATCCCAACATGGACAAACCAGAATTTGCTGACATGAGATCAAAACCAAATTTTGAGGTTGATATTCAGCGAGGAAACAGGACTCTCGGATTTACATGCTCTTTCAATGCTGATCAAACACAACAAGAAGGTTATAGCAGTAAGATTTTGATTACAATCAGATGACTTCATTACATTTATTAAGAACCTCTTGATTCGTTAATTCTAGCACTTCATTCCTTTCAGTTTTTTTGGTTTGTTTCAGTTAGATTTTTGTACTAGGTGCAATTTTTTTAAATCCCTTAATTCAGATGCTGATACTGTTGCAAAGTTCTATCGGTCCTCTTAACCCTTTGACTGCTCTGGTCGTGTTGACATGCAGAAAATATCCTAGCCTGAGGGCTTCTGGACATGTTGGTCAAAGTTCGGCTGTTGCTGGGAGCCTCTGGACATGTACAGGCATGAGCCCATTTTTGTTCTTATGTTTTTTATGAGGGCTAAGTGATTCCTGTGATGACTAGCTGTACCAATGTGTAGTTCAACAAACTAACTTGACAAATTGATATCATTCTGGTTTGCTGGTCTCATTTCTATGAGTTAGGGTGCTACGATATTGCTTGCTTATTGCCTGGTTCAGTGCCCTTCATATTGGAATGACCACAGTTAGTTTCTTAAATTCTCTGTGCATTACTAGAGTGAGCTTCAAAGAGTGCTGGGAAGTTTCTGACTCACCAGGGACTGCTTCACAAAAATTAATTAATAGTCCCTTTTTAATGGGACCTAATGGGTGATTTTTAATGATTTTACCTAATGGGTAATCAAGATGTTTCTTTGTCATGCTCTTATGGTCATGATTTCTTTAGTCTTTTGTTACTTACCTTTTAGTGGTCAAGTTAGTCAAAGTTTGCTGTGTGTCTGTTTTCTTTTTGGAATTGGATTCGCTATATGATCTCTTAAGTTACTGCAGTCTGGCAGCGCTGAGCTCAGCACATTGCAGCCGACGGCCATATGTATTGCTCACTCTGCACGACTTACCCTAAGCACAGCTAAAAGCAGTCAAAGGGTTAAATCTAATACAGCTTCATCTAAAATATTTTGTATTTTGTTGGTAATTCACTAAATGTTTATAATTCATAAAATTATACACTGCTGAAGTTTATTGAAACTTTTGTAGATGATGTCTTTGGCATTGATGAGGTTACACTCTATGATGGAGAATGGTCTGAACAAACATATGCAGTAGCTGGAGATGTATTAGATGGGGTAAGTAATGCTTTGGGCTGCTTTATAATACCAGAGCTTTCTAAAACGCTTTGTCATCTATTTTTCTCAATATTTTTGTTCCAGTACCTGTATGATCTGCTAATGAATATCTTGGAAGAGAAAGGCATTTCAAATGAATTTGTCGAAAAATTGTCAGACTTGAGCACTGCTTACGAGCACAGTTGTTACCTGGCTCTCCTAGAAAATCTTCAGAAATTTGCCTCTGGAAAGTGAATCTATGTCTATTAGTTAAATGTAGAAATGCAAAACAAATTACCAATTCCATTTAAGTCGATCCAACTGCAAATATTTTAAAGGTGCAGTGGATTGTCAAAACCAATGTTAATGTTGTTCTCAACAAATATTCAATAAATGTATGTTTGATTTTTTTTCTAAAAATTGCTTGTTTTCTTACAAATGCCCCTACTGTACAGTCTTTTTTTATGAAATATACAGTGTGTCTTTATCGAGGGGGAAAGGAAATCAAAGAGTTAAAAAAAAGGAATTGCTTGTCAGTGTGGATGGTGAGTCAGGATATCAAAAGCATGAAAATGAAGGTGAGAATGGGAGGAAAGTGAAAGTTGAATTAAAAGTTCAGAAACCAACTTTAACAACTGGAATTTACTGTGAAGATGTTTCTTGTATCCTGTGTAACAATGCAAATATGGGATACATAATTACAGGTGTTAGGATTGAAGACTAAACTATTTTAAGGGTGTGAAGCTTAATATAGATTCATGAAGTGCTTGATTTATAAAATTCTAGGTCCCGGAACGCACCATAATTAGTTATTAATTTAAAAGAAATATTTACAATATAATTATTCCCAAGGTACCGGAACGCCATTCCAACAGAAATCAAGCGCTGGATTCATGTATTTGGTTTAATAAACAAGCCTAACAGTACAAGAGTACCGTATGCAGGGGAAATGGCAAGACAAAATGTTCAGGACTGATGTCCACAGCGCTCCATTGCAGGGTAGATTTCTGGAATGTAAATGCTGCAAGACAAGTCTATTCATAGAGCAAAAAATGTTTTTTAATCATTCTTAAATTCTAATTGCTCTTGGAAAGACCAAACCACAATTTTGAAACTTAAAATTTATTTAGCATTTCTATTACATTAGATACAATGTAAATATAATTAAAAATACATTTGGTCAGAAGTTGCGCCATCTGAAAGCTATTGGTGCTAACTGTCTTGCCTTATTTGTAACGTAAGCAATTTTTGAAAATTCAATGTTCAATAAAAATGAGTTGGAAGTCAATCTTGGGCTTCTCTTGTACTAATGTGTGAGGAAAATAAGCTGATATTGAGAAAATGTGTTATAATTTGCATTAACTTCAAGTGCAAATTACGCAGAAACTACTAGTTTTTCCAAATAAAAGTACATGACCATTTCTTGAAGTTATATTTTAGAGCAGATTTTCTTGGAGCAAAACATCTCTATTGATATTGTATTCTTGTAATTTTCGAAAATTCACGGAGTTCGCCGAAACAGCGGCATGCGCCATTTTTATGTTGTCAAAACTGAATTCTATGACTGCATAAAAATAGAATACATAATTTTTGTAAACTTGTATTGGAACAAGAAGCCTGATACCATACAGCTATATCAAGTCACAACAATGACACTTAATTCACAGATTCGCAACAGCGGAACGGAATTCCATTGTTGCATTCCCTGCATTGTTGATACTCCCTTAAAGAGCTAGCAATTTTTATTTCAAAACTAATTTCTAAAAGATTAATGTGTAAATGTATTACAAAAGATTGAATGTAAAAACGAACAAAGAAATAATACACAAAATTGCAAATTCTAATTTACGACGCATCCGCCTGTCTGAAGGGCAGTAAATTTGCAGTGGGCTATTATGTTTGTCACGAAATTATCGAAAAACTACTCGTATTTTCAAAAAATTGAGCTAGACGTTATTTGAAGGTGTATTTATGATAAATATATTTCATTGAGAAAACCAGCTGGCATCTATTTCCGCCCAGTATATTTTTTTTGACATTTTCTTAATTTTTTGGTTTCCTAATAGTAGAACGGAAATATTAATTTTATAATATTAAAGAACACAAAAACATCGTCCTAAATGGCAATTTTCTTTTAAAAATTTGTAGCAGTTTTTAAGAAAATGGCATTTAAGCGCTTCTAAAAATGCAAAATTTGAAGTTCTTTTTCACAAAAATTGTTTGAGTTTTCAAAAATCTTCATTTGAAGCACTTACACTCACAAATATAATAATGTTTACAAATTGCTGGTAATGTGCATATTAAATATTTGAGAGACCTTTCAAAAAAACAACATTTGTGTAAAAAAAAATACCCCAAAATCAAATTTACGAGTGCAATTAGCACCATCCGTTCGAAAAGTTCGAAGAAAAATTTGGAGCCATTTATGAGAAGATGGAGTTAGAGCGTTTCTGAAAATGCGGAATTTTGAGCTAGTTTTCAGAGAAAACTATCTCGGGAAACTTTACTGGAAATTATCTAAAGCACATGTACTCGTTAATATAATAATTAGGGCCCGGATAATTATGTAATTACATATTTCCGTACGTTAACTCTATCAAGTCAAAACCACGATATATTTACGTTTCATAACGATTAGTGCCTAAAATCCAGAGGCGTATCTAGGGTATGGCAGGCATAGCTCGTGCCATGGGCGCCACTCACAAGGGGCGCTATTTAGCTTTCGACGGTTATGAAAAAAACTTGAATGAATTATTATTCAATTATGGAATTAAACTTTACACAACAGATGAAATAAAATTTTTTTGTATTAAATGTGGTAATTGTATAAAATGCTTACAAAATAAAACAAATGTTTTTTTAATAAAGCAATATCGATGTTTGGCGTCATCCTCTTTACCACGCTGCAAATTTCGCCTGTGCAATCTGAGGAAGTTTGGGAGCTGCTCGCGTGTGAGTAAGTTATCGGTAGGCGTGTCATCGCCGGAATCGATAGTGGTGTTAGAAATGGCCCTCAGACGTTTTGACAGGTCGTGAATCAGACTCACTCCACTCAATCCAGGGAATTCCCACAGTAACATGTGATGTATGACCAACCATTGCTTTCCAAACTGGCACATCTTTCACCATATATTTATAAATAAAATATGAACAAGTAAACTTATAACTGTTCAACATTGATCACCAAATTATTTGAGTGGTTTTTGTCATTTAGTCGTTTTCATAGCGCTAATAGAGAGATGAAGTGCTGGAGTTTCTCATATTTTCGTTCGTTCATTTGGTGTGTGCGATCGCGAGTGCTACACGCAACACACTGTTAAGTGCGAAGAACTTCGTGAAATTTAGCTGCTAATTCCAGATTGTCGGGTAGGTAAGTCAATAATTTATTTTTGATAGTGTTTGTTTTTGTGAAGACATTTCGCTTTCTTAAATCAAAGGGGTTTAACTCCACTTTTGTGGGAAAATGAGTTATCGACTTAGTAAAAGTAATTAACTTAGTAAAAGTAAATACGTAAAAGTATTTTTATCGGCTGCATGAATCTGAGATGTCATTTTTTTTATCTTCGACTTATGGACAGTGTAATTAGTTCTATCGGCACATGTAATATTTTTTTTAAAACAAAAAGGTTCTATCTGCAATAATTATGGTGGCAAAAACTTACCAAGATACTGACTAATGTTTCTCCTAAAGTATCATTTAAGACTGGCAATTTTTAAAAAAATATGAAAAGCGAAATGTAATACAGTTCAACAGACTTTCATAATTAAAATACTAGTGGAAAATACAGCTCTCATTGGGAATGTAAGAAGGTTTGTCAGTAGCAGTGGCGTAGCGTGACTCACACGTTTGGGGATGCTCAACAATAACACACAAAATGTCACTATCAACTACTTCATCTAACAGGCGAACGCAACACAAGGCAGATACACTGAGACTACTTCCACGATCTCGATTGCTTACGACGGCGTAGGCGCTTCCCACAAAATCCTCACAGCAGTCAGGGCTGCCGATGTCTTGAAAGCAAATTATACAATGGCTCAGCTTTAATTCTTATACGCGAATGGCAATAAGACCATTTGTTAATTTATACATTGCAGACTTAAATAATATGTAATCTATTTAAGAGATAATACAATTTCTTGGATATTAATTAAGAAATAGTAGTCAGGCACTATTTCTACAGTTTGTACCCATGACCAAGCGGGGACTCCCAAATGAGAGAGAGAAAGATAATTTACTGAACGCCTGAAGTGTGCTGCGCTCTCGTGCACAAACGAGGTTCTTTCCGCAGTAGACGCTAGCGTAAAGCAGTCGGGTTTCTCTGGGCCAGGGGCGAAGAGGGGAGAGGGGAACCTCGCCATCTGCGCATGCGTCATTGCTCGTCGCAATCTGGCGGCAGACGCTGAAGTATTTTAGCTTTCAAGCAATCAGAGGCCAGCTTCAACAGCCCGCCGAATTCAATCATAGGAAATCAATTTAAAATTAATACAAAACGTGTTTCACTCAACAGACCACTTGTAAGATTATCAATACAGTATTTAAGGTTCTTATATACGGGGATGCTCAGCATCTCAGCGTCCCCTGACGCTACGCCACTGGTCAGTAGCACCTTCTAGAAGTTTTATAGCGTGTAACTTGCAAAGGAAATCATTGTGTGAGAGTGACACAGAAGTGTCTTGAAGATTCCGGGTCAGAGTGTATTTCAAGCAATGATGTATACATATATGGTATTTATATACATCATTGATTTCAAGTAGTTCTGAAATACGTAAATTCTGATATAGAAACACCTGAATGCGCAAAAGAAAATAACAATGTTAATAGAAGGTAAGCACTAGAACTATGTATACGATAATTGTTGTTTTATTTCTGGCTTTAATTGACTTAATTTAAATTTGATAGGAAAATTGCAAGTTTATTAGTCTATTTAAAACATCAATGTTTTAAACATCCATGTTTCTTTGTAGATGTTTTCATCGATATCGAAAATCCTTTAGCGATAAATCGATGTTTTGGTAAAATTTGCCAACACTAGTTGCGAGGGTTGCTTCAGGAAATATTGTCCATTTAATTAAAAAATCACATGTTAGAAAGTCATTACTAGTTTTACAGTCATTACTACAATCAAAACATTAACAAATGGCACATCATTGCATTCCTCTTTTTATGATCTATCGATTGTTAATGAGAAAAAATGTATAGTTCCATTTATAAACACAAAGACGAATAATTTTCTCGAAAATTAAAGTATTTAAAAATATCTCTACGACATATTTCTTGCCCCGTAGTTCCACATTGTTGAGGCAAAATTACGTTTCGATATCGTAAACCGTTTGGAAGTTACGGGGGTGGCCCATAGTTGGTGGAATACTGTACCAGTATAAGGCAGAAGTAAAAAGAGTAAAAATATGAAATAGTAATAAATAATAAGAAATCATTCAACTCTCGGCTGTGTCATAGAACAAATATGGCAAACATTTTCGTATGAAGCCACTATTCTCCAACCAACGCCGGTTCAGCTAGGCCCTATCTGATTTAGCAGACGAGAAAAAAAGAATCCGACAATGATGTGCATGATATTAAGTTTTAATTGCATTTTTGTTTACACCGCAACTGAAACATCGATTAAATTAGCTCCGGAGTAAGTGCACGTGAAATAAAATATAATTTCATAAAAAAATGTATTGATCGGTATTACGAGTTGTCTAGAACAAAAATTAACGAACTTATTGAATTGGAAAATATTGACTACATTGTCAGTGGGTCTGTGCGTAAATGAAGTTAGCACGGCCACTTTTCTACAAGTTGTCAAGAACGAAATTTAGTTTAAAATACTGTCAATTTTTAAAATTGGTTAAAATGTAAAGAAGTAAATTTTTATATTGGCCCGACGCGAATTAACAATTTATTAATTCCATTTTTCAAAATATTTTATTTTTGTGAAATGAAAATTAAATTTATAACATTACAGTTGCTTTAGGGAAAAAACGCGATTTGATTAAATAAGACATTTGCGATCTATTTTTTTTCTTGATTAATAAAGAGAGTATAATGTATTACACTAAGTTAATACATTATAATTGAAATATTTTTAAATACACTTCTTGAAAAATAATGCTTAACTTAAAATGTAATACAGAAAAGCTTCCAGAAAAAAAGAATCATTAAGTTTAGACCTGCCAGTTTTTTTGTTTTTGTTTTTTTAGAGGACTCTTAATCATTGCAGAGGTGAAACTTTAGGTGTACAAAAACTGTGCTAGTACCCAAACTCATGTAGGCGATATAATTTAATCATAATTCGTCACTTCCACACGAATAGTGCCAATAGTTTGTACACTTTCCAAAGACGACGTATACATGTTAAACATTAAACTTTTCTTTAATGTTGGCCATTAACATTGAACTTTTATCATGGAACGTATCTACTTTTCAGTGATAAGTACGTACACCATGAAGCGTTCCATCAAAACCAAAAAAGAATCTGGTGCTGCTGGTCGAAAAAGACGACAGTTGGAAGAACAAGAGGATAAGAAATATAGAAAGTTTTTGATGACATTTCTTGACAAAACTAAAACAAATAGTGCATCATGTTCTATAGAGTTCCTTGTGCCATCTCAAGTACCTTTGGTACATTTTGTGTATCTCGTAACAATCCCCCTCAGGTTTGATAGCGTAAATAAACAAGGAACTGCTGTGTGCATTAAAGGGGGAGTGTAGCGAGGGATATCCCAGTTGAAAATACGGGTTATTATGTATTAAATAAATTAGAGAATAGTTGGGATGAATGGAAAGAAAATAAATAAAAATATTACTAAAACCACTGTTCAACTTATTTGTATAAGTAATAAAGTATTCTTATTAAGAGTTGTCATTTTAGTTTATGTAGACATTTTCATAAATTTATTTTTGTAAATGTTCATAAGTTGATAATATATTTTTAAAATAGTAAGATTTTCGTCATTTCATTTTACAACGAATGTAAATATATATTGATAAACATGAATTGTTATCTTCTCTTTATTTTCTCAATTCCTAAAATTAAAAAAAGTAAATTAAAAACAGTAAATTATTTTTGAGATAATTTTTTTATGAAACTTTTTGAAATTAATCAGAATCTTATTGACATTAGTGCAAGCATCCTAAAACAAATAACAACCCTACTTTGAAGTATCCTGATAGGGGCGCAAATTCCATGCTTGCCATGGGCGCCGGAATACCTAGATACGCCTCTGCTAAAATCGATGACTTTTTAGTACATATATGTACATATTTTACACAAAAGTACATATTTTTAAATATTTCTTAATATTTTCGTTTATCTGCATTCTTTTTGTATAATTCTTCATTTATCCTACATGTTTTTGATAAGGTATAACCAAGAGAAACAATTCAGCATTGTCACACAATTTTTTCTGCAGCCTCCTCTAAAATGGGGCTATTGCATTGCATAAAAATGTTGATATTGCAGCTCGCAGAATCCTACTAAAGGGCAAGGCATTGTTTACTCCAAAGCTTCCGGTATGTAGATTTCAGCGCGAATAAAGCAGAGAACAAAATACTACTCAGAAAGGAATTTTGTGTATGAAAATGGTACGTGTAGCAAGCGATAACTCGCGCCCACAAGGTAGTTTTTATGAGGTCTCCCGTGACCTTAATACCCTTCGCCAAAAATTACACCCACTAACGCAGCTCAGAAAGCGCCATTAACAGTTTTCTTTCCCCGTTTGTTGCACTGGAGCCTAAACCCTTGTTTGAGAAGTATCTTTGTGAGGTGAAAATCTTCAGTAAAAGCATGATGTGGCACTGCAGCTTTTGGATAAGAAAAGGACAGAAAATAATTCACGGCGATTGGCTTAAACCTTGTGGTAACGCAGGCTAGGAATTTGCCACAGGCAAAGTTTGGTTTATTTTTTCAGAGAAGTCTAGAAATAGCGTCTTGGGTAAGAACATTATTAAAAAAAAGCGGAATTTGTGCCAAGAGTCAATTGATTAAATATCAACCAGCTTGTTTTTATTCCCTAATCCGTGAATAGCATTGAACAATGACATGTTGGGACAAAGTTTAAATATACACCAGTAACTTCATGCGATGTGGAACACGTCGGTACAAGTCCCTCGAACAGATAACAGGAAAAAATTCATCCCTATCGAGTAGAGTGAAATTTTTTTAGCGTGGCCGCTCAAGGTCAGGTCTCAGAGCAGCCGGAAGAAAAGCGAAGTTAAAACTATCGCTTTAGGGGGGAGCGCGTCCCTTCCCAGGACGTGTTGACAGCCCTACTCCAGTTGAGTGAACATTGACCCTGACTGTTCGTCTCCGCAAGGTGCCAGTTTTCAAAGTATACCCATTTATGAAGAGAAGTAAAAGAAGGCATTGAAAATATCAAAGCAGTTTTAAAGGCAATAATTGCTGCTTCGGGTGTTTCGAAAATATCTATTTGCAGAATTAATAAGGAAATTAATTCTATTCAATCAGGAGAATCGTATTCCTTTTCTACTCTTAATAAATAGAAGAAGAGAAAGGACGTGTAATATGCTCTCGACAGTTTCAATGAGAGTGTATTCGTCAATTCGTCGGACAATCATGTCAAGAAATCGTTATTTTTACAGGAAACGACGCGAATGATAGTAAAGACAGTGATAGTGATACTATTTATGATAGTGAGGAAACGGGTATCAGTGACAGTGTAAAATGATGAGGACAGCGTCAGGCCATCCCGTGAATTTAATGTTTCTCCATTACCGAGCGAAGACACTACAGCAAATTGATGTCCTAAGGCCGTTCGCTAGCATATGCGGCGAGGCAGGCTAATGTTTTTGGTATGAGCAGACGAGCCAGGCGCGAGCGAGCGCCGCCTCCTGACTGTCTCTCCACCACTTTCAGATTCCCCCTCTACTCGCGAATGCCAGCGGCCACTCTAGAAAAATTTAGCTGTATTTGAGTAAACTCCTCATGTGCATGCTTGCGATTGAGCCGTTCCGTCTCTCACGGGTAGACCACTTCCCGTGCACCAATCGAGACAATCATAGCATCTTGGTCTCCTGATGGGGAACTGATAATTTGTTTCCAGATGTAGCCATAAAATTTAAAGAAATTTCCAAAAACGTGTTTTTTCGTGTCTTGGCGCTGTGATTTGGGTAAGTATCCCGGGAACTAAATCAACGCCACCTAACTATACTGCGATTTTTCTAACTTTGCTCTTCAGGGCCACTCAAATCCCACCTTTGCAATGGAATATGTCACGGTATTTCGCATCTTTCTCAGTCGTTCCGCTAGGTATCGCATGATCGCGACCTATCAAGCAGTACTTGCGATAATGCGACTTCTACCGGCAACACCGAGAAAGAAGCGAAATGCCGTGACATATTCCATCGCGAAGATGGGATTTGAGGGGCAAAGTTAGAGAAATCGAAGTTTAAGATGTAGGTAGCGTTGATTAAACTCCAGTACCAATACCGACGAAGAGAAAGATAGAGAGACGAGGATGACGACGACGAAGAAGAAGACGACGAAGGAGAGGAAGAAGGAGACGACGAAGAAGAAGACGAAGAAAGAAAAAAAACAACTTAAACCACCGAAGGTAGTTTAAAGCGTCGGCGACGTCACATTCAACTAGTTTCTAAGTATTTGAAACAAATATTTGTTTCTCACTGTTACGGAGATCATTGTAAATAACAGAATTGTGACTAGTATTGTGATTTAATTTTGTTGTTTACGAGTATATTAAGATATTTATTTATTTGTCAAAAAACAGTAAAAACTGTATATGACGTGTGGGGAAAGAAATTTATCTGCGCACATTGCGCATATCTTGAGGGCCAGAATTTAAAAAAAATGAATTTAGAAAATAATTATTTTGGAAACAAAAATATTTGGAAAATGTTTGTTCCTGAGTTATAGAAAATCAATTTTAACTGTAAATGAACTACAAGCAAAAGGCGTGCTCAACAAAACGTGCGCACAGTGAAGCTACATTTACGTCCAGAAGCAAAACAAGGGGCCATCTCAGCATTTGCTCAATGGATCAGGGAAACTGGACAAAAACCTGATCGGGATGGGGGTCATTGACCCGGAAGCTGAAGTACATTACTTGTTACAGGCGTATTAAATATTTTTTTAAAATGTATACAATGCAAACGTAAACTAATTCATTATATATCTTTGTTTTGTTACATTAAACATTATTTTTATTTTTCACGATCAGTATAGTCTCTAATTGTATAGAAACAGTTTTGCAGCTGAAAAGATTTTACTTTTAACTTAAATTTGTGTACCGACTTTAATTGTTTAATGTCATCTGGCAATGCGTTGTAAAGTAACGTACGTGTATTGTATGTTGATTTCTTGTACTGAGCTGTTGATACTGACACTTGATGCACGTGATTTCTACGGCGTGTTTTGTAATTATAAATATCAATATTGCATGAAAATATGTTCCCTCCGTTAAGTAGGTCATTTTTGACAAATATTACAGATTCGCAAATAAATAGACTAGGCAATGGTAAGATTCCCAGCTCAATGAAAAGAGGCTTGCAGGAATCACTTGGAAGGCATTTTTTCATTATTCGAATAATTTTCTTTTGCAATCTGAAGGTCTGAATACTACAGGATGAGCTTCCCCAGAATATTATGCCATATCTCAGGCGGGAATGTACATTTGCAAAATAAACGCAACGAGCTGCATGAAGGCTGACAGAATTTGAAAGAATTCTGAATGCGTAGCATAATGAACTTAATTTAGTGTTTAATTCTGTTATATGAACATTCCATTTGAGGTTTGATTGAATTGAAAGACCTAAAAATTTTGTTGCCTCAACATCAGCTAATTGCATATTGTTCATTTTCAATGGAACATGCGATTTCTGATTTGAGATGCAAAAATGCATTGAAACAGTTTTTCTTTCGTTAACAATTAATTTGTTATTATTAAACCAATTTGAAACTTCTGAAATTGTACTATTTACTGCTTCTTTTTTGCAAAGAACATTCGTGTCATCAGCAAACAGAACCGTTCTTCCATTTTTAATAGACGAGGGCATATCATTTACATATAACAGAAAGAGAATAGGACCTAAGATCGAACCTTGCGGGACCCCATGCTTAATTGGCAAAGAATTGGAAATATAAGTATGTAATGTCCTTTCCTGCCAGTATGGTATTTCTACTCTTTGAGTCCAATGTTTAAGGTAAGAAGTTATCCAATCTAGGGCAATACCACGAATTCCATACGAAGGTAATTTTGAGAGCAAGATCTTATGGTCAATAACGTCAAAAGCTTTCGAGAGATCGAAGAATATTCCAATGGGTACTTCATTTTGGTCTATTGATGAAGCAACATCTTTGAGAAAAGAAAAAATGTCAGTTTCCGTAGATTTTGATTTTCTAAAACCGTGTTGTGAGTCTGAAAACGCTCTGTTTTTCGTGAGAAAAGTTTCCATTCGTAAGCAGAAAAGCCTTTCTAATATTTTTGAGAAAACTGACAAAAGAGAAATTGGCCGGTAATTTTGAATATCATTTTTGTTCCCTTTTTTAAAAAGTGGCTTAATTTTTGCTGTTTTGAAAATATCTGGAAATATTCCTGTACATAAAG
The DNA here is from genome assembly GCA_031308135.1 of Acheta domesticus. Lineage (NCBI taxonomy): Eukaryota > Metazoa > Arthropoda > Insecta > Orthoptera > Gryllidae > Acheta > Acheta domesticus. The sequence goes on along the minus strand of JAHLJT010009436.1, from coordinate 135,019,211 downwards.
AAGCATTGAAAATGTGAGTTAACGGATGTATAAAGGCAGGTGCACAAGTTTTTAGTAAACAATCCGGAAATTCATCTAAACCAGACGAATATTTATTTTTTAGTTTACTGACTATTCTGAGGATTTCGTTGGGAGAAGTTTCGGAAATAAACATCGTATCTGAAATTTTTTGGGAAGTGTAAAATGTTGAATTTTGTGATTTTAGTCCCTTCGTGAGATCAGACAGATAACAGATCAGAGATAACAGATCAGCATTCAAGCAAAAGTATTTTATTAAAACGAATTGATATAATTTAAGTGTTACATATTTCTTACTTTTTAGTACTTATTTCTATACATTATAATACATATATATGTACATATTTTCCTTATTTTTAGTAAGTAATTATTCGGGCCCTAATAATAATGTCAACAAATCGCCGCTAATGTAAATATTAACCACATGAGAGGCAAGTAAAAAATACATTTTTGCAATTTTTGAAAAACAACAACAAATGAATAGAGCAATATGGCGTTTGTGTCATCTAATCGAGTACATTTATCACTAGAGACCGGAAAAATATGTAGTATGAAACGTCAAAATATGTACATAAATATGTAATGAAAATGGTAAGAATATGTAATAAATATGTAAAATCGGATAATATGTAATATTAAAATACTCTAATTACAAAACTAATTTACAAAATACGAACTTACATTTATAAAAAAATTCCTGTAGAAATTTTAAAATCAATGCAAACGTTTTAAAAATCATTTGGAAAGCACAGGTTGATATATACTTGCACCATACAACTTTCCCATCAGTAGTAAAACCTTCGCAAAGTGTTATCCAGGAATGTAGTTTAGCCATCGTACAAACTGGCGAATTTTACGACCAGCAAACAATCACTGCAGCACGGAATATTCTCATTGAAGTGTTACACGACGGCGATCGCCAGTTTCTTGGAAATTAAGGTTAAAGGTCGTCAAACGCGGCGTTCAATGACACTTTTCACACCAAAAGTGAGAATGATTTGTCGCTGACGCGCACTTCCTGCCACTGAGATAACTGAGGCAGGCGCGTCGGACAGAGAATTTCCGACCGCGTCTTCACGAAGTGTACCTCGAGTAGAGTACGCAGTAGCATGCAGTTATGTTGGGGAAAACGCTATTTAAAAATAAAAACTTCTTTTCATAAAAATATGTACGAAAATTAATAAAATCAAACGAAATTTTGAGAGAATAGCGAAATATGTAAAATATGTAATATAGAGCCAAATATGTAAAAATATGTAACGAAAAAATTGGATATAGTGTTAGGACGGCGACAATTTGCCAAGATTAACATTTTGAGAACGATAAGTAGAAAGACAAAATATACGTAATTACATAAAAATCCGGTCTCTATCTATCACAATCCCTACCAAAAGTTTAAAGAAAAAATTTGGAGCCGTTTTTGAGAAAACCTTGTTTTGTACTTTTTTAAAATTGCAAATATTGCGCGAGAACTATTAATTTAAAAAAAATGTACATCACCTTAAAGAAAGAACTCACTATAAAGATTTGTTCTCTAGGTGACTCGCACGAATTTTATTTGAAGGAAAAATCTCTATCTGCCATTTTGTAGTTGGGGGGAAGACACCGAATAAAATTCAAACTTTCGCAATTTTTGAAAATTGCGTTAACCGTGAAAATCGACCCTATGCCACCCTAATAAATTTATTTTACATTATTCTTACAAGAAATTTAAAGAAAAAAATGGAGCCGTTTTTGAGAAAATTTTGAAAATGTCCGGGGGCATCATGTACAGTATCCCCTAAAATTAAAATGTCGGTTTCAAATTCAAGGGGCCACGAGATCGATCAGAGAGTATCAATTTTGAAGAAAATCGGCTGAGCGGTTTAGTCGCCAGCATTGTTCACGGACAGAGACAGACGGACGGACAAACGTTTTGTTTTTAATTGGGTTTTTGGTATCAAGGATCCACAAAACAGGGATTCTGACTGCATCACATGTTAGGATATTTTTGTTTCTTAATTTAGCAACTGGATTTACCCACTTTTTCGTTATCCGGCAGTGGCGTAGCGTGACTCGCACCTTTGGGGATGCTCAACAATAAGACGTAAAATGTCACTATCAACTACTTCATCTAACAGGCGAATGCAACACAAGGCAGATACACTGGAAAGGCACTGGAACTACTTCCACGATCTCGATTGTTTACGACGGTGTAAGTGCTTCCCACAAAATCCTCACAGCAGTCAGGACTGCCGATATCTTGAAAACAAATTATACAATGGCTCAGCTTTATTTCTTGTACATGAATGGCAATGAGGCCACTTGTTAATTTATATATTGCAGACTCAAATAATATGTAATCTATTTAAGGAATAATTCAATTTCTTGGATATTAATTAAGAAATACTAGACAGGCACTGTTTCTACAGTTTGTGCCAGAGAGTATATAAATAATGGTTTGTGCCAATGACCAAGCGGGGACTCCCGAGTGAGAGAGATAATTTACTGACCATCTGAAGTGTGCTGCGCTCTCGTGTACAAACGAGTAACTCGCTAAAATTAACCTCTTTCCCACGGCGTATCTTACACCGTGCTCCGCAGTGGATGCTATACTTCGAATTTTCTTCCTTGGCGCACGGGGGGGGCGTCAATAAAATGGAATATCTCACGGTATTTTGCGTCGTTCTCGGTTCTGCTGCTAGGAGTCGCATGATCGCGACTGTATCGAGCAGTGCTGGCGATCATGAGCGGTCGGGTTTCTCTGTGCCAGGGGTGAAGAGGGGAGAGGGGAACCTCGCCATCTGCGCATGCGTCATTGCTCGTCACAATCTCTCGGCAGACGCTAGAAGCATTTTAGCTTCCAGCATCACAGGCCAACTTCAACAACTCGCAGAATTCAATCATGTACTGCAATTTTTGTAACTTTGCCCCAGACGGGATCAGCTGTTTCGCTGCCATCCAATCGGGAGCTTATAGCATAGAAAATCAATTTCAAATTAATACAAAACTTGTTTCGCTCAACGGACCACTTGTCAGATTATCAATACAGTATTTAGAGTTTTTATTAATATTATATTCGGACCGGGCCCTGTAATAAGAGTTTTCTGCCGAAAATCCGCCGTTTTTTCGCGCGGCATTACAGAAATTTCCCCGTACAAGTGAAAATCTGTAAGTGGATGCCAAAAAAATTAACTTTTTGTTCGAACGATGCAATTGACGAAAAATCAGGGATTTCAACGAAAATTAGATCTGCGCCATTCTTTTAATCAATCTTAATGCTTCCCGAAGACAAAGTTAAATCCAAAAACTTGGAAACAGTTTTGAGAATTTTTTGAAAATGTTGAGGCTTCATGTAAAGTACCCTAAAATCAAAATATCCGTTTCAAACTCGCAGGGGCTGGGTCATTCAAATCGATCAGGGAATATCAGTTTTGGAGAAAATCGTCTAAACGATTTAGGCGCTAGCGTTTACCACAGCAAGACGTTTTGCGAGAGTATATGAGACGGTACACAATGTATCCGGCCAGCTATTATTTTACCTAGTGGGGGAACCAACGGAGAAAGTGGGGGCCGCCGCCACTTCCGGGCCCCAATAGCGTTGAACCTTTAAAAATATGCCGAGGATACGAATCAATCACAACGACTCACTGAAAACGAGTACGAAAAGAACCCCGGGGCCACTTCCAATATAGTTTGTCTTAAGTTTCGAATTTATTTATAAGTGCATATAATTTGCAGATAAATTAAGCACAAAATAAATGTTACAAGATTTAGGAATTTGTAGGCAGGGAAAGAAATCGAGGATAAACATGCAAAATAAAAGAAAGTGATTTCACATTTTAATATTTATTTTTAAATTAAACATTAATTCCTAATAATACAAAGACACAATTCACATATAATGTATATAGCAACAACACAGCATCACAATACATATAGCTATTGTAGCAATTTGGCACCCAACATCACCTCCTTCGTGGCATTTTGCAGGGAAGAAACATAGGGTTTCCACAAACCTCTCAACGAATTTCCTCTTAACGAAGAAGGAACCTCTTAACGAAGTTAACAAAGAGGGTACCCACAAGAGGGTACGTACACAGCCACACTGTGCATAGTTCACAATCAAAACTTTAAAAACATAGAAACAGGAAGTGACGTTCTTTTCGGTAGTTGTCATAAATGGTCGCTAGAGGGCACTGTTGATCCCAGCAACCGTAGGTAATTTCTGGACCCGGGGATGGCGGATCCCAAGGTACCTAGAATAAGGTCCCCCACCAGCGTACATTCGAGAAAGTGGTGTGAGGTGTGGGGCTTACCCCACCCTGTGACGGCCCCCTGTGTTTTGCCTTCAATCTATCTGGTGATCAGTTTTTAACGCAACCCTCCTGTTCCAGGCCTTGAGAGAATCGGCAACACTGCCTCTGGAACTGCTCCTTCGACGGCATTTCTGCGACAGTCCCTTCACTCACCACCCCTTCCAGTGGTCTGGGTTATACCTACTTAAACCAAAACAGACTTTATCCGAAATGACATAACGTGCGATGATGTATCTCATTCCAATGTGTAGTGTGTGTCGATCGCGTGGGTTGAGTTCACTGAGATCGCACGTTGATACGTAAGGACTGTATTAGAAACTTGTAGTCTTCTCCGCCGTTGATGACTGGGTCGCGTAGCAAAGCAATAGTTGGCAAGGCAAACTCTCCATTTCTCCAGTAGCCCTGGATGTTCGCAATGGTTGCCATTGACCTGACGATCCGACAACGATGACTGCGGTGGGGCGGAGGATGTGCAGGACGATTGTGTACCTTGTCGTGGATGTCGTCGTCGATGATTGTGTTGGTGGTAGCGTCGGCGGTTGTGCTGTTTTTGAGCTCGTCCCGTCTGTCGGACTTGACGTTTTCACACGCCTCCCATTTTTAGTCTCGGCTAGAACGATTACGTTTAATCCGAGCACGAACATAATTTATGAAATCCCACACAGTGCTGCAAACAGAAAATCGCATCAAGACTGATACACATAAAGGCGACTCGAGGTGACTGGTCAATCTTACAAAGAAAGCCACAGAAGCCTCCGCCGACCTCCCTCCCCTCTTCCGAACCCCCCTGCTCGCGATCGGCCTCCCAGCGCCTCGCTCGCTCGGTTCCCACGCTAGCAACTCACACAGACACGCACACAGACGCGGCCCTCGCTGGCCGGCCAACTTAAAACAAAATCACTTGTCGTCTGTCCACTGTGGTGTGCACACGCTCGTTCGTGCAGCTCAAATAATCATTTACCGTTCGTATGCGAACAACAAATTTGTGGTGGGCACACACTTTCCCAAAATTTTCAACTAACGGTGCCGGTAATATTCGGCAACATATCTTCAACTAATTGTGTCGGTCTTATTCGACAATATACAATTGTGGTGCACACGCCTTCTCAAACTATTCAACTATAATACCGTTCATATACGGTAGCCAACTTTATGGTGCGCACGAACTCTCTCGAAATCTTCAACTAACGGTGCCGGTAATATTCGGCAACATACAATTGTGTCGCACGCACATCTCGAACTACTTAATTAATTGTACCGTTCCTACACGGACAACACTTAAAACTATTGCGGAGTGTCGAAGAGGTGATTATCTGCAACAGAACTTCGAGTTTCTCCAGGGAACTCCCAGACATCGTAGTATGTCGCAGAACTACCAACACGTCTAGTGCAGACGACCTATTTAATGGAGACCTGCTGCCAGACGCCGCTACAGGCATCGTGATACACCAGCCTGCTGCCGCTCGAACTAACAGATGAGTGTCAGAATTCTATACGGCATTTGCTAAAACAAAATAACTAAATTCCTCACGGCAACTTGAAACTATCTTTCTCAAATCTTAACTTGAAATTATCTATCTCAAACTTAACTTATAAATTGTCATTCCCAAACTCAATTTTGTAAACTGTTAACTTCAAACTTAATTCATTGTATGATCATAACTCTGCCAAATCAAACAAATTATATGTAAAGTGTTAACTTCAAACTTGATTCATTGTATGATCATAACTTTACCAAATCAAACAAATTATGTATTATACATAGTCATTAGTAATCATTCATCTTCATCTAGATTAAGGTAATTATAAGGTTATATTGTATTGTTTTTGCATCAAAATACAGACTAGTGAAAATCACAAAATCCTTTTCCTGAACTACCAGAACCCACTTGCTCCTCCGCCTGCAACCAGGCCCGCTGTGCAGAATAGCTAATAAAACAGTGACTGAAAAGGAATGAGCATTTGTGATATGTGTAGTTTTGAAGTCGTTTCGTCACGTATTTACTGTGTGGTAGTATGCTTCCTAATTTTTGTGTGGAATCATCTCATGTTGCGCAACTTCCTTATCTACTATGTAGTATCACTATCCCACTTTTCCTTATTCTGAGTGATTTTTGTTGTTGTTTCTTTTTTCAATAAACAGAGACATGTGCTTATTCCAAGTGTGGGAAATAGTTGCCCAACAAACATTTTTACATTCGTATATACATAGTAATACGAATAATTTCGAATACAGGTAGTATAGTGAAAGTTATGTAATGCTGTAAGAAATCGATTTCGAAATTTTAACGGAAATACACGTTTTGGGGTCCCCTGATACCGAAAAAGTGTTTTTTTCAAAACGTCCGACCGTCTGTGAACAACACTAGCGCTTAAACCATACGTGCGATTTCTTTCAAAATGAATATTTCCCGGTCAATCTGCGTCCACTCGATGCGCCGCGATTTTGAAACATTCTTCAAAATTTGGGGGTACTTTACATGAAGCTCCCGGACAGTTTCAAAATTTTCTCAAAAACCGCTCCAAATTTTTTCCTTAAATTTCTTGTAAGAATAGACTAAATTACACATTTTAAGGTGGCATAGGTCCGATTTTCACGGTTAACCCTAAACGTTCGAAAATTGTTAAAGTTTCAATTTTTTTCGGCGTCTTCCTACAACTATAAAATTGAAGATAGAGATTTTTCCTCCAAATGAAATTGGTTCTCCAAAGTTACTTCTTTCATTAACGTCATGTACATTTTTTTTAAAAAAATTACTCGTTTTTGCGCAATATTGCATGCAATATTTGAAATTTTAAAAAATTACAAACACCAGACTTTCTCAAAAACGGCTCCAAATTTTTCTTTAAACTTTTGGTAGCTATAGTGCCTAATGTACACTATGAGATGGCATAAACGCCGTATTGCTCTATTCTTTTATTCTTTCAAAAATTAGAAAAATGTAATTTTTTTGACTTGTCTCTCACGCTGTTAATATTTACATTAGTGGCTATTTGTTCACATTATTATATTAATGAGTACGTGTGCTTTAAATATTGTAAAATAAAGTTTCTCGAAAATTGAATAGTTTTCTGTGAAAACCATATCAAAATTCCGTATTTTCAGAAACGCTCAAACGCCATTTTCTCAAAATCGCTTCAAATTTTTGTTCAAACTTTTCGAATGGATAGTGCTAATTGCAGTCTTTAATATGGCGTAAAGATTTCTAATATCTTTTAAAATACGCACATTATTAGCCATTTGTAAACATTATTATATTTATGAATGTAAGTGCTTTAAATGAAGTTTCTTGAAAACTCAAAAAATTTCTGTGGAAAAGAGCTTCAAATGCCGCATTTACAGTAGCGCTTAAACTACAGTTTCTTGAAAACAGCTCCAAATTTTTCAAGGAAAATTGCCAGTTAGGACAAAGTTTAACTGTTTTTTTAATATTCTTAAATCATATTTTTGTTCTACTATTAGGACACCGAAAAATTAATAAAATGTCAAAAAATGTAGTTTGGGCGGCGATAGATGGCAGCTGTCAAGAGTATTGGCAAGTCCAAATAGCTAGCCGAGACCAAACGAAACAGAAAACTAATACGGGAAAGTCTGTGCCATTGTGTAGCACTAGTTTGAGTATATGTATAAGCATGCATTTTTATGATGTATATGTGAATGTATAATTATGTATTTATATGATGTGTATGTTTGTATTTATGAATATATGTATATAATGGTATTGCTCCTGGTTTCATGTTAAGCCTGATAAGCTGGGTATATTCTGATTGTTAATGTAACCAGTGCCAATCAATGCTCACCGGTTTATGTATGCTGCATGCGAAGCACATTCCATCTGGACACATCTCTGTGTGGGTAAAATCAGCAAAGACGTGCTGATTTCAAATGTGGAAAATATTGTTGATTAACAATTTTTTTGTTGAGTACATGTATGATGTGTACGTGAATGTATATGTATGTGTATATATGTATATATAATGGTGCTGCTCCTAGTTTCATGTTAATCCGAATAACGATGTTAAAACCAGATATCTTGTTTGATACTATAACTGATAAGTTGGGAGAATGGCTTCTTAAATGTTTTGTTGTAAATTATTAGTGAATTTACTTATAAGATCAAATGAATGTAAATTGATTGTCTATTAAGTTTTTTCAATTATTGATGTAATAATTATTGGTGTTGAAAGATCAAAAGCGTATTGGAAACGATGACGTAGGCACACAGGTTGGAGCAAACGCTCATGGACTTGTGTCTACGCCGCGGTCTGCCGCCGCTTGCGGCAGGATGTACTCTTTGAATTGATAAATAAATACTTCTATATATCATGTGTGGTATCGCCTCCGCACGCTTGCTTTCGTTGACAACGCTTCTGGCTCTTTACTCTATAATGTCATATTCGTGCACCCACGAATGGTGTCAGACGTCGAATTCGACCGATTTTGCCGACAACGTGGAGAAGACCCTGTTTGCATACGATGCGCACCATCAAGTACTGACCAGGGAATCGCGTGCCTTGCAGTTCCTTGATGTAGAAGTGACCACATGCAAATACGTTAGGGGTTGGGAGTATGAATACGAACGATTTTGAACAGTTCGGTGCCCCAGCGTCGGAAGCCCTTCTGGAAGGGGAAGCTTTTGTGTATGTCCTTTTCGTCATTCGGATTCATATCGATCGTTCTATGTTTTGTGTTAATGTAGGCTTCGATAAGCGATGGAAGCATGGGGTTCATCGGCGCGAGCCCTCGGCGGAGAACCGCCTCCACATCCGCTCTTTGAGAGTGGAATTGAAGCGTTTTACAACGGTTGCCTTCACCTCTTCATCATCTGCTTGAAAATACGAAGTACCAGACAAATGGACAATAATGAAGGTCATTTCAATAGTTAATGAGAAAGAAGAAATACATCGAACTAGAGATGTCAGTATTCTCCATTCGGCCTATAAGCTTTATAGTAAAGTAGTTAATAAAAGGCTTCGAAGTATCTCTGATACAATTTTAAGAAGAATAAGTAAGCTTTTGCATAGAAAGCACACAAAAGAGACGAAAATTTAATTTAGAAACACGTCTAGCCTTTATGGACTGAGAACATGTGATAGGATCCAAAGAGGTAAGCTATGGAGTATATAATAGAAAAAATTGATTGATTGATTGAATAGGGCGCCTCGACTGCTGTAGTCATTTGCGCACATGCCAGAGTACTTGGAGAAAAGAATATTCAGTGTTGCATATGTAACTTACTCACTGTTTAAAAGCATGTACATTGGCTAAAAAGAAGGCTCGAATTCTGCTTCAAGCATACATGTAGAAATGGCAGAAGGAAAATAGAAAAAGGGCGCGTAAAATTTATCTTAAAACGTAAAATTGGCTGTAAAGGGGCCAAAAAACAACATAAAACATTGTTATCTTTCAAATAAAATAATATATTCTGCTTTCTCTCAAAGAACAAAAAAGTTTTGAGAGCGCAGAATCGTCATCCCCGAGCACCACTTGTAGCGAGTTGCCCAGGTCATGTCTTCGTCGACTGCCAACAAATTTCCTACAGTACAGTACAGTTCGTTCCCTCTGATACTCACGTGGCCTGGGACCCAACTAAGTACCAGCTCATATCGGCGGGACAGAAGACGATGAATCAGGCTTTGAACGGATAACGTCACGTAGTCTGACGAAGGACAGGAGACAGCTTGAAGAGAGCTGAGAGAATCAGAACAGATAACTACTCGCCGCAACGTCGCTGATTCAATGTATTTTAGGGCCTCAAAAATTGCATACATTTCGGCAGTGAATATACTGCACTTGGAGTGAAGCCGAAATGATTTGGTGGCCCTTATACAGTAAAAACCACATGCCACCGCGTCGCTGCACGATGAACCATCCGTGTATAAGAATAAATGATCCGGATAGGATTCTCTCATATCCAGAAACTGCTTCTGGTAAACCAGAGGACTAGTAGTTTGTTTGGGCAGATGGGAGAGTCAGAAGTCAATACTGGGAAGGAGGAGTTTCCAAGGGGGGATCCGGTCACTTGTGGGTTTCACAGGGGTGGGAAGTTCTACATTTAATTCCCGGAGAAGATTTCGTAATCTAATACCTGGGGGATGGGGTAACGATGTTCGAAGAATGTACGAGGACTCATACATTGGGTGGATGATTATACGACGACAAGGGTGGTCAACCAGTCCCGACACTTTAGCCCCATAAGAGGCTAATAAAATATCTCGCCTTCGGCTCAGAGATGGTTCTCCAGCTTCGGCCAAGAGGCATTCGATGCGACTCGTGCGGTAGGCGCCTGTACTAATTCTTATACCGGCGTTGTGAATGGTATTTAATGGCCGGAGGGTTGATGGTGACGCTGACCCATATACAATACATCAATAATCCAAAACAGAGCGGATGAGGGTTCTATACAAACGCAAGAGACACACACGGTCTGCTCCCCAAGAGCTGCCTGTAAGGGTGCGGAGGAGGTTCAGAGGTGAGACACATCGGCTTTTCAGTTTACGTATATGATTTCGCCAAGTTAGGCTCTTATCGAAAGTAAGCCCAAGGAAAGTTGCAGAGTCCACAAAAGGTAGAAGATGGCTTCCAAGAAAAAGATCGGGGTGGTTATGGAGATGATGAATCCTGCAGAAGTGCATACAGTTAGTTTTTGATGCGGAGAATTTAAAACCTGTAGCATCACTCCATTCCTGCAATATGTTGAGGACAAGTTGTAATTGTCTCTCTATCACTTGAATACTCTTGGAAGAGCAGAAAATGGCAAAGTCGTCAACGAAGAGCGATGCTTTCACCGGCTCTCGGATTAACGACGCTATACTATTGATAGCGATGGCAAACAGAGTGTTCGGGCCCACAGCAAAGCAGAAATAAATACGTTTACTTCACAAGCAAGGCAGAACAGTTGAATTGCGTAATCGGCAGAGCGCGGCCGTTGACCGCTGGTGTCACATATCACCCTCACATCCGCTGATCCGCGTTCTACGGACGGCAACGGACGGGCGTGGCCGCTCGTACGTGTCCGACTGCCCAACTCACCCCCACAGCTCTGTCCGTTGGAGGAGCAACGGACAAAAACTGCCAGATCATTGCAAATCCAGATCAAATGGCAAATAGTAATTGGCCATCCCCATCCCCACCTCTGCCGCGTGTGAGAGCCCTTTCCTAACGTCTCTGCCCCAACCGAATTCGGCTCAACCGAATTCGGTAGTCCGCATAAAGACACCGTGGAAGATAGACGCGTGTGTTCAGGGCTCCGCGCAGTAGCGTGTAAAGAACGTATAATCGTGCAAATGCATACGGCTCGCACATAAATTGTTTAATCGTGGCAGTGCACGCTATAATTGTGTCTGTCGCTCTTGCGTGTATTTGCGCCCGCAATTTTGGTTGAACTATGTAACTCACGGCAGCTTCCGGTCGGCGGTCCAAGGTGTCACTACAATAACTACGCTTGGAGGGGTGTATTAATGCACCAAGAGAAATTTTCACCTTAATTCTGTGCTTCTTGTGCATTTATTGTGTGAATACTGTGCATTTACTTATTAAACATTGTTTGTGCTGGAAACTTGCTTGTATATGCATCCTGCACTCCTGCGCCAATCCCACGAGCTATCAAAGGGTTTCGGGACTACTGTACTTCATCACTACAGTCCATTCATACAGTCCACTCATGAACATTAAGTGTATAGTAGCCCCGAACACAGAGTGACACTCAGAATTGAGCCCTGAGGGACTCCGTTTTCTAAATAATGGCTGGCGGATACCCTCTCACCAAGGCGAACGCGTAAGTATCTTGAGGAAAGAAAGGCTACTAAAAAAAGGGGGAGCCGGCCCCTAAGACCCCAAGAAATGATGGTGCGAAGAATGCCGTACCTCCAGGTAGTATCATATGCTTTCTCTATATCGAAGAAAATTGCTACCAGGTGTTGACGTAGCACGAAAGAAGAGAAGATCTGTGTGGTAAGGGTGACAAGGTGGTCCATGGTTGACCTGTTCTTCCTGAAACCACATTGAATGGGTGTAAGTAGGTTTCTCTGTTCCAGGTGCCAGACCAAACGCGTGTTCACCATTCGCTCCAGAAGTTTGCATATACAGCTTGTGAGCGAGATTGGGCGGTAGGTTGACGGCTTTGTCCTGTCCTTTCCTTCTTTAGGAATAGGAATAATAATCGCTTCGCCCCAGGTCTTAGGAAAAGTATGTTCCATCCAAATCTTGTTGAAGATACGGAGGAGGAAAATACGTGCCTCTTCCGGCAGGTGTTTTAACATTTGGTTGTGTATCTGGTCTGGTCCTGGAGCAGAATCTTTCCCACGGGCGAGCGCACAGGAAAATTAATCCATGGAGAAAGGGGGCGTTATAATCTTCCTCCAGGCAGGTTGAGAAGTCCAATCTGCATTTCTCCATTCTACTCTTCGTTTTCAAGAATCTAGGGGAGTAGTGTAAGGAAGTGGAGGTATTTTCATAATGACAGGCCAATTCCTCAACTACTTCTTCTGGAGAAGTAATAAGATTTCCATTAATAAGAAGTCCTGGGACAGATGGTGGGGAAAATCTTCCTCCGATCTGTCGGATCTTTCGCCATACTACTTTAGGCGGGGTATGGCAAGAAAGAGAAGAAATAAAGGCTCTCCAGGAAGCAGTCTTACTTTCCCGTATTACTAATCTGGCTCTGGCCCGCTTTCTTTTGAAATCGATCAGGTTTGATGTGGTGGGGAACCTATTGAGCCTCGCGAGTGCTTGCTTTCGATCACGCACCGCGGTGACACAGTCAGCATTCCACCAAGGCACAGGGACGCGTCGTGGCCGACACGTAGACGTCGGGATTGCAATGGTGGCTGCGCGAAGAAAGGCGTCGGTGAATTGGGCCACCAAGGTATCGATATTATTTGAAAAGTGGTCTGGCATTATAATTTTCTCGCTGAATGTATCCCAGTCGGCTCGATGGAATAGCCAGCGAGGAGGGTGGATGACGTCTAAATTAGAGATATTAATGTGGACCAAAGTGGGAAAATGGTCACTCCCATGTAGATCATCGAGTACAGTCCACTCTACCATGGTAGATAGGGATGGACTGCAAAGTGCCAGATCGATTGACGAGAAGGAGTTTGACGCCATGGAGAAATAAGTGTGATTCCCGGAATTCAGAAGAATTAAGTTTTGCTGGTCTATAATATTTTCGAGGATAGAACCTCTCGGGCAGGTCCTCGTGCCACTCGAGGGGATTGTGGGCATTAAAATCCCCGCAATAAGAAAAGGGGCGGGCAACTGAGAAAAAACATCTTTGAGTTCCTCTTGTGACACGACTTGGCCAGGGGGAATGTATATACTACACAACGTAAAAGAGAAGGATGGTAGGTGTACCCGAACGCAAACTGTTTGGAGGTCGGTTCGAACGTTGTGTTCCTCCGAGAACAGGGAGTCGCGGATGAGTACCGCGACGCCGCCGTGAGCACGAAGTCCGTCGTCTTGATCGAACCAATAGATATTAAATCCGCGAAGAGACAGGGGATGATGAGGGAGAAGATGAGTTTCCTGAAGACAGACTATAAATGGTTTGTGGCGAGAAATTATTAATCTTAATTCTTCTGAGTGAGCACGAAGACCATTTAAGTTCCATGAGAAAGCCATTATGAGAAATTATTTCTTTGGTTGCTTTTTTTTCTTTCTCACCTTCTGAATGGTTGTAGAGGAACTCTCGTGGGGTTCCTCATCAACAGCAGTCATCCTGACTGCTGCTGGATATGGTTTCCCCGACTTTTAGCCACGGGTGACCGATATCTACAGGGGCTGGAGGATCGTCCGATGTGATTCTCAGACAGAAAGAGGTGGACGGGATTTGGATGACGTATTTTTTCTGGGAGGCAGTGTCTGTTTAAGATCGATTTGAGTGGAAGTCTCAGTGGAAGTGGTCGATTTCTGGTGGAGTTTTTGCACAGGTTTTTTGTACTTTGTGGGAATGATAATTTTCCCACCTTGGATACATGCCGAATCTTCGGGGAAGTCTGTCGGTGACACCTGACAACTAAAGTGCGAAACTACCGCTGGGGTACAGTGAGTTTGACAACTCGCTGTTACCCCCGGGGACTTAGGTTTTACAGCACTGGAAAAAGATCTTGATAGGTCCACTGGATTCCTGATTTGGGACCTACGCTTCGCCTCAAGGAAGGAAACCTTTTCGGTTACCCTTATTTTTTGGATTTCCCTTTCCCGGAGAAACGTGGGACACTGGTTGTCGTTGGCTGGGTGATCGCCTTCGCAATTCACACAGTGCGGTGGTTTGTCGCAGGGTTGTGGGTCGTGAACTGATGATTCGCACTTCCCGCAAACCGCGTTTACGGACATACATAGCTGTTGGGTATGCCCAAACCTTTGGCACTTGAAGCAGCGCAAAGGGTTCGGCACATACTGCCGCACACGGAGGTTGTAGAAAGCGGTAACGATCCTTTCCGGGAGGGATGGTCGGTCAAAAGTAATGATCAGGGTAGAAGTAGGGATCACTTTCCCCTGCTCCTTCCTTCCGATCCTGTACACCTGTCACGCCAAAAGTCTTAAAAAGTTTAGAAGATCTTCCTCCGTTTCTGTAGCAAAGTTCTCGTGGTTTACTACGCCTTTGCTCAGGTTCAAGGTGGGATGAACCGTGACTACTACCTGGAGGCCGGCAATCTGCTTCGTATTTTGAATTTTTACAATCTGCTCGTCGGTACGCGCTTCAAAAAGAATGGTTCCATTCCTTTGTCGCACGACCGCTTGGAGCTTCCCGTAGGCTTCTTCGATGGCTCGCGCCAGACGAACAGCACTCACAGTTTTGAAAGTCTTACCTTCCTCGACACATGCCATGAGGAGGAAACGAGGCTTCTTGGGTCGACCTTCTTCTCTAGAAAAGAAACTATTCAAGTCGATGGTTCTCTCGGCACATCTCCTCTTCCTTGCGGAAGAGGGCGGGGGGAAAGGTGAAGTATCCATATAGATGGAATAGGTTCATCCACGTGGTCCCCACCCACCAAGGAGCCCAACAAGGGGACACTCCATCGGAGTGCCAGGGTTGCTACGAGGATATAGTGGGGGAATAACACAGCGCTGCACCGCCGTGGATTCCCCCGCTCACCCTGGAGTTCAGTACAAGACCTAGTCCGAGCCGATTGATCGGGAGTGGGTTAGCTCCTGACCGCCCGTCTAGGAGAGTCCGGGGCCAAAGCGAGTGTGTTGGAACCTACAGGGAATGTTTCCCAAAATACGTAATCAACGTACTCCTTAGTGTAAGGCGAACAGTAGCACTAGGACTAGATGGGGAAACAAACAGGTCCCTCAACTGCCAAGACACACATTTCCTCCGACACGGGTCGCCATGCACGGCAAACACATGGGTGGGCGTTCAGCATACAGAGAAGGCCAGTGAGGAAGAAAAAGGAGTGAAAAGAACGTACATGACATGAAATGAGAAGCAAGAAGATGAAAAAAATGGAGAAAGGAACACTTGAGAGCCTTCTCTGCATCCCCCCGTCAGGACGTGGACAGGAAATTCGAAATTTGAAGCTCTTTTTGACAGAAAATGTTTTAGGTTTGGAAAAACTTCATTGGAAATAATTTATGGCACTTGGTTCGGACCCACTTGCAAACGGAATATTGCATAAAACATACTTGTAATTAATATTTTACGTTTCTGTCTATATTTTTAATATATCTGCGGTCACGGGGTAAAAGTTCTTAAATCAATTTTCGGCAAAAGTTGGTTAAGTACTGAAACTACAAGTTAAGTATCTATATTTTATTTTAGTAAAACAACCGAATTCAAATGTTGCCTCCTTAACGATAAAAAAAATCATTAAGAGATAGCGTTTAGCGTAGGAACAAGCAGTGGCTCGAAAATCTAACCCTTGTTTACTCCAAACTAAGATTTTTGACTTAAGAACTTTTACCCCGTGACCACAGACATCAATCAGTTGGTCTATAATTTAAAAGACAGAAAATGTTTCAAATAACAATTTACATATTAAAATATATATATAGTGTGGAATTTATATTCTTTTCTGATATGTTAATTCTTCTCCCCACCTAGCGCCTCATACAAGTCAATCTTGCGACGACTTGCCCGTTGCAGAAAATTCAGTTCAGCTGCGCGTGTTTGTCTCACGAACTCTGCGACGAGGCATTCTGCATGTTTCCCCACGTAAAAGTCTTTTTAATGTCTCCTAGCGAGCATTGTACTGTAACTTGTTTTAATGCTCCACAGCTAGCATTACTTTCACATGCGGAAACACAACGTATTAACTTGTCCATCGTCAGTTCAATTCCAACTGTATGAAGCATACGGAATGCTTTCTTTCATAATTCATTTCAATGTCTCACGGCGGGAATTGTAATCTGTTTTGATGTCTCATAGCGAACATCACTAGTGCTAACTGAAATGTGCTTTGAATGTAATAGAATCACCTAAATTTATATATTGTGTTCGTGCCAGCGACTTATATCCACAATATTAAATGTACTGTTGTGCAAAATACCTGTACGCGTCTGATTGCAAGTGGAGGCAGGCCTGGAACCCGTTCTCACAAATGAGCCCATGTTATGTTGGTAACAGAGTGGAGGTTGTAATGTTGGTCTAGGAAGCAGGCAGGAGCAAGCGAGAGGAAAGAAGTGAGCGAAGTGTCTTACAGTGTCGTAAAATAAATGAACTGTTAGCTTTTTCTGCTAGTTTTCTTTCACTCATATAACATGGTGTCAGGAGTGGCGCTCTAATAACGATTCTAATAAAAGTTCATTAGAGTGCGAAACAATAGTTTTCGAAGAATTCTAACACAGCTAAGAAAGTGTGCACGTGGTTAAATTTTCGGCACGATGAGTGATCAGAACCTTGCAAGTTTTTTTCGCCTCACAAACACTACTTATACAGCAATTACAACAGGAACAAGCACAAGAAGCTCAAAAAAAATGCTGAAATTTTTCGGATGGTTGGCAAATCTTTCCAAGAATTGAAGACGTAAATGGAGACGATAACGGCTTCAATGAAACAACTACCAGCAGACCAAGCGGAAAGCGGAAACTTTGCTACTAACGGCCACAGTGCGTCGTTCACACAACATATACCATGGCCACAACCCCTGGAAATCGACTCTGGTGATATTTACGATAATTTTGAACTTTTTAAGCAAAATTGGAAAACCTACTGTAGTGCGACGGGGATAGACGAGTGGAATAGTAATTTAGAACCCAGAAAAATCAATATATTATTATCGGTGATTGGGGATAGAGCCAAGAAAAAATTCTCAAATTTCCATTTGAAAGAAGAAAAAACTACAGTTGAAAATGTATTAAGACTAATAGGTGAACGCCTGTTATCAGAAAGGAATCTTTTGTATGACCGTTACATGTTCCATACGTGCAACCAAAATGAAGACGAATCGTTTGATACATATTACCTGCGAGTCAGAAAAGCGCTGGATGTGTGCAGATACGATCAGAACGTCACAGCAAGTGAAATGTTGAGGGACAGGCTTGCATTCGGTATAAAAGATATTAATTTTAAAAAAAGTTTTTGAGAGAAGATCATGAAGCTCTGACTCTGGAAAAGTTAGTTCAGACTTGCAAAGCTCATGAGATATCAGAAATGAGACTAAAAAGTGTATCGACCGAAGACAAAACAATAAGTTTTCAAAAAAAGAGGGTAGAAAAGAGGGTACTACCAGTCAGTTATGTCGCTTTTGTGGAGGAATGCACGAGTTTAAGAAATATCTCTGTCCGGCTTGGGGAAAAAATTGTGCAAATTGTCAAGGTCGTAACCATTTTGCTAAAGTTTGTCTAAAAATGAAACATGATAAGACTAATTGTAAAAGAAACTCTAAATCCAATCAAAAATCTATTACAGAAATCAGGGAAGCTAAAAGCAGTTCAGAAGATGACAACAGTGACATAGAACTCACTCACACAGATACATTGAAAATATATAAGCTTAATAAAAGTTCCAATCAACAGAGAAAAGGTCGCATTTGATTGAAAGGGTTTAGAGGGCGCTTCGACTGCTGTGGTCATTTGCGCCCATGCCAGAGTATTTGGAGAAAAGAATATTCAGTGTTGCATATGTAACTTACTGTTTAAAAGCATGTACATTGGCTAAAAAGAAGGCTCGAATTCTGCTTCAAGCATACATGTAGAAATGGCAGAAGGAAAATAGAAAAAGGGCGCGTAAAATTTATCTTAAAACGAAAAATTGGCTGTAAAGGGGCCAAAAAACAACATAAAACATTGTTATCTTTCAAATAAAATTATATATTCTGCTTTCTCTCAAAAAACAAAAAAGTTTTGAGAGCGCAAAATCGTCATCCCCGAGCACCACTTGTAGCGAGTTGCCCAGGTCATGTCTTCGTCGACTGCCAACAAATTTCCTACAGTACAGCAGGACGTGTTCCACGGAAAGAACAGTCTTGCACGAGTCACAGATGGGAGAGTTTCATTTCGAAGAATGAAACCGTGAGAAAAATGGCAGTGTGCGATGCGAAGACGGGTTAAAATAACTTTCTCGCGCCTACAGGACCGTGATGAGGAGCGCCAGGGATACACAGAATTCTTTATCGCACTTAGTTTGAAAGTGCTATTGTGCCACTCTGTTTGCCACGCTCTAAGCACGGATCGTTTCAAGAAAGCCTGAACATCGGACAATGCCACAGAAGGGATGTCGATACGAGTTTTACGAGTCGCTGATTTCGCCGCCTGGTCGGCCAGTTCGTTCCCTCTGATACTCACGTGGCCTGGGACCCAACTAAGTACCAGGTCATAGCGGCGGGACAGAAGACGATGAATCAGGCTTTGAACGGATAAGGTCACGTAGTCTGACGAAGATGGCTTGAAGAGAGCTGAGAGAATCGGAACAGATAACTACTCGCCGCAACGTCGCTGATTCAATGTATTTTAGAACCTCAAAGATTGCATACATTTCGGCAGTGAAAATACTGCATTTGGAGTGAAGCCGAAATGATTTGGTGGCCCTGATACAGTAAAAACCACATGTTACGTCCCAATTTAAAACTATTTATTGAATTTTTTATTTCCTTGCACCCAGGGGACTCTTGCAGCACAATTCTTTATACTCAATTATTTGAACAACAAGTGTAGTGTGTTGAAAACTATGTGAGTGAAATCGGTCGGAGTGGCGTCGTTCGGAGGAATGTAGTCCTCGCCTCGCCCTGCTGGACCCCTGCACCCCTGCTGGGCCACCCTCCGCGCGTCCCGCGCCCGTTGGGGTGGCGACTGCAACGTGCCGCAGGCTGTTATTTCAGGCGCATTTTTTTTTGGCGACTTCCTGTCCGAGCCCCTCCGGCTCCAAGGGCATGCGTGCGCGCTGAGTGCGTGCACAAGCTTCGCCATCTCCCCAACAGCGCTAGCCCTCAGACACACACGCAAATTGACACTAGCGCCCCTGTGTCACAAAAGGACAACATTTCGACCGACCAGTCTTCAAAAACTTTTCATCCGACGAGATCAAGGACTCTTGTGGCAACCTCCGCAGAGGTCAGACGTACTTTCGTATGCGGTGCAAAATCTATTTTGCCTACCGCAATCTGTTGCAAGAAGCGGCTCTCTAGCATTTACTTACAATATGCGGTGCAACGCCTAGTTGCCTACTGCAATCTGCTAGAAGACGCTGCTCTGCACAACATTTTAATTTGGGGTCGCAACTCTGCACCATCCCCGTCAACAATCTCCTGCTGCTGCAACATCTCTCGGCCGACATCTGCTGCAAGAAACACCCACCAGAGCTCCAACGGATAAGTGACTACTTATTTCAAACTTCTTTCTGATGCACCAGAAATCTACTTGAGTGCACTCTTTTAATCTATTTAAATTTAACGCAAGAAAAGACTTTAATTTTTGGCAACTTCTGACTTCAAGATTACTGTTTTCAATCATTTTTGTTCATTTCCTTTTCATTACTTTTTTTACATTAATTTTTTATCTTACTGTTTTTTAATATTTTTTTTGTTTGTTTACTAACCTTTTAACTCAAATTTTTTAGTAATTAAATATTTGTTATTTTTTATTACAGCTAATGTTGTTCTTTTTTGCCCTATCATATTCCATCCATCTATGCAATACCGTACAGCTCAATTAATTTTATGTGTTATGTGTATCATTTAACTTACAGTCTGCTGGTCCTCCAAATATATAAATATAAAGCTATCAGAGATTCCTCCATATGCTACTTTTCTTTTTTTATACAGCCAAATCACATTTTGCAGACGATACACGTAATACCACATGCCACCGCGTCGCTGCACAATGAACCATCCGTGTATAAGAATAAATGATCCGGATAGGATTCTCTCATATCCAGAAACTGCTTCTGGTAAACCAGAGGACTAGTAGTTTGTTTGGGCAGATGGGAGAGTCAGAAGTCAATACTGGGAAGGAGGAGTTTCCAAGGGGGGATCTATACTACGCTATACTATTGATAGCGTGAACGACGCTATACTATTGATAGCGATGGCAAACAGAGTGACACTCAGAATTGAGCCCTGAAGGATTCAGTTTTCTAAATAGTGGCTGGCGGATACCCTCTCACCAAGGCGAACGCGGAAATATCTTGAGGAGAGAAAGGCTACTAAAAAAGGGGGAGCCGGCCCCTGAGACCCCAAGAATGGATGGTGCGAAGAATGCCGTACCTCCAGGTAGTATCATATGCTTTCTCTATATCGAAGAAAATTGCTACCAGGTGTTGACGTAGCACGAAAGCAGTGGAAATGTGTGGTAAGGGTGACAATGTGGTCCATGGTTGACCTGTTCTTCCTGAAAGCGCATTGGATGGGTGTAAGTAGGTTTCTCTGTTCCAGGTGCCAGACCAAACGCGTGTTCACCATTCGCTCCAGAAGTTTGCATATACAGCTTGTGAGCGAGATTGGGCGGTAGGTTGACGGCTTTGTCCTGTCCTTTCCTTCTTTAGGAATAGGAATAATAATCGCTTCGCCCCAGGTCTTATGAAAAGTATGTTCCATCCAAATCTTGTTGAAGATACGGAGGAGGAAAATACGTGCCTCTTCCGGCAGGTGTTTTAACATTTGGTTGTGTATCTGGTCTGGTCCTGGAGCAGAATCTTTCCCACGGGCGAGCGCACAGGAAAATTAATCCATGGAGAAAGGGGCGTTATAATCTTCCTCCAGGCAGGTTGAGAAGTCCAATCTGCATTTCTCGATTCTACTCGTTTTCAAGAATCTAGGGGAGTAGTGTAAGGAAGTGGAGGTATTTACATAATGACAGGCCAATTCCTCAACTACTTTTTCCGGAGAAGTAATATTATTTCCATTAATAAGAAGTCCTGGGACAGATGGTGGGGAAAATCTTCCTCCGATCTGTCGGATCTTTCGCCATACTACTTTAGGCGGGGTATGGCAAGAAAGAGAAGAAATAAAGGTTCTCCAGGAAGCGGTCTTACTTTCCCGTAGTACTAATCTGGCTCTGGCCCGCTTTCTTTTGAAATCGATCAGGTTTGATGCGGTAGGGATCCTATTGAGCCTCGCGAGTGCTTGCTTTCGATCACGCACCGCGGTGGCACAGTCAGCATTCCACCAAGGCACAGGGACGCGTCGTGGCCGACACGTAGACTTCGGGATTGCAATGGTGGCTGCGCAAAGAAGGGCGTCGGTGAATTGGGCCACCAAGGTATCGATATTATTTGAAAAGTGGTCTGGCATTATAATTTTCTCGCTGAATGTATCACAGTCGGCTCGATGGAATAGCCAGCGAGGAGGGTGGATGCCGTCTAAATTAGGGATATTAAAGAGGACCAAAGTGGGAAAATGGTCACTCCCATGTAGATCATCGAGTACAGTCCACTCTACCATGGTAGATAGGGATGGACTGCAGAGTGCCAGATCGATTGACGAGAAGGAGTTTGGCGCCAAGGAGAAATGAGTGTGATTCCCGGAATTCAGAAGAATTAAGTTTTGCTGGTCAATTATATTTTCGAGGATAGAACCTCTCGGGCAGGTCCTCGTGCCACCCCAGACGGGATTGTGAGCATTAAAATCCCCCGCAATAAGAAAAGGGGCGGGCAACTGAGAAAAAACATCTTCGAGTTCCTCTTGTGACACGACTTGGCCAGGGGGAATGTATATACTACACAACGTAAAAGAGAAGGATGGTAGGTGTACCCGAACGCAAACTGTTTGAAGGTCGGTTCGAACGTCGTGTTCCTCCGAGAACCGGGAGTCGCGGATGAGTAACGCAACGCCGCCGTGAGCACGAAGTCCGTCGTCTTGATCGAACCGATAGATATTAAATCCGCGTAAAGACAGGGGATGATGAGGGAGAAGATGAGTTTCCTGAAGACAAGACTATAAATGGTTTGTGGCGAGAAATTATTAATCTTAATTCTTCTGAGTGAGCACGAAGACCATTTAAGTTCCATGAGAGAGCCATTATGAGAAATTATTTCTTTGGTTGCTTTTTTTTCTTTCTCACCTTCTGAATGGTTGTAGAGGAACTCTCGTGGGGTTCCTCATCAACAGCAGTCATCCTGACTGCTGCTGGATATTGTCGGGTGGTTTTCCCGACTTTTGGCCACGGGTGACCGAGATCTACAGGGGCTGGAGGATCGTCCGAAGTGATTCTCAGAGACAGAAAGAGGTGGACGGGATTTGGATGACGTATTTTTCCTGGGAGGCGGTGTCTGTTTAAGATCGATTTGAGTGGAAGTCTCAGTAGAAGTGGTCGATTTCTGGTGGAGTTTTTGCACAGGTTTTTTGTACTTTGTGGGAATGATAATTTTCCCACCTTGGATACATGCTGAATCTTCGGGGAAGTCTGTCAGCGACACCTGACAAGTAAAGTGCGAAATTACCGCTGGGGTATAGAGAGTTTGACAACTGGCTGTTACCCCCGGGGACTTAGGTCTTACAGCACTGGAAAAGGATCGTGATATGTCCACTGGATTCATGATTTGGAACCTACGCTTCGCCTCAAGGAAGGAAACCTTTTCGGTTACCCTTATTTTTTGGATTTCCCTTTCCCGGAGAAACGTGGGACACTGGTTGTCGTTGGCTGGGTGATCGCCTTCGCAATTCACACAGTGCGGTGGTTTGTCGCAGGGTTGTGGGTCGTGAACTGATGATCCGCACTTCCCGCAAACCGCGTTTACGGACATACATCGCTGTTGGGTATGCCCAAACCTTTGGCACTTGAAGCAGCGCAAAGGGTTCGGCACATACTGCCGCACACGGAGGTTGTAGAAAGCGGTAACGATCCTTTCCGGGAGGGATGGTCGGTCAAAAGTAAGGATCAGGGTAGAAGTAGGGATCACTTTCCCCTGCTCCTTCCTTCCGATCCTGTACACCTCAGTCACGCCAAAAGTCTTAAAAAAGTTTAGATCTTCCTCCATTTCTGTTGCAAAGTCCTCGTGGTTGACTACGCCTTTGCTCAGGTTCAAGGTGGGATGAACCGTGACTACTACCTGGAGGCCGGCAATCTGCTTCGTATTTTGAATTTTTACAATCTGCTCGTCGGTACGCGCTTCAAAAAGAATGGTTCCATTCCTTTGTCGCACGACCGCTTGGAGCTTCCCGTAGGCTTCTTCGACAGTTTTGAAAGTCTTACCTTCCTCGGCACACGCCATGAGGAAACGAGGCTTCTTGGGTCGATCTTCTTGTTTAGAAAAAAAAACTATTCAAGTCAATAGTTCTCTCTGCACATCTCTTCCTTGCGGAAGAGGGCGGGGGGAAAGGTGAAGTATCCATATAGATGGAATAGGTTCATCCACGTGGTCCCCACCCACCAAGGAGCCCAACAAGGGGACACTCCATCGGAGTGCCAGGGTTGCTACGAGGATATAGTGGGGGAATAACACAGCGCTGCACCGCCGTGGATTCCCCCGCTCACCCTGGAGTTCAGTACAAGACCTAGTCCGAGCCGATTGATCGGGAGTGGGTTAGCTCCCGACCGCCCGTCTAGAAGAGTCCGGGGCCAAAGCGAGTGTGTTGGAACCTACAGGGAATGTTTCCCAAAATACGTAATCAACGTACCCCTTAGTGCAAGGCGAACAGTAGCACTAGGACTATACTGCGATTTTTGTAGGAAGAGCTCTCAAGATAACTCAAATCCCATCTTCGCGATGGAATATGTCACGGCATTTCGTATCATTCACAGTCGTTCCGCTAGATTTCGCACGATCGCGACCGTATGAAGCAGTGCTTGCGATCATGCGACTTCTACCGGCAAGACCGAGAAAA
Organism: Acheta domesticus; assembly: GCA_031308135.1. NCBI lineage: Eukaryota > Metazoa > Arthropoda > Insecta > Orthoptera > Gryllidae > Acheta > Acheta domesticus. The sequence continues at coordinate 134,994,690 of JAHLJT010009436.1, read as the reverse complement.
GACGCGAAATGCCGTGACATATTCCATCGCGAAGATGGGATTTGAGTTATCTTGAGAGCTCTTCCAAGAAAAATCGCAGTATAGATAGGGAAACAAACAGGTCCCTCAACTGCCAGGACACATTCCCTCCGACACGGGTCGCCATGCACGGCAAACGCATGGGTGGGCGTTCAGCATACAGAGAAGGCCAGTGAGGAAGAAAAAGGAGTGAAAAGAACGTACATGACATGAAATAAGAAGCAAGAAGATGAAAAAAATGGAGAAAGGAACACTTGAGAGCCTTCTCTGCATCCCCCAGTCAGGACGTGGACCAACCCACCTCGACGGGATGAAGCTGGGGATGATCACAATCGTAATTTAGACAATCTTCTGACTCGCCTAGAAAGAAATGGTTGCAAGATAAACAGAGACAAAATAAATCTCTGTCAGACATAGGTGAAATTCTTTGGCCATACTTTATCCAGTGAAGGGTTACAGGTTGATCCGGATAAATCAAAAGCAATAACTCGCATGCCAGTTCCTCAAAATAAGCAAGAGTTATTACGTTTTTTAGGTATGGTCACATACTTAACTACATAAAGAATTTAGCTTCACAGGCTGAGAAATTAAGGCAACTTACAAGAGACGACGTGGATTGGAGATGGACTAAAACTGAAGATGAGACTTTTGACAGATTAAAGAAACTCGTAGCAAATATTGAATCTCAAAAGTACTTTGATGTAAATCAACCAGTGATTTTAGAATGTGATGCTAGCTCCACAGGATTGGGCGCAGTGATTTATCAGAAGGACAAGATTGTCGGATATGCATCTCGTACACTTACAAAGACTGAGAGAAATTATGTCCAAATAGAAAAAGAGTTGCTTTCTATATTGTTTGGTTTTACACGCTTTGATCAGTATCTCGCTGGAAAGGAAAACATACTAGTGAAAACTGATCACAAGCCACTACTAGCAATTTTCAAAAAACCTCTGTTGAAAGCTCCAAAGCGCTTACAACTGATGTTAATGGTTCTACAGAGATATAAATTTGAGGTTCAATTTGTCAAAGGAAAAGAAAACGTTGTGGCAGACGCTCTATCTAGAGCAGCAATAGAATATGAGGTTGAGGAAAAGACTGCTTCTAAGCGGCTAGATATTTTTGAGTTGAGAAATGAATCTTGTATTAGCCAGGAAATTGAGAGGATTAATGTCGAAAAAAGCTACAGACTACACCAGAACGAGTAAATGAGATTCGTGCAGCAACAGAATCGGATATGACAATGCAGAAATTAGTCAGCTATATTACTAGCGGATGGCCAAAACAGATTGCTGATGTAGATAAAGCATGCAAACTTTATTACAAGTATAAGGATGAACTGTCAACACAAACCCAAATTGTATACAGAAATGATAGAATTCTTATTCCGTTTAAATTAAGAAAGAAGATGACTGAAAAAGTTCATATTGCACATTTGGGAATAGAAGCTACACTGAAACTAGCCAGAGATACTATCTTTTGGCCAGGCATGTCGGCAGACATTACGCAGAAAGTACAAAGTTGCGAAATCTGTATGAAATTCATGGACTCACAGCAACAGCCACCGATGCAGACACAACATTCCAGAATATACATTTCAATATGTTTCCATGGATGTATTTTTCTCAGAATACAAAGCAAAGAAAGTACCTTTCTTGATCACAGTTGATCATTATTCAGATTTCTTTGAACTTGATGTATTGTCTGACCTATCAGCTGAAACAATTGTACAAACATGTAAGAAGAACTTTAGTAGGAATGGGGTACCTTATAGAGTTTGTACGGACAATGGAACGAATTTCCAGAACAAAATTATGGAAGATTATTCAAGATCGTGGGGTTTTGAATTAGTGACATCTGCTCCCAAATATCAAAGGGAAAATGGGAAAGCTGAAGCTGCAGTAAAAATTGCAAAGAAGATAGTCAAGAAAGCTAAAAAAAGTAATGATGATCTTTGGTATGCTTTGTTACACTGGAGGAATACTCCCAACAAAATAGGATCCAGCCCAGCCCAAAGAATTTTCTCCCGGAGGACGAGAACAGGAATTCCTGCCACAAGGAAGCACCTACAGCCTGAAGTAATTAAAGAAGTTTCTACAACAATAGAAAAAAAAGAAAGTAAATATTATTACGATCGCAAAACAAAGAAACTGCCAGATTTAGAAGTGGGTCAGTCTGTTGCCGTACAGCTAAACTCAGATAAAAATCATCTATGGGACAAAGGAACCATTCAAGAGAAACTGAAGGACAGGAACTACATTGTGGAAGTAAATAACCAACATTATAGGCGCAACATTGGGCACTTGAAGCCATTTCCCAGCCAGCCATTGTCAGAAACACAGTTTCTAATCAGTGAATCCAAGAAATCTAACAATAATAACAATTCTAGGAAAGAAAAAGAAAAAACAATGTGTACCTCCAGTGCCTCAAATTTTACAAATTCAGAGTGGACAGAATTTCACAAATACCTCCAGTGCCTCAAATTTTACTAATTCAGAGTGTGGACAGAATTTGACAAATTCAGATAGTGGACAGGCTTCCACCTCAAGACCCTCTAGGAACATTTGTTTACCTAACAGACTTAAAGATTATATCATGTACAAATAATTATAAGCTGATTGTGAATTGAGTTGTATTACATTAGTTTTATTTCATTTATAAAAAAAGGGGGGACGATGTTATGTTGGTAACAGAGTGGAGGTTGTAATGTTGGTCTAGGAAGCAGGCAGGAGCAAGCGAGAGGAAAGAAGTGAGCGAAGTGTCTTACAGTGTCGTAAAACAAATGAACTGTTAGCTTTTTCTACTAGTTTTCTTTCACTCATATAACACCATCCCCATATGAGCTATCTTAGGGTGTCCATATGAGGTATCTTAGGGTTATAATAATGCATTTAAAAAATATATCTGCGTAATAAAATGACTTTCATGGTTTACTAGTTCATTGCTGTGTGTTTACAGACCTGAAACAAAACACGTAATGGTACACTTAATACCCTTGCGGGGCCTTTTGCCCTAGGGCCTTTTGAATACTTTATGGCTCGCTCTAATACTAATACAACACACAGAACATACTTATGAATTCGATTTTTAAAAGTTGAGATGCACGAAAATACAATAAATAAATGGCATTTTATACGAACAAATAAGTCCAATAATGATTATGCAATAGAAATTAGATATACAGTTTTGTTTATCTGACGTCATATTGATAAATGACTATTACCAGGGCATTACAATGCGTCTTTTCACTAAAGACGCAAGAAATATAGCCAGAGGCCCTCGGGTTTGGAAGTCGCCCTAGGAACAAAAACATCTACTTAACGCCCTTGATACATAAATAACTATTATGTCATCTTAAACAGTGCATTTAACTCTACACGCACAAAAACTTTGAACAGAAAATTTGGAACCGTTTTTGATAAAACTGGTGATTCAGCTTTTCTGAAAATGCGGAATTTTAAACTCATTTTTACAGAAAAATTTTGAGTTTTCGAGAAATTTTATGAGGCACCATGTAAAACACACGCACTTCTAAATGCAATATGTACAAACCGCTGGGAACGTAAATATTAATGTCGTGAGAGTAATATCAGAAAAATTACAATTGTGTAATTAAAAAAAAATCTGCAAAATGGCATTTACTCATCTTTAGAGCACGTTTAACACTCATCGTACCAAAAGTTTAAAGAAACAAATTTGGAACCCTTTTTGAGAAATTCTTGTTTTTGATATTTTTATTATTGCACATGTAGCACTCAATATTGCGCAAAAACAACTGTGCCCCAGAAAAACTGAGGGTTTTTGCTCCAATTCGGTATGTTTAAGCTGTCGCCATTATGCAATGTTGGCGTAAGGAGCTAAGCGCGTGTTTAACGACATAATTAACAAAAAATTACGTTTGTGCAATATTTGAAAAAACGAGAGAATACAGCAAAATTAATTCTACGTCATCTTAAACAATGCAATAAGCACAACCCGTACGAAAAGTTCGAAGAAAGAATTTGGAGCCATTTATGAGAAAATGGCATTTGAGCGTTTCTGAAAATGTGGAATGTAGGAAAATTGTGGCAGTTGAGCTAGTTTTCACAGAAAACGTTTGAGTTTTCGATAAACTTTACTTGACATTATTTAAAGCACATGTACTCTTAAATATAATAACATGAACAAATCACCGCTAATGTAAATATTAACGACGTGACAGACAAGTAAAAAAATTACATTTTTGTAATTTTTGAAAAAAACAAAACAAATGAGAGCAATTTGGCGTCTATGTCACCTCATAGAGTACATTAGGCACTATCCTTACCAAAAGTTTAAAGAAAGAATTTGGAGCCGTTTTCGAGCAAATCTCGTTTTCGTATTTTTTTTTCACGTCTTGCGCGAAAACTACTACAATTTTGAAAAAAAAGTACATCACCTTAATGAAAGAACTCACTACAGAGGACAAATTTTGTTTGAAATAAAAATCTCTATCTTTAATTTTGTAGTTTAGAAAGAGGAAGGTTTAGGAAGAGTCCGAAGAAAATTCAAACTTTTGTAATTTTCGAAAATTCAGAGTTAACCGTGAAACCGTAGTGTTCACAGACGGACAGACGAACGTTTTGCTTTCAATTGGTATCAAGGACCCACAAAAAAGGGATTCTGGCTGCACCACGTGTTATGGGATTTTCCCCCCTTAACGTAGCAACTGGATTTATCCACTTTTTCGTTATCAGGGCCCGGCAATGAATTTTTTTTCTGCCGAAAATCTGCCGTTTTTTCGCGCATTACATACTTTTCGGTACCTTTCCCTGTACTACATATATTACTCCATATATATGTACGTATACAGGGAAGCAAAAATGCACAAAAATGTATTTGATATGTCATCAATTTCTTCCCAAAGTAAAATCATGTTTTCTGAAGAACATCATGGAAAGGAAGCATGTATCAAGTTAAATTGAATTTCTCGTTTTTCTAGAAAGGATCAAAACACAGATATTTGAGGTATTTAAAATGCATTTGACAATTAGGTTTAAAAACAAGGAAAATCTGAGTACATTCAGGTGTTTTGTTTTATTTTCATGATTGCAATAAGTACGCACATATGCAAATTGACATTACATAGAGCAATGCACCAGAAAGTTCTTAAGAAGTCAGTGCAATGTCATTTGCATGTGCAAGTCACCTTTTAGTTGGGGGGGGGGGATTCAATAATCTCTATTTTTGTTTCAATTTTGGAAATACTTTTTTTATGAAAGGAATCCATTTGTTGCAACATGTATATTCTCCAAGCATAGATAGATGTTCTGTGGAAGGCAGCACACAACTAACCTCTGTTGATCCAAATAATTTTTGTAAATGCATGTTAAAGTAAAAATAAATAATTTATTTACTGTATTCCTTGAACAAGACAGTGTTGAATCTACTACATTAAAGGCAATGATACATGCAATTAACATTATATTGCAGAGAATTTTTATTTAATTAAATGAAATTTGCGATCGTTACTTTCAAGGTCGTTTCAAGGGAGTTGTACTATTCTTTAATGATTATTTCTGATACACAGAATAGTTATTTACTGAACTAGTACAGAAAGGAAATCTTTGACGTACAAATAAAATGTTGACAGATGAAGTGACGTAGCAGCCAAATCCAGGATTTTGAAATTAGTATGCCGAAGACAATTTCATACAAGTTGTGTTGATTATTTTTTTTAGCATAAATCCACGGAAACTTACAAGTATATAATCTTGGGATCGTTCTCAAAATCCAAGGTGGCAGTCATGTTGATTCATGTTGCCTCTGTGTTTACTTTACACCAACCACTTGTTTCACATTGCTATGACTTCATTTATTTTGCTGTTTCCATAGCACAAAGTAATACCTTCTAATCAAAAAAACAATTAAATAAGAGCAAGTTTCCATGCATGAGTGCTAAAATAAATTTTTGGCCGCTGAGTTTCATACGAAACATGTATCGCTTTGAACTATTAATTGTCAATAGATAATTTCAAGTCATGTGTTAATCCATAGCCAGTTAGTGTATGAGTGTACGACATTATCTATCAATCTATCTGAAAATGTAAAATGATATATATTAATTGACATTGACACTTCATGACATATACAGTAAAAGCACTGAATGTGACCTAAAATGATATGTAAGAAATTACCGCTATAATTAGATACAACTCCTTAACCATCTAGTGTCAGAGAAGCAGAAGAAAAAGTACTACTGGGTACTACTTCTAATATTCAACAGAGTATTCTGCATAAATAACAATTTTGCATTTAAATATCTACAATAAATTCACACACATATATACATAAACTTGTATTCGACAACAAAAATGTGCTAAAAACATATTTCCTCATCTATAATCACATATTTCTCTTCTTAATGTGACCCACACTATTATCTCACAATTGTTTCTGAACTGACACATCAGTTTGAGGCTTGGCTTCTATTTCCTTACTACAACCAAACAGAAATGAGGTTGGAGGAATAGAGCAAGGAAATAGCCAACCCAACATTCGACACTTCTGCAATTGTCAGCTCTTTGGTGGAACCTTGTTTTCATTTTCAGTACCTAAATGATCTTGTTCTATAACTTTCAGGTCAATGTGATGCTCTTGGATTGCCTTCTGCAACAAAGAATTACCTCTGTATCAAACACATGTGGACTTGCCAGTACTTCTGATAAACAAAAATTATATGTATATAATTTTATAATTTCATTAAGAACATATCTGAAAAATAATTTATATAATGTGACTTTATGAGCTTCTATTAACTATCACCTTGACCATACCTTTATTAGATATCGTCACATGGTCCAAAGTAACTAAAAAATTAATTTAATAAATGACAACAGAAAAAAAGGTATTTGAAGAGAACTTTACAACAGTGAGATTTGAAGAGAACTTTGCAATAGTGAGATTTGTTCTGAATCAAGACTAAATTCTGTTCTGACAACATCCTTAAAACTTTTCCAAAATGTCAGTTCTTCAAATACTTTTACAATACACTGCTATAATGTGATATTTAAAACATTCTTTATTTGCACTATTTTTTTAGTATTTTTAACATAATGACCCTCATAAATGAATAAAATGAATAAACCATCTATGCATTATAACCAAACTCAAATCACAACAAGCACTCATGATGGAGAGATTTGTTTATAAATAAACAATCAAATAAAATTCACAAATAATTAAATACATTTTTAATATTTTATATTCACCGTCAAGTTACACCATCCATTACATATTTTTATGTAAAATAACAATTCTTATTAAAAACAACTGAAAAGAAGAAAACTGTCACATACTACATTTCACATCCACTTCATTGAATATAAAGTTAACAGTATGTTCATCAGATATAATCAGGATAACATACTGTTAAAATAAGGGAGAGTTAAGTAACAGTTTTTACTTTTTAGATATTTAGCATTACATCTTTATATTGAGAACATTGGCATTGATAGTACTAGTCTGGAAAAATATTTAGTATGAAATGGCAAAATATGTACATAAATAACGAAAATTATATGAATATGTAAGAACTATTTAAAAAGGGGTATATACAATTATGCTCTTATTTATAGAATTAATAAAATAAATTTACATGGTTTGAAATAACATAAATAAACTATTTATTAAACCAATTTTAAAAATATATATTATTTGTCCCTCTGAATTAATTTTCTTTTAAGAATATACATTTTCATGCTTGAGAGCAATGATAGCAATCATACAAACTTGGAACACATTGACTGGCAAACAATCATTCTAGCATTGCCATGACAATTTTACAAGACTATGACAACCAATATCTCTTATAAATTGGCTTTAATCAAGAAAATACATCATTGGTAATCTCCACACCTAAAGATAATATCCTCAGCATTTATGAATTATTGTTGCTACATAGATACCCAGAGAGACGGCATGCATCTGACTGCACCTTCATTTGGCCAGCAATTCTGAATATGTGTAAGGAAAACTGCTGATTTTTGAAAAATTATAGAATATTTTTTTGTGTAATAAATTTTACAAAAATTAACAGAATAATAAAAATTTTGTAAGATATGTAACCAAAATTTGCATATTGTTTTAGGATTGGCCTGATTCGCTAAGAGTACAATTTTGAGAACTGATCTTAGAAAGACAAAAAATACATAATCGCATAAGAGTATGGTCTCTAGGTATAAGATGGTAAATGTCTGCATGTTCAATTATTTAACTTCCAGTTTAACTGAGAGACTGAGAAGGGTTCAGTAATGGAAACTTAAAATATTTGAATTGTTATCCCATTCAAACTGAAATTTAATTTGTGATGTATAGAAATTTTAAAAACATAATCCACTGGGGTTATGTTTTACATAAAAGAATGATTATTTCAGGATTTAAGAGACAAGCAAGTTTTTAATGTAATCCCCTTTCTACATATAAACTCATGCTTTTCTTCTCTATTAATTTGCTTCAATGTAATTCCAATAATACATTCAGAAATTGAGAATCAAATATCTTACCTTCAAATTATGTTTTATTAATAGGATATTTAATAGGTATAATTAGAACTGTTACAACAGAAAAGTATTAGTTCACCAATGGTTCCAGATATATTATCAAGTTCACAGATTTATTTTCTTTTAAACAGAATTTATCAAAGAACATTAATAAAAGACTGAAGAAAGACTATGTAGAAAAATCAAATCAATAAAATTCAACCCAAACCAGCTATGCATTATACATTAGAAAGTGTCTACTACATACCTTAACACATTGCTGATACACTTTGAAGAACGGAGCACACATTTCATCATTTGTTTCACCTTTTAAAAATTTTTCAGAAAACCAAGTAAGGAAACAACTATCATACTGTTTCTTTAGTTCATTGCAATTTTCTCCAATACTATTCATTTTGTCTACACAACCAGGATGTAGGTAAATACGAAAAGTTAAAATTTGCAAACTTAAATGACACAATACATAATCAGTGTTCTTATCACACCAAAGTTTATCTTCTCAATATCTGTATGGATTGAAAAGGGAATTCATATAGAGTACTTACACACGTATAAATCCAAGTGTTTGGGAGATTGAAAACAAGGCATACAAGTTTAGTTTTCTATATTTCTATTTTATGATACAAGTTATTACTCTGACTGATTTTTAACACGATAAATTGATTATCACTGTGCTAGCACTCTTCGATTTGATTTTCATGACGAAATGAACACAACACATACTAATATGAAATCTATTGCACGCTATGACGCTACCATGACGTCAGAGAAACTTGGCCAGCCAAATTTAGCAAGCCACTTATACTGCGATTTTCCTAACTTTGCCCCTGACAGCAACTGCTGTTTCGCTGCCATCCAATCGAAAGATTACAATTCGCGAAAATGACGCCACTGTGGTGTCGTTCAAGCTCCCGATTGGATGAAACTGGCAATAACTGATTTCTGTCAGGGGAAAAGTTACGAAAATCGCAGTGTAATCAAATTATCATGTGCAGAAGATCGATGTTTTGCACCCTCAAACGATGGCACCTCGAACGTTAAAGCACTCGAAAGCGGTATCGATATCAATAACACGTGAAATCGAAAAAGAGCTTTGGCACGTTTATACTGCGATTTTTCTAGGAAGAGCTCTCAAGATAACTCAAATCCCATCTTCGCGATGGAATATGTCACGGCATTTCGCGTCTTTTCTCGGTCTTGCCGGTAGAAGTCGCATGATCGCAAGCACTGCTTCATACGGTCACGATTGTGCGAAATCTAGTGGAACGACTGTGAATGATACGAAATGCCGTGAATATTCCATCGCGAAGATGGGATTTGAGTTATCTTGAGAGCTCTTCCTACAAAAATCGCAGTATAGGTCGAAACGTGTACGTCACAATGGAAGAAGTTCCAAATTGCGGCGAAAGAGAGCGCTGCTACAGTGAACTCGTGATCAGCTGTTCTGTCATGGAGGAATATACTCGTACAACAGAAGGGGAAACTCGTGTGGCACCACAGATTGGCAATGCCTATACTGCGATTTTCTTAACTGTGCCCCTGACAGGAATCAGCTGCTGACGATTTTATCCAATCGAGAGCTTAAAAGTCACCATAGTGACTTCAATGTAGCGACAAACAAACTCCCGATTGGATGGCAGCGAAACAGCTGATTCTTGTCAGGGGCACAGATACGAAAATCGCAGTATATTCTGGACGCTAGGGTAGCACTGAAGCCAAGAAACTGCGCGTGACATCATCTTACTATTAACCCGATCTGTGGCGTTGTACACAAATGAAAAGCAGATGAGTTGTACACTCATACTTGTTTTAGAGGAACGAGTAACAAAATGAACCTATGAGTTTAATTTTATAGTCCTTTCCTTATACATGAGTTTAATTTTAATAGTCCTTTCACGGATGACATCCGAAATATTTCCCTGTATTCATAAGATTACGATAACCTCAATTACTCCAAAACCTCATACCCTCCATAACCTCAATTACTTCCTATATAATGTTTGAAAAATTACACATTATTGAGCGCTGTAGAAACGACTTCATTGGAGCTAACTTAATTAGTTCAAGCATTAAACACTCGAATGATCAAAACCGAACGATCTCTCTGACAGTTTACAATTTCTAAGCATCACCAGTAAGGCGAATTACTTAGGAGGAGCAAGTCTGACAAAAATGTGGCATTTAAAATTTTACTTTCTTATCTCAGTGAGGTGAATGAAAAATATAGTTAATAAGGGTCAGTTGTTAATGTGTTTAAATTAGATAATTTTTTAGCTGATAAAGAGTAATTTAGAGTAATGTACTATCGTTTATTGATATTTTCATCATGCAGAATAAAATCATTGCGGTTGGCAAACAAATTAAGATCAAGCAAAAGATAAACTTTAAGATCTTTAAAACTATATTGCATTGCGTATAAATGAAGTCAAGAGTTGCGCGCGCCGCCATCTTACCTTCTCCCGCTTGGCTTCACTTGTAGGGGCAGCAAAGATCTTATAACTAACTCTATTTATAAGATCTTTGAGGGGCAGCCAACGCCCTCTAGAACATGTTATTCAAGATGGCGTTGTGGCAGCACTGCCAATCTAGTTCTATATATCTGTGTGTGGCACCATCTACAATAATGTACAGGAGTTAATGCTTTACATGAAACCGCTCGGACATTTTCAAAGTTTAAAAACAAATGGATCCAAATTTGTTGATTAAATTTTATTGTTGAATAGTGCGAAGGACGATTAAGAGAATGACGCAGGTATACTTTTAGATGACATTCCCAATTTTTACTTTCGCGAAAAACCGGCGGATTTTAAGCAGAAAAATTCTTATTACAGGGTCCCGGTACCGAAAAAGTGGATAAATTCAGTTGGTTAATTAAGAAAAAAATTTCCTAACACGTGGTGCACCCAGAATTCCTATTTTGTGGGTCTTTCATACCGAAAACCCAATTAAAAGCAGAACGTCTTACTGCCCGTTCGTCGGTCTGTAAACAACACTAGCAACTAAATCGCTGAGCTGATTTTGTCCAAATTTGATACTCCTCACTCGATCTGGCTGATCTCGTGGTTCCTTGAATTTGAAACCGATATTTTAATTTTGGGGGATACTTTAGATCAAGCACCCCGGACATTTTCAAAATTTTCTCCAAAACGGCTCCAACTTTTTTCTTTAAATTTCTTTTAAGAATAGAGTAAAATACACTTATTAAGGTGGCATAAGTCCGATTTTCACGGTTAACTCTGAATTTTCGAAAATTGCAAATGTTTGAATTTTATTCGGCGTCTTCCTAAAACTTCAAAATTGCAGATAGAGATTTTTCATTCAAATATACAATTTGTTCTTCATAGTGAGTTCTTTCTTTAAGGTCACGTACATTGTTTTGAAAATTTTAGTATTTTTCGCGCAATATTGCGTGCAATACGTGCAATTTTTAAAAAAAATTACAAAAACAAGATTTTCTCAAAAATGGTTCCAAATTTTTCTTTAAACTTTTGGTAGTGATAGTGCTAAATGATAGGGATACATGCCATATTTCTTTATTGTTTTGTTTTTTCAAAAATTGCAAAAGTATAATTTTTGACTTGCTTCTCACGTCGTTAATATTTACATTAGTGGCGATTTGATGCCATTATGATATTAATGATTACATGAGCATTAAATACTGTCAAGTAGTTTCTCTACAACTCAACCGTTTTCTGTGAAAACTAGCTCAAAATTCTGCATTTTTAGAAACGCTCAAACGCTATTTTCTCATAAGGGGCTCCAAAAGTTTTCGAACGGATAGTGCTAATTACACAGTTTAATATGACGTAAAGATCATTTTGGGGTATTTTTTGTTTTTTTCGAAAATTACACAAATGTAATTTTGTAAAGGTCTCTCAAATCTTTAATATGCTCATTACCAGCAATTTATAAACATTATTATATTTGTAAGTGCTTCAAATGACTTTAAATAAAATGTTTTGAAAACTCAAAACTTTTCTGTGAAAAAGACCGTCAAATTTCGCATTTTTAGTAGCGCTTGAACGCCATTTTCTTAAAAACACTACATATTTTTGAAAGAATATTGCCATTTAGGACAAGGTTTTTGTGTTCTATATTAAAATTAACTAGCGTACCCGTGCGAGAACTCTCGCATGTTAAATCCCACCCTATCCCTATCCATTTGTCTATCCTTTCCATAAAGGAGAGGAACTACTAATGTACTTACAGAATATCAAACAAAATAACAATGCAACTGATGTTTGAAACAAATTTTCAATTAAAGTTTATTCAACATTATAGAGAGATGTTCTTGGAACAATTCATTCTTCTTTAAAAACAACATTTGAAGAAATTTTTCAATCTTCCTTGAGAGTTAGCTTTTCACCTTCCTTGAAAGTCAAATAATAGAAAAGGTTTTTACTCTTGAGAAAGCCAAGTAAAGTAGTGCGAAAATACCGGATCAGTCAAGAACAGACCTACTCATTGCAATATTATTTAACTTTCCTTGATTTGTTATGAAGAACCGAGTGGGTTTTGGAGAATCAGGGTGTCAGCTTGCTGGGGTGAGAAAATTGAAAAATTATTTGTATACTAAAAAGTATTGAATTATTTTCGTTAATTGAATAGTTTCACTACACGCATTTCTTACGCATAAGAAACAATCTTCATAGGTATAGGTATCAAGCAACTATAATAGTACTTCTAGTTGTTGCTGGAGAGCAAATCTTGAATTAATGATTATGCAAATAAACCTCGTCAGACTGCACAAACAACGGTGTTAACAGAAAGCGTAAATATTGTCGAATCTAAGCTTTCTAAGCGTGTCGCCACAAAAATTGCTACCAGCAGGAAGGGCTGAAATATTGAGATGGCCTTGATAGTATTGAAGCGTGGAACCAAAAAGTGAATTGAATGGACCGGAGAATATCTCTTGTAGATTATGGTGTGAAAAATGCTTCTTTGAGGCCTTCGGCCTCAAAATTTTACTTTTTAAGGCTCTAAAACGCTTTGTTTATGAGTTATTTGTCGTTATATGTTGACATGTGATGCGGGTTGCATTTTACATGAATATTTCGATGCGTTTTTTTAAAGAAATCATCCATATTTTTAAAGTCAAAGTGGAATTCTTCAAGTCTCCGTGAAATTCTCTTTCTTTAGAGCCCTCATTTATAAAGATTGGTTGCGTGTGAGAGCCGGAACCCAAAGGTATACTACGAAATAATACAGGAGACGATATTTCCGTTCTTCCATTAGGTAACCGAAAAATTAAGAAAATGTAAAAAAAATGTACTTTGGGTGGCGATAGATGGTAGCTGGTTTTCTCAATGAAATGTATTTATCAAAAATACATCTTCAAATAAGGTCATGCTTATTTTTTTTGAAAATATGAGTGGTTTTTCTATAATTTCGTGACAAACATAACCCGCTGCAAGTTTACTGCGCTTCAGACAGCCGGATGCGTCGTAAATTAGAATTTGCAATTTTGTATTGTAGCATTACCGAATATTTAATAATAAAATAAAAACTTGATTTAAATTATTTTTCACGGGACGAGTACGTGGAAGCTTCTTTGAGACGCGCAGGCCGCCTCCGATTCTTTCGCCTGCCTGGCGCCGGTGAGATTAGTTGCGCCATCCTCTAGGGACCGCCCAGCCCCTTCGGCCGCGTCGCCCTTCCTATTTAGTTACGGACTGCCGAGGATCCACCCAGACTGTCGCGCTTCCGATCGCTTAAAACAAATTATCACCACCCCGCCCGCTTGCCATTCGCTCGAAAGTGCACCTGCACTCCATAAACAAATTAGACAGAGAGCGCAAGTGAAAATTTTCATCCAGTTTCTGAGGACCGCCGTCTATGATTGGACGCAAGGGTTGCTATGAACAGTTTCAGGAAAATTCCAGAATCTTTGGTGAGTTTTGATGGGGGGAAACAGGGCAGCTTCTTTGCGACACAGCCAGAAAGAAGGACTTGAATTTTGTACGTTGAAGAGTGCAGAGCTCCGTGTCAGGGGGGTCCGCGCACTTCAGGAATTTTTCCCGAATCGGCTAAAATAAACGCCAAATTGGACAATTATTGTCAATTAGAAAATTTCTTCTGTTGGCAGCAGCGCCCAGAAGTAAACCGTTTTAATTTCACTCATAGAATTGGGGGCTGAAGTGTTACCTCTGTTTTTGAGCTGTGCTTGGCCGTGAAAAGTGACATTGAAATTCTCGTTATTATAATGAACTCGATCGAGACATTAAGCCGCCGAAACTTGGTGCAGTTTCATTCACGCGACGTGACCCAGAACTTGGTCGCTGCCCGTCCCGGCAGCTATTCATGAGTCGACCCTGAGCCGCCGCCTCCGACCCAGCTGGCGAGTACCTGCGTGAAGAAAAGGGACTTTATTCACGTCTCTCCATATATACTCTCTGCGTCTCTCCACCCAGCGCCTCCCGGGTCATCATCCAGCTGTACAGAAGCCATTGACCTTTGAGGGTGACGTTTCTTTCGAGCCAGCCTGCGCTCGCAACTGCCCTTCTGGCGAGAAAACTTTTCTTAATCAGAACATTAGATTGTCAAGATCCATAAAGTTTTCTCAATTGGTGTAATTTTGAAAGAACAGTTCGTGGCCGCGCCTTGGCCCTCAAGAGAACCAGTGAAAAGTTTGTTAAACCATTAGATTTTGGTGTCACTGTAATTGATATCTTAGGGAACACGAGCTCGTGAGTGAGATCTCTTCTCGAGAAGATTTACATGTTTTTTTCTAACTTTGAAATTAAATTCTATTTTTTATCAGACCTCAACTAACTTCTTTTTATTTCATTCTTACGCAACGTCACGTCCACCATCCATCAGTTCTATTTCAGCCGAACCATCTGCCATCCGAGCTAGCCTGGCAGGTAAGTCCGCCGCTCCCAGTGTTGTGGAGAGCGACTGGCATTGCAGTATATTATTTCTTTGTTCGTTTTTACATTCGACCTTTTGTTATACATTTACATATTAATCTTTTAGAAATTATTTGTTTTGAAATATTTGAAAAAAATGTTAGTTTTTTTCAAATATTGTTCCACTGTCGCGATTTTCTGTGAATTATGTGTCATTGTTGTGACTTGAAATAGCTGTATGGTATCAGGCTTCTTGTTCCAATACAAGTTTACAACACTTTTGTATTATATTTTGATGCAGTTGTAGAATTCACAGTTTTGACAACACTGCTATGGATACAGTGAGTTGTTCGCTTCTTGGTTGAATTGGACGTCTTCAAATAATAGCTAAGATGTTAGGAGCGCAGAAAGTGCAATATTTCTATCATATGTAGCTGTTCACAATAACACTGGAAAGTATGTGCTGTTGTAACACCACTAGTTTGAAAATGGAAAAAATATTCAAAAATGAAAAATTGAACATAGTCATTTTTGCCTCAGACAAAGTCGGTTGTACAAAATTAGCTCTTTAAATAAGGTCATGTAAAAACTTTTGAATAAACGAGTAGTTTTGCGTAATTCGTGATTGAAATTTACCAACATTTTGTTTCTTAAAAACCGCTCCAATTTTTTTCTTTAAATTGTCTTCACTTTTGTAATAAGAGACGGTAAAAAATATGGTGCTAGACCTATTTTTTGGTATCGCTCGGTTTCTCGAAGATTGCAAAAAAAATTTAAAACTACAAAATTGTAGATAAAGATTTTTGCCTCAGACAAAGTCTGTTCTACAAAATTAGTTGTTTTAAAAAGGTCATGTACAATTTTCTGAAAAACGGAGGGGTTTTGCGTAATTTGCGCTTGAAATTTAAGAAATTTTTTTATCAAAAACAGCTCCAAATTCCTTTTTTTAAATTTTCTCTACATATATGATAAGAACGGTAAATAAGGGACGGTAACCTAGTGGTGCTGTAGAATGGTGCAGACTTTCTCGCAGTAGTTAGTTTTCTAAACACTTTAGTCTGGCCTAAGATTTGGAGTAAGCCTCATGCTCTTCAAGACTCTTTCTTTGTCTCCCAAAAGTTTTTTCGCATTTTCTCAATTACCTGCTTTCTAATGCTAGGGATGGTTCAATTACTCTATGAAATGACATAATCACCATATTGCTGTATTCTTTTGTTTTTTCAAAAAGTTATTGTATTTTGTTTGTAATTTCTTTTACTTTTCTCTCACGTCGGTAATATTTTCATTAGTGGCGATTTGTTCACATTATTATATTGTTATATTTATGAGTACATGTGCTTTAAAAAATGTTAAGTAAAGTTTCTCGAGAACTCAACCGTTTTCTGTGAAAACTAGCTCAAAATTCCGCATTTTTAGAAACGCTCAAACGCCATTTTCTTAAAAATGGCTCCACATTTTTTCTTCAAACTTTTCGAACGGATAGTGCTAATTGAACTCTTTAGTATGACGTAAAGTTCAAATTTGGGCTATTTTTTGTTTTTGCAAAAATTACACAAATGTACTTTTTTGAAAGATCTCTCATACCGTTAATGTACATTTCCAGCAATTTGTAAACGCTATTGTATGTGTAAGTTAAAGTGCTTCAAATGAAGTGGTGCGAAAATTCAAAAAATTTCAGTGAAAAAAGCTTCAAATTCAGTGGCGGCTTGTGCCCCAAGAGACTATAGTTGCACCTCCATCGAATGATGGAAATGTAATTTCCAAAATTAAAAATACGAATATATAATAAAAATGGAAGCAATTCAAATTAATTTAAACTAAGTCTAATAAAAGTCTATATTGAAACATTACTTACATCATTTTATGCGTCGTGTCCGTTTAGGTTTAAACACTTTCCGCGCACGTGATTCGGGCTTTGATCTCCACAAGGCACTTAAGTTTGACTCCAGCACCTTCGAAACGTTTCATACAAATACAATTATTTTATTTCGAAAATTTCACGACACACGCTCGTACTCCCACTATCGCTCTCCATGTGTAACTGCTGATCTGCAGGCTTCTGCAAGCAAAATATTCATCTAGCGAAAAAGGAACTTCCTTCCAGAACTGCCAACATTACACAAAGAATTTATCAAGGGTACATTTTAAATCAAGAACTCTATTATCAAATGAAAACAAACTCTCTAAACATCATAAATAATGCATTAAATACCGTCAATAATTGACTGAACTTGCTTACTTTCAATAACAAGCGAAATCCACAAAATTACGTTGCAACGAGTGAGACGAAGACAGAATATCCGTATTCCCCTGAGACTCCCTCAGTATCCGCGCCGCGCCCGACAGAGACATTCTGATGTTCGATAGGGGCAACCAAAAAGGCCTAGACAGCCATGTTAAATCGAAGGGCCAAAGAGTATACTGCGATTTTTCTAAGAGCGACTCTTAAGGAAACTCAAATCACATCTTCGCGATGGAATATGTCACGGCATTTCGCGTCTTTCTAAGTGGATCCGCTAGATTTCGCACGATCGCCACCGTATGAAGCAGTGCTTGCGATCATGCGACTTCTACCGGCAAGACCGAGAAAGGACGCGAAATGCCGTGACATATTCCATCGCGAAGATGGGATTTGAGTTTCTTTGAGAGTCGCTCTTGAAAAATCGCAGTATAAATGCAGTAAACCCAGTAACACAGCCGTGATCCAAAAGCGCGGTGCAATTCGTGGCAAGGCACAAGCAGGATCTGAATACCAAAATAATAGCGGTAAAGGTATTTATACCGTTATAGAAATACCTTTACCTCTGTTATACCTTTATCCAAAATACCTTAAAAATACCAGTATAAGACGTCAAAATACCGGTATTTTTAGAGGTATTTTACCGTTATTCGACGTTTAAACCGGTAAAATACCTATATTTAAAAGTATTATACCGGTATTTTCATGAGAAAATACCGATATTTCAGTAGAATCATAAAAGTTTTTTTGGGGGGGGGGGGCAGTGTGATTTTTTACACTGAGATGGCTGAAAGGAACAACTATGGACCCCGTAGAGTTTCTGACCGGGTGTCCTAGGGTTCGAATCTCAACGGTGGCGTATTTTCGTCACCTGACATATTCTACCTAGGTCGAGTTCTGTCGTTGGTTGGTAAAGAATTGTAATGGTCTGGTTTTCTAAACGGTAGTTCTCTGTGGTTTCTCCAGTCTGTTCCAGGTGTATGCCGGAGTAGTACTTAAAACGGGCCACTGATTGGGCATTAACTTTTGTTCATCCTTTCGCCTTAAATAAACACTCGTTCACGCTCTACACTGTTAGACCTCAGGAGACTAGTCAGAGCCTGGAGTTTTTCCTATTAATGATTAAATGATTATTAGTGATTCCGGGCGCATCAATTGCTAACCCCGTCAGTGAATTGCATTCCTACGAGAGGCGGCGGTGATCTTCCTCCTTGCATGGTAAGATCAGTCGCTGACCTACCGTCGACTAGCGTGATTTCCCTTAACCAGGTATCTCCTACCAGCGCCCCCCCAGCCGGCACAAGCTCTAATCTCCCGCGCGGTCTTCCGACATGTGTGGTAGTGTAATGCGTGTTAGTATAAGTGTGTGTGAGTGAAGGGGTGAGGATAGGACAAGAGGAAGGAAAGATCGCGCGCGGTCCGTGGCCCGTTTATTAGGGTACTGCTCCGGCATTCCTCTGATATTGATCGGAGAAATGAAGGAAAACTACCGATCAGAGCAGCCGGCCGCTAGAATTCTCCTCGGACCGCGCGAAATCTTTCCTTCCTCTTCCTTGTCCTATCCTCACCCCTTACCAAACTTATACTTACAAGCACTACACTACCTCATAATGTCGGGAGACCGGTGGAGAGCATGGTGTTAAGAGTTTGTCCCGCCTGGAGCGGTGGCCCGCTGATGGGAGATATCTGGTTGTGAAAACCTCACTAGCCGACGGTGTGCCGGCGCCGAATCTCGCCATCCAGCGGGGAAGACCACCGCTGAGTATCCAGTACTCGAGGAAAACCTGTACTACACTTACGGGACTAATGACCTTAGCTGTTGGCGCGCCCGGAATCACTAACAATAAATAAATCAAGAGGAAGGAAAGTGGTGTACGGCGCGTGGTCCGTTTGGCAAAGAAATGCTCATACATTCGCCTGGTTTTGATCACAGCAGCTGGCCACTAGAATTGTTCTCTAGACAACGGTTCAATTCAACCTAACTAAATTATGCTGGTGTCGAAAATTACGCCGCCGTTAGAATTCGAACTCTACGACATCCCAGAGTCGCAGCAGAGAGCGACATTGCTGGCTCTGAGCTAACTCAACCCACCTCCTGAAATACTACAATATACACTACACTCTGGAACTAATTATCATAGCAGTTGACGGATAGGAAAATAATAATTCAATCCATTAACCATAATTTTTCGAATAGATGTATATTGTGCATCTGTTCATCTTATGCACTGTTTTTCCTAATTTCACAATGTTTTTTGTCTGCCAGATACCTACACGCAACACGCACCGTACTGGATTCTCGGATTGATATATGAAATTTTATTAGCTTGTGCAGCACCTTTCAAAACTCATAAATATGAAATTGAAGTGCTATGAAGTATGGAAAGTAGTTTTTGCAACAATTGCGATGTGCCGCCTCTCGAAGTGCAGACATCGCCGCGCGCCGCCGGGCCTGCGGCCTCTGCCAGGATACGACCTTTGACATCAGTTGTGAAAGAACGAAGGCGATTGAAATCTGTCATCGGTTGATAAGACTTCACGTATACTGCGATTTTCGTAACTTTGTCTCTGACAGAAATAGCTGTTCACGGTTTCATCCAATCGGGAGCTTGAACGTCACCGTAGTGACGTCACTGTTACGAAATATAAGCTTCTGATTGGATGACAGAGAAACAGCTGATTTCTATCAGGGACAAAGTTACGAAAATCGCAGTATAACGTTCCTGGGCGCAGCCGATGCATTCTCGGAGCCAGTTGTCACTTTGTAAGAGCTGCGAGGGCTGCGCCGTTGCATAGGCAGTTTCTGGAGGTTAGCGTTTCGACCCACGGGCGTCTCCGGTTCGGCAGAGGATGCAGAGGACTCGACATGCTCCAGGCTGTCAATTTCTTTTCGCAGTGGGTAGGATTGAAATGTGAGCGACGGATGTTTGACCGTTGGCCCCAACAAACGCTCTACCTAATGTGTACTGTGTGTGTGTGTGTGTGTGTGTGTGTGAGAAAGAGAGAGAGAGAGAGAAAGCGAAAGAAAGAGAACGGAAGAGAGAAAAAGAAAGAGTGTGGGTATGTGTGGCGCGTGTGTGTTTAGCGCATGAATGTGTAGCGCGTGCGTGTGTGTACCACGCGTGTGTGGTGCAAGCGTGTGTTTGGCGCGCGCGAGTGTTCGGCGCGTGCGAGTTTGGCGCGCGAGTGTTTGTCACGTGCGCGTGTGTGGTACGCGGAACTATTTCCATTGAAAATACCGGTATAACCTTTATGGGCGTCCGGTATAGACGTTCTATAAAGGTATTTTACCGGTATAAAAGAATAATGGTATTTTATACTGGTATGAACAAATACCGGTACTTTACCGGTGTTCAATACCTTTTCGATCCCTGGGCACAAGAAACCGGGGAGAGCGCCAATTGGACACAATTTGGTTTCAAAATCATTTTATATACATCGATATTGCTGCAACACCTTGAATATTGAATGTCATTAAAAGGAAAATGGATATTCTTGAGATATTATGAGATCTTATTCGATTATATGGGGGTTGTGCAAACGTGCAACCTAAGCAAGAGCCGACACTGTTCAAATTTCGTATTTTTAGTAGCGCATTTTTTAAAAACGGCTCCAAATTTTTCAAAGAACATTGCCATTTATGACTAGGTTTTTGTGTTCTTTAATATTCTAGAATTAATGTTTTCGTTTTACAAATAGGAAACCGAAAAATTAAGAAAATGTCAAAAAAATGTACTTTGGACAGTGATAGATGGTAGCTGGCAGCAGTATGTGGCAAGTCTGAATAGCTAGCCAAGACCGAAGGAAATAGAAAACTAATATGGGAAAGTCAGTGCCATTCTGTAGCACTAGTTTGAAGTTGTGGCAATATTACCCATTGTTACCTTATCTATTAATCATTAAGTAGGGTGCATAAAAGTCGTATATGTATATTTGTTTCAGTATAATCTCAGTAGAGTAAGGTCCGATTAAATTAAGAAGGTGATTGACAGTTCTGTGTGACGTCAGGACGCCTTTCCCGTTTCCATGGCAGCTGTCAACCAGAGAGACAAAACGTGACGTGTCAGGTCGCTCAGTTGCCTCTGACGAACACGGGGAACATTTGAGCATCGCAAGCGACTTCCCTGCCGCCACGCCGCCCTCGTTTCTGCCTGTGCTGCGCGCGCAATGTGTACTGTTTTGTGATGAGTTGCGTTGAGGTTAGGTTTTTGTCGTATTTTTTACACTTTTACACGTATTTTTTGAAGTGTTTGTTTTCGTGTCCCTGTAACACGTGCTCAGTGGTTTGCGACCTGGTAACGTCGCTCCCCTCCACTCACAAATGTCAATCACCTTCTTAATTTAATCGGACCTTAATGATTCGTATTTTTTTACAATAAAAGAACCGTCACAGAGGAAGCCGACTATAGATTCAACAAATGACGGCAGAATGGCGCGGACATTTATTGTGTTCGAAATGCCGCGGTGAATAAACATTAGTTAAAACAATAATTAGCTTAAGGGAAATTTAAGAATAACTTTCAATGTCAGCACATATAGTTTACAGTGGCGTAGCGTGATTCGCACGTTTGGGGATGCTCAACAATAACACACAAAATGTCACTATCAACTACTTCATCTAACAGGTGAACGCAACACGAGGCAGATACACTGGAACTACTTCCACGATCTCGATTGTTTACGACGGTGTAAGTGCTTCCCACAAAATCCTCACAGCAGTCAGGACTGCCGATATCTTGAAAACAAATTATACAATGGCTCAGCTTTATTTCTTGTACACGAATGGCAATGAGGCCACTTGTTAATTTATATATTGCAGACTCAAATAATATGTACTCTATTTAAGGAATAATTCAATTTCTTGGATATTAATTAAGAAATAGTAGACAGGCACCATTTCTACAGTATGTACCCATGACCTCCCGAGTGAGAGAGATAATTTACTGACCGCCTGAAGTATGCTGCGCTCTCGTGCACGAACGAGCTTTTTTCCGCAGTAGATGCGTAAAGCAGTCGGGTTTCTATAGGGCAGGGGTGAAGAGGGGAACCTCGCCATCTACGCATGCGTCATTGCTCGTCGCAAGCTCGCGGCAGAAGCTAGAAGCATTTTAGCTTCCAAGCAATCACAGGCCAGCTTCAACAGCCCGCCGGATTCAATCATAGGAAATCAATTTAAAATTAATACAAAACGTGTTTCGCTCAACAGGCCACTTGTAAGGTTATCAATACAGTATTTAAGGTTCTTATATACGGGGATGCTCAGCATCTCAGCGTCCCCTGACGCTACGCCACTGATAGTTTATAAGGCGGCAAGTGTGTGGTTTTCTCTTTAACAGAGTGACTGTTGTCAAAAGACAAGTGACGGAGAATTGCTGGTGTAAGCACAGGAAAGTACGAAATTCGAACTGAATAACTGGAAATTGGGGTGTTTCGGACTAATAAACATCGAAAACGGGAATTTTTGGCAGATACCGTTAAGCAAGGGGACGCCGGGGAGGCGTACATCAGAATAATTTGATGTCAATAAAGAAGGAAAAAAGACTGAGAGAGCGTGTTTTGTTGAGGAAAAGTTTTGCTAATGAATTGCAACAATACTTTTCGGGAGATGAATTCTAGTCTCAGAGGTGAGAGGACCTCATGTCTTGCTATGCGAGAAATGATTTGCGGACGTGAAGAAAAGAACGTTACGAGTTTTTCTTTTTATAGTGACAGTCGATTTATTTGTGAGTTATGTAGACGATATGGTAAATCGTAACTGGAACTTGGTGTAGCAGTCGTGGACGTCAAGGAAGTTAGGCGCAGTTACATCGCTACGAAAAGGGAAGTAGCGACTTACGTACTTTGATAAATACGACGAGAATTATAATATTTTGTTCAAGTCCAAGCATGTCATCGTTTTTTTTTATTTTAAATTTTTATTCACAAAGAAAAAGACCATACAGGGAGAATGCGCATGTCTCGTGGTTTGAATGATTTGTAAATATTGTGTGAATGTTGATATTTTTTTATTTTCTGTTGTTTTGAATTTTGTTTGCTTTATGGTGGAACAATGTTGATGTCCATGTTAGCCGAATAAAGAGTAACAAACACGGTGTGTTTGTGATTTTGTTTTTTGCATTGAATTTGGATTTGTTATTTGTACTATAGCAGATACCGGATAGTGTTACAAAAAGGAAAGCAGGTCTTCATTCAGTATTGGAAACTTGCGCCGGACCCACGACATAAATTTTTTTGCAAACGGCCGCATCCAATGATAAAGTGATTATTGATAAATTAAATGAATAGATAAAATATAGGAAAGGAAGGGATGTTACATAATAGTTAGGTAGATAGACAGAGAGCGCAGCCGGTCGCAGTAGTAAGGGGGGGGGGGAATCTAAATATTACAGTGTGGCCCCCGGCTTAACTAGAAAGAAACATGGGTTATAAGCCCTAGTAAGTTGGACAGACCTGGGTTAGGAGTTATTTAAATATACAGATTCAAGAATCCTACAGAGTGCAGCAGGTTGCTTTTGACATGAATATTTAGTTTTTTATTCTACAGAGCCATTTTTTCGAAATATTAATAGTTATTCTGCTGTACGGGGTGGAGATGAATCCAACTAAACAAAGATAATTAAAATTGGTCCGGCTGTTCTTGAGTTATAAATGGTAAAACTAACCAGACTGTGTTTTATATACATATAGATTAGTTTCATGATTAAAATGAAATGGCAGTGTATTTTATCATTCTCAATATTTTTCACCATACATGTTGAATTGTATTAAATATGAGAGATCCTATACTAGACAAGAGTTTCACTCACTCATGTCATACATTTTGACTATCCACGTATTACATGAAGCAGCTAGCCGAACAAGTGA
Source organism: Acheta domesticus (assembly GCA_031308135.1). Taxonomy (NCBI): domain Eukaryota; kingdom Metazoa; phylum Arthropoda; class Insecta; order Orthoptera; family Gryllidae; genus Acheta; species Acheta domesticus. The sequence goes on along the minus strand of JAHLJT010009436.1, from coordinate 134,970,202 downwards.
GTTGGTAAAATAAATAAAGGTATAGAAATGACAAATCACATTGTAAATATTCAATTTCAAAAGCAATAAAAATAGGTAAAAGGTTTATAAAAGTTGAGAAATGCACAGTAATATTGATATATTGCTTGCAAGTTGTGCCAAAAATAAATATTATAAATGCAATTACAAAACAATTTTCATCAGACACATCTGCATTTATACTACACACATTAAACATTACTGGAGATCAATATAACCCAAAGTTGGGAAAATATGTACAAAAATATGCTTTGTTAAACCATGAATAAAGTTGCTTTGAACCACTACAAACTGTCTAGAAAATATTACAAAGTAATTACAAATTTATTATATAAATCTTGTGGCAGTATCATTTCACATATTATGTTTTTAATATATTTATGTATATATACTTTTCAGTTATTCTACACCTACCACACATCATATTAACATTGTGGTTCACCTAGTTTGGCCTTGGAATTTTTGATATTTCCGAGTGCACACACTCTCAGAACCAATGAACAGTTGACCTTTGAATCACATTTTCTACCCACCAAAAACCATCATTATTTCAATCTAATCTACACACACTTATCTTGTGAAGTACACACGAACAATTTTCTCTGTGTTGCAATCACTAACAAATCAGTATTGGCAAAACAAAGACCTGGACGAAGTGTAATTCTCCAATTAGTAGTCAATCATATATAACCATCTTTTACAATTTTTTCATTTTCATCAAAATCAAGACATAATTTTCACAATTCTTAAAGCTGTTTGTTTAATACAGAAATTAATACATAACAGAAAAAAGGAAGACAAAGAAATGGAATTCATTAGATTAACAAACTTAATCATATGAGATCAATCATTGAAATTCAAATATGTTAAAAACCAAAATGATGATAATCATAATGATGAAGATGACCAAGGAAAGAAATGAAGGACTGAAGGATTATTATATCTCTGTTGCTACAAAACACAATGTTACAATCTTACTAAATAAGAAAAGATTTAACAAACAAATAACACATTAACATAGAACAAAATATCAACACCTTATCAATAAAATTGAGGCCATTTTCAATTTACAACAAACTACTTAAAATTTTGTAGGAATAAAAAAAATCATAATAAGTAGTAGGAACTTACAAAGATTGAAATAAAATTTTTCTTCAGCTAAACATTGTGTCTTCTCTGCAGCTACGAAGAAAATGACTAAGTTGAGACAAGTATGAGGTATTGAAGAGGTAGACATATCATAAACAAGAATATTTAAAAGCTGTTTCATTGGACAATGAAAAGTGCAAGGCTATTTCTAGAGTATGTTATTAAAGTGACACAAAAGACCATATAAAATATAGTTCTTGATAAAGATAATGATACATTTTCTTTACAAAAAGAATACAATTTTAGCAAGGACAATAAATAAGGATATTGCATTTTTTCTTTCCACTCCAACATTCAAATGATTCCCTTTATTTTGACGAAGATAAATCTGACGATGAATATGGAAGAGGCAGTGCTGGTGGTAGACTACTTGCAGAAGAAAGGGTAGTGTCAAGTTTGCGAGTTTCATGCTCCAAGAGCAGAGCATCCAAAGATGGATCTTGTGACACTGTACGTAATGAGTCACCTAGGGCCTGACGAAGTTGTTGCATTTCACGCCCAGCACGAGAGCTCCGAAGTACATAAAGCTGCCTGCGTTTAACTTCTTGATTAAGTTGTTCACGCAAGAGTTGTATCTAGGAAAAATTATACACATTCACAACATACCCATGCTTATTGATGATGTATTGTTGATATTTCAATATTTGAACCAAAGATGTCATTACCTACATTTTTTTTAATGAGCTGTCAAAAGTTTCTCATATTATAAATAAAATGTAGGTAATGACAATAGCTTTTATTTAAATATATATGCATGTTAATGTATTGTAGAACTTAATTATAACATCCATTTTAAGAAGTAGATATTAGGGTGTTACAAAATATGCTCAACATTGAAAAAGAAACCGAACAAGAAAAAGAAAAGAAAGAAAAGGAAAAATAAATATATTAAATAAAAAGAAGAAGTAATCAATTAAAGACATTAAAATGACAATCAGTTTTATATAAAACATAAAAACAATCATGTTTACTAAAATCTTCTTTCATTAAATTAAATCATTATTTTTATGTTATACCTGATTCTCTAATCGCAGAACTTGTTGCCGATGTGACTGTTCCCGGGCTTCTAAAAGCCTCTCAGCCTGAAGTTGAGCTGCTCTAAGGCGTTCAATTTCCGCAGATCGATCTGGTTTTACATCCGCACTTATCATCTGCTTTAAACGAGCAATTTCAGCTTCCTTTTCTGCCAGTTGTGATTCTAGACGACGTACTTTTAGTCTCAGTTCTCTGTTCTCTTGTTCTAACAATGAATCAGAGAGAGATGTAGTTTCTGATTTTTCTGGTCGTTCATAGCTTTTGCTTCTACCCATGGAACTCTTAGCCACTCTTTCAAGATTTCGCTTCTCTGCTTCCAATTGCCGAACCTGCCATGTTGAGCATATTGATTTAATATATTTAGTCTAAGAATGATAAACATTCATACACATAATTAGTAAAATCACAAGCATTTATTTATTTATTTCATCTTGTTATTTATGTATTTCATTATTTATTTATTTAATGTCAAACAACAGTTAAAAACTGTGTGATGTATGGGAGAGAAGTGCAATCCGCCCATGTTTTCTTCAATTCTATAATCTCTACTTTAGCTACATTATGTTGAATTATGAATACAGGGAGCAATGAGCAATTATGACCAAATTTTTGTTGAAGAAATTTTTGATCCCATGTAATAAAAACTATTCACTTAGGCAAATCTGCTTCAGATTTTGGGTCTTATCCCTCATTGTGCCCCACATGAAGGAATTGATTTACTACTACGATGAAAACATGGATAATTATTATTTGAATACCTATATTCCCCACCAACACCCCAGAGAGCTCAAGAAAACCTGTGTGGAGAGTGAAGCTTTAAGCACAATGAAAGGTCATTGTAGTAATGAATGTGCACGATATTTTGACACGCAAGGCATTTTGCATGCATGACATGAATGATTTTCAAACATTTTATGAACACAATTTCCGAATTCTTTTGAATAACTTCCATTTACCACATATTCAGTTATTCTACTATTATTAAAAATGACTGAAATGAACCCTCTACAAAAATACATGAAGTTGCTATGAGGGTGAATAAATTTAAATAATGCAATAGGTAACAAGAACAGACATTTCAATACATTTTCAAGCAAGGAATTATTTCTTCAACACGTTAATATTTTGCGAATCATATGAAACATTATGTTTTGCAATGACATTCTAGATTACCAACTGAACTGTTTTTTGCCAATAGAGGATAATTAAGAATTTGTTTTATAATAACAAGTTTTGATATTAAATCAAAATATAAGGCATGCTTAACACAAACTTCATACCAAGACAATTCTATAGATCTCTACTGAAACTTCTCCCAATGTAATCCTATAATAGTCAGTAAACAAAAAAAAAAATATTCATCTGATTTAGAAGAATTTCCGGATTGTTTATTAAAAACTTGTGCACCTGCATTTATACATCTGTTAACTAACATTTTCAATACTTCTTTATGTACAGGAATATTTCCAGATATTATCAAAAGAGCAAAAATTAAGCTACTTTTTAAAAAAGGGAACAAAAATGAAATTCAAAATTACTAGCCAATTTCTTTTTTGTCAGTTTTCTCAAAAATATTAGAGGCTTTTCTATACACAAATGGAAACATTCTCAGGACTCTCAAAACTCAGGAAAAATGAAGCATTTTCAGACTCACAAGACAGTTTTAAAAACTCAAAATCTAAGGAAACTGCCATTTTTTTCTTTTCTCAAAGATGTTGCTTTATCACTAGACCATAATGAAGCAGCCATTGGAATATTCTTAGATCTTTTGAAAGCTTTGGACGTTATTGACCATATCATCTTGCTCTCAGAATTACCTTCATATGGAATTCGTGGTATTGCCCTAGATTAGATAACTTCATACCTTAAACATCAGATTCAAAGAGTGTAAATACCATACTGGCACAAAAGGACGTTACATACTAATGTTTCCTATTCTTTACCAATTGAGCATGGGGTCTCGCAAGGTTCTATCTTAGTTCCTATCTTCTTTCTGTTATAAGTAAACGATATGCCTTCGTCGATTAAAAATGGAAGAACAGTTCTGTTTGCCGATAACAAGAAATATTCTTTGCAAAAAAGAAGCAGTAAATAGTAGGATTTCAGAAGGTTCAAATTGGTTTCGTAATAACAAATTAATTGTTAATGAAATAAAAACTCAATGTATTTTTGCAATTCAAATCGGCAATCGCATGTTCCATTGAAAACAAAAACATGCTGTTGACAACAAACAACAAACAAACAACATGATGTTGAGGTAACAAAATTTCTAGGTCTCACAATTTCAGTCAAACCTCAAATGGAATGTACATACAGAATTAAACACTAAATTAAATTCATTATGTTACTCTTTCAGAATTCTTTCAAATTCTGTCAGCCTTCAGGCAGCTCGTGTTTATTTTGCAAATGTACATTCCTGCCTGAGATGTGGCATAATATTCTGGGAAAGCTCATCCTGTAGTACTCAGAACTTTAGAATGAAAAAGAAAATTTGAACAATGAAAAAATGCCTTCCACGTGATCCCTGCAAGCCTCATTTCAATGAGCTTGGAATTTTGCCTTGCCTATTTATTTACAAATCTGTATTATTTGTCAAAACTGACTTACTTAATGGTGGGAACATTTTTTCATGCAATATTGATTTTTATAATTGCAACACACATCGTAGAAATCACTTTCATCAAGTGTCAGTATCAACAGCTCAGTACAAAAAATCCTCATACAATACATGTAGGTTACTTTACAACGCATTGCCAGATGACATTAAACAATTAAAGTCTGTACACAAATTTAAGTTAAAAGTAAAATCTTTTCTACTGCATAACTGTTTCTGCACAATTAGAGACTATACTGATCATCAGAAAGAATAATAATGTTTATTTTAACAAAACAATGATATATAATGAATTCGTTTAAATTTGTATTGTATAAAAAAACAACTTAATATGCTTGTAACAAGTAATGTATTTTAGCTTCCGGGTCAATGGCCCCCATCTCAATCAGGTTTTTGTCCAGTTTCATTCATCCATTGAGCAAATGCTGGGATGGACCTATGTTTTGCTTCTGAACATAAATGTAGCTTCACTATGCGCACGTTTTGTTGAGCTTTTGCTTGTTGTGGTAGGAGTAGAACTGAAGGTGAGCTACTATTTTGTTAGGACTGCAGAAAAATCAAATCAGCAGTTCGTTTACCGTTCCGGGTCAATGGCCCCCATCTCAATCAGGTTTTTGTCCAGTTTCATTCATCCATTGAGCAAATGCTGGGATGGACCTATGTTTTGCTTCTGAACATAAATGTAGCTTCACTATGCGCACGTTTTGTTGAGCTTTTGCTTGTTGTGGTAGGAGTAGAACTGAAGGTGAGCTACTATTTTGTTAGGACTGCAGAAAAATCAAATCAGCAGTTCGTTTACCGTTGCAATTATGTTTTCTATAACTCAGGAACGAAAATATCTAGTTTTTCAAATGTTGCTAATCTTGCGCTTAAAAAAAATTAATTTTTTATTTTAATTTTAAATTCTGGACCTTAAGAAAATGTGCGCAAGATAATCTCCTCCCCCATACATCATGTGCATTTTTTTTACTGTTTTTTGACCAAATAAATAAATAAATAAATAAATAGATCAATAAACTGATCCATTATCAACATACGAAAGTACTTTCTATATAAATATTATACATGGTCTTTCCATTACATGCTCATTATTGAATTTCAGTTGTGTGCTTGAACAATTTCTCCAATAAGAAACATAAGCTAATTTTGTATGTTTTGTTTTCCCAACAACAAATAATATCTGTTAAATGCTTTTTCTACCTTGTGCTTCAATTTTTTGTATGGCATTAAATGTGGAAAGATGGCACCAATACCTTGAATGTGAAGGTGAAAATGAACAAAATGAAGGGTGAAACATGGTGAAGACAAAGGGGAAGCAGAAGGGATGGAGGAGGGGGAAGGTGATGAGGAGGTGATAAACAAAAATGAATTGAAGCAATAGTGGAATATGAGGCAGGAGAAATCGGAGGATCCCACAGAAAACCGTTTTGCACCAGCTAGAAGTAATGATATAAAATTTTGTTTTATATGAAAAATGCAAAATTCCAATTACTAAATAAAACTTTACCTTGTCGGCTAATGATTCCACTTTCCCACGTAGTTCACTTCGATCTCGCTGAGAAGCTTGCAATTGCTTCATAAGCTCATCATCCTTGGATGTACCAACACTACTAGTACCTTCTCCTGGCCAGCTGCTTGCTAATCGAAGTTGTGATTCAAGACCAGAGCGTTGAACTTCATTATTAGCTAATTCTGTTTGTAATCTTTGGGCTTGATCTGCTAAGTGTTGATTAACACGACGTAATTCTGCTAAACTTTGCTGAGCTGCTTCTAATCGTTCTGTCACAATGCGTCGTTCATTCTCACTGTTTGAAAGCTGCTTCTGTAACTAAACAAAGTATCACAACAAGCATTAGACAACCTATTTAACAACAAATAATAAGCATTGTAATCTTTCTCCTTTTGCCTCTACAGTATTGAAATTCAAATTAGTATAAATCACATATGTTTCTTTAATAAACATTTCTTTTAAAATGTAATGTTTCGAAGAATAGTTATACGAGATGACTGCAATGACAAACACTAAAATAGTACAAAATATTTTGATTTACTTCAAAGAAATATATCTAATGTAAAAATTTGATATAGCTACACAAACCTGTTTCAATTTCTCCAAATTTGCTTGTGATGAAGAGCTACTTTCCATCAAAGCTCGTTGCAAGGCTTGAATTTCACTTCTCAATTCTGTTTCAGCAGATGCAGCTCTCTCAAGAGACATATTTAACTGATCTATTGTAGATTTTAAAGATGCACATCTCTCTTCAAGACTTGCTAAATTTCGTCCTTGTAAATCACATTTGTCTTGAAGTTTCTAAATAGTAAAATAATGTTATTTTGAAGAAATGAAAATAAATATTTAATTGCTGTACAATTGTAGTAGTTTGGTGCACAAGGTATCAGGTAGCATAAGAATTCATTATGTATTTTTCAATGTACATTTTTATTACTTAAAACAATATTTATTGAAATATTATCATAATTTATTCATTTAACCATATGAAATAATATATTCCAAATTTATTTACTAAAACATCACACAGTTCACCTGAATATGGGAGTCTTTCTCTTGCAAAATCATCTGTAATCGCTGAAGATCACCTTCCAAAGACATTCTTTGGAGTTCCAGCTTTGTTGCTCGAGATTCATTCCGTCCAATTTCTTCTTGCAGGTTACGTTTCTCATTTTCCAATCGAGAAATATTTTGCCGCATTTTCTCCAATTTGTCCTATCAGAACAAAAATATGTTGATAGAAACAACACTAACAAAATACTGCACATCTTTTGTCGCAATTGCACAATAGAAATATCAATTATCTATGATTTTTACTGGATAATATTAAAATGGGTAATTTTACATTAAAAGTTAAATATTAATAATTAAACAAGTATCCTTTTGCTTTTTTAAATCAATTAGAATGTTTCTAGTCAAAAAAGTCTTTATTTTCCATACACAAAGTTTCATGTATTAGTTGTACGCATCTTCAGGCATATATAATAGAAATAGTACATATGTTTACATCTAAAAATAAAAAATAAACAACATTTTAATGATATTGAATAAAATAAAAATTAAATAGAAAACAGATGAAAATTATTAAAATATCAAGAAATAGTGAGGAAATATAAAGTACAAAATATAAAATAGATGGGAGAGAACTATCAAAACATGTTTAATTAAACACATATTATATAATTATAAAACATTATAAAAAATGTTATTATGGAGATTTTTATATAACTTGTGCTTAATGAAACATGTTTTGGTAAGTTCTCTCCCATCTATTTTATATTATGTACTTACTACTTAGAGATTTTTTTCACTTACACTTGATTTTTTTAATGATTTTCACCTGTTTTCTTTGTAACTTAGATCCTAGATTCTTTTATTTTATTCAATATGTGTTATTCAATAATGTTGTCATTGTTGTTTTGTAATGTGCTCTGACAGACTCTTTTCAGCACAAGAAGTGTGGAACTTTGAATTTACAATTTCAAAAGATAGGTACAAAATTACATGAAATATGCAATACTTTGATGTGGTGCTTTTACTGCACAAAAGCGAAAAATGGGGGCTCAGAAATAGAAGTTTTCAAGGTATGGAGAGAGCGGAACCCAGATACGAGATCTACCCTGGACTCAAAGAAGCTTGCTAGTCAACACGATACATACTCAGCAGTGGAAAATTCACAGCAGAACATCTTGCTGACATTGAGAGAAATACAAAGTATGTTCTTCAATCGAATTACTCACATGACGAACATGTAGAAATTGAAAACGATGGTCCTGTTTAAGGTTCATCTCTTTCCAATGAAACACGTCAATGGTGAAAATTCATCTGGCAATGAATTACATGATAAGAGCATGATGCGAAACCTCCTTCGACGTGAGATCGAAAGAGTTCGTCAACTCCCATTTGAATCTCGTGCACCGTTGAGGCGAATAGACAAAAATGCCAAAGCTACGAGAGTGATAGAGACAGCGAATTCTGTCTTACACGAGGTGGTACAGACTCCAGGTAGAGGTCTAGATATTACTGAAATCAATCACATCTTGTATGCAACTGGATATCTGGTATCTCAGATAATTTTGGGGCCAGCCAAGAACACCAATGGCCGACAGCAAAACAGAATAAATAGCCTTGTACCCCCATGGATGAAGAGAATTATGAAATGGATAGCCGGCACTTGGCGTGAAATATTAATCTTAGCTGAGGCATCTTCTAAATCAACACACACCACAAAAGTTTAACGAACGATACTCAATGTCGAACAAAAATACTAAATCGAAAATGACCCAACCAGGCTAGTGGTAGTTGAGAAGCTAAAAGAGAAAAGCAAGGGCTCAACAAATTAGATGTTACAAATGTAGAATAGATTTCCGTGTGCAGAACCGGTTGTTTGAAACAAGACGCGAAGAGGTTCTATTGCAATCTGACTCAAAAACCGAATGGCAATGCTGTCACTCTATCAAAAGATGACGTCGAACCATTTTGGGCAGAAATCGGGGAGGAGAGCAGATCTTACAACAAAGACGCATCTTGGATTCAATCTGAAGTTGATGCTGCTGATGAACTTGTGGAAACAATGGAAGATATTCACGAATTCTCGGAAGAGCACCTCTTCCAAGAAATTAAGAACATGGGAAACTAGAAATCCCCTGGGACTGATAAGATACAGATTTATTGGATTAAGAAATTAACAATGCATTCTCATCTAGCAAAGGCTGTTAATAAAATTTTAGAAAACCCAAAGGAACTCCCGGAATGGTTCACACGCGGCATCACGTATTTGCTACCCAAAGCGGGAAACACCTCTTTGGCGAAGAACTACAGGCCAATCACTTGTCTGCCAGTACTGTACAAAGTTATAACTGCAACCATAGCTGACAAAATGTACAGACATCTAGAGAAAAATCATCCGATGCCAGCTGAACAAAAAGAATGTCAGTGGTTCTTATGGCTGTAAGGAAATCTTGCTACTGAATAAAGTCATCTTGAATAATGTAAAGAAACGAAAACGTAATTTGAGCATGACTTGGATTGACTACCAAAAGGCCTTTGATAGGGTACCACATGATTGGATTTTGAAGACCCTGGAGATCTATGGATTTCATCCTAGACTTATTGAATTTTGCAAGGCTAGTATGAAGTCGTGGAGGACCAGGTTACTAATACACAGCGGAAAGGAAGCAGTAGAAACCAGAAGTATTCAGATCAACAGGGGTATTTTTTCAAGGATATTCACTATCCCCTCTGCTGTTTTGCATTAGTTTGATCCCACTGATGATGAATGATCCATGGTGATGAAAGTCCAGTATCACATTTGTTTTACATGGATGATTTTAAAGTGGTTGCTAAGAATGAAGCGATTCTCTCCCAAATGCTGACTGTCGTGAATGACTTTAGCAATGACATCTGCATGAAGTCTGGTCTTGACAAATGTGCAAAAATCAATTTAAAAAAGAAGCAAACTGATAACGTCAGAGAGCATTGAAGTTGATACGCACACTGTGATTCAAGATCTTGATCCAGGTAAAACTTCCAAATATCTGGGAATTGAAGACTGTGAGACCATCTCGAACGACACAATGAAAGAGAGAATTCGCTGGAAGTATTACAGAAGAGTGAGACTGGTTCTGCAGTCCGCTCTGAACTCCAGGAATAAAATAGCAATATGTAGTTTAGCGGTGCCTGTAGATGAGTACAGTTTCGGACTAGTGGATTGGATTGAGCAAGAAATTCGCATCATGGATCGAAAAACCAGAAAACTGCTAACAATGCATCGTGTCGCCCATCCTCAAGCTGATAAACATAGACTTTATGTGTCACGTAAGGGAGGAAGAGGCCTCCTGGCACAACGCAATAGTCAGGATGGGAAACTGTAGTCGGCCATCAAGGTGACCCTCTAATGTGACAGTTCATGAAATCTGACCGCAGAAAGGGAAACAGAGGCATTGTTAGTGTAGCAAGAAGTATTGCAAAGAAAACTATGCAAGGCACGCAGAATGACAGACACTGAACTTCTTAGGCTACTTAACATGAAATGTGAGACCCAAAAAATGTTAAAGAAATTGTGGAGAGACAAACCACCCCACGGACAATATTTGAAACGAATGGACAGAGCACAATCAATAAAATCAATAATTTTTGAAGCTCTTTTCACAGGAAATTTTTGTGTTTTCGTAAAACTTCAATTATTGTCGTTTGAGGTACTTTAACTCACAAATGCAATAGTGTTTATAAATCCCTGGAAATGTGCTAACAGCATGAGAGATTTTAAAAAATACATTTGTGTAATTATTTACGAGAGAGATAGATAGAGAGAGAGAGAGAGAGAGAGAGAGGGAGAGAGAGAGAGGGAGAGAGATAGAGAGACAGATAGAGAGAGAGGGAGAGAGATAGAGAGAGAGAAAGAGAAAGAGAAAGAGAGAGAGAGAGAGAGAGAGAGAAAGAGAAAGAGAAAGAGAAGAATACAGCAAAGTGAATTTTATGTAATTTTAAACAGTGCAATTAGCACTACCCATTGGAAAAAAATGATTTGAAAAAAGTTTGGTTTGAGTGTTTCTGAAAATGAAATTTGAGCTCATATTAACAGAAAACTGTAGAGTTTTCAAAAAACTTTATATGACATTTGTGATATGCCAGAAAACTCTATGGGATTTTGAATAGGAAAATCGTATCAAACATGAAGATACAATGGGTTTGTAAGCATACAGAACGTTTAAACTCCAAAGAATATACGTTGTTAAGACAACCAAACAATAAATATACTATTCCACGATTGATCTAAGATCATGGTTCATTTTGAAAACTATGGCCCTGAGAACGTAATACAGGAAGTGTAGAGACAGCATTGGAAGTTGTGGTCAAGGTTAAAATAATCAATCTCTTATCAGAACCCAACCAGGACGGTCCGAATATTATTTCAGTTGAGGCTGGGTAATAATTCAAGCAAGTGGGAACTTTCAATTAATTGTGGCAATTTTTGTATCGGATAAATTAAAACTCATGGGTATCATGAGAAATGGGTATCATTTGAACGTGCATTATAATTTAGGACTTGTAACTAGTAATTAAAATGAAAATAGAATGTATTGAGGGAATCAACCTAGAATATATATTCGTAAATGGTTATGATTTTAAGGGTTGGATTGGAAATAGACTATCATGTGCATTTTTTTAAAGACTTCTTTTTAACTTTTTTATTTGCAATCTTATTAACTTTCTCTACACTACTTATAATCTATGTGCAAGTAAAAAGATTCATATTAAATTTATAGGGGCTCAAGTTGAATGAACACAATAAGAGAATATTCATTTTGTAAAATATCCTGAATGAGCTTAGGTGCTAGTATTGTTCACATACCAACAGACAGACAGATTCATAGTTTTGAAGGGGGTGGGGAAACAAAAACAAAACAAAACAATACAACACCTGTCCTACATCAGGCTTTTGCAGTAATACACAACTTTCCTTAACTACCCAAAGGGAATAAAAAAGGATCACAGTAATTCCTACAAAGTAAAATTCTAAAATTTTGAATATGATAATAACAAATGGATTCATAATTCTTAATTCTTGTTTTACCTCATACTGATTCTTTTCTTCTGCTCCACTATGTACAGACAACTCAAGTGACGTCACTTTTTCCCGCAGTACTTGGGCCTCTTCTGATTTTTGTGCAAGAGCCTCTATCTACAACAAACAACAGCTGTTCCAGATATCTAGTAAAGGAGTTGACAAAAATAGTTTATTTTCTTTCAAAGATACATCCACTACTCATAACGTATATTTGTAACTTTGTAGAAATATTGTAACTGCATGCCACTGGAGTTGACATATTTGTAAAGAAAATATTACACTAAGGTGAACAATTTAAAGTTAATTTCATACTCATTCCTAAGTACACAATTCAGACTAGTAGACTACTTCTACAATATCTTTCATCAGTGAAATTTTAATTGTTTTAAAAAAATTCATCTCACTTGAGATTGTAATGCTGCTTGTTTTTGTCCCAATTTGGTTTCCAAGGAACCTTTCTCATCTTGTAACATTCGAAGATTCTGCAAAGCTGTACTTAATTTATTTTCATTTTTATTTTGCACATCATGAGCTTCTTGGAGTTGTCGTTTGAGCCCAGAAACATGCGCTTTCAAATCATCCTAGAAACAACAAAATTGTCATATTATTATACTGAAATCAGAAAGTATTTCACTAAATAAGATATGTATACATTTCTCACCCTTTCTCTCTCAATCTGAGCTACTTGCTGCATTAAAGAACGGACACCTTTTCTAATTATTTCTGGGTCTACATCCACTACAATGTCTCGGCTGTCACCATGATCTTGAACTAGAATATTACATCAACAATGAAATAACGTTTTCTACATATTACACATTTAACTATCAATTGTAATGATTTAATTACATTAGCCTACAAACATTGACTTGAGAAGCAGCAGTGAATAGTACGAAGCAAATTCTTGCAGAGAGACACCAAGAATAAGATTATCATCAAATTAATTTTGCATTAAAAAGTTGTTATTTTTCACTGCTCACATGCATCACTAACAAACCATGTAATATTTCATTGCTCAGCGATGGAATACAAGTTGTAACTTCCCCATAGCTCTTAGTTCAAATCTGTTTTCATTTTAATTGTACATGATAACCTCTAAAAAACTTTCCCACTATATAATAGCAATTTATATCTACATCAATTTCTATTATAAAATCATCTAATATGTTACTTTATTGGTTAATACAACTTAAAGTTTACAACTTTACTTAATACAACTGTAAATAATAAAATCATGCCTTTGGTAATATTTGATAGTTTAATGAAGAAGGTTCATATGTGAATTCACAGCAGTATTTCTTGCAGAGCACAAATTCAACAGTTGAAACAGAGTGAAAAAAATTGTCAAATGCATGTTCACTATTAGGTCTCCCACAACTCTGGTAAACAGTTTCAAGTTAAAACTACGGAATGAATCAAGGTAATGCCTAGTGATCTCTAAGTGTGGAAATATTCAAAATATTTTCTTTCGTAAATATGAACCCATTGGTAGTTCATGTTTTTGCAGTGAATAAAGGATTAACATTTTTAAAGGATTTCACTTCCTTAAAACACAATACAATATACATGCCATAATTTGCCTTTAACCACACCTTCATTGGTGTTGCAAATGTTATAGAAATGCAGCCAAGAAATTTGATAATTTTACATCTTCATCAAGTTATACAAAGCCTTTGACCAAAGACAGAAAACAGTGGTCCAGAAGCCAAAATTGAAGGAATGAATACAAAGCATTTGCATATATCTGTGTGCGGAGTGAGAAATCTATTGACCATACAATGGCGTGCTTAGGAGGCAGATTTTGATGACCTAAAACATTGCCAAAAATGATGAATAAAATGCTCTTAAAATGTTTTAAAACTACCTTAAAAGCAATGAAAAATTACGTAAAAAATTTGATAAATAACAGTTCACATGAACTAAAAGCTTTTGGACATTTTACTATGTAATTGAGGCTTCTTCCTTTTGTTCAAGTTAACTCAGCTGGCAAACTTTTCATTTGGATTGTTCTTTACCAGAAAATCTTTGTCCTTAGTTTTCCCAAAATCGGCTGAAATGACAATGACACTAATAGGCGTCACAGGAACCTTAGATTACATACATGGGCTGACATTACAATTTCAGAGCAAAGAAAGTGAATAAGCTAATAAGCTACACAGGAATTGTGTGGAGAACATTTGTTTCATCTTGGAAATATTATTTGAAGCAAGTACCATTAAAATGATATTAAAATCGATGAATTCAGTGAAAATTCTTTAAAAATGATAGTAAAAGGTAAAAAAATTACTAACTACTCAAAATCAACAAAAAATGCAAAAAATAGGTCATTTCCTTTTGTCATAACATAAAATTAACGTCTATACTAAAAGGCATTGTAGTGAACTTAGGGGGGAAAAAATGTATGCATCACTTGATACTGAAGAGAGAACGCAAGAAAACAGCTCCTGTGATGATCTAAAGTTTATGAGGATGTCCTCAATCAAGACCAAAGTCTTCCAAGCTATGAGCTATGTATACAGCTCACTGCACACTGTCATCATACTAGCCCAAGAAAATCTTCCATTTTGAATTACGTGCCAGTCTCCAACATATTTCAATGAATTGCAGGAATCTCACTCTACCTATCACCACTGTGTCAGCTATTTCTTTTCCTCTCCAATTATTCAAAGTTACATGATTTTTAATTTTTGTATTAACTTTTTAACAAAATTTTTTTGTAAGTTAAATATCTTTTATGAAGAAAACATCTTCAGACTTTCTTCAAATGCAATAGATCTCAAAATATCCTGTTGTGAAGGCAGGTTTTCTGTTTTGTTACTTTCCAATAATGGCAAGAGATACCATATTTTCACGAATATAAGACCAAGTTTATTCTTAAATATCTCAGTCGAAAGATGAAGGGTCATCTCATTTTCATAGATTAAGTGTAATTGGTTAAGTTTTAAGTCTTTAAATTGCCATTCCATGTCAGAAAACTCATAAATGTGGATGTAACATTAATCTGCAAAGACTGTAAAAAATTGTGTGTATCTACAACAGGTAATTATGTTTATGGTCATATTCTCAGCATCCACTGCGAATTTGCCAGGCAATTCAGACCAGTATTTTTAAACAAGCTGGTAAAGAGAGAATCTCTAACAGATGGCATTGTATCAAATGAAATGTAATGTGAAAATGAATGCTGAGGGTTATTAAAAAATATTTGGTTTTCACGAAGGTGTGTGGAATTTCAGTTTGATTCCCAGTGAGTGAGAATCTGCATTTTGAACTGTTAAAGAAAGCCATCAACAAGTGCAGGTCAGATATAAAATCTGGTGACAGACAGAAGAAGGGAATGGTCTTAGGTGGTGTCTGATGAAAGACTAAGAATAATGCAAATAAAACACGCAAAACTTTCAGAGGACAGTAAAAAGTTAGATGTCGCAGCCTGGAAGGAGGACCAAAAAGAAAGAAATATTGATACATGTTAAGATGATGAGGGTAGTGATAAAACACATGGTTTTGATAATTTTTAGGAATGAGAAAATGATAGTTCAGTAATAAGACTTAACATTATCACCAACAAGGGAATTTTCTAGTCAAAGACAATTTACAATTTTATTTTCACCGAATAGTAAGAATTAGTTAAAAATTAAAAAATTCTCAAGATGCCTCTTGAAAATCAGGGTTATGACATAATACATGCTATGATGGTATAACGTATCGGATTGTTAGCTTATTATACCCAAGTTTGCAGGTTCAAATTGATGGAAGCTGTGGATTTTTAAGGGAGAAAAAATCCTTCCTTTGGAGGGGGAAATAAAGCTGTCTGACCCATACTGTGGATTTACAGCATGTAAAAAATCCTCTACCCAAAAGAAGCCTCTGAGCAAAATTAAAAATCACCAGTTTTAACAGTTAAGTGATACTTCCTTTCTCTGCTTGACAATGAAAGGAGAGAAGTAGAATTTGCGTGGTCAGGCAGGAAGAGCAGGCCTGATGGCCTGAGCCTTGCCACAGAAATTAAGGTATTAATTGAACTAAGTTAATACACAGACTTAAATTCCGGTAAATAAGGTAATTACTTCTCCCATACACACAGCACATAAATTATAATAATAATAATAATAATTGCAATTATAATAATGTAATAATAACAACAACAATTTCCATCCTATTACAATAGAACACACCTCGAGCAGGACTCCAACGTCTAGATGGACTCATTAATTTAAATGGTAAATTTACACTTCCATCCATTTGTATGCCTGCTATTCTCCTCAATGTTGATCCAACA
Organism: Acheta domesticus; assembly: GCA_031308135.1. Lineage (NCBI taxonomy): Eukaryota > Metazoa > Arthropoda > Insecta > Orthoptera > Gryllidae > Acheta > Acheta domesticus. The sequence goes on along the minus strand of JAHLJT010009436.1, from coordinate 134,953,530 downwards.
CTGCTTAATTTCTGCTCCACTTCCTTTTTAGCTGCTTCCAATTGCATTAATTGAGAATCTAAAGCTCTAACACGTCCTTCAGCTCCACCCAATCTAGCCTGAAATAAAATTTAATAAATGTCAAAATTTTCATTTTTGAGAATGAGATCACATTATTCGACTTTGGTTTATTTACTTCAGTATGATTTGCTTCTGCTTCATAAATTGTAATGTATTTTCATGAAAGGGTTAATCATGCTATGCAAAAAGAAGAGGGTTTTGCAAAAAATTGTATCACCTCCACCACAACAAGCCATTATTAACTTATAATCATATTAAGGTTACATTTAGTATTAATTAAATCTACATTCAAAAATTTTTAATTATTGATTAATGAAATGTTCACTCAAATACATACTTTAAGTTCTTGAATTTGTTGAGTTGCATCGGCAAGACACACTTCCAAATTGTGACGCTGATCTTCTAATTTCCGCTCTCTGCATCTACTGTCCTCTAATCGCACCAATAACTCTTGCTCCCTACTTCGGCATCGTTCTTCATCCTCATCAGCCCTGGTTCGCATACGACTCATTTCTTGCCTAGCAAGCTCTAAATTGTTGTCAAGCTCCATGATCTGAAATTCATTGTTCATGTTCTTTTTATCCATACAACAATGTAAAAGAAAAATTACAGTAGTTTCATAACAAAACCAATGTTAACCTAAAACAAAATACTCAATAAAACACATGGTCATCTTGCGACTCAAAACAAAGTCGCTCGCCTTTCACCAATCTCATGTGAAATAGGTTTCAACAAAACAAGTTTGGCTGCTTCACAAGGGCTAGTCCAACCCCAGTGAAGTGTCCTAAACCCTACCCCATCCTAATTCCTTCCCAATTCTAGCCGCTGGGTAGTGACGCAAGAGCGTGTGGTAGGAGGCGCATGCGGAGATGCTACCTGGTAGTCCTCTTGACAACTGACTACAAGGAGACATGACTTATAATGACCTACACATGTAATGGAGGATTACTCCTAAGCGCACTAGTTAATGGAGGAATACTCCCAAGTGCAAAGTGCTCAATGCCCCTCAAGGGGCTTGGAGACGCGTTATGTCAATCCAGACACAACAAATTGAGAAAGAAGAAGAAAAAAAATTGAGAAAGAAGAAGAAAATTAAGTTTTAATATCCAATAATATTGTAGAGAACTATTCATTAAAAAAGAATGGTGTTGTTGAAGATTCTTTTGAAAACAGGACAGTAAAGGAAAATAAAAGAGAAAGAGGAGCGAAAAAGAAGCCAGAAGATCATATCATTAAATTGTTTTCAAAAGTTGTTTTATGCTTCAGCATTTCAATACTATTTCAGTTAATAATAAAGGAAGTACTTAAAGTTCCCAACTCAAAACTGTATATCAGAGAATAATATTAATTTGATGAACACCTGTTTTTTGAGCTGATGTAATTCTTGTTGTGCTCGCTCTCTTTCTTCACTTTCTGTAGCTAGTCTTGCCATTAGTTCTTTTTCTTCATTTTGCTTCTGAACACTGCTACTATGAGCACGCTGCAATTCATCTCGTAAATTCTGTGCCTGATGTTCACTTTGCATCTGCTGTCGTTCTAAATCACGAACTTGTGCCTGAAGTCTACTACGTTCAGCTTCTAAACCTGTTTTAGTATCTTCAAGACCTAATGAAAATCGCACAATAATTGTAAATTGAATAATGTCACTAAAGGAAACAATGTATGTACATTTATATCAGTAATAAATATTTTCAGGTGTCCTACAATTACTCACAGCAGAAAAATTGTAACATACCACATTTTACTGTATTGAAAATAAAGTTAGTGTTACTTCACAAGTATTTATGCAAATTTGTTTATTCTCTTTGATCAAGCAACTCTCTATAAACTATCCATACATCTATCAACTTTTTGTTAACTTCAAAATATAGAAATAGTGCATATATGATAAGATTAAATATTCAGCCCAAATCTTTGCACTTACTGGCAATTTTCTGGAATGCTTCTTCAAGACCTCTGGTTTGTTCTCTCTTATCTCCTTCTATTCTCTTTACATGATCTCGTAGTTCCTTATTTGAACTACTGTACTTCTCCTTTTCATAATTGCAATCTGTCAACTGACGGCGGATATCAGTCAATTCTTTCCTGAGACTTTCACCAGAATTCTCCGCTATTGGTGATGAAAAAAAAAGAAGAGAAACATTACCACACTCGAAGAGATACAATAATACATTAAAATTGTTCATAAATAATTTTATGTATGCCATAAAAAGAAGGTAATAGTGCAAAACCACTACTACTCCCAGAACAAAGAAATACCAAACACAGTGCTTGCAAGCAAAACACAACTTCAAATTCTTGGTGACCATCAATTCAGTACTCTCCTCATGGAATCATCAAGAAGTATAGGGGAATCTTTTTAGCATATTTTTCAAGTGATCGAAAATTTTGAACATCCTAAGCAGGAAAACACAATATAAAAAAATGCTCAATTTGTATTATTTACATTTCCTTCTTCAGAACACTTTAATAGAAATTAATTTACGAAAAACACAAATACACCAGAGATAGATTAATTTAATTGCAAATAATGTGTCAATTAAAAATAATATTACGTGCACAGCATACATAGAAAATGCGCATAAAAATTTATGCACATTAACGAGGAAAAAAAAAAAAAAAAAAAAAAAAAAAGAAAAGAAAAGAAAAGAAAACAACAACAACCTAGCACTCAATCCATCAAATTCAAAGTAAACTTCAAAGTGTCATGACACAAAAACTTGAAGAGTAACGATAGTGGAGGCGCAGAAGAACACAGTAAACTATGGCTCTTGGCAGACAATCAAATGAACTGAAAACACCCCAAATATGCCCTACTCTTTAATGGAATCTCTTGATATTCTCTGTTACCCTCTCTCAAATAGCAAAAGTACCCTGGATAGAAGACACATTAAAGAATGTGCTATTGCATTGTAAAATGTGTGAATCATGGACCATATTACCAAGAAACAATAAACATACTAAACACGATAGTTAAACAAATCTTTAATCCTTTTTAAATTACTCCTTTGAATAATTTTACAGAATTAGGCCCAGGTCTTAAAAATACAGATGTTCTATGTGGGAAAACATATCATGAACATCTTTTCTGATAATAAATATGGCAATTCCTAACTGATTTCACATACCAATGTGTGAGGCATGGATGAATCCATGTAAGAGTGGAGATTGTGAAAAATGTCCTATTAAATTTATTGGCATTAATGCTTGACAATTGACATTCCTACCTTTATTCTCTATTTTCTACTGAATACACATTAGGCAGCACTGTGATTTACCGTAAGACTACTACTCAAAGAGACTCTCACATGGAATTCATGACAGTACAACTTGCAGGATATCATTGACACATAATCCCAGCAGCAACTCATGGAACAGGAGGACAAATTATCTTTCTTACCAATGCCAGAAAATCTTTAAGAACAGCAATGATTGCAACAAATATAATGTAATTTTACATAATCTACAATTTCATAGCATAAAGCAAGCGACAAATAAATATCAAGTAAATTTATCATCCTCTTCCAGCATCATTTTCACATTATTACAGCAAAAGTGACTAGTCTTATGTTTGACGTATGTTCAAGCGACAGGAACATGCATATAGGTTTCACCAGTAGAATCGCAATATTGGTACAATAATGCAAAACTTGTGAAAAAATAATATTAGAATTATACTTCTAGATTAGATCTTTTTCCTCGGAAGATCCATAACATTTAAGTTACTTTTATTCATATAATACAAATGCAGAAACCTTATTATTTCTGTTGTTATTATTATTATTATTATTTTATGTTTATGGATCGGTAACATTTCTGATACCTTCTTTTAGTTTTCGAAGAGTGTCTTGCAGGTGATTCTGTGTTGCATCCATTCTGTCTTCAGTGAGATGTAGCTGAACCTTCAACTCTTCACATTCTTGTTGTACTCCATCTCGTTCTTTGCGAACTTCCTCTAGTCTAGTATCAAGTCGATTTCTCTCTTCTTCAGCTTTCATTCTGGGGAAGAAAAATTAAAATAATTACAAAAAGGATGAATAAGTATATCCTTCAACGTACTTTTATGACCATGAATATTACCCTAAAATTAAATTCTATATTTAATAATAATAATAATAATAATAATAATAATAATAATAATACATTCAATATAAATTATTAATTTTGTATATATAGTATATAATTTAGGTGTTCTTGGCCTATCACTTGCTCATAATTATTTTCAATGAGTTAACATTCGATTTAAAAGTAACAAATTAACACTATTGCTGAGTAGTGCATTAACAGTTGTTTGACTTACTAGGTTCAGAAGCAGATAAAGCAAATACATCAGGGTTTATATTGATCAGGCTATCTTACATTGCCTCAAAAAACTATGATAGCTGCAACTATCTTATTCTAAAAATCCTAAGAGCCTAAAATTTAATTGCTTACTTTTTTCAAAAGAACTCCTAATAGACCTATGTACAATACATGTCCAGGTAGTTTATAATAAGGCTTGCAGGATGTGCTGTATGTCCTGGATAATCTGAGGAGCTATTTACTCTATTTCTTAATATATTCCACAAATATTTTTGTGGAATAACTTGTTTGAAGAGGAATATTTAATTGGAAAGATGGGCCACAAATTTAGTGAACAGACCATGATATTTCACTTAGAAGTTAAAAAATCATCAATCATACAATAATGTAAATGAAAAAAATAATCTGTAGCTACTTCTCCTAGACAGTATCTGGAAATAGAATATTTGCTGACTCTAATATTTAAGATACAATAATTTTTATAACTTGTTTTAAAATCTTAATACAACAAAAATCTCATTCAATACACAACCACAACAACAACAATAACAACAGCAATAATAATAAAATAATTCTATTTGTCTAGTGTCACTATCTGATAAAATATCCAGATCTTGAAAAAGGTAAAAATATTCTAATAACAAGAAGTGAAAGAAAATTCCAAAATCATTAAACAGAAATTACCGAGTCTCTTCAAGTTTTGCTTTTATTCGAGATAATTCATCCCGAAGTTGGTTAATGCTGCCTCGATCTTGCTCTGCACGAGTAGCTGCATCACGGCGCAGACGCTCCAGAGCTGCCTGCTCTTCCTCTAGCTCCCTGTGAACTCCTTCAAGCTTTTCTTGCAAAGCTTGTTGGTCATGGTGAGCTTTAAAAAATGTACTGTTTAATGAGCTTGTATTGGAGAGCAAAACAAAAACAAAATTAAGTTTAAGAGATCCAAAATTGTGAATTCATATCATCATTATCATTCACATTAAACAATTTCTGGAGAAGGATAAACTTATAAAACAGACATTAATATGAGCCCAGTTTTAAATGATCAATGCTATTTACCTCACCTGAAGATTTCAAGAACTATTAAACAGATAGGTAAAAATATACAAAAAGGCTGTCTTTCTCAAGAGGATCATATGAGTATGAAGCTTGAACATCCATTTTTTTTTATACGGAAAATTTATGAAACTTGTGATCAAGAGCTCTATAAACACTGCAAGAAGACATAAACAAAAAAAATTGAATACCTAATAAAAGGGCTTGTTGTTTGTCATTCTCAGCTCGAAGAAGAACTTCTTCATGTTGTTGACATATATTTTCAATGTGTTGTTGTAATGCTTCTATTCTTTCTAAAAGCTGTTGTATTTCATGATCTTTCTCTGCAGTTAACTGCTGGACAGTCTGTTGTAATCGTTTTTCCAAAGACATCCGGATTTGTTCCTATGATGAACCAAAAATGAAAAAAGAATTAGAAATACTGAATTACTTTTAATTATGAGTAAATAATGCATATATACCTTTTCTTCTGACAATTTTCTGACATTATCTTCATTCTGTTTCTTAAGATTACTAATTGTGTGTTGAAATTCAGCTTCTTGAGTTCCAGACTGCTGAGTCAGAGTTGTCTTAATGTCTTCAGCTCTCTTTTCTGAGGTTTCTAAATCTCTTGTCAATCTGCAGATTTGCCCCTTCAGGGCTTCTTGCTTTACCAGAAGTTCTTGTTGTTCTTTTTCTAATTGAGCACGTTTTGTTTCAGTAGATTCAAGATTAGTCTGAGTATCAAATAAAACACCTTCCAATGCTTCCTTTTCACTTCTTAAAGATGCCAACTGTTCTTGAAGTCTCTGAATTTCTTTATCATTTGTTTCCAAGAGAACCTTCAATCAAGAAAAATATATAAGAATCCTGCATGTATTTCCTCCCCTTATAAATATTTACTCTTTCTTGGGTGCGTGATTTTTTCAATAAAATAAATCAACTCTAACATGAAATGTTAAAACAATGAAATTAACCCAGAAAGCAAATTACAACCCATCAAGTACCGACAGATATCATATCTAGAGAGAGATAGAGAGAGTGAATCTAATATTAGATTATCATAATAATAGTAATGTAATACTTTCTCCTCCTCCACAAAACAGGATTACAAACTGCATTACATATATAAGTACTACCCGCAGCTCTTAGCTGGAAAAAATATTGTTGTATACCAAAAAACCAACCACCGTTACAACATAGTACACCAATATAACTACTTTCTAATAGGAAAGTTTGGCATTGCTAGTCAAATTGTTTAGTTACACTCTGTGAAGTCATGGAAGTTAAGCAATTTGAGACTGCAGATTCCTAGTAATGACTGCTTACTAATGGCATCGACTCCCTGGCTGAAGAGATAAAAGGCACTGACTGACTGACTGTGATGAGACTTGACAAAAATAAAACTTCATCCAGGATTACTTCTAGTAAGCTCTCAATGCCTAATGAGGGCTTGGAGACATGTTGCATTGCTGAAGATGCAACAAAAGAAGTAGAAGAAGCAAAAGAAGAAGCAGAAGAAGGAGAAGGAGAAAGAAGAGGAGAAGGAGAAAGGGGAGAAGAAGAAGAAGGAGGAGAAGGAGGAGGAGGAGAAGGAGGAGAAGGAGGAGGAGGAGGAGGAGGAGGAGAAGGAGGAGGAGAAGAAGGACAAAGAGAAGAAGGACAAAGAGGAGGAGAAGAAGAAGGAGAAAGAGGAGGAGGAGAAGAAGGAGAAGGAGAAGGAGGAGAAGAAGGAGAAGGAGGCGAAGAAGAAATTATGCTTCTGTGTAAGTATACAATATTCTCAAATAATGTGTTATAATTATTATAACACATTTTGAGGAACGTGAACATTTCTCTCATTAAAGCACCTTGTGTACTTTTTCATATTATTATTGCTGCACTGTAGCTTTCAATTTAGAAACAAAACCAAAATCACTGCTATCAATGACAAAGCTTCAGATGCTGTCTGAAATGAGAGAGGAACAAAATATTTTACCATTTTAGAATTATCTTTCATTACAGTGCAGGGAATTAAATACCTGGCTCAAAATGATACTAGCATGTGAAGCAGTGACAAAACAAAAAAACGTGAGATAGTTTTGTAAATGATTTCAATAACATTTCAATCAAATACATTCAACAAATTTTATGAAGAGAAAGGCATTATATTAATTACATTCAAATGTACAAAATTACAATTCAAATTAAAAATTACAAATTACTAAGAAACAGATGACAAATAGAATAAAGAAACCAAATAATAAAAATAAATAATTGAAAACTAAATACTGATGAAAGTTAAGTTTTACTGCCTTACTAATTTTTCTTCTTTGTCTTTCACAAGGTCTTCCAAATCACGATTTAATCTTCCATTAGTTTCATTAGCTTGTTCCAATCTTTGGCGAATCCTCATCAATTCTTCATTGACTGCTTCCTTCTTACGAGCCAGCACCGACAACTGGTTACTTAGGTCTCCCCTCTCCCGCGACACTTGTCCCAACTCTAATTCTACCTACAACACATCAGAGAAAGAGCCATGATGTTCTACCTAAAATGCATCAGAGTAAGAAGAGGCCACATTAAAAATATTCATCTTCAGGAGAAATAGCTTTTCTGACGTACTTTCTCTTTCTCGATCTCCAGAAATTTAACTTTTTCCTGGAGGGAGACTTTGTCAGATTCTAAGTCCAGGCGAGTCTGCTCTGCCTGGAGCAATTCTTTTCTGAGGGATCCCAAGTCATTCTGCTGATCTGCACACTGGCTCTGAAGGGCAGCCTTCTCTTCCTCTGTCTGATGAAAATAAAAAAGCATGAAAGCAAGGGCATAAATCTCACAAATCTGTTACATTTTTCACAAAATTTGGGGAAAATTCCAAAATAAAACAACAAAATAAATCAGCTTTGTTTTCCATCATGCATGAATATAAATGTTGAACCTATTTAAATTACCATCTTTATGTAACTGTTAGTGATACATGATATTCAGATGAATCACATTGGCTATTTTTGCCAGTTGTGATTGGTTGATTAAAGGAGAGATTTTTCCACAAGCATTCCTATACATTGTATTTATTATAGTGAAAAAGATGAAAAAAATGTGCTAGGTAATTTAGTGCTCAATTGTTATTTAACTTAATTTATATCCAAAGGGATATCTACATACAATATTTTAGGAAAACTAGATCTCCCTCTACTTATAATACTTTAAGAAAAGAAGATGGTTTTGTATAATTTCACCAAGAGACAATTGACAAAACATCAGTGTTCGCAGATAGAACATAATAAATTAACCAATCTTTGATTTTCATACCCCTGAGACCAGCATCAAACTGCTTTAAGGCGAAAAATATTGATTATGGATAGGGATTTCCATTAAAACCTCGAAATCAATTTTCTGCAGCATCTTATAACCTTCCCTATACTACGTATATTACTCCATACATATGTATGTATAGGGTGAAGTAAAAACAAGATAGAAAGTGATTCAAACTTTATGGTCAAAGTCATTACAGGTGATGAGAGTTGGTGTTAAAAGTATGACCCAGTAACCAAGCAAGCATCAAGATAGTGGAAGGCTCCCAACCTACCCTAGACCAAAAAAAGCAAGACAAGTGAGGTCAAATGTAAAGATGATGATCATTGTCTGTTTCGATGTTCTTGGAGTTGTGAACTGAGAGTTTGTTCCCCTTGGCCCTGCTATTAACAAGCACATTTATTTGGGAGTTTTAAGACTTTTGCAAGAGGATGTGTGTAGAAATTGTCCAGAACATGGGCAATCAGGAGACTAGTTCCTTCATCACGACAAGGCCCCCGCACACACGGCCTTATATGTGAATCGCTATGTGGCCTCTCAGGGGTGGACCGTCGTTCCCCATCCCCAATATTCCCCTGACCTAGCCCCATGTGACTTTTTCTGTTCCCGACAATGAAGAAAATATAAAAGGGAAGGGTTTTGATGATGTGAAGTCAATAAAAACAGCTTCGCAAAGGGCACTGGACAAGATCAAAGTTGATTGAAGAGCTCCAGAGGTGGTTCAAACAATGAGAAGAAAGACTCGACAAATGTGTGACATCTAGCGGAGAGTCAAGGTGACTGAAGAAATTTTGTTAAACAGGTTATAAATAAATTTTTTATAACAACAGTCCAGTTTCTTTTGGGTCACCTTTCGTTTAACATAGCAACAACAATAACTCCTCCTCTGAGCACCTAGATCTGCTAATTATGCAACACTGCCATTATGAAATTTATAAACACTCATCAGGAGCTGTTGTGGAAAAGTTAAACTCAATTACATTACTAAAACAGAAATGAACAATAATTTGTTACAAAATTGTTGAAAAATAATTTGTTGGAATAAGTCATTTTAGAAACCATGTTTTGAAATCAGATTAAAAGATTTATTGTCATATAAAATTTGAAAAAAATCTGTAATACATTGCATGATATACTGAAACTGGAGGTGATACAGATTGGCACAGACTTTCTTATTCTAGTTAGTTTTCTTATCTCTTTGGTTTCTGCTATATACCTTTGTGGTTTTGCTGCATCCTCACTTCATCTGTTATCTATTGGCACCTAAAATATTTTTTTTCATATTTTCTTGGTTTTTCAGTCCCCTAATTCTAGAACTGAATTATAACTAAGATATTACTGAAGAGTAAAACGTGGTTCTACATGGTGAAAATCTTGCCTATAGTTTAGCCAGTAGTGTCGTTCACAGACAGATTGATCGACAGATTTTTTGCTGTAAACAATTTTATCTCCCTTTTCAGTATCAGTGTCCAACAAAATGAGTTCTGCTGTAAAAAGTTGCCAATTTTGACTGCAGTATTACAATACTTTCTCTATACTACATAAGTAGTGTGCAAGAAAGTACGAAGTAAGTCATCTGCTAAATATTAAAATCCAAAATTGCAAATTGAGCACATGATTCCCAACTGGCTGCATTTTAAATTAACTGCTCTCATTTTAATTTACTAATAAATGGATCATTTGCCTTTGACACTATCTCTAATGCATCATTATTTCAGGAAGGCATATTTTAAATGTTTGAAGATTGTTATTTTGAAGACCAAATTAGTTACATTCCAGGATCAGAATTGCTTACATAGAATTCATTTATTTTGCACCATGTTAAGAGTAAAAAACCTGTGCTGCTGACATGAATGATAACAAGGAATGGGAAGATGGTATATTTTGTCATTAAGTGCTATAGGCAAGAGCATTGAACTGATATCTTTTTGTCAGTTGTAGCCTAATGAAGTGCCCCTCAGTAGTGGATTGTATGCTGAATGAAACAGTTTGTTTCACAGTTCTTTAACAAGATGGAAGAACTTGTGTCTTTGATACTATGAGTTATGATTCGAGGCTGCTTGTAAGTATTTCTGAATCAAAAGAATTAATTTTAGGTGAACAATTTAATGGCTAAAAAAGAGACTACACTTAATGAAAAAGAATCATGTTTGTCCATTTACAATACCAGTACTTTGCAAAACTATAATAATTTGTACCTTTTTAAGCTCATCTTGAAGTTTCTTTTATCTTGTTCAAGACTTGAGCATACTGTTTCTGACTTTGCCAAAGCTTCCTGGATATCAGATTTTTCGAGAAGAACTCTTTCCAGTTCAAGACCAACATCACCTTCAGAGAAATAAAAATAACATAATATAGTATTTCACAAATACCACAAGAAAACACAATTTTTAACCTACATACAATAAACATAATATTCTCAACATCAATACAAATTAAAAAATTTAAATAAACACAAGTCAAGGGAGCTAATAATGTTTGATAGTGAGGTTATATTTTATACCTTTACTCTTTTCCATTTGATTAATGAGACTATCAGCTTCCATCTTCTGCTGTTCTAACATGTCTCTAGCAAGATAAGCCTTGTTCAAGTCCTCTCGCAATGTAAGCAATTCTTCTCGTAATCTACTGCATCTATCTTCCTCAGCCCTTAAATTCATCTCTCTAGACATCAAAACTATTTATTATTCACCTCTTCACTCAACTAAAAAATAATCTTACAATCCAACTGCTGCAGAAAAAATTGCAACACACAATAAAAGAGTGTAGAATTTCAAAACTTATTAATTTTGTACCTTATTTCAGAATCTTTTTGCATTCTTTCAAGTTCTGCTTGCAAGAACAGTTTTTCATCTTCCAGATTATCGCAAACCTTTTGAAGCCTTGCACTTGATTTCTGCAGCTTTTCATAATCTGAGTTCAGAGTCTCAATCTAGATTTTAAATTTCAAGTAAATGAATATATTTCAATGGCAGAAACCAAAATGTTGTAGAGATATCTTATGTGAACTTAATGGAATGAAATTCATACATATCAGTGATAACTAACGACCAAGTACTTTCAACCACTAAGCAAAATACATTTTGATACCTACTACTGCATTTATTTCAAGTCTATTTTTTTCCAGAGCATTTTTTTCACTTCTCACAGAATCTAATGATTTCTGGAGAACATCTTTATCTTGAATTAGCTGAGAACAATTGGATTTGCATGCATCAAGCTGGCCTGTTAATTCTGCCACTTTTCCTTCCAGTGTTTGTTGAGTTTCTTCTAATATTTCCGATTGTTTTCTAACTAAAATTAACTGTTCTTTACTAGCTTGAAGTTTAACCTATAAACATAAAAGCCATGTATTTCAAAATAATAATTACTACTGATTAAGAACCAACATCAATTTTGTAATACATAAGAATTTACTTGTTTTGTCCTTTTAATGTATAAAAATGTTAGAACAGCAAAATGTTGTCAAAAATATTATTCACCTGTAATTCATGTATTTGTAACTGATATTTATGAAGAGCAGCTTGCACAGCAGAAATGGTACTCTCGGCAAATGCTGGAGATGTAGGGGTTCTCAGAGCTCGTTTTGGTGACCTAACAGAAATCAGGAAACATTTTAATTTGTAACATAATAGTCTTAAAAAATATCTTGCATCTAAACTTTGCACTCTTTTTTTAAATTTATTTGTTGCGTCTACATTGACGCAACATATCTCCTAAGCCCTCAGAAGAGCATTGAGCACTTGCACTTGGGAGTAATCCTCCATGACCATTCACCGTTATATTTGTCATTATTACTGTCAAGTCTTGTGACAGGCATTTGTCAAGAGGAACACCAGGTAGTGTCTCTACATACGTGCCTCTTACTCCATGCGCTCCTTGTCACTACCCAGTAGCCAGATTTGGGAAGAATGTAGGGTATGGATAAAGTTTAGGTCTAGTCTCTACGAAGCAGGCAAATTCGTTTTGTTGGAACAAATTTCATGTGGGATTTCCTTGAGATGTGCCTTCACCATCTTTATCTATATGTACTTTTATATATTGGCAGTACAGTAATGAACTTTTTCTTTCTAGTGAATGTTTTCTTCCCTAGAATAAGCTCTGAATTAAGAAATGAACAGTCACTAATCCTTCACTATTTTTAATTAAACATTGTTTCCAGGGGCACATGTTGGTCATGGAAGAAAGACTTGCACTAATTTTTGTGGGATAAAATGAGAGGATGTTCATATCATTTAAATGTTAAAATGTAATTATTAATTACCAAATGATCATGAGGTATTAATTTTATATTTCACATTTATTTATATATTAATATCAAAGAAAACATCCAGATGATCCACTTAAGCCAAGACTTTGAAAAATACACCAAAAATGCCCCAATTTTATGAAGAAAAATATTTAAAATAAAAAGTTAAATTTGTTGAGGGAATTCTTAACCTGTGCTACCAAAACGCTCTATGCCCTTGGATGTGGGACACAAGTACCTTAGAAATTTTAAATAAGAATCCCTTATTTAAAGGGAAAATTTCAATTCTGAACCAAAAATAAATAACATTTGTCTTAAACATTGTTTTATTTCTGATAAGTGGTGACACATGAAATATAAGTAATTATTGTTGTTGAGGGAGGGGAGTGATGTGATATATCAAACTCATTGCCACACAGCAAATCTTTTAAATATTACCACATAAGGGAGCATTCCATCAGCAGAAATTATTAGTACTGAAGCTCTCAGTTCACAGCCTCCAACAGCACAATCAGTAGATGGACTTGGAAGGGGAAAAGACCTGTGCATTCATGATATCCTCATTGTTTCCATATCCACTGAAGCACACAGCATACAAGCAATTCCTAGTGTCTTGTGATAAGCACATCAAGAATGATGGGTTGCTTGTATGATACTTATTTTGCTAACATCACGCTTCTTAAAGGTATAAGAAAAAGAGAGAGGAAAAAAAAATCTATGAAGTCATTAAAGGAGTGGAGTCAAAGTCGTCCATGGCAAGTATTGGCAAAATTCATAAAAATTAATAATTTTATGAATTTTGAAAACGATTTCTATAATGACCATTCTAAATTTCATCTATCTCTTTTCTAGTAAAACACATGGAGGGTGATGGAGTAATAGGAAAAAATTGTTATTTAGACCCCTGTCAGTTCACTTTTGAGGGTAAGTGAAGAATCAGTCAAAACGTCTTTGTCCTCAGGTGGAAAATTGGCCATTTTGGCCCTAACATTTGAGAATTAGTTTTATCAGTAATTTTATTTTATTTTTTTTTGATATTAGAGGAGAGATGAAAACTTATGGATGGTTTTCCACATGGGAAGAAACTTAAATGGACCCTCTTCTACTCCATGGTTTGAAGCAAGCAAGGTATCATCATCATCTGGTGGGGAACAGGCACTTTTTTTTAATCTTTCTAATCTAACTGAAAAACTTCACATTAATACACATGACAATTCTTTGACTAGTTAATTACATACATTCTGCTACTTGTGTAACAACATTCCAAGTCTTTTTGACATTGACTGTTGAGTAACCTCCAACTTAAGTCATTAATCAAGGCATTGCCTTTTATCCCTATTAGCCAAGGGCTAAGTGCTGTTAGTATCTGGGGTTCCCAGCTTGTCACCCATCCAGGGATCTGTGATGTCTTGAGCTGCACAATTTCTTCCACTTCACAGAGTTTGGTTAAGAAGTTTGGGTACTGGCATGTATTAATATGTTTAAGAGAAATTAATAAAATATCTTTGTGCATGGTAAAAACCTGGGAGGGACAGTTCCTTGAGGTGATAAATGAACATGAGGAGCAGAGTGAGCAGAGGCTGCTGCATCTGTCTCTCGGCTTTCCGCATCTTGAATTACAGCATGTGCAATGTCACGCAATGCTGTCTGGAGCAGTTCAATTTCTTCCTGCATTCTAATAACTTGCCCAACTCCTTGTTCAGCCTCTCCACATCGTTCTTCCTACAACAAGTTAATGCAAATCTTGTGTTCTTTGATTTTTCACTTGATTAACTTGCTGCTACTTTATTATTCAAATGTACACGTTTTCTAACTTTGGGTTATGCAGTAATTTAGATGCTTTAAATATTATGAAGCACCTTAACTGTTGAATTATATAGGAACAGTTGATGTATAAAATTTAAGAAAAATAACTTACTAAGGCTTGAACTTCTCTTAAAAGCTGTTGTATTCTGTCTTCTTTCTGACGGACTTCTGAAACAGTTGTTTCATGCTGTACTTTTAGAGAATAGATTTGTGCTCTCAGCTCAGCAGCTTCCTGTTCTTTATAGAGTTGTTGTTGTTCCTGAGAAACAAAGACTGTAGCACAACATCCTTAAAAAAAAAAAGTTATCATTAGATGTACACAAATACTTACCCCAGTTTTAGAGGTCTGTTGCATACTGCTGATCATCATATGACATGCATTAGACATATCCCTTGAAGTATTTGACATTTCAAAACGAATTTTTGACAAATCACGTTCTGTTGAAGACTGCATTTCTGAGAACATTCTTTTAACTGATACTACATTCTTCCATAGATTCAATAAACGATTATGTTCTGAAGTATAGTAATCAGTAAATGCCTGCAACATAATTATATTGGTCTCAGGATGCACAAACAAAGCATGTCTTTATTAAATTTTCAATTTAATAACCATCCTATTATACCTGAGCTTCCTCCTTCCATTCATCTTCTTTTAATATCATCTCTTCTTGAAGCTGCTCCCATTCATTAGTTAATTTTTGCAAGTCTGATGTTAATGCTTCATTGGTTTGCTGACACTCTTCTAGCTGATCACGCAAAGTTGCATTATGTTGCATAATTTTTTCACATCTATATGTTGCAAAACATAAAAAAAATAGTGTATAACAAAATGACACACCACAGATACTTTAATATAAACTAAACCCTCAAGTGCAAAGAGACGAAAACTTACTTTTTTCTCTCATCGTCTAACCTACGTAAAGCTGTCTCTAGATCTTGAATGTGCTCCTCCCTCATCTCTCGACCCAGTGATGTTGTGCCAAGAGATGAGGGAGGAGGACCAGACAAGGCAGTGGTTCCTCTAAGAGGAGGTTCTGGAACACTTTCAGCAATCTGACCCTCTAATTCTGAACACCGTTGTTTATATTGTAGAACCTGCAAGAAGCAGAAATTTCTCAAGTTAAACAACTGAATATTGCTATTCAATATAATTTAAATAACTCTTTCCACGAAAATACAACAATAAATAGATTTTAAAAGTTTTTACCTTAGCCTGTAGTCTACTGACTAAAGCAGCTTGATGCTGCTGTGCTTGACGATAGGTTTCTAGACGTCTTTTATAACTTGCTGCCTCATCTTCCAATCTTCGTCGCAAGTCTTGGTTTTGCCTGAGAAGAACGTCTGGGGCTGTGTCATCTGTGCTACCATTTGACACAGATCTCGATGGCTCCATTCTTGTACTGCTAGACTGTAAAACCAAGAAGAAATTGAAAACAGACAAAATGTGTGTTATCCGAGTTAAAATAGTAATTGAAAACTGGAAAATTACTTTTAGACTAATTTAACACCAACTTCATTTTAAAATAGGCACTTTTTCCACTAATGTCAAAATGTATATAATATGTACAAATTCCTCAGGTTAGGTTTAAATATTTTTTTTATATCACGATCGCAACATGTACTTTAAAAAAGCACAATTCTTATTCATTAATGAAGCGATTTTCAAACGATATTGTGCACTCATTGTTAATCAATACGAAACTACTGAAAAAACTTCAGGATGTCAAATTCTCTACAGAGAATAGATACGTCAAAACTTTATCACGCATCTACAGGTGGCGTCTATGCGAGAAATGCTGCCAACGTGCTGCATACATTACCATTTATTGATTTTAAAAAAAATCACTTTATAAAAACAAATCAAAACTTGTTTATAAATTGTCAATTATATCAGTAATTTTTCATGCAGACTTTATGGAAGAAGTATATTAATTTGCATGAAGCCAAATTAAGAGATTGTATACAATTTTGGCAGTTTTGAATAACAAGAGAAGTCTGACACGAATTTCACTTCTTGGCATCCTTTTCAAGTGCATAGTAGTGTCAGACATGAAGTATCTAAATCGAAATCACAAATTCCAATAGATCATGCATCCAAAGTACTCTCATTTTATTCAAATGAAACATATTATCCAAAATTTAATTCATTTACGCAATTGAAACATACGGTACGTGTTTTTACCAAATTCGATGATAGCTTTTGTTGTTAGATCTCTTTTCAACTTATGCTTCGGAATACCTTTTATTCACATACAAAGTTACTCCTGCTCACTCCATTAACTCGTTACTAACTCATCAGTCTGTGAGATCAGAGAGGAGCGAGCAATTTGCATCACAATTTGTATTTTCAAGGTTGGGAAATGCCGAATATTACTCCTAAATGCAAAGCAGCATGAAGACAAGCCTCCGTATCCAGTTCACGTATGCTATGCGTATTCGAAGCGAACAATCAAGGCCAGATTTACAGATAAGCAAAATAAACTAGTGGTGCTACAGAATGGCACAGACTTTCCCGTATTAGTTTTCTATTTTCTTGGGTCTTCGCTAGCTATTCGGAATTGCCACAAACTCCTTGCCAGCTGTCATCTATCATGGCCAAAAGTACAAATTTTTGTCATTTTCTTAATTTTTTCGGTTTCCTATTGGAAGAACGAAAATATTAATTTTAGAATATTAGAGAACACAAAAACCTAGCCTTAAATGACAATTTTCTTTTAAAAATTATGTGCCCTTTAAGAGAAAATGGCGTTTTAGCACTGCTAAAAATGCGAAATTCGAAGCTCATTTTCACAGAAAATTTTTGAGTTTTCAAAATACTTTATTTGAAGTTATTTGAAGCACTTACACTCACAAATATAATAATCTCTACAAATAGCGGATAATGTGCATATTAAAGATGTGAGAGATCTTTCAAAAAATTTACATTTATATAATTTTTGAAAAAAACAAAAAACAAAACAAAAAAAACACAAAATAAACTTTACGTCATATTAAAGAGTGTAATTATCACTATCTGTTCGAGAAATGTCAAGAAAAAATTTGCAGCCATATATGAGAAAATGGCGTTTGAGCATTTCTGAAAATGCCGAAATTTGAGCTACTTTTCACAGAAAACGGTAGTGTTTTCGAGAAACATTACTTGACATTATTAGAGCATATATACTCGTAAATATAATGTGAATAAATCGCCGATAATGTAAATATTAACGACGTGAGAGACAAGTAAAAAAAATATACATTTTTGTAATTTTTGAAAAAACCAACCGATAGACCAATATGGCTTTTATGTCATTGATGGAGTACATTTACCACTATCCCTACCAAAAGTTTAAAGAAAAAATTTGTAGCCGTTTTTGAGAAAATCTTGTTTCTGTAATTTTTTAAAATTGCACATATTGCATGCAATGTTGCACGAAAACTATTAAAATTTTGAAAAACATTTACATGCCCTTTATTAAAGAACTTAATATGCAGAACAAATTTTATTTGAAGAAAAAATCTCTATCTTCAATTTTGTAGTTGGAGAAAGACGCCGAAAAAGTCAAACTTTCACAATTTTCGAAAATTCAGAGCCGTACGTGAAAATCGGACCTATGCCATGTTAAAAAGTGTATTTTACTCTATTCACACAAGAAATCTAAAGAAAAAATTTGGAGCTGTTTTTGAGAAAATGTTGAAAATCCCCGGGGGGCTTCTATATGAAGTACCCCCAAATTTTGAAGAATCTTTTTCAAAATCTCAAAGCTTCGACTAGAATCAGATCGACCGGGGTATATCCATTTTGGAAGAAATCGTACGTTTGGTTTAGGCGCTAGCAGTGTTCACAGACGGACAGACGGACGGACGGACGGACAGACAGACGTTTTCCTTTCAATTGAGTTTTCGGTATCAAGGACCTAGAAAACAGGGTTTCTGGCTACACCACGTGTTAGGGGATTTTTTTTCTTAATTTAGCAACTGGTTTTATCCACTTTTTGGTTTTTACGGCCCGACAATTAATTTTTTTCCGCCGAAAATTGGCCATTTTTTCGCGCAGCATTACATAACTTTCCCTATGCTACGTATATCACTCCGTGTATACGTACGTACACGGGAAAGTAAAAAGTGGATAAAACCAGTTGCTAAACTAAGAAAAAACTAGTGGTGCTACAGAATGGCACAGACCTTCCCGTATTAGTTTTCTATTTCCTTGGGTCTGGGCTAGCTATTCGGAATTGCCACATACTTTTGCCAGCAGCCATCTAGCTCCGACCAAACTACATTTTTTTGGACATTTTCTTAATTTTTCGGTTTCCTTATGGTAGAACGGAAATATTATTTTTAAAATATTAAAGAAGAGTAAACCCTCGTCCTAAATGGCAATTTTATTTGAAAAATTTGGAGCCCTTAAAAAAAACAACTTTGAAGAGCTACTAAAAATGCGAAATTTGTAGCTCTTTTTCACAGAAAACTTTTGAGTTTTCGAGAAACATCATTTGAAGTCATTTGAAGCATCCTCACAAAAACAATAGCGTTTACAAATTGTTGGAAATGCTGCATATTAAGTTGTGAGAGATCATTAAAAAACAAAAAAATACCCCAAATTGAACTTTACGTCTTATAGAAGAGTGCAATTAGCACTATCCGTTCCAAAAGTTTGAAGAATAAAATTGGAGCCATTTATGAGAAAATGACGTTTGAGCGTTTCTGAAAACGCGGATTTTGAGCTAGTTTTCACAGAAAACGGTTGAGTTATCGAAAAACTTTACTTGGCATTATTTAACGCACAAGTACTCGTAAATATAATATTGTGAACAAATCGCCGCCAATGTAAATATTAACGACGTGGGAGACAAGTCAAAAAAATCAATTTTTTGCAATTTTTGAAAAAACAAAAGAATAGAGCAATACGGCGTTTATGTTATCTCTCAGAGTATATTTATTGCTATCCATACCAAAAGTTTAAAGAAAGGTTTTGGAAAAATCCGTTTTTGGAAAAGCCATTTTTGGAAAAATCTTGTTTTTGTAATTTTTAAAAATTGCACATATTGCACGCAATATTGCGCAAAAACCACAAAAATTTTCAAAAAATGTACATGACCTTAAAAAAAGAACTCACTATGGAGAACAAATTTGATTTGAAGAAAAAACTCTCTATCTTTAATTTTGTAGTTGTCGGAAGAAGCCGAACAAAATGCAAACTTTTGCAATTTCCGAAAATCCAGAGTTAACCGCGAAATTCGGATCTATGCCACCTTAATAAGTGTATTTTACTCTATTCTTTCAAGAAATTTAAAGAAAAAATTCGGTGTCGTTTTTGAGGAAATTTTGAAAATGTTTGGGGGGCTTCATGTAAAGTACCCCCAAATTTTCCAAAATCTTTTCCAAAATCTCAAAGCTTCGACTCGAACCAGATCGACATTCTTCAATTTGAAAAAAAAATCGTCCGTATGGTTTAGGTGCTAGGAGTGTTCACAGACTACTAGGATTAGGGACAGACGGACGTTTTGCTTTCAATGGGTTTTTTCGGTATCAAGGACTTACAAAACAGGAATTCTGGCTACTTCACGTTTGAGGGGATTTTTTTCTTAATTTAGCAACTTGATTTATCCACTTTTTCGTTACCAAGATCCGACAACGAATTTTTTCTGCCGAAAATTCGCCATTTTTTCGCGCAGCATTACATAACTTTCCCTGTACTACGTATATCACTCCGGATATACGTACTATACGAGAAAGCAAAAATCCTCTAACACGTAATGTAGCTAGAATCTCCTTTTGTGGGTCCTCGATACCGAAAAACCGATTGAAAGCAAAAAGTCCGTCCGTCCGTCTGTCCGGTGTGTGTGAACAACATCACCGCCCAAACTATGCGTACGAGTTTTTCCAAATTCAAGAACCCCTCGTTCTTCTGGCCTGAGTCGAAGCTCTGAGATTTTGAAAAATATTTATTAATTTTTGGGGGTACTTTACATGAAGCTATTCGGACATTTTCGAAATTTTCTCAAAAACGGTTTCAAATATTTTCTTTAAATTTCTTGTAAGAATAGAGTAATTCGTATTCGAGTATTCGATCGGATAGAGCTAATTTCACTCTTTAAATGACATAAGATTATTTTGAGGTACTTTTTTGTTTTTTCAAAACTTGCACAAAGGTAATTTTTTTGAAAGATTTCTGACATCTTTAATATGCACATTATCAGCAATTTGTAAAGTTTATTATATATTTGAGCGTAAGTGCTTTAAATAACTTCAAATTAAGTATTTTGAAAATTCGAAAATTTGCTGTGAAAAAGAGCTTCAAATTTCGCATTTTAGTAGCTCTAAAACGCCATTTTCTTTAATACATCTCCAAATTTTTAAAAGAAAATTGTCATTTAGGACGAAGTTTTAGTGTTCATTATTATTCTAAAATTAATATTTCCGTTCTACCAGGAAACCGAGAAATTATGAAAATGTCAAAAAATGTGAATTGGGCGGCTATTAATGGCAGCTGACAAGAGTGTGTGGCAATTCCGAATTGCTAGCGCAGACCCAAGGAAAAAAAACACACGGGAAAGTCTGTGTCAGACTGTAGCATCACTAGTTTTTCTTAATTTAGCAACTGGTTTTAGCCACTTTTTCGTTATCAGGGCCAGGCAATGAATTTTTTTTCTACCAAAAATTCGCCGTTTTTTCGCGCATCATGACATAACTTTCCCTATACTACGTATATTTTTCCGTATATACGTACGTGTACGGGAATGTAAAAATTCTGGTACTAGTTTGATTCGATTCCGTTATGATGGGCGGGCCAACTTGATGGACCCCGAGAGTACATAAGGAATGACTTCTGCGCGCTGCGCCAGCGTGAGTGAAATGGTTAGTATTTATAATCTCAAACTTTGAAGGTGAAGTGGCTCTTCGCTACGCATGACACGGCGAGGCTACAGCCTTCGGTCTAAGCGGTTGACATAAAACATCTTTTATGTCAACCATCTTTTATGCCAAAATACTTTCCTGTCGAACACTTAACTCGACATTTTTGCGTTTCGCTATGCGTGTTGATGTTGAATGATGAGGCTCCGGCCTTCGGCCTTCGATATTAATGTAAAACATCATTGAGCCTATGCAACGTATAATTGCTAATTAGAATTCGAACTAAGTACACAGAATGTCACTGTGGTTTGAATTACGTTAACAAATGCCCTCCTTCCATTCGTTCTTCGCTTTCGTTCACTGATCTCGCGACGTCGGAGTCGACTCGGCTTATGGGGTCATCCATGAATTACGTAACGCTAAAGGTGGAGGGAGGGGGTCTGAGGCAGCGTTACACTGCGTTACATAGAGATAGGGAAGTACTTTACAAGGGGAGAGTGGTATTGAAAATACTCGAAATTTGCGTGACGTAATTTATGGACGGGGCCTATGATAAGGGACGAGACCTCCAAAAATTATAAAATATTTGAAGAAAAGTAATGAAATTAGTTTGTATCTGGAAAGTAGTTAATCAAAGAGTCTACTGTACTAAAAAGTTTATATTTAAAAATTAAAAATTGATTGAAGTGAAAAGAAACTAAAAATGTTTTTGTATTTGAAGACGAATTTAAAACATATCTAAATAACAATTTTTAATAAGCAATTTGCTCATTTTCATTTGTGCTTATATAACAGTTATTCTATTAAAAATTAATAGCTTTCAGGTAAATCCGAAGGATGTTTTTCTGAAGAGGGGGCGGGGCTGCCAAAACACTACTTGTACTTGGGACATTACTTAAATCTGGTCCTGAGAACAAAGTAAACGCGGTTTGTAGAAGAGTGTATCAAAAATCCTCGCCGAACACTCATATGGCCTAACTGAGCAAGTACTATTCAGTTTTGATGATGTACCTAGTCGATGGAAAGCTTGACTAGAGCCCTGAGAAGCTTTTTTGAACATATTTCACCTAGTTATTCTAGTATTTGAAGAGTAGTTTATTTATTTTTCCACATTAACATTTTTCTTTTGTTTAGATTTTTAGTTTTTAATGGGGAAGATCGAATAAATCATTTCAAAACTACGTTGCGTTTTGATCAACACTAGCGCCTAAACCGTTCAGTCGATTTGCTCCAAAGTTGATAACTCTCAATTGATCTAAACGAACTCAAGGCCCTGTCTGCTTGAAATGAATATTTTGATTTTTGAGGGTACTTTTCAAGAAGCCACGACAACATTTTCAAAATTTTCCCAAAAAGTGGCTCCAAATTTTTAGGTTAAACTTTGTCCTTGGTTAGTGTAATGAACGCTTAAAAGAATACACGTAGGTCTCATTTTCGTTGAAATCCCTAAGTTTTCGAAAATTGCGAAAGTACAAAATTTTTTCGGCGTCTACATTATTAAAGATCAATAATTTTCCCTTAATAAAATCTACTGTTCAAAGACTTCTTGAAATAAGGCCGTGCAGAATTTTTCGAAAATATGAGTAGTTTTCACATAATTATGTTTGAAATAGGCAATTGTTAATTATTAGACAATTATTTTTTTCCAAAAAACGGTTCCGAATGTTTTGTTTAAATGTTTTCTTCGTATGTAGTAAAGGATGGTGAAAAAAAAGTGCTGGTTCCATTTTCGTTGAAGTCTGTTTCGTTTTTTCTGAAAACGGTTTAAATGTTTTCTTTAATTTTTTCTCCACTGATAGAGCAAAGGACGCTTACAAAATGGCGCATGTCTAATTTTCGTTTCGAAAGTTGCAAAAGTTACTAATAATGGAAGAAAGTATGTGCTGTTGAGCAGCATTAGTGTATTTTATCATCTATGTACTCGTAGTGTAATTACTGTTACACACACGGGAAAGTGCCTATTTTTCGACAGGCCATTTCTTTGTGAATTCCTGACACCAAAAATGTGAAAAGTGATTTTCGTGAAAACTCCTGTTTCTCGATTTCTGTACACCGCTAGCGCCTACACCGTACCCTAATTTAAAACGTATATTTTCATTTTCGATGGTACTTTATATACATGAAGCCCCAACGACTTTTTGAAACTTTTTTAATAATGGCTTCAAATGATTTATTATTTTCTGGTTCCGTGTGCGTCAACAGCTATGTTTATTATTGCCGTAAGCATATAGCATGTTATACCCAGGAAGGTGATGCATTATTTCCTCTCTGGAACGTGAGATACGATGACGATTTACACGTCACCTCGCAGGGTTCCCCTCCAGGCACTTGCACCAGCGAGGCACAGCCCCAGCCCCAGCCGCATCAAGCTCTTAAGTTTCTGATTGTTCTCCTGCCATGTGTAGTAGGGCAAGTAAATGTGTGTATGTGTATTACTCGTTTACTTTACATTTGCAGACGGAACGCTGCGATCTGTTTACATGAAGTCACCGCCGATTGAATGAGATACGCGCGTCTGCAGTATCATAGCCCGCTAGTATGCTTTAAAAGCCTCGGCACTCCGGCCCCGTCCTTGTTATATGTAAAAGTTCCGCTACTGACCGCTGGAGCGCTGCTCGCCGACCATTCCTCGATCTGCTGCTACACGCAAATATACGGAGATCCGCATTACAAACAGAACTTTTCGACTGACAGGCTTTGAATTCAAGTATTTAGGCATCTCCATTACTTCTTTAGTAAAAACAGCAATGTTCTTCAAGACCTCTGATAAAAAAAATGTTTAAAATTATGTCAATGATCGTTATTAAATCTGCGCACTCGTCACATCCAAGGAAACTGTTTCTTTGCAAAGCTGGCTTAATATATTTTTGAAGGTTTCTTTTCACAACAAACCTTGGAAGTGGAGGTACAGCTTTCACAATAAATTGTTCTACCACATATAACCATCAGGGTCATTTAAAGATGAGACTGATTTATTTAATATCCACCCATGCAAATTATCTTCATATAGTAAATAAATATTAACATACATTCTTAATGTTTCTGAACGTTATAAAAATATGCAACCCATGGTGGAAATAACTTCGGCTACCTAACAATTCAGTTTATTCTCAAAATTCGATACAAAGTTTGAAAATATACTCACAAATAGCACAAACAATTTCTGTTTATGTTCAATAAAAACATACTGACTCCAAGTACTGGAAATGACAGCTTTAGATATTTCTCGTATTGTAAACTTTTCAATCAAAAAGTGACACATTTTCTCACAAACGTCATTGGATATCACGAGAAGTCTGATTGTTGATTTTTATTTATGATGTTTGATTTATTGTTCTGTCATTGTTGTGGAATTTGGAAGCGGACTACGCAAAGAATTAGAAATAATGTCTACATTGTACTTTAGTTGCTCTTATTGAAAATATCTAATAGTTTTTTCTGGTATCTCCATGAGAGCGCCAATATGAATTTCGCTAGTCGGAAATAATTTTTTGATTCTATCTCTTGGTGAGAACGTTTTTACCAGGGCAATAGTGATTTGGAGTACTTTTTTTGAGTGAACTTTTGTGAGTATTATTTACAACAACGTCAACATTTATAACAGCGTCCGTAGTCCGTTTTAGAACTAGTTTCTTCCGGTTATTTAGATATTTTTTCACGAACAATTATATCTTGAATTTTTACTTTTTTGAGTGTGTAATATAGATTAAAAAATAAATACAGCTTGAAATATAAAAATAGATAGTATAAAACTGATAAAATAATAGTTTTCTATTCATTTCGTTTTCATCCAATGTCTTTAAAAACCTTAAAGACATTATGTGCATTATAGTTCTCTTTAAACACCTAAATATCAGAAATAATTAAGAATAAATATTACATTTTATATGTCAAGAAGAATCACTACTGGCTCACTAACCAAGTAGATTTCACGCATGCTATGTTAATTTCAAGCATTCACTCCACAATTTCTTTTAAGCAAACTGCACAGTGAAATATAATTTCAGTATTGTTTAATATTACCACCAACACGAGTTTGCAATGCCTCATATCACAGTCAGTGACCAAAATCGTCCGAAATGCGGGCATTTCCCTATGCATTAAAACGGCCCGAAGGTCTCGCGAATGGTCGGCGACCAGCGCTCCAGCGGCCACAATGTGAACTTCGTCCGTTCGCTGGCTTCCATAAGGATCGGCGAAGTGCCGCGGCTTTTAGGCATACTAGCGGGCTATGGCAGTATATAGTGTCAGTTTAATATGATATAGCTGGCGGTGAGCAGCACACAAAACCCCAGCGGGGCAAGAACATAACCATTAAGCAGTAGATAAGTGCAAAGAAGAAATAAAAAATATTGTACATGAATGTTGTGAATAGCGTGTGGTGTGATCTATTTTATTGTATATTATCTTAATCATTTAAGAGCACGACTCCAGCTCAATGTCAGAAAGACATAATTCGACAGCTGTGTCCGTACTACGGACTCCGTAGCACTTGTGCTGCCTTCGGAGACAGCTGATGGTCAGATGCTGATTGACATCGGGCCATTCGTGTATTTTCGGTTGTGTGTTCGGGCCTTCACTTTCAAAACAACATTAGTTCCTATTTCTGCCGTCTGCAAATGTAAAGTGAACGAGTTATATGTGTGTGAAAAGGAAGAGATGCGGATGGCGAAGGAAGATTACCATTGGGCGATACATTAATTAAACACGAACATATGTTATTTTTGTTACGCATTCGGAATTCTTTTAAATTCAATTAGTCTTCGTACACATCGTTGTATGTATTTTGCGAAGGTACTGAGAGCCTAAGATATGGCACGTATGACATACTCGGGAAAAACTATCATATACTCGTAAAACCCAGACTTAGATTACTAAGAAATAGTTATTCTACAAAAGAACGTACTTTCTCATATTTTTGGAAACTGTTACGAAATATTATATGAGTAATATTGTAACTTTTATCCTACTAATCAGACACTAGTTCACACTGAAGGTATGCTAAGGTTTTCGAGCATTCGCAATTTTTTGAATATTTCAATTCAGTTTCCTCAATTTTTTTTCGGAAAAACAATCTTCCATTCATGAAAGTCAACAAAGAATCTAGGACATTTTTTGTAACGGTAACTTTCAGATAGCATGAATGAAATCAGAGCCCACATCCAAGAGTTTCTACTCCTCCTCTTAAAAGGTTTTCCACAGATCCTTTCCTATCAACCCCATCAACAGAATCTCATCCACTAGGCCGGGAGACGTGGCTCAGGGCATCAACTGATGTCACTGTAGTGCCTCTGACCGAATGTCCTAGATTTGAGTCCAGACGGTGGCAGAATTTTCGACACTAGCTTGTCAGCTAGGTAGAATTCAGTCGCTGTCTGGAGGATAATTTTCAGTGGCGTGTAGTGAAGGGCTTCGTTTGGGTAAGCAATGAAATATATATGGCCGGTAAACCATTCATTAGTTTAAAAAAGTTGGCTATTTAATTTCCTTACACAGGTTTTCGAAGTACTAGAGTAATGTCCGGCACTGGCTTTCCGCCTTAACAATGTTTTTCTGATCTTTTAAATTTGGCGAAACAAAACTCTTCATTTATGAATCTCAAATTACGCAGCTGGCAAGAACGAGTATGTGGCAATTCCGAATAGCTAGCGAAGACCCAAGGAAATAGAAAACTAATACGGGAAAGTCTGTGCCATTCTGTAGCACCATTTGAAAACAGGTAGTACGAATATCTACAAATTGCCATTAGACACCCCGAATAACTAATCTAAACTAAGATAAACCCTTAAAATGACGCCAATTGACAAAGACATTTATAACATGGACAGACAAAATACGCGAAAAGCCTTTCCCTATCCACATCTCTCCCGATTCTTGCTACCCTCCACGACGATACATCAAAGAAATGGAGTGTTCCGTGCAATGGCGGCCCGTGCAGGGGGTTCAGTGGTTCAGTGAACCCCTCATAAAATTCCATGAGATCAGAATTTTTTATGTCGAATGAGGTATTAATAATTTTTTTGTGTCTTTAGTGGGGCTCTTCAGGTAAGAAATCTATCAAAAATTCAGTTGACAGCCCGAAGGTTTGATGCGCCATAACAGCGCCGCGTCATGCTTCCGCGCAGCGGGCTAGGAGGTTCACAGCGTGTTAGAGAACCCCCGAACGCCGTGAAAAGTGGTCGAGGAGAGGCGGGAGGCAAGAGGGGAATATGCGGCGAATACATCGTTGTTGCGCTGGTCCCCGCGCCAGCTCATGATCTGAAGACCACCGAAAGGTGCCGAAACTATACGAACCGCCACAAACGCTTCTACATCAAGAAAGACCAATAGAGACAGAGAACTAGGGGAATCCCAAGCTTTCTTCGCCGAATGAAAACTTGTGCCAACTAAATACCACATCCAGTGTTTTCTAAAACAGTATTTGTGCTGTATCATCTTCAAAAAAAGATATGAAATAGAGTTAAGTAATTAAAGAAATGCGAGTTCAATGTACTGCAAAGATATCTTTATCTTCGAAAGTTTCTAATTCTTTACTTCATTGTTATATTTATTCAAAGGTTTCCTATTCTGTTAGCTGTGACAAATGTTTAAAAATCTCTTCTGCTGATAATAGGTAGTGAAGGGCCAGTGCTGGTCGACTGAATGTGAGTGAATTCGTACTACACCGGGATGTGAGTTACGAATGTCGTTGTAGTAACGCGAATGTGTACGTGTGTTTGTTTTCATATTCTAATCGAGTTATGAAGAACGATAACAGTGCTCCACTTTTAACATAAAATTCTATAATCTTAGTACCTCGTGTGTTCGAATATACATGTGCATGAAGTTCAATGAATGAAAAAAGACTGACTGCTCTTACCTTGTTATCTGTTGAAAAGGACATAGTAAAAAAAAACGTCATTGAGAAAGTATTTGATATATTCGCGAACAAGAAAGAAAGAAGAATGGACTTTCAGTACAAGCAGCACTGCTGTTGATTTATCTACATTAAACAGGTGTTTTACTGAAATGTATGTACAAAAGCTATTATTTGTCTTCCAAAAATAATTGATTTTAATTATAAGTGTATCTTTTATAATCTATATCATAAGAGTTTTTCAATTGACGTATGTCTTGTTGCTTGTATTATCTTAGACTTTTGGCGTCCCTGAGTTTTAAGATTCTAATCCTTGGGAACCCCCTGTGATTATGAGCAGGCGCCGCCACTGGTTCCGTGGCTTGATTAAGAAATGAAAGGAAAAGTTGAGATGGTTGACATTTTCAGAGATTAACTGCCCTTATGGTAAGGTAAAGCTTTTTAAGCGGGCGAAAAATAGGTAGTTACGTACTCCCAAGAAGGCACCCTCACATTTCGTAAGCCATTACACAGGTGCTTAAAATGAAAGATGAAACTTCCCTTACTTGATCTACATTTATCTAAGAATGTTTATTTATTCTTAGATACTCATTCTCTGAGACTCCAGACGACCTCTTAATTTGACACAATTTGTGAAACTGCCTACACTGCTTAGTAAGTTCTCAGAAAAAGCGATAACTTTCGATGTATTAAAAAAGTTAAGTTTCATTTTGAGCTGGATTTTATTTTTTTTATTTTAACTCAAAATAAATAAGAAAATAGATACAAATGATTTTGAAATAAAGTGGTCACTATCTTCAAGAATATCTTAGGATTACAGAATAATTTAATAATTATGACTTAGTAAGACTAATAGTAGGTTTACTAAGTCTCTAACGAGTTTGAAAAATACATGAGAAAAATTATCTTATGGAATAGAATATACTTTTCATGGTATCATTTTTGAAGCTTGTTTTATACTTCAGTATATTTTGATAAAGTTCACATTGTGATAAGTGACGTTGCCAGGGTGTTGAATGAGAGAGAGCCGCAGAACAATCAGGGGGTGATGTTAATTAATTTTACTGAAAGCTACGTATTTTGTAAATTTATTAAATTTACTAACTTTATTTATTGGTGATATTAATACATTTTACGGAAAGGTCCTTATTTTTACTTTTCCTTATACGTACGTATACATGGAGTGATATACGTAGTATAGGGACAGTTATGTAATGTCACGCGAAAAAATGGCCAATTTTCGCCAGAAAAAATTCGTTGCCGGGCCGTGATAACTAAAAATTGGATAAATCCAATTGCTAAATTAAGAAAAAAAATCCCCTAACACATGTAGCCAGAACACCTCTTTTGTGGGTCCTTGATATCGAAACACCATTTAAAAGAAAACATATGTCTGTCCGTCTGTCTGTCTGTCTGTCCGTCTGTGAACACTGCTAGCGCCTAAACCATACCTACGATTTCTTCCAAAATGGATATTCCCCGGTCGATCTGGTTCGAGTCAAAGCTTTGAGATTTTGAAAAAGATTCTATAAAATTTGGGGGTATCTTACATGAAGCCCTTTGGATATTTTCAAAATTTTCTCAAAAACGGTTCCAAATTGTTACTTTAAATTTATTGTTAGAATAGAGTAAAATACACTTATTAAGATGGTATAGGTACAATTTTCACGGATAACAATGAATTTTCGAAAATTGTAAAAGATTAATTTTTTTTCGGCGTCTTTCTACAAGTACAAAATTGAAGATAGAGATTTTTCCTTCAAATGAAATTTGTTCTCCAAAATTAGTTCTTTGTTTAAGGTCTTGTACATTGTTTTGAAAATTTTAGTAGTTTTCGCGCAATATTGCGTGCAATATGTACAATTTTAAATAGTTACAAAAACTAGATTTTCTTAAAAACGGATCCAAATTTTTTCTTTAAACGTTTGGTAGGTATAGTGCCTAATGTATTTTACGAGATGACAAAAACGCCATATTGCTCTATTATTTTGTTTTATCAAAAATCGGAAAAATGTATTTTTTTACTTGTCTCTCACGTTAATATTTACATTATCGGCGATTTATTCACATTATATTTACGAGTATATATATGCTATAATAATGTCAAGTAAAGTTCCTCGAAAACACTACCGTTTTCTGTGAAAAGTAGCTCAAATTTCGGCATTTTCAGAAATGCTCAAACGCTATTTTCTCATATATGGCTGCAAATTTTTTCTTGACATTTCTCGAACAGATAGTGATAATTACACTCTTTAATATGACGTAAAGTTTATTTTGTGTTTTTTTTCAAAAATTATATAAATGTAAATTTTTTGAAAGATCTCTCACATCTTTAATATGCACATTATCCGCTATTTGTAGAGATTATTATATTTGTGAGTGTAAGTGCTTCAAATAACTTCAAATAAAGTATTTTGAAAACTCAAAAATTTTCTGTGAAAATGAGCTTCGAATTTCGCATTTTTAGCAGTGCTAAAACGCCATTTTCTCTTAAAGGGCACATAATTTTTAAAAGAAAATTGTCATTTAAGGCTAGGTTTTTGTGTTCTCTAATATTCTAAAATTAATATTTTCGTTCTTCCAATAGGAAAGCGAACAAATTAAGAAAATGACAAAAAAATGTACTTTTGGCGGTGATAGATGGCAGGTGGCAAGAAAGAGTATGTGGCAATTCCGAATAGCTAGCGAAGACCCAAGGAAATTGAAAACTAAGACGGCAAAGTCTGTGCCATTCTGTAGCACCACTTTTAACTTTAATTTATTAACTTTATTTGCAAAAGACGTGAAAACATGGAATGAAAAAAATTAAATTCTAACCAGGACATGCAATTTATGAAACATTTACTATGAAGATTCTCAATGATTAATGAAGTGTCAAGGCTTGGTTTGTAAGCTTCTCTGTGACTGGCCAAGCAACTGTATCATTGTGAAAACTGTAACGTAATGAGTATCATTATGCAACGGGTTGCAGACATCAAATGACGGAGTTACGCAATGGGAGTAGAATAAACTAAAAACGACACATATTTTTCCTTTTAGATATTTACGCTGACCCAAATAGCATAGATGACTGTAGTGAGAATCGACATGCGCAAATCGTGTGGTTTTGAAGCCCACGTAAGGTATGGATGATTTTTACCTTGTGATTGTTGGAGGCAAAAGAAAATCACTACGTATATCATGATACTTTAATAATTATTCGTTATTTCGTACGTGTCCAGTGAAACGAGATAGTCATATTTCCTACTTTGTCGGCAACATTTTGTTAAGGATGGAGATTTAGAAGATGAATTAAGATACTCACATCTCTGCTTTTGGGGTTTGTTCTGAGGAAGGGAGGCCTCCTTCTCTCCATCTGCCCTTCCGTCAGATGAGGTTCCTTAGTTGACACCTGAAATCACAAGAGTATATCTCATCCAAATACCTTGCTTTAACAACGGGCCATCACAATTCTGTTGTGCATATTGCGGAGAATATTTTTTGAGCGATAGAGTAACGTTGTGAACACATAGATCTATGTTTTGAGTTTTTTTAACGTTCTAACGATGAACGATGGATACGAAAGAACAGGAGTCAATTTGTATTTTATTATTACATGCTTTTTAACTTTATAACAAAAAATTATCAATTTCAGTAATCATTTTTTAAATAAATGGAATTTTGACTGTACTGTTCACATTCGGATGTCGATTCTTTAATAATCATTGACTCTTTTAAAATTTTATCCCTCCCCCAAGGGGTCGTTACGGATTACATTGGGAACCCTTGTTATAAAAAATGGTCCAATTAGCGGCGTTGGAAGAAAAAGAAAATAGGTGCAAGTTTGTGAACTACTATCAATATTGTGGTTTAATAAGTAACAACTGCCAATTGGGGTGCATTTTTAAACACTCTCCTAAAATACCTTGAAATTTGGGTAGAAGGTTCAGGAGAGATAATCCACAGAAAAGTTTCAATTTTGGTCTTTATTTATACTTTGTTTATAAGACGAATCAACTTGAGTTTTACTAAAAACTGTTATTTATTGAGAAAGGTCTGGAGTTCTTTCGTTTTTACAAGCGCACCATCCCCACGTTTAGTTATTAAAAAATACACCGTTGGAAGGACATAGTGTCGAGTTTTCAGCTTATTTTTCGGGGTTAGGTTCATTGAAGGTGCACAGCAGGTTAATATGTTATTATTCTAGGGGATATGGCTGGCATTTAAGAAATTTGTCGACTCAAAAAGTATTAAATTCTTCAATATTTTTAAAACGGATGTACTGTTTTCTGGATTCAAAATCGACTCCCGCTAACGTATATCAGCTAGTTTAAATTCAGAATGTCTTATATTAAATGTAACAAACATGTAGGGGGTTGAAGATCACTTTTTATCAATGGTAATATGATGGGAAACATTCTATAACGAAGTTATATATGCGACACTTGCCCCTGATTGGTCGTGTGTTGATATTTAGAGGGATACATTCTGAAGCACTCAAAGTCATGTAACTGCTGAACATCATTTCAAGATTTGTCTACCAATCAGTGAAAAATGTTACATAGTGTACATTCGTTGTATGAATTTCTCACCACATATTCATTAGCATAAAGTACACTTTTTGCTGATAAATATGTGGTGAGAGCCGCCCCCCCACATATCCTAGACCTTTGTAACATACTTATTTATTCTGAGAGATTCTATTTGGGGAAGCGTTTCAGTACACCTTCATTCACGAGTTGGAAAGGTTCGATGCTGTTCGCGGCAGTATGAGGGATACAAGTTTCCCTAATAAAGAAAACTCAAACTCAGTTTAATGCACACCATTTTAAATCATTTTTTTATTTTATTATTTCAAAATGCGTTCACGCTTGTGTCACATTGTCTGGAGGCTGTGACTATCGACAGTAGAACTTCAACATGAGGAGACAATTAAAATGTAGTGATAATGAAGAGTAACGAGAGTGAAATTGAGGTTGGCAATGAGGTCTTGCAATGAATTTCTTTTCTCCCGTCATTACTGCCTGATATAACTTTCCGTTTCATGGACGGTCACTTTCCGTCACTATTAGTACCTATCCTCATTTTCTTCCTTATTTACCGTCCTAAGAAGAAGAAAAAAGAAAGAGAAGGAGAAAAGAAATAGAAAGAGACGAAGGACGAGAACAAAATAAAAAGGAGAAGAAGAAAACGGGAAGAAGAAAGAGAGCAAGAACAAGAGAAAGAACAAGAGGAAGAACAAAAAGATGATGATCAACAACAAAAACAACAAAAAGAGAACAAGATGAAGAAGGATGATAAACAGAAGTAAAAGAAGAAGAAGGCGGAGGAGGAGAAGAAGAAGACAAGAAGAACAGGAAGAATGGGAACAAGAAGCGCAAGAAGATAAGAAAAACAAGAATTAGAGAGACAAGAAAGATATTTAAACTTAGCTCTATTCTGTGAGTTCTACAATTATTTAATAAATAATGTTCTCTCCACATCTTATTTCTGGCTTATGAATCTCCGATAGAGGAGGTCCTGGCAGCTAGTATTTTAATAATATGTCAGGAGTCAGTACAATTTTTCAATCATGTTTTCAGCTTTAAATTATTAGATAGCGCTACCTATGCTGTTCACAATTAATACGATTTTTGTGAATATTGCGGATTCGTATGAACCACTTAATTTTTCCCTCCAACAAGATGATACGTTCAGAAAAATCTCATTTTATATTCTGTTGAATTTTGTAGTTTTGGGTAAAGAAAATACTTACCAATACAATTAGTTAAACAGAGATTGAGACCAAATTATAGAGTTCCATATAACTTCCAATAAACTGAAAAAAAGTTGAAATAAAACCCAGATGCTGTTTGATGTTTAAAAGAACAAAAACATTCTCGACACAACATTCTCGTACACAAGAAGTATGTAAGAATTAAACCTTCTTCCCGTGATAAAGAGAGAAAATATATTTTTATTACATGGTGATACATTGGAAAATAAAGATAGTACGCAGAATAAGTGCCCTCATAAAATAAATTTCATTAATCTGCAAAGAAAAATAATGAGTAATATACACTTTTATCATACATGAATTCACGGTATAAATAACACATTTTCTAAAGTATAATTTTATAATATATATTAGTACAAAAAAAAATGAAAAACTGTCATTTTAGAACCTAACCAAATGTAGACTAATTAATCTTCTTAAACATTTGTTGAGTCGAAAAAACAACTGTATTTCCAATAAACTCTGTGGTGGCAGCTGAGATTTTGTGGTATTCCATGATGAATTTCAAGGATAAGGAGGTATTAACCGCAATAAAGGATGAATTTTTTTAATATTTAGAAAATTTCATCCTTTATTGTGGTTGATACCTTCTTATCCTTGAAATTCATGTATTTCCAATTGTGTAAAAAGATGAATTTAAGGAGAAGATTGTATAAAATGAAATTAACAGTGAGACCTAACACTAAACTCTCCTCAGTACCTCCATACAGCGATTTTTATTCTTTCGGAGACCAAACGCTAGTCACAAATAATCGACAAATCATTTCTGAAAGAACAATGAACGAAAATTTTAGTTGAGCAATAATATTTTCAATATCTGAATACTAGGACAAGGAAGATGAACAAGGAAGGTAGAACAGCATAATAAAATGTATACAATCATTCAAATACAACTCGAACGAAAAAAATCAGAATAATTAAACACTAGGGAAAGACAATATATCTAATTAAATACAACTCGAATGTTGTGAGCGAAATCACATAGAAGAGAACATGATTAATACCTAGCAAGCAAAAATCATTTAAGACAAATACAACTCGAATAAAACGTATAAGATAATTCAGGTATTCAGATAGAAAATGGTTTAATCCTTTGGGAAGACATCAATTAACTCAAACACAGCCGAAATGTTGCGAAAAAATTAACTGAGAGCATAGATATGACTGAGAGCAACACAAAGAGCCCGCCCGAATTAGTGCCGACCCCGAGGAAATCGGAAAATGCAAGGAAAAAAATAAATAAAAAATCGGCTAGGACGTCGGGGCCAAGACGTCGCAGGAGCGTCGGAGCGCGGCAGCGCGGCCGGCGGGGGTGGCGGCACGGGTGGCGGCGCGCTCGAGCGAGTCCCGCGGAGCGACTGACCTGGCGATGCGGGGGCCGCTTTGCGGCAGCTGCTGCGGCGTGGGCGGCTGCGGCGGGCCGCGGCCGCGGCGCGGGGCCATGGGCGGGGCAGCGGCGTCGCGCGCGCGGCTGCGACGAGAACGACGGCGGCGAAGGCGGCGGCGGCGGCGACGGCGGCGAAGGCGGCGGTGGCGGCGGGCGCTCTCCTAGCCCCTAGGCGAGGCGACTCGCCCCGGAGGTGTGGTGCGCGCAGGGACAGCGGTGCTAGCACGTGCTGGTACAATCAATACCGCACCTGCGCCGCCAACACCGCCGCCGCCGCCGGCGCGGAGCCCATCGCGCCTCCCGGTAACCGCCGCCGCCGCCGCCGGCTCCCAGAGCCACGCGCCCTCCGACTCTCACTGCCGCCACCGCCCCCGCGCCGCGGTCAATACCCTTCTTCGCCACCATGAGTAAGCGGTGCGTTAACCAAGCGCTGGCGTACTCTCAGGGGCGATGTTTGCGGAATGCCATCTTAAGGAATACTATTCTAGTATCTCAGGAGTTAAAGTATCTTCAGTGTCATGAATGATAACTTTTTGAGTTAAACGGCTTCCTGTGGCTCTCATAATAAAATAGTAAGTTTATTGGAAACAGGAATTGTAATAATGCATTTTTTGCGTGAATTCACACTACGTACTGTTTCTTATACAATAATGTCCATTGAAGAAAATGGTTCAGCTCACGCAAATATATCTGTATAATACGAATGGTATATAATCGTCTAATACATGTAAAATATACTCGTTTCTTAATGTCTTTTAATTAAAAAAAACGGCGGTTGAAAGTAAGTTAAGTAAGTAATATTTAATTCGTATTATTGTTTTCTGATACCTAAATAGGTATAAATTAATTTAATTGTCTCTTACATACAAGTTCTTCTCAAAGCAGACCCGCTGTTACTGTTTAGGTTTTGTTGGTAAATGAGCGACTTTATTTAAAATAAGTAATATACGAATGTTAATGTACTAGGTTCAAAAAATCACTGTTCACTTACTAGTAATATTGTTTATGATATTATTCCCAATGTATATTTTATCAAAGGGTTTCGGCAATTCGCCACTATTATACATAGTATCTAATTGACGTCTGAGGATTGGATCTCAACATAAACTTCCTAAAAAGTAAACAAAACGATCGGTTCTCCCTAGGATAATTTTATGAACATTATCGCCTAAGAATTTCGTAGTTTCGTGCCTCTTTCACTGTCACCTTATCCTCAATACAGCATTAATATTATTTGTTGTTTACGGCCTTATACGTATTATTCAGAGTAGCCACGGACACTCTGTAATGTCCAGCCTGTCCGGGACTGGAATGTTCTCGGACGGACGTTTTGAAAAATACCACTTTTTCGGTATCAGGGGACCCCAAAATGTGTGTTTTCGCTAAAATCTCGAAATCGATTTTCCGCAGCATGAAATAACTTTCCCTATACTACGTATATTACTCTGTATATGCGTACGTATACGGAAAAGTAAAAAGCAGTCGAATTGTGTAAACTGGCTGCATTTTTATAACTGTGTCGTTCAGTTGTCTCTTCTCTAATAATTGATGTAAAATATCAAAGAAAAGAGATGAGTTGCTTTAAAAAATGTGAATAATTGTTTATTGAGACGAGCAAAAGTATTTTTTAAAGTAAGTAAAAATGTATGAAATTGAATTACATATGTTCTGCTGATCACCTGCTTCCAAAAATATTTAACAGGATAATTAAACATTTGTTACTTCCTTTCTTCTATTTATATCACGAGTGGAACTTAATTGGAAACTGATTGAATCGACTTTGCAGTAATCGATTTGCATCAACACTTCTTTCGTGGTTCCAAAGTTCCTTTAGCAATGGCGTGATAACATGGTTTTCTACATGATAAAACAACACGAAAAATTTTATGACATTTTAATAATGGTGGACGAATTCTTGCTTGACCCGCTGCGTCATCTGATAAGTAATTAAAATGGCAATTTAATTCAAATGTTTTTTGGAAAACAAAAATTAGGTGAGAAAAGAGGAGGAGAGAATTTAAGATGGTGTTTTATGGCGTAGATTATAAGCATTTAATTTCCAGAAATCGTGTTTCAAATTTCAATATAAATATCAAAATTTTCGTAATGTTTCCAATTTTAGAATGAATAATAATCATCCAAAATTTGTTCTTTAACGTTGCTATCAGAGTAAAATAAAATTCCTTCTTTGCATGCTTTTAAAGTTACTTGCCAATCAGTGTACCTTTTCCTGCTTCTTTAATCATAGATCTATTTAATCATAGAATTTTCATTTTTAAATATTATACATGTTTACTCAAAAGTCTGGATGAATTTTGATGAATGTGGACTCATTCTTAAAAGAGTAACTCCCTTTCTATTGCTCTTAATATCATTACTTCTCTTTATTCTTCCGAATACAATTATGTAGATACACGTAAGAGCTGATAAATGAAAGAGGCCTACTGTGATTGTAGTATTCAAACACTACCTACTCAAATTAAGATAGATACATACATGAAATTGTGGAGGTTATTCACATATACGTATGATCTCAATGGACACATTTAATGTATACTTTCAATGTATTCATTTTCACTGTATTTTATAAAAGATTGTTAATTTAAGATAACGTTATAATTTCAAATAAACAAAATTACACGATGCATGTTTTACTGAAATTAATGGTAACAACTACTTGTTACACTAATTCAGCAATGTAATAACATTTTTGATCCATTCGCTTTCATCTAGTCAAACTAGAATAGGATAGTAATTTCTTTCTCGTGACATTATAAAATAGTGGTTGGTTTCCCAGATTTTTGAAATTTTATCGCGTTATTATAAACTACGAATGGAATATTTGGATTTACGAGTAAAATTTCTCGAGCAATAACAATTTAAGTTTTGTTAGATCAATGCATGATTACCTAACGTGACCAAATCAATTCTGCAGTAATTGCTTTACTTGAAGGCACTGTAATTGTATAATTATTGTAAATGGAATATTTGACCAACTTTGTACCTATTTTGCATGATTTAAGACTCCTGCAAGTGCATCGGTTAGCTAAATTATCTTTTATGAAGCTCTCAGGAGTATTCAGACGATAATCTGCAGATGGGATGTCTCTATGTCAAATGGGATTCTGGAAGGAAGACGCCTTTTATGTAAAGAGAATGCTAGTCGATCGACAAGACATGGAGAGAAAGCACGCCAACGAAGAAAAGAACAGGCCATTTGAAAAACATTTTAGTAGCCTAAAATCATGTTAACGGATGGAGACGAAATTATGAGAAGGTATATCAGGTAGGAGGAATAATTTTTGAGCTCCTGGTCCCGATATTTGAACAGGGAGCGAACGCTTACCTAAAAATTTGTTTTGGTTTTGAGAAAATTATTCCGACAGATTCGAATTATTTATTCTTTGTTAATTTGTTTTTTATTTTGAAATATAAATACAGTTATTTTAATTTTAAAGAATGATTTGAAGTATTGCTAGTTCTATCCTAACCAAATCAGAGAAAAGGGATTTTTATTTCCTACTGCAAGATCGTACTTTAACGAGTCGACCTGCTTAGTGAACTGTTACCCAGAAACCCCTGACTGACTTGGTTCAAAGGGTTGGTTTACGTTATACCTCTCAGTATTAACCTTTTCCAGTCAATATTTAATCTTCCACACTTCACCTGTAACAATTACTCGCAGTTGTAACCGTGGAACGTCTCTAGAGACTATACCTGACGAACATTGCGATTATGTGTTTTTTTTTTCAGGGCTTTTTATCCAGCCAACAGCTGGTTACTCTTTACGTCGCGATGGGACGCATATACGACCGTACACTAGAAACCATCACACTTGCGGGCTTCTCTAATCTGTGGTCGCAGAACGCGAGGCCCTCCGCGACAACACATACAAGACAAAGACAAGGGACAAACAACCATGCCTTAGGCGGGCCACGAACTCGCAACCCTTCGGTCCAAAGTACTGAGTCGGCACATGCTCTTAGTCACCTCGCCATCCAGGGTGACGCAAGAGTGGTTATGAAGAAAATATGGGTATCAACGCATCTGAAGGCATGGGAATTGTTGTATCACGTGGCCCAATTTTGTCCGAAACACCACCTCCCCACTTTCTAAAATGGGTAAGTTTTTGCTAGTTTAATGAGCTGTATTATTAATTTATCTTTATTAGAAGTTATTTCATGCGATAAATCGGCATTCCAAGGTGGAATTAGGATAAAAAAGTTTGATATCTACTTGGTGAACAGTTTTTGTTCTCCTTTATTTCTTGAAATTTTGACAAATTCTCTTAGATCTAGAAATATTTGTGGTAATTACAACACTACATTCCTCAGGGATGCACCAAACGTCTTCTCAATTTCCAGTTGTTCCAAATTCCCTTCATTTAACAGCAAAACACCACATGGTCTCCAAGACCTAGTGAGCATAGTCTACATTTCGAAACACGCTTGTCATTAAAATATGTATTTCACGTTTATTTATTTTGTTCGACCTTTGCACTAATTGGAGTTTGGCCGTCGTCGTGTTGCTGGGTCATTCAGAACGGTTATGTCACTCAACCTTGCGGCGAGCACGAGGTCTGGGGACGCGCGTTAGAATGTCAAGCGTCCAATGGTAACCCCGAGGAGCCCCATGCTCCCCTACCCCCTACCCCTACCCCTACCCCTCGCCGCTGCCGCGGGCGGAGAGGCGGCGTTCGCATTCAGTAATTGGAGTGCAGGCTGACATGAACCGTGTCCTCAAGCTGCTGTCTGCTCTTGCATCTTATCCGATCATTCGGAACCAGTTGAAAGAACATTCTTAATGAGGGATACATGTTGTGAAATTTAACGTTTTGTATTTTAAGATACGCCATATTACTTGGATTTTGGTTCACAAGATAGAAAAATTTAATGTGACAAAATTCAATAAAATTTCCTGCGTTCAAAATGTTATTTTTGAAAAATACATCTGAAAATTGTCAAGTATTACAATGGTCATGAGTACGTCGAAAGTTGTAAGGGTAAACTTTGTTTTCATAGTAATAATAATAATAACAATAATAATAATAACAATAATAATAACAATAATTTTAAAATGCATCAATTTTATTGAAAATTGCACATGATGTTTCGGAACTATATTATTACGGCGTAGAAGGTCATGAAGGCATCGAATTGAAGCAATGGATTTCATTATAATCATTATAATTGATTAAAACATTAAAATCCTCGGTATTTAAATTCAAAGTAATTACGTTTTCTGTCTATTAAAATTAATGTATCACATACGTTGTTGTCGACGATTTTAATTTATGAATAAAATATTGA
The DNA here is from genome assembly GCA_031308135.1 of Acheta domesticus. Classification (NCBI taxonomy): domain Eukaryota; kingdom Metazoa; phylum Arthropoda; class Insecta; order Orthoptera; family Gryllidae; genus Acheta; species Acheta domesticus. The sequence continues at coordinate 134,912,640 of JAHLJT010009436.1, read as the reverse complement.
GAAAATTGGGCTTATTCTCCTAAATGAAATGGTAAACGAATTTAAAAGATATAGACAGAATATTAAATTTCAATTTGTTACCTTTCAAGCGCAAATTGTTCATCAAAATTTTCTCAAATTTTTTAGTTTTCTCCGTATAATTTAAAATTTGGTTCCTTAAGATGAAACTGCTGCAATTGTATTATTTCGATACAATTAAAGATTTATTTAATGCATATTTTATTCTCTTTCAGATCATATTTGCAATTTATGCCAGTTTAATTACTTAATTTATCGGAGAAGATTCAAGAAGTCTTTTGGGTCAAACACTGAACTAATTTCAACAAGCATTTCGGATCATGGCTGGAATAAGACATGTTATAGCTATTACACACATACATTTACATACATACAGTCAGTTTCATGGTGTATGGATACGAGTTAAGCCATGAAAATAAGTTTGAAGACATTTAAAAGAGTAAAATGTAAAAATATTTAAAATAGTAAAATGTAAAAACGTTTAAAATAGTAAAATATAATCTTGAATGTTCTATAACCGAGAAACAGTACAGTGTTTATTATGTAAAATAAATCCTTAAGTTTTTGAAATTCTTTTTTATTTTTCGACTCTCAAAATGTTTACCCAAAAAGCGAACCTAATTTTATAAAAAAACGAGTAATTGCCGTTCTACGGAATTGTTTTATATTTGAAGTTTTGACAGACTATAATATGGAATATATTACTGATGAAATGCTAACATATGCATAGAAATATGCCCTCGGTCAATTTTTTCGCAACATTTCGGCTACATTTCAGTTAACATGTTGTCTTTCCAAAGGATTAAAAACATTTTCTTTTGTATATTATGAAATTGTATCTGAATCTTCCTGTGTTATGAAATTGCATCTGAACCTTTCGTTAAGTGAATATATGTATGTTCTATTCCTAGCAACACAGACAAAAAATAATGATTATCAAATACGTTTCGAATAATTTCTAAAAGTCTAATTTGTAAAAACAAGCTTTACCAAATAAAACATCTTTGTTTTATTACTGCCACCATCTCGTAGTTCACCAACAATGTACTTTTCAAATATTCATAGCGGCATTGTTGCGCAAATTTCAATAATTCTTTGCGGATTGTTTGAAAGAAATAATTATATATTAATAATTATAACGAAAACTACGAAACAACGATAACTAAAGCAATGGCCTTCAAAGGCAAGGATCATAAAAGGACAAAAATAGTAATTGAAAACAAAATAATAGATCAAGTGTCAAGTTTTACCTACCTAGGTAACAAAATTTCAATACAGGAAGAGGATTTTGAATCAAAGTTGGCAAACTACAACAAAATCAATGGCTGTATAAAAAGTCACTTCCAACACATGACTACAAAAACAAAACTTAGACTCTATTTATTTATTTATTTATTTATTTACGTCACAAACAGTTTAAAACTGGGTGTAACGAACTATGGGGAGAAGTGAAATTTGTGCACGTTTTCATAATTCTGTGATCTCTATCCTAAACCATATTCTAGTCGAATTTTGAATACAGAAAAAAGAGCGGATTTTTTCAAGTTTTGTTGACAAAAATATTCGCTCCTATACACATCATGCTCATTCGCTCCTATACACTCCACAACATCACTTCCAAACCTACACTTCTCTATGGAAATGAAACTTGGATACTGAAAAAAAGAGACAAACAATCGAAGCAGTCCAAATGAGGTATCTGAGACCAATACTAAAAGTGACAAGGAAAGACAAAATAAATAAATAAATAAATAAGAAAGAAACTAAAAACCAAAAACATAATTGAAGACTTGGTAAAATATCAGAAGAAACTGCAAGAACATGTAAACAGAATGAAAATAAACAGGATACCAAAACAGGTGCCAAAGTACAGACCGAGGGGCATAAGAGACAGAGGCCGGCCAAAGAAGAGATGGGAAGACCAGGAACACCTTCGCAGTGACTAGGGGGCTACTGGTAGAATAGGAACAGGCCATTAGGTCTATACCTAAATAGTTCATGATGATGATGATAATTTTAATTATATATTAATAATAAAATATTATTTTTGTTCGATATATAAATCTCGTCAAATCCTATTTGCTTTATAATCGTCCTAAATACAAAGAAGAACATTCTTAATTTTTAAGCCAAGACAGCCTATTATTTTACATTTCATAAAATTTTATGGATTTGAAGTAATGCATTTTCTTTATTTATTCTCTATATTTCAGGATCCTAAAACAGGTTACCAAACAAAATATTAGCACTGTTTTAAAATTATCTTAGGTTTAAAATCGTTTTAGGTTAAAGTTCTCTTAGGGAGCGGGCGACTAATTTCTCCACAAATACACATATTTTGGAAAAATTTAACATGATTTTATTTGAAGATCTGGATTTGATGAGCATATTTCATTAAGAAAAACAATTGTATCTACACAATTGTTGTGGGAAGAGGCCGAAATTTTTTTTTTAAGTTTTGCAATATCAGGCATTTCAATGAACATGAAACCTGCACCATTCTCTTAAGCTTCCTTTATTCTATCTAAGGTCCCAATTTGATAAAAAAATGTTGTGCGGTTTTAAGAAAAGTGGTTTAAAGAAAATAAAATTGTGTTTGACACAATATTTCGCAAAAAATATTCTTTTTTGTTTGAAAAATTGAACATGACCTTATTTAAAGATCTGTTTTTTTTAACACATTTCGTTAAGAAACTAGTGGTGCTACAGAATGGCACAGACTTTCCCGTATTAGTTTTCTATTTTCTTGGGTCCTCGCTAGCCACTCGGAATTGCCACATACTCTTTCTTGCCAGCTACCATCTATCATCTCCAAAAGTACATTTTTTTGTCATTTTCTTCATTTTTCGGTTTCCTATAGGTAGAACAGAAACATTAATTTTAGAATATTAAAGAACACAAAAACTTAGCCATAAATGGCAATTTTCTTTTAAAAATTATGTGCCGTTTAATAGAAAATGGCGCTCTAGCACTACTAAAAATGCGAAATTTGAAGCTCATTTTCACAGAAAATTTTTGAGTTTTCAAAATACTTTATTTGAAGTTATTTGAAGCACTTACACTCACAAATATAATAATCTTTACAAATTGCGGATAATGTGCATATTAAAGATGTGAGAGATCTTAAAAAAAATTACATTTATATAATTTTTGAAAAAACAAAAAAAAAACTCAAAATAAACTTAACGTTATACTAAAGAGAATAATTAGCACTATCCGTTACAAAAGTTTCAAGAAAAAAATTGCAGCCATATACGAGAAAATGGCGTTTGAGCATTTCTGAAAAAGCCGAAATTTAAGCTACTTTTCACAGAAAACGGTTGTGTTTTCGAGAAACTTAACTTGACATTATTTAAAGCATATATACTCGTAAATATAATAATGTGAAAAAATCGCCGATAGTGGAAATATTAACGACATGAGACACAAGTAAAAAAATTTACATTTTTGTAATTTTTGAAAAAACCAACTGAAGGACCAATATGGCTTTTATGTCATTGATAGAGTACATTTAACACTCTCTCTACCAAAAGTTTAAAGAAAAAATATGGAGCCGTTTTTGAGAAAATCTTGTTTTTGTCATTTTTTAAAATTGTACATATTACACGCAATATTGCACGAAAACTACCAAAATTTTGAGAAACATTTACATGACCTTTATGAAAGAACTCAATATGCAGAACAAATTTTATTTGAAGATAAAATCTCTATCTTCAAATTTGTAGTTGGAGAAAGACGCCGAAAAAAAGTCAAACTTTCACAATTTTCGAAAATTCAGAGCTGTACGTGAAAATCGGACCTATGCCATGTTAAAAAGTGTATTTTACTCTATTCATACAAGAAATTTAAAGAAAAAATTTGGAGCCGTTTTTGAGAAAATTTTGAAAATCCCCGGGGGCTTGATATAAAGTCCCCCCAAATTTTGAAGAATCTTTTTCAAAATCTCAAAGCTTCGAGTAGTATCAGATCGACCGGGGAATATCCATTTTGGAAGAAATCGTACGTATGGTTTAGGTGCTAGCAGTGTTCACAGACGGACAGACAGACGGACGGACGGACAGACGGACGTTTTCCTTTCAATTGGGTTTTCGGTATCAAGGACCTAGAAAACAGGGTTTCTGGCTACAGCACTTGTTAGGGGATTTTTTTCTTAATTTAGCAACTGGTTTTATCCACTTATTCGTTTTCACGGCCCGGCAATTAATTTTTTTCTGCTGAAAATTGGCCATTTTTTCGCTCAGTATTACATAACTTTCCCTATACTACGTATATCACTCCATGTATACGTACGTATACGGGAAAGTAAAAATGTATCTTAATAATTGTAGTTGTAGGAAGACGCTGAAAAAATGTTAAATTTGATCAATTTTCAAAAAATCAGAGTTTTCAACCAACATGAGACCTGTGCTATTCTCTTAAACGACTTTCAGACTATCCAACAACAAAATTTAGTCAAAAATATTGACGTCATTTTTCTGAAAATTTGAAAATGTCCCCGGAGCTTCATGTGAAGTACCCCTCAAAATTAAAATATCAGCTTCAAATTCCAAGGGTCTCCATATCAGCCAGATTGATCGGGGAATATCAATTTTGGAGAAAATCGGCTGAACGGTTTAGTCGCTTGTTCACAGACGGACAAATGTTTTGCCGTCAATTGATTTTTCCGTATCAAGGAGCCATAAAACATGGATTCTGGCTGCACTACGTGTTAGAGATTTTTTCTAAATTTAGCAACTGGATTTATCGACTTTTTTGTTACTAAGTCCCTGTAATAATAGTTTTTATGCCAAAAATTCATCGTTTGTTCGCTTCTGAAGCACTTCTGAGTTCCTTCTGTAGCGCGAGAAAGTAAAAATGCCATAGCGTTTTATGCAATTTAGCTTACAAAAACTTACGTAAATTAGTTTTATTTAATTAAGAAAGAACTTGTAAAATTTTAAGCAAAAAGTTAATAATATTTACAAATAGACCAAAGAAATTGCTCTTGAATTTTTTAAAGTTAATTCTCAAGAATAGTGAGTGAGTGTGTCAAATACTAGATCATTAGTTCCATAAGAACATATTATATCCCAGTAGGTGTCGTGTGAATTTGTAGTTTAAACATGAGATCCGGTTCGACCTAAACGCCATCTTGTTGAATCCCAATCGGGGTATGGCGATATAATCTCCATGAATCTATGGTTGCCCAGCAATGCACGTTGCTTTGCAACCTACCTTGTTGATAAGTATAACTTGTTTTACTGACAGTATCGTAGACATGTGTATTTCAATATATGAATATAATTTCTTCATTGAAACACTTACTTATTTCAACTTTGCTAATACATCTTACCTTTTCCCCCTCGAGGAATCTCCCCCAGTTAGGCACCGCGACAGTTAGGTCGAGCTCTAAGCCACCGAATGGTCTCCTGAGGGGTGAGGTAGCGAAGTGCACGAAGTGAGGTGCGCGCGTGTGTGTATGCGTGCTTGCATGTCAAAATAGAGGCAGGAGCAGGAATGAGAAAGGAATGATCGAGCGCAATCCGTGACCTTCCGTGATGCTCCGACTGCTCCGACGTTCGATTGGTATTGATCGGAGAAACCATGGAAAACTATCGATTAGAGCTGTCAGCCACTAGACAGAGGTTGAATTTTACCCAGCTGTCTAGCTAGTGTCGAAAATCAGTCACCGTCGGGACTCGAACACAATGTTCTCTGGATGAACGATGCTGAAGAGGTGGCTACGTTATCGCTAATCTGTCTTGCCCTGCCAGGTAGTGAACTCTTAATCCGAACTCTGAGGGTTAATAAAAACTATTTGAAATTCCAGTTCCACAAGAGACGCCTTTTTAAAAATATTTCAATTCGAAACAATAATATTAAATCATACTAAATTAAGTTTTCGTTTAATTTGTACACAAGGATGTTGTTTCACTCGTCTCTAGTATTCCCCTCCCTCGGATGTTCCAGACAACCTCAACAAATCTCTTAAACTTTCAATCTTTGGTGATTTGAATGAACACATGGGCGGGAACCCCCTCGGAGGAAAGAAGAAATGCAAGTTCTGCTGCACTTGAGCAGTTGCATTTCATTTCAACAGGAGAAATGAAGATAAAAATAAATTTGTCTTTTAGAATTTTGGACGCTATGGCTGAGGAGCGTTTATTGTTTTAGTTTATGTAAAGGAAGTTACTGAAGAGAATAGGAGCTTTGTAAGGAGCGAAGAAAGGAAAAGACAATTCACAACCTCAACGAAGATAAATTGGCGTAATTTGCCAGTTGCCATTATTGAAAAGTAAGTATCAATTCGATATGTTATATTTTGTGTCGCATAAAATAAATTCATGTGTACATATTGAATGATAACCAAATTAGCCAAAAGAATGGACCATTAACGGATACGTATTTGTAGTTATGGTTGTGATTATTCAGATTATTCAATATTAATGTTATTTATGTAGATACGTTGCTTCATTTCAGAACTGAATAACATTTTTGGGTGCGCCATACTGTTTATCAACCTATAGTTACATAGCAACATTTATTATATCGGATATAATAATAAACCCCACAATACTCCGAATACGTAAGCAAGGTACATGTAAAGGCGATCGGATGACAAACAATAATTTTTTCACATGACTGGATTTATAAAAATTTAGCTTTTCTTCTGACAAAAATTACCAAATGAGAATTGTTAGTAAGTTGTCTTGACCTTTCCACTTCAACATTGCTTTGTGTCATTTTATATCTTCTAATATATAACTAGTGGTACTACAGAATAGCACAGACTTTCCATTATTTGTTTTCTATTTCCTTTGGCTTTCTCGGCTAGCCATTCGGACCTGCCACATACCAGCCAGCTGCCATCTATCGCCGTACATTTTTTGACGTATTCTTAATTTGTCGGTTGAAATGCTAACATATGGATAGATAAGTGACCTTTCGTTCGGTGAATATATGTATGTTCTATACCTTGCAACACGGACAAAAATAATGATTATCAAATAGGTTTTGAATAATTTCTAAAAGTCTAATTTGTAAACTCAAACTCTTAAAAATAAAACATTTTTATCTTATTACTGCCACTATCTCATAGTTCACCAACAATGTAGTTTTCAAATATCCCTTGCGCAAATTTCCATAGAGCTTTGCGGATTGCTTAAGAAATACTGCATACATTGAGAATACAAATTGTAAATTGTAAATTTAACAAACATTTTTTATAAATTATTATAAAATACAATTTTTCTTCGATGTATTAATTTCGTCGAATCCTATTTGCTTTATAATCGTTCTAAATATAAAGAATAACATTGGGCGACTAATTTTGACGTCCAATTACTTCACAAATACGCATATTTTGGAAAAATGAAACATGATCTTATTTGAAGATCGTTTCTTGTTGATCATATTTCAAACCCCCTAAAATTAAAATATCGGTTTCAAATTCAAAGGGCCACGAGATCAGTCAGATCGATCGGGGAATATCAATTTTCGAGAAAATCGGCTGAACTGTTCAGTCTTTAGCGTTGTTCACACACGGACGGAAGGACAGACAGACAGACAGATGCAGACACGTTTTGCCATCAATCGATTTTTCGGCATTAAGGACCCAGAAAACTGGTATTCTGACTGCACCACGTGTTAGGGGATTTTTTTCTTAATTTGGAAACAGGATTTATCCACTTTTTTGTAATCAGGGCCCGGCAATGAATTTTTTTCTGCCCAAAACCCGCCGTTTTTTTGTACTTTCCCTATACTACGTACATACTCCGTATATACGAACGTATACGGGAAAGTAAAAATTAATGTTTTTTTGCGCGTGCTTAATGCGCTGCCATACCGTTTATCCGATTGCGATGAAACTTTGTCAACTTATTGCTTGCGCTTGCGGGAAGAATATAGTCATAGTACAATAATTTAACTACACTACATGGCGCTGCAGCACAAGATCGCGCTTTAGTTAAAATGCAAAGTTAACTACAATTAACAATACATCTGAACTTCATTGTTGCTGGGCATTGCTGTCTGACGTGGGGCGACGTCGAGGAGCACAGAAGGAGCGGGCGGCTTAAGTTGATGAAAGAAGAGGGAAAAAGACCAAGGAAAAATGGGAAAGATGTAAAAGATAAAGGGAAAAAGAGATAGGGAAAAAGAGGGGAAATAGAAAGGGGAATTGAAAGAGAGGGAGAAAAAGAGAGGAAAAAGAGAGGGGAAAAGAGAGAGGGAAAAGAGAGATAGAGGGACAAGAGAGACAGGGAAAAAGACAGTGTGAGGAAAAAGACAGGGAGAAAAGGGAGAGATGAAAGAGAGAGAGGGGGAAAAGAGTGTGGAAAGAAAGAGGAAGGGGAAATGAGAGAGGGAGAAAAAACCTTCATAAAAGCTAATACTCACCTGTAAAGTGGAAATACCACTAATCTCGTTAAATATTTTTTTTAAATTTAATGTTTAGTCACATTGCAAACAATGGGTATGTTTGTCAACTCAGAATTTGTGACTTCATTGAATTCCTATTCTACTCTTCTTTTGAAATTATAATAGACAACCTATATTCTACTTGTTTCTTTTGATTAACTACGTTCCGTGTATGATATGTTACTTCGTATACTTTCCCTTGTCACTATTATATGAATTTATTCTAGAGCGTACGGTCTCAGATCCACCATTGTCGCTGACTCTGCTGTGGCTCTAACCGGGTGGTTCAAAGGTTCGGGTTCCGAAGGTCGGGGATTTTTCGACAGTAGCTATGTAGCTGGATCGAGTTCAGCTGTTGTTTGGAGGAGAATTCTAGGTGACCGTTTCTCGGATTGGTAGTTTTTCATAGCTTCGTTGATTAGTACCAGACGAATACCAGAGCAACACCTTAACAAAAGGGTCCCGTATCTTTCCTTCTTCCTTACCCTAGTCTGTCCTTTTATACACACATACACACTTATTGTTTAATTCACCTTAAAGTGAGAACTAAAATTAAACTTCTGAAAAATGTTACTGTCGCATGGACATCTGTACTGCAAAGCGTCATAGGGTATTTTTATTTCTTTTAGTGTTGGCAATTGTTGTTGACAACATTACCAGAATTACCCGATATATATCGTAATAATGCGAATAGTAACATGTTTTTGATTTACGTTTGCAATAAAAAAATGACAACTTCCGTAGATACCGCCAACATTTCAACCGTGCATCTACATTGTAATCGTTAGTCATTATTTCGAATGACTTGCGTTATTATTTCCATAATTTAACATTTTTTTTATTTTAGTTATTTCACGTCTTGTAGTGCTTTCAGTGAAAATCTTCATTATTACATTACCATACGTCCCTCAGCTACTATTTAGTCTGTTGATCAGTTATTTGGTTTTGATATTTCAGTTTAAGGTTCGATAAATTTATTCTTTTATTTTACAGGATATTAATTTATTACTTGCTGTGTTTCATTATTCTGAGTTATTTAAAATTATAAATGGCTCAACCTAGGACACATGGACTTGTTCTGAAGTAAAAATCATGAATTCAAAATTAGCTTCAATGGAAATAAACATTGTCGATTATGGAAAGAATTAATGGATGAAGGAACTCGTGAAACTCACATATTTGTTACATCATGGGTAGCAAAATTATTGAAGGTTTGTGAATTCCATTTGTGCTACCAGCTCTATATTTTTAAACTGTTTGTAAGAGAACTTTCCATAATTCGAGATTAATTGTCGCTAATGATCATTAACATAAAATTGTAATAAATATAATTATATTTTATAAAGTTATTATGTGTTTATAGGTGAATGTGATCTCAATTGTTTGTAATGATCAGTTGCAATATCATGAGCATGTGTAAAAAATAAAGCAAAATCATCTCAGCTCACTTGAAGAGAAAGTTCTCTGTCACTGGAATTGACACATTTGCTAAGAATGCCAGTGCAATAAAAAAACTGGCAAAGTTTAAGATCAGGTTATTCATAGAAATTTCTAACAATTTCTTTATTGTTTATACTATTTGATACCTTATGAAACCAGAAGCTATAATTTATAATATAATGATTATACTCTTCGTCTCTGATTGTCAAATGATTTAAGGATTACTTATTGAAAATTCCATAACAATTAGTATGCAACATTTCCTTGCTTATCTGCTATTCTTATCAGCGTAGCAAGACTGGGCTAAAGTGATTTAATAAGTAATCTGTACTGCTTGTTTGTCTATTAGAACTTACTTCAAATACATGCCTAATGGAAAAGAGTTGAAGTTGATTTTCAGAGTTCTAATTACTTAAATCAATGTATTTATTATATGATTGCATGCAACTACAGTTGTGAAAAGCAATGTTACTATAAAAACATTATTAAACGACCTTTTCATGAGGATAGTATTTTTCTAGTCTCAATTGATTCAATAAACTTTTTTCAAGTATAGTTCTTCTAGTTACTATAAGTCTCCAAATGACACATCGATACGTTTATGTTAGAAGAAATATTTACATCTCGTTGCTAATATTACTCATTTTATTAAAATTCTTCCATTATTTTGTTTCTTATACTTTCAGATGTTATTAACACGAGAAATTCTAATACATTGTTAAGATTAACATTTTAAATGTGTAATTAACACTGTAGAGATCACTTTTATGGCCATATGGTTTTTCGCACAAAACACTTGTCAATTCCATAACTCGAAAACGAAGTCTTCTCTCAATTAGTAGTGCACTCACTTCACGCTCGTCACGGATTTCACTCTAACGAAAGACGATACAGAAGGATTATCACATAACAAAAAAGGCTTCCATCGCAAAATCTGACCCTGACAGACGAGGACAACAATCAGCTGTATGAATTCTATCAACGGGAGGGCGGTCGGATTCATAGTTTCAAAAGTTGGTTGTTCTGACCTGGAAGTAGGTTCAGACGTCACATTGTTTATTTAGTACGTACTTTAAGGTGACGTGAACTTCATACATGCAATACACCATCACACAAGCCGGGAGACCAGTTAGAGCTTGTCCCGACTGAGGCTGGACCACGCTGGGGAGAGAACCTGTAGAGGGAAGTCCTTCGCAAGCCGAATTGTAGGTCGCGCCACATCTCATCACCAAGAGGGGAAGAACTCTGCCACCGTCCGCGATACAATATTCTGTACACTAACGGGACTAATGACCATAACAGTTCTCATGCCCGGAAACCTCAATCAATCAATAAATCATTATTATATCTAGAAAATGACGCATACTTACAAAGAATTCGGATATGAGAGTTCAACGTATTTCATTACCAACCTGGGAAAATACCGAAAATTCTTTCCATTACACAATGGGTCTCGCCTATCGGCCACGTCATGAAAATCTCCCGTCTAGTCATGGAAACATCCACTTTCTTGCCTTGTGATGTAAATTACTATTACTTTGAATTAAGTTGCGTACGTTAAGTTACTTACGTTAAGTTACTTTGAGTCATACTACGTTCACTGGTTTTCTAATAATGTAGTAATCATACTTCTATCATTTTTATTTCTCGTCAGTCTGAAAATGGGCACTAATGAGTATGTTTACCATTAGTCAAAGTTGTACATTTTGGCCACATTGTGATTACAACGTTCAGCTGTACATACTCTTTGAAAATTTATATTTTTAATTCTTGGCGATTAATAAATGTTCCACCATTAGTCAAAGATTTCGTGAATTTTGGCCACAACATGCAATTGCAGACTTCAGTTATGTGTGCTTCTGTGAATTGAGATATTTTAGGTCGTGTTGCAATGTTCTAAGACACAATAAAAAATATTTTGTCATTTTTTCGCGAAACAATTGCGTTTGAATAAGGCGCCGAGAAAATATTTTAAAATGTTTTTTGAAAGTTTAAGCTATTTTTATTTTTCACTATCTTCAATTAGAAAGGAAAATGTTACGTTGACGACAAAAAAATGAAAAAAACATTTATTTCTCTGTAGATGGGTGGGGGTGATGGAAGGGGGGCGAAGAAACCTTTCAGTTATTTTTAAGTTAGAGTCTTAGTTTAACTACCGATATGTTATTTGATTGTGGGGCACATTTTACCATCTTATCCGGGGGTACCCTTTGCAGCAAATACAAACCATTTTGATTTGACATTTTGACTAATGGTATTAGTGACTGAGTAGAAGCACGCATTTTTTAAATGACAAATTAATAATTTCTATGCATTTTTTACATTTTTCAAAATTTTTTACTTCGCTGTAAACATACAATGACGGTATTACGTTATTCACGGCCAAAGACAATCTAAGATGTTTTAAACTGAATAATTTTAAACCAGTGTTGTTACTAAGGAATTCTGTGAGATTTGTATGCATGACTCTCTGTAAAACTATTAGGATTGAAAATGAAATAAAATGTTGGAATAGTTTGAATCCATCCTCGCACATGATTAGTCCTCTCAATTTTATTAGTTTTTTAAAAATTATTTCCTAATTTGTAATTAATGTCGAACAAGGCACAGGTGTGTAACTTCTTTCCCTATTTACAATGCTCAGTAAACGGAATACCAAGGAAGTGGTGAATTAAAAACACCTCTCATTGAACATCGAACACAATTACACGGAGAAACGATGTCAAACGCAAAGACGCGCGATGGAACGAGAAAATTCCGAACGCCGCCGCAAGAACGCCGCGCAGCGGGGAAGCACACGGACGCTCCGTGACCCAGTGACTAATTTCCGTGAACGACAGACGACGGACGCCTTGCCCTCGCGCCCGCAGCGCCGGCGCAGATGTGGGTGATGTCGCGCATTATCGCTGGAATCCCGTGAACTTCAGTCTGCACCCAGCGAGCTCCGAGAACACGCGCTCCGTCACGTATCGGCGACGTGACCAGGCGCCCGTCGCGTCGCCGCTCCTCATGACCGGAATGCCGCCGCCGCCACCGCGCCGTCACCCGGCGCTCTTGGCAGAGGGTCGCCCCCGTGATGCAATGGGTTACTTCGCGGCGCAAAAAGCTCCGGGTCCCGCGGGTATCGCCCCGTATCGTTATCACCATCTCAATTCTTCTCCAATTATGCTTTAATTATATACATTCTCTGAGGCTTGCACGAGGAGGAGTCAATAATTAGCGTAAAATGATTTGAAAAATTGCACTGTCTGTTGAATTTGTTGTCAGAAGGTAGGCACAACAAAGTTTGCGACTTGAGTTATAAAAAAATATTTATATTTTTTTAAATATTTTGTATTTCCGAGATTGTGACGGAAACTCAAGTTTTCAGGGCCCCTAAATACAGACATTAGTAGTGCCTCAACAGCACTTTCACGCATTCTTTCAAATTTTTGGAATTTTCGAAAATACAGACTGTAAATTCAACGAAAGTAAGATATGCGTCATTTTTAATGCGTTCTTCACTTTATCGCAGGAAAAAAATAAATAAGAAGTTTGTAGCCGTTTTTGGCAAAATGTTTTTTTCGAAATCGCAATAACATCACGTAGAAATAATGCGAAAATTGCTCGTTTAAAAAAACATTTACATACATTTTTAAGAATCTGACATTTTAGAATAGATTTCATTTAAGACAAAAAATCTTCAATATTATAGTTTTGCAATGACAATTTTTGCAATTTTCGCAAATACAGTTAACGCAAAATGAGACCAGCAAAACGTTTTTTTACCATCCTTTGGTACATAAAAGAAGAAAATGTAAAGAAAACAGTTTGAGAAAATAATTGCTTCAAAATTGCCTCTTTTACGCAAAATTACGCGAAAAAAACTCGTATTTTCAAAAACTAGTGAATGATCTAATTTCAAGACCTTTGAAGAACACATTTCATTAAGGAAAAATTCTCAGACTTCAACATTGCAGCTAGGCATAGGAAGACGCCGAAAAGTTTTGAAACTTTTGCTATTTTCGAAAATTCAGAGATTTTCACAAAAATGAGACTTGCGTTATTCTTGTAATCGTCCTTTACGCTATCCGAAGTCAATGTTTAATCAATAAATTTTGAGCCTTTTTCAGAAAATGTTGAAAATGTTTTAGGCTTCAGGTAAAGTACCTTCCAAAATCGAAATATCCATTTCAAACTCGTAGGGCAATATTACAGAGTTTTTTCCGATCGATTGGGAAGGATCAATTTTGGAGAAAATCGTCTGAACGGTTTAGAGGCAAGCGTTGACCACTAACAGTCGGGCAGAGAGAAGTTTGTCGTCAATAGCCTTTTTCGGTTTCCACAAAACTTGGAATCTGACTAAATAAAGTGTTATAGGAAGTTATTTATCTTCTCTCTCTCTCTCTCTCTCTCTCTCTCTCTCTATATATATATATATATATATATATATATATATATATATATAGATATAGATAAACTACGACACCGTGCGACCGATCTCCATGTAAGTTGGCCCTTTTTACGTTTTTCCACTCAGAAGGTTTATGTGCTGTTAATTCTGTTGTAATTCCAGTACATGGCGTTGCAGAACAAAACTAACTACGACAAATGCAACCGGCAACACAATCGGTAGGATTTTGAATCTATATCGTTAAATAACTCCTAAGCGATGCGTTTTAGGGCCTTAAAAACCTCAAATTTTGAGGTCTCTGCTCTCAAAGAAACTTTTCTCACACCGTAATCAACAGGATGAGCTCTTCTTGAACATTCTATTACATTTTTGCTGGTCCGGCGCTTCTCGATATTACCTCACATGCTCAGAGACGTGTAGAATCTGCAATTGAGTGTGAATGAGAGGGACACAGAGCGGCAGAGACAGAGACAGACAGACAGGGACAGGGTGAAGGAGGAAGGTGAGATAGAAAGGGTGATGGGAGGGGAAAGAAGGAGTTGAAGGGCAGAACGTTTTTCCTAGTGTACTATAGAACGAACTAGATTTATCTTCGTTTTCGTTATCGTAATAAGTTTATTCTGTTGAAAAATTGCCAATTCGCCGCGCGATTACAATTTATCTTTGTACGTAGTAAGGCGAGAAAGTAAAAGTGTTTATTTTTCCTATGAAAGCTCGCTCCGTTTGTCCTGCCGCGTCCCTCCGTTCGAACAGCCTGGGCTGTTCGTGAAAAACACAAGCACGGAAACAGTATGCATGATTTTCTACAAAATCAATATTTTGCGATAGATCTGGCTGATCTCGAGAATCGGCTATTTTTTAAAAAAAATATTATTTTATTTTAAGGTCGCATCAACATCTAGGTCATTAATGACCACAATTGGATTTAACCGTGTGGTAACTGTAAAGATGACATGATATGGTGATAATAGGGGGTGAGAGGACAAACAAATACTGCCATGCCGGAGGCGGGACTCGAATCCGCGATCCTTCGGTCCGAGATTGCTACGAAATTGGTGTCTTAGCGATCTCGGCCACCGGATTGGCACTGCCAATTTTTAACTGATCATTGAATTCTCGGAGTATTTAGGATGAATTCCCTAGGCCATTTCCAAATTTTCTCAAAAATGTTTCTTTTGTTTTTGCTCGGATTGAACAAGTTCGTATACAACTATTGTGTAGATTTGATTTTAATTAAAAAATCTAAATTCTCCAAAATTTGAAGAATTTAGAAGATTAGTTTGAAAATCGAAGGACTACAATTTCAACCAGATCGATTTGGGAATATCCAAGTCGTGTTAGATACTTACAAAAGTATTTATGTTTAAAAAAGCGGGCCCTTTTTCTGCAGATTGCAGCATTTCTCTAAGCGGAGTATGTGTATGGGAAAAGAGAGTGGAAGAGAAAAAGTAAATTATATTGTACAAAGCTTTTACACGAATTCAGTTGAATCAAATGCTTTTCTTTTGCCGTTGATAAGTTACACAAAGAAAAATGAAACTTTTTTATAGATACCCTTTTTCCTCTTTCCCTGACCGTGTCCAGTGATAATACACATTGGTTACTCAATAATGTACAAATAGTTCTTAAAATATGAAACACATTCATTATGACTTAGATGGAACGTGTTTACTAAAATTGATAAAGATGTATTATAATAAACAACATGCAATACTATTAACTTCAGAACTGATATACTGGTAAGGTGGTGTTTTTGCATCGCAGCGAGTTTGTGGCTGAGGTTAACTGGGGTGATGGCATATAAACCCATTTATCCATTAGATATCTAATTAATAAAAACGTTGGTAGAGGTGCTATCAGACAGTATTATTTATTTCAGATCTCTCGTGGCTCTGTTTGAATTCTGAACATTACGACAGACCATGGAAACCAATATTGGATGTTATATTGGAGGAAATTCAATTTTAAGTTTTAATATTTGCTGAATTGATTGTTTAGTTTGCAATTGTTGTTGTTCCGTTTTTGTGAGGAATAATTTTAGAAGTTAAGAAACAGATCTCTGTCAATAGAAGTTACTTTTAATAGCACTAAAACAACAAAAAGTACGCATAATAAGACTGATGTTCAATTGGGTTCAATTACCAAAGTCATACAAAAAAAGAAAACTCCTACAAGTAGTCCTTGGAAAAGGCACAATGGTTCTTACATATCACGATTCTTTCTAGAGTTCATAATGTTTTGAAAAACGTAGATCACATTCACGATATATTATGTTTTTCTGTTCTTGACATCTTAAATAGGCAAACTCGTAAGCTTGAATGCTTTCAACGTTTACTTTAGATGGTTTGATATTTTTAGTCTGTTTCATATTATCAGACCTGTATATTACGTGCACAATATATTGGCTTTGTGCGTAAGTGGAAGTGGTAGTTAGAATTTATTGTACTTTTATATTGTTCTTTATTACTTCTTATACTATATTGTATTTTAACTTACTAATTATGTTAACTTATATAATATTGTCCTTTTCGGGTATTAAAATTGATTTTATATTTATGCTAATGTATTCTAAATGTAGCATTATTATTATGTATCGTTTGTGAAATAATTTTACTCTTTCCGCACAATAATTCTTCCTTCTCTTCTTCGCCTCTTCTTCCTCTCGCTTTTCCTTAGAATTTCTCCATTTTTCTTTTTTTTGACACCTTCTTCTGAACATCTTTTCTCTTTCGTTACCATGAATATCATATTCTGCACTATTAATGTTCGGTCCTAAGCCGCCATCACGATTGCGAATTTTCTGGGTTTACTCAACTGGTTAAAGCTATGTTGGGATGATTCCTAGTTTTACGCTTCTAGTCGTAAATGTGCAGCTTTCCTCCTTAAGTGTTACAATTCTGTGTATATGTATATTCAAATGGGTGGGCGGAAGAGCAGGACCTACAGCCAGCACTTTTTACTTGTACAAACCATAACATTCACGAGGAATGCTTTTTTACCCTTTCCGATCAATTCCAATTTTAACATAAAATTTGAAAGAATGTTTTCGACGCCATTCTTTACGCAACTCTTCACTTTACTGATTATGTCTTTTTTCACAGACATAAATCAGAACTTTGTAGGACAAAATTTTGAATATTCAAAAATTTAAGAAAAAACGTTTCTTTTCACTAAAAATAGAATGAAGTATTTTTAGGACTTCTCAAAGGTCGCCTTATTTTTACCCCTTGAAGGGTATCTCTGTAAAAGATCGAAAAAAGTTCCCTAAAATTAAGTGAAACAAGTAAGTAAACTATCTACTAAACATTTTTTGATACTTTATCGGCACCAAATTCAAATGGATTTTTTTGAAAAAACTAAAAATTCTACTATCTTAGTAAAGCAAAAAAGAGCAAAAAATCAAAACTTCCTCTGAAAACAGCAAAACAGCAATAAGCACTCAAAAGTTGGTTTGAAAATATGCTTTCTAGGCAAAAATGTGCATCATACAAGCATAGAAACACTCCATACATGTTTAAATTATTTATTATTTACAAAAGAAATTAATATATTTGTTCAGAAAGAAAAATTAACATAAAAATAAGATTTTGATAGGTTTCTTAGCCCCCTGCCACCACCTTCACCCCTCTACAACCAAAAATTGATTTTAAATTTAATTTTTCGTCAACTTAACATTAACTTTTCTAATTGAAAAAGTATGAAAATAAGAAAATATTCTATAAAACATTTTTTGATACTTTCTCGGCACCAAATTCAAATGGATTTTTTTGAAAAAACTAAAAATTCTACTGTCTTAGTAAAGCAAAAAAGAGCAATAAAATCAAAACTTCCTCTGAAAACAGTTGTGAATTTTTTAATTGATGGGGTGTGTTTAAAAAAATAAGAACTAATTTTACCCTTTTCCGCCTTTGGAACCACTTATGAAATTAAATAAACTTTAAAATGAATTAAACAGTTCTGTAAATTTATTCCATTATTTATTATACTGGCAAGGAAATGTCGAAACTTCGAAAATAAGCTCTTAAGACAGTTTTAAGAATATTTTGTCCAATAAACTACATGGATATTCCCAATGGATGAGCCGCAATAAGCACTCAAAAGTTGGTTTGAAAATATGCTTTCTAGGCAAAAATGTGCATTATAGAAGCATAGAAACACTCTATAAATGTTTAAATTATATATTATTTACAAAAGAAATTAATATATTTGTTCAGAAAGAAAAATTAACCGAGAAATAAAAAAGCAGTCAAATTCTGTAAATTGGATGGGTAAAATAAAAAATCCTTTTTATTTCTGGGTTAATTTTTCTTTGTGGTCAAGTACATTCATTTCTTTTGTAAATAATAAACAATTTCCATATTTCTGGAGTGTTTCTATGCTTCTGGAATGCAAATTTTTGCCTAAAAAGCATATTTTCAAATCAACATTTGAGTGCCTCAGTCATTCGGAATATCCATGTAGTAGAACTTAACGTCGAAGTTTCGACGTTTCCTCCCCGGACATCCGTACATGGTTGTAACACCCAGTAAATTTTGACCTAGCAATTTAGGTAGAAATTATATTCTTTAAGCCTTATATTGTAATTCTAATCCTGCGCTAAGGAAATATAGTTTTTGGTACCTTATAAGAAACCACTTTCAACCTGTAAGTGTGTTACTGGTGGGAAGAGAAGTACACCCTCAGTCTTAAATCCGACAGATTTTAGACAAAAAATGGAAGTGTGCAGACTATGTCATTATTGCAACCCACATTGTAATCGCCAAAAATTGGAAACGATGCGTCTTAGATCTTTTAAACCAGATTTGCTAGTCCCGTTGGGACTTTTGACGACAGGTGAGGTCCGACAGATCAAGAGTTTTGGGGACGGGTAGGGAACATGTGGGAATAGATGAGGAAATGATGAGCATCATTTCGGAGGACAATAGGATGGAGGGATGTGAGTGGGTATATGTGGGGAAATGAAGGGCGACAAGTTGAATCCGGTTTAAGTTCTTAGGTAGAATTCTACCATATGAGACCTTTTTCAGTCCCGTAGCCTCTGCAAATTGCTGCAGATGTCATTCCGCCCAAACAGCGCGGCAGGAAAGTCTCTCCGAAGTGATATCTTGCTGGTGAAATTGCTTGCAACAGAAATTATGTTTATTGCAATTTAAAAAGGTAAATTGCGTACTCACCACAATCATATCAGATGCTGGAAGTGTTGTCCCCTTCACTTGTTTCCCAGTGATCTGGTTGCTACCAACATTTATACAATTTTTAATAGGAGCCCCTGATTCGGTTCGGTGCGGAGAGACTTTCCTGTCGCATACGAAGTAAGAAGTGAATTTGATAAGAGTTGAAACAAAAATAAAATCCCATGTTGACAAATGAAAAAGTCAATA
Organism: Acheta domesticus; assembly: GCA_031308135.1. NCBI lineage: Eukaryota > Metazoa > Arthropoda > Insecta > Orthoptera > Gryllidae > Acheta > Acheta domesticus. Next base: position 134,893,011 of record JAHLJT010009436.1, on the reverse strand, counting down.
AATACTATTTCACTTCAATAGGATTTTGTGAACTGTTGTGTTTTTGAAGAAATTATTCTAAAAAATTGGGACATAGGTTTCAAGGTACCATTGTTGCAACATTTTCTATTCTAGTGAGAATTTAATTTTGTCAGTAGACTTATGAAAAAATTTAGGTAATTAATCACTGGTGATTATTATTTTAATTACTTAATTGTTTTGTTGTTTCTTTCTCGTTATGTACGTTACTACTGTTTCGTGACAGTCTGCCTGGAAGTGACAGTAAACGATGCTCTCTCTGTTTCCAAAAATTAAAATATTGAAGTTTTCGAAGGGGTTCACTAGGCCTCTCAGATATTAAGCTGATAAGAAATAAAATCAGTTCTGAACACTGATGACATTTCTTTAATAAATTAGATCCTTAACGTGACTGCTTGTTTGCAGTTGGACTGTACTTATACTTATCAAGTGCCACCTGTAACATCCAGGAGGCTCTCCGCTAGTCACAACGCACTGACTGAATCCTGCAAGCCAGTTGCCACATAACGGTTCAATGCGAAGTTTTAACTTCTAAAAGTTATCATCAGTATTAGAAAAAAAAATTGCATGGAAATCGATGTAATGGGTATTAATATACTCATGATTTTATGACACTCGTTTCTCGCTCTTGTCGTCATATATTACTTCGCATTCATGGTTTAATGACCATTATTACATTGTTTAATTATATAAGGGTGTCTGAGAATAAATGGCACACATTTATACGCTTAAAAATTAAAATGTAATGAGAAATTTCATTTAACGAAATTACACAGTGACAGTTGCCCCTGATTAGTAGGCAACCCATCACGCGTTGGTGTTTGGCAGGTCACTTTGAAACACTCGGAAACTTTAGTATATCTTCCAAATGCCAAAGAAAAATGAATTGCCAACTAATATAGAAAAAAAGACTCATGTGTATCTTAGTGATTTGAAATTTTCTAGTTTATATTCTTTTGCAAAAACGTTATTGTCGATCTTCTCACGTGCCTTTAAGGTATGTAACACTTATTCGGAGACACTCTGTTCTATTAAATTGTATTATTTCAAGATAAACTTTACAAAACTTCGGATCAGTTTCGTAAAAAGTGCGTAACACTAGTGTTATAGTAATTCAAGGCCTCATCCAGGGGGTCTAGAAGAGAGAGATAAGCCGAGAGAGCACCATAATACTAGAAAGTTTGCTCCTTCCTGACCGCCAGGAACTTCTGGGAAGTGGACTTCCCATCGTGGTGGGGGCTCCGAGGGAGAAGAACGAGACGAACGTGAACGTCCCTGCACCGCAAATTCACCTCCGGTGACAAGTCACGTGAGCTTTGAGAGCGCATTATCGCCGAAGCACTTGCGGAGAACGCTGCCTGCTACTACCGCCATACATCCCAGGATGGCCTCATTCCTGTTATTGAAGAAGGGAAAAAGCGGGCTAAAAACAATTACAATGCTGTGCCTACCTGCACCCCACCAGGAAGCATGTCAGTCGACGGGAGGAGAGGGCCCCACCGGAGGATAAACGCTATTGCGGTGAAGAGGGCGGTATCTCTGTCGGGAAAGAAGAAAAACACAAGAAACCATATGCATGCCTGGAAAAGTGATAGTGACACAACACTGACGTGGTAGATGTGAGTATGGAGCGCTGCGAAAGGGACGCCCAAAGCGAGTGAGGTGGATGTGATAGTGAGAAAGCGCAAGGGTAAATAGTAGTTACAATCATGATGTAAGACGAGTCATGATGTAAAAATAGTACATGCATAAGAAAATTATCAGTAGAAATAAGAAGTTTAGGAAACCCTAGATTTTGATCTATAAGCAAAGTAATGTAGATATTATGTGCAATATAATTTATTTCACTAAAAACGTCAGTCTGTCACATTTGATAAGCTGAATAGTCAAATGAAATATATTTAACTATTTTACAAAGTAGATAAGACGCTGTACTTGACTACGTTAGGTCATCTACTAGAAAATGACGGAATCGTGCAGACTTTGTTTTCGTTAGTGAAGACCGGAACTTCACGATTCATGAGTTGGTGATTCTGGCCTACGATAAGAATGGAGTTATCGTGAAGCACTCCGTTCTAATACATACCGTTAATGTGGAATACTGCTCCTCGATATCCTAAAATAGTATACATAGAGCTCCAAAAATAAAACGGCAACACTGTATGTACGAGTATAACTCCATCATTCCGTACGACACCACAAGGGTGGATGCAACAGAAGCAAGTGATTTGTTCAATCGATGGGCTTGGGGAGTGCTTTACCCCTGTTTTCTATATTTAAGTACTCGCATCTTTGCTTTCCCTACAAAACGAGTGAAGCTAAATCAGCATGCACTTTCACACAAAATTACGAGAAAAATACTGAAATTTTCGAAAAATTGTACATGACTTTATTTCAAAATCTATTTTTAAGGAACAGCTATCATTAAGAGAAAAATCACTATTTTCATAATTGTAACTGTAGGAAGACATCGAAAAAATTTTGAATATTTGCAATTTTCGAAAAATTAGTTTTCAACGAAAACTAGTGGTGCTACAGAATGGCACAGACTTTCCCGTATTAAATTTCTATTTCCTTGGGACTTCGCTAGCTATTCGGAATGGCCACATACTCTTTCTTGCCAGCTATCATTTATCACCGCCAAAAGTAAATTTTTTTGGTCATTGTTTCTGAAAATGCCGAAATTTGAGCTACTTTTCACAGAAAACGGTTGTATTTTCGAGAAACTTTACTTGACATTACTTAAACCTCATGTACCCTTGAATATAATAATGTCAACAAATCAAGGCTAATGTAAATATTAACGACTTAAGAGACAAGTCAAAAAAATTAAATTTTTCCAATTTTTGAAAAAACAAAAGAATAAAGTAATATGGCGTTTTTGTCATCTCGTAAAATATATTAGGCATTATACCCACCAAAAGTTTAAAGAAAAATTTTGGAGCCGTTTTTGAGAAAATGTAGTTTTTGCAATTTTTAAAATTGCACATATTCCACGCAATATTGCGCGAAAACTACTAAATTTTTTAAATAAATCTACATGACCTTAAAGAAAGAACTCACTATGAAGAAAAAAAAATTAATTGAAGGAAAAATATCTATCTTCAATTTTGTAGTTCCAGAAAGACGCCGAAAAAATTTTAAACTTTTGCAATTTTAGAAAATTCATAGTTATCCGTGAAAATCGAACCTACGCCACCTTAATAAGTGTATTGTACTTTATTCTTACAAGAAATTTAAAGAAACAATTTGGAGCCGTTTTTGAGAAAATTTTGAAAATGTCCGGGGGGCTTCATGTAAAGTACCCCCAAATTTTACAGAATCTTTTTCAAAATCTCAAAGCTTCGACTAAAATCAGATCGACAGGGGAATATTTATTTTGGAAGAAATCGTACGTATGGTTTAGGCGCTAGCAGTGTTCATAGACGGACAGACGGACGTTTTCTTTTCAATTGGTTTTTCGATATCAAGGACCCACAAAACTGGGTTTCTGGCTACACCACGTGTTAGAGGATTTTTTCTTAATTTAGCAATTGGGATTATACACTTTTTCGTTATCATGACCCGGCAATGAATTTTTTTCCGCCGAAAATTGGCCATTTTTTTCGCGCAGTAGTACATAACGTTCCCTATACTACGTATCCGTGTATACGTACGTATGCGGGAAAATAATGAGATCTGTACCATTCTCTTAAACGCCTTTTATACTATCCAAAAACCAAATTTGATCAAAAACGATGAAGCCGTTTTTTTAAGTTGGAAAATGCTCCAGGAGCTTCATGTGAAGTATCTCTCAGAAAGAAAATATCGGTTTCAAAATAAAGGGGCCGTTGCATCAGCCAGATCTATTGGGGACTATCAATTTTGAAGAAAATCGGCTGAACGGTTTAGCCGTTAGCGTTTTTCACAAGAAGGTGGACGGATGGACGGACAGAAGTTTTGCTGTCAGTTGATTTTTCGATATCAAGGACCCACAAGACATGGATTCTGGCTACACTATGTGTTAGAGAAGTTTTTTTAAATTTAGCAACTGGATTTATCCACTTTTACCATGGTCCTGTAATAAGGATTTCCTGCGAAAAATTTCCGTTTTTCGCGTAACCTAACATAATTTTCTCTCCCCTATGTAGCGAGAAAGTATAAGAGATTATGGGATTTACTTCCAAATAGTTCAAGAATTTGTCAACAGACCGCTCCCTTCACACCAACCCAATCAAACTAGTGGGTACAGTGGATTACTTAACAACAGCACCGTATTATTCAGTTCGTTTTAATCTCACAAGGCATGATGCAAACATCTATATCGTTGTGCATTTGAAACTGCGCAAGCGCGGATGTGTTGTTATTTTTTATAATTCTGTTTTAAAATATTATTGAGGTCTTCTTTGTAAGAGAGCTCGCAATGCACCTAACGAGCACAATAAGGACACAAACTACCAATAAACTGCGCATAGAGCACGCACTGCCGATACTGCTAAGAACGAGCGGTCAAGTCGTAGGCTTCCGCGGACGAGTGCTGTGACTGTCGGCTGTTCGTGTGACGCCGCGTTCAAGGCTGTGATGCCGACGTTTCCACCATCTTGTTGTAGTCATTCTCAACGAGTTTATTTCGTGTTATTCAGTGCATTAGAACTATCAATAAAAACGTTTAAAGAGAAAAATAGGACCCGATTTTGAGAAACTTTCGAAAATGTCCCAGGTGCTTCTTGCAAAATACCTCGATTTAAAGAATATTGTTAAAAATAGTTGGGATCTAAGCCATTACTGATTCATAGGTACATATTCATTTTGGCAAAATTCCTACGAATATTTTGCTTTATTGTTGTTCACGAACGGACGGACTGTCTTTTGAGAAAAAAAAACTCTTTCGTTATCAGGGGACCAAAAAACGTATTTTTCTGTATGGAAAATCGATATCCCGCAGTATTACTGAATTTCTCTACACTTCGCATATTACACCGTACTACGTACATAAATTGACTGATTATTTTGTATTTTTGGGCTCGTCAATTTCTATTGTCATTAGTCCTGTAAGAGAAGTGCATATTTTTTCACGGGAGGTAGCAATGATCTTGCCCGCTGAGTGGTGAGATTCTACTCCGACTTGCACATCGGCTTGCGGTTTTTTTCTCAACCAGGTAGCTCCCACCCACGGGTTCCGTAACGGCCGGGAAAAATTAACTAGCGACTGGTCATCCGACACATGTGGTCGGGTAGTGCATGTAAGTATGTGTGTATGTATGTGAAGGGTGAGGATAGAACAAAGGAAAAGGAAAGATCGCGCCCGGTCCGTTGGGAGTTTGTTAAAATGCTGCCCCGGCATTTGCCTGGTGTTGATCCGAGAAACCACAGAAAACTTCTGATCGAAGCAGTCGGCCGCTAGAATGCTCCTCCAAACAGCGGCTGCATTCAATCTAGCTAGGATCGAAAATCTTGCCACAGTCCGGACTAGAAAATCTAGGACCTCTACGCCTGACGCATTACAGTCACACCAGTTGATCCCTGAGCCACCTTTAAGTAGGTAAAAGTAAAAGTAAAAGTTAATGTTTTAATATCTTGACATTAGTGAATACCAGACACAATTTAATTTCTAAATAAATAAATATAAAATTCTGGAAGTCAATTGAAACGGGATGTCAAGGTTGTATTGTAAGGTATACAGTATGTGTGTACTCTTCCTTTGGCTGTTTCAATTTTTCAGTAAGTAAATACACAGGAGATTATATTTCGTTTGCGAATGTAGGTAAACATTGCATATTTAGGAGTAAATATACACATTACAATATTATACCCGCAAGTACAACATACTTACAATTAATATTTAGATAATTATGACAGTAATTGTTTATTAAGAATTCTTGTTTTCGGATGCAGTGTTGAATGGAGCTTGAGGAATTAAATATTAAGTGTATGATTAAGATGAAATAAATAACCGATATGAAGGAAACAAAACCATAATTTCGTTTCAACGTGCTCCCCATAAAATTAAAGGGGAAGGTTGATAAAAGCACAAATTCAAGAAATAGGAATATTTAAAGTGTAAAGTATAAAGTATAAGTAGATCGTGATGTGAAATCGATTGTTTGCGACTAAGTCATAAAAGTGATTTGTATAATCGTGGAAATTAAATTTTGTGCCATCATTGTCAACCAATTTCAATAAAATTTCAATTATTTCAATAAAATTAAATCCAATGCATTTTCACAATATTATGAATTAACATATGTGTTAAATATCAGTGTAACAACCATTTTTATACTGAACAGTTTTGATATGAATCGGAAACAAAGCAATGAATGTAATAATTTTTCTCAAATAAAAAAAATGTTAAAAACAATTTACATATATTTTTGTAAAGTGTAATGTAATTCAGAATGCTTTAAAAGTGACTATTTCTCTTCAGAAGATTTCATTCAGGTGGAAATTCAAATGTTGTTACATGTTCCTAAATGAGTTTTATTTTTTAACCACACGTAATATTTTTCAACACACATATAAGGAAACTAGTTTCACCTGAAAAGAAACTAGTTTCACCTAGAAACTGTTTGTTGAGAGGAAAATGTTTCTTTGCGGTACCGCATAAATTCATGGCTATATAAAACAATGGGTACCGGGAAGTTAAGTGGGGTACATGAATCAACATATTGGGAATGGTATCAAAAGTATATAATACTTGTGAACTCATCTGTAGTAATTTCAATATACTCTCATCATTTCATTCGTATGCAAAAAAACTCACTTTCCGTACTAGTTAATTCAATATCAATTGCACACTAACCGTCAATTCCCTTAGAAAAATGTGATTCTCGCCTTCGCAAGCAGAAGCGGGAAGCGGGAAGGGCAGGTGACACGTGCGCGCGGGCACCCGCTGCCCGTCGGCCGCCCACATCCGTGTGCGGCTAAACTCCATGGTCCAGGCGCAGCCGCCCCCGCCCCCGCCCCCGCACGCGGGCGAGGGCGAGGGCGAGGCGTCGCCAGTGACCCCATGGGGACGGTCGCGCGAAGCGAGGAGGTGGGGGTGGGGTGGGCGAAGAGAAGCGGACCGGAACAGCCCGACCTACTACCACCACCTGACCGACTCAAGCGGCGCTTTCCCGGAACGTAAAGGAGCGACATCAAGGTTGTTACCACAAATGAGAATTAAGGCGAAAAAAAAAGATTGTATACCTGTGGACTGCAGTAGCTAAAATGCGACAATAAAAGGAATTATAAAATGGAATGTAAAAAATCGGGTTAATGTGGTCTTACAAAATAGTTTTCTCAAAAATTGGTACGCACAATCCTCGAATTATTTCTAAAGAAGATTCTCGAAAACTCAGTTTTCTGTGAAAATGAACTCAAAGTAGCGCATTTTTAGAAACACTCAAAGACATTTTCTCAAATGGGGCTCCAAAGTTTTCAATGAAAATTTGTATTTAAAACAGATTTCACTCTTCTATGGTATTTTTTCAGTTTTATTTCAGTTCTACTTTTAGGGGACAGAAGAATGAAGGAAATTGGAAACAATGATCCTGTTTCTTGATAAAACAAACTTTTTCAATGTAAAATTTACATGAAAGTAAATTAAAGCTTAGTGTTAATTGACTTGTACTGTAAATATTATGCACTACAAGGGTATTGTTGTTAGTTAATTTTAAGGAAATTGTTCATTGTTGAATGCGTATAATAGATTTGAATGCAGATGTTACTTTTTTATTATTGCTCTGGAAACAAATGATGTAAAAGTCATTCATATACGTAGAGTCTTTGTTACAAATCTCATTAAAACTGCAAATGCATAAAAAGGTGAGTTTAAGTTATGTTGTTAGTTATTTTAATCTAATAAAATTTAATACAAAAATAAACGCGTTTATAAATAATACGGATGAATGATTCGGTCTTGTGAGATACGTTTTAGGCAGGTGACTTCAAGGGTGTTCGAAACTCCATTAGAAGGTAAATGATTTGAATTGTGTTTGTGGCGAGGGGATATTCCGCGTCTCACGTGTTTCATTGCTGTATTTAAGAGGCCTCGCGTTTGTATGATGTGCAGTAATTAACGGAATTGAAATATAAAGTCTGTTTTCAGTTTTCCTATGAACTAGTGGATATAAAATATTGTGAAGCAAAAGGCAAGGTATCATTTCTTTTATTTAAATATCGTTGCTTTAAATAAAATTAATACTCTTTGAAAACGTATTCGTCATATAACTACAATTTGTGATTTATAACTTTATTAATATGTATGAGATTATAAAGTTGAAAGGTGCTTCTTGTAGTTTCAACAAGTTTTTCAGGATTGTTCTCAGATGGAAATTAATTTATGCTTCGGTTGCATTGAATTGACTTACAAGTTACCACATAATCATATATTAACCAATATTCAACAATTGTTATTTATAACTCAGTCACGTTTTTAGCAAAAATAGGAAGCAGGCACAGAATAAATGCTCTTTGATCTCTTGACACGTTTGATGCTGTAACTGACGTTTCTAGAAATCAATTACGACTGTCCGTTTGTAAATAAAGTTTCCTTCAATAATCTCTTGAAAAACATATGGTAGTGGCGTAGTGATAAGAAAACTGAATATATCCGGAATAACAGACCTGTAAGTTAAATAATCTTATCGTAATGTCGGCTCAAAATACTTGGAGTAGATGTAGGGCGGTAAAGTGAAAAGTTAAGTATTGTAATCAGATTCTTCAGTAATCTATGACTTCACAGCAGATCATTTTCCCAAATATGTGTAGGCATACACCAACTCCTTCATTTACTTTTTTACCCAAGTACATTTGAATTTATGAGGAAATGTGAGATAAGGAAAATGAATAACTTGGTTTGATTTTCGTAATTTTCTATTCGGTATTTGTAATCTCGTGCTTAATTAATATTTTCACATAAAAGTGTCAGAATTTATTCAGAAAAAAGATATTAAAATGGGCCAAAGAAACAATTACATCAACTAAATTGTGAAGAATAGTTTCTCAAGAATTTGCTTGTTGTCGCGTGTTATTATAATTTAACGATGTAATGTATTTAAGTGAACTTTGGACTTCAGACTTTGAACTCTATTGTATCAATGACGAGGGAAAGCACTATCAGTGTTATAAACACAGATAATAAGAAGGACTAATTTCTGATTGTCACAACATTATTGAAGTACTATTCAAGTGAACTTTGAAACTTATGTGTTAAACACAATATTTTTCCATGAAACCACTTCTGAATGTCGCCAAGGAGGTCGTTTGTATGGTATGAGATTTTTACTAAAATGTGTGAGTGGATGAGTGTGTTTCACGCAAAACTCTGCCAGATTAGGTTGGTACACACATCAGGGTTGATCTGTTAGCGCTAAATCAAAGAAGAATAAGATTGACGCAGGTGTAAAGTGTCTTTAGATAGGGAAATAAATACTAACTTTTAAAAGAAAAGTACCTAAAATCTTAAAGTTATTTTTACAAAAGATAGTGGAATCAAAGCCCAAGCGTGAAATATCGCCTCCAAATCATTACAATATACAAACTTCGCATTTTACAAGAGTAAATGGAGGGGGGGAGTTTTCGCACTCTCGAACGTTAAAGCAATCAAAAGCACTATCGATCTTCTGCGTAAGCGCGGTTTAAGTTTCACATCACTTTTTTGCATCAGCGCATGCGCAGAAGAACGAAATTTCAGTCGATTGCTGTCGAGTAAGCCGTGCAATAACTCCCTCATAACAGTAAAAATGTTTACTCTCTTAAATGCTTTGAGTCAAGGTGAAGGAGAAGATGCCCTCATACAATTATTACACAGAAGCCGTTGTACCCCAAAGGGGAAGAGAAGGCAGGGGCCCACCTATTCGTCGCCGTCGGCACAAGGGCGGGGTTGCGAGGCGAGCACAGCGCTCCGGCCGCCTTGACCCCAGGAAAGATATAGGTTCACACTTGCGAAGGAGGCTGAGTCAACCACAGAGCCGCTTGGAATGCAAATCACCAGATAAAAATACCGATCTATATCGAGATTCAAACATGGGTCTTTCAGGTTAGGAAGAGAGCGCGAGCTTTGAGACAAACGAGAGGAAATACATTTTTAAATATATTCTCAAAGTGTACATTTCAATAAAGATGTATCATTTTTATTGACAGATTGGGACAGGACACGAAGTAAAATATATGAAAGACAATGAACCTTTTAAGAATATGTTCAACTACGATTTAATATAACATGTGTCACCCGAAAAATTAAACAATATTTTTGCAGCTACGAAACTAACATTCGAACGTAATTTATGTTCGTATTATTCATTAGAAATAAGTACAACAAATTTGATATTCTCACTCTCAATTTGTATCAAGCTTATAATCGTTGCTAGCATTTCCTTTACATCATTCTATCGTTCATAATTTCTATCTCAAATCGCACAAACGTCGTTTCGTTCCGAAGATTGTATCCTCCATCTTGTGAATGCGCGAGTTCCATCGAGCGCGTGAGGCTGTTTGTTGTGGTCGCGGGCGCCCGTGCCTCAACGCCTTCGTTTGCAACTCGCTGGGCACGCGCGGGCGCGCGCGCGCGCACGTCGACACGGCCGGCGCGATGCGTATTGGCGGCGGCGGCGGCGGCTCGCCACGGGGAAATCGCGTAGTAATTAAGGCACCAGATAACGCAGCGTGTAGCCGCGGAACGGGCAGCAAGCACGCGAGAGTGGCGGCGGTGGCGGTGAGCATGGTGGAGGCGTAGGCAACGGTCGCAGTAGATGCCATGGCTGTGGTTTCGTGGAGGTGGTGGTGGCAATCGTGGATTAGGTGGATGATGTTGCAATCGTGGATGCGATAGTTGTGCTGGTGATGGTGGTACCTGTCACAGACGAGGAGGCGGCAGTGACAGAGGTGGCAGTGGACACGACCGTGATAGAGGCGCTCCCGTTTGGGCAGGTGGCGATTGTAACAGTTGGACTAGTGACAGTGTCAATGGCGGAGGAGAAGGAAGCAGTGATAGTGATGGCCGAGGAAACAGCCCCAGCTGGGGTGGTGGCGGCGGTTGCAGTGATGGCGGCGGTGGCGGCGGCAGCTGCCCGTCGTTTCCGCGCCTGATCCATCATTCCCGCCAGCGGAAGCTCGACGTCTCGTTCGCTCGTGTAAACGCCCGGTGCAGTTTTCGAGCGTTGCCGCTTTCACGCCGAAGTGAAACGAGACAAACCGGAGTTTCTTTTAAATCGTTTTCTTCACTTCGCACCACATGAATAGCTTGAATACAAAATCCAGATTATTTCACGAATTCCTAAGACAAAATATTTTTTCATCAATCGTATGAAACAAAAATAAAAATTAATGATACTCTCAATCAAAATATAATTTCTATCTGAATATTTATCACGCTATCTCTACTCTGTATTTTTAATTTCATAATTTAATGATATTTTAATAATCTTTCTTTGATTTTTCTGATTTCTAATACAGGTGTATTAGAATAAATGTTACAAACTTCAAAGGCATGAAGACGGTTTGAAAGTTATCATTTTTTGCCAATGAACGTGTGGTGTGAAATTTCATAAAAGAAAGTTACACATGTGTCATTTGTCTTTGTTAGGCAACTCCTCGTACACCGCTGTTTGTTAGACCCATAAGTTGCGTGATGATTGTGTGAGAACACAATCCGTGCCGAACACCCTCGTTTGAGGTCAGAGGCGGGATTTCGGATCTTTCATTGGGGGGGGGGGGGGCAAATTCGTTTATATGAATGCTTTAAGTTAATTGTGCTGTAACTATATACACTGTTTTCAATTTTGTTAATTATTTAACTGATTATTATTGAATTTTATTAATTAGATTAGTTGAACACAGAGGTGACGATCCTCATTGTTATTTGAACGGTCCGAACCATAGAGGAGAGATATACTAGAGTGCGCTCCGTGCTGCGCAGAAGGCCCGGCCGGGTATCAACATCTCTCGTGCCAGTGTCACGTGACTTTGGGACAGCTAGGTGGCATCTATAAGAACACCCGTCTCGCATTAAATGATTTATTTTTATACGTACTTAATATGTTTCATTCCAGCGTTATTTCCTCATTTATTAAACAACCCTAAAAATGTTCCTTATAGCAGAAATGTGAATTTGTTTTTCTGCTCTATTTGCTAAAGTGCATGAAAATTCCGATTTTTGTCCAACTTGTCACTTTCAACCACATACTCCACTAAACCTGTTTTACAAGTACAATTACAAAGGACTATAAATAAAAAATATTTGTAAAATAAATTAACTACATGGGATGCATTAATCCAAATTTCTGTTATTACTCAATGTTAGACATTCTACTATTGAAGATACTACATCAGTGACATTTATAATAGCAAGTTATCAAAATTATATTTCAAGGAATTATAGAGGGAAAAAAGGCTTTTACCTTTTTATTTGGTCAGAAATTGTATGTGATATATGGGGGAAAAAGTACCATCTGCACTCATTTTCTTGAGCTTCAAAAGCTCTTCCCAATATTTTAACTATAATATTAGACATTTTCCCTCCCAAGTTATATAAAACCTATTTGTATCGATAAACAAATTGCATGTTTTATTTTTTTCTTTTATTACTAACAACAGTAACATGCCACTGCCTCCTACCACTACTAACAAGTAAGCTCAAGAAAAAGTGGGCATAGTGAAGCTACATTTATGTCCAAAAGCAAAACAAGGGGACATTTCAGTATTTGCTCAATGAATCAGGAAAACTGGACTGAAACCTGATCAAAATGGAGGTCTTTGACCTGGAAGCTGAAGTACGTATTTTTCAAAGAATTTAGTAATAAAAATCAATTACAATCATACAAATTACTAACTCTAACATACTATAAACACAACTTACACCAGTAAATACACATAGGATTAATGCTCTCTAAATAAAATCATTTTGTTGTTAACTGATCTAATACTATTTTTTTGGTAAATTTGGGTGTGCTCTCTTCCTACATGTTTTAATCTTATGTCAATATATTTAAACAATATTGCCTTAATTAAATACATCCTGTGATTCATTATGGCCTCTTGACCAATAATATGATACGTTAAATTACTAAAAACAGAACTATTCACAAATTCTCTCAGACATCTATTTACAATTGTACTACATGCTGTCTTTTTAAAAATGTCATCTCTCCCCTGAAGTATTCTTACTTCTACTTCTGCTCTTTTGCAGAGTTTTTATAACATCTGCAGAAGGGTATTTCAGTCCATAATCATCCTTCCTCTTAATGAAGGAATATGATCCTTCATCACTATCAGTCCGGCAAAGAACTAGCTTACAGTCCACATAAGCAAGAGACTTTTGCAACTTTGTAACTAAAAATCCTCCAATATAAGTTACAATGTCCACAACATAGGGAGACAATCTAGTTTCAAGATTGTGTACTGATGGCAAGTACATATGGTCATTTGGTACCTCACTGCCCAGTTCAGCATCATTCACTTGTGGCATACTTGCATACTGGCGTGAACTGACATTTAAAACAGTTGTTTCATCCTGTGGAACACAATTTGCAAAGTTAAATTGTTATTACACTTCTTGAAAAGAAAAAGACTTTTGGATCGTAAGCAGTGAACAAATATCCACTATGTCCCAAAATAATTACGCTGTAGCACCAAAAACAGCAAACAACACGCAAAGCTACATACAGCACCCTACTGTACGAGCTGCCGGTGTCCCAAAGTCACGTGACTTACGACCACCTCATGTTGAAACCTGCGCAGTAGACTCACGCGCACTCTAGTTGTATCTCTCCTCTATGGTCCGAACTGTAAATTTAACGATGCATTTTTCTCAGTGAGTCATACATCAAAATATTGAAAATGGTTATTATTTATTATGATCAAATATGTTTATATATAACTGTAGGCTACATATTTTGAAATCTACATTAATAAATTATTTTAATTAAAATGCAGTCTTCTGTACAAGGTGATAAGATGAGCCTCCACTTCTATTTCGACTTTCAAAAAATGAAGTAAATGCTTTTTTAAAAAACGAATATGATAACTTCATATTTAACATGATATTTTTTTAAAAATATGTACTTTGGGCAGCGATAAATGGTAGCTGGCAAAAGGATAGGACAAGAATGTAACTTTGCCCAGATTAACGAAATTAGGAAACAAATTAGTACGAATCTGTGCCATGCTGAAACATCATTTTCTTGTATACGTATATACGGAGTAATATACGTAGTATACAGAATATTGTGTAATAATGCGGAAAATCGATTTCGAGATTTCATTGAAAACACACGTTTTGGGGTTCCCTGATGCCTAAAAAGTTTTTTTGTTTTTTTTCTCACAAAACGTCCATCTGCATGTACGTCTATCCATCCGTCTGATGTATGCGAACAACACTAGCGCCTAATCCATGCGTACTATTGTTTGCAAACTGAATAAACTCTTGTTGATCTGGACTAAGCCGAAGCTCTGTGATTTTGAAAAACATTCATTAATTTTTGGGGTAATTTACATTAAGCTCTCGAGACATGTTCAAAATTTTCAAAAATGGCTCCAAATGTTTTCTTTAAATTTCTTGTAAATAGAGAGTGAAATACATTTATGAAGATGGCATAGGCCCAATTTTCACTGGTAAATCTGAATGTATGAAAGTTGCAAGAGATTGGCATTTTTTTCGACGTATTCCTACAACTACAAAAATAAGATAGAGATTTTTCTTTCATGTAATTTTTTTCTTCATAATTAATTCTCTCGTTTAGGTGATGCACATTTTTTGAAAATTTTATTAGTTTCTGCGCAATATTGAGTCAAATATGTGCAATATTAAAAAAAATATCAAAAAGATTTTCTCAGAAACGGCTCTAGATTTTTTTAACTTTTGGGATGGATAGTATTATATGTACTCTACAAGATGACATAAATGCTATTTTGCTCTATTCTTTTGTTCTTTTTCAAAAATTACGCAAATGTATTTTTTTACTTATCTCTCCTTAATATTTACATTAGAGGTGATTTGTTTATATTATTGCAATTTATGTGCGCATGTGCATTAAATTGTGTCTTATAAAGTTTATTGAAAACTCAACAGTTTTCTGTGGAAATGAGCTCAAATTTCCGCATTTTCAGAAACACTCAAACACGGTTTTCTCAAAAGCGGCTACAAATTTTTTCTTCAAACTTTTTGTACGGATAATGCTAATTGCAATGTTTAAGATGACATAAAATTCATTTTGCTGTATTATTTTGTGGCACCATATTTTTCAACGAAAATTTCCATTTAGGATTAAATTTTACTCTTCAATAATATTTTATAAGTAGTTTTTCGGTTCTGCCATTAGGAACCGAAAAATTGAGCAAATGTGAAAAAAAATGTTCGGGCGGCGATAGATGGTACCTGGCATAAGGGTGGAGCACGAGCGAAAAGTCAGCCCCGACCAAAGAAATTAGGAAACAACTTGTACGAGAAAGTCTGTGCCATTCTGTTACACTAGCTACACTAGTTCCTTTTTTGTTTTGGCCCTAGAATCTTTGGTGGCATCTGAAACAAAAATAGTACGAACACAAGTTGTAGTGTATACAAGCCAGTTAAAGTTTGGGGCTCATACGTATATATACGCTCGTGCAGGCTACGCACCATAGTTCGCGTGTTTTCTAATACTGAACTACAGTTCACTAATTTATTTGTGTACATAATTCGCTCAGCTCAATAAAATTATTGTTCGCTTAATTATTATTATATTTCTTCTCAAAATACAGAAACAAGTAAATTTGTTATATATAAATTTGAAGATCTACGAAATGAAATTAAATATATATTTTTTAAATTTGTCCCAAGATTGGGGGGGGCAATTGCCCCCCCTTTTCCCCCACCCCGAATCCCGCCTCTGCTTGAGGTTTACTGCCATTCCTACCATATCCCATGAGGAACTTCGTTATATGAAATTTCTCACCAACTGTATATTGGCAAAAAATGATAATTTTCTTCATTCCTTTGAAGTTTGTAACATTTATTTTGGGATATCCTTCATAGTTGTCTCTTACTAGAGGAAATATGAAATGTACGCCACAGAACTTGCAAATAAATAAAATAAAATTTGAAGCTATTAATTATATTGATTGTATGTCTCCGAGCGAAGTGGCTCAGGGCGTAACACGCAGGCTGACTGCGCAGTCGGGAGGCCCGGGTTCGATTCCCGGGCAGGCCATCCTGACCGGGATTTTCGAGGTTTCCCTTGATCACACAGGCAAATGCTACAATAGTTCCAAAATGCCACGATCATCTCTCATCATCATATCTCCTCATAATTCACAGGCTGGCATCCAACGGCTTTGAATATCCTCTTAGGGGAATCGCCAAGGATCGCACGCCATCTAAGCACTACTATCACGATTTGTAAGTCATTTTCTAATTTAAACTGTCGTTTGGTTATTTTGAATTCCACATCATAAACTACTCCTACGCTAAAAGTAATAATACATTCGTCAACGTTTTACCTTGTACCTAGACAGTTGAGTGATTTATTATTACAATGGTTGTTTAAATAATCTTGATGAATATAATTGTAAGATGTCTAAGTGTGTTTATGTTTTCGTATTTACAAGGATCTAGAGACAATTTACTAAACAAAAGTAATTATTTTTAAGAATGAACAATCCTTTATCTTCGATTACCAAAATACTGAAGGCAATGAGTTATGTCACTCTACATATGCAGAGACTAAACCTATCTAAGTATACTAAATCTGTGTAATCTACAAGTTTGCCTTACTCTCAGGGAGTGATTGAATGTTACTCAGAGGAACACAGAGCCAATTGCAGCAGAAAACTTTTGTGTTTGGTTCCCATTCAATTTAACTTTGAAATGTACTTGGTTTTCACATGCCATGCTACTCTAATCCTCTCGTTAATCTTAATACATTACAAGTACTCTAAATGAAGAAGAATTATAGTAATGTTGGTGAATGAACGAAAAAGTGCACTACAATTAAACGAAGAGAGAACAAGCAGGGAAATAAAAGACTTCAGGCAAAATATATATCTTGTAATAAAATAAAGCAATAAAAATAGATCGAAATAAATAAGAACACAAGTTTAATTTGTTGTATGAACACACACATAATTTGTATCAACAAATTACTTATTAAAAACAGATTTCTGAATGAACTAGTCTTTCAGCACAAAGTAGATTTTATAGCAAATTCAACAATTTCCAGATAAGATTTTCCAGATTTTCACAATGGGGAAGCAATGTAATACCAGCTAGTTGGTTCTTTAATTAATATTAAAAGTTTGAAATATTGAAAGTTTAGAAGAATGGACATTTGTAAATTAGAAATAATTAAATGAAAAGTCTTTAAAACTTTTCGTGACATCTTATCTTTAACTTTGTGCCTCGAACGTCCATTGCGTAATACCATGCGATTAGAAAAACAAGCCAGAGAGAAAATACTGGCTCATACTAGAAATCGGAGATATAGTTTACCTTTAACCCCTCATTCATTCTTATAAACAATAACAGTTTGTAGCAGAGATATTGTATTTCAACAGCTTTTTGTGTCATATCCTGTCCTTATCATTAATCTACCGGAGGTACGAAAGGAAACGGACTACGTCCATTCTTTGTCCATTCTTGGATCTCGTAGCATCCGAAGTTAAACAGCACTTTTTTCAAGAATAATCTTCTTTAGAAGTCATGAACTTCAATAAATAAATAATAAATTTAATAAAACAAAAAATACTAAAGTGGGATATAAAACGTACAGAAATAGACTTAAAAAGTCATGTAAGGAAAATATTTTTATAATAATTACTGAAGTAGAATTGTTCAAGTTAGTTAATATTTTTTGTTTTTGTCCTACAAAGATATGGGGCACGCCATAATTATAATAGTAAATTTAAATTTAAAACGGAACGTAAATGGGATGAAAAGAGACTAAACCAAACAAAACTCGAAATTAAACAAAAATGGATGAGAGTTCACTATATGATTAAAGTTTTAAATTATTCTTTTTCACTTTAAAATAGTAAATTACAAGTTAGTTTCCCAAGGTATCAAATATATTCAACAAATGAAACAAAAGTAATGTTACTTTCTGATAATTTACCGATTCTTTGTTAAAGCAGATTGGCACAAATGAAATATGTTGTGATGATTCATTACCTCTAATGTTGAATACTGAACCTCAAAAATCTAAGCCATGACATGTACAAAATTAAAACAAGGGACAATACCTCTGATTGTATCGATTGTGTAATGAAATATCAATGCCGTTTATTGAGAAAATGTAAGAAATACTATACTTTTAAACTTGTGGTACAACAGAATGGCACGAACTTTACTAGTTCGTTTCCAAATTTCTTTGGTCTGGGCTAGTTTTTCGGTTTTGCCCTATCTTCTTCCCAGATGCCATGTATCGCCGCCCAAACTACATTTTTTCCCCATTTTCTCAGTGTTTCGGTTCCCCAATATTAGAATTGAAACTTGACTTTATGAATTTAAGTTTTACAGAAAGTTTATAAAACATTATTTTAAGTATGTATGCTCGTAATTGCAATAACGTATTCAAATTGCTGGTAATGTAAATATTAACAATGTGAGAGAGAAGTCAAGAAAAATTACAATTATGTATTTTTTAAGAAAATATGGTTTGATTTTAAAAGCTGAACGGGCCAAAGAAACTTATTTATAAAATATAACAAATAAATAAATTCAGAGGATTTTTTCGCGTTTAAATTTGCCGTTCTGCTTACAATTTCTGACTGTTTCTACAGAGGTACGAATAAGTGCACTGTATCTGGACCACTTAAATTGGATTGACCTTAGCTTAACGACTTAGATGATACGAACAGTTTTCAGATGTAAAATATCTCAGCCAAAACAGTTTTATTTCCCGAGAATGATATTACACGAATGACTTCTATGTAAAGCCGTTTAAATGAAGGTCTTGCAATCAACATAAGCCTCTGACAGTGAATGAGTATTTATTGCTTCCAGGTGATTCAACCACTTAAAGCATTATTCTCGTAAGTGCAATACATGTTATATCCCGGAAGGTGACGGTGTTCCTCCCCCGCTGGGCTGTGAGATCTCGCGCCGACCTGCATGTCGCGCGGACCCCTCTCCCCCCCACCTTGCACAGCCTCAGTTGGGGCAAGCTCTAAGCTTCCGACTGGTCGATCAGTCGGGAGCATAGAGCTTGCACTACACAATGTCAGGAGACCATAGTCTCCCGATATTGGTTAGTGCATGCAAGTGTGTGTGTGTGTGTGTGTGTGTAAGTAACGGGTGAGGATAGGATAAGGAAGAGGGAAGAACTAGTGGTGCTACAGAATGGCACAGACATTCCCGTATTAGTTTTCTATTTCCTTGGGTTTTCGCTAGCTATTCGGAATTGCCACATACTCTTTCTTGCCAGCTACAATCTATCACCGCCAAAAGTACATTTTTTTGTCATTTTCTTAATTTTTCGATTTCCTATTGGTAGAACGGAAACATTAATTGTAGAATATTAAAGAACACAAAAACCTAGTCATATATGGCAATTTTCTTTTAAAAATTATGTGCCGTTTAAGAGAAAATGGCGCTTTAGCGCTACTAAAAATGCGAAAATACAGAGATCTCCGTGAAAATCGGATCTATGCCATGTTAATAAGTGTATTTTACTCTGTTCATACAAGAAATGTAAAGAAAAAATTTGGAGCAATTTTTGAGAAAATTTTGAAAATCCGCGGGGGGCTTCATATAAAGTACCCCCAAATTTTGAAGAATCTTTTTCAAAATCTCAAAGCTTTGACTAGAATCAGATCGACCGGGGAATATCCATTTTGGAAGAAATCGTACGTATGGTTTAGGCACTAGCAGTGTTCACAGACGGACCGACGGACGGACGAACAGACGGACGTTTTCCTTTCAATTGGGTTTTCGGTATCAAGGACCTAGAAAACAGGGTTTCTGACTACACCACGTGTTAGGGGATTTTTTTTGTTAATTTAGCAACTGGTTTTATCCACTTATTCGTTTTTACGGCCCGGCAATTAATTTTTTTCGCCGAAAATTCACCATTTTTTCGCGCAGCATTACATAACTTTCCCTATGTTACGTATATCACTCCGTGTATACGTACGTATACGGGAAAGTAAAATCGCACGCGTGGCCTGTTTGTTAGGGAACTGCTTCGGCTTTCTCTTGGTATTGATCGAAGATCTTCGAAAAACTACTGATTAGAGCAGCTACCTCCTAGAATTCTTCTCAGAAGTGGAATTCGATCCAGCTTCACAGCTCGTATCAAAATCCGCCATTACCGTAAATTGAACCCTAAGATGTCGCGGTGAAAGATGCTGCAGAGGTGATAGAGTTGCCTCCGAACTATCGCCTTACTGGCTGAGGCCGTACGGCGGGTGCACGTTATTCGATGCTGCGTTATCAGCCATCGGACGCTGCGTCCTCAGAGGCGATCGTCCCCAATGCGTGCTTCTGGATCCCCTCCTCCGCGACCTCGCGATAGGGCGGGGTCAATGAACCGCAGAGGCCGTCGCAAAATATTTACACGAGTAACTCTGACGACCACGAACTGAACCGTTTCCGGACGCATTCTAATCCCGAAGGTGCAACGCCGTCCAAAGGATTCAATCGTGTGTCGCGAGTTCAAATACCAAGGACGTTCTCGGGCGATCGCCCGTGACATGTTTCAGTCAACGGCGCCAACCGCATTCTAATCTCGAAGGTGCAACGCCGACCAGAGGCTCGGATTCAATCGTGAGTCGGGAGTTCCAATCCCAAGGACGTTCCCGGGCGATCGCCCTTGACGTGTTTCGGTCAACGGATTTGCGAAGAGTTATCAGCATCTTATCAGAGGTCACGGTGGCGAGTGTACTTCCGTTTTTAAGACACGCGTTATATGCACGTGATTTGGCTAGGCTGATTCCGACCAGTGAAATATTTCCATAGCTGTTAGCAGTTGCGGAGGGACAGAAGTGAGAGTGTTGTAGTATATGAGTGTCAGTTTGTCGTGGTTGTTTATTTATAATTCCATTGCTTGATTGGATTGTTATTTGTTCCTGAAAATATCTTCTCTGAGTTCGCCAGTTAAAAGATTCAACTCCGAATGCACTCTCAAATACACTACAGATACAAAAACTATTCTGGAAGAGAGGTGGGAATAGTTCACTCGCTCTATCTTTAAATTTATTTGAAGTGTTACAGTTAAAAAATGAATAATTATGAATATTAGTTTAAAAGTTTGTGCTCCCATTAACACTGAAAATACAATAGAATGAAATGCAGTAGAACGTTGATCTGGATTTTGGGACCGAATTCCTTCCGGATTATCAAATAGTCCAAATTGTCAAAATGAACCAATAAAATGGACAGTAGACATCTTCAACCTAAACCAGCGATACATACTTTTTCACTTTACTAACGGTTACCTAATATTATAATACTGCACTTTCTGGACATACTAAAACACCTCACCCATCACTTGAAAACGTATTTACTATGAGGTGAACGTATGACAACGTAGCATTAGCGCATGAGGTGCGTAATTCCATCGGCAGCCATAAACCAGCCATAAACCATCTTGAAAACAATTATAATTAAATCACATTTTTACAATATTTGCAGAATAATATTTAGAAAAGTGAGAATAATTTACACCAAATTGCCTCTATTACCTCAAAGAGAACTCCCGACTGTAGAAGGATTACGAATATGAAGAAGGAAATAAGTAAATCTTGTGTATTCATAAAAATTAATGGTCTTTTATCACTTTATTTTATCTGAAACACTCTAGAAATGTTTGTACAAAATTCTTTCTCAGTTTATACCTCAACACAAATGCAACAATTCAATTCTTCATTCTATTCACCGAGAAACACTGTTGCTAAACAACGACATTCCTAGATTCTCTTCTCAAATTGCATTGTCGCAGCGTTGCCATTTCATATTGCAAACTGAACGAAGAGTCACGAAAATTACAAATAGGCCTATTTTTTAAAACAGCTACAGCTGTATATACTTTCTCTTTTTATTTCCTTACTGGTAATATTCATCTTATAATATCAAAAAATGTCTTCAACTAACTCTTCAGGCGACTCGTGGAAGACCGTCTTCAGCAAAAGTGTGCGGAAAATACGAATTTGTAATTTTCGAAAAATTTTAATGATAATCGATTCATATCTCATTTGTAAGCGTACTTTGCTCTAGTTTTGAAAAGGATGTTAAGAACTAGTAATGCTACAATAGCACATACTTTCTTGCATTATTACTAAATAATGGCTCTTTACAAATATTCAGAGAGTTTTTAATGAAAATGAAACCCGCACCATTATTTTAAACGCCCTTATTTCTATCCGTGAAAAAATTTTGAAGAAAAAATTTGGAGTGGTTTTTGAATTTTTTTTAGAAATTTTTAAATTTCAGACACAAATTACACGAAATATACTAGTTATTTTCAAAACATTGTACATGACCTTTTTTAAAGAGTTGATATTTTACAACAGACTTTTACAAAGGCAAAAATCTCTATTTTCAATTTTGTAGTTTTGAAATGTTAACTTTTTGAAATTTTCGAAAAAAGGAGAGTTCACCGAAAATGAGACTAGCAATATTTTGTTCGTCCCTTGATACATATAAAGAGAAAATTGAAAAAAAAATCGGAGCGGATTTTCAGAAAAAATTGTTAAGAATGTTAAAATTGTCTATATTCCGCGCAAAATTTCAGGAAAAATACTCATATTTTCTTAAAATTGAACTTTACCTTATTCCAAGACGTCTTTCAAGAATATATTTCATTAAAAATCTCTCCCTTAATTAGTATAAGTGTAGGAAGACGCCTACAGGTATATCACAGTTACAAGGGAATTTGACAACGTATGTGCAGGCAGACGAACAGGAGGACATATTAAGGACTCACAAAACGTGGATTATGGCTACACAATGTATTAAAGGGAGAAATTTACTACACATACGTACAAGCAATAATTATCCAATTTTTTGGTATTTGAGATCCATAAAATGAGGTTTTCTGTCAAAAAGTCGCTACATCTTTCTAAACAATTTAAGTAGTATTCAAGAAAGTAAAAATATTTCTAAAATAGTTCATAATTCATTGATGGATACAGAAGTGGAGCAGATGAATAAAAATTAAATTATATTGAAATGTTAAGTTTTTTTTGTAAATATGAATATTGTATTACATGTAGACTGTCTTATTTTAAGGATCGAAATGTAGGTCCACAACAAAATACAGAACATTATTTCTAGTTTACCATATTATGAATATATGTATTACATACATTTATAAAATCAAGTTTTAAGAAACTTCAGTTTTAACGGTTTTAAACAAATTGGTTCATACTTGTGGTTAATGCGGTTAATAAATTGTTTTTGTTCCCAGAATCGAATCCGGATTATTGACGGTCCGGACGTTCTAATTTTTGATGCTTTAACGCACAATGTATTCACGATATTTTATTACGGAGAAGAGAAGCAAATTTATAATTTATTCTTATGTTTTGTTGCTGTATATCTGAAAAAATACTCCCTGCAACTCCTACAAAAGAAATGTTATGGCCAGATGAAAATGCTCAAAATTTTGTCACAATTGCATAACAATAATGATCAGTTAGAATCTCAGCAACTGAGATTGATTGATAGTGATTCCGGGCGCGACAACTACTGAGGCCATCAATCCCATGAGTGTAGTGCATGTTTTTTTCCATCAGGAGGTGGTGGTGATCTTTCTCCGCTGAATGGCGAGATCCGGCGCCGACCTACCGTCGACTAGCGGGGTTTTCTCCAACCAGGTATCTGCCACCAGCGGAGCACCGCCCCAGCCAGGGCAAGCTCTAAGTCCCCGACCGGTCTCCCGGTATGTGTGATAGTGCAATGCATGTTAGTATGCGTGTGTGTGTGTGTGTGTGTGTGTGTGTGAAAGTGGTGAGGGTAGGATAAGGAACAGGAAGGAAAGATCGCGCGTGGTCCGTGGCTCGTTTGTTTGGGCACTGCTCCGGCATTCGCCTGATGTTGATCGGAGAAACCCCGGAAAACTACCGATCAGAGCAGCCGGCCGCTAGAATTCTTCTCCAGACAGCGACTGAATTCGACCTAGCTGACAAGCAAATGTCGAAAATCCTACTACTGTTGTGACTCGAACCTAGGACCTCCTGGTCAGAGGCACTGCTATGACATCAGTTGATGCACTGAGCCACCTCTTCCGGAAGCGTTTATATTAATAAAAACCTAGTAATTTTCCGAAATATTGGTGTACGAAATTAATATCTTTAGAATATTAGTACAATTCTTTGTGTCATGATTGTGTATATTACAAATAAAAACGTAAGGGGGTCGATGAAGCCACAATTATTTTACAAGGGGTCGATTAACGAAAAAGGTGAGGAACCCCTATCACATGATATGCTTTTGAGATGACAATTGGTACAAACCTCAGAAAAAATATGTAGTTGTGCCATTTCGGGAATAATTACGATATTTTATTTTTTAGGGTTCATTTAATGAAGCCCCTGTGACATTTTCAAAAAGTTCTGAAAATTGGCTGCAAATGTTTTAAAATTGTTTTGATAGAATATAGAAAATGGTATCTTAACGATTTATAAAGATTGTATAGTAACGATTTTCATTAAAACCTCTAGAATTTTGAAAGATGCAAAAATTTAAATACTTTCCAAACATGCCATACAGCTCTAATATTAACGGCAGAGGATTGTTTTTTAATGTCATGTATTCCTCAATAGTGGTATGAGAAAAGTCGTTAAGTATTAACACTAAGAGAAGGAACAGTTTAAGTATGTCGCGCATTCCCATTAGTTTGCTTATGGCGTTGAAAATAGGAATGATCTATCAATTTATCTAATTTTGGAACCTATAAAATAGCAATAGATATTCTTGTTTCGATAAAATGAGACATCACATGAGTATATGAATTTCTAAATTTAGCTTACTTGGTTGTATCTATGAATCTAAAGCTGCTGATAACAAGTTCAAAAACAGATTAAACTTGAGCAGATACCTGTTAAACATATTTCACTTAATTCATTGAAATTTATTGCCTGATAAATGAAAAGCGTTTGGGCTAATCAACTCCAGTAGGAAATGCAAACGCCACTCTACAAAAATATATCCAAAACATTGTGATATGTATTCGTCGTAAGCGTCTAAGTTTATAAACGGAACTGACATGCGTATCATTCTACTCTCTCCAAGCTATCTTCTAATGGTCCAAATCATAACAATCGCTCTGATGAGGCGCAAACACACCATTGACGCAAGCTAAAAAGCGATAACTGTGAGTGGAAGAGGGAGGCGACCGGGCAATTCGAAGGGATTTATTTCCCTAGAGACGCTTCTCCAAAGAATGGCATTCCTTTGTTTTTTATGCCGTATTTATTAACCGTGACGTGCACGACCACAGTTGTGTATTCAAGAAACGATAATGATGACGAAATTGTTGATTCAGTTGTTTCAAAATATAAAAACCTTCAAATTAAGAGACGAAGAGTCCTTAAATACATTTGTTTTATAATTGATGGATAGGGAATAATCTGAAGAAAATAAGAAAGATGAAATCAAAGTTGTCAAAATACGATAATGTTCTACGCAGGATGTTTCGATATTCACGTGCGTCTAAGTACAAAAGTCACAAGTTGTTTGTGTCAAACGATTCTTCGACGAAATGAGATAAATATACAATCTGTAAATGACGATATTTGCGAAAAAAGTGAAAAATACATTCTTATTAGTAATAAGTCGAAAATATCTTCATATCATCGTCTCAAAGAAAAAATTGCCGAATTTACGCCACTAGAAGAAAACAAGTAACGGAAAATCGACGCTGGTCTAACCGACGAACCCAAACGTAGGTTCCAAAATCCAGCGCCAGCCATCACAAGGAGTATCTGTAAACGATTGCGTTCTGTATGGAAACGGTGAAGGATCTTTAAATAAACATATCGCCCGACGTTGACGGAGTTCATGAGTCCAACTCTGCCCGAAAACTCCCAACCGGATGCAAGTTACCGAATAGAGAGGCGCGGAGTTATCAGCGAGGAATCACGCGACACCGACCACCCTGCGGAGGGCGGCGCATGTTCCAAAGAGGATGACCGAAGACCCGAGACGCGTCCGCGATGACTCACCTTCTTCATGGGCCCTGGCAGTGGGAAGCTGCGTGCGGCGACGCCCGCGGCAGCAGGGGCGGCTTTGCGAGGTCGGCCCGGCAGCGGAGGGCGCCCCAGCGGCTGCTGCAGCGCGAGGTGCGTCTGCCAGGTGGAAGCGTCGGCGGGTGCTGCCGCGAGGACGGGCGTAGCCACACTGGCGTCTGCCGGCGGCGGCGGCGGTGGTGGCGGCGGCGGCGGCGGCAGCGGAGGCGACCACGCTCCCGCGGGGAGGCACAGCGGCGCCCGCGAGCGCGCGGGACGACACGGCAAGGGCTCGGCCGCACGCGACCCGCCGCCCCCGCCCCCGGATCCGCCCTCGTCGCCCCCGCCGCCCGCGCCCCACCGCCTCAGTCCATTTCCTTCCAACATCATCCGCCGCCGCCGCCGCTGCCGCCTCCTTCCAAAACTCCTCTTCCCCCTTCTCCGCCGTTGCAGGATTGCAGGTATCCACGAGACAGTAGTGGTCTCCCCCTCTCGCCGGTTACGGGAAAAGTTTTGACATCGCTCTCTTCCCCTTCGTGAGCAAGGCTCCGCCAGGCCTACTTTTTTACGCTCCCTCGGAAGAGGGCCTTTGGGTCAAACGGTACTACGCACATGATCGCATACTACGACGGAGCACTAACACGTGGTTAGATGAGATATGCGGCCGATGCCTTTTGGTTGCACTGATCTTTATTGCAAACGTGCTTTCAAGATCAGTAGAATCTTACACATAAAAAAATATATCTATTCCCTTCACTAAGATCCTCATTACGATTAAATGTTTCTATTATCGCAACTTTGCGAATTACACTTCTCTTTTTTTACGTAATTAACATGCATCTCAAGCATCAAGGTAAAATAATTCCCCGTGTTTCTATTGTAGAAACGGGACCCAGAAACTTCTCACTTCCTCGATAAAATGTGGCGTTCGGGAGACTTCTAAAACTTCCTCGATAGGATTCGTCCACTTGACCAAAAAAGCAACAAAATAAGAACACTCGTGCAGTAAAACTCAATATCCGACTCTTGATCGCAGCGATTTGTTCGACGAAAGCGACTTCTCGTGATAGCCTGCGGAAACTTTCAAAGCCCAGGCGAAGTGGCTGGAGCGTGTGGTGACGCAGACGAGGGCCTCTGCGGACTGGCTCGCAATTCCTCTACACCATCCGCGACAGCGCGCGTTTACGCTATTGATTGCTTCGACAACAATGCGGTCGCCCCGCCCCCGACGTACGCGGGCCCCGCTCGCCCCTGCCACCCCCCGTCAACCCGCGCCCGCCACCGGAGGCCGTGGGAAGGTGCGCAGACACCTGCGAAAAAAAAGAAGTCAGTGAATGGTTGAATGAAGAAATGTCGGGGTCGAAAGAAAGCGAGTGACAGAGTAGCAAACAAGCAAGATGGCGAGGGTTGATAAGTCAAGGACGCGGGAAAATGGCTCGAGTGGGGCAGGGGTTTGCTCAACTGGGTTTGGCGCAGTTTATTATGAACTTGGTATTGATTTCCCCTTTCACTTGTGTAGGAGTGCGTCCCATATTTTGTATCGGTAATTGGGTTATCGGTAGCTAGGACAAATTGTTAGATATTCAATACCAATTACTTCTTTCTCTCCTTCTGTCTCTTTATTCATATCTCTGTTCAGAACATCTCATTGTAACTAAACACAATGGAGAAGGCTAAACTACCAGTTTGCTTCTTCACTATCAATACAATTACACGGTTACCTGCCTAAATAGAGATCGCTAAAGCTGAAGATCCGTAGCGAAGAGCCAAAGTCTCGTGCCTGACAGGTCGCGGGTTCAAATCCCCCCTGATGAACGTGTGTGTGTGTGTGTGTGTGTGTGTGTGAGTCCGTATACAGTTACAGTTACCCCCCCCCCCATGGTAATTACAGTGAGCGCTATATGACCTTATCAGTTGAAAAGTAACCTTAAATAATCGAAAGTAATAATAATAATAATAATAATAATAATAATGAATTCTCGGTACTAACATCTTCAAGGCCATAAGACTTTACTTTGTAATTATGGCATAGTACTTTAAATATACCGAGAGAAGACTGTGCGTAGCGCTCTGAATTCGCAGTCGCGAGGAGCAGGTTCGATTCCGTGCCAGGCATCCCGACTGGGGTTTTTCGTTGTTTCCCTCGGTCATAAGGCTAAGGCTGGGATAGTTAAGAATGCCACAGTCGCCACCCTTCTACCACCCCATCTCCCATCATCATCCTAGACCTTACACACCTCATTATCACTCCATCATTTCTTTCAGTACCATCAGGGAAAGAAACGGGAAACTACTCTGATTATATACTCCCCAGAAAACCGAAAACCCATCATGATAGTACTAGGAAACCATCTAGATTTTCTAACATGCGGTATAGCCAGAATCCATGTTGTGGGTCCTTGATATCGACGAAAATTCGATTGACGGCCAAATGCCTTTCTTTCCATCCGTCTCCGTCTGCCTGTTTGTCCGTCTGCCGGTGATCAACGTTGGCGCCTAAACCGTTCAGCTGATTTTGTCCAAAATTGATATTCCCCGTTCGATCTGAATGCACTCGAGGCTTTGGGCGTTTCAAACGGATATTTTGATTTTTCAGTGTACTTTACATGAAGCAAACGTGTAAGGCAAAATCACCCAAATTCTAATTGTCTGCAGTTGAGAGAAATTTCTTCGACTATTACTTTTAATTTCTGGCTTTCTGGCTCTTAATTTCTGGCTCTACTTACTCTTAATTTCTGGATTTGTTTAAAACACGCTTCTAAATATTCATGTAAAATGCAACCTGCAACGCACGTTAGAATTTCTGAATCTATATCGTTAAATAACGATACGTTTTTTAGGACCTTAAACGAATCATTTTAGGACCTTAAACACTAAAATATTGAGGCCGAAGGCCTCAGAGAAACGTTCCTCATACCGTATTATATAGGAAGAGATCTTCGTTACCATTCTATTACATTTTTGCTGGTTCGACGATTCTAGATCCTACCCCACCTGTCCAGATCCAGTAGAATTTGCAACTGTATGTGAAATTACTAATTAGTTGATATTCTATGCAACTGAATTCCACGGTTGTACCTCTTTGCTCGATAATAAAGTTAAATAAGAATAGTTTTTTGACAAGTGTGTATAACATTTTTATCAATTTCAAGGCGACATATAGAACATGACGGAAGATAAGAGGGTCTCGAAGAAAAATATATATTACAGGCAATATATATTACATTATTAAATATATATTACACATTATTAATATGGAATTGTAAAAATAAGGAACAGGGTGGGGTACCGCATGTGAGAGTTCTCGCACGGGTACGCTAGTATGTATTTATTTGAGGTAAATTTCCGTCGAGTAAAGGAACCAAATACAAACCTTTTAAATATTGATGAAGTCTACGTGAACTAATTATCAGTGGGATTACGAATGGGTTCAAAGGCACGTTCAAAGAGGTCAATGCTCCCGAAAGTAAGAAGGGTTGCATCGATTTAGGAAAGTAAATAAATACGAAGCGCGTGCTATCGCGCATCCTCCAGCTCGCAGAGAGCAGGCGGTTGGGCGGAGCAAGCTCGTTCCGGGCAGAGGTCGCCTCGGAGCCTTATCGTGCCGAAAGCGGCGCCTCCCTCGTTAGCGCGGCCGGCGCCTCAAACGACACTTGCGCAACTCCTCACGCACCCCGCCCCACGTGCCCCGCCCCACGTGCCCCGCCTCACGCGCCCCGCCCCACGTGCTCCGTCTCACGCATCCCGGCTCATGCACCCCGACCCACGTGCCCCCTTCACGCATCCCGCCCCCCCCTCACGTGCCCCACCTCTTCCTCCGTTTCACGCTCGCAGCTGCGTCCGCGCGACACGACACGTCACGAAGCCACGGAAGACGGGAGAAGCTCTGGACTCGCCATGAAGTTTGGGAGTCGAAGCCGATCATAGGGGCAGAAATATCACGTAATGCAGGAGAGAAGAGAATGGGGAGTCGAAGGCACTCATGTCAAGATCGTGGGCAAGGTAACTAACTACTAGTGCTCGCGAATACAATGTCCAGTTACTACTGCATGATATAACTAGTGATGCTAAAATAGCACGCACTTTCGCACCCTATTTTCACGCAAAATTACGTGAAAAGAACGCGAATTTACACAAATCACACAAAATTTCGCGAATACCAACGATGCACGATGCGTGTTTTAGCCGAACATAAAATTAATAGCTTGTATTAAAGCGAACAAAAGACAGTCGTCATTGTCGCCTTCTGTTATCGGTGCGGCGTTACAACAAATGGTAATAAAAAGCAACAATGACCATCAATTCGTACGGGATACACATTTTGCCAATTAGCAATGTTGATACCGCGAGCAAGAAAATGAAAATGGTTAGAAATATATAATGACTATCCAAAAACAAAATTTCATAAAAAACGATGCAGCTGTTTTGGAGAAAAAATTGTTTATACAAAATTAAAATTTGTTTAACGCGAAATTACGCTATAAATACTCAAATACTCCAAAGTTGTACATGACCTTATTTCAGAATCTATCTTTAAGGAACAGATTTTATTAAGAAAAAAATTCTATCTTTAATATTTTAGTTGTAGAAAAACGCCAAAAAAGTTTCGAATTTTTTCAATTTTCGAAAAAACAAAAGTTTTTTTTAGAGTTTAGAGTTTTAGGGTTTTCAACGAAAATGAGACTTGCACTTTTCTCTTAAACGTCCTTTACACTACCCAATAACAAATTTAATAAAAAACGCTGGATCCATTTTTTTTTGAAAATTTTGAAAATGGCCCTGGAGCTTTATAAAAAGTACAACACAAAACTAAAATATCGGTGTCAAATTTAAGGGATCATCATCAGCCAGATCAACATCAGCCAGATCAATCGGGGAATATCAATTTTGGAGAAAAATGGCTGAACAGTTTAGCTGCTAGCGTTGTACACAGACAGACAAAGGGACGGACGGACGGACGTTTTGCTGGCAATCAATTTTTTGATACCAAGGTCTCACAAAACGTGAATTCTGGCTACACCACGTGTTAGAGGATTTTTCTAAATTTAGCATCCGGATTTATCCACTTTTCCGTTGTCAGGTCTCTGTAATAAGAATTTTTCTGCCGAAAAATTCGCGCAGCATTACATCAGCATATCAATAAAAATCAGCATATCATCAGCAGCATATCATAAACACCAGCATATTAACATTCTCTCTACCGCGTAGCGGTAAGGAGAAAGTAAAAGTAAGGGATGTACAAATTGTTCCGGAGTGGTGGTACGTCACTATACCTAGTCTATGAGAGTCTTTAGGAGAATTCAGTAGGCAGTTATTGCCCCAAAAGTTTGCTATATTAATTACCATTTAGTCCCCTAAAGTAAAGAAACAATACAATGAAATTAAATATTACATCAGTCAGATTACAAATTCTCAATTGGGAGTAAAATTAAACATTTTTAATTGAAAGAATCTTGGTTTCGTAATCTTTTTTTTAACCCATTAATTGCCATGATCCCCAAATGGCGATCTCAGACCTTTTTCATTATTGATTGACATTGTGCAATATAATTTGCGAATTTTATTTCTTTAATAGATGTAAACATTCTACACGAAACATATAAGCAAGATTTTTCACTCCTGAATGCCAGTTGTCGATTTAGCCGTGATCGCTAAGCCATGTATACTCCTGACCACGGTGCACATATGACTTGGGTCAGTTCTACATCAAGCAAAAATTGTCAAACTATATTTATCAGAAATCTGTAAGGAACTTTACTGACATTTTTCAAAATTTAATACAAATACCAAGACACACACAGGAAGGCTGAGGTAAATGGTTGACCGTAATTTTTCAATTCCTTCCATAAACTGTGGATTAAGTCTTTTTAATTCAAAACTTGGCAATTATTTTGTAGACATTTGAATTGAAGTTTTCTAAAAAAAGCAGATAAATAAAACTTTAAGAACAATATCAAAATACTCAGAAAATTTCATTTTAATTAAAAGAAGATTTCAATATAGTATGAAAAATTTCGAATTTACTAGTTGTTTAAATGATTTGAATAGAATTTATTAGCTTACGACGTACCATTGGTTACCGAAAAGAATAATCCTCCAACCCCTTTTTTTTCCGCGAAGCCTTCTGGTGTCATAAGTTTCATTTAACATTAATTCTATTTAAAGTCATCAAATATCATTACTTTCATTTTTATAATTTTGGATGAAAACTTGCATTGTTAAGATTTGTTGGTTGCTTTTGAAGAATTGTATTACCATTGGCATCCTTTACCTGTCATAATATTTTGATGTGAATAATATGGGTTGTTTCAAATATAACGAAATTATTTCTTTTCTAATAAAAACATACTTTTTCCAAGATTAGAAAACAAGTCATAATAGTAACCAAGTTCTCGAATATAAATACTGATACTTTCGGATTATTTTATAGAATCCAACACACAATTTTCGGGTCATTGATTTGAACTGAACAAGGGTCACTTCTTGAATCCTTTGCAATGCAGATATATTGGCTTTATTTTTTTCCCCAACATGTGACTGGCTGAGTTCATCTCAGAGTCAGTCTGTCTCTTCAGCGACTCTGAGCGAGATATCCTAGGGTTCGAGTCCCAACGGTTGCTGATTTTAGGGACCAGAAATAGCAACGTCCAATTCAACCGCTCTCTGGAGGAAAATTATAGTGGCCGATCACTCTGACCTGTAGTTCCATAACAAACAGGCCACGATACGCGCATTTCCTGTCTCTTCATTGTCCTATCGTCTCCCCTTACGAACATGCACTTGCATTACACTACCACACACGTCGGAAGAACTGTCGGGAGCTTCGCGCTTTTCCTGACAGGCAAGGTGCTCCGCTGGGGGAGATACCTGGAAGTCCAACGCAAGCCGACCAGTAGATGATGTACAGAGGCGCCGGATCTCGCCATCTAGCGGGAGGGGGAAACAGCCACCTCCCGCGGAAAACAAAATTCACTACACCAACAGGACTACCTTCGCGCAGTTGAAGTGCCCGGAAAGTCATGTGTAACTATTTTTATTATAACATTATTTATGTTTAAATGATTAGGACTTAGGTCGGTTTTTAACAACTGGGTCATATAACGACAACTGTGGTTGTTTTAACTGCACAGGGAACTGTATGAAGAACACGTGTGGTCGTGTGGACGTGTGGAAGAACACTATGACGAACACACACAAACATCCATACCCAAGACAGGATTCAATCCAGCGAGCCTTCGAGTCGCTACGGCCCTACAGCTTTAACCACCTCGGCTATCCAGGCCGGCCGGCGAGGACTTTGTAAGTCCAATTGAAACAGAATATTTGGAGTATTAAATTGTATTTACAATATCATTTAAAATATGCGTTTTATTTATGTTTAAAATGCGTAAATCATTAATATTTTATCAAAATCTTCATTTTTAATTGTTGATAAATGAAAGTATGAGTGTTATGAAAATAATTATTGAATGTTTTCAAAATCAGGGACCTACACTTTATACTATAATAATAATCTAAATATTGCTATTAAAATAATCCAAAACAGTTTTCACCACAATTGGGCCTCGAACACAGTCATCTGGTTTCTCGTAGTAGCTTTTCTCATTGAAATACCAGACAATCAATACCCCGAAAAATTGTTTCATTGATCTGCGGATAGTCTTTAATATGATATTCAATATTGTTACCAACCTGACAACTATTCCCAAATATTAATACGACGGAAACATACTCCGGACAGTGTCATCCATTATGTCCTTGGTACTATGAAACAACTAGTGGTGCTACAAATAGCACAGACTTTCCCGTATTAGTTTTCTATTTTCTTGGGTCTACGCTAGCTATTCGGAAGTGCCACATTTGTACTCTTGCCAGCTGCCATCATCGCACAAACTACATTCTTTTGACATTTTCTTAATTTTTCGGTTTCCCAATTATAGAATGAAAATATTCATTTTAGAATATTAAAGAACACAAAAAACTAGTCCTAAATGGCAATTTTCTCCAAAAACGTTTGTGCCGTTTTAAAGAAATGGCGTTTTAGAGCTATTTAAATGCGAAATTTGAAGCTTTTTTTTTACAAAACATTTTTGAGTTATCAAAAAACTTCATTGGAGGTAATTTCAAGCACATTCACTCACAAATATAATAATGTGTACAAATTGCTAGTAATGTGCATATTAAAGGTTTGTGAGATATTTAAAAAATTACATTCGTGTAAAGAAAACAAACCTCAAAATAAACTTTGCGTCATATTAAAGAAGGCAATTAGCACTATCCTTTTCAAAAGTTTCAAGAAAAATTTGAAGCCATTTATCAGAAAATAGCGTTTGAGCGTTTCTGAAAAGACAGAATTGTGAGCTAGTTTTCACAGAAAACGGTTGAGTTTTCGAAAAACATTACCTGACATTATTTAAATCACATGTACTCATTAATATATTAATGTGAACAAATCGCTGTTAATGTGAATATTCACGATGCGAGAGACAAGTCAAAAAAATTACATTTTGGTAATTTTTGAAAAAACGAGAATAGAGCAATATGGCGTTTATGTCATCTATAGAGTACATTTAGTGCTATCCCTCCCAAGGTTTAAGAAAAAATTTGAAGCCATATTTGAGAAAATATTGTGATTTTTAAAATTGCACATATTGTACGCAATATTGCGCGAAAACTACTAAAATACCCCCCCCCCAATGTACGTGACCTTAAAGAAAGAATTCACTATAAAGAACAAATTTTATTTGAAAGAAAACTCTATTTTCAATTTTGTAGTTGTAAACGCCGAATAAAATTCAAACTTTTGAAATTTTCGAAAATTCAGACTTAATCGTGAAAATCATATCTATGCGACAGTAATAAGTGTATTTTACTCTATTCTTACAAGAAATTTAATGAAAAAATTGGAGGGGTTTTTGAGAAAATTTTGAAAATGTCCGGGAGTCTACATGTAAAGTACCCCCAAATTGTATAGAATCTTTTTCAAAATCTCAACTCGAGCCAGATTGACAGAAGGTTTCTGTAATTTGAAAAATATCCGACGTATGGATTCGGCGCTAGTGGTGTTCACAGACGGGCAGACGGACTGACAGACGGACTGACAGACAGACTGACGGACAGACAGACGGACGGATATATGGACAGACAGACGGACGTTTTGCTTTCAATTGGTTTCTCGGTATCAAGGACCCTCACAAATTCTGGCTACATTACATAGTAGGGGATTTTTTGCTCTAAATTTTGCAACTGGTTTTATCCCGTTTTTTTCATTATCAGGGCCCGGCAATGAATTTTTTCTACCAAAAATTTGCAATTTTTTTCCCGCAGCATTACGTAACATTCTGTATACTACTTATAATACTCCATACATACGTATGTATACGGGAAAGTAAAAAAATCTATTTTCAATAATATAGTTGTAAAAGAGTCCAAAAACAGGTGCGAATAGTATCTTTGTCTCGTTCTTCGCCTCACATCGTCCGAAAACAAATCATTCTTATATACCACTCATTCATTTTCTTTTGTCGCCACGTAGAAAACTATTTCTGCATCGTCTCGTTTAATAATTTAAGAAAATATTTGCATGATCCGTTTTTGAAACCCCTGTCCTGGCCTCCACCCCCGGCCGGGGGAAGCCGCCTCATTGAGTTAGCGGCGGCGTCCGTCGCGTTGCGTTCCGTGTCTGGGGGCCTTATCTGCCATTCATCGGGACGCCCGCCTCCGCCTCGGCGCTTCCCGAACGCCAGGCCTCGCCGCGCTTCGCCGCGCCGCGCCCGCCGCGCCCGCCGACAGCAGCTGACCCGAAAGGTCAGAGGGCGAGCGCCGCTGAGCCACCTGTTGGGAGTGTGTTCCGCGCGAGGGCGCGAGAAAGTTAGGTGGGCGCCACCGGAACAGCGCGTCGGGGAATAAACCCACGACCCTCCTCGCGGCGGAAGGGCGCCGCGCCACCGTAAAGCACGCGTCGCATAGTGCTTGGCAAGTTCAGAGAGGAGATCTTGATGCTATTCGTAAGATATCAGTCGTTTGCGACTCGTAAACAATCTGCAAACCCGAGGCGGTAATGGTACTTCTCTGATAAGAGCTTAATTGAATAAAAGTGCAAAAGAGAGTAGAAATTAAGTTTTAAATCATAGATAATTTATGTTGCGAATCCCATCTTTTCATTAAGAGTTTTATGGGAAAGTAAGGATGTCCGACTGTGTGTGAAAGAGAAATACAAAGAAGAAAAGTATAATGAGGAGAAGAAGAAAAAGCGTTCAGATGATTTTTTTCAACGTATCTTCTGTATAACTGAATAGAACCTTAATTTACCTTTCACATTTAACCACACAAATTGTATTCAATGCCGACTTATGTGATATTTTTCAGAAATATTAAGTATTTGCTATACAAGTTTTAACTTCATGTTTTCGTGGCAATTTCAATTGGACAAATTTTAACATATTTCATAATGACAAAAGAAACTAAATTGTATTTCACTTTCACTTTTTCAAAGGGGCATGCTCTCAATAAGTGAGTGTGAAAACATAAATAGAAACACAGACCTTTTTTAAAATTATTTTCTTCGGTTTAACTCATTGAGCTAATATTTCTTATGACTGCAGTCAAGTTTTCTGGTCGGTTCCCTCGGAAATTAAAAAGCAGAACATGTAGCAAGAGTGATAGTTTTTTCGTCAATGGAAAGAGTTTCAGTTAAAACATAATTTTAATTATAGTTTGAAAAATTAATTGATTATTTCGTGTTTCCGGGCGTGTCAACTGCTATGGTCATTAGTCCCGAAGTCACGTTTTATCGGAGTAGGTGGCGGTCATCTTCCTCCGCTGAATGGTGAGATTTGGCGTCAACCTACATGTCGGTTAGCCTGTATTTACTCATCCAGGTATCTCCCACAAGAAAGACACTGTCTCAGCCGAGACAAACGTGAAGCTTCCGACCCGTCTCCCGACGTGTGTGCAAGTGTAGTGCATGTAAGTATAAGTGTGTATAAGTAAAGGGAAAAAATTGGCCA
This sequence comes from Acheta domesticus, assembly GCA_031308135.1. NCBI lineage: Eukaryota > Metazoa > Arthropoda > Insecta > Orthoptera > Gryllidae > Acheta > Acheta domesticus. The sequence continues at coordinate 134,855,887 of JAHLJT010009436.1, read as the reverse complement.
AGGAAGAGAAAGGAAAGATCGCGCGCGCTCCGTGATCTGTTTGTTAGGGGACTGCTTGGGCATTCGCCTGGTGTTGATAGGAGAAACCACGAAAAATTATAGATCAGAGCTGCCGGTCGCTAGAATTCTCCTCCGGACAACGGCTGAATTCGGCGTAGCTATCCAGTTGGTGTCGAAAATCCTGCCACCGTCGTGACTCAAACCTAGAACCTGTCCGACAGAGTCACTGCAGTGACAGTTGAGCCGCCTTAGCTGGTGAATAATAGTTTGAATTTATAATGTGATTTACTTAGAAAAGTCATTTTAAAATGTAATTTATTTTCGTGAGGTAGCTATCTATCCGAGAAAAGAAATTCTACAATTTTGGATCTATTTTGTTTTCTTATGTACATTTGATTTCTTTATGATTTTAGAGATAAAATATTTAAAAAAATATTTTTAAAAATTTGTTTATAAATAATTGACAAATATGCACGTGTTTACTTCAAACATCATGACTCTCCGACAAATTGAACTATTTTGAAAATTCTTTTTTAAAATATTATTTATTTGAGAAAAAGTTCTTTTGTAAATTTTGTCTGGACATTTCAGTTCATAAAACTGAAAATTTTGTAACATATTAACTATTCTAGGTCATTCACTAGAGAATTTAATGGGTTACATGCTGCAAAAAGAATTATATTATTATATTTAATAGCTTTTGATTTTAGTTTGAAGTGCACGAATGTGCTGAATATTTGCATTGCAGCAAAATGAATCTGAAGTTCACTCACTTTTTGGCTTGACAATTGAGGCAGACAATCGCTTCGAAAAAAAGTATTTTCTCAAAACCTAAGAAACGTAGCAAGAAGTGGTTTGAAGCATTTAAAAGGGAATAAAACAGAGCATATGACTCAATAAAAATTGAATAACACGAAATTTCACGATTTTTCATCACACTCGGGTAGACAGCTACTTTAATTATTTTATTATTTCTCATTTTCTTAATGAAAGGTGTTTTCTGGTCGATGTAACGTACGTAGCATACACAAATTGTAAAAGAAAAAACACATCAAGAGACATGAAGATCTTGTCCGCGATTTTTAACATGCTTAAAATACGAATATAATAGCGAATTTTATGGAAGACAAATAGTAAGGCATTTCTCGACTGTGATGGATTGCCAGAGGCAGAGCTAACCGTTTCTGAGCCTTGTGCATTTCACAAACTAGCAACGAAGCACCGTGATTAAGTTGTCGGACAATAGTAGTCCCTGCCGCGCCGCCCCGCCCCGCCCTCCGTTGCATGCCAGCGCCACACTAGAGCGCGCCCGCGGCTCGGCGCGGCGCCGCGCGGCGTCGCGTGTCTCTTGTGTTACGTCGCTGCGGCGGCGCACCGCTTTCCGTCGCTCGGTAATTACTTCCTCCGACACTTTTCGCTTCTCGCTTTTCTTGCGGACCTCTCGCGCTTAAATGAAAAGCGCGCGAAATCGAGACAAATGACGGCCGTGTCTTTCCTAGCCCTGTCCCGATTGATTATGGCTTGTTTAGAGGGTGCACATGGAGTTGGAAGGCAGGTTAAGCAAAAAGCAAAGCGTTCGTGAAACATGCAATATTGGAACGTAAAATACTGATGAGAAAATTTTGGATGTAGCGAAGTCAATACTTGTTCAATGATTTTATTAACATCATGTAATATATAAACATATTCAGTATAATATAATTATCTTAATATGAACGGCATATTCCACATTTTAAAGAAAAAGTGGAAAATTGTTCACAGCATGATGGCTCAAATCTCCTGCACCAGTGAACATATACAGAATATATTATTTGAGTGAATTTAAAGAGAACAAAAATTGGTCTCTTCAACATAATAAACTAAGGTTTGTGAAAAGAAACAACGTTTCTGTCTTTCATGCATAATTATAAACCTTCAAATTAAATAGTTTTTGTAACAAGCTAAAACAAAATATAATTTTCTTCAAATTCAGTATTATTATTAATATTCCATTTCAGTTTCATCGAACTTTAGAATATCAGTTAGCATTTAATCATTATTTTCATCCCCACTTACAGGATCGTAACTCTTGAATCATTATCAGAGTCATTCTGCTGAACTGTTTTGTGACCTGAATAGGTTTACTTTTTTTGGTTTGGTTCGTCTGATTTTGTTGTATGCATTTTTTGTTCACACATCACAAACAATTAGTTCTCTCTTAGTCAGGTCACCAATAGTGACCACAGTTAACATTTTAATAGTTTTCTCAAATTTTTCGGGATACAGGACTAAATTCGTTATATGAAAATAAATCGGCAATAAACATCCTGTACCTCTTTCTGAAGATATCTCTTGAGTAAAAATGCCAGTTTTTAATTGATTCGTTTGTTACTAATTTATTTGAAAACCTCGATTTTGTTCCAATAGTGGTCTTGCAAAATTTTGGTAGCGGTAAGATAAATGTCTTTGTAATGACCAATTCACCAGGGAATAATTCGATTTCCTGAACGTGTTTAAGGCCAAAAATGTCCAAAAAAGTACTCTTCATGTTACATTTATGCCATGCAAATATGAATAAGATGTTTCACCTTATTTTTACGTGTCACCAGAAATTTGAAAGCTAATTTTAATTAATTTAAAACTTAAAAATTAATTTACACATATAAAATTAAGGAAATACGTAAATAAATTTTCTTTTAATCTTCAATAATTGAGAGCAGAAGTTATCCGTTCTGTATGTTTGACGCCAGTGGAAAATTTTTCAATTCTTAATTTTTCAAATTTTGTGCTTGTAGTGACCACTATTGACGAAGTGGCCTGCAATTTTGCTTTGTTCGTCTACCTGCAAGTTCAAGATATCTTTAGGGTGAAAATTTAAACAATTACATAAGGTTACTTACTCCATGCTCCAAAAAGTTAAGAAACATTTTATTAGAAATATTCTACTTAAATATGGAAGATCCGGGGAATGAGAGCTTATGGGTAATTGGAGCATATTCAAACTGCTTTACTATAGGAAAACATCTTATTTCCTTGCCCACGAAATCTATTCCGATCCATTATTTTGATGAATTTGTTAAGTTCGATACACATTTTTTGCCATATAATTGTTTTATTATAAATAATATTCTATCTCCTTTGGCCCTCTAATTTACGCATGAGAATTTTATTTGAATTTCATATAATAATTTTTAACATATAATATAGCAGACTTAATAATTCAATATTCTATTGTAAAATGTGGCTGCATTGTTTAAAAAGATATGTTGCTTAGCAATTATATTTAACGGAAATGGTAAAATTGTAGGTATATATTTTCAGTTCTTTGAACAATAAATTTATTTATATTTTGCTAGACCTTTTAATGTTAAAATTTTGTGAATCATGTCCTACTTACAAAGTTCGTTTTGTGAAGTGATACGAAAAAATGGGTACGGAACTGATGTCTGGACCATTCCGTTATATTGTGTACGTAGCACAATTATTCAAAAAGACGGAACAAGATATGGCAAGACTAGAAAGCATCCTCACATCCCTCCATAAAGAAATATCGGCGAGGTACGTCAAGAAAAGAAGTGGAGAATCAACTCCAGAAGAGTGTCCTTTTTACGAAACAGACTTATCAGGAAAGGTAAAAATCCGATCACCGAAAATGACTGTGATAAAAGTAAATTCATCAAGTAAAATTCAATCCAAATGTCAAACAAAAGCAAAAATTCAAACAAAAAATCAAACAATTTCAAATATAACCAATAATTTCAGTACGATGAATCTAGACGAGCATCCTCATTGGTTTGTACGAGTAATAGAATTCTATGTATCCGTTTCAAATGCCTTTGGTGATTTGCGAAAAGATCTAAAAGCATCGTGTAAGGAGTATGCACGAGCAATGATCACATATGTGAGATTCTACAAACAAAATGCAGAAGTTGTGTCTGAAAACTGGGAGAAATATATTGATATAGCTATGAAGTCTTTGCGTCAAAACTACGAAAAGAAAGTTGAGGGATTAACATCTATGATGCGGGTGTGTGAACAACAAAGAGTAGCAATATCTGAAAATAAGACGAAATTATTGTCAGAAATCGAAATAACTACTGTGGAAATAATCTGTATTAAAGAGACGACTCTAAAACTACTACCCACAATTACCTTGCAAGAGGAGCTTCTGGAAAGCACGTCTCAAAAACTGCAAGAGATTGAGAAAATACGTCAGAAAAACGAAGAGGATTATAATACAATCAGAAAAGCCAAAATGAAATTAATAAAGCGTAACGGACGCGTCGTTGCTTCTAGAAATAGTTTTATGCGAGAGGTTAAAAAGATACAAGGCAAGCTAATTAAGTCAATTGCTTCAGCCCAAAGGGAAGTTGAAAAAATAAAACTGAGAGAACTCAGTGAAAAAGGGGATATTACCTTTTATACTTCGAATATTAAAAATCTTAAAAATAAAGTACTGTCTGTAAAGAAGCAAAAAAGAGACGCAGAAAAAACATTTCAAAAACTTGTGGATGAGATATGCCAGTTAAATCGAGATGTCATATCTTTAGACGACCAGGAAAGACGAATTCTTTTCTCTCTTCAAACAGCATGTGTGAGTTCTCATAAGCAACGCAGTGATTTGAAGAAAATTTTAGCAGCCACCATTCAGAAACTTCAGCAAATATTGTATCTGAGCAATCTTAAAACAGATGAACTTATATTGCCTATTGAACAAGAACTTGCTACAGCAAAAGAACATCTCGAATGTACATCTAAGACACTGGAAGAACTAGAAGGGTGCTATATTCAATTATGTGAGCGATTTGATGAAGAAGTAGACGTACGAAATAATTTGAAAAATATTCTCGAAAATACTGAAAGTAATTTAGAAGAGTTACACATGAATCTACTAATGATGCAGAATGGCTACAAGAAATTTATTCAGAGAAACGCATCTAATGAAGAACCTTTAGTTCCCACTGTGGAAAAATTATCAGATGCTTTATCTGATACAAACTTGTTTGATGAAACATACTTAGAAAACCTTAATGAATTAGATGATTTGAAACGTCGTGTAATTAATAAACAGAGAACATTACGTGCTTTGCGAGAAAAAGAAAAGTTACTACAAAAAAGTGTTCGTAAAAGAAAATACAAAAATCAGATCATAACAGAAAATATTATTGCACTAGCTCACACATACATTTCTATCATTATGCTACCTGCATCCAAGTGTTCCCCGGGAGACATTTGCCATGTGTCTTTACTAAATGATAGAAAACTAGGTACATCAAGAATGCCTGATATCTTAATGACTGGATCATGTTGCAGCATTGACAACTCCCTTCCTCATGCCAATGCAGATGAACAATCTTCTAAATGCTCTAGTAGGAGTAGAAAGAAATCTAAAACTTGGGTAAAGTTTGAAAATACATTGCGGAAAAATCTAGTTTGTGAACTGAGACGAGTAATGAAAATCAAATGATATAAATTTTCATGAAACATGAAAGGATCTCCCAAAGAAGATTCCAATATTCTACTTGCATCGAACTGACTTCTTTAGAAACAATGAGTGTTAGCTGATGCTATTTCACTAAATGGCTCTTAGCAGGTATTTTTAATCGAAGAAATGTTTGTATAAATAACATTAACAAAACGTATACATTTGTTTTACTTTCGTACTAAATAAAATAAATTTTATATTTCTAAAATTTATATGAAGTTTTATTTTTTCTTTCATTAACAATGTATGAAAGAATTTGTAAACTATTGAACATTCAAAATAAATATTTAAAAATTAACATTTTCTTCATAAAATAGTAAATACGACAATGTAGCAATTATTCGTAGTAATGACGGAAATTGAAGATATTTAGAGAATTGTAGAATAATCTGATGCCAGTATAACATTTGAATTAAAAAATCACAACAGCATGCGTTTTCGAAAACGTTTATACCTCATCCTATCTATCTTTATATATTCAACTAAAGGATATTTTAATTTGCAATGATTTAACTATCGGCATATTATTGTATGTAATTATTGTACATTGTATGTTAGTTTTGTGGTCTATTTATTTTTTACCCCAATGCCATTTTCTAACAGTGACTAGCTTACTTATTTAGTGGCTAAAACATTTAAGACATCTTTGACTTTCATTCATTGATTTTCGAGAAAATCATAGAAAATGTTCTGATACTATTTACCCAATTTGTTATCAGTCTATTTACTTATTGTACATTACTTTGAAGTCTCTTGCAATGGTAATTATATAAAACAAAGAATACTAAAGCGTTTTGTCTTTTGGAGACTGCCGGTTATCTAAAGAATTTTGTTTCTTTTTGAAACACAATAATTATTTTATTACTTGTTCATTGCTGTGTTTTATGGACCTGAAAGAAAACTTGTAATGGTATACTTAATACCCTTGTGGGCCTTTCTGATTCTTTATGTTCTCGGGTTTTTTGAATACTTTTTGGCTCGCTCTAATGCCAACACAACACACAGAACATAGTTATGAATTCGATTTTTTAAAGTTAAAATGCAAGGAAATAAATAAATGACGTAATGCTCAAACAAGTAATATAACTCGTTATAAAACTTGTTTTGCTTAATTAACATGAAAATTGCAATTTTGAATTGTTGCCGAGAATTTGTAATTGTCATCAGTCACACAAATTTCTCTGTTACGTATCACCTTTCTTAGATACATAATTATGTTCTTCTTCAATAGCAGTAGTGATAGTAATAAGATATATAAGGCACATCGGCTAACATCCTCGAAATGTTCCTTTTTGGTGTTATGACGTATTCTAAATAGCTTTTGGTTTGGCGATAAATGAAATTCGTTGTTGAAATTGTTACGTTTGGCAACACTGTAACACAGAGCGATGTTTCTCTTACATTTACATCTATCCATGTTGAGTATTTATTTATTTATTTGTCAAAAAAACAGTAAAAACTGTATATGACGTGTGGGGAAAGAAATTTATCTGCGCACATTTTCTTGAGGGCCAGAATTAAAAAACGAAAAAATGAATTTAGAAAATAATTATTTTAGAAAATAAAGATATTTGAAAAATGTTTGTTCCCGAGTTATAGAAAATCAATTTCAACTGTAAATGAACTACAAGCAAAAGGAGTGCTCAACAAAACGTGCGCACAGTGAAGCTACATTTACGTCCAGAAGCAAAACAAGGGGCCATCTCAGCATTTGCTCAATGGATCAGGGAAACTGGACAAAAACCTGATCGAGATGGGGGTCATTGACCCGGAAGCTGAAGTACATTACTTGTTACAGGCGTATTAAATATTTTTTTAAATGTATACAATGCAAACATAAACTAATTCATTATATATCTTTGTTTTGTTACATTAAACATTATTTTTCTTTTTCACGATCAGTATAGTCTCTAATTGTATAGAAACAGTTTTGCAGCAGAAAAGATTTTACTTTTAACTTAAATTTGTGTACCGACTTTAATTGTTTTATGTCATCTGGCAATGCGTTGTAAAGTAACGTACATGTATTGTATGTTGATTTCTTGTACTGAGCTGTTGATACTGACACTTGATGCACGTGATTTCTACGGCGTGTGTTGTAATTATAAATATCAATATTGCATGAAAATATGTTCCCTCCGTTAAGTAGGTCATTTTTGACAAATATTACAGATTCGTAAATAAATAGACAAGGCAATGGTAGGATTCCCAGCTCAATGAAAAGAGGCTTGCAGGAATCACGTGGAAGGCATTTTTTCATTATTCGAATAATTTTCTTTTGCAATCTGAAGGTCTGAATACTACAGGATGAGCTTCCCCAGAATATTATGCCATATCTCAGGCGGGAATGCACATTTGCAAAATAAACGCAACGAGCTGCATGAAGGCTGACAGAATTTGAAAGAATTCTGAATGCGTAGCATAATGAACTTAATTTAGTGTTTAATTCTGTTATATGTACATTCCATTTGAGGTTTGATTGAATTGAAAGACCTAACAATTTTGTTGCCTCAACATCAGCTAATTGCATATTGTTCATTTTCAATGGAACATGCGATTTCCGATTTGAGATGCAAAAATGCATTGAAACAGTTTTTCTTTCGTTAACAATTAATTTGTTATTATTAAACCAATTTGAAACTTCTGAAATTGTACTATTTACTGCTTCTTTTTTGCAAAGAACATTCGTGTCATCAGCAAACAGAACCGTTCTTCCATTTTTAATAGACAAGGGCATATCGTTTACATATAACAGAAAGAGAATAGGCCCTAAGATCGAACCTTGCGGGACCCCATGCACAATTGGCAAAGAATTGGAAATATAAGTATGTAATGTCCTTTTCTGCCAATATGGTATTTCTACTCTTTGAGTCCGATGTTTAAGGTAAGAAGTTATCCAATCTAGGGCAATACCACGAATTCCATACGAAGGTAATTTTGAGAGCAAGATCTTATGGTCAATAACGTCAAAAGCTTTAGAGAGATCTAAGAATATTCCAATGGGTACTTCATTTTGGTCTATTGATGAAGCAACATCTTTGAGAAAAGAAAAAATGACAGTTTCCGTAGATTTTGATTTTCTAAAACCGTGTTGTAAGTCTGAAAACGCTCTGTTTTTCCTGAGAAATGTTTCCATTCGTAAGTAGAAAAGCCTTTCTAATATTTTTGAGAAAACTGACAAAAGAGAAATTGGCCGGTAATTTTGAATATCATTTTTGTTCCCTTTTTTAAAAAGTGGCTTAATTTTTGCTGTTTTGAAAATATCTGGAAATATTCCTGTACATAAAGAAGCATTGAAAATGTGAGTTAACGGATGTATAAAGGCAGGTGCACAAGTTTTTAATAAACAATCCGGAAATTCATCTAAACCAGATGAATATTTATTTTTTAGTTTACTGACTATTCTGAGGATTTCGTTGGGAGAAGTTTCGGGAATGAACATCGTATCTGAAATTTTTGTGGGAAGTGTAAAATGTTGAATTTTGTGATTTTAGTCCCTATCAGTATACTATCAGTTTTCAATTAGTAAGCAGATACATTTCTGAGTGGACGCTATATTTGCTCGATATGTGTCTTTTGAAATAGTATGCCAAATAGTTTTGTGGCACTAAAAAGAAGTAACATCACAAACTTTGTTAATAAAACTGTGCCTACTTTGGTATGAAACTAGAAGATCTGGACAAAAACTGGATCCCCAAAAAGTGTGTCACTCTTGAGTTGAACAATCAAAGAAATGGACTCAAGGGAAGAAAATCAGCATTCGTTTTGCTGTTCCAAAGTTTCTAGAATGAGACTCGAAATCACGTAGATGACTGTTATTTTTGTGTATGTGACGTGCGTATGTCAATAATAATATAATTCAAAAAACCTTAGAAAATACCGTTTATTCACGTCTTTTGTCAGCAAAAAGGCCCATTGTTCATCAAACGGCTTTTCCTTCTACAACAGAAACTTTTGGAAACGCGTCATCTTCAGACTGAAACAAACTCTGAAGACAATTGCTTTGATTCAGATCCAGTTCAAGAACAGGACGTCAAGCAGTCTCAACAGTTCAAACAAAATGAACTTAATGATTTTGTAAGGAACTTAGGTCTTTCTGAGGCTGCTGCTCAAATCCTGGGATCAACAAAACCATCCAGCACCAGGAACATGATAGACACCGTGAAGAACAATTTGTCCCGTACTTCGCCAAGAAAAGAATATTACATACTGCCATGAGATTCCTGGTTTAGTGAATTCTTTGGGAGCTGAAAAATACATTACAAGTGATTGGAGGCTTTTTATAGACTCCTCAAAAGTGAATATGAAAGTTGTTTTCTTGTATAATGGGAACAAAAATTTGTCAGTTCCAATTGCCCATCCAGTTCTTCTCAATGAAACATGCGAGAACATAAAATTATTTCTAGAGAAAGTGAAATACGAAGAACATAAGTGGCATGTGTGCGGAAATCTTAAAGTTATCGGCATGTTTCTTGGACAACACTCCGGGTACACGAAGATGCCATGTTTCTTATGTGGATGGGACAGCAGAGCACGATCTGACGACTGGACTATAAAAGATTGGAAACAGAAAAAGAATCTTGTTCCACGAACCAGAAATATACTGTATGACAGTCTTGTGAACCCAACTCCTTCCTCCTTTACACATAAAATTGGGACTTATGAAGCAATTTGTTAAGTCTTTAATCAAGGATGGTAACTGTTACAAATAAATATGCAAGACATTTCCAGGAATATCTGTGGCAAACGTTAAAGAGGGAAAATTTGTAGGACCACAAATAAAGAAGTTGGAAAAAGATACCATATTTGAAGATACAATGACACAGACCGAAACACAAGCATTGAAGACTTTCAAGGAAGTCATTAAAAACTTCCTAGGTAATCACAAGGATCCAAATTATAAAAAATATTGTAAAAAATATGATTTAAAAGTTTAGGCAGTAAGGGTGTAATATGAGTGTTAAGGTACATTTCCTACACTTGGATTTTTTTCCAGAAAATCTTGGCTGTGTCAGTGAGGAGCAGAGTGAAAGAGTTCACCAAGACATAAAGGAGATGGAACAACTTTATCAGGGAAAGTGGAATGCAGACTATTTGCTGGTCACTGACAAGAGATGAAAAAAAGCAGTCTCAAGCCTTTTCACACAAGGAAATCTGGAAAGCGTTCTTTTGAAAAAATGAATTAGAAAATGTTATTAATGTTCAAATAAATGAGATTACATGGTCAGAATGCTCAGATACCACAGTTTGAAAGCCACCTGCTACTCTGCGCTACCGTAGTAAGCTTTATTGAAGTCGGTCAGGAATTTCTTGAGAAGCAAGAAAATATGGTAGATAGACAGATAGATTTATTAAAGGTCGTTTTGAGCTAATTTTCGGTGGCAAACATGATTACAATTAGAATTGGTACAATTACAAAACTATTACAAACATTTACGATTAGAATTACAATTAGAATTAGAGGTTGATATCTTAGTTATAATTAATTTCTAGTTATCTCTAAATTGACTCACAGCTTATCTAACACTTCACTCCACTTCACTTCACTGTATAAGGGACATGATCATATTAATAATTAAACTAGCTGAATGTGGCGTCGCCGACGCTTTAAACAACTTTCGGTTGTTTGACATCTCTTTTTTCTTCTAGTAGAGTTTGACATCTCTTCTTCTCTCAGAGTCCTCTTTGTTCAGATTAGATGTTTTGTCAGCGTTGTGAACTAACCACTTATGTTTTGAAATTATATTGTGACATTGAGCACGATTTCTACCTTTGTCTTTCCTGAACATAGGTAATGTAATGGTTTCATAAAATTGACTGCGTCAAGAGTTATCTCGGAATGTTTTTCTTTCAATTAGTCATAGTATATATTTTTAAAATAAATTTGAAAAACACATGACGTTGTAGGCAAGCACGCATTTACCTATTGCACCTCCGGGTCACTTGGCTTATCTTATTTCTCATATAAAATTTTTCTTCTCCTCGATATTCTGTGAAAATATAACACTGATCCACGCATCCCAGATGCAGCGACCGGCTCGATGACTCAGCTATAATCTTCTCGGAGACGTGCACCCACGGCCGTCAGATCCGGGCAACTCAAAAGGCCCTCCACTTATTTAGTTCATTTTCCGTCAAAGGATTCATCATTGTATTCCTGTATTCTTTGCCTTCTAAGATTTCTCTGTCTCTTTCCTCTGTCTCTTTCCTCTATCTCTTTCCTCTGTGTCTCTTCCTCTTTCTCTCTGTCTTTCTCTTCGCCTTTCTCTTCGCCTTTCTCTTCGCCTTTCTCTTCGCCTTTCTCTTCGCCTTTCTCTTCGCCTTTCTCTTCGTCTTTCTCTTCGCCTTTCTCTTCGTCTTTCTCTTCGTCTTTCTCTTCGTTTTCATATATTTTTCTCTCTTCGCCTTCATCTATGTCGGTTTTGGTACCTTAGTTTAATCAACGCCACCTATATAGATCTATTAATATTGCGTTGGTTTAGTTCCGTCACTCACCAAGATTGCAGCGCCAAAAAGCGAAAAACACGTGTTTTGGGAATTTCTTAGATTCCCATGGCTATATCTGAAAACAAATTATGATTTTCTCACCAGGAGACTGAGACACGTCGAATGACACCTCCTACGTCTCGATTGGTGCACGGGAAGTGGTCTAGCCGTGAGTGACGGAATCACACATCCGAACGCACGCACGCTAGAGGAAATACTATGTAGGGATAAGCAATAATAATAATAATAATAATATTTTTTGTTTTTTTATTAACACCATTGTCTTTACAGTCAAAACTGGTCTGCAAAGACCAACCATCAACTTTTCTTTGATAAATCGTAATCCTAAACTGCATATGAGCTAAATTGAGTCCCATGACATACTTTAGTTAGTTCGGTTGTTTAAACTAGGCACTATCACTTGCACAATGTTCTGCTATGATAACACTACACAAGTTCAAATGGTTTGGTCCTCTTCAATCTTCGGAACAGGTGTTGGTTTTCCAGCAGTTGAAGAACTTCTGCATTTTCATGTAGACGAAGCCTTTCTTCAAGCTTCTTGACGAACCTTTCAATTTCTTCTTTGATTACTGGTATTCCAAGATCTCTGTGGATATCAACATTTCTTACATACCATGGTGCATTCTCCATTTCTCGCAGAACTTTGTTTTGGTAGGTTTGTGTTATTTTGATATTGGTATCTTTTGCACATCCCCATAGCTGAATTCCGTATAGCCGTATGGGTTTAAGTATCTGATTATACAATAATGTTTTGTTATATAAGGATAAGCAGGAGTTTCTTCCTATTAGCCATTTATATTGCCGAAATTTTATATTTAGTTCTTCCTTTTTCTTTTAACATGTTCTTTCCATTTCAGTTTAGTGTCCAATGTCGTAACCAAATATTTGGCTTTATTTTCGTAAGGAACTATCTTTCCGTTTATAATTACTGGTGGTGGATTGTTTGATCTTTTTTTGGTATAGATTACGTGTACAGTTTTCTTCATTTAACTTAATATTCCATTTCTTGGTCCAATCATAAACGGCGTTGCTAGCTTCTTGTAGCCGTCGGGTAGAGCTAATTTCATCTTGAGCAGTTGTTATCAAGGCTGTGTCGTCCGCGAAGGTGGCTAATTTTTCTTGTTCTGAGTTTGGTATATCACTGGTGTATAATAAATACAATACAGGCCCAAGGACACTACCCTGTGGCACACCCGCTTTAATATCCTTCAGGTCAGAGTAGCATATTATTGCTTTGTTCTGAAGATTCTCTCAGATATATATGAAGTGAGGATTTCAGCAAATTGTTTAGGTAGCATTTTATTTAATTTATGCAGTAATCCTTCATGCCAAACCTTGTCGAAAGCTTTCGCAACATCTAAGAATAAAACAGAACATACTTGTTTCTCTTCTAAGGCTCTTTCAATTACATCTGTAATTCTATGCACTTGGTCAATTTTCGAGTGTCTTTGTCTAAAACCAAACTGATGGTCAGGGATCAATCTAGCATTTTGTATAAATGGTTTTAACCTTTTAAGTAGGAGTTTTCACATAATTTTGAAATTACTGATAATAGCGAGATCGGTCTATATGATTCCACTTTGTGGGGTGGTTTGCCATAATAATAATAATATATATATATATATTATATATATAATAATAATAAGTACTTGTCGATGCTGCTGTATCTTGCGATCAAAACGTCGTTACCAAGGAGGCAGAGAAACGTCTTAAATACAAGAGTTTGGAAATCGAGATCAGCCGAATGTGGGGCGTAAAAGCACAGGTCGTCCCGATAGTTATCGGAGCTCTGGGATTTGTTCCGCAAAATTTGCGTAAGAACTTGTCTAAACTCCCAGGTAATTCAAAAGACTGGGAAGTGCAAGAAATTGCTTTATTTGGAACAGCCCACATATTGCGCAAAGTATTCTAGAAGCACCGACAGTCACCGGATCTGCTCCTTAGGTAGCTGGTTGCAACCTGGAGTAGATTTTATATTCAGCCGACTCATAACATTTTTAGTCGTGATGTAATGGAATAATAATAATAATAATAATAATAATAAATACACTAAAGAAAATAAGTGTTTTCAAAGATAATCATGATAATATCAGTAATAATAGTAATAACAATAATAACAATAAATGTCTCAGTATTAAATATAATGAAGTGATAAATGAAATTAAGCATTTTTTAAATTTGACTACATTAGAAGGAAGAGCCTCCAGTGCTTTTGCAGGTAGTTCGTTCCAATCTACTATAGTGCTATTTACAATAGAGAACTTGTCTATATCAGTTGTTTGCTTTCAACATCGTATTTTCCAAGGATGCTCTCCTCTGCTTATAATCTGGTTTCGGTAATCTTTTACCTATATCTGCCCATGCTGTGTTCCCTCTATGTCTTGTTCTTTCGCATAAACGCGCCTGTTCCCATCTCTTAGATAAGAATTCCCATTCTTGTCGTCCATCAACAATGAGCCCATGATTTACAAACTTTCCGGCTCGTTTTACTTTCTCGCCTTATTTGAATTTCATCTAACGCCTGGATTTACTTTTTTCTACACGGGCCCCAGCATGCCGCTTCGTATTCTAAAATAGGACGAAGTGTAAACTGTACCAATTAAAATAGGACCGTAATCGCTGGGGCCGAGATCCGGACCATAGGAAGCAGGAGAAAACACCTCCCAGCGGAACTCCTGCGGAAGATTTGTTTTGTGCCGTGCCTTATGTGGCCATCCTGCATAGAAAGTAAACGTTTATTGAATGAATATATTTCCTTCTTTCAGTTGTTCCGAAGCCACATTCAAAGCTCTGCGAGTGTTACTTCGTCATATATAGTGTCTTAGAATAAATATTACGAACTTCTTAGAGTGTAGAGAGGTCAAAAGTGATCACTTTTTATCAATCGACATGTGCAGGGAAATTTCATAAAATGGAGTTACACATGACACATCTTCTTCTGGTTGTTAGGCAATGTAGTATGCACAGGTGTTCGGAAGGTACATGAAATCTCTTTGGTTGCATAAGAACGCGACTGGTCGAACATCTAGGCATAAGGAATAGTCTGGAAATCAGGAGGAAATGTTTATTGTATAATTAGGTTATGTGAAATTTGAAAAAAATGAAACAGGAGAAAAATGTTAAGTCATCTCTAAAATCTCTAGAAGTTTCTAAAACGTATTGTGAGAGACGTATCTGGCGAAGTAAATACTTATGGAGCGAAAGAGGTGTCTTTAGAAGAACTGAATGAACGCAACATACTGTCAAAAAACTACTTTCCACATTTTATTTAAGATTATACGTGTTTAGGGGTTTTGATTCTACAACAATATATAATATTCATACACTTTGCATTGTTTAACCTTTGAGTAAACTGATGTTTCGGGGTAACACATTTTCTCATAAGTGAACGTAATACTAAGCGATCTAATTTTTCTGCACTGATTGCGGTTTTGGGGATTTTTATACATAACCAAGTCTTTATATTTTAATTTGCCGTAATTTTACGCTTCTTCATATTATTTTTTGAAATTGAACAATTTTTCGTTATGAAGCCAGAAATAAGTACGAATAAAATTGTCCCTTCAGACAACACACCAGATCCAATGCTTAAAAAATTCGATGAATTGTACGGAACCTTGAAGAAGTTAACAAAAGCGGACGGTGATATGAGAAAACTAAAAGATGTTATCAACGCAATCGAAAAAAAAGTAAGTAAGCGTCGAAACTTTCAGAGTGAAACGGAGATTTCAGGTGGCTCGCACAAACGTCATAAGCGATCGAATAATATAATTATTCCAAAAGTGTACAAGAAATATACATTCGCTCGACATGCTCCAAATGAAGCATTTGTATTTGATGACGGTCAATGTCCTAAATGGCTGTTACTAATGGCTGAATGTTACATGGCAATGCGTGAATGCTATTTTGAAATAAAAGAAGAGCTGAAAGTTATCTGTAACAAATTTGCAAAACAAGAAAGTTACTACACAAATATGTGCGACCGTCGCATAATGGGGATGAGTGACGAATTCGCAGAAAATTTAGCAAATGCAGTAAACGCTGTTAATTTACGATATAGTGAAAAACGAGATAAATTAACTATTAAAATTGGTGAACAATTACAAGAGCTTGAAATAAAACAACACAAAGAGGAGCAGCTCAAGAGTGTGAATAATCAGATTCAAAATGAAATTCAGAAAATTGTGACAAAATATGTAGATGTATGTCCTGCATTGCAAGTGGAAACTGTATTTAACGAAGGAATGGAAGAAAGGTTACAACAATATATTTCCTCAGCAATGGAGAAGGCGGATCTGATGCAATCACTAAGGCATGAGCTGGAAGAGAAAAAGGAGAACATAAATGAAGTAAGAACGACCAAATGCTTGTACATATCAAAAATGATGGATGACATACGAGAGCTAACGTCGTCTTATTCCAGAGCCCTTAACAAAGAGAAACTCTTGAACACAAAATTATCTGAAACGAATAAAGCAATAAAGGATTTAAAAGAAATTATATTTGAAGTAAATTCTTCGAAAGATTACATTTTGCATCTGCTTTGTAAAAAGGAAGAAGAAATGACTGAATTAACAGAGACACTTAAATTGCATAAAATCATTAGCCCAGACACACTTGACAAGAAAAAAAGACTACAGGAAAAATATCAAGGCTCCTATACACATTTGTGTGAGGAAAACGAAAAATTAATGAAAGAACTTGACGCAAAAAATAAAGAAATAGAAAACATTAACACCGCCATTTTTGAAGAGAAAACGAATTACATAGTTCCGCTGAAACTTCAAATTAATGAAAATAGAGAAAAGCTTCAGAGACTTTCAGACGAATGCACAGCTACGACAGAAAATAATTTGATATTGAAAAAGGCAGAGCATAAATTGGAAAATGAACTCTCGGATTTAGCTAAACTTGAGAAAAAAATCAAGTTCTTACTTGTGCAATCGAAGTGCCAATTATCAAGAACACGGAAGCGTCTGAATATTCGCCCACAATCGGCCAACTCGCTCCTTTCACGAGACTCTGATGCGCCGTCGCTCTGCACTGTAAGTTCAACAGAATTCTCCTGGAACCACGGATCTTCTCTCTCCATTTCTCAAAGCGAGAGTGAATTGACGGTAACTTCGAGGGAAGGTGGAGCTCGTTCGGCAGTGCCAACTTGCATCTGCTATGAACTGGAGGATGCCATGCTCTTGAATACGATTGACGCTTTGTGTACATTCAAAGAGATGACTATTAAGTTGAAACGTGTGAAGAAGCTGCGGAAGAGTGAAACTGCACTGTGTAAAGCTGTTACCAACAGACGTTTTCAGGTAGGGATAACTATAATTATTTCATTAAAAACATTAAACATTTTCATAAAAATTGCACCACAATTTTCAATGAAAATGTGCATGTATTCAGATTTTACCCTTCTATAATATTCTTAAAGTAAAATTTTAATTTTACTCGTACTATTAGTTGTCCAAAAAATTGAAAAAAAGTAAAAAATATATTTTAGTCGCCAAAAGATGGCGGCTGAACAGAGGGTGGAAAAAAAAAGTATAGATATTTAAGGCTGAAGAGATTAGGAAACTAGCGTGAGACAGTATTTGCCAATCTTTAGCCCCATTAGTCGTATTTTGCTTCGTCGTTATATTTACGGTCTCCTCCACGTGGGTCGACACAATAGAACAAAATATTTACTAGAACGGTGACAAGTGTTTAATTGTCTCAATGTTTGGTTTAAATAATGATTTCAAGCTGTGATCGCTGTGATTTGTTGAACCCCTGTACCTGTACTATAATGAAGCTGTATCATAATGACTGTCACTAAAACACGAGTGCAGCCATCTGATAAGAGAATGGGAGTAGAAAAAACACAATTGCAGAAATTTCTGGTAACAATGTTATTATTCTGCAAGTTATAGGCTCAAGATTAAAATGAAAGCCTTCAAAATCTTTGAAGTGTCGAACCCATGATACACATATTTCAGCCAAACCACATCATTGCACCTTTAATGTAGATAACACATATAAGAATAGGCTTCCAGTTGGTAATTTATAAGGGAAGGTATTATGCCAGAACTGCGGATGGCTTATAACAATGGAAATAATTAATTCCACGATTTTATAAATAAAGTGAAAATAATAATGTGCACCGCTCCTTTTCAGATACATCATTTAGAAGAAGCACAAGTGCTCATTGCTTTAGAGTACGTTTGCACAATGTCAATGAAATTTAATTCCCATTTTGACATGAATTCTGAACAGTTTGATAAAAAGGATGAACCTGCAGAGGAAAGTTGTGTGGTCACAAGGGGAGCTGCAGGCAACTCCAAGGCGGATATGGCCAGTTATCCTTCTCGCAAACTCTCCAAGACCACATCTGGGGAGTATGTTGACAAAACTACTAAAGAACTCCATGCACAATTCAGCAAGCTGCTGTTTATGTAAAATGTACAATAAAATAATCGGAGGAAAATTAAACACTTAGATTTAATGTAGAATGTAGAACAGGTAATGATGAATGTGGAGACAAATTTTGGGCAATAGCCTTTGGGCACGTTACTTAGTCGAGGTAGCAGGAAAGTCGAGGAAAGACAGATGAGGTGCCAGACAGCCCATAAAGTACCACCTGCGAGGTGAAGAAAGCGGCAAGGAATATCAATCAAGTTTTAGGCCAAGGTTGTAATTCGAAAACAAATATTCGACTGTGTTCTGTTGGTGGTTGTTTCTTCAAGATGGCAAGATACTATGTATGTGTATAGGATTGTACTAAATTAAGACATTTTTTGGAGTGTGTTCAACAATTTATTTTATAGTACTTGATCATGTATGTATGTAGTTTTAACGATATTTTTGCAGAAAACGCGCAAAAAACATCTTTTCATACAATAATTTAAGATTAAAATTTTGTAATGAGAGTTCAACTCAGGACTTTGGATTATAATCTTTAGAGGTATAGGTAATATTCGAGGGAATAAAAAGTTATACGATAAAACAAAAGAAAAGGTGCATAATTCAAAAAATCCTAATATATACTAATTTGCTGACATTTTCTCCCATAAACTTTCAACAATTTCAAGTACAATAAATTCAAGTGTAATAATTCTTCCATCATCCTACTGATTAATTCCTAATCGAAGACTATATATATGAAATGTATTAATTAATAGATTGTATTCAGAATTTAACACCTTAATTGTAAAATATTTCTTGTGTACACATGCAAACTAAGGGTATTTATAATCTTACCAGTGAAGACACCTAGATGTCTCAATAAGATTTTGGATTACTTTTCAATGTTTACTGTGTTCATTTTGGTCTGTAATAAATTACCTACTAAACTTTGAACAAGTGCTTGTTTGATTAGTTTCAACCCATTTTTGCAAAGCTAATGATTTTTGAATACATAAGTGTTTCGAGAAATTCAATCGCTATAACTAAACACCAATTGCAGTTTTTTCCGAGGAAGGTGATATTCTGGCTGCCTTACACAAGGCCAAACAGCGAAAAATTAAAAGCACACATGAATATAAATATAAATTAATTTATAATTAATAAAGCATTTCCTAAATATTCACTACATGCCAAGGAACATATTTTCTAAACTTTGAGAGTGACACATTAAATTTGGGGAATTTTAATGTGACATTCTTGGGTACACAAGGTCCTGTGTACCATTGGACCTTGCTATATGTCATGGTCCCTTAAATACCAAATTTTAACAAGATTTTTGAGACCTTTGAAATAATTAGTACCTAAATTGTTACATATCCTCCGTATTATTTCAATGTTCAAATTCTGCATTTCACAAGACTGGGTTAAAAAAAGCTTTGGAAAGCCTCGTTTACGAGAGTTTTTTGAAGAACAGAAAAATACTCTTGGTATTTGCAGTGCTGAGACTTTAGTGATTATAAATACCTGAGAGTTACACAAATTGACAATTTTAGAATGAGATTCACAGATATCTCAATTGTAAATTGGGCTAGTATCATTCGGCATATCGAAATTGAATACAATTAGTGCGTGATTTAAGTAAAGAGCAGCCTTGGCGATTGTGCCCCTCGCACTTCCAGGAAAGCGCGTCGCCGTTCGTGAGCGAGCGTTGCGGAAGCGGGGACCTTGCGGGCGCAAGGGCGCGGGCGGGGTCGACGGAGGGCGCGCGGGAGAGCTGCAGGGCGCGGCGGAGGGCCCGGGCGGAGGGCCGGGGGGAGGGCGGGCGTATCGACTAGGTGCCAGGCAGGGCCGGGACGGCGCGAGCGCGTGCCGGCAGCCGGGGGCGGGCGGGAATGCGTGGGCGGGGGGCCGGGGGGTGGGGCGTCGGGGCTGGGGAAGGCCGCAGACGCCGGCAGAGCCCGCAGGGCCCCGCGGCAAGCGCCGGAGGACGTGTCCGCGTCCCGGTCGCCGACCCTGTCGCGTGCCCCGCGCCGCTTTCGCCCTCCCCGCGCCCGCCGCGGGCGGCGACGCGCCGTATTTCACCGCAACTTTCCACGGAGTGGCGGCGCGGCGCAGCCCCTCGGAGACGAAAAATCCGGGCGGATGATTTGTTGATCCGATGGCCAATCGCAGAGGCCCTTCGATCTCGGTTTAAAACTATTATTACGCTGGCGACTCTCGAGATGGAAATCGGGGAGGGGGGTCTGAACTGGGGACGTTGATGTGCGCCTGGCGAGCCGGTGCGGCGCTCGCCTTTGGCCCGTGTATCTGGGCGCGGGACGCCGTACGGGGGAAGAGCAGGGAGGTTGCAAGGACGGCGCGTGATCGACGATGCCTGAGACGACCGGTCACGGGACCCGGACGCGGCCTACTGGACGCTCGCTGGGTCACGTCCGCCCTGAAGGCCTCATTAACCCCGAAGGCGACGGAATCCATTTCTCATTGGAGCTACTTTATTGTTGGGGTGATGCAAGATCGTTTTTAGATGAAACGCTCAACATTTTAATTGACTTCGATCAACGGAGGAAGAGAAGAACGTTAATTACTGAACAAGTACGATCATTACGAAACATTTTATTTCATAAGTTGTTATTCGCTATTTGAGCCGAAGGTTAGATGCAGTAATTTTGATAGTGAAATGCACTAATGAACCTCTGGGTGAAAGAATGATCATTACTCCTGTATGCATTTCATTAGCACCGCTTTGACCAATTCACTGTCCAGGAAGTAATACATTTAATTAAAATCTAACAAATATTACCCTTCATTTGCGAAAAATTCACCTTCGGCGCTCTTGTTTCAGTTACCTAGTAGGTTCTCTGGTTACATTTCCCACAAAATTGCAGCATGGACTCGACAAAATTTAATGAAAGAGAAAATTTGATATTTAAACGACAATAGATATGATTTTGTATCCAAACGTGCAGTTCAAATGTAGCCCAGCGATCCCTACCTGGGGAAAACATTCCAATATCGAATACTCGAATACTATCCTCTCTTCACATAACACGCTAAGGAAAGTTGTCGGATTATTCCCCTTTTACGCACAATAATAGACACAAAATACCGTAAGTGAATTACTTCAGGACAGGAGGTTATCCCCAAAGGGAGCATCAAACAGAGTTAAGAAGAAAATAGTAATGTTCGCAGATTATGGCAAATTTGGATTTTAAGGGGCACATGCAACCCACAGAACAAGTTACGACGCAACAAACATTACCATTGTGCGTAAGTCGGAAATGATGACCTCTATAGCACTAAAACCAGGTTTTGTGTCCTTTCAAGACCACACTTATTTTCAATACCCTTTTATACAAAATTATACCTTTGGACATTCTATTACACTTCGTTATGGTTCCTTCACTCCAGGAAAAGATGAACAGAAATGCTGATGGCCAGAAACGCTTCAGTGAGAAGCTATTTTCAATTTTTAAACAATGATTTAAAAAATTATATTTTTTGGAAGTAGCAATATTTTGTTAGAAAACTTACTGGACTTTAGATTACATTTTTAGGGTGTTTCTCTGTTCTGGTGAGCATTCTAGATATTCAGAACTTCCGTTTCATGCGACAGAGAAGCCATTGCACAATACGCCACCGTAAGGTTTATAAAAGTATTTCGAAATAAAAGAAGCAACTTAATTAAAAAAAATCATATTAATTTCCAGATTAACAACCGTGAGAATATGCGATGAACATGTGATGGTGAACATAAGAGGAAGATCTGAGGGAACATTTGTGGAACGTGTGGAAATGTTTGGAGGAACATACGGAACCCTGAGATGAACATATGAGGAAACATGTAGGGGATAAGAAAGGGGAAATACAGAGGTACAAGCGAGAGTACATGCTGGAAACATACGAAACACATACAAGGGAAAACGTCAACAGGCGAGGAAACATGTCAACAAGAGAGGGAAAATGTGGTATTTATGTGAGAGAACATGTGAACTAAAAAAGAGGAGAAGTACATGGAAGAGGAGAATATTTAGAGGAGGATTTTTGGAAACGTGCGAGGATTGGGAGAAGCGAAGAGTTGAGAGAAGATTTACCTTTTTGGTGGCTCCTACTGCATACACGGGTGGTTAAAAACAACCAGGAACTAGAAATCTATGTAAAATTAAATTGTCGCGATAATAGGTCTGAAATGATGTAGAATGCTTCAGTGTATAGTTCACTTCAGACGTGAAGTTGAGATTCAGAGTGAAGCTATATTCATTAAAAAAATTACAAAGCGCGGACAGTTCTTACGGGTCCAGCTAGTGTTAATTATTTCATTACATAAGAGGCAATCAAAAAAAGGTATAACGGCTGGTTTATTGTAATATTAAACATATCTGTGCGCTATTAACATTTCAGCAATACTTCAAACGTCCGACCAAAGAGAAATTTCTAATTAAAAATTATGTAACCCCCTTCAGCAAGTTATTTTACTAATTTTTCACAAAATTCACTCTTTGCAGGAACCCTTGCAAGAAAAAGGTCAAATTTATGTTAAGCAGAACTTTTCTTTCGCGAATTCTGAATTAATTAGCGTATTTCTGACTGAATCATTGAGGAATACAAACGAATTTAATGCATTTATGCGGTAAAGTGAAACTTGTTCGGGCGGGATAACATTGAGAGATCGGATAAGCCAATTCTTTGCCGAATTGAATGCAGTATTCTTTACATCCTCGCAAACGTAAATTTATATAGTTTGCATATTAATAACAGTGAAGCAATTTTCGTATCGTTTCCAGAAAGATCACAAAATGAAACAAAATAGAGTGAAAGCCTCTATATTCAGTGAAGGTACAATCGTAGTAGTTGCAACAGAAATTTCAGTTGCCGACGACGTTCTCGACGTTCTAAATGTTAATGAGAAAAAAACAACTTTCATAGTAGACTCAGTTATTTTATTAGAATTGTTTTGAATTATGATATAAATCATTAATAAAGTGATTGGTTTCAATAAATGTTTGTGCATTGCCTAGGTGATGATTAAAAGGTAACGTGGTAACATGATTGGGTGGCAAGCTAAGAAATGTCTCGGTCTAGGACCTAAATTTGAAGAGTTTTCTTACTACAAATTCAGAGTAAAACCGAGCTTGGAAAGTTCAAAAACTATATTAAAATACATTGAAATTAATGTATACAGAGTTCGTGCACACATTTTTAATTTGTTAATTTTTTCTGTTTTCTCTTCAAATAGAATTCCTAGATAATATTTATTTTATCGTGATAAAAGTGCGAAGTAAATCAAAGGGCAAGACTTTTTTAGAAATTAGGATACTGCGCACTGTTTTCTTTGTAAGCAATATCTATAGTTTAGAAATACATAATGTAATGTAAAATAAAATGGATCGCAAGTTGATAGAACATCTTCGTATTTTACGTATTTTCTATTCTTCCAAAATTTTGTCTAACAAAGATTTTAATATTTTATTCCATTCAACTTTCAGAACAGAACATCTTAAGACTTCTTTAGATTTACTCTGTTTTTGATTTATGTTAATAAATGAAAGTAATAGATACGAGTTTTAAAAAAATATTCAATAATGAATTAAATTACAAAATGTATTTGCTTTAGCAAATTGGCAAACATTTTGAAGACTTGCATGATATTTTTTTGGAAATTGAGCACGAATGAGTGGATCACTCAAAGTTTGACTAAGGTTGAATTCAGATAAGCACGCTTTATCTGTAATTAAACTTATTGGTTATATTACTGTATTGCGGAGTGCGTAAAACAAAGGCGAGAAGGGATTTATTGGGGTTTCCGCGGTAACCCGGCAGAGGCGGGCGGTGGGCGCCGTCGACCGGGCTGCCGCGCTGGCTGCGGCTAGGCGCCGGCGGTGGCGGCCGCAGCGGTGGCGGCAGTCTCTCCAACAGTGATATCGATAAAACAGCCCCCACAGCGGATCAATAAGATACGCAAGAATAACAAGTCATAACTACACGAGCCAGCAGCTGCTCCGCGCCATTTTGGGGATTCCCGCATTGGCAGCGGCTCAAGGAGAGGAGAATTTTGGTCAAGGATCTGCACGTGTGAACGCAAAGTTCTGAAACATACGACTAATTCTCACGGGTTTCTAGGTTTCTTGGGGATTGCTATAAGATAAACATGTTAACAATGGTTTTCCTCTTTTTTATTTTGCCCCTCATCTTCTTACTGCCTTTCAAGCAAACCATTCCCGTTGTGATGTCCCTGTTCGCATGTTACATGATCGTCAAGTTCGGAATGCTGATGTACACATTTTACTCCGTCTGGACGTTCATTGTATGCCTCTTAATGCCAGTCGGCACGTTCTTCTATAGAATCATCAAATCATCTCTCTTCGCCAATGACCACGTCACTTCCTCCCCCGCTTGCGAGCCAGCGGTCAATGACATCGGCCCGCAGGCGATGGTCGCGTCGACCTGAAAGAGCACTTCCGCGAGTCACCGGCGCCTCAGCATAGCTCGGCGAGCGGTCCGATGCACTTCACCCTTCGCCCAGAAGCAGCAGCCGCCGTCCACGTGGCCGCCGCCGCCGCCCCCACCCGCCGCCCGCAGGGACCGCCGGGCCGCGTCACTCGGGCGCGCCCGAGGACTCGCACCAGCAGCCACCGCGCCGCACAGCGCCGCCCCGCGCCGCCATGCTCCACCGCTCCGCAGCCATGCGGCGCCGCGTGGCACACGCCGCAGCGCTCTGCCGCCGCGCGTTGCTCCTCGCCGTAGAGATGATATGGGACGGTAAGTCTCTTGGGCCAGGCCCCGGAGGCCAGGCTCCAGAAAGGGCACCGTGTACGTTCGGTTGATTGTCATTGGTGATTCCGGGCACGTCAACAGCTGAAGTCATTAGTCCCGTAATTGTAGTTCATATTTCCCCCTGGTTATGGCGAGATCCGGCGCCAACCTACCTGTCGGCTAGTGGAGTTTTCCCCCAAAAGTATCCCCCACCAGCGGGGCACTGCCCCAGCAGGGAGAAGCTCTTAATCTCACTAGGCACTGCAGTGACCTTAGTTGATCCATGAGCCACATCTCCCGGTCCATGTGTGTTCGGGATACGGAACAGTTTTATCCGTCCGGTTTACCCGTATCAGAGTTGTGTCCCGAATAGACCAACAGATGCCCAGAATTATCTGTCCGGGGATGCCGCGACTTGTGCATAACGGAATGAAATAAGTTATATTGTAAGTAATAATTGTCGCAGTAATTGCCTCGTCCGGAAACAAAATAATTAATTAACAAAATGACTTTCCCTAACACAGATTTGTTTAGGCCTGTGTCTTTTCTACACAGCTTTACGTTCACAGGCGTTAAATTCAATGAACCATGAACCCGTATCCCATTGAAAATCAGAGGCAGAAGGTTTCGTTCGTCAAGTTTAACGCTCGGGGCTGTCCTACGTATTCCCCAGTTTACCTCCCCGCCAAGTAAAACGGCGCATGTAAATGTTATCACATGCCCCGGAAATGTATGGCCCTTAACGGAATCTCACTCGACATTCCTACTTCACGTTTTATAATTTACCAAGCGAAGCGAGGTCTTGTTTGAATTACATCGTTCCGTATTTCGTCTATTTGAAAATTTGTGTGGTATGTAGTCACGACCAAATGCTTTCCTTAGAATTAGGTATGAATTAATTAAAAATTACTTACGTTTAAGTATTTTTTGAAATTTTTTTTGTTTTATTGACACTTAATTTTTGGATTCCGTATTAAAATATTAGCTGTTTCAGTGGTTCCGTCAAATATCATGTTCAGACAACCGAAGTCAAACGAAACTCGATCGATTGTCATTTCGTCTACTTGTAAATTTATAAGTTAAACATCATTCTCAAGCAAATGAATGGCAGAACTGGAATGAACACAAATCTTAGATCTTTTGACGCGAGAACTATTGTTCACACAACTACTGAATGAAACCTATTGCGAGCTGGTCGGGTTCTCTTATTTCTATGGTCTGGGACTAGTTGTGGCTCCCGATTTACATCGTTCATTTGATCTCATCGCAGTAGCTGTAAAACTATTTTTATGCAACTTTGCTATTTGGCCTTACAAATAACTCAAAATTGTGGTTCGCCACACAGCCTGCGCCTAACAATCAAATTCACTGCCTCTTCAAATGTTACAATTTGAATGTTACAATGTTTTAATTTCTGTTATGTGTCCGGTTTAAGAGCATGCCTTTTGTGACAAATCATTAAAAATACATTTAGTTGAAGAATATGAATTGTGTTTGAATTACAATATTCTTTTTATTTCCAATGATATCCTTCATGTAATGTTTTTTCAAGTATTCTCAATGGAAATATCCATATAATTGATTGCATCCACTAATATCAGCAATTTCGTAATTGTGATTTTGGATAACGTGTGTTATAAATTTTGCAACAAGCATGATATTTAAATTATTTGACAATATTTTTCATCTTAAGCATACAATTTTGTGCTAGTTACTTTAAGTACTGTTTTAAATTTGTTACGTCACTAAAACTCTTCAATACAATATTATGGGAATACAGTCTTTATTGCTTTAGAAGAGATGCAATCTGTATGATAAACCTCATGATTCTATTTTAGAATCACTATTTGATCTCTCGCAAATAGATCAACAATCTATATTTCATATAGATTGTTATTTCATATTCACACACACACACACACGCACACGCACACACGCACACTCTTATCTATCCTTTTTCATGTCATTAAATAAAATAAAAACTTGAAAAAGTGTAGTTAAAATATCATCATTCTTATCTGACTTTAACAAATCAATCCAAACTTCATCCATATTAATTATTTATTTATTTTATAAACTAACCCGGTGTTTATTGTATACGCTAAAATATTTTAATTGATTTAACATTTCTTTTGATAATTCAAATAAATGTTCATAGAACGTACTTCTTTCTCTTATTTTAGTTTTTAGGCTACTCCATCCGGCATCGACTCCACATGAACTTCGGTGGAAAACACACTTGATAGTGAGCTGGCAAGACACATCATGAACTCGACTCCTATAACGTCCTCTGCTAAAAGCTCACCTCTTTCATCTTCCTTACTTTATCCAACCTCCGCTCCCATTTCGAACTCTCTTTCCTCCTCTTCTGAGCCTTCTGCCTTTTCTCTCAATCCCAGTAGCAATCCCTGTTCACCTGATGGACTAATTTCCTCACAACCTGTCTCTGCTGCAACACGTTACTACCTTCGACCACGCACTTGGGGTCAAAATGGAGTAAATATCCAACAAATATAGCCATGTGCAGCAGAAAAACCATCCGTGAAGATACTTGCAAATGCTGCACCATAGTGTTCAATTTCTTTCAAATAACACCGATAACTTATAGGTTCTCCTCTATAGAGCGATTTAAATCAAACGGAGGTTCTTTGCTGTGCAGAACATTGGTTATCTCGTAATCAACCTAGAAATTAACAAATTCCAAACTTTTATTTTCCAGACTGTTATTATGGAGAAAAATAAATAAGGGTCGTGAATATTAAGTTTCATTGATAGAAATGATATCGGTTATGTTTCCATGACGAAAATAAATGTGTATTCAGTTAAAAATGTTTTTGAAGTATTCTATTATACATCTTCTACGCTCTTACTTTGTACTTATAGTTCTCCAACGAAGCGAGTTATTGTACCACAATTTTAGGACATCTAGAGACTACTATAAACAAAGTCAAATCTCTCTTTTGAATCCATTGTATGTAAAAATTTTAGCATTGATTTTATGGCCTAATATTACAGAAAGACCAATTTCTCAACTTTATTTATTTAGTTTAAATATTATAATAAATGTACATACACGTAACACATTTAATTCAAGGAAGGCGAACGATGAAGCCGTAATTAACAAAACCATTATTAGACACAAAATTGCAACGAAAGACTTAGACACCGACACATTAAATAATACATGTAAGTGATAAAATTATTCATATACTTCTTGCTGCAGGAATCATGGAACGCAGTTTAAAATATTGCTGATAGAAACGACATATATAATTCAGTTTTTATGACCCTTTCATTGCACTTTAATAAATGATTTTCTCTTAAATCAAAATTAATCATTTCATTAAAAAGAAATACTTGGATAACACGAAGGATTAAAACGTCTTATAAAACCAAATGAATTCTTTATTTTATTTCTAAGATTCGTACCATCTCAAGATTTCCACCTTTACTTCCAAAACCACAAATCGTTCTTAAGAAAAATTCATAATCGTTCATAAGGGAGACTAAAATCATGAAACGTGATGAACGATTTTTGAAAGGTCAAAACAAAAACAATGTGGAATACAGTAAAAAAATACATCAACTAGAAATTTCGTTGGGAATGCTGATTTAAAAGAAAATGATCAAGAAGTGAACGATACGGCAAAAGTGACTTTTCAACCACAACTTTTCGAGAATTGCGGCTAATCTCACTATTGCTCTTAAGGCAAAACATCCAACATCATTCAACATTCCCAATAATGTCTGCCTGATTTTGGTTTCCGAAACTTCTTCCTATAAAATTCTGAAAATAATAAATAATCTCAAAGAAATAAATATTCGGTTAGTTTGGATTAATTTCCGGATTGTGTGTTATAGCATCATCCCGCTCGTTAACTCACACTGATTTAAAATGCATATTTATGCACCGAAATTTTTCCAGATATTTTCAAAACAGCCAAGATTAGGCCACTGTTCAAAAAACTCCAAATAGGTAAACTTCAAATGGATCTTCATTTCAATTAATTCGTTTCAAAGTATTGGACAGAAAATTATGTAAATTATGTTACTCATTCTTTCAAATTCAGTCAGCCTTCATTTTGCTTATTGTGTAAATTTCGCCAATGTTTATTCCCACTTAAGACTTGACATAATATTCTCGGGAAACCCACAGCTCCCAGGCTTTTGTATTACAGAAAATATTTGTTCGAATAACAAGCAGGAATGTGATTTTTACATGCCTCTCCGTATTAAGATAGGAATTCTACCATTGCTTTGTCTCTTCATTTATAGGTCAGTGTTTTTTGTCAAAATGACCTACTCAAGGATGAAAGCATATTTTCAGGAATTCAATAAAATATTAAAAATCAGGAATATTGATACCTATACTGAATATTGATACATAACACTCGACATGGAAATTATGTTCATGAGGTGTCAGTGTTCAGAGCTAACTATGAAAATTCTACATACAATACACTTACAGTATATTACAACACATTGCCAGATGACATTAAAAGATTAAAATCGGGTCACTCGTTTATGAGCCGCATAAAAACTTTTCTGCTGTATAACCTTTTCAATACAATTTGTGACTAAAAGCATTTAAACTGGGCATCATAGGGGAAAGTAATTTTGAGTTTAACAATTATAATTGATGTCATAGTGACAGATAGGACTGTATAATTCTAAAACTGTAAATATTCATGTAATACGTATTTGCATATCAGCTTCTGGGTCAATGACCTCAATCTCATTCAGGATTTTCATCCTGATGAAGAGGGCTCCTTGTTTTGCTTCTTGACATAAGTGTAGCTTCACTATCTGTAAGAGAAGGTGTTGTACCTTGGAGAAAATGTATTGTGGATCTAGGCTAATTCTAGCTCTGTCTGGTGAGATATATGTATACTACTGTATGTAGTTCATAAAACTGTCAATAGTGGTCTCTGTACAGATACATTTTTTTATTTGGCAATTTATCTGCAGCAGAAATTATTGAAAACGTAAAATCACATGTCAAAAGTAAGTATTCTACCTTAGTGTCTCTTAATTGTAGATAGCAAATATGTAAGTTTGCCTTAGAAATGAAAGCAATTCCTGATTCCATAATGTTTTAAGAGCAGAACAACGTGTTTGAAATGAAGCTCATACTAACATCAAAATGGCAAATCGACACACACTTCAATGTAACAATGTGTTGTACCTTGGACCTATCAAAAGTGTTGTACCTTGAACCGATCCGCGGTACAGTACTTCCCAAAGTGTAGTACTATTCCATTTCATGTAATCTATTTACGTATAGCTTTACAACTATATATGAGTTTCCGATTTCAAAATATTATTTTGAAAAAAAAATGCCACGAGGTGCAATCGGTGTCAGGAGAAAACCTGTAATCAAGGAGGACATTGAAAAAGCCATAACTATGGTCATGAAAAAACAGATAATTTATAGGATTATTTATTTTCATTATATTACTCTATCATATTATACTTATGACGTGCAATACATGAAATAAGATCTGAATTCTCAAAACATTCGAAGGAAGATACTACCATATTTGTAATAGACAAGAATGATTTAATGAAGCTTCCACATTTGGTTCTTACTGAAGGATCAGTTCGACAGCTTCAAAAGTTTACATTTGAAATTGATTTATCCAGTGTTTGTTAAACCTTCTTTTTGAACATTTATTAGAGACTGTGTAATATGGAAACATTAATTTTGCCTTATTTCGCCTTAAGACATTAATGTTTATTTAAAAGTTAATAAATTTACTTTGTTCTTCCAAATACGTGGCCATTTTCTCAACATAATTGCAAACAGTTCAAGGTACAACACATGTGTTGTACCTCGGTCCTAATTACGATTTTATTAATTTGCAAATAAACCAATGTTGTCGTAAGAATATGTGCTTGAAAAGAATGTGTGTGATGTATAAAACTCTAGAATATTCAGAAAAAAATATTTCGGTCAATTTTTGCCCAGAAACAACAAAATGAAAAATACAAACGTCAAAATGGGTCCGAGGTACATTTTCCCTACAAGTTTTCTAGATTTCAGTGAGGAATGTAGATAGCCTAGTAATCGTTCTCCATGTTCTGGAGGCAGTAAGTCGATTCCATCGTGAAGAACTCGATGAGAGACACTAGCCAGAATCTGTGAATTAAATAAAAAAGAAACGCATCTCAAAGTGAATAAATAAAAGTATACGCGTTTTTATTAGTCTTTTTCAAAACCGAGAGTAGGATGTGGAAATCAAACAATCATTTGCACAGAATTACATACGCATAGAATATATAAATATAATACCAATGCAGAAAATACAGAATTAACGCTTAACACACAGAAAATACTGGCATATTCAATTATCAACGTCTGCCCATATGTGTTGTGATAAAATAAAAAAAAATGCGTTGAGCATGTATAATAAAAAATAACTTTGAAGAATTGAGTTGATGCGAATAATGATGTTCAAAAGCTATTTTTATCCACACTGTGAGGGGATGATCACATCTTCAGAAATCTACACGTTAATAAAAATTGTTCGAATTGACTTGCGTCGTATCACCGTTACCACTTATAGTTAATGTAATTATTTCAGACTTTCTATTCTTTGTCATCTTCAAAAAATGTACATGAATGCTCGAAAAAAATACGACTCATTATATTTTCTGTTGTAGGAACCAACAAAAACCAAGATCTCGACGTGATGACTCCAGCGAAGGATTATCATCGCCCTTCTCCAACATCAAATATAGTTCATCCCTCTGTTCCGTGTTCATTTCAGGCACATGATACATCTGAAGAAAAAGAAAGCTTTCAGAGCCACCTAAGATACCTTTTTACTTCTTTTCTATTTGAGCTCGTGTTTTTTTACGTAAGGATATTACGATATGTATGTCACTGTGTATGGAGATAAAAGCAAATAAAAGTTGTAAAAAAGTGTCTTTTTTACATCATTCTGGAATGTGCAAATAACAACTAATTCCTTCCTTAGATACAAACATGTTTACAGTTTTGACAGTTTTTTATACTGCTGTTTTAAGAATTCTTGTGATCTATAAATAAGTACTCTATTAACTGTGACTAAAAATAATCAGAATCGAAGTTGAAATGTATTTATGGAAATGGTGAATATTTGATATTGCAAGAAAATATGCAATATTTGTGACTTTTTTCCAAAGTTCGCAGAATATCATTTTTCAATAGGTGTTATAAGATAATTCGTACCTTGCACAGCGATGAGATTATGCAGACCAGTTAATAATATTTAATCTTCTACACTTATTATTGTTACTATGTCAGCTGAATGTGGGAGTTTGAATATACGAAATTCCTAGCAATAATAATTGTTATTTTTTCACAATTTTTATTTACTTAATTATCAGGAATGAAATAATTTGCATATATTATCGATTAGTTTATGCAAAAAAATTGAAGAATTCAGTCAACTCGTTTTTGCAATCAAAGATTTGTTTTACCAATAAAGAACTAAAGAACTATGAATTATTTAAAATTATATATTAAGACATTCGAGAATAATTAAATTTGATAAGATAAAATGTTTTAAATTTCTTTTGAAGAATGGTAAGATTGTGTCAGATTTACCCTTTCAACTGACCTCTTATTGTACCAGGATACTGTTATCAGCTCATTATTGCATACTGAGCAAACTGTTATCGGGGGGGAATGAAAAGGCACAAGGTTCATAGATGAATTTTATTGCATATATACAAGGTACAGTGAAAAATATATAAATTTATGTTGGCGGAACCAATAGGGGTATCCTTTCATTAAGCACGCCACGATTCATACCATCTCCATTTACACTGATTTATTGAGAATGAGAAAAGTACAATGACCAATGACACGAAACATGTGAATATTTACTGAATGCATTGCAAATGCCACTGATAAGTCTTGTCAAGTTACTATATATATTTATAAATGTAATATTATACTATTAGTATACATTTATTGAGCTAAATTCTCTATTACACACTGTAAGTACACTGTTTAGAAGATTATCACAGACTGCTTTAAGTAGCATGAAAAATATAGGTATTTACACATACAAGCCCGTTCTCTGACGGTGAAATATGATAATGATTTTCAATGGAATGCACCTTCATGAGAGCAATTCAAACGCATCTCTGTTTTAATATATAGTTGAACACAGTAATAAAAATATATTGTTGTACTTCTCGTTTCAACACTAAATAAACCCTTCACACTAACAAAATAAATACAAACATTTCAACAAACTTATGAAATTCATACATATGTTTTTTCTACACTACATTCGAGGCATACCCCAAGAAACCTTTTCTAACAAAATATAGTACAAAAAGTTCGCCAGTCTTAAAAGTTTGTTCTATACAGAACTACCAACTGAAGTGGTACGGTCCACTTGCTCCGCGAGTTATTACACGAGAAACTAAAAATATACGAGCGGTAAGAAGCCGCTTACAGTCACTTTTTACAATGGAAGGGCCCCCGAGAAGGCTCACTGTGCCGGCGCAGCCATCGTGCGGTGAAAGCCATTGCGGCCGTTCTGCCTGTTCTGGCCCTGGATGAAGCCCAGCACGTTCCTGAAGGGCAGCTGCAGGTGGTAGTAGGCGCAGTAGGGCAGCGGATCCCAGAACACGAAGAGCGCCTCCCGCTTGTCTAGCACGGTGCCGATGAGCCGCTGCACGGCCGCCACGCTGGGCCGGCGCAGGGTGTTGAGCACCGCCTCGTGCATCCAGTACGTGCCGGCGTCCGTCACCAGCGGGCCCGACGCCTGCCGGCTGAAGTGCCTGCACGGCCGCCACACGAGGCGCGGGTGCACGCTGGTGTGGCACACGTACGGCAGCGACACGCCCACCCGGCACCCGACGGGTACCAGCGTGCGGCTCACCTCCGACACCACGAAGCGGAAGCTCACGTGACCCGACACCTGGCGCAGCACGCGTAGCTTGCTGAAGAACTGCCGCAGCCACTGGTTGATGTCCTCGTCCTCCACGGGCACCAGGCCGCCGCTCTCGCGGTCCACCCGGCACGTCACGTTCGCCACCACGTGAGATTCCTTCACGGTGGTGCAAGTGAGGAAATGTTCGCCGGGCAGGTCCTGAACGATCACCCACGGACGTTGCTCGTTGATTTCGTAGGGCATGCGGAATTCTTGCCTGAACGGAGGTAGGTTGATCTTAAACCGATCTCGACAACCCAACGCCCCAACACTCGACATAAAATAACGTCCAGTACGTAATAGTCCACTATCGTACAATTTTGCAATGTCTTCCTTGGATGTAATGGGATAAAAGAGAGGAGTGGCAATGCCGTTTCCGTGACAGCGGCGTAACACTTCGAGAATATCGTCCAAAATCCAAATTTCTTTCACACCAGGGCAAAAGACGACACAGTTCAGTTGCTCCAGATGCGGTTTAGCCAAAGCGTCGAAATAAGCAGTGTTCGTGGCAGAGACCGGGATATAATAAGAAGCCTTCTCTTTTCTAACGATGTCACACAACGCTTGCACATACTCCTGCGAACGTTCTCCCGACGGACGCGGCACGGTGTAAAACTTGGACACAGCCGTCGAGAACCGCGCCAGTCCGAAAAGTCCTTCCACTTCACACACCACGACGCGCGCACCAGCCGAGTAGAAGTTGCGCGCGAGGTGCAGCGCCTGGATGGTGCTGCCGCAGCTGATGAGCACCGTGCGCTTCTTGCGACCGCGTTCCGCTGCGGGCGTCGTCAGCAGCATGAGGAACCACTTGACGAGAATCAGCGGCAACTGAATCGTCTTCCAAAACACCCACAACCAGATGGAGAGCCACAGAGTGGGCCCCGCCAGCAGCAACTGGCTCCACAGCAGGTACAGCGCGGTGGAAATGATGTGCTGCGCGAACCTCAGAAGGAGAGCTGGATACCAGCCAATGATTTTGACGAGGATGCTCCTCTCGGGGTCCGGCACGGGGACCATGGGGGAGGACGGGCGGCTTGTGCCGGGCGAGGCGAAATGGGCACTGCCTCGCCGGGACACGGACGGTGTGCTGGAGCGGGAGAAGGTGAGCTGGACGTGCATGGGCGAGGACGCCCCGGGCGGGGACGAGGACACCGGTGAGGTGGGTAGAGACCCATTGCTACGGCTCGCACTGTGAATGTCCCCGGGCACGCTGCCGGCCCGTCGCAGCTGTCGGTTAGCCCACACTTCACTCATGCTCTCTTCGGCGCACGCGGGCATGGCGGCAGCGGACTGTCCCGTTCACGTCACACGCGAAACACACGCACACGCGCGCGGCGGCGCTCCAACGGTCCGCTGCGGGCGGCGTCGACGGCGACGGTGGCGGTGGCGGCGGCCGGGGCTGCGGGCAGCGGGCGGGGCTAGAGCCGGGCGGGCGCGGGCGACATGCTCCTCGCTGGGTGGCGGGCGGCGGCGAGTGTGGCTGTGGACGCGTTCGCACTGGCGGGTCGCGGCGGCCGATCACGACTTAAGAGAGGGGCCGTGGCGGTGGAGGGCGCTGCGACGCCTCTGGACGTGGGGGCGGGCAGCCCGTGCCCCCGCGCACCCGCCGCCGCCGCCGCCGCCGCCGCCGCCGCCGTCGTCGTTGGACGCCCGCTATCTTATCGCCGCCGGAGACGGCTTGCAGGTCAGGGGAGGACGCGGGTAGGCGGCCGCAACCCTTGCGGCGACGGTCGCCGACGGGTCGGTTGACAGTTCACGATCGAGACGGCCACGAAACGCCATAGGCTTACTGGAATCATGGTGGAAGTCCAGTGCCGGACAGGCCGACGTGTGGGTCAGTTCTGAATCCCACGTTCTTGTGAGTGAGGAATCCCACCACCTCGCGGCTTTGCAATGTACTACACTCACGGGAATAGTGATCTAAATAGTTGACGCGCCGGGACATACGAAATACTCACTCTCACTTACTTTAGCGGCGTTTACGATGGTATTTGTTGAAGATAGCGAAATGGCCAAAAACGTTTTTGTTGTGAGCTATATTAGGATTCAGCCTAAGGACTAAGAAGGAAGTAACAGGGAGAAATGTTTGTGTTACTGTTTAGCTAAAATCGAAAATAAAAACATAAATAAATGCGTTTTACTTATTACTCATACGAGGGAGAAAGTTGTAAGCTCTTAAAATATGCGCATATTGAATGAAAGGAAAGAACAAAATACACAGTTTGATCACTATTTTAATGTTGGTATAAACAAATAATTTTAACACTTCATATTTAGGATAATTTCAGATACTCATCTGTATATAAGACTGTTCGATCAAAATCACCTTAAAAATTATTAATGGGATTATGAAAATAATGTCAACTTTTTATGATTTCAAAAATTATGGATCTTTATTTTCAAAATGATCGAGCAGGAAAGAGTCATTTAGGTATGGAATGCTCAATAATAATATTCGGGTCATCTTTTCACAGCTCACCAAAGGTCGTGCATAAATAACAGTTGTCTACGACAACAGTACTATCGACTGTGCTCCAGGCTTCGATGTGTCGTTTACAAATTTTTATATACGTACATGTACACTATGATGGTACAGTACATCATATATAGTACAGCGCACGTACAGTACGTAATGGAAGTGCCTGCAATGAGGTAACTGAAGCGGGGAATATTTTTTTGCAGTTCGACTAGGAGCCTCTATGAGATTGTTGTTTCGAGTTCCAATTTCAGCGACGCTATCACGTTGTATGCGGATGTTGCGGTTGGTCTAAGGGTATCGGCGCTAATTGAAGTCATGTGGCAATGCGGGCACGTCAAACAAGCAGTTCCTCTTGCACTGCGATTTAACTTAGGAGCGGGTGGATGAATTGGATCTGATTTGATAAGCGCAAAAGAGGGCGTGGTCACACATGTACAGCAAGTGTACCAATATCCCGATGTTGATGGGTAATTGTACTGTAGTCATATTACAGTATACTTTTAATTTCTACATGTTTTTCATGTGAAGGATTTCAACTATAGATGGTAGTTATTACTTGCCCATTAGTTGGAATAATCAATACACACAGTATGGAAATTTAGTTTTACGTCTGTACAGCTGTAGCAATTCAATTTTTCAAAATTCCACCTTCAACTTGATCACAACGTAACTATTCTACGATTCTTCCTACCTTGCTTAACTTTACACCCCTACTCTCCCGTTAACCTAAAATGAAATGGAGTTAAAAAGGCACACAATGTTTTTTGATTTCATTTCCTCCTGAATTCCTAAAGAATGAATGTGAACAAAATTCTCTAACCGAAAGTTATTTAATTTATTCCTGATAGATATCTTTTAATTTAAAAAATAAAGCACGTTTTCGTGTTAACATGAGTTTGTTTTGCAAATGGCTTTATGTACTAACACTGTGCTTCGGTTGCTATTTTGAACAATTGGGAGAATACGAAATCTCGCCTTCTACTCACTGTCGTGAGTGGTAGGTCCCCTTCAATACAACATCGTTCACGCAGGCAGCTAGACCGGATGTACCTCGTTAAGTAAAAATGTCGTACAGTAAGCCCGACCATAGGAGGGGAGAGATTTATATAAATGACTACACATTAATTGTAATTATTAGATACATTAAATTGCGAGAAAGAGCATTCTTGAAACTGAGATATGGTCAGTTTTTTAAATTAATATGAACTCAATATTACATATAAACCAGAAGGAAGGATAAAAATCTCTGAAACACATACGGAATTATTTAATTGAAAAAACAGAAATTCAGATCTCGTAATTTGTAACGCAGAATTTTTGAAGGACTCTCATCGATGTTACATTACACTCACACCAGTAAGAAAGAAATAACAAAAGGCTTCATTGACTGCAACTCTGGAGAAAGTGTCAGAAAGTAATTTTACGTAAAAATAAACTAAAGCACTGATGCTGAAAAGAAAATTACGCGATGAAAGCAAAGATCCAACACTATTCTTAGATTGAATTACAGTTGAACTCATCCCACAAAAAATGGAACTTTAATAGTGCATAATGAAACAATGACGAAATTATGGGTTTTAATTCACGTGTGTGAAGTGATATTTCGATACGAGCCAGGAACAAGCGGGTATCGTAAACTTGAAATGAAGAAATTAACTTACTGCTACTTAAAGGACTCACAAGACGTGGAACTTAACTACACAACGTTTTAGGAGAAGTAATTTACTACACTATTTTTTGGAACAAGATATCCATTTTTACGGTATTAAGGGCCCACAATAGGAGATTTTCTGACGAAAAATCGCAGTTTTTCCAGCAGCATTACAGTACTTTCTCTATAGTGCTTAAGAAGAAAACGAGAAGGTAAACAGCATAATGAAATACTGAGGTAATCTATTACATAGTACTTGAAAAATTGGGGAGTGTTTTTTACAAAATATAGCAAGAAAAAATACTTTAAGAATAATTGTAACTTTGCCAGCGATTCATAGGAGAAGAAAGTACTAAATGAACATTTGTCCCATTTCTACTTCAAACCTGCTTCAACATTCATACTACATTTTATTCTTGGACCTTGGAGTCGGAATCAGTTCTCTCTGAGCACAGTGTTTTAGGCAGTGAAGAACTGCCTGGATCTGAAAGATTCAGGTAATTGATTGTAACAATGAAGTGGTAATTGTCAATCTAGTGAGAGAATAATTAGTCATTTTACTTTGTAACATTTGTAGTCATCACAGGTAGTGTTGTAATTTTCAGCGAAGAATGCATTTTATAATTTCGGTTGTCAACAGAAATATAGCGATTCTTAAATTCTAACCAGTGAAACACTTTTTAAACTATTACCGATATTGAACAAAAATAATTGTACTATAATAATTTTAAGTGCGTGAATATCAATTTAGATTGTAAATGAAATGTAGGTAACTTTTGGAATAATAGGGTAATAAACTATCGCAAGAAACAAAAATTGTGAAATTTATTAACACTCACGTGGTAGAGTACTTCAATTCAAGAGACATACCAATATCAAGAAACAAACAAGTAACGCATCTAATTTACGTAGGTGATTTGTTTTGTATACAATATAAGATAATCCAAACCGCCGATCATGAACTACTAGTAGCTCGTGGGAAATTTTCGGTAGATCGCATTGTCGCGCACAGGTTGTCTAACCTAAAGTTGCTTAACTCAGTATAGACAAATGTCTCTCGAAAACAGCCCGCACTATTGTCACGCACGCCCACTGTCAGTCTCGTAGTGGACTGTGTCAGCTTATATTTGACGTATGATTGTCCGTTATGATTGACGTATGTACATTAGACATTTGCTGATGTGGATAGTTTGATGAAAGTTATTATTTCTGTCGTGGTTTTATTTGGTAGCTCATACTAAGATTTAAAAACGATAGGTGCTCAGAAGCTTCGTAAGTTTGGCGCTTGCTTATCCAAAGAAATGTAACATGTCTTAACCAAGTTTTACAAGGTTACAATACGAAACACTAGCTAAAATACTAAGGCAATGAGATACCGACATCAATATTTGAGAAAGATAAAAATTGTTGCTATCAACAAATTTTGAACAAAGTACTCGTAGCTTGACTTACCTTGGCTGCAAAATATCTATTGAGACCAGGCCTGGAATGCAAGAGAAGATTAGTAAAAGCACTATGTTAACATATTAAATGAGTTTATAAAGAGACATTTAAAAATAATGTTATATAGCACGCTAGTGATATCACATAGTGTGATATCTCAACCCACTGTTTGCTTTACAAGTCTTACAGACTTCCCGAGAAAAGGACAAAATATTATAGGCTTCGGGAGTTATTTTTCCTTAAGTGCTCTGTGAGGAACATGATTCCATACAACGACATATGGGGCAAGTTTCACTATTGATTAAGTTATGTTATTACCTTACAATCATATAATACCTTATACTACATGACCTGACGATTATCAGATGACATTAAACAATACCAATGGAAACGGTTCTAGAATGTGAACAGGATAGAATCAAATAGTATACCTGATTTAGTTCTAGTGTTTGGGTCCCGGGGCTGCAGAGATATAAATCCTAGGCCTAAAATGAGGTCTGAGCAGTTCTAAGTTTCGAAATGGGCCTTTAA
The DNA here is from genome assembly GCA_031308135.1 of Acheta domesticus. Classification (NCBI taxonomy): domain Eukaryota; kingdom Metazoa; phylum Arthropoda; class Insecta; order Orthoptera; family Gryllidae; genus Acheta; species Acheta domesticus. The sequence continues at coordinate 134,815,748 of JAHLJT010009436.1, read as the reverse complement.
CTTCCAAAACTTGCAAGGAAAGAAGAAGATGTTTACTCTCTTTATTCGTAATTAAATAATTTCAACTCAATGTTTATTGGAAGGTACATGTGCATGCCTCACAACTTTCTCTTTTGTTTTCAGTTCAATCGAGACCTTATTGCCAAACCTCAATGTTTCCTTTCTATTCTAACATTATAGCTGATGTATTTTTACCTAAAAATACTTAAAGTCCGATTTAACAAAATTTTCAGAGGAATCTGCTATATTTGAAATATTTTTCCGTGTCGTTGATTTTACGAGATGAGGCCTTCTATGAGGCCGTAACATATTTTTTGATACCAGAGTTATTGACTACTCTTTTAATTAGTATATACATCGTAATAAATACTTGAAATAATGAAGAGGTGTTAAATATTACGTTTAAAAGTAAGTTTACAAAACATTGCACTCGGTTAAGAAAGGAGAACCATTATTTCGTATTTGTTGGAAAACACGCAACTGTGGTGTAGTGATAATGAGATCCACTTTTAAGCACACGCTCTATCTCTGTAATGGGAATGAGTGGTGAACTATGATAGAAAAGCGAAAGAATGAAGTTTCGCTGCGCACGGATTAGAGAGGTCAGGGACGGACAAAGTCAAGGTTGCTCCCTTGCAGTTACACATGGTCTGTAATTTGCTTTATATCTCCAATGTCTCGTGAAAACCAGTAGTAGTATTATAACGGATAAAATGCAGCCGTAAAATATTTCACTTCTCATCAATGCTTACATTCTCTTGAAATTTACCAGCGCGCTAGTTGTACTACCAATTATTGTCTTAAACTTACAACGAAAAATTACTTTTTTACAGAATATTGTTGCCTTTTACATTCTGTATTAGTTCGTGACTGAAATACTCTAGTATAATTACTAGTATTGCCGTGTAAAGTTTTCTTGGCTTAGATAGTATCCAGATAGGTTAGCAAGAATGTGGAAAGCATATAAAAACAAATGTGGAAAGCACACACTTTTTCTTACTAGATAGTTTTCTAATTTAGTTTTCTTAGTTAAGTCGGAATAGCTTTTTGGTTTTGCTCCACTCCCTTCTCAGTTGCAACCTACCGGCGCATAAAATACATCTTTACAATTTTTTCGATTTGTCGGACCTCTAATATAAGAATTGAAATGTAACTTTAAAAATATAAGAGTAATTCCTAGTTCTGCATGTCAATTGTTATTGAAAAATATAAAGTCGTTTTTGAGAAAAGTTTGCTGAAATTTTCTGAACAAGAGTAGCTCATTTTCGTAAAGATCTTTGTAAGTTTTCGAGAAATTTCATAATAAATAATTTGAAGCACTTGTACTTACAAATATAAAAACTCCCGTGATGTAAATCCTAACGATGTGATAAACCTGGTCTGCTCAACTCAGTGGTTTGCGGCCACGAGCCGGTTTGCTGAGCGACCACGAGCAGGCTCCCTTCGCCCGCGAGCTGCATTCAGTCGGGGAGGCGATAGACGTCACTAATCGGCAAGGGGAATGACTTTGGGAGGGAACCGCAGAGCTGTTAAATGCATTAGACATCGGTGTCCGAAGCTACGCAAATTATATTTCCTCTCTCCCCCTTCATATGGAACAGTGTGGGCAAACAAGTCTTCGCGAATAGAATTAGAAAGCAAAATAGGAGGTTTAGTGATTTTTAAGATCTTGGATAGTGATATGGAACTCCTCGAAAATTCTTTTGTTGCTGGCAGTGTAAAGTTGAATATTTGAAGACTGACACCTAAGGCAATATTCAGAGACTAGATCGCTACTTCAAGAAATTTCGAAAACTTTTGTTTAAGAAAACATATATTCTTTCAATTCATGTTTAAAGTTTATGAAAAAAACATTATGAAGGGTTTTATTTTTTAAGTATGAAGCATGAGTATACATTAAAAATGTAAAAACTTAGTTTTTATGGAGTGGCGTAGGAACCAACTATTTTTTTCACCACTGTTGAAACCTATTACATTTTTTCACTTTTTATTGGTTTTAACAGGCTAGACACTTTTCTTATGACGAAGAACTATTACCAGGGGCGTAGCGTCCATGGATGTGGGTGTGTTACATACCCTGACAATATCAGCTATTTTATTTTAAAATGATTGTAAATTGTTAATTTGTTATTTTCTTTTTCTACTGCAAAATATTTCATTATATTTCAAACATTGCGCCATTGAGAACTCGATTCTTCACAAGGATGAACGAATCATTCTGAAATGCCGCCTAGCCTGCGCTGTGAATCAGATGCACCGTGACCCATTACATCCAGAGTGCCTACCGTGGTGCCTACGAAAAAGCGAAACTTTACGAAACTTCATTGTTCTCTTCGGTGTTTGTAAGAGAACAAGGTTAATTAATGAACATTGCCCCTCTATTTAAGTTTTATTACCTTATTTTAATGCATTTAGCAACTATATATTTGTAGCCAATTTAGGTTAGGGATTGTGCCGGTTGAATGCACAAGGGTATGTGACTGTGCAATACACATCTGTGCCCTGGAATGACGAGCACCACGCGATCCAAAGTGCCTACATAATTATGGAGTTGTATTTTTGTGCACAAATTATAGCACGTGAGAAACAGTTAAATATATTTGTCAAAAATATGAGAGGATAGAATTTTATTTAAACAGCCCACACAGGCTATGTTGAGCAATACAACGGTGGTTTAAGGGAAAATAGGGAAATTCTGTCACACTTCGTTCGAGTTGTATGCTTTTTTGGAAGTCAAGGGCTTGTATTTTCTAGCCATAATAAAAATAGGGGATCATCAAATAGAGAAAATTTCATGTAATATGTAAGTGAAATAATAAAATATGATAAAACTGACAAGAATGATATGAAAATTCCAGTGTTTCGTGCAATTTCACCAGAAATTCAGATTCATTGGATTTCAAGTGTAAGCACGGTAATGTTCCATGAAATTAAAAATAAAATTTCTGAAGCCTCGTTTGTCTCCGCCTTACTGGATGACACTCTTGATGTAAGCAGCAAAAAGGACAACTGTCAACTGCTTTTCATTACGTGTCTGTAAATTGATTGATTTTCTCTTTCCTATTATATTTTTATTATAGATCATTGTTTTCCATTTTATAAATTATGCCAATTCCATTGGGTTCGAAATGATATGAATTGGACAATTTTGAAAATCATTGGGTTGATAGTGCTCTATTTATTAAAGTATGAGGACACACATTTATATTTTGCTAGGTCGTGAACATAAGTCAACCTTTTCTAACTTTCAACCAGTAAACTACATGAAGTACGTGAGGCATTATTACTTTTACTGGATCAGTTTTTATTTTAAATATACAAATTATTTGTGTGCTCTAATTGATCAAAGTGACAGAAATGGTATTGGTGAATGAGAAATATTTAAATTATAATTAAAGTTTTAAATTATTTTCTCATTTCTCGAGTTACATACCCTAAGCCAAAACTCAGGCTACGCCACTATTACAATATGAAATTTGCACGCTTTTATTATCACGTAAATTGATATTAAAAAGGATATAATTTAATAAAAGATTCTATGAAATCTGTGGTCACGGGGTAAAAGTTCTTAAGGCAAAAATCTTAGTTTGGAGAAAACATGGGTTGGATTATGAAGTCTCCTATATTTCCCAAAGCCGAGCAAAGTTTCCCAACGCCTTTTTGTCGTTAAGGAGGCAACATTTGAATTCGATCGTTTTACTAAAATAAAATATAGATACTAAACTTGTAGTTTTAGTAATCAACCCAATTTCGCCAAAAGTTGACTTTTACCCCGTGACCACAGAAATACGAATGCGTTTAACCGAATTCGCGGGTACCTCTCACTGGGATCTTGACAACGGGTCCGCGACTAGGAGGCGTGCACCAAATCATTCTGAAGTTCACTGGACCTCACTCTCTTTTCCCTCCCCGCTACGAACGCTCTCTCACCTCGGGATAAATCCCTTCCCCGCTCGGAGCACATGCGCGAACCGCTGCGGAAGCTGGCTCTCTTCCTTAGCCAATTGTGCAAGCCTGTGATAGGTAAAAAATATGTTGTATAATTTTTGAAACTAGTCAAGATAACTGATTTATCGAAATAATTAAATACAATATTTAGATTTATTTTATGAATTTAGATACATTAGAAGGAGACGCAACGGAACGAAAGTTCTAATGCTTGCAGCAGATGAAGAAGATACATTTTATGAAAATAGAAAAAACTAATTTTGAAGTGAAAGAGAATAATTTTTATAAATCTCCTAACTCCTAGAAGGCTGATAAAAGGCAGTTATACATTTAAAACGTATTTGAACGAATTACTAGGGTTGTCTTTATTTTTCTATCAGTTAAATTTTATGGTACAATACAGACATGGAGGTCCGCCTTGCACCATAATTAGGTAAGTAAATTTTTCTTAAAGGTTGCATTTGTGATTTCAGTGCAAATGTTAGGAAACAGCGACGGGAATCACTGGAGCGTTGAAGACCATTAATAATAGATATACAACTGATACCAGACGACTATCTTCAAGTTTATAATAATAATAATAATAATAATAATAATAATAGTAATAATAATAATGATTGTCATTCCTCATCGTATTATGTACTGCATGAACATGTAGTAGCTCACTACAGGGAAAGCCAATGCTTGTTCTCGGGAGTAGTGTCATTAGCATTCATTGTAATAATACTGTAACTAATAAAGTATAAAAAGTTAACTATTTGGCAAAAAACATACTATCCAAAGAGTCGTTACAAAAGAGCTTACAAACATTTTTACAATAATGAGAAAATCTAACCTTACTCATTCCGACAAACTCTACGGATATTCCTACATATTAATGTGACACATAAAGAAGTTCATATATTTTAAACGGTTGAAACAATTGATTCAAATAGGTATATTTTATTTATTATAAAATATAATGAATTGTATTCATTATATTTTATAATGAATTCACTACAAAATTGATAAGCCTACAGAATGCTTGAATGATTAACTCTAGAAAAGTTGTAGTTATATTTCGTGCATTGTTGTCAAAATATTTGTACTGATCACAATAAATGTTCTTATAATGGTTTAGTGACTTTTGTAGAGTCTATTGAACTCTTCAATTTTTTGGGTATAACACGTTTTATTACTCGTGACCACATGGACTACCAGTCGGAGAGAGATGGTGTTAAGTATGAAACGGCGTTTCCTGTGACCTTGCATAAGACGCCATTCCAGAGACAAGGGTGCTATCGGTTATTGCTCTGAAGCCCACTCAAGGGCAAGGTCGGAGGATACCGTCTTTGGAGATCGGCTTATCAAAATATCCTCGAATGCATTGCTCATCAGGACATATGAAGCATGAGACGTCTTAAATGTACCTCATAGACGACATTAAATGGTTGAAACGAAAATGTATTTTCGGATACATAACAGTGGTCGGAGACTAGGAGATTCTAGAGTTTGAGTACTCACGGGAGCAGATTTTTGACACTAGGTAGCTAAGTCGAATTCAGTAACAACTGTCTGGTAGAAGCTTCTACTCTAAACGGTTTCCGTGCTTTCTCCGGCCAATACAAGACAAATGACGGAGCAGTACCCCAACAAACGGGTCAGAGACCGTTTCAGACTGCAATAATTTCTTCACCTTCATCTTTTTCTCTCCCTTTACACACATACTCACTCACAAAAGTACACTTATTAGCACAGATTTCGGGAGAGAAATTGGAAGTTAAGCGCTAGGGCGACGGTTTGGGTTGTGCCAAGCTGGGGGGGGGTCTGGAGGGGAGAACTCCGCTTCCAAACGTTTAAGTTCGCGCCGAATCACACGAGGAACACCGCCACTTCTTGAAATATAACATGGATAACACTTACGGACTATCGATCGTAGTAAGTGACACCCTAAAACATCATTCATTTGATCAAAGGGAAACTGCACTATTACGATTTTTATTATTATTATTACTATTACTATTATTACTATTATTACTATAATTTAATTACTATTATTCTATTCTATTATTATTATTACTATTATTATTATTATTATTATTTAATTTTTGTTTTTGTTTCGCCAATCGGCCGTCATGAGGCCAGGCGATACATGCATCCCACCGGGGCTCAGATTTGATTATCCGGGTAGGTGCACGTTACTTTTTCTATAGATGGAATCAGCATTTTTTAATCCCCGAGGCGGGACTCGAACCCGCGGTATTATTATTATTATTATTATTATTATTATTAAAACATTACCACGAGACATACATAAATAAAGCCGCGAGGACTTGCAAATGTCTATGTATCGCATATCTCCAAAGCTTGTCGGATGCTTTCTAGATCTGAAATTTTCTAAGCGAGAAGGGTCAGGATAGAGCATCAGGCCATACCTAGTTCTTTTAAATGGTAATGTAGTATAAAATATAGAAGGAGGAATTAGAGTACAGTTCCGATACCCATCTGGCATTGATTAGACAAAACCATTCAAAGGACCGTTCAGTGAAACCCGTCTCTAGAATTTTCAACCAGCCGTGGTCGACCCAGCTACGAGTATTTAGCAGGTGTGGAAAAGTCTGCCACAATCAGGACACGAATCTAAGAACCGGCTTCGGTGTCTCAGGGCATCAATTGATGGAGAAAGATCACACCGCCACCTTCCACAATAAAACGTGGACCAGACTTACGGGACCAATGACCTTAGTCGGGCTCAGGGCATCAATTGATGGACGAAGATCATACCGCCCCCGCCTATAATAAAACATGTACCAGACTTACTGGACAAATTACCAATGACCCAGTTGACCTGTCCGGAAACGCTAATTAATCAATCGAACATAAGATCTACGGGTCAACGCAGCTTGCGTTGTGTTCTTGCATCTATTTCGATTATTCTGCAACATCACTTCACAGGCATTCAATTTATTCTGCCACGAGAATTATTATGTTAGGTGTTGTTAATTCTGACATATTTAAAGTTTTGCATCAATGTACTTGTTTTTTAATGTATTATTCATGTTTATAATGCTATGGTAAACACCAGATGACGAGGAGGACATTCATTTTTCTGCAATTTTCTTACTTGTGTAATTTCTACTAGAATAGTTTACTTCTAGAACGATCCTGATAACACAAAAGGAAATAATCACAGAATTGCCTTGGAGGATAAGTTCATAGAAAAAGACTGTTTCAGTGACAATCTTGGAAGAGATATTTCTATAAAAAACGACAAAAAAGTTAATGACTTGCGTTTAGGGCACCAATGAACCATCCAAGACCCCTATGCATATATATAAACACAGAGCATATCTTCTTATAAACAACTTTTACTTCGCAACGTACAACATGACGCACGTAACGACATTAACTTCACCATAGGACATTTGATAATGATAACAATAACGTTAAAGTTATTATATACATTATTATTTAACGATGTTATTTACATATCACATTATATTGAAATACACCATGATCTCAGAAGTAATATCATACCCACAGACTGAAAACTTTCTCCCTGTTGGGGTGGTGTGGGAGCGGTGTGGGAGCGGTGTGGGGGCGGTGTGTGGGTGGTGTGGGGGCGGTGTGGGGCGGCGCGGCTGGAGGGGCTGCTGTTGGAGGTGGAGAGGGGCAGACGGGCAATTATTTTAAGAAGCAATTATATTAATAACAAAGGCAAGCATACTTTATATGTATTCTTCCCGACTCTAGTCTAATTGAATGTACCATTTTATTGAACATAGAGACATTGTAACATTAACACAGTGACATTAATGTTAAGTATATAACGCCGCCTCATCGTATCTCACTTCCATCCATGTCTCCGTCCAACAATGAAATTCTCTGAATAACTTCCAGAATATCCATAGCTGCTTTGTATGGCAACGCCGCGTATGGTAGTAATATCGTAATTAAAGTTCCTACAAAATTATGGCACTATTTGTTTTCAATTTTTCTTTCATATTACGTTTAAATTGTATTTTTAGGAGGGAAAACCTAATTGAGAAAATTTCAATTAAGGTTTGAGGGACATTTGAAAGAATCATCAATACGTTTGTAGATTGCTTGAAATATATGATCATAAATACATTGAGAATTCAAATCATATAAGAGAGTAAAAATCGAATTAAGATTGGAATTTTCAATAGTAAATTAAATTTAAAATAACATTAATTATTTTTCGTATCATTTGGTCCATTCTTGTTCTCCGAGAACTTTTCTCGTGTCTATAAATCTTGATGGACAGATATTAGAATGTCCCTGAATGGAAAGGGCCCCGAATGAAACTCTCAAAAACGCACATTCCAAATTAATCATTTCGATATTGCACTCTTTGAACAAATGAGTTTGCATATGCTTCCTCGCAATATTTGTAACGCTTACGTAACATGCATTTACATTGCAACGTAATATAGAGATACGTTTTTGCACCTAATTTATACGACTTGAAATATTCAGTTAATTAAATTAATTAATACTAAGTCAAACAATGAGAAGGATTCTCAGAACATCCGACTGCTTCCAAGCACATCTCAAATTACTTTCCAGACTGACAGCCTATCAAACGAAGCGCAGGAAGTTCGAATTTACCATTTTTAATTTTTTACGATTTTTTTCCAATTTTTGAATAATACAGAGAATGCATCGAAAATGGACCAGCACCACTTTCTGTGCTACATACGTGAATCATTTAAAAAAAATTGGAGCCGTTAATGAGAAAATTATTTTTTAGAATTTGAAAGTGCCTATGCTCCACGAAAATCACGCAAATATACTAATATTTTCGAAAAATTGAACGTGGCCTTATTTTAAGATCTATTTTTGATGAACTTATTTCATTAAAAAAGTATCTCCATAGTTGTAGTTATAGGAAGGACTCTTAAGCCTCCTTTACGCTACCAGAGGTCAAAATTTAATAAAAAATTGGTGCCGTTTTTGCGAAAAAATATTTTAAAAAATTAAAATTTGCCTATATTACACCCAAGGTTATGCGAAAAAACACTCAAATTTTCCCGGTATTCTTTGCTTGCTCTGCGTTAATTTTTCTGTTCTCCACGCGTAGAGTGCTGTCTTGTGGCAGATCAAAGGAAGCGAATATTCTTCAAACTATTAATTGTCGTTTAATTTATTGCTTTTGTGAAATTCAACTCATTTGAGCAAATCAAGGAAGAAACTATCATATCAATTAACTAGTAGTGCTACAGAATGGCACAGACTTTCCTGTATTAGTTTTCCATTTTCTTGGGTCTTCGGAATTGCCACATACTTTTTCTTGCCAGCTGCCATCTATCACCGCCAAAAGTACATTTTTTTGTCATTTTCTTCATTTTTCGGTTTCCTACACGTAGAACGGAAACATTAATTTTAGAATATTAAAGAACACAAAAGCCTAGTCATAAATGGCAATTTTCTTTAAAAAATTATGTGCCGTTTAAGAGAAAATGGTGTTTTAGCGCTACTAAAAATGCGAAATTTGAAGCTCATTTTCACAGAAAATTTTTGAGTTTTCAAAATACTTTATTTGAAGTTATTTGAAGCACTTACACTCACAAATATAATCATCTTTACAAATTGCTGGTAATGTGCATATTAAAGATGTGAGAGATCTTTCAAAAAATTTGCATTTATATAATTTTTGAAAAAAACAAAAAAATAACTCAAAATAAACTTTACGCTATACTAAAGAGTGTAATTAGCACTATCCGTTACAAAAGTTTCAAGAAAAAAAATTGCAGCCATATATGAGAAAATGGCGTTTGAGCGTTTCTGAAAATGCGAAATTTTGAGCAAGTTTCACAGAAAACGGTAGTGTTTTCGAGAAACTTTAGTTGACAGTATTTAAAGCACATGCACTCATAAATATAATAATGTGATATAATCGCCGCTAATGTAAATATTAACGACGTGAGAGACAAATAAACAAATTTCCTTTTTTGTAATTTTTGAAAAAACTAACCGATAAAGCAATATGGCTTTTATGTCATCTGATAGAGTACACTTTCCACTATCCCTACCAAAAGTTTAAAGAAAAAATTTGGAGCCGGTTTTGAGGAACTCATGTTGTCGTAATTTTTAAAATTGCACATATTGCACACAATATTGCGCGAAAAACACTAAAATTTTCAAAAAAATGTAGATGACCTTAACGAAAGAACTCACTATGAAGAAACAATTTTGTTTGAAGGAAAAATCTCTATCTTCAATTTTGTAGTTGGAGAAAGACGCCGAAAAAAGATTCAAACTAGAGAGACAAGTAAGACAAGTAAAAGATTCAAAAGAGAGACAAGTAAAAAAAATTACATTTTTGTAATTTTTGAAAAAACCAACCGATAGACCAAAATGGCTTTTATGTCATTGATAGAGTATATTTACCACTATCCCTACCAAAAGTTTAAAGAAAAACTTTGGAGCCGTTTTTGAGAAAATCTTGTTTTTGTAATTTTTTAATGTTGCACATATTGCACGCAATATTGCACGAAAACTACCAAAATTTTGAAAAACATTTACATGACCTTTATTAAAGAACTTAATATTCTGAACAAATTTTATTTGAAGAAAAAATCTCTATCTTCAATTTTGTAGTTGGAGAAAGACGCCGAAAAAAGATTCAAACTTTCACAATTTTCGAAAATTCAGAGTTTTCCGTGGAAATCGGACCTATGCCATGTTAAAAAGTGTATTTTACTCTACTCATACAAGAAATTTAAAGAAAAAATTTGATGCAGTTTTTGAGAAAATTTTGAAAATCCCCGGGGGCTTCATTTAAAGTACCCCCAAATTTTGAAGAATCTTTTTCAAAATCTCAGAGCTTCGACTAGAATCAGATCGATCGGGGAATATCTATTTTGGTAGAAATCGTACGTATGGTTTAGGCGCTAGCAGTGTTGACAGACGGACAGACGGACAGACAGACAGACAGACAGACAGACGGACAGACGGACAGACGGACAGACGGACAGACGGACGTTTTCCTTTCAATTGGGTTTTCGGTATCAAGGACCTAGAAAACAGGGTTTCTGGCTACACCACGTGTTAGGGGATTTTTTTCTTAATTTAGCAACTGGTTTTATCCACTTTTTCGTTTTTACGGCCCGGCAATGAATTTTTTTCCGCCGAAAATTGGCCATTTTTTCGCGCAGCATTTCATAACTTCCCCTATACTACGTATATCACTCCGTGTATTCGTACGTATAAAGTAATAAGGAAAAGTACGGGAAAGTAATAAGGAAAAAATGTCTAAGTCGGACGATAAAAACCATTCTTTCTTTACAAAACAATTAAAATTCTACAATAAATTCTTTGAGTTTATTTATTCCAACGATTTGCGACAAGTTATCTACAAAAAAATTAAAATGAAATCTACTAATTTTCTGGTGCCAATGTTCCAATTCCTACTGTTGGGAGAATAGGAATGTTGTCAAACTTGTTTCAAGAGAATGGAATTATTTTTTTTATTTGGAGCCTAACAATTTAAAAAAAGATTAGGGATTCATTTTGTATTTCCATACTGATGTAAAGAATGAAAAAAAAATTCTTGATTGAAACTAATTATACGGGAAGTAGACAAGATTATTGCGTCTTCTTTCATTAATTTTTCTAATAAAACAATCGATATCTTTCTTTCATTTAATTTGATTATGCACCATTGTAATGACGTTATTGGTTCTTCTTGAGAAGAATGGAATCTAATGACTAAATGGTTATAAAGCGACCTAAAACAAAACAAAAAATAAAATGGAATATAAGATTTCTCTATCAAATGTTAATGACTGTTAGTTTAACAAGAGATTCCCTCTGAATTAATTATGCACTTTGTGGCCTAATATTTTCATTAGTGGCTACCAAAGGCCAAATCATTATATTTATTTCCGGCTTTTGGACGACCGAAATTCAATCAAATACTATGAAAATCAGCATTATAAAAAAGGACAAATATTTTTGAACAAAGGAAGAATGTGGGAAAAATATATATAATTTTATTAGTTTTACTTTCATTTCAAAGACTGTTCTCACTTTTATACTTTTTTAACAACAAATATATTTTCACCGTCTGAGAGCTCCAGAGAAATAAATGTCCATCGGATTTTCGAAAAAAATTAATATGTTTTAAAAGCATTTTATAATCTACTGAATCTACAATACTTAATGGTTATAGTTCCGAATTACCCTGAATAGACAATGGTGAAAAATTAATATTTATCAAAATAATTATAGTTTGAGTTTAAAGGTCGATTATGATATGTCGATCGACGTAAACCAAGAGAAAATATGAGAAATGGATTCAGAAAAATAACATATTAATTCAAATAATGTTCTATAGTAATATACACTAATACACTAATGTTCTATAGTAAACTATGTTGTCTCTAATATATCACTATAATGGTGTGACAGTGCTTGTGCATTCATACATATGATTAATAACTGCCATGCTGTCCAAGACATGATCACATTTTACACTGAAGTAACTCATCAGTTGAGGAAATTGAAAACAAAAATTATGTAACTATTATCGGCCGCAAGCGTATCGAAATAACATTATCTACGCGATGGGGAAATGCTGATGACCACTGTTTTTTATTGAAATAATTTCTCTGGGGAGATCACACACACACACAGACAGCAGAACATGTAAGACATCAGTTGCACAGATCGCCTTTTCATTACCGCTCTCAACATATTATGCAGTTCACTCCATCTAGATTACTAATTTGAATATACTTTCGTGTTCGTCCCAATGTTTCAATAAACATTTCTCGCGATGAGTCATTATAGAAATATTTAAAGATTTTATTGTGTAAGCTTCTTCGCTTTTTAGTACACGTCTCGGATACAATTATACTTTATTTAATAAATTATTATTTTATTTACTATGAAAGTTTTTATTTGGAAACATATGTTTCTCAAATTTCTTTTGATTTAATATCTAACTTTCCCCAAACTTGTCAATTCGTTCGTCAATGTCGACAATGTTGACAGTGATTATATTGTAGGGGTACTTTACCATAGGTACATTCGATAGGTACACCCGATGGACATCCAATCGATCTGCATCACCTGGAAATGGGATTTGTTTGCGTGAAATTGGTTTCTTTTCAGGCGCTGTATATTTTTGACGTTGATGTTGATGGAAAGTGAACCGATAAACAGTTGGACGCCGACATGGCAGGTCTCCGGTAGAAATACAAAATTCCAGGTGTGATTTTGCTGCCGAGTGTTCTCTGTTAGATAGCTCTGTTTAACACAAGGGAATTTGTTTTGATACCTGCCAAACCTTGAATGACAAGAAACTAATTGTATAATATGTGTTTCTAATAGGCTTCAAAATGTTCACGCTGATAGTTCACATTTTAGAAGAGAATTATGACTAAATATAATTAAATTTCGGTAGTACACTTTAAAAATCTGACAAATTAAATTCACAGTTATTATATAGTATACATTTCCTGGAACGGTACCCTAAAATGTGATACTACCCAATCCCCGGTAGCCGAGATCGCTAAAGCAGTAGTGTCGTAGCGATCTCGGAGCCAAGGATCGCGGGTTCGAGTTCGCCTTGGGCATGATTATATTTGTGTTCATCCTTTCACCCCTATCATTACCATATCATTCATGTCATCTTCAGTTACATTACGTTAAACCCAATAGTGGTCGCTAATGACCTTCATTGTGATGCGACCTTGAATAACAAAAAAAAGTGACACTACTTTCTATAGTATTTTTTGTCGTTGAAATGCAAACAACTTTCCCATTCCCAACAATAGTTTTTGGACTATTTCAGTCTTCCAAAAATGTTTGATGTACTTTTCAAGCCTGTTTGCATGGTAACTGAACTAATTATTCCCAATATTCCCTTTATTTTCATGTTATAGAACTATCTTTTCGCAGAATTTTCTGAGTAAGAAATTTCCAGCTGATTCATAGGCGATGCTGTATAACTGTCTGGAACAGACGATTGAAACGACAGACTGCATCATTTGATAATGGAACACAGAATAGCTTAATGCTAGTTGTGAATTAATACTCAGAGTTGAATATTTTTCCAGTGCTCAGCTCTTGGAAATTGGAATATCTCTATGGACGCAGTGGCCCTGAGCACAATTCATGCAGTACATTTGAGAACAGACGTCATGTTCTCATAAATATGGCCTGAGACTACTTCGTCTAAGGGATTATCTTTTTGTATTTTCATCTTTAAGAGAAAACACTTCCATATGGAAGAAAAATGGGAACACTTCAATTCAAATTGTTCACATATTTATTTGATATGATATCCACCAACATTCACCATGAAGTGTTTGCCAATGGTATGATTTTCATTCTTGAGCATGCAAGAAGAGTTGAAATTCTCCACTGATTTAGAAACGTGTTATTGATCAGTATTCAGACTAATCGTTTTCGTGGTAGCAAATGCCCATTAAAGCCGACCTGGGTGGCCGAGGTAGTAGAGAGCGAGCTCCGACTTAACGCTTCGGTCCGAAGGGGCGCGGGTTCGAGTCCCGCTTTGAGCTTGGTTGTTTGTCTAATGCCTGTCGTGTATATATGTGTTGAGGGCCTCGCGTTCTGATGACCCCAGATCAGAGGAGCCCCCATTGCAGTGTATGATCGAATATGCGACCCATCGGGACATAAAGGGTAACTGGCTGTAAGATGGATAAAAAAATGAAATAAAAAAGGCAATTAACTCCGACAACATGCCTTAGTTTTCTAATTTTTTCTACTCATCATTATCCCCGTCTATTTTAGGATATCTTTCGCAATTTTGCAAAACATACATTTGCTGCAGCACTGTTTATTTCAAAAGCAATTAATTGCGATAGCAATTTCCTTGATTTCTTAGTGCTATTACTGCATTGTACAAGGACACATACGGAATTCAAAACCTGAATATAAATATGATAAATTAAAATGTTAAAGTTGGCACAGAACCTTGAGGATGAGAAGCGAGTTGGCTTCTTAGTCATCAGAGCCCAAATTCAATAATTTTTATTTGAAACTGCTAATTTGTGACCAAGTAATTGTAAGATGTTCAGATACGTAAAGACCAAGGATTTTATAATTATAAACTATTATTTTATTACTAGATAATGCCGTGAGGGAAGGGGTCTGGCACCACGTGCAGAGGAGTGGTCGGTAGGAAGGACGGTAATGGCAGAAGGTGCCCTCCGGGCCGTTCGCTATTCTCTTAAAGGTCTAATGTGGATGAGAGGGAGCAATAAGAACAGAGATGACCCTAGTCATGGCAAACAGCAGTTTATTGGGGAGGTGTTACTTACATAGGCCCCTGACGTAGCCCAGCCTCGCCGAGGACTGTTCTCCGGAAGAGAGACTGTGCAGCGGCCAACGGACGGGTTGGCGATACTCGAAGTGCACGGGCGGTCAAGGGCGAGGGCGGGATGCTGCTAGAAAGATCCTGGAGGGTCTGTCTGGACTAGCGGGGTGGAGGAGTATTGGAAGGGCCATTTAGGGTCGATCTGAACCGACGGAGGGGTGAAGGGAGGTCGGCAGGGCCAGTTTGGGCCGATCTCAACCGACGGAGGAGTGGAAGGTCCGTGCACAAGCTCACGAGTAGCATTCGTGCCCCCGCTAGTCGGTCAAGCTGTTTTATAGGCCTTTACTGCTGAGACGCTCATTCCCATGCTACGTCATTGTGCTTACGCGAGCGCTAGCCATCTGCTGCCACGTGACAATAAAATCTATGTTCTTCTAACTACAAACCACGATTTTAGAGATGTTCGAATATTTAACCCTCCAAGGACGAGTGTGACGTATACGTCACAGCGAACAAGTTGTGGCACGTCTAATTTCCTGTCTCTGCAAGTCGATATTTCTGTGCGTGTCAGGGCATTGTAGTCGCAGAAGGGTCTGGTTCGTCAGTTCATAGTGCGATCTTGTCCGAGGAAGGCGTTATAAGAGTTTTTGACGGTGTTTAAAAATTGTGATATATTTTCGATGGACCCAGATGTTAGGTAAGTTGAATTTATAGCTTATATTGTTAGCAATTCAATTTATGTCAATGGTTTATTTATCACAGATAGTATTAAAAGTAATTAAAATGATTTAATTAATTTTATTATTGTTACGGGAAGGTGTGGAGGCGTGAAAATGTCAGTGTGACGTATACGTCACACTCGTCCTTCCCCGTAGCTTTTCACGCGTCTCCACATTTTCCACATTTTTTTCATTTTGTTCCATTTCAAAGTCGAAAATTGAAATGTTTATATACATTTTCATTTATCAGGAATAACGACCGTTTTAGAGACGGACTGACTGTCGCAGAGATAATTCAGTTGCTTGAAGAAGATATTCAAGGCATCGTTGGTAATGATAATGGTGATGATAATATAGAAGTAGAGGATATTTTTATTGCACCACCGCCCGCAAACGAGCTGACTGATGAAGACAGTGGTGATGAGGACACAGGAGGTCTACTGGACAATCTGTGTGGCAATCAATTGGTGAGTGAAGCCGAGGCAGTTTTGTCTAATGGAATTCGCATTGGAGGCCCGATACACGATTTATCGGGGTATTCCGCAAAAAGGGAACGTGAGTGGATAGATGGAGATCTAGTTGATTCAATAAAAAAAGATGGGATATTTCCAGAAGACTATGCCGACAAATATAAAAATATGACACCCGTTCAAATTTTTGAAATCTTTATAGATGAAGAGGTGATTTCCCTTTTCCTTACGGAGACCAAGAAATATGCTTTGTCAAAAAATGAAAGTAATATGAATGTTACGGCAGAAGAGATAAAGGCTTTTCTGGGTGTACTGATCCTTTCTGGTTATAATGTTTTGCCAGGGAAAAAAAGTTACTGGGATACTAAGCCAGACATGAAGAATATATTAGTATCTGAATGTATGCGGAGGGACAGATTTTTATTCATAGCCAAATACTTTCATGTTGCTGATAATTCTGATATTGACAATAATGACAGATTATTCAAGCTCCGCCCACTCATGAATCTTCTCAAGAAACGTTTTATTGATAACTTTCTTGAATGTGAATTTCTTGATTATGACGAATCCATGGTGAAGTACTTTGGCCCACATCCTTGCAAGCAGTTCATTCGTGGTAAACCCATAAGGTTTGGGTACAAAATATGGTGTCTGAATACATTCTACGGGTATTTGATAAATTTTGAAGTCTATCAAGGGAAAAATACACCAGTGACAAACCCTGAATATGAAAAGATTTTTGGTAAAGCCATTGCTCCCTTGATTTCATTCTTAGATGAACTGCCAGATCATAAAAGAAGTTATCCTTATCATATAATTACAGACAACTTATTCACCAGCTTCAACCTTCTCAAGCATTTGAAAGAACGCGGATACTCAGGGACTGGAACCATTAGGAAAAACAGGATTCCTAAAGATTGCCTGTTACCATCGCATGAACAAATGATGAAGATGGATCGTGGGATATTTCGAAGCACAATAGAGAAAAATGATGGAATTCTTGTTGGGAAATGGATGGACAATAATGTGGTTGCTGTTGCATCAAATTCGCTCGGAGAATCTCCAATCAAGCATGTTAAGAGATATTCTTCGAAAGAAAAAAAACATATAAATGTCCCTCAACCAGCTATTATTACCACATACAACAGAAACATGGGTGGTACAGATCGAATGGATCAAGACATCAATCAGTACCTATATCAATCAGAGGGAAGAAATGGTACTGGGCAATACTGACATGGCTTATAGATGCAGCTATAAATAATGCTTGGCTGATTTTCAAGAAGACTGGAAAAAATATCACTAAGCTGGAATTCAGAAGAGAGATTGCTATCACATACCTCACGAGATACAAAACACCTGTCAAATCTATGGGTCCAACAGCTCTGTCGTCGAACAGGTCAACGCGAGTTTTAGACGACATTCGCTATGACAGAGCTGACCATCTACTTGGGGAAGTTGAAAATAAAAAGAGAAGAAGGTGTGCTAATGATGGATGCAAAAGTGTCGTTGCTTCAATGTGCACAAAATGTGACGTAGGTTTATGCTTGAAATGCAATGTACCATTTCATACAAAAAAATGAACACTATTTTTCTGCTGTGTAAGAAGTGTAATATGTTTACTAATGATATTGTAGTCATTGACTAGTCATTTAACCGTATGCTTCGAAAATAAATGCTTTTCGTTAAATATTTTCTCTCTTTCAACCCAGCACAGTTATCACCCCCAAAGGACGAGTGTGACGTATACGTCACACCCTCCCACGCCTCGCTGAATCATAGAATATTTTTTTCAATATTTTTTGGAGATTAAACTAAAGTAGTTAAATTAAAAAATGTAACGAAGTTTAATTTTTTTGATAAAAAATAATTTTCGTCCTTGGAGGGTTAATATTCTGAAAATAATGTGAAAATAGTGAACGGTAGTAATTTAATTTTGATAGAATTCCACAAATTCAGTGGAATGAAAACCATTGCGAAAATTATACATATCTACTTAAATTTGAATCCACTATGAAAAAAAAACATTGTCCTAATAGCATGATTCATGATTCATCCTTTGCACAAGATTCTCCTTTGCACTTCATGATTCTCCTTTGCACAAATCCGTAGTATATTGACAATAGAATATTCCTATTATATTTAGTTTAATTTAAAAAATGTCCAGGCAGAAAAGTACACACTGGAATTTATCATTAGCTAGCGTACCCAGTAGCGAGAACTCTCGCATGCTGTACCCCACCCTCTTCTTTATTTTTCCATTTCCTTATTAAGCCTGTAATATACATTTTCTTTAAGACTCTCTTATACTCCGTCATTTGTTCTGAATATTACCTTGTAATTGATAACAATACAGGTATCCCACAAACTACGGGCCACCCCTTAACTTCTAAACGATTTATGATACCGAAGTGCAGTTTTTGCTCAATAATGCGTATTCATGCGGCAAGTAATATGCCGTAGAGAAATCGTCTAATATTTTTAATTTTCTAGAAATTTAATCATTTTTGATGTTTTTTAATGGAACTATACATTTTTCTTAACAGCAATGGGTAGATCATAAAAAAGATAAATACAATGATGTATCATGCGTTAGTATTTTGATACTAATTTGAGTATAAAACGAGACTTTCTGACCTACGATTTTAAATTAAGCGATAAAATTTCCTGAAGCAGTCCTTCCAGTTGTCGTCTGTGGGGAAGCTGGCCTTTGCGGCGTCGAGACTGTTTCGGGGAGAGGGGAGACTGAACGGTGTGGTAATGGGGGATAGATGTAACTATAGTAATCCGTGGTCTTGTCACGACTGACACAGAAACAAACATCAGTATTAACGATGAAAATGAAACTTCTTTCGCCATTGGTTCATCAGAATTAAACTTCCTTTCTGGTTGAGATTCCAAAGCATCAATGTTTTACGTCACAAATGACTGCAGTCAGTTCATCGGCTTTTGCATACACGATTACAGATGTTCATTACTGTCGATGGACACAGAGGTTAGTAAATCATTTACATTCATGTTTTCTTCTGTTTTTCTATTGTAATCTAAGTTTTATTAAAATTTTGTAAATTTACTATGAGAAGTAAATGAACAAAAAAGTCTACCTTTTTGTAATCTAATGTGCTGGAGTTATTATTGTGAAAATCTTCAAACTTTCAAATGAAAAGTTGCTTGCATTTGAAGTGTTTTAAAAATAATGGCTTGTTCTTACAGCCATTAAACATCGAGCTCGATTCTTGTTAAATTTGAAAATGACCTTGGTTAGTATCTTCCTTACACTACCAATTTCTTTATATCATTCATTTCAATGATCAATGCTTTGGAATTTCAATCAGTAAAAGAAATGGTCCATTCTGATGAATCAATGGAAAAACTTTTCATTATGATCGTTAAATTTGATGTTTTTCCTCTATCCATCTTGTCAAAACTATTTGCGCTGCCGCCCCTCTCAGTCTCCCATCTTCCCGTACGTCCCGGTGCTGCGAAGCCCGGGCCACCTTCCCCAATGGCACCGGGGGAGGTTGGGGGCTGCTACAGGAAATATTGCTCACTTAATTATAAAATCACAAGTCAGAAAGTCTCATTTTACACTCAAATTACTAACAAAATACTAACACTTGATACATAATTACATTTCTTTGTATGGTCTATCCATTGCTGTTGAAAAAAATGTATAGTTCTATTAAAAAACATCAAAGAAGATTAAATTTATAGAAAACTAAAAATATTACAGACTATTTCTTTACGGCATATTACTTGCCCCATTATTCCGCATTGTTGAGCGAAAACTGCACTTCGAAAACGCAAACCGTTTAGAAGTTATGGGGGTGGCCCATAGTTGGTGGGACACCATATATAATACACCCTTGTCAGTAGAAATTATTCTTATTTAACTTTATAATCGAGCAAAGAGGCACCCCCGTGTAATTAAATCGCATAGAATATCACGTAATTAGTAATTTCACATACTGTTGCAGATTCTATAGGTTTTGAAGAGATGGGGTAGAATCGAGAAGCGTCGAACCAGCAAAAATGTAATAGAATGATCAAGAAGATGTCACTGTAGATTGCGGTGTGAGGAACGTTTCGTTGAGGTATTTGGCCTCAAAATTTTAGTTTTTGTGCCCCGAGAACGCTTCATTTAGGACAGGGCCGTCAGACAATCGAGCATGCGAATGGCCTTCGCAAAGGTTTGGGGCACGCGGCGATATCAGCTTAGCGAAGTCACTCGAGTTACAGGCGGGAAGCAGGGGTGAGAAAACATCGTGCGAATGTGGCGAGTTGGGTGAAACACACCGGTTGGTATATCATAAAGAGACATTTATTAATTTTTACGAACTTTAAGTGGAAATTGACATGTAAATAAAAACTGCAGTCATACAAGCATTGATTATTACACCACGGAAGTATTAACGCACGTTTCTACTTAGTGTTAGAGAAAGCAATATAAGAGAATTATTAATTCTAATGAATATTTGTGAGAAAATAAATATAAATCAAAATATATATTAAATCAAGATAAATACTGTATATCATAATTTCAGAAAAGCACTGACACTATTATTGAAAATAAACATTTAAAGAAATACGATGTGCATATCTTTCGTGTGAAAATGAACGCAATAAAAGCACTTAAAAATTATAGAATAATAATGAATAGAGTCCGGAAAAATATGTAGAAAGTCAAAAAACGTGAAAAAACGTTCATAAATATGTAATGAAAACAGTAAAAATATATAATAAGTATGTAAAATCGGATACATTATGTAATATTAAAATACACTAAGTTTTAAACACTTTTACCTAATACAAAACTGCATTTATGAAAACTTTCCTAAAAACATTTAAAAATAATACAAACGTTTTAAAAATCATTTGAAGAGCACAAGTTACATTTTGCAGTATATAAGAGCCCACTCGAACAAACTTTTTATACATCTTCTTGCGCCCCGCCACGACTGCTTTCTGTGCATCCCTGAGAAATCGGAGCGCGAGCGTCCCTCGGCCGCGGGCCCTGCGTGCCCTAGCGGAGCGCAAGCGCGCTCCGAGCACGTACGTGCTCCGTTTGACGGCCCAGATTTAGGAGTTATTTAACGATATAAATTCAAAATCCTGACGTGCGTTGCGAATTGCATTTTACGCGAATATTTAGATGCGTTTTTTTAAACAAATTCTGCATATTTTTAAAATCAAAGTGCAATTCGTCACGTCTCCGTGAAATTCTCTTTGTTTAGAGACATCATTTATAAAGATTAGTTGCGTGTAAGTGTCGCAAACGGAAGGTAGACTACTGAAATAATATTGGAGACGATTTACAGGAGTGTTCTAGGTAGCCCTGCACTACAAATAGTGTGAAACATTCTCACCAAATATTCTCATATACTTTTCTTCTAAAACTTCAACATTCTAAAATACTAACATTAATTATGACTACATGCAAGACCGGGTAGATAAGAAAAAGATAAATTTTGACTTTTGACACTATGCGACAGTCGTTGCAACATGGTATTGAATGACGTGAATTTAAATATAATTGTGTCTCATGGGTCTTGATACTGACAGCGATAATTGGTCGGAATTATTTCTCTGACAAATGAGAACTTTGCTGAACCCTTATCGCACTTTCTCTCTCGGAATTGACTATACTTATTCAATTTTGTTGTGTGTGTGAGGTAACATGGGGTACAAAGCACTCGTATTCAATATAAAAATGCATTAGAGGATACAAATGCATCATAGAATATAGTTTATGAAAATAATATAGTATCTGTACAAGACAGAACATTTCACTTTAGTATTGCTTTACATAACTTTCCCTATACTACGTATATCACTCCGTGTATACGTACATATACGGGAAAGTAAAATGGCGAATTTTTGGCAGAAAAAATTTGTAGCGGGGCCGTGGTAACGAAAAAGTGGATACATATTGTTGCTAAATTAAGAAAAAAAAACGCTCCAACACGTGGTGTAGCCAGAATACATGTTTTGTAAGTCCTTGATACCGAAAAACCAATTTAAATCAAAACGTCTGTCCGTCTGACCGTCTCTTTTTGCGTCCAGTGTATGTGAACTACGCTAGCGCCTAAACTATGCATACGACCTTTTCCAAATTGCCATTCTGTAGTCTCACTAGTTTTTCTTGATTTAGCAACTGAATTTATTCACTTTTTCGTAATCACGGTCCGGGAACGAATTTTCTTCTGTCGAAAATTCCCGTTTTTTCGCGCAACATTATATAACTTTCCCTATACTACGTGTATTATTCCGTATATCCGTACGTATACGGGAAACTGAAAATCGAACTTTATAAAAATAATTAAAACTGGCATTAGATAATTTGGTAATTTTACATTTATTACAGTTTCAATCAAAATTGTATCCTTAGTAGCAAATTCGTGTCTTTCAACTAAAGTCTATTACTCGATAAATTTTTAAAAATAGTTTTATTGCATGTTGTTGACATTATGGGTGTAATAAACAAATAAAATGGCAACTGTGCACTAACAAAATAATTGTTTATTTCATGCAATTTCACACATCTTCACTAACACATTAATTTGTATTTGTTTATAAGTTTAAATACTATTGACTATGAAAATAAAACAATTTGTAAATATTTTCATACATTTGTCAGTTTATGTAAAATAACTTACGTAAAAATTAAATTCCAACTCTGGATCCGGGTTCAGTAACACCAAAAAAATTCCACTTATCAAATTTTTAAAATTAAATTACTAAGAACTACTCTGAAAATCTAGAAATCTCGTTTAAAAATCGTCTAGAAATCTCGTTTAAACGTGTTGAATTTCATCCACTTAAAGGCACCGGTTGATCTAATTAAAAATCTAAAAAAATTAGAAATTATTTTTTCAATATTCTAAACCAATTTTGGAGTTCAGTACAATTTCGTTTTGTTTGAAAATAATGGCCATCCTAATGAGTTCCCCGATTTTTATTGGATGAAATTAGATTTAATTATCTTCAATATATATCAAGTCGTAACGAATTGTGTGATATTTGAAAGTACTAAAGTACTTCACAGCGTTTTACTCCATTAGGCATCTTCAACCCCTCCAGAAACGTTTTTCCTTTGTTTTCAGAAAGTATCCAAACTAAAATAGTGCCTATTTATTCATCTTGTCGAGAGAAATCGTAAGTTGTTGATCACCTCTGTAGTCGCCCTAAAATCCCCAAAATGCGTGGTAGATGTTTAACACCCACAAAAACATTTTTTGTCAGGAAATTTCTTGGAATTTTCTAGAAAGATCTGGAAAAGTCGTCAGTTGCACACCAGTAGACCGATACTCGTCTAATGATCGCTTGTCCCTTGAACCACACGTATGATGAACAGGAAGAGATCTAACCATGAGTAACGGACCACAGACGCCGAGGCACACTGACACACGAGGTTAGCCGATTATTGTACGCCGGAATAACAATAATCGTTCGTAACAGTTAATCTATGACTATTAAAAAACGACACATATGCTCTTCATTTCATGTGAGGTAAAGCAGAGAAAGAATGATGTCTAATGAGTAAGAGGCGTATTTTAATGAAATGCCATTCTTTTTCTTTTCACTTTAGAACAATGCCTTTTAATATAGACATTAATTTTATGTTAAGATGAAAAGAATTGAGCTATTTTTATATGCCTTTTTTGCATTTTTCGTCGATTTCGACTGATAAGTCATTTTTAACTTTTTCCTGTCATTTTTAAAGCATTTTCGCTGATTTAAGAAATTTTAATATTATTTTAATGGTACTTGCTTCAAATAATATTTACCAGTTACAACAAAATGTTCTCCACATAATTCCTGAGTACCTATATCTGGTGGCGTATTCGATTTCTTCACTCAGAAGTTGTACTGTAAGCCATTGTGAGTATGTAATCTGGGTTTCTGAGACACCTATCTATTGTCGACTCGGCCGATTTCGGGATAACTAAAGACAGAGATTTCCTGGTAAAAAAGAGTCTAAACCAAAAGTTTGCAAGCTGAACACACTTGAACGAAAGGAAGAGGCCTCAATTACATCAATAACATATCTATCAGCTTGAGTTGTTCATTTGAACTGATTCTGATAACATTTTTTCGTAATTTTTCTTTGCTTTTGGCACATTTTAATAGTACATTATGAAACGATGATGTAATGATGGGTAATAATACACGAGTGTGATATTACGATTCGAGCGAGGAACGAGCGAGTATCGTAAACTTCACACGAGTGTATTAATACCCATTACATCGAGTTTCCGGTACTTTTTCTACGAGTTTTATAAGTTAAACTTTCATGGCAGTTGATTCAGCCAAGGCCACCTAGCGGACAGCTACCTAAATCTACGTTCGCATGCTGCCGCAGATGGCTGTGGTTACCCGACATCTGCGAGGAATTACTGCGCTAGTCAAATAGGATCGAAGTGAAATTACGATCCAATTTATTTTAAATAATATTCCACGAAAAAATACTACTAATAAAATGAATTAAAACTTGAGCATAATATAGTATCAAATGCAATTTTAATGTACACAATCGAACAAAACAGTTGCTAAAACGATTCTCACTTATTAATTGTCAATACTTGGTTTGTAAACTTCTCTGTGATTGGTCAAGAACTAGTATCATAATGAAAATTGTATCGAAATGACTATCATTATGCAACTGATTGCAGCCATCAAATGACAGAATTATACAATGGGAGTCGAAAAATCAATTTAAGAGTACTTTATTGACAATTTTGGCGATGTTTTAGGTTATCAAAATCCTCCTCCTACTAATGAGCAATGCGAACAAACGTTCCCGTGACGTGGTGCGGTCGAGTCGCAGGGTCATCCTTGAACCGAGAAAGTCGATTGCTTTGGTGTAAGAGTAAGCGAAGTATTGGACTGTGCGCCGATAGCACTGGTCTAGTTAAACGAGAACCTCTAGGACACGAGGTCCAATTCATTTTATCATTATTCGTTGATCGAATGACCAGACAAAATATTTCTTGTAAATAAACATTTATTTGGGCTTTAACGAAATATTGAAAAAGCTGAATATTGGTCTTGTTGTTTTCCAATTTTCGATCTCTGAACTTTTGTCCATTGGACGCCCCACCCCCTACACAAGTGCTACATGTTTGGGCATTTTCGAATGTGGTCTGACATTGGCGTCCATCCCAAGAGTACTAGCATCGTTCCCTGGCTGAGCGAGTGTGGGACCTGATTAGACCAGGAATTATCGGAGGATTTAATTTTGTCAAGCATTTAGCCAAGGTTCAATTACATACTACAAGCCACTGAGAATTGTCCGTCTTTGCCTGTGTATTATCCTTTTCCACTGGCTATTCAAAAAATCCCACTCCCCCAAACGGTTGAAATTCGTGCACTCAGACGTTGGAAGTTAGCATGTCACTGAAGTCGGGTGATTGAATGTTGAGGAAAATCGATGTCTAGATTTTAATGAAAATATGTTTTGGGTTCCCCTGATGGTTCTTCTGTCCGTTCATATGTGTACAACACATTTGCGTCTTAACCATACATTAAGATTTTCCCCAAAATGAATATACCCTGATCAATCTGTCCCGACTTACAACAATGAAGGTTTTGTAACGAGTCTTAATTTTTGGAAGTTCTTGAGATGAAAAAATATTAAAATTGGGTTCACATTTTTATTTTTTGGTAAAATAGAGTGAAATACGTTTAAAGATGCCACAGATCCTAACACCAGCAACCAATTTGGACTCTTATATTCCCTGCCTGAGACCAACACAACTGTCTCCATCAAATGTATTTACTACTTTAATTTTTTCTCGTTGAGGGATCTGATGAGTATGGGATCTGATGAGAATAAGACTTGTGAATTTTATTTTTCCGGGCATTTGGCAAGGGTCGATACATGCCACAAATACTTGCCATGGCACATTACATCCCCCCCCCCTTTGCTGAAGTATTTTCCTTTTCAACTGAGTTACGTTCTTCAAAAATCCATTGCCCCCGGCCAACTTTGATCACGCGCGTTCAGGTTTTTGTAAGCCACTGTTTTACGCCCATTCCCTTGGAATGCAAATTAAAACATTCTTTTTTTTTTCGTTGGCCCGCGCACAGTTGCTGGGTCCGCCAATCCTGCTCTGATGGGGTAGGAGGCGATGTTCTACAACAGGGCCTGACGACGGGAAGGAAACGTAACTCGAGGTTGGTAACCTGTTATATAAAGTGCTTCTACAACATTCGCCCGGAAGAGGTCAGGGAAAACATTGTAACATATTCATCATAGCAGTCAGAAATACTATTATGTCTCTAACGCTTATTCGGTGTGACAATGGTAATTCATTACATTTTTTCCCTTTTTTATAGTTGTGTGTTGATTGCAACGGGTATTTGTAATCATTCTGTTAAAATGTGAAGAAAGACTATACGTTGAAAAATATGATAAATTTTTTCTCTTTAAATTCCATTTTTGTTTTTTTCTTGTTTTCACGCATTCTTATATAAAAATAAAACGCAATAACACGCTTTTGAATCATACATCATTTTCTGAATCTTTTGTAATAATAAAAAAAATTGGGGTTCTTGAGACCCCAGTGTGCAGTTTATGTAACAAAAAATGAGTGTGCAGTTGCAGCTCGCGCAACCGCTGTTTGTCGTAAAAATATTAATATTACAAATATTTCTAAGTTTTCGATCCTGTGCACACTGACTAATTTGACTGATGGCCACAACTATTATCACTTAAGTGTGTCTGACCGGAACAATCGAGTTCCTATGGTGGCGAATTAATTATCAAAACTAGATAGATAGGTCGAATTCGGGCACTGTGGAGAAGAGTTCATGCGGCCTACTTCTGTGATCGGTAATTTTCCGCAGTTCCCCCGATAATATACCAAGTGAAGGGCGGAGCAGTAATAAAAGGACTATGTGTTGCGCTCGATCTTTTTTCCTCATCCCTATCCCCCTCCTCTACCATTGCCCCATACACACTTACATGCACTGTACTACCGCACATGTCGGTATATTAGTCCAGTGCTCCGCCGGCGGAGATACTTGAAGCCGAGACTCCATAGCGATATGAAGGCCGGCGCAGATCTTGCGTTTCAGCTGGTGAAGTACATCACCACTCCTTGGAGTTAGGATGTAACATGTACTTCACCTACAGGTCTAATGTCCACAGAAGAGACCGCGCTCGGATACACGAAAATAATCAGTCAATCGCCGCTACCGACGTCGGTGGCAAAATGTCAGCTTTACAAAAATTCCGAGCTTTTCGGCCGTGCGCGTTTTTCGCTTGCGGCGCTGCGCGACGCTGCGCGGCGTGTCGCCTTTAGGGCGCTGCAGCGGCGGCGGCGGCGGCGGCGGCGGCGGCGGCGTCGCGTTGCGCCGCCGGGCTCCTCTCCGCGCTGATCCCACGCGGCCTCTCGCAGATAGCGGCGCGCGGGTCGCGCCCGCCTCCCCCATCGCCGCCTCCGCCGAAGGCCGCCGCCGCTCAGGAAGCAATGACCTCTGCAATTGCCGGGCGGCGGGAGATCCGGCTCAGCGCCGCCGCGCCGCCCTACGTCCGCGCCCGCACCCGCCGCACTCAGTGGACAGGTTGAGATGCATTTATAATAGGGTGGATTTCACACAGTCGCGTGTTATATCATTGTTTAGTTTTCTTTCATCACATACCGGCATCACATCTATTAAAATTTTTTCTCTTTTTTTTTTTTACAGACTATACTGCGATTTTTCTAACTTTGCCCCTGACAGGAATCAGCTGTTTCGCTGCCATCCAATTGGGAGCTTATATTTTGCTACAGTAAGGTCACTATGGTGACGTTTAAGCTCCCATTTGGATGAAACAGTCAACAGCTGATTCCTGTCAGAGGAAAAGTTACAAAAATCGAAGTATAAGATGTGATATCTTCCACACTTTACTTCATATATATCACATACACACTGTTCCCAAGGGAGGTGGTAGTTCTTTGTTCTGGAGGTGCGGTGGTGGAATTCATGTGTCCAGCCAGTCGTGTCATTACGTGTCGAAGTTCGAAATCCGATTTCATACTGTTTTTATTTGTCATTGCTTCTGTTGTGAAGAACTCTTCCCAGATGTCTCTTTCTTTTTGTTTTCCCTTTCTTCTAGGTCTAATCTTAAGATGCATTGACGGTGCATTTCTGATGCACCGTTTTCCGTTTCTGATGCACAGGCTGAGATTATGAACAAGTTGAGATGATTGATGCTGTTTCTCCTTGTTCCAAGAACAATTTTTAGGGGAAGAGGTCTGTTATTTTAATTTGATATTTGCTGGAGATGGAAGTAGCCGCGTAAGCATCTCAATATGAGTACTTGTGTAGCCCTGAAGATGGCTCAAATCCTCTCTTTAGCGTGAAGAAAATAAACTTTTGATGCGACTACACAAGAACAATTGATGAAAATGGCGGAAAACTTAAATAATGCGAAATAACTATGATGGATATGGATTTGTACTGTATTTGCAAGACATAGCTCAACGACATGGAACCATCGATTTTACTTTCCTTGATCTTCTGAAACCGTCTGAACTTGTCTTACTAAGCAATCCTTCATTTTCAGAAGCTGCTCATCTCAAGGAAGAAAAATGTTTCAAAAAATACATTTTACTATTTAAAAAAATCCTCTTCCTACGGATGATTGAACTGACAACCTAGATAGTAATATGAATACAGTCATTCAATTATGCAGCTGTGAAAAAAAAGTATTTTAAAGCAATGGAGTTCTCTTCTGAAAATTGATCATGCATCATAATTACCCTTTTTATTTTTCATTGTATTTCTATTGTAAGTATACAATAAATAGCACAGAAACAATTAATAACGTACTTAACGTAATAACGTACCAAGTGAATATAACTACAAATTTCAGAAACGTTTTTTGCTTCTTGTAATTTGTATTAAATTGCAAATGCGTCCAATACGTGTAGAAGGAAACAGAGTTCATCGCTTGAAGTATCGGTCAAACTGGATGAGCTCCTAAACTGATACGCTTCGTCTTCTTGAGCCAAATGCTTTTACTTATCTCCGTCACACATGATTCATATTTTTTTTATTTCTAAACAACGAAAGGATCTTGGCGTCGTTCTGTATGGCAGCATGGACAATAGTCTCATATGCATCAATGTAGAAAGCATAGGCAAAGTGTTGTAACTTAGGGGGAGGTTTCAAGAAAGAATAACGCTGTTTACTTTATCGACGTCAAGAAAAGTATACTCTACGACAAATAAAATGCATTTTATGATACAGAAAGAGAGTATGGAACAATTTTTAACAAATGTGTTAAAACAATTTCTGCACACATTCACCTCAGAACAGGCACTTTATGGACAATAAATTGTACGACTTGCTTTACATTGACTGTTGTAAAAGCGAACCATGTAATATCAAAACAATAGAGGATGAAACGAATGCTTTTATTAAAGGTTTCATTATTGAGTTAGTACAATATCATTGAACATTCTTATGAAATAACTTCTAAGGCTGGAAAATTTACTTTATATATTTTAATATTTAGAACGAAATATTTTACATTATTGAACGTAAAAGCGGAAATTGGAACTCCTGTTGCACCCATTGTGACCGCGCCTATAGTAAACGCAAATGTAACATCAATCCTTCAGACGACGATGTATAGTTTAGTTCACTATGAAGTAAATTAAAAAATAAGTATATTTTAATCAGAAATGAGTAGCATTTGTTGAGAAAATTATTATTAAGGGAGGACTATTTAACATTATTATTTTTGACAAAATTATTTTGATGCTTTTATGACTGCATTCATTTATCATACATAACTTCAAAGAACACGAGACCTGTACCGTTTTCTTAAGCATTTACGCTATCTGAGGACAAAGTTTAATAAAATTAATTGGAACCATTTTTTGAGAAAATTTTGAAAATGTTTTCGAGGCTTCATATTTAGTACTCTCAAGAATCAGAATATCCATTTGAAACTGTCAAAGCCTCGAGATCGCACAGATAGATCAAGGAACATCAATTTTGGAGAAAATCGGCTGAACTGTTTAGGCCAGCGCGCTGGCCAGCGCTGCAGCGTTGCAGCGTTTGCAAACTGGAGTAAAATGCAAAATGACGTACGAGCACTGTACCCTTCCACGAGATAACGCTCGGAGAAGCACTGCGAACAAAAGGCAGAGGGACGAAGGGATCACAAGCCTTGGCAATGGGCCATTGCCTGTGTTGCAGGGAACACGAGAACCCATTTACGTCCGTTAATTTTCTTTAGATTTTGGAAGAAATATTTCTTTTTGTAGATATCTTAACAAGTGCGGAGTGTTTAGTGTGTTCGAAAGATCAGCAGTATGTTAACAATTTCGACATACAGAGACATCACACAGCTTTGCAGCCCAGAGAATTCCGCGAGATGAAAATAATTTCTGAGAACTGACAGATAGCCTGAAATTATCAGATGAGTAAAGTATTTTTCAGATATTTTATGGCAGAGGTACTGAAAATCACAAGAATTTACAAGTTTCTTAAACAAAACTGTATATGCAATAATCAAGCCTGGAGGCCAAATTATCCCACGTAACCACTACCGGGTATCTATTTGTACTTATTTGTTAACATTAATTATTGTTTCGGGATGAAAAAATGTTAAATTACATAACATTGTATAAAATATTATTGTATTAGAATGTTAAAATGGTCTTCTCTGAGAATGTTATGTATTAGAAGAATGGAAGTGGAAATACAGTTCTGGCGCAAGATCACAATACTTTTTCTTCTTATGAAGCAAAAGCGAGAAAGCAACAATAAATGCAGTTATAGTTAGATATCTTAAATAATATTTTGAAAACTGATCGGGATGTTGAACATGACATATATTTAGCATATTCAAAGAATACTCAGGAAAATCATTTTATTAATTAAAAATAATATACGTATAATGTTAGACTAGATGCAGTTGCTTTAGAGCAACTTTTTGAAACCATCTTCATTTTGGGCTTACAAACTTCCTAGGATAATTTTGTTTAGTTTCATGAGTAAATATTGAAACATTCCTCCTTTGTTAGGATGTGTCTTAGAGAGTACCAAACAGTTTGCTGAGAAAGCGAGCACAAATAGATATATGAAGGGGGTTCGGGGTTCTGTAAATGAAACTTTGGGAAACCACAATGAAAATGCCAGTCCATTTCCCTCAAACCAAATACAATTAAAAAATCACTTGTACAAATTGAATTGACAGGCAATCAGGCTAATTGACACCTGTAAGCCCAAAACACATTCTAAATCACACCATAAGTTCTATGACACTAATGACATCTCCCAGAAATAATGATTGTAAGCAGTGAACACACACAAAAAAATACCAACAAATTATGCAGTTATCCTCAAAAAGTAAACTTGCATCAATAGTGTAACATATATTACATTTCAATCTATTGCAAACTCAATTCAGCACATTACCAGTTGTCGCGTGGCCGCAGACGGCTGGCGCCCGCGTAAGCATAATGACGTAGCTCCGCCGCGGAAAGAGCGTCTCAGCAGAAAAGGCCTATATAACAGCTTAACCTCCGCTTAGCGGGGGGACGAATGCTACTCGTGAGCTCGTCGCCCGTGTGCACGGACCTTCCACTCCCCGTCGGTTCAGATCGGCCCAAACTGGCCCTGCCGACTTCCCTTCACCCCTAGTCGGTTCAGATCGGCCCAAACTGGCCCTGCCGACCTCCCTTCACCTCTCCGTCGGTTCAGATCGGTCCTGACTGGCCCTGCCGACACTCCTCAATCCCGCTAGCCCAGACAGACCCACCGGGGTCCTGCTAGCAGCTTCCCGCCATTGCCCCTGATCACCGTGCACTTCGAGGTCGCCATGGCCACTGCAAAGTCGCTCTTCCGGAGAACCGTCCTCGCCGAGGCTGGGCTACGTCAGGTGCCTGTGTAAGTTACACCTCTCCAATAAACTGCTGTTTGCCATGACTGGAGTCATCCCTGTTCTTATTGCTCTCTCTCATCCACCTTAGGCCTTTAATAGAGTAGGGAATGGCCCAGAGGGCACCTTCTGCCATTATCGTCTTTCCACTCCCCTGTACGTGGTGCCAGACCCCTTCGCCCACGACACAGTTTTCATTTTCCACATTAAATCATTTCAAATATACCAAAAAAAATACCAACAAATTATGCACTCATCCTCAAAAAGTAAACTTTGCATCAAAATTGTGTCATTTTTCATTTAAATCCATTGCAACTCAATTCAACACATCACCAGTTTCCATTTTTCACATCAAATCTTTTCAAATAAGTGTCTCAAAAATATATCCGGATTTAAATACATTCATTAGATTATGAGTAAAAACAAAAAAATGTTTCATCTAATAAAATATTACCCTGTTGGGACATCGAGCATCACCCTTAACAGATAAACTGGATATTAACACCTACAAATTAAAGTAGAATGTCTTGTCGAAAAATATTATAACCCTAGGACATTAACTGCCAGTAGTCACACATGGCGATGCACACTATACAATGCATACTAATGCTTCGTGGCTATTAGTCTATAAGTTGCAACTTCTAATATCTTTCCATTAGCAGAGGTAGTTAATTCAACTAACTGCACACGCGCTTGCAAAATCGGGCATGAGAGTTCCACCAATTGCGTGAAATTACTCACAAGTTGTCTGACGTCGCACATACCTCCATGTTTCTTCTACCACCTCACACCGGGAAGAAAAAAATCCTCCGTCGTCTACGCCGTTCCCAATCACACGCCCTTTTAACCACACTCAACAAGGCTCGTGTTAATTCTCTGGCCTCTGTCGGCTGCGTCAGTGCGGCACTCTTCTAGAAGGTGGCATTGTCCAAGCTTCGACGGCCGTCGCGCGGGCATTTGAATTACCGTGTACACACCTCGAATATTACAAAATGATTGTTCACAATATGTAACTAGTAGTCATACAGAATGGCACAGATTTCTAGTTCTCGTGAACGTCTTAAACTTGTAAGTCTGGGCCACCTTTTCGGGTTTGCTTCATCCTCTCCCACCACCTACTTACCTGTAAACATTTTGTTTCGGCCTTATTACTTTCTCGTATACGTACGTATACACGGAGTGATATACGTAGTATAGGGAACGTTATGTAATGCGGCGCGAAAATATGGCCAATTTTCGGCGGAAAAAAATTCATTGCCGGGCGATGAAAACGAATTAGTGGATAAAACCACTTGCTAAATTAAGAAAAAAAAATCCCCTAACGCGTGGTGTAGCCAGAAACCCTGTTTTCTAGGTGCTTGATACCGAAAACCCAATTGAAAGGAAAACGTCCGTCTGTCCGTCCGTCCGTCTGTCTGTCCGTCTGTGAACACTGCTAGCGCCTAAACCATAGTACGATTTCTTCCAAAATGGATATTCCCCGGTCGATCTGATTCTAGTCAAAGCTTTGAGATTTTGAAAAAGATTCTATAAAATTTGGGGGTACTTTATATGAAGCCCTCCGGGGATTTTCAAAATTTTCTCAAAAACGGCTCCAAATTTTTTCTTTAAATTTCTTGTATGAGTAGAGTAAAATACACTTTTTAACATGGCATAGGTCCGATTTTCACGTACAGCTCTGAATTTTCGAAAATAGTGAAAGTTTGACTTTTTTTCGGCGTCTTTCTGCAACTACAAAATTGAAGATAGAGATTTTTTCTTCAAATAAAATTTGTTCAGAATATTAAGTTCTTTAATAAAGGTCATGTAAATGTTTTTCAAAATTTTGGTAGTTTTCGTGCAATATTGCGTGCAATATGTGCAACATTAAAAATTTACAAAAACAAGATTTTCTCAAAAACGGCTCCAAAGTTTTTGTTTAAACTTTTGGTAGGGATAGTGGTAAATATACTCTATCAATGACATAAAAGCCATTTTGGTCTACCGGTTGGTTTTTTCAAAAATTACAAAAATGTAATTGTTTTTACTTGTCTCTCACGTCGTTAATATTTATATTATCGGCGATTTTTTCACATTATTATATTAACGAGTATATATGCTTTAAATAATGTCAAATAAAGTTTCTCGAAAACACTACCGTTTTCTGTGAAAAGTAGCTCAAATTTCGGCATTTTCAGAAATGCTCAAACGCCATTTTTTTTCGTATATGGCTGCAATTTTTTTCTTGAAACTTTTGTAACGGTAGTGCTAATTACACTATTTAGTATAGCGTAAAGTTTCTTTTGAGTTATTTTTTTGTTTTTTCAAAAATTACATAATTGTAATTTTTTTAAAGATCTCTCACATCTTTAATATGCACATTACCGGCAATTTGTAAACATTATTATATTTGTGAGTGTATGTGCTTCACATAACTTCAAATAAAGTATTTTGAAAACTCAAAAATTTTCTGTGAAAAGGAGCTTCAAATTTCGCATTTTTAGTAGTGCTAAAATGCCATTTTCTCTTAAAAGGCACATAATTTTTAAAAGAAAATTGCCATTTACGGCTAGGTTTTTGTGTTCTTTAATATTCTAAAATTAATATTTTTGTTCTACTAATAGGAAACCGAAAAATTCAGAAAATGACAAAAAATATACTTTTGGCAGTGATAGATGGTTGCTGGCAAGAAAGAGTATGTGGCAATTCCGAATAGCTAGCGAAGACCCAAGAAAATAGAAAACTAACACGGGAAAGTCTGTGCTATTCTGTAGCACCACTAGTTTCTTTAACCTTTAAGTAGGGATAGTGGTAAATGTACTCTATCAGATGACATTAAACCATATTACTCTATAGGTTGGTTTTTTCAAAAATTACAAAAATGTAACATTTTTACGTTTCTCACGTCGAGAATATTGACATTAGCGGCAATTTTTTCATATTATTATATTTACGGGTACATGTGCTTTAAATAATGTCAAGTAAAGTTTCTCGAAAACACAACCGTTTTCTGTGAGGAATAGCTCAAACTTTCGAATTTTCAGAAACGCTCTAACGCCATTTTCTCATATATGGCTGCAAATGTTTTCTTCAAACTTTTGTAACTGATAGTGCTAATTACACTCTTTAGTATAGTGTAAGGTTTATTTTGAGTTTTTTTTTAAAAATTACATAAATGTAATTTTTTTGAAAGATCTCTCACATCTTTAATATGCACATTACCATCACTTTGTAAATATTATTATATTTGCTAGTGTAGGTGCTTCAAATAACTTCAAATAAAGTATTTTGACATCTCAAACATTTTCTGTGAAAATGAGCTTCAAATTTCGCATTTTTAGAAGCGTTAAAACGCAATTTTCTTTAAAACGGCACATATTTTTTAAATGAAAATTGCTATTTAGGTTTAGTTTTTTATGTTCTTTAATATTCTAAAATTAATATTTCCGTCCTACGAATAGGAATCAGAAAAATTAAGAAAATGACAAAAAAAATCTACTTTTGGCCGTGATAGATGGTAGCTGGCAAAAAAGAGTACGCGGCAATTCCTAATAGCTAGCAAAGACCCAGCGAAATAGAAAACTAATACGGGAAAGTCTGTGCCATTCTGTAGCACCACTAGTTTAACCTTCCAGCGGGCGCGCTGTCGTACATTTTACGACAATACCAGATTTTTTTGTTTTGGTGTCAACTCATTGTTGTGAAAGACTGCTGCGTTCTTGGTATTCCTTGCAGGTATCTTTAGTGATGCATTCCTGCAGCCACTGTTTAGTGTGCACGCTATATTCAGTTTTTGTAACGCTCTATTCGGAATAAGTGCATAGTGACGTAAACTTCACACTGTGCGCCGACTGTTGTGCTAAAATATTGTATAATAATTTGGCATAATCGAAATTTTCTGTATTATGTTCTGATAAAGAATTCATATGATCGAAAATCAGAATATTCTTCAAGAGCTGTCTGATCGGAGGAAGATAGTGACAGTGACAATAACTGGATTGATAGTGACAGTGACAGTGACAGATTGGATAGCGACAGTGACAATAAACGAATGTTGAAAATATAGACGAGCATCAAAACTATACTGGATCGGAAAAATATCTTTTTGATTCTAAATACGAACGTTTATCAATGGATACGTTTTTTGGTAGTAAACATCATTCTTAGAGATTATAATCTGACATAAAATTCCATTGTTCTACAATTTCTTTAATTTTTTCAAGAATCATTGAATGTCGTAAAATTTACGACACGCGCCTGCTGGTGTGAACATTTTACGCGCGCCAGCCGGAAGGTTAAAAGAAAATTGCCATTTTGGAAAATTGCCATTTTTCTTTAATATTATAAAATTAATATTTCCGCTCTACCATGAGGAAAACGAAAAATTAAGAAAATGTCAAAAAAATGTACTTTGGGTGGCGATAGATGGCAGCTGTCAAGAGTTTATGGCAATTCCGAATAGCTAGACCAGATCCAAGGAAATAGAAAAACTAATACGGGAAAGTCTGTGCCATTCCGTAGCACCACTAGTGGGTATCTGTACCGGCTTAGGCGGCTCAGGGCATCAATTGATGTCACTGCAGAGTCCCAACGACGATGGCACGATTTTTGACAGTAGCTAGATAGCTGATTCGAATTGAGACGCTGCCTGGAGGAGAATTCTATCGGCCGGCTGTTCTGATCGGTAATTTTCTGTGGTTTCTCAGTTCAGCACGCAGCGAACGCCGGAGCAGTATTGATATTTATTTGGTAAATAAAGTAAAATCTCTAAATGACCTATGGGAGAGGAGATTATCTGCGCACATTTTCTTGAGGTCCAGGAAAAAATAATAATTCGGAAACGAAAATGTTTAGTTTTTCAAATAATGTTGCTAATTTCGCGCTTTTTTCCTGAACATCGAGAAAATGTGCTCAGATAATCTCGTCCTCCATACGTCATACAGTTTTTACTTAAATAAGCTAATAAGTCGCTAAATAAGCTAATTAAATAAGCTAAATAATAAGCCGCCTAAGCCGGAATAGATGCAATACCCTAACAGACGAGCCACAAACTGCGCACGATATTTCCTTCCTCTTTCTTGTCCTATCCTCAATCCTCACTTACACACACCTACATGCACTACACTACTACACATGTCGGGAGACGAGTTGGGAAATTCAACGCGATGAATATTTGCACATCCCGGAACAAAATCATGCAGATTAATCATGCATCAATCATGCAAATTAATTATCTGAGTAGTTGACGCGCTCGGAAACACTAATCAATCAATTAGGAGCTTTTACACGGTGAAGCATTGCAACAATCGGCAGCATTATCGATGTTCTGCGCATGTGCAGTTCGAAGTTCCGCATCACTTTTGTGCATTTGTGCATGCGCAGAAGATCGAGAGTGCAATCGATTGCTGTCTGTTATGCCGTGCGAAAAGTTGCTATTAAATCGGTATTCGAAGACGCCAAAACGTATATTTCCGTTTAAATTTCGAAATAGATTTTTCGAAGCATTACAAATTTTTTTTTCTTTAAAGCGTACTATATTACTCGATATATTGATATCTATAAGAGGAAGTAAAAAATTGAATCATTAGCGTATATGACCAGAGAACTAAGTGATGTTTCTGAAACAACTGTTATTACAGTGTGAGGCCACGATACGCTTTGAACCCAATTAACAATTGTGTATGAAAAACTTAGTACACGCTGGCCCTACGGAAGCTTATATTTTGTAAATCGTACGTCCATCAAATTAGTATTTTGCTGCTCACGTAAGTTCTAGTTTTTGGCCGACATTTCAAAGGATTATTCATAGCATTGGCTCTGCTGAGTGGTAATTTGCATGATGTATTATGTGTATTTTATTTGTAAATATGTGAATGTGCTTTCCTTTCCCTAATGTCTTCCTTTTCTTTACCTTGTTATACCTTCCCTCTTCCCCGAAGAGAAATGAGCATTTCCCATCTTTACAGATCTAGATAGGGGTGATGATAATGTTTGATACTATGCAGTGTGATGAGCCTTTGAAAACTGTAAGTATGCACACTTTTCAAACTTTAAATACTTATGTCCCAGCTTTTCTAATTTTTACCCTTTTCTATATCTTTCAATATTTTAAATTAATCTTGTCAATGAATATCTTTTTTCTCGGTAACAAAAGAAAAAAACTAAAAGAGAACAAATAGTAAGATTGTTTAATTGATAATAAATCTATTTTTAGGGTAATTTGAAGTAAGTTGAAGATATAATTAAAAATATTTATATATTTAGTATGTACACTGTTATATTTATGTATACTTAGTGTACATTTAATAGATATACACAAGTATTTATATTCAATTTATATTCTATATTATTTATTACATACTATTTGTACGATTTTATGTTTAATAAACATAAAGAGCTCGATTCGGTTTGCCTTGAAAGATGTTTGCAAGGAAACGTCAAATGGAAAACTGACGCAATCAATATTGGAAATAATCTCACCCATTTTCGATATGTTACCCAATCAACTGAAAAGATCGAAGGTCTAATAGAATTTTAATAATATCGCTGAAACAAGAAAGTATATTATCATTCTGTGTAGAAAACTGCACGTTATCAATAAGAACCGTTCCATTACAACTTTAACGAGCAATGTTAGATATATCTGACACTAATTGCGCCTCATTTCGTATTATGTCGGTAAGATCAGTCTCTTTTTTGGCAAGGAAGGCTATCGAGACACATACGTCCTTGACTTCCGCCTTTCAATGTTCTTCAGTAAACAAGCAAAGGACGTGTGAAGATTCATAGTTCACGCTTGTGAACGCCAACTAAACAGAATTCTCGTCAAAGAAATGTATTTCACAGTGTATTTTGTATCATTAGGTTGTCAGAGATATTGGTAAGAATAAAGAATCATGTATTTACAAGAGAATTTGAAAAATCGACATTGAAAGAGGTTGATACATCTGGCAAGTTTTCAAATCAATTTCCATTAGATTTTGTATTCTAACTACAACTTTTCTGAAGTTTACATAGTGTACCCGTGGTAGTTTAATGCATAAGCAGATTATTAGCATTCACTTAAGACTCCAATAGAATAGGGTCTCCTAACAATTTTTAACACTATTATATATTAGTTAATAAGATGTAATAATATCAAGTTCATAAATTACACGTAGTGCATCATTCCTTGAGAAAGTTCTTTGGAAGTAGTAGTCTCCAGAAGGAGAATTATTTGAACAATTGGAATTTTACATTACGTGCTATCGCTAGGCAGGCGTTGAGTGACATTTTTGTATATACGCAGGTCATTTAATAATTAAAGAGAGAAATTGGTCTGGAGAAAAACAGTCGGTAGGACGAGTTTGATAATTTCAGGACTTTAGGTTGGCATCACTGGGATGAGCCCTGACCACATGAAGGATCAGTAATGTTGTGTTCATAACTTCGAAATTAAGTTGAACGGTGGCGAGTCCACTTGAAAATTCCACATTGCTTCAACAATGTTCTGTGATTCATTTTGTAATTGATTGAGGGTGAAAAATCAGCTAATATCTACTCTAGAATGACTAAAGTATGTTGAAAGTTTTAAGTACAGCGAGAATTTTAATAGGTGGGTAGAACAATTCAAAAGTGGTCGAGACTCAGTGACTGACAAACACCGCTCTGGCCGCATCAGGAGGAAAAGTCATGTTGATTGTGTTTGGGAACTTTGTAGATGCGATTTTTTGTGATTATCTCAAAGAACAACCTATAATAAACAACCAATACTGCTCAGATAAGCTTTTGAACAAGGCGAAGCCAGCCATGAGAGAGAAACGCCGTTGATCTTAGCGGACGGGTGTGATTCTGCAAAACAACGCACTTCGTCACACTGCTCAACAAAGCCCTGAAACCATCGATAAAATCGGTACTGCCTCATCCCCCTTACAGCCCCGATTTAGCACCATCTGATTTCCATTTGTTTGGTTCATTGAAGGAGGTATTACGTAAGAATAAGTTCCAGGATAATGAGGATGTCAAAATATTTCTAGAAAATTGGTTCAAAGAGTGCTTTGCAGCCATTAAAAAATCTGGTAACCTGTTGGGTCAAGTGCATAAATGCCCGTAGGGATTGTATTGAAAAGTAGGAAAAGTCCTGTTTTGTAAAAATAAACGTTTATTTCTCCAGAAAAAATTGTCTCTTTAATTATTGAATGTCCCTCATATATAATCAGAAGAAAAAGATCCAAACATTTCTTGAACAGTAATGAATACCCTCGTTTTCTGGCAGCGTGGCTTACTAAGCTATGCATTCGTCGGCGTGAAGAAAATATAAATTGACCGTCTTCCTTTCGTTAAACTCAATTGTATTACCACTTTTCTTTGAATTACTATTTGTCTTAGCCCGTCTTCTCACCTTGTTTTACCTCCTCGCATTGGTAAGATTGAGTTACTACTACTATTGCCTCCACATTTTAGGTCTTATAACCTCTGCTAGATTTCTAGGTTTTCTATCTCTTAGAGAAGTTTGAAGACGTTCAAATGAATTCTATGGCAGAAGGCGACGGCGATACTGGCACGGCAGTGCGCAACGCGCGTTGGGTATCTCGTTTCGCAGCGGCCATGACGGCTACATTTCATTTTATGTGTGGTATTGCAAGACGGGTTGAATTACCTTTTCCATCTCGATACAATTACAACATCAAAACACTCAAGCCTTACGCGGAGATGAATAATCTACAACCCTTGGTTTCGAGCAGCGTAGCTGACAGTGTCCAAGTCGGTATGAATACATTACAAATTGTCTGTCATTCTTTCTTTACGCTACATATTACATTTTTCATTGAAATGCCTCTTGTTTTACCTCGTATCCTCATCTCTTATAACCGTCCTTACAGCAATGGTATGATTGACTTACTTCTGTTACCTCCACCTACACTTGGACTACTTTTTACCTCTCTTAGACTTCCACATTTTTAACCTCTCAGAAAAGTTTGGAGTAGTTTCACGGCATCCAACTGCAGAAGGCGAGTGGCCGCGGCGGCGGTGCGAGCGCGCGTTCGGAATCTCGTTTCGCGGCAGGTGCAGAGGCGCGCGGGCGGGCGGGCGCGCGCATTTCGGATCCGGGTGACAGACGGTTCCAGGCCCTTCGTCGCGGCCGGCGGCGGCGGCGCGCGGCGCGGGCCGTACCACGCGCCGCCCTCGCCGGCCTTGTTTATAGGCGCGGCGCGGCGGGACAACACGAGATGGCGCAAAGTCGGTCCCTGGCGGTGCGTGTGGCTCCCATCCCCTTCTCCTCCCCGCCCGCCCGCGTTTGGACCTCGGCCCGCCACCCCGCCTCGTTCCCATTTCTTCGCTCTCTGCCGTTTCTTTCGGTAATTTTGTGGCAGCTTCCTAGTATGGTGGATTTCGTTCTCGTGTTCTTATTTTCTTGTGTCGCTTTGCTTCCTCTAGAATATTACTTCTCCTTTGTGATAACTCAGATTGACTCCATTCAGGAAATGTATGTGTGTATATGAGTGTGCATGCGTGCTGATTTTGATGTAATGTACAAGTGTTCATATATTTTATACTGTATATTGTAAAGTTTAACTGTCCTTCTTTCATGCTCTCTTCTAGCCTTCTCGTATTGTCTTGCTTCAGTGTTTCCGTGACCATACCATTAACCGCGTGGCTTATTTTCAATTGCACTTTCTCTCATCCTTAATGGACCATAAACGCTGACTTGCGTCTCACTATTTCTATTCCATTTACCTTAAACTAATCGTCCCATTCCCTTTTCTCGTTCGAACTCACACTCTCTGATAATCGATGTGCTACAGTTGCAACGTCTGTCTTCTCTTTCCCGTTCCTTCTCTCAACTTTACCTTCTCGCATTTATCCTTCCACTTTATCCAGTTCCTTCTCTTGCCCTAGAGTCTCCTTTCGCTCCCCTGCCTCCCCCCTTCCGCAGCGGCAGCAGCAGCAGCAGCACCTCCGGCGCGATGCAAAACCCACGACCCCCTGCCGCTGTTCTCTGAGTTCATTAAGAGTCGGACGGCAATTAAGCTACTACGTGGAGACTGTGCTCGAGACACGATACGAAAATGCACGAACCCAGACTGCCGTCCAGGAAACAAAATTCAATCGAATAATCGAGAAATATGAATTAACTCTGTTTGACCGTGGGATTTAAGTATAAATGTGTATAAAAATAAGATGAAAAATTGAAGAACTATGACTTGAATATTAATATTTAATATCTTTATTGGTTATATTTATAATGATAAAATATGTAGTATAATTAGTATCATTTTTATTACATTCAAAAGGTTGTAATTTTGCCAAAAAAATTCAGGCATTTCTTTCTTTCTCTCTCTCTCTCCCTCCGTCCTCCCTCTCTCTCTCATATATGTGTGTGTATATATATATATATATATATATATATATATATATATATATATATACAGTTTATTACCTCAATAAAACATATTTTTTTATTTAAAACATGTTCAGACGATTACATTTCTAATTGGAAATATTCCGCAAATACCTGGATTTTTGTTCATTTTGATTTTGATTTCGGTATTGGTGGTGAAAAACAACAAATATCTTGCTGGATAACTAGTTATACGAAATATCGGCACATCCACAATGAATCAGTTCAATCAATGTAGTTTTCCATGTCTTATTATTAATTTATTTATCTATAAACCCACAAGCAAAAGTATATTCGAGTAAAATTTGCTCAATAGGTACTTGAAGGGCAGGCACATCAATCTGCGCTTGGAAGGACTGGCAAGCCCGGAGCTCCTCTGAGCTCGGGAAATTTCCTCTGACTCTGATCTCATTTCTCCTCGAAATACAGAAAGAGGTGTGCAGCTGAAATGGTGAAGAAGCTGAAATGGTACGGGGCGGACAA
This sequence comes from Acheta domesticus, assembly GCA_031308135.1. Classification (NCBI taxonomy): domain Eukaryota; kingdom Metazoa; phylum Arthropoda; class Insecta; order Orthoptera; family Gryllidae; genus Acheta; species Acheta domesticus. The sequence continues at coordinate 134,772,592 of JAHLJT010009436.1, read as the reverse complement.
TAGCGGCTTAGCGGGCAATAGCGGATACAAATATCACACATTTGATACAAAACTGACACAACCAAAAATGTCAGTTCCCATAAATCATGGAAAACGTTTGTGGCAATAATGAAACGTTACTAAGACAAATAAATTTATCTGCACTAATGAGAATGGATATAAAACTAGGATAAAATAGTGTTTTAATACTTTCTAGCATTTACCCCAAAGAACTACCCTTTGTTTTAGTTATGTCACTTTGATCAGACGTATAGCCGTTGATTATTTAGAGACACTTTTCTAGAATGAAATGTATGTATACGTCACTTTTGATGTTCAATTTCGTTTCTAGGACTTACATCCAGCTGACAGCCGGTTACCTCTTACGTCCTGACTGGACGCATATTTGACCATATACTAGGCACTAACACACTTGCGATCTCCTCAGATCTGGGGTCAGCAGAATACGAGGCCCTTCGCCACAACACTACATGGGAGATTAGCGACAAACTACCATGCCCAAGGCGGGTTTCAAATCCACCACCCTTCAGACCGAAGGACCGAGTCGGTACACGCCCTTAGCCACCTCAACCATCCAGGTCGGCATGGTCAATTTATTAAAATAAATTGAAAAGGTCAATTTATGCTAATTGATAATGTTTTATTTCGAATAAAGTCGCACGTAAAATAGACTTTGACTAACAGGTAATTGGTGTCCATTGCTGCAAATACAAATATATTACGTTTAATAATAAATGAAATATATTTAACATAAGAGCCTGAAGGTCATAAACAGCAAAGTTTGGTTTGTTCTTATCAGCATCTTTCTCTTTACGAGACAGCTCTTGCCCTCTATGATGCTGATTGTCAGAGTCAGGCAAAGTTTTCTTGTATTCGTCATTTGCATTTTTAAACGATTCACATAGGTCGCTCTGGTATAGTTTTAGTACATAAAAAGATATGTTTTATTCTTTATTGAAGGTAAATACGCGATTGAACATTACAACCGTAGCAAATGGTAAACACTGCTTCTCACGCCTTTTTTTGTAGTCCCAACAAAGATCAGCTAAATGTTTCCCACTCTCAATGAATTTTAAAACACAAAAATGTTTATTAAATCTCATTTCTTGACTGAAGGAAGTTAATGTATTTATTGCACTCTTAAGTACACAATACTACAAACGTAAAATACTTTCAATTCAACATTTTTTATTTTACTTGACAATTTGAAATTTGACTGAAGTAAAATTATAATTTTTTGGATAATTTCTTTGCTTTATAGAAGAAATTATAAATTGAGTTACCTAAATTTGGAGTCCTACCGGTCAACTGAATACTCTAAAGCAGTGTTGTCAAAGTCGATGCCACGAGCGGAAATCCGTGGCACGAGTGCCACGACAAAATCGCCCCTTCACGCAGTTCATCACCCCGCCACCAGAGACAACACCATCCCTATTTTAAAACGGCAGGGTTACTACTACTCATAATAATTCCCTTACCCAATCCTAGTGGCACAGAGAACCTCGTGGCATTCTACGGTGCCACGACGCGAGCCACAGTCACCAGTAGAAGACCTTGACACTACTGCTCTGAAGGATTGCCATGGGCCAAAGTGAAAGATCCCGCTCCGGAGCAATTTGTACTAGCCTTACGTTTTAACCTCGCGGTATTTGATCTTGACGCTTTGCCCGCGAACTCTAGTAAGCTAGTTTCCTTGTCCATGGCCTTGCCATGCCTGTCCTAGAGAGGAACATGAACGCCCTCTCACTCGCTTCTTTCTTCCGGCCTCCCGCTGCTCCTTGTCGTTTGGTGCCCTGGCGCCCTGCATTAATGATAACTACCCTCGTTTTCGTGTGAGGCGAACATAAACCCTGAACAAAGAACCGGAGCATTGATTTGTAATTTTATTTTGCGTGAACGTTAAAAGCGTTCAAGTCAACTGCCAGACTGCCAGGTGGCTCTGCAGCTGAAGCAATTACGTAAAATTTATTAGCTTCACATTAACTTGGCCTGGCCTAATGTTCGAGATATCAGATTTCAAAAGAAAAAGAAGTTGGTTCAGGATGTCTCAGTTTTGAAATATTAGGTCAACCTGAAAATTATAATATTTAATAATTGAGCTCAATTGTTTCAACTTGAAAAAATATTTTTAAAATTGATACGATTTAGCAATTAAAAAAAATTTACAAAATATTATGTAAGAGTTTTAATGAACATACTTCGAAATAGCAGGAAATTATTGTTGAAGAATTATACAGTAATTAAACATTTCTGAACAGCAGGTCCTGGTAAATTAAATGATACACTAGTCTGACACATTGCTTTTCTGACAAGTAGGCCAAAATGATATATTGCGCTCTTGGTTACTAACGTTGTTCCCCAAAGACACTATAAAACAGACACAAATCAAAGTAAACGCCATTTATCAAGAAACAATTCAACGCCACTTTACTAAATTTTGGGAAATCGCCTGCAAAATGATACAAACTGCTATATATTTTTGCTCTGAATAAAGAAAGTAACAGCTTAATTTATTCCCGGAAAAATATTTTCTTTCAGAGCTTTAATACAGAAAAAAATTAGAGTTGTGACATGAATCACAGGCTATTTGCTGGATATTTGAGCTCGTTTCGCGTGCCAGGAACATCCTTTTTCCGAGTTTTAAAACAGAATATATTAAAAGTCGCAAGAAGTTGCTCGCCGTCCAAAAATTCGCGTGTGGCGCCGGGGTTCCGGGTCAGATGTCTGCGAGTTCGATTCGACAGTGTCGTGCTGAACGCGTCGTCTTTCGCTACCAGCGAACGCGCTGATAAAAAGACCTGAGCTCTATATCGCGCGTCTGTGGCATGTAATGAACTGAGCGCCACGCTGCAACTGAAACTTCCATCAAAACGAGTCTTTCACGGTGCAAAACTTCCCTGCGAATTGTCTGTAAAGCAGGAAGAGTTGTGAGAGCACGCTAAGGCCATGACCTACATTTTGCACTCTTTGGACGCGATGAATTTGAAAACTATCTCCTGCAAACGAGAAAGGGCAGTAATGAAACAAGCCCATAATACAAGTTCAGAATAAGTTCGAAAAGACTTAAATTGTTTCCGCTCATGACTCTCAAATTGAGAGTGAAAGCACAAAATGTTAATAGGAACAATGATTTGTCTCTTTGGGATTTTTACTTCCTCGTATACTACATAGTAGGACCGAAGTTTCATTTTCATGCTCTCAATAAAGGTTCAATTAAATTAAAATGTATTCCAAGCAATCTCCAATCTATGTAATTTAGTAATAAAATACATTGTAATTACATTGTTTCTGGCAAAGAGTAATGAAAAAAAACCAGTAAGAAAACGGTCAAAATAGCAGTTGCCTAATTTGACTCGCAGTCATCTAAATTTGTCGCTGCTGAAGCAGTACGCTCTGAAGAAGGCCACAATATGTTGGCCGAAACGTCAGCCACCAAATCAACGACGCGGCTCATCCCGGATAGCCTGGACACCATGAATTCCGGCCGCGGAAGCCTACGCAACCACATCTAAATTTGACTTCAATAGAAATCAAAACGAGAGATAAATAGCAACATGGAAAAACGGATTTGATTATCAAAGATAACATTAACGCAATATATCTAGAACGAAAAAATATATTTTTGAATTCGTAGAAATAAATTCAAGTTACGTAGGGAAAATAAAATCGACAGGACATTCTTTTATTCAGTGATTTTCATACTTCACTCTAATGTCGAAAATTATATTAGAGGTAACCTATTTAATTTTTTGACTTGAATTTGCCTAACAGGTTAAAAAGTTTCCAAATGAATGAAAATGTTTGTAGGAGTAAGTAAATTAATATTTTTTTTGAACATTTTATGTGATAAAACTACTAAGCTGCGTTTGGAAAATGTGAACCATTAACATGATGACTATAATATTAGATTCCATTTCTGCAACAAATGTTTTAATGGATTTCATTTTCACACACCGAAGGTGAACCTATAATCTACATCCCAGACAGACTATTAAATCTTATTCCTCTTCCTTACTTCATCTCGTACAGAACAATCTAGATTCAACATCACGATGTTTTTTGTGACCTCGTCAATATGCACTTATTTGTTCGTAGGCTCTTGAAATATCTTCTCTTACCTTTTCTGTTTTTCTAGTTGCCCTTGTTATGGGCTGTTCATTTAACTGTCATTTCCACTCGCATTTTGGTTCCATTATTTCTTGTGATTACACATAGGATCATCTAAAGAAGATACAGCACCATTTTGCTCTATGTTTCTGCTTGTTGTCTAATCCAACTGTCAGGGTATCAGATAGTGCTCAATATTGCGTTCTATACATTCCATTTCATTGGTTTCTGTTGATGTTCTAGAAAACTACCAAATGATGCTTACCAACCTACTAAGCTGGGCCTGTCTAACCAAAACAACTCTCTGTGGTCCAATGTCGGAATCTCGTCCAAATGTAAGAAACAGATAAAGCCCTTCAACTACCATAAGGGTAACGTTAATCTTGCTATGCGATTTTGGAAGGTAATGAAGTTTGTTTGTAGCGTATCGGATGAAAGTTGCAATTAACTACCTCCTACACATAATCGTTGTCGATATACAGCACAAAAATAGGAAAACCCCCCTCGAAAACACTGTAACAGTAATCCCACTAATTAAAATGACTGTTTACTAACAAGTAATTAACAATCATAATAGAGCATTCACAAACATTAGAGTCAATTTCTGTTATCCAAATGCTCTTTTGCGTACGTGTGAGGTACAATTCAGGCGTCGTTCCATTTTCAGCAACTTTCCTTCACTGTGTATTTAGGAAATTCCAGCCTTAGTCGCTAACGAACAGCAGTCAGCATGGGTGACATGAACAGGGGGCTACGGTTTTGAGGCACTGCGGAGGATTTGAACGGTTGTTGAGGAGACCCTACTGGTAGCGCAGGGTCCCTTGGTTCATCTAAGCGGTCAGTTGCTCTATGTGTATCCACCCGTGCACATCTCCGCAGCCATCGTTCTCCCCTTTCATCTATGGCACATGCATACTACGCCACCGGCCTTGTCATCGGTTTTGGATATCGCCATTTTGCCATGCGTAGTATACTTTAACTAGGCGGCACGCGAACTGCTTACAAACTTAACCATTTCGGAAAAAATTCCGTCCTTGTCTCGAAAGTCAATGATCATGCTATTTTGGACTTCCTATAAATCGCTCCGTTTCTGCATTGTGACAACTACTGTTTTCCACTTCCACCCGACACGTGCAGTGCTGCCACCTGCCATTTGTGAAGTGTTATTCCACGTTCACGTCGAACATAGGCGGTGGTCACATTAATGTGTCTGGGCTGTGTAGTTATCAAGGTTCATCTTCTGTCTTTTCACTATAATTACGTGAAATAGCTAAACTAGGAATATTACAATGTGTATTATTCTTACTCCGAGCAATTGTTTTTCTGTTATATGAATGTAATAAAACTGTTGAATTTGTCTCTATAACTTATGAGAGAGTTCTCTTACAATCTTAAGACGTCATGAAAGACGTCTTCCCGAATTCATTGCATGAGAAGACGTCCTCCCCAACAGACTTTTACTAGTTCATTACCAATGAACTACATGTAACCTAAAGTACTACCACACAACTACTAGAACACAAAACAATTTAATGCAACATTTGCAACGCAACTAAATCAGTTGACAATCAACAAATGAATGTACTCATTATTACCGTTCGAACTTTTATTCAACAGAAGAACAAAGCATAATATTCCAGTCAATTTGAAATGAGACCGAGGGAAGAACTGGGCCTAGAAGTGTTCGAAAGCATAAGCATAAGCATCCCTGAATCTCCACTTACGAGTATATCTCTTCACATATCATTTCGATTTTCGTTGGTCCAGAAGGATATGTTGATTTAAGATTCCACTTGTAAATTTAGCTTCATCAATAAACAATGATATTATAAAAAATGAATAAACATTAAGCTAACATGCGCCAACAGAAAGTTATTCTGGACTGAAAATCACCCTCCCTTAATACCTGAACCGATGAATATGGTACGAGTACCAAAGAGTTTCATGCAGAATGTTCCAATCAGTCAAGTGACTACATTCTTCCCTTCGTGCAAATATTTATTTATTTGTCAAAAAACAGTAAAAACTGTAACTGACGTGTGGGAAAAGAGATTTATCTGCGCACATTTTACTACATATTACTGTACTATTTGATGGGTTTCTGTGCACCTTATAAAGAACTCGTTGCAAAAGCGTCGTACCTCTCGTCTTCTCCCATCACGCTCTCTCATCGCCCTCACATCAAATCCACCAATCGTTTGCAAGAGTTTATGGAGACGTGAAAATGTTCTGGCACGAGGTAATTCCCTCGCAGGGTATCTTTCTGCAAAAAGTAATGTTTTTCCACCTACAAAGCAGAACATGAACTACGCATCAGCCATTTCATACCCTCAATATATTTATTTTAGAAGACAAAACAATTATGATTGGCAAACAACACCCTTATCGAAACAATTTCTATGGTTTTCTATAAAACAAAATGTAAATACACTTATAATCCCCTAATAAACGTAAGGGATGCTAGAAGGCTGTATTAGAAGGATGAGAACTCATCAGGAGATGTATGTGGAAGAAGTATTTCAATATTTCTAAAACGAAATATTTTGACATCAACGTTAGTATGAAGTTTTTTGTAGTTTTGATGTTGAAAGTGAATCCCTAAACTATTTAAAAAAAGTGTTTTTGAACATTCTGTAAATTTAATATTTATGACTAAGGCATATCACGTTTCAATTCATTCCATTACGAGCCGTATATTAGATGAGTATTTTACTGAATTTTCATTAGTTTACAAAACTGCAGAGTGAAATTGGATCTTTCATAAGAAGGATGCGTTGAATGAATCTTTTATATTTTATGTCCAATGTGACACTCTTGGGTTCTGCAATCCAGAGAAACTAGAGAAGAGTTTAAGAGGTGAGATCAATTTGGTGAGTCGTAGAGCGGTGTTTTCCCCTCACAGGACATGACTAAGTGCAAAGTTGAGGCGTCACGTATCTCGCGCAAACTTTCCTGCTTCTTTGCGTTTTAACTAAGAGGGGAGTTAATAGGCCATCCATTAGTGGTTTTCTAGGTTCAGAGGATTTGCCTTTGAGCACTAAGCGGAGCTGCTAATATGTTTGCGAGGAATTGAACATCTGCGAATTAGAAAAAGACGTTACATGCCACATATGTTATTCATCATGAACTTTTCCTTCAAGATAGGTGAGTAATTTAAATACAAAAATAAATAATGATTCAAAGTCACAACTACAGGTAAATTATCATCATTCAATACAAATAAAACCAAGTAACACACACACACATACACACATACACACACAGGCCTACTACAGGTAAATGCCCTGGCGGTTTAGCTCATTCGTCAGAGTGCTTCTTTGGAATCCACTTATTAATCTGCAAGAAATAGTAATTATTGATGATAATATTACTAAAATTGAAAACAAACTTCGTAAATTTTTACAATATATTCCAAAAAGTCTTTATTTTTATTCAGATATTCTAATGCAATTTCCTGCGTATTTTCACGTCATTTACTTTGATATTCGTTGAGTAGAAACATCTTCGACTATTGCTTTTTATGTATTCACAACGCTAATGTGCTCATGTCGCAAGGGAAGTTAAAAACGCAAAGCAACATGTATATTAATATTAACGTTTCACCAAACGCTATGAAACAAAATATTTACACACACAACATTTTTGAATATGCATTTACTGAATATGGAAATTTAAATGTGTCATTCGTGTTATTCAAATCAAACACTGACTAAACAGGAGGAAAATTATAGAAAATACTTATTAAGATAAATAAATAAATAAAAACTAATGTGCAGAATGGGACAGATTTTCTCCTAGTAGTTACTTTCCTATTCTCTTGAGACTGCTAATGTTTCGGTTTTGCTCCACCCTCTTTTCTTCTCCTAGCTATCGGCGTCGAAAATAACCACTCGGACTACAGGCGGTAACTACTCGTATAGCTCCTCTGTGGAAATTCCCTGTGAAGAGTACTTTCTCGAAAATCGTATGGGCATATCTTGGCGCTTTACCTTTAGATATTTGCCCATGGAATCGTTAGCTTCAACTCGGTTCTTGTACCATTGTTTTAAGTTAAATCTAGGGATCCAATTCCTCAATTACACACAGTTCCAAGCTCCAAACTCCTATCTCACGAAGCCAAATCATTGGACCTTGCTATTAATTTTTAACAAATAATATAATATTAAAACTAATAATATAATTAAAACTTACCTTTTTATGCACACGAGGACTTAAATGCAATGAACCTATGTGTCTGAATGACTTTTCATAGTAATAATGCAAACAAATTTACTTCAGCACTAAAATCTACAAACATTACTCTCAGTAATGAACAATTTTCTTAAAATTAACTGTCTCTATAGAAAATGTTGTACGACATAATATTTACAGCACATTCCATTTAACACAATGATCTAGTTAACTTTTGTATAGTTTTCGTATTGAAGAAATACTGTTTTCACAAAAAACATTAATTTTTTTTTACTTTTTCTCAGCTATTTGATCCCCTTATCGTAGCATTGAAATATGACATTAAGAATATTACACAAGAGAAAAAACAATTATGTCTGTCCGTCTGTGAACACTGCTAGCGCCTAAACCATACGTACGATTTCTTCCAAAATGGATAATCCTTGGTCTATCTGATTCTAGTCGAAGCTTTGAGATTTTGAAAAAGATTCTTCAAAATTTGCGGGTACTTTACATGAAGCCCCCCGGGGATTTTCAAAATTTTCTCAAAAACGGCTCCAAATTTTTTCTTTAAATTTCTTGTATGAATAGAGTAAAAAACACTTTTTAACATGGCATAGGTCCGATTTTCACGTACAAGCTCTGAATTTTCGAAAATTTTGAAAGTTTGAATTTTTTCGGCGTCTTTCTTCAACTACAAAATTGAAGATAGAGATTTTTTCTTCAAATAAAATTTGTTCCGCATATTGAGTTCTTTAATAAAGGTCATGTAAATGTTTTTCAAAATTTTGGTAGTTTTCGTGCAATATTGCGTGCAATATATGCAATTTTAAAAATTACAAAAACAAGGTTTTCTCAAAAACGGCTCCAATTTTTTTCTTTAAACTTTTGATAGGGATAGTGGTAAACGAACTCTATCAATGACATAAAAGCCATTTTGGTCTATCGGTTGGTTTTTTCAAAAATTACAAAAATGTAAATTTTTCTTACTTGTCTCTCACGTCGTTAATATTTACACTATCGGCGATTTTTTTCAGATTATTATATTTACGAGTATATGTGCTTTAAATAATGTCAAATAAAGTTTCTCGAAAACACTACCGTTTTCTGTGAAAAGTAGCTTAAATTTCGGCATTTTCAGAAATGCTCAAACGCCATTTTTTTCGTATATGGCTGCAATTTTTTTCTTGAAACTTTTGTAACGGTAGTGCTAATTACACTCTTTAGTATAGCGTAAAGTGTATTTTGAGTTATTTTTTTGTTTTTTCAAAAATTATATAAATGTAATTATTTGAAAGATCTCTCACATCTTTAATATGCACATTATCCGCAATTTGTAAAGATGATATTATTTGTGAGTGTAAGTGCTTCAAATAACTTCAAATAAAGTATTTTGAAACTCAAAAAGGTACTGTGAAAATGAGCTTGAATTTCGCATTTTTAGTAGTGCTAAAACGCCATTTTCTCTTAAACGGCACATAATTTTTAAAAGAAAATTGCCATTTACGGCTAGGTTTTTGTGTTCTGTAATATTCTAAAATTAATGTTACTGTTCTACCAATAGGAGACTGAAAAATTAAGAAAGTGACAAAAAAATGTACTTTTGGCGATGATAGATGGTAGCTGGCAAGAAAGAGTATGTGGCAATTCCGAATAGCTAGCGAAGACCCAAGAAAATAGAAAATTAATACGGGAAAGTCTGTGCCATTCTGTAGCACCACTAGTTCGTTTTCACGGCCCGGCAATTAATTTTTTTCCGCCGAAAATTGGCCATTTTTCGCGCAGCATTACATAACTTTCCCTATACTACGTATATCACTCCGTGTACACGTACGTATACGGGAAAGTAAAAATTGAGTTTGAGCGTTTCTAAAAATGCGCAATTTTGAGTTTATTTTCACCAAAACGTTTGAGTTTTCGAGAAACTTCATAAGAAATTATTTGAAACAATTGTACCCGTAAAATCAATAAATTATAAAAACGTACATTAAAAAAACGTATCACGAACGTGTATGCTAATGACGTGGGAGATATTTAAAAAAATACATTAGTGAATTGTTTGAAAAATCAAAATGTTATATCGAAGTGGCTTTTATATCACATTATTTTGTAGATTTAGTGCTATCCGTACAAAAAGTTAAAAGAAAAATGTGGTAACTTTTTGAGAAAATCTTCTTTTTAAAATCACCCTCATTTCACTCAAACGTGTGCGAAAGCTTCTTACATTTTCTAAAAAGTACATGTTATTAATTAAAGAGCCAATTTTGAAGAACAACTTTCAACTAAAAACATTCTTTTACTGCAAGGATATAGTTGTTTGAAGGACAAATTTGAAACTTTTCAAATTTTCGAAAATTCAGAGTTAATAGTGAAAATCAGACCTATGCTAACTTTATCAGTGAATTTTATTCTATTCTTGTATCGGGAGCATAAAATTAACATATACTACATATAAGAGAAAGTAATTAGATAGAATTGAAATAGAATATTTGGAATGTAAGGAGGAATTGAGGTAGTACTGTCCTTCTAATATGCTACTTTTATAGGAATAGTTAACCTACCTATAATCGTGATTTTACACTTAGGAAAATTATAGTTTTGAAATGAAAGTAATAAATTTAGGGATTAAATCTAAATGGATGAAAATAAATTCAATAGCACATTTAATTTTCTTTCTCTCTTCGTACATTAATGATGTTCAAAAATAAGTTCTCAAACTGGGATTTGAACTGAGTTATGTGTTAAACATATGGCGAACGGGACTTCTTTTACGCATTCAGTCTGTCGAAAGTTTCCCCTCCATTTTCAAAACTGCCGCAGCAAGATGAATGATAAAGATATAAAGTACAACAGCTCTCTAAAAATAACCATAATAAGGTTTACAGCGGGTTGCAGAGAACAGGCTATCAAACTAGGGTTTAAGATGCCCCGACGGGAAAATAAACAACAGTGTTTGGCACAACAAAAGCACAACCTCCAAACGCGTTCACGAGTGCAAAAACTAACCACTGGGACGCTTAAATATACGGATATTCATTCGGTTACAAAGATATACTGTTGAATACATATTATCTGTGAGTTGCTGTTTCAAGGAGAATAACTTTCCTTTATTTCTGAATTGGATATATTTTTAATTTTGTTATTAACTGAAATGGAATTTATGGGAATGAAAATTTAAATGAAATATGCTATAGAGTAAGAGATTTAAACCAGAGCTTTACAATGCAAATGTAATAACGTTTTGGACGTATTGTACAAAAAATTAATACAGAAAACGATGAAAAAATTTTACAGTAAAGTCTTTAAATTATATCCTCCTTCGGCCAATTAGAGCAGGCACTAGGGTAGATTATATAAATATACGGAGATCCAAACTCATAATCTAGAGCTACATAGATAGATTGATTTCAACCACTATCTAGGGGATAAGCTAGCTGTTCTGATCAGTACCAGGCGAATACCGGAGCAATAAAACGGGCAACGGACCGCGTGCGACCTTTGCTTCCTCTTTGTGTCCCTTTCTTTCCCCTTCCATACATATTTGCACTTACGTGCCCTACACTACCACACAAGTCGGGAAGACAGTCATGAGCTTAGAGCTTATCCCGGCTAGAGAGGTGCTCCGCTGGGGATCTGGATGGGGAAAAATCCCGTAAACCAACGTTTAAGTCGGCGCTGGATCTCCCCTTCCAGAAGGAATTATCACTGCCCACTCCCGTGATTTAACATGCACTACACTTGCAGAACTAAATACCAATTCTGGAAATCTAAATACTCAAAATTAATCAATTCTAGAATTTTATATTTCGTATTTTATGTGACTTTTTTGTATGGATAACTCTTTTTGAGTGATATTGAACTTATATAAAAAACCATTTAACAAATTGTATTGAGAAAATTTATTGTATGATAATATTTATTTTCCTTGTATTATTTAACTGCATCTGAGGAGTGAACAAATATAAAAGATTTCATTCGTCTCTGCACCATCGAAAACATTTTCCTTTTCTGATCTCTCCCACGTGCGTCAATTGATTTTTCGTCCGCACCTTCCTCCAGTGGCCTATTTTTAAAGCGAAATTATGGAGTAATACTGTCGTGTCCCTTTCTATCTCGTCGGGAATCTCGAGTGAAACGACAGTTCGACGAAAATAAATAAAAATATACGACGACGTATTGCGAGAACGTGGACTAGGAATCCGCGGCTGCGGCGGGTGGCAGTGATATATAGCTAATGGCATGGCCGTAAGTTGCGTGCTGCGTCTTCTAAAAAACGCAAACCCCAAGTCACTGTGGAGGTCGGACGACAATTCAAAAACGTTGGAAACGCCATCCTTTACTCACGGTTATGAGGAACATCAGAGATAACGCAAACAAGCAATTACTGGGGCTCAGAAGAATAAAAAAGAAACAAAATAAAAGTTCGGCGAAAATTATATTTTTTCCTCCTTGACTTACCTACACACGAAAAATTTCTCGCGTAAAGCTAACAGGAAGTTCCAGGATATTTCTGAGAATAGAAGAAAACGGGACATATTAAGAAGTTGACCTAGGCAGTAACCTTTCCATTATCTCTTCTTCTTCTTCCTCCTCTTCTTTTACTTCTTCTTCTTTTTCGTTTCTGAGCTAGGAAACATGTTTCTTTCCTTAAGATTTTGTACGCATGGAAGAACCGCAGCTGTTTTGCATGTCCTTTAATGGAGAGTCAGTGCTAAATTATTGCATCATCCAATCAATTGCATTTATGCATGTGGGAAATACCTCCTGACAATAGGAAGACAGAAAGTAGACAATAGGAACTGCAGAAATCTTTATAAAAATAAAAGCTTGCAGCTATTCAGTATCTTTGCGTACACAAGTGTACGCAAGCCTCATGCTCACAACAACACTCAAGAAAAACAAACAGTATTGCACAGCAAGATCTTATGTAAGCGATGTCGTCAAATATGCTGGTAAATTTATTCTACATTTTAAGTTTTATTACATTTATATTATCTTTTTGAGGTTTAACTTTACACATTATTAATTAATAAATGAAATTTCTTCTGATTTATCTATCTGTATAGCAAAACAAACTAATTCTCTGTGAATGTAAATACAAAACAAGCTTTGTATTAATCGGCAAGTTTCCAAAACCAATGAGAGTACAACATACTATATTTTTAATCTTGTGAAAGCAAAGATGTACGTAAATTGAATTCAGTTCTAGGGTCAAACTCTGTCAAGGGAAGTCTGCGGTCATGTATGTAAGTACTTGCTAACAAAAAGTGATGTAAGATATTTCAAATCAAAGATGATCGTTTTGTGACTTTCCTTTGTCACCACCTCCACTGGTGAATATACCCATACCTAGGTGGAATGAAAAACCCAACGATTTGCAGTGATTGTGATTGCAGCATAATGCGCCATTAGTCTAGACTGTTTGTAAATACAAGGATTTCTTTATCCCCACCCGTTGTCGTTATAGGAACTAGCACGCGCGTGAACAATAGCAGACACGTGAGACACATTCTTGTCTGCCAATGTCGCCGCGGCGGCCGAGTGGAACGGGTTTGGCGAGTCCGTGCGTCTGCAACATCGACCTTCACCACGCGGAGTGGGCGTTGGCGCTGAACGCAATGATTGCGAATCTGCTTTAATGTCGGGACTGATACGGTAGCGCGTTGCATACTTTGTGGCGCCTTGCTCCCCGCTTTGTCTTTATGGAAAATAAAGGGTTTAGAACTCACGGAGGTGGGAATGTGCTGGTCATCGCCTTGAAGAGAAAGAATGGGCTGGGTTGGTCCTGCTTCCACGACTCTGTCCAATATACGAGTAGATATACGTATATAAGTAAATGACATTTCAAATGTTTGGTCGTAGAAAGATTTCAGTAAAAACAGTTAAACGGTCGAAAAATAACACGATTTGCAATAAGGAATTTGAATCAAATATCGTATTTGGATGGAGGGGTACATTCGTAATTATAGAAGTTTGACAGTACTGTTTTCTCTTGTTGTCAAAACTAGACTTCAATTTTCATTTTTTAGTTTATTACTTGTTAGTTTCATTTCTAAAATAAGTATTATTCGCGAGTACGGGAACTTATTTTTTTTCCTCGTAACTCGTGACTCAAGACGTGTTTTAAACCCTCAGGAGTTAAAGAATCCCGAAGGTTGGTATTCCAAAGTGGTCTTGTTAATTTGGAAAGAATAGCGTACGTCTTCCTCATCGTTGTCTTGAAATAATCATTCGTTTGCCATTTAATGGGAATAAACATGTTGGGAATTGGCAAATTTGTCAAGGTAAACGTTGATACATTATGATCTAAACTTTCTTAGAAAATTAAAATTATGTCATAATTGTCTAAATATGTAAATGATAGCGGCAGGGTCTCTAATGAGTTTTAATTACCCCCCCCCCAAACACCATCATTATCATCCACTCTTTATTATTACTATTATTATTATTATTATTATGAAATCATGGCGGTCAAAGACCGTAGTTGAAGAAAGGCCCTTAAACGACAATAATTAATAAATAAATAAGTGCTTGGGCGCCTAGCAGGGGTCTGCCGGGCGCGCGCCTGGCGTTCTTTGAAGGCGGGGCGGCGCAGTGCGGAGGCGCTCGCGCGCGCGTAATCCGGCGGCGCTAACTGCATGCTGGGGAGTCCCCGGCGCGGTGGTTAGGCGGCGGGCGCAGGCTAATGATGGCTTAATTGCGGCGTTTGCCCCCGCCGCCGCTTCCACCGCTGACATGAGGTTGCCGCCCGCCCCGCTCCGCCGCTTCCGGCTTCCAGATTTTCTTCACTGGTAGCGTTCCCCAGTGGGCTCGTGGGGCGGACGTTCTTCGCGATCCGGCTTCGTTTCACTTGACGGTTTTGGCTCGAATTCGAGTAGAAACTGGTTTCCGGTGAGATACTTTTTTGAGTGGCTTAATGTAGTATTTTTTTGTGATTTCTTCTGACGGGAGTTTGAGCGGGTTTCTGAGATGTATGAAATTAATAAGTATTGACCTGCACGCGAGCAATAACGCCGGCTTCTGGTTTTATTACGCAAACCTGTACGGACACGATTCTGCAACATAATCAATCAGGAAAATTAAAAGAAGGTAAATCATCCACAATAATTTCTATGTTTTAAAGTAAATGAACAATTGGGAGCCTTTAGTTTGCATTCCTGTTGTAGTTTCAGATATCAACGAAATAGTCATATGAACAGTTTGTATGTTGACTATGAATGCACATTTGAATGAATTAGGTTGACTATGAATGAACGATTATCGTTGAATTCTCTAAATGTTTGGAAATTGTGAACATTTTGTTCGTCTTTCTTCCTTCAACTACAATATTAGAAGGTGGAGATATTTTGTCTAAATGAAATATTTCTTCAAAATTAGATCTTTAAAAAAGTCCTGTACAAGTATTTCCAAATACGAGTAATTTTCCTCAAATTGTGCGTAAAATAAGACAATTTTGAAAACAAGCTTTTTTAAAAAACAGCTCCAATTTCATTAATTTTGAAAAAAATTGCAAAAGTTGCACACATGTTTATTGTTGATATATCTCTCACGTCGTTAGTATTACGAAATTAAATTTACATAATACTTACTTGAATTACGAAGTATGAAAGTAAATTAACATACTATACTATTCCCACCCAACAGAGAGCATTGTTTGTTATCGATGAATTAATGACCATTTGATTTCTACACTAAAAGAAGAAAGCAGCTGTCCTCTGTGCTCTTCACGTTGTGCAAATTCTGTTATTAAAGAGAAAGCGTTGTTTACTCTAATTCCACATCGACATTGAGCTAACATCGCTGTAATTTGCAGGAAATTGTTTGGACATGTCAAAAGAACAAATTAATTTCTCATGAATCGGAGCTCAATTGAATCAAATCAAAGGAAACCGCAGTAGTGCAGTGATTGAACGGATAGGGTAGCCATAAATGAAAATCCGTTTGAGAACCAAACGCGCTCTCCCCACAGATGTAGTTCCGGGTTTATTTCAACATAAGATCATAACTTACAACCGATCTTCATCAATGTCCAGAATTGATCATCAGGATTTTAAACTAAACAGAAATTTAAATTAAACTTTTTCATGCTCTGGAATAATTATCTTTCCTAACCACTTTCTCTACACAATTATTCATCACCTCCAAACGTTTCCGGGGACGATCGATTAACAAAACCAACATACTGTTTTAATATTCTGGTTTAATTTACACACTTTAAATTTATTTTCAGGTATCTATGTTAAATTAATCTTTGTAAAAATATAAGGGTAATCAAATACCATTAATTAACAACACTGAAATCGGATATCGCCTTTGAGACCACAATGTTCGTTAGACGGACTTCTCCAATGTTTATTTCTCTTCTAGTTCCCGAAGGGTACCGTATTTGTCAGACATTGCACCAACTGTGACACTTTCTCATAGCTCAGAGGGAGGAGAAACGGTGTTGATAGCTAAAACAATGGGGATAGGGGTGGTGGAGGCGGTGGTTGGCGAGAAAGGGATGGGAACAAGGTTGGTTTTGGGGTCAGGGGACGAGGTAGTAGACACTGGGTCGGCGAGAAGGCGGTGGGGTCGGGGTTGGTAATTAGGACATGAACGGGACGTCTTTCGAGACGAGATGGGTGGTCGACGAGAAAGGGATGGGGTCAGGGTTGGTTATGGGGGATATGAAGGGGGCTAGGTGGATGTGGCGAGAAAGGGATGGGGTCGGGGTGGGTTATGGGGGCGACGAAGGGGATCGAGACGAGTTAGGAGAGGAGTGAGGGCGGAGTCGGGAGAGAGAGGGAGAGGGTCGGGGGTGGGACGGGGCCGTGGACAGTGGCTGGCGCCAACGTACGCCCCTTCGCTTGGCGATGCCCCTCACGTCGCGCGGGCGCAACCGGATGCCACGCGATGGCGCGGCGCGGGATTCCCCAGCGACTGGTCGCAGAGCCGCGCCGCCCCCCCCGCTCCGCCTGCCTGCTGTCGTCGCCGCCCCCGCGCCACCGCCAGCCGGCGGGTCATCGCGAGGAATGCAGGCCCCAATTGCTGTCTGCAGAATCACCAATTCGGGGAATCATGTACGTAACTCTGTGAATGCTTAACCACCATCATTTTGAATTGCACGCTTGGAACTGAAATACAGTTTTACAGTCACTTAAGTAATCATAGTGTATTATTGTTATCACTATTATTATTATTATTATTATTATTATTATTATTATTATAATTATTATTTCAATATTTTTTTCAAGTCTGTCGCCTACCGAGGTGTCCCACGCGGACATCGGGACCTTGGAGAACCAAGGTGTCTGCGTTGCTTGCAAACTCGGGCGGTCCGGATTAGACTTGAAGTTTTATCAATAAAAACTTCCTCACGATGCGTGCAGTTCCCAGGAGAACAGCTTTTTGCATTGTCTGAATGTACCAGTTCTTAAGGCCAAGCCTCGCAGACGATGAAGTTAGTTCTTCAGAGATCTTTCCATTTGCAGAGATGACAGGGATTACATCAACAGATACTAACATCCACACGTCGCTCAGTTCAATAACCAAGACCTGCTAGTTTCGTTTCTTCGCGGCAATGGAGGCAGCTATATTTCGGTCTAAAGAGGTAGCTAAGTCAACTATAATCCCTTTTCGTGAAAACTTGTAGACTCCTATTATGTCAAGTCTGCGATCAGAGGTGAGTGCAACATTCTGCAAGAGCTTCCACAGTTTCGTCTGGAAAACTGGATCCGGCTTGAACTTAGTAGTAAGTGGCCACTTTCTGCACCATTTCTGACTTTTCAGCCAGGGCCTGATTGGATACCAGCAATGACTCAGGTATACTATTTGTGCCAAAGCAGAGCTTTGTTATGTGTTGGAGGGCTTGCTCCATTATGAGTTGGAGGGTTTCTCTGGGTTGATTGCAAAGGAGACAGCGATCCTTTACACACATATTCCCAATCACATACCTTTCGTAATTCCAAGTAGAGGTTACTTCGTCCTGAATGGAAATGACGAAGCCTTCTGTCCTAGCAAAGAAGCCAGATTCTGTTAGCCAGGAGATGATTCCATGTTCACAGCGTTCCCTTTGAGGTCAGCAGGAAACATGCCGTGCAAACGCATTTGGGTCCACTCACTCGATCTATATTCTTTAGTAGATACATGGTCTCTCAGAGTCTCCTTGATATGGGTTGAACGGGGTAAAATTCAGGTCCGTGGCACAAATTGCTTCATGCAGAACCGTCGTTTTCTAAAGGAAGTATTTCCGAAGATAGTACATTTACTTTGCGCACAAGTACTCGAAATCCAGAAGACCTCTACCTCCCTCGTTCCGCGGTAAGTATAGTCTTGTCAATGAACTGCTGGGATGGTGCATGTGGTCCTTGGTAAGAGTAGTCCTAATTTTTCGATTATGGTCCTGCAGTGCTGTTGTTCTCCAGTGAAGAACACCAAATATATAGACAGCTACAGGTACTGTCCGTGTTGATGACTGATATGAGGTTCTTTCCATTTAAAAGAGTTTCATACATTTTCCCGACTCTTTGCAAGACGTTATTTTGAGTATCACGCCCAATTTTGGACGTTTTCTGATTGAAAAGCATCCAGAAATAATTCCATTTGTTAAAAAGTATTTTTGTAACGCTTAGTTTGTAATGAAGCTAGGAGATTAGGATAAACCGTGGGTCCCTCCTAAAGTGTGTAGTAATTGAATTGCTGAATTACGAAACTGATGAAAGGACAAGAGGAAACTACTGAGTTTTGAAGCTTCTTTGGTATGGCTGAGTCAAAAAAGAGCGATTTAGGCTCATTTCTAACTTTGCAAAGTAATAAGATTCATTACATTGAACAAATGAGGAATGATTTGGTTGCATAGGTTTCCTCGACCTAAGTCTGCATTGTCTAGGCCATCCGAGACAAGCCGCGTCTCTATCGTGGTGGCTGACGCTTCGGTCAACATGTTGTGGCCTTCCTCAGAGCGTACTGCTCTTTGAGCCTTGGCAGTAAGGAATGCTTTGTCCTGATTTGGAGTCTGCTGGAAGAGCTGAACCATATGGCATTGACGTTCCTGTACCACAGACCTGCACAATGCCTGCTCCCGCGGGCATTCTGTACTTAGAAGTCACCTGTCTGTCCGCGAGAACTAAGAAAGTGCAAGTAGTGGGGAGACGGCAGCTTTACGGGGAGGGGAGAAGCCGGAGCGGGGTCGACGCGGCCCGCAGATTGAATGCCTGGGTGTCTAATGCAGTGATCCAAGCTGTGAAATGATTTGCTCACTTACTTAAAAGGGCAATATACCGTATTTCTAGCTTCAAGGGTCATATTTCACTGTTTATATTCTTCTGTGCACTGCTATGTATCAACATATTTTTATTTTTTATTTTTTTAGTACATGCTCATTGCAACAAGTAAACAATATTTTAAAGCAGTGGCCTCTTTTAAAAATGTATTATGTCATTTTAACTAACAAAAATTTACAAAAACTGATTATTCACCAGGAATGTTATAAACTCCAAATCATAGAAAAACGGAGGAAATTGAGAGCAATCTCTCACATCGAGATTGATATAAAAATGAAATATAGGCAATTTCAAGAAGGGTAATGTTTGGCAGCACATATATATTTGTGCCCATTTTTCCTCATTATGAAGCTGAATAAGAGATTCCAATGAGCAAAACCTTTTAAAAAATTTTTACGGTCAATCATGACATTATTATGAGTCTGATTAAAAAGAACGCAAAGAGCTTAATATTTTTATACGATGTCATGAACGATTAAGAATAAAAAGTCTTCGTTGATTTGAAATTAGAAATATGTAATGTATTCTTGTTGGAAATTAGAGCAGAAAGTAATCATGATTTTTTAAGAATACGATTTTTTAGCTTAGATAAAACTGTCTTAACCATTTAAACGTAATTAATGAAAAAAATAATTTATTACTGTCAACATTAACAAAAAAGATTCAATATGACAATTTTGTATTTAGTAGCACTAAATTTGCAATTAAATCGTAGCAAAGAAAATTATATTATCAGCCCTACAAGCAATTATAATATTGGTATCCAAATCAAATATGTACGTCTAATTCCTTTTAGGTTGATACTCCATATTGTCATACAGTAACAACACACATTTCCAAAATAAAAGGTAATAATATTTGAACTGTTTGTAATAGTCTGTCAATTCTCGCAATTGCTCCTTCAATTTACGTGCTAAGGCTCGAATCCGCATTGTCATTGACGGTCTCCACTTCTAGAAAGTCTTATTCCCACCCATCCAAGTGGCGCGGGTTTGCATACAAGTTGCTCGCGCACGGGTCTCGAGATCAGTCAAAGTGCAGAATGCTGTGCAGGCCTGTTATACCGGAACCTTCTTCGAATATTCCTTGGGATACTTCCGATTCAAGTTTGTCGGTCGAGTTGGCTGAATTATCTGATTGGACAAGCACCTAAGGCAAACTCAAATCATTGTCGGCTCCGTGGCCGAGATCGCTAAAGTAGTAGTGATATCGGACTGAGGGGTCACAGGTTCGAGTCCCGCCTGGGCATGATTATAAGTGAATAACTCCCAATAATCACTATATCGTTTCATCCTCATACCATAACGTTAAATCCAATAGTGGTCGCTAATGACCTAGTAGTTGATGCGACCTTAAACAACAAAAAAAACATTGACACAAAATGAACTGAATGGTTTGTTCAGATATTTAAATCTCCCAAAGTCTGCTTTTGATGTTCTAACCTCATGACTGAAAGCAAACAATATGCCAGTTCCGGAACGTACAAGCTTAGATATCGAGAGAAAGATCTGGAGCAGCTTTTTAATCAGAAATATTCTGTAATATATTGCACTCGCATTCCAAATCTCATAAATAAGTTAGGAGCACAGTATAAAACACATGAGTGGATGTTTTTATTAATTGAAGCAAGATAAATTTAATATGTATTTTCCTACGTAATAGTAACATTCTACCATCAGTCCGAGTCACACATTCCATCTTAAGGTTATATAAGACAATCTTGAACTTCTAGAAAAGCGAATTAAAAAGAACATAAATTGATGATCTGCTATGATTTAAACGTACTGTGCGTTTAGTTAGAACAACACGGTAGCCCCATGCCACATTTGTGAATGGGAACGCCGACTTAGAAAGAATCATTGGCCAACACAACCCTGGCGCAAAAGAAATACTCTAATTTCGAAATACAAGTTCCAAAATACTTCCGTACGTATTAAATTGGACTTAATGAAGCAATTTACAAAGGTATTTATCATAAAAATGAAATGTTTTAAGTACCTAAGCAATGAGTTTCTCGCACTCTCAGAAGGAAATGTCAAAGATGGTTTCTTTGGTGATCCGCAGATCAGGGAACTAATAAAAGATGAACATTTTGAAGCATGTATGAAACTCTCCAGAAAGGGAAGCTTGGAGTAGTTTTAAAGAATAATTTCATAAGTTCTTGGGAAATATTTAGATCCAAACTATGAGCACCTTACCAATAATATGTAGCTAAAATATGTCTGCTTTTCAGGAAAACAGGGAACAGTGAGTGAAGAACAGAGTGAAAAATTTCATCACAACACTAAGGACTGGAAGGCAGTGGTATTGGAATACATCCGTAATGGCTGTCTTCTATTGGTGCTACAACATAATGACCCTGCTAGAATGCACAAAAAAATAAGTGGCATAATAGTGATTTACGATATCAGTCTCGTAACACATCTTATTACAATACGAGATTGGAAAATTATCAAACGAGGCCGTTTGGCCTCGTTTGATAACAAATCGAGTATTGTAATAAGATGTTACGATACGTACATCGTACGTTTTATCCAGTTTGTAAAAACTCAAATATCTGAAATATTGACTGTTTTTTCTTCTGAGAAATGTGGCCAACTCATGTGACGTGTTTTGTTGATCGAGGTTAGTGGGAGGTAATGGATGATTTCAACATTAAAGACAAGTACGAGAAAAGGAGTCGTGTAAAAATGTGAAAGGTATATGCATGTGAATTATTTGTTGCTTCAGAAAATATTGTTGAGATATTAATAAGCATCGATGATAAGCTAGCTTAATCAGGTGCTGATACATACATACGTTGAAAAGACACGGAGGATGGAAGTCTAGTTTTGTAGCAGAAGGCTACGTGGAGAGGTCGGTAGAAAAGAAAAAGGAAATAGCCCTAAAAATCATGTGAGAAAATACTTCAAATGTTGAAAATAATATCCAATCTTCATCTTTTTCATATGTGGGATTTAATTTAAATAATTGTACAAATGTTGTAATCGATGTTTATAATAAATAGATGTTCTTTGAATTGTTGACTTTTGTTATTAATAGTCCTTGGAATATTACAACACTGAGTGCTCTAATAACTTCCATTAGGACGCTTTTCAGTTTTCTAATGTTTCACGTCAGAACATCAAAGTTGATAATGAGCTTTGGTTGATCCCGTGTTTAGGGTGGCAAGGTTCCTTTGGTTCCTTTTGTGATTCATTATTTCTCGTGATTCTTGTGGCGCGGTTTACTTGAGTGCTCGCTTGTACCGTGGTGCTCGCGAACAATTTTGCTGGCATTGATTAATCTTGTTAGGTCAAAGCATAAATATACACAAAATGACCACTGGTCAAATACATATAAAGCTATACATTTTGATGTTACGAACAATTTCTTCTTCATCCAGACACATTTAAAATATCACTTCTCATTTAACAATACACTTCACAACACTTATATTAAAAACAATTATCAAGATGTGGGTTTCCTTGCTGCTTGAACAGAAATAGAAATGGGTTTAGTTATTAAACAGCCTTCTTTTAACACATAAATTTTTTTTTTAATTTCATGAGATTCAAGATCGTGAAGTATTTGTTGGTGTTAATTTGCATTTTTTAAACTATTCTTTCAAGTCGTCTTCTAATAGGTATCTACTGAGATGGGAGGTATAAATTGCAGATTTTATTTTTGATCTGCGTCCAGAAGGAACTTTGAATGTGATCCAGATACGGTGGTGAAGTGCATGTAAATATGTGTACGTAGGGGGAAAGGGTAGGATGAGAAAGAGGAAGGAAAGATCGCGCGCGGTTCGTGGTTCGATTGTTAGGGTACTGCACCGGCATCGCCTAGTGTTAAAAAGAAGAAAACACCGAAAACCACCAACCGAAGCAGCTGGTCGCTAGAATTTTCCTGCAGTAGCGGCTGAATTCGACCTAGCTAGTGTCGAAAACCCTGCCACCGTTGGAACTCGACCTCCCGATCAGAACTATGGTCGGAAATTGCCATGCCGGAATGCAGCCTCTTCAGAATACTAAAGAGAAGGTACATGATAAATGTGCTCAATTTGTAGTAGGTGTAGTCACTCAAAACACCCTTTGGCGCCTCACACTATCACGAAAGCCCTCCGACTCCCCTGGATTCTAAACAATGGCATAAGGAAGGATGACTACATGTTCAACTTAAACTGCGACTGGATGCCATTTTCGACCTAGGCTCCATTTTCACCATCCTCTGTTCAACTGAAGCGGTCTAACGGCCAACGGCGAAATGAGTACGGGCCGTACCTGCAGTCACTTTACTAAGAGTCAAAAAGATTTTTCGTGAGCAGTCGCGTGCAAAGGCCGTGAAAAATCACAGTTTTTTCGTATTGCACTGTCACTTTAGAGACACAACTGTCTCTTGTTTTTAATTGCTGAAAGGTTCTCTGCTTTTCCTTGTAGTATTTGCGTCGTCCAAGCACCTATGTGACCGTACAAATTCCTGCGTCACACATGCTCGCAATACATACTCTTTTGACTTCTGGGCTTAACTGGGACTCACGCACTCAGTTGTTTTTATCAGTGAATGTTTCAGTCGCCCAGTCTTCCTCTCCTCGTTTTAGCCTCCTACGAAGGCACCCATAGTTGCCCAATTTTAATGTGTCTCCTTTTTACAGAACAAATTTTACCTTTACAGATTTAACAAAAGCTTGGTAAACCGCAAATAATTCTAAATTGAAAAACATCAGGAGATGACGGGCTTTATTCATGACAGTTTTACCGTAGAGATTGTTGCTATTGGCGCAAGTTTGTTTATCCAGAGTAATAAAATGTTACGAGCAAAATTGTCACGCTTTCCAAACGTGTCTCTCAGAAAAAATCCTATTTTCACATACATGACATTGAATATTGTTTCTTGGTACTTTGGCATCATGAAATCATGAACTGTCTCTGTCGTTTTAGAGGACTGAGTTGATTAGTTGTAATGCTTGAATGCGTAGTTCGTTGAATCCTCCTACATTTTCTATATCTCACCTTCTAGTTCAGATAAAGAGGTAATATATTTCCAAATTATAGTTCAGAATATGTAGAAATCTCACGATTGATCACACTAGTAAAACCACTCTGAGAATTGTAGAAGTAGGAAGTCATCATAAGTTTGAGTCCTTTCAGAGTGTGTCATGATATGGTTGATTTGTCAAATGTTTGAAAATTTCTAAATTTGAAAAATTCTACGTCATTAAACAAAATATTTCTTTGAAGCATCTTCTTAGAATGTGAGTCAAATATCTTTTCAAAGATTCATTTCTTTCCCTGAACGATGGGAAAATCCTGGTGCTTGTCAGGGAGAGCAATGATACATGGCTTAAGAAATCTGCATTTTAAAGTTCATGCGTGTTCCTGAAAACGCTGATGGTTCTCTACACGCTAGCAGACGTTGGAAACAGCGGAGTCACATTTCAAAGAATTCACTTAGAATACAATTTTGAAGCTAAGTGCTTCAGAATTCATTTGCTACATGAAGTACTTATGCGGGCATATTTCAGAATGAAAAATATATTATTTAAAAAAATGCGCGATGGCAGCGGAAATTTTGGAGATATTTCCTAATGATTAAGAATCAAAGAAATACCAAATACACAAGTTATTTAATTTATCGGGGGGCAAGGAAATTTCACCTTGCACTCACGCGTTTCGTTCCTGATACTAGGTGCCACAGCAGATGGGATAAAATTCCCGAAGTATGTCTGGATATTTAACTAAAATATTAACACTAAAACATTTGTGTTTAATATCTCTTTGATCCTTATTTTCGTAAAATTTCTTGATGAAATTCTTTTCAATCTACTCTTATGATGTACTTGCTGTCATGTTAGGCGCATGGCTGTGACATTAAAATAAATTAATAATTTTAAGAAAATTTGTAGAAAGTGTAATTGTAAAAAGTAATGAACTTGCGTTTAATCATATTTTATTACATATTATTGTACTTATTGAAGCAACTAATCATCACTGTGCACAAATACTAACACTATGTAATTTTTGGCAGAAAATATAATCTTAATTCGCTCCCAATAACCATTCTTTGATGATATTATTTGATATTACCCCTGCACGTTTGCCTGAGCCTTCATTTTGCTAGCTGAGAGGGGAGATTTGATTATTTCGACGAAAGGGCTTTTATATCAAATCTTTACCACGTTTTTTGATGCAAAATCGTTTCTATTACACGAAAGTGAACACCGGGTTACGAAGAATTTTTGTCACTAAAGTTCAGTACTCTAATTTATTCTTACTTCAACTATAGATAATAAAGACCCGGGGGTAAGTATTCGGGGGACTCGTGAACGTGCACATAAAATACGGATATACTAGCTTACCCGTGCGAGATCTTTCGCATGTTAAAGCCCACCCTTTCCCTACCCTTCCATTTTCATTTTAAGGAGGAAAGTTGTTGAAGAAACGTGTTTATTTGTTGAAAGTATGTATCACTATAACTTATAATGTGCTTATCAAACAAAAGTAAAAGCAATGCAATTGATGTTCGAAACAAATTTTCAATTTATTTTCTGCGTTCTTACGTACTTCAAGGAAAGCAATTCCGAGCCAAAAATTATATAAATAATATTTTCACCTTTGAGTAATAAATACCATTATTTACCATTGGAAACAGTTCAGTAGGCTTAGACTTCACTTCGGTACATGGGAATGATGCTCAAACGATGTTTACGTATTGAATATCTTAGCGAACCGACAACTTAGGTTTAATATCAAACGGTGTATTATTTACAATATGAGTTTACAGCTGGTCATTGATGTACAGACTTCTAGATACCATCATCATTTAAATCGTGCGCCTGAAATGTGAACGTTGGCACTTATCGAGTGACTTGCGCTATTTTTATATAATTCTAAATTTGGTTTATTTTTAAATTAATTCATGCAGTATTGTAGGCTAGCGCTCTTAGATTTTTGTTGTTCATTTATTTCTAGTTATTTTACTTTAGCTAATTTAAAAAGTTTGTTCTTTGTGTTGTGCCATAGCACAAGTTTTCCCCTAGTACTTCCGCGTACCCGTGCGAGATCTCTGACATGTTAAAACCCACACACTCTTCCTTATCCTTCTATTTCCTTTCTAAGAGAGAAAGTTATGGACGAAACGTGTTTATTTGTTTAAAAATGTATAAATAAACTTCTAATAAACTAAAAAAATATTAAATAAAAATAAAAGACAATGCAATTGATCTTTAAAAGAAACTTCAATGAAGATTTATTCAGTATAGTCAATAGATTTCTTGCCACAATTCACAACACTTCCTTAAAAACAACATTTGTAGGAATTATTCAACACTGACCGTTAGTTTTTCTCAACAGTCACAAAAATATTTAAAACCTTTTTACTCTTGACAAAGCTACATGACTGAAGAAGCTGATTTGAAAATTTCATCGAATCATTGCTGATAATGAAAACATTGGTACAGATAAAACACAAACCAAACCTAACAAGACACAGTCTTCACTCTTCACTGTACACCCACAACCATCCACAATAAGGTACACAGCACTTGTAGACCACGACAAAACGTTATATGAATGTTTTGACTTCATGCGTAAGAAACAATCTTCATCGGTATCAAACAACTTATTAATAGTACTTCTAGTTGTTGCTGCGAGAGCGAATCGTGAATTAATGATAATGCAAATAAACCTCGTCAGTCTGTGCAAACCACGGCGTATAGGTAAAGCATATAGAACCTTCTTAGCGACTCGTCACTAAAGCCACCAGCAAAAAAGGCTAAATTTGATTGGCATTGGATAGTATCGATAAGCGCCGAACCAGCAAAAAATTAATTGAAAGTCCAAGATTGCCTTATCTTGTAAACGACAATACCAGGAAGGTTTCTTTATGCTTAGTGCATTGTGGAAGAAATGTATTGTGATTCATGTGCACACATGCTCTTTTTCCCGTGAACAATTATACTGGATCGCATGCATGAGTGGTATCCTTATACAGAACACAAGTTTGTATTACAGAACGTAAGTTGTAAATTTGATGATTGCTGTTAGTATGTGAAGGTTGTATTGAAAACTTTAAAAGACACATACTACGGTATGTCACAATTGTCCACGGTCATTTAAAAATACCTTTTCACACTAACCACAGACTTCAGACCAACAACAAACCGCGCTAACCTTACCCGTGTATTTACAAATAGATAACATAAAAATATGAAACAATAATTTTTACTACTTATTAGTATAGGAATTAAGGTACCTTCACACAATTCAATAAATTATTACATACAAATTAGGTTTATGGCTGCTCCTTTAGATCCGTTACAGACTGCCCGGGCAACGCCTGGAATTTTCGTTAGTATTAACCCGGCAGTGGGAACGTTGGGTCTGTCAGACCCAGTGTCATCTTTGAAGCGGTTTATAAAGTGAACGAAATTATTTCTACACTTATCCACCAGTCTACCTTCAAATTTAATCTTTTTGAACTGATGACGACCATTAGTTTGAGTTTATCAAAAAAATGTGGTGTGCTATTTCTGCTCAAAGTTGTTGATAGGTCCATCAAACCCAACGTTCTCGCTTACGTGACATTTTTACAACATGGCCGACTGATCTAAGAGTTAGTTTAATGTATTAAATCCGAAAGATATTGAATTAAGTATCAATCTAGTACTGATGATACATTTCCTTTACTTTATTTGATCTTCATTCACTTTTAGTTTTATTTTTTGTTCACTACTCTGACACTTTTAAAACATTGGGTTATATTTTGTGCTTTATTTTGGATCTATGAATTATTTGCACCTTTTACTTCGTAATAACACATTTGTGTAATTAATTAGTGCTTTAAATAGCCTATTTTAACGAGTGGGTCTATTAGACCCAACGTTCCCACTGACGTGAGGATTTTTCACGCTCCCGCCGCCGGGTTAACAGAAAAAGGAATACATGTGGTCTTATTTCGGTGTTATTTATTGCTGCAAATTCCCTCCTAGTGAGCTTTTTCAAAGAGTAAAAGTATTCGAGTGCGATCTTTAAAAGGAGTAAATACTTCTTAGTGTTTAGTTTTTCTTACTAAACCTTGCGTAACAATCTTCACTAGCATTTGTAGTTCCGCTTAACATGAAAAGACTCATTATGCAGAGAGGTATTCCCAGGACAAAATTTGAGGGAAATCCACGACTTTTGTAAAAATAACAGATTTTAAGGATCATTGCTCCGTGTGCGTCACATGTTGTTGTGGTCTTTTGAGGTGCTTACGAATAAACAAGATGTTTTAATGAAATTTCTTCAGATTCTGAAAATTGCATCACCAGATTCAAATTAAAATTTTATCAAAACGTATTTAGATTTATGTTCTTCACTATTGTATAATATTAATTAATACGCATTCTTAATTTTTTCTTGAGTAATAATTAAATAATTTGTTAATTAATTTATAATTAATTAATTTAATAACATAATATATATAAATCGTGGAAAACGTAATAAAGTTTCTTTTGTTAGGCAGGATTATTTTCAAAATTATTGACACTCTTCTAATAATTTAAATTATTTGAAAACTCTAGAATAATGTAAGAATAGAAACTATAGATAATGTAAGGCAATATTTACAAATTGATGTGATCGAAAACAGATCACCTAAAATACTGTTTTTGTAAAGCTGTATTCCTGGTACAAACGTCAGCAAAATATCTTGGCATCGCGCGTTCCTAATGAAAAACAAAAGAAGCTACAATCCATAAAAAAAACCTGCCATCAAATAATATAATTTGAACCAAAAGAAAAACAACTATTACAATGAATGACTGTATTAATCAAAAATACATATCAGAAAGGACAGCGCCTCTCTTCTTTTCTTAAAGTGAACACAACGTAAAGAATCTTTCCTTGTATTTCCTTTTTGTATGTTTGTTTTTTAAAGTCTGGGAACGTAGAAGTATTATTCGTGAACGGAGTACCTCAGAACTCATTCACTAGCAACAAAAAATTTCGTAAATTTTATCTTTTCCGCAAACATGTTTTTAAACATGCATAAAGCGTACATTTATAATTGTTGAATGAAACTTGGGTTTCCATTCACTCTACATCCGGAAATGTCGGCACGTCCTTTCAAGTGCATTTCTTACAACTATGGCTTTTACGACTGTAATTACTGAAATTATGTAGTATTTATTCATTAACATGGGCAAGCCCACTACGGTTCTAAGAGTGAATGCTTTATTACTTGCGTCTAATTACAGTTTACGTGGCTATTCAATTTTCTATGTTAAAAAAAACTGCATTACTGTATGAATTGTATCCTAATTATCTCCAGGTAATTTGCATATCAAATAAAGATAAAAGTACATTTATTTGCTACCGTAATTTTTTCATTTAAAACAATCAAAATATTATTTAAAATTATAAACTGTATTTACATTTACACGAATGTCTTATGAAAAATTCAACTTGAAGTAAATGTCATTGACGGTACAATTGAATACGTTTTAGTATTATTATTTTCTTTTAAAGTGTAATAATGAATCAATGATTATGTAATGGTCTTATCCTCACAGTGACAATGATAAATTGTTAGCTTTGCAATGGAAGTATAGTAAGTATTGTTATTTTTCTCTTAGCTCATATTTATATACTAGTTAGGCTTATAATGCATATTGCTTCACTTCAAATGTGTAATAGGGTTTGTTCTAAAGTATTTAACCCCCTTTATTTTATTCTACAGTCACTACGATGAATTAAATTGTTTTAGGGAAGAGTGAAACATTTTGTTCAAGTGAGGAAAAGAAGGTAATTAGTGGGTGAAAAATCACACGTTTGTCAAAGTCAGAGAAGAATCCTGATGAGGGGTGACATATTGACAGTTGCGGAGGAAATGACGGTAGATTATTAATAATAAATGGTCATATAAACAAGTAGTTCATTTAGACAGACTTTTATCTGTCATGTCACTAACATGGTCAGAGGAGTTTCTTTCGTAAATGTTAAGCAAGTAGCAAGCAAGTTCGTAAATGTTTGGAGCTTCGTAAGTTTTGAATGTCGCTAGAGATTTCTTCAAATATGGGGAGGGGAATGTAGCGGAAAGTAGACAAATAAGGGAAAAGGCAAACATTGCAAAAGGCAACTGCTCGACCTCATAGGAGAGTGTGGGAACAGGATACCTTACAAATTATCGCGTGACTCTATCGCGTGTATTCAATAATGTTACATAATATTTTAATGTTTCAAAATTAATATTAATAATCAATTACTATAATATGACATCAATTTGGATTCACAGAAAAGCTATCAACCACTCATCAATTATTAAGAATCACTGAACATATTCAAACAGCATTCCAGAGAAAATTACACACCATATCAACCTTTCTAGACATTTCACAAGCATATGACAGAGTATGGCATGAAGGTCTCATGTACAAACTTAAAATTAATGGTACACCCAAGTACTTAACCAACATCATCAATAGCTTCATAAGCAATAGAACCTTTGCAGTTTCAATAGATAAACATCTCTCAAACCCCAAACCAATTTTGGCTGGACTTCCTCAGGGCTCCCCATTGTCACCTATATTATTTAATATTTACACTGCTGATATCCCTACATCCAACACAATCAATATAGCACAATTTGCAGATGATACAGCATTGTATTGTTCTAGCACATCACTTGATATATTAAGAAACACAATACAACAATATCTAAACCAAATCAGTGCTTGGTCAAACAAATGGAAAATTAAATTAAATCCATCCAAATCAACAGCAAAAATCTTTTCATTAAAAACCATTTCAACACCACCACCTCTCACACTGAACAATAACATTATTCCTTGGACTCCACAAAACAAAACAGTGAGATATCTAGGACTACATTTAGACACTAGACTTAACTGGAAAGAACATATAAACATTAAAACACAACAAACAAAAGTCAAACTAATCCAATTAAAACCATTAATAAACAACCACAGTAAAATAACAATAGAAAATGCTAAGCTCATATATACAACAGTAATAAGACCCCTAATGCTCTATGCCTGTCCTGTCTGGATTAATGCAGCAAAAACCAATATCCATAAATTACAGGTCATACAGAATAAATTCCTGCGAACAATAACCAATGCACCCTGGTTCATCACAAACCAACTTCATAAAGAAATTCAAATAAAGCCTATCATACATCACATCACCAAGTTATCCCATAATTTTTATAACAATTTACCATCAATTACACAACTATTCCAATATAACCTAGGCAAAGCACCCAGAAACGCAACGAGAATAAAAAATAGATTTCCCAAGCATGTTTTTTATATACAATTTGCCAATTTGGATGATTCCTTGTGAGGTGCTCAGTGGGTTTCCTCCCCCTAATAATTAGTTTGTAAAGAAGTAATAGTTTATTTTTTTAACGTAGATAATAAGCATCAAAAAATGTGAGAAAGTTTGTATTGCTAAACTGAGCCATGTATAATCTTCAAAATAATAAAAATTATTAAAAAAAAAACTATAATATGAAGACCTCGTGGTAATACCATGCTATGCCACAATACTTAAATTTTAAGAAAATGGAGTGTGAAGGTTTAGACATTGCATTATACACATAAGGATAAAGAACATTAATTTACGATTATCACTACCATCTTGCAACGAATCTTTGAAATAAAAACCCAACATCTAAATACATCCATGGGGCGTCGAAATACATTAATATTTCAATTTCATTAGACATGTAGTATAGCGTGTTATTGCTCCAAGGTCTTCGTAGTAATACTAATATTAATGTTATATTAATTAGATTACATAATGCTAGGTGAACTGTAGAGTAGCTAGATTTTACAATATCTGGATACTCAGATTTAAATCCCAAGCAATCCACATGATGTATGTTATGGACGAAGCGGGATAGCAGCACGTTTTCTCGTAATTCTCCCGTTTCCGTTGTCCCTTATTCCATCGTCTTATCATTACACATCATTGCACTACACAATCCTTCCTAATTATCTCCATTACCACTATCATTATTATTACATTCATGGTCATAGCAACTTAACATAAACATCGTCCCAGGGAGACAGGACGACAGCCGTGCTCAAATTGAGACACATACTTTGGGTGGTCTCCCTGACATCAACGCCAAACGACAAATGTATAATCACCTACCATAAATTGTTGGTGTTTCCAGTGCCATTCTACGGTATTTTATCAATCCCACTGGAAATTTCCAGAAAAGATACACTGACGCTTGCTATGATTACTAGATATGTGACATTTTTATTAACATGATTTGTTTATGTATCTTCGTTTGAATAATAGTTTCGCCAAGGGGAATTCGTGGTTTCAAAATGAATACATTTTTTGCCGGTTATACTCATTTATTAGTTCAAGTTCTCCTAATTATCAAATTAGTCAAAAAAATCCTAAAAAAACAGTTTTCAACAAGGCATATGCATTGTATTAGTATTTAGGATGTGACAAAATGAAGCGCAATACCTCGAAGGTTAGAAGAAATTGCATAATGTTCGAACGTAGCCCATTGTTTCAGGTTCCGTGAGGAATTGTTCGATGGAGACCTCGAAAAATTCCGAATTAGCCTCTTATTTCATTTCCCAACAACGTCTTTTCCACATAGGTAGCGACAGGCTGCCAGACTGCCCCTGTTCGCTCCCGACAGGCTGCCAGACCACCGAGAGAGTCAAAAATAAGAGTTTGTGATCTTTTGACAGTCGATCCCATATAAATAAGTTTAAATGAAAAGTACCAAATACAAGCATTATACAAAGAGGTTCATTACCAAAATATTATCTAATATTGGAATGGATTCCGCTGATGAACAGCCTTCCATTGATTTCATTATCTCATTTTCAAAAGACGGTCCACAGTAAAATCATTTTCTACTGAATTTGTCTTTCTCTAAACAGAATACCCTCTGCGTTGTTGTCTACGCGATTGCAGAAATCAGATATTATTCAATTGGGCAATTTTCGATGCACGAACAGGGTCGTGGATCTAATTACCACCTTGTATCTCGAATCTAATTACCACCTAGTAATACGAATCTAATTACCATCGTAAATCGCGGATCGACTCCACACCTAATTTCCACGCCCTCGTGGCTAATTTGCCTCTGCCCTTTCTTCTGCCGCCCTCCGCGCCGCTTGCAGCGCTCGCCGCCGAATGCTCACAGCGGCAGCCGCCGGCAACTCCAGTCAGAGGCCTTTCGAGCCGATGAAGGGCAAATGGTAGAACGAAATGATAAGTAAAGGTTAAAGGTGTGATTAATTTTATCTATAAGCATAGATTCATAAAATATTTTATATTTTCAAACTATTTTAGTTTTGTCGTTGTTCTGCTTGAATCTCCGTTTAAAAAGCCACAAAGTCCTAGCGATATAACACCGGTCACTAAAAGTACGTAAAAGAAATACTTCTAAATTATCGGCCCATGGAAAACCGACGTCAAAGATGTAATTTTAGACGATCTGAAAAAGGGAATATTTGCAGAAGTGAGTAGTCGTGAAACCGTATGTCCACGAACTCACTCTCTTAACGCTTAATAACGTCAACTGAACCGCAAGAGAAATGCGTTCTGTTCCCAGTACTGCAAGAGAATAAATAAACAAAGTGGATATTCATCATGCCGTGATCAACTTTGAAAGGCACTCTTCGCTATTGCGTCATGATTTCTCGGCGACGAACGTCAGAGTACTTTGTAGGGTTACCGTTCAAGGCATCTTTCAACGCTTCTTCGTATTTGAACCATCACAAAGGAAACATAAACAGAGAAAATCTACAAGCAATAAATATACAAGATAAATGAAGGCAGAACTTTATGATGCTGTTGCAGAGACGGATGAAACGTGATAAATAAGGGAAATTATTAAGTGTCAAATTAAACTATTGCAACATAAAAATTGATTAATTAATTTGATCTATTATGTTTGTTCATAAAAGTTAAAACAATATTTTATAGAAAACTGTGACAACCTTATGTACGTCCGTACACAAAAATATAACAATAATCTGAATGGTCTAGAGTCATCTTAATCAACAATGTATCAGAAGAAGAAACACAAATCTTGAGAAGGCAGTGAATACGGGCAGTGAAGAAGGAGTGAAAGGAAATCCGCCAACAAAAGCCTGACAACAAAAACAAAGAGCCCAACAAGATCCAAAACATATTACGCTGACGTCAAGCCGTCCCTCCCTCTTTACAAATTCTGCAAGTCGCCCTGCGTTTACGTCCA
This sequence comes from Acheta domesticus, assembly GCA_031308135.1. NCBI lineage: Eukaryota > Metazoa > Arthropoda > Insecta > Orthoptera > Gryllidae > Acheta > Acheta domesticus. The sequence goes on along the minus strand of JAHLJT010009436.1, from coordinate 134,737,829 downwards.
TGCGGCGCTCGAGAGCCAGGGGCAGATTCTCGGCCGTCCGAGAGCGTCACACCGGAGGGCGTCCCCACCGGTCCAGGCAAGGCCACGTCGACGACGGCGGCGGCGGCGGCGGCGGCGGAGCGGGGGCGGCGGGCGCGAGAGCGGGGGCGGTGGTCAGCGAGAGTTAAATGCGCGCGGGGCCGCCCGCGGCCGCCAGTCCGCGCGTGGCACCTCGCGACTCTTCCACTGCCGCCGCCACCCACTGCCCTCGCCATCGCCGCCGCCGACTTCGCCGTCCTGCACGTAAATTGCGCTTATTACTCGTAAACGGTGGCCCAAAACGACCTCGGCCCTGTGCCTCCTCCGCCGGGGCAATTTCGCGTGGTGTTCGCCTGCAGGTCGACCCGCAACTGGAACGCGCATCTCGCTGTGTTGACAGACTCGCGTTCCTTCCCCGTTCTCCCCCCATCCCTTCGCACCCCCTCCACCCGCCGACTCCTTTTTGCGTGGGGTTGCCTTAAGTGTTGTTCGTGCGGGAAGTTTAATAATCTGCCCGGGGGATTAAAAGAAGAGCTTTTGCCGTTTCGGCGAAGACGACTTGGTGAGCTTTATGAAGGATGGGGAAATTGCACGGAGAAAGCTGCTAGATCGAAACGAAGTTCGTCCTCGACGATTCTGGGTGAGTAATAAGAGGAGAACAATCTTCTTTTCGAGTCATTTAGTTAACGATCAAGAGAAGTAGTGCGCTGCCACAAGAATAGTATTTGGATTTTGTTTTGACCTTTTTTGCTGACGCTGATTCTCGACGGAGTGGAGATGAAGTGGACGGTTTGAGATATCCGGGAGTTACCAAGCCATTATACTGCATTTAAGTTCTCTTATCGGGCGGGAAATTCGGATGAGTTTGAAACATGTTGACAAAAACAGGACAGAAATATCTTATATTCTTCAAATTCCCGTATTATAAATTACATAAAACTAGATTAACCACATACAATGCTTTATTGAATAGATTCACACTGTTATACGTGGGTTGGACAAAAATTGCATCATATTGAAATATTTGAGTGTTGAGAATAATTTCAGAAAATGTAGACACATCAAATAAAAACATCTCTAATTTAGAGTGCCTTACTTAAATAGCTGTGCTAATTAAACTTTTATTTATGACAAATATTAGCATTAAATTGTGCAAATAATTCATAACTGCCGACTACCAAGTTACACAAGACGTAACAATGTCGTAAACGAGAAGACCATAAACTCGAAAGGTGTACGTACTTCCCAAATCGATTTCATCCGGAACGAACGGAAAATCCTGACCACAAGGTCATCCAGTGCTCAGTCTTCGAGATAGCGAGACTGATTGGAAATGTGCTTGAAAGAAAGAAAGCACTAAAGCATGAAGCCGCCGGAATTTTATCCTTGAACTTGAAATACTCTCGGAAATATTTTTTCAGAAATATGTACTCGTCACTTTCGTTCATTGCTGCATGCACTATTTGAATTCAATATAAATAAATTATTTATACCCTATATATAATGGTATCATCGTTAAAGGATTATAAACTTCCAACCTTGTGCACAAAATATTTCCACGTTGAAGAATTTAATCTGAATAGTTTGTTAAATCCTGGAGAATACCGGTTTAACGATGATCGTCGGTATTTTCCTCCTCTCTCTCCAATAAGACCTACTTTCCACGCCGGTAATAGATTTGTCAGTTTTAATTTGCAGGACATTTTCCAGCCGAAGCAATTTGAATAGGGATTGCTACTATAAGCGACTATAGAACAATGTGATTTTTCACAACATGATTTTTCCTACATCCCAATATGATTTTTCTCATATGCATATTAAACTTTAACACTTGCAAGATACTTGGAAATTAGGTCTGCAAGGCAACTCTGATATGCTCACTTGAGCTCATTCGGACATACTGAACAGAGAAGTACGAACCATTTACGCTCAGAGTGGTATTTGAGTCAAACCCACTGAGACATTGAGTCGGCACGCGCTCTTACCATCTCAGCCATCCGCCACGGCCTTCGTCTTCGTTATTTACTAAAATAGTTATTCGATTTATTCGAAATTAATTTGTGTGTATTCACTTCAATATCCTTGCTTGGCGTCAAATTCTTTAAATAGAAAATTCAAACTTGCTTCATTTTGAGTCATTGCAATGGCCTCGAAGTTTATTAAGCCGGTCCCACCTCAATGGTATCTTCTTCTCAACAAAACTACTCAGAGCAGTGTGGCGTTGCAAAGAAGGCGGATCAAATCTGAAATCATTTATGTTAAGAGTTTATACGAATATTCGACACTTTCCTACATGGACTTATATATGACGTATATACACTCCCTGATCATTCTATCAAATAGTACTTCTGTGGACCTGGGAATTTACTTGCTCAAAACAGATTAATGATTGTTAGCCTAGACGCAAAAATGTAGTTTTATTGCACAATTATATGTACTCCAATGAGAGCCACTCTTGGAGAAATTTCGTATTTGTCTTCAACCTTCTTTTGGGATGGCGTCTTTCTTTTGCAATAAAAAATAAATCCGAAAATTTCACACAGACTAATTTTTCTTTTTCAAGCCTTTCTCACTTCCTTGTCTTTGCAAAGCATTACATCAGATCGGGGTTTGTAATTCAGAATTTGTCTGATGCACTTGAAGGAAAGTATCCATAAAATTTTACGTCTCTACATAAGAAGGCAATTACATTATTTTACATCTTGACATAATTTTTTTTCGGAAACACATAATAATATCGTGGTGTCAGAGCTTTACTGATTTATCTTTTCACTACGCTAAGTTAGCAAATAAATTTAATAGAGAAATATCTAGTCTTTTATTGCTAAAGGATAGAAAATCTATGACAAGTTAATAAAGATCGATTAACTTTATCGAGAAAAATAAATATAAAAGCTTGTGGAGTTCTTATACCTTGTAAACACTACACATGTATTTTACTGTAATGTTTCTCAGGAACTGCATACAGTAAGATCATCAGCGATAAGTAAATATTATATTATTGTCGTTGTATTTATCAATTAACTACCGTTGTCATAATGTCATAAATAAAATATAGTAACAGGTGACAAGAAGTAAAAAAACAGCAAAATTGTCATTGAAAATTCTTTCAAAAATTTAGGAGAACAAATCAATTATTTCTGAAACATTCAATTAAATAATAATTTGATATAGATATCTAACGAGAATAGGAACGCATGATTTATGTAGCAGTAGAAGAAAGAAACTACAGAAAAAGAAAAAAATATTTTTGAGAGGAAAGAGAAAAAATGGTCAAAAGATAATGACAGCTGAAGACTGCTATAATGAGAAACTGTTACGCAACGTATATGCAAGAGTCGCCTAACGACACAAAATACTCGCAAACGTCTACTATGCATCTACTGACAACTTCCAATTGGAAACCTGCATTCAACGCATGTAAAATTCTGAATCGCACGCCAGATGCCTCATTCCAAAAGCTCTTCGCACTTTGCTTCAAACTCCAGCGCCGAGTCCCGCAGGAATCTTTTTCCGTACACGCAGCAATTCCACGCGGATATGCTATTCGCGCTCGGTCAGCATAACGGGGATTTGGCAGCAGCGCCTCCGCACGCGTGCTCTGCGGCCCGCGACTCTCCCCACGGCCGCGGGCGGGGGAGGGGGAGGGGATGGCGAAGGGGTGGGGCAGGGCGAGGGAGAAGGGCGCTCATTAGTCAGGGGCGCGTCGCGACGCCCCGCGGGCGGGTCGGAGGGGGAGGGGTGGGGAAGGAGGTGGGGCACCTGCCGTCTTATTGAGCGCCGTACGTGGATGACTCACGGGATCGTTACCTGCGCCGCACTTGTTCAATGAAAACGCCGCGCGCTTTTTCTTGGCCTAGGTCGGGGTGAGGCGGCTTCGCTCGGGGCCGTCGAGGCTGGGAGGTCTTGAAGGCCGAATTAGTGAGCGAGAATATGAGCCTGGGGTCTCAGAAATAGGATAAAAGGTGGAAGCAGAAAAGTCAGCGACATAATGAAATAATGTGAAAAGAAGATAGCATAGAAGCTATTGAGAAGGGAAGAAAATCAAACAAATTAGGAGTAAAAATTGTAAGTACGGGAAAATGTAAGTGAAATGGTATAGAAGATGGCGATAAAGAGAGAAAAACAGCGAAGTACGAGTGAATAAGAGAGGGAGAGAGGGGGTGAGAGAAAAAGAGGAGACTGAACTGGGATAGATAGGATAAGAGTGATAACTTAAGGGGAATGAGAATTTTAGAAAGAGAGGGTGTAGAGAGGGATGAAATAGCAGGAAGGATAATGGACAGAGCGAAAAAAGGGAGACAGGAAAAATAGCGAGTGAAAATTAGGCAAATACATTAAACGATACTAGGATCTTAGCAAAGACCGCAAGCACGGCCCGGTGAGTGAAGGTAGATGCGGAGAAAAGAGTTGCAGAGGCACAACATACGTTAGAAACATACGTTAGAAACGTAAGATAAATACTATTAAAATACAGCACAAAAAAATATTCACAAGCCCTCAAGAACACGTACGCTGTCACAGTAACGAGATAACTGGAATGCGGAAGACGACCCTGAAACACAATAAAGCAGGCAAAGGAAACATCCGCCTTCGTGCACAGGCTTCGTTCGTGACGCATCGCTAGTCCGTGTATGCTACACTCCGCCGCCACCGCCGCCGCCACCCACGCCACCGCCACTTCGCCCGCCGGCCGCTGCGCCGTCGCCCGCGCCACAGGTGAAACAGCAGACGCTCGCGCGCGAAGCCGCACGCTCTCTTTGGCGCCGCCCGCCACTTCTCGTGGCCGCGAGATTGCCTTCATCACTTTCTATCAGCGCGCATCGCTATTCCTTCACGCGGGAGGAGCGTGTTTGCGATGCGCCGCTGCGAGTGTGAAGGTTACCACGTGCAAATTAGTAGAGCTCGAAGCGGTCTGTCTCGTTTGCCAGACGTGTCATTATTTTCTGTCTGCAGTCGACGGCTTGGGGAACAGGATCTCCTTTATAATTCACTGTGTTTTCTTGTGCTTTTCGTTGTCTTATTTCAGGATTTCTTTCACGGAATTGTCTATCTGACCTTTTTGGTCAACGTAAATGACTTGAAATTCAACTCCGTGCTCTCATTTGAATGGGACAATTTCTCAATGTTGTTCTAGTTTTCGAGTCATTTTTTGCCATTTTTGCCAATTTTGCCATGTGTCAGGTAAAATTCAATCATGTACGAGTAGAAAACGTTCGTTGTTTCAAGACTCCGAAACAATCTTCTTACAAGAAAACGAGGGGATGCGTGACATCCTGAAACTATTTTCTTCTTGGTCCTAGACATGAGTGCAGAATAGGGTATTGTAATTTGGAGGAAATTTTACAGTGCAGGTACTAATTATATCAATGGTATGGAAAATTTATTAAGGTAATCATTAACAGTGGCACAGAAAGGTCCAGTAGCTTCAGGAGCAGGTATCTATGCACCCCCCCACCATACAGGGCGAGTTGAATAGTTTTACGTGTTTTTGGATTTTTCATTTAAAATGTATGTATTTCTCTATCATTTCTCTTATTTGATTTATGAACCCAAAAATGTGTGTATTTGTCTGGGGCGAGAGACACGCCTATTGCCGTAGTTCAATGCCCCAGTTACCACGCTTCAGGCTAGAATGAATTTTGTTTACAATTTGTCACTCCTATCCCCTCTTGTTCTCTAGGAGTGTCTTACACCAGTGTACTCATTTCCCCATTGTAATTCCCCAGTAGTAATGTATACCAAGTTTTGTTTAAATGCCATTTTTCCCGCGCTGGAGAGTAAAGCTGGAACACGGACACACATGTAGACTACACATATCTTCTTTTCTTCTTCTTCTTCTTTTTTTTTGCATTTTAATATTTTCATCAAATGGTTTATTTATGAGGCGATGTTTACACCGACGGTGAGATAAATAATAGTATTACATGTAATAAGAATTATTATATTTATCACAGGTTGATTACAATATCCCAAACATGTGGATTTTTGCACACATTTTTGAGAAATGAAAAAAGTTTTTTATGAAAAACTGTAGGTCGCTTGCTAATTGATTTCGAAGAAAAAAATGTTTGCCAAAATTTGTACGATAAGAAGTGTTATTCTCTCTAAAATTGATTGGAATAATTTTTCTACAGGTCTTAAGGTTAAAGGGCTGTAGGGAAAAATCTAAACAAGCCAGAAAAATACCGATTTTTCGGGCTCCCGGAGTTAGCAAAGGGTCTGGAAGGTCGAATATGTGGGGATTTATCTCGTGCCAGGGTACGTACAACACATCCAAAGGAAAAGTTTTTATGACCTTTTCCGGGTAAAATGTACTTACCGACTGTTCTATAACCGTAAAAATTAATTAGGATAAAATTGGAGGATCTATTGAGAAAATCTTGTTTACGTATATTTGGAAAATTGTCACACATTGACTCAAAATTACGGTAAAAATACTAATATTAAAAAAAATTGTACATGACATGATTTGAAGCAATTTACATAAGAAATTTCTAGCTCCATTAGTGAAGGTGTGAGATAGGTTAAAAAAACTATTCAAGGGATGCGTGTCACATCCATCCATCCATCTATTCAGACATCTTTCTGAAACTTTTTTTTTTCGATTCAGGTAATCTCACAACAAATATTTCTTTCGAAAGCTCAACCTTGAATATTTGGATCGAATTAGTACTTTTCCTCTTCAAATGGCTGAGAAAAATGAAAAGCATTTCATCTCAGAAATCTCCACCATGTGTTTTAGGCTGAATTCAGTACATTTGCCTACATATCACGTTTAACCGAATAAAATAAAATATATAACGTCGTTGATTCCAATAGGAGAGCTGGAAACAATACTTTTCGATATTTTTAATATTATCGTTGGGGAACAAAATCCCTCACAACAATGAGTAAAGATTTTATAAGGTTTTTCCTCCTTCCAGAAGCAGCCTTCATTCCTTTCCAAGTAGTGAAACCTACTCTACTTGAAGCTGTTTCGGTAGCGCTTACAAATTAGCTTTCCCTGAGAGGGAAATTATCTTAACTCGTCTAACAACGTTCTCAAATCACAGGTGCTCTGAATCATCGTATACGCCTGACCAAGTGACGCTTCCCACGGTGAAGATGGCGCGTATTTGGGCGAAGTTGGCGCTGCTGTTGGCGTTGGTTGGAGTTGCTCTTGCGGTGCCTCTAGCACGAGGCGTGACAATCAAGAGCGATGTGTTGTATTTCCCTGATCAGGTTGGTATTATTAGCTGATAATTATAGTTCATTATATAGTTTACAGAACAGGAAACTTGTAGAAATTTATAAATGCCATTAAGTATGTTGTTAATAGAAAATGCTATTGTCTTAATTACGCTATTCATGCAACTTCGATGTTTCGTGGAGGCATTAAGGGAATTCTACATTAGAAGTTTTCTGAAAACGTCTTTAACTTCTCCAAATAAAATTGTATTTATTTTATTGATTGCTTTTTGTAAGAGTGTCAAATCTCTTTCTTACTGTAATCTCATAATAATATGAAAAACATGGCGTTTCTTCATTAAATTTGTTCCTAAATATTATTTTTCAAATATCGATTTTAAGAATAATTATGAATATTTTCTGTTGTATTTTATATCAAGTACAAATAGAACAATGACGAAATTAAAAACAAAGAAATAAGATAAGCATTTTAATGTACTAATATGAAGTAGCAGGAACGAAGGTTTTTTGTAGCCTACGCATTAAGGTGATTTATCTTAGGTTTATTGATCACTTTTCATGCTATTTTCATGAATGGTGATGTAGAGGCTGCGACGATATTAGAAAATACAGCAAAACAACTGTTAACAGGAATCTATGCTTCTGAGGCCCAAACGGTAAAAGAGTTATTTATTGATAATGTTATAAAGAACACCTGGTGTGCTTCTTGGCATGAAGTGATGCAATACATGTACTATTTTATAGGGATATTTTTAGGTATACGGATGTGAATTACGTAATGAAAGCCATTTCTTCATAGAACTGGTTAACTAACATTAGCATAAAAAATTCAAATGCACACGTATCTCTCGGAAATAGAAGCGGATCTTGAGATAATAACAAACAGTAGTTCCTGTTGGAGAATCCGGATGAGTCGTGCGGCAAAGTGGATTTTCTACATGGTCCGACTTATCAAATATTTTCCGACCAATTCCGACTGCCCGATGATTCACCAAGTCTCGTCGAATGACCGAATTCTGTTGTCCCAATGTTCCCCGACGTCCAGCCTCCGCTCTTTCTACGTTATTTACGCATTTGGTCACGCGAATAAAATAATTAGACTAGTGGAGGTTAGTGACCTCTATCATTCAAGAGAACGTACATTATAAACAGTTTTATAATGAAAATATCTTAAAGGAGATTCAATATGTTCCGGCGAACTGGAGAACGAGTAAACTAATTTTTTATGAAACCACAATTAGCTTGTTCACGCAACCGTGACAAGTGCCGGCATTTACTACCTTTAGCAGGTGTTTATTCAATGCTCTCGTGAATTCGTGAAAGAATGTTTCATCGTGACGAAATTTGAGAGATACAAAGCGATCAGAACGTCACAGAAAATTTGGCAACTAATCCACAACATTGTCAAGAGTGTTCATAAATTACAAACAAAAGGATTTCAATGCCATTTCTTATTTACCAAATAACTTCTAAAACTTCGAATGAAAATTTGTAAGAAAATTCTGAAATTCCCAGAATGTTAACATTTTTGAACGCTAGTTCAAAGTTACATACTAAGCTCTCCATTAGTTTCATTCACAGAAAATACACAATGGTAACTTTTTGTAGTGGTTGATGTTAAATAAGATTACTTTGCATACATATCAAAATTCGTAGTTTTTTCTACAACAGTTCTTAGAAATATTCTCAGCGGTTCGACTCCCTTCGAGTGCAACGTTCTGGGCATTAATAGAAGAAGAGATATTGCCGCGAGGAGGGGACTTATCTGAGAATTGCCAAAGCACGAGCTGTATTTAATAGAACTATTCCACGAATGAAATTACATCTAACAGAGTTTCAAAATGTGCCAAATATTAATATTATAATAATCTACTTTCTTCAATTACCTTTCATGTTTTGTTAATTCTACCATGACCATCTGCTAATGTAGCAGATGGGCAACGTTAAACTGTGCGATCGATACGTAAACAAAATCGAGATAAACAAATGAATATACAGACGATGACATGAAGCAAATACTATAGTATTTGCATGAAGTTTATGTTTATTTTGCTTTAAAGTAACAAACTTTTGATTAACTAACATTGGCATTTAAAGTAACAAGCCTATTCTTTCAGTTGAAAATAATGTATTAAACACGCACTTTTTAAAATTAAATGTATAAGGAACTTCTTTATTTTTATTCAGAATCGTGTTGGATTTTGAAATAGGTGTGTTTAACGAGGAATATGTTTGTCTTAATTTATGATTTCCGAATGGTGTTGCTCATTGATTTTCAGGTAGGGGTTCATTGATAATGTTGTAGCATCACCTCTTGTATTATTTCAGTAGTAGACTATCTTTTGCGGCTCTCAGATGAAACCAATGAGATCTCTAAAGAAAGTAATTTTACAAAAACATGGAGAATTGTATTTCGAATTTAAAACAATGAAGGATTTATTAAAAAACGCGTATAAATATTCATGTCAAATATACCTTATATTCTCCGTGTTTTCTAGAGCTTCACGAGTTATTTCATTGTTTTTGTCGTCAAAGGTGTCATCGAATCTCGCCATGTTATTACTATTGAAAATAACTAGAAGCGATGTTAAATTCAAAAAGTTTGTATTATTCATACCTGGTTTATTGCACATATCGGTGAATACATACCGACTCCTAAGATACGTGAGTCGGAGCTTATGATTGCCCTGTAGTTAGCAGAAGTAAGAAACATCGGATAGAAAAAGTGATAAAGTTTATGCGACACACCGCCCTGATTGGGGCATATGTATAATTAAACACTATTGGTTTTAATTTCATGAGTGGAATAGTGATACTAAACTACAGTGTCATTGTACTAATAAATAGTTTAACATAATTCCAAACATTTACGTTAACACAACTAACATTGTAAATGCAATGAACGAGCTCATGTAAACGTCAATTAGAAGTATATAACACAATTGGGATTTGATTTTGAGAAAGTTTTGAAACTTTTGTTGAGGCTTCTTGCAAAGTACCTTCAAAAATCAAAATATTCGTCAAACTCCCAAAGCCTGGATTTTGTTCAGATCGATCAGGGAATATCAATTTTAGAAAAACATTGCTGACTGGTTTAGGAGCTAGCGTTCACCACAGACGGGAAGACGGACGTCGGATGGACGGTCGGACGGACGGACAGATGGACGGAAAGATGGACGGACGGATGGACGGATAGATAGACGTTTTGCCGTCAATCAGTTTTTCGGTATCAAGGACTCGCAAAACGGATTCTGCTTACACCACGTGCTGGAGGAAGTTATTTACTATAATTAGAAACAATATTTTTTTTTCGTTTCCTGGGCCCGAAAATAGGAGTCTTGTGTCAAAATTCACCGTTTTCCAGTGCACAATACTTACTCTTCTTACATTCGAAAGGGCCAGGAAGTAAAAATAATTATAAAATGATAATTTTATCTAATAAGCGAGCCCGATGTTTTCCGAAGACTAATGGCGAATACAATTCAGTCACTTCAAGAATAAGATGCCATCAGTCCTTCCATTTCTCTTATTAAAATTGCAACTAACAGAGGAAAATCCTACCTACCTACCTACCTATCTATCTATCTATCTACCGCATCTACCCCGAGTTCAACGTGTTGCTTCCACAGGTAGCTGATTAGCTACATTGAATTCAACGGATTTTTGTCACTGTTTATGAAATTAGAAAGCAAATTCAGCACGTGTCTGGAGGAGAATTCATGCGGCCGGCTACTCTGATCGGTAGTCTTTCGTGGTTTCTCCCATCATACCCGACGCATTCTAGAGAGTACCCAAACAAATGGTGACCGCGTGTGATCTTTCCTAATTCTCTCTCCTACATAAACACACACACATACACACTATTGCACACATGCACCTCTTAACTACACATATGAGTGATCAGTCGGGAGCTTACAGCTTTTCGCGGCTGGTAGCACCCCGCTGGGGAAGGATACTTGAGAAGGAAATCTCGCAAGCCGACATGTGGTTCTGCGCTGGATTTCACGTTTCAGCGGGGAGAGAACATCACCACCTTCCGGAATACAACATGCACTACACCTACGGACTAATGACTAAAGCGCCCAGAAATCTATAAATGAATCTTCCTACACCTACGGAACTAATGACCAAAGCAGTTGTCACGTCCGGAAACACTAATCCAGTAGTGTCAAAGTCTTCTACTGGTGACAGTGGCTCGCTTCCGTAGCATGCCACGAGTTTCTCTGCGATACTAGCGTCGGGGAGGGAAACTATAGTAGTAACCCCGTCGTTTTACAATAGTGATGTCGTTATCTCTGGTGGCAGGGTGCTGAACTGCGTGGAGGGGCGATTTCGTCCTCGCACTCGTGCCACGGACTCCCGCTCGTGGTGGCATCGACCTTGACAACACTGTACTAATCTGTGAATGAATCTTTGCTTAGGTGGACTACATCCGCGCGTCGCACGGCAAGTGCGCGGGCGCGGAGGAGCTGTACTGGCCGGGCGACGGGCGCTGCTACGCGGAGGGCGAGCAGGGGCCGTGCGGCTTCGAGTTCCGCCTGGTGTGGGACGAGCGCCAGCTGCGGCCGCGCTGCGAGCGTGACAACAGCCTCTTGGGCAGACGCTGACGCTCCTCGCCCCGCGCCCCTCGCCCCGCGCCCCACGCCGCTGCGCGCCGCGCCCTGCACGGAGGACGCACGTCCAGTGAATATTCGTCGAGTTTGGATGTTCTTGGGAACGTTGGTTGAGAATGTTGACCGAAGTAGGCCGATGAACATAGTGCAGTGGGGACCCGATGTATAAAACCTGATCGGGAAAATGGAGTTCTAAGATACGTGTACTTGAATTCGTGTTTTTTTTGCTGAGGTTTGGGTTGTCGAATGCCGCCTCCGTAAGGTACCTGAATGTGAATAGATGAAATTTTACTTATCAAACATTCGAATCATAGACGTGCGTGGAGTAAAAAAATGAGGAAATGCTACTGCATTTCTGGAACCCATTTTCCACTAAACTTTTTTATTTATATTGCATATCCCATATTACTAGTAAAAATATATTGTAATACGAGAAAGAAGTTATATCTACTATGAAAAAATAATAAATACACTTCATTTTATGTACAAGCAATTACAGAGTTTTCAGAAGGCTTGGAGTACCTCTTTTCCTAACGCCATATAACAAACCCTAAATTGTCAGGATAAAAGTGGAAAATGAAGCAATTAACATATTTAAGGGTAGAGTCTGTGGAAGACTTAAAATTTTCGCCGGGGCACAGCATCCCTGCGCCCCCTCTGCGCACGCCTATGATAGAATAATCGATGTTCGAGTCGTCAGTGTTATGCTGTAAATTCAAATACTTCATACGTCAACCAAAAAGATTATTTTCGTTCAAAGAAGTTGTTTTTTATCTTTTGACGCCTTGAGTCTGTTTCCAGTGTTGATGTTTTTCGTCTGACTTTCTTGTCTTTCTGATAGAAATGTTATAAAAATGTAGAACACCATTTATTATCGACTTTTGTTATCAATTTCAACTCATAGTCTTTCAAAGAAGCCCTCAGTTTGAACCAGTACTAACATATGAAATATTTTGTGAAATTTACCGATTTCACGCCCAATTTAATAGATCACTTTTTAAATTACAGTTATCAAAATTTCATAATAAAATGAAAATTCTGAAAAAGAAAATTGTAACAAATTTCAGTTGTCACAATTACGTGACCGAAGTGAAATCTATTAAAACCTCTTCATAATAGAAAAAACTGCGTCTATGTAATGTTCAATTCTGAAATATATTGTGAATAGAATATAAATAAAAATACGAAGAATTAAATAATCTTACTGGTAAAGTGGTAGTAGTTAATTCTGGGCGATCGGTTCATTTTACTCAATCAAATCTAGCAGTGTGAAATACCGTGTGTAAAGCAAGCTAGTTCCCATTCAACCTTCGTAATATTTGCTTGAGCACTTGCTTTAAGTGTAATGTCCTACAAATTCCGTTTCGTGTCACCGTCGGGCGACGTGGGACGACGGAGCAGTGGACCGCGACGGACTCTGCCACACAGTGTGTCCCAAATGCGTCTCCCAATACGAACACTTCTGCGGTGTTGGCTGATTGCTAGCGGAGAAGAGTTCACGACTTCAAAACTTTCTTAACAACTAACATTAATCAAGTTATTTCCCTCAAACATTTTATGTAATAATTTACATGCGTCTAAAAAGGCAACGGATTCGTACAGAAACCTTCGGACGTGCAATAAAAATATGATGAAGTTGCAGACGAAGGAATATAATTCCGTAATTTAACTTTTAGAATAGAAATGTACTGTTAAGTCTCCTATTATAACACCTATATTTGAATATGAAAGTCATTATTTCGATATAGAGCTAATAACGGAAGTAGTTCAAGTTTGTAAAACGAGGAGGTAGCCGAGGTTTATAACGGAACAAGTCCGTTATTCGTAATGTCGTCTGTGTCATTCAATACCTTTCATAATTCCACTTTCTTATAAGAAAACGTCCTCATAAATATTATTCATTCCTCTCAAGAAATATCACGAAATTCATTTCATTAAGTGTTCCAAACAATTTCAACTGTTCGTAACTTGGAATACGTAGATTCATTTGATATCAGTTCCGTAAAAACATTGTACTGTATTAAACACGCACTGGTATTAAATTTATATTAGTTAAAATGTACTATATGGCCGCATGGTAGAATATTTGATGTAATTCCAGTATTAGAAAAAAATGATTTTAATATCACCCACTTCAAAATTGTAATTGTCTTTTAATGTTCCCAACTCTATCATCATTCACGATGTTATTTCTTCACTTCGCTTCGCCTATCTGAAGTTCATTCACTTTTGAGTGCCATTGGCACACAGTAAGTGATATCAACTAATCGCTTTTACCCACCAAGTGAACAGCAAACTGGAAACTACATGACCTATCTGGTTGTTCTAAAATTCAAAATAATTCAAACAAATAATTTAATGATTCATGAATTATTAAGTGAGTTACAAACACTTTGACAAATATTAAAAAATAATTTATTCATAAAAACAACTAAAAATTTCAATAATTGATTTTAAATATCTCTTCTTTTTTTCTAGTTTATGTGACATTACTTCAGAAAAAAATATTACAGGCATTTTTACTTGGATATTAGGAGGTCATCAATGTCAAGAATTAAAAATAATATTCCAGTGCATCATGATATTCGACATCTTAACTCTCTCAATTCAGCTTCTAACAAGAAAATCTTCTACGGAAGAATCAGTTTGTCTCATCGACATACTAAAATTATAACAGTAGTCAGCATATTGAATATTATTAAATTATATTTTTAATTCACTTAATGAAATTATGTGATTCAACTTAATTTATTAACTTAATATTCAATTTTAGAAATAATTATCGTACCTTTTAAAAGTTTTCAGCTGTGGTTGATGAACAGTAATTTAGGATTAAGAGCGCTTATTCCATTTATTTATTTATTATATAAAATGTATTGTTCATTTATTGTTGTAATTAAAGTGCTCTTTTAATATTTGTGAATTATTCTTTTCATTTAATTCCTCTTTTTCGTCCTTCACAAACACAAACTATTAAAATATTAAACTTTTATCTACGTGAAATATGACCTCTCCTACTTTATTAATATTTTCAGTCATTTCCATAATTCTTTTGGCGCAAATAAAAGCATCCCTTGTTAAATAAAGGGAAATTTTGTCAGCGGAACAGGAGTTGTGTGCGCCATCTATGAATTGAGATGGAAAATACGGCGGGAGTTTGTAACAAGAAGTGGCGGCTTTGCACGACAGAGCGAGTTCAAGTCGTTCGACGCGCGGGATATTCAAATAATTTAAAAATATGATAATGAAATCATTGTTTATTGCTGAATTGTTACTTGTTTGATTGCTTGTTACTGAATTTCTGTTGTTTATTGATGAATGGTTACCGAGAAAAACAAGTCGCCATGAATGCTTCATGTTCTCGTGGGTGTTGTTTGGGAACCATAAAAAATAATTTTGTACATCCAAAATACGGTCATTAGAATTAAAAAGATGTGTAAGGAAATTGTAGTAGTAGAAAATCTCTTCGCCTTTTGGGATTTGGGTGTGGAATTTCTAAGCATCTTTTACACGATTCGAAACACAGAGAATGATGATTGCCTATTCTCTTTAAACGATTCAAAACTCGCACACAAAACCTTACACATCTATGAAGAATATTTGCAATGATATTATAGTAATTTTCTATTTTCTATTGCACATATTTTAGGTTTTACCATGGAGGTCTTTATATAATAGTCTATCAAAAATTGTTCAACTTTGTTATTAGCTTCTTACAAGATACAATTTTTGCTTTCAAAGGAAACATAATTGACCTTAGCACTTTGATTACAATCATTCCTTTCTGATAGATATTCTCTTTAAATAGCAATCGCATTCGTTACATCTAAATATCTCCACTCTGTAAAAAATATTGCTTAGGACTATTCTGGGACAAAAACGTAAAATATCCGTGTTTTCACTTTACAACAAGCCAAGTATATAATGAGAAAACGTTTTGTATACTTTCGTGGGTACTTTGTAAATTATGTTAAATTATGGGAGATAGCGATGCGTGACCTAATCAAAGGGGTAGTCATACAGGAGCATCAGAACCGAACCATCAATTCCCATTGCAAATTATTTGCAATGGGAATTTACACCCACATATATTTATTCCATAGTGAAGACCTTGAACACAATAGACATCCATAGGAATTACTCCAAACAGGCAATATTTTTATATAATTTTTTTAATGAAATTTAACTAATATGTAGGCACTGTAGGTAACTCTAAAATGTAGGCACTAAATGCTCAAATTGTGGCAAAAAAGAAACAGAAGGATATTTTTTCTTTTTATGCAGCCTTTAATGCAAGAATGATAAATGATTAGACATGAGTCATTTCACGTCGAATTGCACTCACAAAACATCACTATTTTTTAGCGACTTGAAATTTTTTAAAGGCTTAGTCTAAAAATATATGTCTTTTTTATTTTTCTCTAATCTCACTCCTTTCAGAAATATAGTCAATTAGTTTTTCGGAACAATCCAACGCGCAATGCTATTGAAACAATTTTCACGCATCTACTTTTTGCTTTAGATAAATAAAATTGTATATAAATTAAGCATAGAAAAATGCAATTTAATGCAATATAAATATCTTTTTGTAAACATATTATTTAAGTAGCATTTAAAATAGTTTTTAATTTTTAACATTAGGAACAAATTTTTAAAATACAAATTTAATTTTTATTTTAATTTTTAAAATACAAATTTTTACATTACGACGACACTTAAATTAATTTAAAAAATTAATGTATTAATTTTGAATCTATCTACCGAATTTAAAAATGCTACACAAAGAGAAAACATTTAACGAATTAATTTGTGACCGGTATACGTAGGCCGCGTGCCTGCTCGCCCAGCCGACTGGCCGATTGCAGCACGGGGCGTCAATGACTCGACGACAACCAAACTTAAGGCCAGTGTGAGACTTATAATCGTTTTGATGAAATTTTTTGTTGGATAGTGTGAAGGACGTTTAACAGAATGGTGCAGGTCTCATGCCAGTTGAAAACCCTGAGTTTTCGAAAATTGAAAAAGTTCAAAAGTTTTTCGGCGCCTTATCTTCTATTTCTTAAAGATAGATATTGAAATAAGATCATGTACAATTTTTCAAAAATTGGAGTACTTTTCTCGTAATTTTGTGTGAACATACGGGCGAGAAAGTACGTGCTGTTTTAGCACCACTAGTTTCTGAATGCTTGGGACTCGACACAAATTAAATTCACATTTTTCAGCGTACACTCATAACACTCCTTAAACAAGATTACAACAGCATTAACATATTTTCGGGATGCAATCAGCACCTAGTATTACATAAAGAACTGAATGTTTCCACAAAGATGTCTTCAATATGAATGTTAAATGGCATTCTTCGCTTCCCAAAGTCCTATGGAAAGGATCCTTGCAACAGAATGGGAGTAACAAATAAAAGATTAACAATGAAAGATAGCTTGCCGCACTGTCAGGAAGCTATTAATTTACCCAGGAAGTTATTTGAGTGAGATGATCATAATGTGAAGAAAATTGGCGTTCTGACAGACGCGAGACAGTAAGCAAAACTGTAAGTAGACATTTCTATTGTATTTAATTTATCATAATCCTCTCGATGCCCATTTTTGAAACTTACCAGACTTATGTGCAGCATTTCAGAAAGTATGATGGCATTTTTTCGAATATTTAAATCGTTGCATTACGAAAGAAATATAAAAAATAAAAATAAAATAATTCAGTAAATGGATTTCAAAAAAATAATGGATTTGATACGCACATGAAATGAAAAAGTATCTTTTGTGCTTTAACGGTGCAAAATATTAAATTTCTGTCGCAATTACAACACGAGTTACCAACGATTAACTTTAGTGATGGGAGTATATTTTCGAAACATTTAAAAATTAATATCTTCTCTAAAAACATTTTTCGCATCAAACCATGAAAATCACGTGTTTCACATCATTACTTTGTACTCATCATAGAAAAAGGTTTTGGGACATCAAAGTCAAATTTTCCGTAAATTTGTGAGATTTGACGGGGAATGGCTCATATATGAACATAATTAAACAACACTCTCTAAAACTGCATATTTTCTTTGAGGAAAAAAATTAATAAGATCAGAAGGATATCCGGTCGGGTTGATTTAATCCGAAACGAAGTTCAAAAAAAGATATTAGAAATCATATTATATTACATTTTATTCAATGTAGAACTGATCACCGTTAAAACTCAGCAATGACTTTGAGTCACTGGAAAAATATTACCTTAGATTCTGTTAAATTAAATCTTTGTTAAATTAGTAAAGCATTCAATTCTACGGTTCAATAATTGATTTGGTATATTTGATAATTTAATTAGTCTGACAGTATGGTGTATTTATTATTTTTTGTTTTCAACATTACTTATTGGGATCACTTAATAAACTAAACCAGTTAAAATCTAAAGAAGAATACTTAAAACACTCACGGGCGATGAGGAATCACAGAGTTCTGAAACGCTTCCGACGAGAAATGCATGTGTACCCCAGCAGTAGTAGTGCTCTGATTTGCATATTATATCTGTGATTTATTTCTTTCGTAATCTGAATATAAAAAATTCATTTCACGATACGTGGCATTAAAGACACGGAAGGCATTTATCACATTTTCCTGTAAAAACAAAGACTTTTGAGGGAATTTAAGTAAATGTGTAAAGTAATAAAAATTACACTTATCACTTATTTTTCATTAATCGAAACATGTGAGTCTATAATTTAAATAGTGCTACAAAATAAAAATTGAACGTGCATATACACCCTCTTTTATACTCACTAGTAATAATACGATCATCAATCTACCTTTTCGAAACAGATTCCAGCAATTTTACTTTTCAATTGTAAATAACTCACATATACGAGTTTTAATAGTATATTGCCCCAACAGTTCATTCTATCGCAAAACTATTTTTTAATCTAATTAATTTTTAAAATTCATTAAATTCATCTTATTGGTCCTAAAAAACATTGAAAAATTCAGAAGATGACTAATAACTGTGAAATAATTTAGGTGAAATATGTCGAAATTAATAAAGATTCATTCTCCCAAAGACATCTTTCTATGAAAGTCAAACACACACTCAGTCGTTCTGTAATGTAAACTCAAATTTGTATAATTTTGAAAATTGAAAAGGTTACATCAAATTATTGTTTATACTTTCATGTTGTTCTGTGCATTTAGCTCTATTTATTCAATAAATTTAAAGAAAAAGTTTGGAGCCGTTTTCAGAAAATATTGTTTTTAAAATTGCATAAATTGCTTAAATTATTGTTTTTAAAATTGTTTGAAGATCTCAAATACGACAAAATATATTTTTAATATTGCAGATGTAGGAATACACCGAAAACAAATTAACTTATTAACTTATAACTCTGCAATTTTCCGTAATTTAAAGTATTCAACTAAAATCGGACGTATGTCATATTCGAAGGGTAATTTACTTTAGAAAAATTACAGAAAAAAATTGAAACAGTTTTTGGGAAAATTATGAAAATATCATGGGGCTTAATGTAAAGTAAGCTCCAAAAGTTTAAATATCCGTTTCAAACATAAGGAAGAACGAACCCGTCACATCCATCGGGAACATCCGTTTTGGTTAAAATCAAATCCTGCCTACGACTAGTGTTGTTCACAGACGGATGGCCGGAGTGACAAACGGGCAGACGGACAGACGTTTTGCCGTAAACCAACTTTTCAGTATGAAGCACACACAAAATGTAAACTTTTACTACACGAAGTGTTAAAGGAAGTAATTTACTACATGTATAAACACGAATTATCAATCTTTTCTGTATTAGGTTACAATTCGAATTTTTCTGTTAAAAAGTCGCCGTTTCCCGCTGCGGCATTACATAACTGCCTCTATGATACGTATGTAGTATGCGAGAAAGTTAAATCGTCGTTTAGGGATCTCATATATGGGAGGGAGAAAAGCAAGCTCAACTAGAATAAACCATAGGAAGAATCCATATGAAGGACGCTTCGCGGCTGCACCAAACTCTGGGGACTGTGACTTTACCAAGAGCCAGGGACAGGGAAGTAGCGGTTGGAAGGGTAAGGAGGGGGGGGGGGGAACGACGTGCGGCGCACGTCTCCACCCCGCCGCCTCTCACGTCCACGTTTTTCAGCTGCGGCGGCGGCGGTGGCGGCGGCGGCGCCGGGACCTGCAAAATTGTTCCCCCGGCCGAGCTAGGAAAACTAATAAAGTCAAATCAAACGCCGCATTTGAACCTAAATTGAATCAGGATCCAAGTTTCAGCCGAACCTCCCACTTCCAACTCCTCGTCTCGCTCTTTTCCGTTATTCCGGTCACACCCTCGCGGCCCTCGCCGCTCGCGCCCCGCTTTTCCACCAAGTTGTAAGCTTGAGATATCCACCCCATTTCGATCATTGATTGAAGTATTATTCCAGTCTACATGAAAGGGAGCGCTCTGCCGTGAAGGGAAGAACGAAACCACCCCCTTTACCGAATTATTCCGCCGGAGAAAGGAATGGAATTCGGATACAGAACTGGGCAGGTTATCGGTTCGAAAAATCGTGTTAGGAACTCGAAAATATCGTACATACCGAATATGATTTATTATTTGAAATTTCCAACGTATTTTTTTTAAAAAAAGCTCTTCACTCACGTCACCCGAGAGATTTATAAAAGCTTTTCCATGTGTATTAATCTGAGGACAATATGTATTGAATTAAATTGGATGCACCAGTCAGAGACCTACAATTTACAAATTTATGATATAAATCGTTGTGCCTATTTTAAGGCCTCAGGTAATACTTTTATCAAGTTTGGTTAGTTGTAGATCGTTAATATGATAATATTCTATCATTAAATGGAAATAACAGTGTGCAGTACACGTTGAATCATCTAAAGAAAAGCAAAACTGAATATTTTTGCATGTTAGTTCTTTCAATTAATAACTCGAGATCTTAATGTGATCTTTATGAATCATGTCATTGTTTACCAATCAGTTGTCACAACTTAGATAGAGAACTGTTTATCTCCGACAATTTATGAGATGCGACCAGGTAACTGCAACAGAGAAATTGAACAAACACACAAATAAATCTGCGGAACGAAACTGAAAGCTATTCAAGAGTTGACCAACCCACACCAGGTGACCCAACATTGCAGAGGTGACATTTAAAGTAGGGTCGAGTCAAAGGCTATCTATCGAAAAGAGACAGGAGGAACAAGTTTTGGCGTTAGTAATGATGGACAGGAAAACGAAGGAAACGTAGACGAAAATAGTGAGAAACTAGTGATGAAACAAAATGGCACATACAAGTATTTTTTCGAACTAATGAGCTTCCTATTCTCTTGACTTAGGGCCAGCTTTTCGGATTTGTCCCTTCCCTGCGCCAGCTGCTGTCAGCCTCCAAAAGACCTACCAGGGCTTCATGCGGTCATTATCACTCCTCTGGGGACATTCCGAAGGACGAATCACCTTCGTGTTCACCGAACTTGGCACATACATATTCGCCTACCGTAACCGTTGGCTGCATTTCAGTGCTTGTACCGTGCATGCACAGGTTAGAATCCACATATCTCAATATCATTGACACACTTCGTTACTACAGTAACAATGCAAACAAAGTTATTTTCAATATTAAAATATAACATTATCGCTCTCGTTACCGCACAATTCTGAAAGTAAACTAAATCTAGAAAGAATGTAAATTTTTACAGCACTTAAAATTAAACACAGGTTCAGTTTACTCCATGTAATAATTTTATCAAGAAAACACGAACATTTCTTCAGATTTTATAATTTTTTCGATGAACTAATAGTATAATGGAAATGCGACTTAAAATATCGTGTAATAGAATGGTGGTGCTACAGAATGACATGGTTTTCTGTACTACTTAGTTTCTGTATCTCATTAGTCGCGGATAGCTTTTTGCTTTTGCTCCAGCCTCGTCTCAGCTGCTACCTGCTGTTGGAGTCTGAAAACATTTTTTCACATTTTCTCAATGTTTTTGGTTGCCTAACAGCATAATAGAACGTGTGCTGCTATAACAGCGTGTACTTTTGTAAATGTTTGGTAAATCAGAGAGTTCAACGAAAATGAATCGTGCCTATTTTTTAAGTGCCCTTGTTCTATCTGCAGGAAAAAATTAAATAAAAAATGTGGAGCCGTTTTCGAAAAAAATACTATTTAACTAGTGGAGCTACATCAGCACGTATTTTCTCACGTTATTTGTAAGTGCTACATATCACACATGTGTATAATACGAACTACAGGATCATGAAAAAGTGCTTCCAAACAGAAAACATTTTTCCTCCGCACCTAGAGACAAACTCATGACTTTAGATTTAACAAGTCACGTACGTTATCTCTGCTTCATCAGCCTCACGTCCAAAAACAAACTTCCCGGTGCTTAAACAAAGTGATCATTTGCAATTGCTATTTTAAAAATTCAGAGATTTCCATTTCTATGATTTCGAGATCTAGTTTTAAAGAATTCACCTAGGAGTTTTCTGAAGTCTGTTGGATCTATTTATGTGGCGAATTTGTTCGGCGAAAAATACTGAGTTCTGGTAGTTTTACGTGTGTTCAGAGCTCAATGGTTCGACATGCTTTATTTAAAAAAATACATCACCGGCAATACACATGTGCCCTTGGTTTTGCTGCGCAACCTGGTAATGTGGTTGAAGGGAGAACTTACTTGCAATGGAGGCGAAAGCTTGTTGTGGTAGTCCTTGCTATTGATGTTGCTTTTTATTTGGTACTTGGTGGTGGGCCGAAGGTGGCTGTCGCTGGAAGGTGAGATGTTGGTCGGGTGATCCGGGGATCCCCTATTGAGGGCCCCCGTTGATGGTGTTTAGCACCCCTGAGATCGCCTCAGAGAGCGATAAATACCCACGTCCATCGCTGAGGTCTTGTGTGGTATCATAGATAATAGAGCACTGGGTACTGGCATTGGGCTGGACAAAGTTTCACACCACCCGTAATGCTTAAAGCTATTAAATCTATTGATATTTGCTCTGCGGAATATTCACTGGTAGCAATAAACAATAGTTGACAATAGTGGCACAAAACACAGCGCTGTACTTTTAACCCCAGCGGGCTTATCGCTACTGATAAGAGCAGAACTGAGCTCGGTGAGGTCTTTACTGTACTGCGGTCAAGCGCGGAGTGATATTGTTCTTTTGAAATGTTAATTTTTTACAATTTTCAATAGTACAGAATTTGTCGACATGTGACCAGCACAATATTTTTCATCTACATTTATTTTTAAAATGGCCTATATTTCACGCAAAACTGCGCAAAAAGTACAAAAAGTACTCACCTTTCCGAAAAATTAGCGCTAGCGTTCACAGAGACAGAGAGACAAACAGGGAGACAGATGTCAACGGATCTGTCGGAATCAATGACCTTCAAAACATGAGTTATACGGACAAAAATGTTCCATGCAATGTCATGTACTGTACACATGTGTTGGTCTACATGAGAAAGGAATTTACTACATACTAGCTGAATGTGGCGTCGCCGACACTTAAACTGTTTTAAAATTATATCCTTTTATAGAAAACGTATACTATTCTACTAAACGTCTACTACAACTACTACTGGGAAGAACCTTTAAATATACAGATATCTGGCGTTTTGATCCTAAGGTGTAGTACTTGAAAAATTATCCATAAAGACTTCTAAGTGTTTTTTTTATAATACATTTATTAATGAATGGATATACATAGGTCAGTATTATATATACTACATCATATGTATTTTTCCGACTTATATTTAACTTAAATGCTAATCTTAAAATTATATCTAACTACACATGAATAGGAAACTCACAGAGCACCTAAGGGATTAATTCAGATCTGAAAAAGTGCTGAGGAATGAATCTAATGGGTATCTATTTTTTATTCTGGTTGGGAGCTGGTAGGTGGTGGCTAAGTCGTAATGGGTTGCTTGGGTTACGGAGTTTATTTTGGAGAAGAAATTGTTTGATAGAAGCGCAATATGGTGAACTATAAGGGGTAGATTCAATTCTTTGTGCAGTTGAGAGTTTGAGATAAACCAGGGTGCATGAGTGGCAAGTCTGAGGAAGTGGTTTTGGATGACCTGTAGTTTTTTGATGTTGGTTTTAGAGGCATTGATCCAGATGGGGCATGCATAAAGCATTAGAGGTCGGATTATTGATTTATAGAGGGTGATGGCGTTGTTTAATGATAGCTTGCTATTGCGATTTAAAAGTGGCTTCAGTTGAATTAGTTTAGTTTTGGCTTGCTGTGCTTTTACTGTTATATGATTTTTCCAATTAAGTCTGGTGTCAAGATTCAGCCCTAGGTATTTGACTGATTGATTGTGTGGAGTCCACGGAATTGGGTGATTGTTTATTTGGAGTGGAGTTGGTGTTGAAAATGTTCTTAATGAGAATATTTTGGCGGATGATTTTGTAGGATTGAGTTTGATTTTCCACTTGACTGACCAGTCATCAATTTTATTTAGATGTTTTTGAATTTCTTTGCAGATTAAATTATTTGAACAGTTGGACATGAAAATGGCGGTGTCGTCGGCGAATTGGGCGATGTGGGTATGTGATGTTATGGGAATGTCGGCCGTGTATATATTGAAAAGAGGGGGGGACAGTGGTGAACCTTGAGGCAATCCAGCTGTAATTCCGCGGGGGTTGGATGTGTGTTTGTCAACTGTGACTGAAAATGTTCTATCTTGGAGGAAGCTATTAATGATATTGATTAAATAGTTGGGAGTACCTATTTCTTTAAGTTTGAATGTTAAGCCGGGATGCCATACTTTGTCAAAGGCTTTCAAAATGTCTAAAAAGATAACTATTGTATGAAGTTTTTTTTGAAATGCAGTGTGTATGTGCTCCGTGATCCTTAATAGTTGATGAGATGTTGAAATTTTATTAGTGAAGCCAAACTGGTGTATTGGAATGGTTTGAGTTTTGTTCAGATGGGAATTTAGTCTTTTGAGAATTAATTTTTCTAAGATTTTTGACATAGTGGGAAGGAGGCTTATGGGTCTGTAGTTATCAGTGCTGGAGAGATCCTTAAATGGCTTGGGGATGGGTATTACATTTGAATTTTTCCAAATAAGGGGAAAATAGCCTGTTCTAATTATTGAATTGTAAATATTCGTAATATATGCAACTGTAGAATTTGGTAAGTTTTTTAAAATTGTGTTACTTATTTTGTCGTGTCCTGGGGCTTTTTTTAATGGCAAATTCTTAATTAGGTTGATGACTTCATTTGGGGAAATGTAGTTGATTTTGTGTGGTACATTATAGTTGGGTGCTGCTGCTAATTCGAGAATGTTTGAATGCAAGGGGTGGGGTGGGGTGGTATTCAGAGTGAATGATTTGGCGAAGTGATCGGCTAATGCTTCAGCCTTCTCATAAGAAGCGAATTTCTTGCCCGTTGGAGTTGTTAGTGGGGGTATTATTACTTTCTTTTTTAAGATATTTTTCGTGAATTGCCACAACGTGTTGTTATTCGTGCTTAGAGATTGGATTAAATCATTGTAAGTTGTTTGTTTATGTTCCCTTAATGATTTTTTTACTATGTTGGTCAGTAAATTTAGCTCTTTCTTAAGTTGTGGGTTTCTTGTGATGCACCAAAGTCTTCTTGTTTTGTTTCTAGTGTTAATTATTGTATGTTTTTGGAAGTTTTTTATTGAGATGCTTGATGGTGTGGGAATGAGTATTATTATTAAGTGTGTTGATTGTATCAACTATTATATTGTTCAAGAGGGCTATAGCTTGTTCTATTTCTACGGGAGTTTTTAATATTTTAAATTGGGGTGTTTGTTTTTGAATTATACTTTTAAATTTTTTCCAATGGATATTTTGTGTGTTGAGTGAGAGAGTTGGTGTGTGGGGGGGAGTGATTTGCTGAGTTGAGATGATGGTTGGCAGATGGTCTGAGTCTAGTTCAAAAAAGGGAGCTGAGTGAAAAATGGTTTGCATGTTGGAAATTGCGATGTCTAATATATCTGGGTGTTTGTTATGATCTATGGGATAGTGAGTGGGTTCTGCTGGTATAATAAGCTGAAGTTTGAGGTCTGTAATTATTTTACTGAGTTGGTTGCCTGCAGTATTGGCATTCCTGCATCCCCAATGGACATTTTTGGCATTTAGATCTCCAATCAGCAGAGTGGGAGAATTCATCTGGAACAGCAAAGAAATATTAGTATCGGGAATTTTTGTTTTCGGAGGTTTGTAAGCAGCTATTAATGTTAGTAATCTGTTATTTAAAGGGAATTTAATTGCAATAGTTTCAAGACCTGGGGTATGTGGAAGATTGGTTTCGATATATGGTATAGCTTTTTCTATTAGAATTAATACCCCACCTCCGTTTGCATTTAATCTGTCAGTTCTGACTACATTATAGCCTCCTATATTAAATGAGTTGTCTGGGTGTAGATGTGTTTCAGTTATGCATGCTATATTGATTTGTTTATCCTTTAAAAATTAGGTTAGTTCTAATTTTTTATTGTTGATGCCGTTGGCATTCCAGTTGAGTAGATTTATATTATCTTTATGGTAATGTTGCATTATTGTAGTTAAAATAAGCTGAGAGAGATGCCTGTAAATTGCTGACTATTGTTGGGATGATATTATTAATGATATTAACTAAGAAGTATGTAATTGAGTTAATAATGGAATGTATGAAAGAGTTATTATTGGAATTATTCATGAAAGGAGGTGGTGTGGAACGGTGATTGTTGGGTTGGTTGTTTTGATTTGTATTTTGGGGAGGGTTTGGAGCAAAAGTGAAGTTTGGAATATTGTTGACATTGGGGAGATTAGGAAAGTTTTGTGAGGTGAGCCTTGGGGGAGGATTGTTTCTTGATTTCGTTTTATTATTGCCTGAATTTGGGTTATTTGAGGGGGAGTCTATTAGTTTTTTATAATATGGGCTTTCTATAGATCTTAGGTCAGCTCTGTGCGATCCATTGCAATGTCTACAGGTCGGAGGTAGGTCTTTCTGGGGGCAATTAACATAGTAGTGATCCTTTGAACAGAAAATACACGCGATTGAATTGTTACAATTATTCTTCGTGTGTCCAAAGTCCAGGCAACGCATACACTGTACTGGTCCTTTTGGTCTTCTTCTTCTCTCTGGTTTGACACTAATGTTACAGATCTGATTAATTTGTAGCACTTGTTCAATACTTTGACTACCATTAAATTCTGCGGCAATTACTGGGATGGGCACGTTGTTTTTATAAAGTCTAGTTACACTTATGATGGACGGGTAATTGTGTTGTAGGTCTTCGATTATTTCCTGTACTGTGATTGTCGGGTGAATATTTTTGAAGACGACAGAAAATTTTTTATTGGCCGGATCTTTGTAAGTGTGGAACTGTCTCTTGGTTTCAATGAGATATTTGATAGCTTTTCTAAAGTCTACTATTAATTTGAACATGAGTTTGATTCTGTTGCCATTATAATCTGTTGTAAATTGGTTTGTGAGTTTGTTTTTGATCTCTTTGTTGAATTCCGAGATATTATAGATATTATTAACAAAGATGGGAGGAATTCTTAGATTTTCGTCTTCTTGAGGCGAAGTGACATAGGCAAACTCAAATCTTTTGTCTTGGTCTGATAGGTTCCCTAGCGGAGAAAATCTGTTTCCAACTGGTATATTATATTGCGTTGATTCTGTAGTGGACGGTTTCTTATTTGGAGGGAGGTCTATTTCGCCTGAGTTATGACATCTTTTAGCACTGTTAATATTTAGTAACGACTCACTGTTATTGTCGGAGATGTCTCCTTGGCCGCTAACTGCGTCATTTGCTGAGCTGCGATTACCAACCTGGAGGTTTCCGGCCCCGATGAGGTGTTGCGAGCTGCAATCGGTACCTTGAACATTTACGAACTGCCCATTCTGCGTATTTAAGGCAAACTGTAGATTTTCGCAGTTAGAGTGGGCACCGAACACTTGCTGTTGTTGCTGTGGTTGAATCTCAGGGCTGCTGGCACTGTCCATGGCACTCTCGCTGCCGTAGAGAGTTTCCATGGCTCCTGCAATGCTGTGACCTAGGTCACAGCTGGCTGAATGGGGCTCACCGTTAATTGTAACTGATAAGCTACTGCTGGTTTATGGCGCACTGTATAATCGCTGTTTGTACTTCACTTCACTACACGAGTATTTCACTGTTACACGCTTATGAAGTTCACTAAGTAAATGCACTGACTAGGCCGGAGCGAGCGATGTTGTCGCCACGGCGGTTCGGCGCTGAATGCGCTTCTAAGTGTATTCACGCGTTTAGTAAATTAATTGTCCAATATATGTCTTTGCCTCTTCTGTGATATCTCAACCTTGGAGTATATCGCTTGTTCTAGATGCAAATAAAGTTTTCTTCCATACAACATTTTTAATCTTATGTCCTTTGCAATTTTCTGTTAACACTTTCAAGAGAACAGAGTTTCATTGACTAGAAACATTTACTATTAATAAATGTCTCGTGTTTGTTGTGTGAACGTGTTTAAATGAACAAATTTATTCCGAATTAAAGTTTATTGGTGTTACTTTGCGTGACGAAATTCAAATAGAGGAAGAGAGAAAGAAATGAGGAGAGAGGGAAAATATAGCTTATATTTGTTAATAATTTCCTACTTTATTTCAGTATATCGCTTTAAGGTGTACTCTGTACAGAGCTAATTTAGCTTGCTCGCACATTACCAGCATATTCAAGCACATCACGAGGAGATCCCGACTTTTTTATGTCCGCGGTTGATGTAGAACATGCTTCAGTCGGTCAACGCACATCACTGCCCATAACTAGGGTAGCCATTATTGAACATTTACGTTTGAATTGAACCTCAAAATATACACATTCACCTCGGGGATTCTGAAACTACATTTTCGCCAAGTGGTTAAAGATCACTAGCAAGAGGAGACATTGCAAGTGCAATTAGTGTCGCGATGTTTTTGCTTGTTGCGTGCCTAGGACGCAACCAGCGCGAGCATCAGCGCGAGCAATAGCACTGCGGGGCCGGGCCGCCCACGCCTGGTCGCGCAGGGGAGGGTCGTGGCGGGGGCGGCAGGGAAGCAAGGGCGTGATTGGGCTGGGTGATGGGGAGAGGGGATGCGCGAACGTTCCGTACGGAGGGGAGTGAGAGGGGACGGAGCGGGGTCCAGGTGGAGAGAAGTGGAGCTGGGCGAAGAGGGGAAAGGAGGGGAAGGTTGGGAGAATGGGACACCGTGGGACCTGGAGGGGAAGAGATAGGGTGGGATAGGGAGGGGAAAGTCTGGCAGGGAGAGGATGGGTTTGGGTTGGACAAGGGGGGAGAGCATGTGGGATGACGTGGGACGGGGCGCGGTGGAACGGAACCGAGAGGTGCGGAGCGGGGCGTGGCGGTTTGGGTTAGCGTGGCGCAGTGGGTCCTACGTGTGGGAGGGTTGGGGAGGGGGTGACTGGCAGAGGGAGGCGATCGCGCGATGCCAGAGTTCGCGGCCACGCCGCCGCGCCGGCCGGTGGCGCTGCGGTCAAGGGGGAAGGGGAACGCCCCGACGCGGCGTTTCGAGCACATGACGGTAGCCGTCGATCACCTTGAAGGGTGATGTACTCGCCAGCGGGTAACTTCCGAACGATCCGCCGCGCCAGAAATCAATCAAACGTCAGGTTATCCAGAAATCGGATTGCGTTAAAGTATCAAGTGTCATGTGCGTCAGCGTCAAATAAAAATTAACTACCGCAATGCTACAAGTAATGCTAATTGTCAAGATATTCGTTATATTGGAAACTGAATTTAAAACACTAGAGTATTTGGGTAATGTGAGATATGCTCAAACCAATGATGCAAATGTTTCTTATTGTGAATCTTAAATTATGAACTTGAATTAGCTTTTAAAAGGTTTAGCACATTTTTCGCCTAGATTTGTTGCAAGGATGTATTACTCCAAACGATTTCACGGGAACTCACATTGACAAACAATTATTACAAATATGCTCGAATTCTTTATTTTTCTTATGAAGTTCTTAAATCCGATGAAAACGTTTAGAAGTATTTTTCAAGAGATTTGTGTTCGGTAACTTCAGCAACATACGATTTTCATAATTTTCTGATTAAATAACTACATTTATACGAGACAATCTTCTTGATGAAATAATACGTATGGAATCGCGGTAGAATATCTTCACACCGAAATTTTTATTTTGCTTTTGAATGGGTTTAACTCACTAAATACTCTCAATGAGTAATTAGTTTTGAATGTATTATAGAAAGGGTATCCCCGGATAAGATGGTTAAATGTTCCCCTAAACCAAATGACATGAGTAGTTACACTATAAATCTAACATAAAAATATTTTTGAAAGGTTTCTTAGCCTCCATCCTTATTCTTTGAAAAGTCTGCAACACATACCTCTCCCCTCCACCCACATGCCACAACAGTCAAAAACGTTTTTTTGTAAGTTTTAAATTTTTTCGTCACCTTAATACTATTTTATCTGATTGAAAAATAATAAATAATTCATACTATCAGAAAAACATTTTTTTGTATTTTTAGTGCCAAATTCTAGCGTAAAAATATTTTTAACGGATAAATAAAAAACGTTTTAATTTAAAAAAATTACTGTCTTAGAATCCTGGAACAAGCAAGAAAAAATTTCAAACGTTCCTCTCAACACACGAACTGTTGTGAATTTATTGCGATTTTTTTCGACTGCTGGACTGCAGTTAAAAAAATAAAACCCATTTGTACCATTTTCCCGCCTTGAAATGAACTTGACTTTAAAAATTCTTTGAAAATGTCTGCAACAATTCTGTGTATTTATTTTTGTTTTTTCAAATTAATTTATTTAGGTCGCTTTTTAACAGCAAAGTAATCAGCGACTTCTTGCTTACATGTTTGCATTTGAAAATTCGTAATACAGTGAAATTCATATTACACTAATAATATGTTTGAAAGCCGTCTTCCAATAAATTTGCAGAAATCAATGCATTTTAAAAATTGTATGGTCTTCATGCAACTTATTTTATTATTTAAACATTCGTATAGTTCATTAGGAAGGTGTACGTTATTTCTAAATTTCTTGAATTTTGGACACTCATTAATGATATGTTTTACAGTGAATTCTGTGTTACAATGATCATAATTTTTTAGATTTAATGTTCTCGAAAATAAATAGGCATGTGTGACATGTGGGACATAGGCATGTGTGTCCTATTCTCAACCTTGAGATATTTATTTGGACTCTTCGGGCTTCTAAAATAATGGATTTTTTCTCAAATATGGAAGTTAGAAATTATTATAATTTTGAAATGTTATTTAAGTATTTATTATACATTTGTATACATTGATGTAACCCCCAATAATGTAAACTTTGGAATGTAGTTACAAATTATCATGTTTTAAAGTGTTGTAATCCTTTGTATAAGAATATCATAAGCTAAGGAAAGACGATAGTTTTTGGCAGTTCATAAGAAACCGTCGAGCCAAAACCTTGTGTGATACTGGTAGGCAGAGAATAACACCACAGTTCTACATCAAATAGATTTCAGAAGAAACATTAGAAGTTGGCATATTATGAAACAAAAACAAAAGATTATTGCAATACATATTATGATTGCGAATAACTCGGAAGCGATGCGTCGGAGGCCTTTCAGACCAGGTTGTCTCATGAGAACACGACTTTTTTTTAGCACAGGGAAATTATGACAGAAGACGTGTTTTGGGGGACGGGTGGATGACAAATGGAGAAATGATGAGGGTCAGTTCGGGTGGAGGTGATGGATAGATGGGGGACTGTGAAGAAATGAAAATAGGTTGGACTCGGATTGTATTATTAGGCAGTATTCTAAAAAATACGCCCTTTTCGATCATTCTTCTACAGTTTTGCAGATTTAGTTCTCTTGGGTGTCCCCATTCCATGGCATGGGTGGACAGAAGAAAGCAGAAGCCGAAATCAGTGTAAAATTAATTTCAAGGAAAATACCGAAATTAAAGAGATAAAATTAAAGAGACTATTTTATTTTCTGTACATTTTAATTTCAACGCCCAGCAATATTGAAAAGGTCTCTCGCACAGTGCCGGGCCTATAATGCTGTAAATCTCATTTCGAGGGATGGGCGTTTGCAATTGGGTGCGACTTTAAATCAAATGCTATACAATTATTATTTACAAAGTGCAGAGTTTTCGCACGTGTCCAGATATACTTATTTATACGAGTACAATAATCGACTCTTAGGGAAGAGGAAACAAAACTTTTTTCTGTAGTCTGAAACAACGGCAAATGTTAAATCGTAGGCTGCCTCTGCCCGTAACTACTTGGCCTCGTCCAAGGCGCAGGTGCCAACGTTTCAGCCGCCATTCTGTGACCTTCCTTCTGGAGGAAGCTCTCAGGTGCCTATGACACGGCGTCTACTGGACAGCAAAGTAGGTAAATGCAAATGCATTAGATTTTGAACTATAGCCCAGCGATTGAAAAAAATCTGAAAAAATTCGTAAGTGTTCTGAGAGGAAGTTTTAAGATTTTTTTCGTGCAGAGTCCGCTTCGAAGACAATAAAACAGTTCTTGTAAATCCTGGTCCAACCTGTTCCCCTTCATTTACCCACATGTCCCCTACTTATCCTTCACCTGTGACCGAATTTTTTTCTCATAAATTGCCAAAAACTAACCCAAAATATCGGTCGAGATGCAGTCGGGCTATGCTTTCGCAGGTACCCAAAAGTTAAAGAGGATTATCTGGGAAGCGGGTGTCTGGGAAACCTGAGCCTGGGATGCAATCGGCCTATGCATTCTCAGATTGCCAAAAGTGAAGTGCAATTATCTGGGAAGTCGGTGTCAGGGAGCCTGACCGCGGGATGCAATCGGGTGATTCCCGTGGAGCCCCATCATGCTCGACGAACATCACGGCTAGATTTCGACAAATCTCGGTCTTGTGCCTTTACACTTTCAACCGAGATATAGGGGTGAATCACTTGGGGCCATCTTGATGCTTGTACCAATACTCCTTGGAAGAGACACACTGTGACAGCACATAGATCACTCACGTAGTTACTTGTCAGGGCACGGGATTCTGGTAGATATGCGGCATTTATATCTCCTGTTGCTAGGAATGTACTCCATGCCACAATTGAGGTCTGCCGAAATATCTAAGTTGACTCTAATGCAACAGTTAATTATCTCACAAGTAGTATCCTCCGCAAGCCTGGCTACTGTCTGGAGAAGATAGCTTTATCCTTATGGGAAAGGCAGTTACACTACAATGCAAGAGGAAAAACATCCTCGCAGGACTCGAACCTACGACTCCAGTTACCGCGCTCACGTGAACACCGTTGTCTTAGCCACC
The DNA here is from genome assembly GCA_031308135.1 of Acheta domesticus. NCBI lineage: Eukaryota > Metazoa > Arthropoda > Insecta > Orthoptera > Gryllidae > Acheta > Acheta domesticus. The sequence continues at coordinate 134,704,714 of JAHLJT010009436.1, read as the reverse complement.
GAAACGGTTTCGGTAAGCCATTACTTTGATTAATTTGTATATTAGGTATGAATATCATATTTCAGTATATTTCTGAGAATCGCGTTTGCCTTAATGCTTCTTGTTTGAAGGTGTACTCCCAAATAAATTTCGAACGCCCTCGCAAACGACATTCAGGACACACTAAAGCAAATGATAAGGTGGTACGTGGACAGCATACGGCGGTATTGTCAAAGATTACCTAAATATGCAACTCAAAAAGCGCGTCTCCGAGAATAATTACGCGACAAACTCGGTAACGAGAGTCATTTGGAGGAGGCGCAATCAGAACGTTTCTAATGGGCGCCGCGGAGCCGCGCGGCTCGGCTCGGCACGGCGCTTACACGATGCAAATTACGACAGTGAATAGATTCGCGTCCGCATTCATTTCGTTGCCACGCACCTGTCGTCGCCGCCGCCGCCCGCGCCATCCTCGTCTCCGCCACCCCCGCCACCACCCCCACCACTCCACCCTCCCGCCCCCGCCCCAGTCCTCGCCGCCTCTCGCAGGAGAGGCTCTTTTCGGAGATAACGCAGCGTCACGCGTCGACGCTAGCGCCGCGCCGGCCCGCCCGAGAAAAAGCAACCTTCATTACGGCGGGTTTTCCGCTTCGAGGCTCTCGGCGCGTCGCAGTCGCCGCCGCCCCCGCCGCTGCCGCCGCCGCCACGTTTTTACACGCGGTTTCGTCATTACGCCGCTGCGCGAGAGGACCGGTCTGAAAAGACACTGCGGTGGCGTACGCGTTGCCACCCATTGGCGCGAGGAAGCGAGAGGAAAATTTCAAGGGAAATCCCTGCCGAAAATTTTGTTGGTGCTTTTCCTGTTGTTTTTTTCTTGTATAGCTTCATTTTCCGTATCAGGTCGGTCATCCGCGTTTGACTTGTTTTTATAGTTTCTTGAAACTATGGCGTGTACCGGAAAACTGAACATCCCATGTGATTTAAAAAAAAAAATTGCTTTGACAGTTCTGAAATACTTGTTCGCAATATCCTTAATACATATTTTTGACTTCCTCAGTTTTTCATATAATTCTTCTGCAATTGGTTATTTCATTGCTTAATCTCTATTTTTTGTAATATAATAAAAAGTCATGGGGCGTTGAAAGCATCATTGGGGTTTTGCGTTCGTTTTTGTCACTGCGGTGATGTAGTGTAGAAGAAAGAGAGCAAATAGGTCATGGCTTATTGATGAAAAAATCCGTTTTAGCGGACATACCTGCAAGAAGTTTTGTTGATGCACATAGTCTTTCTGTATTATTGCTTTTTCGATCTTCAAGCGACAATTCTCGTTTGACCTAATTTCTTCTCTAGAGGGATTGTAAAAAATGCATTCAAATTAAATACCAAGAGGACACTTTGAACCTATATTATGTTAGTGGTGTCTTGAAAAAGTTCTTCTTGAAACGTTCCATTTAATTTTGATGATTTTTATAGAAGGTGTCAGTGTCATTTTTTTACTGGAGAAGGAAAGAAAGTAGTTTTGAGCGCACGAGTCTAGCTCTACCAAAATGTTTAAAGTCGATGGTTCTGAAATGGTGGTCCGCGGACCATTGTTTGTCCGCGAAGGAGTTCCAAGATTTCTGGGGAAGGGTCATTATGTAAAAAATAATTGCTTCGGAGTAAGACAAACAGGAGGAATCGGCCGTGATTATCTATGTGGCTCAAACAGACGTCTCAAACAGGATGTTTCTGCGAGGGGGTATAGATGCATTCGGCTTGTATCAGACTGGATGTTTTCTTGCAAAGAAATCACGCGAAATTAAATTTGTATTTATATATTTCAATATGATTTTTTATTTGGAACGTATGGAAAATGAATATTGAATGATTTTTTAGTATCGAGAATTCCTAAAATCTATTCTTGTGAATGAGTTATCGGCTTCGAGGAATTAAGACACAATAACCCCAGTGTTTATGAAAGAAGCAATTTTTCTTGAATCTTCACTTTACAATCGGACAAATACTAGCTATTCGGAACTCTAAAACATCAGTAGTCTTATCACATTGGAGAGGAAAATAAGAAGACTTTTTTGTGTTTAAGAAGTCTACCTACTCACAAGCTGCTCTTAAACATCCATTGAGATTTTCTCATTAAGTGTTGTTGATTAAGACATTTCTTACATTTTTTCGCAATATCCTGGCCAACAGCATTGTTAGTGGCCTCTAAATACACGGTTTAATTACAATGTCCACAAGGACAGATTTTTAGACAATACATTTAACTGCGAGATCTCGAAAAAAAGTGCAGAGACCGTTTCCTCGAATTTTGAGCAGGCACGGTGAAGCCATACTAGTGCAGTAGATGTCATGCCTGTTTTCGCTTATTCACCTTACAATGTGGTTCCGAAGCAATTATATTCTTATACTAATGACACCTGGCGAACCACTTCGAACTCCTTCGCGAACAACCAGGAGGAATCTTGATTTAAGACAAAATGAAGGCAATTAGTAGCTTCCATATTACAGAAAGATTTGGAACAAGTACACTATTTTTCAATGCAATCTCCCTGATTTTGGATACATTTACGCTATCGAGTCGGAAGGGAATGGGTACCTTGGTGAAAACAAAATATTTGGCTGTGCATGAAGCCACTCATGCACCGCCTGTGTTACCTCCGAACTGGTTGCCACTAAAGCGCTTGGTCTGTGGTTGGTAGTCATGGACCCAGGACTCGTCTCCAGTTACAATCCACTTCAAAAATTTGGTCATCTTCAAGTTCGTAGCGGCACCTCAGCTCCAGGCAGGGATCGATTCACCTCTTCTTCACGTCGGGCGCCAGCCCATGAGGGACCCATCTTGCGGTCATTTTCCGGTATTTACATTACATTACATTTATTTGAACTGCAATTGGGTATGACCCGGTGGCAGTTGATTAACAATAATTGCAATAATAATAACAAGATAATAAAAAAAGGACAATACAAACAATTTCCACTCCACATGGACAATATGCTGAGGACAGCCATGACTGACCAGTAATTCCGTTGCAATGTCATCGATGGTGCCATCTATCCTGCAGAATCATCTGCTTTGCCGCCGCAATTGCCCCAGCTGTCACATGATGTGCCTGGCCTCGCCTCGGCGCGATCGTCAAACTTGTAACGCTGCTGAATTTCTTACACCATTCATACACCAGAATCTGCGATACACATAAAGCCCCACACTATGCCAACATGTGTAAATGGATTTCTATTGGTTTCGTGCCTTCGCTGTGAAGGAAACTGATCACTCCTTGCTGCTCTTCTTTGGTGCATTCTAACAGAGGGGCCACCATATTGGACGCTCGCGTATGGCGCCTCTGGGTCCCTTAGTGATGCGGGACCAACTCCAATTAATGGCGGGAGAATCCGCGTGCATACGTACCGGATCTGATTGCAATGGAAGCGATTTTCGATTTTATAGTGTTTTTTTCTGTTTTCATTTGACTCACCTACATACGGGTTCAGTCATCAAGATCACACACTTGTAAGGCTGGTAATTAAATGTGAACGAAATAATGGCAATAGGGGTATTGTGAAGAAAGGTACTGTGCAAAATACGCAGAGTAACACGAACACTGAATTACTACTACTTCATAAGAAATAATAAGCACGAAAATGTTACAAAATCGTGGAAAGCCAAAAAATTTCATTGGAAATATTTTAATAAATTTAAAGATCTTACCATGGAAATATATGTTTTTTCTCCATCATTCTAAAGATCTTTTAAAATGCAATGCAATGATATAAATATTGTTAATATTCGAAAAGTATTTGTTCAAAAAACAGTGCAATTAGAACTTTGTAAATGCACGCTGTAGCGCGCAAGGACAGCTGACCTTGCTGATATCGTATTCGTGAGTCGACGCACCTTGTCGGAAAACGAGAATGTTCGTCGATTACGAGACTTTCTAATACGATATACACTACCATTATACATATTTTAAACAAATTATCATGTTTCGTTAACTTTCCGTCTTAATATGGAAATGGAAAGATAGGGAAAGGGGTGCAATTTAATATGTGAATGTTAACCTTTTAATTTCCACAAATATTGCACTACTTACGAAATCGACTACAAAAATAATAGTGTCACTTATGCCATTATGTCACTAAAGTATAAGATGTGTTAAGTGTATGAAATTCACTAGTACCGTTGTAGTAAGAAGGATTGAGAAGCCCTGCTAATTAAATGAGCGATAGAAAAAAATAGGAAAATTTTAACACTACTAATTCACAGGATAACCTTAAAATATTTCAACAATAATCATCCGGCAAATGTTTCTCCGTAATTTTATGCCTCAGTGATATTATTTTTCTGTTCTAGATTCATGTTCTTAAGATGAAGAACGTGGTTTAACAGTTTCAACCACTTCTGATCACCCAACTCCCTTCTGAACCCAACTTCGATGAAATGCAAACTACAAATGAACAAAATAACATAAAATCAGAATCTGCAGCAAGGCCAGAAAATAATGTTTAAAGAAAAAGGTAGCGAAATGTCATGGACGTCATGGAAGGTCAATTAAAGGAAGACATCTGGGACAAGAGTACACATCTCTAACTGGGAGAACGGTGCCTGAAAAATAATCCAACCATTCCAGCATACCCATCGTAATAAATGCCAGAAATTTACCAAAGAACGACGAAAAGAAATTCCTGAAGAATATTGGAAATACGGTTCCTGAGAGCTACAAACTTCCTTTACACTAAAATGTGTTTCAACTAGTAAACCAAGACGCCAGAATTCAGTGCCGCTATTTATCTTGTTGGAAAGTGAGTATGTAAAACATTTTTCCTAAAAACTTTAACTATAAACAATCGCCAATTGTGAGCAAACAATGGACAAGAAAAGGTTTCTCTGCCAACAAATGATGATGAATGCTACCCTGAGGTATGACAATGACGAAGGACTGTATGAAAATGAATTCGAGGCTCTTTAAAGTCATATGGGTACAAGAAATTCTCTAAACCATTTCGAAGACATAGTGGTTAAACTGAACAATAATAATTTTTTTAGTACGAAACATTACACTTTGAAGATTTTCGTGTATACATCAGAATACTTTGTCAAGTGTATAACCATATTCATTTTAATTTTGGAGTTTACTTGAAATAACGACTTTACGTGGGCACTGAAACTTTCAAACAAGTTTTTCTTAAAATATGACAGATATTACTTATACCGTTCTGGTTTTCACCCATTGAATTAATATGTGCATTGATGTGGAGTTGTAGATAAGTGTAAGTCAATTTTTTCTTAATTAATTTTGATACCTATATGGCACTTTCAACAAATTTAATGGGAGTTAATTACAGATGACTATTATGTTTGAGTTCCGCAGTGAAACATTGGGAGTCAAAAATTGTTTATTTTCGTAGCATTAACGACCATGATGTTAATCAATTAAGGTATGGAAGTTTGTTTACAACTAACGTAAATGGCGAAATATAAAACAAATTTTCGAAACATTTCATGTTTACTAAGGAAGTCTTGCGACTGGAAGTACCAGCAATGATTACTCCGCTTCCAACCGAAACACTGACGCACTGACGCATTATCGCCTTTCAAGGGAACAAGAAGCGACTCTTATCTCGTTTTCCTGCCAAAACCTCGAAAATTACTTTCTCACAAATTCCGTGCTTTCACTCCCGCGCGTGCTCTCAGAAAACGGAAAGCAACCTTCATTACCAAGTCTCTTCCGCGAAGCAAAGTACACCACGGGGTGCGAGGGTGGGGCGGGACAGGAGGAGGGGCTCAAGGCGTTCGTCAGCTGCTGCTTCGCTTTTGCATTTTTGCGGTCGGTTTCGTAATTATGACGACGAGCGAGGCTGAACCGACTTTAGTACAGGGCTATATACTGTTATGCGTTGCCTTGATACTCTATTTGCATTTCAAACGGTTAACAATGATGTCAAGCTTTCCAGACAGGAATCACGTCTAATTGATACACATGTAGTTTTCAAATTAAATGGTACAAAACACAACGAATGAATTCATTCCAATACAGAAGATGGGGATACACTGTCAGTGTTGTACATTTTGCACTCATATTGTCTATTTTTTACAAGTCTACAAAACAAAAATTCTCTCAATGACTGAATTTAAATACTACTTGGATAAATTATTAACGCGTTTCTTAATTTGTTGCCAAAATTCTTTAAACTTACTCAGAAATAATTACAAGGACGAGGAAGAAACACAGCTTTACGACCCGTTAGTGTTAACATCAACTCCTGTAGCACTAATGCTAAAAGTGAGATAATGGTTGAGTGTTCAGATAAAACTGTGAAAACAACAAAGAAACCAAAGCTTTTGTCCAATCTATCAGTTTCTATTCACCTTAAATGTAACACAGTGATTTATCTTCTTAACCTTTAATTACTCGCGCTGGCGCACTGAGGGCGCCAGTCGCATTCTTTTTGTTCCTGACGACAGTATGTGCATCATATTGCATTATCTTTTCCGCTAACCTTTCTTCTGAGTTTCTTTAACAGTTTAAATTCATGTTTCAACTGCTGCGTTGCAAGTCGTGGTAGTAAGCTAGCTGAATTCTGGCTAAAACGTTTTCGGCGCACTGAGTGCGCCGCGCGAGTAATAGTGTAAATACATAAAAGAATCATTTCTTTTCAATGTAAACGTTGTAGAAATCTATTATTACGTATGATGGCATGAAATAAGGATAAAATGTATTTTGTAAACTATTGATATGTATTTTTATAATCACCCGTTAATATTTACAGTAACATAACACGTAAAAATCATCTAAAAATAGCAGTGTAAAATGGACCGGATTATGAATTGCTCGTTCTACGTAACAAATATATAATGTTTTAAATCGCAGAGGACCAACACTTGGCAACTTCGATTTTTAGTTCGACAAACTTTCGTAAACTCAAAAGTAAATAATTGTCCATTTCTTTGGACAATTTTCACGAATGTAATACAATTATTATATATATATATAATATATATATATATATATTATATATATCTAAGATATATATATATTATATATATAATATATATAAGAAAATATATTGCTCTAATTTTTTATTTTCTATTATTTTAATATTTGCATTGATTCAGTGCAACCAGTGTTATTGTTGTTAAGAGATTTATAATTATTTATTGATATTATAAATATATAACTATTTCCATTGAATACATTTCGTATTGTATATTTCAAACATACCATATAATTAACAAAAAATATTATTTTTGGCAATAAGTTATTATTTTTCTAAATAAATCACACTAATTTATCGCAATTATTGTTTTTGTTATTGCATAAACAATCGTTTCTTGTTGGCGCACTCAGTACGAAGAAAGACACACGAGTAATTAAAGGTTAATTAAAATAAAATCAATGTTACTAACGTTGTCTAAAATATAGTGTAGGACACACATAGTGAGAGTTTTTTTTTTGTACATAGTATTACTTATTATTCCTACTCGCAAAATAAAATTCCACTTTTACCACTCGAATCATGTAACTATTATTATGTTAAAACGACTAACGATAATCGATTGGTGTTGCGTTCATATTTACCTCCGACTTTGTGAATTCCAAAACTTACGTCCAACCAGTAAAATTATCAATGAAAAATGTAATAACAGTGAAGGATTTTTCGTTTTATTTTGTTTCTCAAAAATCGTTCAGTTAAATAAGCGAATTAAAGCTGCGCAATTAGAACCACACAAGGAGGTTTGTCAGTTCTAGAAAACAGAGGTTCATGCTACTTATTAGAAATGCAAAATTCTACAAATTTATGTGCAATGTACAAGATTATTTCAGTGTGAGTGGCCTGACAAGCAAGACTTTGAAGAAAGTGGGAGGGGGGAAAAATTGCATTGAGAAAGAAGCCATTGGGGAAAACAGTAGAGACTCAGTGACCGCGCGAGCTCTGCTTTTAGGGTCCTAACCGAGCAAGATTGCTTTAAACTTTCAATGACTGTCATTGGAAAGAGATTTGCTATTCAAGATTTAATTAATTAAAATCAATTTTTGCGAAAACAATAATTTCATTGATTTAAATGCTTAGAATTTACGAAACAATTTAAAAATATCCTTTCATTTATCTCTCTCTCTCAAATGTAATGCAGTTTGGAAAAAATCAAAATGGAATATATTCTCCTAAATATAATTTAAAGAAGTTGGCATGAGATTTGTAAATTAAAGCTTTCAGTACTTGTACAAATTTAATGATTTAATAACAGGAAATGCAAATGTTTTAGTCTTTGTAATGAAATTTAATTGGAATCGCTCCAAAGACTAAGAGAGGCGTCTTGAAAACTATTAAAATATTTATTTAGCTACACTTTATTTTATGCAATGATGTCATATTTTTTTAAAAATACACTTTTTAAAAAAAGGAAATACACTTTTTAAAAATAAATATTTTATGCAAATATTTATTTAGCTACACTTTCTACATTTTTGGTTCATAGTCTATTGCTCAAGAGAAGCCAAGTGTCAAAATGGAATTGTTGAATTTACCTTGTTGTGTTGCCATTTTACGAAAATTATTGAATGTTTGAACATTTCATTTGGTTTAGTCAGTGCGTATGCAATCAAGTATTACTCATATAATCGCCTAAAGATTTAAGGAATTCTAAAGCGTTGGATGGACAAATTAGAGATCCCATAGAATAAAAATTAGTGAAATTCGTTCTGTATTAAACAAACACCTACCATTGTTTTCATGGAAGACCTCGTATAGTTTCACGTAATGTAATATTCAAACATGAGAAATAAATGAATTTTAATAAAACTTTTATCACACGATTCACTGTTTTGATGTAATACACATATTTCAATATTATTGAGGTCCATGTATAGAAAAATGTAAAGTGAATAGCTTTTCTTGAAAATGAAAAGAATACTAATATAACTTCCATGATGGTACTGAAATTAATGATGAAATAATTCTGCAAACATATTTGGTTTCAAAAGTCAATTAAATGCCATTAATTCACTGGACGTTCCAAATTGTTGAGCCAAATAAAAATCTCCATAAAAATACTTTTTCAAATTCCAATTCCATAAGAAAACTTAAACTACGATGCTTTTATAGCTCTCTATTGTTTATAACTCTTAATTAATGTTATAATATTAGTTATACTCCCAAAGTGTTTTCAAATCCCTGAAATATTTGCTTGGGATTGAATTCAAAACCAGGCGTAATTGTTCCGCGAGCAACCAACTTCCCAATATACCTGGCTGCTTGCACACGAACAACGCCCCGACGCATGAAAAAGAATGCAATTATGGACATTCTAAGGTTTGTCTCATATAGTTGAGCACACATCTTTCAGTAAAATATTAAGAGAAACTAGTGATACTACAGAATAGCACAGACTTTTCCGTATTAGTTTTCTATTTCCTTTGTTCTCGGTTAACTATTCGGACTTGCCACATACTCTTGCCAGCTGCCATCTATCGCCGCCCAAAGTACATATTTTTTACATTTTCTTAATTTACCGGTTGTGATGCTAGCATATGCGTAGATAAGTGATCTTTCGTTCAGTGAATATATGTAAGTTCTATACCTCGCAACAAGGACAAAAATAATGATTATCAAAAAGGTTTTGAATAATTTCTAAAAATCGAATTTGTAAACACAATCTCTACTAAATAAAACATCTTCATCTTATCACAGCCACCATCTCGTAGTTCACCAACGATGTACTTTTCAAATATTCTTTGCGGCATTGTTGCACAAATTTCAATAAAGCTTTGCAGATTCCTTGAAAGAAATACACCATACATTGAGAATACAAATTGTAAATTGTAAATTTGACAAACATTTTTTAAAAATTACTATAAAATACTATCTTTGTTCGATGAATTTATCTCGTGGAATCCTATTTGCTTTCTAATCGTTCTAAATATAAAGAATAACATTGGGCGAATAGTTTTGACGCCTAATTACTTCACAAATACGCATATTTTGGAAAAATTTAACATGACCTTATTTGATGATCTGGTCTTGATGAGCATATCCCATTAAGAAAAACAATTATATCTTCACAATTGTTGTTGTAGGAAGAGGCCGAAAATGTTTTTCATTTTTTTCATTTTTGCAAAGTCAAGCTTTCAACGAACATGAAACCTGCACCATTCTCGTAAGTTTTCTTTATGCTGTCTATGGTCCCAATTTAATAAAAAACTGATGTGTGGTTTTTAAGGAAAAATGCTTTAAAGAAAATAATAAAATTGCCTATGTTTGGCACAAAATTTTGCAAAAAATACTCATGTTTTTGAAAAATTGAACATGACCTTATTTGAAGATCTATTTTATGAACACACTTAATTAAGCAAAACTTTGTATCTTCATAACTGTAGATGCAGGAAGACGCCGAAAAATTTTGATTTTTTTCAATTTTCGAAAAATCAAAGTTCTCAACCAACATGAGACCTACGCCATTGTCTTAAATAACCTTTAGACTATCCAACAAAAACATTTAGTGAACATTGTTGGCGCCATCTTTTTGAAAATGTTGAATATGTCCCAGGGGCATCATGTAAAGTACCCCCCAAAATTAAAATAACAGTTTCAAATTCAAGGGGCCACGAGATCAGACAGATCAGTCGGGGAATATCAGTTTTCGATCGGAGAAATTTCGGCTTAACAGTTTCGTCGCCAGCGTTGTGCACAGACCGACGTTTTGCGTTCAATTGGTTTTTCGGTATCAACGACCCACAAAATAGGGATTCTGGCTCTACCACGTGTTACGTTCTCTTTCTTAATTCACCAACTGGATTTATACACTTTTTCGTTATCAGGGCCCGGGAATGAATTTTTTTCTGCCAAAAATCCGCCGTTTTATCACGCAGAATTACGTAATTTTCCCTATGCTACGTATATACTTCGTATAGTATACACACGTGTACGAGATAGTAAAAAATCTCTCCGTATTTTAAGAAAAATTGTTTATAGATGCAAATAACAACCACGCGTTGACAATATTCCTATGTACAAATTGTAATTTTATGAATGTGTTGCAATATATTGTTCAATATTGCATTTGAGTTGTTTTGTTTAAATGTTTATTATGTGTAAGGTGCTTATTAGCTCATTGAATTGTTTTTTTTTTAATTGTAAACTGTGTTATTTATACTTTCATAGTCCTGATGACGCAGTAGTCAGATATTCAAATTTTCCGAAACTTTAGCAAACTAAAATATTCTTAATTTACCTGGTCGACATCCCCTTGTCTACATAGGGATATTTAATTAAAAACGATCAGTATTTCTCATAAAATTGCCCGAAAATTACTTACATTTTCAAAAAACTTTATGTGTCATTATTTAAATATATCATTTTGAAGAACAGATTCCACTGAGAAAAAAAGGCGTTGTCAATAACGTCGTTGTAAGGGATCGTCGAAAATGTATTCAAGTTTTGCAGTTTTCGCAAAACAGAGGTTTTATCAAAAATGATATTTTTTTATAACCGTACTTGCTCTGTTCTTAAACTACATGGCCAATAACTAAGAAATGTATGCACTGCAAACATTTTGATATCATTGTGCGGAAAATTGGATTTAAAAATCTTGGAAAAGAAAATGGGGGCTCGGGTTTGGGAACTTTCCTCTCTTGTGTGTTCTCACACAAAAGCAAAACATAAGCTAATAAAATGATTGAACATTGTAGATAATAGTTTTTTTATTAAATAAGTACCGTAAGACATCTTATTAAAATAAGAGATTTGGTTATCAAACGAGGCAGTTAGATCTCTAATCATGAAAGAAAGAAATATGACGTATTATATGCGATAATTCAACCTTCCAGTCTACTCTACTTCGGTTTCGAAGATTCAACGTTTCAGCTGTTTCTGAAACTGCTGACGTTTAATCCCAGAAGGTTTGTTACTTGAGAGAAATGTAAACAAGAACATAGTGCAGAATCAGAGTGCAAATGAGAAATGCAAACCTGACTCTAGATTCCAACATCAACCGAAAGTTCAAATGCACTGCTTTATTAATGAACGAGGGAAAGGAAAAAGAATAAAAATAAATTGAGTTTGGGTGTAGATAAAGTGATAAGAACTGAAGGTAAAAATAAGGCGTTTACTGGTCATCTAATCTTTCTTTAAGTTCTTGTGTCTTCTGTGTTCCAATCAGATGACACTTTGCAGATGATGCTCAGAGAGAAGGTATTCAGAAAAAACTTTAATTTAAGGGAAATCTCAATAAAGTAATAATAATAGAATAAATAATAGTCAATTTAATAAATATGAGGCAACCAGCTTGATGTATTGCAATTGAAGAACGATATAAAATAATGCAAACGTGCGCTACAACGAAACGTATCATACATGTTTTACGCATCTTAAACAATGGCTTCGGTGGGTCATTTTAAAATTACAAAAATTGAAAAGCAAGTACGAAGAAGTTTCAGAAAAATGTTTTGTCCGGTGTAAGGAAATGGAACTTGTAAAATCTCAGTTCAAACACACAAGTCCGTTGAAACTGTACACTAAATACAGTGTTCGGCCATATCTACAGAAAAGTATACTGATAGATTGATCAAAATTTATTTAACATTAACTCGAAAAATACAAGAACAAACTAGCTGGAAAAAATTAAGAAAGGTCTTCATGAAATGAAGATCAGAGTGGATATCATAAAAATGGGAAAGCCTTTGGAACACAACTAAAACTCATATATTTGGAAAAATCTCAAAGGAAAATGAGTAAAAATGGACAGAGTAACGAATAAAAACACAGTGAATTTGTAAAGACATAATACAAGGGGAAAAGCAAACTCCATCAAGTAAGCTAACGAGCTTTAATGCGCTCTTTGAATGAAAATATGAAGTAATAAAAAAAAGTCGAAAGAAAGAAAAGAAAAAGAATAACTTATCTACTCACTATGGAAAGATGATGAATTAGTACGATTAATATAACACCATTTACCGAAAACTCAGTAAAAACTCAACTGCTGAGTACAATTAACTCTCTCCAAGGATGCACCGATTTTCGATGAAAATAACGAATTTTGCAGATTGTGAAATAAAGAATATAACGCAATCTACATCCCAAAGCTCCAGTTTTATTGAGCATAACTCGAAAACGAATACGTCCTTACTTGGAATCTTATCAGTTACTTTAGGGACGCAATACTTTTAATATTCAGAAGAAAAGCAAAGGCCCGTCTCAGCTCAACGGATAAAAAAAAGATAGAGAACAAATAGAGAAAAAAACAACTCGATCGAGATAGAAGTCGTTGATCTACAAAGCGATGATCGTTGTTTCAAGCATAATCAGTCTTTTGAATATTGTGCAATACAAAAGATAACTCATTCATTATGAGTCTTATTATATGTCTTTATAACTGATGTAACGCAGAGTGTAGGCTCAGGCAGTTCGAAGTCGGGTTTTAGTAAAAAACAATTTTCACATTTCAGCAAGTGATTTACAAGGTGACGAATGTTCGTACGAGTCTTACCAGTAATTCTTATTTATGCTATTACTAGCTGAAGTAACGCTAAGATATTTATTTAGGACATTCACTTTTTAGGCAGGTATTATGTCTACAGAGAAAAATGAAATTACTACAATTTTTTTCCTCTCCTCACCGCACCTCACTTCTCTACAGTCGATCTCGCTTGCCCTTTCCGCTTTCTCTTCCCTCTTCAATTTTCACCCGCCTTCTCTGCAAGATCTCAGTGTCCGTCCCCGCCCTGTTCATCTCATTTCCATTCCGTCTCTCCTCACATTACATTAATTATTGTAGTATACAATTACAATTATTTAATAATAATAAAGTAAATAAATATTATTATTATTATTATTGTGTTTCAAATGTGCTGCGGTTAATAGCATTTCTGTAACATTAAATTATTATCCATGTTAAAAAGTTGAAAGTACTTCTAAGAATCAATTTATAAGCAACATAATGATTATATGATTTCATGTATCCACATTAGGGCATCATAATTACATTGCATTTCGTAAGCACTATTTTTATTAAATTATGTGTTAAGTTTTTTAAAAGGTTTAAATATTACAAAACATTTCCATTGTATTCGTAATTTTAACAGTTTGAGTATCATTTACAATGGTGGGTGATTCCTAATACTTGATAAATTTCAATTCATGTCCGTGACCTCGATTTCTGCAGAGCGTCGTGAGGCACTACTCAAAATGTTTCTGCCTGCTTTCGCTGCCCGCGTAAGGCCCTGAAGACAGCGGATTGCTCAAACTCCCTCACTTCACGACGACCTGAGCGACGCCGGCCCCAAACCACTCCTTCGCATGCGAAGTCATGAATAAGACTTTCCATATAAAACATCTCGCCGAAATGTTTAGCATTTGACGACGCGCTCAGCCCTTGTCATACGAGATTTATTCTGCATAGGAATACGAACAGAAATATTTATGGTAAGTTTCGTCTGCTTGAGAAACGTGAAGAAGGTGGCAGTGTGGTTAGAGTGGTGGTGGCGGCGAGGGTGACTCGACTGGCTGCGGTCGTGGTCGGTGTTGCAATTTGGGAGGAGGGGCGTGGCGACTTGGGATTGGTGAAAGGAGTGAGTGAGTGAGTGAGTGAGTTGATTCCGGGCGCGTCAACAACTTAGATCCTAAGGCCCATACGTGTGGTGCATATTATACTGCAGTAGCTGACGGAGTTCCTTTCCCCTCTTGAACGTAAAATCCGGCGCCGTCCTACACGTGCGTTTGCGGGTTTTCTCTCTCCAGATATCTCCCCCTACGGAGCACCGCCCCAGCTGGGACAAGCTCTCAGTTCTCGACAGAAACACCGACGTAGTGGTAGTATAGTGATGGGGTAGTGAAGGGGGAGAGAAGGAGTCAAGGACGGCAAAAGAAAGTTCGGGCGGGTTCGTGGCAAGGTTTTTAGAGTTACGATCCAGAATTCGCCTGGTATTGAACGCAGCCAGAATTCTCGTCCTCTCAGCTGTTGAATTAGACCCAACTATCTAGCTGGAGTCTAAACTTCCGACACCGTCCAGACTCGAACCCTAAGACGTAGTCAGCGATGGTCCAAAGGCAACATTATTGTTGCAGATCTGTCGCAAAGAGGTAGAAGGATTGATGATGGCGACTTTAGTGCATGTTGTTCAGTGAGAAACGTCAGTGTTGAGGGTGGGGCAGGTCGCGAACACTGACAGTTGGAGCGATAAACGCAGGCGGCCGTGTGTGAATGGGCGAGTCTGAAACTGCGGTGCGGAGTGTGGGATTCAAGCGGTCGGGACGGCGAGAACGGACTGCTGCTGACGGCGACAAGATTCAGACAAAGAAGGACGAAGCTCGCCCGAGGGCGCCAGGCGGCGGGCGCGTGACAAAGCTACTTACATGCTGGCGAAAAGTTCAATCCGCGCTGTGCCCGCTACTGTTCTGCGTTCTGTCGAGCCCGACAAGCTACTTACTCACAAAGCAGTCGTGACGTATTTAGAAGTACTTAAAGTCAAAACTTCATGGTGTGCACGACGAAAGTAATTTCCAGGCCTTTTCATCCTTATTGTCTGCGCTTCACATGAAAAGTTATTATGATATAAATACCTGCGCGTGTTGACATTGTGTACGTGTTTATCGCGGGTTGTTGTGAAAAGCACTTCATTTTAATGAACCGACCGTGATGAAGCAAAGTTGTGTGGAGACCACTTAACGAAAAATGTGATACGAAAAGGCAGCCCAGCTGTATAGCGAGTCTCAATGCAAATTAATTTTGTCTTCAACAATATAATAATTTCAAATACGACTTTCTATCGGATGGAAAAACAGTAATTTCGGTATGTTTTATAACTAATACATGTAACGTGAAAATTGAAAAAATAATGCACGAGTCACAACTTAACCGGAGTAATTATTTAGCAATTTTGAAGGAATAGTAATAATATCATCGAAATTAACTTCTAATAATAGTAGTGAATAAAGGCCTATTTATACAAACAACAACCATACCGTGAACTCTATGAATGTTAATTAAAATTCCCAAGCACGGAAATACATGCTGTAGGGGAATGCTTTTTTTCAAAAACGGTGTTTTTAATTAATATAGTCTAGAGCAAATTAATATTTCAATGTTAATTTATTCTCTGCATTACCACGCACAATGACCTGAATTTTCTTCGTTTACTTCAGGTATTATTTTCATATCTAAGAAACAAGTACCGTATAGATGGAAAGTATAAGATAAAGACGACAACACGGGAATAGCTCTCAAATAAAATGAATATCTAAGACCAAATGCAACACTGATATTCATTTATTACATGGAGACATACTTCTGCCAGCAACAGAAAATTAGCCGGGTCTCTTGCCAAAGTCTGTCTTTTACAAACGGCTGAAAATTCGTTTCTTAAAATCTATTGTTATATAAAAAATTAGCAAGAACACTACTAGGAAAATGGACTATACTGCGTTGAAAACACTAAATTATGCACTCGTTCGCTTGCGATTGGAAACTATCCAAGAGTTGAAATTATTTCGACTCATTATTGTTGCGAAATGTTTCCATGGTCAAGACAGAGAGGTGAGCGGACAGTGCAATAGGCCGTCCTTAAATTACGAAATAAACGCAAATTTGGAGCATTTTGAATACCCCGTTTTCCCCTGCAATGGAGCTGTAACGCGCGCATGACTCCCTAAAGAATTACGCAACGCTTCGACATCACCCCATTCTTAACAAAAAGTAAAAATAAATTACCCAATAGTAAAAAAATAGTTGAATTTATTTTAGCCAGAATTAGTCATAAGTCAGAATTAGTTGGCAATGCCGACTGCCCCTAACAATAAGATTGGGAACAATTTTTAAATAATGGAAGGACTCACAATAGGCCGTGCACACGTCATCGTAGATGATGCATGGATGCAAGACTACAGCGCAAATTCCGGAATTTCTGTAGATGAATTTTTGAATAAACTATAGATGCGTTTTGAGTATTTTCTTCGTAATCTAACACATTCAATCACTTCAACACGGACAAAAACATTTCCATGTATCGTAACAAATTATGTATCACTTTTTAATTAATATGTATTAAAAATAATTTGTTAATATTTTATTGTTTTGGTATAAGAGTGAATAAAAGAAATTATTTCAGCCAGTGTTGAAAAATTAAAAATAATCAGTGTTACGTCACACTAAACTAACACTTCCTACCCTTATGTAACGCAACATAATTCTGCATGGAAACCCCTCCCCCTTCTTTAGCGTAATATGTGGATAAAATTCGCCCTGCACATATTCGATTTTAAAGCACATTCTTCGTCTTAAATATCCTTAGTAGGACAAAATTACATTTTTATGCTTATTTTATTTGTTTCAAAGCAGTATTCTCTAACTATACCTTACTGTTAGTCTAAGCCAGGGGTCTTCAAACTACAGCCTGCGGGCCACATGCGGCCCGCCGAGGACATTTATATGGCCCGCCGGGTTTTTATGGGTTAAAGAATTTTTTCTTAAAATCCGCACATTTTTTATTATGTGTTAGGGCGTCTAACGATGGCAAAAAAACGATGGTTTTAAAACAACGATGTTTTGCTCCAGAAACATTGATGTTTTGCTTTCGATGTTTTCTTCACATCGATATTTTGTTGCCAAAACATCGGTGTTTTTTTTAAAAATTGTTTTTAATAAAGCAATATCGATGATTTGCGTTATCCTCTTTACCACGCTGTACATTTCGCCAGCGCAATCTGAGTAAGTTTGGGATCTGCTTGCTTTATGACTGTATGTTATCGATAGGCCTGTCATTGCCTGAACTCTGCCTCTCAAGGCCTGTCTTCACGATGGAAATGTCACCTTACCTCGAGTCTTTCTCAGTCATGCCGCTAGATATCGCATGATCGCGACCGTATCGAGCAGTGCTTGCGACCATGCGACATCTAGCTGCAGGACCGAGAAAGACGCGAAATGCCGTGTGATCGGCCAAAGGGGCTTGAGAGGTAGAGTTAGAAAAATCGCACTATATAATCCGGCTCTCCGACGGCCTGAGGGGCAGTGAACTGGCCCCCCGTTTAAAAAGTTTGAGGACCCCTGGTCTAAGCCAAAAACAGCAGCATAAAAAAATTCGTTGTGATGAATCTATTCTTACAGCAAATTACGAAATCCCCTCTGAAATGCGCTACAAGGCAACCTAGAACATCCATAGCGTAAAATACCAACCTTTTTGTCAGTGTCGGTAGCTCTTGCAGCTCTCCACAGTTCGCAGTAGACCGGCAGCGGCAGCTTTCATTGATGTTATCCATGCGCATATATGCGACTATATTTCTCCTAAATGAAGACCAATAGCGTATTCTTTTTTTACTCGGACTACAATATTTCTGTGGCTCCACCTATATTCCCTGCGGCTTGGTTGTACGAAAATTCAAAAACGACCCATATGAATATTCGCAATGCAAACTGGAAATGCATTAACGCTTCCTGAAATATTGGATTGCGGAAAAAGAGGACGTAAAGAATATTCTACCTGATAAATGTGATTATTTTCTTCGTGCACTATTTAAAAAAATGATTTGCGTATTTATTTTTTTTACGGTAAATTATTTGAATGCCGTAAAAATTGAGTCACATACATTTGATTAACTGAAAATAATATTGATAATTCATTCATATAAATCAAAATGGGCAAGAATGATTCATGAAAATATGACAAAACACACGTATAATTTCATTATAAAGCTCTTTTTAAAATTCTAATTGTCTCTGAAACTAGATAAATTGCTTTCTACGGCTGAAGTCAGGCTTTCTAACGATTGAGTAAAATATAATTAGTATTATGAGCACGTTATTATTATTATTATTATTATTATTATTATTATTATTAGTACGAGTCGTTACGATAGCTTACAATTTGTAATCATCTGCGAAAAAATAAAATTGAGAGGTAATGAAAAATCCAAGTTTGGTTTCAAATTTTATTTGATGTTCATACAGTGTTAAAATAAATCATCCATTTTAAGATATATTTCAATATCATCCAGAACAATATGGTGCCAAGCTACCTTTCCAATTCTAGAAAGAAAACCGAATACTGAAACGCAGAAGCAAGAGTAATAAAGAAGTAGGTGATGTATACATTCAAGTGGTTAACTGAACTGAAACCACTCCGCTAAAAACAAAACTTTCAATGGTATACACATGTATACCGAAATTCATTTTCATCTCGCACTCTCCAAAATGGAAAAAGTTCATATGCATTTTTGCACAAACACGTGAGACAGCTTGAAAAATTTACAAAAGTGTGATCATGAATTTGTGCAGGACATTCTGAGCAGACGGAATCTTGAATAAACTAGAGCACCAAACTGTAAATCCAGCACGTGCCACTGTTCAAGTGCAAGATAAAATGTTTGGGGTTGTATATAAATAACTTTAAGAGTACAATGAAATTTTCAATAACAATAACTAACAACAAAAGGCAAAGAATAAAATTGTGCATGGGATCTCTGTAAATTTTACAACGACGGTAAGTACACAGCGTGCTCTAGGAAAAAGGTGAACAAGACAAAACAGGTACATGCTTCTGCTGGAATTTATGGTGTTTCCAAAATAAGTGTTCCCAGTCGATTAAAAAACGATAAAATAACGAACAAAAACCTATAGAAATCCCTCAATTGTTAATTTAAATTTGGCCTCTTTACAATGTTTATACACGGCACATAGCGATTGTTTCACAACGTTTCAAAAATGTGACATGCTCCCAAAAGAACACGCAACAATTTTTTTGTTGTTGACAGATTGTACAAATCGTGATGGACATATGTTTCTTCCAAACACGTTAACACACACTCGGCACAGCGAACGAGATTTTTTCGAACATACACGGTGTTCACATATGCAGGAATGTTACAAGTTGAAAACTGTTTAAAAAGTCAAACACCACTTCAGTTTATTGTAAATATAACCCACCTGACAATACAGCATGTTTATAAATGATACAAGACGAAATCCCCTAACGTAAATTTAAGGTAGTTTTATATACAAACTAGCCACGACCAAGTAGATGGATCCAATTATAGTTGTCAACATGTGCTATGTCACTAACATCTCCTTTCTTTACAAGTAAAATTACAACAATCAATATAATCTCTCCTAGAAAAGAATTTGAGCCATGCGTTCACGTCATGCTGTCACGGTCGGTCGCGTTCCAACGATTCTTTGGCAAATGTCGAGAGGTCAACGAAGCCGCGAGATTTTCAAACCCACGATACAAGCACGTATGCACTTTTAGCCCCGATACCTTTCTGCCTGATGCAAGCATGATAACTGGTCACATATCGAAGTTCCAAATGTAGTTTTTTTGGGGCCTGTGGATATGGCCTGTGATGATCTGGTTTTCCCGATACACCGATAGAGAAATCAAGCAGAATCGATAATAAATTGCCTCTAAACCGATTCTCAGTAAACTCTTATTAATTCGAAGCCCAAAATATTTCATGATTGATTGAAACTTTGAATTTACTATAAATTTTAATATATGTAAAACTAAAGAAATGTCTTATTCAATAAATTAATAATGAGCGGTTCCACAACTGTTGTGTTTTAGAAATTAAGAAGGAAGAGCATTTAATATGGAATACATTTACCATTCATAATTTTAAAATAATATAGGAACCTTTCTTCGTTAGTTTATTCATTTTATTTCTATTAAATTGTGGCTTCGAGTTACCAAAATGTTACCTTCAACAATTGGAAGTTAACATGAATTTTGAACATTGCCCATTTCAAAGGGAACATTCTTTAGTGTCCATTATTCGATGTCAATTTCATCACAACATACAAATAAGAGAGAAGGAAGAAGAATGAAAAAGGTTATAGACAAGTACAGACTTCGGAATATAAATCGGAAAACTCGTAAATTAAAACTGTTCATTTTTGGCTAGAAATGTTTCATGGCTGCATTCGCAGAAAGGCGCTACAGAGAACTGGCGTTTGCATCGTGGTGGGTGTCTCGCCTCGCGGCCTCGTCGCGGCGGGGTGTCTACCTGCCTGTACCTTGCCTTTTCTTGCCCGTACACCGCTCTGCTGAGCAAACACATTCATCTCGGGTAGATTACAGTGATGCATTTCCAATTTGTGGTGTTTGGGTGTAAATTATGGTGCCTGACGTTTCACGTTTCGCAAGGGAATGTAACATGAAATAAAGGCTTTAGACGTAACGAGAGGCACAACCCACAATGTATGAACAAATTATAATTCCCTTCTTTGAATTCACTGGGTATATAGGCTGGCTTTCTCATAAAAGTCAATAATATAAATTCTAACATGTCTTATCATTAAGTCTCACTTTTTGACAAGCGATGGAAGGTACGATTAAACACCACAATTCAAGGCCCAAATTCTTGTAAATTTTCTGAAAGCATACAGTTCATACGGAAACTGCATATATTTTTCGATTTTGAAACACTAAGTTTTTTGTGTAACTTTTGTGTCATTTGTTGAGCTAATAAGTTTAACTTAGAACTGAAAAAAATTGTATTTAACCACCAATTTATGTGAATGATAATCTTGATATGAATTTATGTGAATGATAATAATGATTTTCTTGAAAATTGAGCTGATTAATTTTGACGAGCTTTTGAAAGTTTGCAAATAGTGAACGATTATTTGGTTAAAAATATTAGTTGACGAATTGAACACATTAAATAGTTTATAAAACTTCCAAAATTACAAAATTCAGAAATAATAATTTCCATGAAAACAATACAAGGTGGTTTTACTTTTCTTTTGGAAATTTTTGAATCATTTTTCCTATAATAAATATAGGCCGACTCCTCTTCCCTAAATATGGGAGATTCTAGGAACTTGTGGACAACATGCACAAGTAATTTAAGACGTCCATGTAATTTCCTTGTTTGAAAGTTAAAGTTTTAAATTGTATTCCACATTCCATTTGAGATGGAATAGTATTCAGACTATAGAGAAAGAAAGAAAATTTAATATCGCAGTGGCAATTTGAAAACTTTAATTCAAGAACTGGGGATGTTCAGCAGAGCAGCAGTTAGGCCTTTGAAGGTATAATTGATTACTTCACGCGAGGCGTGACGACAAACTGTGAACTATCTTCTACTCATCGCGACGAACAGCCGCCATCACAGCGAATCCAGCACCATTTTCTCTTTATTTTCTCTCTAGTGATTATCGGCTCGCTGTCGTGGACGCATTTATATAATTGCAAATGATACAAAAATATTCATTCGTACGCGCATATTTGGAGAGATGATAAACAAATCCGTGCAAAGTAAAATATTCGTAACACTTTTTCAAATATATAATTTGTTGAGATGTTCTAGAAATGCGTAGACACCCCGCTGTTTGGTATTTTTCATAATCATTACATAATCTACTAGCTTCCTAGGTAATTTTTGTATCTCCTCCTAAGGTAGACAACCTTTTTCTCTTATATTCTAGAAGCCACTGTAAAAATGTGTTGCCATATACAACAGGCAAATATGTACAACAATAATTCCAACATTTGTCTTTTAAAGATTCAAATCTATTTCAGAAAGTTCGCAACATTTTTTTATCAATCGTAATGCGGCAATCAGTGTCCAAATACTTCTCCTTGAGATGAGTTCGTCTTGAGTTCACAACATCATTGATAATTATTGAGAATTTATCAAGAAATTTTGTCATTTCGCATTATTATTTTAGTTGTGTTATCGAACATAACCTTTTTCATACAATTCTCGAGTTTCGTCAAGGTAAAGTAGGCTCAGTTACGTTCAAGAACACAGGTATTGCCCGAACGAAATGACAAAATCCAAACTCAAAAATTATTTTTTTCCTCGAATGCACGTCTGTACAAATCCACTAAACTTATTTCATTTTTTCTCTATTTTTTAAACTTGTATTCTCCTCACATGACTAGTTTTCTTAAGTCTTCCATGATTCTTGGGCGCCCACATTTTCTTGCATCGGGATCTACAATTCTCTTTATTTAAAAAACGGAAACACTGAACACAGAACGCTGTTGCCACCGCCACTGCCGTTGCTTCTGCCCCTCGCCGCCGCGCTCGCGACGGCGCCGCCGCGATCCTGGAGCTATCTGGCGGCAGCGCAGCCAAGTGCCAGCAGGAGCAGCGCTGGCAGGCAGCAGGTCGGCCGCATAGCGCTCCTCCCGGCGTTGGGCGAGGTGACTGGCCACCGAGAAAAGAAAAGAGAGCAGAACATATACCAGATGTTTGATTCAAGTCGGTCAAAGTATTTTACAACACGTGTTCCCTTGGCCTCCACCTAAACTTTCTCCAGGGGGGTTTATTGGACGGACTTCAAATGTGAGGGACACGAGCTGGGGGAATAGAGGTAGGAGGGGTCGACAGAAGAAGTGAAAATTTCCAGCCCAACACCAACTATATAAAGTAAGTTTTCTACAAGTTTCTACGAGGATCGTTCTCGACGACTGTCGACACGAAGGAAGAAATTTTTATAAATTTTCTTTTGGGTTTGGAAAGGTCTCTGAATAATACGTGCCTCAAGCAAAAGACATCGAACTATTTGTCTTGAAGCAGCGTTTTACTCAATTAGGAGACACTATAAATTGAAAGAAAAGTTATATCATTCTTTAAATCTTCGAGATTTGAAAAACATACAAAAAATGTTTAGCTGTTGCAATAAGCTTTGAAAACTACGCTTTATTTAGCAAAAGAACACAGATGTATATGGCAGACGCGTTAATAATTCAAATACTCGTACAAGTTACTACTAAGTAACCTTCCACATTACTGCATTCATCCAATCTTCCATTTTCCTCTTGTTCAAAGCAAGATGTTTGAGACACAAATGCTTTACCGAAAAACCATGAAAATATCGAATGACTAACCTGTTATTTGGGGGGGGGGAGTGATAAAACATACATTACACGTTATTATAATGTCATTTCAAAAGTACTAAGCAGTTTCCCAGAACTCAAAGATTACATTTTAAGAAAAATGCGTTTTCTGATTACAATATATCAGACCGGATACCGAAAGCGCATAATAATCTCATAGTACCAGAATCTCAAGGCATGTTAAAACAACCAGTAATGCTACAACATAACACACATTCTCATATTATTTGTAGTGACTACGAAATATTGCAATACTAACTGAACTGTAGAATTGACGTGTTTCAAATTCGCCAAAATATTTGCATTGCCTCGGATTCGAACATATTCACACAGGTTTTGGGAGAACCGGCTTTTCCATTAGTGCTCACGGCTGTTTGCAGACGAACCACTCTCCCACAGCATCAAAATGAAAGTCGAATTTTTGCAAACATTGAAATTTCATGGATTTCAATGAAAATCGGGCATTTAATTAAATAAAAGCTTCACTACTTAACTACAAAAACTAGTGGTACTAAAACAGCACATACTTTGTCGACCATATTTTCATGCAAAATTACGCGAAAAGAACTTAAATATTCGAAAAATTGTACATGACCTCATTTAAAAATATATTTTCAAGGAACCGATCTCATCTGGGGAAAAATATCTATCTTTAGTATTTCAATTGGAGGAAGACTCCGAAAAAAATTTGAACTGTTGCGATTTTTGAAAAATTAGGGTTTTCAATGAAAATGAGACCTGCACTATTCTCTTAAACGTCAGACACATTATTCAACAACAAAATTTAATAAAAAACGATGCAGCTATTTTTTGAAAATTTTGATAATGTCTCGGGGACTATATGTATATATATATATATATATATATATATATATATATATATATATATATATATATTACCCCCGAAACTTAAAATATCGCATTCAAATTCAAAGAGCCGCGACATCAGCCTTGATTGGTTGGGGAATATCAATTTCGGAGAAAATCGGCTGAACGGTTTAGTCGCTAGCCTTTGCTCATAGACTGACAGACAGACGTTATGCAGTCATTCGATTTTTCGGTATCAATGGCCACAAAACCTGGATTCTTCACCACAATCCTTTAACATCATTTGTTAGAGAATTTTTTTCTAAATGTAGCAACTGAATTTATCCACATATTCATTTTCAGGGCTCTGTTATAAGAGTTTTACTGCCAAAAATTCGCCATTTATGCGCGCAGCATTACATTACTTTTTCTCTTCTCCGTAGTGAGAAAGTAATGAAAAGTGGGATCGTTTTGATAAAACCTTGTCTAATTGTAAAAATTATAATTATTTCATTAAAATTATCAATTTTTAACAATTTTAACCAATCATATTTTTAAAAAATTGTTAATGACATTGTTAGATATAATTTTAAAGGACAGATTTCATTAAGAAAAAATCATTTTAAAATTTTTCGAAAATTCAAAGAAAATACTGAAAACATGATCTTCGCCATTTTTATACTTTGCCTTATCTATGCGAAAAAATGAAAAAAATTGAAATTATTTTTGAGAAAACGTACGAAAATGCCGCTGGGGTTTGATATTACGTAGGCTACTCTAAAAAATTTAAACAATTGTTTTAAATGCGAAAGGATCGCAACATCAGCCAGATCGACGGGGAATATCCAATTTAGTGAAAATCCTGTGTAGGTTTTAGGCGCTATTCACAGACAAACAGGCAGAGGACAGACTGAGGAGCAAGAAAATCCCCCTTTTCGGCCTCAGCGAATCATAAAACATTTTTCTGTCGGAAAATCGGTATCTTTGCTTTTAGAACAATATCATTTCTTCTTGTTCAAAGTAAATGTGAGAAAGTGAAAACGCTTGTATATATGTTCTGTGTCTTTTGGTATGATATAGGTTTTATTGGATAAAATACTACAATATTGTAATAACACCAAGAAAATTAAAAGAAAATATTTTCAAAATTATATTTCAATTAGAAGTACAATGTTTTAAGAAAAACAAAGAGATTCTGGTATCGGGTTAATATTAACTAATTATTTGAAAAGACATACCACCACAACTAAAGATTTTTGTGTACAAAATAAATTCCCTTATTAAAAATAACATATGTTACATGAGCTATATGAAAGATAAGCTTTGTAAGGAAAGTACTGACTGTTTCACTATAACAAGATCATGCTTAACGTTTTACTGCAATATTCAAGAACATTTTTAACACCTGCATAAAAATATGAAATATTTAATTAATGCTTCATCAAAGGGAATATGCACTCAAGATTCCTCAGAAATTTCGAAGCAACTAATTCTGCTTGAACTCTAATTCCTCCATAAAATTCGTGAAGAGGGATATAAAAGCTTTTACTGAGTGAGGAGAAGGATTCTAAAGAAAAAGAGTTCTTTCTGAGATTAAAACCACTAGAAGCAAGTCGGGGTTACTTTGTTCCCCTTCGGACCCCGCCGTGCCCCTTTCCAAGTTTGTTCGATTCCACGAAGCCAGGCCGCACGGATTTATGCGACATTGTACCCAAACTGAGCAGTGTAATTGAAAATATTACTCTTTTACGTAAATTAAAAAAGTTTTTTATTTTTAGATTCACGAGATGCATAATTGGCGCAAGGGTACGATGCGGGGAGGCCTCGGGAGAAGGCCGTGTGGCGGGGAGGGGCGGGGACTCAGTCGCGCGCCAGGACGCTCGCGTCGGGGAGGGGAAAGGGTCTCCGAAAGGAATGGGAGCGGAAGGGAAAGGAAGGGAAGGGATAGAGAAGAGGTGGAAGGAGCGGCGACGCTTCGAGGGGAGGTAAGCTGCCGTAGCGTGGGGGCGGCCAGATGATGGAGTAGACGAGGCACATGGGGAGGAACCCGGTGAGGCAGTGGGGAGGAAGGGGCGTGGCACAGGCTGAAGACGGCGATCCGTGGGCGGCTGGGGAAAGTCTGGGGATGGGCAAGGGCACGGCTGTAGGCAGAACGAGGGTGGCGAAGTGGTGGCATGGGGAGGATGGCAGGGTGGGAGCGGCATGAGGGTAGCGCATCGATAGTGCGAGCGCGAAGTGGGACGGAGTGGGGGTGGAATTGGATGGCATAGGAAGGGCCGGGGATAGTGCGTAGATGAAGGAGGCGGCGCGACGCCGGACGGAGACGACGGGGGCGCGGCAGAGGGCAGCGCGGGGGCGTGGCAATGGCGGCGAGTTCGGGAGCAGCGCTTAGGCGGGGGCGGCGCGAGGGCGGCGGCGCGGGGGCAGCGGTGGCGCGGGGGCGGCGGCAACGCGGGGGGCGGTGGCGGTGGCGCGGGGGCGGCGGCGCAGGAGCGG
Organism: Acheta domesticus; assembly: GCA_031308135.1. Classification (NCBI taxonomy): domain Eukaryota; kingdom Metazoa; phylum Arthropoda; class Insecta; order Orthoptera; family Gryllidae; genus Acheta; species Acheta domesticus. Next base: position 134,677,610 of record JAHLJT010009436.1, on the reverse strand, counting down.
CGGCAACGCGGGGGCGGTGGCGGTGGCGCGGGGGCGGGGGCGCAGGGGCGGCGGCGGAGCTTCGGGCGGAGATGGCGCTGCGGTGCGCGTCGGGCGGAGATGGCGCGTCGGCTGCGCGGGAACGACAGTGGCGCGGGGGCAACGCAGGGGCGGTATTTACGCGGGGGTGGCGTGGGGACGGCGCGAGAGCAACGCAAGGCGGCGCCGAAGTGCCGAAGGGCGGGACAGGGACGGCGCGGGGGCGCAGGCGGACCCTGCCTGGCGCCACGGCGACCCGACCCGCTCGGGACCAGGAAGTTCCTGAGAGGCAATATTTTCAGTGTTAAAAGTGAGGTCGGATCCGCCCCCGCCCCCGCCGTCGCCGTCGCCGCTATCTCTTTAACATTTCCCGGCGGCCCCGCCCCGCGGCCCTTCCGCAGCCCTGGCGCTCTCCGCGTAATCCGGAGCGCGATCTGACGGCGGTCACAACTCCACTTGCCTCGTCCCTCTCTTCCTTCTCTGTCCCCCTTAATCATTTCTTTTCCTTTATCAATGTCATTTTCTTTCACTCCTTACACTTTCTTTCCATTCTTATCTCCTGTATTACCTTACCCATTTTTATTACATTCTTTCGTTATTTTATTATATATTTCTTACTTTTCTCGTCCGTATCATGTAAATGTCCAGCAATTATTCTTTGACTTAAACCCTGCTCTCCATCCGTTCCACATTTCTGACAGCTTTTTCAATTCCAACATTCAATGCACCATATATTCTTCTCCAACATTATTCCTTTCTAGTTTCACTAATTCTTTTGAATCCTTTATCTGCTTCTTTGAACGTGTGTTTATTATCCGTACCTTAGATTTGCGAATCTATCCCCTCAATCCCTCTAATCCTTATCGCCTTCATCTCCTTCATTTATCTCATTGCGCCTCCCGCCTTTCCCCTTTTCTTGCGTCTCTCCTCCTCTTGCTCGTGACCCGAAGTCGCCTCGACCGCCTCCGCCGCGTCCTCCAAAGAGCGAGGGAGGTCGTACGCCGCTCGCCCGCCGCCGCCCTGCGACCCCCACCCGCGCCTTTGGCGATGCGCGGACATCACCGGCGGCTGCGACCCTGATTTAGAATCAATATGTTCCGCCTCCCGTATCCCACGGGCATTTCGTACCTCCACCACTCGCCCCGGATTCCTCTCGAGGCGGTGGTGACGGTGTCGGTGATGATAGCTGTGACGGCTGAGGTAGCGAGGGTGGCGGCGACAGCATGGGCTGTAGAGGTTGCGGTGGCCGGGGAGGGTGCTGGAAGGGGCAGTGGCAGAAGTGAAGGTGGCGCGGTGGCGAAGGCGGTGCGGGAAGAGGCGGGGGCGGTGAAGGTGGCGATAGTAGTCGCGAGGGCAGCGGGGGCGGAGGTGCGAGTGCGGCGGCGGTGGAGGCGGTGGTGGGGGTGGTGTCGGGGGAGGCTGCGAGGGTGCCGGGGGCTGAGGGCGGTGGCGGGAGCACTGTGCCGCGTCTTGCATATGGGATCGCGAGCGTCCTTTACGTTTACTGGCCTATTGGCGAAATGACTGGGTCACAGACGGAGGCCAGGTGAGCGCTGACGCGAGCGTCTTGGCTCTGCGAATTCCCCTCCCCCTACTCCGCACGAGAGCGGAGCATCGGAGCCGTAAAAAGTTATCAGCTCTACGGTTATCTTAGAACAGTTTTCTTTGATATGCATGTTACACTTTCCTTACAAGGAAGCTGGTGCCTCACTATAGATTTTGGTTGTAGACTAAAAGTTGCCATGTGCAAAAATTGAGGATTAAATATCAATTTACCAATAAGAAAGTCACATACATCCATGATTATACAATCTCTGTAGTTACCTAGAAAGAATATGCATACAAACTATTACATCTGTAATATTTTTCTTTTATCTAGTGTTTTTCTGAGTGCCTGAAACCAATTTCATTTGATGTCTTCAATACACACTGATATTGAAGTACAGGTAATTAAAGAAAATAACTTCGCCATCAGAGAATGTTCTTAAATATTGTAAGTAGTAATATATACAGAGTACAAGTGAGCAACATTTGATTTAGTTACTCAAGTATTTGTAAGAACATTGAATGTTTTGGACACTATTTCATTGTATTCCTTCTGTAAATGCTTGCAAAATTAGGTTCTTGGCTGCTGTTTACCAGTACATATTTTAAATAAAATTGAATTGGGACATTACTTTTAGACAATTGATGCCCAATTCTAAAGTAGATTTCTTGACTACGTTCTACTGAACGAAGAAAATAAAGTATATTGGAGAAGAGCTGCATGTTTACTTAAGTTACACCGCGGCCACAACGATTTATTAAACGTTCTATTCCTTCCTCTCAGATTAAAGCTCAGGAGCAGCGAATCTCAACCCGAAAGTTTATAGCTCGACTCGGAAGGGAAACCGGCTTACCGACTTGGGCAAATTGGATATTTTAAGCCTAACTTGAGTTGCCATCTTAAGCTACAAGTTGTGTTTTGTTAAGCTTGTTTCCGTCAATCACCGGGAGGCGAAAGGCGGGTCGCGGGGGGGGGGTAGCGGCGAGCGGCGCGGGTGGTGAGCGGGAGATGAGCAGGGTGCGGGGCGGATGCTGCGGTTCGCTTTTTGCGGTGTTGCCAGCGCTGCGCCTGCGCTAATCTTCGACAGGCACGCGCGACTTCTACGACGCCCGCTTCCGCTCGGCAGAGAACCCACCGCCTTCGACCTCCGCGTAAGGCCTCCGGTGTGGGGGCTCACAAGCCACCTGCGAGGGTGATAAAGAGAGCAGGGGATAAAGGCAAATTTGTTCGTAAAGCGAATTTACTGAGCACTTAAACAATAACTATTTTCTGGAGAGTGAAAGTATACGCATTTCGTTTTATTCAAACTATTTGTCGCTGAACACAGAAGAAGTAAAATCCACTTATGAATATTTCACTGTTATTACTTCTCCCATTACACACTCTAAGAAAAGGCAACTCAATTCTTGTTAAATAGGGATTTCTTTTAAATCGCTTAACGAAGTTTTCCTCCCCAACGGAGTACGCATCGATATCTCGCGGAAATGCGACAGCAGTCGCTAGAAAAATCTGCTTTTAGAAAAAAAAAGGAACTTTGTTTTAAATCACCGCGCGGCTGGAATATCCAATCGAAAAGTAATAACCCGTTACTTACGATCACAAATTTCAATTTCTGTGTTCGCGGCAGGAGACCAGGTGCGAAGCACTCAAAGTGTAATCCTGCGCGGGAAATAAACCATCACTCTAATTGGAACTCGAAAAAAGCGATCTAGTCGTAATCTAGCGTTCTGTAATTACATTTTTACAATTACTACAAAAGAATCTAAATTAAATTCCTCGATGCTTTGTTTTCCCGGGGCTCTCAGCGCACTGGCAGAAGAATGCTATTTATCTACACAAAAGGAAGATGCGAATAACTTAAACATACTGCACAAACGACTTTACAAGCCCACGTAGATAGAATGCAATATAAAACACGGTACTCTGAAGGGAATACAAAGGGAGATACGCATAAGTACCGCACTGATTTTTAAAAACGAGAACGAGCACTGAACAGCTCATCTTGGAAAAATACCACAGAGAAACGCAATTAGAACGTAATTGCAGGAATAATGAGTACTAAGCGAACAGGGACGAAGTTTGTGGGCATTAAAAATCGTAATTACATCGGAATTCATCGACTGAGTGGGTGCAGGCGTTCACACTCATTTCACGAGCTTGGCCTTCTTCGCAATCGCACGGACCAGGTATACGGTTTTTCTGTACGCCCCATAATATTCACGGTTGTTCTTTGCTGGCCTCTCTGTTCCTTTTTCCGGTTATTCTGTTAATATCCTACGACCTTTGCTCTACTTATTCCATGCTAATACATTTGCCTGTGGTATCTTCTTTTTGCTTTTTAGTAAATACTTTACAGGTCTACTTTTTTCAACCCAACTTCTTTTTTCAGCAACTAATTTCATATTAATTTTCTACTTTCTCGCTGCCGCTTACGCAGTAGAGAGAAAGTTATGTAATACTGCGCGAAAAAACGGCGAATTTTTGACAGAAATACTTTTATTACAAGGCCCTGGTAATGAAAAAGAAGTTAAATCCAGTTGCTAAGTTTAGAAAAAAATCTTCAAACACGTGATATAGCTAGAATCCATGTTTTGTGGGTCCTAGATAGCGAAAAATCGAATGACGACAAAACTTCTGTCCGTCCGTCCGACTGATGTTATGAACAACACTGGCGGATTAACTTTTCATCCGATTTTCTAGAAAATTAATGTTCTCCAATCGAGATCTGGCTGATGTCACGGCCCCTTGAATTTGAAACCGATGTTTTAATTTTGGAGGGGTATTTTACATGAAGCTTCAGGGACATTTTCCAAATTTTCAAAAAATAGCTGAATCGTTTTTGATTAAATTAAATTTGGTTGTTGGATAGTGTGAAGGGTGTTTAAGAGAATAAGGTACGTTTCAAGTTCGTCAAAAATCCTAATTTTTCGAAAATTGCAAAAAATCAAATTTTTTCCGCGTCTTCCTACAGCCACAATTACGAAGATATTTTCTCCTTAATAAAGTCTGTTCTTTAAAGATAGATTTTTAAATAAGGTCAGGTACCATTTTGCAAAAATTTGAATACTTTTCGTGTAATTTTGCGTGAAATGCAGGCAATAGGCATAGGGCGAGAAAGTATGTACCGTTTTAGCACCACTAGTTTCTATTTCAGATATACGGTTGCGATTCCCAATCTTATTCAAAATCATTCTAACTTGCCTCAAATAAGAACCTCCTCTCAAACCAACATTACCTAATGTATTCCTCAACACAACCCCCACTTGACCCGGCGTTTAATCCACACGTGGTCTATTTCCTCGAAACTATTTCTTCTTGATGCCTCAGTAGCCCTCCCCTGTCCATAAATTCCACCGTCCTTTCCAATTTTTCCGTTCTTGCTGTTGTTCTCTCCCTTCTCGTCCTATTCCGCAGTTTCGTATTCCACGCGCCCCATGTCCTCCTGCAGTCCTCTTCCACGGGCGCTTGTCCTCCGTCCCCCCCCCCTCATCCTGCTCCCAACCGCGCTCCGCCACGCGCGGAGCAGCCTCGGCCAGCGGCGCGGCGCCGGCGGAGGAGGCATTAATGAGAGGGCCTCTTTTATACCGGCGACAATATAAACAAGATATACGGTCTCCAGTTTCCTATTCCGGAGCAGAGCCACTAACTTTTACGGCGGCGCCGCGACAGGACAAAGATAGGCTCGACGGGCTCCACCACCCGTCCTCACGCCGACGCTACGTCCTCGCCGCCCTCGGCGCCGTCGACTGCCCCCCGCGCCGGTCGCCCGTGGGCGGCATCATCAACTTGCGCTTTCTTTTATGCTGAGCCAGGCCGGAAGCGCCCCCATGTAAGTCTTCCCCCTTTTCTTCCCCGCAGCGCCGCTTCCGGCGGTGCCGTCCGCGCGCCACGCCGCCCGACTGCCCCCTGCCCCCGGCGGGGCACGCCCCCAGCGCGGCGCGGCGCGGCGGGGACCTTGACCGACAGAGAATGTCGAGCAAGGGAGGGATGGAGATACCCGGTGCTCGAATCACTGAACGAGTGGGGTGTGTTTAGGAATGTTTGTGGTCTTGTGAATTAAAATCACATTGAACATACATTCAGATTCATTTTTTCTATCGATAGTATTATAGAAATAACGTAGCATAGTATTATAGCATAAGTATTATAATATACTTAGTAATACTATAATTAATGCCATATAATTGTTATATTAATGCAAATTAGGGTACCAGGTTATCAGGTAATCTTGGAAAGAGTCGAGAGTCTTCGGAGCGCACATACACGAAAATCTGTGGAGAAAGCATTAAAAATACCTTGTTTATTTTCAGGTATTATACATATCTAAAAATGGCAACTATGTTGTGACTTAAAGCACTTATTTCTTGAAACATTTGTGGTGATCCGCAAAATAAACCATCATAGCGGTTGTAAGCAATTCCTGTTTGTTTTGCTAACTTGAGACCCACAGCAGACGTCGTTGTAATTGACTGAGAAGTCGACGCTGTTCAGGACAAAGAGGACATTCGACATCGTTGAATTTAAACTATCAGCCTAATGATTGAGAATATACTATTAAGGATTGAGTTGGATATATTATGTATTACTTTATTAAGGGATTGTGCATATATGCGTGTGTGCGGTTCCGTCACTCACGGTTACACCACTTCCCGTCCACGAATCGAGACACATGGTGGGGAACTGATAACTTGTTTCCAATCCGGACAGAAAATTCTAAGAAATTTCCAATTTCTTTTTGCGTGTTTTAGCGCTGTGATCTTCGTGGGTAGACGGAGAATTACACCAATGCCACCTAAATAGTTCTATCTAGATGGCGTTGATTAAACCCCGCTACCTCGTGATGATTATCTGTCCATGATACCATACTTTTTTCCTTGGAGATGGCAACACTGATTGTTGACAGACGAACAGTATTAAATGAATATCAGAAATTGTTGTGAATTCGCAAGAATGAAGTATTTTGTAAGTATTGTTATAATAAGTTTGCAAATTTCCTAGGGACATTAAATATGAAGAACATCAAATGAATACGAAGAAAATAAGAACTATACGTAATACTACAGAATACATTTCTTAAGCGTGCAAATATAGATTTTCAATTTAATGTGACTTATTACATATTAACCGTATTCAGACAAACATAGAACATAGTAACATTTTAATGCATATATATATATATATATATATATATGTATATATGTATATATATATTATATAGGTAGATACTTATTTCCGCAGGTAGGTTTCTGCAACCTGGTGGAGGAACACTAAAATTTACATATTATAATTAGGAATTAAATAAAATGTAACTTAAAATTATTTTAAGACAATAATAATATTAATAATAATAAAATAACAATGGCAACAATAAAGGCATTAATAACAATAACCGCATTAATTCTACATTGATGGTGGTCCTGTATAGATAATTTATACTAACAAATATACATTTTATACTTCATATACTTTTATATCCACTTCACAACACGTCCCCACACTTCTTTACGAATACTATAAACCAATGCAACTAATAATTATCACAATACTAATAAGGGTAACAATAATTTATATATATATATATATATATATATATATATATATATATCAAGTTTTAAAATCTTAAAAAAATATGGTGACAAAAGTAAGGAAATATTAAGTAACTCAGGGGAATCAAATGCTGTTGTGGATGTTGTAACAGAATTTTCCGAACTAATCGATAATGATCTTATATTAGCGTAGAGAATAATGCACAAGAACAGCTTACAGGTAATCATTTATATTCATATTAGAAAACAAAACGTAAAAAATATATCTGTACTAATTTCTAACTCCTCGCATCATTCATCCCTGAATTTTGAATGGTGATTATAATTTTGAAATTCCAGTATTTTCAGTTCATATCCCGTGTGGAAGCAAGGCCATGGGGTAAGGGAATTTTGAACGGGAGTATAACATTAACAGCTACTACGATTCATTGATAAGTTCAATGCATGATGATGTGAGAACATATTTGAAGAAAGCTCGAGGGATAAAACAATTGAAGTATGAAAGAAGTGTTCATCACATGAAAATACTTTGAAAATAGTTTACAGCGTCGGCGACGCCACATTCAACTACTTATATTATACTGCGATTTTCGTAACTTTGTCCCTGACAGGAATCAGCTGTTTCGTTGCCATCCAATTGGGAGCTTATATTTCGCAACAGTGACGTCACTATGGTGACGTTCAAGCTCCCTATTGGATGAAACCGTGAACACCTGATTCCTGTCAGGGACAAAGTTACGAAAATCGCAGTATATAAATGAGTCATTTAGAGCAAAGTTCAAGTAGTGATGCTATAATATTTTTGTTTATTCTTTTGAAGGATTACACTATAAGATATTGTGAAAACATTTAAAACAATCTATTAAGAGATTATTGAATTTTCAGAATACTACATTCCTCAGAATACCCTCTCAATTTTTCTCTGAATAAGAAGGATTCGAAATAATTGTTTCACGGCGTGTACCTCTCTTTGGGTATTTCGTTTCACTGTCAGTACGTCCATTTATTCCACACATATGTAACTTTGTAAATTCAGAACCATTAATAACTCTCCTGATTGAAAAATTGTGTGTTGAGGTCATTAAAATATTAAGCATATTAAGAAGATTAAGTATAAAACAAAAGCTTGTTTCATTTGTGACCTGTTTTATTTGATTAATATTCTACGGGTTATATTACGTTTTTGAATATCAAAGTAACTAAGATAGATAATATGGTTATAATATAAGTGCATTATAATGTCGTGGTCCTTGGTCATGGTCGCCTACTACCTTGGTCATGGTCGTCAAGGTGCAAGTATTTTACTTAATGTTATCAATAATTCAATGAATTAGAACACTGTTTTGAAACAATTTTTCCATTAATCAGGGTGTAGTAATTAATATGCATTACTGACAGGCATGAAAACAGAGAAGCATACTTGTAAATACTGTAAATACCTGTAAATATTGCATACCTGTAAATATGAAATGTACCCAAAATACAGATCAAGTTTCATATGCAGGGACGAAAAAAAGTTTGGAAACATTGAAAGCAGTATGAAAAAGGATGATCATCTATAAATAAGAAAGTAGAATTAATTCTCTTTTAATAATGCATATCTTCAATGAGAAATAAAAAGTACGTACAAGCTTTAAAAGAATTGTTCTCATTTTCTCAACCTTTTTGCTAAGCTCTCTTTTCACGTCATCCCGCTGAATTTATCACTGCACCATTTTACTACGTATTTAATTTCCGATCAGGTTAGCACTTGTAAATCCGCTTACGCAGTAATTTGAAAGCAAGAAAGACCAGATTTAGTTAAATGGAGAGAGATCAGGTGATTTAATATCCTCTCCAGTCCTCTTTCCGCTGGCACGTACGTATACAATATTAGGCGGAAAAAGTGCGCACCAGCTGGTCTGCTGGAAGGAGCGCTTGGGTCACGGTCTGTAGTGGGCGAGGGTGGAGAAAGGTTAAGAGGTACGCATTGTATGCAGGGAAAATCGGATCCCACCAGAGAGCTTTTCAATAGACGACGAAATTCAGAACGGAATAATAGGTTTATCATTGAAAAGGGGTCAAATCCCCGTTTAAGATATGAAGAGTTGTTCTGATTTACAAGTTCGACTCGTTGCAGATGGAATCTCAGTGTAGTCAATAAATTTGATGTTTCTAACACATAATAAGAAAGCGCGTGTTGAGATACAAAAAATAGATATTAGAATTCAAAATTAATTCTAAGGTTCGATTAATATTTATCTCTAATTTTTAATGTTAAAGTGATATAGTTTAGTGTTATACCGACAAATAGATTACTAGTTTGGTGTCTTGGAAAGTTTGGATTTCTACTTTTTACTAAAATTGGACCTTCATTTATTACTGGTACTATACCACTTACCAGTTGAACAGAAAAACGTAATCTTATCACTTTGATTCATTGACATTCCCCACGCGTACGTATGTGCTGCAATTTAGTTCCCCAAAAAGGACTAATAAATCCTACTAGCAGCTAAGGCTTAACTTAGAACTTAACAAGAATTTAGTTTCCAGGAAAACGTGTTTTTTTAATTAAAAACTAACAGAAAAGCGAGACTCCATGCTGAAAGGTCAGAATCACGTGCTGTCGGGGACACGCACCGCATAGCTAATCCGCTCCGAAATACAAACACATTTCGGCGACCGGATTTTAAAGCTTTAAAACAACATCGCGTGGAGCATGTTTTGGAAACACCTGGTCAGTCAGAGGGGTCGTATTGATTATTTTTCCATTCTCCCGCTGAATAGGGGGAAGAGCTTAGAGCTCTGGTAATAATGCCTTGCATTATACATTAACAATCCAACTCATGCAATAATTAAAATTTGAGTAATATTTAATGAATGTATACAATTATTATGGTCACAAATTTACATTTTCTGGCTACTCAATAAGAACGTTAATTAAATCAAAACGAACTTGAACACCTCCGTAAACTAACTCTTTCAGCATATTTATTTTGCACCAACTAATTCACAAGAATGACTTTTCACCCCAAAAGACAATAATCCTCTTGTATTAAGTCTCTAGTAAACGTTCGCAACTAGTTTCCTTTTTTCACTTTCCACCACATCAGAAATAAAGTCGGCTTTAAATTCAACGACTTTACAGCGCGAGGAGACACATAGAAGTTTCCTCGTCCAAAAAGTTCCGTTTTATCTCGTTACCCTTCCCTCTCAGACACCGCGCTAAAGGAGGGAAACCGTTAAACAGATAACGGGAGACGCAATTACGTTAGTTCGCGCGCTTAAACGCAAGAACAAACACTTGTCGCCAGATCGCTGATCACCAACCGCGGCCGCTCACGGTCCGGAGGAGGCATCGATACACATCACCGCAAAGTACATATTCCCACCCCCCGCAGTCCTCCCCTTCTCCGTTCCCGCTTTTCAAATTACACGAGCGCGGATCGGAGCTTTAACAACCCGGTAATTAAAACAGCCGCTAAGCTCCCCGCAGAAAACATCGCCGGCGCTGTTTATCGTGTGGCGCGGCGCGGCGCGGCGCGGCGGCGCCATTCCGGAAAGACGCAGCGCGCCCCGGGACGCACGAGGGGTGGCCGCCGGGAAAGCGCTTTTCGTATTTTTAATTACACCGATTCCAGGGGCGCTCGCGGGCCTTTTCGCTACGCGGCTGCGATACGCCTGGGAAGCGCGCGCGGGGCAGCGGAGATGGCGGCAGGAACGGCGCGGCGCGGGTCGAAGCGGGAGGCTGCAGGTGAAGTGGTTGGGTCTCGCGATCGGTGACGGTGATGCGTTCGTTGTAAGGGGTGGCGGTGCTGAATATGTCGGTGGAATGACAGAAATTCAGCGAAAGGTGGAGGGACGAGGCCAGTGAGAGAGTCAACGGTGGAGATGTGGCAGAGTCAGACGGTGAAGAGGTTGGTCACGGAGATCGGTGACGGTGGTGCGTTCGTTATGAGAGGGGGGTGCTCAATGTGTCGGTGGAATGACAGAACGGCAGCGAAAGGAAGTGCGCGGCCGACGAGAGAGGTAGCAGTGGAGTTGTAGAAGAGTCAGGCGGAAAAGGGGTTGGTGATGGATATCGATGGCGGTGATGCGTTCATTGTAAAGGGTGGCCGTGCCGAACGTATCGGTGAAATGACAGAAGAGCAGCGCAAGGTGGAGGAAGCGTGCTCGGCGAGAGAGCTAACGGTGGAAATGAGGCGGAGTCAGACGGCGAAGCGTAGTTCGGTGACGGCGATGCGTTTATTCGCAGCACGAGAGGTAGCGGTATCCGTTGTCGCGGAAAGCAGGGACAGGAATTCACAGAAACGGTAGCCGACGACGAGGGCAGCGGTAGATGTGGAGGCGGCGCCGGTGTCTACAAGAGGAATGGAGGCAGCTATTGCGGCGGGGAGACCGCGCCGTGCACAAGCTCCGCGAGGGTGGGGAGAGGAGGAGGAGGAGGAGGAGGAGGAGGGAAAAAAAACGAGGAAAAACGCGAAGAGCGGCGGGACGCGGTCGGAACGCGACCGCCGAGGGGCTTATGCAGTAATGGGGGCTATTGTCCGGGCAGGCGGCACAATACGGGACTTATCTACGCGTTACCTGCGCCGCAGTGGCGCAGGCGGAGGGGCCCTTGCTGCCTTGACAGCGTTAATCCTCGCCCCGCCGCTGCCCCCACATCGTCCCCTCCCCGCCCTCATCGTCGCCACGCCCCGTCCCGCAATCCTCCCCGTCTCCGCGTTGGAGGCGTTGCGCAGGCATCCTGTCCCGCCTCTCGACCCCCCCACCCCGCCCCGGACACCCCCCGCGCCCTGCCCCGTCCCGCCCCGCCCCGCCCCCGTCTCCGGCCGCGCGGCTTTTGCCACCGGCGACGGCGGTGGCGAATGCGTTCCCGCTGTCACTGTTGTTCGGGAGCATGTTTTCTTTGGCGGTCGATTTTAAGCTCTCTTCCGACGAGGTTCGCTGCGGAGTCGGGTTTTGCGCGTGGTGGGGAAAGGTTCTCGGAAGAATACTTCGGAGCAGCTCCGAAAATTCTGCGCTTTGATTTCATCTGAAGGGAGAGCAAGTTGCTTGTCGTGGTATTTCGTCTGTGTGCCGACCGTAGAGAGTCGCGACGGGGATGAAAATTAATATGACAAAAATGTTCATCCATTCCTCTTCAAGATGTGAAAGTCAATATTCTCCAATAACAGTTATTCAGCACATTCTTCAAAAGACATGAAATTATCTTTAATAAGAAAAAACACAATTTGAAACGACCCCGTACTAAAGTTTAGCCAAAAACCTTCATTTTTTATTATTATACGTCTATCTATTCTTATCTATATCCTATCTCTATCTGTATCACTTATCTATCAGTTCTACATGTAACTATTTCTACACAAAAAAGAGACAAAGGAGTTGAGTTACCACGCGATAATCTCTGCAAGTGTTGAACCAATATCGATTAAACAATTTTTTAGCTTTGTTCCCAGGTTAAGTGTATTTTAGACTATGATTTACAGACGTAAACTTTCGTATTTTTACAATATAATTGATTTTCTTAACGTTTTCTGCCTAGCATCACATCACAGATTCAGGAATTCATCAATGCAATAATTTAGTTGTGCTCCACCATATTGTATCAACGATTACGACTGTGTAAAATACCTGAATGAATCTCTATATAATATTAATAAATTGTCTCTCTTTATTGATATTTAATTCATTTAATCTTTGACTATTACCAATTTCTACTTTGGCATGAGAGTCAGCTTGGCAACTGAAGTAAAAGAGTAATGGGAAATGAATATTTGGAGGAACTAAACGCGTGACATTGATGTTTTTTCAAGGTTGTTGAAAATATAAGCAAATAGCTTATTCCTATACAGTATTTGTGTAACTTCGAGTGTGTGTGTGTGCGCGCGCGCGCATGTGTATGTGCGAATCCTTGAATCACGATTAGATTAATTCCCGTACACTAATCGAGACTTATGAGGTGTCATTCGACGCGTCTTGGTCTCCTGGTGGGGGAACTTGTAATTTGTTTTCGGATCTGGACTTTCAAAGAAATTTCCAAAGGCGTGTTTTTGCGTGTTTTGACGCTGCGATCTTAGTGAGTATTCCACAAATTAAACCAACGCCACCTAAATAGATCTATATATGTGGTGTTGATTAAACTCCACTATCCATAGGAAAATTTCGCTCCATACGCAATAATTTTCTTCCACGACGTTGGCGACACTAATGATGCCATCTTTGAGTGAACAAGTGAATTACACAGTAAATCACGCGGAAGATCTCATTTTAAGTTTCATCCATATTACCATTTTTTATAAATAATTTTGCAACAACCTACGAACTGTGTTGCCTTGGAACTTATTAAATTTTAAAGAATGTTAAGTGAATACATAGAAAACAAATATGTGAGAAATGCTAGAAGATGAATGAACGTTCTTACATTCGACTTCTAATATTTACGTTCTTAAGTGTGCAAATAACAATTTTCAAATGAATTCGACACACAACTTATTCTTATTAAACTTAACTAACACCTTATTCACAGAAACATACAAAAGTCCTTTTAATGTTTTTATAGTTTCGCAAACAAAACGATTAATAGAGCAATTCAGAGGTAGAAGTGAACACATATTATAATGAGTTTGTGGAGTTTTAATCTCTTCGAAAATTAGGGAAGGAAAATAAGAAAGTGTTAAGTATATCCGGTAAAGAATAAAATGTAGTTGTGGAGGATTATGACCAATTGCAATATAATTTTCGGAACTAATTGAGAATGTTCTTATGTTAGCATTATTTTAGAGAATAACTCAAAAGAAAAGCTTACAGGTGATCGTTCATGTGCATTTTAGCAAAAAGTCGTAAAAAATGCAGCTGTATTAAACTCACTTGTCACATCATCAATACCTGCTAGTATTTTTTACGGCGATTATAATTTTTAAATTGTTATTTTACCAGTTCATATCCACTATGAAGGTAACATGCAAGGTCATTGGGTAATGGGAAATTCTGAACGGGAGTATAATATTTCAGCTACTAATATTCCTTGATTTGTTGATTGCCAGAGACTATATGAAACTATTTGAACAAAACTGGGCATGACATTTTGAAATTTTTATCACAAAAAATATTTAAAACAATTTACAACGTCAGCGTCGCCACATTCAACTAGTATTAGAAAACAGAAAATCGTTTTTCAAGCTAGGATCTACTGATATCTCGAATAGTTAAAGATATCTGTAGTTTATTGGCACCTTTCCGTTAACCACTATTTTTCAAGGTCCCTAAAACGCGCACTCAAGGCCTCTATTGAGGCTTATGTAAAGTACCCACCAAAATCATTAAATATCCCTTTTAAACTCGCCTCGAGGGCAGTCAGATCGACGGGGAGTATCAATTTTGAAGAAAGTCGTTGAAATGTTTAGGCGCTAGCGTTGAGCACAGACAGACAGGCAGGCAGACAGGATGACAAAGAGCTAGATTTATGGGCAGAAGGACGGACGGACGGATAGACGGACAAATAGACTGATGGATAGACGGATGAACAGATGGACAGACGGACAGACAGAGTAACAGGTTTTCTCTTGAATCAAGTTTTGCTATAAAGGACCTACAAAATATGAATTGTGACTACACAACGTGTAATCACAACGTGTACGTATAGGAACAAGATTTATCCACTTTTTGGATACAAGGGCCCGGCAGTAAAGAGTTTTTCTGTCGAAAAATTGCCGATTTCTGCCGTGCGATTACAATACTTTCCCTCCTTACGAAGTGAGGTGAGAAATTTTTTAAAAAAATGTTAGTGAGTGAGTGATTGAGTGAAGTAGAGTGGACATTTCCAGGCTGGGTCAAGGCAAGGCCGCACCGGGAGGGGCAGGAAGAGGCAGGGCAGGGAAGCGGAAGAGTATGGGGCATAGGGCGGGCATAAGGCGGGGATACATAGAATAGAAGTAGAGTAGGAATAGATGGATTTCCTCTTCCTGTCTAATAAATTATTGTGATAAATACACTCTCGATGTGGAATACTTTAGCCAGTCACCAATAAATTGAAAGAATTGGTTACTTATTGAACAAATTGGGATTCAACAGAATACCATCGCGAATTTGATCTGCTTTATAGTTTATTATATCACAAAGATTACAATTAAAAATATTATTCTAACGACATTGCTACAAGCTTGCAAAGTTAATTTATTTTATCTTCAAATCTGACAGCTGTTTACTTTATGCTTGTTTTCACCCTACAAATTGATTTCAATGGGACGAATTATTCCTTCGTTTCACTGTTTTCACCAGAAGACCTCGGCAGATGCACGAAAAGACAAACAACAGAATCGATACGAAATTATTCCTTAAATCGAAGAAAGAATAAAAAGGCTACAAAAGTCGAGCACAGCGCCGGGTAAACAGCTCAACCCATAAATAACATAGGCCTTGAAGGCGCGCGCGTCCCACGGTCGAGTGAGGGCGGGGCAAGTGGTGTGACGCGGCGGGGCCGAGCGAGACTGAGTGGAACGAGCGGGGAGAAACGAGACGGATCTGGGATGAGATGGGGGAAAGGAAGGGCGGCGTGGAGGAGGGGGTATTGACGGGGGTTGGAGGGGGACGGGGAAAGAAGAGAGGGTTGATGTGGGGGAGGAGGGGTAGTATGGGAAAGGGGAGGGTGTGGGGTAGGGATGGCTAGGGGAGGTGTGGTGAGGGAAAACTGGGGCAGGGGAGGGTAGGAATAAGTGGGGAGGGGAAGAGTAGGAGTGGGTAAGGAGGAGGATAGTAGGAGTGAATGAAGAGAGGGAGGAGAGGAGAGGAGGAGGTGAGGAGGGTGGGGGAGGGGAGGGGAGGAGTGGGGGAGAATAGGAGTGACGTGGGGTTGGGGCCGGGTCGAGTAGGGCAGGGTGCGGAGTGAGCAGTGGCGGAGTGGAGCGGTGGCGGATCCCCAGGGCGCCACAAAGAGACGCGATTGAATTGCGGGCTCGCGCCTCAGGCGCAGCGCGCCCGCTGCCCACCCCCACCCCTTCCCTTGCCCCTGGCCGAGGCCCGGTTGCGATCTCTTCTCTCCCAGCGGGCGCTGCGAGAAGGCACGCGGAGCTGAGAGTAGTGGGCATGACATAGCCATGTGTCTTCGTGGTACGAAACATGTTGAAACTGGGTTCAGACGAAAAATTCTTTCGTTTCGTTTTCATTCTATTTAAAAAAATAATAATTATGAAATGGTTGAATTGTATATTTAGAAAAATATTACTCTTCAGATTTTATATGATTTGAGAGTGTAGGAAATCAATTTAGGGCGCGGAAAATCAGTACTGTCTAAACTATTGGATTTATTTACAGCGATAGGGAACTATGTAGTTTGAAGAGAAATTAATGGCGAAAAAAGTAATCACCTGTTGACTTGTATTTTTAATACTTGAAGTTACACAAATGTTACACATATATTTACTGGATGATGATTATTCGTTCAATTTTTGGATATATTTGAGACAATGGGCACATCAGGATAATTTAGAACAAAGCAAATAGCAAAATACAACAGGAAAATACCAATGAGTACTGACGTTTCTCCCAATATTCAAAACGTATCCATATTTTCACAAACTATTGCCATTGGTGGAAGAGAAAAAGACTTCAAAATAAATATACATATTGAAATAGCAATTAATTACATTTCCTGATAAAAATCTACTTTTTCCTTGCCGCTCTCTTTCATTTTGTTTGTATCGCAATGGAGGCTGAATAGACAGTAAGCAATCCGACCGGCGCCAGAGTGCCTGGTTTGAACCCGTGCGTCATTTCAAAATTGCCCTCTGTTCACCTCGAACCCGACTCTTATTCTCTCCCTCCACACGTGGCAGCGCTGCCAAACCCGTAATAGCTTTTCCGTCCTTGGCCCCGTTTGATCTTAACACGCATTAACCTTTGCTCCGAGCATCCGATCAGAGCTCAGGTTGCCTTCAAGCTCATCTCCTCGTTTTGCTGACTGATCTTTATTCTTATACCATTACAAAAAAAGTAGCGAAGCACAGAAGGAAGTTACAGCAAAATTTCAACACGATTAATTTGATTTGGGATAGAGAAGTTGATGCGTGAATATTAGGAGATGAGATAATCGATATAGTTATACTAATACAGTATATGGAACCACATTACCAGTTTTCAACAGATAATTCAGTGGTTTAAATTATTCTTATTTAATGAATTTATGAGTTTCATAGTCTATAATTCGTAGTCGATCATTTATAGTTTATGATGATACCAAGCGACTGATGCGATTTCCACGCCCCATTTTGTCATTATCTTTCGCATCACATAAAAATCCTCTAACCAGTACTTATAGTATATTTTCTGCCCAGATTTGTTCACGTATGCTCTAGTACACGTATTCCAATCCGAGCCTTTTACTCGTAGCAACAACTGATGTCACGGCAGTGCCTATCACTAGGGCATCGGGTTCAACTTCCGACGAAGGTAGGATTTTCGTTTTCCTAGCTAGGTCGAATTCAGCCGCCCTCTGGAGGAGAATTATTGCGGCCGACTTTTCTGATCGGTAGGTTTCCGTGATTTCTGCGATCAACACCAGGGGAATGCCGGAGCAGTACCCTAGCAAATGGGACACTGACGGCGGGAGATTTTTCCTTCCTCTTCCTTGTCCTATCCCCACCCTTTACTTACACGTACTTTCATGCACTACACTACCACACACGTCGGGAGACCAGTCGGAAGCTTGTCCCGGCTGGGGCGACGCCCCACTGAGTGGAGATACCTGGTTGGGCTACAATCCGGAACCGTCGTATAGTTCCGCGCCGGATATCACCATCCAGAAGGGAAAAATAACCGCCATCTCCCGCTATTCAAAAATCACTACACTTATGGGACTAATGACCTTAGCAGTTGACGCGACCGAAAACACGAAATAATGAATCAGTCGAGCCTCCGAGACCCGCCCCGCCCACCTCGCCTCCACTCCGGAGCTGCCGCAGCTCACCGCACAGGCACCGGCGCAGCGGCACCTTGTTCGTTATCGACGCGCGCGGGCTTCGGATCCATTTGCACTGAACGCGCGCGTGGCGGCTTGCGGCCCTGCCTCGCCGTCTGCGCGTCACCTTGCTGACGCGTCTGCGTGTCGTCGCGGCCGTCCACGTGCCTGCGGTCACGTGTCTCGTCCCGTGCACGGCGGCACGGCGGGAGCGCACGTTTTCAATGCGATCAAAGGGACGCGCAGGACGAGTTCGCGGACCGTCGCTGCGCCGGGCAGAGTCCGAGATAAACGCCACCGCTGCTGAGCACGACGCGATGCAGAGAAGAGCAAAGAGATCGAGGGCGGAGGACTTGTCTGGGCGTATTGGACATGATTTTTTTTACATGTTCTATGATTGAATTGTTGTCAAGGAATACAATGCGAACTAATTAGTCTGCTGATAGAGCAGACTCGATAAGAAGGGTTGTGAGAGTGGTGTCACGATGAAATCGAATAAAGTGGAAAGTAAATATCAGAATTCATTTGTGAACAAAACGAGATATGTAATGGAATATTTTACAAAGTCACAGCAACAGTGTCATATAATTATCCTCTAAGATATATGGAGCGATAATGAAGCATTATCAATAACAAAATTAAGAGTCAAAGAACAAAATAGTTCAGTCGATGAGAAGCCTTAGGACGTTCAATTTGCAAAAGATGAGGTAGAAGATTTTATTTTTTTATATTAGTATTAGTAATAAAACCCTACGTTTTCCATATCGAAATACTTCAGGGTAAAGTTTGGTAAAGAGAGACGATTTTGAGTATAACGTTTAAATGGTTATCCTTGGTGCAAAAACGAAGAACAATTTTAACCCTAGAATACACCCATGAGTACATTTTACTCATTCTTTTATCGTCTTGATTTGTACTCCCGGGTCACTGAAGCTACACAATCTAAACACAAGAAGTAGGTTGTTAATATCAATTTGTGATATGCCTCCTTGAGATATGTCTGAAAGACATCAGTTTCATTTTTTGAGAAACAGTGAGTAAATTTTATTTATCGCTTGAGGGTTTCTCAAAAATTACAGCTGTATGTTTCAAGCCAAAAAATGGTTTATCATGAGCCCGTAATGCACGAAGAAACTTGTTTTGAATACTTTCCCATAAAACTCCTGAATGAATACTCCTAATACCAGAACGAATAACATTTTTAGCACAAATAAATTTTTTCGAATAGATAAACCAAGACATTAACTGGTTCTTTACTTATACAAATGATTTCTTACCAACTTACGTAAAATTACGTATCTGAAATAAATTAACAATTTTTTTGGAATAAAACAAATCGCACAACAACCACCTCAGAAGGGCATAAGGAAAATATTGCAGTTTGTATCAATACACTATCAAGGAAATTAATTGTAAAGGAAATACACTATCAAATTTTGTGCTCCTTATTAAAACACCATTTTTTCTGAAGTAGCCGAAAATTATTAATGGAGTCTACAATGTAAAATTTTTGGATGTCTCAGGGTATTATGAATAAACAGAGATTAAATACTAATGATTTTAACACAAACTGATTTTGAATTCATGTTTAAAAGTTTCAGTAAGAGTGACAGAAGGCAGTTACGGTGCTAGGCATTGTCAGACCGGGCGATCAGTTTTTAAGACAAACCTTTTTAATTGTATCAATTTAAAAAAACTTATTATCAATGCTTCTTTAGCCTCCTGATTTTATCCTCTTAACATACAATATATTTTAACACACATTTTTGAAAACTTATGAATATATTATATAGATATTGGCCATGTATTTTCATTGAAGTTTAAGACTGAATATCCAGAATTGAAATTAAATAACTCATATAGTTTCTTGACACAATTTTCACGTTTTTAATTTTTTCAGGAGGGGGATACGTTTCAGAATTGCCCCGGGCCAAAATTGTCTACATCCATCACTGGCAGATGACCAACATTCTACCAACTAACGCGATTTGCGAACTAACACGAAGATGCAGTCAGCTTCAGCAACACATTCTGAGTTTTATTATCATAAATTTTAATACATAACAAAAATAAAATTAATGCAACTCATTACTGCTTTATAATTTACTTTTACTTATTGTAACTGGAGGAAGTTGCGTTACAAGGGGAGATGGGATATTCCAAATTAGAGGCACCCAGAGCAAACCAGGGGACACAAATTAATTAAGAGGGCTGGGACAAGTTACCCCAGCTGTCCCCCTTTCGTTCTGGACACCCCTGTTCGATATATTCCAAATTTCCTTTACGTAATATGGACAGCCCCCGCGACACAGTTTGCAATCTATAATGGAGCGACGTGACGCGTCGATAATTGGAGAGTTGGGTGGGCTCCTCCGGTGCCTGGACTTTGCTCGTTCTGTGCAGCACCAGTTTGCGTCACAAACAACGTGACCACAACATGGACACTTCGTTAGAAAAGCCCGACCAGACGCTGGCGGCCATGTTGCATGGAAAGCAATAAGTATTGAGAAACATTTTAAAAGTGGCATAAAGTGACAATTTTCAACGGTGCCCAACCAATAATAACACGATGAAGGTTGAATTGGAATAAAATAAGCATTAATTTTAAAGAAATGTGCTACACATTTTTTTTTAAATTTAAGGACGCATACCTACGACCCTTCGGTCCGAATTCGCTACGGCACTACTGCCTCAGCGATCTCGGCTTTTATATATTAAATATGGGTGAGCTGTTGCGCATCGCCTCCGACTTCAGCCAGTGAGTTTCAGGCACCAGTTTGCGTCGCCTGAAACTCATTGTCTGAAGTCGGATGTGATGCGCAACAGCTCACCCCTCTCTTTCCATCGCGGGGTGAGGCGCGGCCCGTGCGGCGTGGGCGAGGCGTGACTGGGATCGCACGCGCGGGCGGCGGCAGCAGCGAGGGAAGCGGACCGCAGCGCGCCGGTCGCGACGGGCGATCGGGCTGCAGCGCGTTGTGCTGCGACCGTCAAAGGCAAAGGGCCCAGAAGGGCAGCAGCGGGATGTATTGGGGCGACAGAGATCAGGACGGACGGCTAGGGCGACAGGCGCGTGGGAGCTATGCAGATAACAGAGGCTTCTGCGGTAGGCCTCCGATGTCGGGAGGGCGGCGGGGGGTGGGTGGGTGAAAGGCGGACCGGAGCTGCTGAGCCGCGGAGAAGGTGAATGCGATGACGTTTGAGGACCCGGGTGCTTACGACGACCGCCTACTGCGACTGAGGCGCGCGAGGACGGAAGCTTGAATGAGGCAGGCGCGAGGTATTGGTAATGAGCGTAGTTAGTAGGTTTCGCGGGTAAAGCGTTCGCCACTAATATGGGCGGTCGGACGGCGGAGGTCGCTAAGGCGGGAGCTCGGTGGCGATCACGGGCTGCGAGTTCGAATTACGGTCGGCCATGGATGTGTATCCTTGAGTCATTGCTTGCTGGTCCTATCTACCATGCATTTTATCACATCTTTCTTCATCTGAAGGAATGAAGCAATGAATATGAGACATGTAAACCTCGTTTAATTGTGCCTGTCCCTCTCCGGGAACAGTGTAGATACAGTATTGCCGATTTTCGCTGTATGGGCCTCCAGGCCACTGTTGCTGATATTTACCTTCACCTAATATCGGGCAAAACCGATACGGACCGCGAGTTCCGCTTGTAAGGCAGAAAGAAACAGTAAGTAAGCACGCAGTAAGTAACAATAAACCTTATCAGGTGATGGAAAGAGAACATTTGTTATGAAGCCTGGATGCTGCACATTGAGGAAGATCAGTCGGCACGTGAAGCGTCTAGAAATCCGAACGTATAATGACTTCCTTAAGGACAGATATTAATACGATGCGAGTCTTGTGAAGGTAAATATCTGCAAGAATAACTTTTATTTATATTAAAAAGTAGTAAGAAGTGAATGAAACATGAAATGTATCTGTTGATTAGAAAATACTGAATGTAAGACCTAAACAAAACGTGAACGTGAAATTCTTTGCGTTTACGGCATTGATAGTGTAGCAATCATGTTACTTAGCAGTTCAAACATTACGCAAGTGCAAATGGTGTACATTGAAGAATGTGGCTAAAAGTAATGCTGGTTGAAATTTAGTAAGATTCTTGGAATTCATCTCAATAAATTAATTCCTTAATTTATTTTTTCAGGCCTAGTTTGAAAAGTTCCAACACAACCCTGATAAGTTTGTACACCTAAGTTCTTCACAAAATTTAATCCTTCACAAAAGTAATAAAGTATAAATATTTTTTATTTACAATGGTACACTGAATATTGTACTTAAAGTAAACATTAGGATCCTCTTTTGTAGGATTTTTGCAACACGATGTTTACAGTTGAACCAGCTGAAGTACTCGGCGTTGTCCACGTATTTATCTTTTATTTATTACAATCGTCTATGAAAGAGGAAAAGAAATCAGTTTTATCTATCGTATAAAATATAGGTAATTTTACATACATCTCCTCCCCACTATGCCCCACTTTGCCTATTTCGACGCGTTTTGATCCTCTTCGTCCAGATCCTCCCCGCGAAAAAGCTTGCTGGAAAATTGAAAAACTTAATATACAAAATTGTGTTGCAAAGCTATTCAGCAACTTTCATTCTGATAGAACTACAAATGTTTACAAAAAGTCGTTTCAGAATTTGAAGCACCTTAATTAAAATGACAATTTCAGTTCCATAAAACATTGTGGTATCGCTTCACAGAGAAGTCAATGACATGAACCGGAGAGTTGAGATATTGATTGAGAAGGCTGTGACATATTCCACGTGAGTTTGGAAAATCTTATTTGGTCTATTACTTCTACATGTTACATCAAAACTTTCTCGAATAAACGTTCTTAAAAATGACAAAAATCGCAGTAAAATACATACAATAATCCAATACTCTTGGCAGCCAAACACAGGAGAACAGGAATTTCGTGACATATTTGCTGGACATAATTATTTGCGACCACTGCGTATATCTGACCCTCCGAATTCCCAGGTGCCAGAGGCTGGTGTTCAATATCTCCAACTCGTCTGCGAGACACGAGAGGGCCCGAAAGAAGCCGTTGCAGAGGAGCGGGTGGGCGTGGCAGAGTTCCGCCGCTGGCAGACGGCGGCGGCCGCCGGCACATGTGTCTGACTACTCGCGTAAAAAGGCGCTCTCGGGCGCCGGGTCGAGGACCGGTGGCGCTCGGCACCTCCTTCGCGCGGAGAGGATCTTTACGTCCGTTTTTCGTCCGCGTCGTCGACGGAATGACGTCACCGCTGTTGCTACGGGATTCTAGAATCTAGGTGCGGAACAAGTCTGCGGTCTTGCCAAGCAGTGCTTGCCAGAAGAGAAGTTTTGCAGTTCGCTCAACAAATAGACGAAGTATTTTATTTCCCACAAAGAGCACTATTTGGAGCAGACCGTTATATAATGAAATTTAAGTTGTTTAGTAAGTGCATAGTGTCAACGATTTTCTGTGACATCTATATTTTCTCAATATCAATTAGTTTACTTTTTCGGAATTTTGTAAATATCAGTCTTTTAAGAAACCTTTACAACATATCTATTACGTTCCATTATCAAAATCTTTCATTATAATTTCAAATTATTTAAAGATAATACAGACAGCAAACAATAAATGTTATATTTTATTTATGATTATTGATTTTCTAATTGTTTAAAATTTAAATTTGCCAATAATAATTACTTACATTTTTCGTTGAATCGCGTGGGTATTCTCATAGATATCTAGTCTAGAAGCAGTGGTTCGCTGAAGGCGGAATATGATGCATACGTTTTAGTGAAGATTGCATACGTGTCAGAGTCCAGAACCACAGAGATCTGATACGTAGTTCAGTTACCATGCCCAAGTCCTCAATTGTAATTCAACACGTCTCTCTCATGTGCGAGAACCAAGGAGAAGCCCAATGTCACGACTCCACTCTACAACGTGGAAAACAACCAAGAGGGATAAACCCGCAGATTACAAACATCAAGAGACTGAGGACGAGATAAGAAAAGGGGAAATGGCTGCGGACCGCGAGCGGCGCCGGCGTCGCGGGCGTCGCGAGCGTCGCGTCGCGTCGCGGCCCGACGTGCCGTGCCGTGCCGTGCCGTGCCGCAGACGGCCGCGCTGAGCAACGCCGTCGCTACGATGGAAGTCTGCGCTCTCAGACAGATAAAACAGGACGCCCCGCGCTCACTTCGCCAGCGGCGACGGCGCCAAAGGTTACGGCTCCGTCCCTCCTGGGGCCCTCCGCAACACACTGGGCCGTCGTGGCTCAACAGGCAGCACGCGAAGACACAAACGGATCAATATAAATGAAGTGTCTGTTTTGAAAGTAACTGTCTCACAATAACCTCTACTATATTTTACTTGATATAAAAATCCATTCAATTGTTTTTTACGAGTTTTGTTTGTTTAACATTTTGTAAGCGTTAATTTCGAGAACAGCTAAACCAATTCAGGTGGGATATTTACTGAAATATAGAGTACTTTGTCGGTTATAATTTAAGCACTTTTTTGAGTGTATTATTTTCAAGTACATAAATAAAATGCTAGTGATTTTTCAAATAAATCTATAATTTTATTTCAATGTGGATTACTATTTGTACATTTTCCTTTCAAAACAGAAAAAGTAACTGCTACAAGAGATTTCCTACGAAATTGGAATTTAAGCGCACACCCTTTCAGTTGTTTTACAAAGATCTCAAGAACAGTGAGTCAATTCAACGAATTATTCCACACAATTCCCTAATAAATCCATTTAGATTCGCTGCTTTAGCGCGATTAGACTGCGAATAATTGAAAGAAAATTAGTTCCGATGGAGAGGGTCAGAGCGCGACCGATATATTGAAGTGTGAGTGTAAACAACATAACTTCCATTTTACACTAAAAATAGCTTTTGTTTTTTTCAGACTAAAAAATGTTTGTAGTATATAAATTACCACGTCGGGACACAGCCGCTAGTCTAAATAAACATTAAAATATTTATCCATGTTCTCGCATTAATAAGTTGGTTACTTCACAAGAGGCACGGTAAGGGATACATATGGCACGATAAGGGGCGAATCTGTAGCATATTTGCCGTTGCAAATGGTTATTATTTTATGCGAGTGAATATTTGTCAAAAAATTTTGCCACAACTATCGTTGCTGCTTGTATTCAAAACTCAACATAATATGGTATAAGATCTAGGCTAGGGATGCCAGAGCTCAAGAAAGCGTGCAAAAAATTTAACTTTTGTTCCATACGTCACACGGAGTTTTAACGTCTTTGACAGAAAATAAATAAAAAAATGTATATTTGTTTCGTAATCGCTTTTAAAACAGTAAAGGAATTGCTCATAAATATTGCAGGAACACTTTTTAAAGATTGAAAAAAAAGAATGGGAGAATTGTGACCCCAAAGTGATACTCTGAACTTGGTTACATGTCGAAATTTGTGTTACTGCATGACCCCAATGCGGAGCGTAGATAGTGATGCTGGGAGAGGCTGAGCGGAGCCAATTGTGGTCAGGCAGGGTGGGGTATAAATAAATATCCGAGCAACACCGGATTACTTAAGCTCGTTTAAAATGTAAAAGTGAAAGGAAAAAAGGCTGACGTATAAGTTACTTTACACTGCTAAACAGATTTTAATCATTTTCAAAAGTTAGATCATGATCTTGGTACCTTATCATATCACTATGATGGGCGGCTGATATATGGTGATAACAGGTGCAAAAGGAAGCAATGAAACTTCGCCCATTCTCCACAATATATAACTCGGCAGCCAGCCGGGTATTAAAGGTGGGAGAGAGCATTTGCGAGAGTGTGTGTCCAAACGTCTTGTCATGTTAGTACTCAAATTTGGATATAGTTAACAAGATAATATACAAATATATGTTAAATTAGGACCATTTTAACCGTAGATCTAAAAAAACACAATATTTATGAACATTCTTCTAAAAAGATACAACTCCGTCTCATCTGTTTCTGGATATTTTCCCCATAATAATACTTAGATTTAAGATTTTAACATAATCATATATGGAAAATGAGATCAACATGACTCGTCGAGCTCATAAAGCACAGTACTTACGAACTAACTACTCAAAAGAGTGTTCTGAAGACACTGTGTTTTGGGACATTTTCTCCCGAACGACCTGCTCAGGTTTCAAAATGAACGTGAACAAATATTAGGTAAAAAATGTTTAAAAGAAATCCTATTGAAGCACTGATCACAAATAGAAAATTCATAAACATTTTACTCT
Organism: Acheta domesticus; assembly: GCA_031308135.1. Classification (NCBI taxonomy): domain Eukaryota; kingdom Metazoa; phylum Arthropoda; class Insecta; order Orthoptera; family Gryllidae; genus Acheta; species Acheta domesticus. Next base: position 134,651,325 of record JAHLJT010009436.1, on the reverse strand, counting down.
GGGATGAATGAATACATCTACCGTTTTGAAAGATTAATCCGAATTTACTTACACTGGGTTAGAAATCGAGTATAACTAGTGCTAAATTTCTCCAAAATAAAAATTCTTTGATTAAACCTTACTTTTTAAATAAGTTTATTTTTTGAAGACATTTGATATAGAACGATTAAAAGGTATGCATTTTTAACTCCTCAACATGCAGGCTGTTGCTGCCTGAAAATAAAGGAGTAAAATCTGTGATTAAAAAATGCATAATGTTTTGGTGATAATATCAATTTATATTTTGTGTCTCTAAAGCAGTAATGAAGAATAATAATAGTTAAAGACGGGATTTTTGTGCAGTGAAACTCTCTAAAACATGCAATATAAACATCAAAATGTGCTATCAAAGTATCAAAACTTTTAAAAACGATGTTATGTAGTCTAAAAACTCGAGTTAATCCACTTAGTAACTTATTTTACATTTTGGATGTGAAATTGAAGGTGAATGCATCATAATGGTTTTAGTATTTTAATTACATATTTTGTTTAGCTTTATTGTTTAATTTGTACATTTTGTTTAAACAAATTATATGATATTTAAAATATTATTCACACACGAAATTTAATGAAAACAAAAATACAACTACTGGTGCTACAACAGCACTTTGCTACAAACACTATTTTCTCGCGTTATTAAAAAACTACGTAATATTGAAATATTACATTTTCTGTTCTACTAACACCTCAGCTATTACATGAAAACATCCAATTCAACCAATTCAAACAAACACTTATGATGCATATGTGCATTCATTACGACAGTCAGGAGCAAGAATTGTTTCTTAGTTTGACAAATGAAACAAACAGGAATACATTTGACAGATACAGCTTTTTACAGAAAATTATACAGAAGCGAGAAACGCAGTGTTGCCAGCTCAACGTTGTCAAAAACTGTGTATTCGTTGTATACAGATTTAATAATATCAATTCTTGACAAAACGCTTTTTTTTCTATCTGTATTCCGATTTCAACTTGTATATCGGTTAATCATAGTACAGCACACACAGTTGATAAATAACCAATATTAATAAACTTATCAAATTACTAATACTCTACGATTTGCAATATTAAGTTCATTTATTACCGCATTTTTATACACTGACACCACCTCAAACGAAGCACAGGAAAAAACTTTAAGGTAGTATGTTTGTTAGATCGACCAGGATGAAATACCTCCAAAAGTTACTTTAAATGAAAGTTAAGTCCCTGTTCTGCAAGATAATAAGAAACAAGCAGGCATTTCACAACTCAGGCGAGTGTAAAAATATTCACATGTATTCTTCTTTAAAGATCAGTACAGACAAGCAAGGCGCAAAACAGACAACAAAACAGTTCGCCTTACCCTAGGGCTCGCCAGTACACTTAAAAATGAGAAGTAAAAGGCGGGGCGGACCTACCGCCTCAACCTGACCACCAAAACAACACAACTCAACCACGGCCGGCAACTCACTGCGTCACCCCTCCGCCCTTCACCCCTTTGACGTCACATACCGAACATGATAGGAAAAGAGGGGCGACGCCAAAGCGGGGTGGGGGAGGAAGTGCACAGAGAAAGCAAAGCAACAATCTTAAACACAGGCCTAATTTTTGAATATAAGAAGTTAAAATTAGTACAGACTCTTAAGGAAATACTTTCGCGAGCATAGTTTTTTTTAAGTTACAGAAGAAGCTATACGGTTAATGAACCTTTTTCTTTTATTCAATATGCAGTAAGGTTTTATAATGTTCAGAAGATATTAAATGTAACGTAACCCACCGGACATTCTGAGAAGTAATTTACAAAAAAACTGCTGCTAAATTCATCGCAAACGGAAGTACTGGGTCTCAGCTAGGAGCTATGCTGTACAAATCATGCTATTGTCAGCACTGGTTTCTCTTAGTGCACGAGAGAAAACTGCGGCAAAAAATATTGATTATCAAATAGGTTTCGAATCATTTCAGAAAGTTTATTTGTAAACATCAGCTCGACTAAATAAAACAGCTGTATTTTATCACCACCACCATCTCGATGTTCAACAACAATGAGCTTCTCAAATATCGATTGCGGCATTGTTGAAACTTCAATTAAGCTTTGCGGATTGCTTGAAATAAATACATCAATACATTGAGAATACAAATTGAGTAAAAAGTGAAAGTGAGACAGTCAAAATAGAATTATAGTGGCATTTTCAGTTGTAAATTATAATTAAAATTAAGTAAATTATTTTTCATTTTATTCATTCAATTTTTTTCGTGGTTCATTGTACGTTGGTACGTTGCCCGTTGGCGTGTTCAATTCCTTTCCTTGTGTATTGGTAAACTTGTATATATTCCATTAATTTAAAGCACAATTTACGCAAAAATTACTAGTGTTTTTAAAAAAAAAAATTGTACATGACCTGTTTTAAAGAGAGAATTTTGAACAACAGACTGTCTGAGGCAAAAATATCTATCTTCTATTTTGTAGTTTTGAAAAAATTTTTGCAATTTTCGAAAAACAGAGTAATACTCGAAAGAGGGACTAGCACTATATTTTTTACCGTACATTATTTCATATGTGAAGAAAACTTAAAGAAAAAATTAGAGTCGTTTTTGAGACAAAATGTCTTTGGCACTATTCAACAACAAAATGTAACAAAAAAAAATTGGAGACTTTTTGAAACTTTTGAAAATGTCCGAGAGACTTCATGTAAAGTTCCCTCCAAAATTAAAATATCAGTTTAAAATACAAGAGCCACGAAATCAACCAGAACGATTGGGGAATATCAATTTTGGAGAAAATCGGCTGAACGGTTTATGCGCTAGCGTTGTGGACAGACAGATGGACAGACGGACGAAGGGACAGACTCACGTTTTGCCGTCAATCGATTATTTGCTATCAAAGACGTACAAATCATATATTCTGGCTACACCACGTGTTAGAGGAATTTTTTTTTATACTTAGCAACTGGTTTTATCCACTTTTTTGTAACCAGCTCCCGGCAATAATAATTTTTGTGTCGAAAATTTGCCGTCTTCTGGCGCAGGATTACAATACTTTCTCTTCTTACATTAGTAAGTGCATGAAAGTAAAAAAGTAAGAACAAAAGTTGAAAAATACAAAAATACCTACAGAAACCATAAATAACCCTACTAGTCCCAAAAACCCTAAAAGTCATTCAAAAATATTCCTATATTTTCATTATAAATTACAATTAAGTGCATTTATGAATTATTTTTTGAGATTTTACTATATCTTCTAACATCTAATATATGTTTTAGACAGGAAAATCTGCATTCTGCATTTTACACTTGCCCATGTGCCGAGCTTCACTTTGACGTACGTGTCCACGCAGCTAAGCCGTCAAAAGAGCGTCCATTCTCTCTCGTATGCAGCAGCGCAACACCTCTTCCGAGAAATTTGGTGAATTTGAAACCCAGTGCGGCTTGCCACCAAGCTCCGCGCCCGGACGTAAGGTCAAATGTGACTCGCACTTGCAGTCTCTTGTTGGTACATTCGGCGAAGAGTAAATCATCCGGCTAGGAAAATAGACCCCAAACATAGCGTTGGCTGAGCAGCCGCAACAAAGGGCCGAGGGCAGAGTTAGTGGCAACACCGCATATCCTTAACTTCCAATTGCAATCTCTCAAAAATTTTAATCAGATAATAGGCATCATGAAAGGCATAGACGTTCATTTCATAGTGCAACAAAATGCAGAATATATACATTTTCAGCGACACTTATTAAGAGGTACAGACCACTCGAATGCACTGCCAGGTTAAGTAATAAAAGCTTTTTTCTTTAAGGAAACCCATAAAATATATAAATTAAAACAAGTTGATAATGTAAGATTATATTTTATTCAATGAACCTATTAATGTTGCAAATTTGCCCAGTAAACCCCAGCGTGTGAGATTTACAACCAGCATTACCCAAGACATTCTGAGTTGGGTGCAGAAAGTGCAATTTGGTGCAAAACAAAACAAGTACTAAAATAACGTCCGTTTCATGATTCAAATTTCTGTAAAAGTTTCATCCAGTTTCAAATTAGCAAAGAAAAGATGTAGTTACACGGGAATGTGGTCCTTAATAATAATAATAATAATAATAATAATAATAATAATAATAACAATAATAGTAGTAGTAGTAGTCTGAACTACATTTTTCTTCCTACTTCCGTTGTTTCCTCCATCTCTCTTTCTACTTAATCTTTTTTTGTGGTTATTTAAGATCGCATCAACATCTAGGTCATTAGCGACCACTATTGGGTTTAACGTTATGGTAACTGAAGATGACATGATACGGTGATGATAGGGGTGAAAGAACGAACACAAATACAAAGACGCCCGAAGCGGGACTCGAATCCACGATCCTTCGGTCCGAAATCGCTACGACACTAGTGCCTCAGCAATCTCGGCCACGGGGGATCGGTTTCTTAATCTTTCTTTCAAAATTCCAAAACATAATGTAGATTATTGTAAGTAATTCAGGATATTTTTTACTTTCAATGTCTTATTTGGACACATGACATCATAAAAATAAAAAGTGCGCTCAATTCTTTGCACTGTCACAAAGAATACGTTTTGCGTCAATTTTTTGTTCCGGCATACCAACCCACTGTGCCTGGGACGTCGTCGCCGCGCCGCTGTCTGCGCGCTGCGTCCGCGCTCTCTTCGGGCTGAACTGGGTCGAAGTTCAACAAGACAACCCGACCCCGAGATTGGACGCGCCGTTCGCATGTGCTGGCCGGGTGTCCCTGGACGCGAGGCGACACTTCTCGCCCGCTCGCTCGTCGCCCACGCCACGGCGAACGGCGGACACTGTTGCGCTCGGCCGGCCAAGATCCCGGGACCCTTCTACTTCAATTGGAAGTTGCCTATTTGGTCACCGCAAGTAGAATTTTAAATAATTTGTAACCGTGTCAACAAGAATGCAGGAATTTTGTCAAAATCAATTTTAAATTGAGATGTTCTAATTTCAAAAAATGCAATTGTTTCATTCCATCCTAATCCTCTTTCTGTTCGGGTATATATTAGTTTCTCAATATTTTATTGGAACTTTACTTTAAAATGTATAAATAAAGCAAAAATCCGTATTAATGGCATTATTTAATTATTAGCCCCCCTACATGAAGCGTGCTTCCTACATGAGGCTGAGTGCTTAGACATGGCAAAATATTATAAATATTTAAGTAAACTTTATTAAAGTTAACACGCATTTGTGTCATTTCTAGATTAATTATACTACCATACCAGAAATGTAAGTATTTACCGATAAAATAAACAATGTATTTTCCCTCAGATGCACTCCATTTAGGAGTATTCTTCATTCTCCTTCAACCAGTCTTCCTTTTACCATCGTTCTTTCCATCAACGGTCGCTGTTTTCACCGCCGAAAATCGTCACGATCCCAACGCGCTTCAGAGACGCGAAGAGTTTGCTGCACCCACAAAAAACAAGCCCCCTCATCTTTTAACGAAGGCAATTTCAAAATATTTTCCCCTCACTCCCGCATTTACTTGAGTTTCGAAGAAGAAACCCACCTGATTGATGCACTTCTTTTATACGTTGCAGGCTCGTCACGAGCAAGAAGCGAAGTCTCGATTAATTGCGGGTTCGAATAACTCGAGGAACGACGGGGCATCAATTTCATTTCCGTTTGCGTTCGCGACTGGCCTGCGCCGGCACGTCGAAGCGGCGTCGAGGGAAGCGGCCGTAGACAGGGGGAGGGGGAGGGGGGGAGGAGGCGCCGGGGGCGGGGCCAGCGAGAGCGACGGCAGATTCCGGAGGCAGAGATGGCGCGCGGCGCGGGCTGCAGAGGGAGCTCTGGCTGTGCGGGCGAAACGGGTGGAAATGGACCGAGGAAAGAGAGAGAGAGAGATATTGCGGGCGATGGAATGGAGGTAGTGGACAAACTACCTTCAATATCGAGGCCGGAAGCCACGAACGTGGAAGTTTGAAGGTGCGTTGGCTCTGTTGGTAAGTGCGACGGTGAGATGATGAGTGGTTCGGTGGAAATGCGGGAGCAAAGTTGGGATCCCAGAGCGGGTGACTGTCAGGACGGATGGTCGGCTAAGTATCAAGGCGAATGGTGGCGAAATAAGGAGTCACGAGTTGGCGGGATTGCAGGCAAGAGGTTGTCGAGGTGAAAACGTGGCTGAATGACGATGCGGTGAGGTGGCGGGTTAGCAGACGATGGAGAGAAGGACGGCAGGTAACAAAATGGTAGTCAGGAAAATCTGCAAGTAGGCTGTTGGCGAAGATAGGGGGGGTAAGAACTTTCGGAATGGCGAGGGCTGATCGGTTGAGATGATGGAAACAGAGGAGGCTGTGGCGTTCGGGGTAATGGCAACAGATTCTACAGTAGCGCGAAAGGCGGCGAGGGTCTCCTCGGCTATTCCGAGGGGCACGGGGCGCCGAGATAAGAATAGATCGCAGATTTTATTCCTCAGTGAGTGTGAGATTAATTATTTCTATATTTTAATGGAATCGGGGAAGCATTTAAATTGAATTCGGATATTGGAATCGTGATGTTCGAATTTGGAACCAATAATACGGCGGCGCCAGAGGTCGGCCCTGGCGTTTCCATTAGGATCCGCCTCCAGAGTATTGGCTCTATCGGGCAGATGAGCAAGTGCTTACATAACGAACCTTCTAATAACTCTCGGGAGCGTCTCGCCAGACGAAGCCGATCGATGGCGCTGGGGAGAGGAAGAGGAAGACGGGGGCGGAGAGGAATGGAGAAGTGGCGACGGGACACGGCAGGCGTTGAGAGGAGAGAGCAGGGGAGAGCGACAGGGAGTGGTAACCAGATCTCCCCGACTCCAGCTTTTTTCGTTTTTACGAAGTAAACCGAGTGTGCAAGATGTCGCACTCGATCTCTAATTATATTCCTAGCTTGTATACATTACGAAACTTTGCATGATAGCATAACCCACGTGTTTTGCTTTATATTATTTGTGTTTTTCAAAAAAAGAGAACATGCAGAAAACGTAGGAAAAATATATTCTCATTAAAAAGAATAAGTAATTAATTAAACAAAATATGTAATTATTGACGTTTTACTTATGAGCCGATAAGTCAACCATTCTGCCATTTACTAACATTAAAATTAGCTAAAACCAAAGTCCTTTATTACATTTCGTGACAACGCGTAATGTTGTTTATAGCGGCGAGCAATAATAAGGGGATAGTATTTTAGTGAGGTATATTTAACATTAAAATTACGAGTGCTTTCGGTGTAACATGTGTAGGTCTGCCATATCGGTGGATCCCTCGATCGTGAAGGGCAGTCTCATTAAGCGACAAGGCAATGTGGAAACGGCAGACCATCTTCCAGTGTCGTGTTTAATCATTGATAATACTATGATTAAGGTACGTCCGCGTATTAAAATTTCTTGGAACGAGATATTCATTTCAATGCCAAGTTTGAAAGGCATTAATTGACAATTTCTGAACGACAAGGAATGAACAATAATAATGTACATCACTTTTAGGATTCAACGAGATAATATTGTGCTTCTACGTGGCGAAGTAACTGGTTTAAAAAACTTAAGATGCAATAGAGTTTGTTTTCAACCTTAGAATTCTGGAGGAAGAAATAATTATGAATTTTGATCTGTAAACGTTCATATTCAAACCAAGTCTAGTTAACACGTTCTTTATTTACCTCCTATCTTCAATATTTTGAGAAAACGCGAATCTCTAAATTGTTGAAGCTATGGATTCTCCTTCACCCATTCTAATCTACTGAACCAAAATATTCTACAGACTACTTCCTCACCATCTAACTACTCCATAAGAAGTGTCAAGTTCGTTTGTCTTAGCTCATTGTGGAAAGTTCATTCTTTACTGATACTCCTATAAAAAAGTAATGATGCCAATTGTAGGTTGATAAAGAACCTTATAATTATTAAGGTTGTATTAAAGTGTATTAAGTAATTCTCTTTTGAAATTTAAACAAGGAAAAGCAAATTAACTCTGTATATTTCATGTATTACTTACAAATTAAAACATGATGTCTTCAGTCTTCAATGTCTTCAAAAAACAGTGTTGAATTCCCTGTCCCACTCTTTATTTTTAATTTCAAAACACTTTTCTATTCACAAAAAAATTAATTAATTTATTTAACAAATGAAATTTGATTATGAAATATGTGTTTATTACTTAATATTTGTAGAACAAACTTGTATTTAAGGATTCAACTTAATTGAGATAAAATATTATTAAAATAATCGATGTCAATTTAAACGATAGAATTTAAAATGTACAGCGGTATTTGAAACTGAATGAAAATCAGGAGTGTGGGTCAAATAAAGCCCTCGTAATAAAGAAAACCACAGAAATCCAATGCAAGAGTAAGCTACCTCATTATTAGAAGAGCAGCAACAGGCATTTCAATTATTCACACGCTCCCATCGTAACCCACCACCCTTTTCTGGACCAGATCCCACCCGCAACGGTATAAATTAAAATTTCAACCAACAGAACAGAGTCCGGCCTGCGTTGCACGGTGCATCGCACACGGTTAAAAAAATTATCCGGTGCGCGGAACGCTTGCCCGCCCTGAATAATGCCGCAACGCATCACTCAAAGGTCTGCAAGCCGGTGGCGTAGAGTTGTATCATGCAGGAGCAGTGATGCAAGTAAGGGGTAGAACTTGGGGCGAATCTCCAAGCGACAACAATCTGGGGAATAATGTTCTTATAACGTAAAAATTAACATTCACAAAACACACGTTCCCCATTATATTTACAACTGCGCATCGCGTACCATAGTGATCAACGCGTTAGTTTTCTACTTGAGGTTGCAGAGGGTAAATGCTGAACACTACGCGTGGACTTTGTCGCGAATGAAAGAGATTTGGTGCAAGGTTTGTGTTCTCCGGTTTCGCTTGTCTCACAATCCATTTCGCTCAGTGCATCACCTGTAGATCAATTAATTAATATCCCCATCCCCCCCTCAGACGTGCCCGATCTCACCAGAGCACCTCGTGCACACAGGTAAACGCCGCGCACGCCGTGCGGGCCTGGGCGGAAAGGTTTTTGCAGTGTTATTGCGAGGAAACCAAGAAGCGTTACCCGCAAGTGGCTTCGCGGCGTTCTTTATAAAAGGTCCTACCACATGCCTTGGTGCGTCATCTGCCCCCACGCGCTGCCCTGGAACGCTCAGTAAGCGAATTGTTTCACCACCGACACTCCGGTGCACCGTAACCTCACCCAATGGAAATCCCTCGGGTCCGATGTGCAATGATAGCCATCATTAGTCGTATAAAAACAAACTTGACTGACTATGAAACTTGACGTAATCGGTGATAATACGCTCATATGAAGTTTACAATACTTGCACTTCCTAGCTTGTGGTATCGTAAAATCACGTCACACTCCTTTATTACCCACCATTACATCATCACGTCAAAATTTACCATTGAATAATGTAGGACTATTTAGTTAAATAAATAAAAATTAGGAGAGAAGCAGCTATGAGAGTAAAAATAAGTTTGGAGGAAAACCATAACAAAGTAGCATCTTCATTATTTTTAAAAACATTTGTTCAAATTTTCATTTTTCATAATAGCAGTTATTCGTTAAAATCACGGTTTTACGTTTCCATCTCTCATAATAGCAGTTTGCCTCAGCAACATGTGAGCGTATACAAAATATATAATGGAGTGCAAAATTATTCAAATTATATTAAAACACAATGTAAACACTTTGAGGCAGATAGAATATTTTGTTCAATACAAACAAAATGTTTCATAGTCTCAACTCTTCACAATACCTAATATTATTCCTAGAATAACATTTTAGAATATGTACATTGACTGTATAATTTACGTAAAGTAGAAACTTCGCCGATACTTCAAATACTATACTAAAAAGCTAGTTGCGTTGTAAGTAAAATACACTTTGCGTACATTTGCCTCAAAGAAGTAATCTTGTTTCAAGAGTGATTAGCATATACATTTTCGCACTTCTCCACATTTCACTTTGTATATCAGCGCTGTTCATTCCTCTTGAGTGCAAGTTTGTTCAAAACGCCATTCGCATGCATGAGCAAAAGCAGTGGATGAGGCCATTGCAGAGCGTGCTCATGGACGTGGATATCCTGACGAGGAGTGCTTCCTAACGGCATCACTGATATGTCACCCGGCACATTAATTCTGCCAATTAAATGCTCATCCATCTGCGAGTACGGAGCGCCCCGCGGCACAAACAGTTGCATTACCCCCCCCCCCTCAGTGGAGGTTAGATATCGCCATTAGGAATCGCGCCTCGGAGGGCTTTGCTCGTCCCGAGAGATCAGACGGGCGAGTGAAGTCGATAACTTGATGGTAGATATAACGCGTTATTAATTGGAATGAAGGAGACGCTTCAACGAAAAAGCAGTTGAGAGACTTATTGATGGTATGAAGTACGCAATACTCGTAAAGAGATCTGAAAATGTTCCACCTGTGGAATCCATTCCAAAGGAAGATAAAGTGTGTAATTGCGTTGCATTCAGGACCTTTATGTCAGTCTCGTAATTTTTAATGAAAAAAGCTCTAGAATACGGTTCAGAATTTTTAATAGGTACTCATAAAGTGTGATAACTAACACTTATTTAACACAGCGCTGAAATGAATAGTTTTAAAGAGTTTTAAATTCACTGAAGATTTTCTCTATTCATTAGATGTTTTTATTCAATGAATATTTCAGGGAGTGGCAAACTTTGCACAGAAGAAATATTGTATAAATATTAGACTCTATAAAGAGGCCTTTTACTCGAAATATCATCGCATCTGTATATTTAAAACAATAATATATAAGTGTTTTCTTTTAAAAAGCAATATGCGTTTTCTATTCAACCAAATTTCTTGATTTTAAATTACAGGTAGTAAGCCCGAGATGTGTTATTCAAAGATTATCAAGCATGCCACAGGCATATCAAGGTCGCGGGCAAGGTAACTAACTTTCTAGAGTTCGCGGGCACCGCGTTCAGAGTTACTGGTGCATGATTTAAAAGAAAGGGTTGTTCAAAGTGTCGGGTTGATGGTAGATCACTGGATTGCTGGCCTATGGCACACTTTAAAGCAAATCAGTTGAAAGTTATTGCCCAATTGCGATATTAATTCTCACCCTCTACTAAAAAAAGAAGTAAAATTTCTTTCTAAACCAAACCAAAGCTCGTAGTGTTTTAAATACAGTTGTAATTGCTCAATAATTTTTAATGTTATTTATTTAATCTTATTTGAATTGTATATAGTACACAAATCAATATTAAACAAATTGTAAAACTATAAATACTTGAGTATGTCTAAATAATGAAGATTAGTGGCTACATTTCGAATATTTTTGAAAAACTAAAGATGCAGTCATTCTTCTTCAAACATTTTTCTATGGCTACTTAAAATAACAACAATAGAAAGCTATATAAAAGTGAAAAAGGCCAAAAATAGTATGATACTTTGCAAGTATAAGTGCCGATGTTATAACAACATCTAGATACCGTTGTGCGCAAATCTAAGTAAGGTAAAATGAACTTAACCGTCTTAAGAGAACATTCAGGGTTAAAATGTTAAAGCACACATTAAAAAATTGAACTTTGGTCCACTCACTCACCTCGCTCGGGGATGGGGTCGCTGGCGCGCGACCACAGGTGCACCACAGTGGTGCGTCGGTACAACGTGGACAGGTAGGCGGTGCACTTGAGCACCAGCTGGCCGTTGTGGTAGTGGCCCGGCAGCAGCATCACTTCGAGCGTCAGGGCGCTCGACTGCAGCGAGTCCCCTGCGTGGTACTGCCGGATGTCTGGCTTCCCCACCTGCAACCACCGACAACCGTTCCCTCGGTCACTTGGCATCACAGAAGCAACTTCACACAAGTTCTTCGATTCGAAGCCGGGCAATTTTGTTGCTGGAACTTGGAAACAGGGAGGTATGTCAAATGTAGTAAATTTAATTTAGTTTACAAACTTAGTAATTTATAAAATATTAATAATCAAAAGTAAAAATATGACGGCCAGACTATAAGGAGCAAGGTGGGGAAGCTGGTAACGCTGATATGTGTATAGAAGTGCCCTCTATTGGGAACCGGGAAAGGACAGCACGAATGCTCGTCGCTCTACCGTTTGTCTGTTAGAGGTGCTTGAAATGAGGTTAGCGAGTCTGTGCGCGTTTATGGTGACCGGGAAAGAGAAACAGCGATATGTAGTTTTTGGAAGAGCAAAGAATGTCAAGACGTGAAATTCATGCCAGAATGTCCGCTGCATATGATGAACACAATGGAAACTTTGCAAAAATTGAAGTGTCATCAAGTCCAATGCCCAAGAATGTTGACAGACGGCGTTATACTGTTGCACGATAATGCCTACTCACATGTTGTCGAGGTTGATTTAATTACGCTGCAGGAGTTTCGCTGGGAAGCCCACACATCCCCCATACAATTCAGATTCATCCACATCCGATTTTCAATTTTTGGAGCTCTGAAGATATTCAAGGCTGTCGATTTTGCTTCGGACGAAAAGGTGGATACATTCATTGTCCCTAGCCAATTGCGAACACGATTCTACAAAGGCATTGACCATCTTGTCTCACAGTGGGATAAATTTATAAATAGTTATGACGATTACATTTGAAGAAATAATTGGCTTACTTACTTTTTTACCATCTGCCTCGTTTTCATTTAATTGACCCTCATAATTGAAAGCACACTTTGCACAACATAAAATCTGGGGGATATTACGCGTTTACACGAGCTGAGTGATAGCTCTTAACTACGTACACACAATACTGAACAAAACACAATCGTTTTATTTCTTACAGATCACACTAGTATACATATTATGCAACATTACATCAGTGTCAATGTTTTAAAATTGCATTGGAAAATATTATGAGATGGAGAAAAACTGTGACTGTTAAATTATATTCAGTCTGTTGTAACTTAATATTTTAAATAATAATACATACCGATAATTGATAAGACCCTGAAGCGTTTTCAGGAGTGTGCTCGTTTTCTGGTTAGGTCATAGACCGATCTCCTCTCGTTTATGAACAAAAGTACGGACTACAATGTCTAAAAGTACAATCTGCAGTGTTTTCTCAGTTTTTCACAGAAATACAGGCGTTGATGCCTTTTATTTGCTCTCCAAGTGTTGACTAATCTACTTGTGCGATTAAATAAGAGACAACGACGGAATATTTCATAGCTTGTAATTTGTCACCTTTTTTATATATTTCGTAACTTCATTACCTTCTGCAAAAATATTTGCTCACGTCTGTAACATTTCATTTAATATTTTACACGTAGGAACATGTTTGTGTCATGAACTGATTAAAACTCTCCCATTTGACATTTTTTTAGTATATTTGAGAGTTGCGGTTGTTCACTATTACACAAAAACAAATCAAAACAATGCGAAATGTAAAGTGCGAGATGAAGCTGTCGCTCACAAACAGGCACAATTTGGAGTACTCTATTCAAACAATTACCACTCGCAATGCTGATGTTTCATGAGCAAATCAAGTGATTCGCTCTGAAACACAGACAAAGCGCTTTAGCGCATCAGCAGATAGCGGGGAGGCGAGGAGAATAATGGCGCTGTATCAACCTTTGTTGCGAACTGAAATAAAATTCGGTGTCAATCTCCGTTGTCGATACGTCACTGTCAGGCCTTATCCTTTGTGACCCAACGCGCCATGCATCTTTCGGAGTTCCGCTGAAAAACAAATGTAATATTGACACGGGCGCGTGGCCAGGTTCACTTCAACTGCTCTTTCGCTCCAGGCCAGACCCTGCCCGGCCGCCCTCCCAAGTGAAGATGTGCAATTCCGCCATGCGGAGAAAGCAATGAGCGAAAGATAACAGAAGAATTGATAATGAAGCTTTGCATTAGAATATTCAACACCTATGAATATTTATCGAGAAGCTTCACTTTACTAATTTAACTCGCCGCAAGTTCCTGCAATAGAAACCGAGGAATCGGCTGATTCCTATTCATGGTTTGCGCAGATCACGTGATAGCCGACGACCTTTTCGAGGGACGTGTTTATTTGCAGAATCGATTCGCCGACGTCTTTGCGAAAATGTGTGGCAAACTGTGTCGGAAAAAAATCCAGATTTTAATTAAAGCATTTGAAAAGTTCCTTTCCAATCTAAACATTTCATATTTTACTGAAAGAACTAAAAAAATATTTTTTATTAAGAACATTTGAGGCGATAATAAAACAATGAAAGGATTGATATTAGTTATTTAGTGAATCAAAAGTAAATTAAACATTTCGCGATAAAAGCACAACAAATTTTACAAATTTATAAAAAAAGATGTATTGTTTGTTATTTAAGAAGTTTGTGACACATTATCGCATTTATTGTCCACACATAGACATAGAGTAATTCTTCTAAAGAAACTTACACGTTGTATTTGAATCTCGCCTTTATTCCAATGCTTTACTGACTGCTGTGCTTCTTTAAACCTACAGTGCAGAACTTAATTTTAAAAAGGTATTGCGAGAGTACTACATCCCTTTTTAAAAAAATAGAGTGTAATGTGAATGAATTCAAGGAAAACCGTAATGAATGTACTCTTAATCCCAATGAAAGGAAGCTAATGAGAACAATTTGTAGGGAACAAATTGAACAAAATATAATTGAACAAACTGTAGAGAGCAATTGCTTTGATTCAATCCGTAACGATATACACGAAATGCAGAAACCCAATTTGTATCTTTAATCGGTTAAGACAATAATTGCGTAATAACAAAAAATTGCATTATTTTCTGTATTATTAGGTTCGACTATTTTCCTTTGCACTGGAAAGAAATCTCGTTACTTTTCAGTATGATTTTGGATTTAATCTTGAGTTTCTAGTGAAATCACGTCTGCGAATAGCTGATAGCACTTGGAGTTTCTAGCATCGACGCATTCCATTCACCGCAACCCGTCCAAACATTCAAACCCGCCCGTTACATTCGCTGTACATGGGGATCGTGGAAGGATCAGCCGCGAATCCGAAACCAAACAGCGAGCCGTAACCGTAGAACGCGCAGCGGTTCCCGCTGGGCGGTCCACGCAGCGGCAACACGCGATAGAAAGATCGAGATAGGGTGCGGCAGCGCCGGTCACGCCTCCGACCCTGATCGCTCCACCCCGCCCGACCCCGCCCTGCGCCGCCCCATCGCGCACTGCCCCTTCCCCCTCCCTTCCCCCTCTTTCATCCACCTGCCCTCGTCTTCCTCTCATTTCTTTCCATCGCGTTATGTTACGACGCGCGTTCTCCAATCAACTCATCTTTCTCCGTTTCCTTGCACCTCCATCCCATCCCACCACGCAAGCCCTTCTCCGTCCCACGACGCGGAGCCGTTTGAACCATACGCGTTTCGCAGTGAGAAGAAGGAACGACACGGCGCGCTTAGGGAGGTGCGGGCGGCCGACGGGTGATAAGAACGAGAAAACACAACACAAAAGGCGCAGGGAGGCGGTTACATTGAAAGAAGCGACCTGCCGGCCGCGGAGGCGGCAGCGGCGGAGGCGGTGGGTGCGAGGCGATAGCGCGGTAGAAGCAGTGGCGGCGCGGCGGTGACGCTGGCGGCGGTGGCGGCGGCGGCGGCGAAGGTGCTACTGGCAGAGACTCACAGTGGGAGCAATCATCATCGCACTTATCATTAGATTTCTCGGAATGTCAAGTTTACTGATCACTCTCTTAAATAAACGTTTCAGTAATCTACAACTTATGAAAATATCTTCATTTAAACAATACAATTGAGTTTACTACTTGAACCTACAAAATCTTTAGACTATTAAATAGCCAAAATTATGCGATGAATTGTAAGACCCATTCTGAATAATAGGTAAAACGTTTTAGGGTATTTCTCGTGAACTTTTTAACTTTTGAAAAACCTTTAAAATCTTTTGTTTGTATCTTGACCTCACTGTTTAAGTTGCTACTTGCTAACAATTTTAATCTTAAATTTTTAAGACAAACCTACGCAAATAACGTGATTCTTAATTCTGCTTCAAAAAAAGATTTTAAAAAATAGCAAAGAATATCCTTTAGTGATAAAAATATGAAAGCCGGTTTTGATCAGAAGAGTGATATGTTATACTTTAATAAACATGTTCAGCAATACAAAATCACTAAGATCATGTTGTACACTTTGATTATAAAAGTAACACGTTGTTTAACTATTTATGACCCCTTATATTTCTCGAAGACATTGATTAGTAAGCCCGCGGGCGTCAACTGATTGTCATTAGTCACGTAAGTTCAGTACATGTTTTTATCGCTGGAGGTGGCGGTGATCTCCCCCTGCTGGATGGTGAGATCCGGGACCAACCTACCCGTCGGCTTCCGGGGTATTCCCCAACCTGGTATCTCTCGCCAGTGGGACTCCACCCCAGTCAGGACACGATCTAAGCTCTCGACTGGTCTCCTGGAATGTGTGGTAGTGTAGTGCATGTAAGTGTGTATGTGTATAAGTAAGGGATGAAGACAGGACAAGGAAGAGGAAAGATAGATCGCGCGAGATCCGTGGTCCCTTTGTTAGGCTTCTGCTCCGGCAGTCGCCTGGTGATGATCGAAAAAAACAACACAGAAAAGTAACGATTAGAGCTGCTGGTAACTAGAATTCTCCTCCCGTCAAGGACTGAATTCGACCCACCGATGTAGCTAGTGTCGAAAACCTTACCACCGTCGAGACTCGAACCCTAGGACTCCCGTTCAGAGATATTATGGCGACATGAATTGATGCCCTGAGATACCTAAACCGGTCGAAGGCCTTGAAATGGCTGTTGAATGGATGGAAGGTTTCATAAAAAAAAAAAGAGAGAGTGAAAGAGTACGCGAACGTAAATTGTAAATTGCATGCATTGATTTTTTTAATATAAAATTAAGAAAAGGGTCTTCACTTTCGAGTTTCCTTTAAGGTAATAGACTAGTTAAAAGTCAAAACACAAAAGAAAATGTGACCCATACTCTTGATTCCAAAACTCTTCGCAGATAAAGCAGGAGACGAGAATCTGTAGATAGTGCATTCGAATTTTGAAAGTTGTGATTTACACGCGTGCCCTTCTGGAATCGCCTCCTCAGCCACTGTGCGGCGGAGGCTCTCGGCCCGAGGGTTCGTTGGGCCGAAGTGTAACGCGATAAGCACGGCGGCGGCGGCGGCGGCGGCGGCGGCGGCGGTGGAGCGGGGCCGCGGCGAGAGGAGCGGGGTCGGAGGCGGCGGTTCGACCCAGCTGCGCGCCACTCGCCCGAGGCGGCCCAGCGGCGAGGACGGCGGCGAGGGCGGCGGCCGCCAACGTCCAAACTCAATTGCAGCCGGCTCATTTCTCGCAGGGCGCGACACCGTCCTGCCCTCCCGGCCGCGAGGCCCGAGCCGCACCCCGCTCCGCCTCCCCGCCCCACTGCGTGGCCCGTAACCTCCCCACCCTTCCCGTCTTCCCGTCCGCTCGCCGGCCATGACCGGAGGAATTCAGTTAGCAAGCCAATTACACCGCTTCCGCAGGGGACACAACACGCTCTAAACAAGACGCTAGTTCTCTGTGATAGTGAGCGCGCCGGCGCGCCGCTCGGCCGCCGCCGCGCGCGCAGTTTAGTGACGACTGTTACGGCGGATGCGGGGCGGTCGGGGCGGGGAGGGGCGGGGCGCGGCGGGGAGGGTAGGGCGGAACGAGGCGGAGCGAACGGAGCGGAGTGGGGCGGGTCAAGGGGGGAATGGGCGGGGAGGGTGGAGTGAGGTGGGGAGGGATGCGAGGGGAGGCTGGGGGAAGAAGGCACGCTTCAATTAAGAGGTGAAATTTGTTTAGAAATTGCTGCTGACAGGTCAGTTACAGAAACGTGAATGAAACGAATTTTCGCTATAATCCTGAACGTAGAGAATTCTATCTCTTGAGAACACGCGCGTATTTTGTTCCATATTGCGGTGAAGAGAGGTAAGAATTTACACAGATCTATGTGAACGACTTAGATCTGGATATCCTCAGGAAATGTGAAATACCTTGCTGGTGCATCTCCTTGGAGATTTGAGTTGAGTTTTGGAAGAATACAAATTAAATGTTTGACACATTTGCCGTGTTGAGGCTAGGAGCAAGCAAAATCTCGCAAGGCAGAACTGTGACTTGCAATATTGAATCATAGATGGCCCATGGATATTTACATTTTTTAGTTGTAGCTTGACTATAAGTGACTTATTAACCCTCACAATCAAACGGACCTTTAAAAAAGTAGTGTATCTCTCATCATCGTCGACAAGAAAAGAACCAAATATCAGAGGAGGGAATTTTGAAACTTAGGTGAAGGTCAATCAGTAACATATATTAGAACATTGAAACAAAACTCAAACAATATAGTTGGAGTAATGGGAGAAAATTCAAGAATGAAAAATAAATGGTATGCATAAAATTATAAGGAATTCAAATGATACTTGTGAAAAATTATATCGCAATCCTTTCGCAAGAAAAATATTGTTAAAGTCCACAGCACTACTAAATGTGCGTCTAAAATTCATTTTATATAAATATCTAAATTTATTAATAAATTGTAATAGTAGTAGTAGTGGTGCTAAATATTATGTTTACAAATATAACTCATCCCCTTCCAGAATAATGAACGAAATGGTTTTTCGTCTTTACTGCTTATGCAACCAGAATATTCTTAATACACATATGTATGGCGGGTTGCCGCTATAAGAACTACCATAATTTGTACGAAGGTGGTGGTGTAAAATATTTACCTTCCACAGGTAATAGAAAAAACGATAATTAACATAAACTATGCCAAATGTTAAAAACTTAAGACTACGGTTTAATAAAATAATATTGTATTAATTGAATAACTGCATTTGATTTCATATCTAATGACCAAGGTCTTCATGAATAGATTGGTGAATACTCTTCTCAGTATAATTAAATTAATTTTTAATTGCTTCTAAAATAGTAATCTTTTAGGACGTTTGTTATAATATATAATGACTGAAAAAATCTACTATACAATGTCAGACCGCGACCTTTGCCATTATTGCAAATAATATTTACTGTGACCATTGCATTTAGAGAAAATAAAACTCTGGTGGACGTATTAGGGATCGTAAAAACTGATTGCATACGGAATTTGTTTGGAAGTCAATTCGTACCGTTCAGGACCAGAACAAACACATCGTCGTTTACGAACTTCCACTTTGCTCGAGCAAGAATTGAATGGGAATTTCCAATGCTATGCCTTCCAGAGAATAATGTTTACTGTTATGTTCTGTTTGCATGTAAAGTGTAGTCATGTTCGTCAACTTTTAGATTCCAAACTACTGGCCTGCACCAGCAACAATGCTACTAAACAAAACCACATAAAATTATCTAAAAAGTATCATGAACACTGCTCAACCATAAAAATAACTTCCTTTAGCACTACAATAAATTATTTTAACGAAAAGAGTCTTCACAAATATTACAATACCATACTATAGAAAGCCTTACTTATAGAGTACAACCATTCTTTACACATACCAAGAATATAAAAAAAGTTAGTGTTCCATAACGCAACGTGAATAGTAATATTAATGGCCGTTGGTCTCTTGTTGGAACTTTGATGTCGACGTCAGCTGTGCCGCAAGCAATGACGCATTTTCTATGAGAATTCAGACAGTACGCGCAGTACGAGAATAGTCGGAAAACAAAACAGTTTTTCTTAAATTTCCATCACAATTGAAATTGTTTTAGTGTTAGTTTTAAGCTCCTGAGTATCTAGCAAAATTGTAGACCTCTCACATGGCCAAAGACTGCATAGTTTTCTTTCACTTTATGCGCACATTGGAAATAAGTATTGTTGACACACCGAAAATGCTTTAAATCAAATGTTTCAACCTAACAATAAGTGGAAATAATACTTTTATGTAAATATAATTTTTAACTTTTCTTGAATGAAGTTTCGGGGCATCTTGTTCAGAAACAAAATTGGACTACAGCACCATGCGAATCACTCATGACCAACCATTGGTTGTGGCCACCATTGCAACTCCAATAATTCCCCAATAATCGTATCTAAATCAGAATTACGCGATCATTTACATCTACCTTGACCCTTTGTGGAACCGGCATCATTTATACAGTACGCTTTTACGAAAGTTTGAGTTAAACTATTGAAATTTTCATGGTCTTGTACTGTAACAATTCCAAATAATTGTATTGCGACCACAGGCTTATATATTGTATACGATAAATTTCCCTAAGAGAATTTTGGCAAAAAGCATTTCATTTAGTCCACTGAACTCTCACTTTTGGGCTGAATCCACCTTGTTGTGTCATACAAACTTCATAAATTGTAATAGAAAATTCAGACTAGATCTACTGACAGATCAACAAGTTTTACAAAATTCAAAGATATTAGCGTATTTCTGTTCTGAGAAATTTTATAAAATAAGGCCAAGAAGGAAACAAAATTAAGAAAGTTTGATCAGAGTGTTATTAGAAATTTGAAGCTGGTATCATTCAAAAATTAAGACAGGTAATTAGGCAAGAATTGGCACACAGTCTAATACAAATGTAATTCAAATCATTCATAATTTAGTTCAAATGCTCTCAAAGGTTACTTAGAATTTTCCATCTGAGACATAAAACCAATGCTGCCCGAAGAACAAATGAAGAAGATGGATGAACTGACGGCGAAACGACATGTGGACGTAAAGAGGCAAAATGAACCAGAGGAATCAAGAGAAGTGCAGCAGTGGGAGTGAAGCGTGCGTGCGCACGGCGATGATGGAGCTCGTGGCGGCAGAGCGGACGCTCGGAAGCCGGTCATTATCGACGGCGGGAACAAACAACGCCAACACCACGTCGCCTCTAGCGCAGCGCCCCCACCCCTCCGCCCGCCATGCCTCGCACCACTCGCCTCGGTCGCACAACCCCTCCCTACCCAGCCCCGTCCGGCCCACCCTTTCCATCTCGCCCCGCCCAATCAAGACTTCTCCTGTCCGCTCCAGCATCCCTGCTCGCTGCAACCCCCTCCTGCAACATCCCTCCTATTCACTACGGCTCTCCCTGCCCGCTGCGACTCTCCCTGCCATCTATGACCCTCCCTGCCCGTTGCGGCACTTCCTGTCCGCTACGGCCCTCCCTGTCCACTACGGCACTCCCTGGCCGCCATGGCCCTGCAAGCCAGCTACGACCCTCCCTGCCCGCTACAGAACTCCATGCCCGCTACAACCCCCCTACCAGCTACGACTCTCCCTGCCCGTTACGACCATCCCTACTCTCTCCAGCCCTTCGCGCTCGCTCGAATCCCCTCTGCCTTTCAAGTCCTCCCCGATCGCTCGAACTCGCCCAACACCCTCAAGCCCGCATCCCCTCTCCCGCACGAGCTTTCCCCGCATACTCGAGCCCGACCCATCCATTTAATTTGTCCCATTTGCCAAAGCTCCCCACTTGCTCCAGTCAATCCAGCCCTCATTTCCCCTCCGTATTCTCCCTGTATTCCCGTCCTATCCCATTCCTTCTATCCCCTGACTCGCCTTGTCCTCTTCCTCCCCACCCTGCCATCCTCCGTTTGTTCTCGTCTTACTTTGGTACCGAAATGCTGTCTCCACCCCTCCCTTGTCCTACCTTATGAGAATAACCGTAGACCCCACCCACAGCACGCCCTATCCCCTCTCGTTGTCACCCCCCCAACTCATCCTACTGTATCCCATACCATTTCCACCCTTCCCCACCCCTTCCACGCCAAGCCTCCCTCTCTCGCCCCGCTGCCGGCCGCCAGGCGACGCGCCGGGACAATATTATTGTGTAATCCACGCGGGCGAGCCGCTCCCCGGCTTGCGCCGCTTCAATGGGCGCTGCGAGCGAAGCCCCGCCCACCCGCAGCCGGCGTTCGCGCCCGGCGAGACTTCTTTCGCCCCGCGCCCGAGAGCGCACAGTCCGCGAGAGGGCGCTGCTGCGTACAGTGTCCGGGGGCGAATGCGCAGGATGTGCACACGCTTGGGAGGCCGCGTGCATCTCGTGATGTTGATGAATGAATTAATTACTGTTGGTTTTATGCAAATGAATACAAGGAACAATTGTCATGTCATTGACATAAACGTATCTTTTTGGAAGTAGAATTAAATTACTGTTAATGTATTAAACTATGTTTTAATCCAACATTAAATTGTCAATTACTCATTCTACAGCAGGGATTTGCTTTCTTTTAAAGGGGCTCGAAGTAAGTACATACACTATTCCAAGCAATTGACGGACATTATGTTTTGATTCGCGGAATCAAATATCACTAAGTCGAAAATAATCTGTTGTGCTAAATTTCGGATATTTATTTCTAGAAATAAAATGTTTTGATAATTAGTAGCAAACTATTAAAGTTACATAGAAAATATTTTGTGTGTTTTGAGATATAAAACAATAAAAAACATTTTCGTTTTGTTACACAACGAAAATGATAGTTTAATTGCCATATTTTGAAATTCTATGAGAAAAATATTTCAAACCCATTGAAATGTATTATGAAGACACAGAAAAACTTGATAAAGAGTGATAATTTATTGCAATTTTATAGGAATTTCTAGCATTATTATTGGAATTTATATTTTTCTTTCCTAGAATTACAAAAAGTTAATGGTGAAAATAGTTAAATACATATAAAAATACATATGCATAGTTTTCAGGAACATTAAGTAATTTAGCTTAAAATAATGATTACCCACGCTAGTATAATGATTATCCACGATAAGTACTACCCACGCTTTCACTTTCTAAACCTGGTACGTGCATCGGAAATTTCTTTCATTCCCGAACATTGAAGACAGCATTAACTCTCATTCAGTAACTCAAATTCAATGATTAAATTTGATGCAGATTGAAGCAGGTTGTAACTTTTGTATTCTGTAACCTCTAATTGTAATACCTCTGTAAACAAAATTCATCAGCTTTTGTTGTACGTATGTATCACTCTAGAAGTTGCACGTAAAATATATTGCATTTTTCGATAATATTTAAAAAGTCACCTCAGATGTGACAATATATAAGAATATTTTTTTATTCCACCAAAATATTGCTTCCTGAATCTGAAAGGAAATCTTTTCTTTCAGGAGGACAAATGTTTATCTTTCATTTTTAGAATAATCTACTTTAAACATATCATGTTTACCTAATCATTGATTGCTGAAAGCTGCGCGAGAGGAAACTAAACATGTTTCATATTTCAAATTTGTTCTGATCAAAAATGAAATTACTTTGTCGTTGCTGCGACTTTGAACTACGAACTGCAGGCTCATATTACGATATTTCTACGTTGTTTCATCAGTTACATGAGCTGTGTAATTTTTATTCAGTACTTTTCATTAACGTTCGTTTGTAATCACTATTTCATATACGATGTGGACAGATACATGAAGACTATCATTTTACATGACTTTTGTTTTGAATATTGTACTAGCATCACAAGCGACCTCGTTTTGTTAACAGGGGTAATATAAACGGTATACCAAAATCAAAATGCACAAATTGTTGTACCATGATCTGATGGCATACAAAAAAATGAAAATTTCGAAATTCCCTTAATATATCAAAACAAGTTTTTATTAGGATTAGTAGGGTTTATATATAAGCGATATTTTTTGTTCGTTGTATGCTGCATCGTGTACATGTTTCATTTAATCGGGCATATTTTACTGTTAAACAATCCGGACAAATGGTTTCCGATTAAACGAACTTTACCAACTGTGCGTTGTACGTAGTACATCTTTTTCACAAACAATGTAATTGGAAATTCTTCAAGTATAATTTTAATCTCAATCCATCTATTTCCTTTCCTTTGTTATCACATGTTACATTTTGTCATTCACTTTTATCCAGACGGGCACGCAGACATTCACCGCCACCGAACAAACGTCCTTCAGCAAAAATCCGCATGGCTAAAACCCCAGCGCATGTTCAACGAAATCACTTTATCATTTCGATAGCGCGTGCGTCAAGCACCGTTAAAGCGCGCGCTTCTCGCAACACGCCCAACGCGTGCGGGATAACAAATTTCAGTTATTCGATAAACCCGCGCTGTAATAAGGTTCGAAGCCTTCGTGCGGGGGAGGGGAAGGAGGGGATAAAAAAGGAGGGGAGCGGCGGGGAAGAAGGCAGAGGCAGCGCCCGTCCGCGCGGTCGGCGATCGCGTGTTCCAACGTGCCCGTGCGGTGGAGGGGGCGGGGCAGAAGGAAGGGCGGGGAAGGTGATTGGCGCTGTCCCCTCTGCCGCCACATCAATCACCGACGGATGACAGCGCAAGCTTGCACCATGGCCCAGGGATAATTCATCTCGCGGAGAATGTTTATACACGCTCCTGGAATTCCGCCTTCAATCTTCGCTCGCCACCTCTTTCGTTCCCCGGCTCGCTCGTACCGCCCCTGCTCCTCGGACGCGTCCTCGCTTCGGCGCTTGCGTAAAATTTCCCCCGCCCCCTTCGTCCCGATCTGCGCGCTTCAACACGTCTCCTTCGGCAGAGCTCAAGCGTCCATCTTCGCATTCGATCACAGGTGCTCAGCTGAAGCACGTGAGAATGTAAACGTTCCACAGGTTTTCCTCTGCAGTTGAAGTATTCTTTAGGAGTAAACATCAGTGTATACAATGAGCGTCATGGAAGTGAAGGTATCTGTATATACAATTATTGGAGAAAGCTAATTTAAATCGTAATAAATTACATTTATTAGCAGTATCTATATTTTTACACAGCATTCTTAAAAATTAATTTCTTCTGGACAAATACATTTGTCTAATAAATACAAGGAAAGGAACAATGTCCTCTGTTTTGATAGGCCAAAAGTACAGAGAAAATTGGCAAAATGAAGAATATGGTTAGCAGCTGAGTACTTCATTCCAAACAAGTGTTCTCAAACAACTGCATTTTCAACGAAGAACAAATAATGTACTTCAAAGTCATTACTAACTAAATGAAAGAAATTGAGACTTTGAAACACCCCGAGACACCAGAAGTAAAGGGAGAAGATAATGACCATCTGGACCTGAAATAGAAAACGGGATTATAATGTTTATTTTTGAGAGAATAATGCGTTTCATTGCAGATTAATCTAGAGTTTCACAGCAAAATGATATCTACGATTCATATTCTATATTAAATATTTTATCAATCCAACATAGAAAATACAACCTGTCACATGATAAACATAAATGAAATAATACAAATAAAAGCTGTAGTGCCAACGTACCTGTACTAATATTGAGGTTTCCAATAATTCTATTCAAAGTGTTGAAAATGAACCAGATTTTGCGTTTGAAATTTTACAAAAATTGGTCATTTGGATGCGAAATGAACAATTTTCATTTACTGTTCTGTATAATTACCATAAAACGAATTGTGATTATACATGTATAAACTTGCAATTATGATGAATGCCAATCAGTTCGATAGCAAAGCTATTAGAGCGATACATTTCAGTGTTCGCAGTTTCCTGTGTTTGTGGACTTACAATCATGCGAGGACCCTCGTATGTAAACGAGTGTAAAAAATTGTTTACACAGTGGCTCTAAAAAAGCACGTACTTTTTCGCATCAGTAACGGTTACGTAAAACTACAATACCACAATTTGGGTCCATATTAACATATCCAGAAACACCGCCCAACAACGAAAAGCTATTCAGAGAATTTCAAATTGCTCTGCAGAGCCGTTCGCATAGTTGTATTGAAGAGGTGCGGGAAATTCGACTCTGCAAGTTCGAAAATTGCAGAAATTAAGGGAAACTGTTGACATTTTCAAACAAATGTACGTGACCATTTAAAGATTTAATTTTGAAGAACACATCTTCAATATTGTACTTTTGCAATGGTTCTTTTTTCGTAATTTTCAAAAATATCGAGAGTTTGCCAAAAAAATGAGAGCAACGCCAATTTACTTCATACGTCTTTACTGTCTTCACCATTCTTTACCACAAACAGTGGAAAAAGTTTAAGAATAAATTTAAAGCTGATTTAGAGACAATCATTTCTTATAAACTGCATTAACGTCAAGCAGAAATTACATGAAAACTACCCATTTTATTGTATAAAAAGTACAATTTTTTAAAGACTTATTTTTTGAACAAATTTCATTAAAAACAAATTTTTATACCGCCCTCTCACACATATGAAGAACAAATTAAAAAAACAATTTAAGTCATTTTTAAGAAAATAATTGTTTAAACTTTGCCCATATTTAACGCACAATTACGCAAAAAGTTTGCAAAATATTTGTAAAAACGTGAACATTACTTTATTTCACGATCTGTCTTTGAACAAATATTTCATTAAGAGTAAAAGAAATATCTCTATATACAATATTATAGTTTTAGAAAGAAGCCGAGAATTAATTGAACGTTTGCATTTTTCAAATGTGTTACAGGACAAAGTTTTAGCAAATTTTGAGAAAATTTCGAAAATGTTGAGGATTTATGTAAAGTATTTCCAAAATTCAAAATACCCGTTTCAAACTCGTCAGGCCTCGGTTTCGTTCACATTGGTCTGAAAATATAAATATTGGAGAAAATCTTTTGGACAGTTTAAGCGCTAACGTTCACCAAAGACTAAGACGTCGAATTTTGATGTCAATAGATTTTTGGTATGAAGGGTCCACAAAATATGGCTTACGACTACACATATTAAAGGAAGTAATTATCTACGTTGAGAAACAATATTTATCAATTTATTCGTTACCAGGACCCGGGAATAAGAGTTCTGTCGAAAAATCGCCGTTTTTCCTGCAGCTTTACAATACGTTCTCCACACTGCGTAAGTAGTATGAGAGAAAGCAACAGTAAACAAGAGGACTTATGTAATGTGCTCCCTACTCACCCAGCTATTTTGCTCTCTCGTTCCCTGCGTCGTATCGGAGACATCACCCGACGCGGTAAACTCCGTTATCCAACAGATCCGCCTCCAGGGCGGTCGCCTGCAGCCAGTAAGTCGTTGTAGTGTATGCAGAGCTCGTTAGCTTAGCTCTTCGAACTGGGAGTGCGTCTCAAATTAAGCCAAACTGGATTGCGCCGTAACAGGTGTACAAGTGAGCAAACAACATCGATCTCCATTACACGGCCGTGTCTCGGGGGAGAGTCGGCGATGTGACGTGGCATGGGGCGGGTGAGGTGGGTTGGGATTGGGATGGCTGGCGGGATGAGGCGGGGTTTGGAAGGGAGGTGCCGCCAAGCCACGTCACCTTGGAACGATGTGGCACTTGGGGCACGCGAGAGAGGCCTAACACGCCGATGTCATGCGACCACCTGAGCGCCTGTCGAGCGGTCCCTGACGCCGACGGGCAGGCACAAACTACGGACGCACGGGGCGGAGAGGGTCCACGTCTTATTAATAGTTGGCAGAGTTGCACTTCTGAGGTTGAAAATACGTGGACGGGGGGGGGGGGGAAGGGGGGCAATTTGTTTCCAGCCATAATTTCAGAAATGAGTTTCTAAATGCATTCGTTCTTCACATATTTTCTGCAATTCATTTATATATCCAATTTATACAAATACATTTTAATAGTTTAATTAGTAATTTTAGTTATTCACTATTCTACGAAATATATAGCTTATAAATCACTGCCAAATGTATATAAATGCAATGTTGTGAAGAGGTGAGATCTCGTATCAAGTTGTATAATATAATTTGTCAAATGTTCTTGCAAAAATAAATGAAAAAGAAAACAGTGTGAAAATTTCGTGAATATTACGAACTGTTTTCGTAAATGTAGTAACTGTTACTCCCTTATAACTGTAACTAATTTGTAATACAATCTCTTGTAGAGGAGCTGTAAAAGCGCGTCTCTTGATGCAGACGGATCAGACAAAAATTAATTTTTTTATGATTTTTTCAAGCACGTGTTTCATTGCCATCTGTATGTAACTTCATAAATAATTTACATAACAGGAATAAAAAATAAAAGAGCGACACTTGTCACTTTTGCATCTTACACGCATCTTATAAATGTCAATGAATCTCAGTAAAGAGGACTCTAATACCAGTAATATGATCATTACAAATTCGTCTTTCTAGAATGTGTGTGTGTGTGTGTGTGGGGGGAAATACTGCTAACTATCTTTCCTTGACAGAACCTATTTACTGGAATTTCGGTTATCAACATCAATTGAAACAATACGATGCTGTAGAGTTCATCATACCATGCTAAAGATAATTCTGCTTATTAAGAGAGTGTGGTAGCTATACCATTTAGTGCCTAATTCTAATTTATTGAATAATATTGATCAAAATAAATACTTTTTAGACTCATGGAAATATTTTTAATTTTTTCCGTAAATGTTTACCATATTCCTACTATGTTTCAAATGAAATATTATTTTCAACTTCAGAATACAGCAAGTTCACTAATTTTAAATCTTAAAGCATTAATTTGCTCTTGAAAAACAAAGTCAACAAAAATATAGGAATGTTGTCGAAACGAGTCGTCTAAGAATTGACTGGTAGCACATTCTGAAACAATGAGGAAAATACAGGTGGCTGGCTGTGAAATGGCTGTATTTACGCTCAGTACGGGCGCAACATCCCTGGCTTTTTCTTTAAACTCGTATTTAGGCTGGATAAAGTAACTTGCCGCGTTATATATTAATCACAGTCATCTATTAAATAGTAAAAGATACTAATTCTACATACACTACACATTCTATGTTACAGTGTACTACTCCCGCCCTACCCTGTCCTAACCCTCCCTCGCAGTAGCGTAATAAAATGATGTGCGGGCCCGCCCGCAAAATTTATATCTGGGCTCCCCTTAAGAAAGTGTAAAGCAAACACAAGTCGTGTTAAGTTCCTTAAATAAAAAAAGTCTTTAACAAACTCAAATTCATAAGTTTATGATTAATAAGCAATAATAGAAAAATCTGCTTTTATTATTAAATTTTATGAAATTATGACCATTATAAAACACAAATGAATTGCTTTCCTTTATTGATTTAGAAACCTGGTTTCATAAGCTACCGAAGCGGAAAAAAAAGCATTCTTAAAGATGCTGTTATTAATCTTTTATTGTATCTACTAAGAAATCGCAAAGTATCAGAGAAAATATCAAGTAATTAATATTTCTTGCAATCGCTAAATCTTCAGCGTAAAAATAGGTCCTCTTTTAACTGGGCCCGCCCGCATTTCAGGCCCCGAATATTACGCCACTCACCCGCTACCGTTCCCCGTTCCGCTGGTCTCATCCTGTCACGTGCCACCCCCAGCTCCACCCACATCCTACTAACACTGTCGTGTCTGGCCTCGTCCGTCAACAACCCACACCGTCCTGCCATTACCGTTGGTCATCATTGGTATGGACAGATGCTGTAAACAGATGCTTTGTTGCAAACTCCTACCAATCTTCCACTAACAATTTTGTACTTCAAATTACTCAAAGCGTAATTGCGCTATTTGAATGAATCAAAATTTTAGTAGAGAATTTTACGGGCTTCAAGAAACGTATAATTGACTTGGGTGAATAAGTCGCGTTTCCATCACCCAGCATTGTGGACTTTGCCGGTGGCGCTGCTTTGCGATAAGCGATCGTAAGTTACTTAGTGTACGTTCGTGATCGGTGAAATTGCCGATAATGGTTGCCCCTCAATGGAACGGCAGGCGACTCTAGAACTATTCTGTGTAGTCAACAATACTGTGATTCCTATTACCAACGAGGAATTTCCAGCTTATACTTCGAGTGATCAATTTCATCTTCAACACCAAACAGTTCAGGAAAGTATAATACTACGCTAATCGCTGCGACAGATGCAACAGCAGATCTTCCTGATGCATCAACAACTTCAACCAATACAAAGCGAATCATCTGAAAGCGAACAACCCTCAGAAGAGCCGAGAAATTTTGAACATGAAGTCAGAACAATACTAAAAAGCTCATATAAACCAATAAGTTTATTGCCTATCCTTTGAAAATCATTCGATATGTTTTTTCTCCAGCATCTGTATCATCTTTTGCCAGACCAAGAACATATTCCACCTAATCAGTTTGGTTTCAGGAGATACCATTCAAGTATAGAACAAGTCCACAGAGTAGTTATCTCATCAATAGAGCATTGAAAAAAACGTATGCATTTGTTATCAATGTAACTAGAGCATTCAGCAAAATAGAGCCTCAAGGACTTCTCTATAAAAGTAAAAAGTGTCTTCTTTTCACGCACTACATCCTGATGATGTTCTATTTGGCAAAACGATAACTACATTTCAAAGTCAATCAGGAACTCTCAGGGATTCTCACTTCATCATCAGGAGTATCGCAAGGTAGCATACTTTGGACTATATTCTATGGACTCTATACAAATTACTTACCATCATCTGAGGAAGTAAAAACAGCAACAAATGCTGATACTACTTTTGTGATAGAGCCCCCAAGATGAATGAAATGAAAGCCCCCAAGATGCATTAATCTAAGACTATCTTAAAACAACAAACATTCTGTAAAAATAGATAATACTAGCGGTACCCGGCAGACGTTGTTCTGCGCTTCATCTCCCTCTTTCCCCTTCCATCTCCCTTTCTCCCCCTCTCTCTCCCCTCTTTCTCTCTCCGTTTATCTCTGTCTCCCTATCTCAGTCTGTCTCTGTGTGTCTCTGTCTCTGCCTTTCTCTCTCTTCCTCTCATTGACATTTAATTGCAGATTCTGCACATCTCTGAACAGGTGGAGATAATATCGAGAAGCGCCGGACCAGCTAAAATGTAATTGAATGTTCATAAAGGACCCCCTAAAAAGAAGATCACTATTTCACATTAAAATGTAAAAGGTTCAGACATCACAAAATGTGAAAAATGCTATAAAAAAAGTGTAAAATATCATGTATAATATTGCATTGCTGTTAGAAATATGATACATAATTAGTGAAACTTTAAATTTATTACTTATGTATTTTAATTATTGCTGAGACTGTCATTCTCATGTAATTTTTCCGTTGGAGTTCCTACTTAAAATTTGTAGTTAAAAATTGTACACAATACAATGTTTTCCAATTTCGTTAACAAGTTCCTGAAATAAGAAAACTTCATTCCGCGCACACCCAGATAAAAAAAACCGTTTGAAGAATTAATCTCTGACCAGATTGCGGTGCAACGCTGCGAGAAATGATTCTTGAATCCAAACTTTATCCAGAAATGTCGCCGTCTGCATTCCTAAACCAGGAGTTAACTCCAATCCTTTTGCGCGAAATTCAACGCATTGAGAGACCTTCCTCGTTCATTTCCGAGATGTAAGCGGACTCGTTCGCGCGTGTTTCAGTCCGCGCCGTGACATTTCATTCAGCGCCATGTTGTGAAACCCAAGTACAGAACGCAACAATGGGTAGTGCGCGGAGTATGTGCGCATTTTCACGTGAAATAAAACCGGCATTAATCATGCGGGGGCCGGCGAAACGGCGGGGAACGCGCGCAGCAAGTGCAGACTCGCACTAAACGCAGAGGCGGGGACTGCGCGCGCAGACTGGCGCAGTATCGCGGCGACGCTACACGCGCGCGCGAGGGCAAAAAAATACGCGCGCATAGAAATCGAGGAACGCTCTGCCCAGCGTCATTATCCTCGTGACTTTCCGTCAAAAGGTTTCGTTTTAGCGCTCGAGCGAGCGAGGAAAAGAATTTGTATGGGCAAGTTGCTTGCTCCAACGTCCTCTTTCCTCCCTTTCCAATCTTCAGCGACAAGTGAAATAATGGGCGCGCTGAACAAAGCCTCCATTTGGAGTGAAGCGCGTGACATTCAGTGCGGTACGGTGCTGGGGGACGTATTCGGGATTGTGGAGTAAACAAAAAAATGGTTTCATTTATCAGTTGCGGTTGTTTGAGGCGGACTGTTTCCAGCAGGAGCGGTTTGGCGGAAAGATCGTGTTGAAAATTCACGAATCGATGCTTCAGATGATTTTAGAGAGCGGCGAAATGTAACGTTATTCAGCTTCTATTCGAATATTTTATACGTGAACACTTCATCTTCTCTATCCTGGCCGCAGAACTGTTTGGAGAGGTATGGTTCCTTTCAATATTTGAGTTGGCCAAGTTCTCAACTTTCCTCATTTACTGGTAAAACACGAGGCGAAATGGCCTGTGTACGCAGGGTGAAGCAGTTGAGATAAGAAGTCCGCGAAAAGGCTGCCGTATTGGATTTGCGGAGGCGTTTCCCTAAGCCGGATCAGCGAATGCTAAGGGAAGTCTGCCGAAGCGAAAGTATCACCGCCGTTTCCCATAAATCGAATTAGTCTCCAAAAATCCCTCTTGAAGATATCCTGGCTCGTGCGTTGATATTGTTTGTTGAATGAGATGACTGTGAAAAAAAAGAGACCATCCATTCTGCACTTACTGGAATAAAGTGATTCTAGAAACCCTTGTTTTTATTATTAGAAAAACAAAATGAACCACTTACGACGAAATTATCAACTACGAATTTGTTCCTGATTCTAATGGAATTACAAATTGTTACAACGAAATTCAACTGAAAGTACGCAATAGCTTTGATGTTTCCTCTGTAATGTCAATTATGTGACTGCAGAGCACAATGACCTCTTTTATCAACAGAAAATGGTCGATGGAGAAGTTTAATATTGCTACTGTGGTTGCTTTGCACATTATGAAAATTCAAATATATTTGAAGTTATCTTTTGACCTCTTCCAAAAATTATCCATTAATATGAGATTAAAATTCAATATAGTTTTTGCTTGTTTTGGGTGTGAAACGGATGATTCTGAACACACTTTTATCAAACAAATGCCAAGCAGAAAGGCAGCTGAGGCAGTGTAAGAAAAAACATAGTTAATTTTCAAATGTTTATTAAGATTAAAGATTATAAAAATATAAACTACTTTTACCTGGGAAAACGGATTCTGAAAACTGTCGACTATTATAACCAGGTATTAACTTTACCAAATCACGGATGCATTCACTATTGTGTTATGATGTGGAAGGCAATACTAAAACGCGATATCTTCCATCGCATGAGTAATAAACCGCGTATTCACCAAAACATTAATTCCAGCTCGCAGGTTAAATGCCAACAACCCAGACGGAAAATGGAGAACTAAATGCATAAATGTAATTTGAATGTTTAAATGAGCGAGAAACGATATGGTTGTAAACAAAACGAAATCAATACACTAATCTCAGTGATTTAGCGTGATTTGTTTCAAACGCTACGGCAAAATATTATCATTAACGATAAGAAAAAGCATAAAACAGCATTAAAAAATACTGAAGGAGTTGCAATTTTATCTTTCTTCCGCGGTACTGAATATTGATTATACAATCAATAGGAAATGTAAGTTCATATACGTATATTTTGTATTAAAATTAACGTAAAATAATTATAAATTAATTTTTTCTTTCGTAAATGTTGAAAGGGAGAAGACAGAATAATGTAAATGTAACGGAAGGTGAATTAAAAAGTAGTTTAAGTAAGGCAACAACGAGGAAGGTGTGAGGAAATGAAATTCAGGATAAAGAAGAAAAGATAAAAAAAAGCGAACCTGCAAGCATAAATTAATGCAGACAAGTAGAAAGAAGACGAAAGAAATAGAAATGAATAGCACATTAGACTCGAGTTCGAATTAAAAATAAACGAAGACATGAAACGGCGACGAAAAATGAAGAAAAGAAGCAGAGGTAGGAACGTGCGGTGGGAGCTGGAAGGTGAGCGCGGGGCCGTGATAGGGGGGGGGGGCGAGATGCGGCTCCCCCGCGGGTGCGCTTCGGCGGCGCGTGAGAGGGCGGTTCTCCGCCGAGTGGCAGCTGCTGGCGCCTGCCTTCAGAGACACCTGCGAGGCGAGAGGACGAAAGGGAAGGGAACGGGATGTAGGGAATGACGGAGCATGGGGAGGGATGAGAATGCGTGATGGAGAAGAGATTCATGTGAGGGTGTGGGGGTGGATGCGGGGGTAGAGGAAGGAGGAGAAGAAGGGAGAGGTGACGAAAGGAGAAAGGGAACGAGTGGAAGGGGAGAGAGGGTGAGAGAAGGGGAAAAGAAGGGGAGAAGGAACATGTGTGCGAGCGTAGGATGCTCAACTGCTGGAAGGGGGACATCAAGCTGGAGCATTCCCCACAGGAGAAGATAGGGTGGTTGGGGTACGTGTGAGGAATCGTGAAGGGGGAGAAGTGAAGGGAGGTGAGGAAAGGAGAAGGAGAACGAGTGGAAGAACAAAGAGGACAAAGAGGTAAATTAGAAGGGGAGAGGGGGCGAGAGAAGGAAGGGAAAAGGGGGTAGAAGGAATGTGTGTGCGAGTGCAGGATGCAAACGGCAGGAGGGGGCCGTCTAACCGGAGCTCTCCCCACCTGAAAATATCGGGGTGTGACGGCACTCAAACGGTTACACGGACAGGCGCAATTGGGAACACATGCACGTCATAAAGATAATAAATAGGAGTTCGTAATTTGAATGAAAGAGAGAATTATTTCACTTGCAGCAGAATGTGTGAATATGTAGTTCTCTTGCAGGAACATGACTGCAAACTCGTGTATGATTTTTTAAGCATATTTGTACAAAATCAAATTGCATTTGCTTTCTAAATTATTTAGAAGCTATCTCCGCGCAATATTATTTTTTACTCTTAATGTAAAATGTTTTACAATTCTGAAGGAAAATAAAATCACCAAGAGAAAGATTTATAAGCCATCAAGTATTATACGTTCCCACTTTTTTGATGACTGATATTCGATACACAATTATGCTATTTATTTTCCATTATACTATTTTTTATGAAAAAAAAAACTATAAACGGAGAAGCAAATGATCAACACTGCTGTATAAATCTGGATTTCAGCAATTTTTGCCAGCAGCTTTCCAGCAATTGTTAAAGATAATACTATTACAAAACAAAAAGACTTGTTATCTTTATTGTGTGTTCTTAAGAAAATGAAATTCCTAGGCAAGCAAAGTCTTGAAGCAATGAAAGTCCTTCGTAACATCAAGCGCATTATAGAGTTCGTTCCCTCAGCCTCGAAACGGAAGGGAAAAAGGAAGGTGATGTAAAAGCCGGAGAGATACAGACGAAAGAGAAAATGAAGAAAATATGCACCGTGGATTTATGATAAAAGCAGACTGTAGGCTGCGTAGGAATACAAAAAACAGCAAAAGAATCTCGTGCTACAGAAAGGAGGCAAGGCAAGGCGCTATTTGCGACGTGCTACGTGACACGGGGAAGATAATAGAAAGGCGCCAAATCGAGATCGAAAGCTGCTGCGAGGGCCTTATGCAGCCTGAGAGGCCTCCTGACACAAGAGGCGTCGGCAAAGGGGGGGAGAGGGAAGGCGAGGGGCGGCGGAGACGCCTGAAAGACGAGGAAACAGGAAGATGGCGTGGTGCTAGTGGCAACGGCTGATAAGGACTTGGAAATACAGATGAAACACAGCGACCGACGCTTCGATGACAAAGAGCTAATAAAGACATTTGATGCGAATTTGATTTACTATTTTGTATTATAAAATTACATTGAGGCAAACTGAGTATTATTTACTACTTTTTTATTATAAAATTTTGTTGAGAACTCTGACAGGTTGCTAAAGACTGCGTGGATAACCATCTACATACCCAGAGTCGATGATAAAATGAAGCGGCCTTCCGTAAAACGCCTCTCGGCAAACTCCTCTCGGAAACTTTATTTATTTATTTATTAAAAGTATTTATTTGCGATAGACAGAAGATGAAGGACGGAAAGTCAATGCTGGCGAAGGGATCAATCTTGGTACCCAAAAATATGTAAAGAAAAAAACTAGTGGTGTTACAATAGCACATACTTTTAGTCTTATTTGTGATGGTTTCGTAATTTCTTAACATTATATCATTGTGGCAACATGTGTCCTTCAGCCATTTCTTAAAAAACTCTTCAGCAACCGGAGCTCCGGAAATTAGAAAAAAACCATATACTTAATTTTTCGAAATTAAATTTATTTCAATAACATGGCAATTAAACATAATATCTAACTGTACAAAACACTGAAAGACAGAACTGAGAAAAATCTTGTTACGTATTTTTGAAGAATTGGCACGCTTTCATTAAACATTTAGCAAATACTACTAATATTTCGACAAAAGAGTAAATAGAATAAAGTAAAGTACAACTATAATTGGATCGACCTAAATTAAATTAACTATAATTGGACCGAGCAAAAAAAATTAAAGAGAATTTTTGGAGCCTTTTTGAGAAAATTTTGAAAATTTTCTTCGGACTTGATGAGAAATACCACCCAAAATTAAAACATCGCTTTTTTCGCCTTTGTGCTAAGTTCGATCATATCGGTGGGGGAATACATTTTTTGGTGAAAATCTGGTGTACAGGTTAAGTGTTAGTGTTGTTCATAGACACACAAATATATATGAAGAGACTAACATTTTGAAAACAAACTTATTTTCAATATCGGGAATTCTCAAAACTTGTATTTCAAACTTGTACATCGGAAAAAACTCGACATCAATTTGTTTAGCTTTTCAAAATTATTTGATACGTATTTATTACAGTGTGTTTAAGAAAGGAAAATTAGTGATGATACAACACGACCTTTCTTGCATTATTTCTAAAATTTCTATTTTGGAAAATTCAGAGGGTTCACGAAAATGAGACCTGGACCATTCTTTGTTCCTTGTTCTGTCCATGGAAAAAATTGAAAAAAAAGCATTCGAGCGGTTTTTGAGCAAATGCTTTTTTAATAATTTGCATTAACTTGAAGAGCAAAAGGGAAAACTATTAGTTTTTTCAAGTAATTGCACATTACTTTTTTGATGATTTAATTTTTAGGGGAAATTATATTTAAGACTAAAATCTCTTTCTTCAATATTGAACTTTTGCAATGTCAACATTTCGCAATTATCCAAAATTCGAGTTCCCCCAAAATAGGGCCAGCACCAAGTTTTTTATCGTTCTTTGATAGATATGAGGAGACAATTCAATGGAAAAAATTGGAGTCGGTTTTGAGAAAATAATTGTTCAAAAATTACCTGAATTTCAGTAAAGTTATGCAAAACGGCTCAACTTTTCGAAAAATTGTATACTCGAACACTCGCCTTTACTCGAACATTCGCCTTTCTTGGCGCACAATTACAATATTCTCTCTTCTTACGACGTAAGAGCGATAAAGTAAAATTCACACGCCTGGTATTTTGTTTATGACGCCGCTTTATCACTACAAGAGTGTTTTACCAGAGACAACTACATTTTCAGTTCTATACCCATTTGTATCACAATGAATTATTGGCGTGTACCAGCATTTAGGTATATATGGCATACTTGCATTATTAGGCGACAAATTGAAAGCAAACGCTTCCACTGACTGACCTGGCCGGTTTACAGCACATACTCGTGTATTCCTCATCCTCTATATTTCCACCTCGGATCGAGCGAGACGAAGCGGATAGAGTGGCGATGGTCGGCGCGCGTTTAAGGGCGAAGAGAGGTAGGGCGTTAGAGATGGTGGTGGTTGTTGAAGTTGCTGGAAGGGTGGGCTCGAGACACCGGCGTGGCTTTACAGAAGCAGAGGGCAAAGGCGAGGGCGCGGGCATGGGAGAGGGCATACGCAAGGGCGTGGGCGAGGTCGAGGGCGCCGACGAGGGCGAGGGCAAGAGCGGGGGCAAGGGAGAAGGCGTCAGAGAGGGCGAGGGCAATGGTAAGGACGTGGGCGTGATCGTGGGCGAGGGCGCCGGCGAGAGCGCTGGTGAGTGCGAGTGCGAGTGCGAGGGCGCGAGCGAGAGCGAGGGTGAGAGCGAGAGCGAGTGCGAGTGCGAGTGCGAGTGCGAGGGCCAGGGCGAGGGCGAGGGCCAGGGTGAGGGCGAGGGCCAGGGTGAGGGCGAGGGCCAGGGTGAGGGCAAGAGTGTGGGCACGGGCGGGGGCCGGGGCAGGGAAGCGCGAGGCAAAGAGACGCAAAATTGAGGCGGCACCCGCGCACGCGACAGACGCGCGAATCGTGTGGTTGCGAGGAGGTGGACGTGTGAGTGTGTGTACGCAGAGGGGAAGGGAAGCAATTGGGAATGCAGAGTCGGAACCAAAGGCGGCGCCGAGCAGAGAAAGCGAACAGCAGATCGGAACCGTCGGCACAGGACCTTTCTGTTGTTTGTGCACGTTCTGGACGAATAAACATTTCACCTGTTGGCGCCCCGGCGCTAACGACAAATGCAAACCGGCGGGGAAAATGTCGAAATCTTTTTCTGCCGCCGCTGAATAAAGGTTTTTCCATCGCGCACCGGGGCGCGATCGTGACGCCTTTTTCCCCGAACGTGAAGGACTGTCGGAGTAAAAATGTCAAACACTCGTTTTCCTTCCTTACATTTTCAAACGAACTCCACATGATGTAATTCGTTTGCTGCATTTTTGCTCTCTGACTGGGGTATGTCATGGTAAGGCTATTAAATGAAGGTGTTTGCATTACATGTAAATAAATGTTTTCAAAAATAGAGAAAGGTAATAAATGAATGGAACAACTGAAGATATACACGCTGACGAATTTGAACATAGATTCCTGACATACTATAGTGATACGGAGAGACAAGTACAATTTCAACGATAGTGAAGAGTCTATGAGCCTTGAAAATAAAAATACGTGTTTTTGTGTATTTGGAACGGTACTGCCTTTCGTGACTAGTTCGCATCTTTAGATGACTGATTAAGGATGCGTTATTAATCCAGCACACCAAATTGTAATTAAGTAAGAGTGAAATCTTTCATCATGATCTAGTACACAGAAATGTAATCATTCTGTAGCAACAACCTGAAATGTTTTCCGGATGTGTCTTTTCTTAAACACTTAACCTTTATTATGCTTTTCCACTCACTCAAGTTTGCTTTCTGGTCCAAATTACATTTACGAAGACAATCCAAGATTTTGTGGCATAGATACGTATTACACTGATTGTTAGAGAATTCATGTTAAGAAAATAGTATCATTTAGCTGTATTGCATTATTATTTGCCAGACATTACCATGCACTTATTTGCCAATGTTTTGTAATTTGGTTATTCTTCAACATTTCTACAACCAGTTTTCAAAATATTCCTTTTTGTACTAATGTTGGCACATATGCAATTATTTTTTTCTCAGTTTAACCAAACTTTGGATGACGAGAGACCGAATGAATAACAGCAAAATATATGGATGTTAAGTTTTATTTGATGTCTCTTACTTAGGAATTTGCAAGTGACTAAAAGAAAAAAACCACCCACATATTTGAATATTATAAACAAAACAATGTAAATAATCGATAACTCATTGATATTAAAATAAGAAAACACAGCAAAATTACTTTTTAAGGTAAGAGCACTTTGCAGGAGGATCTTAAAAAGCTTTGTAATAATGAGAAGATAAAACCTCTATTAATACGAACGAAAACGTTAGATATCAAGAAACACTGCATTCGTTTTCATATTCACTAAAATTTGTTTTAATGCTTGACCGAAACAAAATCTCTTCAGAGGTTTTACAGAAAATGAAGTAGTATTAAATATCAACAAATGTCTGTAATTACTCTAATACGAATATCGCATTTTAAAGGAACATTTCGTATAAAAACACAAAAGGAAAAAAAAAGGAGGAAAAAAAAAGGCACGAAGAAAGGGTTCGGGTTCTCCAGCCTCGCCATCCAGATTTCTCTCCATAGAACGGGCCTCTCTTGTCCGACACCTGCTCCGTTCCCTGTTGTCTCGCCGGATCCGCGCTTATCCCTTCCCCACCCACTCCCCCTCGCCCGCCTTCCCCCTCCCCGCTCCCCGCAGGCGGCGCACCTGCCTGCCGGCACCGCCGCCGCCGCCCGCGCGCCCTGGGACTTCTCGCAAGTTGCGCTGTGGCGCAGGGCTACGTTGGCGGTGTAGGCTTTTCTCTGTGGACTTCCGCCATCGGACGACGTTGCCCCAGGCGCCGCCGCTGGCGTCTTCTCCATCACCACTGCTCACGTCGCATAATGCGGGTCCTCTATTGTTTGCCGGAACGGCGTCTACGTTCAAGCACTCTCGTTCGGTGTTTTCGTAGGAGTTTTTGTAGTTTGATGTTTGGTGTTTTCGTAGTAATACAGAATAATTTGAACCGTACTATGTGTAGGTTAACTTAAATCTAGGTTTGTCATTTCTTTAGAAAAAGATGCTTGATTGATAGTGGAGCACTCAATGGGGCCGACTCACGAGGATTCAGAAAGTCGATGTCACATATTCACGAATACAGATTTTACAGAGTTTCTGTTGTAACAAAGTAATTGAATATCGCTCTTCTATAATTATAAAGGATTACAAATTACAAATTCTATAATTACAAATAAATAAAAAAATTATTTTAATTTCATCGTAGAGAAAACTCTTTATAACGTGACATCAAGTCGGGTAGACACTCCAACTACAGCCCTCCCATCTAGAAACAAACGGGTTGAGCCACTATTGAATGTCAAACTTCACAAGAAAAACATACTTTTTTATATTTACTTTGACTACTGTACGTACTACCACCACTATCATCATCTTTGACTTTGGCATCTCCAACCTTCTCAACATCCGCAGCCCACTGTTTACGAATGCTCAGTTCATCCTCTGCATCTTCCCAAAATTCAACAAAATTCCAATTTCCTGCAATCTCTGATAGAACCAATATTCACTTCTAAGATAATTGCAACTGATAATCTCTCCAAACACGCTTAATATCTCGAGCTATACGAGTACTTCCATTTCCGCCTCCTGACACATTTCCGCTCTCGCGGGGTTTGTCCTTTCCTATGCCTACAAGCTAACATGAATGAAACTTCCTCTCAGCCTCTCCCTCAACATCGCCTTTGCTCTCTACATCATTAACCGTCGTCTACTTTAAACCGTCAACAATCTTCCTTGCGATCAAGATTCCTCATCACCATAACCACCACCACCACCGCTACCAACATCACCTTTACGTCTACCACCTCTATTTGCTGCGTATCCCACCCGCTCTCCTCTGCACAGCATCCTTCAAACTCACCGCAATCTCCGCAACACCAGCACTTCCGCTGCCAGCGTGTCCTCCCAGCCTACGTTGTAGGTCGAGGGCCACGGCGCAAATGGAAGTCGCCGAGAGACACGACGAGGCGGTGCACAATGGTTGGAGTGATAGTTCTTACGCGGACAAAATTCGTTTCCTATTTTCAAAATTAGTGAAGCACGCAATGCTATTTTTTAAACAGTCAAAAATTAACTACAT
Organism: Acheta domesticus; assembly: GCA_031308135.1. Lineage (NCBI taxonomy): Eukaryota > Metazoa > Arthropoda > Insecta > Orthoptera > Gryllidae > Acheta > Acheta domesticus. The sequence continues at coordinate 134,610,233 of JAHLJT010009436.1, read as the reverse complement.
TTTATAACAGAGCAATACACTAAAAGCGATTCACACAATCTTCACGATTTCACAAATATCACACAACTATTTGAGAGGAAATGGAAGATGTTTCTGCAATTATGAACTTAAAGACAAATTTAACGTCGTTGCCAGCTCTCGATATCTGCATTGCAAAATGTTGTAGGTCAATTCTCTCTCGAGTCGAAGCGGCGGCATTACGTACATGATCATTGGCTGTGCAGTGAGCCGTGACTACCGCACATGTCGACTCAGTCGGCAACCGCAGCTGTCGCGCGGAACACGAACAGCACCGTCGGGGACGCTCAGAGGGAAAGATATCTTTCTGCAGTTGTGACGATGGTGCACTACTGGCCAGAACGAAGACTCACAGATTTTTGAGAGAGAGATTTTTGATGGAGAGAGATTTTTAAAAGTATTATTTCATCAGGTTTTGGAAGAGTTATAAATTATTATATAACTTTTTTGGTACGAGGCAACTCATTCGGATACTTTAGGTTACAAAATATAGAAGGAACAATTATGGCATATTTATCATGAGTGTCTGGCCGAAATAAAAGTCTATGGATTATGTAACCTATTTTTTCTATTTTCTACGTTTTCCTCGGTAGAATGGTAAAAATGGATTATAAACTATATTAAAGAATAATGCGTACATACATGCGTACATTCTTAATTCATTTAATGTAGTAATTAATGTATGGCTTTCATGTAAGAAATATTCAATAGTGCTGTAGAAAACATTAAGTATCTAAATTGTATGGCCTTAGACGCATGATAAATCAGGAACTGTAATAATGACAATACATGTGATTATGTTTTAATCGATATTTTCCAGACAATTTTCAATGGGAAACAATGTTGCACTCACTATATGAAACCTTAAATTATAAACAGCGGGAATATATTTATTTTTTAATCCGCTTCCATTCATTATTAGAGAACACATATTTTTCAGTAATGCACTATTATTCGAACTCCTTGGCTGTATTAGATCGAACAGAAACGAGAAAGTAAAAAGGAGAAAACAATATCGTTTATTCAATAGACCAATGCCGCAAATGTAGAAAATTGATTTTACAAACAACTGATGCATTATTGATCCTTTTAAATGGGCTTACAATCATGTAACATTTCAATACCACAACTGCTCGCCACCGGACCAGAAGAAAACTACAATTCAACCGATGTTTCTGAGGATATATTAAGGTTTTCGAATAGTGACTTATTTTTATTTCTTTGTAATGTAGCAGTCACATCGTCGTTTCATTGGATGATTAACATGAAGGGAACGGGTTTTCATGTAAATACAAATTTGTATTCTTTTAAAGTTCACAAGATAGTATGAGTGAATTAGAATTGTTTTATTTTACACATTTTGGTATAATTACGTATTATTACATATTTTTGCTTTGACTATATATTTCTTACATATTTAATTATATTTTAATATATTCATACGTGTAAACAAAACTTTTCACATGCGGCATTGGAATTAGTGTTACTGGAATCATCTTTCTTACAAAGCAATGTAATTCTCCTCTGCTTCTATGACCACCGACCTTTACCCATGTAGAATCTAACTTACACACCACCCGCCCTCTTAATGGAAACGGCATATTATGATTTAAGAATGAACGGATGTTTATGAGGCAGGAGTAATTTCAATCAAGTCATTTCGCTCAAGCTAATGCTTCTTCCAGTCAATGTATATCATGTTAAAAAACTAACAAATATTTTCTACAGATCATTGTCTTTTTACAATGTTGGTTTTCGGGGAAGTATGTTCCCTTTAAGCCCTCCCTCTCACAATTCAAAATTCATCTGTAGTTACATGGTTCTATGTACTATTCACTTTAACACCAGGTGCACCCATCGTTTTACAAACGTATTTTTATACATCCGATAAAAAAACTCTTATACGATGAAGACTATTGTACAATACTTCTGCAGAGGTAGGTTATCCTTCAGCCCTCCGAATCCATGTTCAAATCTGATCGGCTACAAACTGTGTTCGGAAAATGCTTTCATAAAGCGATTTTAAACACTGTAATAAACGTTTTCATTACATAATTTATATGTTTTTCTTACATACGTCGAAAAAATAAATACATATGCTTCTTTATTACAATAAATTCCGTCGCCTAGAAGTAGGCTTGAAAAGAATTGTGGCCCGCAAGGCCCCCACCGGGCCAGTGTGCGTGGGCGTGGGCGGCGGCGGCGAGCGTGCCGCGGAATTAGCGCCTCTTATCTGGCGACGCGGGTGGCGCGACGCGGCGCGAGGCGGCGGCGGCGGCGGAAGGGAGCAGCCGCCGTTGTCTCCCGCGCACTACACTGAATTAATTCTTTGAATATGGATGAAGGTGAACGACGTTAAGGGCCCGGGCGCTGTCGATGGCCGGGGCACGGCCGGGCCGCCGCGGGCGGAAGCGCGGGCGAATGCGGCACGTGGAGGGAAACGCGAGCGCGCCTCACTGGGTGAGTGGGTGAGTGGGCGGGGTGGGGGTGGGCGGGTGTGAGGGCGGACGGGCAGTTGGGCGGGCAGACGGGCAGGCAGTAGGATGGGCGGGTAGGAGGATGGGCGGGCAGGTGGATGGGCGGGCAGGAGGATGGGCGGACAGGAGGATGGGCGGGCAGGAGGATGGGCGGGCAGGAGGATGGGCGGGCAGGAGGATGGGCGGGCAGGAGAAGGGGGGGCAGGAGGATGGGCGGGCAGGAGAAGGGGCGGGCAGGAGGATGGGTGGGCAGGAGAAGGGGGGCGGGCGGGCAGGAGAAGCGGGGGCGGGTGGGCAGGAGAAGGGGGGCGGACGGGCAGGAGAAGGGGGGAGCGGGCGGGTGGGCGGGAGAAGGGGGGCGGGCGGGCGGGTGGGTGGGTGGACGGATGGATGGACGGGTGGATGGATGAGGGGCGTGTGGGTGGGTGGGCGGCTGAGGTGGTTTTCACGAGCCCCTCGCCGCCGAGGCGCTGTCCATGCGAGATGACGCCGGGATACGGGGTGGTTGATGCAGGGGTGACGAAGGTTTTTTACGCGGGAGAACACACCGGTCAGGGAGTGCTGCAGAAAGGTTTGCTGAGAGAGGTGTCCTGTGATGTGATTTTTAGACAAATAAATACACGAATTGAAGGGATGAATAACCTTGGGAATTTAGGGTCGAATATTTTCTTAGTGCAGGAAAAATCAAAGTGTAATGGTTTCTTTTGAAACACAAAAGACAATCTGTCAATTTTACATTCATGACTACTTACGACAATTATGGCAACTTAATATTGACAAATAAAAGATACCAATTCGAGAAAATTGAAATGGGTGGCTTAAGCAAAATTAAAGCCTCTAGTAATGTATGGAATGATTTACAATTACTTGCTTTGAAATTTTCCAAAAATATGCAATTAAACAAAATAATTATGGATATATTCGATTTTTTAAAATAACAAACCAGCCTTAATATGTCCGAAAATTTACATATTTCGTCCGAAAATGAATAATCCAATTGCGTTTGCTGATCGCAGAAATCTTTCTTTTGACATTATCCATGTTCCTAGTGTCCGCGTTATTATTAAATTAAAGGCATTATTGTTATACTTATGACAAGAATATATTACAAAATAAGCACAAGAATAAATTAATTTGGATAAAAGTGTACACATATTGTTTCACATATTTTTTTCTTTTTTCTTTAAAAGACAGTTTTATGAATCCCCTGGCAAGACGGAATTCTTGTTTTGCAAACCCCTGCTCTAATGAAATGCAACCTTCAGGAACAGCCTCCTCTCATGCTTTGTGCGGAATGCCGCTGGCGCCGCACTCGGGGCCGCACGCATTCCGCTGGCAGCCACCGGCCCTCATCCGCCGCTCCCCCTCGCCCTCTGGCCATTCCATCTCCTTCTCCAGTGTCTTAACGCCAACCTGTTTGCCGTCGCCTACCTAATCTTGCATTGCCCCGTTCTACCCTTCCACCGCAAATTGAATCTTCCACAGCTTCTATTCCGGCACTCGGATTCGACTTCCGTTCGCCAGCTGTTTCGTCACTGCCCTTTCTTCCCGCTTCTAATAATAAAACTCTTCTAGATTCGTTCACCAGATTATTCGATTTCCACCATGAGCACTTTGTATACCTTTAGTAATATCGCACGCCTGCTGTACCGGGCAGCCTGACTTCTGACATTTTCGTATCACAGCAGCAACCGCCTCGACAACTCTTGCCAACCCCACCGCCTCCTCTGTGAGCTTAAGCCGACTTCCATATCCCCACCCCGTCCCCGCGATTGTCCTCGCCGTCTTCATCCCCACCGCGCCCGCGGTTGCCACTTGGGGGACTTTACCTCCAGAGCAGAGCCCCAGACCTCGTCTGGAGAACTCGTATCCGCCCCGACGACTCCTCCTCTCCTTCCTCGTCAGCGGTCGAGCGCCGCCCTTTGCGGCCGACTTGCGTGAAATTCTACGAAGCCCTTTCGCTCCCCTCCTTCCTCGGAGAATATATTCAAGAGGACTTGATTGCAGACGTTATAAAACTGTACACTGCATTATACAAATTTTATACGTCTTTTATTGCGCTCGGTCGAAATTCGTGTTAACGAGACTTTCATTTGTACGGAAATAAAGGAACGACGACGAGGAGCACTCTGGAACTCGGCGCACCAAGTTTCCGACTTCTCCCCTCTGCCCGTCGCTGCACTAAAATTGTTTTCAGATTACTCGAAACTGTGCCTGCTATCTCGTTGGGCACTCGCTCAAGAGGCGTCACCTCCGCGGCGGACGACAGCTGAATATCGAGGTCGCATCTTTTCGCAAGCGCACCCGGAAACCCCCGCCTCCGCCACAACTCCACTTCCGCCTTCAGTTCCACCTCCGTTTCCGCGTTCGCTTCGGCCACCGCCTCCTGTACTACCTCTGCTCCCGCTTCCACCATAGGTTCCGCCTCTGCCTTCTCTTCCGGCGCCGTCACGTCACCTCATCCGCAGTCTTTAAGCTCCATCTCTGTCAACACCACCGCAACCTACGCCGTTACCGTCCCTATCACTCCGCCACTACTCTTCCATCTCTTCCGACGCCGCTTCTGACTCCCCTACGTCATTTTCGACTTCCACGACGCCTCTTCCAACTTCCCCGACGCCGCTTCCAACTCCTCCGACTCCGCTTCCGACTCCCTGACGTCGCTTCCGACTCCCCCGCCACCGCGTCCAACTCGCTTAAAGCTGTTTTTGACTCTCCCGAAGCCGCTTCCGACTCCCCCGACGCGGCTTGCGACTCTCCGATGTCACTTCCGACTCCCCCGATGTCGCCGCCGTATCCCCCGCCACCGCTTCCGACTCCTCGGCCGCTGGTTCCGACTCCGCCGCCGCCATTAAAAACGCGCCGGAGCCTTCTCGTTACGTCGCGCCACACGACCGCAGCCCATGCAGCGTCTCCGCCTCCTCTTCGTAATTACTGTCACTAATTTACTTAAAATTCACTAGTTTGAAGCCGGCGCCTCTGCTCGCGGTCGCCGCCTCCCTCATGCATTTATTCATACGGTGGACGTAGTCAACCTCATTATAACCACTTGCTGCGCGCGTGTGCTGCCATCTCGTCGCGGCCGCAGGAGTTGCTTCGCTCTTTTTCGAGCGCCTCGTCTCCTCATACGGCTCGAATATTTATCAAGAGAAGTTTTTTCAACCCGTGTTTCATTCGTTTCGCGCCGTCGACGTCGTCGTAGTCGTCTGCAGCCAGCTAAGCGCGGAGGGAAGACTCGTGTTTCGCACGACATTCAGCCGAAGCAGGTCACGTGCCAGATAAGGCCTGCACTTCGTCTCCACTGTTCTTGCCATTCCTACACTTCTCGCTTCCTTGGCTGCTCTTCTTACCCTTGCAACCGTTGCCGACCTAGATGCAATCGCCCTTATCGTCTAAACCGCTTTGCCTCTCTTCTAACACCCTCATCGTGATCCTCCGTCACCTCAGCCGACTGCACTGCCAGATCTTCAATGCTTGTATCTCTTATACCAATGCACTGGTCGTACTTACTGTTGTTTTAAATCCGTAATTTGCTACATCCTTTAATTTTAGAATCCTAATATTCCCTTCCCTCCAGACTTATCTTCTCTTCGCTTCTACCTCTCTTTGGCTTCTCACCTTCCTCAGAGCCGCCGTTGATCTGTTTCCTTCAGCACGTTCACGGACCGATCCTCATCTGTTTTCAGGTCCGCGCGCGCGGCGGTAGAAACAACAGCAGCCTATGCTGCACAGGCCTTCTCAATACTTCGACAATGGCTGCGAGTCTGCGGTGGAGCCACAGAGGGCAAGCTCCAAATCCATTTACACTGTTTGTTCAGTAAATACGAGCGAGACGTTATCTCCATCCAGCCGATCAAGTACCGACGGGGGTAATGGACTTGGGCGCGCGGCCGGAACGAAGGCGTGAGGGTGGCACCGGCCGTGAGTGGGGCGGCGGGCGGCGGGCGGCGGGCGGCGGGGAGTTGGCGCGCACCAGATGTAGGTAAGTAATCGGACACAGGTCATCATTTGTCAGCGGCTGCACCATGGTGACGGTTCCATGCCTCTCCGGCCGTCAACATCCACTAATTTTTCTTCTTCGTTTCCAGTATTACCGTATTTTTTGTCATTAGGCCTTCGTTCTGGGAGCACATCGTCGAAGAAATGTTGTGATCCTGTTCTTGTTCGTCATTGTTCTGTTACTTTTACTTTCTCGTATATTAATTACAAAGTATAGAAAAAGTATTGCAAAGCGGCAGCAAAAAACGGTGGTGTTTTGACAGAAAAAATTGTTTTCTTGGACCCGAAACCCCTTTTGTGTGATACGAAAGAAGTGGAAAATTTGCGTTCCTATATGTAGAAAATAACTTTATGAAACACCTTAAGTAGAAACAGTAGGTTTTCTTTGTTTTGGAAATCGAAAAATGGGTTTACGGGAAAACATATTTTCGTCGGTCAGTCTGTCCGTTCGTCTTTCTGTGTTTTCTTCCATCTGTCCGTGTGTATGTTCGTGTGCCTTTCCTCTGCTCGCTAGTCTGTTTTCCTGTCCATCTCTCTGTCCGTGTGCCCGTTGGCCTGTCCGTTTGTCCTCCGTCCGTGGTCTGTGAACTTTTCTCAATAATGTCTCAAAAGTTTCCCTTTAATTTTTTCTCGGATAGAGCAAAGTACGCTTTTAAATATGACGCTGATCCATTTTTTGTTGAATTCTACAAATTTTTGAAAATTGTAAAAGTTTAAAATTTATTCGGTGTTTTTCTTCAACTGTAATGTTGAAAACAGAGATTTGTATCTTAAAAGAGTTCGTTCTTCGATTACAGAACCTGAAATACGGTCATTCACATTTTTTTGAAAATATGAGTAATTTTCGCGTAATTTTACATAAAATAAAGGCAATTTTAAAAACATAACTTTTTCTCTTTTTTCTGGGATAGAGGTAAATACGCTTAAAATGACAAAATTTTGATGTTCGTTAAACTCTAAAATTTCAAAAATTGCAAATGTCACCAAGAATACGAAATTGTTTTTGTGGCACCACTAATTGTTTACCATCAACCTCATTCTCATCATCATCAGCATCATCGTCTTCAACCGTAAGTCTTTAGTTTCGTGTATTCGTATTCCTTGTTTTCGTTTACATCTGATATTTTCCTTGTCTTTTGGTCTTTACAGCGTTTTACAACGGGTACTGGAGATACAATAATTGATAATGCAGGAGATACAGACCTATGTATATATATATATATATATATATATATATATATATATATATATATATACAAGTATGTATCTCCTACGACAGAATTATCAATTAATATATCTCCGTCACCCGCCGCCTTCTTCAAAGGCTTTTAATTTTAACTTACTTCTTGTCTTATAATCCTTTGGCCACTCCACATAACTCCACTAACCACACGTAACAACTATGAATCAAAGTTCAGGAACAAACGACGCTAGAATGTGAAAACGATTCTTCCGGCACTCAAACGGAATTCAATAACATCGGTAGCTTGAAAACTGTTTCATATTTATTCCAAATATAACTTTGAAACTGACAGGTGGTATTGAAGTATGACGATAAAGAGAATATTTTCAGACGTCTTCACTGGATATCCCCTAAAGATATAATTAAGCTAATTATGTTTTGAAAGTGGTCTACAATCAAATATAATACTACTTATAAGTAAATAATTAAAAGTTACATGTGAATTTTCACTCAACGATGTGTTCAATAGATAGAGCAAACAGGAATTTATTGTAATATTACCTACAATATATCAGAACGTAATTTGTAGAACTACGGTTGAAACTGAAAAGAAGGAAAAGACAACAACAAAAACTAAGAAATAAAAGGGATTTAGCCACATATATGCTATAAAACATACTCTAAAAAACTTTGTCATATTGTAATGTCCTTTAATTTTTGGTATTTGATGAATTCTTAAAATGAGCGTATGGTCTAATAATAGAATGAGCAACATTTAAACTTGCGATAAAATGTTCTTATTTCAAATAATTGTAAATATTAATCCGAAGCAAATAAACTAGATGCACAAAATCACTCAAACACATTCATCTCAAATCCAAAATACAATTCAAAGGAATTACCCACTACATCTCTACACCACGCGCACGCCAACTTAATAAAGAGAAATCAGAATTTCCACTCCCAGCATCGTGCATTATTTGCCAGACACTAATCGCCCTGAGACCTCATAAATAAGCAAAGTCTGCAACAAAATGAAATACGCCCAATCAATAAATCTATCTCTAAAACGTCTGGCGCGGCGCGGCGCGGCGGCCGGCGGCGGCGCCTGAGCAGGAATGTCAATTAGAGCTCCTTTGACAGCGGCGGATTCCGCCAGACGCAGGGCCTGGCGGCGGTGCTGTCGCCGTCCTCGTCGGTTCGCCGGCTCCGCAACCGCACTGCCGCGGATTTACGAATCCGCGTTATTGACTCCCTCCGCAATTTCCTCCTCGCGCCGCATAACTCGCCGTCTCCGGCCGCGAGGTCGCCGCCTCCAGTTCGGTCGATAGACGCGCCGCGCGGAGGCCCGAGCGGAGGCGGAGGCGCCTGGAGCCGAGGCGGAAGCGGTGAGGACGCGGGAGGGTGTGGTGGTGGCGGTGATGGAGACAGTGGCTGCGGCGATGGTGGAAGGGGTTATAACAATGGGCTGAAGCGGATGTTGTGGTGGAGATTTTGGTGGTTGTGATTGTAGGTGGTGGTAGTTGTAGTGGTGGTAGTGGTCTTCGGTTGATTGATTGACTGATGTTTCCAGGTGTCTACGACTATGACCAATAGTCCCATTAGTGTAGTGGATGTTTTGTTCCTGCACTGATTCCATCTCCAATGGCGGGTGAGATTCAGCAGCGACCTAAAGCCGGGGGAAGAAATCCCCCAGATATCTCCCCTAATGGACCACCGCCGTAGCAGGGGCAAGCTCTTAGCTCCCGACTTATCTCCCCACGTGTGGTAATGTAGTGCATGAGTGTGTAAGCAAGAGGAGAGAATACCACGAGGTAGAGGTTGTGGTAGTGGTAGTTATAGTAGGAGTAGTTATAATAATAGTAGTTGTAGTAGTAGCATTAGATGTGGATATACTTGCGAGTTTTGGTGGTAATGATAGTAGTGTCAATGATGGTGGTGATGGAAGTAGTGGTGGCTGATGGTCATGACGACGGTGGCAGCGGCGGCTGTGATAGCTGTAGGCTCTAGGTGGTGGAGGATACGGGACAGGTGATGTCTGCGGTGCCAGTGACGTACAAAATTGAAGTGGCGATGCTGGAATTAATATTAACGGAGACGACTGTGGCTACATTGACTGACTGACGGCGATATTGCTATCGGTGGCAGCAATAGCGATGGTGCTGGCGATAATAGCAATAGCGATAACTGTGGGGGAAGTGGGGCCAATAATGGTGACTGTGACCCAGAAGAAGGGGAGACGGATGTTGTGCCGTCAAATGTGGAGAGAACACGGTTTACAACTTGATTCGGGTTATGCTTACTGAGGGCGACATCCAAGCGAAGAGAAAATAATTGGATATATTACGAATATTCGTACCAATAAAATAAATTAAATATGATTTTGGCCTACGTTTCATGAAAATTTAAAAACATAGACATTTTATCTCAATGTATGTGAATCACATTTAAAAATAGCTAATTGCAAAATATTGAAATATTTCAGTTTAATTGGTGATAGTGGTTCTTGTAAAAATGATTCATTTACAATCAAACTCAATATATTGCTGTTCACGTCAGTGCAAAATTAAATTCATTTTAAATAATTTAGGTCTCCTTAATTTCGTGTAACCTACTAATCAAAATCGCACTACATAGGACAAAGATTCTCACTTGCGACCTTAACTTAGTAAATTACTTATTATTTGCTTCATTTGGTCGTGTTTCCGGCAGTACCTGTCTCTTCCGAGAATTCTTATTACTGTTTTTATAGATCTCCACTCGGATCGCCATTTACTTCACCTGTTTATTAACACTGCAACTATCAAAAATTTATCAAAGCGGCAATGCTTATCTCCTTATCGACGCATCATGCTTTATACTTAATAGACAAATTCATTATAAACTCCAAATTAAAGATCATCTAATGAAATCCTCGAAATGTTTCACTTTTTTACATCCTGCCCAGGTACAACTCATTTTCAGTGAGGACAAGGAAGCACCCCAAACAGAAGAAAAAATAAAAGGCTCCCCAAAGACATCTTCAAACCGCTTTAAAATAAAAAACCAACAAAAATATCAAAACCCTTAAAAATCTACCTACACTAACCTTTACCCTTTCCTTAAATCATTAACCAACATCAATATAATCAAACAAAAAATATACATATAGCACTTGCCGAGTACGATCACTTGAAATAACTATATATAGGAAGTTTCCATTATGTTAATTAAAATACGTTTCTCACTTCTGTAAATCCATTTGGTCGATCGAATACAAAATAAACGCTTATCTGACAGTTATCAGTATCTAATATTATTCTTTAAAACTGCACAATTTGTTATACAACGCAAGATTAATGTCAAGAAGAACAGTTGAAGAATAATTAAGACACATGACACATTTTCACACTACACATCACACATTACATATTGACACATTTTCTAGCATACGTACTCTCACGTGTTTGCAACGTAAGCCATCATTCTTCACACAGTGCTACCCCTCTCCGCCGCGTGGGTGTGTGACAGTCTCCGAGCGCGTGTTCCGGCGCGCCGCGCCGCCTGGATAGGCACTTTCCTGGAAGCGGAGCGCGAGCTGCCGCGTTCGGAACGGGGCGGGGAATATCACGGTCCAACTCTCCCTAATTATCTCTGCGAAATGGGCTAACACGCCCCGCTCCGCCCGGCCCCGCCCCGCCTCTTCGGCTCTGCACGGCGTCGCGCCGCGTCACTCCGATCCGCTTCGACCCCGTCCCGTTCCGTTCCCACGTAGCAGCGCTGTCGTCGACGGCCGCGTCGAGCTATCGTCTTCAGGCGAGAGGCTGCTTAGCACTTCGCAGATTGATTGATTTATTGTTAGTGATTCCAAGCGTGACAATTACTAGGGTCACTAGTCACGTAAGTATAGTGCATGTAGTTTTATCGGGAGGTGGCGGTGATCTTATCCCGCTGGCTGGCGATATCCGGTGCCGATCTGCCCTCGATTAGCGGTTTTTTTCCCAATCACGTAACTCCCACCAGCAGGGCACCACCCCAGCCGGGAAAAGCTCTAAGCTTCCAATCTGTTTCCCGGCATGTGCGCTAGTGTGGTGCTTGTTATTGTAAGGGGAGAGGATACGACAAGAAAGAGACAGGAAAGATTGCGCGCGGACCGTGCCCTTTTGTTAGGGTACTTCTCCGGCATACGCCTAGTGTTGATCGAAGAAATCACGGAAAACTGCCAATGAGAGCAGCCGGCCGCTAGAATTCTCCTCCAAACAGCGACTGAATTCGACCTAGCTGACAAACTAGTATCGAAAAACTCCTGCCACCGTCGGGACTCGAACCTAGGACCTCTCGGTCGCAGGAAGTGCAGTGGCATTACTTGATGCAATGAGCCATTTCTCCCGGTTTAGTACTTCGCGTGCAACGCCTTAAGCCGACAAGTTGGCTGCGGCATCGCCAACATTATTGTGACTACTCTGCGAAGCGATGAAATCCACGCCAAACGAGCTCAGTATTTTTGGTAGAACTCTATTTTTTTCTTTCTCATATACGTAGCTTGTTGACTGAATACTGACGAAAATATATGGTTTGGAGCACACTCATTACAAACAAGGCCTTTTTATTTTAAAAATATACGTCCGTATTCAACATCTACACCTAGTACTTTAATAGGAGATTCTCTAAAATGCGATATTCTCCGTTTGATCCAACCACACTGGCTTACGATGCACATCCCTTAAAATGTTATTAATTTCTACGCAATGATTGCAAACCAAGAATATTTCATATTATTTACATATCTTTTGTTTTTGTATACTTAATTATAATATTATTATACCAGCTTAGCGTGGCGTCTCCGATAGATATTTTCATGTCTAAAAATTTAATTTGTGCTTTGGAAGTTCATAATAAAAGTACATTTTAAACATTACATTTTCCTGGTTCGTACATTTCCTGGCATAGAAAGTTACCCAAGAAACTATCTATTGAAATATATGTTTAAAATTTTGTTTCATAACAAAATTATATTTAATTATCAACTCGGAACGATTCATGAAAAGTTCGGAAAGATTATACAGAAATTTACAGTGATTCACTAATGACTCGAAGGGCGAATTAAAGCTACCAAAAACTTATGTTATTCTAGATTTTTCCAGAATATTTTGGAGAGAAGCGGCTAAGAATTGTGCCAATCGATGAGAATTATGGAGAGGAATTGAAGGAGCTTTTGAATATACATGTAGGTGTCGTATGTCTTAAAACGTATTTTTATGAATATAAGACAGAAAAACAAACAAACATACAAACAGTCGTTTAAACACTTATCTTAGTGTTTTAAGGAAGGATCCGCAAACAAATTATCAGTTCCCCATTAGGAGACTGAGACGCGTCCAATGACACCTCATTTATCTTCCTTGGTGACTGGATACGGTCTGACCGTGAGGGACGGACAGACACAGGACAGACGGAGGGACACAATGACAGACATACGGACGGACGGACGGGCAGAAGAACGGATGTACGTTACTCGGTTACTACACAAGGGTTGCCAATTATTATATTGTAAACTCAGTTGTTTATTAATTCATTTGGTTAGTAACTTAATTGTATTAGTTTAGTGTTTTTTATCTATTCACTTATTTTATTATTAATTTAAATTGAATTACTCGTCTCACACTTTGAAGACGAACCTAAAAAAGAATTAAACTTCCTCAAATCAAAAAATGGCTTGGAAATATCAGTTTCATTTTTTCCCACATCGTGTGTCATCTACAATTGTTTCATAGTATAGTTGGCGACTGATCAATTGCCAGGAAAAATTACTTACATTTTTTCTATTAACCTTACTGCCTTGTCAACTGTCATTAACGGAGATATACAAACTACAATAATTTAGAGTAACGTTTCAGTTATAAGAGGAATATTGCTGATATTGTATTCTTTATATGGTTGGTTCAGGCCTTGAAAGTGTTCTATTCTTTGTAAGTATATTATTCATTTCACATTCATTTAGTCTACACTTTATACTTACATTAACATGAGAAAGTGCAATTTTTGCTGAAGAGATCTTTGACAATTCAACTTGATTCACTTGGTTGCCTGTCCCCTTGTATTACCCTTAGCGTCGTCTGGGCTAACTTCTATTTTAAGTGTTTCACCTTAGAGTTTGTCACAAACGTATCAGTTATCACTGCTATTGACTGTCTTCTACAGACTGGATTTGAATTCTCATCTTTATACAAAGATGTCGAATCACTTTGGAAACACCTACAAGAATCACGTGGACAGTGTGCTTTAACATCTTTGCACATCGTCCTTTCCTTTCGATCCTTCTCTAAATACGCTGCTCGAAGCACGCACGGACTTCACCTTCGCCTGCACATTCCTGGCCCCTCCCCCTCCGCCGCCGTCACTTCGCCTTCTCTTGCGCCAGAGCGTCGCGCTGCCTCCCCTCCCCCGCCCACCTCGTCGCCCGCCGCCCGCCTTCAGGCTTCCCACAACCGTATCGCGGCCTGCACTGTTTGACTTCCAGCCAACTTTCCGTAACCGGAGTAGGCCCTTTCCGCCGTGTTATTTACGTTGACCCAACTCCGGAAGGTTTGCGCTGCTGCCAGCAAATCAGATATGTGCGCAGCAGATACCGCTACTACTACTAGGGATATGTTCTCAAGACCGTATTTCATTAGTGTAAGTTTGCGCTAATTAGTAAATGCAACAGCGGTGCGAGCTTGGCGCAGCACGCCGCGGGTTTCGCTGTCGCGCCGTCGCGACCGTCCTCTTCCCCCTTCCCTGCACTTTCCCCCGCCAACGCCTCCCTCTCTCTCGCTCTCTCTCTCTCTCTTTGAAGAGAGGAAAACACTACAAATGACCACGAGGGAAAAGGTAGCTAAAGCGGAGGAAGAAACGATAAATTATTCATAAGAGACTTCCCAGTTCAAAAGAGAGCGGAGCAAGAGAATATGAACATTTCTCTCAGACAACAAAGAGCTCTCTCATTGCCTATTTCAGAGCGCGCAGGTGCGCTTCTTTTCGTCGAGAATTTTCATAAACGAGATAGAAAATAGCAGTTAGACGAATGGTTTCCGCCTCATGCAAGATGTATAAAGGAAGAACCGCCCGGTAAGAGATCCGCACTTGGAGAAAGATTTTGAACCGAGTGCGCCGCAACCACTGGTAACGTTAGTGACACTGCCAACATGTATTAGTGTTATCTTTTGTTGTTTTGCTTTAATGCGTAACGTAAGAATTATCTTATATCTGTTATATCGATTTAAAATAGCTTAAACTTAGGCTACCTTCACAATTTTTAGTTTTTAATTGTAAATCATAACATCTGCTACATTCAACACAATAAAATTGGAAATTCATATAAATGTGAATTTATTAATGTACTTCAAAATGATTTTTTATACATGACATAAAAATAATACAGTCCTGAATAGTGGCTTGTAAATGCAACGTTACCAATATAAGAGCCACTTAAAGCCCCAGTGGCGAAACGCCATTTTTTATATTTTAAAAAATTTAATAAGGTGGAAATCGATGGGGGTCGTGATTTGGGCCGCACGGGGAATGTTCAAACACCTTGCAGCGGAACTGCTGCAGATCTGCTGTGAGCCGAGTCGTATGTGTCCAACCTACAGACAAAACTTGGCCCCCAGTGATATCCATCTTTTCTTACTCCTCATGAAATTCCTGTCCGATAAGCATTGTGTATATCACAGCGACGAAGAATTGCAGATGGCTGTAAAACACTGCAACCTATACCAGCGGCAGACTTTTACGACACAGGGTTACAAATATTAATCCCACGGCATCAAAAAGTGTCAGTTCTGATGGTAATTACTTGGAAAAACAGTGCAACATATGCTGTAACTGGTACAATACAGTGTTTCCATGAAATTGGGTTTTCGTTTTGTTGACGACTTAGAGAAACTTACTTTCTGTATGCGACTTTTATTAACAGCACAAATGGTGTAGTTGTAAGTTACTTAGCAACTGGCTGCCTTAGCTGTAAGTAGGAACAAGATTATGGTGCTAGAAGAGCCATCCGTCTGTTGTCAGTCAAAGCGGTGTAGTTGGGAGTTTTACTGTTATACCTGTAACTGGTTTGTTACAGATACACATTAGAACCTGCAGTCAAGAAAATTCTTGACAACTCGCCCAGTCGCTTCGTGACTCAAGAATTGTCAATACACCCATGGTATTACCAAACGAAGACCAAATGAAAACCGGCAAAGGGCATCAAATGATGTCATTGCAGAGCCTCTTACCAGGAGGTTCGAGTCGCTACAGTGGTAGGATTTCTTGACATTAGCTTGTCAGCTAGATCGAATTCAGCCGCTGTCTGTAGGACAACCTCCGCCGTCTGCTCTGGTCTGTAGTTGTCCGTGGTTTCTCGTCTCAACACTAGGCGAATGCTGGAGTAATACCCTAACAAATGGGTCACAGACTGCATGCGACCTTCCCTTCTTCCTTGTCCTTTCCCCATCCCTTACTTAATACACTTATACTCGCAGGCGTTACGGCTGGGGCGGTGCCACGCTGGTGGGAGATACCTGTTTAGGGAAATCCCCGCAAAACGACGGGTTGGCCAGCGCCGGTTCTGGTCATCCAGCGCCCAGCGGAGAATGTTCACCACCACCTTCTCTCCCCCTCCCCCAAATAAAACATGTACTACACTTACGGGACTTACGAGACTAACCTTAGCTGTTGACGCGCCCGGAATCACTAATCAATGAGGCAACCGAAAGAAAGAACTCAGAACAAGTGACTATAAATTAGTATAAAGAGGGGTTTGAGAAGGAGATACTACATGGAGAGAAGGATAAGGAAGATTTTTGGATAAAGTTGTAAACGGATGAGATGAAATAAAGATACGAATATAAAAGGGTTGATGGGCGAATAGTTTTCATATATTAGGCAAAATTATTGAACTTACAGGAATTATACTGAAGTTGAAACTTCACACCAGTGTGAAAATTCTTCTTCTTCTTCAAGATAATAAGCACAAGCGTACATATTTTTTAAATTCAGTAGTTATGTAAACCATCAAGAGAAGTTAGCAATGTTATAAAGTTAGACAGCGGATAGTGTTGCATGTTTTGTAGATATTAAATTATTATGATCAATGGAAAGAAAAAATGTTTACACTGAGTAATCAATTAAAAATCTCCATTGCCTTATATAAAGAAAAGTATGCAACACGCAATGCAAAGCAGGGTAGGACGGAGCTGGAAATGAGGCAGGGCAGGATGAAGCGCGGCGTGGCGGGGAGGGAGCTAGGTCGAGGAAAACGGACCAGAGTGAAACAGGATGGAAAGGGGAGCGACGGGGAGACGGGCGAAGCGGAGGGGCGTGGGTGGAACGGGGCAGGACGTAGCGGGATGGGAGGGAACGGAATAAAACGGACAGGAGCGAAGCGGGGAAAACAGAAATAAGGCATGTAAAGAAATTACTGAATTCATAGTGGATACTTAAATTAAGTTTTACTTAAGTGACCAATTCTTATGCACAAACACCCTTATTCTCTGATGACTGAGTAATGGGTGAACACTCATTCGTGTAAAGGAAGTCGCTTACTTTCTCAGGTGATTCTCATTCGACCTCTTTTCTGATTTAGGTTACACTCATATATACTTCTATTAATGAAAACAATGCCAATTTCGCAACAAAAAAAATCACTTATAAACGCAACCCTTTCATTCTACAAAAATGTACATCAGAGGCATGGATAATTCATTCACAATATACATTTCCAAAAGCGCACGTCGTTCGTCACTTTCGTGAAAGCGAAAGTCAAATTGGATGCTTTTTGTACAAAGAAATCTGTGTGAATAATTCGAGGCCACTGAAAAACGAAACACCTGGTGCAAATGACACGTTTGCATATTTGAGATCGTTTTAGGAAGCATTTATTCCCCGTTTTTAGCATTGCCCGTTGAAAAGGGACCTTTGTAAGTAAACACTTACACATTCAGAAGTCACTCATGACTTGGAGATTAATTATTCCATAAATACCACCTATGAGTTCGGCCCATAACTTTCATTCCGTTTTCTGTCTACTAGTGTAGACCTAAACCGAGATATCGTAATTAGTTCAATTAGTACTTATCATTTCTAAATTAGTGTTTTGTTAATATCGTCCCCATTCAAACTTCAAATTAACTATGGTTTCATAAGTTTGTATGTGATAATTATAGCGTTGCACTGAATCAGAGACAATACACAATTGTTTCTGTGAAAACACGAGAAAGGATAAGTATCATACGTTAGCGCCAGAAGATAAGAACCGTAAAATAGAACTAATGATGCTCAAAAGTACATACTTTCTCGCACTTTTTATAACTATTTAAAATTTTCTGAAAATTGAATCTGCTCCATCGTCGTAAACACACTTCGCTTTATTCGAGACAAAAAATAAAGAAAAATTTTAGAACTTCTTTGAGAATATTTTTTTGCCATTCAGAATAAAATATCCATACTTTTAAGACTAACGGTTAAATTAAATTCTGCAGAATGCATTCGGCTTAAAGGCTGACTTGAGAATGTTACACAGTAGAGAATTTACTGTTGTAAATTTGTTAGAGAATAAATGCTGCGTATCTGCAAGGCAGTAATTTGTAACTGAATGAATATTGTTTTGCACGATTCAAATAAACCATGATAATGAATTACTAGCAACAACATTGCTGCTTTTAGTAAATCTCGTGAAACGTTTTGACCTACCATTAGAAGTATAAGGCATGTAATTGAATCATAAGTATCATGTTCAAATTAGATGAATGGTAGAATAAACGTTTTGAGATAAGCGCCTGATCTGTCGTGAAATCTTTTACCCTTTTTTCTCGAGAATTATTTTTATTATCAACATCATTGTTATTATAACCCTATAGATATATCTTTCACATTATACCACCTTTTCTTACATCACAATTTAATGTAAATTGAATCTAAGCTTTACGACATCAGCCTTTACATAATAATGGTCCCAAATAAGTGACTTTAATAGAAATCTAATTTGTAAAATTAATTCTTAATTTTAATAAGGAAGACCATCCAAGTTTGCAACGCATACTTAACTAGTGTCTTTTTGACACGTGTATTGATTTAGATTTTCCACAGGTTTTTATTTTAATAATAAATGGGAAAATATTTAAATACTGGAATTTGATAAAAAGGAAGATGAAAATTTGATGAAAAGTGAAAATGGAGAAAAGACTATTCCAATGGCTACATACAATTTCTAGACCTTCGAGTGTAAGAAAACCCTCAATATTACCAGTTAACTTTTTCTGTTCTCATTCTTGTGTTTCCTTATTCTCTATGACCTTGGGCGTTCCCTTCAATAACTTCGTCGCGATCTCCGCCACCCCCATCGCCACCACCCCCGGCACCACCGGCTGCGCGCCGACTCCAGCAACAGATAGTCGCGGCGGGCAGAAACCTCAATCCGTCAGAGATATGGAGCGCGGTAGGGGGCCGCCGAGCTTAGCATCTGTAAGACGTCACGGAGACTCGGCATTATAATTAAACTTAATTAACGGCGGAGACGGACTCTGGTAATGAGGATCAAGGCGAGGCGCGCCCCGGGCCCGGGTCTGGCCCGGTCGCACGCCTTCGCGCCTCCGCAACGCGGCGCGGCGCGGGCCGGCGCGGCGCGGGGCGGCGCGGCGCCGGCGCCAGAGACCTCGACGCGCCCTTAAAGCGGAGGGGCGCGTCAGAGACACCCACCCCGCAGGCGGCCCCTTCGAGCAAGCGAACCGCTGACCCGGGCGGAGCTCTTTCGGCCGATAACCCCGATTCGAGGGCTCGTAAATTAGGAGGGCCCGGAAATTTTCTCCAAGTGTCAGAATAGTCGGTGTCTCGGAATATTCGTTTCAAATGTCTAGGGCATGTAGATGTCGAAGATTATCACTTTTTGCCAATAAACGGGAGACGAGAAATTTCATATTGGCAACGTAAAATTTCGCGCACCGTCACTTGAAATGCAATAACTCTCGTTCTAATAGTCGAACGAAGATTTTTAAAGGTTTGTTGGAAGGTGAATGCATATCGCTGGTGTGAAGAACATTTTGTTACAAAATTAATGAATTTTGTAATAATACTGCAAATTTCTTTATAAAATTAAAGTATCTAAAATATTCCTTTAATTTTTTAAACTTACACTGAAGTTACAAAAGCCATGGGATACCTCCTAATACTCGTACAGTCGTACAGTCGGACTTCCTTTTGCTTGGCGAAGTGCAGGAACTTGACGTGGCATGGTCTCAACAAGTCGTTGGAAGTCCCCTGCAGAACGTGATTGCAATTAGCTGCATAGCCTAGATAATACAAATAATATATCTCCCCTGCAGAAACATTGAGTCATGCTGCCTCTATAGCCATCCATAATTGCGAAAATGTTGCGGGTGCAAGATTTTGTGCACTAACTGTCCTCTTGATTATGCCCCATAAATGTTCGCTGGGATTCATGCCGGACGATCTGGGTGGCCAAACCATTTGCTAGAATTGTTCAGTATGTTCAAAACAAACCAATCGCGAACAGTTGTGGTCCGGTGACGTGACGCGTTGTCATTCATAAAAAATCCACTGTTGTTTGGTTACATGAAGTCCATGTATGGCTGTAAATGGTCTCCAAGTAGCTGAACATAACCATTTCTAGTCAATAATCAGTTCAGTTGGACCAAATGATCCAGTCCATTTTACGGAGCTTCCACCAGCTTGCACAATTGACACATTGGGTCTATGGCTTTGTTGGATTTGCGCCATACTCGAACCCTACCATGCGCTGTACTGTTCTAACGGATACGTTCCTTGTACGTTCCACATTGATTTTTCAAGCAGTGTTGCTTGTCTGTTACCACTTACAACTATGAGCAAAACGGTCATTAAGTGAAGGCTTTGTCTGTAGTGAAGGGTTATGCCTGAAATTAGGTATTCTCGACACACCCTTGACACTGTGGATCTCGGAATATTGAATTCCCTAACGATTTCTGAAATGGAATGTTCCATGCTTCTAGCTCCAACTACATTTACGCGTTCAAACTCTATTAATTCCCGTCGCGCGATTATAATCACGTCAGAAACCGTTTCACACGAATAACTTGAGTACAAATTCACTAACCCTTTATACCTTTTATACGCGATACTACTGCCATTTGTATTTTTGCATATTGTTATTCCATGACTTCTGTCACCTCAGTGAATATTTTCCTTCGGGGTCCTTTGTAGACATTGAGAAAATTTCATGCTGTCGCCGCATATCTTTCAACAATTTTACAACAAGAAATTTAAAATTTCTCCATATATCGATACGCGTTAAATCCATTATTTTTTTCTCTGTCTCCCATCCAGTGGGCGAGGCGAGGGTCATAGATGCCGGTTTCTAAAGGCAACTGTTAAAAAATCAAAGTAGATAGGGAAGTGAAATGTGGTATTTTTACATATCTCAAGAGGTACTCTAAGCTGACAGTGTTTCAGGAAATTCTGAAATGGTCGCGATGGAAACCTTGTCAATTTGTCGTAGAATGACCCTCACATTAATATCCCACTATATTTTTATAAGCAAAATGATATCATTATTGGCCTCTCTTTATGACTTTAAGTTTTTAACACTTAGTCTGAGACAGATGCAGAATATTCAAGGCAAATATTGTTTGTTTTACAATTGGATGTATTACGTTGCCTCCGAAGTACGTTTTGAATCACTGAAGCGAATGCCCTCAAAGATTTCATTTTTCCTCTCGGTTTTGCTAAATTGCGGGGTTAGTGCCCCGAAACGTAATATCAAATTTGGTTGCACCATGAAATGTTCCTAGAAACCATGGAATTCACAAGCCACCTATGGTATATTGTACGTTGGTACGGACGGTGCGGCGCGGGGTCGCGCAACTCGTGCGGTTCAGGTATAGCGGGGCAGGGCGAGGCACAGCGGATCACAGAGGGGCAGAGCCGGGCATAGCGGGGCATATTGGGGCATATTGGGGCATATTGGGGCAGAGCGGGGCAGAGCGGGGCAGAGCGTGGCAGAGCGGGGCAGAGCGGGGCAGAGCGGGGCAGAGCGGGGCAGAGCGGGGCAGAGCGGAGTTGAGCAGGGTACAGCTAGGCATAGCGGAGTACTGCGGGGGTAGAGCGAAGAAGCAAGACCTTGCGGACAGTGTGAGATTGTGATCAGAAGTGGGGTGGGGCAGAGCGTGTGAGAGAAGCGGGATGAGCAGCAGGGAAGGGAGTGGCTGGGGTGTGAGGCCTGGGAGTGCGGGATTGTTTAATGGCAGGGGTCATTAGGTAGGGTTATTGGGTTTAATAGGTAAACAGACCCGATAAGGCAACATTCGCCAAATTAGAACAAATCTAATAAATTGAAGGAAAGGAATGAACATCATTCCTGGAACATCATTAAAAAACCAATGATCTTTTTATGTCAGATGGTATTTGGATTCGGCCGCTGGATAGATATAAATATATTTACGAACTACAGAACGTAATTATATGACAATTAATTATACTTAATATAGTGTATTTTCGTAGTTGGCTTCTCATATTAAATACTGAGTTCACAATAATCGTAAAAATAATCTCTGTAACGACTCAATTTAAAAACATATTTTCAGCTAATAATCTCTGAAAGGCAGAATTTCTTAAGACTAGAATGATTAGGATATTGTGTAATTTCTTAATGTTTATCTCATGTAATATGGATGGATGTGTGTTTTAAGCTAAAAGAACAAAATTATATGCAACGACTATTCTAGTTTTAATTCTCGGAGAATAAGACAAAAGAGAGATGTGCTTAGAGAATATAAATATAATATTTATTTTTTGCGTTTTAATTGTGTAATTGGCCATTTAGCGCATGTCCTGTGTCATTCAAGTGGAAAATCATTAGTTAAAAATTTAAAATATTTTTAACAAAGGTGATCTTTAGTATTCTATCAAACGCATAGCAAATTTTATCATATATAATTGACAAATAACCCAACTACTTTTTAATTAATTTTGACTTTCCTAGAAGCAAATATTACGTCAGTTAATATACATTTATCCGCAAATTTGCCTGTTGGCTATATTTGAGTTTTATAACATTGAGGTTGCATAATGAACATGAACTAATACGCGATTCCTAAAACATTCATTACTGCCTTAATTATATTAACTAGATCAGAATTTGTTTTTTCTAAAAGACTATCAGAGTATATTCGCTAATAATTAATTTTTCAGCGCATTAAAATGGCTAAAAATAATTCGTTGCACAAATAGGTCGCATTAATTGCAGGATGCAAGAGTATTCTTTTTAGATCCACATTCATTATTTCATTTCAGTGTCTGAGAGAAGAACAACTTCATCAAAATAATTACACTGATTAAGATGCTATTCATTAAGACTGACCACATTATTAATATGCACTTCAAATTTAGGAATTTTTCGTCCTTTTGTTTTGCTGTAAATAATGTAATATTCACTATATTATGCAGAATTATACACTAAAACGAAAGGAAAAAACAGTATTCACAATTAAAATACTCCGAATATTGTAAATTAGTAGTTACAACGGAATAATTTCTCCAATTATTACCTAAAAAAAGCGTGAACATTTGTGCCCGTTTGCTGAGAATGCATATGCTTGAAAACCGGAAACTTATCATAGTAGTTGATTGCAGGCTTGTCTTGAAAATGCATGTGGCCTCATGACTGATAATAGAATTTTCTTGTAAAAGTGGATCATCAATATCAATTTCTTTTGCTGATTTTCTTTTCAAATCACTCATTGTAAATGACGGGAAATAAGACAGATGATTCTTACAAGAAAGTGTAACTTCACTTCTAGGGAACATAATCTAGGCAATTTCTTGCAGATAATATGTAATTGAAGAAGATACCTACAGAACAAATTACTGCAACTCTCTTTGTTGTGTTGAGGCACCATAAATAATTTACGGGTGAAGCAATACGCGAGCATCTCCGGGAGGCGTCACTTAGTAGGAAACATTTCAATCGTGAGTGGTGGGAACAACGCAGAGAAAGTCGGCCCGAGATACGCAATCGCTTGGGTTGGCGCGGCTGCTGCCAGAGTGGCGTGGCGCGGCGCGGCGTGGCGGGGCGCGGCGGGGCGCGGCGCGGTGGAGCGCGTGAGAATGGCCGGCTGGACCGTAATGGGGAGCGCGTCGTGTTCGCGACGGCTTCAGCCGTTTTTGCCGCCTCCTCCTGCTCCTCCGCCCCCACACTTCACAACCTCTCTCCTCCTGCTCCCTCACGCATTGCTCCCGCCTCCGCCTTCGCTTTCCCCTTCGCTACACTTCATCCCCCGGCGGCGGCGGAGGCGGCACCTCTCTTCCAGGAATCCCACTCCCCCGCGCGCTTCGCGCCGACCGCGACGACGCGCGCCTCCTCCCTCCCGGCGCCGCGCGCTCTTACCTCTCCTGTTCGGGGTAGCCACCTCGCCGCGGCGACCGCGATGCAAGCTTCACTCCTCTCCGCGCCTCCCGCTGCCCCTGTAGCACTCACCCCTGACCCGTTACCCCTTTACCGGCGCCTCCCCTCCACTCCCACTTTGGCCTGCTCCCTCCCTCAAACTCGATTAACACAGCCTCCTCCACTGCCGCAGCCGCACCGCACACTGCGGAAGAGGCAGGCCGGCTCGCCACCGCGCTGCCCCGACCTGCGCCTCGAGCTGCTCTGCAATCGATTTTAATTGTTTCGTTTTGGCGGCGGACTTCCTTGCGCCGATGCTGCGTTATCTGCTGCCATCGAAAGGACACGATTCCAGGGTCCGCTTGTCAACCCTTTCGACCGTTTCACTGCGTCAACTGCCGAAATTACTTCGCAGAACGACATCGAACGAGCTTTTGGTCCTTGAGGTTTGAAACTGCAAAGTAACATCAAAGTAAAGAAAACTTCTTTAGAAATCGCCTGAGCTCAAAAAGGATAGGGAAAAAAATAAAATTAAAAAGTTCAGAGAAGCAAGTCGGGAGAAGAAAGACTGGCGATGTATTGGGGGAAACAGACTCCAGGGAAATTCAGTCTAGGGAATGGCTTCGATCCGGTTTTGAAGCGTCTGCACCGCTACAGCGACGTCTCTCGAAGGATTTGCAAGTTCTTGGGAGGTCGATCACTCTGTGCGCGTACAAAGCGAAACGCCTCTTTCACAGCGAAGTTGAGCAGCGCAATACCATTGATAACCACGATCGTTTCTCCCCGAGCGAGGTTCTGTCACTCTCAACTGGAAAAAAAAGCTGTTTACAGAACTCAAATGAAAGTTGAGAAGGAATGTATTCTGGGGTAGAGAGAAAAACGGAAATAAACAAAACGAAAATGTCCTTCTGACTGGACTTAAGTATTTTTGATGTTTTTCTGTGCGGATTAAACACACAGAACCTACCAGACGTTAATAAAATACAGGGAAAAGGCATAAATTATCAGAATTTTAATTTTATTTTAAGTGGAAGAAAAAAATTAAACGTAGTACAAAAAACAAACAAACAACAGAATTCATACTGGTCATGGTACCACTAAAATTTTTGTGCAGCAATTAGTTATGAGTTGTGGAAGTTACAAAAAATAATTTTGAAAGCCTTCAATAAGTATTAGTACATCGTTTAAATATTTCTCAAACCAAACGAGAAAACGTTTAGATAAGAAAATAAACATTTTAAAAATTAATTTTGAAACGTTTATTAAGTTAGTTTCCTCCGCAAATCCTTGAGAAGAAATTAATTTACTAACATGATAATATGCAATTGGTAATTGTAAAAGTTCACGATATTGGTTTTGTCTTTTCTGCAGAAAAACTATATTTCTCCACCATCACCATCAATATAGTTTTACACTTGCTTCTTCACAAAATACATTTTCAGAACATACCATTACATAATAAGAATATATAACAATAGAAATTACGTTTACTTAAGGTTTGCATTTTTTCACGTAATCAATTATATTTATTTTGAATCGGAATTAGGAAAAGGAATAGTATTAAAATCGACAAAAGTTTTGTCTGTTATTCAATTAATCACGTTCCGGCAGCATTTATTACCATTTTATGACGCATCCATATGAATATCTTAGCCAAGCGCCATTAGACTCATCGAACAGTGCCTCCCGCTTTGATTGTGCATGTAAAGCAACTTCCATCATCGAATACTAATCGGCAATTTCAAAGTCCAGGAATAAATTAACAATCTATTGATTTTTAAAATCATTTGTAGTCCTAACAGCGGAGGTTATCACACGAAGTAATGCGTCCCAAATTAATGCTTTTTCGACATTAAAAATTGATGAACACTTTCAGGCTAAGCCACATCAAATGCATGCCTCTTCCTGTGAATGCAGATGAGCTCATCGGAAAAGCTGAAAAAGCGCTCTAAAAACCACCATAGAGGGTTCACCATACACAGAGATTATCAACGCTTTTCCGTTCTCAGAGTTTGTGCAACAGATAAATGAAACTCTGATACAAATGTCAATTTGGGTTGTAAGGCACAATGTTCTTTGATTGCACATCCCTTCCATGTTTTCTAAATAAATGATTTAAAATCCCAATAAATTATTTAAATTGAGTAATGGGTTAACTAATTCGAGATTTGTGCTCATTGAATTAGTGTTGAAGGGAATATTAACTGCCAGTATTCTCATCCTAACCAACGAACGCCTGGTCATGACGTCATCGTAGGCAACCCGTTCAACATGTATGTTCTACGCTCCTTGTTGATGATGTCAGGGGCTTTGAATGAAGCATCCGGTTTCTCACATTGCTCGTGTTGACAAAGTAAAGGGGATGGAAATCTGTCAAATAACTCTGCAAAATATTGAGTACTTTGAGTGATACTGAAGTGAAGCTATTTGGATGTAAGGTCATAACGTCTGAAAGGTTTACCTCTTAAAAATGTCAGTCTTTGAACGAGTATAATGATTCGCAGCAAGTGAAAAATATAGCATCATTATAAGAAAGTGTTTCTTTCGTCCCCAAAAAATGAGTAAATTTACATATAAATAAGTGTTTAACTTTCTATTTGAATTTTAATTTCTGTTTACACGTTATAAGAACTGAGAGATATCAGAAGAAAGGTCATAAAACACCCACAATATTTACTGTAATCCAATAAATAATTTAATTATAATCTAATAATGAATGTGCACCACTAAACGGTATTACAAGAATGCTATAGGAATTACAAGTTTTGTGTTAAATGAGGTAATACCATAGAATATTTAGAAGAGTTTGGAAGTAGAAGGACGACTATTTTTTCTGCGTAAAAGAACCACAGTCATTCAGAACTATAGTGGAAGAAGTATAGTACTAAGAAATGTGAGATAACCAATTTATTTTAATTATAGATTACTTCCTAAAATTATAAATTTAATGGATTACCTCTACTATGATTTCACGAAAGACCGAATCCATGAAATAAACACTTCAACATCTCAATGTTAAAAAATACTTTACATAGATGATATTTCATGAAAACATTCTGGTCAACTTTGTGTGAAGAAGACTGAACAGCATAAATAGAAGCAACTTGAGTGTAGAAAGACGAGAAGAGGAAAAAGTATTCATAAAGTAAACACGTTCAAAGAGTCTATGCACAAGGTAGCAGTGTAAAATTCAGAGAACACATGTCAGAGAAACATAGAGAACATAAAATCAGAGTTGCGGAAAAATCGCCGCGTTATTTTTTTCTATTCCGTGAAAGAGAGAAAGTTACGGTGCATAGCTCGTGTTCCATAGTGTCTAAGGGACAAGGAGTAGTAACAAAAAAGGAAATTAATGATGATATCTAGAAATCAATGAGATGGAGTACACAAGGGGCGATATAATTAAATGCCAATGAAAAATAATTATTATGAAAGCAAATCAGAGGTTTGTCGCTGTCATGAGTGAAGTCATCGGATGGAAAATGGGAAACACTGTGACCGCGAGTGCACCCCAACCGCATCACTTGGGGCAGCGTGTCGCAGTGCTCGGGAGGGAGAATTACAGGGGTCGCGTCGTCTTGCTCAGCGTCCGCGCGGATGGTGAGGAAGGCGGTGACATGCCGACAGTGGAGGAAGGAGCGACGCGAGGTGGGGATGAGGGCGAGGTAGGGGCGAGGCGAGGCGAGGACGGAGACGAGAGACAGAGTGAATTGGGGCCGGGGTGAAAAGAGAGTGGGTCGAGAAGACAGTGGGCGAGGCCGGATGCGAGGAGCGGGGCGGGGAAGACGAAGCGCGACCGGGTCGGGTGGGACGAGATGTGGAAATGCGAGACGAGGCGGGGTGAGGTGAGGCAGGGCGGTGCGAGATCGGCGAGGAATTGGAAGCTGCAGGAGAGCAGCGGAATGGAGATGAGAAGGCGGGGCGGGAGAGGGGAAAGGAGAGACGAGGCAGGCGTGGGGAGGGAGAGGATGGGGAAAGGAGAGGGAAGAACAGAAAAGCGGGGCAAAGTGAGTACAGGCGAAGTGAGGAGAGGCTAGACGAGTCAGGCGTGAGCGGGATTGATTAGGACGGGTGAGGTCGAGGCAGGTCGAAACGGGGCGGGTCATGGCGACATTGGCCGAGGAAAGGGGGCCGGGCGGGGAGGTCGGGGGGAAGGAAGAGGCGGGGAAGCGGAGAGGCCGGGAGGCGCCGCGGCGCGGGCGTCGGCAACGCGACAGCATGTGCAGCCCAGCAGCATCTGGAGGGCGACAGCGTGCGAGGGCGGCGGGCCTTCGGGGTGGCGACACCGTGACGAATATGGGCAGACAAGGGACGGCGCGTCGGCAAAGAGCCTGCTGAAGGGCGGCTATTGGACGCGCGCCGTGACAAAGAGCAGCGCCGCTCTAAAAAATGGCCGCCTAGAGGCGCTCGCGCGCGCCCTCGCCCGCAGGGAGGGCTCTACGAAGCGACGCTAGGGGAGGACGCCACGAAACACCCCGGCCGCGGCCCCGGGCGGCGGCATTCACAGGCGGGTGATGGAGTGCGGGCGGGAGGACGAAGCTATCCCAGAGAGACAAGACAGACCTTCGCGGTGGTATATACAATTGGTTATTGCGAATGTTGTTCCTGATGCTGCTATCTCAGCCATGAAATCCGGAATGCGGAGTCAGCAAATTTTAATATTAATTTGAATAGGAAAGAGTCGACGAGTTTAAAATAGACCGTACACGGTTTTTAGGTCTGTGGGAGTAAGAAGCGATCTTGGAGAGACAAGCAAGGCTTTCGCGATGGTATATACAATTTGTTATTGCGAATGATGTTCTTAATGGTGTTATCTCAGCCATGAAATCCGGAATGCGGTAATAAATATTTTAAAATTACTTTGAATAACGAGTCTACGCTTTTAAAATTGGTCATAGAGGTTTTTAATATTTGATTAAGTGCAAATGTATGCAACTGAACAGAAACAACTATTAATGCATCTGTCAATCATCATATTGTACTGTTCACGACTGGAGGAGATGGACTATAAATTCAAAAGAATATTGACTTAGACTGTCGTCAATATTGTTAGAATATTTTCGTATGCGTAATGGCGAAAACATTCTGGATAGAATAATTATATCTTAGTTAATTTAACGTAAAATAAGGGATTTGATCCATGTTTCATATTTTATATGTGATTTACATTGTGTAATTTACGTAATTAAATATAATTGTTCTTTCAAGTAAAATTTTTAATTACATCGTTTGCATTATTCCGATTAAAATGCTTCTATTGAGTTTGATATTCAATAAAAAATAATGAATAAACATGCAGAAATATTTGTTGTTATGATTAACAATTCAATAAATCAGTTACAGTAAGAGGAGATTACTATTTGCGTGATATTTAATACCCCAATACTTAAACAACTCGTTTTACCAATATTATCTACTTTTGTAGAATGATCTACTAGAAATTTAATAAATAAATTATAATCATTAACGAAATATGCTGATGTGTGCGTTACAAATTTTAATTTGTAATAACATTGAACACATATCTCTTCTATGTAGGCTGAACAATCACATTACTAATGCATGTCATGAATCACACATAATGCAATTTTAATGGAATGAAGACTGGGATTATCGTGTAAATCTCTACTGATTACACCACACTGCGCGTATTATTAAAATTATGTGTTAGTAAATTATGTGCTACGTGTTGTGTGCAAACAGAAATATGAAAACCACCGAGAAAGCGTTCGGTCGTTGACGTTCGAAAGCAAAACATAATTTCCATGAAACTACACCGCACCACGAAATTGATACAAAGTATTTTAAAGTTTAAATCTTCTCAATATATACAAACCGGCCTTGAAAATAGGTCTAATAATTATCAAAGATAAGAAAAATGTAGGTAAAAGAAAGTAGTAATGGTAGTAGTAAAAGTAATAAAAGTAGGTAGTATAAGTAAAAGTAGAGAAAGTGATGTCTAATATTCTAAGAGTTTCCAATCCGATTTGTTTATACGAAAAACACAGGAAAAGATTACAATTAAAATACAAAATTCAGAATGAAAGTTAACAATTACAATATGCAGAACATAGTGTAATATATTATCGTTTAAGATTGACGAAGAATTTTCATCAGTAAGGATATCGGAGTTTTAAAAATGTTTCTGTGTCGTTAATTTTCATAATATATTCTGCGTACACGTTCAAATTATAGATGCAATCAACAAGCCTCGTATGCTTCACCCCTCAGGATAAAATTGCAAGTGAAATACTATTACTTAGGACAAATAAAGATTTTAAAATTAACGACTTTCCACGTTCATTTTTGAAATAAAGCCTGTTCAAAATTATACATTATATCATTATTCTGGTATTAGAACCTCTTACAGAAAATAATTTCAGAGTATTTTCTATCAAAGAGTTCCCTCGAAAGAAAAACACCTGTCGAAAAGCGATGCATTAGCCTTCGCTCACGTTCAACGAATATCATAAATCCGTGTGAATAGAGGAGGAACACGAGTTTCTAACACCCGTACGAGAACATTGCTCAGACCCGCCCTTGTGGAACCCCACGTTCATTTTGCCCGCTCCCACCGCCCGGCCCTCCTCCCCGCCCCCACCGCTCGCTCGTCGACATTCGGTCGGAACCATTTCCGAGGGCGACGTCGCGAGAGAGGAAGCTAATGACACGGCATTTGACTGGCGGCGCCGCTATTGTTCGCGGGTCCCAGAGGTGTCGACATCGCCCGACGTGGAACTCTGCGCGCAGCCGCCTCTGCTTGTCCCCGGGCGCGCGTCGCCTCCACCCCGCCCCGTCCCGTCCCGCTCTGCACCACACGCCCCACCCCGCCCCGCCGCGCTCTACTCGTGCCTCTGCCGACTCGCATTCGCCAAGGGCCCGCGCCATTCCACCCCGCCACGCCTTGGCCCGCCCCTCCACGCACGTTTCCTCCGGCGCTGATTCGTACTCCTAGCGCCCGATAGCGCTTCTAGTCCCCTTGGCCGATGCTACGCTCCGATAGTCACAGTCTCTTTGCCCTTACTGGTTTATTCGCTACAGATTAGTCTTGGTCTACGTAGTCTTCTGCATATCTGTAACGCAAATGCCGCGCTATTTGTATTATTTCCTTTGTTTATATATATTATTTTACATATTACTGATTATTTCCAATAAAATTCTAAAATCTCAAACCAAGTATGTTTTATTTTCTCACTTTCCGACATTAATATTATTTTATATTTGCTTGTTTTCGATCTTTATTGTGATAAAAGGTATTGTATCTATTTTTTAAATTTTAAATCTTTAGAGAAATTATATTACTTTTCATCACTTCACTTCCACCTCTGGTTTCAAGAGCTCTTCAAAATTCCTTGATATTATTAACGCGAAACTGAGCATAAAATTATCGCGAATCTTTTCTACCCTCGTAACGACAATGGAATATGATATTCTTGGTCTCGTGCCTTGCCCTTTTAACGAACACCACACCCACACCATTTTCACCCTTGATTCCACATTTTTACTCTGCCTACTCCGTGGGTACTGTTCCACCTTCATCATCAACGTTGCTACTGCCATTGCCGAAAGAATGACACCTCCGCCGCTCCCGCTGCCTCCGCCTCCGCCGCCGCTGCCGCCGCGTTGCTCAATTTCCCAACGGAGCCGCGTGGCGGCGCTCTTTCGTCACGTCAACGCCCGCCCGCGCGCAGCTATCGGGGGCCAACGTGATCCAATCCGGGCGCGCAGGGCCCGCGTACCCTACCGCGCCGCACCGCGTCGCCGCGACAAATATGGCGAACGACGGCGCTGGCGGAAGTCCATATGTCAGCTGTCATGCGCAGTTAGGTGCCGGTGAAGAATGCTCGATGTGTGGAGCTCAGGCGGCGCCGGGAAGGGGCGGGGCCGAGGGGCGGGGCGCCGGCCGAGACAAGTCGATGTGGAGGCACCGGCGCGGCATCGCGGCGCTGACAGAGCGATTGCCGATCTGCGCCTTGCCCGTCTCTGCGGCGCGGGTGGCTGGAGGGGAGTGCCTCGTACGCAGCGTCGGAAAGGAAGTGGGACTGGGGCGAGTGCACGTACTGGGCATGGGGGCAAGAGGTGAAGTATTGTAAGGAAAGTTTGGGAATGGCAGCGCGCAGTTTGAGAATGGCGACCGCAGCTCCGGAGCGGCGGTCTGTGAAACGACATTCTTACGTTCTTTAAGTTTGTTACGAATCGGAACTTACAATCGACATTTAGTGGAAAGATAGGTTTTCGCAAATGAACAAGTTAACCAAGGAACACGTGGTCTTACCACGGGATACGTGGATGTACAAATTAAGCATGATATGAATAAGTGAAGAATTGCGACTAAAGTTTGGGGATGTCATTGAACGGGTAAATTACTTTATTACGTTCTTCTATGTTTGTGATTAATGGAGGTTTTCTGGTGACTTTCAGAGGGCATTGTCGCTAACTGATAAATAAACTGACGGATGGCTTCGATCAAGGCAATAATAGTGTGATTATTATTTTCATATTTTCTGGCAATAAATGAATTCACATATTTCCAACAGAAAGAAGAAATGAATTATTTGAAAAAAATCAATAAAAGCAGTTTTTTCAATTTCGTATTATGGATATAATTTCATTCGTAAATTGACAGTACTGTTTTTACAAATACGTATGGCGATCAGTTAGTACCCAAATTTGTATCACAATAAGTTGCTGTTATTCAAATAATAAAAGACGTCTGAATCAACAACATTATCTTGTTTTGTCTTTCGTCTACTAATTACCAAAGGATATATTCAATAACTTCTTAAAGAACTAAATACTTACATTTTGTTTATTATTCAATTTTGTCTTGGAATGTGAGAACAATAGTACTAGTAAATTATAACAATAAAATAATAATAATAATAATAATAATAATAATAATAATAATAACAATAAGAACAACAAAAAAAGGGGCGTATGAACTATTTGGGACGTGTGACCAGATATGTTTCCAACTGCACTGAATGGAGTCTTAGCTTGATCTAGGTCGATGATAAATGGAAGCTTGTAGATAATGCATTTACCTGTCATGTCACGTTATGCACACGTGCGCAAAATTTGTTTCTATCGCAGAAACGTCAAAAAGAGACATACGACGCAAGCAGTGTCGGTGTCGCAACGAGTGCACAGCGATCGCTGAAGAGTGTGTCATCGCGACGCTTCGGTGTCTGCGGTGCAGCGACGATGGCTTCAGACGGCTTCGTATCAATATCTGCACAGCTCTGAAGAGCTTTGAATATGATTCTTAGTCTTTGGGATGAAGGGCTTGGTTGAAACATATTTGAAACAAAATGTCTAAAATAGTGGCAGCTGTATTACTACGTTGACATAGTTTGTCATTATTATAGTTTGTCGATATTAATTCTCGATTAAGTCCATCTACATCGTCCATTACATGTCCTCGTTGCTCATGTGAGTGTGCTACGATTGTATACTAATTCATTGGGAGTGCTGTATCTCATAATGTAAACCTATCACTTTTTTTCTAGACTTTAAATATTGAATTTACTTGGCTTTATTGCAACTTTGATTTCTAGTGGGTGGAACTTCATTTGATTTTCGATATCTTGACAAAATTCAAAATCGCTGAGGTGAATGATGATGTAGCGTGGATATTCAAGATAGGTGCACAAGTCACTTGAATTAGTGTACATTAGGAATGCGAAAACATATTACCGGAAAGTTAGGTTTACTGTCAAGTTTTCCATAGTAGATCTGTATTTTAAGAATGCTTGTGAACGGACTAAAAGGATTGTTATGTTCTCCTACGTTTTTGACTAATCGGAGCTTTCAATCGACGCTCAGAGGGCATTCACAAGTAATTAAATTGACTGTAGTCTTTCTCAAGGCAATAATGGTGTGATTGTTGGTCTCAATTATTCTGGTAATAAATGAATTAACACATTTCCAACAGAAAAAAACAAGTGAAGTATTTGAAAATTTCAATAAAAGTATAATTCTCCATTTCGTATTATGGGCAGGGATGCATTCCGTCGGTAATAGAATGTGATATGAGCAAAGGGAATTCGACTGCTCGAAGACATAAGATATGAATAATTAGTACAAATTCCATAAATGGTGGAATCGTGATATGTCTTTCAAACATGTTCACTGCAAATACTCAAACACCTTTCGCACTCTCTCGAATATGATTGGCGTTTAGGTTTAGTAAGCAATCAATAGCTCCCAAAAAGGTCAGTGAGCCATCAACAGAATGAAGTATTGGAATGGAACATAGACAATGCTTGGATGACGCATTAATGCATATGCATGGATAAATGCAATGCCCTTCAACAATTTATAATTTCATTCATTTGCTTTATCATTTTATTCATAAACATCACTTGTGAATTGTTGATGCGATTTTCTACGTTTGTTTTCGGCCAAAATACGAATATTTCTCACACATACTTCATTTATCTACATACGCCAGATAGTATATATTACTAGACCTCAAACATCGAGATTTTACAACTTCTCTGGCTTCAAATAAAATGTATGGAATACCTGGTCGACTCTCTAAGAGAATACGTCAATTGTAATAAACTGCTGTGGGTACATCAAACCATTACATAGAAAACCTTAGAACTACATATATATATATATATATATATATATATATATATATATATATATATATATATATAGTGGTTTAATACAAACAAAAGTTAATTGTGTACGCTGATTTAATTAATAGTATGCGTTGCACACTGAGAAAATTTCAGATGTGATGAATCTTGATGAATTTCACAGACACTGAATTGTTATGTTCATCTTAAATACGGAACGAAGTGTACGGAAACAAATTTTGCAGATGCGACAATCAGGTATGGGATGTGCCTCAATAAAGTTTTGTATCTGACACTGCATTTGGTGTCGAAATCTTGAATATAAACAATGCAACCAGAAATCCTATCGTGAGATGATGTCCAACAGTTTTTATATGAAATTTTCAGAAAAGGAATGAAGAAGATAAAATCTTCTGAGACAGCGAACTCGGCGAAGAGGAAATCCCTGGTATCATTTCACGTACATGACGTTGTCTAATATTGTCTCATTTCTCTCGAGAACAGGCTTTAAACGCGCAGAGGGCATAAGAAGGTTCACAGAAATATTATGCTAATCCTATTAAATTTCTAGCTCGAAACATTCCCTCTTGATCCGCGAAGCACCCTGAGGGAAAATTGAGCCGTGTTATTGCAGGAAACAGGTCTGCCACTGTTGGCGTAGAGGATTTAGACGTTACGAAGTTGGTATCATAACAGCGCTCAATTTAAGGCTTTTCCTCTCATCTTTATGTATTTATTTCTTCTTTTTCTGCACCCGGGAGCTGTCTGTGGCTACAAGTTTCTTTTCTGCGGCAAGGGCATCCGACTTGGATGAAAATTAAATGAACTTTAAAAGCCTCCTTGTGTTTCGCCCTGCTTGCAGTATATAAATTTTGTAACTGTTTCGAAGTTGTGGCTTTCTCAGCCAATCTCGGAAGAAGAACCCTCACATTCGAAATGTGATGTGGGGTGCAAGATAGCACGTACTATTATAAAGAAAATATCGTTTTATACAATCCTGCAGATCTTATCTGAAGAGTATTTACGACTACGTTGAAATAAAACCGTCGAAAATTTTATTTCTTTTATCCACCGCACATCATCAATAGGAATTTACGGCTAGAAACTTTCGTGTAAAGAATGTATGCAGTTTATCGTTCTCAGTCGTAGCGTTTTATCTCCAAGATCTAAAGGATTTACGATGGATTTATGCGTCCTGTCTTATATTTTTGTCCTTATCAAAAACACCTCATGTTCTATGAGGTTTTCTATTACCGACTAGGAGACCATCAATGTGACTTCATTGAGAGAATGGCACTTCAAATAGTGCACCGAATGTTATCTGCAAGCAGCATGCGATGTCATTGGTTATACTTTACCTCTTATGTGCGAACAAAATATATAAGGGACGCATTGTTAATTTTAATCAAAGGAATGATTTTCTCTGCAGTATTAAGGATATTGTACATTAGTTTAATTTGATAATACTTGCAACATATTGAGGTAATCTACACCTAATGATATTAAAAGAGACCATAGCATTATAAACATGGGCGGTTAAATAAATAAATCCTGCGGTATTACAAAATTTCCAGAATGTCAAATTAAAAAAAAAACTACTTAATTAAAGATAAACATATGCATTTTGAAAATAAAATAAAGATAAAAGGCAAAAAACCATTCATTTACTTGGCAGTCCTGTTATTAGCATATCAAAAAGAATACTAGGAGGGATTTATATAATAAAACAGAAGAATCAATGTGTAATGATGAGAAAGAACACATATAGCTTGCGCACACACTCATAGCTTGCGCACATGAGCCGAGGTTCTCTTAGTCGAAAGTTAAACTCAACGGCTTAGAACAGTGAGCCAATCCGCAGGCAAGCTAGTAAAAGCAAAGTGTGGAGTGTGTCCGGGAAGGTGAACGAAGCAAGAAGGAAAGTTGTTGATTCATTGATAGATTACTAGTAATTCCGGGCGCGTCAACTGCTAAGGTCATTAGTCCCGTAAGTGTTGTGCATGTTGTTTTGCTCTGGAGTTGGCAGTGATCTTCCCTTCCTGGATGGCGAGGGACCCCTTGCTGGATGGCGGCGACTTACAGCAGGCTGGCGGTGTTTTCTCCAACCAGGTATCTCCTATCAGCAGGGCACCGCCTTTGCTGGCACAAGCTAAGATCCCGATGGACCTCCGGCACGTGCAGTAGTGTAGTGCGTTAGTGCGTGTAAGAGTCAGTGTGTGTGAAAGGAGTGAGGATAGGTCAGGAAATATGAAGGAAAGTTCACGCGCGGTCCGTGACCCGTTTGGTAGGGTACTGTTCCGGCATTCGCCTGGTAGGAGAGTTGTTGCAGAGAACAGAATTGGTGAGGTGCACATGGATACGATGGTAGTGACGTCGTAGGGAAAGTTTATAATTTTATGAGTGTCGTTATCTTGGGTTCAAAATACGTATTGTATGTATAAGCAATAAGGACGTATTTTTGTATTATGAAGTGTGAATGATTGTATATTCAATATTTTTATATTGTTATTATTAATATTGGTGTATTGTAAATTTATGAGAGATATTAATTATGCAAATGAGTGGCGAGATAATTCAATATATGGAATTTTTAATCCAGATTAAATGCTTTATTTTATGCTATTTTTGTTGTTATTGTTATTCCAAATCTTTTCCGACATATTCAATAAAATTTCAATAAAAAAGACAAAGTCGTGACGACAGAACAACAAATAATTGGATACTCGTTGAAAGCAAAACAACACTTAACAATATTAAAAAAGACATCAAAAGGGAAAATCAACTGCTAAATTGGCATGAGTTAATTTCATAATTGGCACACGTTAGAATCACAGCAATATCTTCTGCGACAAAATGAATTGAAATTCAACAAATTGGATGAATGAAATCCCTGGTGGGAATGAAGAGTGTGCAGAACGTCACTTCAGAGGGAAGGGCACATGCATTTCGCGTGACAGAGAGTCGTAGTACTTTCTGTTTACGAAAATTGCTGTTAACTGACCCTCAATATATACTGCTTCAACATTCATATATCATTTCTTGAACGAAATTCTCCGAAATTACAAAAGAATATCTTGTATTCAATTAAAATGTCTAAATATGGTATACAAATAGCTCTAAGTGATTTCTGACTTGATTTGGAGTTAACACTATCATCCAGAATTTTTCTCAAAACATTACAGTAAATACAATTTTATAACATTTTAAAATATTTATAAATAGCTTTAACTGATTTCTGACTTGGCTTGGATGCAACATTATGATCCAGAATTTTTCTCTACAGTTTGTAGAAAATACAATTTTATAACACTTTTAATTATGTACAAGTAGCTCTAATTGATTTCTGACTTGATTGGGATATAATACTATCATCCAGAATGTTATCTTTAAAGAACAGAAACTGCACGTGCATTTTATTAAAGTAACAATGTTCTTTCAAAATCAGTGATTTTCTCCTCTCAGAAATATACATAAATTCAAATATCGTCTGCAAATAGTACAAAGCTACTATGAAAATACTAATGAAAAAATACATATCAGTAATTCAACAAGAATGTTAATGGCCCATAAAACAATCTACGGCGGTGATCTGCGCGAACATTACTTCAGTCTACATTCTATAACCAATTGCTTCAAATTCTCAGTTCCTTTATGGAATATGAGTGACCAGTACAGTTATTACGAAATTATTTATCTCATGCTACCGTAAAAAACATCGGCATTTTTACATCACTATTTTTATTACGATTACTTACACACCTCTTGCGAAAACAGCAAACTCGAAGTTTCACGCATTCATGGCAGTTCATAGAGAAAGAACACAATGTAGAACGTAAAAGGATCGAATACCGACCTTAGTTTGTAGTAAATTGCCTTTGCGCGGCACTAACTCTCGGTGCGCACGCCACCTAGCACCGGACGCGCGGCCGCTCCTATCACTCGTCCTTCTGTTGCGTCCGTTCGCCACTCTGCCGCCCTCCACGCGCGTCACCGCCCCAGGTAAGGGGGTACACACTTTCTCCTAGCCACTGATAAGAAAATATCAGCATCGAACGGCGTCGCCGTGAACGCAAGGAGAATCTCGTACAATTTCCGTGACCGGACTCAGGTCACAGTATATAATAGGAAATAGCTAAATAGCTATCTGGACGATCATATTTCTATTCATTGGCGACCAGTGCCCCATAGCATCCACGTCCGTCATTCAAGAGGAAGAGGGAAAGTGAAAACGTGAAAATTGTACATAATGGACTATACGGTGGAAACATCATTGTAAGATGTCATTGTAAGATAAGAATGTTACTACTCTTGGTCGAATTATTTCCTTTCCAAATTCAAAAAAATTACAAGCAAGGTTTTCTCCTCTTTTCTCTACAGATATAAAACATTAATATCGGACAACGCTATGATAACGAAATATACCTTCTTACAAAATACTAAAAGTATGTTTCTCGCCAAAATACAGATCCAATAATTTAACCATTTTGTAGCAGGTTCGGAGATTTATTCTTTCGTATCACTTCAGCTCCTCCTCATATCAGTGATGCAGTATTGGATGACAAAAAGGGAAATCCCCGGTAGATGATGTATACATGACATTAGCACGCTCGTCATCAGGAAAGTATTTCTAGTATCTTTAACAATATAACTCAACATCGCTCTTCCTCGCGTTATGGTATTTTTTGTGTTATCCCATTGCGAATAATTTCACGTTTTGATCTCTCCGTTTACCTTCTATCGTCACTATAGTTTTAATACTCGAAATTTATTTTACTGTTCTCCTTCTTGGGTCAATATTTAGTTAGATTTTACTCAGTTTCATCACAAAACAACTGATTCTTCCCCTTTTCATCACTCATACAGCACGTTTCCCCTCGTCTCGTTTTCCCTTTCCCTGTCCACTTCGCGTTCCCCCACAACGCGTCCACGCCGCTCGCAAGCTCCGGCTCAGGCCGCGAAACGCTGCGGCGTCATCGAGAGCGGCGGTTGTGGATTCTCCCCATTATGTTCAGGGGCGAAATTCGGCACGTTGCGGTGCGCGGGATGGTGGGGCACTGTTTCACCGCAGAAGCCGCGAACGTTCTCGCCCGCGCAGCATCCGATGCCACCCCGACCTCCCGTGCCGCACGCACCGCCCCCGCAGTCCCATTATGTCCTTCCGCCGCCGCTCTCCTGCCACTCCCACGTCTATTCCCGCCCCCGCCTAACCTGCCACCACCTCTCCGGTCGCCCCCGTTTCTCAGGTCGCCCCCGCTTCCCAGACCGCCCCCGCTTCCCAGGCCGCCCCCGCTCCCCAGGCCGCCCCCACTTCTCAGGCCGACCCCCATCTCAGGTCGCCCTCGCTTCTCAAGCCGCCTCCGCTTCCCAGGCCACCCCCGCTTCCCAGGCCGCCCCCGCTTCCCAGGCCGCCCTCGCTTCCCTGGCCACCCCCCTTTTCAGGCCGCCCCCGCTTCTTAGGCCGCTCCCGCTTCCCAGGCTGCCCCCGCTTCTCAGGCCGTTCCCGCTTCTTCTGCCGCCCCGCCTCTCCTGCCGACCCGGATATCCTGCCGCCCCACCTCTCCTGCCGCTTCCGCCTCCCCTGTCACCTCCATCTCTTCTGCCACCCTTGTCGCTCCGCCACTCTTCCTCTCGTCATCATCTCTTTCCTCTTCTTCCGTGGCCTGCCCCCTGCAACTGTCCCGCACTATCGCCTTCACAGCCCTTGCAGCCTCTTCCGTTCCTTTCGTGCCATCTGTACCACTTCCAACTGTGGCTAGGTAGACACCTCCGCTGTCCTCAATACCTACTTTAGGAAAGCCAACGTAGTCATCACAGGATATAAAGCCTACACCACTACCCATCCTGCCTTCTGCATCCCTCTTGCACCCTTCCCCCACTTCCCATGTCTTTGCCACTCCACTAATTCCAGCTGTGCCCTCCGCCTTCACCGCCTTACTTCCTCCCCCTCCCGCCGCAACCCGATCTTTTCCTTCCCCTCCCCAATCCGCGAGGCGTGCGGCACGGCCCCGCCGCCCGCCACGCCCCTGCGCTGCCTGCTAATTCGATTGATCCGCGCGGCCGCGCTTGTAAAAGCAAGGCATATGTCCCCGCGGGTCACGTCCTGCGGGAGCGTGCTCGGCGTGCCGAGCGGCCGCCTGCCCCACCCCGCCCCGCCCTCCACTCCTCCTCTCCGTGCCCAGCCCCACCCGCCCTGCCTCCCGCCGCGCCGCGCCGGGGGAGAGT
Organism: Acheta domesticus; assembly: GCA_031308135.1. Classification (NCBI taxonomy): domain Eukaryota; kingdom Metazoa; phylum Arthropoda; class Insecta; order Orthoptera; family Gryllidae; genus Acheta; species Acheta domesticus. The sequence continues at coordinate 134,569,367 of JAHLJT010009436.1, read as the reverse complement.
TACGGCGAGTGCTGGATGCGGAAGGAGTGCGGGAGGCCGCCACGGAGGGATTACTCGCAGCGGTCTGTGGTTACAGCGCCAGGGTGCCGGCAAACCTTTTCAGGTTGCGATCTCTTCGAGGTGGAACAGAATGTTGCAGCCTTGGAGCAGAGATAATGTTTCAATTTTTCTTGTTCACAGTCAAATTCGTACAGATCCCAATTTCTGACTAACTATATACTTATTTAAATGGAAACAATAATGGTGATGAGTTCATATTTACTTCAAAGACGTAGAATTACAGTAGAAATTTCTATATAAAAAACATATAATAAAGAAATGTGCAGTAAGAATGGAAAATACCACAAAAATGCCAGTTATGGTAAGTAGAGGTGACAAATACTGGATCGGAATATTCATGTTGCTAGTGACACGTTGGAAAAGACATTGCTGTAAGAAGTTAAATATAAAGATCATTTTCACAATACTGATAACTAGTTGAGTGTGGCGTCGCTGACGCTGTAAACTGTTTTAAAAGTATATTCATGTGTATATTCTCTCTCTTGGGTTGTTCCATCTACGACCACTGCTTTCCGTGTATTTCTAGCGTGCTAGCAACTGTTTGCTTTAGCTTAGCGTCAGAGCGGTTGCAATCTTCCTCAGAGGAAGTCGTCCCTATGTATAAAAGAATGAGCCGTGCGTATGTCACTACCTGGTAACTAATCTTCGCGCATTACTGCGTATGTAGGAACAGGTAAACTGAATGTCAGTTATATTTCTAGAAATGAAACATGTTATGAAAAACTTATCATTTTGTAAGTTAAACGTGTTATTCAAGTATCAGAATTAAAGTAAGAGAGCAATATTTCGTAATACTTCCGTTTGATACAATATGATTCGCCAACATTTCCACTGATTCTCTGTAAAAACGTTCTTCAGCTCCAGGATTACAACGTAGATTTTACTAAATTATGAAGTCCAATTAGAGGAAAGAAACGGAAAAGTCAGACAAAACTTCACCAACGTACAAAAGGGAAACGTATGGGAAATTCAGAAGATAGGAAATCAGTATCTAGAAAATTAGAGCTAAAAACAGGCCTCTCTAGGAAACAGCAATTACGCCAAGCTGCCGGGAGGTGTTACATTCAGCAAAGGGAATAAAGCAAGGGAGGGTAGCGGAGTCTAAAGGTAGCTGAAAAGTGAATTCTGCAGAAGATTCTTGGAAGGTGGAAGAAACAGGGGCGGTCCGCAAATGTTTGATGGAAAACGCGCGAGAGGGGAAGGCAAGTTGACAATGGATCCTGCACGTGAGGGGACGAAGCGACAAAGACTCCCTTGGGGAAAGGAAAGGGGCGCAGGATCGTCGTGAATGTGAAGGGAGAAGGAGGAGGGAGGCGATGACAGCAGACACGCGAGCAAGTGTCGGAGGAACAAGGGGGGGAGCGAAGGTGCCCATAAGATACGGACCAGACACATGGGTTGGTGTGGAGGTGTGAGTTGGAAAGGGTACGAGGGGCCCTGACGACACGGGTCCGGCGGAGGGGGGCGGGTCCGGGGGTGGAGCTCCGCGGAGTAGAGTGGGTTGGGGCAGGGCGGGGAACAGAGGAACGGGGCGAGGCAGAGTCGACAATGATAGTGCGGCATAGTTTGAGCATAATAGAACGGGATGAGGCGGATGAGGGTGGAGCAGATGGGGCGAGGCGGGATGAGGTGGGGGCGAAGCGGGGCGGACGAGGGGGAAAGGAGAGAGTGATGCGGGACGAAGCGAAGCAGACAAGAGCGGTGCGGTGCGGAGCGAGGCATGGCGGGGCGGGGCGGGGCGGGGCGGGGAGGGGCTGGGTGGAACGGGCGAGGGGGAGAAGAGCGTGGAGCGGGGATGTGCAACGTGCGGGACGGCGGGGCCGAGCGGGTTGGGAAGGGGCTGGCGGCGAGGGCGTGGCAGGTGGGGGCGGGGCGGGGCGGCTCAGGCGGCTGCGTCCGTGGCCGGCAGCCTCGCGCAGGGCGCTCTTGCAAGTGACAATATTTGAAGAGCGGATTCATCGCGGTCCCACGGGCGGCACCGCTGCCGTCGGCTTTGTGCGACCGACGCTACTCCGCCGCTCCCCCGCCCCCACCGCCGGGGCTGCCGAGCGCTGCGGGAGGCAGTGAGATACGCCGCGCCGCGCGCCGCTCGGTGCTCGCCTCACTGCCTGCCAGCGGGAGGACGCAGTGGAGACACCGCCAGCTCCGTGGAGAAACGGGGGTGATGGTTCATGAGACTGGGCTAGGCTGGCGGTAGAGAGGTTAGGTTTGGCAGATCTGAACGGTGAATGCAGTAAAAAATGTGAGTATGTGTATGATGCAAGTATATATGCGACGGCAGTGAATGTAGGGGTGTTGGTGGTGGTGGTTGTGGTGCCGCAGGTATGGTGGCAGTGGTAGTAGACGCGGTGGCGAAGGGGTGACCTGCGGTGACGGGAGTAACGGGGAAGAGGATTGGATCGGAGAGGTGTCTCAGTGCATCAATTAATGTCACTGCAATGCTTCTTACAGGTAGGTCCTAGGTTCGAGTCCCGACGACGGCAGGATTTTCGATACTAGCTTGTCAGCTACGTCGAATTCAATCGTCTCGAGGAGAATTCTAGCGGCCGGGTGCTCTGAACGGTAGTTTTCCGTGGTTTCTCCGATCAACACCAGGCGAAAGCCGGTGCAGTACCCTAACAAACAGGCCACGGACCGCGCTTTCTTTCCTTCCTCTTCCTTGTCCTGTCCTCACCCCCTACACACACTACATACACTACATTACCACACATGCCGGGAGACCGGTTGGGAGTTTAGAATTTGTCCCGGTTGGAGCGGTGCCCTGCTGGTGGGAGATACCTGGTTGGGGAAACATTACTAGTCTATGGTAGGTCGGCGCCGGATCTCGCGGGGAAGGTAACTGCCTTCTCCCGATGAAAAAAATTCACTACACTTGCGGAACTAATGACCTCAGTAGTTGAGGCGCCCGGAATCACTAACAATCACGGGGTACGGGATGAGTACGGAGTGGGCGGCGGGAGCGCGAGAGCAGCGGCGGCAAAGGGGCGGGGTTGGCGAGAGCCGCGGGGACGGCGTGGGCGAAGGCGAGGGGTGTGCGAGAACGTGGATTTTGAGGGCCAAGGAAGCAGCGAGGAGCAGCGCTTGGACGGAGCCGCGGGGGTGGGACCGTAGCAGCGGCGGAGGTGGAGGCGAAGGGCTATCTGCAGAAGTCGCGGCAGCGTGAGACTATGTGCTCGGTCGGGCGAGCTCCGGTCGAGATGCTACGTCAAGGGCTTTAAGTGAAACGATATCGATCGGGACAGTTGAAAGAGACTCCAGGAATATGATCTCTCGGAGGAAATCGTGAACGACGTGGTATTATGTCGGAAAGGAAGGCAGAGAAGTCACGCACAAAGAATGAATAGATGCGACTGATCTTTTATTGCTTCACGAGATGTTTGGTTTGATTTCGGATATATCTTCTTCGGTGGAAGACGGCAGTGAACATCGATGTAAACATACGTAATACTTGAATGGAAACTTTTTAATTTTCATCTAGTCGTAAATATTGTTACAAATAGTGACTTATTTTTCTGACCAATATTAGTCACTCTTTCTCTATCTTTACTAAAAATGTGCATTTTTTATAGCATTAACAATTTTTAAGGAGTGGCTAAGAGTCGCTAAGGAGTGGCCTCGGCAAGTGTACTCTATAATATCTCGGCAAGTGTAACCTCGGCAAGTGTAATCTCCACAGACGTCTCATATTATTCTCAATCGCTCAATATTTCCAGGCATTTCATAATTTTATTTATTAACTGTTCTGAAATTAGATCCACAAATTAGTACCCACACCCGTATTCTTATGGGCAGAAGGCAGGGTAAAATTCCTTTACAAGAACATTCAAAAGCCGACTATTCAAACATTCAATTCCAAATGCCGATATCATATCTGCGTTGGGATGAGTAATAAACTCGGTTAATCGAACCACCGATTCAAAGAGAGCTTCATAAATAAATTCACCCGAATTGTTTGCTTCGTAGAAAACAAATAGCATCAACAGGAACATTTTGGCTTTTACCACGTTTGTTTGACTACAGGTGTTAGTAACGATCACACAGTGAGTGAATTCACGCATACCAAAAGCCCCCGCCTGTATTTTGATTTGATGTATTAGGAAAATTTTGCATTTTTGGGAAAAAGTTTATTTTGAATTACATTTAACAAAGCAAAAATATGTAAAGACTATTATTAATACTATTTATTTGGGTAAATTTCATAGATTAAATTAAAGAGTTCTTAAAAACAGGATTAACTATTGAATACAAACTTACAAATACACAGGACTATTTATATATTCCTTCGTTGAATTAACGGATGGAAAAAGTCATAGAACGCATCACAACATATTCATTCTACTTTTTTCATCGTCTTCAAAATTTTCGAAAAATGAATAATTTTTTTCGATAAAAAAATGATCAATTCTTACTTTTTCAAACGCATGTGCAGATCTACAAGAACACAACGAATCATCGAACTCTCTAGAGTCATCGTGTGAGGTGCACTTCGAGAAAGGGGGTGTGATCGAAGGGAAGGCCAAAGTCGTTTTTAAAGAATTATGTATGACCATAAGACAAGAGGTAAAGAGGGCGGGGCAGCCCGTATGAGACCTGAAAGACTGCTGCCTTGACAAAACAATTTTCATACAATCGAACTGGAGGGCGTCGGGACAAACGTAACATTATCGAACAACATTTTGCCTTTCAAAGATTGAGATAAAATATTTTAAAGTTCCGTTACATTGCATAGGTTGTTTACTTAGAATACTATAATGTTCACTACGAAATGTTAAACGTGAATATACTCTTGCGGCGAAAAGTGACCAGAGAGAACATCCATGACTAAATCACTCGGCTTCTTAGATGACGAGTACAGATGCTGGAGTGGCCTGTGCGAGCCATCATCATGTGTCTGATGAGACAAGAATCACGTTGCCTGCCGGCGTCGCCCATTGCCTGCAAGGAGGCGCTCTCCAGGGGTTGGTGATCCCTCAGTCCCTGGACAGAAAGTAATGCAACTTGGACGCCGCCTTTAAAATCCTTTCATTTGATGGTTTCACTACATTGCATTCGAGTACAAAACATTTGTTTTGGGTAAATTAATGCTTCCCAACAATTACGATATAGCAAAGTTTGAATTTCTCTGACTTCCTTGGTAATAAATGGCAGAATTGGCGACGCAAAGGAATGTACTTCTCTACATCTAGTTATTTTAGTGAGCCCATTCCTGGAGCGTTACTTAGGGCATCGGCAGACTCTCTTTATCTCTTTCCATCAACATCAAGGATAAGGCGGGAACACCCGCCGTCAGAATTAATGTGTTGTGGGATATTTCACATCAGTGAAATAAACCGGGAAAAGGGCTCTAAATAATTATTATGAAAACGCTCATTATTTGACGAAAACGCTGAATCTTTTTCATTATTTCCCTAGTATTTAAGTTTCTCTACTGGAATTTTCCAGCAAGTACTTCTTTTTTTCATTTTATTTTATTAAATTTTCGTTAATGAAGCACTTTCAGATGTAAGATTGTAACCAGACAGTTCAAAATGGTCGTGGTCGATTTCTTTCAAAAACTCAACTTGGACCTATAAAACAAATTAAGCCTATCACTAAGGCAGGTTCTTGATAATTGCTCGTGTTCTTCACAGGAGCCATTGTCTCGCTAATCTCACCACTCACCTGTGCTGTGTAGATATTTCAATACGAATTTATAAAATGTACCTTGTTTAGAAAAAAGAAGAAAAGATATTTGCGTAGATTCAGTTGATGTCGTTTGGTAATTCGCAATGAAGACGAAAGGAGTAATAATATCAACTACAATAACAACATCTATTTTTACTCCATATAAAAATAACTTTTTCCTCTCCCGATACAACACATTCAATGTAATATTACATTCCTATTCACATTCCGTATAGCGAAACTAACACACGCAATCACCCGTTTGAATTTTTAACTTTCTGTTTACAGGGTCCTCCGCCTAACTCATGTTTCCAGTCAGCTCTCATCGCGGGGGCGGCGTGGGCGGCGGAAGGTGACTAAGAGCGCTGGAGGGAGGGTGGGAGGGAGGGACTCAGCGCAGGAAGATGGCGGAAGAGAAGCCTCGCTAACTCTGCCTCGGTTCGCCTCGACCTGAAAACTCGATTCAACAGACTGCTCTTTATGGAAGTAAGTTTAAAATTGGGAAAGAAAAAAGTGGTTTGGAGTATACTTGAAAATTGAATTTTAATAACAACCCTCGTTCTAGGTATCCTACAAAAATACAGCTGAATTAAAGTATTAATGGCTCTTCGAATCATCAGAAGGAACTAGCAAACTCCCTCGCCACAAGAAGTTGGAGGACGAAAAGTCTACACCGCAAACTGAAAAAAAGCTCACAATAAAAAGGCTCAGACAACTGTAAAGGGTGCGTTCAAGTCTGGAAGAAAGAAGAGGCAGAAATGTTACGGGTATAACATTAATAAAACAGAATGTAAAGCGTACGGAAGGAAGTTTCCGGTGTAATGATGCCTCCCGTTCATTTAATATACATGGAAGCACGAAATTCACGAAAACGTGCAAGAAAAAGGAGAGAGAAAGCTAAACAAGGAAAGGGAAGGAGATTCACGAAGTTTGAGCAAGAATTCCATGGGGGAAAAGCTAAGTTTTAAGAGTCACCGCCTTGTTCCAATTATTTCAGCATCTTCGTTGTGCTAAACGACTCTTTATATTATACAGAAAAATACGATATAAGAAGATAAATAAGCTTTTGTGTTTTTCCTCTTTGAAACTTACCTCTTGGCATTTTCGGGGATGAAACCTGATGCAGAACATATTTTCGTGCCTCCTTCAATCTTCTAGAGGGAAAACGTATCTGGTATCGTCCCCACCGTCCCGTAGGTTGGAAGCCTTAGCGAGGGGCACTCTCGGCACACTAATAGCGAACGCTACACTCGCAAAGCCTTAGGGATAAGATTCCGCCATCTGGGGTCAACGAAGCTCATAATAACATCAGAATGCAGATGAAGCAGGTTCTAGGTGTTGTTGTTGCTATTATTATTATTAATATTATTATTATTATTATTATTACTCCTCTAAATCACGACTAAAGATGTTATGTGTTGGCTGAATATAAATCAACTCCAGGTTGCAACCAGCTACCTAAGGAGCAGATCTAGGGACTGTCGGTGCCTCTACAATACTTTGCGCAAATGTGAGCTGTGCCAAATAAAGCAATTTCCTTGCACTTCCCAGTCCTTTGAATGACCTGGAAGTTTAGCCAAGTTCTTACACAATTTTGCGGAAAAATCCCAGAGCTCTGATAACTATCGGTACGACCTGTACTTTTACGCCCCACATTCGGCTGATCTCAATTTCCAAACTCTTGTATTTAAGACGTTTCTCTGCCTCCTTGGTTACGACATTTTTATCGCAAGGCACAGCAACATCCACAAGTAGACAAGATTTTTTCTCAAAATCACGGATAAAATATCCGGTTTGTTTACTGCTATAGTGCGATCCGTTTGAATTTGTTGGTCGTACATATTGTACTCAATCCAACCGATGTCACCGGTTTTGGTGAGTGTTCGTACCACTTGGGGCATGTGTTTCGAACTTCGAGGGCAGTGCAGATCTGCCAATGGAGGTAACTACATACCCTGTCATGTCTTTTTAAGTATTCGATCTTTGCTAGAATTGGACAAGCTGAGACAATATGATCAATGGTTTCTACTTGCTCCTGACAAATTCGGCATCTGTCATCTTGGGAAATTTTGAGAACCGCTTTATCATAATGTCGTGTTCTCAACGCCTGATCTTGAGCAGCTACTAGAACTTCTTTATTATTATTATTATTATTATTATTATTATTATTATTATTATTATTGTGCATACTTTTTAATGAAACTAATGGGGATATGTACTTACTTTCTAAAGTTTTAAAATTTTTGGTAATATGAATAATGTATATCATTGTTTGGATTTGTAAGGTAAATCAAATGAAATCCATGAATGTCTATGATACAGAGACTTTTTCATTAAAAAAGTTCGTTAACGAGAGTATACACAGTATTCCTTCCTCTTCTGTGGCGTTACAGCCCGCGTTATCACACTAGCCGAAAACTTCTACCTCCCGAAGAAGGAGCCATATGGAGGGAACGCCCACCCGCCCGGTTTTGTTTCTACAAGGCATATATCAGATTCAATGCCGTAACATCAAAGATAATATAGAATTCTCAGTGAAGAACTTGAGATGTAAGAAGAGAAAAATATCAGAGTGTGAATGTAATTATCGGGGAATGGATATTGTAACAAAGGAGGCAAGGGAATTTGATAGAGAGCCAAAAGTGATCTGAAGAATTTGTGAAAATACGTGATGCCGACTAAAGATATCACGTTGTCTCCACAGAAGACAATTTATAACTGAAAAACCTAGACATGATGAGACTGACAATAGCGCGTGTATCTTTTGGTAAAATACAAATAATATTTCACATTCGATAATGGAGGGAGCTTTGAATCAAAGAACCACTAGACAAGATCACAAAAGGTTTCACTGTAGAGGTTAATTTAATCTTTAATATTCCCTCTAATTCTTTTTTCGAAACTTACTGACTGCAGAAAGGGATGTAAAAACATCATCTGAGAATCGGTTTAGATCAACAATTAGCTGGTTTGTTTTAGAAGTATTCATAACACGAACACATGGAAACATTTAAAAAAATAGAGATTTGAATTCAAAGATTTAAAAGAAGAGCGATTTCCAGATGATAAGATATAATACATATATGTTATTGAATATATTGTAGATGTGTCTAATATAAATATTGACGCCGGAGCTCCGTCAAAATGCCTTTTTCAACCATACAAGTTACCTAGATTTTTAAAACGTCTTAACAAATGACAGTTGACAAATCTTTGAGGTTCTAATAGCGATTTTATATTTGGTCTTTTTTCACCTCTTTGCCTAAATCTCTTTAAAAAATATAGACTTTTACCTTAATTCGTGTTTTACAAACCTTGATATATTAAAAAATGAAATTAGCCTCATAAATGGCGAAGAGAGAAATATTGTCTCACATTTTAAGTACAAAAATGGATATTATTCACTTCTTAAAATGCTCTTAACATCTCGTTGACGGAGATGGGGAATAAAGTGAGACTATCATATTTCTTTGCCAGGGATATCACTTTAATTTTTAGCGTGTGTTGCAGTTAATGCCATCGTTCGACCTTTAGTCCGCCGAATACCTTACAAAACTATTTCGTTAAGTCGGTTTTGCTCACCACAGACTGTTTAGAAAAAGTCAATAGCTTAACTTTTACACAATTCTTCAAATATGCATTGAAGTTAATATGAGCCCATAAAAGTCAACACTATAATGCATTTTTAACCGATGCAGCACCGTTTACGAACAACCCAGCAAAAGCTTTGAACGAGTTGTTTCCTTCCACGATTCAAGTGTCTTGCGTAGCTCACAGATAGCCGGACTCATGCTTACAGAAAAGTCTGGAAGAAAACTATTATTGGTAACTGAAAAAGTAAGATGGTGTTATCCAAAAATTCGATGAACAAAAACTTTAATATATTACAAATATGAAAATTCTAGAAAGTGACAAATTTGTCTGTGCAGTAATGGATTCTTACGACCTATTGTCTATAAGATTTGCTCTAGTAACTTCTGTCAGCGTTGAGATATCTTTCTCTCAATTGAAGAATGTTTCGCGTGGTAAAAGGCACAGTTATACCTCCGTAAATTTACGAAAACGCTTTCTTGTTTTAGGTAGCCATACACGTTTAGAAACTTAATTACTTATTTTTGTCATAAAATTAATTGTATTTTCAATAACATTCTTTGACTTATGTTTATCAAAATTGTTGTAAAATGTATACTTCCATCGTTGTGTTTTACTGATTCGTGAAATTATTATTAAAATTATGGATTTTATTTCGCGCTTTTTCAGTTTTAAGAGCATTGTTGCCAACGTATGTTAGTACCTAAAGTTACGCTCTCTAAAAATATGTATTAAAATGGTTAACAGTCAGAAAATATTTCATTAAATTATGTGAACCTTGTTCATTACACTCACTATCATTTTCATCATGACATGGGCAATGTCAGCATGGTTTCTCTAGCGGATGCTGACACGGAGTGCTCAGACTTCATTTGATATCCGCCAGGGCCTGTGTCAACAGCAACTTGGCGTCTGACGAAGAGCGCGGGCCGGCGGCGGCTGGCATGGCGCGGCCTCGGGGCCCAATGAGAGCCGGGCGCACACGAGATAGCGGACAGCCCCCGCCTCTACCTCCGCCTCCGCCTCCTTCGTCGTCCCCGCCTCCCCCACGCCCGCTCCCACTTCCTTCGCCACCACCCCCACGCCGCCCTCACCTCCGACTCCGCCTTCGCTCCTGTTGCCACCTGCGCCTCCGCTATCGCAGACGCGTCCGTCATCGCCTCCATTCCGCCTCCCCCTTCGTCTCCTCCTCCATCGCCTCCGTTCACCATCGCTGCCTCCCTCGCCTCCGTCTTTGCCTTCGCTGCCGTCTTCGCCTGCGTCTCCGTTTCCGCTACCGCATACGCCTCCGCCATCACCTCCATTCCCCCTTCCGCCTCCGCCTTCGCCTCATCTTGCTCCTCCGTTGCCATCGCCGCCACTGTTGCCAACACGACGTCCACGGTGCGGCCCGGAGACAAGTGCCGGCGGGGCCAAGGGCTGAGCAGCAGGTGGGACGCGGAGGGGCGGCCGGGCCACCGGGACAGCCGGGCGGCCAGGGCGGTCAGGCGGGTGGGCGGAGCAGGGAGCATGCTTCGCTGCCCCGAGCGTCAATTAACGCGGCCCAGCGCCGTTAACGCGCATGGGCGCCGGAGAAGTTCGACGCAGGGAAGAGCAGCAAGTTGGGGTTCGACCGGCCCATCAAACACGCCCTGGAAAGCACTGCAAGCCTGGAGGACGCTTAGCACACGGGGATTTTTTTTACAGCTTCATAAATTTGTTTTTCTGATTTTTTTCTTGGGAAGCTTGTGTCACATCTTGTAATGAAAGGGTTTCTCTCATTGAGAGGTGCTATGTATTTGTTTCATCATGATACACAAGTGAAATTAAATTAGATGATAAAAGTAATGCACCTTCTCCCACATTAAATGAAGTTTGAGCAGTGTCATCATCATATAGAACGATCATGATGCCATTTTACATAAATTAATGAGAGGTTAATTGAGGATAGTGAGCAATCGATTCTCAGAAAGATCGATTTTAATTAATTAATTATTTATTTTGATTTTGAAACCGAAAACATGTACGTGTTACAAAATGTGTGTAAGGTAGTGACTTACAGTGAATAACTTCCCTCCTCAAATTCGTCTGATACAAAAATCTAAGAAAAATGAAAATTCGTAGAAATATGAAAACGAACAAAACATTTTTCGAGATGTATTGGCTCATTATTTCTGCCTTAATTTCTTTAAAATTTGATACTCGTAAATCATTTTTATAATATATGTATTACAATTGATTTTTAAATAACAATTACAATACAATTAATAATAATAATAATAATAATAATAATAATAATTACAATTTTATTTTTAAATAACATGTTATTGATATACTTGAATATAAAAAATATAAAATCAAAGTGAAAAAGCTATCGAAAAAATACTATATGATTCCCAAAATAACAAGGAAAAACCCTCGGCGTGAATTTCACTTGTCGCGCGATGTGAGAATTCTTGAATAAGCTTTGGCCCGGGCGCCCAGAGAAAACACACCTCCGATCTCAGAAATAACAATGGAGCCCTGGACCATCGCAGCGGCGGGCGCGACGTCGCGCGCGTATGGGAGCTTTGCCCGGGGCGCGTGTCAATAGAGGCTGCCGAGCGAGATGAGGCAGGGCGAAGGCGGGACGAGGCGAGGAGAGGCGGACCGGGCTCCTGGCTCCTGGCGCCAGCGGTGATAGGAGGCAGCGGAGGCGGTGACGGTGGCGGTGGTGACTGAGGCGGCAGTGGATGAGTGGCAGTGGCGGCGGCGGCAGATGGCAGATGCGTCAGTAGTGATGGTGGTGGTGGCAATGGATGAAGCCGTGGCGGGGTCAGGGTGGAGGAGGAGGTGATGGAAGAGAAGGGGAGAAGGAAGAGGAGGACAATGTGGAGGTGAAGTAGATGGAGAAGGAGAAGGAGGAGAAAGTGAAGAAGGAGGAGATGGCGGTGGTGGTGCTGATGGTGGTAGTGGCGGCGGCGACGATGGTGATGGTGGTGGTGGTGGTGGTGGTGGTGGTGGTGGAGGTGGTGGTGGTGGTGGTGGCAGTTGTGGCGGTCGTGGTAGCGGCGGTAGTGGCGGCGGCGATGGTGACAGAAGTAATGGTGGTGGTGGTAGTGGCGGTGGTGGCAGCAGTAGTGATGGTGGCGGCAGCGATGGTGGTGATGGCCGCGGGTGGTGGTGACGGCAGTGGAGGCGGCGGCGACAGCGGCGACGGAGCTGTCGCGATAGCAGAGTGAAGAGGCGGAGGCGAGAGCGCGGTAGTGGAGCTCAAGCAAGAGGATGATGAGAGAGGCGGGCGTCGAGTGGCGGTGGTGGGAACGGTAAAGTGGGCAAGTTGACGGGAGAAAGCGAACTTAAGAGGTGGAACAGCGAGACACAGACAGCGCACCTGGACGAAGATATCAGAAACAAATATTAAAAATAAACATTATGTCAGGAAATCGTTATATTTAAAGGGAAGGAAAATACGAAGGATGGGATGTAAAGGGCAATTCAAGAAAATTGCAATAATATCGGGAATAATAATTCAGATAATAGAAAGGAATGGCTCAATATCTGACGTAAGATGTTATCACCGTACTGATTTCAGGGATATCAAAAGAAAATAAAAGAAAGGTAGACAAAAATAGAATAAGCAGTAAAATAGGAGAAACAACTTTGAACGGCTGCCCAAGAGTATAGGCAGTGCTAGTATGTGAGATTCGATTGTAGAGGTAGGAAAATTGTTACAGGAGCTATCAGGCACGAGATAATTAAGTACCCCGTTAATCCTATTTTTTTCAGAGACGCCTCTTCTTCTAGTTCTCATGTTTTATCTTCATATTACACTCATGGAAAACTATTTTCCCTAGTTAAAGTTAAAAGGCATTGCATATTGTAAACAAAATCTCTACTTACTCTAATCTGAAGAAATCATCGCCTTTTCGTTAATCATAAAAAAACAAGCAACCGTGATGCTTCCCATGACGCTGAATACTAGAAGCTTACTTGTATTTTCGCTGTGGTTTTCAGTAAACTACGAGTAAAATGTACAAACTTGTGTTATCATTCCCACACAATATTTTGGGGCTGAGATCGTGAATTCTTCCAGCAATTGGCAGAATCAAATGACAAATGAGAGGAAAAAGCAACAGACCGATGTAGTTGGAAAAACGAGCAGGTGAGGGATAGTAGGAAAAGGCAAACAGCACATTGAAAGCAACAGATCGAGCAAGAAGAGTTTCGCATCACTCAAGAGAGTTTAAATTAGGCAAATGAAGGGAAAAATGGCAATATACGACCCGGAGTAGGTTTGTTGAAGAGAATATAATCGTAATATTTCAAGGGTTGATATTGTTTTCATTCATTCTGCGTTCTCTATTTCGTCATATTTTCTTACTTAAAATGCAATTCAGAAAATTCATTACTTCGTCCACTAGAATTTCCTTCCCACGTCATAAACTGAAATAAAAAATTCTAAGAAATAAATGCGCAGTCAATATTATTCAAGATCGCTCTAGTTTCTCAAAGGAAAGTTCATTTATGAGATGTACTCATACAGTTTTCTTTCTTTAAATTCCATTAGAAGATTTTACCTGTTATTTTTCTCTACAATTTCGCTTCGTTTTTCTCCAATAGTTTCTTTCTTCTCCAAAGCTTCGAATTGTCGCGATGCATCTTTTTAAATGAAAAAAGTACGACACAACTTGAAACAAGACTGAGGATAAAACGCTTTCAGAATCTCTGCACGGCGGACTTCATTTTAATACCATTATTCATGATTTTTTTATTATATCAGGTATGATTTTTTTCTGTAGAAATATATTGAACAATTTTAGTAAATACTGTTTAATAATCGTTTAATACCGTTAATAATCACACCGTTTAATAATAATTTAGGTAATACCGTTTAAATATCATGACCTTAAAGGTTTCGACAGCATGGTGGAGTGATGGTGCAAACAAAGCATGATGGGAAAAGGGAGCAAGGAGGCTAGGCTAGAGGAAGCGGTGGGCGAGCGAGTGACCTCATCGGAAAGGCTGCGTGTGGTGGCGCCACTGCTTTCCGCGCAGCGTGGGAGACAGCGGCCAAGGGAGCTGGGAGGGATTAAAGCCAACTGTGCGCGCTGGGTCTAAATATATCACAAAGTGCGCACACTCAAACCTAATGTCACAAACAATATGTTAGCTAGAATTATGGTTATGTAAGAATTTACATACGTATATGTAGGAATTAACATACGTGTGTTTGTTAGTATGTTCTGGTAGGAACTTCTTGCTTTGCCACCGAAACTAAAATTATATAATGGAAACAAATTCTAGTAAACTGCGAGAAAGTATATCTCACAACGCGTACCACTTCAGATCAAAATAACAAATTTAGGCAAATAAATGCTATTTTTTAAGTTTGCGAGTTCAAATGCAAACGAATCACTGAAAGCAGTCAACAGATTCGTAAAATAAAATTTGATTTTTAATGTATAATTTTTTACGTAAAAAATTTAGAAGCGCATATACACGAGGCCGTAGCGCATGCCAAATAATCTCCTGACGTAAGTCGTTCGTATCTGTTCTGTTTTGAGGGTACCATTCGTCCTTCAAAAACACTAGATGAGCGGTTTTTGCAGATAATGATTTGCGACTGTTATCTTTCCTAAATGGGGGTTGAACGATTATTTTAGAAAATAATTTTCAACTTTCGGAGTTTTCTAGCCTCATGCCATAAGAGGGCCCAAATTGTCTAAAACAAGATAGAATACAATACTTGATTAAATAATCGCAACTTAAAGATAAATTGAGAATCATATGAAATATTAATTAGAGGCTATGTAATGACCACAAAAGATCCAGAAAACAACTATTTTATTTGGACCAGTACAATATGACAACACATTATGACAGTGACATACTAAAATAGCCATATGGTTTGAGGGTTAATTAAAGAAGTTAGACTATATCGCTCTTATTCCTCATTGTTCCCCACATGAAGGATTCAACACACATCCACGAGAACACGGTGAACGACAATACGAATCGGCAAGTGAAATGGTGTCGAATATGACCAAACACTTTTAAGTCACAGTTCACACTTCCGTTCGTAGAAAATAACAACCAAATAACTCGAGTATAGTTAACTGGGATCGATATCTGGCGGAGAAACAGAGTCAAACCCCAGGTGCACCTGGGGACCACCCGCGAGGCTAGCGTGCTCGATAAGGTCCCCAGACTCGCGTCGGAGGGAGGCTTCGAAGACGCCTGGGTCGAAAACTCGGGTGTGTAACACTGCCTATGTGCAGCAACAAATCCGTTACGCCAAATAAATAAATAAGGTGATGAGGATTCTCCGGATTCTCTACGCACGCAAGTAACACAAAACATCACTCAGTCCGTCCAACAGATAGTTTCCAACGCAACCAAACTTATGACGAACAGTTTCATAAAAAAAATTCAAAACAATTTATTTGAGAAAGTTACGTAAAATCGAGCTACAACCTGTATAAGTAGCACTTGTTTCTAATTAAAATTCTTTTTTGTCACCGAGTTCAACCTCTCATATTTGAACTACCAAACAGGCGTTTCGGCAAGTACCCGTTCCACGTTCTTCTCTTTCGTTAACCGACATCGCGACATCGATACAATGTCAGGAATATCCGCATTACTTTAATAAAATGCAAATCAAAGTAATTATCATGAACGTTAATTAAATTTAATGTATACATTAGGTTGCAAGAGGTAAAGATTTACTGTCATATCTGGAAGGAATGGATGAATGGTCTTGATGGACTGGAGATTATGAATGTGAATGATGAGGGGCAGGGGAAACGAGAAAATCTCTAGATTAAATCTACACTGATTTTAACTTATGCATTAAATTTAATGTACACATATATTAGGTTCTTTTTAATATACAATGTTACTTTATGTTTCATGTACAAAACATTAATGTACATTATATTTAATGACATTACTGACAGTGTAGTAAATTCGTAAATGGGGCTAGAGTACGGGATAAGACCCGACTATTCAAACACAAAGCTCGCATTTGGGTACCGTTTGGGCGCACTGTGCCGCGCGGAGGTCGCCGGAGCGGGCAGCGCCTGGGGCCTAGCCTGGCGCAACCATTCCGCTCAGGAGAAATTATTCACTGGGCCACGGGGTTGCCGGCATCAGCGTCCGGGGAGCCACCTCAAAGACTACGGCCCGAAAGGCGGATTCACTGATTCGTAAATAAAAGAGAGCCTCTTACGTACACGCCGCGCAGTACGACCTCAGAACTACAATGTTCAGGTGGAAACCTGCAAATATTACTACTGGGAAATTTAATACGAACATTTTAATAAACTTGTTTTAATTTGTTTTTCAAACAGTTATTTCGTAATTATGTGAAATATTAATATTTCGCTTTAATAGCGGATAAATTACATCTCAGTTGCATTACGGAAATAAATGTCGTGCATTACACAGAGAATGGTTGCAATGTACTACTTACATTTTAATCTCAACATTTGAGTTGCGAGAAATATCATTAAAATGCTGTTTGAAAATATCACTGTATTTCAGTAAAAGCGCAAACAGCGGCTCGGTAGTTTAAATTTACGAGAAGTACTGTTTCTGACGTAGCAAAAAGAGAATTATTAACATCAAGGTGTTCTTCTAAGTACAGACTCATGAAGGGATATGAGTAATTTAACAGTACAAAATGCATTAACAAGATCTGGACCACGATGATGTAAAAGTTAAAAAATAATGATATGAATTTCCAATTTTGAGAAATGAAGCCCTGTGTTGAAATGTTCATATCAGTTTAACATTATTTATTTAAGCAAAGAAGAACTTTCTGCATTCACGTCATACAAAGTAAACCGCGTTCTTTTACCGAAGCCGCTCTAGAAGCTTTCCGCAAAAGAGTATTCAGTGGCGAAAGAGTACTAAAAAGTCCCCTAGAGCGGTGGTAAAATATCGCTCAGTTGGCAGCAGTGGTCGTCGCGGTTGCGTGCTGTCGCCAGCCGTACCTCACGGTACGTCCGTGATAAAGTGCGGGACAATTGAAGTGTCACGCGCGCAACCGACCCGAGGGGTGACAAAAGAAAGCCACTTCTTGTGGCCTATATTTCACCGCAAGAGCCCGTAAATCCTTGCTTAGGTGAAGTCGCCACGCCCCACAGAGCGGTCGCCAAGAGGTACAAGAAGGTTTCTTCAATTCCGGCGCCTCGGCCGCCCTCCCCAACGACTTTCCGCGCTTGGAAAGAGGCCAGCGACCGAGAGGCCGCATCCGTAATGCTTGCTCCGTTGCGCACTGCGTGTGACTCATTACGACGCGCAGCGCGGGGAGCGGTGCGCTGGGGAGAATAAAGATCCGTCCGAACTCCCTTGAGGGACACCTCTCGCGATGGAATTGGCGGGCCTTCCCATTCTCAACATAAATAGAGGGTGACGTTTGAATTATTTATTATAAGTCAACGGCGTTTGTATTCGCGTTTGAATGCGACTTACATGATTTTGGCACTTACTCCAAGACATTTATAGCGGCAGATTGGAATTCAGTGAATAAATGTCCTCAGCGTTCAGTCATCATATGTAATGACTTAAGAGAAAAGGTTACGTTACGATTGGAAATGGATCGATTAGGAATTACTTACATATTTATAGTAGTTTGTTGCACTAGAAATTCTCTTAAATCTCCTCGACAGCTAGAATATCATCATTTCAACGTATCACCCCACGACATCATCTAAAGATATTTCAATATCGTACATACAAATTGCGTGAAAAATATAATTTTTATTCAGCAAAGTATGAGCCTGGTGAAGTGGTTTTAACATGTACTTGTGTGTGCTACGACAAATCAAACATATTTTTTAAAGTATTTGTGATTATAGTTTAACATATACCAATATACATATTTGACATTTTAACCTATTTGATAAAGATTTCTTTTCTTTTCTGCATAATGTTTGGAGAAAGCTACGGCGCATTTCTAAGCTGCATTTCTGAAAAAAAATGTCTCCCAGGTAAACTTTTAAAGTAATTTTCTTAGAGGTTTGTGGTAAAGGTATCAAAGAGCAATAAACATCGTAATATTTTTAGACAGTCTTTAAAAACATTTTATACTTGATAAATATTCCTCAGAGTCAAACTGCAAAGTAAAGAAAAATGAGTTTACGAAATGAAGGATCTCACTGTAAGTGATACTTTAAAAGAGTACATCTGGGAATTTTCTTCATGACCTGAATATAAAATACCATTTATTACTGGCGGTGGAAAGTGAAGGGTTAGAATCTATTTAGTCGAGATACATTTATTTATATCCATTACCATTACATTTAATTGACATATAAATTATATATTCCTTGTATCACTTACAAAGCGCAAATGCTCAGAGTTTCATTAAAACGTACATGAGTTTAAAAATATAAGCAGGCACAGTTAGCATAAACAGTAAATGACGCATCTTTATTATCTGGGAACACATACAAGAACACTTTGCACACAGAAAAATATCTTTAACATTATTGGACAATGCTTTATTATTAATTACCTCCAATTAAAATACGACGTTAATTAAAATACAGTTATGTCACATTTATAATATCTTAACGTTATACAATAGTACATTCAGTCTTTCACAACAACCGTTTTGTTACATCGTTACACGAATTCAAAGAAGTGAGCAATATTATGATATGTGACAGGTACGCGAAGTAGAAAAAAAAATTAAATATTTTCGAAATCCCTGATGTTAGCGACCCTCTTCGTAATGCGATGGCGCTTAACGATAATGGCTCCGTCCTCCGTCCACACGTTGTGGGGGCCGAATCTCCTAACGCACATCGACATCAGCTCGGAGCGCATTCTCGTCAGGTCCTCCGTCACGTCGATTCCGGCGTTCTTCAACCTCCTCTTAACTTTCAAAAGCTGCTCCTTTTTCTTGAAACTAACGAAATTAACGGTAATGGGTCTGGGTTTGCGATTCGGAGGACCCGAGCGGAAGCTTCTCTCGATATCCTCTTTCCTTAACTTTATACCCATCTTCCTGGCCACGTCGACGACCACGTCGTCGGTGTTCTCGCCCGCGCGCTGCGGGCAGCCGAGGAGCCTAAGCGCGTTCCTGCGTAGCTGCTGCTCGAGCTCGTCGGCGCGCAGAGCCAGGTCCTCGCGCAGCCGCTCGATCTCGGCGTGCCGCGCAGCCAGCTCCGCCGCCAGGCCCTCCACCGCGCGCCGCAGCGCCGCCGCCTGCGCGCGCGCCTCCGCCACCGCCTGCGCGAGCTCCCCCACCGGCCGCGCCGCGCCCTTCAAAGAAGCCACACAACACACGCTATACCACGGCCGGCGCTCGCGAGGGAAGGCGCGGGCGCATGCGCGGGCGCGGACGCGGGCGCGGGCGTCTTAGTGTTCATTGTACGTGTTCCCTTCGTTTTGGTTAGAATGCGTTGTAACATACTTGGTTAGTTGGTAGTAATATACTTGGTTTTACGCTTATTTTAGATGTCTACTAGGAAAACCCGGCAGACGTTGTTTTGCCCTTCATCTCCCTTTTTCCCCTTTCTCACTGTTCCTCCCTCCCTCACCCTGTACCTGTCTGTCTCTGCGGCTCTCTGTCATTCTCATTCACATTTAATTGCAGATTCTGCACATCTCCGAGCAGGTGAGGTAATATCGGGAATCGCCGGACCAGCAAAAATGTAATAGAATGTTCGAGAAGGTTTCATCCTGTAGATTACAGTGTAAGAAACGTTTCTTTAAGGCCTTCAGTCTCAAAATTTTAGTTTTTAAGGCCATAGAATGCATTGTTTAGGAGTTATTTAATGATATAGATTCAAAATTCTGCCGTATGTGTTGCGGGTAGCATTTGATATGTATTCCACGCGCGTTTATCAGTGTCTGAATCACCGCTCCGTCCTTCAATTGATTCACCTCGCCCTAGCGGTGGCTACGTGCATGGGCGCACATGCGTGTATGTTTGCGCCGTTATGTACTTGCTATCTTTATATTTTTCCATTGTCATATTTTTTGCTTTTATTTTTTATTTTATGCGTGGATTTCTCGCCGCTATACCGCTGGCGCTAGCGAACGAAGGCAGGGGCGGGCATCTTAATGTTAAATGTATGTGTTCTCGTCGTTACGGATAAAATGTTTTGTTATATGCAGGTTTATGCTTACTACGCGTGTTTGTGATAAGCGACTTGATCAGTGCCTGAATCAATCGGTTACGTCCTTGAAATAAATCACACCACTCACGCTGTACCCCTGGCGGCACTCGCGGAGGTAGGTGCAGACGCGGGCGCGGTGGCGGGTGCCTTAGTGTTCATTGCAGTACACGATCCCTTTGTTTCTGTTAGAATACATTTTATTAAATTCTGTTTTATACTTATTTGGCGTGCCTTTTGCGCTACAGTTTATCTCGCGTGTTATTTTGCGCGCGAGCCTGAACCAGTCGAGCTACGTCCTTCAAATGATCCACATAGCACTCTCCCTAAGGCTTGTTACTTGCATAGGAGCAGATTCATGCGTGTTTGGGTCGTTTATGTATTTACTATCTTTATGTTTTTCTGTTGTTACTTATTTTAATTTAATTTTACTTTAGAGCGCATTTCTCTAGCGCGTGCCTTCTCTGTTGTCTGCTGGAACTCCTCAACAACTCGCGACCTTCAAAGAACCCACACAACAGATGCTATACCACTAGCGGCCCTAGCGAAGGCTGGGACGGACATCTTAATGTT
The DNA here is from genome assembly GCA_031308135.1 of Acheta domesticus. Classification (NCBI taxonomy): domain Eukaryota; kingdom Metazoa; phylum Arthropoda; class Insecta; order Orthoptera; family Gryllidae; genus Acheta; species Acheta domesticus. The sequence continues at coordinate 134,548,389 of JAHLJT010009436.1, read as the reverse complement.
AATTGTTCTCGTCGTTTTGGTTAGAATGCGTTTTATTAAATTTAATTCTATGCTTATTACGCGTGTTATCAATGGCAGAACCACTCGCCTGCGCCCTTCAAATAAGTGACACAACACATGCTATACAGCTGGTAGCACTGGCGAAGGCGGACGCGAGCGTCTTAATGTTAATTTTGCATATTCCCGTCGTTTTGGTTAGAAATATTTATATTATATTTACGCGTGTTTTCTGCGCGATTTTAGCAATGTCTAAACTAGTCGGGCGGCACCATTCAAATGATCCACACAACACCCCCTACCGCTTGCTTCTTGTGCTTCCTATATTTATATTTTTACGCTGTGATTTATATTTGCTTATACTTTTTGAGTTGTTGCTTTTTTTACTTTCTCGCCTGACTTCATAATAAGAGAAAGTATAGTAATTGTGCGCCGAAATCCACACAACATATGCTATTCTGCTTGCGGGACTGGCGAAGGCAACTACAGACCGGCGTGTTAGAGTTCATTGTTCGTGTAGCTTTCATTTTAGTTTTAATACATTGTATTATTTTTTAATTTTATGCGTTTCACTGATATTTTGGGACGCGAGTTACGTTTCAAAGATGCGGCACTACATGCCCTTTAGCTTGCTGGTTGAATTATGGCAGGCCAATGCACGCTAGTACCCTTGTGCGTGTTTTGCATCTATGAACAAGTCTGCCATTTCAAGTGGATAAATAACAGCCTCTTTTGTAATTACATGAACAATTGTTTCTTATTATCATGTCATGTTTTAGAAACACTTGGTACACAATTTAAGTACTCCGAAGGACGTACTTAAAGTGAGTCAAAGCACTAGTACGGCAGATGAAAAAATATGTTTCGAATACAAACAATGAAAAACGTTCATTTGTGAATTGGCAGTATTAGGGCGCATATTAATTAGGTGTTCATGCGCTCTCCTTGATCGAAACAAGCAACACACTGACATACTTGGGTTTTTATTTCTTGGCGCGTGAGACCCTGTCTTCACGATGTTATATCTCACGGCATTTTGCGTCTTTCTCGGTCGTGCCAGTAGACGTCGCATGAGCGCGACCGTATCGAGCAGTGCTGGCGATCGTGGGAGAAAGACGCGAAATGCCGTGAGATTTTACATCGTGAAGACATGCCCTCATGCGCAAAGAAATAAAAACCCAAGTAAAACGCTTGCTCACTGCACTAAATAGCCCGAGTGCGTGCGTGTTAATGTTATTGTACGAGTTCCCAATTACCACATTCTTTTCGTATTGGTTTTATGTGTTTTTATTTATACATTATTCTATTTTAGACAGACATTAAGTAAATCAGATTCTTTTAGAGGATGCAGAGCGTGCTAAAATTTTATTGTTTAGCACTAATACTAAAAGTGAGACGATGTTCAAATGTTCAGATGAAACTGCGAATGCATCAAATAGAATAAAATACTTTCATCTTACCACACTACTGATCTTAAAGCATAGTTCCGAATTAAGTGATTTGTATACCTGGATTAAAATAAAAGGAAAGTTAGTAAGGATACCTAAAAAACTGTGTATGACAGAATTGATAAAAATGATTTTATCTTCCTCGTAGGATTGTGCCGCTCGATCTATCATCCTCTTCTCGCAAACCATCCTACTGGCAAAAATAAAATGCCACTTTTTTTTACAATTATAATTTTTACAATTACACATTTTTTCGCCGCCTTTTAGAGAATTTTACTATTTTTTAGTTTATATAGGTTTTTAACTTATTGGTATTTTCAAAAAAGTATTTTCAATATACAAAGATATTCAGGAAGAAAAATGTAATTATTATGTGTCCTGGATAAATGACTGGCTTGTTCATGGAGTGCATTTCATTTCAGAATATTTATTTAATAATATGTACCGTTAGACCTATTTCAGAATTAAACTATGCATGCAGCAGTAAACCAAGTAGTTTGCAATAAATCAATGTAATAAAATCCTCAGGAGATTCTGTCACATTCGATCGTATTACATGACGCGTCACGCTTGGAAACTACACCATCAATATTTCGCGTCAATAACCAATCGTGCCCAGGGACTCTTCTTCAAGTATCTAAAGAGATAATAGTGATGATTACTATCTTATTTAGCAAATTTATTGGTTTCGGAGTGAAAATGACGTTGCACTCCAATTTCCATATTTCACTGTATCTGTACGGTGCGGCGGTGGCGACGCCCTGTCCACCGAATTTCCGATTATTGTCCCCAATGAAGTGATCAGCCTCCCCTCACACTGTATTTCGCAAACACGTTCTATCGCTTTTGTATAGGTAATTCATTCCGGGGGACCCGTTTCATGTATCGCTCCATGGGAAATTTACCAACAAATTTTCTGAGCATTGCGTTTCCAACGTTGGAAAGTGAATTTTGATTTGTGCCCAACACACATATTGAGCTCATTCTCTTTCATGAATAGAGGTCCGATCGCACAGTCTAATTAAAATCTCATCACAGAGCATGCGGCACAAAGAGATGCGAATTAAATTTTTACAACACTCATCTTGATAGCGTAGCTATTTCGTGGCGAAAATGAGCAGATTTTGTAGGAAGCGGTCAAGTGGCAACACCACACAAAAGAAGCAGATAAAGAGAAAGCCTTGCGCCCTCTGAAAAGAAAGCTTTGCTCGTTGCGCACCCACAGAAACGGAAGATTTTCAGCGTCTTACAGATGAACCGCCCCAAATAAGTCTCCTCCTTGTCCTTTTTTTAATCCCCTTAAACTAATGTTGCATGAATTTTACGGCCTAATTTTACATGAAATACACAAAACACTTTTTATTCTTTCTGAGACTTTTTAATTTTCTAAATTTTCTTTTCCTCATTCCCCACTGGGTGGTCTGGAGTTCCTCCTACAGTTTATTGTCGCCTTATCTGACGCAGGGAGAGGCCGCGTCGCGGCGCTGCTATCGTGGACGAACCGCGCAAGCGACCGTCGCTCCTTCTTTGTCTGCGCGGCGCCGGTCGTGGCGGGGAGCGAGGGGAGGGGACGCCGCTCGCCGCCAACCCCGCCCACGCCCCTCGGTCGGCGCGCACCGTCTCTCTCCGCCCTGCCCCGTCCCTCCGCCGGTCGTCTCGCCCGGGCGGTCGCGAGCGTACTCTGCGATCCATCTCCATCCCTTTGTGTTTGCCGGCCGCGTCCCCCACCCGCCGGCCTCCCGTCCACAGTCCGTCCTGGCCGTCCGCTTCGTCGCGGTCCGGGACCGTCCAGACCCTGCCTGGCCCGGCCGAGGGCGCCAAATGGACGCCTCATTCGGCTAATGCTCGCGGTTTATTTCACATCCCTTAAGAAAAGTGCGGCCGTGTAGGGTGTGGAAAAAGCGACCGGCCCGACCGACGACGGCTTCATATTTCCCTCCCCGCCACGGCGCCGCCGCCGCCTCCTGTGCCTTCGCGCGCGGCTGGCTGGTCGGCTGGGCCCCGCGCGCTGCGTGGGAGATACAAAAGACGCCAAGAATCCGCGGCATTGTGCCGCAGTTCGCGCAGCGAAAAGGGCCTCGCGTCGGCGAGCCGCTTAACAAAGTGCGCCGTTTAATTGTTTGGTTTCGTGAGACTGTTTCTTGTATTGGATTGCGGCGAGAGTGCGCTCGCTGTTATGAACTTTTTTTCGAAGCAGAGAAAAACGAAAAGCTGTGCAGCGATTATATGGAAGATATTACCAAAAAGATGAGAAAGAGAGAAAGAGACCAACTTGCCTGTTATGAACGTCATAATGTTTAAATGGCAATAATATTTATCTTTTAGAATAAGTAGAGCGCTTCAAGAGTTATTGACAATGTATAAATAATTGTAGAAGTTTTGCTTGGCTATAAGTTTATATATAATCGTCGTCATTTATAGTTCAAGTAAACTTGAAAGATGACTGCAATGCCTGGCATTATTCCTTGTATTTCATTAAATTTCTCATAATACGTTGTCATAATTGTCATAAATTTTGGCGTTAAACTTATGTTAAAAATCTCAGGGTTTAATTCTTGGCTTTCAGTCAAATATACAGAATATGCAGTACGTAAATTGACTCATCAGAATAAAATATATTTCGTTGCGAAAAACTTGTAAATTTCTTTACAAAATATTGTGCAAAAGTTTGAATATTATATTTGGATACTATATTTCTTGATGAATTGAAACTAATCATCTTTTTTAGTAACTGTTTATAAGAAATGGATTATAAGAAGATGATTAAATGATTTCTACATTACAAAATTCATGCTGTTGGAAAAGTAAGGCTACTTACGAGGTGATGCAAGATTTGGAGTCGGATGAGGTTTCAGAAAGCACGAGAATTAAAATTATATATAATTATCTAATTAAACAGAAGAGATGGGGGTTAAGAAGTTACAGATAAACAATAGCCTGCGTAAGATGAAATAATATATAGTTTAGTAAGATTTCTGACGAAAATATTGAGTAAATTTTAATCTTAATTTCGAAGTGGAAATGCGTAATAAATATATTTTTGAAGGGCGTGGGTCAGTAACGAGATTACCAACAGCAGCCACAATAATCCTCCCGCTATTCGAAAATGATATACCTTGATTTTTTTAAAGTAAAAGCTAAGCTTGTTATAATTGTCATGATCACATTTATGAAGTGATTATAACAGTAACCTGATAGTGTTTCGAGATATTAACATTTATTAAACTTGACACTCTTAACATTTGCCATTGAAAAATCGAGATATTAACATTTACGAACAGCGGAGGCTTGCTGTGACTGGTTTCTTACGTTTGCTCGTATCTTCTTAGTGCCCCAAGCCCTGCATCTTCTCATTTGAAATTTAAACCTAATATTATATAGTTATTTTTGGAGAATAGTTTTCCCACTGGTTTCCTAGCTCATAACGATATTTCTTTCGTACTTTTAAAATATATTTCATTCATATATTGGCTATAAGTTCACTTTCATGATCGTTTCATTTATTATCTATACTTTCGTAATGACAATGATAAAAGTCTTAGCAACATACTCATAAAATGAAAAGAGTACTGAGCGTAAGGCAAACTTTAAAAGGAAGACACGGTTTGAACCAATGCAATTCGGTAGGAATCGCACTTTTATTGAATTTTGACAAAATATCACTTTGCAGACTGACAGAAATGAGAGGCAAATAAATTATTATTGAGATCAAACACTGCAATAGAAATTTCTCTCTATTAGTGCTCCTAGTCCAAATATTTTTGAAAACGCGTACAAAAATAAATATTTCGCAGACTCAGAGATAAAACAATTGTCTCAATTCGTTTTTGAATCTTCAATGCAATTATTCTGTATTACATAACACGGATCAAATGAATTGACTTAGAATTTAGTTTTCACATTATAATACAATTATGAATATTATTGGGACCATAACGACTAGAAATCATGGAAAATTACTCACAAGATCTAAGTTAGAAAACGTTTTCTTACACTAGAGCTTCTTAAAAACGATAATGTGATGAACATTGCAAACGATTTCCTCGATCTCCTCATAAGTGTGATTCTAATTAGGTGGATTACATTTGTGTTATTAATTAGCATTTTATCATCTTCAACTGTACAAAATATGGATGAAATCAAATTTGCGGCTCACATATAAAGACGGCGAAAATGAATACCAGCGTATGGAACTTGGAAGGCTAACGCTAAAGCATACTAGGTTAGGGCAAAGGGAACTTACCGGCACTTCGTTGAGCAGGAAGCTGAGGCTGGCAGCTGGTTTGGAGGGCGGCGATGTGCAATTGGCTACGAGCTTCTCACCAGGATCATAGCGGTCCTTGTCGGTCACGATCACTGGCGCACTTTCGGGAAGAGCTGCAACAAAATTAAGTCCCATGAATTTTCTAACATACGGTTCCTATTTTATGTCAATTAATGTAGCATTCTCACAGTGATTGTGGAACCACAAACGAGTCACAAATACATGCACATTATTCGGTGATTGGGTCAAGATATTTACAACGCGACGTTGAAAATGAGATTGTTAGGCAATGCTCCCATCTAATCAGAACAAAAGAAAAGACATGCCCCCATGTTGCTGAAGATTTGATTATTGACAAAACAAATAGCAGTACGACAATACATTTTTGCGCAATTCCAATGAGACGTTTTCAGTTACCTGGCTTACTCATGTGTTCGCAGCGCATGATTAAACTTTCTCTAAAACTGAAGGCAGGAATTGAAGGACAGCTCTTGTGCACCTACGAAGAGCTTCAATTATTATCATACATTACGGTTTCGGTGACCCTTCAACAGTTGAGTTCTCTGAAGCCCATGCTTGATGATCTAATGTGTAGATGAATGTGATGGTGATGATTAGGTGAATGAGGAAGGAGAAAGGGCGGGAAGGAGAATAAGAACATTAAGAAATTGCAAGATACCGCAAAAAACATTTTCATCACGATGGCGGCATTCTATGATCAGAACATTAGAAAACTCGTCCACCGTTGTAACAAATGTTTCAATATTTACAGTAAAGTTTGTCCAAATATAACGTGGTTGGTAGACTTCTGGTAATAAATCCAAATGGACACCACTGTTGTTTACATTTTACTACCAATACGATGGAAATAAATAGCTTGAATTGTTTTACTTCGATATAATTGTATTTCCCTTTGTTGTTTAATAACGTTATAATTTGTATATTTAAAAATAAGTTGTATCCTGAGCCACGAAATCACGGATCATCATGAAATTAACTCTCGAAAAGTTACTGAATGGATCAAATTAATTTTATTTCAGTAACTATTGTTCTCCTAAATCTAAAATTTCAAGAAAAAGTTATGATTGCCAGTCAGGGTGCCCCATAACACAAAGGCGGTAGTGTCGTTGCGATCTCGGGCCAAAGGATCGTAGGTTCGAGTCCCGCCTCGGGCATGTCTGTATTTGTGTTCGTTCTTTCACCCCTCATCATCACCATATAACTTCATTCAATATACAGATACCCCTAAAACGTTAAATCAATTGTGGTTGCTAATGACTTCGTAGTTAATGTGACCTTAAATAAAAAAAGGTATGGTTTTAATTTAAATTAGAAAAGAACATCAACTTTCATCACAGGAAAAATAAATTATGTCTAAATAGTGTTCACAATTCTGGTCGGTGTGGCCTCCCAGCTGCCGACAGTCTGATCTTTGAGGCACTGACAAGTGCACGAATAGGTGCACACCGAAGGGCACATAATAACCGGAGGGAGCATAATAACATATACTTGCAGATTATTTCGGTATAACACCGTATATTCTGACGATCCACTGAACACAGTCAATGAATTGTCCAGCAGGACGCACGTCGCAGAGAACAAGTGGCTCGCCTTGACCTGGTGCTCACCAACGCGATCTACAAATAATGGCGAGACGGACCTGTCCCCTCAGCACAGCCGCTTCACGGTAATCGATCAGGCGCAACAACTTCTAGGAAGGAACCTTTTCTCTACGCGGGCCGACGAATAACTCACTGACCTCGGCTTCGCCGCACATCAAGGTGATGTCACCCGTTGAAAGTGACAAGTACGGAGGCGCGACGCCAAAACAGAAGGGCGAGGGAAGAAGTCAGAGAGAATACACAGGCTACGACATTTAACAAATAGGGAAAACTACAGCTGAAAATTAAAATTATGTATTTTAAATTATAATAATATTTTAAATCGAGATGTAAACAGTGTTCACTAGGAGATTAAAATTCTTAAGTAGAATGAAAGTTTAAAACATAATTTTGTGATTTATTTTGAGTGAACACACCCGCTCGAGCGGACACGCGCGTTATCCAATAACAAGTTGGGACTGGAGACCCAAGGTGTAATTATTGTTCTTGGTTTCAGCTCACCAACACTACGTGTACATGAAAAGTCTATTGTTTTCTGTCAAGAATCATCCTTCATTTATTAAACTCGAACCATAATATCATCGCTGGCCTAAACCCTCAAGACCAAATGATCATCAGGCCTAACATTGTGAGACGTTAGGCCCCCGCTTCAGAAGAGCTCCTTGGGGGTTTGGTTATGGGGCAACTTCCGCGCAAGGGCGGGCGTTCAGCTTGCGCTGGCGGGGCTTGGGCCAAGCGGCGGTCACGAGCCCCAGCGGCTCTTTTCAGCCGCTCCGGCAGCGTCCGGCCCGGTCCGCTACGCCCGCCCGGCCCGTCCGGCCCCCGGCGCCCCGCGCCCTCGCCCATTCTATGCGAGGGAAACGCGCGCCGGGGCGTGGGCGTGGGCGTGGACGCGAGACGCGATAAGGCGCCGCCGGCGACAGACGCGCCGGCTACGGAGGTGCAAGAGGAGGAGGTGACGGTGGCGGCCATGGAAGCACAAGTGGGGCGACGATGGTTGCAGAAGCGCTGGGAAAGAAGGTGAAAGAGGAGGACGGTGGAGGAGAAGAAGTAGAAGAAAAAGGAGGAGATGAAGAAGAAGGAGGAGGAAGAGGAGGAGGAAGAGGAGGAGGAGGAAAAGGACTGTGAGGAGGAGAAGAACTATGATGACGACTATAAGGACGATTGAAGAAAAAATTCGTATATAACATCTACAGAACGGCTGGGAATGGAAGCACAAAAATAAGAGGAGGATGAAAGTACAAGAGCAGAAACTGAGGTGACGGAAGCGGCATTATCCGAGAAACAACGGCCTGAAGAGGTGAATGAGACAACAGTATCCGGAGACGAGTATATGAGAGGTGTAGGTAGGAAAAGGTGTGAAGAAGTAGATAATGGTGGCGCAAAAGAAGGAGATTAAAGGGGATAGAAGTCGAGAGAACGACAAATGTAGTGGTGGAGGAGGGTATGACTGCAGAGGCAGCGGTAAAAAAGGGGCGGATGAGGAAAAGATGACGAAAACGGTAGCGGCTGCAAGGGCGATAGGGGTCATGGTGATGGGAGTGGTGGTGTGAGTAGGGAAAGCGGCAGTGATGGAGACGGTAGCGGCGGCAGTGACGGCGACGGTGGCGTCGGCTTTGGCGGCGGCGCGGGCGGTGGTGGTATTGGCAGCGGTGGCGGTGGTGATGGTGGGGGCGGCACTGGCGGTGGCGGATGAGGCGATGGAGGAACAATCAGGCAAAGAGGACGAAGTGGCAAGAGTGAAGAGTGTTGGGAGGCGGAAGGAGACTGAGGGAGCAGTAGCGGTGATGGTTGGGCACGAGGCGACAGCTGTAGACGTTTTCACGTGTCCGCGCTCGGCCCAAGCGCCGGAAAAGTCTCCTCCGAGCGACCCCTCCGGCTGGGAACGTGCGAGTGTCCCTTCTGGTTACCGCGCCGACGAGCGGCGAGAGAGAAAGAAAAAAACGCGTGTTCTTTCACGCGAATCGCCTCTGCGTATATTTTAAAATGAAACGTTTGGTAACGATGTCTGAGGAAAGTATAGGTCCTCATATATCGCGCCTCGAAGAATCTCTTTGAAGTATTATTATGTACTTCTTTTAATTACATCACAATATTCTTTTTTTTATTTTCTTCTTCAACATATGTTTTTATAAGATTGATATGTAAATGCTACTACTAATGCGATTTGAATGTCCTTAATTTTTAACTAATCTTCCAGATGTTCACTTCTTAACATTTTAATTTACTAAATTTTCCAAGGGGTTCTCTTCAACCCTGCCGATCTTCTAACGACTGGCCTACCCCGACATATTACAACTTTCCTGTAATTCCCAAGACCGTCCCGTTCCATTCCCCTTCTCTCATATTTCGATCTGCTGAGGCTACAGAATGCCGGTAAGGGGTAGTGAATCTTAGTCTGGAATGGAAAGAAATTGCATTTGTAGGGTACGGTTAAGGTGTTATAGTCAATCACACAGTGCCATAATGCACAACGCCAAGCTTTAAGATGGATTCGAATTTACAACCTTGGTGAAATGATTTCTTTAGCGCAGCTGCCCCAAGCACATGCGCCACCACCCCGAAAAGGAATGGAAGAGTATTGTGAAGTGATTCAAGGCGATTGCGAGAGCCTCATTGTACATCAGAACCAAGCCATGACCGCGGCGGAATTCCAACCAGAGACCTTTCGAGTAGAGACCGCACAGGGAGGCCTATATAACTCGACTCTTCAGTTCGGCAGCTCTTCTTAACTGAGTCATTTCAATAGGATCTGAATAATAAAGATTTATGATAATATATGAAAAATATTATCGAATTCGAAAATTCTAGATAATATTCTAATAAATAGACGAGTGAAAAGTTTCTAGGATATTTAATGTCAGTAACACGAAACGTAAATAGAAAACTATAATTATACAAAGAAATGGGTAATATTTTTTCATTCTAAAAGAAAAAAAGTGAAGTAATTTATAAAAACGCCAAAATACTAATATGAAGTTCAAAACCAAGTTTTGAATTCGCACCGAAGTGTCATTGAAACACACTACATTACAATTCATGACCGCCTCATTATTAAAATACGAGTACAACAGATTCTGAAAGGGATGTCAATCAAATCAATAGTTGAAACAACATCAAATTTAACCAACATATCTCTTTAACATACAGAAAGCTTACTCCGCCAAACCGCAATAGACATTAATTCCGACATTCTTGCCTCATCTTCAGAATGCAATCGAAGCGCAGCCGTTACGGTAACGAGGCCAGTGTTCAGTTTCCGGGCGATTGGCCCTGAAGGGCCGTTTTGCACCGCAGGGCACCACTGCCGCGCACGCGTGCCCACCGCGTGCAATCCCTACACCGCTGCGGTCGATGATACACGGCCAAGGACGCACGCACGGCGATGGGGCGAGGCGGGGCAGGGCGAGGAGTGGTATGTTGAAGGCGGGTGAGAGCGGGCAACGGCCAACAGGGCTAGGAGGAACTGGAGAGTAGAGCGGGCACATGGCGCCGATCGGAATGATGGTGCGAGCGAAGCATGGGCACGGCTGGGGCGCGGGGGGGGGGAGGCAGAGCGAGCGCATGGCCCTGTTTGGGATGAGTATTTGACCGAGGTACGGGCGGGGCAGGGGCGGGGAGAGTGGTAGAGCGAGAGCATGGTGCCGATCGGGATGAAGGTGTGAGCGAGGCAGGGGCGGGTCAGGGGCGAGGCAGGGCGGGGCAGGGACTGGGGGTGCGGCAGAGTGGGTGCATGGCTCTGACCGGGATGAAGATGTGAGCGTGGCAGGGGCAGGGAGGGGGAGGGAGAAATGTTGAAGATGGGTCAGGGCGGGAAAGGGCTGGCACAGCGAGAAAGTCAAAGTGTCGGGAGAGAGGTAGAGCGGGAGCAGGGAGCGGACCAGGGTGAGGGAATGAGGTGGGAAATGGTGTGGGCGAAGCATGTACGAGACGGGGGAGAGGTGGACTCGGGGCAGTGCGAGGGCGGGGAGTGAGGGCAGATTGGGAGTGAAGGGGAAGACAAAAGCGAGGGCCGGCGTGGCGATGCGGGGCGGGGTGGGTGGGGTGGGTTGGGTTGTGGCGGGGTGGGGTTGGAATGGAGTTTGGGCCGGGGGCAAGTGAGGAGGCAGGGTGGGTGGGGCGGACCTTCGAGATGCGTATCGGAGGACGCGGTCGGTGGGGTGGGTGATGGGATTGGTATTGAGAGACGGATGTGATTGAAGCAAGTGGTAAAGCCTGGAAGCTGATGCAGTGAGGAATTACCTGCTCTCTGGAATTTCACATGATGAAAGGAAAGGGTGCGTATTAATTTTTTGCTTTGGCCACGTTCATGCAGTTTATTTCTTTCTCGGAAGATGCAAATTGATTTGTGGAATTGTCTATATTAAATTATTGCGTTTCAATCATTTAAAACAGAAAATGTGGATTAAATAAATGTGTTCAGGTTCTGTGCGAGTGCTGTTACACTGTACTGTACTAAAAGCAGCATACCTGGTTGAAATTCACTCTTGACAGCATGCGTCACATTGCAACGAAGAAATGAAGCCAAACGAAATGAAAAAGCTTAGTAATTGGTAATTTAATTTATTACATCAAGGTGAAATTCGACTCTTGTCACTAAAATTTTACTTGCCAGGCTACAACACCTACAACACCATTTAGTTTTATTGTTTGCACTGTTCATTCATTATAGTGAAATAATGGCCATCATGGACAAAGGGTATCTGTAGATGCATTTCATACAGTTCCAAACACTTACAAAATGGTAGCATGTGATGCAATGGTAGCATGTGATCAAATGCTCACGAAGCGAGTTATTGTTTCATTCAAATGCCCGATGCATACCGTCAATATTCTCTGCGTCAGTACATAAGCTTTCAGTTGGAATTTCTCGTTACATCATTAACCATTCTTAGCAATTTGACATATTCGCGAAGTTGAATGTCAGAGGTTGGAAGTTACACTTGAAAGTCAACGATACACAATTTACAACTAATAATTATGGAAACACTTAAATGTATTAATTACATTCAGTTCTTCTCTATTCACATTTGAAGGACATATTCAACTGATGCAGCACATTCTTGATTAATGTATTGTATTTCAAACACAAATTGTTAAACAAATCCCTCCACTTTTATTCTAACATGCACATACGAGTGACCGAATCTTTTATGACACGTAAATGTAATACGAAAATCGAAGGATCGCCTATACCGAGTATTAGAAAAAATGATTAAACGTGAAGCAAATTACTATACAATTTTTGTGTTTTTACTAATAAAACCATTACATGTGATAAAAATAACTAAATAATAAGAATGTAATTTCTGTAGAAAATCATTCTCGAGAATCAATGTAGCAGTGAAAAAATTTCAGATATAAATTAGGTATAATTGATGGCATTATTACTGTAGTGGTGGATGGGTGATACTACTATTACTGATGGTATTATTTCTATTGGAGTATGAATATTTGTGGAAATAAAAAAAATACGATATTATGTGTAAGACTGTTACGCTCCAAGTGAAGTAAGTGAAAACTAATGGCGGTTAGAGTAGATTAGAACAAAGTGAAACGACCCGCGCGAACGAAATGGCAGTAGATGAAAGTAAATGGTGGCAGAAAGGCGAGAGAAAAAAGGAAATCTAGCTGATGGAAGTAGACTCCGAGGTAAAAGATTGAAGAGATATATCCCGTTTTAGAACAGAGTTAACTCTGAGTTTTTGTGTTCTTTACGATGGCATTGTATGAACGTTTCCCGACGTTAATTCTCCTTTTCCTTACATAGAATGCTTTTAATTTGTTCTTGTCACATCCGAAGAATTTGTAATATGCATGCAAATTATAGAGCGCGCACAAATATTTAATCCACCAAAAATAAATTTATCCACCAAAAAAACTGGTTGAATGCTGGTAGAAAAGTCATTCGAATTGAAAAAAGTTATTAAATGTAAATAAATGTACCAATTTCTAATTGGAATAATTCATTTCTGTATATGTAAAAGCTTATTAGATAATAGTCTTCTCTCTCAATAATGGTAAAATTATCAGAAATATCAAGATAATAATCTCAAATATTGTTTTACATTGTTATTGTTATTGCTATTGTTGTATAACATATTATGTACTCCTATCAGAAAGGATACTGAAAAAAACCTCCAACCTTTAAAGACTATATCTGCCTTAGAGACAAAAAATTTTAAGACGATATCTGCCTTGAATTATTTTTGTAATTTCTTTGATAGATGGATAATTTACACGTTGTAATGTAAAAAATATTTAACTGTAGAATATACAACAAAACAATTGTGTGATTACCAGTTTTTCTCTTTCTCTCTTTCTCTGCAAAATATAATGAGAAGAAATGCACAAAGAAGAAATTATACGTATAAAACAACCTCAGTTGGAGAAGAATTATCGAACAGAAAACGAAATAAATGAATAGAATATTTACCAGAAACAATACTATTGCAAAATGTCTGTAACGTACGTAATAAACCATAAATAATGTAAATCTTAAAAAAAATAAAACAAAATGCGATTTACATAGGTAGGCGACATCTTACAATGCGTGTTAATTCTCCTGAGACAAGACTACATAAGATTCAAATTATCTTCAACTAACATCCTAAACGAGCATATTATCATAACAAAAGTAGATACATTTTAAAAAGGCGAGAAAGTAAAAAAGCATACAAATGCACAAGAAGGCTGCAGAAATACACATACTGAGCCGAAAGACAATATCTTGGCGTAACGCACGCAAGGCTGCTAAAAGTAATATGAGAGAAGACTAGCATGAGAGTCGGGGTGTTAGACGTGTAGATACAGGGGCCGGGTAAAGACGGAGGAGGATGTCTGAGAAGGCGTAGTGCAGCGCGACGTAGCATATCAAGGAAAGAAAGGGGCGGAGGGCGGAACGAGTTGCATTACACCGGAGTGGCGAGGGCGGCGAGACGAGGTGGGGCGGAAGAGGCGAGCAGGCAAAGCTGGACGGAGGGGAGCGGTGTGGAGTGGCATCGAGCAGCACGTGGAGGTGCAAAAGTAAACAAGGCGGAGAGCTGCTAAGCTGAACGGGGCGGGGGTTGGTGTAGGGCGACACGCGGTGGCACAGTGCTGTTCGGTGCGGAGCGGTGCATCGGGGCTGGGCGTAACGGTTAGGGGCGTCACGGCAGGAGCGGGGTGGAGCGTTGTGAAGCGGTGTGCAGTGGGATGAACTGTTGGCGCGGGGCTCTGCGCAGCGGAGGGGGAACGGGGGTTTAGAATCGGAACAGGACGCGGCGAGAGAGATCGGTGGATAAGGACTGGAAGGGGCGAGGAAAGCAGGAGTTGGGAAGGTCGGGGCGGAACATTGCGGGGCGGGGAAATACAGGGCGGGGCGGGGTCAGATGGGGCGGCGCTGGGTCGGATGGGGCGGGGTGGCATTGCAGTTTGTGGGGCGGGTGAGGCAGGATTGGCGGGCGGAATCTGATGGGGCGGGGTGGGGCGGAGCGGGACCGGAAGGAGCGGGCGGAGCGGGATTGGATGCAGAGGGGTGGGGAGGGAGGAGGCAGTGAAGGTTGGGGCCGGGCGGGGGCGGATGGGGCGGGGCACGATTGCATTGTGCGGGGCGGGTGGGGCAGGATTGGCGGGCGGGATGCGATGGTGCGGGGCGGAGCGGGATCGGAAGGGGCGGGGCGTAGCGGGGTTGGAAGCGGAGGGGCGGGGAGGAAGGAGGCAAGGTAGGTTGGGGCGGGGCGGGGTGGGATAAAGATGGGGCGGGGCGGGATTGCATTGTGCGGGGCGGGTGGGGCAGGATTGGCGGGCGGGATGCGATGGTGCGGGGCGGAGCGGGATCGGAAGGGGCGAGGCGGAGCGGGGTTGGAAGCGGAGGGGCGGGGAGGGAGGAGGCAGGGTTGGCTGAGGCGGGGCGGGGTGGAATGAAGAGGGTATGCTGGGGCAGGACGGGGCGGGATGAGGCAGGGTATGTTGGGGAGTGGCGGGGCGAGATGAGGCAGGTAGGGTGGGGCGGGGCGGGGTGAGATGAGGCAGGGTAGGATTGGACGGGATCGAATGGGGCGGGGTGGAACGGGGTTGGGCGACCCGGAGGGCGCAGTTCGCTGCCGCAGCGGCGCCGTTGCGATTTCGCCCACGTCCTGCCCCGGATATCAGCGCCTGCCCGGCAGCGCGCGGCGTTACGACCGTCAGATAAGCGCTAATTTCTCCTCCGACGCGCGTGTGACATACATAGCAACAAGATCCCTCACGTCCCGCGCTGGCAACTGCGTACGAGGGATGTCGACGCCCCGGCCGCCGCCGCCGACTCGCCCGCATCGCCCTAACGCCCGGAGTTCTATAAGCCCGACGGCATCGTTGCGACGTAGTCCCAACAGTTCGCGCATATTCACGTCGGTCTCAGGTTACCCAGCGTGCACAACTGCCACAGAGGAGCCAACGGTGACACAAATCAGGTAGTTCAGATGCACAGAGCAGAAAGGCATTGCTTTAGAATAATCTCTGGAAAATTTATGAGTATCCATTCATTTAATCTCTCTAGTGTGCATTTATGAGCATCAGAGTAATATCTTCTGAAGCTCTATAGATGACTAATTTAAGGTCTTTAGTTCGTTGAAATACCTTGATGCAATTTTAGACGTTACGAGATACACGTTATTAACTTGCTCTGCTATTGTAAGATATTTATTGATCTCATTGAGAAAACTGTCACTCGCTTATATTAAGACATATATTTCAAAAAAACCACTGAACTAAGATAGTAATCTTTGACGTCGTATACAAATAAAATAATGCAATTCAATTTTATTAGTAATTTGCTTACAGGATTGTACTATTACAAATTGCTGTGTATATTCACAGATCAATCATAAATAATTTCATTACAAATAATTTCCGATAGAAAAGGTAGTTAGCACAAGATACAATATAAATAACACATAAAATAGAAATAATACAGTTACACAACATACGATACAAAATAATTGAGACAACAGAACATAAAAACATATATACATAACGACCTGTATCAAGTGAGGCTTGCTGCGTTACATATACGATAAGATATTAATAATTGAATCATTAGAGTGCTCGTAGAATTTAGTTTGAACAATTCATATACATATAAAAAATTCTCGTAATTTCGGAATTGATGAAATAAGAATGTATAGAATTTTATCTTTTAGAGATGTTAGATCTTTCAGAGTTTAGTTTAACGAGACAGTTGGGAAAGGGTAATACATTATTGCCGTATGGTCCTCTAAGCCCTTTATATATTAAGCACTCACATAAAATGTTTCAGGTTCTCATCATTGTTCATATTACATAGCGAGGAGTTTTAATTATACAAATTAAATAAACACATTTATCAAAAAGAAATATTGCATACTTCAAAAAGTCACGGACACACCAATGAGGTATTCAAATATCAACATTTTATCTAATACAAAACTTGATAACTAACTCATTGATTTTAGTTCTATAGCGCACACAAAATTAATTTTCCCATTGTATGTTAATATTATTGTTTCTTTACCGGACGTCACTGATCTCTGCAATGATCTTCCTTTCTCGTCCCGTACGTCCTGGCATGAAGTATCATTCCAACCCCTACATGCATGATAGTTATCTACTTCACACGCCACATATACACACACGCAGTTCATCCTAAGTGCTTCGTGTTGCTTTCTCGAGGGATGTGGATTCCCCGAGAGTGGAAATGCGGCTGACTGCATGCCTGTGCTGCGCAGCCAGCATGAATTCAAACACGTTTATTTCCAACTGTACATTCAAAACCCACAGGTACACAAACTCAGGACGCGTTACGTTTTCTCAGGAACGTTCTTTGATGGTTTTTCGTGTTGGTAATATTTTCCAAGCTTTAAATTCAGAGAGTAAAGCGATGCAGAGAGAAAGTTTACATTTCCACTAACAAGTGCTTCAATACATCAAAAACATGCAATGTGTAAATACACATTTTCAAAACGCACTTAAAATATTCAGAATTTTGAAGCGGTTCATTTATGCCTGCATTTTGAATATTGAATACATCATACACATTAACGTTATAGTATCTTCCGCAGGTTCCCATCTCAGAAATAGCTGTAATTTTTTTTAAGATTACAACTTCAAATAGTAATAATCTTTAATCTATTGATTACAATATCATTCATGAAAAGTATGACAGTATTTTAAATCAATTACCAATTTAATAAAGTAATGTTTTGTTGGACCATTTGTGTTAACTATAAGAATAAAACAATGAAAATTATCATTCACAACATGAAACATGCAACATAAATGTTTTCTTGATCATGCCTCAAAAAACTACTCGAAAACTTCGAAAAAGTACCACGATGGTGGCGTCATTATCTTACAGGATCTTACAGGAGGCTTCACACGTCGTCAAAAATAATTATAAGGTGACGCAAAAGCTGACGGTGCTTTGAAGGTCTCGGGCGTGGTGAAATATCACGCAAACGAATTAATATTAAGTTATAATTACATATGAATATTTCAAGGCAAGTTCCATTTGAGTGTTCCTAATTCTCAAGTAGGCGTGTCCACGCAAGTAAATATGAAAACTCATTTGAGCAGAAGCCACCGCTCGGCGCGCAGAGTACTTTTAATTACACACGAGAGGGGCGCTGCTGGAGTGGCTCCCTGCGGAGGTGGCCGCTATGCCTGGTGGGCGGCGGCGGAGTTGGCGACGGCGGCGGCGACGGTGGCGGTGGCGGCGGCAGCGGTGGTGGTAATGGCGGTGGCGGTGGCGGAGGTGGTGGCGGGGGCGGGGGAGGCGGCGGCGGCGGCGGCAGTGGCGGAGGCGGGGGCGGGGGCGGCGGCAGCGATGGCGGCGGCGATGGCGGCGACGACGACGGTAATGGCGGCGGCGGAGGTGGCGGTGGCGGTGGCGGTGGCGGTGGCGGTGGCGGTGGCGGTGGCGGTGGCGGTGGCAGTGGCGGTGGCGGCGGAGGTGGAGGTGGCGGCGACGGCGGAGGTGGCGGTGGCGGTGGCGGCGGGGGCATGGAGGCGGCGGCGAAGGCGGCGGTGGCGGTGGCAAAGGAAGAGGAATTAGGATCGGAGGAATGGAGAGGCGGCGGAAACGGCAAAGGCTCTGTCAGCATGATACTAATGCCAGAAGGGCTACCTCCTCAGTGGATTTACTCCGACTAGCGGGTTTCCCTTCATGGTACATCGGGGGTGAGGTGGTGAGGATCACAGAGTATATGAGGGTGAGTACATGAGTGGTGAGGATTATGTATGTTACTAGGTTGAAGCGAGAAGGTAGACATGTAGTCTAGAGGAGTCACCCTGTCACTTTTTTCAAATATTATAAACAATTTCCATTGTTGTATTTTCGAACGCAATTGTACAATTCCATTCAAACAATTTTGTTATTTTTAATTGCTTGTTAAACTGCAATTTTTATGCTCTTTTAAGTTGTTTCTTAAATAACACTTGTATCACTAATTACTTATTTGCATTATTTTGGATAGGCTACTTTTTATTAATGGTTAGGTTATAGAGGGCTAGTGGCCCGAGTTTCGCCACATAAATAGAATTATTATTATTATTAATGCTGATGCTGATCTGGATATTGATGTCGTTGTTGTTGTGTAGAAGTAAGGTGATAAAGGAGATGAGGTAGGTAAATAGTTAAAGTCCAGGAACAATAAGTCTTGGAAAATGTGGTAGTGCTTGTACGGAGACATGTGAATAGAGACTGTGAACGTGATAATCAAATTCCGACGAGACGAAGAGGTTCCGAGACAAGGCACTGAGGACAGAAACGGGATATGTAGAGAACGGGATATCAGGTAAACGGCATGTATAATGTGATCATAAGATGTATGTTCTATGGCAAGTGTTGGGCACACTCACGAAGGTACAAGAGGTATGGTACAGGAGATGTCAGTGGCTAATATCGAGGTAAATAAAGTTTGAGATATGAAGATACGCATACACGCAAGAAGCCGTGAGACAGAATTGTGTGGGCTTGGACGGTGTGAGCTAAGTAACGTCCAATAGCAGTAAAAGAGAAGACCAGAAAGCAGGTGGGAGGAAATCCAGGAGTTAAACAGAAAATCGGCCGGAGGCAACATTGTTTGCAAGACTGACAGAGTCGGAGAAGTTAATACAACGAATGGAATACACCTCACCAAAGATTGTACATTGCTTTGACGGCCGAGGAGAGCACTGGAGCGACATTTCAGTAGATGCGGTTGACGGAGGTGTTGCCGACAGAGTTGCAGAACTACGTTTGAGTTTCATCCTGTGGTTCGCCTAGAGTTACAATAGAACCAAGCCATTGAAGCAGGGAAGCTCTGCGAAGACAATTCAGAGAACACAATTTCAAGCTTCCGTTGTAAGACTAGATAATAACCGACGATATGAGTCATTGAAGACTTCTCAAGAAAGGGATCCCTAATGGAGACAACGCATGTAGGAGAAGGCTTTATTAAGTAGGGAATACCTCAGCGGGAACATGAACTGTATGGATATACAGTAATATATAGCATAGAATATTACATACATAGGACATAATAGGAATAGGATACAATGTTATGTGATTCGGTGTCGGACCTAAGACGTCCTTAACGAATAAAACTTCACAATTTCTTTTATATCAGCTTTATTAATTGTTTAGTCAATGTTAGACAAAGCTTTAGTAAGAATAACAAGGGAGATGTCAGGTCTGGATATTTTCCAACGAGAAAGGCTCTCGACGATCGTTTTTTCTTTGAAAATTGCCAAGAGTTTCCAGTTTCTAGGGAAAAAATGTAGAAGTATTTTTTTAGAAGGAAGAACGGCGCACTAGTGTTGGAGTGGCAAGCCGAGAGACAGAGCTCGTGAAGCAGCTCCAACACGGCAACGTCGCCGGTGAGGTCCGAGGTTGGCGCGCTCCCTGCGGACCACTAGGGCGAGGTGGAGCGGAGGACGAAGAAGAGGACGAGGACGAGGACGCGGGTGAGGACGAGGGGGGAGGCGCGGCGGCTCCCGGGCCAGGCCCGCCGGCTGCCCGGGTCCCTGAACACGGAACCGCCAAGCATCCACCCCGGTCGGCGCGGCGTACGGGGCGCCCTGCAACTCTCTTATCCTCCCATGTTAAATGCATTGCACGGAGCAGCTCGCCCAAATCCGCCAGGGGCGTGACATGCACTCCGCCCAGCCCGGGTCGACTCGAAATGCAGCTCTGTGCAGTGTCACACCTTTCAACAATCGTTTTTGTTTTGACCATGTCGCTAGTTGGTTCACGGAGTATTGCAGGAGGGGCAGTAAATCCTTTTGGAGGCGATAGTATGAAATATTAAAAGCTGGAGCTCCCTACCGGTCTAAAATAAGACATGTTTACATTTTTCTCCTTGGAATATTCAATACTACCTTTTTCCGAAGTATAAACGTGTCTTCTTGTATAGTGTGATATTTTAATTAAAAAATAATTATTTACATAATTAACATAATTGCATTAAGTTCGATTTTACTTAAACAGTACTGCAAGCTGGATTATGTATCAGAACGCATACAACTTGTCTCGTATCATTTTGTGTCACGAATACAATTCTCTGAACAACGGACGACGTTACGCTATGAAAATGACTTGATCTCCAACTTACGTACAAACTACACTATAAGAACTACACGCTCAACTGAGAAAAAGTAGAAACCTAGGCCTACATTCAAATTGTTACCAATACCAATTGAGGCGGTCGATGTAAAAAGGACCCATATGCAAAGAAGCTGTTTTGAGAAAAACGGTGTCTAAAGTTTTGTTTGTGTGTATAAAGTTTGTGACTTTTGATAACGAGATATTAACAACTGAAATATAAAAAGTAGTTATTCAACTCATGTTATATGCATAAAACAGAAAAGCACAACTCATTTCTTGTGTGAAAACAATAATTTTCATGCATGGGATTTTGTGCCCTTTTTACGCAGAACAAATTTTAGGCAATAAAATGGAATAAAAGCGTCAAATATATGGAATTGTATCTTTATGGAGAGTGAGTAATAGCTTTAAGAAATATATTCGACCATTCTGCGCAACAAGCTTAAATGTTTTCTTTGCAACAAAGACAATTTGCTTGGGAATAACAAGTACGAGAACATGGAAGAAAAGGGCTTATTCTTTAAATCTTCTTTTAAGAACTTAACATATTTTCTATAAGTTCAACTAGAAATCGGTATAAACATTTTACATGAGAAACTTTCTTATGATTTGCATCTGGACGTAGAGATTTTCCAGTAGCAGAAGTAACAAGGGCAAATCCTTGTACACCAAGTATATGCTACAATGTTTGGAGAATGTGCGAGAACGCAGGACAGAGCCATTGATAAGGAATTTTATGAGCATCTACTTAATTACCCGAACTTTTCCAAACTTTCTGAAGTGGCAAGAGTCATGCTTCAACCGGATTATTTTTTTATTCAATATTTACTGTTAGTTAAAGCCAGTAAATATTGATACTCGATTGGAAAGAAGGCTGAGGGACATTAGGACCGCTCTGAATTTTTAATGTAATACTGTAATATTAAAAGTATTGTAAAAATGTAATATTTTAATGCTAAAATGGTATTTATACAAAAATTAATAAAAATTTGAATTTAACAAAGTATTTTCAAACGTTTTTTTGTATTACTTATTGAATTATTATTTTTAAATCAGTCATTTTGATTATGTAAAATGTGCAATTTATTTGCTTTGTGATTATGTTGTTATTAACTTAAAAAAATTGAAAGGGGTAGGTGAAGCAAATCATTTTTACAAAAGGGGTCGATGCAAGAAATGGGTGGCGAATTTCTGGTTTAGATAATCAAAATCTAGATCCTGACTAGATAACAGTTCAAAGGAAAGAAGGGAACCCTGGCGTGAAATAAAAGAAACGAACAACTGCGTGTCTGCTACTCGGGGCAACTCGCCAGCGTCGACGCGACCTCCGCCCAGGCCATCGTGCGGCTCCTTCCGAAGAAGGAAGCGTCGCCTTGCGGATACACGCCCACCGCTTCAACCTGCTGCGTCCTGCCTCACGGCGTCCCTCTTGGCTCCGCCCCGCCATTACCCGTCCCTCCCTCTCGACCTTGTTCTACCCCGCACCTCCCCGTCGCGTGCTGCCCGCTCCTCTCAACCCTGTGTCTCCTCGACCAGCCTCCCTTTACGCCATCCATCTCGCGCTAACCCGTCCCGTCCCAAGCATCACCCTGCCCACTCTGTCTTAGAGCCACTCCGCCCCGCGCTGTCCCGTCCCGCCCGGCCCCGCCTCGCCTCACCTCGCCTCTCCCCGTACCCCCCGTCCCATCTCGTTCAGGTCCGGCCTGCCCTGCTCTGTCAAACTCCGTACCGTTCCGTGCCGATCGGTCCCGACCCACTCTGTTCTGCTCCGCCCTTCCCCGCCCCTCCTCGCCCTGCCCCACCCCGCACTGCCCAGCCCTGCTCGTCCCTACCATTCCCCGCCCCGCCCTGCCCCACCCTACCCTGCCCTGCCCCGCCTGGTCTTCACTGTCTCGCCCTGCTCTTCCCTGCCATTCCGCGCTCCGCCGCACCACGCCCCCGAGGCAGCGAATTGGCACTGGCAAGACACCGGGGCGTGCAAACCGCTCCGGAGCCGTACGGGCAGAGTGGCGCACTGCAACGCGACAGAAGTCGCCTTTCGATTGCGGCCGAGGGAATTCAATGGACTGCTGTACACTCTAATGCACGGTGCGCATGCGCGCTGTTTCAGGAAAGAAAGGGGCGCGATGTCGCAGTGTTGGGGAGAGCTGTGTCGGGTTAATGTACTTGTATAATGCTGCGCTTTATTGCGTAGTAAACTAATTATTAATAGCCGTATTCACTGCGGTCATTTCATTTTGTCTCTCAATAAGTTTGGTCCCACGCTATCAACATTGTGTATAGCGGTATTACAAATATCATAATTTAATTTTGCTGTTTTCCACTATTTTAACATTATATAGTTTCAAAAGCTGAATCTGTTGGCTTCTGTTTCAATTATTATGATACTCTCATGTACTGGTCTACTCCATTTCATTTCTGAATGCAATATTATTACATTTAATAGTTTTCCTAAAAGAAACCTTCTTTGTCTTTACCATTGTAGATTCACGACCGTATATACACATTGAAGAATGTTCCGGATCATGGATAACACTTTCATTCAAAACAATAACACATTTCCCTTTGACCACGTTTCGGAATATTTTAATTCCATCTTCAGGGCTAATAATGTTAGAAGAGCAGAAACACTGTCACAAAAATTAATATGCAAATATTTTTGAAACCACAAAATTCCTGTGGAAAAGAGCTTCAAATTTCGCATTTACAGTAGAGCTTAAACCGCATTCTCTTAAAAACGGCTCCAAAGTTTTCAATGAAAATTGCCATTTAGGAGGAGGTTTCACTGTTCTTTAATATTCTTAAAAAATTATTTCCATTCTACAATTAAGAAACCGAAAAATTAAGAAAATGATTATAAACGAAATTTGGGCGGCTATAGATGGCAGCTGGCGAAAGTATATGGCACGTCCGAATAGCTCTCTGAGACCAAAAGAAAAGAAAAACTAATACGGGAAAGTGTGTGTCATTCTGTAGCACTACCAGTTATAGTTATTAATATAATAGTTATAATTTTATAGTTATAGTTATTAGTGGATTATATTTAGTGAACCATTTAAACGCAGAACGATTAAAACAATATTTTCATACCAATTATTGTAACAACAATTAAAAATAATATTAGAATAGGTAGGCATTTTTTTAAACTGATTACAATATGGATTTAATCACACGCATTCCTTTGCTAAAATATCATATTATTCTCGCTATGATTAAAG
The DNA here is from genome assembly GCA_031308135.1 of Acheta domesticus. Lineage (NCBI taxonomy): Eukaryota > Metazoa > Arthropoda > Insecta > Orthoptera > Gryllidae > Acheta > Acheta domesticus. The sequence continues at coordinate 134,524,258 of JAHLJT010009436.1, read as the reverse complement.
TACCACTTTAATTGAAAATGTCATATATGAAATCTCCTATCTTCTCCTAGCAATATTAAAACTAAGCAATCTCTCGTATACTCTCTGAAAATTATGAATAGTAATGGTTTTTATTCAGTGAACCGTCTTCTACGTAAGTGTGAAATTTAAAACGAAACCAAAAAATTAAACACCTTTAAAAAATGTTGTACGTAACATGGATTTAACAGAACTTTAATCTCTTATTATAAAAACGTACCATTTCCATAATTTTTCTCTGTATGTTCATCGTCTTCTTTTATCTCGGAATATTAACATTAACAGATTTTCAGCTCATATAGGGAATAAACTAGTGGTGCTACAGAATGGCACAGACTTTCCCGTATTAGTTTTCTATTTCCTTGGGTCTTCGCTAGCTATTCGGAATTGCCACATACTCTTTCTTGTCAGCTACCATCACCGCCAAAAGTACATTTTTTTATTTTCTTATTTTTTTCGGTTTCCTATTGATAGAACGGAAATATTAATTTTAGAATATTAAAGAACACGAAAACGTAGCCCTAAATGGCAATTTTCTTTCAAAAATTATATGCCGTTTTAAAAAAAAATGCGTTTTAGCGCTACTAAAAATGCGAAATTTGAAGCTCATTTTCACAGAACATTTTTGAGTTTTCAAAATACTTTATTTGAAGTTATTTGAAGCAGTTACACTCCCAAATATAATAATGTTTACAAATTTCTGGTAATGTGCATATTAAAGATTTGAGAGATCCTTTAAAAAAATTACATGTGTAATTTTTGAGAAAACAAAAAAAAAACCCTCAAAATAAACTTTATGTCATATTAAAGAGTGCAATTACTACTATTCGTTCGAAAAGTTTGAAGAAAAAATTTGTAGCCGTTTATGAGAAAATGGCGTTTGAGCGTTTCTGAAAATGCGGAAATTTGAGCTAGTTTTCACAGAAAACGATTGTGTTTTTCGATAAACTTTACTTGACATTATTGAAAGCACATGTACTCATAAATATAATAATGTAAACAATTCGCCGCTAGTGTACATATTAACGACGTGAGAGACAAGTCAAAAAAATTACATTTTTGCAATTTATGAAAAAGCAAATGAATACAGCAATGTGGCGTTTATGTCATATCATATACAGCAAGATGGCGTTTATGTCATATCACTACTAAACTTTTCAGAACAATGTACATGATCTTAAACAAAGAACTCACTTTGGAGAGAACATTTTATTTGAAGGAAAAATCTCTTATCTTCAATTTTGTAGTTGGAGAAAGACGCCGAAAAAAATTCAAACTTTCACAATTTCCGAAAATTCAGAACAATCCGTGAAAATCGAACCTATACCATGTTAATAAGTGTATTTTATTCTATTCATACAAGAAATTTAAAGAAAAAATTTGGAGCCGTTTTTGAGAAAATTTTGAAAATGTCCGGGGGGCTTCATGTAAAGTACCCCCAAATTTTAAGAATCTTTTTCAAAATCTCAAAGCTTTGACTAGAATCAGATCGACCGGGGAATATCCATTTTGGAAGAAATCGTACGTATGGTTTAGGCGCTAGCAGTCGGACAGACGGACGGACAGGCAGACGGACGGACGTTTTCCTTTCAATTGGTTTTTCGATATCAAGGACCCACAAAAGAGGGTTTCTGTCTACACCACGTGTTAGGGGATTTTTTTTCTTAATTTAGCAACTGGTTTTATCCACTTTTTCGTTTAACGGCTCGGCAATTAATTTTTTTCCGCCGAAAATAGGCCATTTTTTCGCGCAGCATTACATAACTTTCCCTATACTACGTATATCACTCCGTGTATACGTACGTATACGGGAAAATAAAAAATGAAATCTAGGACGTCATTGATCATTCCACAGGTTCGTTCGAAAAGAAAAATGAACGTAAGCGCGACACAAAGCAGCAGGTTACGCAGGAGGACACAATGGACAACGGCAACGGCCATCGTGGATTGTCGTCATCAAAGCGAGGCTCTCAGGTATGCGTCTACAACGGGAGCGCTCCGATAATACCGAGGATAATTGGAGAGAATGGAACGAGACGACCAATTAGCGAAGTACCCTGGTGAGAGACAGCGTTCTGAAACGATGTAATAGAGGCATCGAAGGCGAATAGCGAGGTTCCGGGACAAGAGAAGAGACGCAATTGGTCTCCGCCATTACTTTTATGGAAATGAAGAAGAAAAAATACACGAAAAATTCTAATGGCCAGCATTTGAGAGTTTCAAGAGATGGAAAAGAAGAACTTGGCTGTATAAAAAGAAAGTGTGGCTGTGAAGAAAGAGGCAGGGATGTTGTGTGAATTTATATACCCATATTACTATAAAGACCTAATTATAGTATGTTCGCAATTATTACAAGAACAGATCAACGTTCAAAATTTAAAAACAAAAATCAGAAGATTACTTCGAAGTTATGAGCATGCAAGAGACAGGTTCAATGACTCAATCAATGACTAATCAATTCAACGGAATCATCATAGAGCAGACAGAAAATAATTGAGAATTAAATCTAAGACGATAATAAAAAATACAAATGCCATTTTAAGAATGAAATACAAAATGAAGTTGGAAGGCTTACAACTATAGGAATATCGCTTCAATAATGGCATTTTGAGTGTTATTTGGAATGGCGACCACCCAATAGAGAATCAATAAAGCAATGAGCTTAAGTGTAGTAGCAGAGATACAATGCCTGCCGGCACGACGAGATCAACGGCTTAATGAACAGAAGTGGAGGTAGAGCGGAATAATGGAGGGTGCTATTGAGAGCACTTGAGGTCTTGTTATGCCAGAACCCTGTGCGAGACGATGGCTGTGATAACATAGATGAAATTCAATGACACTCGCAACTTATGTTCAAATACGACGCTATATTCTGGAGTATATACAGGGTTAGTCAACAAAAATATCCATTTCGAATATTTTCTAAACCATTTAAGATATTGAGATGAAATGTTTACGAAACAATTCAGACCATAGGATCTAATCAATCGCAGTTATTAGCTTTTGATTAGCATTTTTTATTTTGAAGATATCAGACTAACTTCTTTGTTTTAAATGGAATTGTGTACAATTTTGAGATACACTATTAGATAGATCTTGAGAAAATAAAATTCAACAACACTGCGTATGTTAGTATTAATGAATAATTAACAGCAAAAAAGAGTATGGAATTTCTTGTCCTAAGAAAAACAGATACTCGGAAGAGTAATGTGGCGGCGCCGGACAATGATCTCCAAGCCGCGAGGCGCAGGGCAGTACTTCGGCCTTCACCACCACGAGCTTCGAATTTCCCTTTCGAGAAACGTCCAGGCAAAGCCATCGTGTGCTTCAATTATTCAAGTTAGTGAATAATTGAAAAAATTCAATTGACGTGGCAAGAAAATTCCGGAATGTTCTAATTATCGTTCATCAGGCAGATTAAAACACATAATGATAATAAAACTACATTTAAACTACGATCGCCTCAAATTTGCGAGGACTGAGGAATTCCTTCTGTTTTAAAACCACGAGCGTTTTTATGGGTATAATCCTACAGGTTCCCTGTAGAATTATGAGGACAATAGCGCATTGGGCCGTGATACAGCAGTGCCTGAAGCCCGCACGCCTTACATGCTCGCTAGTGTGTACGGGATCCATAACATGCACAACACCAGACACCGCCGGAGGCTGCTGCCGCGAAAGCGGTCAGTGCCGCAACATTCAAGGAGTGTGCCCGCCGCTCAAGTCTCAAACGAGGCCCCACGCGCACGTAGGCGTCAGCAATGCCTTCCATTTTTATAACTTCAGCAACAATAAACTTACTATAAAATGTTCACAAGGCAATACACACTGAATTCTAAAGACAATATAGGATTAGACAATACATATTTTTTTAAGGATTCTTTTTGTAAATTTGCAGTACATTCGAACTTGTATAGGTGATAAACGATACTGCTATTCCTCTTCCTGTAATAAATGCTACTTTAAACTGTCTCCATTTTGAAATGAATAGACCTCAAAAGAGTTCATCTCCCTAGACTACTGATTGTAAGAGTAAATCACTTTCCAAGCAAAACGAATACAATTGTAATATTTTTCTCGCAACTTCTAAGATAACGATTTCAAATTAGAAACCTTGAAATGAAAATAGTTTAACTTGATCTATACGTGAATGTATATTTTATTATAACTCAGTTTAAAACCAAAAATGATTTATCGAAGTTGCAGTGACATGTATAAATCTGTCATCAAAACGTATATACTTGAACAATTAAAAGTTTTAGTTCCATACGCTTTACTGAACTCTAAGATCTCCATGAAAGTTAAAGTATATTGTACAAGCTGTATAAAATTAATAAAAATTGAAAACGTTATTTGTAAAATTGTTACAAATAATCAAATACAATATTTTCACCTTGAAGACGATTTCTAAATAAATAATTCTTTTACGAGTAGTTTCGAGTTTTTTTTAAAGATATTTTGAGGAGAATGATCCAGAGTTTATTTATTGACAGTCAGTTTTATTTATGTTGACACATTTATATCTATAAGTTTATTATCTAACGTTTCGAGACTTCTTCCAGTCTCTTTCTCAAGGTTTACCGAAATATTAAATACATTTAAAAATGTTAACTTTGTATTAAATTACAAACAAGGACTGATAATCACAATATTCACAAAGAGTTAAATGACATAATTAAATAAATCAAATTTAAAAATAAAATGCACCAAGACAGGCGATGGCTTACCTTAGGTAAATCATAAACAAAATGTATTAGTTCACACCAAGAGACCGGAAGAGGTCTCGAAACGTTGGATAATAAACCTAGATCAAAAGATGTGTCAATAGAAATAAAACTGTCGACAAATAAATAAATCCTGGACCATTCTTTTGATAATATAAGTAAAACAGACCGTCTAAGATACTCACTTTTTTCGAAGATTCTAGAACAGATATTTATTGATACATATTTTTCCTTAAAACAAAAGCCTGTGCGCACGTTTTGTCACGGTTCGGACAAGTGCGCACATTGCTCGTGGCTCACCGAGGGGACCGCCAGGGAATCGGACCTTAGTTCCTTTAGCGCAGTGGTGTCAAGATCTCCTACTGGTGGCAGTGGCACGCCTCGCGGCACCATGCCATGCCACGAACTTCTCTGCGCCACTAGCGTCGGGAGAGGAAACTATTAGTAATCCCGCCGTTTCACAATAGCGATTGCGTTGTCTCTGGTGGCGAGGTAATGAACTGCGTGGAGGGGGCGATTTCGTCGTGGCCCTCGTGCCACGGACTCCCGCTTGAACTTGACAACACTGCTTTAGTGTGAGGAATCCCGGAGAGAGAAAGTGTCCCCCTCCCCACCGGTGCGCGAAACTCGGTGCTAACCGGCTGGCTGGTTGGTTGTCTCTCTAGCGGGGCACCGCCACAACCGGGACAACCTCTAATTAATTGACATAACTAGGCAGCTTAACTGTTGAAATCATTAGTGCTTGTAATGTTTTTATCCCGAAAAGTGACGGTGTTCAGCTCTCACTGAATGGTGAGATCTGCCACCGACCTACACGTTGGCTTGCAGGAGATTTACCCCAGTAGAGCACCGCCCCACGTCTCCGGATTGGTCTCCTGACATATGTTATAGTTTAGTGCATGTACAGTGTATGTTCGTACGTAGGGGGCGAGGATAGGACAAAGAAGATGAAGGAAAGATGGTGGCCGGTCACAGCATGTTTGTTGGAGTACTCCTCCGGCATTCCCTTGATACTGATTGGAGAACGCAAAGAGAATTACAGCAGCCGACCTCTAGATTTCTCCTCCAGGCAGCAACTGAATTAGACACAGCTGTGCAACTAATGGCGGAAGTGTTCTACCGACGCCAGTCGAACGCTAGGTCAGTGGTGTCAAGGTCCTCTACTGGTGGCAGTGGCACGCGTCGTGGCTCCGTAGCATGCCACGAGCTACTCTGCGCAACGGAAAGGAAAATATTAGTAACTCCGCTGTTTTACAATAGGGATAGCACTGGTGGCGGGTGACGAACTGCGTGAAGGGGCGATTTCGTCGCGGCACTCGTGCAACGAACTCCCGCTCGTGGCATCGACCTTGACAACACTGCCCTAGGTCTTCCAGGCCATAAATGCTGTGCAGGCATATATTATCAACGGTGTTCACTCTGCGCTATTACAGTCGGTGTCCGCGGCAGCCGAGCGAGGAGAAGCCTCCGAGGCGAGCGAGCGGTGAGAAAGACGCGGGCGACGCAGTGCGCTGAGTGAATTGGACGCGGGCGGCGCGGAATAAATCGTGCGTTGCTCGGCCGCTCCCTCGCGCGTTGCCCCGCCTCCGCTTTCCTTTCCGCGTCCCCGCCCTCCCCTCGCTCGCGTTCCCTGCTCCGAAAACGCTCCAACGTCTCACCCATATCCGGTTCCTTTGCATCGCCCTCGGCCTCTCGCACGTCCACGTTCTTGAACCCGTCCCCAAGCTCACCTGCCTCGCTCCCCGACACTCTCCTTGTAGAGTCCCTAGATACTGAAAGTAGTGCATTCCATTGTTCCACCGATCCCGCCATTTTATGTCCAGTTGTCAGGAAAATTGGAACTGCGTAACATTCCGTATGTTGAGAACCATGAATATACCCCTAACCAACATTAACATTCTCGAAAATCTTCATAATGTCACCAAATGTTATAATTCCCCTTCAGTTCCTGATTGGTGCCTGACGGATTTGTCGAGTGAGTGGATATTAAATGGAGGCGGTTGCGTTACTCTCTGTATCTAGGGACTCTACGTCCCTGCGTTCGCGCACGCCCTCACGACGTTGCGGAGACTCTCGTAAACACAAGGGCGGCTTGCTATTTAGAAATAGCAAATAGGCAATGAGCTGTCTCCTTGTCGTTGCATTGCCAACGTCTCTCCCGATTTCACTCAGAGGACGGATTATACTTTATTGGGAGAGGGGGTTGAAGGGGGATATTCTTTATTCCATTTGGTATTGAATTTTATTGTGGATATTTGTACAAACAATGAAGAGTTGTCTATCCATAATGGTTTTTTGCATGTTGTTTATTCAATTTGTTTATATTTAGGAAGATTATTATAATTTTCAAAATAATATCAAATATATAGTTTAAGTTTGTACTTTCAATAACATGACTAATGTTTTTAACGAACAAAATATATGTACCGCGTATCATCATTTCTATAGTTTCAACTTATTTTAAATAATCTCATGTTAGAAAATATTTACTCTAGACTGACAAATGAAAGTGACTTGTGTTGCTATTCGAAGTTAAATAGTTCCCTTTATATTTTAAATTCTTTACCTTTTTCTTAACATCTTACGTGATCACTTTCTTAATTCCATTAAAACAGATACACCACATACACATGACAAAAGTAGTGTAAAAAGGCCATTATTTTTCAAGCTGTGCGACGAGAAACCTTTGGAGATCTCTAGGGTCTAGATCTAGGGTATTTCATGAGCCTCTATTAAAATGAATTATGATGAGACAAAGCAGATAACTTAAATCAGACAATCAAAAAGTGAAAGTAAGTAAGGGGCTCTGCTGTTAAATTTATTTGTAAAAATGATCGAAATACACATACATTCAACAACTTCAAAAACATTTTCAATACTTTTATTTTCTTAATTACAAACAAAACAGATAAGCAAGTGAACTTCGTGAAACAAATTCTTTTACTTCTTACACTAAATCCAGAGTTTCCACATATTTTCGAAATTTGTTCTTTTTGAACTGACAGCTTCTTCAACAATTCAAGAAAGAAACACATATTTTATTTATTTAATAGTCATAAAAACAGTAAAAGCCTTACGTCGTTCGAGGGAAGTACAATATGTACTTGTTTTTAACGCTCTGGGATCCCTATCGTGTCTCTTTTGTTATACATAATTTAGTTAAATTATGAATACAGGTAGCATCGAACGTTCTTGTTAACATTTGATAACAAGAAATGTTTGCTTCTCTCTAATATAATTTATTTGCGTTGGCAAACGAGACACAGCCTTGCCCTTGCAATGGAATAGTATTTTTCCTTCTCTTTACCTCCTGAATCCAGCCCCCGGCTTCCCCAGGGACACCTCCCGCTTCTTCACAGGAATCCGGCGCCGCCGAGCGATTAGGAGCTTCACTCCGCCTCCGCGCGCGTCACGCGGCGCTGCCGGCGCAGCCCGCGCATTGGTTTATTTCACTCGAGGAAACCTGATTTCCGGGCGCGGAGTAAATTTTTGCACACAGCGAGCGGAGGTTTGTTACCGATATAAATTATTCATCGGGCCGCCCATCCCTCTGCGGCGTGCATTTCGGCACGGTGGCAGGCACGTTTTTACCCAGCCAGAATTCCGACCAGTTGTACATATTTTTCTTCTCCTTTACAAGCCATATTCCGTGTTTTTTTTTCGGTATATATCTTTCCGCGTTCCACACCCTACGCGCTCCTCTGTCTATATATCTCCGTGTTTATATTATGAAGCTTCCTTAAACCCTTTCTTTCGGTGAGATATCTTCCTTTTGCGCAAGCGTCGTACTTCATTCGGAAGGGAAAGAATTTTCGGGTGTGCGGTTGAGGGTGCCGCGTGCACTATTCACAGGCAGGTTTCGTGAAAGAGTAAGCGTTCGGAAAGAAAGATGGCCAACGCAGAATGTGAACATGCACGCTCTTTTCTCATAGAGCATCCACCGATTCTTTTCCCTCCCATTTTCCGTGGGCGCCGCGCTGCGCCCCTGCCGGTCGGCGAAGAAAACAAGCTACCGCGGTCGGGCTGCAAACGGCCGGCCGGGCGGCCGGCTGGGGCAGCAGCGAAGGGGTTTGGAAAGGGGAGTCGGGGCTGACGAGTGAGGGAATCGATGGCTGGAGTGACGGGTGACAGGGCGCGGGTGAGAGGGCAAGCCGGCGCCTGTGTGGTGAAGGGGTGGGGAAGAGGAGAGGGGGCCGGAGGGTGGAGGGGGAGTTGATGGGAAAAGGGATGTAGGGTGAGCGCAGCTGCGGTGCCGATGTCTGAAGAGTGCTGGAAAACGCGGCAGGAAAAGGGAAAATGTAGGACGTGTTGATTAGAAGTGAAACGAGAAAAGCGAGAAAAGCAAATCATAGAAAAATACGTGGCAGAAAATCGCAGGAATAAAGATTAGGAACGCGTCATGCATTAAAGCGTATGTTTTTCTAACATCGACGATTTAGACTCGAAGTTTTTAGGTGTTTGATGTTTTATTTGTGACAGAAAAATGTCCGTAATCACAATTTTGTAAATTTTAAAATATAAAATAAGAATTGATGGCACCACTTTGAGTTTGTGTCCCAGTCAAACGAATGCCGACGAGACTATCTCTCACCCGAGATGACTCCGATGCCCTAGCATTTCCTACGTATTTTCCTGTATTTCGCACATGAAGAGACGGTCAAGCTGCGCTGTGGGCGTATGGACTTTCCCTTCTTCCCGTACCCTTCTTAGACGAACTGAGGACTGACCCTTAGAGGTAACTCTGGGCTTAATTTTGTCTATTGTTAGAACAATTTTTAAACTTTGTTTTCAGTTAAATTTTAATTAATAAACACTCTGAAATTACATTTTGTTGCACACGAATTTCATGTAACAGGTTTCAAAACCAGATTTAAAAACCATCGATCTTTAAAAATGTCGATACAAGTAATAAAGATGCGTTTTGTAGAGAAATGTGACTGATTTGGTATCATCGAATTAAAATGAAACATAGATCGGCAATAGTGCTCACAAAAAATAATCTTTTTTTGTTAATTATAATTTGGCTAGCAGATAAAAGAACTAAAGAAATCTCTGCATCACACAATAATATTGTAAAGCAGGCGTTACTGTAAAGTGTATCAACCTTCACAATTACTTAATACGTGGTATTTTATAAGTGAAATTGAAAACTAAAGAAGAAAAAATAGAAGACTTTTAATTTGGTACATATGATATTGCTTTTCGTTACATATATTAATTTTTTCCAAAATACGCAATGATACACAGTCCTTAACGATCTCTGTGTTACAGGAACTTTAAATTAGTAAAAGTAATAAATGTGAACTTAGCAGATGTGAAGGAAATAGAACAATATGAAAAAACAAGATAATTAAACAAATGCGAGATAATTCAATTCCGAAGTAGCGTCAACTGAAACTACGAATCATACTGAACATATTATCATTAAAAATCAATGCAAGAGAGACAAAAAATGGCATAAAGCAAGCAGATGAAGTCAGTACAAACATGAAAAAAAGGCCAATACCGTGAATAACTCACTAAATCCGCTTGTTCGCATTGGACGCGCTGAAACCGGGGATTGTGTGTGAGACAGGGATCTCGCATGCGTGCGTGCGTACGAGAGTGCTTGTCGTAAACACTCGCTCTTCACCCTTTCCGCGAAGCCGACCACTTCACCTCCCCCACACACCGTCCCTCCCCGCCCCGCCCCGGGCGGCTGCGACTGCGCCCTCCTCTCCCCCGCTCTGTCCCCTGCCACGCCAGAAGCCGCGCCCCTCTCCCTTTCGCCGAAAAATATTAAAATGCAGTATCAACACTGGCGAAAGTACAAAAACCTACAGAACAACGCCGTAGACTTCCCGGCCGCGGTCGTGCCGCTGGCGTGTGTGCGGGAGTGCGTAACAAACTCTGGAGAGGAGCGCGCACGGAGAAAGAGCGGGATGAGGTCGTGCGTCCCCCTCCTAACCCCCTCACATTTTCGTTACGTTATGCGCTTCCTAATTAATTGGAACTAGCTTCCTACCAAAAATAACCTCGAAAGTTGGCGAAGTATGCTCGGGAGAACCGCAGTGCACAATAAACCCCATACTGGACGAGAGTCGGGATTTTATCTTGAATTAGTAATGATGCTCTACCACGGCAGCTGCGGGAGTGAACATGCTTGGAACTCAACAGCGTATGCCGTGCCGGTCGGACACGTACATTGTGTGAATATGTGTACTCTCATCTTCAAAGTCCCGAGCAGCGAACTTTAAAATAAACTATAAGTTCTCTCATTTGCCTTCAGTACAGTATTTTACAAGGTAAAGAGAAGTGTAATGAAGCTTGTGTTAACTGCAAATATTTAATCTTATCAAATCAGTCGATTTTTAAATTGCATGAAGATGGAGTTCGATTCGGAGATATTGCTGTTTAACATTTTGTCGAGATATTAAAAAAAACACGTATTATGTACAGAACTGTAGTTTCAAGACCGTCTAAATCTAGGGAGTACAAATAATTGCGTACGCAGAATTTGATAGGCATACCTCTATCACATTGGATTTGAAAGCGAATTATTAATAAACTAGCGTGCCCGTGAGAGAACTCTCGCATGCTATACCCACACTCTTCCTTATATTTCCATTTCCATATTAAGCTTGTTATATGGATTTTTCTTCAAGAACCTCTTGTCCTCCGTCACTTGTTCTACATGTCACATTGTAATTGATAACTATATAATACATACTTGTCAATAAAATTATTCCTTTTTAACTTTATTATCGAGCAAAGAGGTACACACGTGTATTTCAATTGCCTAGAATATCAAATAATTAGTAATTACACATACAGTTGCAGATTCTACTGGCTCTGATCAGGAAGGGTAGAATCGAGAAGCGTCGAACCAACAAAAATGTGGTGAAGATCTCATCCTGTGAAGAACATTTCTTTGAAGCCTCAAAATATTATTTGTTAAGGCCCTAGAATGCTTCGTTTAGGAGTTATTTAACGATATAGATTTTAAAAAAACTTGTGTGTTGCGGGTTGTATTTTACGCGAATATTTACATGCTTTCTTTAAACAAATCCTTCTTATTTTTTAAGTCAACGTGCAATTCGTCACATCTACGTAAAATTATCTTTCTTCAGAGACTTCATTTATGAAGATTGGTTGCGTGTGAAAGCCGCAAAGAGAATGCATACTACTGAAATAATTTTTGAGACGAAGTGAAATTTCGTAAATTTGTCAAAGATATGCAGTTATACGAATTTGAAACCGTAAACGTTAAGTTTAATATGAGGGCGCTTCTATTATATTTCATGCATTCTATTATTTTAGTATAAAGTACAGTAATCCCTCAACTTTCGCGGTAGTTACAGTCCCAAAAAACATCGCCAATGTCAAATCCGCGAATGTTGAGTCTATCTTTTAATGAAGAAAGATGGGTTAGGTTCCTGTATATTAAAAAGCTGTTTAAGAAAGAAAAACACAACTATCTGACAAACAATTAGAGCAGAACTGAGTAAGCGCTACTACATACAGAATTCACAATTAACATTCTAAAGAGAAGAAATAAAACAATATTTGAAGCTTCTTTTAAAGTTGAAAGTGATTAGTTGTAGGAATTGGTTATAGAAATTGGTTATTTTTTTTGTTTCATAATCTTCCTCGTTCTAATATCCAAATATGGAAGAGTTGTTGGTTCTCTTTCTCTTTTAAATTTCGAAGTTATCTGCATATTCGTATCACCGTCCAATGTCTTTTCCACTAGAGCTTGTTGAAGCATCAGAGCGTCATTTACAGTTTTCGCATTGAAGTTGCTCCAGGACACAGTTTCGCTTCCGTTACTTCATTACGTTCGAAGAGATTTTCTTTGCTGATGATTTCCCGAAGCTCCTCTTCAGTTAAGTCATGACAATGCGAGTTTCACAGATCTTAAATGGCTCTTAGGTTCATGAGGCAAAAACCTTTACCTCCAATTTGACGCAACTGAATTGAATTATTTTACGATTATGTTATTCTATTAATGTGAATTGACATTCAAGTTTGGAAATTTTGCAGAACGTGATATTTTGAGGTCCGGTGTCTGCCGTGTTCGTTTCTCAGATGGCGCTGATGAATGAAATGAAACGTACTGGCTTTCAAAGAAAATGTAGTACGACCAAAAGACCCACTCGCGAATGTTGAAGTCGCGAATGTTAAAAACAGTAGCATTTCTCTAATCGCGAACGTTCGAAACTCGCGAATAGCGAATTCGCGGCTGTCGAGGGATTACTGTACTTTTCAAAGCCACATGTTGAAACGGATACTGGTGACTGAATCGTCAACCAGTGAAGCATCCGGGCTTGAACCTGTTGCCTGAGACATCCCTCAAAGTCCTCGCGTCTCGTATCATCTCCATTGAGGTGTCCGCCCCGTGACCCCTGACGCACCAGCCCGTCGGCGTCACAATGGCCGCCCGCGCCTCTGCCAGTGACCAATCCCGGGATATCAGGCAGCGCTTCAATGGACGCCGGGGGCAGCTGAGAGAGAAGGCCCGCTGCATGTGGTGGAAGGCGGGGAGGGCCAATGACCGACAACTAGGAGATCGAGGCATCGGATACTCCTGTCGCGCACTAGAGGAAGCTGTTCATGCTGCAGGGGGTCTGAACGGAAAATATTTCCATATTTCCATTCGTGGCTATACCATTCAACTGGTCTTATACTTAAAAGAGAAATTTACGCAATTGTGAACATAATTTCGTAATTATATAATTTTAAATACCCTCTGATCATAATTTTAAGCAGTACACAATTGTCATTGTATAATTAATATACCAACATTGAATGATCACCTAATTAGTTTCGTAAACTAATTATTTACGAAGTGTCTGCTATGCAGATCAAGCTCACTATTTTAGAACATAATAATAATAATAATAATAATAATAATAATAATAATAATATTTACTATTATTATTATTATTACTATTCCCTTCCTCTTTGTAGAAATTTGACATATTATTTTCCTTTAAAAAAGGCTAGACATTTAAAACTGTCTCATAAACCCTGATATTTTAAAGGTATAACAAAATCCCTTAGTAAAAATGGATTTCCATTTAAAAGAAAAATTAAAAATGATTTAAAGAATTAAGAATTATGATAAAATATTTGTCGAAGATGTAGGGTACAAGTATTGAATAAATGTTAGCTTCATTATTAAGTTAAATATAATATGAATAAATTTTTATTGATTGTCTATTCTTCATTATTTTTTAAGAGATCATTATTTTTACTGCATAAAGGAAGGTTCCATAAATTATAGACAATCGGATCAGGTGATAATTAATGGAACCTTTCTTTATGCAGTAAAAATAATGATCTCTTAAAAAATTCTGAACTTATTCATTCCTACTGTTCTCGTGACGTTTTATTTAAAAAAAAACACGTTTGTTTTGAAAATAAACGTGTTAGATACAGGCTCTGTTTAAGCCCCAACTTGAAATTTCAGATATTTCTTACAAATTTAAAAATGAAATCTTTATCTCAGATCGCAATTAATGCAACCAATATCCTCTAAAGTACGTGAATGACGAGGCCATTGGACGTTAGTGACTGTGGCAGCAATTAGGTGCTTCCAGGGGAGGCTAAGCTGCAGTTTCCTGAAGTGCTGCCTGCCCTGTGAACCAGATCCCCTTGTTCTCGGAGGGTCCCAGTGCGGAACACAATGCGGAATGGAGCGCAGGACAGGCCGCAGCGCTGCGGGTGGGCGCTGAGAAGGGAGAGCATATCCGTCGGGAGGAGCTCTCCAAGGTAAGTCCGAGACTAAGAGCAGAACTCCTCCTCCTCTGCACAGCTCGCACACCAGCGAGGCTTAATCGATATTACTTACTCATTTCAGGTACAGTTATCAGAGATCATAATATATACATTTTAAAACTCAACACTTAGCTTTTAATTTTACTAAATATTTGATACAGTGTGAAACAAACTAAAAACTGTGTATTTCCAACAATAAATGTACTTTTATTTTCCGTACATATCTACTTTAATTTAATTTTAATGGCCTGCAAGCGGCACTCAGCCTCGTTTAAAGAGATTTTGTCACAGATTTCCATACCTATTTATATTTAATACAATCGCCACGCCAGAGTTTTATATACTTTTTTATCACAAACCATAAAAACTAAAAAAATAACACGTCTATTTATATTTAATTGAATAAGTAAGCTAGCCAAAGGAATGAAAACCTAAAAGTGTATCCCTATTTGCTCAGAGTCCGGTGTTCAGTAACTCAGATATCGTATATATTTGTAATATTTGGAGATTTAAAAAGTCTAAGGAGAAAGATATGCTTTAATTGGAAGGGCAATACAATTAAATTTGTTAAAGATAGATGTACTTCACTTCATCTACTTAATTTTTAAGATTATACTTTAAATGAAAACTGTCGTTAACACAGTTTTTTGCAAGTAGAAACCTTCGCAAACTAATTTTTATATATTTATTAATATTCTAGACTCAGCCAATTCGATGGACGAGATCGTTAAAGCAGTAGTGCTATAGCAATCTTGGACCGAAGGATCGTGGGTTCGATGGCATGGCTGTCTTTGTGTACTGTGTGTTGTCTAGTGTAATGTGCTTGTGTATTCCTTGTGGTTAACATCAGGAAGAGCATCGGGCCGTAAAACGTTCACCAAATTGATATAAAAATAGAGTGTGCGAAAATTAATTTTTAAAAAATGAACCCACACCCATTAGCGCCGACCCCGTAGTAACGGGATAAGGCCAAAGAAGAATATTGGTATTCCAGACTCGTGGCCAAATTAATCTTAATGATCAATTCAATTACCTGAATGCAATAATAACTTTTTCCATATTCTTTAGCAGAACATTTGTCCGGAGAGTATTTAGGGATCAAGCTAAACTAATTTTGCTGTAGATCTGATTCTAAGCAATATGAATTTTACCAAAATAAAACGTTATGTGATGCAGAAATACCATACGCATATTTTTCCAGACAAAGTGTTCAAATAGATGATATATATTGAAAATGAAAACTTCTAATTAATCGAGCCCGATCGCAAGAAAATTTCACAGGTATGCGACATATTTAATCCCACATGTCTCCACCGTAAATGGGAAGTCTCATCAGCAGAGCAACACGTCCCACTCGAAAGCAGCGCCCACGCAGCGACCGGGCACCCACAATCGCCGGCGAGGAATCGATTCCGCTCTGGCTAACTGCGGCTGGCGCGCGAAGCCGGTGGCAGCGGCGGCGGCGGCGGCGGCGGCGGCGGCGGCGGTGGAGCGTACGTGGGACCGCGCGTCCCGGGGGTGATGTTTCATGAATGCTAATGAGGCATTTTCAATATCACGACCCGAAACTTTCCGAAAAATCGCGGAGGCAGCGGCGGCGTGGCGGTTCGCGGAGGTGACGGTGGCGGAGGTGGCAGCCGAGGTGGCGGCGGAGGTGGCGGCGGGGGTGGTGTGGAGGTGGCGGCGGAGGTGGCGGTGGAGGTGGCGGCGGAGGTGGCGGTGGCGGTGGCGAAGGTGACGGCGAGTACGGTGGCGGAGGTGGCGGCAGAAGTGACGACGGAGGCAGCGGCGTGGCGGTTCGCGAAGGCGGCAGCGGCGGGGTGGCTGCGGAGGTGGCAGCGGAGGTTGGCGGCGACGGCGGTGGCGTGGCAGTTCGCGGAGGCCAGGCTGCCGCACCGGGATGGGCGGTGGAAAGGGGGCATGGAGGGGAAGGAGGGCGGCTACCCCCCGCGGCGCACTCTGGCGGCCCGCCAGCCCCGCTGTTGACACGGCCGGCGCGACGAGTGTCGTAATGTGTTCCCGAAGAAAATTGCCTCCCTGAGCCCGAGGAGCTCCGCGGCCGCAACAGCGCCCACGTGCGCCCACCCCTTCCGCCCCCGCGCTGCAGTCCCCGCGCCGCACACTGGGCCGAAAGGGGTAGAACCAGTGACCTCAGAGTGAGAAGCATTTAGCAGTTTAAGGGAAATAAACGAGTGGAATTGTCAAGATTCTACTAGATAGAAGTTCCCTGTTTCAAAGGCTGGGACTGTGTGTATCGTTTTATTTCAATCCACTTAATGTTTTATTTTGATATTGTACCATTTTATGTTCAATCACCTTTTGTAAAACGATGTTTGAGTAAAGTTAGAGTGGAATGAAAAATGCATTTTATTTACTAAAGGGGTATTGTCTAAGCCTTCCAATATATGTTTCTTTTGTTTTTACGTTTCAAGGAGATTTTTACTACCTTTCAATCGATACGGTTCAATCGATATTGATTACGGTTTTTTACAATCGATATCGATTGTTCTTGTGTATGTGGTGTTCCTCGAACCTTTCACTAGTAACACATATGCGGCACCTTTACCTTTGAACTGGGTCTTACAGAACTCTCTGCCACGGTTCATATAGACATGTTCAAATGGCCATGGTAGAGAAGATATAAAGGCAATGTCAACCGCAACGTCTGTGCACTTTGTAACCGCAGTGCCTGTGCAACTTGTACAAATGCAAGTAATTAAGTTACAAAATATACAGCTAGTCAGTAAAATAAGTGAAATTATTTTATAAACCTGACGGAAAATCCGTGATATTCCAGTATTTCATGAAACTACGTAGCAGAGGATTATGCACAAAGGGATGACAGCTTGTAAGTTTTTTCATTTTTCTGTTCGTAATCCTAAAAGAAAATAGTGCTTAAATATTGCTGAAACGTATTTCGTTGATTTTACAAAGCAAAGTACCTTCGCAAGAGAACAGAAATATAAAACGAATTTAGAAAACGGACATTTTATTATAGATTGTTTTATTCTTATTAATACATGAGAAACATTTTAGTTTGTTCCAGCAAACAGCTGATCTGACTGATAGGTTTTCGTTGTTTCTACAATCAATATCAAGCGAGTGCTGTAGCAGAACCTTCACAAACGGACCAAACGGACTGCAATCTCTCCTTCTGCTTCCTTGCTCTGTACTTGCAATCACTCACACAGACATGCAGAACACTGCATGTCGGGATATCAGTCGGGAGCCTAGAACTTGTCTCGCCTTGAGTGGTGCCCCGCTGTGGAAGGTAGAACGCAGAAACCCTCGTAAGCCGACCAGTCGGAGCTGAATCTCACGTTCCAGCGGGGAAAGAACATCGCCATCTCCCGGGATATAGCAAGCACTACATTAAAGAACGAATGCCTACAGTAATTGACGCGCCAACCAAAATAATCAATCATTTAAGAAACTTTGCATGACAAAAGGAAATATGAAAATAATTCACAAGCTAGAGAGCTAGTTTGAATTCAGCCACTGTCTGAAGGAGAATTCTAGCGGCCGGCCACTCTGAACGGTAGTTTTCCGTATATGCACCAGGCGAATGCCGGAGCAGCATGCTAACGAACCGCGGTGGTACCCCAAAGGCCGCGACCCGCGCAATCTCTTCTTCCTATTCCTTGTCCCATCCGCATCCCACAACCACACATGTCGGTCCAGAGGCTAGTCTGGGGCTTAGAGCTCGTCCAAGCAGGAGTGGTGCCCCGCTGGTGGAAAATACCTGACGGAAAATACCCCTCAATCAGACGAGAAGGTCGGCACCGGATCTCATTTTTCAAAGTAAGATCACTTCCGTGATAAAAAAACAAGCACTACACTTACGGGAATAATGATCATAACAGTTGATGGGCCCGGAAAACGAATTAATCAAGGTCGCGTAGGTTCTTTGCTTCGACAAAGTATCACCGTACCAACCACGACTTCATTGAAAAAAATCATTTCTAAACACTATCAACACGAAACCTAGCATTTATTATTATCAACCCGCAAGCATTTCATACCCCACCCCGTGCAAAGTTTGATTTACACGGGGTGGTGTATGAAATGGTTGCGGGTACCGCGCAGAAAAACCGCCGGTGCAAGCGGCATCCGCTTCGGCCCACCGTGCAGCCGCGCCGGCGCCAGATTGAGGGTTTGTAAGTGCTCCGAGAGCGCGCCCTGACTGCCCTCGTTGGAGAGTTTTGAACTTCGGAACTTGTGTGATGAAAGAGTTTTAGCTTGCGGGGCTTCTCGTGGGGTGGCGGTGGGGTGCCAGCGACGGTGAGTGCGTGGTCCAAGTAAAACAGGCGAGAGATGGTGGATAGATCGATCGAGAAAAAGGTCGATGATCTTCGTGAGCGGTGAACGAAAGGGTCGCAAATCTGAAATGATAGATTTCGTGTTGATAGTGTTTAGAAATTATAATGTCAATGAAGTCGTGGTTGGCACGGTGATACTTTGTCGAAGTGAAGGAAAATATTGAGTTTGCTCGTTAATGTGAATGTACTCGTAAATGAGATAGATGAAGGCAATGGTGTGAAGGAGTTAATGTTGATAATGGCAGGGATCACGGCTCGGTGAAGGACACACATTTCTAAAAGAGCAAGAAGATTCATTTTTAACCCTACCAGTACCAAAGCACTCTGCCCTGAGTGACACTAAGGGCGAACAAATACGGCCCGCTTCAAAAGCATTAAAATACTACCACTATTAGTTAAACAAATTACAAATTAATGCAAAAATTACTTCTATTATAATATCCATTTAATGATTTGGGTTTCAATTTCAAACAGCACGTCATGTTTTATTACTTAAAAATTGGACTTCATTTATTACTCGACTGACGTCAATATTTTTACTACACTCACTCATAATTGTTTTGCGAGCACGATTAAGCAGTACGAAACAGAGTTCAGTAATTACTGTCACTGTCCATTATTACAACTCACCTGAATATTACTGTGGCTCATTTCAGTGTCAATCAGAATTTTACCGCCACTAATTTCACTTCTTCCGCTGACTTTTGTGTACACAAAACTAAAACATGTACACCCCACACTCTAAATTAAGAAAATTACTATAATGACTTATTCGACATAAGTTGATACACAAAAGGACAAAGCCAAAGACTGGGAGTACGGAAGAAACGAAAAAAGAAAGAAAGGAAGGAAGGAATTGAGAGCGAGATAGACAGGTAATTAGTGTGAAAGACGGAGTGAGCATAAGAGAGGGAAGGAGCTAGAGAGGGAATGAGCGGAAGGTAGTGATTGAGAGAGAGGGAGAGAGAGGGAGGGAGCCAGAAAGTGGAAAAAGGGAGTGAGTGAGGAGAGGGCCTAAGGGAGAGGAAGTGAGAGTAAGAGGGATTGTGAAAGATAGTGTGTGTGTAAGTGAGAAAACGGGCACTGAGGGAGGAGTTGGAGGAATGCGAGACAGGGAGTGGGAGTAGGAGAGTGAGCACTCGATATCGCAAGGATGTGTTGGCGCAGTGGAAGCGCTCTGCAAGCACGCAGCTCTGCGTCTTGACGTCGAGCGACGTAGGCGAAGCGTGGGACTGGACGGCTTCATCGAAATACTAGAACGAAGCAATTCAAATACAAAGACGGAACGTTGATAAATAATATACGAGCACGAAACATCTGCCAGATAGAGGCACGGCTCAAAAGTAGCTACATTTTAAAGCCTAGGCTATTTGCTGAGGAAAAAGTACCAAAAGTATCATATCGAATAAAGAACTCGAAAATGCTATTGCTGGAATGAAACTGCAGGAAACTAAGGAAAAGGTATAAAACTCAAGACTGCAGAGATTGTGACGCCTGTAATTAAATTGGGTTGTCAGCTTTTGAACCGAGCTGAGACTGTCGTTCCCTAAGTGGAGGACTTTCATTATGAAGTCATAACTCTGGAGTGAGAAAGAACCTAGGAAATGAGGGACTAGGAAACAAAAAATCTAAAAGTGCAATGTAGTAACATGAGAAGCGTTTGTAAGCACATTTTAGGACAAGAAAATATTTTAAAAGAAATGTAATTTTTAAAACACCAAAGCGAAAAACGTTCTGTACTGGCAAAGGTTTTTAAAAAGTGTAAGTTCAGAAATTAAACATCACAAAAAAGGAAGAAGAAAAGCGGCAAATAATAAATGATTCAAGAAGATAAGTCTGAGCTAACCGTATAATAAAAATTTGTTGAAAAAATCATTGCATATATGAATAATGTTTTATTCGTGAATAATAGTTTAATCGGACCAAGTTGAGTGAGAGATATCTCATGTATAATGAATTACTCTTTTGAAGATTGATACACTGCATTTGAGACAGGTGGAAGCGATCTTGAAGCCGCCGACAAAAGTGAAGCAGCACGTCTAATGTGGTACAGTGGCCAACTCTGAATCAGTGATAGCCGAGTTTGAAAATTACCTGAACACCCCACTGCCCAAGCGTTAAACCGACTAAAGTAAATGTGCACGTCTACACACGACTGAAGTAAATGTGCACATGTGAGTTATTACGAGCTGAGTAGGTTAACAGGGAAAAGGGCGATGCTAAGCAAACACGTTGCAAAGAACCTTTTGCAATTACTTACTATATCAAATCAGTCTCGAACGAAACTGGAATGCTCTTTGAGAAATTGAAACAAATGAAGTTCTCTGTGAGAGGCATTAGTATATTCAGAAATAATGATATCACATAAAAATATTGACTTTATTTGTAATAGAGTAGAAGAGTAGATCTGTCGATAACTGCAAGTGAAATGTAATTTATTTACGTTACTATTATATCTGACTTTGCAATCTACTTCACTACACCACTATCCCATTGTATTTGGATTTCTTGTTCCAGTCACTACACGATGTTAACATTTTCTTTCCATCGACAGTTTTAACAACGGAAAATAAAACTTCTCATTACGTAACCAACTCCACTGAACATATGAAAGAGTAACACATTAAATTGAAAATTTTAGTAAATTATCTCTTTTCTATATACACTTTGTTGGAAATAAATGTTGAAAGGAAATCTTCTGGGAGTGTCTTTACACACACTACCATGAAAAAAGGCATCTTCCTGTTCCGGAATGCCCTCGTTGTCTTGTCTTGCGAGCCAGCGTTCCTCTCGGCATCTAACTCGAAACCCGCCCGTCTAGTCTCATTGTATTCGTTCCGAGGAGAAACTCCGCCAGAGAAAAGCCAAGGTGCGCGTTCCCTGGGGCTCTGCGGCCGTCCAAGTAAACGAAGATTCGATGCTTCTGGAAACAAGGCGTCTCGGGGATGTATGCCCTCAGGAAGCGTAATGATACTGCAGTGTCACGTTTCCGCGCAAACGAGGCGGCCCCGCTGCTCTTGTTGATCGTGCCGCGCCTTGAATCAAGCTCCGAAGTGTATACACCTTGACGCCGGTTGCCCCGGCAACTGCACAAGTGAGGATAAACCCGATCTGAAGATGCCCTGGAGAGGCAAAGCGAAAGTGTGAGGCCCTGGAGGTAGAGTAGATGATGGGCGCTGCGGAGTTGCGATGGGAGGACAGTCGTAGTGTCGCAAGAGATAACGAAGGAATGAGAAAATGAAAGCGAAAGAGGACGAAAAAGTAAACAAAGATTATCAACGTTTGGAGTACACACAAGGGAAGGAAGCGAAATGCGATGAAATCAATGAGAGAATCACTATAAAACATGAGTGAAAAAAGAAGCATGGCATTAAATTAATGAGCAAGCACAAGGAAGAGAAAATGAGTGCGATAATCCATACCTCATAACTAGGTGAGGTGATGGGAGGTGGGATATGAGATCCCACCTATATAAACCCTGACGGAAAGGAAATTTCTACTAGTTCCTCTTGGAATAATTCTGAGTCAGAGCTTTGACAATAGCACTGAAGAAATCAAATTATTAACTTCACAATGCTGCGAAGATATACATTCAGATATGATATGTACCTTTAGAGCACAAAAAAGGTGGAGGAGACGAAAATTCGTCGACTTTTTTTAAGTGACTACATTTAAAAATAGTTCATCGTGAAACCGAATTATAGAGGCTTAGTCTTTCGCCACAAAATGAACGACTACACTCAGGTAAAACCGTTCTCTCGCAAAATTGCATTTCTTAATACAAATGTCATTTTTCTTGTGCATCAACGATACCCACAAGACACGTCATTTTGAGAAAGAGTATCGGGAGAGCCACTGCTGCCTCTCCGTGGCTGCGTTGGCTGTTTGGTGCGCGATCGCGAAACAAGTTCCTTCGACCCAGACAGAGGAGAAGATCGGTTGCGAAGACACGTCGGGATCCTGGCGGACCGATGAAATGCACCACGCAGTTTAAACACAAAAGAAGCAAACTCAAAAGCCACATCGAGGTTTAAATTTAACAGAAGAAAATTTAAAAAAATACATTCACTATATTTAAATATTCCAAAATATGCTCTTAAAGAAAAAAATATCCTCAATTCTCACAAATATGCTGAAATATACTCAATAAAATTTCGCATACTGATTTCAAAGAACAAAAACATTTTTTATGTTTATGCATATCATTCCATTTACGGAAAAAACATGCAAATAGATATACAAATTTGTAGCCTATACAGGTGTCCGGGGAGAAAACGTCGAAACTTCGAAAATAAGCTCTTCAGACAATTCTAAGCATATTTTGTCTAAAAAAGTACGAGGATATTCCGAATGGTTGAGCCGGAATGAGCACTCAAAAGTTGGTTTGAAAAAATGAATTTTAGGCAAAAATTTGCATTATGGAAGCATTGAAACACTCCAGAAACGTGTAAATTGTTTATTATTTACAAAAGAAATTAGTATATTTGTTCATACAGAAAAATTAAATAGCAGAAATAATAAAGAGAAATAAAAAAGCAGTCGTATTGTGTAAATTGGGTGCTTTTTTATTTCTCGCTTAATTTATCTTTCTGAATAAATATATTCATTTCTTTTGTAAATAATAAACAATTAATAGGTTTCTGAAGTGTTTCTATGCTTCTATAGTTCAAAGTTTTGCCTATAAATCAATTTTTCAAACCAACTTTTGAGTGTTTATTGCGGCTCAACCATCCCGAATATCCTCGTAGTTTAGTAGACAAAATATGCTTAGAATTGTCTTAAAAGCTTATTTTCGAAGTTTCGACGTTTCCTCCCCGGACACCGTGTATGTAACATCCCAAAGCATTTAAAATTCATAGAGTCGGCGTAAATTATATAATTTCGAAGCCTATTTGGTGCATATTGAAATCACGACGGTAAAACGAGCGATACACAAGCAAACGGTGATCTTGCACTCCCACGTGTATTAATACTACCCACGGAAATAAATGTCTGACACTTTCCGAAGCTGATGCCATGTAAATCAAAAGCGAGTTGCCTGATTTCACCTTTTTTCAAATTTGGAGGTGGAATTTTGTAAACTTGCTACTCCGTATTCAGCAGAAATTGGTATTACATTTAAATTGTTTACCTATATCTTACCAATGCCTTGTATTACCTGTACCTTCAATTACCTAAAGATTTTCAATTAGAATTGATTGGACACAGATATAATAGCTAAAAGGTAAAATCCAATTGAATTACATTCATTGTTTCCATAGCAATTTCCCTCGGTCACGTCTCCCACATCAGATCTGTTGCAAAAATAATTTTTTGGGGGAGTGGGTGGGTTCACTTAGGGTTTGCGAAAAACTGTTTTCTTCTGTGAAGGCCGTAAAACCACAGAAGCGATCTCTGATGACGATTTGAAATGTTCTCACCTTCACAGTTCTTGAACTGTTGTTTTAAATGTAGATTAATTCGTAATTAATATTTATTACAGAAAATTACCTGAATAATACGTAGTAAAGTCATAAATAACATTATATATTCTGTTTGCGACAAATTTGCATTACAAATTCATCTACATTCTAACGAATAGTTTTTAGTAACTGTTTGTAGGTTTCTCTAAGTAAATTTTTATACTTTACTTAAAGTGTTCTAAACAATGCACAAAATAGATAGAAACAAAATGTACTAATAATATTATGTTTTGATTTCTTGTTCACTTGTCGGGCTTTCAGCTTTCAAAATGGGCCTTTCAGCTCTTTGTAGTTTAACAGAACGTTTTTCTGAACGTTTCGTGATGTCATGTCCTGAGCAGAGTATGATGGAAAGTTGCGCGACTAGCAGTAACATACCAATAAAGACTATAACCTATTCTAAATTGTCGTCCAAAACTCTACGAAGACAATTTTCCTTCAGAAACTACAGCGATATATATGCATATTTAAAGGGATTCTAATGGATTCATTTTAGTTCCAATCAAAGCGGTGAGTTGCTCATCAATTTAAAGATACTTTTGCAGACAATCTCTCTTATTATTTTCAACGAATGCGTCGCAATGAAAATATTGACAAATGCATAACTCCGATTCCAGAATTTTCCTTTTTTTAAAGAGATTTTATCGTCATGTTTTCACTTAGAGGATTGCAATAAAATTAAAATGAAAAAATTTCAAGGATTCTTTTTCACAAACATGTATGCTCATGTCATTTCTTACCAAAAGAAAACGTGTCTAAATGGTAAAAAGTATGTCATTAATTTATCACTGTAACTTTACATGTACTTAAGGCCTTTCCATAAAACAAACTTCCAAATTTTGCAGTGAATAATACTATGATACGGGAATATTTCATTTATAAAATGAGTAAACTTTAGGGTAACTGAGTAATTTATATGAGATAAGAACATACCTATATCAAACATAAGTCCTCCAAGAACGAAAGCAAATCAGCATCATGTGGACAATGAGACAATACAATATTTTCCTGCGAATCGAAAAAAACATTTTGTAGGCGAAAAATAATGACGTCTCACAGTTAGTAATTATATTAACAATAAGAAACTTGGAAGTTATAAGTATTACAATGTATGTTTGTAACTAGTCTAAAAATTGAAAATTTTGAGCCTATAAATCCAGTAATATTTAAAGTGTGTTCCTATTTAGTAAACTCCCTTCTTCCAATGAAAATTGTATAATACATTACGCATCATCAATACATTCACCCAGAAAGTTACAAAGACAATAAAAATGCTTTGAAACTGAGATTACAGAAACTAAATTTTAAGATTAGAATTTTTTTAATCGATCATTAACTCGGTCTTAAACTAGTGGCTTACATCCGAAAACTTGCTGCTGAACAAAATCACACAAATTGGTTTTCCACAAAGTCGCAAGCACACTGCTTAGGAACAACAAATAAAATACTCTCGTATACAACTTTTATAAATTAAATATTTTAACAAAAACATTCTCCACAAACACGGCAATAAGATTTACTGTACAACAATCCTTTATAAACCAAAAATATCGATTGCTGTTCCACATCGCAACACGTGATCAGAAAATATTTTATGGCAGGTGCCCTCTTCCTTTAGCTCTTGCATAATGTTAGCTGTATTGCCAGCAGTAAACCACTGAGTGCGAGAATCTAGTTATAACGGGCAAGTCACAAGTCGTTATTAGAATAAGCGAGGTAACATACTCAAATACTTGCATTTTTCAGTTAAATCGAAACTGTTTCATTGCATTTGGAATTTTACCGAGTTTCTATGTAACTAAAGAAACCACAAACATCTCGCATATGGCCGGAGGCTACGTAGTTTTGTGTTAATTTCTGCGCGCTTAATAATACAGAAAATTGAAACAGTTACATTGTTTTTTAATGTTACCCAAGTTCCTGAGGATCTAATGAAACCATACTTCTTTTGAACACACCCGGAGACAGTATAGTTTCCTTTCAATTTCTGAACGCATTGGAAATTAGTCATATAAATCTTTATTTCAATACTATTTTAATAAAAAATAGTTACCTTTTCCTTTAATGTTTTGCAAAACCTCCTTCCCGGGCTTCCCTTTGCGTTTCGACCATCACCTTGGCCAGCACTATTGAAGCTAAAAATTTTTTTCTTGATATAATCTTAAATATTAGGAATTTATAATAAAGTCGTGAACATTTTACAAAATAAACAAATGAGAAAATAGACTCCAATTTTCTTCTTTCATTTTTCGTAAGGATAAAAACACAATCTATTTAATTATTTGGATTATGCCGCAGGAACATACGTCCTCGAGTTCCAATTCGGCAAATATTTTTGTTCCCAGCTCGGGCACATATTTTGTGGTCGGAAACACTCCCAGAGACAGTTGTTGAGCCAATGAGGCGTTCCCCAAGTGAAGTAACCCGTCTGTGGCCACGATAAACATATGCGGTCGAGTTCAAACATGCAAACTTTTTGCCTGGGTTTAGCTACTATTGCGCTGCCCATAACAGTCACAAATAACACGACAAGTGCTGTTGAAGCACCACCGGTTTCCCTCCGCGAGCGTTGGTCCACTCGGAACCGAAGCGCGCCTCGCGCAATCCTGCCGCCCGCCGCGGCGGCGGAGCTGGAGGGCGCTGGCGGCGCGGCGGGCAGAGCGGACGAGAGCTCTAACCCAATTTCGCGCACCTCCGCTCGGCGGCGCTGCGGAGGCGCCGGCGTCGGTGGACCGCCACTCCATTATGTCTCCGGCAGTAAACCGAGCGGAAGCGCCGCCACCGCCGGCGCTCGGGGCCCCGGGAGCTCTACGCAAGGCGCTGGATGTGGGCGTCGGGAATGCGGCTCTAGAGAGCTCCAATAGCTTGATGGGGAATGCTGGTACCGTTGGGGCAACGTGAGTGGAAATGGGGGAGTTCCTAGAAGAAAGACAGTGGCTGGGGGAGAGGTTGAGACTTGAGAACACGGGTTGGAGGCCAGGAACATGAGGCTAGGAATTCACGACATTCAACAATCCAGTGGGCTGTACTTGTGTAGCGAGCATCACCAACATCCTGCACTGTCCTTTTATTCTTTCAACTCGCCTTCATTGAATGCTTTCGATATGCACTGCAAATACTATTTAAGTCAAGTTATTCTCCTGTATTTTGTTTTTAATTGTGCTCTCTATTCTTTAACATGTAATTGACAGATATAACTTATCAAGAGGGAAGTTAAATACACGTTCACAGAACATAACATAGATTACATTGACAGCGTTGGTGAGTGAAAGTGGTGATGTTTACAGTAACCAACGAGATAAATGAAGTGGCAAAACTGAAAACCACGAGAAGAGCCACCTTTGAAAATAAAATGGCGCTGCGCATTGATGTTTGAACTCAGCCTGCCGGGAAACCACGCATTTTGTAGTTATCTATTGATACAAGATAGCGGTGACGTCTTCTCCAAGACCTATTGATATTTGCGTCAAATTTGCTCCAACTGACCAATCTCATCAGTCTTCGCTCTACGTGGCATAAACACTGTCGCGCGATCACGCCGGTTGCAGTTTTTTCACGAGTGTAATGAACATGCAAGTATATTTTTAATATATTTTTGTAATAAAAATGTCATAATAATCCTCTTATGCTAATTATTGTGTAAATGAAATGCGTTGGTAATCAATTACGTGCAATTTGTAAAGGTTTTCAGTTGGTTTTAATGATCACGATTTCTAATATATACTATTCTCATTTTTCATAATATATTTACACACTACTTACTTCTCTCTGCCTCCTCTTTACCATTTTCATCTTACTTATTAGATTTTTTCCTTTCTACTTCATTAGATTTTAATTCAGATTTTTATTATTCCATAATTAAGTTGTATATATTTGTAATTGGCGTTTTGTGAAGCCAATGTAGAAGACTGATTTTGGAGATTATGTCCTTCAGAAGTGTCTTTTCTGCAGAATAATTAAAATAGTTTCAAACATTTTTTAATCTGCTGGGTATTGATGTTATTTAATAAATTCTCCGTTACTGACGATCAAGAGAAGCTGTAATACTGAGAAAAGGGATGGATGTTATTCGGCGGCAAAGATATCGCCTCACGATCGCTCATGTGATACTAAATCGCATGAGCGCCCAAAGGTTAAGTGAATGCCAAGTAGATGGTGGGCTGTGCAATTATTGGATTTCAAGTGTTCTTCGAAAACAGCTAATGGCTTGAAGGCAGAATTTCATATAATGATGCCGCAAAGAAAATCGTGTCAGAACATTAGTTGCAATTCATAGATGGCAATTTGGGAAAAGTGTGAGAGCAGTAGATGTATTCGAAAGGAGAAACAATGGTAACAATGGTTAATTGACGATCTGGATCAACTCATGTAGTGTATTGCAGATATTATAATGAACCAAGTAAAAACATTTACAGTGCTGACCACATGACATT
Organism: Acheta domesticus; assembly: GCA_031308135.1. NCBI lineage: Eukaryota > Metazoa > Arthropoda > Insecta > Orthoptera > Gryllidae > Acheta > Acheta domesticus. Next base: position 134,495,543 of record JAHLJT010009436.1, on the reverse strand, counting down.
TACTAGATATAAAAATGTAGGAATGTAATTTGGTAAAACATTAGGGTTCGTATATTAATGAATAAAAATAGGATTTCGAAAAATGGAATAAGGTATCGCGAAGAAGAAATGGAGATGGGTAAACGAAACGGCAGGATGATAAATAATGCAACAGAGTGAGGATAAAAATCGACCACCAAATTATGACAGAAGAGCTCTTTACGTATTCCCTGGAATTCATAATGAACCTTGTGACTGAGTGCCGCGTCCTCCAGCCGCTGTGGGGCGGGAGCTACACAGTTAGAAAATGGTTTTTGCAGCAGCTCACGAAAACACCTGTGGAAGCCGAGAAGTGTTTGCAGCGCCGGTGGGTCAAGTGTGGATCCGGTTATATTTTATTCACACAACAGTAGGTGCGCTCGAAGGAAAAACGATTAAGGTAATGGGGAGGGGGTAACTCTCCGAGACAGTCAAGAGAATAGTAATGCAAGTAAAAGCGATTTTTATTTCTTGCACTACTGTGAGACTGCACCAGTAATAGTGACAACAATTTAATAGTGATTCCAAGACAGTTTCAATAAATTGTGGGTATATCATTAATTAGATGGTTGATTTCTTAAAAAGTACAAAATCACAAAAAACATAATGTTCTAACAAAAGTTACAATCGTAATTCGTAATTTACAAGTTACATTTGATGTAATTTACAATGTATATAAATCTGATGATAAAGGAGCACCGATGGCGTAATGTTTAGTAGTAATTAGCTTAGCTTGTTAGTAATTACAAGCTGCGGAGCGTCGACTACGGTTGACGTGATTACAGGCTGAACAATTTGTTGGCCTGCCTTGGAAAAAGAGACTTACACCATCGTCAAGCATGCAGCTACTTTACCTCATTATCACCACCAGAAACTTCACCTCGGTCTGCTAAGAATCTACCCTTACCGCTGTAGTTTCCATGATCAAGCCACTTTCGCTTTCAATTCCATTGCAACCTGGAATGCGGTTTCAGTGTCATAACCTTCACCAACAAGCAAGCTCTGTCGCCAATGTCACCGCCACTGTCACCCCCGCTTTCGTCGCCTCCCGTTTCCGTGCGCCCCTCTCCATCCCCGCTTACACAAGAACCTGCAGTTGCAGCCGTCGGGATTGCCACCGCCGCAACCGTTTGCATTGCATCCACTGGAGACTCCGACTGTTCCCAAACGACCGGCATCATTTCTACCGCTTCAGCAACCCCCTAATCACTACCGTCGCCACCACAAGTTAACACCATCTTCCTCACCTTCATCAGGTGATCATCACCTTCATCATCTATCACCGCGACCAACGTTCGCCCGACCGCCAACACAGCTTCTGCCATCTTTGCCACTACCACCTCCGACGCCGTCACCGCGACCGCCGGCGTCGCCGCCGTTGACACCAACATCGCCGCGCGCTACCGCCTCATCTATCACGCGCTGAGCCTTCTGTCAACGGCCGTCGGCTCCCCTAATAGCCCGCCAATGAACACGCCACCGCGGTGCACCGCGCCGCGCTCCCTGACCGCCCCGCCTCCGCCCCCGCCTCCACCCCCGCCCCGCCTTCGCCGCAGAGTTCGCCCTTTAGACCGCTGCTGCTTCACCTTATCCAACTGGGCACTTTTTCTATCGCGCTGACGCAACTGGCTCTCTGACTGATGAATTTCTCCTTAGGAACTGCACGACGTCCAGTGGGTAATGCGCATTCCGTCTGTCGTTTGTCTAAGAGAGTTTATTGCTGTTCTTAGACTTTTTCCATTTTACAGTTATTAGAAAATAGATTTTAAAGTAATATTAATTTTTTGACATGCAAGATTCTTGCTTCGCTTTCCCTTAAGGTCATTACTAGAGACCGGAAAAATATGTAGTATAAAACGTTAAAATACGTACATAAATATGTAATGAAAATAGTAAGAATATGTAATAAATGTGTAAAATCGGATATAATATGTAATATTAAAATACACTAATAATAAAATACATTTACCTAATACGAAATTACATTTAGAAAAACTGTTCACTATATCATACAGTTTTCTCGTCAGTAGTAAAAGCTTCATCTATTGTAATCCAGGACCGTAGTTTAGCAGCCGGACTAAACGCAATAGAAGCCATCGCACAAACTGGTGAGAACTACGACCAGCAAACATACACTGTAGCATCTTCATCGAAGTGTTACACGTCAGTGATCACAAACCCCGGTGTCAATGATGCTTTTGACACCCAGATTTTTCCAAAAATATAGGAAAAATGCTGATATTTAAAAAAATATATTTTTAAACAAAAAATATGGAATTAAAGAGAAGAAAATTGATAAAATATGAAAATATATTGTGAAAACGACGAAATATGTAAAATATGTAATATAGTACTAAATATGTAAAAACATGTAACAAAAAATTCAATATTGTGTTAGGAGGGCTATGATTCGGCAAGATTACAATTTTGAGAATGGTAAGTAGAAAAACAAAAAATATGTAATTACATAAAAATCCGGTCTCTGGTCATTACTTTATCCTTTTTTGCAATCTGCAGACATTGTTCTTGCGAAGTAGTTTTTTTACTGGCAATAACACTAATTCCAGTTATGGGCCGTCCATAAATTACGTAACGCAAATTTCGAGTATTTTCAATACCCCCTCCTCATTGTAACGCACTCCCCTATCTCTATGTAACGCAGCGTACGTTGGCTCAGTCCCCCTCCTTCCCCCTTTCCCGTTACATAATTTACGGATGATCCCTCAGACGTATGTGCTACTCTATCACATGAAAGCCTTTATCTGAAAAAGTGAGTTTTGTTAAATTCTATTTTTTAGCTTATATTTACCAAATAGTTGTATTTCATGATTTACATGTTGCGATTTGATGTGTCCAATTATAACAACTATTTTCCTAATTGTAGAATTAACAGAATTTAATTCAATGTATACTTATCGAGATTACATTTTTTTACATATTTATTACAAAATATTACTCATTCGAAAACGTCTTGATATTTAAAAAATCTTATTTAATAATATTTAAAGAATCTTAAGCTTTGATGTCCAACCATTCTCTTTCGATACATTCCAACTCCTTTATATTTCTGAGACTTTTACTGAAACTTTGGTGTATTCAACGTTTGTGCGTTAGAGTTTAATACTGCCATACGCTGTTTCGTGTAGAGAAAGGAGCCTTGTAATTTACAGCGCCACTGCATACTCTGTGTCACGGAATGCAATATCTGAGCGATGAAGGCAATTTGACCCGTTTTATTGCATGCTGCTTCGGAGAATCCTGAAAGTTCCGGACGCCTACACGGCGTCCACCTTGGTGCCACACCATACCGTACACTATCTGAAAGGAGGACATATACTTCGAGTCCATTCTTCACATATTCCCTTTTGGCCTTTCATTACAAATTGTATCCGTTTCTTGACACAGAATGATCACTGATTTTCATATCAGTTTCTTTTTCCTTTTGTCAGTGGCTTCCTGAATTTACAGGTCAACAATGTAAAATCGTCAGAAATAAAACTATGCGTCATGTACTGTGTATCACGTCCTGATACCAAATATGTTCCTACAATATCTCTTGCACGGATCTTTTTTGTGATAAGATGGTTTAAGAATTGCGAATGTGCGGATTATCACCCTAATAGAGACTTACCTAGTCAACAATCAAAATCATCAGTAAAGAAAATATGTGAGATGAACAGTTACTCTCTAAGTCCAAAAATCTGCTCAGTTTCTCTAACAGGTCTAGTTTCTGAGATAGAATGTTTTTAATATGGTTATTGTGTGAATTTCTTACGACAAAGCCGTTCCTTCAGTATCTGCCATTGCTGGCGATGGAATAAGCTCTTGTTTTGACTAGCATACTTCAAAAACAGATAACGAAGTCACAGACAGAGAAGAGTTTCTTATGAGTCTAGAAAACATAGTGTTCCCAACGCCCCTCTCGTTGATCCCAGCATGGTATTTCTCCTTCTTCTTCACTTAAAGTTTGGATTAATTGTTCGGCGAAGACGACGGGTAAAGCAACTGTAGAGCATTCCAGTATCTCTGAAAATTTCGAAAAATCAGCGCAGCAAAAATGGAGGAAGAAATCTTGCCAAATCCGAAAGATTTTAAAAGATGATGTTCGTTCGCACAAACAATATCTCCAGAAGGACAAGATGCTTGGACTAATTTTCATTGAGTGTGTGTATATTTTCTAGTGAAAAACAAGTTAGTAGAAGTTACACTTTCTACATTTCCATTCAGACTTCTTTCCTGATAACTTCGGTAACATGAGTGTTGAAGAAGATGAGTCAATCAAGACGTCAGAACAAACGAGCAATGCTACCAAAGTTTCTGAAACGACCCCACGATGGAGGATTTCTGCTGGGTGTTGTACAGAGAAGATACTGAAGCAGTTCACAAGGGACATGAGAATTCAGTACATTTCTAAGTAAGGTTTAGTAACACTATTTATAAGGAAATGGGATACGGCAAATTTTTAGTGTAATAAATGGATTCGCTTTTGCAGAAAATGGTGGATGGTGGTGCAAATCTGAATGAAAAACCCTAATCTGTGTTAAAAATGGTTTAGAAACATTTGCTTATTGGGTCATTCCACATTAAATCAACATAGTTTTGATTAAAATTTTACCTCACCATCTCAGATTCAGATAAAATTTGGCATAGGTAGTATGAATGAAGAATAAGATAACTACAAATTTTGAGTAAAATATTTCCACCCGTGAGTTTTACAAAATTGGGTTCCCCGAAATATTGATAATATAATATTCCAGCTCTCTGAATAAAGATAGAGAGCTGGAAAAGGTATCATTTTGCAGCTTTTTTATGGTCTTTTATTTGGTACGTACAACTCAACACGGGTTAGGTTTCAAAAGTTTTTCGAATTTGAATTTGAAATTTTGATTTTGAGTTTTTCAAAATGCTTCGCCTCAAAAATTTTGAGAAAATTCTAAAATAATTCTTATGTATTTTTGAACTGACCATGTAAGTATAAATTTGGGATCATTATGGTTTCATTTGGTAATGTTCACTTAAAATGCACAATATTTTCTTAGGCTAGATTTAACTGTTTTAAAATACATTTCATTTCAAATTATAACCCTTAATATAAACAAATTATTAATTTATTGTTTTTTGTTGATGAGTGTATGGTGTTTTATTATTATTATTGATCACATTATATTTTATTTTATTGTCAATTATCAATTTAAAATAACTTCACAATAAAAGGTCTCCGACACCATTGAAATATAAATTAAATTTATTTTGTGATCCAGTAAACAGAAAGGATATTTTCCAGGTTTGGTTTGAATCAAAGCTGAGTGTTTCTACTTGAAAGAATGAGTCACTTGTTCAAACACACTCAGTGCCAGTGGCAAGTGGCAGGCTAACCTGTTGCCACTTGCATTCAACTTAAAGAACTTATACCAATTCAATTCTGAAACAATCCGTATATGTTTCCAAACAGATAGTGCAAGTTTAAACATGGGACTGCAATGGGTTCAAATTAAACCTGCATACATAATAAACCATTTTCTGTGTCAGTAGAGATGACGTTTCTTTCCAGCAAAGTAATATTTTTGGGGTAAGTACTAGACGTAAAAGCAGACATGCTCAGAAATTGAAAATAATGGTGATCAGTACTTCAAACATTTTTTGAAGTCTATTGTATGCTACGAAGTCTATTGAATGAAGTTCAAGTATGAATTGTATGAATTGTATGAAGTCTATTGTATGCTTCGTATCATTTCGATCAGATTTTTTTCATTTTTTTATTACAAATAAGATGCGATCATCTGGTAATCAAAAAATTGGAATACGTATTCCTAGATTAGTAAATATTGACATTAAATATTCATTAGCAAATAAATTATTTCATTCTACAGCCAAATATTCAATAATTTCGAAAATTCTTTTAAATATTTAGTAAGAGATTAATGTGTTCTTGAAACGTTTAATCAAAGATACGATTCAAAGACACAAGAGAGATTTATTTTTAAACATGATTGATGCACGAATTTAATTACATTTCTTTCCTCAAATACAATTTGTATACCTAATTGTTGTAAAAGTTAAAGAATAGAGTCATGAAATTGTGAATTTTGACAATTACTCTCACAGAAGTCAGCAATGCCGGTTGCAGCATTGATAACTGCACATTGTAACAAGCAGTGCAGTTGTAAGGATAACAAAATCCACGAGCCGGTATGGCATAAACGTGTACCATATGTGTAAAAGTAAATATTTAAAAAAACATTATAAGACCTGACTGAAATATATTCACACGGGAGAGTTAGTACACCCATATGAATAAAACTTTACATAAACCCCTTATAATACAATAATGACTATTAAACATTGCCACTCGATATTTCACAATATAAGGAAATTGTTTTAAATTTCAGAGAAACCATAGAAGTGACATCTTGATAAAAGTGCATGAGTAAATCAAAACGATGTATTATTTCATGTAAACCTCATTCGTGCTTGTTAACTAAAGGTAATAAGATAAGCCATTAATTTTTTTTCGTTATGATAGATATGATAGGTCTATTTTTTCAAACACAATTACAGAATCGCATTCAGTCTAACGGTGGGTTGATAATGGTTATTTGGACGGCATATCACCATTCTCAAATGGTACAACCACGTTTCCATTTTCCTCTGTGCGTATCAAAATTCTGGTTTTGTTTCATCTCGAATTAGAGAAAGGTTTCATGTGTATCCCTCAAAAATTAAAATTTAATTCCTCACAGAGACGTCTGGGTTTTATCGTTTTAAAAGCAAAATCCCACCATTAATGTGATGGCTGAGCTTGCTTCATTTCGCAGAAATTTGGGGATTACTTCCCGTTGGAATCATCAGGAATGTTTGGAAAACAGCTATTTCCAGCGAGACTGTGCTGTGATGTCCGCTATGCTGCGCTGTTTCAAAGCTGAAAATCCTTTTCCCTCCGACGCAGCGTTGGTGGCGCCGGAGGCTGCAGCGAATTCCCAACCAATGAAACTGCTAAATTCCAAGGCCTGCACTCACGTTGTTTCATCAGAGAAGAGAAGAGACGAAAACAAGTAATGCTATTGATACCTTTGCGCTTGCGGACTTCGTTCACACCACTAGGGATTTTACAAAAAAGAAGCAACATCACGCGATCAAAACATAAAATATATACACACACCACTTTGCGTTTCAAACGAGGTGTCTGTATACATGCATTTGTTATTGATGTGTTTTAATACAGCGTTTTTATTTTGCAGGATACGATCCCTTCTTCGAAGAAGAGATCAAAATGTCACGTCGGATTTACCCCTGTTAAAACAGATAAATATGTGAATGTTTTGGTTGATAAATATTGCAGATTTTACTTTTTTATTGCTATTGCATAAGCAATGTAAGACAAGTAATAATATGGAATGACATAGTTCGAAGAATAAGAGCTAACATCAGCACACAGAAATGTGCAAAAATGCATGTTTCTTTATCTTTTATGACAAAACGTGTTCAAATTAACATTGCTATTACATCAGAAATTTGGCAGAAGACTTCGTTATTTGATGTGTGCTACGTAACGTGACCCCAAAAACCTCCCAATTCAGGCTGACATGGCTTGTCACTTCATGCAATGTTGTTCATGTTGATATGCCAAGAAGCAGAAATAAAGAAATATAAAGCAAGATACTTTAAACCAAAATCCAACATAAAGAACAAATAGAATTCAATATAAGGAATATAATAAAAACATATAGAACGTCTGTAAAAGCATTAACAACTAACGTTATTCTATGACAAGTCATGAACATTACTCAAACATTAAATTAATAATTCCTATTGCTAACGTAACTCATATTACTAGTATTTTGCTAAATATACCTACGCATGATTAAAAATTAGGCACAAATTTAAAGGTTACAAGAATTAACCAGCGCCATCACAATAGCACGTACTTTTTTGCATTATTTGTAATTTTTCGTCGTAGTAACGCCTTTTTTATAAGTGAACTTCGTACTATCCAAAAGAAAATAAAGAAAAACATTAGAGCAGTTTTCGAGAGAGCCTTGAAGTTGCCTTCACTTAACGCAAAATTACTAAAAAACTAATAATATTTTCAAAAAATTGTATCTGGTCTCATTGAAATATTTAATTTTGAAGAACAAATTTCATTAAGAAAGAAGTAGTCCTAAAAATCAATATATTCATTTCAAATTCAAGGGCCCGTCGCATCTATCAGATTGTTCGAGGAATATAAATTTTTCTAAAAATCCTACTTACTGTTTAGCCGCCGCCGTTGTTGAAACAAACAGACGATCAACGAACGGACGGACGGACGTTTTGCCGTAAAAGAATTTTACGAGATCAAAGACATTCAAAACATGGACTACGCAAAGTGTTATAGGATGTAATTTACTATAATTCACTACATGTAAGAACAAGAATTATCAACTTTTTGGTACTAAAAACCCACAAAAAGAGTTTTTCTGGAACGTTTTATTTTCTACAAAAAGAGTTTTTTGGTGCAGCTTTCTAATAGTGTATACTACGTAAGTAATATGCGAGAAAGTGAATTTAAAATGTGCATTATTCACCACTTTTCTATTTCATTCCGTTTCCTTTGCTGCAGGTCAATTCACTTCCCAATATTTTCTACATTAAAAGCAAGGACATACACTTGACACAGGTCAGCACTTTTGAATATTTCATGGAACAACGAAAACGTTTCTCTGAAGGCCATTGGGTACGGTGCAGACGTTCGCAGAAATTTTATTACCTCTTGTGAGGCATATAAACTTTTTCTGGCGATGCGACATGCAAATTTTTCGCTGCGACGATTAGTTAGAAAATTTAACAATTTATACAAAAAACAGTTGATAACGTAGAAACATTTAATGCATTCGAAAATATAGTTTTGTGTGTCTAGGGGTACATTGCCAATTTTATACATTATTTCGACATCTAATAGAAAAGTACGTGTCTCTGAAAGGAGAAATCTATAATACGTTAACTTATTTCCATAAAAATTAGAAGCATTTGTTACGAATAAAATGAGAGAAATAAAAATGAGGGAATTACGTGTGAGATAATAAGAATTAATATTTTAAAACCTTCAGTAAAATAAATATTAACATTTGGTTACGTACGAATATTAAAGATTTGAACCTCAGTAATGAAATATAAACCTTCAGAGTTTATTATTTTCTCAAAATTAACTTTTTACGAAGAAGCTCGTAAACTATTTAGGAGCATATTGACATTTGCTTATGGAAGTCAGATCTGCATAATCAGAGCAATGTATAAATGTTTCAAGGAAGAACGAAACCTAATACTACAGTAATGACTTCATTGCAGAGATACCAAACGTATTCTTGATTGAAGGAATTTTCTGACACACTGACCATTACCTCACAAACTACTTTTATGTATGTCCCCGACGAGAAGCAATCTCCTTTACAGCGTGCGATAATAACCTAAAAGTTCTCTAGAGAGCTAGTTACGCCCGCCACGTACCCTAGCTCTCTATAGAGTCGTCCTACACTAACAACTTTTGAAGTGCGCTGTCAAACAGAATACAACGAACTGCGCGCATCAAAGGGAATGGACACGAGGAAGACGTGACAAGTCAATTTGTACTTCGCGTTCGAATCGCCGACCTTTCGAATACGGTCGAGAATTGCTCGGCGCCCTCTAACGGCGCTCGGCGCTTCCGCCGCCGTAAACACGTCGCAAAGAACGCTCTCGCCGGCGCGCGGCGCGGCGTGACGCCGAGTGGGGATGGGGCGGGGGCGCCAGAGCCGGGCGGAGGGGGGAAGAGGGCGTGCGCAGCGCGGATGGGTTGGGCTGCATGAGGTGAAGCGGGACCACTTGGAGCAGGGAAAAGGGGTGAATGTCAGGCCAGAGGTGTAGGGAGTGGCGGTGCGGGGAATGGAGGAGCAAGGGGCGGGGAATGGAAGAGTGGGGAATGGGAAGTGGGGAGCGGGGACTGAAGGGGTGGACTGTGAGGTGCGGAGAATGGAGAAGTGGGGAATGGAGGCGCTGGAAGTGGTACAGCGTGGAGTGGGTGAGCATGGAGTAGGAGAGTGGGGAGTGGGAGTGCGGGGAGTGGGAGAGCGGGGGGTGGGAGAGCGTGGAGTGGGAGAGCGTGGAGTGGGAGAGCGTGGAGTGGGAGAGCGTGGAGTGGGAGAGCGTGGAGTGGGAGAGCGTGGAGTGGGAGAGCGTGGAGTGGGAGAGCGGGGAGTGGGAGAGCGGGGAGTGGGAGAGCGTTGAGTGGGAGAGCGTGGAGTGGGAGAGCGGGGAGTGGGAGAGCGGGGAATTGGAGAGCGGAGAGTGGGGGAACAGGGAGTAGTGGAATTGGAAGCGGGGGAGTGGGCAGTGGAGAATCGGGACGAAATGCCGAGGGAGGGGACAGGCAGGAACGGAGAAATTAAAGGATGGGGCAGAGAGAAGGGGAAGAGGGGGGACGGGGCGGGATTGAGTGGAATGGGACGGAAGAGTGTGCGGCGGAACGGAACTGAGAGAATCGGGACGGACAGGGACGGAACGGGCGGACGGATCGAAAAAAGGTGGGAGGGGGAGGTGCGACGTGAGGCACCAGGAAGAACAAAGCGTAACGGGAAGCATCTGAGAGGGACGGAGAGGACCGGGAAGGGACACAGAGGAACGGAGTGGGACGGGGAGTGACCTGAGAGGGACGGGACGGAACAGGATCTCACGGAACGAGACAAGACGGGATGGAGATGGGCAGAATGGCGCGGGTTGGGTTAGGTTTGAGAGAGCGGGGCGGTTTGAAGTCCTGGGGAGATGGAGAAAGCGTTTCGAGAACCTGCCCTTTCCCGCACACGCCCACACATTCGCTGGCAAAGAGAGCTTGCTTCGCGCCGCGCCGCGCCGCTCCTCTGTCACAGGTCCCTTGGGCTGCGCTACAGTCGCTACCTGTCGCTTTACTTGCCCTCTTGTGTATACTTTCGCCTCACTTCGCGTTTTCGTATACTCAGAAAGCCTCCGTAGTTTAAATAGCATCATGACTAATTCCTTATGGCTTGATGTAGCTTCCAAAATTTATGGATTGCATTTACGTCGGAATTTTCTGGTACTTCTCGTCACATGGCGATGCTTAATGTTTTATTTTATTTTCACGTGGCGTCCGACCCAGTGGTCGTTTGGTGTGTAGCTTGCATGCCTATGCCTCTCTAATAATTACAGTATTCTCTTTATCTCTTCCACTAATTTTTTGATACCCTTAGAGCGCAATAGTGCTCTTTTCATGTGAAAGAAGTGTAATAGAATCTAAAGTATCTAGAAGGCGTATTTCTTATGTTTTACAGTTAACTTTTCAGAAAGTATTGAGTCACTTTTTGCTATATTATCTTTCATATCTATATATCAATCATAATATTTCTCTTGCCTTGGCAATAGTATGTCCTCGTCACTTTTTGCTTGCATATCTGATGCAGCTCTATTCTCATTACTTTCTTCTTTTTGGCTTGTATGCCAAAATCATTTACTCCAACATGATTTCGTAATTCAGATTAATATGTATATGAATATAGAGCTCAATAAACCATGAAACAAATGCACTTCTCCCCATTTTGCCACTCACAATCTTCAATTGTTTTGACATTAAATAAATAATTTAATATTGTATTTGTATAAAGCATAGTGAACTGTTCCATAAATTTCAAAATCAAAATGATAATAATATTCAGCAAAAGTTGTCATAAAAATATCCTCTGTGGCAGCGGAAAGGTTTGCGGGCCATACAGAAAGTCGGTAAGGGTCAGATAATTTCATGTATTGTATAAATTTTGTTTATTCACATGCAGAGATGATGAGGTTATTTACAATTCAAAATTGATTGTATAACTGAACAATCGTTATCCAATCACAACCTAGCCTTTTTGGCCGTACCTGAGATGAACGGTTTGATAGAGGGCTTATGATGATACAATTTGAACGATTGCACATGAATGATGAAATAAGAAGCTAGGGAAACGGGAGAACCCAGAAAAAACATCCGCAAACCCGCCCTGTTCACCACAAATTTCACATAGATCAATCGAGATTTGCACCCTGATAGGTAAGAGATAGAAGATGATCGGTCTAAACTCTGTATTACGAGTTGCTCCAACAGTTCACAGACAGGTACACAATTCCATTAACGATATCATCATACAATAGTATTTTACTTCCCTTGCCGCGTTACGATAACACGTTTTATCACAGGTCTATTGAGTCTATAGTTAAGCCACATTTATACACTTAATCCATGGTTTCAAATATTAATGTTACGGGCATTATTGAATTTGTGAAGTAATATGATTAAAATATTACACTATCACTTTATTGGACATAATCTTTTTGGCCGACACATTTTTATTAGCAAGTCTTTCTTCAAACATTTCTTTCTAAGTTTTGTAGATTTACTTTTAGTCTTCTCATAACTGAAAGTAAATGATATCATACACTATGTTTTTTATCTGGAAAATGGTATTTAATGGGAGAGACTGAAGTCCTCACTGTCCGGTGCAGAATAAATTACGTTATGTTTTCTAGCGTTTCTTTTAGCAGTACTCATTAATGTGTTACCCAGCAGCATCAATTATAAACAATATTAGTATGATACTAGCAAACATGAAAATTATATTTACAGGAATAAAAAGAAATGTTCAAACAAATATATTATCGGAGAACGTTCTGGTATTAATGGCACGCGCAGTAGAGGCAGAAATGGAGTATTTTGTAAGACATGGGTTCGAAATGGATTATTTTAATTGTAAGCTGGAAAGGAAATATTGTAATCAAGATATCAAATCGTGTTCTACATTTTATGGGAAATTTGCAAGTGATTAGAATGAGCGCTGAGTTCTGGAACAATAATATATTTTAGGCAGATTTTTTAATATGAATTTTCGATAGTCGATTAACTTTTGGCTGAGAAAAATTTTCAACACATTAAGATAAATGTGATAGTTACAGGAGTTAGTACATAGTTACAAAAATATCACATCGATACTTTAGAACTTTAGTATGAAAAAACCTAGTATGAAGAGTGGTGTTACGATGCAATTATAGGCACAAGGTCTGAAAATGACTGAGCAGTTTTCATGTAAAGAAATTATAACAAAAGCTTTCCATTTTACTATCTGAAGTCCATTTAGGTTTGCTGTACTATCTGATCTTTGGAACGCCGCAACGACTACGTAAGTAGCGCATGTCTTGTTCCACGAAGCACGTACACGCTGCGATTGACATAACTGATCAAGGCTAACGGCGACGTTGGTTTAGTCGCTGATGGAGGGTACAAGTAGCAACGGAAGGGGCACCATCAAAGGCGAGGCAGGCGTTGGCCGTGAAGAAGCCGACATCGTCGGCGACGGAAGCGGAGGTGATACCGGAGACGGAGGAAGACGAGGAGGACGAGGAGGAGGTGGCGGTGGCGACGGAGAACGCGGAAGGGGCTTCAGGGAAGTGACCTCAGAAACGGTGACGGATGTGGAAGGTGGAGGAGGAGGCCAAGGCGGCGAAGGGGTGGCAAAAGGGGCGTCAAAGGAGGCATCAAAGGAGGTGGCAAAGGAGACGGCAAAGGAGGTGGCGATGGAGGCGGCAAAGGAGGAGATGAAGGTGGGGACGAAGGAGGCAGCGGAGGAGGAGGCAGCGGAGGAGGAGGCAGCGGAGGAGGAGGCGGCGGAGGAGGAGGCGGCAGAGGAGACAGCGGAGAAAGCGGAGGAGGAGGTGGTAGCGGAGGAGGAGGCGGCAGATGAGGTGGCGGAGGAGGCAGCGGCGACGGAGTCGGAGTCTGTAGTGAAGGCAGCGGGGGCGGCGCCAACGTTGCGGCAGCGTCACGCCGCCCACTAACGCCGGGTTTACGACGCCCCTCCACGGCCTCTAACGCTCCATAAAGTGCGGCGACCAGAGCCGCCGCGCCGTCGTTGGGCGCCTCCTGCCGGCGGCCGCCGCCGCTCGCGAAGCACTTCCCTTCCCCTCCCCCTCTCCTCACCCCCCTCCCCCTTCTGCGGGGCCGGCGCCAGCGCCAGCGCTTTCGTTGACGGAGCGTCGCCGGCCATCCTGTTTTACTAGTGAACTGCGTGCTGCGAGCCCATCATCATTCCGTTGGAATAGGTAATTCTCTTTGCTATACATCGCGAATACAAAAGCGTAAATCCTGGAACCAGTACAGTGTTTTTAGTCTACTCAATTCGAAACACGTTACATGTATTATGCAGCGCACTTTTGCATGGGCAAAATTCTTTTATAAAAACACCATTACATCTTTTGAAAACGCAGCAATTGCGTCAAACATTTGTAATGTAAATACTACAATGTACACGGTGTTGTTCGCACAAGTTAGCACAAAATCTTTTAAAAAATTGAAACTCAAATACAATCTGTTTCGTATGTATTACAGTACAACGTTTTAAGAGCATTGAAATATTTTTTTAAATTTGAAATACGGGGATTTTATTTTAAAATATGCCTAGAAATTACAAGAACATATTTTTCAATAAATCAATCTATTCAATATGTGTACAGGGGTGAAAGTGGATGTAGGTCTACAGCAATGAGACTTTAAAATATGTAAATTTAAATCGAACTCGTCAAATATCATTCCACAAAATCGACAATTATTTACAGAAAAAGTTTGCTCTCTGTCCCACCAACGAGAGTTATTTCCTCGAAGCTATCATCGAGATCATGGAGAAAATATTTAAACGCTTTGTAGCCGTCCCGTCACTACTTTAAATCAAAAACAACATTACTCATGACGAACGTATGACAGGTATGCGTGACACATAAAAATAAACAACATACATTTACATCAACCTCAGGGGTGTAGGATTTTCACTGTTCCGTATAACAACTCCTCCAATGGATGCGAGCGTTTAATTTCTGTCATTTTATCGCAGGCGCGCTGCGTCTCGTCGTGATGAATTACTATATTTTTATTTGCTCCACCGCCCCTCCCCGCCCCGCACCCCCAACCGCCCTGCTACCCGCTGGCCGTGGCGCGCCGGGTCGCCACCCAGCGCCCGCTCGGTTTGGAAGGTCGCGGAGGGCGCTGTCGGGCCGCGCACCACGAATGGGATGGAATGGAGGGCGGCGTGGAGGATGGATTGAGCTCGAAAAAAAGAGCAACACGAGGGAGGAGAGAGAACCGCGTAGAAGCAATATCGTTGGGGGGGAGGCTGGAATGCCTGTGTAGGGCAGACACTTCGAAGGATAAGACTATTGGACGGGGGGTAGGTCAGGGAAGCTGTTCGAATGCCGGTGGTTTCAAACAATTTCGGTAAAAGAGGATTTCATGTATATATTAAAAAATGAAATAATTGAATTAAAACAAAAAAAGCGTATTGATTATTGTTTCTTATTTATTCGCTTGGTGGAGGAAACTATCACAAAAAATCGTATCTGAACTATTAACATGCAATACTAACAGAAAATTTTCAAACACTGCATTGCAATTTATTGAAAATTTCATGACAAGATTCGTCCCATAAAATATTACTATCCGAACATAAAATCGTACTTTACTCAGAAGACAGTTATCGGAGTTTATGTCTAATAATGATGGTAGAAAATGAATTAGAGGAAAATGGGACCCTAAGGAATATCCAGGGATAAAGGATAGACTTGTCGCATAATATTGGTGATTATTTTCGATAAAATGTGTGAAACCTATGACAGAAGGCCAAATGCTTTCTTCTTCACGGGTTTAGACAATATCCGAAAGTTTGCATGAAGAAAAAATGAAAGTAAAGTAAAAAAATACATTCTGAATTTAATGATCCAGGTATTACATTTTAAATGCAAAATTACGGGAAGCCAGCAGGGGTATTCAATTATAATTATTTAAAAGCAGTCTAGCAAACGTAAATATAATATTTCTTTTTACGTATTCATAAGAGTGAATGGAGAGAGTGCAATATGTTCACTTTAATGATAATCACATATCAATGAAGTACATCAAATGAACGAAAACAAAAACGTCAAAACATTTTATGTAGTAGCCACCACTTGCAGAGAAATTAATTGAAAAACAGAATCTCCAGCGAGACGAACTACCT
Source organism: Acheta domesticus (assembly GCA_031308135.1). NCBI lineage: Eukaryota > Metazoa > Arthropoda > Insecta > Orthoptera > Gryllidae > Acheta > Acheta domesticus. Next base: position 134,479,491 of record JAHLJT010009436.1, on the reverse strand, counting down.
TGGGAGGCCACGAGATCGAAACAGTGGCGCAGCGAAGTTGGAGCGTGGGAGGGTCGAGACGGTGGAAGCAGCGAGAAGAGATTTGGGGCAGAGTGATCGGAGAGTGGGGGAGCGTGGGGGTGAGTGGAAGGGGAGGGGGGGCGGGAGGCGACGGCCATTGACAGCGCGCTCCCGCGCGGAGGGTCGCCCTTCGACCCCCGCTGATGGATGCGTCGGTCTCGCGCCGATCGATGTTGATTTATGAAGCACGTGCGACGCGATAGCGTGGCCGGAATTTCTTCGCCCGCAGAAATGTTCGGGGCGACAAATCTGCCAGAAAATCGGCCAACTCCCCGTCGTGTAAACCACCGCGCGCCGGCATTCGCGTTCCGCACACCTGAGTGGTCTGAGGCAGCGCCTGAAGAAAAATGTTCGCGGATATTATTTCTGCTCATTAATGCAGTAGATATCACAGGGCTGCCACTATATGCCGCTTTTGATGAAAATGGGTGATTGTGAATCAGTTTTTCATCTTAATTACATATATAATTTTAGTTTTTTCTATCACGTACAATTTTTGTAAAATTTTGTGTTTTTCGTTTTTCAAATTAGCACGCGCTATGTCATATGTAAACATAGGGCTGCGACAACCTGATTAAATATGTGGATTCGGTTTCTTCACATTGCCTACAGTTTGTGCGAAATTTTCGATTGATTAAATGTCAAATGAACGTTGCCAGTGTCGATAACTTACGTCAGCCATTAGACTCGCATCGGAACTAATATTCCTATAACAAACTCACAACATGGCCTCCCATCTTCTGTTTATTCAGACTTTAGTTTACACTTCTGTTTATTCAGGCAAAATATCAGCAAAAGAAAGTGTTAGCAGAGCCTGTAACATTGTTAGTATAAATATAATATAATTGTTAATGTAAGTATGTTATCCAAAAGCATAAGATGTGAAGAGCTTGAATACATATACATACTTATTTTTCCTTCAGTAGAATTGTAGGCCTATATACTAGTTTTAAATCGTTTATTCATTCTGTGTTCCAAACTTCTGAATATGCAAATGAAACTTCGGAGCATGGAAGAGGCGGATGTTTCGTATTTCATGGAACTATGGTTAGCGAATTTGTCAATTTTCATTTCTCCTTGAATAATGTATATTCTATCCGTATATTCACTCATTACATATATTTACACGTGTAGTATATACGAGGATATCTACAATGAACATTATATCCAGAGAGTTCATCTGTATAACGATCAACTACTGATACTTATCAATATTTTTTAGCTTTTATTCCAAACCACGTCATTGAGCTAAAATTGCTCTATTATCGGCGCTCGAAAATTGTAACTTTTTGTGAGAACGATCACGTCGCATTTACCCCAACCTATTGTATATTGGGAAACAATAATAAGAGAAAATAACCGAAAATAGCTTCCTAACTCACTTTAGAAATCATTACATGCACATTACAGTTCTAAAATTTACAGAAAATAAAATATTTCAAGGGGCAGGTTTTGAGGGAAAGGATAATTTACAGAATCAGTTGCCGCAACATGTATGGTGACCAGGAGAACGGAGTTAATTACGTGGCGTCTCCTTAACAGATGAAGAAAATTTAAGTTTCATATTATTTGCAAGATAAATGAGACTTACTGCCACTAGTATACAACTTACAGATATTTGACGTTTAATATGTCATACATACGTAAGTCGTAACTTCACAACTGTATATACAACTCGTTGTTTCGTATCTTTCACCCAACTGCATTTTTCTACTCACCAAATAGATAATATTCAATTGGCACTGAGAAAGATATTTTGGAAGAGGTTATCAACAATACTAGTTTACTCAATATCTAATCAATCAATAATAAAATATTTTTAATTACACGTTAAAAAATTCCAACGTTTATAACATTTTCGTCGTCATAAATATCGCCATTTATGTACTTTGTTTTTTTCTCATAGAACTTAATTTTGAGTGAAACTTGGGAGTTTCAACGTTAAATGTCTAAAGATGAAATAATAACTCAAAAAATTCGAAATGACATATTTTCCAGAAGTATTTCTCATTCAACCAAAGACATCATTTTTTTTAAATAATACTTTCACTTGAATTACTGAATACGATTTGATGAAAATTCACATGTCTACCTCCCTGTATTAAAATTTCACAATATTCCACAAACACCAGTGTAATTTGTTTGGCTACTGACGCCACTGTGATGTTTCTTTCAATTAAATTATTTTATCTGTGTCTTTCTCACCGGAATATGTGCTAACTTGAAATGACCGCCAACGGGTAGAATATTCTTTTGATGTCAGATTACATTCCCTGCGTAAAGAAATCGCCTTTTCGTTAATTCTCAGAGCCACTCATGCATATCGAATTCATGTTCCTTCTCTGAAATTCGAGTGCGTTCACCGCCCGTTAGGAGAGCGCCGTCCGTGATGAAGGGAATGGAGACGACTGTGGCGGCGACGGTGTTGGTGGCGGTGGCAATGGGTGGAGGAGTGGTAGTATCAAAAGGGACAGATGAGATGGCAGGAATGGCAGATACATTAGGGGCGGCGAAAGCGGCAGGAGTGGCAAAGACAGTATAGACGGAGAGGCAGCAGGAGTGGCAAGGAAGGTTGTAAAGGTTGAAATGGCACGCTCGGCAAGAATAAGGTGGCGGAGGGCAGGGAAAGCGGGATGGCGCAGAATGGTGGGAATGGGGATGTGAGCGGTGAGGACGGTGGCGGTGGCGGTGGCGGTGGCGGTGGCGGTGGCGGTGGCGGTGGCGGTGGCGGTGGCGGTGGCGGTGGTGGCGGCGGTGGCGGCGGTGGCGGCGGTGGCGGCGGTGGCGGCGGTGGCGGCGGTGGCGGCGGCGGCGGCGGCGGAGGGCGTGGCATCGCGTCGCGTCGGACCACGCGCCAGCGGCCGCCCCAGCCACTCGGACCGCTCCCGGCAAATACCCCTACAAATGTAAATGTTGAGCGCGAGGCCCATGCAAAGTACGTAGATAGCGAGGTGGCATTAAAAATGTCACATATCGCATATTATACAGCCCTCCTTTTGTGAAGCGCACCGGAATCGCTCTTCCGCCCCTCTTCTCGACTTCTGCGTGCGCCCCTGCTGCCGCCTCCGCCACCACATCCGCCTCCGCCTTCGCTGCCGTCACCGCCACCGCCACCGCCACCGCCATCGCCACCGGCTTCGCCACCACCACCACCGCTACCCATAAGCCATCGTTTTTTTTCTTTCGTTCGACTCTGGTCTTGCCAATCCCGATACTGTTGTTGCTACAATTCCTTCGGGCGCTTCTGAGTCGTCTCTCAGAATGCCTCTATTCGATTATTCCCCCTGTGAGTCACATCACTCTATTTTGTCATCTGTTTTTTCTCTCATTTTCTCTTCAATTCTCTTCGTCCTCACTATCTCCATCCCCTTCCTTTCTCACTTCATCATTACCTCACGGAATCGGAGACTTACAAAATAAACAAAATCGTTCTACTTTTACTCTTTCACTTCCTTCTTCGCCTTCCCCACTCAGTCGTCTGCCACGCAACCTGAATATGCAGCATACTTTCTATTTACTCACATGTCACCACTCTCCTTTTCCGCGATCTCTTAACTCGAGGCGGACGCGACTGCGTCGGTTGCGCCTCATTTTTACTTTCCCGTATACGTACGTATACACGGAGTAATATACATAGTATAGGGAAGTTATTTAATGCTGCGAAAAAACGGCTAATTTTTGGCAGAAAAAATTCATTGCCGCGCCCTGATAACGAAAAAGTGAATAAATCAGCTGCTAAAATAAGAAAAATAAATCCCCTAACACGTGGTGTAGCCAGAAACCCTGTTTTGTGGGTCCTTGATACCGAAAAACCAATTGAAAGCAAAACGTCCATCCGTCCGTTCGTCTGTGAACACTACTAGCGCCTAAACCATACGTAGGACTTTTAAATTGAAGAATTCTCTATTGATCTGGCTCGAGTCGAAGCTTTGAGATTTTGGAAAAGATTCTATAAAATTTGTGGGTACTTTTCATGAAGACCCCTGGGATTTTCAAAATACATTTGCAAGGCAATGTTTACACGGGCGATGAGATAAATGATAGTATTACAGATAACTGATATATTTATTGCATGTTGATTATATTCTCACAAACATGTATCTGTTTAAACACATTTTTGAAAATTGAAAAAAAAATTCGAATATCTGTAGCTCGCTTGGTAATTGATTTGAAAAAAAAACGTTTTATACAAAAGCTGTAGGAAATTTAATCTTCTTTTAAATTTCTTTGAAACATTTTTCTACACGAGTTAAAGGTAAAGAGCTTTAGAGAAAAATCCGAAACAAGTCAGAAAAAATACACGTTTTTCGGGCCTCCCGGAGTTAGCACAGGGTTTGGGAGGTCGAAAATTTGGGGTTTTAACTAGTTCCTGGGTATATAGAACATACTCAAAGAAAAAGTTTTTATGACTTTTTCCAGGTAACCCCCGTTTTTCAGTACCTACCGACTGGACTATAAAAGCCATTCTGTAACTAAATGTGACTTAATAATTAATGCATTTGTGAGGGCATGAATGAAACAGTGTTCGAGGAAAGCATTTCCATTTGCTGTTGCTAAGTATACACATGACAGACAATGGTGTATGTTCATTTCCGCTATTATAGTCTCAACATTACAAATTACAATTAAAAGTCAACAGTTAATTGGTCTTGTAATTGATGTATAATTATTTACTTACAACAATGAATTCCAAAAAGAGAAAGCTATTAGAGACTAAATGTAACGTCTCTGGTTTTCGATATACGAGTACTATAAGCTTCTTCTGAATGCTCGGCAGTGTTTCATTCCAAGAGTTAAGCAGATTCTACCCGAGAAATTCCACGGTATTTTCATTGCAGATGGACATCTAAAGAAGAGACTCTGCCAAACTCCATTTAATTAACATTACATGTGATTTTTTGTTATTTGGTCGTATGAATGTATATAATGTCAAGTTGCGAGCAAAACATCAATAAGTATTTAATGAATACAAAGAGAGGAAATTCCGAGATTTCTCCTCAAAATGTCTTAACTAATTTGAATAATCCTCGGAATTCCATGCAATGAATCGATCAATTATGTGCAGATAAAAAGCGATTTGTGTCCTCTTTTTTGGGGGTATCTTCATATTCGAAAAGTGTTTTCCACGAAGATCGGTTTTAAGACATTTCTAACCACACTTTGCTATTACTAATAATTATAACTAATATTTAATGCCCATAAACTAATCTTAATATTATATAAAATTAAGGTAATAGACTTGTAATTAACAATCGTCCGATATAGTACGTAATGGTTCATTCGAATCTCATACAGCAATTAAATGTAGAAGACTTTGTTAACGATCGCACTAATTACTTTGCATCCGGTCTCGGTTATGGGGACCGCTGATTATGAAGAGTACTTTTTTTCAATGATTTGTGAATTATGACGCACATGCCCTATATATTGTTTGCTTCATTACCATACTAAAAGGTTCTGAGTGCAACTGCCTGTCTCACTAGTTGAAATTTTAATTAAAATAAAAGGTTATAGAATTAACAACGAAACCACTGTTAAAAATAACAATTTAACGTAACAAAATTTTGCAACATCAATTAATTTCCTTCCATAATTATCTCCTGGCTGTAGTAACTCTCAAATTAAAGTTATCTTCGGCCTGTATAATCGCCATCATCACAATCTCTCATTGTCGTAAATCTTTGTCGAATTGCTATCGACCTAGCTCTTTCCGAAGACATTTCCAACAGTTTCCATGTATTACCAATTGCCTTAACTCTTTTACACTTTTTTCTACACTCGACAACTATATTATAAAAAATATATTATGACCTTATGGTCATTAGCAATAGAAGATATGAACTGGATAAAACGAAGTACGAAATTCGAAATTGGCGCGGACGCGGTGGATACAGCATGTCGTGAGCGAGTGAGAAGAGGCTTTTAGAGAGAGTGTGGTGACATTCGATACAATCGGATGCAAACAGTAGTAGTCGTAGTAGTCGTGTTACCAAATTCTTGAGTGAGTAGTGGAAAATAGCGTAACACGGTGTTATTGTTAAACTCAATGGATGAACAGTAAAAATAATGCAAATGTGATCGTACGAGAGAACGGTGTGTGTCAGATAGCACGGGGCCGAGGCTGGCCGTGTGGTGCCGGAATCTTCACAGGAACACTTGGGAAGTGCTTCGGTGGTGGAAGTACGAGGGGACCCCTAGTGAGGGAGTGGTTGTGAAGGCCAAAGTTATTGTGCATGCGGTGGCGTTATTTAAAGTGGGGAGGGGTTACGAAGGCCAGGCATCAGCGCTTTGCCGAAGGCAGCGGAGCGGCGATGCCGACTGCAGTGGACGGGACCCGAATTACAGTGGTGGACGTAAAATAAAAGTAAAATGTAAGTAAAATAAAAGTTTATTTGCAAGGGACCATATAGAAATCCACGAATTAAAACTGGAATGAACAGGATGATATAATAAGTAAAATAAAGAAACTAGACTTTGAATACAAAAGGGATATGGGAGGCCGGGTTTTGAGCACAATTATATTCGCCTGTGCGCATTAATTAGTGAAAGTTCAAATATTTCTGTGTAAGATTAGAATGTGTTTTTCTTCCTTGTGGTTCTGTAGTGATTCATACTAAAAGGTTTTGAGATTTATTGCATATTTGTAACATTTTTATTATTATATTTATTGTAAACATGGACATGTGTTTCATCAAAGTGACACCCCCTACAATGATCCCTTGCCTCTTCACAAATATTACAGCTCTCTATAACAATGAGATTAATATGTGTCGAAAACCAGTCAAATACAACAAGAAGGTAAGCTCGGTTACAATATATAAATTACAAACTTAAATTTTCGTAAACTCTCGTCCAGTGGTAAACTCTCATCATACAATTCACAGATTGCCTCTCAACTCCTCTTGTAGACATATTTTTCATTCCTGAGTTTAATTTCACTGTGACACATTATCATATTATCTTAAAACACACTATAACATTTTTGTGAGTTGCTTCCACCGTTAGATCCGAAAAGCACCTCCTGAGATATCAACAATTCTTATTGACAACGTGAGAAATGAAAATCTAAAATAATATTTGACATTTTTAGGAGATTCATCTTTGCATTAACACACGCGCTGCAATGAACGAACGTACTCAAGGAACTGCGTTCTGCTGCGATTATTTCCAGACTCTAGAGTATATGGTTTTACATGGATTCTGAAAGCAAGACATTGAATTTGCACGCAATTTCTACATCATTTGCTTCACTCGCGGAAAAACGGGAGCGGAAATGCCACATTCCGATCGGCCATATTCTCTCCTGACTGCACGTGACAGACACAACAGGGCGGGGCAGAGCGTCAGTCGGGGGGCGCGTGGGGCAAAGCTATTGTGCACGCGCTATCGCACATTCCCTCATTAACAAACGAACGGGCAGCTAAATTTGCTCGACCTGAAAAAACGGCTGCATGCATCCCGGTGAGCTGAACACAAAGCGCCGCGGGCGCAGCGATCTGCCAGGAATGCCGGGCGACTCCGGAAGGTTTTCACTACAGCATTCCGCACCAACAACGCTTGAGTTACTGTCGGGAAACCAGGAAGTAGGGTTAGTTGAAAATAGAAATAGGCTTTATTCTAAGTAGATAAGTAAGAAGCACCGTAAAAAAATCTGAACATATATTTAATTATTGATATTTGATGTAGAAATTATTAAAAGTCGTAATAAAGAACAAATGAGAGCTATTTCATAAATGAGCTATTTCATCATGAGTTGTCATAGCATTCTTCATGAAATAAAATAATTTTTAGTTCTGTTGTTTACCCCACTGTCAATGTTATCAATGAAAACAATAAAACCTGGCGTAACATTCTACGTACGTCTACCTCCAATTTTCTCTCATTACATCATTATTTAAAAAAAATAATATTTCATTTTAATTCATTTTTAAATATACACAAAACGATAAGCAAAAAACAAAATAAAGATGAAAATGTCGTTATTAATTTATTGCCCAAAAATTTACGTCCAAAGAAAACTAGAAAGAAGAAAAGTGGGACATAAGAGCACTTTTGTTATAACAGTATAATGAGTATGTATTCGTAGATAATTCAACCTGAAACAATCGAACAAAATCAGCAAATGAGGGGCGCAGAGCGAGCAGGTCGGGACTGGATGGGACTACAAAGGAATCGATCAGGGAGAATAGACCAAATGGGATATGACGAAAAGACGAAAAGGGACAAGGGTGTAAGGCGAGAAGGGTCAAATGTGTGGGTAAAGAGGGCGGCTTGCGCATGGTGGGCAACGCGGACAGGACGAGTAGGTCGGTCGGAGAGGACGGTGCCAGGCAAAGTGAGTTGCCCTGAGGGGCGGGGCCTCGTGGATCCACGAAGCATAGTGTGCTCAAGTGGCGCGGGCGCAGTGGGGAGACGTCGGGCGGGGCGAGTCGTGCAGCGTGCGGGCGGTGGGCAGCGCAGGGCTATCACGACCGGCGCGGGCAGGCGCCCGCAGGCCCTCGGTCGCGCCGCGGCGCGCGCGCTCGCTAATGCACCGCGTGATGTAGAGGGCGTCGCGCCGCCCTTTTGTATGCACCGCGGGCCGCATTAAAACGCGCCGCCCGCCGCCCGGGACGTGCCCGCGCACACCATCACCCGCCCGCGCCGCCGCAGACCGTCCGCCTGCGCGTCTGCCCACTCGCCCGCCCGCCCGCCCAATTGCTCGCCAGCCCACATCCCCGCGCCCACCACCGCCCGTTCGCTCGCCCGCTCTTTCGCCCACCCGCTGGCCCGCCATCCCACCCGCTCGCCCTCCCGCCGCGCACCCGCCCGCCCACACACTCGCCCTCCCGCTCGCCCACCCGCTCGCCCTCCCGCTCGCCCTCCCGCTCGCCCTCCCGCTCGCCCTCCCGCTCGCCCTCCCGCTCGCCCTCCCGCTCGCCCTCCCGCTCGCCCTCCCGCTCGCCCTCCCGCTCGCCCTCCCGCTCGCCCTCCCGCTCGCCCTCCCGCTCGCCCTCCCGCTCGCCCTCCCGCTCGCCCTCCCGCTCGCCCTCCCGCTCGCCCTCCCGCTCGCCCTCCCGCTCGCCCTCCCGCTCGCCTGTCCGATCTCGTACACGCTCGCACTTTCTTTTCGCTAGCCCATCCGTTCGACCAGTGACCTGCCCGTTGGCCCGGCCCCTGCCCATTCCTATTCGCCCACCTATCACACCACCAGTCACACGCCTATTCGCCCACCTATTTGCGCACTCGCCCTTTCAATGGCCCACTCACTCGCTCATTCGCCCAGTACCCGCCCGTACGCTGAGCCAACCGTCCATTCGCTCACTCGCTCACCTGCCCGCGCTACTTGTCTGCCTTCCCCCGCAGACCACCGCCTGGAAGCTTGTCCTTGGAGCGGGGCGTGGGACCAGAAGCATAGAGCGGGTTGACCGTCCTGTTGATGGGGCGTGGCGAGAATCATTGGTGTGGGGAGTGCATGATGAGAAGTTGTATGTCCTTGAACCTTCGTACACGTTTGAAGGACGTGCGATGTTCATGGAGTGGAAAGGGGTGAGTTGAGAAATTCCGAGGATATGCCGGCGGAAAATAGGCAAAAAGAGTGAGGATAGTGCAGATAAGGCAGGACTGGAAGATCGCTGAATGTACAGGGACGAGGGGCCAAAAGTTGAAACATTTCCGAAGAAGCGAAAGTGCATGTGATAACCGAACCGCAGGAGCAAGGGATGTGAATAGAGAAAACGTAGATAAAACGATTGCTAGTTTGCCAAATGGCACTGTAACTGTGGTAGTAAGGTTTCACGCGGTCACAGGAGGTCGCACAGTGACACCGTCCTGGCTCCAGCGCTGAGGTGATGGTTGCCGACAGTGAAGCACTCATTCTGCCAACTGGAATCATTAGTCCGGCTACGACTTACGATTAGCTCTTTCTTACATTTGTAGAGAGTTATTTTCGTATATTCACGTTTGAAAACTTTCTTTTAACTTTCCTCTTGTGATTAATGTTTTTATGGTTTTATTAATTTGAATCACCAACACATGTAAAAATATATTTATGAAAAATATACTAAGCTGCAAACAACAAAATTTAATTTGTTTGCTGTCACTACTGATTAAACGAATACGAGAATTTTCTAATACAAAAACAAAGCCTTTTGAGTTTCGTCGTTTGGCGATAATGGGCGATGGTGGGTGGCGCTTTGGACGAGGCGGCTTGAGAGGCGCGTAGATGGTGCGCACTGCGCGGGACGGGGTGGGACGATGACGGGCGACACGATAAGGTTATCAGCAGGGCTCGGATTCTGATGTTCTAAAAATTCTTTGCAAATTGCCTATAAAATGACTCAAGAATAAGAGGAAAATTAGCCATAAAATGACTTGAAAATAAGAGGGAATGGCCTATTTTTTTAAGAATTGCTAAAAAATGTTTATGTTTGTTTTTCCAATGAATTTTGCAATATTAAATAAAATTTATTTTATTTAATATTTTATTAATTTTAATTTATTTATTTATATAAAGTCTTTATTTTAGAGGGAAAAGTAATCCTAAGCACCTACCTTCCTACCGTTAGTTTTGAACGGTCGAGGAAGTTACCGAAGATCCGTGTAATTTTGAGAGTTCGAAAAAAAGACTCAATTGCAACAGTGAATTTCGCCTTGAGCTAATGATACACAAAAAAACTTTGTTAGTGTGTCGTTGTAAATTCAAATGATACACATTCACTAACCAAAAAACACGAAAAGGAAAGAAAAGGCGTGAAAATGACAATAAATGACGTCAAGGTCCAGAAAACTGACCTACGCTCGTGATACGCTCGTGATACGCTCATACGCTCGTGATACGCTCGTACATATTCTCCGAGCGTATAGCTTCCAACAAGGTGACGGGAATGGTGACAATTATATATACATATAAGGAGCGATAGTGCGCTCGTGAAAACTGTTCAAAGGGTTGGTTGACTCGGTAGCTTAGTGGTCAGAGCAGCTGGGCGTAAAGCAGAAGGCCCGGGTTCGAATCCCGGTCGAGCCGACCAATTCTTTGAACAAATTTAATTATTAAAACGCATTGTTACTTGGTAACATGTTCACAATTTGGAGTTTATCAACATCCGATGGGTGTTGATTCTATATGACTGCGGAACATATTCTCCGAGCGTATAGCTTCCAACAAGGTGACGGGAATGGTGACAATTATATATTCATTTAAAAGTTAGTTACGTCTAGGATGCACCAATGAAAAGATGACATGTTATCAGAATCCGAGTTATCAGGCACTGCAAATTCTCGTCCAAAGTAATTGAAGCCAATAGAAGGTTAGCTATTTTACGTCTCAACCGTAATTCTTCTGTAAAAATTCATTCCACTTTAACCATCTACAAATCTATTCTTCAGTCAATATTAATTTACGCATGCCCTGTTTGGATTTCAGCTGCCCCAATCACATTAAATAAGTTACAAATCTTCCAAAACAAAATTTTAAGAATAACAGTAAATGCCCCCTGGTTTGTCAGCACTAAGACCCTTCACAACTATCTTGCAATAGAACCAATTACTTCATTTATTACGAAGCTGGAACATAATTTTTTCAATAATTTAAATCATGTACAAGGAGCAGTCGTTTACGAGATAGGAGGTTGGAGCCGATCAGCCCCCACTCTCCCGTCTAAGAAATAGACTCCCATTCCCCATTTTCATTCAATATCTCTCTGACATTAAATAAGGCAAGAACATTTCCAGCAATTACCTGTTCCTCCCATTGTATTTTCTTTTTAATCCTGTCATTACTCTAACATAATTCCTTCGCAATAACTCTGGTTGAAGGTACAACACATGAAATTACTATCAGGGAGGTAACAAGAAGTTACCCCTTCACACTATTCTGATACAAAGTTGCTCGGCCAATCAACTGAAGAGCCTCACGGCTGAACGTTGTACTGTCTATAAGTGTAAAATAAAATTAATTTAAAAAAAGGCAGTGCAAAGCGGCGTGAGGTAGCGAGGCGGGAACCCCCGATCAATGGAGGAGCGACATGGGGTGGTGAGGGGGCGCTACGAGGTGCGAATATTAATTTGACAAAAAGCTAAAGCAAACTGTTAAACGGGATGTGTGGAATAAGTTGTACGATGGGAGGTGATACGAAACCGGTATGCGTGATAAGATACTTGGTTTCAGTACACAAAAATCGGCAATTCCATTTTGCCAATTGGGCTCACTTCACTTGTGCATCTCTAAGTCGTCGGCGGGGCTCTGGCGTTCAGCGTTCGCACTTCACATAACACAACGTAGCACTTCACGTCAACACGAACTTTCCAACGCATTTTATACCAAAATAATATACATAGGTAGTACCTCACTGTCCCTGCGACATAAATCATTTTGTGTGCTTTTGTTCAACAGCGTTTTTGCTGCTGCAGGCAACTAGTCTATATTACTAATTTTTAATGCGCGCAGAAATTGAAAGAAAACAATGCAATTCACGACCCAGTGAGTGTGGTCTATGGTTTCGTTAGATAGCCAGGCACTCGGAAAATATACAAAAGCATCCATTTACTAATTTTCGATGCGCGCACAAAATTGAAAGAAAACTACGCAGCCTAAGGGCATGTGAGAGCTGGCTGTAGTTTCGTTAAGTAACCACGAACTCGAGATAAATCCAGTACCAACGAAACAGTTTCGATTGAGACTAAAAAGTTGAAATATTTGACTATGTTAATCAGCAATTTCTCATAACTGATGTTACGATTACGATCTTACTCAGTATCTTCTTATGACACAGCTGATGTCATGGGACCGCAACGCTACAAGGAAGAGATTACCGGACATAAAATATTTTTCGATTCACATTTTCCATTGTGGAGCAGAAACTGTTTTGTTATTCTTGGTATGCAAAGAACGTTTGTACTGTATGTACACTATACAATGTTATTTCTGTATTTTGAAAGGGTATTTTAGTTAAAATATTAAATTTATGAGAAGGTTACAGGTGGATAAAAATATGGTAATTTTATAAATATGGTGTTTTATTTGCTGTTCCTGAGTATAGTGCGTGCTACTTGCCGGAGAAATATTTCGTGAGCTTTTGTTCAGCAGTGTGCGGTCGGTACGCGACCAATCACACACTTCCTGACATGAATACTTGCTGACGCCTTAAGTGTATCGATCAGTTCAACGGCGAGGACCCATAACGCAAATTATCAGTGTCTGCCAGGGCTGCGCGCTGGGGCATTGTAAATCGTGATGGACTCGCCAGAAGAGAGTTATGAAGAGACGAAGAATTTTTAGTCTCCAAAATTTCTTAATAATTCTCGCGCCTAAAAGAGGCACTTAAAAGGCATCAATATATTGTACATTTTCTTGAATAGGGAATATAAATTGTCATTAAAAACTTTTTACATGCATTTTATTCTCTTCAAATGGTTTTATTAAAACCATCAGCGTAAACTAATAAAAGGAACAGAAACTGGAATGATAAAAAATGCTCTGAAACTAATTTACTTTTTAAAAATAATATTTTCATTTGCAAAAAAATATATATTTGTGACTAGTGAATACGTTAGTGTTCAATTAATTATCTTCCTCTTCTAATGCAAAGCACTCTCACAGTTACATAGGATTTGAATTATTATAGGTTTCAGCTTCAGGCTGGATGTCTGCTTAGTAATGCTATTAGGGTTATTCTGTACGGTTTCAATTATTTCAGGCGGATATTTTTAAATCTAATGGTGATTCATATATTTTTCGGCTCTATAAATGTTGTTCCTTGTTATCGTTATGTCACTAAATGTACTCGTATTTAATTTCAAGGCTCCTCGTCGAAAGACTAAAATAGGATTTTTCATAATAAACAGATGTGTAATAATCAATACAAACGCGAAAATTCATCAAACAGAAAAGTGACAGAAAAAGGAAGCGAGAACACATGAAATTTTGGAGGGCAGTATGAGCGTACCACAAGGGGAGGAAGATGAAATGGTGGAGCAGCCTTCATGTCTGAGCGTAGGGCGCATTGGGACTTCGTTAGAAAGAGAGAGGTTGGTAACGCTAACGAGGTGTACAAAATGGCGGAATGGAAGGGGCTCGACTGCCTTTGGAAATGTAGCAGAGGTGGCAAATGATGAGGCCTGAGCTCAAATGACGGTCGTTATACGCACCGCTACGAGGCATAAGCCTCTCGTAAATATGTCGCTAGAATGTCGGCAGCCAAGAGGCCAAAAGGAGAGTCAGCTGATAAGAGAAGGCAAGAGTGAATGAAATGTTAAAGAATAAAGAATACCAGTATGGTGGTGTAGGGTCATTTGTGTGAGAAATACAATAGGAAAGTAGGATAGGAGCATTAACCATTATCTCAGAAATATTTAGGTCTGTACGGATTATTTATGACAAAATATGTTTCATAATTGTCTTTAGAACTTCTCCCCATCCGTATATATGATTTTTTGGCAAAATATGTGTCTGATTTATTCCACATACATTTCCATATTATTTGGTAGTAAAAAGATAGGAAGAGTAATTTTGTAATTCAACTTTGTATTATTGATACTTTGCTAGCAAGTGAGCCGTATCTCAAGTTAGCTGACTGGGACGCTAGATCCCAATCTTGTTAGTATCAGCATTCTGCACTAAATGTGAATTCAATTCTATACTAAATGTGTTCTCATTAAATTAAAAGTGAATTGTGGTAATTTTTACTTCGTCGCAATTACTAACGTAAGGAGGGGAAGTATTGGGTGGTATGAATAATAAAGAAGCATTTGCTTAGAGTATCTTCTCACGAGCATGAGCATTTGTTCCGAGAAAATTCTTCCACCAATGAGCATTTGCTCAACTTCGTATGAATAAAAATATTCTCCGAGTGATGAGTATATTCTCATGAAAAATTGAGGATATTCTCACTAGTCTACGCAGCTGGTGTGATTTTGTTCCGATTCGCGCTGTTATACAACGTGTTTTAACTATCTCGTGTGCGTGCTGCCCGTGCAGTTGTTTATAAAAACTATCGTTGTTGCATTGTGAAGAGTATATTTCGATCTTAAGCTTCAATTTCACGCGTAGTGTAGCAAATGAAATGTGAAAGCGTTATTTCAGTTGCCTAAAGCATCTCATGAGCATCTCTATGATAACACGCTCCCGAGGAAGAGCTATATAGTTGCCATAACCCTTTCCTAATCATATAGTGCGTAATTAAACACGGACAAAACCATAACCTTCATTTCAAATAAGCAAGATATTGGAATTCTTAATTTTCTTTATTTCGTAAGTGTCTGAACTTTTTCATATTCTGGAGTATTAAGCAGATTCAGGCTGGGTAACATCTTTTATTTCCCCCATGATTCACGCCAGTAGTTCTATTCACATTAATTTGCATACATTTTTGTTTGAATATCTTGTATTAATCTATTCAGCCCCAAATATCGTAGTTTTTTTATATGAAATATCGTAGATTTTTATACGAATGTGCGTACAATACAAGGTGCAGAGGAACTAAACGTGTATTTGTTCTGGTTCTTAATTTTTTATTTGTTAATTTTCTCTTCGAATTGTATAAATTTCATTCATTTGCATCAATTTTGATTACAAGGCCCATAACCTCCAGGTTTTTTTCAAAGTGTTGAATGTCTGGCAAATGTACAAATGTCTACCAACATCTTACTGAAAAAATCAAGATCTACTCACAAAAATACTTTCAATTTCGTTTCATATGAACGAGTGCCACATCCAGTTTCCATCTTTTATTGGCTTAAAACAAGCGTTACGACGAATTTTTAATGTTTCTCTCCGAAAATCGTAACAAACTCCGCAAGTTTTATCCCGACGCCGCGCCGTGCTACTTTTACTTTATTATATTCACGAAAAAAGTCATTTCTTGTTAGATTACTACTTACAACAAAGGTACAATAACCTCACATTTAAAAGCGAGACACCTCAAGACCAGACTCAAAACAATCGGAGGATATACTCACGAAAGGAGTAAATTCTCGGTTTTTATTCACATGGTTGAGAGCATATGCTCTACCGAGCCTCGGAGAGTGAGAATTTTCTCAAGTTTGAGAATTTACTCATTCTTTAGGAAAATTTTCGAAACTTTTATTCATACGCTACCGAGCATCTGCTCAGAAAACGCGAGTAAATAGCATATGCTGATTTTTATTCATACCACCCATTGTAATAGTGCGCCGGGAAACGGAGAATTTTCATCATAAAAACTCATATAGCCAGGCCCTGGTAACGAAAAAGTGATAAATCCAGTTGCTGAATATAGAAAAAAAATCCTCTAACACGTGGTGTAGCCAGAATCCATATTTTGTGCGTTCTTCATACCAAAAAACGGTAAAACGTCCGTCTGTCAGTCCGTCTGTGTGTGCACAACACTAGCACATAAACCGTTCAGCTGATTTTCTCCAAAATTCATATTCCCCAATCGTTCTAGCTGATGTCGCGGCCGTTGGAATTTGAAACCGATATTTTAATTTTTGGGGTACTTTACATGAAGCCCCTCGGACATTTTCAAATTTAAAAAAGGCTCCAAATATGTTGATGAAATTTTGTTGTATAATGCAAAGGAAGTTTAAGAGAATGAAGGTCTCATTATCGTTGACATCCTCTATTTTTTGAAAATTGCAAAAAATGTTTTTAAAACTACAAAATTTAAGATAGAGATTTTTGTCTGAGACAAGATCTGTTGTAAAAGACTAGCTCTTTAAAAAAGGCCATGCACGATTTTTTGAAGAAACGAGTAGTTTTTGCGAAATTTGCGATTAAAATTTACAACTTTTTTTCTCAAAAAACCGCTCCAAATTTTTTCTCTAAATTTTCTACACATTTGTAATAAGAAACGGTCAGAAATATGGCGCTAATCACATTTTCGGTTATTGCAAGCTTTTCTTAGAAAATTGCAAAAAACTTTTGAAAACTACAAAATCGGAGAAAGAGATTTTTGCCTCAGACAAAGTCTGTTGTACAAAATAGGCTCTTTCGAAAAGGTCATGTAATTTTGTTTGAAAAAACGAGTATTTTAATAATTGTCGCGTAATTTCTGCTTGAAATTAATGAAATATATATAGATTTCACACCAACTATGGGCCACGAGAAAAATTGAATGAATACAAAAAATAAAATAATTTTAATTATAATTTCCTATTGAAAATGACAATATTAATTATAGTTTTGTTTTCTTGCACTTTTACTTTACTTGATTCTACAGTTTGTATTCTCAGTCTATTGATGTATGAATACATAAAGTTGACGGTCTGCCGACGGTATAATGGCTTTCATTGTTCCTTCATACCGGAGGCATATAAATCTTAAAGAGCTGTGTTATTTAGACCAAATTACCGTGTTGAAGTTATTAGTCACTCTAGGAAAAATATAATTTTCCAGATTTTTCAGTGCAATATCATGGCCGAGCATGCTGACATGAACATTTGACCGAATCATTGCTGATAACGAAAATACTGATAGAGTTAAAACACAAACCAAACATAACAAGACACTGTCTTCTCTCTTAAGTGTATCCAATCGTCCATTCTTTGACAATGCTATTTCTTCGTTCTTTTTGACGTAGAATGTCAATGATCATGTAAATAAATCTCACCAGTCCGCACAAAACACATAGTACAGAGAAATCGTAAATATTAGATGGAGAGAATCTATGGGCCGGTTGCATAAACGTTCGATATGGAATCCATAAGCTTATTGATTCTATAAAATAGTCTACAGCGGCAAAACGTGTTTCTGAACGACCAATACGACTTATGGAACCTACAAAATGTTCTATATCTTATAGGTCCTGAAACATGTCTACAAATGCTTATAGAATCTACAAATACGCAACGTGGCGACACTGCGCACTGCTGCGAGCATCTGTTTACTAGTGTTTGAGGTGATTGCTGGTTCTTGGCGTCCGTGTTGTGATATAATATTTTTTTAGAGTTTTATTTGGTGTGTAGGGTGCGTTTTTGGTGTATTTTTGAGAGTTGAATTTTAGTGAATATTATTCATACAGACATATTATTTTACTTTTTATTTAATTCTTATTTAAGTACAGTTTATTCTTTAATAAACTTTTATTTTACTTTTTATTTAATTCTTATTTAAGTACAGTTTATTCTTTAATAAACTGTACTTAAATAAGAATTAAATAAAAAGTAAACTAATATGTATGTATGAATGAATATAATGCAATAAAACGAAACTGCTGCAGAGAACGTATAGAGACAAACCAACATCCGCCAAAACCACCTCGCCAGAGCTCAGCACACACTAAGAACGTGCAAAACGAAACACAAAATACGCACTATTCAAATATCGACTGTGTCGCTATCTAGTGATGGCATTTTGAAGTACTTATAGAACCTACAGTTATAGATTCCACACATTTGCTTTACGCAACGGTGAACGGCCTGTGGAGCCTATAAATTTTGTAGAACCCATTGTTATGGAACCCGTACGGAAAGCTTTATGCAACCGGCCCTATGTCTTCTAAGTGATGTCATAAAGATGGCCACCGGCAGCAAGGACTGAAGTTTCTTTAGAGACCTCATTTACAAACATTGGTTGTGTGTGAGCGACACTAAGGAAAGGTACGCTACTGAAATAATATAGGAGACGATTACTTATCCCGAATATTCTGTACTAAATCGAATTACAGTAGCAATACGTATGTCCGTCAATGTCCGCCAATACGCTTACCCAGTGAAAGAGTAAGATATGTAAGAATGCAAGAGAAAGGAATGTAGAAAAAATTGTAGAAAACGGCTCATGGTCGCGATGTGTCTGCAGCACCGCACCGATTTGTTTGTTTGATTGGTTGATTAGTGATTCCAAGAGCCCGCTGGATGGTGATATCCAGCGCCGGCCTACTATCGGCTAGAGGGGATTTTCTCAACCAGGTATCTCCCACCAGAGGGGCACCGCCCCAGCTGGGACATGCTCTAAGCTCCCGACCGGTCTCCTGGCATGTCTGGTGGTGTAGGATTGTCTGGTAGTGTAGTGTGTAAGAAAAGCATAGGACAGGACAAGGAAAGGAAAGGAAAGATCGTGCGCGGTCCGTGGCACGTTTGCTTCATACTGCTCCGGCATTTGGCTGGTATTGATCGGAGACACCAAAGAAAACTACCGATCAGAGAAGCCGGTTGATAGATTTCTCCTCCAGGCAGCGACAGATTTCGACCTAGCTATTTCGCTAATGACCGAAATCCTGCCACCTCTTGGGATTAGAATCTAGAACCTCCCGGTCAGAGTCACTGCTGTGGCATCAGGGACTGGCGCCTTAGCCTCCTCTCCCGGGGAGTACCCAGAGCTCCAGGAGGTCTAGGAGAGAGGGGCCGAGGAAGAAGCCAGGATGCGGGTGAGGAAGGCAAGGTGCGGAAGCTGCGGCCGTGGCTGCGGGTGGAGCGGAAAGGGAGCCTGGAGCGACAGCGCAGGGTGCGGGAAAAGGGTGACCTGGGGTACGATGAGGTGGTAGCGAGGGCTGGCGGGAGAAGGCGGAGGGAAAGGAATTGAGGGGGAGGGTTGGGTTGGGTGGCTGGGGGGGGGAGTGGGAGAGTGCAGAGCGGTGCGGGTCGCCGCGGTCCTCCGGCCGCCGTCTTGTTTACCGCTCGGCGTGCACGCTCTGGGAACTGCGTCGAGCCTTCGTTGTTACAACTACCGGCGCCGTTGTTTGCACGGCGTTAACGTAGGCTTCCGCCAGCCTCAGGGCGGGGGAAGACTGAGGACTGGGGACCGAGGACCGAGAACTGAGGAGACTCGGCGAGCAAAGACTGAGAGCTCATCGCAGAACTGGGTTCTCGGGGAAAAATTCTGTACGACGCTCCCTGCATGCAAAATCGATGAGAATTTTATTCTGGTAATAGCAAATTCTGCCAATTGAGCCTGATCATTCCATGCACATTTGCAATATATCAAAAAACATTAAAATTTAATTTTTATTGCAGTATGAAAACAATTACAAAATAACTATTAATTTAGAAACACACCGAATTGGAAATAAATGAAATATTTTACAATAAGTTACGAATGGAATAAGATTAGTCATTACTTTAGTTAAGAGTGCATTATTCACAAGAATAAATTTGCCATAACTAAATTAAGTAAATAGCGTAATAAAATATTGGTAGAAAATTGATCATGTATTGCTAGAGCACAGCGTCCAATGTTTTCAACAGGTATTTGGAAAGAATTGGTTGGATATATATAATGTTTAAGAGCGGTCGAAAACACACAAAGTTTAAGTTCGAATAAACATCTGAAAATACTTATCTTGGAATTGAACTCTGCACGTACTTGTAGTTAATTATACGCAGAGTTTACCGTGCAAGCCCTGCTCTATAAAACCATAGCGTCCGCATGAACACAAGTCTAAAACACACGCTGTGCGTCTCCCAATTCAAATTGTTCTCCTCCGCTCACAACTAGAATACAGCGAATGTATTTACATCACGTTCTGCTCAGGCACATCCAATTTCCAGGTGCAAAGGTGTTCCCTAATTGCACCCACCCAATTACTGCTTCTGGTAATTCTCCAAATTTGAAAATTGAGTGTTGATCTGCATGCATGCTTTATTTTCTTCCTCCTCGCTTGCGAGATTGCTGAGAGCTGTTCCTGAAAAAATATTTTTATCGACGAGCGTCACCATCGACAGTAATTGCAATACAGATAGCGTAATCCGACGAAAGCGAATATAAAACCGGCGTTGGCAACGCCGACCCGGATCGCACATCCAGGAAAACCGACCGCTCACTCGTGTTAAAACTCCACCGGGCGAGAGTGTTCCCTGCCAATCTGTAGGGAGAGATACAGGAGGTGTGGGGAGTGACGGGCGCACGGGGCGGGGTTATAAATGCACAAACGCGCCGTCTACGCGGCAATCTCTCCAGGAGATTATAAGCGAATAAATGCTTCGTTAGCGAGGCGAGCAGTAGGGAGTGATTAGTTCGCCCTTGCTCGCTTGCGAATTAACGCGATTTCCGCGTTGGAGCTTTGTTTACAGAACGCGGCGCGGCGCGGCTGAGCGTCCTTTCCGTGGAGACCGGCCGCTCCGGCCGCGGATGAAGAGGTCGACTTGATTTTTTCATGGCCCGCTGTAGCAGCGCGCGAACGCGAGCGCGCGCGCGCGATGTTCGTTTGTTCTGCCGCTAAAGGGGGCGTCTTTCAATTTCCTCTATTTACGTTTCCGCGCGGACACGCCGTTCCACAACGATCGGCCGCCCGACGCGGAAGATATTTCCAGATAGTTCCGAACTCGTTTGGCTCTCGTCCGGCGCCATACCTGCCCATTGCGTTTTCGCATGTCTGGCACGTTCGCGGTGCTCTCGCTGCCGGTGAAACGTCGTTCGGTGTTTTATTTTTGCGGGAGATTAACTGCGTTTGGCGAAATGCAGAGAGAGAGCTGCGACGCCTGCGAGCCGCGAGCGCGGGCGCGAGCGCGGAAACGATAGCAACGGACAGTCCGCGCGATCGTTATCCCGCGTGTCACGAAAGTTACCTGCGCAGGGTCGCCAACATGACGCGGGCCTTCTGCCAAATCGCGAGTTCTACTGCGCGCTGATCCGAGTACTCTCTGCGCGTTCGCCGATATGAATAACAATCTGCGGAAACTAAAGCCGAAACATCACCTTTACTCCGTGCCAAGGACACAAATTAATGATCGTACTCGTTAAAATACAATTTTGAAACCATTAGGAACAATAAGTTCACTCTACGGCGCTGTAAAAAAGGACCTACAAATCACCCGCCCCGACGCGCCGGCCATTTCCATTGCCAACGAAATTACAAGCAATATGACTGAATGCGTTTACGGAGAAAAATCCTCAATTCCACTCTGGAGCCGAGTGCTTCCAGGCTCCTCTCCCAGTCTCGATTGGGAGATGTAAAGTCGCAATCATCGTAATGTACCCGAACAATTACTCTTAACTTTCGGATATCCATGTTTGAAACCACTTAATTATTGAAACGATACGCCCCCGCCTTTTTGGAAAAGTTGTTATCGTATGAATTATCAACAGCATTTTCGCGCTCTTCTCTGTATATATTTTGAAAGAGATCGTCGAAATATCCTGGTTTAATATTCCATTTAAAATATCTCTTCGTTTACTTTCTGTGTTTGAAAATGAAAACTATGCTGATTTGTGTAACTATAAAGCGGACAGATAAAATGTTTGGGTACGCTTTCTCTTTTCAGAATTTATAATTTTAAACTCATTCTTTTAGAGCACCATATTTTTAGATTTATAGCAATCGTTTGGAAGAACGACACGAATGAATGTCATTACTTTGACATATACTATGGGTGTACTTTTTGCATACAAATGGAGAAAACAGGTCTTCCAATAAATATTCTCTATTTTCAGTGAAATTGAGAGGGAAGATAACGGTATTAAACATGTAGAAAAGTTACCTGGTTTCATTTTAGATGAACTTTCTCTTATTGTCTACCACATGTTATTACAATATTTTTGGGATGCTTCTAAAGGAATTATGAAACCATTTTCATTTTCTGCTTTATTTGCTAATTTAATTTTTTAAATTTATTGAGTATTGTGTATATAATTGTCATAATAACTTACCTTAAAATTAAAATGATATTTAACCATTACAATTTACTGTCTTAAAAGAGAAAAAAATATTCGCGTCAATTTTGCAATGTACACAAAGGCATTACTCTGTTATTAATTAGAAATTTTGTGAAGAATAAATAAATATACAAAATTAAACTTGAACGTTCATTAAATGCAAATGAAGTAGGGGCTGCTGTAAACTTACGACAGATTGCAAATCTTACATTAATAATATCATACCAAAAGCTCGATACACGTAGTAATACACATAGAAACGTCACTAGTTCGCCAGATAAATTTAAGAAAACAGTTCTCGCTAAATTGAAGAGAGAGGTTTCGACATTATGATAACCTTTAACAGTATTTCAACAACAGTAAATTTTCTCAAATTACCCGTGACAGATGAGCGAATTGACTGCCCGAATTATACACCAACGAACTCCTGCAGTTCCTGCAGTCGTAAAGCAATCGGACGTAGTTCTATTCCGAGGGCACTAAACGGCTGGCCATTATGCGTGCGTTAGGAACCGTTCCTCCCCCCTCCGCCGCACACAGCATGGATGCGTCGCGCGGTGGGGCGGGGTGGGCGGGGTGGGGCGAGGCGAGCGGCGCGGCGGGCCCCGCTCATCAATCGAAGAGCAATGGGTGCCCCGGGACGCGCAGCGGCGCCGCGCTGCAGCTCCTGCCGGGGGCCATCTTCATCTTCATTAAGATTCCGCGGCGCCGTCGGCGGCGCGGCGCGGCCCGCCCGAGGCGGACGCCCTCCCATCAGACGCCGACAGCGGAACTTGTGGCGGCGACGGTGACGACAGCGCGGCCGCCAGTGGGATCGGCGATGACTTGTTATTGATGGCAAGTGGTGGAGATGATGGCTTTGGGTCTGATTTTTTTATAATCGCTGCTGCAGTCCCGTCATCATCGACGTGGTCGATGTTAGGGACGTCGATGATGGCGACAGTGATGTTAACGATGTTAGTGATGTGTAAATTGCCGAGGGAGGGAAATTAGGGAAGTGACGGTTCTGGCGATGTGGCTGAGGTCGGTTTGACAGAGGGGGATGGCGCAAGGCGGTGCGAGTCGGAGCGAAGAGAAGAGGCGGGTGAAGGGGCGGGGCGAAGAAGCGGGGCGAAGAGACGGGGAGAGGAGGTGGGGCGAGAAGGCGGGGTGAGAAGACTGTGCGAGGAGGCAGTGAGAGGAAGCGGGGAGAGGAGACAGGGTGAGGAGGCGGGGGTAGAAAGCGGTGAGAGGAGGTGGTGAGAAGAGGCAGTTGAGAGGAGGTGGGGCGGGAAAGCGGGGCGAGGAGGCGGGGCGAGGAGGCGGGGCGAGGAGGCGGGGCGAGGAGGCGGGGCGAGGAGGCGGGGCGAGGAGGCGGGGCGAGGAGGCGGGGCGAGGAGGCGGGGCGAGGAGGCGGGGCGAGGAGGCGGGGCGAGGAGGCGGGGCGAGGAGGCGGGGCGAGGAGGCGGGGCGAGGAGGCGGGGCGAGGAGGCGGGGCGAGGAGGCGGGGCGAGGAGGCGGGGCGAGGAGGCGGGGCGAGGAGGCGGGGCGAGGAGGCAGGGAGAGGAGGCGGGGCGGGCAGAGACGATAGCTGTCAGCAGCCTCGAGGTGTCGGGTGTTGGCGGGCAGTGGCAGTACCCTGTAGACACCTCCCTGCCCGCCGCCCAGCGTCGGATCCGAGGGATTTGACATCGGTCACAGATTACGCCTAATAGACTACGTGACAGAGGGGACCTCCGGGGCATTCAGCGGGGGCCGTTGTATTAACGCGCGAAGAGCGACAGTTGCCGCTGCGGCTCCTTGCCTTTGTGCTCCTGGGACCGTTCGTCATGCTAATGTTGACGTTCGTCAGCACCTCTGATATCGTGGCTTTTGTTGGCGTGCAATAAATCATGAAATCTTGGTGTAATGAAACTGATGACAACGGTGCTTATAGAAGTGGATATATGTGCTGTTATTCAGAAATTAATAAACTTTCTTGATAATAAACAATATTTAGAGTGTCTATTTAGTCTTCATCGCAACTTCTTAATTTTTCTCGAAGAACAGAATCTGCAATATTAAACTTTGCAGCTACACATACAAAGGTGGTTAAATCTTTTTACCTGACTACGAGTGTTTTCTCCTAGTTGGAGTAGTCGGGTAGTTGTCCAAATGGAGTTGGAGTAGTTGTCCAAATGGTCATGACTATTCATTCGACTATATAAAGCGTTTGTTTAAAACTATTGTCCATTAGATTAATACCAAATAACGAGTTTGATTCGTAAGAATGAATGTTAAAGTCAAAGCTTATGAAAACATTATTAAGAGAAAATTGTTAAATATTTCCAAAAACAGAATAAGAATACACACGATGTAACTATTACTATTTGATTAAAATTATTAATCAAAAGTGATTGGAAATGTATTTTATGGTATTATGTTAATTGCTTATTTCTTAACAAGTGGACTTTACTTTTCCTGTTTTGCCCTATTCGGCTGTCATCTCACTGCGCTTGTGAATAAATAATAGCTTTTAATAGTAACAAACAATTACAATAATACAATTGGCCCTGACCTACATTTTCATGGCGAAAAAATGAAAAGTCTTCTTTCACTTCCTCTAAATAATTTGGTTTCAATTTTAGACTTTCAGGGCAAAGAATCTTGGGTTTATAATTTGAAATATCTTGCTTGTTGCTTAAGAAGCGGAAGATTGTCAATTTTCAGAAACTGTGTTTGAGATAAAAGATATGTCAAGCATATAGTTTATTAAAATTATTAGTGAATGTGTCTTTATGATGCTATTATACATTATTATGATTACAGAGTTCCTAAAAGTGAAACGTTTTACTGACTGAAGTGACTTTACGCAAGGCCTTTTCAACCATTACTGTACACAATTGTCTAAATAAGTAATCTAAATATTTAAGAATTAAATTATTAGCAAAATTGTCCATAATTTCTCCCAGAGTCAAGCATTGAAAGAATTTTGGTCTATCATTCATTATAAGCTCATAGGGAAGACTTACTTTGAGATGATGCAGTTTAGTTTGTGAAAGATGTATATCATATTCCCCTATCATCATCTGAGGGGGAAAATTAACAGTCAATTGAGTATATTATCATTACTCTTCACCAAATATTCCCTCAACTCAATTTTATTTTTCTTCTTTTATTAATCCTTAAAATCTTTCAATGACTTTTAGACGAACAAACAGCAAAAACCGACATCCATCAGTAATTTAATAGTCCATTTATGAAAAATAGAACACTGCTTAAATGAAACGTGCTTTCAAAAGTCTCACCCAAAAGATCTCAACCTCAAATTCCAAAAATATTCGAGCAATCGCGTTAAAGAAACTCGATTTCCGTTTGCGGCGTATGAGGAAGCATTCACTGATACGGGATATTTCGCTTCGGTCCCATCGGGAAACTTTGCTTGTTAGACCGGTCGCGCTGTTCGGCGACCGCAGGGCGACGCGAGCGTGGAGGCCGCGCCGACGACGTACTCTCGGCGGCCCTTCAATACGACGGCGGCGGCGGCCCAATAAAACGACGCGGACGGGAAAAACGAACGAGACGTTGATGAGCCCCGGAGTTTTTGAGACGGCGACGGCGATGCGGGGGGGCGCGAGCTGCACGGGTGGGCGGGGACGGGGTGGTGGTGACGCAATGCGACTGTGTGTTGGATGGAGGAGGAGGGTGCAACGCATGGGGGAGTGGATGGCAGTGGTTAAGGGAGTGGGCCTGGCGTGGGCGGAGTCATGGGGAGGGGGATTGGATGACAGAATGGATAGAAGAGCGAATGGAGAACAGGACGAAGGAGTGTGCGGCGGAGCGGTCGGAGGAGCGGGTGGAAGAGTGGATAGAGCAGTGGGCCACGAAAAGCGAAATGGCAGGCGAGTGAGCGGCGGTGGTGACGAAATGCGACGATGTTTGGATGGAAGAGTTGGAAACAACGCTCAAGACATGGGGGTTAGGCGGCAGTGGGGTAGATATCAGGGAGTTAAGGGAGTGGCCGGCGGCGTGGGTCTGGCTTGGGTGGAGTCACAGCGAGGGGAATGGACAACAGAATGGACAGCGGAGCGAGTGGTGAAGAGGGCGGAGGAGTGGGTGGCCGAGCGGTCGCAGGGTCTGGCGGCAGAGTGGATAGAGCAGTGGGCGAAGGAATGGGTAGAGAAACGGGCAGGCGACTGAGCAGCACCCCTGGTGGCTATATGGACGCGCAAACGGTGATTGCGTGGACGGCCGCGGCGTGGGTGGGAGCTTAGCGATACAGCGAACGGATTGGAAAGGGGGCCGCGAGCGGTGTTGCAGGCGGCAGAGAGCGATGGAAATGGTAATAGCGTGGGTGGTGGTAGGGCGAAGGCGTGGGCGATGGCGAAGACGGCGCCGAGATCCATGGCGTGAGCGGGAGCGGAGTGACGGGGTAGGTGACGGCGGAGGAATGTTGGCGCGGGCGGAGGTGCTGAGAGCGTAGGGATTGTGTTGCGGATGTCGCAAGCGATGGCTGGGGTGGTGTGCTTTCGGCGAAAATACTGACTGCTTTGGCGGAGAGTAAGGCAATGGCATTGACAGCATTGAGATGGGCAGTTGGAGTGACATCGGGTTTATAAACGAATTACAGAAGTGAAACACAAATTGAGTTCGGTACTTTGTAAACTGATTACGCAAGAGACGCAGATGGTTTATTCGGGAGGAGTGATTGATTTTTTA
Organism: Acheta domesticus; assembly: GCA_031308135.1. Lineage (NCBI taxonomy): Eukaryota > Metazoa > Arthropoda > Insecta > Orthoptera > Gryllidae > Acheta > Acheta domesticus. Next base: position 134,452,208 of record JAHLJT010009436.1, on the reverse strand, counting down.
CTTACGATCATTCAGACTGGAATATAAGAGGACACCACTTCGAATTACTCTCTAAAAGAACGGAGTTGAAAGTGTAAGTTGCCATGTAATAAAATTGAAGAATTGTTGACCGAGAAACAATACTACCACAGCTTACAGTGGCACGTAAGTTTTCGATCGCAAGAACTACTACTTCGAGGTGAAAGTACCTAAATTCTAAGACCTAAACTATAAGCTTATAACATGTAAAAAAAAAATCAGGAAAAAAGACGTTCAAAGCATACAACTCGTAACGAAAATTTATTAACAACTTACCAAATTAATATTAGATTATTTTATTTTTATATTCTTTTTCCCAGGTCGCTTTCCAACTGTTCGGGCATATTGTTATTATAGTAACTTTGGGGTAACGTTGGATATATACTAACAGCGTACACAAACATTCATGCCCTGGGCAGGATTCGAACTCGCGACCCTTCAAGCGTAGGCGGTTACAGTTCTTCACCCTTAGCAACCTCGATTATCAATGCCGGCATTGCTAGGTTTTTGTAAATTGTGTTGAAAAAATAATTAATGATATTCAGGTTAACATATCCGAAGGGCAGAAACGGTAAACTGAACAGCAAATAGATAAATAGGCTATTGAAAAGCGATATGCGATAGGCGATATGCGCACTAACCTGGGAGAAGAACGAAAAGAAGAAAAAAGAAAATGAGAAAGAAGAAGAAAATTGGAGAAAAGGAGAAGAAATAAGAATTAAGTAAACAGAAGAGGAACAGAGTAACCGTGAGACATTTCTAAATTGTATGTTGGAAGCGTATTTCTTTGCAAATGACAGATGACACGCTCTCCACACATTGCGTCCCTACGGCCCACTGTGCGTGGCGCGCGGCGGGGCGGCGGCGGCGGGCGCCGCCTAGAGGCATCGTGGCGACGGCGGCGGCGTGGGCGGCGCGGGCAGCACGCCGCGGGCAGGCTGCCGCTCGGGCGCGCCCCTCGGGCCACCGGCAGAGTCCCGATGCTATCGGCCCCAGGCAGGGCGGGGCGGGGCGGGGCGGGGCGGGGCGGGGCGGGGCGGGGCGGGGCGGGGCGGGGCGGGGCGGGGCGGGGCGGGGCGGGGCGGGGCGAAGCGCGGGGGCGGCCGCCGCCACCGCCGGCGCCGCGAGGCGAAGAGGGCGAGCCGGACAACGGACGGCAGTCAACACCCGCTGCGGCCCCCGCAGCCCTAGCCGCACCCACCGCCACCGCCACCGCCACCGCCGCCGCCACCGCCGCCGCTCCCCTCGTAATTAAAGGAGTTCTCGGCAGCTGGTGCGCCCTTCCCAGACCTCTTCTCTTCGCTTGACTAATTACACGAACTTAGCGGAAAAAAAGGGCCTCGGCGAAATAATAAAAGCCGGGACTGAGCTGGGAATGATAATCTCGCGGTTGCCCCGGAGAACGAGATGCGTTGTGTCGCTCGTTCCCAAAATGGAATTTCCGGAAAGAAACCGCAGATGGAGTGATGGTTCCGGCACTGATAAGCGTTCCGCTATGACAGCGCCTCTGAAAAATACTGCCTCAATTGTACTCCTTCCCGACGTGACGTCGAAATAACGCAGGGGTTAATATAGAAATTAAAATACATGTAGTCTTGAAAAAAGAGTATTAAAGAAATCCTATTGACAAACATTAATAACTGTAATTAACTTTATTTTTAATGTAATTATTTTGCATTCGTTTGAATACACGCAGGTAATTAAATGCCTCTATTAGTAATGAAATATATCTTTGACAAATCTAATTTATTATTATTTTCAGCGATAGCAGGTATTCAATTTTTTTTCATGCCAACGAATTTTTGTCAAGACAATTTAGGAACAGGAATAATTGGAATGTGTAATTGAAAAGAATTCACAGAGAACAATATCACAAATAAAATTCGACGTAAAATAAATGTGCAAAGAGGGGACGGAAGTTCATTCTATCAGATAATTAAACGGTGTATAAAATAAGAAATATATCTTGTAAAATTATATTTAATTGAAGACGAATATGTGAAATAAGTTACAGATTAATTATAGATTTTGTACTATTTTTGTACATTACAAAAATTACATAGAATCAAGTTATAGGTAAATACTTAGGGGAAAATCGAGTTGATAGATCATACTTCACGACAAATTTGCGACTTGTTTCAAAATTCAACTATTTCGCATTTGTTTGCTAATCAGTTATTCTTGCTCAGGACTCTACAAGAATCTGTCAAATTTAAATTCCCAGATTCCCAAAAATTAACGAGAATTAAAAAGTCAAATAAAAGAGAAGATAAATTATAAAGCGAGTAAATCAAAACGAAAATGGACTGTTACTTTATTTTGACACTGCTTACAAAACTCGTTGCATTTAATTGCCTCAGCGAAATACGGCCCTGAAACATTGTCTCCAATGCCAAAGTGCTTCGTTCCTAGAAACACCACATCGAAATTGACCACAGGCCCCTCTTCTCCCGCCAACGTCAATCCTCTCCACTGAAAAGCCTTCACCTCTCGCGACTAGTCCCGCAACAGCGTTCACTTGATCCCCGACCGCTAAGTGACTCTTCAAGAGAAACGCGACCCCGAAGGAGACACTTAAAGCGAGGAGCGGCGGCTGGAGCACGAGCGGCGTCGAGGGCGCGGGCGAGGCGGGACGGGGAGGGGCGGGGTGGGTGGGTGGAGGGGGTTGGAGCGGTTGGCGGGTGCAGGTGGTCGCGGGAAGCCCCTACGATCAGAGCCATTATATATCCATCGACGCTCGCACCACCCCCAGCGCCGCCTCCACCGCCGCCGCCGCAGTCCGAATCGCTAAAACGCGAGAGCGCACGCACGCAAGCAATCAATGGATGGCGCGGAACCCGCGCGAGGCGTGGCGGGGCGGGGTGGAGAGTGGCGGGGTGGAGTGGAGGGAGGAGACGGGGTGGAGGGTGTCCCCGCGGTGGTGGCGCTGCATCATTTAGTTTCGCTAACCGCGTTCGTCGCGATACCGCCGGCATATTTTAGCGGACGGCCGCGCCGCCGACCCGCCCACGCGGGCGCGAAAAGCGAGGGCGTGCGCGATGGCGAAAGGGCGGGCGTGTGAAGGGCAATGGTCCAGAGTGGACGAGACAGCGGGAATATTAGAGGGCGAGGAGATGGCGGACGAGTATAACGCGAAGTGGGTGAGGTGCGGTTGGGTACCAGCGGAGAAATTTGGCGATGGACGAAATGCTGGGAGAGAGTGGAATGATGACAGTGGGGTGGTTATGGCACGGTGACGAAGGCAGAATGGCAAGGGTATGATGGTGAGTCTGGGTGGTGAAGATAGGGTGGCGACGGCAGGAATGATGACTGGATGATGAAGGCAGGGTGATGATGGAAGATTGGGGAAGAATGTTGGTGAGGACAGGGTAGTGAGGGCAGATTGGGGAGAGCCAAATGATAAGGGCGAGATAGTGAGGACGGGGTGATGAAGACAGAAGTTGGTGATGGCAGGGTGGTGAGGGCACGACAATGAGGGCAAAGGCAATGAGGGTAGGGTGGACAGGTCAAAGTGGTAAGAGCAGAGTGACGAGGGCGGAGATGATGCCAGGATAGCGAGGGTCAGGTGATAGGACAGGTTTGTGAAATCAGGGTGATGAAGGCAGGATAATGGGAGGCAGATCGTGAGGGCGTGGTGACGAAGGCAGGGCTGGTGACCGCATGACAATGAGGGTAGAGAGGAGCAGGCAGAGTGGTGAGAGCAGGGCGGTGCGACTTGGTGAGGTGGTGGAGGCGTGGCGGTCACAGCGTGGCGGAGTGGGATGGAGGGTGTGGGGCTCGTGTGAGGACGTGCGCGCTGGCGAGCGGACGGGCGGGTGGGCGTGCGAGCAAGAGGCGAAGGAGGGGTAATGGCTAATTAGTTTCCTAGCCAATTGAGTGCTTTTACCGCACCCAATGGGATGGTCACGGCGGATCGCCCTCGGCCGAGCGTGTTCGCCCGCCTCGACATTCGAAGCCAGAAACGATCCACTGAACCGAACTGCGTTCTCCGAATTTGTCAGCGGGTCGTCCTTTCTCGTTAGCTTGTTAACCAGGGATATCTTTACATTTCATTTTGCATATGTCGATATTACGCATGATTTCCTGACATACAATCACATTATTTATTTTAACTTCTTTCATACCGACAGAATCTGATTCAATATTTACTAAATGACATATTAGGGCATTTAAATGATACAATTTCTAAGAACAGCATTTTAATATTCTCATACTATTTTTATGAATCTCTGTGATTTGCTTTTAATATAAATGCTATTATAAATGTTCAAACTTTCTCAAATATTAAAAAAAATATTGGAAACACACTTAGAAACGGAATTTTAGAGATTATAGGGGTGATTGAAATCGTATAATTTTGGAAGTGTTCATATGTAGCACTATAATTTCAAGACAATCCATAAAGAAGGTGTTTGCCTTTTATTACGTCGGGTGTTATTGTGTAACAGTTCCAATAAATTGTATGTAAATATTATCTGCTGTTATGGAAATGATTTAGCGTGATTTAAATTATGATAAAATTAAAGCGAACTAGTTCTTCAAATTTTAATTTCACCATTATTTAAGTCATTATTATTATTATTATTATTATTATATTATTATTATATTATTATTATTATTATCATCATTATAAAGAATGATGTAATAAAATCTATTTATAAGAAAAACACTCGTTTCAGCTCAGTGAACAGTATTTTAGAAAAATATTCCATATTCACAAAGAAACTTTATTACCCAACACAACTATTTCTACATTTTTTCTTACTTTAAATAAAGGACCATTAATGCAATGAAAGTGATAAAATCCACATTTCACTTTGTTTCTATAGTATTACCACAGATATTCATTTTGAAAAAAGGTTATGAAGATGATTATTACAAGATTACAATTAGTTCCTCCTATGGATCTCCAGTAAACAGACACTGCAAATTCAATTATTTTTATTGAAAATATAAAACACAATACATCAAGCTATACCATAGGCCTTCCGACATGAAAAACAAATCCAGTCAACGGGTGGCCCTAATTGTTTATTTGGGTATAATTCTTGGTCGTGCATATCTTGTGGTAGATAATAGAGATAATCACCTTGCGTATATCTCTCAGAGTCCGAAAAAGAAGCTTCGTGACAATTCTGACAGAAATCAATCGTAGGAACATTCAAATTGGTTGTTTTCTTCAAAGTGTCGTTTATGTCACCATGCACTGGACATGGTTCAATATCCAGTCTAAAACAGTTAGGTCGGTTCTTTTGCCTATGTCCTTTGCGATGTGACGAGACGTTTTCTTTGCTCACAGGAGAAGGGGAAAACTCACGGCAATTGCACATTCTTCGGATAGTCTCCTTCGTTTCTTGTTCCAAACCCTTTTGGACATGACCAGGTTTGTGATAATATTGATCTGATTTTGGCGATAACTTCCGAATTGCTGCAACCTCTGGCGACGGATTTTTAAGCGCTTCTAAATAAGCAGAACAAAGCGGCTGCTTTGGTGAAGTGGGCTTTTTTGTGTTTTTAAAACAATATTTCGAGTGGTCTGAAGTATCATGTTTTTTCCGAGAGGGTGAACTGACAGATTCAGTGTATGATGTTTCAACGATATTATCTTTATAATTATCTTTATAACTGTCATTATAATTATCTTTAATATTAATTTTACAATTGTCGTTATAATTATTTTTAATATTATCTTTATAATTTCCTTTATAATTATCTTTATTATCAGGCACACCTTTAGAGTATGTTTTAGGATATGATTTTGAAATCAATTCCTTGAATGCTTGTTGCACTAGTTGCTCACGGTTTGTATGTGAAGAAATCTTCAGTTGCTTATGTTTCTTTGCATGATACTTCGAAGAATGACAAACTTTACGCTGATGACGTTTCTGATGTTGATTCTTCACGTTGTCTTCAGATGACACTGTTTTAGGAACTAGTTTTGTTAAATGGCACCATTTCAAAGTTTCTTCAATAGTCACTTTTGTAGAAATTTCTATTTTAGGAGCAATTATACCAGGAAAGCATTTTGTGGGACTCATAAGTAGATCCACGTCAGTACCAGCGATTCTTGCGTAACATCTGGGCGATGGAAATAAAATGTTAAGCAGAGGTGTTCGGAAAGTGGCTAACTTGATGGTCCTGTCATCATCCGTTCGCTGCACCAGACAAGCACGGAAAGGTTCATGAGAAAGACACTTGACTAATTCCGTCAAATTTCCTGCTTTGTTGTAAGATTTTCCCAGCACAAATTGTTCATGAAACAGTAGGGGGAATATCGGTAGCAAATTTTGTGTTCGAAGACCACTGGATAGAGAACGCACTTGCAGGAAAACTCTTCCATGCGGACATAACCACACTCCTGGACATGTCACTGCTTGTATATCTAATTCCACATGAACATTCAGTGCTTTTTGGGCCATATTTTGCGTTGTCTTTTGTTTCAATATCTAGAGAATTTTAAGGGCCATGGATATCATCAAAAGTAAATGAAACATTTTTTGTATATAAAGATAACGAAGTAATATGTAAAAGCATGACTTTATATAGTTCTTTTTAACGATGTAAACTTATGACAGATTGAGTTTTGATGTTCCGCCAGCAGACCGAATCGGGTAATTCTTTCAAAATTCGAAATTAAAACATTAAGAAATGTATTCAACGCTCAGCACAGACTCCTGATAAAACAGACACTACCGGGACTTCTACATACTGAACTCGGCGAGACGACCTTACCATTGAGAGATGGTAATTTATCAGAAGTGCTTGCGAATCATGTAGTAATAAACCTGATACAGAACTGTCAACATTTTTACGGATTGTATAGCAGAAACTTTTTAGATATAAAAAATTGACTTTCCAAATAAAATTATAATGGTTTACTGTTGTCTTATGTTCCTGTTCTTGAAGCAATTTGCTTAATGGTCAATGAACATAGTATTATCAATTTGCAGAAGTGCAAATAGGAAATTGAATTTTCTTGGACTGGAGAAAAATTAATGAATAAATTGGATTTTTTAGAAAAATTTGAGTATGTCGTTTAAATACTTGTACCTAACGAGCGTCAAGAACAAACTAGAATTATATCTTATTGCAATTTCTTTTTCACTTTACATGTTAGGTATTATCAGTTATTTTTGTATTATTTGAAGCAAGAAGGCAAAACTTCGAAACTTATTACACAACGTTTTTATCATTAATAACCCATTTGCTAAAAATCTAAATATAACCTTTACAAATATAGTTTTAGGTTTTCTTTAAATATCATTGATTTTCATTAAAATTAAAATCAATTTTTAACAATGTTTAAAATGTATAATTTATGTAAACTAATTTGCTTTATTAAATAAAATAACTATTTTGATACTAATCTTTTTTATTAATACAGAGGGGGTAAAAGCAAATACTTTTAGTTTCTACTGAATATTTTTTTACGATTTACGAGTACACTCGTAATCAATCCAAGTTGATAACGTGTCTGGCAACGTTTTATTTGCTCGATAAGCAGCTTTCGATGGTTTAGCCCTCACTCTCAGATCTGTCGTGTGGAAGTCAAGCAATCGGCTATGTTTTTATTTGCTCGAGAAGCTTTATTTCTTTATTTTCACGGAAGATCTGATAATGATGACTAAGCCATTGAAAGCTGCTTATCGATTAAATAACGTTGATAGAAATGAAATCAACTTGAATTACTTCTACAAATCTAACAACACCGTCACTCACATATAATTATCCATAATTACATCATAAATTCGTTCTACGTCAAATAGCTAGAAGCAATGGCCCATTAAACCAATGGCCCATTAAAAATTAATTCAGAAATGAAACGATAGTGAACTTTATATTTAAAAAAATGGCTTCTTTATTTGCAAATAAGGTACATACAGAGTATACTTTCTTGAAGTAGGTATAAAAACTTCTCTCAAGGGCTCACGAAACGCTTCCGAGTGGAAGTTGTTCGATAAGAATGCATTAACACACCCCTCCACTCACAACAAGGACACGCTCCAACTCGAGGCTACACACAACTCATCCAAACACAGCCCCCTCCTCAGAGAAGAAAACAGTTTGACAGAAAGTTTTTGTATATTCTTATTTTGCGGCAAATTTCAGCGCTATATTCGAAACTTCCAATAACAAGAAACTTACGAAACATGGAAATGCAATTCCCTCGCATTTCCCCCCTGCGACGACATATTTATGTTACGCAGGAATGTCGCTCTGAGAACGGTTATATACATTTTTAATGTTATGGAATCTACGCCAGTCCTTTTTATATATCTTGATATTTCTCTCTCGAACATCCAATAAAAAAACCCACACTTTTATATCCGAGCATCGGGCTCACATCGAAGGGAGAAGTATTTGAGCCAGGGTGCCAATAATGTGAGCTTCCTGCGTAGCAGTTCGAACACACGGGGAGTAGTGCTGTCGCTGCTGCTGCGCCATCACAGCCATCAGCGACGCAGCGACACCCGACGCAAGCGCCACCTCACGGTCGTCGTCGTTTCTGTTACACCAGACTTATACCGTCTGTCAGACAGGGTTATCAACCTGCCAGACGGTGGACGTTGTTCTAAATCGCAAGTGTTGCATGTAATCTACCCCCCATCATTGTGATTGATAAATAACAATGAAATTTTAAGCAATTACTGGAGACAAGTAATGGCTTAATTCTGGAAAAATCGTGGCTCTTTAACAATCATAAATATTAATATTTCTATACAGTACTAGTATTAGCAGCTAATCAAACACCTGTTGTCATATAAATAACTATTATCATGCTCACAAATATTTATCTTTATTTACCTTCGCTTTTCTATTAGTATTCATCTAACACTGAATGATATGATGATCTGATACCTTATTTTTATTTTATTTTTAACTCTTAGCAAACCTCGGTTGTAAGATAATATTTACAATTGTTCTGAAAATTCAAAAAGAAGGCTTTAGGAAAGTGAGAAAAAGCTAGGCTAGTGTAGAGTGGAGAAAAACTTGTACGAGAATGGTTGCACCAGTCTCAAAAGTTTTCTGTGAAATCGAAATAAAAATTACATATTTTCAGAATATCTCAAGCGATATTTATTACAATAACGTGCAAATTTTCCAATGAAATATTTTATGTAGAATCGGATTTTACTCTTCCGTAATATTTTTGAAGACGTTTTTTTCCATTCCACAATTAGGGAACCGGAAAAAATTAAAAACTGAAAACCTGCAAGTGTTTCGGATAAATCATAATTTTGTAAATGTAAATATTACAAGAAAGTAAAATGCCATGAAAACTGTGTATATCTGTATAATGTTCTACAACATTTTCTGTAATTTTAGTAAATTTTGAGAAAAATTTATTGACCGAGTGCGACGTTGAAAGATTTTGATGATAAAGTAACACTGCATTGTTGCTATGGAAACGAATGGTATCAAAGTTATTCAAGTACACAGATTAAATGTAACAAAGTATAGAAAAGGCCGAGTATGCATAAAAATCAATTTTAGTTACAGTATTCGTTTTATCAAATTATACACAGCCATAACGCGCTTAGAATTAGTATGGTGAAGTTATTCGACCTCCTGATTGGCTTTGGGCATATGAGCTGAAGTACATGGACACTAAGGCGAAATGTTCTGAATCCGCGTAAAGCATGAATGTTTGAAGATGTGTAGGTAGCGTTCGTAGAATTTCGTATTATATTGAATTATATTTGTAATATATTTACCCTAAACCTTCCATAATCATCTGGCAACTCTCAGTGAGATGCGTGTATAATTGAGGATTTCTACACATTGAACCATGGTAGCACCACTAGTTTTTATTGCATTTGCACAAGGAATTATGTTATTGTTTATTCGATAAGACAAGTGCTTATTAAGTATAAAACTTACCCAGTTTGGAACTTATATATAATACATGTGTGTGTATTGGAAACAATGATATGAATTAAGCAGAATATTAATATCTGCAAGTATTTATACACATAAAATAATCCGAGTGGAATATGTGTTGTGAAATTATATATGTAAATAAAAACAATTAAAATTAATTACTAAATCATTCGTCTAAAAAATTAAATACAGAATATGTTAGGTTATCACAAATGTAAACATTTACATCAAGATATTCATAATTTACGCACAACTTTCTGATTTCACATTACAAAATATTTTCAAATAAATGACAATCCCAGTGATATCTCATAAGACGAGGAGCAAATCTAATCACCAAGTAGCTCCTTTTCCCTCTATTGCATATTAATAAATTAATACAGTTAACCCAGTAACTTCCCAAATAATTTTTTTTGAAAATGTCTATAATTTTTTCGCCAAAACCTAATTTTGACACTGTATAGCATTAGAAAAATGTCATTCTAATTTTATTTTATTTGTTTTCGTACAATGGACCACCCCAGAATGAGGCAGTGGGGTAGGCCACTGAAGGTAAGCCACAAATAAAATACATGTGCTCAAAAAATGGGGCAATGGGCACTGGAGAGTAGGTAACATGTACCGCATTTTTAAACAAAATATACGAAGAGAGCAAATTAATGTATAGGTTCAGTACCTATTTTACGAACAATTATGTTGCGTTTTTGTGACACTCGCCACATCTTTTTGCGTTTCATTTTTTCCAGTTAGGTGGCCTACTGTGTCAAGACGAACGCAGTTAGTAATACGCTCCTTTGCTGCTTTCGGTGTTCTTCCCAGTGAAGCTTGTTGGGTGTACATGCCCATATAAGATAGGATGTATAATAAAAACTAAAAAAAACCCATACAACTACTTAGCCTTTCATTTGGAATTGGCTTGTACAAATTATAAGCATTGCACGATGATGCATTGAGAGGATACATCAGTAGTTTCCAGTACCATTTTTTCATTCAAATGTGAACTCTCTACGCAGCAATGTTTTCATCTAATCTGTCAACTCCCCCATGCATGTGTGATGCTCTCTGCAATGCATGCCGGTTGATCTACATCAATTTTCTTCTTAGCAGCCTCACTCCAGCATTTGGCTTTGCCTATTGGATCCACTTCACTCCCGTTTGAAGCAATAGTAACACTATTATCTTTATATCTAATGATTATCACACCTAATCCAGTGTCTGTTACTTAGTAGTATATCTTTTTCATTTGCTGTGGTTTAATAAGAGGAGCCTTCTCTACCCCATTCACTCTCAGACTTCTAATTCCATCATGACCTTTACTCGCAAGTTGTATATATATGCTGTAGCCATCTCGTGACGGAAAACTTTCTATGAGGCTCAAGAAGTCTAAACCACCAACTTCCCACCTCAGAATTTATGTTTCCTGCACATGCTCCTTGATACAGTTCCGCAGTGATGAGATATCCCAGACGTGTACACAACGCCCATATTTTGAAACCGAATCTTATAGGTTTTTCTTGCAGGAGCTGTTTACTTTCATGATCACCAAAATACGGGACCACAGACTCAACATTAACGTAAGCATCTAGGGAAAAATACTTAAGCCATCGTTCGTTCAGTGTGGTCCATAAAGGTTGAACTAAATCTATCAATACGATCCAGTTTAGTGTTGTCGCAAACATGTACATTTCGCAAACTTTCCTCAAATCTGTTTCTTGATATGGTTTTGGCCACACCAGGATGAATAGGATATGTTCTCTTATCCCAATATAAACGATATCGTGAATATCTACAGTATCCACTCAGCAACAGAACTGAAAAAAGAAACGCATTTCAATTGAAATAATATCAAATGTTTTCGAGTCTTTCTACAGAGCTTAATGTTTGAAGTAATTCACATAGACATGATATCATCATCGAAACAAGTTCAAAAAATTCCACAAGGGTCACATCGTCAAGCATCTTAGGTCTTTCTCACACACGTGGCGCATTCACAGAAATATCGACTTCCCACGGCCTAATAGGACAGGGAATTTTTTTGAATAACTCGGAGTAGTGGTCGTTTCATTTTCCATTTTTTCTTCGACACCCATTCTCTCTTCGTCAATTGTCTTCATCAATCATCAGTCTTGGGTAATCCTCCTGATTTTTACTTCATCCACTGTACTAAGATGATTACCAGAAATATTGTTTGTATTTGCAATTTCACATTCTCCGTCTCCGCTATCTTCATCACTCAATTCGTGATTAGCAGGAGGCGTCAAATACATGGATGCATCAATTACGTTGTCTTCGCCTTCAAGAATGGCTGGAATGCCATCAACCGTCAATCTGTAGATAAAAAGATTACATAGGAATACTCGTAAATTATTTTGATATCTGTATTTTGAATATAAATAAATGTTCAAAATAATTTTATTTGAAATATGAAATGGTATATTCGGAAAATGTGTGTTCCATTATTCGTCATCAGAGAGAATACTTTTAGATTCGCATCCAATTATAATTCGCGATTAGTGTACTCTCCTATATCTGAAACTAGGCCAAAGTCAACAATGCAAGCAGTTTTCAAAGGCCATAAAATTGTTTGGATGATTTCTGAAGAAAACAATGCCAGCAATTTTCACTGCCCTAATATTGGGGCGCCTACGATTGACGACATATTCGTGTAAAAAATTAAAACAGTTTTTGAATGTAAATATTTTTTTCGAATCTCCATGAACCAATTTGTGAAAGCACATAACAATTATTCGGTTTTCAATAATCATTAGAAGAAAAGAATCATATCACTTGAGAGACGCCATCCTATTGCATCACCACGAACTTCAAACAACTCAAATAACGTAACGAAAGCAAATGAGAGGTAATATCGAAGAGTGCAAAATTTCCACTTCCTCTGACTAACTACATATAAAATGTTTCCTTTGATATAAAATCTTTGAAAACAGAAATAAAAATTAAAAGTAGCTGCCCTATTCTTAGAGTAATGGGAATATATGGGTTTATCAGACCGTAATTGGCCCAAGCAGTATCATCCTCATTTAAGTCGACTCTACAAAAGCGTTGCATTCGGTTCTAATAAATCCATAACCACTACGTATCTTTATTACTATTGAATCATCATCACTTTACTTGCTTACATAACCGTTCATTGCTGTTTCCATCTCTATTAATTCTATTTCGTTTCAACCATTGCCATTGAAACTATCACCATCACCTCTGTCGTTTTCTTTAATACCATCGCATGCATCACTTCTGACTGTCCTGTAACAGCACGTACCTCTACTTCATTGTTGATTAGGATTCCAGTTTCTGCACCGTATGGCTGCACATGGATGGATCTTTGATTTAATAGATGGAATATTATAACGATGACGAAGCAAAGAAGGAATGGGACAATAATCGCGGGATAATCCCATTTTTTTTTTTAAAAAAGAAACACTCGCAAACCCACTTTATGTAAACTGAAAAACTCAGGAAGCCAGGTTCACGTTACCAGCCCTCCGTCGGGAAGGGTCTAAGTCTGATGCCCGGCCGTCTCTACAGAGAGATACCACTCTACTCTCACGTCGTCCCCAACTGCTTGCTGGCTACTCGGTTGCCGCCGCCATCTCGGCCTTGACCACATCCGCCACCGCCGCCTCTGCCGCCTGGCCGCTCTTCATCCGCGTAATATCGGGCGGGCGTTCCCCTCCCAGGTGGCGGGCGAGCCGCCTCCGCACCTGCCACCAGGCCCCGCCGCGCCGCACCGCGCCGCGCCGCGTCGCCGCGCCGGCCGGCGCCCGTCCGCTTGACCGCGCTTGCGGCCGGGGCCAAACGAGTGAGGCAGTGCGGGTCTGGGGGGAGGGGGGGAGCTCAGACCGGCAGCACGGCCACGCCACGGCGTAGGCTTGGTACGGTGCGGCGCGCCGGCCGCAGGCTGCGCGGAGGACGGGGGAAAAGAGATACACGGAGAAACGAGACGCGGACGTTGATGCGACGGAGCCAGTGCAAGCGGTGAGAGTTGGAGAGTTTCCGAGGTTCCGGAGAGGCAGAATGTGATGGAGGGCGAAGCTGGTCGGCGGACAGCTCAATCGACACAGTCGATCGAACAGGGTTCCAACGGGGTCGGCGGGAATGTTAATGTTGGACAGGAATGCACGGCGGTATTATTGGGCCGATGGAATGTGATCAAGTGTCTTGATGTGTGCTGATACAGGATCATGTATGGTACATGGAAGAAAAATAATAAAAGTATGAATCAAAGAAGAAATAACTAGTCATCATTTTTTGTAGATTATAATTTTCCTTCGGTAGTCTGTATTCTGTTTAGTATTTAAAAATAGAATTCTTATAATCGTTAATTTTAAGAACATATAAGCCTACTTTTTTGAAAAATATAAATTAAAAATTCATGTTGTTGTATCGTAGTAGTACTCAAAAAGTGAATAATCTTAGGAACATTAACGAAATATTCTAAACCTAGATAACTGTTTATCAAAAGTGCATGTCAAATTCATTGAACTTTAGTTTTTTGAAAATATATTAAGTCGTTTAATAGAACTTTAGAAATTAAATTTACTCTAAAATGAGCAAGAAACTGACAAAAGTGTTGTAAAGAGACATAACTTATAAAGATTGTTTTCTGATTGATTTACGGCACTGTTCAGTTGCAACTGGAAAAAAAATAGGAACAAAAATAAAATGATTGATACAATTCTATACTGATTTAACTCTAATCGATCAACAATTTCACGACTTTAGAAAACGTTACCTAAGAGAAGAAAGGTTACGGAAAACGATGAGAGCGTAATTTGGAGTGGAGAAGATCAAAACAATGTTGAAGTTAAGAATCAGAATAATATTTGAGAAAGTTTATTCTCCGCAGAAATGTGAAGATACAGTATATAACATGAGAAAAACAGGCTAGAGAGAGTCGTGAAGACTTGTAATTACAAAAACAAAGCAGTGTACTCTTTAGATATCCTCATCTGTTGCCGTGTCATAGAAGTGACATCTACATTTAATAATAGAGTCCTCGAGACTTCATAAAACTTAAGATTTAAGTCAAGTTCAAAAACAAGGAGATCGGATAAGACTAACATAATAATAAAAATCACGTGACCGTACATTATTTTTCTTGTCACTTTCAAGTGTAGGATTAACTAGTCAAAGCAGGATAGATAGATCTTAGTAAATTTGTCAACAAAAAAGTATAATCAAAATCATGTGAAGAATTATATTCCTACTGTACATACTAATTTCAATTTGTAATCTAAAAATATGAATTTTAGATTTTTTAAATCACGTAGTATATCGGCAACTAAAGAAATGTCAATCCACAAATTTACATATTTTTTCCCTATTCAACTGTAGACTCGTTTACCAATGACATGTATTATCGGGAATATTAATCATACGGCATTCGGGGAATACATTCGAATGAAATCTACATAGGTAGTGAACCAAAACCAGCAGATTTCGCAAATCAAAGGAGCGTTAATAATGCAAGCACTTTCTCACATGTTAATCATGCAAGTGGCGAGGCAGAGACGTGAGGGCAGACGTCGCGAGCCCCAGGAGGGTGAGGCCAAAGGAGGAAGGGGGTGAGGGCGGGGGCAGGGGCAGCGAGGGACACTGGGAAACAGCGAGATTCAGCAAGAGAGCGGGAAAGAGAGAGCGCGGGTGACAGCGGGAGAGAGCGAGTGAGAGCGGGAGAGCGATGGACAGCGGGAAGCAGTCACTCGCTCTCTCCCGCTCTCACGCACTACGTTTCTCTCTCTCTGGAGAGACAGCGGAAGACTGCGGGAGACGATGGGGAATAGCGAGAGTCAACGTAGAATAAGCAGAAGACAGCAGAGAATAGTAGGGGTCAGCGGAGTATAGCAGGAGCCAGCGAGGAACAGCGGACAGTGAGATGCTGCAGGCTCGCAAGAGGCAACAAGAATCAGCGGAGAACAGCTAGAAAAGTGGGGAACAAGGAGGTGCGGCGGTATCAGCGTCGACGTACAGGAGTCTTGGGAGTGGTAAGGCGATGTTCGGGGGCGGCGGCCGCGGTTGCTCCGCCTTCGCGGGCGCTGACCACTCAGCCACGAATCGCCGGCGCATCTGCGAGCACCCCGGGGCGCGCGAGCATTAATATGTAACAGCGATTCTCGAATCGATACTGCCGAGGACGAGGGCGCCCCAAAGGTCGGCGCGTGTTTGCGCAACGGGGCGGGGGACGGCGGGGGCGGCGGGGGACGGCGGGGGCGGCGGGGACGGCGGGGGCGGCGGGCGGACGCTGTATCCCAAGGGGCTCCTCTCCAGACGAGGCGGAGGTGGTCAATTTTAAAAACCAGACGGGCCCGCGCCGCGCCGCGCCGGCTGCGAGGCAGGCGGATTGCGCGCCTCAAGAAATGCGAGGCACAGACTTATGGGGCGTTGGGACTTTTATAGGCGCTATTTATAGTTGTGTGGTATTGTAAGATTATACCGTGTCGTGTAACATAACACTTCTTACAGTAAATTTTGAGTGTATTGAAAAGATTTATGGTAGATATGTAAGCTATTAAATTATATTCCTTCACGTGAGAAAAGACCTGCAAACAGGTAGTACTTTAGTCAGAAAAATAATCGTCAATATCAAAATAGATGTTATAAATTGAAAGAATAAACAAATAGATTGAAGTAAATAAATCGAGTTAAAAGAAACGATTTATGAATGAAATAATTCAACATATAAAAAATGGATTGCCAATTACGACGAGTGAGTTTTACACATTTATTTCTTAATGTAAGAAAGCTTACAATGTATTTGCTAGAAATCTGCTGAAGAACTGAATACAAGATTGGAGGGAAGAACACCTATATGCAGAGTATTCGTGGCAAGATAAATTCAATTTTCCCTACTACACTGCTCTGAGTTCCTAGCCTATGATGCTATTGAGGACACAATTTGAAATCTTGCTCGCGTAATGTATGCCTACTTTGTGTAAACCGATGAAGTTCGAACGTGGGAACTCCAGAATATACGAGAGAGACGGTGATTGCGAGTCTATTAAGCTCGATGAATATCAAATGCGCGTAATGACCTAGGAAATATGCTCGTAAACTAGTTGCTGTAACTAGGACATTCGTGCATTAATGAACACTTGCGCCCGGAGGTACGTGAACGGGCAGATGTCCCACAGGGCTGCTGAGAACATCGTCATGGAGGGGTGTGAGAGAGAGGGCAAGAGAGAGAGAGAGAGAAAGAGAGAGATGGGGAGGGAAGTGACGGTGGCGCCGCCGTAACCTCAACGGGGGCTCGAAACAATATACGAGGCTAGCGCTAAGTGCAGACATGCGGGGAAACCACATCTCGCGAGATGTAAACCGGAGAAGTACGGCGAGAAAGAGCTGCGTTTGGACCCGTTCCAGAGGCCTCCCGAACTTCTCCGGCGGGGGAGGGATGCAGGAAGAAGAGGCGTGGAAGAGGGAAAAGCATTCTTTCGAAGATTTAGTTCGGGAGATTTGTTCAATGGTCTCGAAGAATTTTACCACTGATTCAAGAATTATTTGGCCATTTCCGCCCACACTTAGTCACAGGCTTGGCTTATTTGCAACCCTTGCGCTGACCATTAACACCATCCTTTTAGAAGCCGATGACTGACGGGCTCCTTAACTCGCGGACTTGGCCTGTTCTCGATGCGCTTGTGGTAGAAGAGGGCGGTGCAACGTTCTTTCCAGCTCGCTTGTTACTTACAATTATCTCCCAGCATTTCTATTGTCACTACGTAACTTCTAAAGTTTTAACTTAGGGAAAATAGTCCTAGAGTTATTATTGACAATTGATTTATTTGAAAGTTTATTCGTGCGAATCAACAATTGATAGAATTACGTGTTACATTGTCCTCCTAAATGGACTAATTTATGTTACATTTTATTATGTATTCGCATGTACTTGAAGCGTTCGCAAGTACTCAATGTAATTTCATGTATACATTCTTTTTATGTTTGTCTTTTATAAAAATACTTACAAGAATTTTATACATATCCTTTTGTATATTTACTGTGGACATTTTATTTCTGTTTATTAACTCGGTATATTTACATTTTACGCTTATTCTGTTTCTTTTAACCTTGAAAATGAGGCAAAAGGTAGCCTCAAATTGTTGGCGGGAACACATTATTTTATCAATTGTTTATTCACACCAATAAACCATAAAAATTAATCGACTATAAATAATAACTCCTAAATCATTCTCTCAACGTCAGGGCGAACTAGACAGTCTAGAAAATCTACTTCAAACTTCTAAAGTTACACAGTTTCTCTATTTTAAATCAAACACAAATTTCTTTAGAGGTAGGAACAGAGACTGCCAAAAAATTTCATAAATTAAATTTTAGAATATTTGAGTTTATTTTATACTTTACACACATGTTGTATTCACAAACGTACAAATTTCAAAATGAATGTTGTCTGCATATTGACGAAAAACGGAAGCACCACTGTTTGAGAACACACATTAATTTGCTTGTTGGACCGATGGTGCCAATTTTCTTGAAATGTACACATGGATCGAAACGATCACCTTATGAAGGTAGTATTGACGCAAACTCAGAATATTTGGTTTCGATTCAAGCTGACTATATTAATTTAGTTGATTCATGTGAAAACGACGTAGCTAAGAGAACATGCCACTTCCATTTTTGAATGTTCACCGAAAGGTTTTGCAGAATACACTTCGGCACTTTACAATTCGATACACTTTATCAACTTATAAATTCTTGATTAGTCTTGATTGTCAATTGCAAATTGAATTTTATTCGTTTACGCCAACTGAAGAACTAAAACGGCTGATTCAAACATGGTATGAAAATGATTCAATGCATTTTTCGCATTTCCGGGTGCGCCAACCGCCATGATCATTAGTTCCACAAGTGTAGTGCATGATTCTAATAAGGGAGGTTGCGGTTATCTCTTTGTAGATGGTGAGATCCTGGGTCGATTATCCCGTCGGCTTGGTGGGTTCTCCCCAAGCTCCCTCTTGGTCTCCCATATGTATGGTAATGTGCATATAAATGTAAGCGTGTGTAAGTACGGGGAGGGGATAGGATACGGAAGAGAAAAGAAAAGCCGCGCGCTGTTTGTAGCTCGTTTGTTAGGTAGGATACTTGCTGCTCCGGCATTTGCCTGGAGTTTATTGGAAAAACTACAGGAAACTATCGAATTAGCCGCCCACTACAATTCCCTTACAGAGAGCGGCTAAATTTGACTTAACTAGTGTCGAAAATCTGTCACTATCGGGACTCGAACTCTCCAGGCTTTCAGTATATCGACGTATGTAGTAGTGTAGTTCACGCAAGTGCAAGTATGTGGTATCAGTGACATCAGTAGATGCCCTAAGCCACTTCAGACGCCACGAAAAAGTTGACTATTACGCAGTTGCTTTTGAGAAGATAACTAGAGAAAACAAACATATTCGCAGATAAAGATATCTCTTGTGAATATAAACTTTCAAAATTAGAACGTCTAGTTAACAAACTAGCAAAAGCTGAATAATATGATGGCAGAGGAAAATTGAAACAGTTCTGGCAGCTAAATTAATTTCATATGCAAGTGCAGAACTCAAAGTGTGCGAGAATCGGAAGAAAAAGAAACGATAGTCGTGAAACGTAAGAGGTATACATTGGAATATAAAACACGGAAAAGAGGTTAGGAAATATTTCTACAGCATTCACACTGAGTTCTGGGATGCTTATTTGAAAGTTTCTTTCGAAAGATAATAACACTGTAACAAGAAAATTAGTGGTAGAGAGAGCATCTAATTAAAACGTCAGTGGTTGTTCTGCAATTCATGAAAAGAATAAGAAGATGTTTTGAAATAAACTAGTTCCACGCTCCTGATTTGAACCGCCGTTACCTCAAACGCTTTCCCATACTTACCGCCCTTCTCAATCACTTCTCCTCACCATGCATTCTCACCTGTCTCAACGTTCATTCCTCTTCGCCTTGGTCACCCTCCCGTCCCACCCCCGCCCCTTATACCACAATTTGTTCCCTCTCCCCCACCCGTTCCCACCCGCCAACTTCACAGCTTCCGCCACTTCCGTCAGTCGCGTCCAACCCACCGCCCCCTCCCCTTGGCGCGAGCCCACAGCCAGGAAAGAAGGCCAGTGGGATGGGGGGAGCGGGAGTCAGTGGCAGAGAAGGCGGAACCGGAAGCACAGCGCGCGCGCTGAATGGTCAGCCATTTGAGGCGATGACGCGCTCGTTTCCGCGGGGGCGCGAGGCGACACGTGCGGGGCCCCGTGCGGCCCCCGCTGCGCCGCGCCGCCCCGCGCCTCGCCCCTCCCCTCCCCGCCCCGCCTCGCCCCGCTTCGCGTTGCGCCGCGCCGCGCCGCGGGCACAAGCGAGGAAATGAAGTGTAATTCCAGCCCCGCGCGCGGCACAGCTCACTTGTCGGCGGGCGCGCGGGAGGAGACAAGGAGCAGGGGCAGAGGCTGCAGAAAGCAAGGCGAGTAGTTCGGGCGAGGATAGGAAGAAGTGAGGCAGGGAGGGGTAGAGAGGACGTACAGTAGGAGAGAAGAGGAGCTGGAAGGAGAAGGTCATTGCTGAGAAGAGGAAGGGGGAGGAGTGGGTCCGGGAGGACCGCTATGGAAAGGAGAAGGGCGAAGGCTAACGGAATGATAAAGATGGAAGGAGAGGAGAAGAGGAGCGGGGAAAAGTGAAGAGGGGACGAGGGTGCGGGGAGAACAGTAACGAGGGGAGGTGCAAAGAGAATGGGGGTGGAGAGAGGCGTGGAGAAGAGGGGAAGGGAGGGAGAGAGAGGAAAGAAAGGTTAGAGGAGGGGAGAACAGGAGTGGGAAGGAAAGAGGACGGGAAGAGAGGAGTAGGGGAAACAAGGGTGAAGAGAAGAGTGGAGGGAAGATTGAGGGGTGGGGGAAAAGGAGTGTGTTGGAATGGGGACGGAGAAGTGCTAGGCGGTGTGGTATCAGGCGGGGATGGGCCGAGCGGTAGAGAGCTGGACGCGGTGGGCAAGAACGGAGGTCGGCGAGCGGGGTAGTGTATGACAGTGCGCAACGGGGAGGCAGAGGCGGGGAGGGAATGGCAGGGCGCGCAGAGAATCGCCGCGAGAGGACGCTCCGCTCGCGCGATGGGGAGGCGCGCGGAGCCCGAGGCACGAGTCGCGAAGTGCGAGGCGCGCGAAAACATACAAAGAAGAGGAGGGAGAGTGATAAAAAAATATGTACGTAGCGAAAAATATTCTTCACTCGAGAGAGAAGGGAAGTAGATGTTTCCTACCTGGCTACAAAGTTTGTCGAGTTGGTATAATTTCACGGTTAGTGACTGAGGTAGTCATTTTTTACTACTATGTTTTGGACTCTGTGTAGGGGAGTGAACATTCAGGGAGGCAACCCAACTGTTTTTCCAACAAAATTAATTTAACAGTTTGAAATATTAAAATCCATGCAGGATATATTTGATGTATTCGTGCCAAAACTAGCTCATTACTTCTGAAGATCTGAAGGACTAGTGTTTCTATTTTTTACAACAGAAACATTAAAATTAATGGATTTTTTCTTCGAAAAGATGATTTGTGGCAATCAAGCGTTAATCATGTGTACAGAAACGAAAAAATATATTATCAGAGCAATATCAAGGAAAAATATTTTATGAAATTCATTTCATTTGACTTTACAACAAAATTCTTGATCTTTAAATGCACCAACAAAAAAAATTCTGAAAACGCACATTAGATTATCTAATTGTTAGATAATAATTTAACACATTTTCATTTCCTTTTCCTACGTTAATTATGTTACACAGATATGAATATTTGCGAAGATAATTTCCACGAAAGAGAGGGTAAATATTGTTTAAGTCATGATAGGTCAACTTTAAGCCAGGACAGAAACTTGTGAAGGTCACAGTACATAAAGTTGTTAAAACAATGTGTATTGTCAGAAAACACTTTTATTGACTTACATATTTGGAATCAGCCTCGTGGCATAAGTCCGTTCAAAATAACGACATTAAAATTTTGGTATTGTTTTTATTCCAAGAAATTTTGAAACGTGTAGCTATGAAGACACTTCTCTTCATTCAATGAAACTGCCTAATTATTTCCTTACAGAATGCAAAACACAAAAAGAGCAGAATTTAATAAAAGAACAGATCTTTATTCCATGATTGCTAATGAATTTTATGTTGTATAGTGAAGCTTCTGGTCTGACAATTATGTGTCCTTCTATACAACACCACGAGACATCCTCGAGTGTAGAGCTTCTCTTGCAGGAGCTGAACGTGCAAGTCTGTGATGGGAGCATCTCCTTTAAACCTGCGTGCTCGATACATCAAGCACTGAACGCCGCATATTAGCGGGAGCTGGGTGTGATAAGAAACATGGGCCATAGGGGCCCCACGGGGGGCAGGGCGGGAAGAGTATCGCGCTGGCAAAAGGGCTCCGATTTCCGAGGGGGGCCATTCATTATTTTTATATGTATGCATCGCCCGCATGAAAAGCCTGCGAATTGGCGGACAGCTTCACAAATCACATTCAGCGAGTAAATATTCATATTTTCAACGCTCCTGTTGGGCGGTCGCTGCCCCTGGTTCGTTTCGCGGTCACGATAACAACCTTTTATTGACGAATAGCAATCCGGGTGCGTCCTACAACAATATGTTATGTTTATAAAGTATATGCAAATTACTTCGAATTGGTATCACAAAAACTAAAGCGTATAATGCTTTTCTCCAGTCCAGTATTTTATCATAATATAATTTTTCGTATTTTGAGAGTGACAATTTCATCTGCTTGGTTGAAAACATTCCATGCATTTTTATCAGAATATCATTTTAAAAAACAACAGGTCACGTGACATTACGAAATGTCAATCCTCCCTACGTACCCGAAGTTTGTGTATATGAAACTAAAGGGGAGGATACTGAACTTGTTTAAAAAATTGCTACTGCCCACCATTGCTAGATATAGGAGACTATGGAACACAATCAGATATTTGATAATATAATGTCTGCAAAATCATGGATGGCGTAATGAGATATGAGACACTAATGGCAACTCGCCTGAATTCCACACTAGCATCAAATTTTGATTGAAGTAATACAATTCCTCATTTCAACGCAAATAAACTCGGAACAATGCAGTACACCAGATACTAAAATACTGGTAGCCATTCTGTTCGGTTTTGTATGACTTTCGCGGTATGAATTTTACCACTTACATGTTGAAAAATAGTCAATGTTAATGGAAATAAAGTGACGTTTAATGCAATAGCACGTCAGGAAAATGAAAATTACTTGACTCGTGCATTTCGATTTCATTATCGCAGATTTTATATTTTGCCTTAATTTAACTCTTTTTCTCATTCAAATGACTTTTCAAGTGGATTATAAAAGTAAAACCAATTTGTGACAAAGAAATTGGCGACAACAATAAATATTACATTTACCTAAACAGAGAAACACTAAGATAAACTTTTTTTTTTAAATTTGAGGCAACATTTTTCAGTTTCTTTATGGGAAATATTCGAATATTCTCAAATATAAAGTCCATCACAAAATCCAAACACGGAATAATCGGACATATGAAGCTGTTATGGAAAAAGGGAAATTCGACAAAGGACGATTGTTCATGCTTTATATGATTATTACCTAAATTGTTATAAAAAGAGAGTTTTGACTCGCCTACCTTTAAGTTTTAAGACAACTCAGACAAAATAAATAAATAATCGCCATGTAAAAGAAAAAAAGCACGATATTAACAAAATATATTGAACATGCAGCTGATTCATTCTAATTATCTGGCAAAATTTAACAAAATAAATGATACGAAGTACTAGATTTTTCAGAAAAAATTCTGGGTATGTTCTTACTACTCCGTTTCGGCGGTTACAGAATATTTACCATCTTGCTAAATAATACTGACGGATCCTGCCTCATCAGCGTAAGTAAGCACTGCGCGTCGGTGGGCGGTAGCAGACGAAATGAATTAAAACGCTCCTTTTCTTCCTCTTACTGCTCCACAGTTGAAGCCGCAGAGCAGCAAAGGGCTCGGGCCGCGAGAACAGCCCTCGCTAACAGAGCACTATTCGTAATTGCTTAATTGAAAAATCTTGTGCCGCAGCAAAAAAATTTTCCGCCTCTCCGCAATCCCAGCGTACACCATCCATCGTGGACGTCGCCGGGGGAAAACAACTGACTTCCGGCGCGCGCGCGGCAGCGCGGGGCGGGCGGTTTGCAGGAGTGCCACTAGGAGCGCCAGCGTCACCGTCTCCGCGCTCCCGCCAACCCCTACCGTGCCGCCGCCGCCTTAATCTCGCGGAGAACGCCGCTACATTAACAAACGCCAAGGAAATAACTGTGATACTCCGCGAGCAGGTGGTGTTCCTCGTAACGTAGCAACGAGCCTCGTCTCTCCCCAGCGCTCCGTGGGGTACCCTCTCCCCCTTGCCCTACCCGTCCCCCCCACCCCATCCCAAGCACAGACGCTGCTCAAGGAGGCGCGAGGAAAATGAAACATTAATGCGGCATAAAAAATAAGATAGAAGGGCAAGCTGTAAGGGGAATAAGAAGGAGTGTCGGAAGAATGATGCGAGGCGGCCAAATGAAAATAAAGGGGACAATCACTGGATTTATTATTTTACGCAATTAGGAGGTACTAACTCAACTATTCGTAGGGTCTGTAAATGTAGAATTTCATTCCAAACGACTGATGTAATAGTCACCAAGACAAACCTTTGTTAGTTACTACAGAAAATCAATGAAATAGAAAATAAAGCTTTGATAACTTAAATAAGCAATTTTAATAAACAATTGACGTACGACTTTAGCTCGTTAATTACGTGATTGGTTTTTTTGTTAAGATCTTGTGGATAATGCAAAACTAAATAAAATAAGGAATAAATTGGACTCGTCTTGGCCATCAGCACAGAACGCTGAATCAATATCCTAATATGCCGAATCCAAAGTTGGAGACTTGTTCAACGTGATTGTTTACCTTGATATTGTAACGTGAAAGGTAGTAGATACCTAGTATCATATCGTTTCATAAATCATTTTTCAATACATTCCAAATTTATTTTTTTAATCTAGTCAACGCGTTTGTTTAGGAGTTGATGCCAGAAAGTGGGAGTGATGAAGATCAATGAAGGTAAGAAGGACACCAGAAAACATCGGAGTTATTGTACAATTAGAAGTTTAATTGAATTTCTCATGGCGCGAGATGTACTGAGATAGTTCATGAGACAAACATTTATTTACTTCTATGTTGAAGGCATTAAACATTTCACCGTGCTTTGGAACAAAAACAATACATATTATCACTTAATTAGTTAAAAAACTGAGGAGCGTATTCATAATTGTAGGAATCGAGCTTTATTGACAAGACAGTGGTTTTTATATTGTCCATGTCATAAAGATGTGTCAGAAAATAATTTTGAACTAAAAGTTTGAAAATATGATTATTTTTTACTGTTTCAAAATGTCCATAAAATAGTATTTTATATTGTGCGACGACCTCATTTACAAATTACATCATGTTAAAACTGAACATTTAGATCCCATGAAATTTCCGACAAAGATGAAGCTCAGTGATGCTCAATTGCGTTTAATTATATTTTTGACATATAGTATATTCGATGACAGAAAATTTGTGAACTCGATATCAAATACTGTATGTGAATATATTGTCTAATGAGTTTCATAACTAGAGTTCAGAAGAAATGCTTAGTATTTATCATATTATATTTTATGTTATAAATATTCATATTAAACATTAAACTTATTAATTTTTTGTGTTAAAAAATTAGAAATCCTTATCATTGCCTTAGCCATTTACCTTTTCTTTTACTTAATAGATTGAAAGTAAGACGTCTCAAATAATTCAAACCTTTGCATTTGCCGTATAGGCTTTGAAATTCTTGTGCAGAAGGATCAACTGCATTAATAGGAAGTTAATAATGACTATTTTCCCCAGCCTTTTCTAGTTATGTGAGTCAACAAAATTATTATTCACATACATGAACACATTGTAATAAACGTTTAAATTATAACAATACTTAACTTTCATAACCTGGCCAGTCTATTAATTTCACCCAGGGAAGAATTAACTTTCTATGAAACAAAAATAAATTACACAGGTGTTCACAAAACAAATATGTCTACCAATTTCACAGCACACAGGAATATGGACGAAAACTCCTCTTACGAAACTAAGAAACAGCAATTGGGACACAAGCCAGTGGAGGTAAAAAACGTAAGTTTGATATCTAGAAAAAGAATTGAACAACTGATTTAAAAAAAGCGGAACATTTTGCGGAACATTTAGCGGAACATTTTGACAAAACTATTTATAACTAACCCAGTAACCGACTTGGATTTTCAATTAAAAGTGGAAGAAAACGTACCAATCCCGAGATATTCCGTCCCAACAAAAACTAAATTTATAGCCCCGCTCGAGACGTATCAAATCATTCACGCATTAAAACCACGAAAATCAGTAGCTCAGGACTTATTAAATAATAAAACGAGTGAGAATTACTTAAGTAATTGCAGCATTAACAGTTCTCTTTAATACATGTTTACGATTTGGATATTATTCAAAGACCTGGAATTTGGTTTTATAACACCAATAAGCATGACGAACAAAAACTCACAAGATCCTCTTAACTACAGACCAATTATTTTGTTACCGACCTTTGCTACAATATTTTGAAAAACATACAAAATCCAGTTTATTCAAATTTTTCACAGAAACCATTACTCTACCCAACACGCAATTCGGAATTCGTCCAAACCACATTACAAGCCTTCAACTGTTAAAAAGTAACGGAGTACATTGCTGAAGGATTCCATAAGCGAATGTACACAGATGCAATTTTTCTCACCATTACACATTTGATAAAGTATGGATTAATGAAAAATTACAAATAATAATAAACCGTTATTATCTACGCCGTTCATGCCTCATGATTTATTTCAAATAAGTAAATTCACAGAGAGCTACAAATTCTTCCCAATAACGACTACACAGAACAGATGAGCAATACATATTTCACCCTTCTCCCGTCTTGTATAAGTGCATAAATATTTAATCTATGTAAAATTGCTACCATTCCAAACCACACTATCTCTCCATACCCCAACTCGACTTTCTGAAACCACTGTAAATTAGAATCAATCCACATGACCCATTAACCAGTTCTGCTGACGAAAAAATTAAAAGAATCACTTCTGAATTTCTGTTCTGCAGCCTTTTTTTAAGAGGTAGCCGTGTGGTCCTCCTCAAATACTCTTAGCCAAAAGGTCAGAATTATGTTTATATATAAAATGTATATTAAAACCCTGAATGGTATATTATGCTAAAATGGCTGTAAATAAATTTAAAATAAAAAAAAATAGAAAAAGCAGAGAGTATCAAAATGATCAAGTCTTAACAAGTAATCAATGCAAACGAAGATAACACTTGCATTGACAACAAACAAATCATTCTTATCCTCAAGATGTCAACAACAACTCGCTCTGCAACGAAAATTTTTCGCAATTCAACTCATCGGAAACTCCACGTTTAGGTACTAGCATGACAGGGTCTGACGAAACACGCGATAACTTTTCCTTCTACGTCGCTTGCAATTACCGCAATGGAGGGCGCGCCAGCGTAACAACGTTACACATTATTACTGCGTCGGCGACGGTGGCAGCAGCGGTGGCGGCTGCGACAGTGGCGGCGGTGGCGGCGGCGGGGATGGCGACGGCAGCGGGGAGGCTGCCGGTGTATAATTAACGCTATTAGATAGTGTCATGTTCGGCGAACCTCGTCTTACTCCGACCTTCTCCCCTTTTTCGACCCCCTCGAGCTAACACGGTTGATTACGTTCAGAAGATACCAATTTGTATAAGCTAATCGTATACCCGTCGAGTCGCTTCTACGAACCGACGACTGAGGAAGGCACAAGACTGGTTCCGAGTTTCTTTGTCGTGAATGGTGATGCTGTGACAACTGTCTCGCTGTACTAATTTAAATTCTCAGATAAATAAACGTTAAATTACTGAAACATTACGCCTAAATTATGAGTGAGCAGTTAGAAATGCAAATATAATGAGTAAAAAAATGAAAGTGTTGAGATAAATACTTGTTTCTATGCATTTAAAATTCTTGTCCTAAAACAAGAAGTTTGTGAAGGGTAGTGAACTTTGCTGAGTTTAATTTATTGTGCTTCTAGAAGTATCCACTGAATGCGTTTTTCCTTTTTGAAATAAACGGTCAGAAAAGCAGGATACGAATACTCTATATGTTATAGTATGAATGCAATGCAATGCTGAATGTCAAATACAATCAAGCTTATTTATAGATATTTATGAATAGAATGAATATATGATTCAAAATGCAATAATGGCTGTGTAAATTAAAGTAATAACGTATATTTAATCTAAAAAGACATTGTAGAGCTTCTATAAATGCTACTATAATCTACATGAAATATCATTAAATTCGAGCAAACGTAAATTCTCTGGAGCTCATGAACATTTTCGAAACACAAGTTCTAGTTTTCAACGGACTTAGTCCATGTAACGCATGGACTTTCGTCACGCATCATTAAGCTCGCAGTAACGAGCGTTTATTATTGGAACGAAATACTCTGGCACTAGAGAAGCGAACTATTTATTCTCTTTATACTCGCTTTCAGCAGAATTTGTACTTATATAAAGCTTTGTCAGAGGCGATTTAATTGGGTTCGAGTTTTTGCAGAGATCTCCCAAACTAGGTCGCCCGCCCATCGCAGCTGGGATTGGGCGAAGCGCTGGGATCCAGGAGCAGCGCCGGCCCCTGGGCGAGAACCGTCGCCGCTCTGTAAATCACCACAACGCTGTAGTCGGCGAGAGGAAGGGGGGGCATCGCCTCCTAAAAACAACACACGATACGCACTGCATGCAAATGTGCTAATTAATACACAGACAAATCCCTAGGTTCATTATGAAAATTAAAACAGACGCCACACAAAAGCGTGTTTTCAGTTAATTGCCTGGACCTCTATTTATTAAAAACTGGAGAACTTGTGTTGGACCCAATTGTTTTGAGATCGTATAGCAACAGTGATAGCAATACAAATAAACTTAAAATTTACATACCAACTTAATATTTTTGTTACATTTCTCTTTCCTTGTGAAAAAATCATGTAACACACGATTTTGGAACGGTGGGTCGTTGTTTTAGAGCAGCATGCAAATTAACATGTTATTTCCCCTCAAAGCAATGCAATATACAATTATTATGACAAAGATGTGCAAATTTGTCCTCTGAATCACGGAAAGTTATTGTTATTGTCTTTAAAAGCATTGATTGAATTGAAATTCCTGAATGAAATAGAATCCTAGCAAATAATACAATCAATTATTCTAGCAACTACTAATTGATTAGCCATTTCAATTGAACTAAAACATGATACTGGGACTGTGATTTATATTTATACCCTTTTGAATAATTTTTCATATGTATCTTGTAAATGTTACAGGTTATACTTGAAGGAAGCTATTAATAATTTTCTAAAAATACACACGAATAATACCTATATTTCGTCAGATATTGCCATTCAGTAAGGGAAACTTGTTAGCTAAACTTTTGTTATTAGTATAGGATTGCACTCATTTGAAGATTCGATTTTGTCGTATGTAATTTCCATACGAATTTTGAAATGTAAAACTTCATCAATAAGTGACATCATTTTTCATTTGACTTAACGTTTTTGTGTGAACATGATTTTCACAGAACGAATATTATCGAATTTTATGTAAAGTGATGCCAACTTATACAATTTTTATTATTGTAGGAGGTTGTTTAAGCTTTTGACCATCACCTGCAAATTCAATGAAAATTGATGGTACAGATTTCAACTCGTAAATATTTAACAGGTATAATTACAATTGTGGAGCTCATTTTCAGAGACAAACATCGACATTTCATCATAAGATCTCTCGTGAGCCTTGCCCGAGAAATCGCGAGGGTGACACTGTTCCAGCAGCGTTCGAGCGTCAAGTATGACCGAAAGCCCGCACCGGTCACATACGCACGATCCGACACAGGACCAATTGGTCCCGCTTCGTCTCGCACGAGCGATGGCCCCCTTTGCCGCATCCGGTCGCCAATCCCCAAGCAAAGCGACGCGCCCGTCGCTAACTCCCTCGCAGTGACAGAGGGGCGGGGCCCAAGCGGCGCACGCTGCAGGCCGGCAGGCAGCGCAGAGGCGGCGCGATGACAACGGCAGCGCTGCGCGGAAGCAGACGAGCCGAGGCGCAAACAAAAATTGAAACACCGGACATGGGAGATCGTTGTTGACGGGAGGTTTCGACAGTAGGTGAGAGGATCGACTCGGTAATGATTGAAGTGGGGATGTGAAGAGTATGATGAACCAGAAGAAACAACAAGTGTTAATATGGAAAATAGTAGACTTCAGTTGATCTACATCATTCAAAGAAATAAAAATTCGTAGTTAAAAAGTATCACATATGAAAGTAGACATAAAAGTAGAAAGATAAATGTGTGGAACGGTGAGGTCCTGAAGTCAAATAATAGGAGGAATGGGAGGGAATCAACAAAATACGATTTATAGAGCAATAGTAATACTCGTATGATATACGTGAGCACAGAAATTATTTGACAAGATTACTGTAAAATGTTTTGGTTTTCGTAGGGATAGTAAGAGAGAACAAAAGCTTACATTAAAAAGCGTTGTTACAGTAAAATATTGAGTTGATCACCAATGCTCGTTAAGACTGGAATATCAATTTTGAAATACGCACTTTGTTCAAGCATTTATTTTTGAAGAACTTTTAAAAATGAAAAAAATAAGTATGGTTTTTGAGTTAATTATTTCTCGTATTTTGCAAGGTTGAACTAAGAAATATATAAGACGGATAAAAACAGGAGAATTCTATTTCGAAAACGTGATAATGGGTATTTTGTGAATTTACGTAATGTTGTATGGTCTACATTAACATCTTTGAAGTGCAACAAATAAGGGAGCAAGGGTAAAATTCAAAAAAAGTAGAAGCTTCTTGGAAACAAGAAAAGAAACTGATGAAAGTTAGGGGGGTCGAGGATGGGAAGGGGAGAGAAGACAGGTACAGTAGCAGTATAAGGGGAGGAGGGAGAGAAAAGACAAAAGCGCAAATGGAAACGGCGATAAGAGAAAGGCAAGTGAAAATGAACAGGCGAAAGAAAGAGTAAGATAACGATAGATTGATTAATAGTTACTGATTACGGGCGCGTTAACGCGTCTAAGGTCATTAGACCCATAAGTGCAGTGCATGTTTTTCATCGGGAGGTGGCAGTGATTTTCCCCCGCTGGATGGCGAGATGCGGCGCCGACCTACCGTCGGTTAGCGGGGTTTTCCCCGACCAGATATCTCCCGCCAGCCGGGCACCATCTCGGCCGGAAGAAGCTCTAAG
Organism: Acheta domesticus; assembly: GCA_031308135.1. NCBI lineage: Eukaryota > Metazoa > Arthropoda > Insecta > Orthoptera > Gryllidae > Acheta > Acheta domesticus. The sequence goes on along the minus strand of JAHLJT010009436.1, from coordinate 134,420,901 downwards.
CTTCCGACCGGTCTCATGGGATGTGTTGTAGTGTAGTGCATGTAAGTGTATGTAGGGAGAGAGGATAGGACAAGGAAGAGTTAGGAAAGATCGCGCGGGGTCCGTGGTCCGTTTGTTAGGGTACTGCTTGAGCATTCACCTGCTTTGGGTCGGAGAAATCACGGAAAACTACCGATCAGAGTAGGCGGCCGATAGAAGTCTCCTCCGTACAGCGACTGAATTCGACCTAGCTGACAAGCTAGTGTCGAAAATCCTGCCGCAGTCGGGACTCGAACTTAGTACCTCCCGGTCAGAGGCACTGCAGTGACATCAGTTGATGCATTGAGCCACCTTTGCCGGTGCAATACATGAGAACAAGCGCTATATGTACAGGAGTAGAGGATAGAGAATCAGCGGGATATGTGGTGGTGGTGGGGGGTCTTCATGGTGAAGGCAGAAGAGAGCAGCAACCTCTCCCCCAAGCCTGGCAACGGGTGTGCAGAAGCACAGGTGGCCGAGTGGGGCTTTGGGGCGTGGCCGACGCAACGGCAGCGGCGAGCGGCGTTGCGGGCGCAGAGGGCCCTCGAAGGCCGAGGCGGGCGGGGCGCTGCGGGGCGTCAGCGCCGATGCAGCTCGCGTGTGGGCGGCGTTGCAGGCGATGGGAGGGGGGTGGTGGGGGCGGTCGTGGTGAGTCGGCGCTGGCGCTGGCGCGGGCGTCGCGAGAGCGCGCGTGTGCGCGCCCGCTGTGCGCCGGAGCGAGCCAATTAGCAGGCCGCGCCATTTAACCGGATAAACGACCGGTCGCCGACGGCCATCATTAGCGGCCTTTGTCGCCGGACGAAGGCGTGGCGCAGATGTACCGGCGCGGATTATCCAGAGAGCGGCGAGCGGAGGCAGGCGAGCGCGCGACGAGAGCGTGGGCGACGTGCGGACGCGGTGGGGGGGCGGGGCGGCGAAGGCGGGGTTGGTGGGATGGGCAGAGCGCAAGCGCGAGCGGGGCTGGCGGGGAGGAAGGGTGGGATAGGACAGGGTGGGATGTGCAGGGCGAGCGAGACCGGCAGTGTACGCGTGTGGGAGGGTCGAGGGGCCAGGTTGACGCTGTATTAGTGAAACAGTAGGTCTGAGAGGAATTGAGAAGATGGAAAAAAATAAACGAGATGGATTTTGTGAATATAATCTGAGTAGACTTGCGTGCGCGAAATGAATTCGTCGCGACTACGGTCGGAAAAGCTAGGTAAACTGGAAGGCTTTGGTCGATGATTCAGATTATTAAATTGGAAGTTCAGAAGTGGGTTGAACTGGAACTGTATATAGTAGGTAGACTGGAAGCAAGAGCAGAGTAAATAAAATATATCAGAAAAGAACAGACAACATGAAGTATCTGTTCAGAATGTCCGTCATAGCAACAACATATGTCAAAGTAAGAATGAATAGCAGGGCTTTTCACGATGACATGAGATGTGAAAGCACAGCTAAAATCATTGTTTGTGGGGGAATGAACAGTAACGACGCAATAAGTACATGAAAGGATCATGAGCAGTCCAATGTCGCACACAGATGTACCGAGATGGGATGCAATGTGTAGCTTGACGGGAGTTGGAATGTGTCCGTAACGAGGATAGCTGGCATTGATAATGGGCGCAAGCAACCAGAAGGGACAGCGGTCATGATAATACGGTCGACAGCATTGTGAAGGGAAATGCACTTTGAGAGAGTACGTTATTGTGAATAACCCGAAGAGCGTGAGAATAGTGAAAGAAATAAAGGGTACTTCCAATGATATAGGAAAAGCTAAAAAGATATTGATCAAATTTGAGAATTTCAATAGTAGAAAAATGTAGACGAAAATGAATAGAAAAGGAAGCAGCTCTATTGCAAAAGATGTAGAATGGCGCAATGAATAAATGCAATGCCGCGGTAAGTGCGTATTTACTGATGGAGAAAGTGTAACCGCAACAGGCCCAGATCCTCTTACGATTCAGTAGTTGCACGAATCAATCGATAGATTTTTGTGTTTTGGTGCAAAACGAATCTTCGATGCGTTACTGCAACGAAACTGCGTTATTTCCATTGGAAAGACTTTATTTGAATTTTTCAACAAGGGAAAAATAAAACTTCATGTTCTGAATGAAAAATATTTCTCTAAAGAACATTTTCATATGGTTCCACAGAATCGTTCATATTATAGGAAATTACAGAGTTAAAACGGCTTTGACAGGCATGCAATGCTTTGACAGTCCTTCTCATGCCAACGGATGAATAGTCTCATGATAAAAATACAAGACACTTTATCCAATACGAATATGTATCTTGAAATGAAAATGGGTGATGTTTATTTATTGAACTTTCAGAAAATCTCCCATGAAAATGCAGAAAAAAGTGAACAAATAATTAGGACAATTACATTTTATCATCATTATTAACTACTTTTCTTAATCTTTATTCTTTTTAATTGCAAATTTTCTAAGTGCAAAACACAAAAGATGCACTCAAAGTAAAAATAAGAATTTTTGTGTCTTATATGTCTCTTTTGAATTTTTACCAATGTCAATTTTATACCAATACAAAAATATTATTAAATTCTTTGTAATAATTAAATTAATTTTTATAAATATTAAAAACTCGGTAAATAAAAATATTACGAAAATATTTATATAAAACACCTAGAAACAAAAAATATTACTGGAAATACAAATGTGTGTAATCCATACGTCGGAAAGGACTCTGATGCGTAACGGCAAGTAGCCTAAAGGTGTCCATGAGTACTGATTTGTCTCGCTCTCAAGGTACTGATTCTCACAAATTTTTTCACGAATTTCAACTCTCTTCTTTATCAGTATACTTGAAATTACATCTAAGACACATTCAGGGGTGTAATATGGATACCATTGATGCCTCCTATTTACTTAAGTCAAAAACGTTTCTATAGAAGATTGCGAACACGTTTCTATAAAAGTTTCAATGATTTTAGCTTACTCAATTATTAGTTACACCTTTATTCACCTGTATCGAGTTATCGTTCCAGATATAACTCAAAATTTGTTTTGTGGGAGAAGAGAAAACAAGATGACAATATGATATGCTTTTTGATCTGTATGGGATACTGAAGAATGAAAAGATAGGTAGAAGACAGGGGTGGCAATCGATTTGCTGAAGCAGTACACCAAGATACATACGTAACTGACACATATTAATACGCTTGATTACCTATTATAGTAGGTGATAATAATTATATTTGAAGTACCTTCCCTTTCACGGCTTATTGCTCACTGTTGCTGATTAATCGTAAAATCTCTTGCCTCATCTTCCCCTCTAACTCTTTCCCCATTCCACCAGCCTCCGGACTGGCTTGCAACCTTACGCTTGCACACTCATTCATCCGATACTACCGCTCTCGCTGTGAGAGATAATCACGTGAGCTATCTCTGCGAGCGTTTCTCAGAGGCCCCTTTCCAAACGCGCAAGTCGGCAGCAACTTGCTCGAGATACGCCCGCCCGCGATAATGAGAGGCGTTGCTTCTTCCCACTTCCAGTCTACACCCTTTGCCCCCTCCTCGCAACCATCCCACCTCCACCCGCTCCCACCTCCCCCCGCCAGCCCCACCGCCCTTGCTAACGGCCTCATCGCTCCCGCCGGTCTTGCCACCCCTGCCACCTTCCCTGCTCACCCCTTCTCCTTCCACTACCACGGTCCGCCCTTCGCTCTTAACCTTTCTTTCACAGATTTTCTTCCGCAGCCACTCTGCCCATACTACTACCCTTTACCCTCCCTTTCTCCCTCTAACCACGTCGTCGTTTCCCGCCGACACCTCTGCTATTCTTGACATCAACCCCAGTCGCAAGTCGTTGCCCTCCCCGTATACAGCGAGTGACTTCCCGGAAACACCTTCATCATAATCAGCTTCTCTGAGTCTGCCCCTTCTCACCTTGCAGACTCATCTAAGACAAAGCCACTTTCCTTTCCTTGGAGAATCTCAGAACCACCCTCCACTTTCACTTCTATTGATCAGGTGTACATTTCGATAAACTCGCGGTTCCTATACTTCTCTCGTCGCCTGAGCGTGTCACTCGTCTCGCTTGTTCACTCTCAGCCCCCGTCCAAAACTCCCACCCCTCACACGTTGTGGCGTCCAGATCACAGAGCTTCGTGGCTGTGCAGCAACAAGTAGTGGGCCAAGATGTGGAAGCTTCTGAATGGCGGCCTTCGAGTTCGCGCAGTGGCCGGAAAGATTCTCGCTTCGACGGACAGTTCTTCTTTGAAAGTAAAACTTCTCTGTCTAGATAGTCCTACTGTATGTTTAGGTGACAAACTGTATTCTTGGTTTACACGCATATCTTCCGTAGACGTTGATAATATGCACATTTTATTAAACAATGAATATGACAGGAAAGAAAATGGTAAGTTTCAACCACGATTTGCACATTCTGCGGTAATTAAAACATTACATTCTTGAAAGATGAATTTAAGATATTGTTAAAAAGTTCATGAAAAAAATTCGTTTCAAAAAGTTTCCTGGAACATTCAGTTATTCATGGGCCCTTCGAGGAAATTTTTTAAAGAAATTTTTTAAAGATTTTTAAAGATTTTTTTTTTTAGGAAAAAATTTAATCTTTACTTATTAAAACTAATACTAATCCTCCCTGATTTTTAACAGAGGAAAAACACAAGGAATTCAAAATGACTAAATAGCACATCACCGTAAATAGTGTTGTATTTATTGTAAGTCTGACGACCAGAAACGTTCCTAAACATCACCACGCCTGTGTGTTCTCCGAAACATAGAATCAATATTTCTGGCATATTGAAAATGAACGACCAGCTAGTTCCATTGCAACTCCGACTACAAATTAAAACCCTATCCTGCTTTTCCAAGCGGCCTACAATCCACAACGTCCAACTTAATACACATGTCTCATCCGTCATAGATTGAAAATCGTGCGTCTATACTAGACACACTTTCTTGTTCTACTAGGAGGATTGCTCTCTGGGGTCGGCACCTAGGCGCTAACTGTCTGCACCCTCTCCCAGTTCAAGAACACTTTCAGACTGGAATGCAGATCCCGCCGGAATACAGTCTCCTCTCTCGGGAACCTCCTCAGTTAAGGCTGGGTCGGGTGACTGTCCCAGTTCAGAGTTACTGGCATTCCAGGCTAGCACCGGAGTCAAATTAAGCACCACTCCCTTGCGCCAGAACAAGTTTCTCCTCTTTTCCCAGAGTATCGGGCCACTGCCATAACGAAACTAAGTGCCAACCTGGGGGCCTACCGGGCTAAGGCCAGTGGGATTCGGGGCCCCCAACCCGGTTTCTCATTGCCTCCACCTTGAAGCTATCGATGAGTGCCGCTTGAACCTACCTGACAGGGGGATCATGATCCCCGACGGACTTTGTGTATGTATATGTGAGTTTGCGATCCGCCGCTAGCTGCAGAGGCTCACGAACGCCACGTCCAATCCTGTCCAAAGGTCGGTGGCGAGCCTCACTGCCTCACCTTGTTGCTAACGACGTGAGCGCCGCCAAGTAACTCGAGTCCGAGTAGACGTCACCTCCTCCAATAAGACTGTCTGTACCCCCCCCCCACTGCCGGGTCTCATCCATTCAGAGAAATTGATGTTTAGTCGCCTCGTTCCAATGTTCCTAGCGTTACAATCACGTCCCGCGGCCGCTCCCACCGCGACGCGTCCCCGCCCATCAGAGCGAACGACTTTCGGCGAAGACAAACGACTTTCCAGCAACCCTCCCGTCCACTTAACGAAGAGAGGACGCAAATTACTTCCCAGCAGCTGCGAAGCCTCGACGCTGCCGACACGCCCGCTCTAGGAAAGATGTGTGTTTCCTGACAAGATTGATAGATTATTTAGTGTTTCTAGGCGCATCGACCACCATGGATATTAGGTCCATAACTGCAATACATGTATACCATGCTTGGAGGTAGAGGTGCTCATTCTCATGACCACTTGTTACCCGGCACTGACCTACACGTGGCCTTTCCAGGAATCTGCCTCAGATGGGCACCATCCCATCCCGGACAAGCTCCGGAATGATCTCCCTCAATGTATGGTACTTAAGTGCATCAACGTGTGAGTGCATGTAAGGGGGAGGACAAGGACAAGGCAGACAATTCCACGCGTAGTCCCGTTTCTTAATGCCTCTTTCGTTTGTCTTTCCTCTTTCGAAGGGTATTGACTGGAGAAATTGCAAAAATTACCGGGCAGACCAGGTGGCGACTACTAATCTCCAGTCTGTGGTTGAATTCTACCCAGCTATAGAGCTAGCGTTGACAATTCAAATCCTAGAACCTACCGGTCAGTCACACTGCAATGGAAACAGCAATGATGTCACTGAGATATTCCAGACGATTTCCTGACACCACCTATGACGATCACCTATTCCCGCGCTCCGCCTCTTCACTATTTCCTGTTTTATCAGAGGGTGTTGCCATAATAAGAAGAATTAATAGTCTTTTGTTTGATACTGATAGATTCGCTACGTTTTAAAAGTATCCTTATATGGAGCCAAACTTTGCAGTGCCAGAATAAGTAACAGTATCGATAAAAATATTTTTGAAAACTAAATTCATTAGGACAATCCTTTATTAAAGTAAGAACACCAGGGAACAATATTTTTACATCTAGGAAGATAGAGTGCACAACATACTCAATTTTATACGTAGTTTACGAATATCTCAATAAAAACGTCATAAACGTCACAGTTTTTTAATATACCGAATTTTTGTACCATATCATACCGTATTTTTCTATTGATAAAAATATATTTAAATTGCAGCCCAAAGATATGAAGAATCCATACGTTTAAAATCTATATCAAAATAAAGTATTTGATCAGTTCATCTATGCCCCTTTCATGAAATATCAACCAAATTAGGCTTTCGTGTTCTTTTTACGTTTGTTTTGAAGATTGTTCTCTTTATTCTTGCGTGTGATAGTCGCGCTCAATTATGAGCAGGTCTTAGTGGTCTTAATCGGCCTTAGTGCATATTTTAAAAACAAGTCACGTGCACTCTCATATTTTCTACTGCACATCAGACATTAAAATGAATTATTTTAGTCCCTTGCCTTATCGCAAGTATACAAGTATCCAACTGTTTGGAGTGGCAGATTCTGAGTCAGGCGGTGTCATGCGGAACTGTACCCGTGTTGCATCATCTGTACAACGAACCTTAAGTTGTGGCTGTACGGAAAACTCAAATCATTGTCATTCGTTCTACCATTGTCATTCGCTCGTTGTGGAGAATTCCAACAAACCATTTTAATGTCTGCATATTATTGCACGAATATGCATATTCCATTTTTAACTTGTTCTTACCTCATATGAAGCACGCTTATTGAATTTTGTAGTAATATAACCGGAATGAGAATGTGGAAATCAGTATAGGATTTCTTTAAATTTCAATTACTAAATATATTTATATCTTCTGATATAGCATTGCATACAGATTTGGTAATATGATATATATTGCTCTTGGTATCGATCCCAAATAATGTAATTTGGCATCGTTAGTGTGTATAGTTCTCGCTGATGTACCTTCAGCGTAGAACCTGCTCATTTGATTCCCACCCAGAGCTACCCGTTTTCACGCGGCTCCTATTATCCTTTAGAGATACATCTTCCACGACAACCACCGCTTTTCGTCCCATTCCAGTTTCTGCCAGCACAGTACTTGCGTCTACACCGTTCCCAACGCCACCGCCGCCCGAAGTTTCATTAATAACGTCTGTCAAATTAAGATCTCACGCACGAGAGCGCAGCGTCTCCAAGTTTAGCTCGTAAGCCAATCCCATGCACTCGCGCCGACGGTCTGAGGCAAGAGGGCTGAACGCGAGGGTGGATAGCTGGTCGAGTATATCGGACGCTATAGGCAGAGAACGTAAAACACAGAAAGAAGTTAATGTGGAACAAAGAGTGGAAAGTAACCGTCTGCTTTGTTAATTGTTGTTGATCTTGGCATAATACAGAGTGGAAGAAAATTAAAAAGGACTTCTTTTTGCTAGGTTACGTGCATACAACGTGAAAAAACAACGTAAAAGAAGACTGTAATTCAGGAAAAAGTAGTTCACGAAACGTTTGTTGCTAACATGGGAACAATTCCGCACTGTTCAAAATTCCATCTTCCCGACACGTCTCACCCCCATCCTTTTCACCCGCACGTTTTGTTACGTGCCGTCTCGCTCGACAATGCACCGTTCCACCTCACTTAGTTAATCGTCATATTATACCATCTCCTACCATCCCATTCTCTCCCAAATGACATCTGCAGTTCCTCTGACCGAGAGGTCCTAAGTTCGAGGCCCGCCGGGGGAAGGATTTTCGACACTAGCCACTTAAAATAAAAGCCCGAGTATACTCGGGGTTTTAATTTTTTCAAAAATTTAAAAGCCAAAGTATACTCTTGTTCTTTTTTAAGGTGTGGCAAATTAAGTTAAAGCCCGAATGTACTCGTTTACCACAGCTAGTTATATACGAGCCCACTTGAGAGTATGCAAATGCAATGTCTAATGTTGTTAAGGTAGTTTCGTGTGCTAATATTGACGGAAACGTCAGCTGCAGTCCAGACTGGCACAGTGTGAAAGACAGTGTCTATACTGATCTGTTACTATCGTGCAGGATGTGCAGTCGAGTACGACGCGTCAAGGGGAAGAAAACAGGGCGTGGATGGAGATATGTGTGCAAGGATTGAGAGTCGCTGTTTATATAGTTCCATGTTTCAAAGCGTTTCACACCGCCACGAATATTTGAAGGTGGTAGTCGAAAGTAGAAAGAAAATATAATACTCCATTGTATTAAAAATAAACACCTTTGCAAGTTATTTATGTAACAAAAATATTATTTCCTGACATATTCCTAGGTACGTACTACTAATTATGAACACGAACGAATATACTCGGGTTTTCAAAATCCACATTATTTTAACCTTCATTGGCCTTAGAGTACGTAATTTTAAAAATTATTGTTTTTGTTATCAGTATTCAAACTAAAAATATATTATCAATAATAAAAAAATTGGAAATTTTTGGACTGTCTTTCGTTTTGTAATTGGTAAGTTAAAGTGCTAGTTTGTCAGCTAGGTCGAATTCAGTCGTTGTATGGAGGAGAATTTTATCGGCTGGCTGCCCTGATCGGTAGTTTTCCGTGGTTTCTCCGATCAACACAATGCCGGAGCAGAACCTTAATAAACGCGCCATGGACCGCGCGCGATCTTTCCTAGCTCTTCCAGGTCGTACTCTCACCCCTTTACACACACACACACACACACACAAACATGCACTACACTACCACACATGTCGGGAGACCACTCGGGAGCTTAGAGCTTGTTCCGGTCAGGGGGGGGAGCAATGGTGGGAGATATCTGGTTGGGAAAACCTCGCTAGCCGACGGTAGTTTAGAGCCGTATCTTGCCATCCAACAGGGGAAAACGACCGCCACCAGCTGAGGAAAAGCATGCACTACATTTGATATTCTTGATTTATCATTCTTATTTTTTTTAAATGCAAATATATCTTGATCTCCAATCTCCTCTCTTCATCCATCATCAATAACCACCACACTTGCCACCATAGCCCTCTCTGATACCAATCTAATTTCACTTTTTTTGCTTATCTTTGGTCCCTTCCTTGCAATAACACTCTAAGCAAACGGTCAATAAATTTCTTAAACCTAAAATTATTCATACTTGAATCGTACACCATTACCCTCCAAAGAAAATTATTGTGACGTGGAACACTGCCAATACAGAAAAGTGGTTTTTAGTTTGAATATGAATACGTTGAAACACACCAGTAATTATGTCTCTGACATTCCGAAATTTCTTCAGCATTATAAATTGTACATTGCCACTTGTGTGGTTAAATCAATAAAACACTGAATAATTTTATTAATTATTAAAAATTATTTAAATTTGGTTTCCTATGTACAATAATGCAGTGGATTTTCAAATGTTTACATTAGTAAATAATTTGTAATCTACCGAGGGTTAACACGTAAACATTTCTTTAACGTAAAAAGAATGCTTGTGAGGTGTGAGCCGCATCTCGCATTTTACAAAAATTTATTTGTAACTGGTGATGATACGGAAGTTATGATTTTCTTAAAGAAGGTTTTTAAAGTGTATTAGAGCTCTTATAATTGATTATTCCAGATTACTTCTTTCGTTTTGTGAAGTAAATATAGTATATTAAGTATATAATATGATTCGCATTAATTTTAAAAATCCTATAGATTTCAATGCTGTCTGTTCCCAAAAACTAATTAGAGAATCATGTTACTGTCGGGGATACTTGTAATTATCTAACATACTTTTTATTAAGTTCAAAACAGTTCTAAAATTTTAAATATATTCTTGTGTATTTGACAAATAATTTAAAAATATAAATATAATCGCAATAAACTAATTAATTCGACGTATTCACACATATCATTTCCGACGGCAAATTACTGGAACACGAATCGTAGGGGAAAAAACAAATTATGTGGGGTGTAGGCACTACAGATGTTCAGACGAAAGAAAAGTCGGGCAGGATGAAATAAAGATTGAAAAGTAGACAGACAGACCGACAAAATCTCGAGATGGATTTTTTGCAGCATTACATAAATTCATCTATTTTACGTATCCGCGAAAGTAGAAATAAACCAAACACGAATAAAAATTGCCTTAAGAAAGAATGATTTGAAAGACGTCAAGATCCGCACACTGACCTCAACCCCCTGAAAGATCTCTCTCCGCCTTCACCTTTCGCCGATCTCGAAACGGAAACTTCAGAAAGTGTCGCTATGTTTTCCAACATTCCTCAGACGCATCCAGCTTCACCCACGCGAAGAAAACGAGGAACTTGTTACGACTTCCAGAGAGAGAACATCTTGGCGTCATTTCGTAATTGTTTTCTTCTGGAGATAAAGAACCCTGCCGACGCGGACCCGACGAAACAGCCCGACAAGAGCTGCGCGTCGGCGACCTGACGTCATCAGAAAACGCAACGAACGAACGGAGTTGACGGGGTAGCGATGTTGAACGCCGTAGCAAAGGGCGAGGCGAGTTTAAGGCTTCTCGCCGTATCCTTGAAAGTTGGCCGAGAGGCGACTAGTCTCAGTAGCTCGTATATTGCCGCAGTGGCTTGCTGCGCCATTGACAGTTCGCAAACTTCGCTCATCCAGTTCGGAATAAAACAGATAAGTCTTATCTCGCTACCTCAGCCGGAATACGGTATTGAACGAGGAAGAGGTTTTGCTTTATTTGCATTCCGCCTACAAACAGCGGGAAGCGGAGCCGAGAAAGCGAGGCGCGTCTGGTTTTGGAATTCGCCACGCGTTTGAAGGCTGAAAACAAAAGCGCAATGGAGGCAGAAAGCAAGAACGTATTTTAACAACTCCAAACAACTTACCTTGTAAAGTAATATAATAATAATAATAATAATAATAATAATAATAAATATTTGAGAAGTATTGAGAAATAAAATACTCTTTTATCCACTCCTATAATGATCCTTACGAATGTTAAAACTAGTAGAATAGTTATATGAAGAGGAGGGCCTACTTATCGGCATAAGAGCCTGCAAATTCAATATTGATTTAGTGATTCTATTTAATGTGCAATAGTATAATATGTTATAATTTCTAATATATTGAGATATTTTATTATTTATTATATTATATACCACAATTCCAAAAATATTCGTCTTCAGTATTGTAGATGTATGTAATTTCATTTCGTCGACTTCTGAAGTAAAGTGATTCATGACTTTTTTCTAATACTGAAAGCTTAAATAAATAAGGATATTTAGCAAATAACAATCTAAATGCCTAAATGAATAACATTTCCCTCTAAAAACAAAGGACTACCACAATACAATTGATTAATCGAATGCAGGAAACATGAGTGATAAATTCTCCGAATTACCTTTCCCAGTTTTTACTCAAGAGTACAAAAATAATTTTCATTGTGTAATGGACTCTCGTGAATTTCAAAAACATATTCACAGACAACACAATTATATTTAATTTAGAGAATGAAAGTAAACAAAGTATGCAATAATACTGTACGTTATCAAAGAGAGACGCATATGTTTAACAACATTAATGATCAAAATATAATTTTAAAACTCTCTCACATACATTGTTTTTGAAAAAAAGCAGATAAGCACCTGATTTTGTCCATTTGGGTATTCAATTTATGTGTATTGTTTTGTATCGTTTGATGATATACGTACAATAAGTAATTCTGAATTTTTTCACAAACAAATAAACTACACATATTTTGTATATGCTTACGATGATGAATAAATATCACACACGAAATATGTCGTTTATTCCTTCCATTCATTTCGTTATTCGTTTTCGTTTTTGGGCTTTTTAGTCAATAAAATTTCATTATTTTCTTTAAATGAAAGGTAGATGCGTTATTACTAGCTATTATCGGCTGAAGTTATAGTAAAAACCTAAATATTAATAATTTATTAAAATTAAAATAAAAATTAACTTATGCGACATTATTTGTTCACTACGTCATTTTTAAGACGAACTACAATACAATTATTGTAGTTGGTCTTGATCGTTTTGTTTAGCAAGTTGCAAATTAAAAAAAGGTCACGATTCGTCATGCTAGGGGGTGTAAGATTATACTTGATACAAAGATATCCTTGCATCATCAGATTATAGTTGACCAAGAGAATATAGCGAGCTTTATAAGCTCGAAAGTTGTAGTTAAATGCAAAGATTAGGGAGTGTATATAAAAGCAATGTTCAACAATTGTCTGAAAACTGTACAGAAATCGAAATTATATGTGATATATTATGTTTCTAAGTTTAGGTGGACAGCAATTATAGTCCACGAAAATGTACAGATCTGGGTAAATATAAAACAATTAAATTTTATTTTTGAAAACATATTTTACTCTGCGTACGCAATAAACTAGTGATTGTATTGTTCGAAAATTCGCAAACCTAATTTAATTCCTATGGGACAGTAAGTACTGAATGATATAAAACAACGTTTTTGGGTTTTCGATTTTCTGTAGAGTGTGCATAATACTTTGTGCTGTAACGCTTCAACAGTTCGTCCTTTTGTGCGATATGATCGCAGAGATTCAGGTAATTTAAAATACGTTGTTTGCTATTGCCTGCTTTTCAACGTTCTACGCGTTTAATCCGCCTGACACTGAAATAAAACAAAAACAAGAAACAGAACAAGACGACGCAACTTGATCAACGAAATTTGTTACTACAGGTCAGCGCAATGATCGAAATGAGACAGAACTAAGTAGAACGATTTTACAGCGTCGCCGAACGCCAAATGTTATCCAATACGTATCGAGCACCGGCGCCCGAAGTGAAATCGGCAGATTGGTCCAGCCAATTCCCCAGGGAGACCTCGGCGGAGCCAATCGCAATGGCGCGCCTGGCGCAGAAAGAAGTCCCGGGTATTGGCACGCGGGCGACATTCCGAAGTCCCATTCGTCCGCCGCTGAGAGGACGAAGGCTGCAGCCACAGTGGCGACGACGGCGGCGGTGACCACGGCTGCTCGGACGGCGTTAGTGGGGGAGTAGTGGGGGCGGCGAAAGTGAGAGCGGGGTGGAGGCGGGGCGGAGGCGGGGCGGAGGCGGGGCGGGGCGGAGGCGGGGCGGGGCGGAGGCGGGGCGTATCGAGGACGGTGGAGGTTGGGGAAAAGGGCCAGGATAGTTGCGGCTAGATGGGGCCGGCGACTGGTGTGACGGCAAGAGAGCAAAGCAAGGGGCGGCGTGGTGGGCGTGAGGGCTGGGACGATAGCAGCGGCCACGCCGACGGCGATGAGAGCGGAGAGGGCGGTTAGGACGGCGGCGAGGCAGAGATCCGGGGGCTGGGGAAGGCGGGGAGCGTGGTGGAGTGAGTACTGCGGAGGAGCGGGAGGTGAGACGGGGCGAGAACCGAGAAGGTCAGGTGGAGAGCAAGAGGGGAGACAGGGCCGTGGGAGGAATGGCCGTTGGAGACTGAGGTGGATAATAAAGCTAGCAGAACACAACAGTAATGCGAGTAGGGAGAAGAGAATGTGCGGAATTGATTCAGAGATTGAAAAATGGTAGAAGAGAAATATATTGAATATAAAAAAATAAATATAATAAATTGAATATAAAAAATCTGAAAGAATATACAAAGAAATGATCAGCTTAAAAATGTAAGTACTTGACATGATATGATATGATAAAAATGTTATTAATACACCTGAATTACTTTTGCACTTTTGTGTACTTTAAAATATTGTTTCTTGTACGTCGAGTCACTAGCCCAAAACAAATATTTATGAAGAAAGTAACTGTTAAAATATTTCACAAGTGGCATTGTAGGGAAACACCCAAAGAATTTGAGAAATATTCACGACGATGAAATAAAGACCCAGGTGGAGAAATCGAATTCTCTGGAAGACCATACAAGCCGCACGAACGAGGGCGCGTGAGGGAAAGCGAACTAGCCCCATGATTGGGCATTCCAAGGGCGTGGGCGAACCGCGCACCCGAACGGGGCAGAACGAAGGGAGCTCGCTCGCACACGCAGCGTAAGAAACGCGAGAAGCGAGGTTATCGATGGCGGAGGTCGACGGCGCGCGAGCGATTGAGTGGCCCGGCTCCGCGGCGCTCTATTGACCCCGCACCGTAACCGTTACAATAAACGCGCCCGCGCCGAACCCTGCAGCGGCAGCCTTCGCCCCGCGCCGACGACGCAGCCTCCGCTAATTTAGAGGCGTGTTTGCCCATTCGCCCGGACGGCTCTGCCCATGCCCGTTTACGGTAACGGCGTTTGATTCTACCCAGTTCGCTGCCACCACCGCCGCGGCCGCCTCCAGCACCACCGCCGCCACCGTGCTGTCACCGCCACCGCCATTGCCGCCACCGCCGCCACCGCCACCACCCCCGTCATTGCCACCACCCCCGTCATCGCCGTCACAGCCGCCACCGCTGCCATCGCCGCCACCGTCGCCTCTAGCACCGTCTACCCCGGTCGTGCCTCCCCCAAAGCTACCACCGTGACCGCCGCTGTCACCGCCGCCTCGGGTTTGCTCGTGTTTTCACTGCCCTTCGGCGTTGCGTTCTCAGCTGGTGTATGCAGCCCCGCCGGGGCAACTGCCGGCTCGTTCGTCGTCATGGATATCGGTCCTCTCGTCATTCCCGCTTCCTCCGGTACTGATGCCAGTGTTGTCCCTCCTCCGTAGCGATAACATATGTTTCCGATGCATGCAGTAATGGGAAGCCTAGTGCAGGCTTTTATTTGCACTCCACACATTCGCACCCTGAAGGACGTCGTTGTCATTTCTTGTTCTGGCATCGACGCGCCATCATCTCCATTAGTATCTCCCCTGGTCCCATCTCTCATTTTACTCTGATCCCTTTGTCCTACCTCTTGTATGAGGAACATTATCTCTCCTACAAACTTTGGTCATTTCCGTCACAAGCAAATTTATTCTAAGTCACATGTGTGTTCATCAATGCGTACTTTCTTCTCATTTACCGAATACACCAGCAGCGCCGAATTTTCTCTTCCATTTCCACCGCCATCACTGCCGTGCTGTCTGCTCTCGCAGAGAGCGCAGTCTTAATTACTTCCAGGCTCCGTAATCAGAATGCCGCCAGGCATATTCGATTCCCTTTGAGTCGTTCAGTTTGTATGACGCTTACGTCCCTGACATGGATATTCTGACTTCACGTAAGCAGACACGTGATATTCAAATGATCTGACGTTTCCCTAACCTTTCTGTGTGTGATGAGACCATAAAGAAAATAGAACACATGATAATGACACTAATGTTAGTAATTTTCTCTGTAAGTAAGGTATGATTGTTACTAACTTCATCTAGTTAAGTAATGAATAGGCTACGTATTGTAAAATCAGAATAATATTGTAAAGGATCGCGTTAGTCCAAATATAAAATTGCAATTTTGCGTTTATTAATAAAGTTATTTTTACTTCAAAATAAGAAATATATACCACATTGTATATACCACAATGCTGTAGTTGCAAGTGCGATGCCCGAGTATCAATACTTTCCACGTCTCTACAGGAATTTTCATGCATTTACTTTTAGAAATTCAAGTAATATATTACAGTGACACTTAACAAAAGAGTATTCTAAACGTATTTGTACAGTCGACATCAATCAACACATCATACAATGTTCCCAATCAAATGCGATAATCCAAGCAAATAACTCTACATTATTTTATTTTACTTCTTTGAGTTAAATTATTATTCATTACTAGGAAATGGAATTGACTGAAATATATAAAACAGCATAGTTCAAAATAGATAATGTATATTATCTTTGGCCAATATTTAAAGATTAGCATTTTTTGTTTTTTTCTTAATTTTTTGAAACGTTTTTATAAGGATATTCAAACATTTTCATCTTAAATTGCCTATTATATCTTAAATTGGATCAAACGAAAATTCGGACTACAATAGTAAAGAATAAACAAGAATGATTCTTGCTGGAGATCTGATAAGTGTTGCTGATCAAAATATAATTTTTTGAACAACATAATTGATGGAGACGAAAATTGGTGCTATTTGCACGACCTAGTGTCTAAAAGAAAGTCTTACCAAAATCATTCAAAACATCTCCTAGGAAACAGAAATTTTCTAAGTACACTAGCAGAGAAAAAGTTATGCTGGAAGTTTTCTTTGACGCACGGAGTCTCATCCACTAACAGAGTATTCAAGAATGTTGTACTGTAACAACAGAACTGTATGTGTAAATCCTTCGTCGCCTCAGGGACGTAGTAAGAAGAAATATCCGAAAAGTTTGGACAAAAATCCTGGCTTTAGCACAATAACGCACCATCACATCGATCAGTATTGGTAAAATATTACCTTGCCAGGCACAAATTGCATTGGAGCATCTTCCATTCTCTCCAGATCTGTCTCCACCAAACTTCTTTCACATTCCACGGTTGAAAATTCTTCTGAAGGGGCGAAGTCTAGTGAAGGTTGATGAAGTTACAGCAAATGTTACGAGAGCAGTACGCCTAGAATCTCAAAATGGCTTCCAGGAATGCTTCCAGTGACTTTACACGCGCTGGCAGAAGTGTGTTACTGTGCAAGAGAAATATTTTGAAGGAAATGTTGT
Source organism: Acheta domesticus (assembly GCA_031308135.1). Lineage (NCBI taxonomy): Eukaryota > Metazoa > Arthropoda > Insecta > Orthoptera > Gryllidae > Acheta > Acheta domesticus. The sequence continues at coordinate 134,403,818 of JAHLJT010009436.1, read as the reverse complement.
GTAAATTACGTTTTGGCACCTTGTTTCTGAGTTATTAACAATTTCCTGGAATTTCTTGAAGCTAGTATGTATAAAATGCGTACGTAATATGTTCAATGTTTACGAGGAGCCGATGTGCTCGTGAACAATAGTATTTTGATCGACCTATTTTTGTAAGGAGAATTGTGAGCCTTAACGGCGCGGCGGGAGGAATTTCATGAACACATTTCAAATTCTGCATTCCTGACAGATGGGAATATGTTTCTCTGAATGATGCAGGAAGCACTAGAAGACAACCGTTTGTAAGAAACATGTCAGATTTTGATAGAGTTATGATGGGACTTAGGGCTCTATGAACAATATGCAAGCACGAGGCAGAGGTTACGTTTGTTTCATCAATTATCAGTATCATATTTCATTTATTTAGCTTTATTTACTGATACAGTTGATACATATTCACACATCATTACAAACAATTTCTCATTGAAAACCTCACCCCATTCTAAAGCATTCCTTCCCTTTATTCACTCAGCTTTCCTTTATTTTCGCATCTCCGCTTCCAACTCCAACGCTTTCCCATTAAAATTATTTATCATTATATTAGCTAGACTTTCTTCTCTATAATGTCTCCTATTCCTACATAATCGTCCTGTTACCTCTCTTAGTTTCTCTATCTTCGCCAATACTCTCAATTTCCAACGTCAGATAATATCCTTCTGTCATTATATACCTTCTCCATTCATTACCTGTTTTCCTACTTCTCCTGCACACTTCGATCACACGTTCCCATACCTGCATAGCATAGCCTATTAAATCCTACTTTTATCATCCTCTTTCCCACAGTAGAATCTACTTCTTATTTCATTACCAACACTAACCCTTGCTAATCAATTTATACTGTGTTCGTTCCCAGCTCCTTTGAGTATCTCAACAAATCACTTATTTGTTAATAGAAATTAATATACCGGGATTGTCTAATATTCTCATAACATATCTGTTTTTGCACATCCCAGTCTCTCTTTAATAACTTCCTTGCAATTAACGCGACTAACTCTCTCAACAATTCTGGTTCTTCGAGTTCTAGTCAATTATTTTCTCAAATAATCTCCCCAATACTTCCTCCAATCTAGATTTCGTCCTATTATCTTCTTTTATCACTTTCATAATTTTCTAGCCATTCTTCCTCGTCCTCCCCATTCTAAAACTTCTCCGTTTGCTAATGCCATAGACTAAGGATACATCTTTACTCTATGCTAATGCTATTCCTTTTCTTTTCCCTTAACATACTTCTTTTGCCTTTTCCCTTAACATACTTCTCCCTGTTCCTTTTCTAACTACTCGGATACACCCTCTCGTGATCTTCTCTAATATCAAGCACCATTTAAAAAATCTTGCGAATTCCAAATTTTACGTCTTGTTGATCGTCCCTCGTTTCTGCTCTCTCTTCATCTTACGTCTCTTAACCCTTGATTACGAATTCGCGCAGTGCTACATACGGTTGCTTTAAAAATTCACTAATTTATATGATTTTCCGTTTCAATACGTAAATATATGAAAATGACGAAATGCATAAAAAATAAGTAGTAATAGGTAAAATATGTAAAAAATATGTTATTACACATAAATATGTAAAGAAAACATCAATTCATTCGAAATATCTTGCAAGCTCGAAACTAATTATTGATGCCGGCATCTTTTACCTATAATAATATGTATTTATATGTAAATGTATTCCATGTTCATTACATACTAGTACATTTTAAACATATGAGTACATTTATTTAATAGAGTGTTTTAACAAATATTTACATTACCGACATTACAACGGTTTTTTAATAGAAGATATTTTGGGTGACATTTTGTAGTTTTATCACTAGAGTAGGTATTGTACAACAGGAATCCTAATCAATTCTAAATATCCGTATTAACAAGAAAATGTATAGCACATTGCAAATAATAATAAATTAATAGGTACCAATATTGGGCTTTGGTAATTTATGTTTTGTGCACGTTCCAGCAAATTCAGGCAAACAAAACGTACATGAACATGCGTGGTGTCCAACAATCACATCTGTCCTCTTGCGTGTTTCTTCATTCCTAAATTTTCAAGAAAACAAAGAATACTAGCAGTTTTGACGGGGCCATTTTAAAGGCTATTCTAAAATGTTACACTACGATGAGTAATATTTAACTGAAATAAAGACTTTTGGTTGTATGAGTAAATAGAATCAAAACAGGGCACAGAGTCCCCGAGGTATTACTGAGCTGTTAGGGATGACGGTCTCATATTGAGTATGTATATTTAGACATTGAGATGTTTTCAGAAAACGACATGCTACAATCTCGAAAGGTGTAAAGATATTTACGACGTAATGACATAAACCCATACAAAAGGTATCAAAATACACTACTGAATAAATGACGGTTTTAACACCTTGAGAATTGGAATACACTGTTGGCACGTTTTATTTCTGTTCTTAATCAAATTACGTCAAATAAATAGCACGGAATTACAGTATTAAATATTTTGAACAAATATCTTATCATAATATTACCAAGTTTGTAAAAGAGTTTAACTTTTCTCTTCGAAGATATTTTTCGATAAATTTCCTAGAAATTAGTTATTTTCTGAGTACGTCCCCGCCGAATGAATGAGCCATAAATATTCAATACTGCATTGAGTCCCAAGTTTCTGTCAATAAGGCCTAAAATTTCTCTCTCGAAAGAGGAGGGATTCAATTACGAAGGAAGCTAATGGAATTACGGTCGGGCTAATTTATTTTCTTTTAGTAAACTTCAATTAAAAATTCGTGAAAGTCCTTGGACGTTGCAAGGCGAAGTTCCGAGCATAGAGTCTGTCGTTCGTTTTTAATTATTAGAATCGTTGCTTGTCCTTCTTACGTTGTTTAGCATTTCAAAATGGAATTTTTGTTGATTTTAATAAATATTCCAATAGCAAATATTGTAGTTTGAACGCTATTTCAGTCAGAAAAGTATAATTGACTTGTGGCTGACTGCTTATATTCTAAAACACTTTATGTACATAGTTTTCACTATTCTAAAATAGTAAGAAGAAAATAATAATTAGGTTTATTTTTGAAAACTAACTACGTAGTTGGAGTCAATTAAAACTGTTCATTACAAATCATTAAAAAGGAAACAATAAACTCTTGGTTAAATGATGTGGAAATTAATTTTTGGAGACGATGTTATTAGTAAACCCTGTTGGATAGAATACGGAACGAAGCGATTAGGCTGATAATGCAGATAGGGAGACAAGTGACCGGAAATGTAGAATAGAAACAATTCCAATTCTGACGAGGGTATTTTCCTGGTATCTTTTTATTTGGTAATTCTGCTTAACTTTCTTTCAATATTTCTATATGCATTTACTCCAATAGCTCGAGGTTTATCTGTCATGATCTATTTGTTTGTGATTGAGATAGACCGTCTTTACAAAGGCTCAGTTATGAAAATTTACGTATGCTATTTGTTTCCTTCTCATGTGGGTTTGGGAATTTTCTTTACTGCTAGCAAGTAATAACTATACTTACTTTTAGTTAAACAAATATTGTAATCTGTGTTCTGCTGTGAACACAAACATCACATACATGCATAGCATTTTATAAGTCCGACAACTCAAAGAATGTTTGCAATCAAACTCTTATTAATGTTATTTATTATTGCTTTCGTGAATCCCTCCCCTTGCATGCATTGACATTACCTTTCGTTAAATCTTAATTTATAAATCATTAATTTAAACCTAAATTTGATCTTCATACATTTATGGAATTTAACATGTCCCCTTGTTTAGTAACTTTCCTTTATTGTTCCTCTGCCCTCTTGAACGTCGTTCCGCGTCCCCTCAAATTTCCATTTTAGTTGAAATCCGGTTCAGACCATTGAGTCTTCTCTCACACACGCAGTTATAGTTTTCCTTTTCTACTTACAACTTTTCCTACTAATTAATTAATAATTAATTTACATAACACTACCAAATCGCAAACGCGTCTCTGCCAGCCGAACGCTACCAGGACATAACAACATGACTAACATCATCCTATCATCATGTGGTCTGTCAATGTTGGCCCCATACACCTGAAAAAAAAACGGATGATTTCCAAGACTTAAGTCAATAATAATAATAATAATAATAATAATAATAATAATAATAATAATAATAATAACAACAACAACAACAACAACTTGCGAAGATGATATGACGTTTCATCACAGGATAGATTTCATGTTCTCCTGAAAAAGAATCATGCAAAACACAGCTGTAGTGCGGAATGCCTACCGCAAGCTGAAACCGACAGTCTATAATCCTTGTTCAGCCTAAAGGCGGATCCACACATTCGCTATTCGCCGAACAGCGAGTAACCGTTCGCCAAATCTCGAGTAGTGTCGATGGGTCGCTTGTTATTTGCCGAATGACGAACATTCGGCGCTCGCCTTACCCGCCGCGTGTCGTTTTTTTGGACACATCAAAGGGAGCGAACATTGGCCGAACACATCCGCTGGTCGAGGTAGGGCGAGCAGCAGCTCGCTGCTCGGCGAATGCCGAACGTGTGGAGCCAATTTAACCCTTGTGTCTACGGTAAAAGGAAAATCCTTTAGTCTACACTTGGGTTACCCGGGTAACCCGTGTATTTTCGGCGCTTAATATATGCTATTTTGCTTGAGTGTCTATGTGTTTTTTGTCATTATTAGAAATCAATTGTATTTCATTGTATTATGTTGGGGTGACTGTCTTACATTGTTGGCAGCCTTTGAAACAATTGAAAAAATAGTTCGTGACGAGTTATTTTCGTACTATGTTCTGTTGTGAATCGGACGTTTTCTGTGCGTCTTTGTTTCCCCTTTTTTCACATCATTATATTTTAACATCTGTGCGTCTTTGTTTATTCATCCATTGTTGAAGTATGAAAGAATTTCAGGAACTTATGGATGAGGAATACAGCACGCTCTCTTCTAAAGATAAACAGATTTGCATATGACAGTTATTTGACCATAATACCAAAGAAGAAAAAAAGCTGTTATATTTTTATCCACAATACACTGTGATGATTCTACATAGGGACCACTTTCAAAACCACAAATAATTTTATCCTATAACAAAAATAAAGGAGGAATAGACAATATGGACAAAATGTGTTCCCACTACAGTGTGGAAAGACGTACACAGAGATGGCCGGTGGCATGTTATTATAATATAGTAGATGTCGCATGTTTATCAACATACGTCATGTGCAGTGAAAATAACACACAATAGAAGATTGTTACACATAAAAGGAGGATTTTTCTTCAAGAATTAGGAAAGCAAAGCAATGTCAGCTGTAATGTGCCGCTCTGAACATCCCGCGTGCCTGAGATCTTTTTCCGTAAAATCTGGAATACAGTGCATGCTGAGAAAGACTGGCTATTATTACAACAACAACAACAACAACAACAACTCAGCCTCGACGGGATTCCAGTGGAAAGCTTCCTATTGTTGGAGAGAGCTTTATTTGTAAAAATCAGGTACCAAAAAAAAAAGGTAAACAAGGAAACAATGTGTACCTTGCAGCAAACCAATTTGTGATGAACATTCTTTCACAACTATAACATGTTGCCGTTGTAAATAAAAGGATTTGATACTGTTTTCATAAAATAAAAAAGGATGAAACATTTCTTCATCATACAAAAAATACAATATTTATTTATACTGTGAGCCTCTACTATATGATACAACATGTAAACCTTATGTTGAGTTTAGTTTGTCGGTAATATTGTTTATGTTAATTATTTTAGTAGTAATTGTTCATAAACTTGATACATTTCTACTTTAGTGTGTAAGTTACATAATTAATTGGCCTTCCAGTTACTAAATGTCAAGAAAAAAGCCTTATTTACATTTGTTTTGAGTGCCGGGTGTAGGGTTACCCGGGTAACCCACTGGAGACTTAATGGTGCTTTATAATTAAATCAATATAACTTTCTGAGGAAAAGCCCTCCGAGCACAAAACTACGTCATAATGTTTATTTGAAGCTAATTAACGAATAACTGGACGCTCAGAAAAAAATCAATCCCAGAAGTCCAAAATCGATATTTTAAGTTGTAGAGGTTACCCGGGTAACCCACTGTAGACACAAGGGTTAAGAATGATCCTGATGTATACAAAGAAACGTAGTTGGTCCCGTGGCCGAGATCGCTAAGAAAGTAGTGTCGTGGCAATCTCGCTCCGCAGGGTCGCGGGTTTGAGTCCTACCTCGGACATGAGTGTATTTGTGTATGTCTATATGTGCGTGTACCGTTATTTCACCCCTCACTATCATCGTTCATCTTTCATAGCCGTCAGGGCTAATAGCCCTGGAGAGTAAAAATCGCATCCAGCGTAATGCTGATCTGCCCTAATGAATTGCATACCCAGCATGTCTGCTTTGTCCAAAGTGGCTTGTTCTCATAAAAAAAATTAATAACTTATAAAAAAGGCATTATCTGCGTCTACCAACCTCATTGGCCGATTGCTGCAAGCTCCTCCTTAACAGTACACGTATACGAACTGTCAAATGCGTTCGCGACAACGGGTTAATTGGTTACCTCTCGTATCATTTGTAAAAGACTTTCCTGCCGCAGCATCCGCCGTTAAAATGATAAGGTATGCAAAAAATTAAAATTGTTAAAAATTGCTACGCCGATTTTGCCGCACTAAGCGAAGAGAACTGACTGGTCTATTGCTCACGGAGACCAACGTTTGGAAACTTTTGTTATGAGTCAACCGCCGATAAAGCTGTCAGTATCGGACGACGGGCCATTAGTGACGCCTGACGCTTCGCAGCCATTACTGACGCCTTGGTCTTCGGTATATTTCGGAACAATGGTCCTATTCACTGTTTGCAGTAACTGTTTTCTGAATTCTTTCATGGTTTTCCTTTCTCTAAATGTCTTGTTGTATTTTGAAACTCGGATTTAAACAAAGAAATTTATAATGTTGACAAGAACTATTTTCAGAAGTGAAACGTTACATGTACACACTTGCAAATCTAAGCAACCAATAAGAGGCTGTATTAAGCACGTGTATTTCTTTACATCAGGATCATTCTGAGGCTGAACAGACCTACAGACGCGTCTGGACGTAAGATACTCGTGAGGCATGACGTAAGGCACTCGTGAAGGTATCAATTGAATGAATCCTGACGTACTGTACAGTAAACAAGTGAGTAACTAAGAGGATGGTGGAGTTATTGGTGGATGGAAACACGTTAACTACATAATTATCTCAAATTTCAGGAAAAAAACATGTGAATTCTATGTATGTGAATTCTGACTGCACCAAACCGTTGAGGATAAGATAAAGATTGTGAAAGGAAGTTCCAAAATAATACACAGATGTAATTCTAAACAAATAAACCAAAGGAAACTCAAAAGGTACAACATCCAATCGCCACAAAGGAAAGGGGATGGAGGTGCGCGGGTGAGTGTCTGGGTCACCGCGTAGGGCACTTCGTATCCCGCTGGTGGCGACCAGTCCCGCCAGCGCAGCGCCGCGTTTCCGTAGCGGCTGTACTTAAACCAATCTGCTTCGCGCCGCACTGCCCTCGACCGCCGCCGCCGCCGTCGCCGCCGCTGACCATCGCCGCCGGGGCGAGCGCCGCCGTCGCGGGCGGGCGCGGGGAGCTAGGGGGGATTGAGGCGGGAGGGGACGTGGGTGCGGCGGGGAAGGGCAAGGCGAGATGACGGGAGGGGTGGGATAGACGACGCAGGGTGGGGCGGAGAGAAGTCTGACAGGGCAGGGTGAAGCAGGCCCGGTCGCTGTGGTGGGGGAGGGCAGGGAGAGTATGGTCGGGAAACCGTCGGGGATGGCGGAGAAGAGCCGGTGAGGCAGGAGGAGGCGGTAGAGGGAGAAGCGAAGTACACGACGCTGGGCGGGTCGGAGCTAAATGGCGTTAGGCATGACTGAAGGATATGGTTAGAAAGAAGTGAGGCGGGGAGGGGGAGAGGCGGAAAAGTGGGCGACGTGAGACGAGGAGGAGAGATGAGACGAGGGGAGGAGCGGGGAAGAACAGAATGGAGAGGGGCGGAGCAAGAGGGAGTGGGGACAAGCGGGCGGGGTGGAGCTGGGAGGAGCGGAGCGGGGCGAAACGGGGCGGAGCGGGGCAGGGTCGGGAGAAATGGAGCGGGCTCTGGTGGGACGAGGCGTGGCGGATCTAGGCGAAGCAGGACTGAGAGCGAGGTGCAGCACGTGGTTTGGCTGGACAGGCGGGCAGGGGGCACGCACAGGATCCTCCCGGACTCCAATTAGGCCGCGGGCGGTAATGGGATGAGGCGCTGGAGACCCGCACCACGCCTCCCCGCCCCGTTGCGCTCCGCTCCGCGTCACGCGAAGGCCACACGAGGCGCAAGGCGACGGCGATCGTCGCAGCGGCGAGGTCTCGTGGTGGGGAGGGTGACGCGACGACCGGCGACAGGTACGGTGAGAGTATGTGACGGAATTCGTAATACTGATGATGTTGGTGATGGTTACGACAAAGCGTCGACTGGCACAATAGTACGAAATGTAATGACTGAAGTGGTGGTATTGACGAGGCGACGATAGTATTTTGACATTTACGGCAGTACTTAACCGGGCTAATTACAATTACAGTGTACACAACGGGGACTGGTGAAGACACTGACAGGCGCTGGATGTAGTTGTAAATTGATGCAAGTGGTGCTGAAGAATTCGATGTGAAGGACGCAATGGCAGCTGACATGAAAATAACAACAATAAAGACTTCGGCTTTCGCGACAGTGAAAGATGCAATACTGACCTGCGTGGGCCCATCGAGAAACGACAACGATGGAACTGCAGCGGTAAACAAATCCATTGTACTCGCAATGAAACCATGTCCAAGGCAGTGGCGACAATGGTAATGGTGGTGGTGGTAATGGAAGTGAGGATAGAGGTAGTAATGAAGGTGAAGGTGGCGGCAATAATGATAATGGTAATGGTAGAGGTGGTGGAGGAAGTGGTGTAGATGGAGTGATGGTGACAATGATAATGGTGGTGGTTGTGGAGGAGGACATGGTGAAGGAGACGGAGAGAGAGGTGAATGCGGAGATGAAGATGGAAGTGGAGGTTGAGGTGAAGATGGCGACAGCGGAGTCTCTCCGTCCGTGCCATATGATAGGCTCTCACACGCCCGCGGGGCCGGCGCCCGTTCGCAAACAAGGCTACGAGCAATTAGATTAACCCAACACGGAGACTCGAAGGACGCGCAGACCGCTCCGTTATAGGATTGCCGCCACCGCTGCCGCCGCGGTGGACGGTGGCGCTGCTCTGGACGGCGGGGCGCCGCCCAACGCCACGGACGAGGCACGAGAAAAGGAACACTGACGCAGTGATTGGTTAGACAAATTCTTTAGTGAATCATTTGATGTGTGAGAAATGAATTCATATAAAGCCCATCATACAGTGAACTAAATGAACATTCTCGAGAAGAGTTGTCTGTTACTATGTGTATAGGTATTTGAAACAATAATTAAGTTTCTGCAGGATATGTTGTGAAATATACCTTTATCATCGTCTCATCAAGAGTGTGGTTGTAATTATGGCCTGTTCCAAATTTATATTAAGATTTGGGCGCCAGAAACAGGTTACATTAATTACTACCAAAGTTTACCCATCTAATTTAAACAAAATTGTATAAACATCCAGCTAGCTTGGGTCGATGGGTCCGGATACAAATACTCGCTATCGCCTCGATAGCCGATTACCTGATCTGCCAACTATACAGTATGGCGTGGAATCTGAAATGTAATAATTATATGCTTCCAACTAATTAAAGATTATGATTGACAAATGAAAACTCCTTTCATTTCCAAAGAACAAAATTCAATAATTTATTTAACGTTAAGTTTTAACAATTAATTTTATGGTCATGACCTTTTAAATACGTTATCTCTTTTGTACTGCAGTATTTCTTTACCGTTTTGCTTGCCGACGCTCCGTAGTCGCTTCTCACTTGACCGTTGTTGGTTCCAAGTTTCGCTTCTTTCTTCCGATCTTGCGCTGCTGCTGACACGTCCAGTCCACACTGCATAAACTATGTATCGGTTCTTATCCGATGCTCCCGGTTCCTAATCTTTCCCACTGGTTATGTAAAACATTAAAGTTCAACTGCAATATCCGAAAAACTGTGCAAGTCCTCCGCGAATTTACTTCTGGCAAATAATTCTCAGAGTCCGAAAAAACTATTACTTCTCTCACAAAAAAATATACAAGTCCCACTTTCCTAATATAATGTCCGCAAACGATCTTTACACCACGTCGTCTATTATCAAAATCCGCGATCTTCACTCCACGACACCCAGAATCAGAATGTTCTGTTCAATGTGTTCTTTAACCCTTTATGGTTCGGTAAGCGTCCCTCATTCTATTTTTTCAAAACACAGCAGCAAAATTAGACTGTCTAATCTTCACTAGCCAACCCGTGCGTCTCTTACGAACCCAAGTAGCTACGACCCCCGTCAGTCATTCGTTTTTGAACCAATCACATCTTATTTTCTTTAGCTATCTAGCCAGCGTCCTGATATCTTCAAGGCCTGTGTACAGTTTGTTGACCTTGCCAACCTCTGCGCTGTCGTTGCTAAGGCCGTATACCGCCATATTGCATACCCATTTATCCACCCCATGTACAGCTAATATTATTAAATAAAATTTGTAATATTCTGGTATATCACAGTTGGTATATTAAAATGTGCACAAAAATGAAGATTTTTCCGTGAATTGCACTATGGTTTAGGCAAGTGTAATAATGAATATATAATAGAATTACCATGCACTACATTGCAACTCAGCAAATTTTTGGAATTGAAAGTACTAACATTTGAGTTTTAAGGAAGAATTTAAAGATTTATTTATACCCACGATGTAAAATGGCAACTATAAAATCAAAACAAATGAATGAAGAAGATAAAATGGGTTTGATGACTGAAAATGCAAATTCGCGCGAAAATGTCGCCAGACGAACTAGAGAAAAATCATTTTTGAAGGTGCAAGATTGAAAGCGATGCATTATAAACTAGAGCAAATTTTAAGAAGAAATTCGTAATCATGGAAAGTAAAATGGTGCTAAAATGGGGTAAGATAAGCGTGAATATTTGAAGAGTGTCGCCATGAGGTTTTTTGGCATAAATACGATTAAATAAGAGTCTGAAGGAGAACACGTCATGAAGTCATCCCAGGACATTTGAATACTGGTAAAGTTCACGTACTGAAGTATAAATAGAGGTTGTTAGAAAGAAACTTAGTAATTATGCCTGTCAATAGACATATGTGAATTAGCTGGAATTCATTATACTTTAACATTCACTCACTTTGAACTACGTACGTGATAATGTTACCGTTATATCCTACTGTTGACATTTCCTTCGAAAATATACGTTGCGTAAATGTTTTATTTTCCGTATCCAATGGTTCACGAATTTATGATGAGCAACACACAAACTTACAAGAAATAGCTATTTTCCCAAATTTCATATTGAAATTTATATAAAAGCTTACAGTCAAAAGAAATTAAACGAAACCACGAAATGAAACTTACGCAACGAAATTGAAATTAAATTTGCGTATTGCTCTGATGTGGCCCAATTGTGCTACGTTACTGCGCACAGCTGTTGAAGGTACTTTACATCGAAATATTTTAAACAATTATTAACGAACGATCATGTCACGCTGGAGTACGCACTTTATTATCACGAGCACTCTTTCATAAAAAAAAAACGCCAAACGGCGACACGGGAACTAGCGTTAGACGCGTAGTAGCGCCGGCTTTCGGTGTTCCTGGGGACACGCTGGCGTGGACACGGCCACAATTACCGTTATCCAGACGTGACACGTGAGGGGCGGGATCCTGGCGCGTCCATTAAATTCAATTGAACGGCCTTTGTTAATATTATATGAGCGAGGAATTCAACAAAATTAACCGGTGCGCTTCAGTCTGCGGGGGCGGTAGATTACAGCGCGCGCCCGTGGATGCTCGGTGCCAGAAACGCAATGAGCAATTGTGCCCGTCGTCCGATAGCCTCGCTCACCCTCATCACCGCACTCTCACCGCTCGGCCCGGTTCGCGGCCCTCGTCATTATGCGATTCATTCCGGACTCTCCGATCTGCTCGATCCTCTTAGCTTATGCGCCGCCAGCCGTCCGACCACGCAGCCAGCTCCTCTCTAATAACAAAGACTGAATTGAAGAGCACGTACAGACATCGTCCGCTAATTGTATTTTAGTCAAACGTTTTTGGGACTTCTATCTCAGAGTCAACTAATTGAGTCATTATCAGATGATAATATATATTGTGAAATTTAGGGAATCTATGCTCTTTTTAAACTACAAGAGTAACGTCTATTTTTGGAAGCAGCGTTTTATAAAGAGGGAGTAAGACATGCTTTTAGGGAGCGTCGCACAAAAAAGCATGTAAAAAAGAACGATGTAAACGAATATTACTTTCGTGAAAAATAATTTTGGTTGAACTGGATTAATCACATTACACTAATTGATTGATAAAATCTCGAACGAGGAACAATCAATTCAAAGTTAGTCATGCTTTAAGAGGATTTGAGGCACATTGATTGGCTAAAGCACCTTGATACTCCCCTTCTGCTCACAAGATCATTACAGGAATTTTCACAACAGCTTAAAACGAGGGTTGTAGTGTACACAGATATATCTACAACAAGTATTGGCGTGATTCAGTAGTTTGATGAAAATAGACGGGTGATTTAGTGTTTTGGTTGGTCAAAAATAAATGTTCAATTGCGGTGGTACAATTATAGCTGTTCCAGAATTTTGAACAGGAAAGAATACCCTCCCTGATAGATAAAACTACTCATTGCTAGTTACTCATTCATTTTTGTTACGAAAATTATGAAGTGTCCAATGAATGATTCATATTATTCAAAATTACAGCTAGGGGTACATTGATATAGCCTATGTTGGGGCAACTGATCAATGTTGGGGAACATTGAAGCTTATCAATGTGCCCCATGGTAACTGCAAACAGCCTATATCCTTCTTTAATTCATTAAAATTATTTATTGAATGAATATTATTAATTATTTTGATTGCTGTTTTAGGCATATTTAAATTGAGTCATAAAAAATGACAAAATAAAATGTCAAATGAACTATTTTTCTTAAAAATATAAAAGTACAAAAAGATAATTTCTATTTTTAAGCTATTGCAATGGCTAATTTTCAACTTCAAAAGTGCAGCATTAATGCGTGAATACTGTGTATCTGCTAATACGAGGTGAGAGCCTTTGAACTTGCGAGACCACTGGTGCGGTTTGGTGCTGCTAATCACGGAGGATCAGGTTGTAAAACCCTCGAAGGAACGATCGTTGTTTCAGCAGAATGAAGGAAAGGGAGGTCAATGAATTATGCCCTGCTTGCATTTCCTCAAAACCCATTACAGCCTTCAGCGTGTGTGTGGACATACAGATGACGGTACACAGAGAAGACGTGGAGAAAACTTCATTACAAGGGATTGGTTAGAACGCGATGAAAGCCTTAGGTGGGATCAAAGTGCAAGATCTCAAATACGACGTGGGATCGAACCATGAAAAAAATTATTGATATTTTCAGCTATTTAAAAATATATTTCACTGCAGGAAATATCTGTCTTATAATTTGAACAGTGTGCACCAGATTAAAATAGTAGAAAAAATTAAAATTAATTAACAATGTTAATATAAGCGTTTCAGGCGGTCGTTGATTGAAATTCCGGTTAATGACAAAGTTAATAGTTCCCCGGATGTCAATCGTCATAGATACATCGAGTTTGTTGCTTTTGGGAGAGAATCTGATTCACATGACAAACTGATAGCAAAAACGAACGCTTTGCTTTCTGGCATTACTGCAGTAAATGTGATTTTGCAAATTAACCATGTGTGAATAAATGAGTGGGCCAGTTACGTGTAAAAAAGGAGGCGATAATGTTAGGTTTTGCATAATATATTTTGCACTTATTTAATAATATATACTCCTTGAAACGAATTTATTACAATATTTATTTAAAAATCAAAAATAGAAAATTAGTATTTCGCATCCCAATTCTAATTGATTCAACATATGTTTATGATATATAAAAAAATACAAACAATATTTCTTTGAGATAAATCATGATTTAACTGTAAAATTAGAGTATACAGCAGCGTTTGTACTTTTGTACAGCCGAGTTATTGGTAGTAGCAAGAGTTGAGATTAATATACGAACAGTTCTTACTTAAATTGGCGCAAGTTTTTCTCACTTTTGCGAAAAAATAACCGTCCTATGAAAAAAATTATTCAACAGGGAAATGCAAATACTACATTGTTACATTACAATCGTAGACTATGAAGTAAAAACACCGTTCATATTCTCATTTCAAAATATACTTTCAATGAACGTTATCTCTATGTGGCATTAAAAATTCACATTTTATATGCTTATTCTCCGGAACATTTTATTTTGCGTGAAGGTCCGATTCTCTTTTTAATGTCCACCAGTGGAAGGTACAAATTCCATTGCTTCCATCTATTCAGTAGCTGTCGAGTTTGAAATAGTTCAACCTAGCAAATAAACACCAACATTTTTATCTGTTGTATGTCTTATGAAAACACAAAAAAAGACATAGACAAATGTTTACAGAATAATTAAAAACGTTTGAACTCGTAGAAGTACATTTTATATTACGCAAAAATAAACACATAAGCTTTTATCCAAACATGCTCGGTCTTGGCTATCTTCTCAGAGAAATTCATTACGCAAATTTCGTTACTGACGAAACAAACCGGGCACCTAGAGCTTCCTAAAGTTTTTTTAACATAAGTACAAACGGCGGGCGGCATGACAACTCTGTGCTCCAACTCGTGAGGTGCAGAAACAACAGCATTACGTATTTCATAGTCTCAATTTGGAAATTGCAACTAATGTAAATCTACGCGAAATTTATTGTGTTCTATTAACAAGCCTACAAAATGTATTTGATGTGTATGTTATAATTGAATCAGAAGGAGAAACAAAGTGGAAGAAGAAAATCGGTTTAAAATACCAAACGTTTTCAGTTTTAAAATACAGAAAGAATATAAGAAATTATCTTCTTATACTGATACCGTATATACCTTCAGTATTTGAAAACTGAAAACGTTTGCTATTTTAAATCGATCGTTTGGAGCATATCCTCTTTTTCACAACATACTGGTCTATTATCCGTCATTGCCCAGGACGTTGACACAATCATCCCCGCCCATCCCACTTAGTCAAATCCGTTGTCCTATCCCCTTCTGTCCACTTACTGAGTCCCGCACTCACATACATTCACTTCTATATATTTCCATGTTACTAATGACTGCGTAAAATACGCGATTTCTGTCGAAGCGACTATTTTTATTACTTTTTTCGAAGTTAGTTACAAAAGAACAGCCATCTAGTCATGTTCTCTCCAATGAATGTTCTTTCAAAGTAGTTATATTCTGGTCGATTTTTTTGGGAAAATCTTTAAATAAATACGCCTCAATCAATAACACCTGTATACAAGAAAATAATGGACACATTTTAAATGTCACAAATGAAGTAAGAGCACTCTCTTCACAGTTCAAAAATAAATACTTTTTACGTAATAAGCAGTTCGAAACATTATAAATACGTTCAGTATAGTCGGGTAGTTGCATTTCTGCATTTTAGACTTTCTTTTACCAAGAGCTCAAAGTAGTTCATATTTGGCATACAGGAAACTCCTGATCTTGCCCAATAAAATTCCTCTTCCACAGAAAAACAGAACTTTCGAAATATATTGCTTCCTCTGACATATTTGGCTCTAGAGTCCGGGTCGCGTTTTACATGCTGGAGATGCGAACGTCGCGTCGGGTCCTGCGTGGCTTAGTAGGGGCTCTCGTAGTGAGGGAAATGCTCTGTTTTTCCAGCGGGTAAAGCCTGGCAAGCTGGCCGCCGGGGGCGCTGGGAACGCCCCTCTCGCGGTCACCGACACCACTCTCAGCGTCCCAACTACCCCCATTCCAACACCCTACTAGCCCCGCTATCAGCACCACATCCTTCGCTTCCCTACTGGCTTTTACACCACTCCCCGCCCACCATCACCGCCGCCATCGCCACCTTCTTCTCGTTCCTCACCCCGACATCCCCGTCACTCCCCCCAACACCGCCGCCATTCCCGTTCTTTCTCGCTCGTCCCTCTCGTTCCCACCACCACCGCCGCCATCCCAGCCCTCTTCTCTCTCATCGCCCCGACATCCCCGTCGCTCCCCTCACCACCGCTACTATCCCCGCTCTCTTCTCGCTCGTCATCTCAACGTCCCTGTCGCTCTCCCCACCACCGCCGCCATCCCCACCCTCTTCCCGTTCGTCACTACTGATGTCCCCGTCGCTCCCCCGCCACCGCCGCCATCCCCACCCTCTTCTCGCTCGTCAGTACCGATGTCCCCGTCGCTCCCCCACCACCGCCGCCGCTATCCCCGCCCTCTTCTCGCTCGTCGCCCCGACATCCCCGTCGCTCCCCCACCACAGCCGACCCCGTCGGCGCCGCGCGTGCGAGCTCGCACGTCGCCCCCGGGACGTCGAGCGGTGGCGGCGCAGGGAAGCGGGGCGGAGAACAGGGGAAAGGGGCGGCTGTAGCGAGGGCGAGCCGTGCAGATACGAGGGGTTAAGCCGCCGCGGTTTTATCGGATTAGCGACGCTGTGAGCCCGCCGGCGCTACAGGAGAAGGCGCTGCGGGCGGTGTGGGCGGTGCGGGGAGCCAGCATGTGTAGGGCGCAGGGATGGGATTCAAAAGTCGATGCAGGAGAACTGGATGACGATGACTGGTCGGCGTTGGTGTTGTGGTTGACAAAAATGAAAAGAGTAGAAATGAAAATAATTAATTGATGCTAAAAGTTGGGAGTGCCCGATACACAATACAAGATAAAAAAGCTATACAAACTTACATGTATATGTAAATGGTATAACAGAGTGAATATTTCAGACCTTGAGAGTGACCAGATGACAAAAGGAGACGTGTCAAGAGCAAGACGAATGGAGGCAATCGGTATAGGGGAGAGTGAGTTAAAGTAGATGTAGTATGTGTTATTTGTGTCAGGAGGTCGAAATCTGGGCGAGCTGTCGCCAAGAGGCATTACGTACGAGGAAGCGAAGTTCGGAGTAAATTCATCAACTACTCAAGTTATTACTCTCGTGAGAGTAGAGAGCGTTACAGACGGGAGGTGGTGGTGTTCCTTCCCCGACTGTAAGACACACACGCCTGCTTGCGGGGTTTCCATCTTCAGGTATCTCCTCAAGCGCTGCACCGTCCCTGCCAGGTCAAGCTCTACGCTTCAGACTGGTCTTCCGTCGATGTGAATATGTGACGGTTCGAGTGGCAAAGATCACTAAAGCAGTAGGGCCGTGGCGAACTCGGTCCGTAGGATCAAGTCCCACCTCGAGCATGGTTATATTTGTGTGCGTCATTTCATCCCTCATCATCACTCTATCACATAACTCAGTATTTCCTGCAAAATGGCAGGAGGCCCTTGCCCTTAATGTGATTTTAGTTGGCTAATTAAATTTTTTATAATGGCTTAAACACACATTTTTTTATTTCTCTCAAACGCCGACCCCAGAGGTAATAATACACGTGCAGTGAAAAGGTTTACCTCTGAATTTACGGTGTGAAATCGTGTTTTTGTTTTAGATTGCTTCGCATATTTTTCTATATAAGCTCACAGACGCAGACGATGTTGAATTTCAAATATTCACAAACAATAGAAGGATTAAAACAAAACACAAACAATATCTCTCTTTATCTTTTATCCTTTTCAAACTATCTACGTAATCTTTACTTTCTCGCTGTATTATGTACGAGTACTTACGTTGGAAAAAGAAAGTATCGCAAGGCTGCAGCGGGAAGTGGGGATTTTTCGTTACAAAAACCAATATTGTATTGCTCTGATATTAAAAGTGGATAATTCTTATTCCTTTATATGCAGTAAATTACTTCATCTAACATGTTGTGTATGCAAAATTCACGTTTATGGGCCCTTGATACCGATAATTTGGTTTGCAGAAAAATGTCTGTTCGTCTGTTTGTCCGTCTGTCGTCAACGCTAGCGCCTAAACTGTTCAGACGATTGTCTCCAAAATTGATATTCTCCGACACGTCAGGTCGAACTCGAGGCCAAGAGAATTTGAAACATATTTTTATTTTTGAGAGTACTTTGCCTGAATTCTTAATTGTTTCAAAATGTTCTCTAAAGTTGCTCCAATTTTTTTTATTAAATACTTTCATCCGATTCAGTACAAAATGCCTAAAAAAATGAAGCAGGTTTCATTTTCGTTCAAATATTTGAATTTTCGAAAATTGAAAAGTTTACAAATAATGCGAGAATGTATGTGTTTTTGTCGCATCGTTAGTTTTTGTAACTGTTGTAATTTTTCATTTTCAAGATTTCTTCTCCTTTTGTTAACGGCTCTTCTGAAAATGTGACACAAAAAAATACATTTTAAATAATGTGAAGAAATTCCGCAAATAACTAAAGGTCGATTGCCTTGCTCTAGGATAATTTATAAAGATCAATCGGCCCAAATATTCGTTGAAATACTGCCAAACCACTATCCAAGCGAGGTGTGTAATACTGGATGCCTTACCTTGCAAACCATTTATCAAACGCGTCGTGATCGAGAAGCGTTATCTGCATGCCTGTAAAATGTTCGTTTATCACACAAGTAGTGCAGGGATATATTCAATACTTAAATTCAAACAAGCACGTTCTCTAATCTATAACATGCGTTTGATACGAGAGACAAATGGATTATTGTGTTTACGTAATGTGCACACATTTATCTTTGCTGGAGGTCGGCTTATATACGGTTTGCTGATTCTCGTTGACGTAAGCTGTCCTTCAGTGTGTTTAGGTAAGTAATATAAATTAAATTGTGTTTACGAGACTCACGAAAATTACGGCCACGAGGCTAATTAGATCACAACAGTAAATAATGCATATCACAAAGCAAATGAATGAATTTTGTAGAAGAGGAAATAAAACAATTCCATAAGGAAAAGCCTTATATGAATCATTCGAAGGAGTAATAACTACTAGTAAATGTATTGTTTAGTAAATGAACTCGCAAATGAACAGTACTAACAACTTAGTAAACGGTTCACACTTTTTATTTGAATAACGTTACTTTTTTCATTTTTTTAATTTTAAAATATCCCTCTAATAATTCCGCTCATTACATATTATTTGGTGAATAAACTTTTATGTAACATTTTTTAAAAGTCGTTATCCCATTTCTCGTATTCAACGATCCCATTCCAAAATCTTTCAATACCCACCCTTTCGTAAATCTCTTATCCAGTCTCCAGGTGTTCTTTTTGTCTCATTATGGCCAAATTAATTTTGCGCGCAAGGCGCTCGCCCTGTTGTAGCGTCCATGTGCACTGAGACACTGTTGAAGCACTCTGGTACCAGCTGTTTGCAATTTTTCTGCCTAACTTGTGATGTTTCTAAACCATGAAATGGATTAATTCTTTATGAAATCTACGTACATACGGTTTGCTGGCTCCCGTTAATGTAAGCTGTCGGCCAATGCTGGACACATATGTAAATGTGTCCATCTCAACTTTTTCAACTATCATACACAGCATAACCCAGTTGAACCGTCGCTTTTAGAGATGGAACTCATTCTTATCTCGCCTGCTGGAGGTAGTGTGAATGTCTGACTCTGTCAATTTTGTTTCTTTTAATCGTTGAAAATTCCTGTGTGCCCATCTCAACTGCATTTGCCGGTAATGGTAAAGAGCGTTAAATGGGGGAATGAAAGGAAAGGGTTGAAGAGTGGTACATGGTGATCAGGAGTGCCCCACCATTCCCACGCTGCAACTCACTAGCAAAAATTCATACCCCAATTGGGATTCGAATCCGCGACCCTGTGGGCCGAAGAAGCTGCAGCGCGCAAGGCTTAACGATTTCGGTTTCCCGGGCGGCTATATGTTATCTTCATGATACGTTTGAGACAATGAAGATGAATATGATCAGAATGAGAATGAGCAAGTTGTCTACAGCGGTTGCCGACTCTCGAAGCCTGTCATATTTTTCTATCATTCCATTCTCTTCTGCGTTTTCTGTTTTTTATGCGCTGTTTCCAGTGGTCATGAGGTTTTGGATTTTCCTGTTTTTTTCTATCGAACGGCATCGAATAACATTCCTGCTACAAACATTGAACCTTTGTTGATCATGCTCCTCCCACTTAATACCTTTATTCCAAAGGAATTAATAATAACAACACCGATATTTATCTTTACTGTGAAGCACATATTCCTAACTACACACATTTGTTTATGAACAATATTTTCGTCAGAAATACATCCTTACAGTCTTCGTATTACATACATTAAATCCTCACAGCCTTCAAATTTGACTTTGACATTTTCCACAGATCTGTCTAATATTCTGTAATGCTTATTATTATGACATACAAACTTAACAAATTCTTATTTATTCTTTTTCCGTACTACATAATTTATTGTTAAGTTTCGTTGCTGCTTCCCTGCCTTAATACTTTTATTATAACTATAATATTCGCGATTACTAGGGGTATTAGAAACGCAATATACATCAATTTTAAAATTATTACGAGAAAAATGAAATACCACAGATCTTCACGAGCAAATATGGTGCTATCAAATATACAGAAAATGCGGTCATGGAGCACCACAAATGCTCCTCTGGAGTAAGTGAACATTAGAATTTTTGCTCATACAGACCTCTAGATTCTAAGTCAATGGGCTTAAAAGCTCCCATGCAATTCAATGAAAAATATTATGTAAATTACTGGAAGAAAATAAAAATACTCAGGATTTTTAACTCAAACAATAAATAATACGTAACATTTACGACATATAAATGTACACTTATAAGGAGCACCACATATGCTGGCCACAGATAATATCTTCGAAACTGAGGTATCAAAACGCGGTTTGCAACAAGTTATTGTTGATGGTTTTCTTAAGATTTTTTGAAACATTCTTAATGTTCTAGATATTGACGTAACTTTTTGTTTATTTAATTGGAGGTACATATTTTACCATCATTTTAAAGATCTTGAAGAGACAAAGACAAATATATGAATATTGTTAATACTCGTAAAGAAACTGTAGTAAAAAGCGTTCCAATTTTGTACGTAAAGACAATGTGGATTAAGTTAATCAAATACATGCATTTTTAAGTCAAGATCAATATTATTTTCTAGTCTTTGTAAGGAACTAACAAAACATTTGACGCCCCTCACATGGCCAGATGGCTGCGTAGTTTGCTGTCAATTTTTGCGTATATTAAATATCAATGCAGATGACTATTGATAACTTGGTGTTTTAAGGACGTTCATCTTGAATTAACTTTAGAATTAGTGACACTGACCATTCGCAAGAAACTGCGACAATATCACAATTTTTTTTGTTTCCAACAATAAATTTTCGGACATATCTCTGTTGACAATTGGATTTCCATACTTCCCTTCTTTTGAAAATTAAGAGAGGCAATAATGTTTTATTCAAATTTAATTCCGTGTCTCCCTTTGTCACCACAACATTAACATTTTTTTGTTATTATGTTTCCAATACATATGGGTTTATCACAGGAGGCGATACATCAGTGTATCGTAGGGAGCAGTGTCTTCATTTCCTGCTCCCTTCATTATACGATTTGCATTTCATTTTTACCGATGATATTCGAATCTCTCACTCCAAATATAACCCAACATTTTCTTAAGTAATAAGTGTATCCGATTAGCGGAACAGAGGCACGGTTTCCGTGAGCTACAATAGGATGGGGCCCGAAGTAGGTCTGTGGCGCATCTGGTGGAATTCCTCTGCCTCGCCCTCCGAAGAGCCGTCAACGCGTTCGCGGGTGGCGGCGCCGAACCTTCGACATAGCTATCGATCCCGCGCTGTCGCCATCGCCGGCGCAGATAAGAGACGCCGCGCAGCGGGTGCTGAGGGTGCGAGGGGGTGGGAAGAAGAGGATGGGCAGCAGCGGAGGATGTGGAGGGCAGGACATGGAGCAGGTGGCGAGGGGGTAGGAGACGGAGAATAAGATGATGATGATGATATAGCGACTGGGATGTGGTGGGGAGAATGCGACGGAAAACGTGGCAGGGAGAACGAGGCGGGGAGAACGTGGCGAGGAGAACGTGGCGAGGAGAACATGACGAGGAGAACGTGGCGAGGAGGATAGGGCTGAGAGAATGTGGCAGGGAGAACTGGCAAGGAGAATGTGGACGGGAAGGATACGGCAAAGAGGACGTGGCAGGGATTACGTGGGGGAGGGATGATGTGGTAAGGATGATTTGGCGGGGAGGATATGGCAGGAACGATTGGCAGAAAAGATGTGGCGGAGGATAGGATTTAAAAAGAAGGAAGTGGAGGAGAAGAAGGGGAGGCAATGTAAGAGGGAAGTGATGTGGGCGAGAAGATTGGGAGAATGAAATGGCAGGGATGAACTGTCGGGGTGGATTAGAAGGGCAAGGTTGGGCGGGGAGAATTAGACGGGGAGGAGAGAACAGAGTGGATTGGCCGAGGATGGTCTGAGAGAAGAGTCACGGAAGGGGTGTGCTGGCTCTCGGTTGCGAGGACGGCAAATGAATCTGCGGCGCACAGCGCGCCCTCCCGCCCTCGCGTCCTCGCGCGAGCGAGGTGCCTGGGACGCGATCGGAGAGAAGAGGTCTCGAAAGGTCGCGCAGCAACTCGACGCGAGCGCAACCCCTGGCAACTGGACAAAAGGTCACGGACCGGAAGAGAGGCCTTCGGACTGGAGGTGGGGGAAGAGGATGCGAAGATGGAGAAACCAGTGTAACAGGCATGTTTCCGCAAAGAAATAGCGAAAACGTACCCCCAAATTCATTCTTACGTGTTTTCTTACATTTGAATTATTTTATAAACACTCCCAAGGCTAAAATCTGCAATTGTTTAGTAAAATGAGCCGTTGAGAACAAAAGTGGTGTAAGTCAAAAAACATACTTTACATACTGAAACATTCCTTATTAATTAAGTAATTAACTATTCTTTTGACTAACACCACCTTTGCACATACTGTTTCTAAAAATTATGACTTACATTCAAATAATTAGCATGCCTGATTTTCGTCTGAGATAGTAAAATGATGGAGAAATAGAATAACAGAGTGAAATTAATGCAAAACAAGAGAACGTAAACATTTAATTTATTAACTAAGTTTTAATATTTTATATTCTGAAAGCGATTAAATGTTTTTTTTCGTTATATTTCTTCCGTGATTGGTACACATAAACAAGAAACTAATTCTTGGGACCCCTGGCAGCTGTTGTATCGTCCCACTTGTTACTTATACCACAATTCTATGCTGCGGTATGACCAACTTGTTTGCTACTTCTGTATTATGTTGGCCTCTAGCAAAGAAATACTGAAGTTTGGCTCACACCATTTTAGCTCGTGATGGAACAATATTAAAACCACGTCAGTGCATCTCACTCAAATCTTCCAAAATTTGACTTATACCACTTTTGCTCTCAAGGGCTCAATTTATTTGAACGAATTTTAATTTTAAAGGAAAATAAAAAGAACATTATTTTTCCACAGTGTTCCAGAGGGAATAATATATCTTAGTTTCATAGTAAATTTAATTTTAAATAAGTAAATTTAATTAAATAATTTCGTGTTACAATAGGATTTTTATTTCGGAACATTACAAATGTTCAACATAAAAAGTGCATGATAATTAATTAAATTAAAGCCTGAAACGTTTTTAATTTGGACACAGTTCTCGGTAAATCATGTAGTACAAGGGAGAATACAGACAGGTACGCACGTCGGAGAATCGTTGTTACATCAACAAAGCCAAAACGGAAATACAAGCCCATAATGACTTTCGGACATGACAACTCGTTCAATTTTGCAGGCGTTTTCGCCTAAAATATACAGGGAATACTGCATATTCCAGAAGCAATTCACACTAGTTCCTCTCAAAATGAAACCAGTGTACGCACCCTTATTTGACTCATACTATGCGCAGAGCTTGGGCTGCATCCAGCGACGTTCTACTGCAGTGGCGCACACTGGCCCAAAATGAACCTCAAGGCCACGGTAAGAAAGCGGTACAAGATGTAAACGTCACTCGTGCAAAGACTTGATGAGAGTGAGTAATTTAGTGTTTTCGTGCACCTCTTTCGTTCCGTAAGTATAGTGCATGTTCTAACGCTGCTGTTGGTCATCGTGATTGTGATAGTGGTTGTGATGGTGGTGATGATGGTGGTGGTGGTGGTGGCGGTGGTGGTGGTGATGATGATGGTGGTTGTGGTGGCGGTAGTGGTGGTGGTCTTTCTCCACTGGAAATTGAGATCTGGAGCCGACCTACACGTCGACTAAGGTTTTCCCTTAAAAGTAAGGTATGTTTCTTGGAGAACGAGCAGTTAATAGAACAGTATTCAAATCGTAATTACTAGCTATTGGAATCATGATGCAAAGAGATAAATTCCTTAAACTAAGTAAACGCGCGATAAATACCAGCAGTACCATCTGATGAATTCATAGCACAAAATAGTTTCAAGATAGTGGAAACAGCAGATTTATAACTACTAATTGTGAATTTAATTATTCGAAATAAAACTCCAGTTTCTATTTTTCAGAACAATTTCTTTTTATCTGATCTCTAAATTATCACCTTTTAAATTAAAGTTTTTAAAATTTCATAGTCTGCTTGTCATAAGGTCTTCCAGCAGTGTTTTGCAATCCAGACGATTAGCTGCAGTAACAACAGTACTGTGATCGGGTTAGGAACTTGTGCAATAAATTAAGCGATTTAACACAATTAGTAATGAACCCAAACTCCTTTTATTGTTTGTGCTTGCTGTGAGTGTTGAGTTGAATGAGTTCGTGGGTGAGAAAACGCATATGATTTTACTCAATGTAACAATATACTCTACAAAATGGAAACAAACCCAAACTTAACTCTCAAAAAAACGTATGTGTTCAAATGGTGCATTTTTCAACTTCTAAATCAAAAATATGATTTTGATTAATTATATTTCAATACTTAAATAATGTCGAAACTCATATTCAGTTGTTTCCCGATTAAATACATTCCATACCATTTAATTCTGCTCAAAACAAGATAATTGTGTACATGTTTTTAACTTATTTCTTCGTTTCCTGAAAAATTTGCTTTGATGGAAATATCCCCTATTGAGTAAAATACCACATATTACAAGATAAACGTTCGGATCAGAAAATTATTCATTAAAATTAAACAACAATTTTATCGAAAAACACTAATAAAGGGACCATATTTGTTTTAATGTATAATTCTCTATAATTCATTTCATACAATTTAATGTTTCCTGTCCTGAAAGTCGAAGGGAAATTCGCTTTGCACGCTTAAGAAGAGCTTCGTGCCCACTGTGCGTGGGCCGGTCCGCATTCGGCGGCGGCGGCGCGGGGCGCGGCCGACCTCTGCGAGGATGAGTCGCGTTTACATTAAAAAGCTCTCTGCGGGAGGGCGCAGGTCGCAGACAAGGCCAGGGCACGAAGTCCGGACACGGGCCTCGAGTGGACACAGCTATTGCATTAGCGGGCGGCAGGCCAGTGGGCGCGCGCCGGCTGTCGGCGACCGGCCAGAGGGCGGCGGGAAGCGCTCTTCTCGTTCTTTGTCGCGCGTAGTTCTATAAGGGGGGGAGGAATACGCAAGCAGGCTACGCACGTGCTTAGAGCGCGCGAAGAATACAGGCCCTCAATATTTAAAAAAAATTATAAATATTTACAATGTTTTTATATTCATTTTAAAAACTGCAAACATACAGTAAAACTTCGGAAGGTATGTAACGGGGAAATATGCCCAATGTGAACATTAACTGCGAGAAATACTGAATTCTACAGTATATTTTTGTATAATGCGGAATCTTATCTAATAGGGATAAAACTACTGAACTCTTGAGATTCCGCTGTGAACAAGTTTTATTGTATTTTATTTTCATTATACATCTGAATACATACGTTAAATATTTCAATATTATTAAGCATCCCATTATTTGGTCACGCTTTAGGTCCGGAAAATGTTAATCCTGCTCTGGTTCTATTAAATGCCCAGCGTCTCCGTCGACGCACCCCCTTAAGCATTCATCATCATTACGTGTCACGTGGCTTCCAATTGGTATTTTCTTTCTCGTCTTTGAAACCTACCTTCAAAATAACTTTTAAAGTATTCTCAACATAATCATAATTTTGTAGTGTTCTCTAAAGACTGCTTCATCCCTGCCTTTTGTAACATTTCTCTACAATACATTTTTCTCTGTTGATACAAATCCACTCGTAATATTTTCATTTCATATTTTTCCTTCTGGTTGACTTCCCTTAGAATGTTTCTTGAACACTCCCACAGTAATTTACACACTATCACTTTCGAATATCCTTGACTAGAAATGTTTCTTTCCTCCTTGCGCACATGACGCTCTCCTTCTGTTGCCTCATCCACTTGACGCGCCTTCCACTCCCAACAGCGCCTTCCTGCCAGCCTCCGGCGCCAACAGCCCTGCCGGCGGAGCTGGGCCGCTTCAGGGTTTTTATCTCATTGTCTCGTACCGAGCGCTGGCAGAACTTGCATATCCGTGACCTGGATCCCAACCGGCGCTCCGGCGTCCGTTGCGACTGGATAGACGTCGCCCGCGCCGCCGCCGCGCCTCTGGCGTCGCGCCTCCTCCGGCGATTTCGTCATTCCCTCCGCCTCCACTCACGCCAGCCTTCACGTCTGCCACCCACCTTTGCCTCCTCATCCGTCCTTCGCTGCCACCTCTACTTCACATAGGTCTTCGTCCCCGCTTCCGCCTTCGTCCCGTCTCTTCCTCTGTCCCTGCCTCCGCCTTCGTCCCCGCCTCCGCCTCCACTTTCGCCCACGCCTCCGCCTTCGTACCTGCTTCCGCCTTTGTCCCCGCCACCGCCTTCTTCCCCGCCTCCGCCTTCGTCCCCGCCATCATCCCCGCCTCCGCTGTGTCCCCGCCTCCGCCTTCGTCCCCACCTTCGTCCCCGCCGTTGACTCAGTCATCACCGCCTTTCCTTTCCTCGCCGTCACCAACGCCGTCGTCTCTACCCCTACCGCCGTCGCCGCGGATGCCTCCATCACCCCGGATGCCACCTCGAGAACCAGCCTCCTACCGCCTCCTTGTCTCCGAAGAGCGAGCAAAACCGGGGGACGAAGGAGTCGTGAAACAAAAAGCAACTTCTCTCGAGACCTCTGCAATTGCTCCTCTGACGGAGTTTCGAGTATAGTGTATCCGTCAAGTTGAAAAGCGTAGTTTTGATTCTTGCAGGAAGCTAAAAAAACGCCTCAGGCCCTTTCCTTTCGTATTTGTTACATAATACAGGTCTTAGGACGACAGTTTCTTGCCTGGAAAAGCATACATGTGACAAGGTTCTTCGAAGAGACGTTTCATAACATAAATTCATTTCCTAAGAAATTTTGAGCAGAATAAGGGTGGGATTTGAGCTTTGTCATAAAAAGTCAAATATGTTTCACTAAATTTCTTGATGTTTTCTAAAAATAATAACATAATAAACGTATTAAAATGTATTATCCAAGTTTATGTAACTACTACTATTGTAGGTAATTGAATTCATAAAATAATGAATTACGATCCCCTAAATAAGAATGTATCGTACTAAGCCCCATATTCCCGAACCACTGCTAATTCTTATGAAAACTTACACCCTGTAGCATTCAAATTCAAAAAATTGAATACTTTACAGCAAAATGTAACACAAGCAATTCAGTTAAGAAAATCTCGAAGTTTTCCTTTGATTATTACATCTTCCTACTAGTATATCTAACCCTCCCCAGTTTGGCAAATGGCAACTTTCAACTAAAAATTTCTAATTCGCAAAATCGCCCCCGGGGCCGAACGCCTCTTCGCGCGGCGTGGGGCCCCCGGCGCAACCCATTCGGCCAGTGAAAGCGAATTAGGAAGCCGGAGGCGGATGAAGCGGTCACAGCGGGCAGCGCCGGGCGAAGGGACTTACGCCGGGGGTGGACGCTAGGCCGCCTATTCACGCACGCACCCGTGCACGCGTCCGTCACAAGGGGTGTTTGCCCCTAGGCTCACGCCAACCCGCCCACCCGCACATACGCCCCTTCCCGCTCGCTCTCCAACCGCCCCCTCAACCACTCGCCCACCGGCTCGTCCGCCCGGCCGCTCGCCCCTCCCACCCCCACCCGACCGCTCGACCGCCGCCCTGGCCGCTTTCCCGCCCGGCCGCACCCGCTCCTGATCATACACCCAACCCTCAGTGCTCGTTGCGCTGTCTGTTGCAAATCGCCGACTACCGATAAGCACCGTCGGAATTTTGGCTGTCTGACAATCGGTTGTATTAGGGGACGTTCAGAAAGGGTACAGGAATTAGCGTGCGTAGAGGGGAATATACGTGGGGCATACCAAAATCATAAGGAACCTTCAAAACCTTAATTCTATGATGTTTTCAAAATGTGTATGCGCATTATTTACTAAACATAATGACAATACAGTAAAAATGTGTTTTTTTTAATACAGTGCTTTTAAGAAATGAGATTATGACTATGATGTTTGTGCGTTCCGTTTACCTTCTTGGGCTTGCTTTTACTTACCCTAACAGACTAAAATGAAAATTTTTATGTCAGAATATTAACGCATTACTGTTGAGATTTTATTTTATTTATTTAATTGAAATATTTCGAAATATATATTTTAACACATTATTGTCGGATGTCTGAAGTCAACATACTCCTTTAATGTCACATCGTCACCTCAAGATTATATTTGGACAGCGTATTCAAATTTAATTCCATGGAATTAACTGCAGTTATTTGAATGACATGTATTTTAAAACATACACAATCTCTCTCTCTCTCTCTTCATCTCTATCTCTCCCTCTCCCTCCCTCTCCAACTCTCTTTTCCATCTCTCATCTCCATCTCATTCTCTCTTTCTCCCCTCTAGTCTAAAATGCACTGCTGTTTATGGTGATCCATATACGTACACTGTAATTGGCGAGTAATGCTATTTTGATCTGTGGATTATTCACGATTTGTGCGGAATCTGTACTTCGAATAATAGATATCTGTCATCAGTACCATGATGTCCGAATAGCGAGAGTAACCAGTTCTAAAGTCTTCGTGTATATCTAGTATCATAATTGCCGTTGAGTATGCTAATAGAAATTTCTGTTTGGCTTCTATCGAATAAATATTGCGAAGTCATCTTCTTATAACAGAAAATTGCAAAATAACGTTCATCACATTCGCTCAAAAATATTTAATTGAAAAGATAACTCGTATATCAAATTTAGTCTAAATCGTGCAATTCAGTATTGATTTATTAGTATTAGGCATTGATGAATTCTTCAGACTTGCCTTCACTGATCACGTTTTCAAATCGATAAAGTAGTGTACGTAGATGTAATAATGACAATTAAATATTATTTTTAACTATAAATATTTTAAAAAATGATAATTTAGTAATAATTAATAAATTCATCAAATTCACAATGTGAATGGTGTTAACAATCTTTTCGTTAGAATCCTCCATATTCAATATTTAGAAATGTCCTAAAGAGTCGTGAAATCATGAAGAACTTCGCAATTTATTTGTCACGCATACTTAATTCAATAAAAAATAAATTGTAGCGCTTTCTGAAACTTGATACATTTTTTTTTCTCCATAAGAATTTTATAATATACTAAATATTTTAGATTAAAATTTAACTATAATTTAGAAGACAAATAAATAAATTACATTAACACTCTTAATGTAAACATTATTTTT
Organism: Acheta domesticus; assembly: GCA_031308135.1. NCBI lineage: Eukaryota > Metazoa > Arthropoda > Insecta > Orthoptera > Gryllidae > Acheta > Acheta domesticus. Next base: position 134,374,026 of record JAHLJT010009436.1, on the reverse strand, counting down.
AAAATTATTTCACTTTTAACATTTACACATTTACCCGAAAATTCCATTTCCCTCTTAGATAATACGAGATTCTGAAATATAATTACACAACTTACCCAGCTGTTGTGAAAAACACTAAAACTAATATATGTACAAAAAATATGTTGCTCAAGGGGATAAAAACGCGAAATGGTTTCAAAATTTCACCATAACCCATTGTGACTGTGGGTTGGGAAATATAGACGTTTGGTAATTACGACATACCTATAGTAATATTTTATTAGTACAGTGAATGTGCAGTTTGTTTCTTTAAAAATGTTTAAAAGCAAGTAAGTGTTGAAACAAGGCTCGTTTTATATGACACTTGACCTAGTACAAAATCAGATTTATGAGTGTACATATGATTACTTCGGTAAATTTAGAATATTGAGTAATATTTTATTTATATTTTCTGTATATTCCATATGATATTAATGAAACAAATCAAGCACTGAAGAAAGAGATTGAAACGCTGGTGACAGAAAAGCGTTTTCAACCCTTTCAATATTAACACTGACCTGTACTGATGAATGAATCTATTTCGTAGAAATAACCACTGCTAAGATCAGCTCTAATATAAATACTTCGATTTGAACTGTACACTTCTCCGGGTCGGGCGCTGACCACTACTCTCACGCCGAGCGTCGCTGGCATTACCTTCAGCACGCTGCCTTTCCCACCTGGCCGGCCTCCGCCCGCGGCGGCCTGATCCCTGGACCGCGCCGCGCCGCCGTTAATAGCCAGTCACACGCACTGTCTGCTTCCATTGGGGCCGCGCGGCTGCTGGCAATGGCTTTGTGCACGCCGGCTTACAATGGAACTTATGCCCGAGGGTTCCGCCTGCCAGTGTTGATGGCGGAATTTCAGCTCGGCTTTTACACCTCAGCCACGAGAATAAGCCCCGCTTAGCGCACATATTTCTGCGGACCCAGCAAACAGGATTTCACTCCCCGTTTCCCTTCGGTAGATGTTCATTAATTTTCAATTAACCTTCCGTATTTTGGGAAATTCTGTTAATGAAATCACAGTTCCTCTCGCTTGTTTCCCTATTGAAGCGAAAACGTGAAATTTGATGAAATCTCGATCCGATATTTAACACTCTGGAAAGTTAGGTTACTGAAATTAATAAAGCGGATCCCGATGATCACAGGAAGAAATTTCTCATCACAACAAAACTAAGCTACTGTATTAAGTTCAAATCTTCGAAGCAAACTTCGTCATTAGAGCTCAAATGCCTCTTTTCCTGTCGAGACGCGACACCAACATTACAGGCTGTAATCCCGCGAAGAAATTTCTTTCCTACACGGCCCCGGGCTCAGAGGAACATCGCGCTCTTGATTATCTGCCGCCGCATTCACGCAGCGACTCCCAACTCGACGAAATTCCCGACGGCCCGGTTTCCGCGCCGGCAATGCTGCTACCGCCGCGACCGTCTCCACCGTCCTTGCCGCCCTCGCTACCCGTGCTGTCCCCACCGCCGCCGTCGCCAGCGTTGCCGCTGGGAGCCAAGGGCGGCGGAAGGAAACGCGGCACAGCTTTGGGAAGCCGTCCCTCGCGCCCCGCTTCTGAGCCAGCGCCCTCCCCGTGCACAGCTTCGCTCGCACGAGCGTCACACCCTGCGTCTATCCCCCACACCGCGCCGCCGCCTCCCGCGGAAGCCTCCCCTCCCCCGGTCGCCTCGTTTCCGCCTCGACTTAGCCCCGCGCGCGCTCCGCTCCCTCCGTCATCGTCTCTTCATCTCCAGCGGCTCGTCGCCGTCCCATCTCGCCGACGACTGCGAAGCGGACCGCGCTCCCCGCGCCCGCGGCGCTGTGTCTGTGCGTCTCCGCGCCTCCCGGAGCCCTGATCCTGATGCGCGGTACGCGCCGCTCGCCATCCACGCGCTCCGGCCCTCCTCCCCTCTCATCGCGCCCTCTGCCTGCGGGGCCGAGAGCAGAGCCCTGCGGAACACCCCTTCCTACGCCGCAGTCTCCTCGCCGACGCATCCAGCCCTCTCCCTGCGCCACAGGCGCAGCCCAAAAATGAAGCCATTCACGCTCTTTGAGCCGAACCGAATGAACCTGAATTTCGTATGGAAATGAGTCGACTCGCGGAGTCGGTGTTCTGCGGGGTGGCGCGGGGGTGGAAGCGGCGGCGGCGGCGGTGGCAGACCGAGCTTCGCTGCCGCCCCGGCGTCTCCGTGAAGCGGAGCAATAAACGAAACACGGGCCGAAAACTTCCCTGCCTGTTTGCGCCACAAAAGGAAAGGGAGCGAGAGGGAAAGGCACTGCCGCAACGGTGGTGGAGGTGCAGGAGAAGGAGGAGAAAGAAAGAAAAGTGTTCGAGTGTTCGAAGCGAAGTGGCCACTGGAGGGGATGAAGAGCGGAATAAATCCCAGCTTCCGCGTCGGTGGACCAAAGGAAAGATGGAAATAAACCGTGAAGCTATCCGGACAAGGAGCAGCAGGTAAGCGTCGGGACGAAAGGTCGGCAAAGCTTTTGCTCTGACCAGAAAAAAGTTTCGTAGCCAATATGACATAAAAATGGAATTCGCAAATCAAATATATAAAATGAAGAAGTATATGATAATAGCCATTATAAAGAATGATTTTAAATTGCATGTAATGAAAAAGTCCTTTAGCAATGAAATATGACGCCCCTTTAATTTTTTGAGTAAACAGTGGACATATTTTAGAGAAGGTGTTTTAAATATCTAACGTGCTTAGAAGTGTACTAAAGTGGTTGAGTAGATGCAAAATGCTGTGCTACTAAACTTAAGCGTGTTAAATACATATTCTGAAAACGAAAAGTCCTTAAAATATATTTAAAATATATGCACATTTTGTTTCACGTTTTAACGCATAGCATTTAGATAATGATATGCTAGGACGCAAAATTATAATAAGCATTCAATGCATTTTAATTGACAGATAATTTGACTCAGCGGTAACCTGAATTTATGAGATACTAGGTCACTTAAAATTCATATGACATGCATATTGCAACTTGTAATTCGACAATTTATTCTTTTCCGAGGGGCGATGACATTATAACTACTTACTCACTCAAAAATTAGAATTTTGGTAAATGAGTTGTTTAATCCAAGCGTAATTTACTAAACACAGGAGTTTTTAAATGCCAAAAGAGAATCTCCCTGAAATAATTCAATTTTACTGAATGATTTCTTTCAATTTCGCAAACTCTTGGGTTTGATGTGCGACGTGTCTTAGATAATTTGCAACTGTCAACACATTATCATTACCATCGTCTTTTTCATCATTTATCTTAACAGTTTAAACTCATTTTTGTTTCAAATCTTCTAAAAAATGTATGCAATTTCCACTTATCTCCCAAAAATTGCAGAATTTCCAACACTTAATTATGACAAGGATACTCAAAAATATATGGTTTAGAGAAATTTCATTCAAAAGGGAAAGTATTTACATTAAGCCTTAGACTTCTTGATAGAATTCAATGTTATTTTACACCGTTGAACATATGAGCAACACAATTTTTAAACACAATATTTGTCGACATGAGTGAAAATCGTCTTTATGAATATACTGACATGTAAAACTAGAAAACGGAAATAAAGATATGTTACTTTGGAAATAAACTCATTCTTACTCAATCTCATCTTCGAACCATGAACGAAATTTCGCCTGAGATCAGACATACAACTCGAAAACGCATTACCCATACTGCGATCCACACATCCACACAAGCGCGTGAAATGTAACACTACATCCACACGAACATCTCACTTATTACATTCCTTTCTCGTCTCGTGTCCGAGCACTGGGAAATCGAATCTCCGATCAGTCGTCGTGGCGTCAGAAGGCCCCGCGCGCACCGCCTTTCGCGAGCGGGGCGGCGCGGAGCCGACCTTTTATTAAATACATTTCACTGGCGCTGGCGAGGCGATCACGACGGCCCGTGGCAATTACAGCCCGTGTTGATGCCATCTATCGACTGCGAGCCAATACGCCCCTGACGTTTATCGGCCGCTCGCCGAGAGCGAGGGAGAGCAGGAGCTGATGCCAACGACGGCGAAGGCTGCCGGGCCCGGCGCTCGGGGGAGGAGCGGTGAGGCGGAGTTTCTGAAGTGGAGAAAAGCCCTTTAAGCCGCTCCCAAGGAGCGCGCGTACGCGAATGAAAGAAAGGTGGAGAGTCTGTCGAGAAAGGGAAGTTGATAAGGACAGGGTCACAATACAGGTAAAACCGATGAAAGGTAATTTACTGAACAAGACAAACATTAGAATGAAACGCTAAACCGCCCCTCATGTTGTTCTATTTAAAAGAAAAACAATATTGTTAATGATGAAAAGATTTATTCCGATCTGACCAAAGATGTACATCCAATCTTAATGATAGCAATGAACACTAAAGGCCCATTCACAATGAAAACATAAACACAAGCATGGCGGTAACATAAAAGTTAGGACTACGTCCATAAACAAATTCATTCACAATGCCTTCGCATGAGCATTAGGATCGAAGTCGATAGATCGAACAAAAGACTGGTTTTCCAGACTGTGTGATTTATTTTCGGCGGTTTTCTGAGTTGTTTTGTAGCATACGTACATACTTATATACGGAGAAATATATAGTAGTATAGGGAAAGTTATGTAATGCTGCGGAAAATCGATTTCGAGATTTCAACGGAAATATACTTTTTGGGTTCCCCTGATACCGAAAACTGGTACTTTTCAAAACGTCTGTCTGTCCGTCTGACCATCTGTCCGTCTGTCCGTCTATCCGTCGATCGGTCTGTCCGTCTGTGAACACCACTAGCGCCTAAACCAGCGTTTATCAACTGGAGAATAAATGACGTCAGAGCACCAGGCCTCGGAGAAGTGGTCCGAGCAAAGGGGGAGGAAGGAAGGGGTAGACGTCGGTCGCCGGTAACTAAAACCTTGGCAGTGGGCCTTTACCGGTGTGTCAGGCAACATGAATGGCAAACCATATACACCCGTCAATTGTCTTTGGTATGTTCGAAAGAATCGCAATATGTTTAAAAGTCCAACCTACAGATCCTTTACGTAGCTTTGCAACCCACAGGAACCTGCAAGATAAAAGTAAATTCTGAAAAGTGACATAACCCGCAATCATGGAATGAGTAAAGGAATATACAGATTGAAGATTATTGAAAAGATACTGAAAATCACGAGGATTTACAACATTCTCAAACAAAACTGTAAATCAAAAATAATCAAGTCTAGGGTCCCACGTGATCCTACCGAGTACCTATTTTTTATCTATTTGTTAACATTAATATTATAATTATACCATCGTATAACATTAACACATAATTATACCATCGTATAAAATATTATTGTTCTCAAATGTTAAAACTGTCTTTTCCAGAAATGTTATCTATTAGGAGAATGGCAGTGGAAATAGAGTACTGGTATTGTTAGCGTGGAAATTGCATTGAATTATAAAATAATGAATGTTCTATTACATAATTATTCATATTGTTATTAATCATAAACATTCTAAATAATATTACCATTTAAAAAAACGTAATTATCGATTTTCCAAGTAAACCTTTTCCCCCCGTTTCAGTAGCATCATCGAAGCATTGTGCGCCAGCCGCGGCGTCGGGCTCTGCCTTTGCTCCCCAGCTCCGGGCAGAGCAGGCAAGCAGTTTGCTGTGACGTCACAGAGCATTGAGTTGGCAACCATTGCCCTAAACCATGCGTAAGATTTTTTTCCAAATTGAAGAAATCCCTGTCTATCTGACTCGAGTCGAAGCTTTGAGATTTTGAAAAAAAATCCTTTAAAATTTGAGGTACTTTACATGAAGCCCCCGGACATTTTCCATATTTTCTAAAACACAGCTCCAAATCTTTCCTTTATATTTCTTGTAAGAATAGAGGAAAATACGCATATGAAGGTGACATAGGTCCGATTTTTATGGTTAACTCTGAATTTTTGAAAATTGCAAAACTGATTTTTTTTTCCACAACTACAAAATTTTCGTCTTTCTTACAACCACAAAATTGCAATTTAAAAAAATAACAAAGACAATATTTTCTCAAAAATGGTTTCCAAATTTTTTCTTTTAACTTTTGGTAGGGATAGTGCTAAATGTACTCTATGAGATAACATTAACGCCATATTGCCCTATTCTTTGTTTTTTCAGAAATTGCAAAAATGAAATTTTTTTGACTTGTCTCTGACGTCGGTATTATTTCCATTAGCTTCGATTTAGTGGCATTATTATATTTATGAGTACATGAGTTTTAAATAATGTCTTATAAAATTTCTCGAAAACTGACATATTTTCTGTGAAAATCAGCTCAAAATTCCGCATTTTTAGAAACGAACAAACACCATTTTCTCATAAATGGCTCCAAATTTTTTCTTTAAACTTTCAAATGGATAGTGCTAATTGCACTATTTTACGCGACGTTAAGTTCACTTTGGGAACTTTTTTTTTTCAAAAATTAAACAAATTTAATTTTTTTGAAATATCTGTCACACCGTTTATATGCAAATTTTTAGCAATTTGTAAACACTATCGTATTTGTGTGTTAAAGCCCTTCAAATGAGTTCTATTGACGTTTTTCGGTAACTAGAAAATTTTCTGTGAATAAAAACTTCAAATTTCGAATTTTCAGTATCGCTTAAACGCCATTTTCTTAAATACGGGACCAAATTTGTGTATGCGTATGCTGTTATGTTTATGTTTACGTATGCATTCTGAATGGGCCTTAAGGGTTTGAAAGCGTAATATTTCAATATTCATGTGAGCCTACCTTTCAAAAATCGTCTTTCAGCGTGTTTTGAAAAATTATTATAGAAGTTTTAAAGTCAAGACTCGTAATTGTACTGTTAAATTTCAGGAAATTATAAATCAACCTAAAACCTAAGCCGATCATTACATTAAGGAAAAATAGTAACCCAGAGGGAAAATATTGATGAAATAAAATGAATGAAGGTAATAATTGAGAAAGGAGAATAAATAAGTATGCGAACGAGGATGACTGACAATGGTAGCAGAAGGAATAACAATAGTTATGTCTTCTGCTACCATTTAAGACACGAGTCGTAAAAGTGACATTTGATTTCGCGAGTAGGAAATGTGACACGTGGTGTCATTTTAATTCAAGTTTACAAATCAATTAATGATACATTAAGGTCAGATGATGCGGTCAGACGAACGTATTTTGTTTTTCTTGTTTTATTCACGGATTTATCTGAACACTTGGAATATCGTCTCCCTTTTAGGATTAACGTAAAAAAATTGAACTTTTAACACACTATGGCGTGATGAACCAGTTTTCTTGTAATGACTGTCTAAATGGAGATATATCTACGCTTTAAGTGGAGTAGATAAGTATAATAGTTTGTCCAGCAAGTTGAAAATAATGAATTCTGACGTGAGAGTCAACACGTTCAATCAAAATTCTCATTCAGAAGTGAAAATTAATTTATGAGCTACTAAACTGAAATAAATGTATTTTGATGGAAAGCACCATTAATACGGGGTGGCACGAAAAACGCAATGAGTTTATTCATGATATGTACAGGAAAAAAGAGTAAAATTAAAACGTAATGCCATATACAGACTTATATCGAGGAATTGGTTAGGATCCAAATAGTCTCATCCAGAAGTTTGAGACGAGAGGAACGAAAACGAAAAAACGTGGGTGGTTATAATCCGTTTGAATATATAAGTGGATATTTCTAGTACGTATGTTATTATTATTCAAAATTATCACTTAACATTAAAATGAAGTTCATTACATATTTTCAAATCGTGAATACGCACAACGCCCTCGACCAGCAAATATATTTTTTCCCTCAAAGACTACCATTCTTCGTCCTTACAAACGTATTTTACAGACAGTTAATGTTCAAGCTCAATCCTTAAAAAAACGTTCATCCGCCATCTCAAACCCATCCCATCCCCCAGAACGAAAACTCATAAAAGAGCATCGAGCAAACACACGAGAGAAAAGTAAAGAGAAGGAGAGCCAGAAGACGGAGGGCTGATGCGGTAAAGGTCGGGGGGCGCGAGGCGACGGGGGCGCGGAATTTTCCGGAGCCGTCCATTAGCGCAGGGTTACCGCAAAATTACTGCGAAACGCGCGCGCAGGGTGGAATAAGACGAAAGAACTGCGCCGCGCCGCGCCGCGCCGAGCCGCGCCGCCGGTGAAAGAGCCTGGGAGTGTTTTGCGAGAGATAAAAGGGCCCGCAGGGTAATGTGTATGTGTGAAAACGGGCGGGCAGGGCGGGGCGGAACGGGGCGGGGCTGCGCGTCGGAGCAGGCGAGGGAGAGCGAGTGTGGTGGTGGTGGAGGGGGGAGGGCGTGTTTGCGCGTATATAACTCCGCTTCAGAGGGAGCACTAAACACGTTACTGTACAACAAATTAGGGGGTTCTTAAACACATTATACGGCAGTTAAAAGGGGGGTATTGGCCGCAAAAAACAAGGCCCAAAAGTTGGCATGCGCCAGCACTTCCCTAGCGCAAGGGATGGAAAGTTTAGTATCGGGCTCAAATCGGAGCCCGCATTAGTTTCCACGTAAAGGTGTGGCTATAAATATTTAATTAGTGTATACTCGTAGTTCTTAAATTTTTGAAATGAATAATTAAACAGAAATTACGCCCAAATAAATGTTTAAATGAAGAATTTACAAACCAAACACAAATCCTACGAAACTCTATATTATAAATAGAAATTTTTAAATATTTCTATATTATATATAGAAATTTTTAAAATTATTCATTTATATTTACAACGACATTATACTCGTATGATGCAAGAATAACTTTTCACAACATTCGGGGTCCCTAATCTGGCATCGTTCTGCAATTAATTTTGGTTTTACAAATGGTGACAAAAATAGTAACGTGATTATCAATGAGTTGAAAAAAATGGAAAAATGAAATAAGAAAATTAGAATTAGAAGAAGTACGTAAGATATACCTAAAGAAATATTAATACAAAACATTCTTACGGTTTGAACATGGGAGCACTGAATTTCACTATGAATGTTATTGTTTTATAAACCCCGAACATTCTTGTCATAAATGACAATACTTCATGCTATTTACTAAACAGACATAACAGCAATTAACGAATTAGTAACGCCTGATTGTCGCAATAAAATATTGATAATCTTGAGCAAACATCTCAAGAATTACTCTCAAACATATTCAAGTATAGCATGCTTCAAGTAAACAGATTCTTCGTCAGAAAACTTTCAAGGAACTAAAAGATACCTGAAAGTAGATTTTTTTTTCAAAAATGTAATTTAAATTACCAAAGGCTTAGAGCATTATACAGCAACATTTCATTTGTCTTCAGGTTCTGCTGCTGGTTTTCTTACGGTTCTGTACGGAATCGTAAATCTCTCACAATGTAACACTTTCCGCTAAAGAAATTCGGAAGCTTGACATTTAACAAAGAGTTTGATACCCAAAGCTTCTAGATCTAAAACAAAGGCAGACTTGTAATTTACACAGCAGTCGTCACCAGACTTCCTCTCTCAAACTTCTTCTCTCAATTTCCTCGGGAGCTAAATGTTTACGCACATTATTACAAGAGGTTCCAAGCGTCTCTTTGTAAGTTTTCTCCGAAATGATAAATAGCGCGCATCCTGCTTGCTCAGGGAGGGGTGGCGCGAGGGTTATAAGACAATAATAAAATCATTGTTTTGGGGTGTCGGGTGCGGGAAGCTGGAGGCGACAAATACAGAGCTGGGGGCGGGACATCGGGTCGGGGAAGCGCGCCAACTGTTGCCGGCTGGCTCTTGCCGGTGTGTCTTCTGCCTGCGCCCCAGGGAGTCGGAAAGGAATTGGTGGGACGGAACAGTAAGAAAGTGGTGCACGGGGTGGGAGATCGTGGTGGGACAGGATTGGAGGAAGTGGTGGAATGGGAAAGGGCTGCAGTGTCGGGATGGAAATGGTACGACCGGGCGGGGGAAATGGTGGAACGGGACAGGAGGAAGGGTAGGGCGAAACTAAGCGTGTGGTGAGACGGGTGAATGAGGGGTGAGACTGTTCGAACGAGTGTGATAGTAATCGAATGTACGGGGTGAAACCGGGAAGAAGCGAGTGGCGGAACAGAAAGGGAGCGGTAAGACGTTACGGAAAGGAAGGGTGAGAGAGCGCAAGAGGAAGGGAGGGAGAGGGGGATGGAGGAAGGAAGGGAGGAAGTGGTGAGACGGCACGGTTGGGGGCGAGTGGTGAGACGTCATAGAGGCTGAGAGTTGGTTGGGGGACGGCACTGGAGAGAGAGAAGAAGAGATGGCGTGAGTGGAAGGACGGGAGGAGTAGGAAGTGGCGGAGGTGGGACTCTTTAGGACGGAGCAAATAGGAGAGAATGAAGTGGAATGGTACGGAGTCTGGCGGATGAGGTGGCACAGCGCAGGTGGTGCGGGACGAGTTGAGGAGTAGCGGAGTGGGCTGGTGCGATATAGCACGGATCGATCTTTCGGCGAGGTTTCATTGGAGGGTGGGAGTGATATACCAAGAAGGGAGGTTCAAACGTACGCGGTATGGAGGTTCAGGGCGGTGCTGACAGTGTGACGCGAGGGAGCCGGGGAAAGATAAAAAGGGCGGAAATGTGCCAAGGGATGAGTGTTTGGGCGAGGCGGTTGGACGGTGAGACTGCGGGGAGACGCAGAACGGAGAAGACTGTGAGAAGAGGAGAGGGGCGAGCAGGGATGAGAGAGGGTGGGATGGGATGGTATGAGACTCACGAGGAAGGACAGGACAGCAGAGACGCAAGGAGGATCCGGGAGGGGAAGAAGACTTGGCTCGATGTCCAGGGGCACGGGGAGGATGAAGGAACGAGGTGAGGACGTGAGGAGGGATGACACAGGGCGGCGTGTCACGAGTGGGGACGGGGAGAGAGTGACGAGGGAGGTCTCCACGAGGAGCAGGCTCCGTTTAAACACGGAGACTCCTTTCCAGGAACAGCTTTCCCCCCCGCGCGACCCGCCCCTTTTCTCTTCTTTTTTCTTCTAAACACGGCGGAGAGAGGGGTGCGTTGTTGGTGGAAGGATTGCGCGTGTTTCGACGCCCGCTGCAGCTCTGCGGGAAAAGCGTCGAGGCGGCGGGGAGCGCGGGCGGGGATGGGACATGGGCGGGGCGGGCGACAACGGAGGACGCTTGCTGCGAGGGGGGAGGGCAGCGCTTGGGAGGAAGCGAATGTTTTGCGCCAGCGAGAAGATGGAGCCGATGGGGGCGGAGGGTGAGGGAAAGGAGATGCTGCGAGACAGCGCAGGGGGAATGAGGCACGTATGGAAGAGACGCGACGATACATGTGATGTTAAAATTAAATGCGACGGCTGAAGAAAAGAACTTGGAGATGAGAAAATGTGATATTTAAGACAGAATTGGTTTGGGAATAATAATTGAGGTTGCACTAAAAGAAACAGTACTGGTTTTCTTTCATTTCAAAACAATACTGTAAATTAAACCCGCGGTATAGCCGAGGTCGCTCAGACTAAAGGGCCGTAGCTGCATCGGCTCGAAGGGTCACGGGTTCGAATCCAGCTTCGAGCATGAGTGTTTGTGTGTGTTCAAGTTGTCCTTATTTACTTTTTATAAAGTTCTCCCTACCGTTAAAACAATTACAGTGGTCGCTGTATGATCAAGTTGTTAAAAATCGACCTTCAAAACACAGCGGTAATATTGCGATATTATACCAATGATAAAGCGTAGCAGAAAGTACAGTACGAACTGGAAGGAAGAACTTATTTAGTATTACTTAAAAGTGTCATGGAATGCAGGCGATAATACTACAAAAGTGTAAGGTAAATGTGTTTCTGAAAGGATACCCGAGTTTGCTATAAGGCTCACTAGTCAAGCTGGAATAAATGCGTTAAGATTACTCCAATAATAGAACAATTGGCAATAAATGATAAGAAAAGGAAATGTCAATTGCCAGGACAAACAGTAAAGTACTGTTGTGGGATTGGGACCTCGAGGTGGAGGAATCTTGATATCGCAAGGTCAGGTCAGAAAGGACCAGAGAGCTAAAATTTAGTTTTTAGAAATAAAATTTAGAATTTTAATTTGTATTAGTTCTTTAATGTCAAATATAAAAGCTAATACTTGTGACCATTGCAATCTTCGATTATGTAAAACCCTTTTTTACTTACCAGAACTTTAAGACAAAGTAATGCTTGTCATTAAACTTTACTAAATAATCATTAGTTTTTAATACCATCCCCATATACATGTATTCCAGTATTTCAATAAAATACTGAACTTTCAAAACTGACCGATAAATGTGAAATGAAATGTGAAATACAGTTCATTATTTTGTCGCACTCAGTGTCATCGAACGTTCGAATAGTCTATAACTTTTTCGTGAAAAACTGTTTAAATAAATAATTATTTTATAAGTTATTTATAAGTTTTATATAAAATGGATACATACGAGAAATTTGGATATAAAGAATAAATTATGTATAATTCAGTTCGTCTATTTTAGGGTTCTTGCCAATAAGCCATTAAATTCAACCCACTAACCGAAAAAAAAATCGAACCTGCCCGTCTGGAGCACAAGCGACGCGCGGAGGACGTCGACACGGCGGAAAACGCGGTTTTGGGCGGCGTGGGCGGGGAGGGGCGGGGGGGAACACGAGCGCAGGGCGGGAGAAGGAATGTCGTCGACAGCGCCGAGGTGTACCCGACGAGGGGCACACGTAAAAGAAGAAGAAAAGCAGAAGGAAGGAGTTATCCGCGCTTCCACGTCCCGGCCTCCGTCGTTTGAGCACCCAGAATTTTTGATGTCGTTCGCAGACGTCTTTTTCTTCTGGCTGGGTGGTTTTCTGCATGAAAATTCGCCAACATTTGGGCTTTTTCTTCGATGTGCGAGGTGATACTTGAATATGAAGGAAGTATTCTCGAGGCAGCGTATTGGCAAAATATTGACGTTTTCATACATATCAATGAAAATAAAATTGTTTTGAATAACGAGAATTGTATGGGAAGAACATATATAAAATGAGTAAACGTCGCCTTTAGAAACTTACATATAAAGTTTTATTATAAAGAAATTCATATGTGTGGTTAAAGAGACACGCAAAAACCTGTACACACAAGTATTCCAACTATTTTTGAACAGGAAGGAAATTAAATTACCAAAGACCTAAAAGCGCCGATAGAAACATGTATGCGTGAGCTAATGAAAATACTCAGAATATAATAGGAATGAATGAAAATACTAAAAAAAAATATCAACTCTAATATATCATGTGTATGCGTGTATATATATATATCATATCACAGAAAAGAAACAAGAAAATTTCGTCAACATTTTATGAGCTGTGTACACAAGACCAATCTTTAATGTAACATATCATTAACTTATCTGATCACAAAACTCCTCGACCTGGTTCATTTTTCGGAAATGTAAAGCGCCTCGCAACAACACAGCTCCGAAGTGAGTGGATGTGAGACGAAGGGCGAGTTTAAAAGACAACTGCGGGAAAAATAAATAAAAACGGTGCTCACAGACAACCAGCATCGGCTCGGTGACCGTCTTGGTGGAGAAGGGCGGCGCGTCCACGGTGACCTCGCAGCTGAAGTTGCCGGAGAGGTTGAAGCCCACCTTGCGCAGCACCACCAGGCTCTGGTTCGACAGCGACAACTGTGGGCAAGCCAGGTCCCGCGTGAATACACAAGAAAGGCGAAACGTCCTACATGTTACACAAGCATTTTAATACAATCCAAATATATGTGTTTTAATTGACGTGTTTCCGTTTCAATCTATACCAATGATCAGTGCTCGATTTGTAAAATTTTAGGTCCCGAAACGCACCCCAAAATTACTTAATAATTTAATATAAAGTTATATATTTATAATATAATTTAATAATTATTCCTGAGGTACCGAAATGCCGTTCTGTCACTTTCCGTCAGAAATGCCCTGCCAATTATTGTCTCATATTAGAGGATACAGAAAATAAATAACAATTAACAGGCAGTCAATCAAGATTAATAAGTGATATAAGGAAGGCAAATTAATTTTTGGGTATACAAATCAATTTTTGAGAATACTGATCTTCAACAAACTCACGGAAATATTCAAATAAATACGGAGGAAGAATTTTTAGAAGGCAAGTTACGTAAATAAAAGCATTTACGAAGTTATATTGTAAATGTGTTGAAAACTCACGAATTATAAACAAGTTATGATCATTAACAATGCATCTTGAAACCATATTAAAAGAATATTGAAAACAGGTTGTATGAAATTAAAATTGAATATTGAAGAAGAGAATATTGAAACCATTTTAAAAGAGTATTGAAAACAAATGTATATGTTTACCATTACACATTATGCCGTAAGATTACACAACTTTATAATCCAAGATAATTTAGTACTTAAGGCACATTACGTTTTACATATTCCGTATAAGACTACGAAGTACAGAATCAAAAGTTAATGTTTAAGATGTAATCAGGTGCTTATAATGTATTTTACTATAACTATTTTCCTTTGTTAAGAGCCAATGAAACAATGAAAATCTCAGTTGCGCTTCCAGAACTCTTCGCTGGTAAGGAGTAACCCTACGAATTCTCGTCTTCGTAAAATATTGCTCATCATAACTCTCCGGCTGGAGATTATGAGTAATTTATAACCGGAAGCGGGTATTCTCCTAAGAATCGATATTGATTGAGACCAATAACACGGGCGTAGTTCGCGCAGCATCTTCCTTTCAAATTCCTGCCTCAAGATAGAAAGTTTCCCTATTGTTGCGGCGTTGAAAAGGGCATCATTAGTGCGGGCATGAATGTGTGAAAGCGGTTCCACAGGAGAGCTAGCCTTTATGGTCGCCTTGCTTCTGGTTCGACAGGAAGTACGTAGGCGACTCAATTCCATCGAAATTACTTTGTTGTTCACTAAGCTGACGAGAAACGGATATTGGAAACGATATCGAATATAGTTTGAACGCGTGATTTTTTTTGTACTGAACTTTCTTTTACAACCTAAGTATTCAATACAAACTAAGATGAACTCAAGTGTTCGCTGTATTTTAATTTAAAAATCAACAGGAAAGGGTAAGCATGTTACGAACATTGGGATACACCAAGTACAATTTTCTACGATTATGAAATTTGTTTTCTGCTAGTCAAAGTATTGACGTAAAATACTTCGAAAAATCGAATAAGAAACTGTTATGCATTTTGACATTTACTATAATCTAGATTTAACTTCAAATATTAATTCAGTAATGAATAGATAAAATTATAATAATTATAATTGTTCACTGGGTTAGCATTCAATACCTATTTTTTTATTCTGAGATCTTTCTCAATTTGTTCAGAAGAAATTCAAAATCTCGTAGGTCGCAGAGATTGATTTAACAGTTCCAATTAAAACATTCGTATTTTATACCCTTATCAATTCTTACTAAATTTACTTAAAACAGCCTTATAGAAAATAAAATATTATTACTACTAATCTTCGAAATCGAAAGTGCTGATGTAACATGATTTTCGGTATTGTTCAAGAAAGAAGAGCAGGAACTGTTAAATATGAATGCGGAGTAGGTCACGTCATAAATTGAAACAATTCTCAGCAGCTGGCGGCGAGAGTCGTTCCGTGAACAGTAGACTGCGAAAGTTCGCCCCGCGAAAACCGCTAACATCACCCTCTGCACGGCGTTTAACCCATTTTAGCCCGAGATATTACTTACAGGTTTATTTTTACAAGCCTACACGCGTAAACAGCAGAGACAAATACGCAGCATGAATCTTCGACCCACACAACTACTAGACTTTTCTTGTGAAGGAAACGAAACCCTACCTCTAGCAACAATAGTCCCAGCGGATATTAGGAAGTGCTTGAGCGTCGTTGGCGAGGTCGTTTGCTGCGGGAAACGGTCGGCAGGGATGTAAAAAGCAAGGAAAAAGGAACTATATGGCCTATGTTATAAGAGGTCATTTTCGCGAACATCATCCTCCGAGAGATTGCTCGTCGGCGCTGGCGAGCTCTTTCGTTGGTTTGCGAACGGCCTGTTCCGTGTGTTCCCAGTGAAGAGCCAGCGCGCGATGTCGCCCCATCAGTTGACGAGGCGGCGGCCGTCCACGTCGTGTGTGCTACAGAAGTAGTCTCCAGGATTACTATGCGCCAAATTGGAAACTTATAATCTCAATATTACTGCGAAGTTGATCGCCTTTATCGCTGCAAATTGTCTAAAAATTGTTATGATTATAATAATTGCGTCAACGGTTTTTAGCCGAATGCGTTTTTAAATTTTGTCGCTGTTGCGAAGAAATGAACAAGACGATTACGTTCAGACAATTTAAGGAAGAGGTAAAATCTTTCTTACCAAGCCAAAAAAGTACTATAATAAAATTATTACTTAATATAGGCATACTGTAACGCAAAACTTTATTGGCAAACTATTCGGAGGGTAAAAATGCTCTTATGAACTTGGATACGAATCACATTCTTGTCTGCATTAATGCCATATAAAATAAGAAATATGCGATTATGAGTCCAATAAAAAAATATTTTATTAAAGTCACTTACGCGAAATATCAATGAAATCTTCGTCTTTTCACGGGTATTTAAAATATTATTCAGAACATTCGGGACCAATGTATTACTTTAATTCTATTTACTTATATTTATTTATTTGTCAAAAACAGTAAAAACTGTATATGACGTGTGGGGAAAGAGATTTATCTGCGCACATTTTCTTGAGGGCCAGAATTTAAAAAAAATTCAAAAAAAATTCTCTACTAACATTTTAAACACCACCTGTTGCAACGATCTAGTTTGCTTTGGTCTTATCAAATTTTGATATGCATATACACAATCGATGAAATAGGTATGTTTTTCTCTCAAATTATACTTTCATTCCTATTTACAGTTCCTTTTCCAAACTGTTTCACAGTTTGCCCACGAGGAAGCCCATTATCAGCAACATTTAACACATTCATAACCGATTTTTCCAACTACTCAAAATGCTTCAAAAACGCTATTTTTTAAGACAGTATGATACTAAACTTTCGCAAGCGTTTAAAAGTTGCTGCAGCAAATATACAAGAATAACTAAAGAAAATAACCTAGTGAGCATATAAATAGAAAATAAAATTAATCCCTAACAAATGTTCAGCAACCATTTTCATGCTGTATTGAATAACTGCTATCCTCAACCACTAAAACAATTTAAAGGAACAGTCGACTGGTTACAAACACAAGCTAATTAAATATCTTAGAGTATTATTTGATACAATACTGACATGAACTAACCATACAAATTGAAAAATAACTCAAGAAAACATAAATTGTATATTTTAGCCCTTGTGCTAAAAGTGAGTTGATTCTCAAGTGCTCACATAAATCTCGGAAAGCAACAAAGAAAACGTGGTAAAAGAAATTGTATTTTCTAGAAAGGAATGTGACATTCGGCCTCGTGTCGGAACCTTTGGTACTCGCAAAGTAGAATGTCAATTATACTACTCATATCCAGTGGCGTAGCGTGACTCACACGTTTGGGGATGCTCAACAATAACACACAAAATGTAACTATCAACTACTTCGTCTAACAGGCGAACGCAACACAAGGCAGATACACGGGAACTACTTCCAAGATCTCGATCGCTTACGACGGTGTAGGCGCTTCCCACAAAATCCTCACAGCAGTCAGGGCTGCCGATGTCTTGAAAGCAAATGATACAATGGCTCAGCTTTAATTCTTATACGCGAATGGCAATAAGACCATTTGTAAATTTATACATTGCAGACTTAAATAATATGTAATCTATTTAAGAGATAATACAATTTCTTGGATATTAATAAAGAAATAGTAGTCAGGCACTATTTCTACAGTTTGTACCCATAACCAAGCGGGGACTCCCGAGTGAGAGAGAGAAAGATAATTTACTGAACGCCTGAAGTGTGCTGCGCTCTCGTGCACAAACGAGCTTCTTTCCGCAGTAGACGCTAGCGTAAAGCAGTCGGGTTTCTCTGGGCCAGGGGTGAAGAGGAGAGAGGGGGACCTCGCCATCTGCGCATGCGTCATTGCTCGTCGCAATCTGGCGGCAGACGCTGAAGTATTTTAGCATCAAAGCAATCAGAGGCCAGCTTCAACAGCCCGCCGAATTCAATCATAGGAAATCAATTTTAAATTAATACAAAACGTGTTTCGCTCAACAGACCACTTGTAAGATTATCAATATTTAAGGTTCTTATATACGGGGATGCTCAGCATCTCAGCGTCCCCTGACGCTACGCCACTGCTCATATCATACATAACTATTTCAGGTAGAAAATAAATAATAAAAATTAAAAAGCGACCGAAACAATAAAAAAATAAAAAATGGATCGCTATAAAATGTTGTGTATTACAAAGGACATATGGCGTTACAATTCAGGAGTTTTCGCAGCGACCAATTCGTATATACAGGAGTTTGAATTCGTCCCGTCGTTTTTGACGGATTACGATCCGAAAATAAATAAAAGCAAAAAACAATTTGAAGGATCAAATCCTTCAATTGATAATTTTTTAACCCAACCTCACCACTATCCGCAATTTTTAAAAGACTCCATGAACTGAGTTTGGAAGAGTTCCCTGCCCATGATCTCAGAACAAATCGATGAACAGTTACGAGTATCTTAGACGGCGCTCATGGGCTGCCGATTCTGATAATTCCATATTTTGCTTTAAAAGTAAGTTGATTAAAAAATTAACATTGTATTCCGTTAATTTAACTATTAACATAATAAAAAATTAACATAGAAAATTATGTAGATATTTTTTTTATAATTAATCATCATCTATTTTTCCATTGAAATAGATGTACACATAATACTACTCATATAATACAAGAAGTCACATTGCGAAAATCCGGAACTTTTTTCACAAACCAACATAAGCAACCAAGGCTTCGTACAAACCACGGTGGGCATCTGCGATGCCTGGATGGTGTGGAAAAGAGCTTTGAATGTGAAGTTTTCTTATTTTATGCCTTTTAATAGTTAGGGAAAATTTCGAATCTCCTTTAATTTGCAATTAATAACAACATTATCACATCTGCGGAAATTTGTCTCATGTACTGAATTATTTCATTTGCCAGAATCCTACCGGTGGCAGTGCGAACTCGGTGCGTAACCGAAGCCAACACCGGCGACAACTTAAAAGGGGCTGTGACGAAATCAAAACAGCTCGTCACCGCAAACATAGTTTCCAGTGAACTTTGCGTTGTAATTTCTAATCTAGAGCTTTGGCAACATCCAACCTACTATCACGGCACCATCTACATACATTTTCCCATTAACTGTGGTAGCATTGTCTTCTACATGACAGCGACCATCAAACCTACACACATAGGTACATACAATAATCCACAATGCACATTATCTATTGCTGGCTGCTGCCGTTATCTACATCGACCAACCTGTACTGAGTATCAACACTATTTCACTAACCGCAGTCGCCGGCTCAGAAAATGTTTGCACAGCTACGGATGTATCATCGACAGGAAATCCGTTAACAGGAATTGTAATTCGCAGAAACAAGGCCAGTTGAGCTTTTGTGAGGTAATTCGCGTATATTATTTATTTATTGAGATTTATGGGCCCTTCATCTGCTGAGTCATTAAGGCTGATGATTTAATGAGAGACTGCCCATATAAAGAATATTCCTGATTACAACGAATTTGCAATCTATTCTGTTTAAATCAAACAGTAAGTGAACGTGAACAGAGTTTCGTTTCTCTTGTAACAGTTCCGAAAATATAACAAGCTGGTTTTGATAGAAACGCTTCTACTAGAGTTGAAAGTGTCGCCTTAATACTTCTAAATGTCGACTTCTAAAGTATAAAATCTTTCATTTTTATACACACTCTAAACATTCACTTTCTCTCTGACCCCAAAAAATGTGATTTTACTAATGAAATACTAAAGATCTTTTCCTTCGTAATGAAAGAGAATCCACCAAATAGTTAAAATTTTCAAATTTTCATTCCTCTATATAATTTCTCGCAGTGCAACGTTTTCCATCGATTCACAAAGTGTTTATTGCTTCATTTTAAAACACAAAAGCATTGCAATTACGGTGTTGAATGGGACTAAATATACCCAGCCGAATACAAAATTGCCGATTTCTTCTGGAAACTAATAATGTGTGAAATTAAAGCGAGTATTATGAAACTAAATCTAATCGTTTACCAACTCACGGATATTTTGAAATATTTTTATTCATTCGCCGTTTAATTACTAAAATTGCATTTCCAACGGGCGACGAAAACAAAATACCTATTAGGTAAAGTCAATTTTAAAAACATCATTGCAGAAACTTAAATTGGAGTTCGGATTATGCGTTTCAGAGGCAAATGTCGTCCCTTGAACACGACTGACGTAACCGCAGATAACTGAGGCATTAAATCCGCTTTTCCTGTCGCTGTGAATTAATTACCTGAGTTTTCCGGAGCAATGAGTCGGAACAGCGGGCTTTATGATAGTAGTAATTTACAGACCCTTGTCACGAACGCTCTAATTAAAAGATGCTGACACTTCGCTTTGTCGTCTCTCGTCTGTTTTAGGAAGTCCCGCTCAAAACGACTGCTATAGCGTCTGCCATTCTTTAACGTTATTACTTCAATGGCCCGGTTCATAAGCTCGAGCCTCTGGATGGGAGACAGAGAGAGAAGTATATGAATGTTCTTCGATTCTAGGAATACCGAAAGGAGTTCGAAGTAGTAATGAACTGTGCATGCGCCTCCACGAATATGCCTCCATATCCAAAAATAAATAATAGCTTTTAATAAATAATAGCCTTTTTATCCAAAAATAAATAATAGCTAAATAATAGCCTAAAAGCTATTATTTATTTTTGGATATGGAGTTTGGATATGAATATGGAGTGTCTCGTTTTTCACCGAATAAACTTGAAAAAAGCTAGTATTCGGTATGACATTGCTGTATTGTAGTAGTATAAAAGGTTTGGAAGAGATAAATTCGTTAATATAATATTTTATTGCAAAATACGCCAACAATTTAGTAATTGAATTTGAATGCCTTATTATGGTGTTATTCTGCAGTTGATAAAAGTCACAGTACCGAAAAGACAGTCCCAAAGCTTACCGGACCGAAGCACGAATTTAGACAATACAGTTCTTGAATTAGATAATTCATTACAATCGTTTTGTTATTAATATCAAATACTAAATTTTATTAATGAATATTCCCCAATGGATCAGGCTCGTCTTGAAGTTATGCGATTTTAAAAAATGTTCTTTAATTTTGGGAGTACTTTTCATGAAACCCCTGAGATATTTTCAAAATTTTCGCAAAAATGGTTCCAGTTTTTTTCTTTAAATTTCTTATAAGAATGGAGTGAACGTATAAAGGTGGCATAGGTTCGAATTTCATTGTTCTTTGAATTTTTTAAATGTACAAATATTTGATTTTTTCGACGTCTTCCTACAACTAAAATACGAAAATAGAGATTTTTTCTTCAAATTAAATTTCTTTCGATAATTAGTTCGTTCGTTAACATTATGCTGATTTTTTGAAAATTTTCGTATTTTTCGCGCAATTTAGAGTAAAATATTGACAATATTAAAAAATATCTAAAACAAAAATTTCTGAAACAGCGCTTCCAATTTTTTCTTTAAACTTTCTCTCGGGATGATGCTAAATATCCTGTATACCAGGGTCGTCAGACGAACGAGCACGCGAATGGCATTCGCGGCGATATCAGCTTAGCGAATTCATTCGGTCACAGGCGGGAAGCAAGGGTGAGAAAACTTCGGGCGAATGAAGCGAGTTGGTGAAACACACCGGTTGGTGTACCATAAAGGGACATTTATTAATTTTGACGAACTTTTAATGGAAATTGACATGTAAATAGAAACTGCAGTTATTCTAGCATTGATCATTACACCAAGAAAATATTAACGCACGTTTCTACGTAGTTTTAGAGAATGAAATATAAGAGAACTTTTAACTATAATTACAAATAACTCAAATTAATATTTGTAAGAAAATAAATATAAACCAAAATATATACTTAATCAATAAAATATTATATATCATAATTTCAGAAAAGCGCTGACACTATTATTGAAAATGAACATTTAAAGAAATATGATTTGCATATCTTTCGAGTAATACGTAATAAAAGCTCTTAAAAAATTTTAGAATAATGATGAAATGAGACCTGAGAAATATGTAGAATGAAACGTCAAAAAACGTACATAAATATGTAAGGAAAACAGTAAAAATATATAATAAGTATGTAGAATCGAATTCATTATGTAATATTAAAAAACACTAATTTAAAAACACTTTTACTTAATACAAAATTGCATTTATGAAAACTTTCCTACAAAATTTTAAACATAATACAAAAGTTTCAAAAACCATTTGGAGAGCACAAGTTGATGCACATTTTGCCGTACAAAAACACATTCGGACTGAAACTTGTTATATGTTAGTCTTCTTTCGTCCCGCCACGACTGCCTTCTGTGCATCCCTGAGAAATCGGAGCGCGGGCTTCCCTTCGCCGCGGGCACTGCGTGCCCTAGCGGAGCGCAAGCGCGCTTCGAGCATGTACGTGCTCCGTTTGACAGCCCTGCTGTATACGATGACAGGAACTCCATTTTGCTGTATACATTTGATTTTTTAATTAAACAAATACAATTTTTTTTACTCCCATGCCGTAAACATTTACAATACGGGCGATTTGCATACATTATTGCATTTATGGGTACGCGTTCATGAAATGATGCCTTATAATGTTTCTCGAAAACTCAGAAGTTTTCTGTGAAAATGAACTCGTGATTAAGCATTTTCAGAAAAGTTTCAAAACAATGTTTTCGAAAACTGTCTCAATTTTTTTTCTTTAAATTTTTTGAACCGATATCAATAGCACTAAGACTTTGCACGCGGAGTGTCTCGTGAGTTATTTTTGCAGAATTTTCGGATAATGAAATGAACAGAGAGAAGAACCATTTAGTAAATTGTTTCATTTCATCTACGGCAATTCTATCAAGCGCCAATACTTAATCCACTCGGTTTGCGAGATAAAAACTTTCGAAATCCCATCGTGTAGAACACCGTTAATGTTGAGGGAGGGTCTTCCAGAACAGAAGAATATAAGTTATGAAAAAAGACAAGTGAAGAAATGTATTTTAACAGTGCCAGTCATTAAAGGAAATCAAAACTGTACTAAAGTATTTTTTGTGTAGAAATTGTAGAATCTGGAAAGCACGGAATCTAGAGAAGGATATGTATGAATGTTACAAAGCATTCATAATAAAAAATATTATGTAAAGGCTAAATGAAGGGCCTGAAACTTTGAATAGACACGGTTAAATATTTTGCTAAACCTTTGTAATAACAAAATCAGTCGTATTGTAACTGGAGTTGATTGTATTTTCTAAGCTTAAAAATGTATATTACCTGCACACAGTTTATAAAATTCTTCATTAAATATCTCAGTTAAGCAAATAAACTGTCGTAAGCACAAATCTGTCAATTTTATATGCAAGAAATCTTTAAGTAATTAATTTTTATTGTGATTTAATGCGGTAAAATACGGAAATACTGGAGTTAATTACTCGGTTATAACCGAACAAGGACACATTACATCGACAGATCTGCAGAGATCTCAAAGCTTCAAACATACATATCAGATTGTCCGCTCGCTCACATGATGACAGAATATTCGCTTTGAACATGCGTCAGAGTCATCACTGTGAACAGCGTACCCGCTTTAGAATTCGCTCCGGATACCGTAAAGTAAACCAACACTGTTTACCGCTCATTGATAGGGCAAGCACAGCTCGTCATCCGAGAGAGCAGTTTGTCAAGTAGTAGTGACGCACACTCGCGGTCATGCTTAACGATCAACCAGCAGAGATAATAAAATATAAGACGAACATGAAGGGGTTGAGGGATGATGTGTGAAACCTATAAATTATGTACTTTTTACGTCTAAGTCCACAAAATATATAGATTTTGTTTAATGAAATTTGATCCTTTTGGGAAAATGGTAATTGAGGGCCTAATTTGACTACTCTTTACAACTTACAAATATGAGATAATATTTTTCTAAAATTGATTAATATAAAATATTTTTTAATAATTAGTTACTTGCAAATTAGGTATCTTTCCATGGATTATTTAGAAAATGTAGATGAGTATTCTCACAATTATTTGTTTTTTTGGCAAACTTTTATAGAATTTTCAGAATGATTTCACTGGTAGTAGGCCAGGCCACTAGTACACCGTCATTACCTTCTCTTTTGGTAACTCGCTCACATTCAAAAGAGTTCAACCTTGCATAAAGAATTAGCCTTCAGCAACCGTGTCCCTTGCGTAATATCAGTTAAGTTCAATAAACGAGTCTTAAGTCGTTGGAGATCGCAATTTAAAATTGCAGACACATTTCTTTCAATCGTAAATTCAACAAAAAATCTTGGGTGTGCGAAACAATACCATATTCAAGCTGTAATAAATATAATGTAAAAAGAAGTGGAAAGGGGAATTAAGAAAACTCACGAAGGAAAGAAAACTAAGAAATTAGAAAAGGAAAATAAGAAAGAGAGAACAGAGACAGAAAGAGGATAGAACTATGTGGCTAAGAGAAATATCAGTGTAGTGTAAAAATGTAATGTACATACGTATTCAAAATTGCAATATACACCAGCAAAGGAATGGCCTTCCTAAATTATCGATTTTATTAAATTGTTAACTTTTTTTCTTCACTCACAGTTCTTTCTGTTTACAGACCGACATTTCCTGGTGGAACGTGACACAACTCCAAGGGAATATTTCCGGAAGATACGTCATTCCTAAGACGTCATCCCAATACGGGCGTTGCTAAAGAAAGGTGAATTACTTCTTGCGAAGCACAACACTACTGTCTTCCCCTACATTAGAGGAACAAATGTTTCTTATATCATATTGCTGATAAACACTGGGACACCGTACATCAGTTTCTTAAAGATTTCTCTTCTTCCGTAATGTCCAGAAGTTTGTTCTTAAAACGAGACGGAAGGCTGAGGACTTCAAATATTGTCGAAGAAAAAATACACTTCGCAGATAAAAGACTATAAACGGAAACTCGATTGGGGCGCATATTACAGCTGAGTTGCGAGCGCGTCTCTATGATCAAGCCCGTCATTAGGCAGTTAAAACTTAAGGCTGCCAGCTGGCCTTCAGGACTGTAGTGCACTCGCTGTTTGCTAATACCGTTAATTCTCTGCAAAGTCTATAATAGTCTTTGAAATGCGCACTACTCTCAATCAAATTGACCAAATTTGAAACAAAAAGAAGCTTGCTAAGGAAATCAACACTTCTGGGGTGCTACCGGTAAAGAAAGTATTTGTCTAGTTTTGTAAAGTATACACTGGTGTTTTTTTTAAACGTACAAAATTACTCATCCTGTACGCCTTCCCCCCACCCCCCGCAGCGTCGATGGACAGCTTGGCGGTGATTTCTGCTCCCACGTATCAGTCATTGCTTCCTGGCCTGTCGCCTTGCGCCTTGCGGCAGGCCCCGCTCGCGATAACAGCCCTTCCGCCTCGCAGTAGTCGGTCGTGTGCCCCAGCCATGGCCGCATGCCTCACCCTGACCGCTGCGGCGCTCGCCTGCCTGCTCGCCGCCCTGCCCACAGGTACGTGCCAAAGAGAGAGCAACATATGTTTGCAAATGAGGGGTGGCGAATCATTTTGCGAAATAAACTATCTGAAGTATTGTGTATTCTCTTGCTGCGATGTCCTCAATTTTGTTATTACTGTTATTACTGGTATTATATTAACAAACACTAGCTCATATTTGTCACAATACACAATCTCATATTTGTCATAGCAACTCATATTTTTCACATACTGACTTTTGAGGAATGGAAAATTTTCTCTTTTTTTTCTTTCCCTTTTGAGAACATGTTCACTAAAATAGTTCTGTCAAAACACTTTTCGAATGTTCCTCGTGTCATCCTCTTAAATTTGCCTAAAAAGTACATCAAATAACAATAAAACAATTACAACAACAATAATAATTACTCGCAATTTTACGTAATGATCTACGTTTATGGCCGTTTCGGTAAGTAATCTACCTACATTGTCATTTGCGCGCAGTATTCGCTTCCGCTCTAATTAGATCTTTGATATTATTAGATTTTCTTTCGAATATGATTGTTAATATTATTATTGTTATCATTATATTATTATTGATGGATACTCTGATTCAGATTGTCGCTACAGACTCGTCTAGAATCTTGGCATTCATAGCATTTAAAGTAGCATGAACATAATTAAATAAACACCTATGACTGCAACGAAGCTGAGGTTTTGAAAAAATAGAAATGAAAAGTGCTCAACATTATCCTACAAAACACGTGAATACTACGTTTGCTAAGATAATTTTTTTCGACGTTTATGTTGTAGACATTTAATAACACTTAATTATTACATTTTTATAGCATGTGTCGTTTTGGACGGCGAATGTAATAATTATAAAGACTGTGCGACAATTGCGAATGCTGCGTGTGCACAAACTCGTCGCTGCGAATGCAAGTTAGGATACAGCGTCCTCAACAAAACAGCTTGTGGAAAACGTAAGTAATCTGTTGCGCGTGTCATTAGCATAAAGTCAATCACTCTAATTCAACTAAAATACAATATTTTAAAAATACAATAATAAAATGTAACCGTATAGTTAACACTTCGAAAATATACTCTGCCAATTTATTTAAATCTTTGATATTTCTCATTTCTTGTCGTTTTTAGTAATTGGAAATCCATGTGAAGGCCGTGACAGCTGTGACACATTGAATTCTATTTGCCTTTGGAGAGGTGTGTGCGGCTGTCGAGAAGGAATGAAACACAACAGTAATTACACGTTTTGCTATTCACGTAAGTACAAGCTGAAGAAAAATAAAATAATTTGTAGTCCATTTAATGAAATCAGGAAAACAGAAACGAAAGAGTGCATCCAACCACCATGTTTTAAAAAGTCTTTTGAAAATTTGACTTCTTGTAAGGTTTTGTACATGGTCTTTTTTTCGTAACAATAAGAAATATTTAAAAATTATTAGTTCGCCAAAACCAGTTTCGCATTTTGTTTAATAGTGAAATTTAGAATAACTTAGTAAATGTTTCAAAAGTAGGAAACAAAATGTAGTATAGAACGATTGTTCATTATTTGCGATAAATATAACTATTAAGTGCATGACAAATACAAATACAACAAAATCACAAAATAATATTCATTTGGATACTCCAAATCTAACTCTACTCTACAATCGTTTCAATTGTATTTTAGATATCTTTCCACCACCCACTTCAAAACCCAAATTAATTTCACTTTCAGAAACGCTGTATTAAAACAGTCACAGTCACCAATATTTGCAAAGCATGCGTCAGAAAAGAAAATACTAGTTTCAGCCAATTTACGCTGGTTGCAACTTTTGTAACATTTTGTTTAGAAGGATAATTGTCTAACTGAATAAAAAATTATAGTGATTCTATCGTACCAGTGCGTATTCAGGCCACGACTCTCAACAACTCTCCTAAGAGTAGCTCCACACATATCAACTGGCTTCTATGATCGAGTAGAATGAAAAACACAGCCATATTTCAAGGCTGAATGTCTGTGGCGTAATGACCTCATATTCTAACTAATGAAAATAGGTTTACCTTAAATATCTGTTAAACAGAGTAAATCTAAAGTAGCCTTGGGATGCATAAATGTTAACTGTTGTACAAAATTTAATACCTTTTTAAGAAAGTACTGCCTACCAAATAGAAAACAAAAATGAATGATTATAATCACTAACATTTTATAAAGAAAATACACGATTCTAATTATAATATTCAATTATTCCAGAAGGGCGTCATAAAATATGTCATTAACACTATTAAATATTTCTTAACGCTAACATCGTTACTTTTAGCTCCTGAAAATTACGGAGACCTCTGTGACTTCAGTAACGAGTGTAAATTCCTGGGTGCAGCGGGGCAATGCATAGATGGGCGCTGTCTGTGTCAACAGTTTTCCGGCTGCAAAAGAACGCTAGGTAAGTGAAATGATCCTTACTATGCGCACCTCCAAAAGAGCTACACGCCAATGAGCAATGACGAAAAAGCTGTTTGAAAGGGTAGAGTTTAAGTAAAATCCTAAATTTATGGTAAAGTGGTTCAAGTAAAAACCTCATCTACTTTCGGTTAATAACGCAAAAAAGCTTTTTCCCAAATAAGCATCCACTTTGTGAGTGTCAGAGATAAGCGAAATGTGAGTTGATCTATTTATTAATATTGTCTGTGATTAGAGATTCAGAATATGGGCAACAGGAATATGAAATCATCATCCGTAATAAGACTTAAGAGTAGGGAATATATGTTTTATAGTAAAAATATATCGTAGGTTTTACCTTGTGCATTTCTTCTTTTCGTTCACTTCATCACGATATTCCACAAAATTTAGGCTAAAACCAAGCAAACTGAGATATATATTTTTTCTGTAATTTATTTTTCAATTTTCAACATTTTTTTCTAAAAAATAAGTTATATCTAGAATTCACACTGGACTTTTCATTCACATTCTCTTCGCTGTTCCTTATGAAACATTTCTTTAAATGAAATAACGTAAAAACCCCCGACTATAACAAATTTTATAATGATGAAAAAGTAATAATAGAAATTATGTTTTCAAGAACTTTCCTGCAGCATCTCCGGGTCTCTTCGCAAAATATACTTAACTATTCCAGAACACGGACACGCACTTCCGGAATTCTGAGATTAAGATTTCCGCTTTCTCAGTGACCACAAAGGTTATTCATGCAATGACGCATATCATCTGACCTTTTCCTGGCACCCTGTTCACTGAAGACACACACCGGTACTCAACTTTCAGGGTCAAGTTCTGTAAGCTCTGTTATCCTTCCTAACATGGTCATGATGTATTATCAGTAGGGAACTAATTTATATAATTTTGCATATTTTTGTCCGTTGCTTCAGTGCATAGCTAAGTGAAATTTCTTCACATTTGGTTAGAATTGGATGATATGTAGATTAATATGTTAGTGTATATTTGGCCAATTTTTCCTGTCACTGTGAATCGTGTAAGTATAGGCACATATTTTGTATATTTCGTTGAAAGAGAGACTTATGTATAAAATGTTTGATTTTTCCATAGAATCTTTTTGTTTGTTAGCGTTCATTAATTTGAAAAAGTCACAGTTTGCGTTTTTGTGTTTTCTAAAGATGATGAAATACTTGTGCAAATATAGGATATTTCTTGATAGCATATTTTTTAAACCAGCCAGAAGAAATTCAACAAGTCATACACTGTACTTCACTAATGTGAATATTTATTTGAATTAGTTCTTTCGTGAAGAAGGGTAGATTATTTTGTTGGCAGAAAAATACATATTTTAATTTGTATACTTCTGAATTTTATCGAGAAAGGTTTATAGAGAAAATTAAATATTGTTAATTTTAATACCATATTAAAGACATATTTAAGAATGTTTAGATCGTAAATGCATTATTTTAAAAGCAAATTTCAAAAATTTTAGGGCATAAAATCCTCTTCCTAATTATCAGTCTTCAAAGTCAACTGCACTCAATTGTGTCGCACTGGTGGGATTCAATGTTAATTTTTACTTGCGCATTGTCTGTTGGGAAAGCATGCTCTTTTAAACATATGAAGTTCATCCTAGATGGGGAATGTGAAGCTTTTGAGGGTCGTCGCTGGCTTTTCACCTATTACCTTCCTTCAATGAAATATAACATTGAAAATAGAAAAAATCGAAACCAATACATTCGCAGAAATGATTGCAATAAACAGATCATTTATTATACGAGTATCAGATACCAATTCAAAACACATATATAGAGGAAAATTGAATTACTGAGTATCTTGGTTTCATTTACTGTAACGTTAAAGGAGTCACAAACATGTCAAGATATCGCAAGTCACGATCAGTTGTAAATGCACATATAATTTTCGTATTTTCAATACTATGTTTAAGTACTATGCACATTTTGTAAATGCAGCGACAATTTTCCTTTCTCATACATTCACTGTTCTGTCGTTATTTATTTTACAGAAAGAAAAAAATGATTCAGATGGAAATATTTTATACGTTTACTCCATACAAAAATATCCGTATAACAGTTTTAGTTCAAACAGGAGTCCTAGGTTCCTATTCTCCTTTAGAATTAATTCAAATTGGGTGAATAATCGTTTTCTATAATTCAAAATGATACAAAAAGAATCTCTCTAAAATTGTTTTGTTACTTGATTCTCTTTCAACACTTTTGGATGAATTCTGAAAAAATTATTCTACTATTCCTCTTGGCATAATTTTCAATTTTTCTTCGCGAGTTAACGAGTCTTGATTTTTCTATTTTCAATGTTATATCCCATGAAAGGAAAGTAATATGCGAACAGCCAGCGACAATTCTCAAAAGCTTCGCATTCTCCCAAGCATAGGATAACCTTCATAGTATATCCAAAAGAGCTCAACCGACTCCCTCTACTATTCGAATATTACGGGGACACCGCGTGGGCAAAGCGCCAGGCAGCAATCCCGTCACACGAATTCCTCTTCAGCCATTCGTGCAACTCGCGGCTCGCGAGCGCGGGAATCAAAGCAATCTAATAGGAAATTCCTGTCGGTGCGCGTTTTCAGCGACTCCGCGCCCGCCGCGCCTCCTGCCGTGCGAAGAACGGGCCGACTGCGCCGCGGGGCCGCCGTGCGCGGGCGGCAGCTGCCGCCCGTCCGAGGAGCCGCCCGCCGCCGGCTCGACGGCCGCTTCCGCCGCCCTGGAGCAGCCGCCGCCGCCGTCGCCTCCGCCGGATGCAGGTGAGAGCGCCCCGCGTCGTCTGATGAGAACTTCTCGGAACGACCCTCCGCTCCGACGCGCGCGACAAGGGCCTGGAGGGCGCTGAGGAAATAAACCCGACGGTTACGGGCGCTTTTACTCCAGGTGGAGATCGGAGGAGGTGGTTCAGGGCATCAACTGATGCCACTGCAGTCCCCCCGGCCGAGACGTCCTAGGTTCGAGTCCCGACGGTGGCAGGATTTTCGAACACTAGCTTGTCAGCTAGGTCGAATTCAGTCGCTGTCTGGAGGAGAATTCTAGCGACCGGCAGCCTGATCGGTAGTTTTACGTGGCTTCTCCGATCAACACCAAGCGGATGCTCGAGCAGTACCCTAAAGGACCATGGACCGCGCACGATTTTTTCTTACTATTCCTTGGCCTATCTTCAACCGTTACACACACACACACACACACACACACACACAAACATGCGCTACACAACCACACATGCCAGGAGACCGGTTGGGAGCTTAGAACGTGTTCTGGCTGGTGCTTCGGTGGCGGGAGATACCTGATTAGGGGGAAACCTTCTAACGGTCAATAGGCCGGCGCCAAATCTTGCCATCCAGTGGGGAAAACCTCCGCGACTTCTCGATGATAAACATGCATTACACATACGGGATACACCTGAGTCGTTGACGCACCCGGAATCACTAACTATCAATTAATCCTGGGGTAGTATTGAAGTCACACGAGGTGTGAATTTCCAATGCGCCCAAAAAGTGAAAGAAAAGCATGCAACACCCAGCCATGTGGAAGGTCTCTGTGGTTTTGCTGATTTTGCAGGAACTCGAGAAAGAAAAGAGTTTCGATTTTGACTGTCAAAAATCGAATTTTTTATTGTGTTATTCCGTCAGTTCTCGTAATGCGATAACGATTAGATTTTCATACTCTCTCCGCGACACAACTTAAATGCCCCAGTAAGGTCTCAAAGAAAAGACCGCGCGCCATTGAATATTTGCTATTTATGTATTGCGTTAAAGAAAAATAACTTTTTTGATATTCTTAAGGAAAAGAACTGTTGTTTAGTATAAACTACTAGTGACTGCAGCAGCAAAAATGCTGCTCAAGAAATCAAGCTACATGGTTTTCCAAAATTCAGAACGCACACTGGTCAAGAACAACAAATAGAATATTATTTTATAACACTGCAACAAATAAATTATTTTAATGAAAAGAGTCAAACCAAATAGGAACAATATAGGAAAGTATACACGGATATTCAATGAAACTGTTCTTTGTATCTCAAGATTATAAAAAAGTTGCTGTAGCAAAAACTAAACACATAAGTAACAAATATTTAATGGTCGGCGCACTCTTTCTAGAAGCATTGCTGTCACACGACTTCAACCGTGATTTTAGCTGTGACGGACTAAGTATGAAAATTCAGTCACTACGTACAGCATGAGAATACTGGAATAACTCAAGCAAATATTTGGATTTTCAGTCAAAATCGATTCTTTCATCGAAACGATTGACAAAGCTCATACGGCCGGGGGTGCACAGGTTTCTTTCAACATAAGCTGGAAATTACAACCGATACTATTATATGTTGACGTGCTTGGCAATCCGACAGCGAGTAGTTCACGTGTGACTCATCACGGATACTTGCCGGCCCTCAATCACAAGGAGTCTCAATAACATTCTATGAACACGAATAGTAAAATACTTAAATAATAAAATACTCGTAAACTACTATTATTTAACATTTATTCAAAATAATGACAAGTACCGTACTAATAATCAGTATAATTACAAATAAAAATTGAATGAATTTAATTTTAATATTAATGGCTGTTATTGTTTCCATTCTCTCCAAAGATGAGAAAGTTAAAATTTTTTAGCCAAAATTTCTCAGAATGTATTAGTAGTAATATATTTGTTTTTATTTTGATGTAAGTTAAACGTTTGTCTGTCAATTGAATAACACTAAAGCAGAATGATTAACAACCTTTTCACAACACTTTAACACCTTTTATTTTTGTTTCAATGAAAAATGGCTCCCGGTAAAAAGAAGTCAGGTACTTTAAACGAGGTTTTGCAATGCAAGAAAAGTTTCAAAGACTCGCAACTCTAATTTGGCATACGTCTTTGGCAGGATATCCTCAAGGAAATACAGGAAATAGATAAGACCGTACCGCGATAGATAAGACCGTACCTTATTATTAATAATGTGAATGTCGTAAATAAAGGCATTTGTTTTGTTGCAGGAGCTGTGTCCCTATCCGCAACATCACTGGGGGTTCTGCTACTATATTTCATTGCCACCTGGATTGCGTAGCTAATCTTATGTACAATAATATTTTAGAATACACAGAGCAACAGATGATATGTTAATAGATATTACAATATAGTAATTTGTATTTGAATTTCGTGTGAATCTCTATTTATGTATTATGTCAGAATGTTTTTGTTTGTATGGAAATATAATATACTTTCAATCGTTATTTTATATATTTTACGTTATTTTGGTGCTAAGTAATAATTATTTCTCAGAAATCATGGTAAGTAAATTACACAAAACAACCAATTTAATTAAACAGATCTGATTGTTTATCAACCTATTTCTTTATTAGATTTTAACTTAGAAATTGTCAGTAGCCAATCACCATGCTGATGTCACGACTAAAAAAAATAATGTCACAAATCTGAAATACTTTTAGTAGATTACTAAACATCCAAATGCTTCCAAAGCATTCCAACAATAATTGAAATGCAATGTGGATCTAGTAGTCCTTCATTTATGAAAAAACCACATTCATAACACGTTAATTTCAAACATTTAATATTTCATTCCATTCTTTCCCGGGAGAGTACTCAGCGTTTATGTGGTTTTTCTGCTATTTTTCATCATTCACAATTAGGCGTTAAAATTCCCTGAAGCTTTTTCCAACAACTTTCTCTCCCAGAACACAACGGACACGTCGCAGAGGACAACTATGTGGAAACATGGCGGCAACGGCGACGTGCAAAAAGAGGATCGCTCTGTCCCTGGGCATACGTGAACCACAGCAACTCTGTTTGCACCTCGCAATATTCTCCGCCTATCACCTACAATCCAACACTAATCCACCGTCAGCATCCATTCTTCCCTCTTTGAGATCCTTTAGATGCTGCTCGCTATCATCTTTAAACAATCATCAATCATCAGCTGCCAACAACAATCGATACTCATCAATTGTTTATTGACTATTGAGTCAATAATATACCTATAAAATCAAGGGACTATCGACAATCAACAACGGGCAACCGTTAATCAACGGACAAACTTCAATCAATAACGGACAACTGTCAATCAAATATGATCAATAGTCAATAAATAACGATTAACCACCAATCAACTGCCAACCATTTACCACAAAGAGTCCAGTGCTTGTCACTTTGTAAATAAATGCTTCCTATCCTTCATGTCTTTACTGGTGAGTCAAAAAATATTTTTTCTATTCCCATTGTATAATTCTGACATTAGATAGCTGCCACTTATTGGTTGCATAATGATACTCATTGCGACAAAGATGTAATTATGATACAGGTTCTTGACCAATCACAGAAGTTTACAAATCAGGTACTGACACTTTATTAATTATTTAGTAAACGTTTCATTCGATTGTATAGATTAAAATTCCATTTAATATTATATTATGGTTGTCAGTTTCAATTTATTTTATTATTAGTAACTTTTACGTGGAACATAGTTGTGAATACATAGAACACATTCCTCAGCAATGAATTACTTCCTGAAATTGAATATTCCTTTATTCTTAATCAGTGAATGAATAATTGCCATTGATTTTGATATTCTAGATGTTGGCATTATTTAAAATACTCTAGTGGCTGACTTTGTTACTAATACCACCACTCCGTCTTCATTTTTTCAACCCATTGGTCAAGGAATGTTGCGCAGTTATTACCCATCATTACATAATCGTTTCATAATGTACTATTATGCCCTTTCCCCCTCCCGTCGCATTCCCGACCGTCCCATTCGAAGCCACTATTTGACAGTTGAAACGATCAATGGACGATACGTTTCTTCAGGACTCCATGGCCGAAGAGTATTTCGACAACTCGACAAATCGAAACTCAAGATGAATGTTTTTCTTCAAAAAATTGAAACCGCTTGTACCGCGCGTTTACAGGCAAACAGGGTGTCATCGGAGATGCAATATTTTGAACGTTTGAGCGTTTTCTATACGTGCTTTTCTTTCTCCCGGGTACTCAAAAGTACTGGCCGATATCATCTGAACGAGTGCATACGGAACATAACGCCATGCGAGGTGAACCAATCCTCGTGAAATTTCACAGAAATTTAATATTTTGAATTTTGAGCAGTGGGCTTGAACACGAAGAAGTATTTTTTCCATTATATTGAAACATGCTCCGCTGACATAGTCTTACATTACTAGCATTGTCCGTGATGACTTCAATAAAACGATTTCTTAATATCGAAATTGTATTCATTAGTCGAAATAAAAAAAATAATAATGAATCTGAAGGAAGCAATAGCACCATTAAAATCAAGAAATGAATCGGGTACAGTCTGCTTAGGTAAATCATGGTACACATGTTTACTCTCGTTTTCCAGCCACCAGGTTTTACTATGTACAAATTTAACAACTTAAAATTTATCCTAACAGACATTCCACTTTTCCAGAGTATTTTGAAAACAGTAATTCGTATATTTTATCAAAACAGAAGAAATTATGAAACCATTGATGACTAGCGAGAAGTAAACACTACAAGTTTCAAAGCAGACAGTATGCGGGATGTAAGTCTGCGAGTGCTTCTGTGTGTGTGTGTGTTAGGGGGACATAGTACTACAAACAAGAGGAAGGAAAGATGTCGCATTTGTCAGGGGACTACTCCGGTATTGATAGGAAAAAATACGGAAACGGATCAGAGCACACGAGCACTATAATTTTCCTCCAGGAAACAGCTGAATTCGATCAACTACTGTATTTAGCTAGTGTTGAAAATCGATCACTATCAAGACTTCAACACTAGGAACTCCCGGTTAGAAGCACTACAAAGTCAACGGTAACGCTGACTGAGATAACTCTACCAGTGAGAAGAGGTCGAGTCATTGACTTTATTTATGGTATAAATTTCTCTATAGTAATCTCTGGGGTTCACTCTACTGTATATTAAAGTTACATTAAATCCAATTTATGTTGAAGAAACCTGCGTATGCATTAGTGACTGCTTCAATGGTGAGGAATGTGCACATAATGTTTCTGTTGTTTTTGGGAGAGCTTCTAATTAGCTGTGATCTGCACATCCACCTCTTGCTCCATTGCCACCCTGCTGCTGTCCCCGCTACCCTCGGAGGCACGTGCGGACGCGCCCTGGAGGGCACGGGCCGGTCCCGTCGCAGGGGAAATTAGTCAAATGCGAGCGAAACACGCGGCTCGGCATTGTGGTGACATTCGCCAAGGAGATTAACCCATACGTACGCGGTAAATGCCATTAAACACCTCTCAATAATCTGTTTATATTAATACTTGTATGTCGAAAATGTGCGATTGCAGATTATTTTGGAAGCCAGAGTAAAAACCCGGATTGGCAAGTGGCTTTAAGCCTTAGTTTCATAAACTATGCGTGCGGCACACACGGCTTTGTCAACAGTTTTGATACGAAACGCTCAACGATACCAATTCGTTCCAAAACTAAAATATCTACAAATTTGCGTTATCGAGTTCATATTGGAATTCAATTAAGATTCAATTCACAAGGAAAAGACAGTAAACAATGAGGAACAAAAGACATGAAATTATTGTAAAATGTTTGGAAAATGTATCAATAAAAATACCCAAGAAAAGGACTTTTCTTCTTCGAACCACTTGATTTACAGGAGTGAATTATATCCAGGGGAAGAAAATGTTTTGGGGTTGCATTTGTAACTTTCTTCTTATGGAAGGAATGATATTCCTGTCTTGCAGTCATTTCTTCATTGCTTCCGAAAAATTGCATCTCTACTACACAAAAATCAGAAGTAACGGAGAAACTAAAATTAGAACAGAAATTCCATGCAAGGTCATAGGAATGTTTAAGTAAAATCACGTCCTCTTTCAGCTTTTGCTGCAAATAAGACCACTAATATTATTTTGTCTCGTAAAATCATGGTCGCAACTCCGAAATTGTGATATAATGAAACACTGTAACAATTTATTAAACAAAAGTGTTATAAACAAAACTTTTGTGAGAGGCAGTATAGACAATAGAGGCAATA
This sequence comes from Acheta domesticus, assembly GCA_031308135.1. Lineage (NCBI taxonomy): Eukaryota > Metazoa > Arthropoda > Insecta > Orthoptera > Gryllidae > Acheta > Acheta domesticus. Next base: position 134,336,974 of record JAHLJT010009436.1, on the reverse strand, counting down.
TAACAACAAACAACCATATTAAAATAAAGCGACATTTTTTCCATACTGATAATTCGAATTTACTATGAATTTTGCAGGCGATGTAAACTACTTCAGTTTAATTGTGTAGGCGCACAAATTCTGTGCACCTTTAATTTTTTCTGTACATGCAATGAGAAAGATGATTGTTACTTATGATTTGTAACTTTTGCTAGTGTCTTTTCAGAAAAATATACTTCACGTCTTTTTTACCATATCTCTCTTTCTAAATATTTGAGGATGTTCATACAAAAACAATGTTAACATTTACGTGATTCTTTGGTAATACAACCATGTTGTACTTATTGTTGTCCTACCTATATTTAATCACATTCCCTTTCAGCTCCCAGCTTTCACAACTGAGCACACCTTCATGGAAAGCAACTTTCGTACTACGCCTCGCACGTGTCGTTTGCAACTCAAGCAGGTCGCGGGTTTCAGCGCCCTAAGACTCCATACTCTCGCTGGCGAGTGGTGTCTTTCTAGGGAATACTCCTCTGCGTAGCGCAAACAGGAGGTTTCTCGGAAGCGCACTGCGCGGAAACCACTAAGTCAAACACGCGGCGGCAGTGGCGGCGGTGATGGTGGTGGCGGAGGCGGTGGCGGTGGCAGTGGCGGTGGCAGTGGCAGTGGCGGTGACGGTGGCGGTGGCGGTGATGGTGATAATGATAGTAATGGTGACTAGATAATTTATAGATTTCTATAGATTGCGCGTCAATCAATGAGGACATTAGTCCCGTAACTGTAGTGCTTGTTTTTCATCGGGATGTGGCGGTGACCTTCCCCCCTGAGTGGGCAAGATTCGGTGCTGACCTACCGTCGACCAGCGGGGTTTTACTCTACCAGGTAACTCCTACCCTTGCCCCAGTCGGGACAAGCTCTAAGCCCCCGACCGGTCTTCCGGCGTGTTTGGTAGTGTAGTACATGTTAGTATAAGTGTATGTAAGGCGAGAGGATAGGTCAAGGAAGAGGTAGGAAAGATCGCGCGCGGGTCGTGGCTCGTTTGTTAGGGTACTTTCTGGCATTCACTGGGGTTGATCGGAGAAACCACGCACAAATACCGATCAGAGCAGCCGGCCGCTTGAATTCTCCTCCAAACAGCGACTTAATTCGATCTAGCTGACAAGCTGACGAATATTGCAAAGGGGACAATGTGAGGGGTGGAGATTTCCTTGGGCAAAAGAAATGGTGTTTTCGTTGGCTGGAAGAAGAGGAGGGAATATGAAATTATCTAGTACAAACCCGCACTAGTGTATAGCGTTGAGATAGAGAGTACATGATGAAACGCAAGGATTGTATTGTCTGTATTTACATGTCAAGTAGTTACTTCAAGCTAAAGAGTCTAGTCACGTTCGATACTATCCGTGTTAGCCATCCAGGCAAACACAAGGTTAAATTTGTAGTACGTTTCTTTACGGAAGTAACGATACTAATTGTGGCACTCTTCTTCTTCTTTATAGCTATTGTTAAAGTTGGCGAGGTTAATGGGAAGCGCGAATTACATTACAATTCCATTACAACACAATACAGTGAAAGGGCAACGGAGAAGAACGTGAACCTTCCATATACAGTGCGGTGCTCCTGCTGGAGTACGTTGCAGCACAACTTGGATCTATTCCGACAACTTCAGCTTCCTACAAAATTGAGCTAAATGTTTGAATGTAAGCAATGGCCTTTTGAAAATATAAATGATATGTTTGTTACACGGTTTTGCACCTATTATCTCGTGTGTACATAAAATCTGTGAACAAATTGAAGTCCTCCAGAAATAACCTATCTAAGATATAAATTACCATTAAATCCTTTTATTACAAAACAACTCATCGCCGGTCCAATGTTAAGAAATAATGTCGGAAAAGCAAAGATGGCGTTGCTAAAGAATGACTCTGCGGGTAGAACTGTGAAGTTACAGAAACGGGGCAATAGCAGGTCATGAGTCGGAGTAATGCGGTTATTTTATCATTGTGATTTATGTGAAGGGGTGTCGGTGGCGAACAGATAATGTCCGCAGAACGTGGGTGTTTTCATAGTGGTAGATTTTGCTTAAGCGGCAACGATCGAAGATAAGGTACTTTTGGCTAACAGATGGCATCGTAGACGCAGTTAGAGAACAGAGTTGTAATATTACCGAAGACATTAATTCTGGTAGAATATACTAGTTGCGCTAGAAAATCAATAATCCAAGAACATTAATTTATTAATAATTTTTCAATGAAAACTGGCAAACTCCTAGAATATGTAAAGATTTCAGTAGGGAAAAAGGATAAATAAAAATATTAGAAATTAATTACAAAGGCAATAATTGAAATAGGGAAGGGATATTTTCTAAAGATACCTGATGTCGAGTGCGTTGATTGCCTGATTAGTGATTCCTGGTGCGTGTACTGCTAAGATCGTTAGTCCCGTAAGTATAGTGCATGGTTTCATCGCACGAGGTGGCGGTGGTCTTGTCGCGATGGATGGCGAGATTCGGCGCCGCGGGCAGCGGGTTTTCCTTCAGCCAGATATCTCCACCAGCGGGACCCCGCCCCAGATGGGACAAGCTCTAAGCTCCCGGCTAGTCTCCCGGCATTTGTGGTAGGGCACTGGGGTAAGTTTAAGCGTGTTTAAGTAAGAGGTGATGATACACCAAGGAAGAGGAAGTAAATATCGCGCGTGGTCCGTGGCCCGTTTGTTAGGGTACTGCTCCGGCATTCGCCTGGTGTTGACTAGAGAAACCAAGGAAAACTACCGTTTAGATCAGCCAGCTACTAGAATTCTCCTTCAGGCAGCGGCCGACTTCGATCTAGCTAGTGATGAATATCACTAGCACACACACACACACACACACACACACACACACACACGCACGCACGCACGCACGCACGCGCGCGCACACACACACACACACACACACACACACATATATATATATATATATATATATATATATATATATTTTAATTACTAGTTTTTTCTCTGAAAACAAGTTAAGATGTCCAATATGTTCATTGTCTTCTTATTAAGAGCTTTAGCGGAAACTGATATTTTCGCTTCATCGTGTTCTGCATGAAAAGCACGAGTATATCAGAGCGTGGGAGGAGGTCCATGATGGAACGACGATGTGATGGAAAGGGACTTTGGTGGCGCAATTGCGTCAGCACAGAAGTAGCGGCGTGTAACAGCAAAACTAATGGTGCTAAAACAGCACGTACTTTCTCGTCCATATTTTCACGCAAAATTACACGAATGGTACACAAATTTTCGAAAAATTTTACATAAACTTATTTCCAAATATACTTTTAAAGAACATATTTTATTCAGGGAAAACATCTCTATCTTTAATATTTTAGTTGTAGGAATACTCCGACAAAAGTTTGAATTTTTGCAATTTTCGAAAAGTCAGAGTTTTCAACGAAAAACGTCCTTCACACTATCCAGCAAAACGTTTAATCAAATGGAGCCTTTTTTTAAATTTTGAAAATGTCCCAAGAACTTCAGGGAGTGTACCCTCCAGAATTAAAATATCGGTTTCACATTCAAGGGGGCGCGACATCAGCCAGATTGATTGGGGAATATCAATTTTGGTGAAAATCGGCTGAACGGTTTAGCCAATACCATTGTTCACAGGGGGAGAGACGGACGGACAGACGTTTTGCCGTTCATTAATTTTTTCGGTGTAAAGGACCTACAAATCATTGTTTCTGGCTACACCACATATTACAGGATGTTTTCTAAATTTAGAAACTCGATTTTTCCACTTTCTTCTTACCAGGGCCTTGTAATAAGTGTTTTTATGCCGAAAATTCACCGCTTTTTTGCTCAGCATTACACAACTTTCTCTTAACTCCGTAGCGAGAAAGTAAAATTTCAATTACCGAAAGTGACTAAAGAAATGTAAAGCCAGTGACTCAATATGCGTTTACAGAGATTACTATAAATCACGTTTATCTCATAAAACAATACTTTCAGTAGACTAACGAACGTGACTATGGTACAATTCGGTTCCTAAATAAACATTTCTGAAATGAAGTAAAAGTGTGTTTTTTATCTAAATGACTTCAGCGAATGTAGATGTTTCGCATAACATTTAACAGTAACGGTAATGTTCCTAACATAGCCCACTAGGAAGTCGTCATACTCGTGAGCATTAGCGGCAGAGGTGGCTCCGTAACAACATCCATTGCCATTAAAGTTCACCTGACCGGGGGTTTACGGTTTGAAACCTGACGATGGCGGATTTTCAACACAAACTAATTGCTAGACGCTCCATTACTGGATGGAGGAAAATTCTAGACGCCTGCTGTTACAATCGGTAATATTCCGTGGTATCACCGGCGAATGACGGAGTAAAGCCTTAACAAATGTGTCTCAGATCGCTCGCAATCGTATCTTCTTCCTTCTAGGCCTATTCCCTTCCCTTACATACGCAAACAAACACACACCTTCACGTACTAGAATTTAACATAAGCGACTTCTCGGAAGAGATTGCCACGGCCGGCACGGTGTCTCTTCCACGGAGATGCCTGGGAGGGGAAACCTGCAACCTGATATGTAGACCGGCGCCGGATCCCACGTCCTGGCGTTAGAGGAATACCAACCGTCCCTGATTATATCACACACACTACCCTCACGCACAAATGAAGAAAGCAGTTGACGCGGCCGAAAACAGTAAATATTCACTCACCCAGAAGTATCATGAAAAATATACTCAAATAATTTATTTCATTTGCTTAGAGTGTAAGTCATTTATCAACCGAGGACAATTGGAAACATTGGAGGTCTCTCTTCCCAAACGGAGCAAGGTTAGCAATCGTCGTCGGTGGCAACTGCGGAAGTGGAGATGGCGGCGGCGACGGCGGAGGCAGTGTCAACGGCGCGGCAACGGGGCGCGTGGGTTGCCGCCTCTCTCAACGCAAATTTCGTTCGAAGTCGGCCGCGATTCGCTGCTACGATGGAGGCCACAGCGGAAGTTTGCTAACAAACGCGCCACCTCGGCGAGGATCTGCTCGTTAGAGGTTAAGCACGCGGCCTCTGTTGCCGCCGCCGCCTCCTCGCCGCCACCGGCACAAGCCGGGCTAACGGCAAGTTTCTTCTTATCGGACTAAGCGAGTTCCAGTTAAAGACGCGAGACTGCGCCTGCATCGGGTTCAGAGGGATGGGCGAAGAGGAGGATACACGCACGTGAGGACGGCAATTTCAATTTAAACCGACCGAGCCAAAGGCACGCTAACTTTTTTATCTATTGCTCGGGAAGAAAGAGAATTTGGATTCACTAAGGAGAGGAAACCAATATTTCGTGCCAACATTGCCTTTCCAGAGGTGCTAATTCATCCATTATTTATTTTAAACAAGAGACACGTGAAATTGCTTCGCATTTTTTCATTTGGTTCATTATTCAACAATCAATTTTGTACGTTCAGTGCGCAGCACATTCTGTTTATTGCGTTTTGTTTGTTTTACTTGAAGCTTCTTCAACAATGTCACGCTACTTCATGAAAAAAAATTAATTGCTTCATATGAATTGCATATAGACTCTTCTCCATGAAAGTTAATTTCCGGAGTTCATTTCCCGTATATATTTTTATAAACAATATTGTCTCGTTGATTAAATTGTATTGCCCTTCGAAATTGTCGTGCGCCGAGCAAATTCCCTCGAAACACACCTCATCGACAACGGGAAGTTCTTCGTTTACCAGGGCACAGCATTACAGCCAATGTCCCGGAATTTCGCGGAGAACATTCACCGCGCTCTAAGAAGGAAAGTTCCCTTTCAACGGGCGCTTTACGTATGCAAAGCGCTTGCAAACTGCACTCGAGGGAGGGCGCGCGGCCACTGGCAGGCGGTGCGTGTGGGGAACGAACGCCGTTGGCGCCTTCCGCCCACTTGGTTTCGCGCCGCGCCGCGCTGTGCCGCGCTGCGCCGCGTCGCGTCGCGTCGCGGTGCCCGGAGGGGGGACGAGGCACGCGGCCGCCGGCCACTTACCGGCTCGTGCACTGCCTTGCGGAAAGCTGCCTGGAGCGGGCGGGGTTTGGGCCGGAGGGCGCTCGGGCGAACAGGTGATTATGTGCCCGGGTGGGCGTTTGAGCGGGCAGGCGGACCGATCGGATGGCGGGGTGGGCGGTCGGCCGGGCGAACGGCCGGGCGTCCGGGCGGGCGGTCTAGCGATCACTTGTGGGTGGGTGAATCCCAGAATGGGATGAATCACACGGGGTGGGTAGGTGAATCACTCAGGGTGAAACACAGAATTCATTCAAAATAAGATTTCAAGTTCCTTTTGTTCAATTTGCATTTTAAATATAAAATCTAATAGCTTTAAATAATGTTTTATTTCAGTGTATGTGTGTATTGGTTAGACAAGACCAACTAAAAATAATGTATTACGAAACGTCATTTTACTTTAATTTATAAGGTTTAAAGAGTTGGTGATCTCTATTTGTTTCTGGGTTAGTTTGCCATTATTTGCATCACATTTAAGCATTGAGAGTACATGAGGAACCATTGGATGGGCGTGTGAAAAGATGGCTGATTAAAGTTTCAGGAAACGAGACTGACTTGAGTGGTGTTTTCCTTACTTCGTAATGAAAATATTTTCTTTTCTATGCATTGTTTCCACTTGAAAAAAGTCTGGTTCTATGGAAATTTTTATGAACATGTACTCAGAATTCATTCAAAACAAGATTTCAAGTTCCATTTGTTCAATTGCATTTTAAAAATAAAATATAATAGCTGTAAATAATGTTTTATTTCAGTGTTAATAACAATAATATTAATAATGTCAGCCAAACATGGATAAATTCAAGAAGTAAAATCTATTAATATATGAGCTATCCACAAAGTAAATTACACATATGGTATAATGAAGTAGATAGGTAAACCCCTCTCGACGTTTTCTGAATAATAACAATACCTACCTTTACAAAGCATCGACTTCATCACCCTCAGAGTTCCATGCACAGTCTGTACTTGCCTCGAGGTGATGCAGGAAGAGGGCTCCTTCACTTGGAGGCATTATTCCGACAGAAAGAAGAAAATTTACGTCGGTACTTTCTGTTCATTAACTCGTCTGTCCACAGAGCTCATTGTTATCAGGATAAAACGATAATTCCACTATGTGTGGCACAGCAAAAGAAAGAATTTGAGTACTTGAAGGTCCAAGACCGCTTGTAGAGACATCTCGTAGAGAGTGAGCGATCATATTACTAGTGCGAACCAAAGCAAATAATCAGCAATAATCGAGCTCGAATTCTGTGGGTCAGTGTAATCATCACAGAACGAACAGTGGAAGCAAATAGAATAGATATTGTTCTGTTTGATAAAAAAGATAAATGAACATAGGTACATCATTAATGCTGCGGTCCCTAAAGATGACAGACATTTAACAACTGTCGCTGCGAAGAAGAGAAAATAAAAACCATTAACTGTTGAAATGAAAGACATGTATTGATTGCGGGCAGTGGAAGTGCTTCCACTCCGTTCACCCACTCTAAAAGAAGTCGATAAAAGTTCAATGTAAATTGCTATAAAGAAAATAGAAACAAGAGTTAAAGAAGGTTAGGCATAAACCAGATAATGATGATGTTTTTAAGAATTCAATGACCAAAGAGAAGCAGTGATGCTCTGGAAGATAAAGACAGATGAGAAGAACGTTAGAAATGCGCGTTTTGTCGTGGAAGATAGTGTTATTTTCATATTCATTTTATCAATGAAATAGTGTAAGTAAGCAGGTTAAGGTGCAAATAACCACCTATTAGGAAATAGAATATTGATAAAAAGGGGATTACAATAAAATATTTGTAATTAAACTACCACAGAAGAATATGTTGTCCACTGCGTCGCAATTATTTTTCGATATGAGAATTGCGAAGTCTTTGCATTCTAAAGGAACTGATTATTTGCCCATACATAACTAGTGTTTGGAGACGATGGAATAGTTTTTCCTATGAAACATAAACTGCTGTACTAAAAAGACACGAAATTAATATTTTTATTGCATTTACTGTTCCACAACAGTTCCTTACACATTATGGCAAGCAGGAAGTCGTTACTTGTCAACGTGGGTGGTGTAGCTTGTATGCATTCGGCTTGTTGCCCCTGCCCGACCTCTTCCACACTGCCCTGCCCCCGCATGCAACCTGCGACTGCTCTCTCGTGTAGCGCCAGCTGCTCCATGTCCCCTCCCCTCATGCGGAGGGAACCTCACTTAGGAAGGGCGCGATAGAGTCACATGACGAAGAACAAATGGGCTTTTATGTTAACACGAGGTACCAACTCTAGAACGACGTAAAGTAGAAGAATAAACCAGTAGAAAAGCCATTAGGTTAATTGAAAATGTATCACGTTCCCAGATTTAATCTATCGAATCTACAAGCAATTGGTGAGGTTAAAAGGCCAAAACAATGGTCATTATTTACATCTGTGAATGATTGCTTTCGAAAGTATTAAGGGGCATCACTAATGTGTTCTGATACATACGTAACAACGTACATTCAGTAATTTTAAATGTTAATACTGAGAATGAATATTTGAATTCCGGTTGCAAATTGGATACTAATTTAGCTGCTAATTCCAATGCTTAACCAATAGATTTGAGAACAGTTCATACTTTATGCGGTTTAAAAAATCAAACATTTAAATTCGCCACATTGCATTCATTAACGGTTTATTACTGTAGGCAACTTTGTCAAGATACCTATCTTTGCTATTTACCGATATTAGTATATTCGACGAAAGAAACCGATTGTAAATTTCAATCCATTCCAATGGGAACTGATAAGACTGAATGAGAATAAAATTGAAAGAATAACGTTAATATCTTATGTTCCCGTACGTATCATATTAGGTTTAAATGCAGCAGGAAACAAAAATATAGTGAGCATAACTTTTATGAATTCTGATGAAATTTAAAACATTTCAATTGTATTGACGTGCCAGAAAATGGACCCGCGGTTAGAGAGGTCGGAAATCGGATACACGAACTGTCTGAAAAAAATACAAGGGGCATCTCTAACCGCTAATTCACCACAGGCAATTAGTTGTACGCGATGTAATAAAATAAACACCCATGTTCAGTTTGTTCGGCTACGTTTTGCGAGTTGTAATGGCTGTTGCAACAGCATTAACACGGATTCTAAAAACCCCGATGCTCTCGCTAATAAAAGTTCGATCTCGTCGCATGACAACTACCGACTTTAACGAACACGAATAAAATTTTTCTCGGCGACAGAAGGTAAATCCGTTACCCCGCCCATGTTCCGTCATGTCGGTGAAAAATAGCCAACGTTTCATCGATTTTACAGGAACGAACGCGTGCATAATAATGCAGGAGAACGGATGGACGGCCGCAGGCATGTAGTTCACCCAATGAACAGTGTAGGCGACACAATGCATGCCAATGATCTTCCCACACCAGGAAGGATATGGAATGGGCTTACGAAGTAAAGAACGTGCTGTTTGAAAATAAATTTCTTCGAGGCGAGAAAGAAAAATATAAAACATTTGGAATTACGCAGTAGCTGTCGAAACGTTTCACGCTTAATGTGCTAATATTCTTTCAATGCATATCAAACCACGATGATAATAATTATGTAATTATTATAATTATAATTACAAATAATATTATTATGAAAAGTGATTTGGAGAGAATTGCAGAAAGAAATTTACGAAGGTGATCTAACACTAACACCATTTACTATTTTCATTTTGCTTTTTTTTAGTTCAAAACGTTTCACTGCATTGATTCATCGAAAATAGGACGTATATCTTCTTAAAATAGTGGAAATTATTTAATTAAGCACGGTAATATGTTTTTAAATATTGAGGTATTTGAATAACGTAATTAATTTCATAACACATGTTGATACAATTTTGACAAGATAACTCATCTCTTTGCATGAAGACACGATCATAATGTGAAGAAAAAGTATTTATTGCAAAGTCACGACGATACTAAGCTAATTCCTTGAAGAATGAAAAATTAACTAAGATTCGTTGTTCTAACTATTCAGTATTAACATCAACGTAGATCTGGACCTGACTGAAAATGCTTGTGTAGATTTGGACGTGACAACTAGCCCTCAGCGAGTCTTATTACTATGGGGTGGATTTGATGACCTAAAACTTCGCCAAAAATTATAAATAAAATTCTCTTAAAATGTTTTTAAATGCCCTAAACGGAAAGAAAAATTACAAAAAAATTCGATCAAAACCGGTTTAGGTGAACAACTCAAGCTGTTGGATGTGTTACTGATGTAATCGACGCTTCTTCCTTTCGTTCAAGCGAACTCAGCTTGCAAACGTTTGTTTTGGACCGTTCATTACCAGGAAATCTCTGTCGTTAGTTATTCCAAAATCGGCCGCTCCGACAATGATGCTAATAGGCATCACAGGAACCTTAGATTACATACAATTGCTGACATTACAATTTCTGAGCGAAGAGGCTACTCAGGAATACTGTGGAAAACATTTATTGCATCTCGTAAACAATATTTCAAGCAGGGACAGTTAAAATGATATTAGAAACGTTGGAATCAGTGAAAAATGATGGGAAAAGGTAAAAAATGACTTATTAATCGAAATTGACGAAAAATTCAAAAAAATATGTATAGAAATGAATAATTTCCTTTTGTCGAAGCATTAAATGAATGTCGTATTAAAGGGTATTATTCTAAAGTTAAAAGAAAAAAATGACATATCATTAAAATCTGCCCCTATTTATTGCAAAGGCCACGTGCCTTTACATTACAGGTGAGGAAGGGCAAGGCGTGATCCTGCAGAGGTTGTTCAATTGCGCAGCTAAACTGCACTGATGATCTATTTACAGACGGGGATTGCTCGGTCGAGCTCCTCGGGCGGAGCGTATGTCTTACCCTGCCCTGCCCCGCCCCGTGCGCGCCAGACCCGGCCTATCGCCGTGATTACCCTGTAACGTGTTTGCGTGCCTTGGCCCGGTGTTGAACCAAGACTCACTTCGACCTTCTCCACCCCGCTTCGACCCATCCCGCTTGCCGTTTCGCTGCTACCAGTCACCGTTTCTACGCTTCCACTCACAGTCGCTATGCTCCCAGTCACCGTTTCTATGCTTCCAGTCACCATTTCTATGTTCCCAGTCACCGTTTCTATGTTCCCAGTCACCGTTTCTATGCTCCCAGTCACCGTTTCTATGCTCCCAGTCACCGTTTCTATGCTCCCAGTCACCGTTTCTATGCTCCCAGTCACCGTTTCTATGCTCCCAGTCACCGTTTCTATGCTCCCAGTCACCGTTTCTATGCTCCCAGTCACCGTTTCTATGCTCCCAGTCACCGTTTCTATGCTCCCAGTCACCGTTTCTATGCTCCCAGTCACCGTTTCTATGCTCCCAGTCACCGTTTCTATGCTCCCAGTCACCGTTTCTATGCTCCCAGTCACCGTTTCTATGCTCCCAGTCACCGTTTCTATGCTCCCAGTCACCGTTTCTATGCTCCCAGTCACCGTTTCTATGCTCCCAGTCACCGTTTCTATGCTCCCAGTCACCGTTTCTATGCTCCCAGTCACCGTTTCTATGCTCCCAGTCACCGTTTCTATGCTCCCAGTCACCGTTTCTATGCTCCCAGTCACCGTTTCTATGCTCCCAGTCACCGTTTCTATGCTCCCAGTCACCGTTTCTATGCTCCCAGTCACCGTTTCTATGCTCCCAGTCACCATTTCTATGCTCCCAGTCACCATTCTATGCTCCCAGTCACCATTCTATGCTCCCAGTCTCCGTTTCTACGCTCTCAGTCGCCGTTTCTCTGCTCCATTCCACTCTCATTTCTCTGCTCCATTCTCGTTTCTTTGATCTATTATCGATTTCTTAAATCTGCTTTTTTTAAATAATAATTTATTTATTGTTTAATAGTACACAGTTCAGTAATAAATTACTCCATCATGTGTTTTGATGGCTTACATTATAACTTAAAGTAAACTTAACACAACTACACTACTCTTGGTGTAGGAAACTACAAGAGCCTCTACTTAAATCTGCTCACGCCCCGCATTCTTTTCGTTACCTCGCACGAATACTCTACACCACGCCTTTCGTCGCGAGTGATTTCCTCTTTCCAAATGTTTTTCTTTTCTATTCTTTTAATATGTTTCTTGGGTATGCTCTATTTATATATCTTCTCCTTTCTATTCTTCAGAGCATCTGATATCTTCTATACCACCTGTTTCCAACGGAACGTTAAAAAGTTGTTGAACGTTTTACATTTTCATTGAGAATAAGTAAAACGCTTCTTGGTAACATCTTGAAAGAATGCTTCGATGTGGCTTTTTTCCCCGAATCCAAGTTCCTCTGAAATATGTTACAAAACCTTGGCGTCAATATTAATTTTGTTTTGAGGGGTAAGGTATTTATTTAACATATAATTACATCAATCTTTCTCCCAAGAATTTGAAATATATGTGTACTCTAGTGAATTTCACCATAACAAGAACGTCGTAGTAAATTGTTTTGGTTACTAATGCGACAATTTTAGAATTTGTGCATCTTTGGAAAATACAATACATAGAAGTGAGCAGCAAATTCACACTGGAGGTAATTCACAATAAACTTTAAATAAATAATAAAATTATACTAATTACACAAAATTGTCGCATAAAGGCAATTTTCACAACTGAGATTCCATTCTAAAGGGGCAAGAGATGTAATACTTCCTAAATAATTTTTTTGTGTAATATTTAATGAATTATTCTCTGATAGTACGAATTTCACCGATTCAAGCTTCATGCAATAATTTTCTTTTAGTTTTTACGTTATAACTAAATAAAAATAAAGACAAACAGAACCACTTTTCAAAAAGTTGAAAACATTAATTCTACTAGCTTTTTATTCAGTAATCGAAAAAGCATTCACATTTCGGGATCAGAACATCTTTCGACAATATCATCAAACCCGCGATCCGGGCGTAATTAGTGGTCTTATTGTTGGTATCGATTCCTCCAGAAGACGCGACTCACGCGGAACAAAGAAGTAACTGTTTCTCTATCAACAACGCGAGGCTAAACGCTCTTATCGGAGCTTCCTGCAGCCGGAGATCCCCCGGCACGCAGGAGAGGGGGGGCGGGTAAGGCAGAGGGATGGAAGCAGAAAGACGGAAGAAGCGGCGTAGCGCGGCTTAGCGCTAAAGACTTTATCAACAAGAGGAGTATGGATATCGCCGATGAATATGCATGCTGTACTCTTGCCGAGGCACCGCCCTCGGCCGACTCGGCGAGAGGTCGATAAGTAGTTCAAGTAGCTTCACCTTCATTCTTCCTCTCGGGCTGGCAGCAGCCCCTTAGATACACGCTCCGCGCCGGTGAAGAGCGCTCCAAGTTGCGGGATGTGGAACACGCGAGGATGCTTCCGTAAACGGCTGAATTTTAATCCGCCAGTTGAAGAGGAGAAGCGAACTGCGAACTTAGATTCACCTGAATGCATTATTAGGGCTTTTCGTGGCTGAGAAGTGGTACAGCATTTAATTAAACTTAAGAGAGGGTTTATTCTAAAAGCATATGATTACAAGTATGGTAACAAGATTTTCTAATTGTAAGGAAAAGCTTTTGACTCCTACACAACTTGAATTTAAATACAAATTTTAATTCGATTTTTCCTTTAGTAAATGTTTACCTACTTTTTACACGAAGAAATAATGCTTTTTATCGCAGAAAACCATCACTGTTTCATATTTTGCTCAATCATCTTGTTTCAAGTCGAATAAAAGTTATAAAAATGTGATTTTCGTATATTCGGGGAAATATAATTTACAAGTCGTGCATTTCTTATGAACCACTTGTATTCATTTATATAGTCCTTCGGGGGGCTCATGAACAGAATGCAAGCCTTCTGTGAGGCGGTTCCGGGTTCGATTCCCTTCCCGGACAAGAATGAAGTTGTAGCTTTCTAATACAAATAATCTCAGTTTTTATACCTGTTTAATGAAAGAAAGCTCAAGCAGGTCAAGTAAGCTCGGTGGTTGATGGGAATACATCATGTAAGACACATGTCTCCCTTACCCCCAGGCATAGATAATAAACTAAAAACAGTGCCCAGGCCCGGGAACACCGCTAGCTGGCAAAAGTCGGATTAATCCGACCCTAATATGCCAAAATACATATTCATTTGCATTGAAAGCTTCTTTTTTGTAAACAATGCATTTTCTGTCATCAGCCTTACATCATAAGTGACAGTCATCTGATACAGTGTTTTATCACTGAAAATTTGCGTATAAAACAGTATTTTTCGGAATTTCTGGCACATTGACTCAGGCTTGCAATACATTTCCCATAATTTTCATTTGTAAAATTTTTGTGAATTTCTCCCACACGAGTTGAATTGTTTAATTATTGTAATATTGTTCAATATCCCCATGACAATGACTCTGTTATTAAAAAATCTCTTATTTTTTCTCTTTCTTCTTACCTTCAAAATTTTTATTCTGTCATCGTTGTATTACTTCAGGTCAAAGACAATAAACAAAATTTAATTACGTGCACCTAATACAAGTAAATATTTTCCTGATACATGTATTTTGAAAAGTTAAAACTAAATAAACTAAAAATCGACAGTTAAATTTTTGACATAATTCGAATATTGCAGATTGTTCTTCCAAAACACTTTAAGCAATTTAGTAGTTTTGTCGAAATAAGCATGCTTACTTACAGACTTTAACTTCCAAATAAGCTGAATAATTTCAGCCTGAAATAACTTTTGACATATCACGCAACTTGTAATATGCCTTTTCAATCAACGCAAGGAGGGTTTAACACATGAAACCATCTATCATTAACAACAAGAAACTATCCAAATTAACCTTCTCATCGGTTTTCGGGTCGTCAGTTCTCATGAGTTCGGCTGTAGAAGTTCACTTCTAAAGCTCGAGGTAATTAATCAGAGCTAGCTCAAATGCAAGAAAAGAGTCTTCATAATTACCCGCTGAATAGAGAAGATCCGTTCCAAGAAAGGAGAATTAACACGTCGCTTTAGTCCAGACATAGACTTGCAAATACGAAAGGGAGGTGAAGTCAAGGCCAACAGGAGCGATTCTCCCTTGCGGACACGCATTCTGTCCGCGCCACAAGAGCTTCCCCAAGAAGTGGTTTAACGATGAAATTGCCCCAGAGAGTAAAGCAGGGAGTGAGCTTCGCTGATTTACTCCCGAAGCCACATGCAATGCAATTGGTACAAGTTCCAAGAAAATGCTTCCGTCTCTTTCGTATATTTAGTTTTGTTTTAAACTACCTAACCTTTTATGATTAGAAAACCTAATAATAATCATAATCATAATAATAATAATAGTAATAATAGTAATAATAGTAATAATAATGATAATAATAATCTGTGCAAGATCGGGCGTTGAGAACACATTATGATAAAGCGGTTCTCAAAATTCCCCAAGATGATAAATACCTCATTTGCCAGGAACAAGTAGAAACCATTGATCATATCTTCTCAGCTCGTCCAGTACTAGCAAAGACAGAATACTTGAAAAGACACGACAGGGTGTGTAGTGACCTACACTGGCAGATCTGTACCGCCTTCAAAGTTCCAAACACATGCCCCAAGTGGTACGAACACTCACCAAAAACGGGGACATCTGTTGGACTGTGTACGATATTATACGACCAACAAATTCAAACGGATAGCAGCAAATAAACCGGATATTGTTACCCGGGATTTGGAGAAAAAATTGTGTCTACTTGTAGATGTTATTGCCCCTTGTGATCAAAACGTCATAATAAAGGTGGTAGAGAATCGTCTTAAATACAAGAGTTTGGAAATCGAGATCAGTCGAATGTGGGGTGTAAAAGCACAGGTAGTACCGATAGTTACCGGAGCTCTGGGATTTGTTCCACAAAATTTGTATAAGAAATTGGCTAAACTTTGAGAACATTCAAAAGACTGGGATGTGCAAGAAATTACTTTATTTAGAACGGCTCACATTTTGAGCGAAGTATTGCAGAGGTACCAAGAATCCCTAGATCTGCTCCGTAGGTAGCTGGTTGCAACCTAGAGTATATTTTATTTTCAGCCGACTCATAACATCTTTAGTCGTGATGTAGTGGAATAATAATAATAATATTAAAGAGAAAAAGAAGAATGCAGAACAAATTAGAAAACGCACTAAAATTCATTTAAAAATGAATAAAGGATATCTCCTTTGATAACTATTGATTGTTATTACCAATTTATAATAATGTACTTATGATAGAAACGTGAAATGAAAAAATGTCAAAACAGTTGTATGTTTTGACATTTACAAAATACTATTGCAGGAATACATTTATTAGCCTACTGTTCTTCCTCCGGCGGGTATGTTAGAGTTTTAAAATGTTGAAAACTTAATATGTGATATGTGGGTCCTTAATAAAAAAACTGAAACATGACACAGTTGCGTGACTTGACCATCTTCGGGAATAGGTATGAAACAGTATCAAGAAAAATACTTTTCTAATATAATACTTTATGATCTATTAAAAATTAAGCTTAATGATCATTCTGGTGAATCCAGTAGTGACAATGAGTTCACATTATGCCACAGCTTTTCACCGCTGTAAATTAGGCACACGACATCGATGTCCTTGTTTTGAAAATATCGATGTCTTTTTATAAGCAAAAATACTTCAAACACCTACATATTAAACCGATGTTTTTTTATCATTGATGTTTTATGGTCGATGATCGTAAGTTTTTGATATCTTATTTGTGAGTGAAAAATTGCCGTAATCACAATTTTGTAAAAGTTAAAATAATAAGAGTACCCAGGCTTTCAGGCTCAGCCATATCCATTGTTCTCATTGTTTTTAGTCCGTTTTCAATTACATCTTAATAAAAATGGTCACAGTCAAATTAAATTTTGATCCGCATGAATTTAATATTAGGGGTAACTTTGGAAATTTTAAAACAGCGATGGATTTTTAAACAACGATGGTTTATTAACATCCATATATTAATTTTGAATATCGATGATTAGTAACATCGGTGGTCTGCCATCGACGTCGTATCACTATTGTAAATACTCCAATAACCTTTTTTCTAGAATTCTTGAAGATTAATCCTACTAAAAATATCCAATTTATTCGTCGAGAGAAATCAAATCAGCTACTTGTCACACCTGTTAGTGTTTTACCCCTTTCTCCAACAAATCACATTCCAAATTATTAAACCTTCCTCACAATATTGGCAAGATGATTCTAGAATGAACTGGAAGGATCCAAAAAAGTGGTATCCTACGAGCGCGTCGGATGGCACCTTTCTTGCCCCTATCGGTGGAGCGAAAGGGGGCTAACCGTCAGTAAATGACGCACACGTACAGGAAGATTACCTGATTTCTATACGAAATGAGTAGTGGTAATGGCTTAAAGAATACTTTCAATGCATTTAGTTTCTTTAATCAAACTAGAAAGTTTCACCACGGAAAGCCGCAACCTATCCCATTGGCATCGAGCAGGACGTTCTTGTTAGATATTTGGAAATGCACAATACGTTCGCAGATGCTAACGCTCTCTCTTGTCATATTTCCACCATTTCAGCCTTTAGTGCTTTACCATTTTTTCTGGTGAGCTGCTGTTTTACACTCTTGGTATCACGACATATAAATTTTCTTATAGAGTAAACAGCATTTAATTATTTTGACAATAATTGATCAATAACCCATTGCGAGATATGCTAGTTAAATATTAACGTTATGTGAACAAGAGCAAGGCGTTAGCATTCAATTTTCATTTCTACGAAGCATGGCATTCAGAGACAATATAGACTTCGAAAGAATATGGTTGCCCTTTCAGCTATAATTACCAAGTTGTCTGAATGTTTCCAAATGATAGGACTAGAATGAATTCAAGAATTATTCTGAGTATTTGGCATGAGCTTATTTGAAAAATACTTTGTCGAAATATAGCACATAATACTATCAACTGTAAATGCGAATTGCATTTGAGATGTCCCGGTAGAAAGCCTCAGTGCTCACATTCATCCCACGAATTTTAAATAATGTCACACAGACTTTACAATTTCACGTAATTTAAAGCACCTCCCGAAATACGATTAATCCGCCCAGGAGTAAAAGAATCCCTTTGGGACTTGCAATGTCCAGATACCGTAGCTGGTGTCTGCCATTCCAAGGGATCCGACAGAAGGCAAGAGCATTCCCCGGGGAACGACCGCGCGGCGCGGCACGGCGAGGCTGGCGCAGGGGATGGGTCCACATCTCGCAAACGCAATCAAGTCCACGTCGTGATGAAAAGGTTCACGCTTCTTGCGCGAGCTAATATCCAAATTGGAGCGCCACCCCCCGATCCACGCCCCGCCCCGCCCACCCGCGCTCCTTACGTTTTCTGCCAGCCCCATCCCAGCGCACCGAGGCGATACGCGCAAAAAGCGGACAGCTAATTGAGTTACAACCTGTTTTTACATTTGTTTGAGGAAGTAGAACGTCAGAGGGCGAGGAGGAGGAGGAGGGTGAAGAGAGGAAAGTTAAGAGCGAGACAGAATGAGAAACATCAGAGAGATATCTTCTCGAGCGAGGGAGAAACGAAGTTGCAAATGCAAAGTGAGCACTGCTTTTTAATGGAAACGTGTATTTCCCTCCTCTAGTAAGCACTTACTTGGGAGAGTTGCCGCCGAGTAAAGTGGACGCGCATAGCGGGCAGTTGACGCGGAGGGGCAAACGCGACCGAACGGAGGTCGAAGTTTCTTGCTCCGCGCGAAGTCGAGCCGAGCCATGGCGTTGCGTCGCGGCGTTGAGATAAACAAGAGGACGGCGCGCGTGGCGCGGCGGGAGGACGGCGCTGGATGAGGGATGAAAGCGCGGCGTCGCGGGGCGGGATTTATCCTCACGAGGGTCGCGACAAGCGCTGTCTTCGGTTGAGGAACTTTGCTCCGTCTCCCCTCCGCGCGGAGAAGCTAATTGTCATTGCAGGCCATGTTTTTGCACTCCGAGGTGGGCATCTGTGTCAGTAACAGAACGTTCGGTGAAGCAGGAGAAGTTGGTGTAATTTGTTGGAAAAGAAAATGGGTGCAGCCGTTTTCCTCTGAATAATGCACGGTGCTGAAGCTTGCGTAGGAAATAAAAATCATTTTCAATCACCATTCTTTAGGATTATGACGATCCAGTTTGGCACATGAAAGTAACTTGTGTACAAAATTCAGGTGTTCTTAAAAATGTAATGATATTGAACATAGACAAAAAACTTTGATTGGAGCAGAAGTTGGGTTTCAATGTTGTCACTTTCGAGGAAGCACCTGGGACCCGTAGTTAAACTCAGTCTAATTTGTCGATGTAAGTAATATTTTTCGATAAGGTGGCAAATATTTACAGCTCTTTATCAGTATAATGAACGAAACCTCTTACCTGACGGATTGCTGAGGAGCATTGTTCACGCAACTACATTGTGATTGACATATTTCTATGATTGTCATGAGGTCATTACATTAAATAAGTGACTTATGTGTTTTTGTAATAAAATATACAGCAAAGATTAATTGTTTTATTCCAAACCAGGAAACTGTTAGAAATTGATCCACGTACTGCATTGCATTGGCTATTCATTTACGTTAAAAACTATTTAAAAAATGAAATGAAACATTTCAACTAGTATTATTTTTGTGTTCCTAACTATTGAAAATATTAGAAACATTAAAGTTAAAGATTGATTTTTATTAGATTAGAAACATCTTTTGAAATTTTGAAAAATCTCTTTCCTTTCAATACCTATCACATCAAAGATATTGCATGACGCTGGTGTATAAAAGTAACCACTGTGATTTTATAGTGTAAACAAAAATCCAAAGTGCCGACGAGAAGATGCTTAAGCAACAATTATAATGTTCCCCTGAACGTCCATGTGGCAGAAAGTATTCACAGAGAGCAGTTAAGCTTCACGTGCCATTATTGACAACTGTTCTTTGAAATTTTGCTTCATAAAAAATTGGAGGAAAACGTTGACTGTTCCATAAATGAATATTAATTTTTGTATCGATTCTTGCAAGATTATATTTATCTTGTAATTTATTTTTTAACGACTTGCATTACTAATGTGTATTGTTTGCCATAAAAAATCATGTCTCATTTCGTCTCAAAAATTGGGTCTACAAAAATTGACTTAGCTGCATAAAAGTAATTTGCAGACTTCCTTCGGTAGCATTTACTTCAAAAGCTAATTCCAATTTTCTTGTTGTATTGGACGTCTAAGGCGTTCTTGCACAAGTTTTTGGTTATTAAATTGCTGATAAATACATTTTGTTTGTTCATGGGATGCTTAGGAAGAATTGTGAAATGATTGTCGATTTACACGTGTAACTCAATAAGTTCAATAAACAGTGTTTCGAGATAAATTACGTTGATGTTAACGTTCCACGTTGTCTACGCAGTAAGTTTTGCTAGATAAGAGGTACAGTCTTATCCAAACTTTAATATGTAATGATGCTTTTAAAACAAAGAAAATTAAGTTCCATAATGTTTCTATACATTTTCACTATTCTGTGAATTAGTTAAAAAACAGTTAATCGATAATTCGGCGTACCCAAGCGTCAGTAACTTAGACATTTTAGAGATCAAAACAATAAAAAATGCAACCTAGCAATCTACCTAACTCAAAAACATCAAAAATGAACTTAAAGAGTTTCACTTATACTCTCACGATACATTCATAAACGTAAAATATACGAGATTTCACATTCACCACTGTTGCAAATGAGTTGAGTAAACATTATATTTTTCGTGTTGTCTAGGAAAAAATATTTGCCAATAAAAGTTCCAAAATAAAGGAATTCAATTAATAAAAAATGTGAAAAGTTTATTAACATTAAAGTAGTAAACAATTTCATGTACTCGTACTCAACACTCGTTGAAGAGTGCCAAACTTGCATCACAATAATGGAGACACAAACTTAGTCGGCACGGAAATACGGAAGTCAGACTCCATTAGGCACGTTTGGCAGCGGTTGCTAAGTTTAATAACGCCTCTTGTTGCTGGTACTGTTCCACGCCAATAAAACTGGCTTTTAAATTCCGCACATGCGCGCTGAAAATAAACTAATGACACGGGTGTTATACAAGGTCTGAATAATTAAATTGCATCGATTTTGCGAGGGACCACCAATTGTTTGGACCTGGCAGCGATGCGTTACATGAACTAACCCAGTTTTCCCCATGAGAGTGGAATCTTTGTTCTACAAACGACGATGGTTACCCTATTTTACTTTCACTTATAGAGTTTTACTACACAGTGTTTCGAATTTTTAAATGCCTTTATACTGACATTTGATTTTATCCGACCATAATCAGATTTTAAAAATATCGTTGGTTGAAAATCGAAAAAAAAATTCTGACATCATACCGTTAACATATCTAGATGTTAATGGAAGAATACTTCTTGGGGACAAAGAACATTTATTTCTGAAATAAAATAAAATACCATTCAGCATATCCCACTACCTTTTTTATCAAAAAAGATAGTTGTCAAGGCAGAATACAAATTCTACCACTAATGCAAGCATCTCAAATGATTCTGTAAAAATGCATACAACGATTAAACACTTTGAGGTATAAATAGAGGCTTTTTGGTCCAATCAATTCTTTCTTTTAATCAATTCTCAAGAACTGGTAGAATATCTTGTGAAACGGTTGTCGTTATCACAGTATTCTTCCATTTCTTTCTTCTCTAATGTCCTATACGTTTTCACTTCATTGTTTCATATTTCTAGAAAAGTATAAACGGTTTTTCTAAAATTGTTGTTAAAAAAACGGGGCCTTTGCAACCCATTAGGCGCGCTGCAAGAAGAGAGACTTTGAAAGAACAGTTATTGAAATAATTCAATTACCTTATCATTTTCAGCCTCTTATGATATTCTGAATAGTGGTAAGTTGAATGTACTATTCTTTTGCCTGGAGGATATTGTGAATGAAAAGTCTTTTGATCTGGCTTGACTAAAATTTCATTTTTAGAAGTAGAAGCGAAACTTCAACGCATGTAGTACGTCCCTGTTACCTGCATTCTCCTCTTTACAAACTCATCTCGTTCAGATTTTCGGAAATAATATTATAAGAAAAAATTGAATTGGTATTGAATGACTCTGAGCCCACTGACCTTGATGAATTCAGTGGCAATGATAATGAAAATGATCCTCTCAGAAGCTGTCAAACGAAGATAGATAAAAGTTAACCTTCGAGCGATCGAGCGGACGGTATTAATGCCGCCTTTGGAAATAAAACGGCGCTGCGCGTTCTTGCTTGAACTAGCATTGCGGGAAGCCAGGTATTCTCTAGTTATCTACTGAGACACAATAGAGTGGTAATATCTTCTGCAAGACTCACTCACATTTGGGTCAAATTTGCGCCAAAATGTCCAACGTCATCTCAGTCTTCGCTCTACGCGGCATAAACCCCGCCAAACGATCGCGCCTGTTCCAGTTCTTTTTTCAGGAGTGTGATGAATACGTAAAAATATATTTTTGTAATAAAAATGTGATAATAATCTCTTTAAGCTAATTATTGTGTAAATTAAATGAATTGGCTATTCATTACGGACAATTTGTAGGTGATTTCAATGGATTTTAGTAATATAGATTCCTAATACTTACTATTCTAGTTTTATTATAACATATTTAGTTACCTACACATTCTCTCCCCTTCTTTAGCATTTTTATCTCACTTATTCGATTTTTACCTTCCTACATCATTGGCTTTCAATTTAGATATTTATTATGGCATTATTATATTCTAGGTGTCATCAGTGTTTTGTGAATCCAACGTAAAAGACTAATTTCGGAGATTATCTCCAGAAATTTCTTTTCTGGAGAATTATTAAAATTGTTTCAATACATTTTTAATCTACTATAATGACCATTGATGTTATTTAATAAATTTTCCATCAAGAGAAACTGAATTATTGAGACAGAGGAAGGATGATCGTCGATGGCAAAAATACAGCCCGGCGATCGCTTCTGTGACACTAAATCCCGCGAGCGCCTGAACGTTATTCAAGGGAAGTAGATACACTATGATCGGAATTCGGACGCGACGCTTCTGAATCCATAATGAGGATAAATAAAAATGATTTTCATAGACATACTTTCTAAAAAAATTTTTTTGAAAATTTCTCCACAACTCAAAAAAAAGTCTTCAGTTCACTAGGAGAAAGCTACCGCTACTTTATTCAAAGAAAATGAAATAAGAGATAATGTGCTGTATAAACGCTTAACGTGATGCGACGGATGTGCTGGAAAAATGTAGTGAAATGTTTTGACTATTAAAGAGTTCGTTGCATTCGTATATTGGTAAATTGATACATTCACATGAACTTCAATTGACCACCATATAAGCCATATCGACCGGGGAATATCAAACTTGAAGACAATCCTGGATGTAGTTTAAGTACTAAGATTTTTCACGTGCGATAGACGACGGACGTTTTGCCAAAAAAGAATTTTTGGCGTCAATGACTCACTAAACGAATACTGTGAGTACCCAAAGTATTAGAGAAAATAATTTGCTCCTTCAGGAGGGCAGGTAGGCACTTTTTCGGTTCCAGGGACAAAAAGAGATAATTTTTGGGGAAAATCGTCCCTTTCCTGCAATATTACAATACTTTCTCTAAACAACCTAGTAGGATCGACACTTTTGCTGTAGCACTACAGTACTTTCGTTGTATTACATAATAGTATATGAGAAAATAAAAATACCAAGTGCCTTGGATGATATAAATATGCATATTCTCTAATAATAGAATATTTTTTCCTATGAAATAAAGTTACTATAGAAATTAAAATGATAATACAATCTTGATAGTCAGAAATAGTTCTTCATTGTAAATTTACATCAGAATGGCAAACATTTCGAGAACTATCGTAAAACGTGTTGCAGATTGGTTTGAGAGGTACAGCAATACGATCTCGCGTGCTTAGAAACAGCTGATATTTATTTACGTGTTCGCATGTAGAGCGTTAATTTATTCCCGCACCGAGAGAATACACGCGAACTCGAGCGCGGAGTATCGGCGATGGAGGGGGTGGGGGCGGGGCGGGGAGGGAGCGCGCCTTCGGGACACAGCGGTCCCACCACGCAGCCACCGGCACGCGTTCAATCCCATCGCTCCCCAGGAGAACCGAAGGAATTTAATTATTCACATCTTGCGCGAGTGGCGTTATAGCGGCGTCAGGCCATTAACCGATTTACACAATGCATGCCACGTCGCGCCGCGCCGCGCCGCCCCGCCCCGCCACGCGCCTCCTACTCCCCGCCTCGCCTCGCCTCGCGAGTCCTTTAGGCCACTCCCCGTCGCCCCTCCCTCCGGGCCTGCCGGAAGCTTCCTTCGTCGCGCGGTCTTGTTCTGTGGCGCGTCTTCAGCATGGTTTGAGGATGTGGAGCTGTCTCCTACTACTCAACCATCATGCATCTTATAGTGTTGTCGATGTCCTCTTTCTTTCGCATTCTGATGCATTCCTTATTCCAGTACTTTTTTATTTTCCAGTGTGTGTCTTCTTGAATAATAATTTTTAATAGTTTTTTCTGTCTTTCTCTCTCGCAGATTCTCATTTTTTGTTTCTGTTGCGTCTTTTCCTACTCCAACATAGCTCCTATCTCATCTTGTACCAGATTCTGATGTTTTGTTCTATATTTCATGCCACATTCACAACTCCCTAACTGCATCACTTCTCTTATCTTCTTTCTTAGTAAACATGTTTAATTGTTCTCACTATCCTGCATTCATAAGTGCCTTATTTGCTTTTGACTTTTTTATTTTTGAATTCAATATTCTTCCTTCTTTAATTCACAAGTCTTATTTCCAATTCTTCATTCTTTTATTTCCATTCTTGTAACTCCTACCTTCTACATTCCTTTCTCTTTAGCCCATTACTTGATTTCGGGGTGGCTGGCTCGGTCCCACCCGCCCCTCCTGCCTCCGCCAGCTCTTCGCCTCGAGGCGCGGCCCAGGGCTTCCCGGAGCGTCGGCGTGGTGCGGCGTCGCGGAGAGTCTCGAGGCGTGGGCGCTGCAGTGCATCGCGGGGCAGGACGTCGCGGAGCGGACGACAAGAGGAGTGCCAGGGCGTGGACGACGCGGGGCGGAGTTTGCGGGGGAGCTTTTCGTGAAGATGACGAGGGGGGAGCGTCGGGGGAGGAAGCATTGTGGGGGAAGCGTCGAGGGAGGGGGCGTTTGGGGATGGGGCGTAGCGGGGAGCGTCGGGGCGTGGGGGTGGCGCGGTTTCGCGGAGAGTGTCGAGGCGTGGGTTTCGCAGTGCATCGTGGGTCGGGGCATGGGGGGGGGACGTCGTGGGATGGGTCGAAGCGTCGCAGGGCGGACGACATGAGTGTCGGGGCATGGGCGGGCGTTGCGGATGGCCGTTCGGGGGGGGGGGGCGTATCGTGAGGAGGGGCGCTTGGGGGCGTATCGTGAGGAGGGGGATGCTTCGGGGAGAGGTAGCATAGGGGAGGGGAGCGTCGCGATGGAGGGGGGTGTTTGGGAATGGGTCGTCGCGGGGAGCGTCGGGGTGGGGGCGTGGTGCGACTTCGCGGAGTGTCGAGGTGTGCGTTTCACAGTGCATCGTGCGGCGGAGCGGGTGTATTTGGGCGTGGCGTGGCAGGGAGGGCGTCGTAGGGCGAACGACACGGATGTCGCGGGACGGGCGTCGCGCGTGGGCGTTCGGTGGGGAGCGTCGCCAGGGGGCGGGGTTGGAGCGTTGCGGGGAGCGTCGGGGCGTGGGCGTGGCGCAGCGTCGCGGGTTGCGCGCTCTGGCGCTGCGCGCTCCAACCTCAAGAGCTGCCGCCGCAGCTCCTCTCCGCCCCATTTCCATACGCCTCAGCGACGCACGGCGCTGTGTTCGGGCGCGTAATTGAAATAAAAGCTAATGGGATTGATGGGCGGAGCATTGAAATTCAAAACAGACACTCCCCGCGAATCGGTAAAGTCTCAATCTTACGTCTCGTCGAGTATCGGAGGCGTGCTTCGTGCGCTTTCTTTTGTTTCGCTTCGCCTTGGAGGCTGCGGCGGGTCTCTGTCTTTCAGACGTGTTTTCTCAGCCGATTTGAAGAGAACGCAGGCTTGGGTAAAGACGGAACAATTATTCTGCAGAAAATAGAACTCGGTAGTAGAAGTCAACAGATATCTGGCAACATTTTTGCAGCCAGATTATTTGACTTCAGACTGTTAATTGATTAGAGACTTGTATTGCTTTTAGAAATGATAGTCTTATAAGATTGTTCTCAAATGAAACGTTTACATTTTATTCGATAATCTGTGCAGACTGTCTGTGATCACCATACAACGTTATAGAAGTAATTTGCGAAGTTAGTACAGCAAATGTTGTTGGATGTAGTTGAAAGTCAAACAGTAAAAGCTGTTCTGTGAATGCATTACATTGAAGCTTATTACTTCAGTTTAAACGCTACCTCTGCAGTCCGTTAAGATGTTCGCTACGGAAGTGTTAACCCTCCTACAGTAAGCGGAACAAAATAGCAACATTTGAGAGATAATACAAAACAGGTCCTATTCATTATATAGTCACAAAAGCGATTTCCGAGACAGCGACGGAACGGAGTTACATTTGCGTCATAACTTTGTTTACGACACCGCGTAGGAAGTTTAAGTCAGGAGCGCGTTTTAAAGGTCTCGGAGTTCATCGCCTCCCTTCGCAGACTCGCGCTGCGTTTTCTCGGCCGCTGTTAGGCGGATTTCGCGAAAACACCACCATCTGCGGGGCGACAAAGGCGTAAAACAGCGACGACGCGCGCGCTCTTTGCCTCTACCTGCCGCATCGCGCTTCCCGCTCGCTCTCTCAGGTGATGCCCTACAAAGACATACCAGAGCGCCCCTAAAACACATGGCGACTCCTACCTCGCAGCCACAAAGGTCGCCCTATATTTTTCAGCCCGGCGCGGCGTGGCGGTTGGACGGGGCGGCGGCGTTTAGACGGCGGCGCGTGGAGGTGGGTGGCACGGGCAGGGAGGGGTGGATGGGACGGGCAGGGAGCGGCAGGGCGGGGCGGGGCGGGGAGGAGCGGGGCGAGGCGGGGCGGGGCGAGGCGAAGCGGGGAGAGGCGGGGCGGGGAGAGGCGGGGCGGGTAGGGCGGGTGGGGCGCGTCCGGACTGACAGGGCGGGGCTGGGAGAGGCGGGGCTGGCGGAGTGGAGCGGGTCGAGCGGCCGGGTGGGCGGACAAAGCCATGCCTGTGGCCACTGAAGGAATCCCGGGAAGCGGTTTTGCACGGGCGCCGCGCTCGCTACGGGAAATACTCACCCGAACGCAGAGTTTGAAGTTCTTGTTTCGGAAAAATGTGAAGGGTTGTAATGGAATGTCTGAAATATTGTGGTCCGAGAAAATACGGTGTTCCAATTGCCATGTAAGTGACGAGAATGAAGGACTGATTCAAAATTAATACTCCAATATTCTGTGTTAGTCTCTAACTAGTTTAAGAACAGTGAAGAATTATTACATATTGACGTCTTTTGTATAATTATTACACACTGATATACGTTGGGTGTTAATACTGAAAATGACGTAAAAACAAGATATTATTTAAAAGACGTCACATTTAATAACCAAGGAAGAGAAAAATAATTTAAAGTTAATATCAGTTTTTTTAACGCGAAGAAACGTAATGTCAAAATAAACCATCTCACGTCATAATCACATGTGTCATGATCGTAATCTTCTCGTATTACGACTTAACCTGGAACATTGTACTTCATGTAGCACGCACATTACAACATTCATGTAACACGCACTTCTGTAACAACAGAGCTGTTACATAAATATTGATTTTAGTCAACGATCTCGACCGAATATTGTCGTAGAATATTCGGTAGAGCTATCAACGAACTCCATTGAATGAGATATTTTTACCTTGCACGAAATGTGAGTATGGTGTTGATGGAATGTGTGGAGCATAATACATACGTTTCCCATATCACTCCGATGTCTCCCGTTCCTTACATTCCATAAATAGCATATACAATGCCCGCAATCATCTTAACAATCATTAACAATTTTAAACTTATTCATTACGAATATCCGTTAAATTGCTTCGACCTACCATTTGTTGGTAAGTAAGTGCTAACAAATTTAGAGGGTGAAAAATACATACTTCCTAAATGTAGGAAGAAGAAATGTTTGGAAGACATACGGGTGTGCTAGGAATAGTACGAAGATAAAATCCCTTGTAACGATTACGACTCTTCCTCGTCGTCGTCACCAGTCAAAACGTGGAGCGCAGGCTCATACAGCTCCAGACCGCCACAATCGCCGCTCCTTCTGACAGCGCGGTAAGAAAAAGGCTTTTACCGCCGCTGGCCCAGAATGAGCGGGTTTACGGCCACTAAAATAGCTATGTTTTAAACTCTTTCTCGACAGTTAAGGAGACCGGAACAAAAAACTCATATTCTTGAAGAGTTTTCACGAGACTTGAGATTACGTCGAAGCTGAGTGCAAGTTTCCAAACAAAAAAGCGATATTTTTGTTCGATCGGTGATGTGAACTAGAAAGTATGATTAAGGAATTACGAGTTACTTGACGACTCGTAACGTTCGCTAAATTGGTTAACGTTGCAGTTTTCATTATTTCCAAAGTATTTGAAGGTGACGTCGGCCTTCGTGAAGGCATAAAAAATTTGACTGAAAATACAAAAAGAAAAGGAAGTAAAAAGCGAGAATGAACTGAGAGAAAGGGATAAAATGGAAAGTCCCGAAACGGAGAAGAAAAATTACAAACATTCGTTTCTGAAGCTGACACCATTTCCGTCGGGAACTTTGAATACAACAATTGAGACTCTTCGCAAGCGGCGTTAACCAGAGAAAAACTCCATTTCAGCAGAATTTATTTAAACACAAAAGCAAATAGTGCACTTGGCACCGACGGCGGCGCCACAAGCACCCCGAAAAACGCAACGGGATCCCCCACATATGGAGCACACTCATGAGAACGCCGCCTAACGACGAGTGTCCCGTCAGACGCCTCCTTTGCATAAAGCCCCTCTCTCAACCGCCACACAACTCGGGCATGCAGCATGCAGACATACATCTGCGGGGAGAGAGGAATAGAGAATTAGCCGACATGAGGCAACGCAGCCACGCCGCGAAATCTCTTTGTGCCCGGACGTGAGCCCTGAATGGAAATCCGCAGCGGCGGCGGCGGCGGCGGTGAAGATATCAAAGACCGCATTATGCCCCGGCGGGCGGCGCGCGTGCTAATGCTGGTTTCGCGTTCGCGCACGCCGAAACATTCTCTCCAATCACGAGGCGGCGCCGCAGCCGGGCGACGGCGGACGCGGGGGCGGGACGCGGCGCGGCGCGGCGGCGCCACGAGCTAGGCGGCGGGGAGCCAAAGAAAGTGGCTACGCTGCAGTGGTCGCGACAGAGAGGGAGGCCGGCACCGGCGCCGGCGACCCGCACACAGGCGGACGGGGCGGGCGAAACGAGAGGTGGCGGCGCAGGCCAAGCGCGTGCGGGAGGCCCGAGGTAGAGAGAATAGAAGGCACTACGCGGAGAGGCCCGGTTGAGAGGGATGCAGCTCACAGGACAACCACTCAGGAGAAGTACGAACTGCATGCACGCCCAACTGAGATTAGATCAATTCGAAGAAGGTATTGGATATCGTGAAAGGAAGCTCGTACATCGTGATGAAAGATAAGATAAAGAATGGATCTAAATGCTGAGCATTATAAATTATTTTATTATATTTTTCTTATGAAAATGAGTAAATTCTCAATTATGATTTTCTTAAGAGAATAGAATTTATGCCGTGAAGCTGTAAGTACTGTTGCATCAATATTTGCAATGGAATATTTGCAGTAATAGTGCTTTGAATGCAAACATGAATATATTAGTCTAAGCTAGTGACGGTGATGTTTGTTAAAAAAACTTAAATGGACACATACTTTCTTAACAAATGTGTTAGAATCTCGTGTCAGATATTTTATGTCAAAATTGACGTAAAAAAAGTATGCACTGGAGATAGAAAAGGTTATAAAAACGGAAACCACAAAGAAAATTATAGAAGAAAAATCAGACCATGAAAAATATATCACTTTTCTCATTTTTGTACGAGATTGGAATAGAAAATGTAAATCAGACTGCACAAAACTGTTAGTTGCAGAAGATCTAGCTATAAAAATGTAAAGTTAAACACTCTCAAGGAAAAGAGAATTAGTGTAATAATTAAGGAGTGAGGTATAATGCTTCGAGGAAAAAACATGTGAATAATAGCTAGATAATTGCATAAAATATACAATGTGTGGTCCCATGGCCGAGATCGCTAAGCCAGTAGTGCCGTAGTGATCTCGGACGGTGGGGGTCGCGGACTCGAGTCCCGCCTCGGTCATGGTTGTACGTCTTCGTTCTTTTACCTCCTATCATCACCGTATCGTTTCATCCTTATACCATAACGTTTAATCCAATAGTACCAATATATAATATGCAAATACAACAGATGCAAAAATGATACATCACGAGAACGAGATAGAAGTTTAAAGGAAATATTTCAAGTCAATACACGCGTATGGTAGAAAAAAAGGACTCAAAGGAGCGGAAAAAATGTTACGGAGATTTCAAAAAGAGCTATAAAAAACGTAGCGCAATGAGAAAATGACGAAGGAAAACATGTGGCAAGAGAAATAAAATTGAAAAAAATCTTACAGGAGTCTGATAGAATAAATTCCACCAGACGAAGCAAAACTGAATTACGAATGTGGTAACTCATGGGAGTAAAGTAGGAAAAACAGAAGCTGCATTACAATTAAAGTATAGTACAGTAAAACAAGATTGCACCAGGTGGGTGGTCAATAAACCGAAATCAGGTAAAAGAAAAAGAGAAAAGAGGTATGGGGTTGGTAATCCAAAGTAAACGGATAAAGCAATGGTGACCGCGGAAGATGGGAGCCGTTGAGCGTGAGAGGATCGAGAGGAGCCGGGCGAGACGGGTCAGAGAGCGACTGCGGCGGAGCAGAGCAGAGCAAGAAGGGGAGGGCGAGAGGAGAAGCTGTGCCTGCGACACGTGTCCGCATTATGCAGGCCTCTCTAATAAAGACCGGCGGCACGCAACCTGCGCTGCCCTACGGCGGCGCTCGGAGGCACGCCAGGTGCTCGCAGCAGCATCTGAGAGGCCGCAGCCCCCTCTCTGCTCCTCCCCCCAAGCAGCCACCCTACCCATCACTGCCTCTCTCTGCCCACGCCTCCGCCTTCCCCCTCCCCCGTCTCCCTCGAACTCGTCCTCTTCCCCTCCCTTGCCCCTGCTCACACCCGCGCCCTTGCTCACTCTGACGCCTTTCTTCATCCACAACTTCTGCCATGACCTCACTTACCCTCACCCCCGCCTTCGCCCTCACACTCGCCGTCGCCCTCGCTCTTGTCTTCGCTCTCGTCCTTGCTCGCGTTCTCTCCCTCTCCCTCGTCCTCGCCCTAGCGACGCCCTCCCCTTCGTTCTCGTCCCTCGCCCTTGACCGCGACCTCATCTTCACCCACGCCCTCGCCTCCCCCCTTCGCTCTCGCCCCTGGCCTCGTCCTCTCCCTCGTCCTCGTCCTCACCCTCACCCTAGCTCGCACCCTCACCTTCGCTCTAGCCTCCTGCCCGTCAAACTCCCGGTACTATTCCTGCGTCTGTCCCCGCCCCCTCTTCCACAACCCTGCGCGCCGGCTGAGCTCCTCCACACGATGCTGCGTTCCAACTCCGGCTCCGGCTCCGCTGATCCTAAGCGCATTCCGAACGGGCGGCCGATACGTGACTCGAGAGGATTTGCGAGGAGGATGCGAGAACCTGTGGCCGCGATGCGCGCTTCTAACGTCTGAATTTAAGAGTGCACTTAGCCACCTCCATTTCGCTGCTCTCGCATAAATACTATCTAAGAATCCCTCAGAGGCACTACAACCTGGAGTTATTTACTTCATGATGATTCGTATTCGGATAAATAAAGCTTCGTGGAGTAATAGATTTACTAAGCAAGGACGATTTTTCATTATTGTTTACGCATCAAGCAAGCCCTGCTTTCTTTTTGTTTCGATTTTTTTTGTCTCTTTTGCACAACTTTCTTGTTTTCAAATTCAGAAATGAAAGGACAAATGTTGGCAATAAGTACAAATCTGATTAAAATTATGGTTATTTTGTTATAAAAATCACCCTTAAATTGCAAGATTGCGTATAAAAAATTATTGGCAGCATTTAAAACTTCTAATTAATACAATATATTTAATATAAATTCTGATGCTACGGAAGAGTTTGGTAATCAAACATATGTGTTTAGTTTCAACCATGCTACTCTCCGTACATTCTCCAACAAATGTATCAAAAACAGATAACTTAAATATAGTGACATAAAAATTCTGGTAGTTTGAATAAAAAATGATAAAAAAAACTAAATATATTCTCTGCTACAAACTCTTCTTAAGAAAGATTATTTACTTTTGATCTGAAACTCAACTTAGATTATTGTAACAAAACATCATCATCTTCTAAGAAGTATTTAATTTTCTTGGCGTTTCGGGGGAACACTTTGGAGTTTAAAATTCGTATCGCGAAGTTTTAGAATATTTAGTTAGTTTTCAGGTTTGAAGTAAAACACAATATCTTGAAACAATTCTCTAACAGTCCCGAAAATGGTACATGCATCATTTTGTGATCTCGGGTCTCCGGGAGTCCGTCCAGACTAACTCGGGGCAGCCTCGCTACGGAAGGAGGGAGGTGGGGGCAGTCGCGGAAGTAAAGGCGGGCGAGCGAGCGAGCGAGCGAGCGAGCGAGGGCGCGGGCGGCGGCCGCGAAGTTCCAGAAGCGACACCGACGGAGGCGGGCGGGCGGACGCTCGGACCGAGGCGGGAACCGCGCTCTGCGGCAACAAGTTGCGCGTTTGCGTCGCGGGGAGCGCGCTGACCCGCCCGCCGCCCACGCCGTCGCCGCCGGTCGACCGACAGTCCGACGGACCGGCCTCGGGGAAGTGTTGCGCTCCAGTTCTGCCCATGAACATAATAATCCCGCCGTGCAGCTCCCCCGGAGCGCCGGCGCGCCGCTGCAACACGGTCGGACACCTCGCCGCAACCGGTCGCAGTCCGAATCCTCGTCCTCGTCCTCGTCCTCGTCCTCGTCTTTGCCCTGCCCTCACCCCCACCCCCGCGCACTCCCATCAGCTCCAGCCCCCCGCTCCGCCTTTCACTCCAGGCGCCGCTGCCGCCGCCAACGTCGTCATCAATGCTATAGCTCCAGGTTTGTAGCCTGGGGTCTCCCTGAATTTCAAACTTCCCTGCTAACGCAAACCAAATTTGATTTAAGGGGAAAGGATTAAAGTGCACATGAAGGGAATTTCTGTCCGCATTTGTAACTGACAAAATTTAGCATTTATTTTATGTGCGAAATATTGATAACTCAAATTTATAATATTCGTTAATATGACTCCAAAGTAAAGACAAAATTTTAAGAAGCTAAAACACTTGTATTATAAATGTCAAAAGTGTTTTCTTCATCTCAGAAAAAAAACTTTAATTTTTTAAATCAGCTCTCACATTTATTCTAAATTAGAAATACCTCATTATTCTCATCGTTAAATGTGGAAAAGTGTAACAAAGATTTAATGAAAAAGAATGAAACTAGTACATGAAAGTCGTTATGCTAAAGATATTTATGAAGTATTGTATTCGGTCCAACAAAAGCTTGAAGCTTCTTTAATGACTCTTATAAAATTATTTACTTTGAGTAATGGGGACGGATGAAGGAAGTAAATGAACAATTGCAACAATTTGTATGAAATGGATGTACATAATTCATAATTTCCGATTCTTTGTTGCATGCGTTATGCTAAGACAATTACAACCGATAAACCTATAGATTATTATAATAGTTTGAGCACAATGAACAAAATTCCCGTTGAAAGATGGAAAAATGATATATACTAAATAAACTAATAAAACTATATATATATATATATATATATATATATATATATATATACATATATATAGTTTTTTAAGTATGATACTTCTCTGTTCTTCGTTTGCATTCTATTGATACAAAAATACAATCACTACAAAGATATGCAATTTTATTGAATGCGTTATCTAAAAGCAAAAGTGAATAATGGCTTTCAACCAAATGAATAGACTGCATACGGCAAATAAAAATTAATTTAAGTTTAAATGCACGTTATTTTTCTACGTACTGAAGCGAGGAATCACATGATAGAAAATAGGGCCTCAGGCTTTTCAATTTTCAGGATAGTAGGCTATAATTATCAAACCGATTTAATCCAAAGAAACTAAACAAAAAATCTGTTCACTACAAAATTAAAAAGTTTTGTTTAACTAATAAAATAAAGACAACAAGTAGCAAACAGAATCAAACATGCTGATGAATAAAATTACACGTACTGATTTCCCAAAAGTGGCAAAAAGTACCACCAGAACAACAAATGAAATACTCTCTTACTATACAGGAATGAAACGTTTTAACAAAATGAGTATTCACGAATATTGTAATAATATAATATACTGTATATAAATTCAGTACCACCATACTTTACGCACCCACATTATCAAAAACTCGTCGTTTCATATCGCAACACATTAATAGCAAATATTTAATGGCGGGGACTTCTTCCATGGAGCCTTGCTGTCATATGACAGCTGTGTTGTAAGCAGTGCCGTAGTGAGTATGAGAATTCGTTCTGTACGCACAGCCCGACAATAGGCAGGAAAAGACTATCAAATATTTGCATTTTTCAGGCAAAATCGGAACCTTCACTGTTTTGTATTTTTTCATTGTTACTGGGTGGCTAAAACAATCGTCATCTCTCAAAATGTCGGAGGCTGCCTCATTTTCTTTCAATTTTTGTATGAAAATTAATAATACATATATGTTATATTCTACAGAATCTATAAATGTGTAGGATGGAATAGATTTTTTCTTTAATTTGAGCTTCATGTCAATATCCTTCCACATTGGAGTTGTCAGGATTATATGAGGCGTTAGTCGTGCAGTGGCATCTTCGTGAAGCATCGCAGAGCGTCAGATTGGAGCGAGTAGCGCCTGAATGAAAGCATTCCACAGCCGAGCCAGCGACAATCTGTCTGTGAACGCTTCTCCGCCTCAACAGCCCAAGCTATTCCGTCAATCCCACCCGCGCTACGTCTATCATCTCCCTCTGCATTGTTTCATTCCTTCTCATCGCAGCCTCCGCATCTACCTGTATCAGGAACTGCTACTGGTTCAACTTCTATCAACCATGTTTTTTTAGTTTCTACTGTGCGCGACCTTAGCAAAATATAACTTACGTGAATGTAACAACAAACAAGTTGAACTACTCTCAACAACAAACAATTTGAGCTACTATCAACAATAAACAAGTTGAGCTACTATCAACAACAAATAAGTTATACTACAGCTGTCGTTATGCCTAATAAAACCCTTTTTTTCTCTAACAAACGACAAGAAACACCGACATTACTGGTCTGCAGAAACCTGCATTTCCTTTGCCATCGTGACTACCAAACTACTCCCATTCCAGTTACATTAGTATTTCCTAATTGGTTCAATTATGACCACAATACAAACACAATCACTAGAACCATTCCCACTTTTTTCACAACCACCTTCACAGCACCCCCACAATCACGACCGCTACTGCCACTATCACTGCGTCTACCATTGTCACTGCCACTACTAGTACTACTACCACTACCACTACTACTACTACTATCATCTACTACTACTTCACACACACACAATGCGTACACCTCTGGAAATTTGCATCACCACACCACCTCCTCCACAACGACCATTATCACCTCCGCAACGACTACCATCTTCACCTCCGCCACAACTACCATCACCACCTCCACCACCATCATCACCTCCTCTGCAACTACTATCACCATCTCCGCAGCAACTACCACCAACACCACTACCACAACACCACCCATCGCCGCCAGTAACTCCAGTGCTCCCTCGCCGCAAATCCAGTATTCCCTCGCCTCCGCGCGCCCGTTCTTGTCGCCGCGCCGCGCCGCGTCGCCCCGCCTGCGCCGCGGAGCGCTCGTCGCCCACTTTCAATTTGGCGCGGGAAGGGCGGCGGAATTGCTCATCAGCGGCGCCGCGCATCAGGCGGCGGAAGAGGCGCGGCGAGCCGTGCCTAACGACGGCCCCCTTTCGGCGCCGCGCCCTCGGCGCTGGCTGCGCCCGCGGAGCGCACGTCCTCATGCGACGCCACGGAGTCACGGGACGATTCGTGCAACGGGGACGATTCATTGGTTAGTTGTGATTCCGAGCGCAACTACTAGCGTCATTAGTCCCGTAAGCGTAGAGCATGTGTTTGCACGGGAGGTGGCGGTGGTCTTCTCCCGCGGGAGGGCGAGATCCGGCGCCGACCTACTGTCTGCTAGCGGGATTTCCCACAACAAGGTGTCTCCTACTATCGGGGCACCGCCCCAGGCACAAGCTCTAAGCTCCCAAGCGGTCTCCCGGTATGTATGGGAGTGTAGTGCATGTAACTTTAAGTGCGTGTAAGGGGAGAGGATAGGACCAGGAAGAGGAACGAAAGATCGCGCGCGGTCCATGGCCCGTTTGTTAGGGTACTGCCCCGGCATTCACCTGGTGTGGATCGCAGAAACCACGGAAAACTACCGATCAGAGCAGCTGGCCGCTAGAATTCTCAAGACAGCGAATGAATTTCACATAGCGGACAAACTAGTGTCGAAAGATCTTAATTAAATTAAATGATCACAGGTGTTTTCATTGCCAACAATGCTATTTATTTTAAGACCAGCTTTCAATGGATTAGCCATCATCAGTTTCAGCTGTCTGGAAGCCACAAAACGACTACGCGTAATCAGCAGAAACTGATGATGATGACTAAGCCAACAAAAGCTACTCTTGAAATAAATAGCATTGTTGACAATGACAACACCTGTGATCATTTAATTTTAAATGCCAACGACATTTCACTACAAAACCAATGTCGAAAGTCCTGCCGGAGTAGGGATTGGAACCTTAGCGCCTCCCTGTCAGAGAGACTGCAGTGGCATCAGTTGATGGTCTGTGCCATCTCTCCCGGTCAACGGAGACGACTTAAGATTGGAATTGCAATGCTTTTTATCCTGATGCAAACAGAAAGTTGCATAAGCGGGCGCATCCCAAAGCAAGAGGGCACATTCTATATTTCTGAGGCGTATCCCCCATTGAGCCCCTTTTGCATTAAACTCTTATTTACAAATTACTCTTTTACTTGTAAATAAATATAATAAATACAAGGAGAATGAAATAATTTTAATGGTATAATTATTGAAATGCAATTTTTTTATGACGAACCATTTACAGGATGGCCAAATGGTTTCCGGAGCCTCTTTTCGAATGTCATCCGTAACTTCCCCAATTGTCAGGTTTCAAAGAGGGGAAAAGTCAGATACTGATCATATTTTCGAAATAAATGTTTAATACGTAGAATAGTGAGTTTTCTCTCGAAATTTTTAGGCCACAGCCCGCATGACCGCCCCCCCCACACACACAATGCGCACGCCTATGGAAAATTGAATCATATCTGAAAAATGCAGACGCGTGCGATTCCTGCGTTAAGGGAAATTTTAAAATTGCTGTGTTCGTTTTTTTAACACTCACTAAATACAACTTTGAAGTAAGGAGTTTAGAACATTACTTAAATACAGTTTTATGTGAGAACGCATTCGTAAATGGGCTATCACTCTCCATCATAAAATTGTTTCGCTCTCCAAATTGTAAATTTAATATTCGTATCAAACTTCCATTTTAGTCACTCCTCCATTGGAGTCAATAGATATGCCCATTTTAGTCATGTGACTGGAAGCGACGTTTCTGGATGTGTACGGTTCAGTAAAATATCTGTGCAGTTCATCATCTTAGAAAACCATTTTCGCTTATGATCAAATACCCCCTTCAGTCTTTATACCGTGGATATATCCATATTCAATTTATAGGAAATCGATAATATAGATGTCTATCGTGCATCGGTATGTTAAGTATTCATCGATATTCGACTCCTGTATTAGTTTTCTATTTCCTTTCGTCTCAGATAGCTATATGGTCTTTCCACATACTCTTGACAGGTGCCATTTATCGCTGCCCAAAGTACATATTTTTGAAATTGTCTTCATTTTTCGATTTTCTGATAGTAGAACGGAAATCGTATTTTAAGAATGTTAAAGATCAATGAAACCTCGTTCTAAATGGCAATTTTCTTTCAAACTTTTGGAGCCGTTTTTTTTAAGAAAATTGTGTTTAGGCGCTATTGTAACTTCGAAATTTGAAGCCTTTTTTCACAGAAAAGTTTTGAGATATTGAAAAACATCATTAGAAGTCATTTGAGCTACATCAACTCACTAATACAATTGTGTTTTACAAAATGCTGGAAATGTGCGTATTCACGCTGTGAGAGATCGTTAAAAAAATACATTTGTGTAATTTTTTAAAAAAAAACAGAAAAATATCCCAAATTGAACTTTACGTCATATTAAAAAGTGCAATTAGCACTATCCGTTCCAAAAGTTTGAAGAAAAAATTGGAGACATTCATGAGGAAATGGCGTTTGAGCATTTCTGAAAATGCGGAAATTTGAGGTAGTTTTCACAGAAAACAGTTGACTTTTCGGAAAACTTTATATGACATTATTTAAAGCACATGTACTCATAAATATAATAATGTAAACAAATCGTCGCTAAGAAAATACGAGTAATAACGCCGTGAAAGACAAGTAAAAAATGACATTTTTGTATTTAAAAAAAATAGAGCAAAATGGCGTTTATGTCATCTCAGAGAGTATATTTCATAGAGTTCCCTACTCACAAAGTCATCTCATAGAGTGTTTAGCACTATCCCTATCAAAAGTTTAAAGAAAAAAATTGGTGCCATTTTTGACAAAATCTTGTTTTTGTAATTTGTTTCAAATTGCACATTATGCACGCAATATTTCGCGAAAACTACTAAAATTTCCAAAATATATGCAATACCTTAATGAAAGAACTAATTATGGACAACAAATTTTATTTGGAGGAAAAATATATATCTTCAATTTGGTAGTCGTAGAAGTTGCCGAAAGAAATTCAAACTTTTGGAATTTTCGAAAATTCAGAGTTAACCGTAAAAATCTTACCTATATCACCTTAATAAGTGTATTCTACCATATTTTTACATAAAATTTAAAGAAAACATTTGGAGCCGTTTTTGAGAAAATTTTGAAAATGTTCGAGGGTTTCATGTACAGTACCCCCAAAAATTAATGAATGTTTTAAAAAATCGCAGAGCTTCGTCTGATAGACCTGATAGACAGGGGGTTCTTCAATTTGAAAAAAAATCGTGCGTACAGGTTAGGCGCTAGTGTTGTCCACATACACCGGACAGGCAGACGGACGGATAGACAGACGGATTGACGGACGTTTTGTTTCCAATCGGTTTTCGCGATATCAAGGACCCACAAAATAGGGTTTCTAGCTACACCACGTGTTAGGAGATTTTTTTCTTAATTTAGCAACTGGATTTATCCACTTATTCGTTTTCACGGCCCGGCAATTAATTTTTTTCGTTACCACTTTTTCGTTATCACGGCCTCGCAACAATTTCTTTTTTGCCGAAAATTCGCTATTTTTTCGCGCAGCATTACATAACTTTCTCTATACTACGTATATTACTCCGTATCTACGTACATATACTGGAAATTAAAAAGAGACAGACAGACAGAAGAAGTTAACTATGTAGTCGGGTATTTAGTTCTCTCCAAAAAACATACATATAAATGAACTGGGTTCCCAGATTATTCTCTATCATTTACTAGAATGAGAACAATGCGTTGGAAGATCATCTTTAATTATAATTATTTGTCTTTGCTCGACAGTCAACTGTTGTAAATACAAATGCGTCTCGTAGATACACAATACAGAAACAACACAGTTGGGCGCTGTAAAAGCGGTATTGCGTGTTCATATCGCAAAGAAAATAGAGTTGCACTAAACAATTCTGCACAAGAAAAGCGACAGTGTTGAAGAAATGCTGTTATCAATACTAGGTAATGAGGCTAATGAAGCACAAAGAACCAACTTTAATTTGTACGGAAAAACATAATAGTGAGAATAGTACGTTATGAAACGATGATGAAATGATGGGTATTAATACACGAGTGTGATATTACGATCCGAGCGAGCAACGAGCGAATATCGTAAACTTGACACGAGTGTATTAATACCCATTACATCGAGTTTCATATGGTACTTTTTCTACGACTTACGGTAACTTTTATAAGTTAAACGTCTCCACTGAATCGTTTCGTGGCAGTCGACATGCAAGATTCAGCCAAGGCCACCTAGCGGACACCTCTCTACCCGCAGGTGGCTTTGTTTTACCAGAGCGTCGGCGACGGACTTCAAAAGTTGCGGTAATAATATTCAGAGTCAGTATTTTCGCATTTTCTCTCATTTCTGGAAGCATCAACACCACTTGAAAGAATCACCATTCACTAAATATTTTAAACTAAAGAATTGGCCGCTTTTTAAGGACAACCACACAGCAGCAGCAAATAACACAAAATGACTTACGTTCAGATCTTAACGTCACTGAACGTTCTCTGCAATAACTACCACTGCGCTAATCAAATGGGATCAAAGTGAAACTACGATCCAATTTATTGTAAATAATATTTCACGTTAAAATTACTACTAATAAAAGAAATTAAAACTGAGAAGCATAATATAATAATATCATACATAATTAAATGCAATTTTAATATACACACTCGAACGAAACATTTACTGCAACGATTCTCAATGATTAATGAAGTGACAATACTTTATTTGTAAGCGTCACTGTGATTGGTCAAGAACCTGTATCATAATGAAAACTGTATCGAAATGATTACCATTAAGCAAATGGTTGCAGCCATCCAATGACAGCGTTATACAATGGGAGTAGAAAAACATGTTTTTAATTAGTGATTCATTTTGGCTACTAACTCTATTCGCCTGGAACATCTTCAAACAGATTCATGCTATCGATTCTAAACCGACCCATATATTTACATAATACTCTTCCTTCGAAGATACATAATTATCAACAATCCATCACATATCACGTAACACGCATTCTTCTGAACCAGATATTCATCTATTACTTCAATCACTGAATCATGCATTCCATTAACGTCGTATTCACTGAACCACATTTTCCCCTAACAGCCTATTAATTAAGTCGCACATCCAATTAACAACCCATTAACTGGACCACACTTCCATCTAACAAACCACCCGCGAAACCACTCATCCATCTAACAAACCATCGACGAAACCACACTTCAATCTACAAACCACATACAACCCATCCACTATGCATCTTCACATCCACCTATCAATTTTTTCACCAAATCCGCACAACCGGCCACCAACCGCATCCCGCCACCCAAACCTCCCCCTCCCATCCTCCCATCCCCATCCTCCCATCCCCATCCTCCCATCCCCATCCTCCCATCCCCATCCTCCCATCCCCATCCTCCCATCCCCATCCTCCCATCCCCATCCTCCCATCCCCATCCTCCCATCCCCATCCTCCCATCCCCATCCTCCCATCCCCATCCTCCCGTCCCCATCCTCCCGTCCGCCGCCGGCCGAAGGGCCCGCGCTGTTAACACGCGTCGGGAAGAGGCCGCGCGCATTAAGGACGCTTCGGGCGCGCCAAGCACATAATGTGGCCGCGCGCCGCACGCAGGAGACAAGGGCGGGATGTAAACAGCTATTGTGCGGTGCGGCGGGGACGCGGGGGGAGGGGATGCGAGGTGAGGCGACGCGACGCCCCGCATCGCCACCCGCGACGCCCCTCGCTCACGGCGCCGACGCCGCCGTCGCCGCAAGGCATCTGACGCAGGGGTCGGCAACGCGCGGCGCGCCTTGCACGTGCAACAATTTGTGCTCTCTCCTTCGATGACACTAGCTTGTCAGTTAGGGCGAATTCAGTCGGGAGGAAAATTCTAGTGGCCCGCTGCTCTGATCGGTAGTTTTCCGTGGTTTCTCCAATCAACACCTGTCGAATGCCGGGTCAGTACCCTAACAAACGGGTCGCGGATTGCGCGCGATTTTTCTTTCCTCTTCCTTGGGGACAATCCATAAATTAGGTAATTAGGTAATCTTTCTTAACTAATTGAAGCTCGATTCTCTGGTCAGAGAAATTCTCTTCAATGTAGATCATACAAAGAGTGATGTTCGTAATGCCGAAAATGTGCATAAACTTGGCGAGCACGGATGCCAATATATTGCTATGTACAGAATGTGTATGGAATGTACGTACGAAGGTGAGAAGAAAGGTGTTGAGATAAAATAATACGTAGCAAAAATTGCCCTGAGAAGGTTTTAATAGAAGCCAAAACATTGGAAATTTCAAGAATTGTTTTCTTTTAGTGACCTATATTCAACAGAAGTCCTATTATTTATGATTAAAAATAGACTTTATCATATCCAATTTAATTTTCTTGCCATATGATATATCATTTATGAAATTTAATGATGAATTATTAGAAAATGAACTAATTTCCAGAAAATTACATGGAGATTTTAGATAATAATTTCTCTACCTTTCCGCCAGTAAACAAATTTCTATTTACTTGAACTACAAACTTGCCAAAGATCCTATTGGCGAGGAAGAGAAGACAAATGCATAGTTTTTCAAGAGCTAGAGCCAAGTTGAACATTGAAAATGCAGTAAAGAATTTGTCTATTTTGGCTAGAAAACTATTGGTAAGACATAATATTACCAGATTTTACTATTTTACTCCATGTTTATGCATAACAATAGTTTGATTACTTTAAATGCGACGTATCATTAAATTCTTATCATTATTCAAAACAGCAAATGTTTTCTAAATAATTTGAGCTCTTGTTGATCAAACACTTAGATCAAAATTCAAATTCAAAAGTGATGTATCGCTAGAAAGACCGCGTGATACGTGAAGAGTTGGTTTTACAAGAACTTGGTTTTAAACAAGTACCGAAGAATGTAAGAATGACATTACGCGAGTCGTTAACATAAATTCCCTTCCTTGCAGCCAACACACTCAAATTATCACATTAATCTGCATCAAAATTCATTTTCATAAAAGGATTGCGGCGATATATCGCACAATCACATAAAGCACGTCGGGACTGGAGGGCGTACAAAAACGCCAAATATAATTATTAAAAATGTAACGAAAGATTGAGCTTGACCTTACTTCAAATTAAAGACTTTCTTCGCCGGTTCCTATATTTTTCTACTTTCTTCAAAACACTTTCCGTCTTCGAGATATTGGTTCTTCCTTCAATTCCTTTCTTTCCTA
The DNA here is from genome assembly GCA_031308135.1 of Acheta domesticus. NCBI lineage: Eukaryota > Metazoa > Arthropoda > Insecta > Orthoptera > Gryllidae > Acheta > Acheta domesticus. The sequence goes on along the minus strand of JAHLJT010009436.1, from coordinate 134,293,699 downwards.
ACCACACTGAGTGAGATTATCAATGAGACCTGCCGATTGCTTTTAAACCTCCCCATAAGAAAATCCTCAACCCTTTCTGAGAGGAAGTTTGCCGACCCCTGGTCTCCCGCGGGCGTGCCACAGAGGCATCCGTGATATGAGGTGCGTTTATGTTGAAGGAACAGCCGGTAAGCCCGCGGGACGAGGACGTTTACGCTCGGGTGGAGGAGAGGGCGAGTAGGGAGAGGATGAGGGACGAGGGGACGACTTTGCGCCTTGCTTGCCACTTGCGTGGCCAGCGCTCAACCACCGCCGAATGCGTATCGCTTGCACTAACGCATTTGATGGCGCGTTTATGGAGGCAGCTTTCAGGTAGCAGATTGCGTGCACGCGGTATGCACATAGGTTGATGCGAAAGGACTTTCTGTACACATATTATTTCCCTCATTTACGAAATGTTTTTCTTTCTGGGTTACTTACCGATTACTCCGATAAATGTCATGTTTCAATATTATAAACAGAAAAAGATACACCGTTTAGCTTATATAACGCAATGGCTGTAACAAAGCTACCACAAGAAAAAATGAGGGTGCGTAGAGAATATGATAACAAGGGATATCCAAAGATATAAATCAAGCAACAGGTATGCATAAGAAAATATCATAATAGGTCGAAGTAATGGTTTGAACGCGTTAGAAAAAATACCGTGCGTGGACCAGGGATTTGAAGGCTAATGCATACTAATCCATGCAAACATTTTTAAAAACGGTACAGACCTGATTTTTCTTGAAATCCCTGAATTTTCAAAAATTGCAGAAGTCTAAAATTTTCTTGGACTCTTCCTACACCTAGAATTTTGAAGATAGAAAGTTTTTTTGTAATAAAATCTGTTTTTGAAAATGCAAATTTTTTCAATATACGAGATAATTTGTTGTAATTATGTATACAATAAAAGGATATTAAAAACAATATTTCTTCAAAAGTCTCATTTTTTTTAAATTTTCGAGCAATGGGAAGAGCGTTCATAAAAAAAGCGCAGATCCGATTTTTATTAAATTCTCTGAATTTCCGGCCAGTTAAGAACAGGTACTCCCGTCCGATGAAACCACTCTTGTAATTTGGTGGACGTGTGAAGGGGCGTAATGTTGCAATACTAGATTATCACTATATTCTTTGAACATCCGAAACAACACTGTTTCAAACGTAGCAGTTGTGCACAACTCTGAATTCATTCTGGTGTTCAATCAGGCAATGTTTGACGTACGTACCTTTATCACAGAACGCTTCTCAGATCATAACGCTTGCGCCGCAAAGAACACTACCGATCTGTACTTGGTCTTCTTTACGGAGATCATGCCAGTAAAATCCAAAACCGTCGAGATTTTCCAAATTAAACATATTTTCATCATTGAAATCACTAAGTTCCACTCGCATGACCATAGCATATGTTTTTCTGCAAATGCTTGGCAATTCTTCTGATAGATGATGCTTAGAGATGATTTTCTTAGTCATTCTTGAAAGTAAGGTTGTGGTCTCCTAGCAGAATTTGTTTAACACGTCTAGCATTGACAGGTAACTGTACATCCTTTATGATTTGAGAAGCACTCATGTATCCTTGATTTTTGATGACTTAATCCCCAGTGGTTTCTAACAGCTAGCGTGTCCAACCATATTTTATTTCCCATATTTTGACCCAAGTTTCACAAAATTGGCAACATTACTCGAACACCCTAATCGCCTACTAATTTTACGATGAGAGGGGCCACCTCTTTGTATGCGCTCATTCAACCTTTCTCTTTCTCACACACAAGCTTTCCTGGCGGCATTTTCAAAGTAAGGGATACTGTCCTCACACAGAATTCTCTACTGACTACGTTCAAGTAAACATAGCTGCAAGAGCCTCGCAGCGGCGCGCCTTTTTACCACTTTTCACCTGATAGTGTTTTGTTCGTTCCTACTATGTAATTCTATCACCAACAGAACACGAAGAATGAAATAAAACAATATGTCTAATATTTTCACATAATTTTTGGTGTCAAGAGTAGTAGCAGAGATTCCACGTAATACATGAATCTCCGTTTTCTCTACAACTTCATTTGTTTATATGCATATTTCCTTGAATCTAAGTAATGCAGCGAAAAATGCAGTTGTTGGATAGAAATATTAGTTTTCTGTGTCTCTGAGAGTGTCAAAATGGGCAATTTCTTGCTCTTATATATGTAGTAAATTACTTTAACATGTAGTGTAGTCAGAATGCATGTTTTGTGGGTCCTTAATACCGAAAAATATGTTTTCGACAAAATGTCCGTCTCTCAGTTCGTCTGCATCATTACCTAAATCATTCATATGATTTTTTCTAAATTGAATATTCCCTGATCGATCTAGCCCAATTCGAAGTCCAACTATTTTCAAAAGACTTCGTTACGTTTTGGAGGTACTTTACATCAAGCACCTGGATATTTTCAAAACTTTCTAAAAAATTGCTTCAACTTTTTCTTTAAATATATTGTACGAATATAGTTAAATATACCTATAAATAGGGCAGAAGTCAATTTTCACAATTAACTATGAATTTTTGAAAATTGCACAGGTTTAAGATATTTTGGACTTCCTCATACAACTACAACAATGAAGATAGATTTTTTTCTTCAAATCAAATTTGTTATCCTTAATTATACTTTTAATTACCATCATGTCTATAATCATCATAAATATTCACAGTTTACGTACAATTTTTAGTGAAATATGAACAATTTTAAAAATAAGATTTTATGGAAAACCGTTTCAAAATGTTTCTTTAATCTTTGTGTACCGTCAAAGATAAATGTACTGCATAACACATAACATCAACAGCATGTTGATGTAATGATGTGATTAGTGAAAATTATACTTCCAAAAATGACAAACGAATATTTTTTTAATATCTGTCGTTAAAATACACATATACATGTTTTTCGTACATTAATGCTTTTGGAAACTCAGTATCTTTAATGATCACTTTTAAAAAGCCACAAGATTTTTGGCATATGGTAACGAAAATGGTGCATTTTCGACATCATTCTTACCAAATTTTCTCAAAACAAATTTCTCATCCACAATTTTCAATATATTGAAAGAAATAGTAAATCCTCGCCTTAACTGAAATGTTCTCTAAATATTGTGTGTTGTAACATTCTTGTAACATTTTGTAAATTTTACGGGAAAATATTCATTTCTTTATATATGATCACTTATGAATTAGCAGAAGTCGGTTAGCATGGCACTATTTGGGGATAAATAACATATTAACTGCAATAGACAGACCTCAATAGTGAAATATGTAAACATGGCGGCCATAGAAGCTGAAGTTTCAGAATTTCAGAGTAGTGAATATAGTGGCTCAGAGTCGGAATAATGGAAGAATAATACAGTATGGTATATTTGTCCTCATTGTACGTGGTGCCTGTATTTCAAGCGAATAAGCTGGAATCGTTTTATAATTGTGAAATTGGTTCCGGTTACGATGCTGGCGGCAATACATACTATTGCAATGCCTCTTCATTTTCCTAGCGTTTAAATTTCCTGAGGTGAAAGCGATCATGGGTAAGTACGTGGTTTAGAGTCATATATCGTGACAGCTTCGCAGTGAAATATTGTTATGTCCAGGAAAACGCAGAAATTCGTCGAACACAGTTTTTATTGAACAAAATAAATACCAGTGCAAGATAACAAATCCGGTAACCAAAGAATAAGTCCATAAACATAAGCCAGGTTACCGTTTTCAAGAAGATGTACCCAAATCAAGCCGTGTTCACCAGTAATCCGTACGAACGTCCAATCCACAATTGCCGGGTCCAAACTCTCACTATTACCGCTGCTCACTCTAACTCACACCAGGAACTGTACACCAAATCTGACTGACAACTCGGCCGTGGAGCTCGCTTTTATCGCTTATTTGACCGTTCTTTCCACGGTCCGCTGCTCTGCACTTTGCCGCCATGCGCAGGCGGTTAGGCGCGCGATTTGACTTGTCGCACACAACCGCAACAAATATAAAACAATGTTTTGAGTTCGTTTTAAATCGTTCGTAGTTAAATGTTTGCGATTTATGAAGACAGTTTTCCTGTTTTACCTGAAACAAATTATATGAGGCAACTCATAAAATGTCAAACTTTATGAATGACGACAATCTCATGATTTTTTCACATTATTCGAGTTATAATTCAATAATAAATACAATCAACCAAAACTCAATAATGTAAGAAAATATCATGAACAAAATTTTACAAATACATGAAATCCTTTTAATTTTGGGAATACTTTCCAAGAAATCCTAATGAATTTTCAAAATTTTCACAAAAACTGCTCAAACGTTTTTCTATATTTTTTGCTGGAATATGGCACATTTTCTAAGCTCGTAAAATGATGCAGGTCCACTAATCACTTCTGAATTTACGAAAATTAAAAAAGACTTAAAATATTTTGAACCTTTCCTGCAACATCAGTGAAGATACACTTTTTGTTCCCAATTAAATCTATTAAAAAAAATCTCTCTATTTGAATGTGAAGGATGTGACGCCCAGATTTTCAATATTAGAGTCGTTTTCGCATGAAATCGGAGTAATGAAAAAATACCTAAGCAAGAATTCCACAAGAACCGTTCTATTTTTCTCACTTGCTGTCGATAGAGCAGAGTGCACTGAACCACATGGCATAACAGTGGTGCAAGCTCAGAAGGGCACTACATATATTGCGCAACATGGGGCCAAGGATCACAATTGGCATACAGTAGCACGTAATGGCACAGGAATGAAATGTGCTTAAACTGATTTCCAATCGAAAATATTCGCTTTACAAACCTCATAGAACCTCATCACACTTTGATATAATCGTGTATAACAATGTGAAAATCCCTGTGAATAAATTGCTTTCGCAGAGTTTGATACGAAAGGTATTTATTACCTGATCATAGATCGTTTACAACCCATTGGCAAAGCTCGCCTAAACGGAAAGGATTATGAAACACCGAGGGCACCTGCAGCCGCGAAAGGGAAATCGCGGGAGGAGACCACAGTTTGCCCTCGACAAACCGCAGGTATGCAACATGACACACGCTGGCGGCCGCGGGGTGGGGGAGCAAGCAGAGCGAACACGAGGCGGAAGAGGGGAGGTGACACTGCAGAGCCGCGAGCAACACACACGCCCTCTCTCGCCCTCCCGTTCTCTCGCGCTCGCGCCGCGCCGCGCCCTCCCGCCCCGCTCGCCTCGACGGAGGCCGCGAGTGTGCTCTGCTGTGAAGAACGAGGGCCGGCAAATGTTTGCTTTCGTTGCCGCTGGTATTGCTGTTTGTGCTTGCCTTCAAAGCGCGCTAGAGTAGCGCCGCGCGGGACGTGCGCGGAGCAGGCAATTTCCATAGGCGACGGCCCAGTGGGCGAGTGGTGTGTGGCGGCGGCGGCGATGGTCGACGCCTGCGGTTAATGATGGAATGTGGCGGGAAGAGTTGGAATAAGGGCTAGGGATGTTCCAGGGGGCGTGAGAAGAAGTGAACAGGTGTGAGCAGGTATGAGAAAGCATGAGAAAACGCCATCTGGCATGAAAAGCCATGAGCAGATGTGAGCAATTGGGAACAAGAATGAGGAAGATTGAGCAAGTGTGCGCAAGTCTGAGAACTGTAAGTAGGTGTGAGCAAATGCAAGTTCTTGTGTACACGTGTATGTAGTTGGTAGCAAGAACATACAATTGGATGTAACAGTAAAAGTGAGTGCTGAATCTTTCCCCTCAACTTGAAGACGTGACGAGAATTGTGAAGCATTATTTCAATTTGCAACCTTTTACAATTTACTTCTTTATAAATGTTGCAAACATTGAGAAATTGAAATACGTATTAATCTGATTATGACGAACACTTCCGATCCTTTTAGTAACGGATCGGGAGTATTGGGTTGATTTTTGGAAGAAGAAAAGAAAACTTAGATTCTATAAATGAAGTACATTAGAACATTGACAAATTCAAAACCAAGAGTCTATGAAAAATTAGACACGTGTTCATGATGTTGAATAAAACTGCATAAAACTTGGTTAACCAAAACATAGCACGAATTCTGCTCAATACATGAAATGATCTCGTGTAACTCTGCAATAAATAAACTATTTTAAAAAGAACAGTACTCACGAATACAGCAATAATCGTGGTATACACCATACAGATTGCAACAGTTTTTTTCATGCCAAGAATATGAAAAAGTCTGCTCTTCCATAACGCAACACGTGAATAGCAAATCTTTAAAGATAGAGCTTTCGTCCTTAGAGTCTTGCTGTCACATGGGCAGCTATGCCATAAGCGGGGACGCACTGTGATATTTCAGTCGGTAAGCGCAATATGAGAATAGTCGCAATAATACAATCATTTTTTTAAAATCAAAATCAAAACTGTTTAATTGTTTTTGGATTTTCTCGAAGTTTCTAGGAATCTAACGAAACCAAAGAAGTCTCTCACATGGCTGGGGGCTGAAAAGTATTTTAATTTCTGCGCGCATTTGAAATATGTAATGCTGATATTAAAACCAGATGTACAGAATATATCATGCAATGTAATTATTCAGTTTCAACATTATCACCAACTGCATTTGCTCATAAAAAGCACATTGTAATTTACCATTGTCGTCTTGCAAACGGAAAAGTTCGCGTGCTGTTCTCTCTTGCTTTTGAGTCCTATCGCAATTTCAATAATTCCGACTCTTGTTTCATGGCCGAATTTGTATCGCAAGAAAAAAAATTCTTCAATGGGAGAAAAGTATTTTATTAAGTAAAACTGAAATTTTTGAATGTAAGCCAATGGAGACGAAAATTGTTTGAAAGAGCGTTGCTTATTTATTCAACAAACATTACAACGCACGATAGAAGTGCTAAGTATGATTGCATCATATTTTTCAAAAACAAATTTTAATGTATACTAATAAAAAACAACCGTTTTGTCACAAGATATATTTACTGAGAAAATAACGCAAAATTGTTTCCACAGGTCAGTATTTGTCTCATGATTCCCTCTAGAGGTACGTACATGCATCGTGTAAGTAGAAATTTACGTTAAAATAACCAAGGAATAAATTGTTTTCAGTAAAATTAGCAGCACCACACACACACACACACACACACACACACACACACACACACACACGCACACATACATCCACATCCACACACACACATATTTATACGAAAATTTCACATCCGTAAGGAAACGTTCATGCCTGCAGGTTATCTCGTCGAAACGGGAAACTAGGTCATGAACACCTACCCATTCCGAAAACTCTTTTATAAACTCAAGCTGCACTCTCAAAGTGCAGATTTCCCAGTGACGTACCGTTTATCCTAGAGTTGCCCAAAAAGGCAGAAAAGTCGTTTGTAGCGCAGATGCTTCCCAGCGGAGACGTACGCGCGCACTGTCCCAGATGGGCGCGGCAGAGACAATGGCGGCAGCGGCGGCGGAATCGCAGTAACGAGGCGGCCAAGCGACGCCGGCCGGGGCAAGATCCGCGACGAACATTCCTCCGCTGATAACGTCATAGCCGAGGGCGAGCGCGACTCAGGCGCGTTTCGCGGATCGTCGCCTTTTACGGCGTCGAGCTCTAGCGCCTTCGCCCCCGCCCCCGCCCCCCCGCCCCCTCGACGGCCCCGCGAGCGCCGCCCGGCCCGTCGGCACCGCCCCAGCGCAGGTCCCGAAATCCCCGACACTCCGATGCGCCCATCTTCGGTGATGGCTCTGGTACCCGGAGTGCTGTCTTTGCAACTGCTGCTGTCGCCGCCCCGCGAGTACCTCCCCATCCGGATCCGCCGCCGACCTACTACGGCAGCTATTCTGCCACTGAGCACAATACGCCATCAAGATGGAGCACCAAACATACAATGCAGGTCACGAGGGTTAGTAAATATGATGGACTTGCTCAACGACTGTGAGGTCGATCCTCATTTCATACTGTGATAGATAAAGTTAATAATGGCGCCACATTACATAAATAATTAAACTGTCTTTGGACAAAGGATGTCAACACTGTGTATACAAGGGGGGTCTTTGATGGAAGGAGAAATATTACTTCATTCGACGTACTTAACAACTTGGTGTAGAGGTATATAGCGTAGGATTTTAAAGCAATGTAGGTAGATATAAAAACTTGAAAATTTACTTGAACGTTCTCTGGCAGTTTACATAATAATTCGATACAAATCAAAAAACAGATGGGAAAATTTAGGGCAATATTTTAATTTTCCACAAATATCCACAGGTAGAACAAGAACACCTCCGGTAACGTCTACTAACATTATAATTAGTATTGATGACTGAAGCTTAATCGAGCGCGATAATTCCCAGACAGTATCACGAGAAATCCTGCAGTGTAGCGGTGAAGCGACAGTACAGTGTTCTCCTCGGGGCACGAGGGCGCGGGGAGTGCGTCTGTAACGGTGGCAGTTCCAGCCGATGGGACGTGCGGGCGCGCGGGAGTGGAAGGCCGGTGGTCCGTGCTCGGCGACGCCCCACTGCGGGGCAGTTGCACAGGGCCCAACACCTCGCCCCAGGGAGCAGTTGCGAACGCGGCGCGGGACGGGACAGTCCGACAACGCGCAGCGGGCCACGTCGCGTCGCGTCGGGTCGCGCCGGGTCGCCCGCGGCGGCGGAGGCGGTACCGCCCCCGCGCCGCCCCCGCGCTGCCCCCGCGCCGCCCCCGCGCCGCCCCCGCGCCGCCCCCGCGTCGTCCCCGCGCTGCCCCCGTGCCGCCCCCGCGCCGCCCCCGCACGCACTGGCGTCGCCTGCGGGATGCTCCGCTCTCACCGCCCGCGCCCACACCGCGCCGTTGCCATCGCTGCGCTAGGCTCTATCCTCGTCCTCACAGACCTCCTACGGCCCAGCGCTACCTGCTTTCACCGTCACTGTCTTCTCAGTCATCTCCGTCCTCACTACCGTCACCCTCCTAACTTGCCTCTCGGGCCCCACAATTCTTACTGCTCTCATCGTCCTCACTGTGATTGCTTTCATTGCCGTGACCGTCCTCAATGCTCATTGAGCTCCATCTCATGAAAAGTATAAGTTATCTCAAGTTGTTGTGAAAACAACTTGAGCCGAATTATCATACAGTAAAACTCAATAATGTATAAATACAAGTAAATGCTGAAGAGCTCAACAGGAAGTTTTACAAAGAGATGATAATTGGATTAAGTCTAAGACGTGATGACTAAGAAGTCAAAATATAAAACAAACCACTAAACTCTTGTGCTTGTAGTGTTAGGTTAGTACTATATGATTCTTTCATATGCCCCGTGAACATAGGTGCCGACCAACCACCGTTTGATTTAGATTGGCCTCACCCTTTGACTTAACCTCTGGCTTATAGCAGCTAAGTTCGGTTTTAGAAAATTGGAACCGACGCCAGACATAGTAAGTTATTGAAATTGATGTAAATTCTTCCTGTTGATCCTGGTATATAATTGGAGGCGTAGATGGTACGAATAAATATATATTTTGACCATAAAGGATCAATCCTGAAGTCAATATTGATTGATACTTTATGGTCAAAATATATATTTATTCGTACCATCTACGCCTCCAATAGTAAGTTATTGCCATTTTCGTAGTGTAAAGAAGCTTTGGAGCTTAATTTAGTAGCGTCAATCAAAAGTCTCCGTTTTCGAGGTACGTGTAAAATTAATTACTTCGAATCCATTGAGAAATATTTCACAAACAGCTTCTGTTCGCAAAAAAAAGACACTTTCATATTGTAACCGCTCGCGAAAGCAATTACAGCGCGTCACTGGAATTTTGAACTTCGCGCCACGGCTACTGCTTCCCTTCAACACGAGACGAATGGGGGACACTGCACGAAGAGCAGTGAACGCAAAATTCCAGACCTCAACGTAAAAATCCAATCGTAAATTCTAAATTTGTGTCAATTTAAATCAAAGAGCGTATTATATACACCTTCTTTTAGAATAATACATGCTGAATCCTTTCCTAAACTGGTGTTTGTTTCTTTAATTTTTTTCTATTCGGCGGACAAATGCTTAGACTCTGGACTTAGTTTATGCACACATTTCTGTGGTTGTTACGTGACATTTAGCAATTGCTTAATCTTCTAATAAGCAGAATTTTCAGAATAGAGTATATACGCCTTTTTTATAGTTATTATTATTATTAATATTATTGAGTACTTGTATTGTATTACGTGACCACTAACTAAAACAGTTGGACTGTTTACACATTTACGCGGAATTATTCCTTACTGTGGAACAGATTTCACGGACTTTTTTTTCACGAAACAAATTCACTAATTCCCAGTAGTAAAATTGTGCAAAAACGCATAGGCGACCCCGTGGCCGAGATCGCTATGACAGTGGTGCCGTAGTGATCTCGGAACGTAATGGTCGCGAGTTCGAGTCTCGCCTCGGGCATGGTGTTGTGTTCATGCTTTCACCCCTTATCACCACATATCGTTTCATCCTCGTACCATAACGTTAAATCCATTAGTGGTCGCTAATGACCTAGTAATCGATTGAACGGTTCAGCCGCTATCGTTGTTCACAGACGGACAGAGATACGGACGGACGGACGGACGCTCGGAGGAACGGACGGGCGGACGGACAAACTTACGGACGGACGAACAGACGGACGGACGGTCAAACTGATGGACAGATACACGTTTTGCCGTCATTCGATTTTTCGGTATCAAGAACCCACAAAGCATGGATTCTGGCTACACCACGTATTACAGGATTTTTTCTAAATTTAGTAACTGGATTTATCCATTTTATCGTTACCAGAGCCCTGTAATAAGATTTTCCCTGCCAAAAATTCGCTCTTTTTTCGCGCAACATTGTGTAACTTTCTCTCTTACTGCGCAAGCGGTAGCGAGAAAGAAAAAAATATCCGCATCAAGTTATTATTAACTGATTTCTTTGAACTGAGATAGCTCGTACCTTCTTTCTGAATACATAAAGGAGCAAAACCGTTAAAAAAAATATAATCCTATCTAACACCGTTGACTGTTGACATGTATCTGCTTTATTAATTCTCACTATATTGCATTTAAAGAACGCTATTTTCAACGGTAATAAACTTTGGTCTGCTCTGTTGCACCCTAGAGTGTTCGAAGGTAATGATAGTGAGATTGAAGGTGGTTGCTTCAACAAAAGGTGTTTTCGTTTATGACGAACAAGCGTAATTCCAAAGCCACTTTAGTACAGTAATTAGGTTCCCCACGCTAATTGAGTTGTAAAGGATGACATTTAATTAATGCGGAAAACTACAGAGACATTTTAGTATCGTCGCGGTCTCTTTCGAGAAAATGAAAAAGCTTACAAAGATGAGATTATCTTTTCATTTCGCCACATTTCATCTCTCGTTAATTAGAGTATTGCAAAACTTCGTTGATGCGGTTTTTCTCTTCGCCGAAATTTTACTCGCCAGGTTGCAATTCTACCTGAAGAACAAGTAGCACGAAATGAGAGATTTACTCAATCCCAAGAAATATGTTATCTTTTCAAAACATTTTCCTGAGTCAATAATAATAATAAAAATTATAATAATAATAATAATTTATTTTTTAATCATAATAATTTAATTGTAAAAAATTTAAATAATTAGTCATAATTTAATAATAATATTATTATTAAGGCCCAGAGTCGGCAGTAGCTCGAATCTATCGTAAGAGATGGACCCGGGATGAATTGAAGGAAATGATGTGGTGCTTTAACTATGCAAAAGCGAAAAATGGGGGCACAGAAATAGAAGTTTTTAAGATATGGAGAGAGCGGAACCCAGATATGAGACGAGACCTATCCTAGACTCAAAGAAGCTTGCCAGTCAACGACGATACGTACTCAGCAGTGGAAAATTCACAGCAGAACAACTTGCAGACATCCAGAGAAACGCGGAGAATGTTCTTCGATCGAACTATCCACATGACGAAAATTTAGAACCATCTAATATCCCTGAAAACGATGGTCCACTTACAGGTTCATCTCTCCAAGTGAAACATCCGTCAGTGGTGAAAATTCATCTGGCCATGAGTCACACGATCAACACACGACCGGTGAATTACAGTAAGAAAACCCTACAGAAAACCTGAGAAGTTTTTCACTCCGATATAATTCTTGGAAAGTTTTGGTAGCCAAAACAATAAAAAAGAGTTTATGTCAGAAGTCAGAAGTTTTTAGTTTTTGGGTAATTAATATTAAATAGTTGATTTTAGAGCAAAAACAGTTATGTACAATTTTAAAGGTTATCAAAGTCTCTAGAAATGTGCCTTGGAACCAATTTTTCGTACGCAAATAATAAGAGAGTTACCAGGTTTTAAAGTTGCACTGAATTTTAACTTTACCGTATACGTACGTATACACGGAGTGATATACATAGTATAGGGAAATTTATGTAATACTGTGCGAAAAAATGGCGAATTTTCGGAAAAATATTCTTTGCCGGGCCCTGACAACGAAAAAGTCAATAAAACCAGTTGCTAAATTAAGAAAAAAAATTCCCTAACACGTGGTGTAGCCAGAAACCCTCTTTTGTGGGTCATTGATATCGAAAAACAATTGAAAGGAAAACGTCCTTCTGTGAACACTGCTAGCTCCTAAACCATACGTACGATTTCTTCCAAAATGGATATTCCCCGGTCGATCTGCTTCTAGTCAAAGCTTTGAGATTTTGAAAAACATTCTTCAAAATTTGGTGGTACTCTACATGAAGCCCCCCCCCCGATATTTTCAAACTTTTCTCACAAACGGCTCCAAGTTTTTTCTTTAAATTTCTTGTACGAATAAAGTATAATACACTTATTAAGGTGGCATATTCGGGTGGATATATATATATACATATATATATATACATATAATATACATATAGATATATACATATAAGGTGGATTTTCGCGGATAACACTGAATTTTCGAAAATTGCAAAAGTTTAAATTTTTTTCAGCGTCTTTCTGGGACTACAAAATTTAAGATAAATATTTTTTCTTCAAATAAAATTTGTTCAAAATTGCATATTGAGTTCTTTCATCAAGATCATGTAAATGTTTTTCAAAATTTTAGTAGTTTTCGTGCAATATTGCGTGCAATATGTGCAATTTTAAACAATTACAAAAAAAGATTTTCTCAAAAACAGCTCCAAATTTTTTCTTTAAACTTGTGGTAAGGATAGTGGTAAATGTACTCTATCAGATGACATAAAAGCCATATTGCTCTATAGGTTGTTTTTTTCAAACATTAAAAAATGTAAATGTTTTCACATGTTTCTCACGTCGATAATATTTACATTAGCGGCGATTTTTTTACATTATTATATTTACGTGTACATGTGCTTTAGATCATGACGAGTAAAGTTTCTCGAAAACACAACCGTTTTCTGTGAAAAGTAGCTCACAATTTCGCATTTTCAGAAATGCTCAAACGGCATTTTCTCATATATGGCAGCAAATTTTTTCTTCAAACTTTTGTAACGGATAGTGCTAATTACACTCTCTAGTGTGACGTAAAGTTTATTTTGAGTTATTTTTTGTTTTTTTCAAAAATTACATCATTGTATTTTTTTTTTGAAAGATCTCTCTCATCTTTAATATGCACATTACCAGCAATTTGTAAAGATTATTGTTTTTGTGAGTGTACGTACTTGAAATTACTTCGAATAAGGTAATTTGAAAACTCAAAAATTTTCTGTGAAAATGAGTGAATGAATTTTCTGTGAAATTTTGCATTTTTAGTAGCGCTAATACGCAATTTTCTTTAAAACGGCTCATACATTTTAAATGAAAATTTCTATTTAGGACAATTTTTTTGTGTTCTTCACTATTCTAAAATAAAGACTTCCGTTCTACCAATAGGAAACCGAGCATTTAAGAAAATGACATTAGTATATTATGCAATTAGTTTATAATGTCCTTTTTTGCACGAATAAAAAGATATTACCGAACTCACTGCTAACGTCGTTCGTTCGGTAATATCTTATTCGTGCAATAAAGTAACATTATAAACGAGTTGCATACACTATTTTTTGTATAACAGTATTATAAGGATTTAAGGAAGAGAAATTAATTTGGATGTTAAGTTGTAATTCGTATTGTAGTAGTTCTCGAATTCATGTTTTGGAATCATGAATGCTACCTAAGCAACTAATTTGTTTACTAATGGCAATTAGTTTGAAAGTCGCGATTCAAACATAATGGATTTGTCCAGAAAAAATGTGGAAGAAGCTACAAAAGCAGAAAATGCTATGATACCGGAAATGACTTGCAAACTTAAGGAGAAAGAGTACTTAAAGTTTACGAAATGGATGAATGAAAAATATGTAAATTTATTATGCGAAGCAGTTATTCTTTCGTATCTGTTGGAGCACTTTGGTCATGTTTGTATAATGCACATGTTAGAATAAAGACGTTTGTTAGTTTATTGCATGATTCTTTAAACATTACGTCCACAGCATGTAAAGCGTCGACACTATGGTGCACTTATTCCAAATTAAAGACAATGCTAAAGATCAAAGACAATATTGACATTGGAACTTTTCATAAAGTAAGTTTACTTATGAAACAAGCAAATGTGGGATATCAACCTATAAATGCAATGGCATTTTCCTAACAAGATGTAAACACATCTTACAAAAGCTGATGATGAAACTTTTCTTTTAATGAAGGTATAATAATGACAGTGGCAATAATAGTTAAGTTTTATTTATTAACTGGTGCATTGTACTAATAACTGGTATGATTTTCAGGTTGTTGCTATTTTTGGCATATTTGGTGCTTGTAGACGCGTCGAATTGTACAATTTGTGCATCAAAGATGTGAAAGAGGATAGTGAACATTAAAGCGACAAAAAACGACAAGCCCGGAATATTTACTATCGTATCCAGTGAAGAATTTAATTACGAGTATGTTGAAGTCAGTAAAAAATGCATTTCCTTAAGAATCTTATATGTTAAACACAAAAAACTTTTGTGTTTAACATAACAAAAAATACCAAAAAATATTGCAAAATTTTTAAAATTACCAAATGCAGAAAAGTACTCTGCTCATTCGTTTAGGAGAACATCCGCAACGTTTCTCGCAGATAATAGTGGTAATATCACTTCACTTAAATGTCATGGAGGATGAGAGTCTACAAGTGTACCCGAGTCATACATCGAAGAATCGGTGAATAACAAGATTCAAATAGCTAACAAGATATTGGTTAGTGCAGAAAGCAAAGAAAAAAGACGGATTTTAGATATAAATGCATGTTCTGGAGTGACACTGACCAATTTATCAAATTCCACACTTAATGTACATGTTCACAAGAATTACTTTGATGTTTTTTGTTATTCTTATTATGTTGTTCTTGTTATATTACCAAATAAAAACAAAATATAATTTTAAAGGAGTAATAATTAATAAATCAGTTTTTAAAAGTAAGTTTTTCATAACGTATTTGATTTTACTGCGAACACTGCATTATTTACATAGTACCACTGCCTTTTTTAAAACTCCATAACTGATAATATTTAGGGACCGTGACTATTACGTCAGTGATGACTCATATTTCGTGCAGAAATAGCAATGACGTAATGATTCGTCCAATAATATGCCATATTATGAACGATTTTGTTAATGGATAAGGGTTGTTTATAATGTTGATATATAAAAAAATGTACTTTTGGTGGTGATAGATGGCAGCTGGCAAGAAAGAGTATGTGGCAATTCCATGTAGCTAGCGAAGACCCAAGGAAATAGAAAACTAATACGGGAAAGTCTATGCCATTCTGTAGCACCACTAGTTCTTTATATTCTGAAGTTGCCCCAAATAACTAATGGTGTGACTAATGTAGTATTTTGGAGTTCCTAAGGTCACTATAAATAAAAAGCAATTAACAATGTTTTAATACTTACGAGGTTAAACACACGTTTGAAAGTTCTGGTAAGAATGGCAGTAGATTTAAATATTTATACTGTCATTTGATACATACGATAAAAACATTTAAAGAAAGAAATTGGAGCCGTTATTGAGTTCTATTGTTTAAAAAATTGCCTAAATTTCACGCAAAACGACGTGAAAACTACTCATATTGAAGAAAAATTGTACATGACCTTATTTCAAAATATATCTTCGAAGAACAGATATCATTAAGAAAAAATATGTCTGCAATATTGCAAGAAAACGCCCAAAAACCTTTTGCTATTTGGGAAATTTTCAGAATTTGACAGCAATAAGATGTGTGCAATAATTAATTGCCATTTGCTGTAAAAAAAAGAAAAAATTAAAAATTAGAGTCATTTTTGAAAAAAATTTGAAAATGTTAAGACTTTGTATGAAGTATTCAAATTTAAATATAGGTTTCAAATTCATAGGACTTCGATTTCAGCAAGATCGATCAGAGAATAGCAATTTGTGAGAAAATGGCTTGGACGGTGTAGGCGCTCGCGTTGACCACAGACGGACAAACTGCAAGGACAGACCGTCAGACGGACTTTTTGTCGTAAACCAATATTTGGATATCAAGAACTCACAATAAGGGTATTCTGACTACACAATGAGTTGGAGGAAGTACCTAACTACATATAGGATAAAGATTAATACATTGTTTCCTGGCAAGGGTTCCAAATTACGAGTGTTTTCTGAGGAAAAATCGCCACTTTCCGCAGGATCATTACGATACTTTCTTTTTACTATGTAGGTTAATATTGGGGGAGAAAGTGTTTTTTAAAATTATTGATAGTAGTTGAAATAATTGATATATTCAGTGTGACGCGCTTATTGTACATGAAAATCTACTATTTTATATTGGAGATCAATCTCCATAATCTCCTACAAATCAGACAAAATATTCCAAACCTTTCTCATGTTCAAATTAATGAAATATATTAAATAACTAAATTTTTCATTTGATATATTTTTGTTGAAGATGTGAAATATGATTAACACAATTTTTTTCTGCAGATGAAAGCGCCAATTTGAGTCTGGTCTGTTATGCTTATGGTGTGTAAAATCCTTATCAACTAAGTCAACGCATGTCTGGCACGAAGAAAACATATTCTAATTTTTCGTTTATGACCGTATATATTTTATAATTATATTTTTTAAATATTATTTTCTGCGTTAGAAATATCTACAAGAAATACACTGAAGTTTTGTTATGTGAGTGGGTTGTATCCGTGTGATGTAGTGATGTTGAGTCTCACAAGACGAGGGATGTGAAATGCGTATCCCTTTGTACGGATGAGACGGCGGTTGCGAGATCTTATCTCGCGAGAATGAGTGAGAAAGAGACACAGAGAGAAACAGAGACAGAGAGAAATAAAAAAACAAAGAGAAAGAGAGAAGAGAGGGACACAGAGTCTAAATACTTTAATACGCCCTTTTTTTAATATTTTTAATTTTTACTAATAAGATATTTCAAATGAGTAATGTTAAATTATCAAGAAGTGAGTACAACACGTTTTGATACTAGATTGAAAGTTATCATTAAAGCTTGATATGTAAAGAAAACCTAACTACAAAAGGAATACGAAAGATTCACAGCACAGTGAGGGATATAAAATCCTACACTCAAGAGTAATGAGCATAAAATTCAAAAATTCTTTACTCGAAAACTTTACTAATGTGTTTTAAATTGAAAGAATGCTAGGTAATAAAACTAATATAAACAATGACAAACTATTCAAGTTACACCCTTAGAGCTCGAGTGCTAGTACATAAAATGTAAAATAATGCGTTGGAACTCTGTTTATGGTTAACAGAGGCAGAACATACTTTCCTACTTTATATTCTAGTCACGTAATGTCCATGACCGTGCTGTTTAAGTGAATAATTAAATTAAGCAATGCTAAACAAACTGTGAAGGAAATAAACTCTGCAGATTTTGGGATGAAGTAGAGAAGTAACACACAAATTTAACTCATTACAAGAAATAGAGGAATAAAGGTAAAAACGCAATGTACAGTATCGTTCTGTTTACGAGGCGGGCTTACTACGTTTTTAGACAAAATGTTCTTATTCAAAACTCTGACGAATGCAGATATTGATTTTCTACCAAAGGGTGAAAAAAATATAAATGGATTGTTTAGGAATAATTTAAAGATTAGATTATAGAACATGGGTATTAAATGAGCAATACTATCAGCAAGCCTTCAATTTTAAAGAATCGATGCAAATCTCACTCACCTCTGTTGGATTTCAAAGATCGATATGAAAGCATTACATTTACGGCTTTGGCATATAAATTTCTGACTAGTAAAATCATGTAATAGAAACACAGTATAAAAAAAACTAAATGAAACCAAGAATTTAATTGAAACTGTTTATATAACATTTATAAATAAAATCAGTACTAATTAAACAATGTTTGATATTTCAATAAAACTTAGTTTGTCATATTAACAATAAAGTAAAATGTGATTATTAAACTAACGCAAGAGGTTGAAACAATCCCTGTTGCATCTACTTCACCTGCACCAACACTGAATGTATGGGTAACTCATTTGTTTAATACATTTGTTTTAGTTTGCTATCTTTCCGGTGACAATGCAGCGGTTGTTTCACTATATTTAAAATACCGAAATAAGTAAGTTTAAGTGAAAAGTGAATGTTATAAAAGAATATTGCATGCACTTCGGCCATTTTCGGCCAAGTTCGGCCAAGTTCATTTTTCGACAACGGAATATTATTAACCTTGGTTCCGCTTCAGGTTGGCTAGAATCCTGTTCGGTCTCGCTCAAAACGTACAACATCCTTGATACACGAACAAATGCATTTGGCATTTTAGGGTCGGAGTAATCCGTACGTTTGCCAGCAAGCGGTGCTCAGACTGATCCCTGTTTTTGTTTATTACCCACTCCGAAGCGTAAGGGAGACGTGTGACGAGCATACTTTATTCTCATCACCGTACCTAGCTTACTTGGCCTGGCTGAGTTTCGTCACACATAAATATAAAATCAGACATTTTATTAGAAACCGCTTAATTTTTGCCCCGGAAATCGGGATCGACTCACAGAAAGCTAGCACGCTGTCCATGAGTTACCAGATAGACGAGTTACCAGATGAGTTACTAGATATATAAACCAATTTTTTAAAATTTTTATGAGAAGCAAGCTATACATAGAAAATATGCTATGTATGACAAGCAAACTGTTATTTCTGAAACTTATTTCTTGATTTCTTGCTAGCATTTTGATACAAAAAATATTTCTAAATTTTACAAATTAGTATAAATTATGAGATAATTTGGCTGATTACAAAGTTAATGTTAATGCCAAGTTCATAAATTTTAAAACGACATGCAAAGGAAAGTTACAGTTTTGTACAACACAAGTTCTGCATCGTGCAAGCGAAGTCGCTGAGATTGTTGCTCACTAGGTCACGACTTATTGTAGGCTGACACACTAATGCTGTTTAGGAACAGAACATGAAGTTAAATTGCACTCCGTTCTACAGCACCCGAGCTGAACGCTTTATTCGGTATAGGTTGTCAGCGTCTCCTGGGTTGAGACGTAATTACTCTGAGTTGGTGGGGAGGAAGGTAGCGAACTCGGGCTTAACATGAATGAAGAGGAACAGGCAGCCATGAGATGCGCGAAACGATGGCCCACTTAATGCAGAACGAGCCTCGCACAGCACTCATTTCAAAAGCAATGAACGTGCTACTCCATCTGGGGGAAGGCTTTAGGGCAAAACGCGCGGATACCATTGAGAGAATTTGCAAAAGCCAACACGACGTAAAATGACCTTACAGAAAAATTTAAGTATACAGGTTCAGATTCCTGAAAGCTAGTCATAAATAATTTAATAGAAAATGAAAATCCAATTCTTTATCCCTGAAACAATAAATGTGTGCTTAAACTAACACTTAAAATTACACACAAAACAAATTTGTCTTTTCAAATTAATTTGTCATCAATTACTTGTACAACGGACTGAAATACTATAAATACTGGTTCATTTTCTTTTAATCACATTTTATCTTCAGTAAGTGAACAGAAAATAGAAACACAATGACTTCTTCAGTTTTTGTAATAATTTGATTAATTTAATCTCTTTAAATATTTTTTTTATTTAGTAATCTCTTGTTGAGACAATTGCTCGAAAATTCACATTGCAGAACCTTCGTGTTACCTGATAAGAAACGAAATACATACTTTTTATGAATTTGAATTCCATGTACAATTTTAAAATAATTACTAATAGGCACCACATAATTCTACATAAAAAGAACAAAACATAAACAAACTTGAGCCATCTTCTCCCAGTGAACATATTTTCGCACATGTGATTTGTAAAAAAGATATCGAGAAAAATGTTAAAAATTTCAACGCATTGTTCTGCAGAATTTTTTTAATCTTAGAAATAATCAGAAAACAAACTCTCTACATTTTTTAGCCTTTTCAAGAGTCCGACACTATTTCCATAACCCCAAACCATTTTAAAAAAAATCAATTCTGACCAGCACGTTCGTAGCGTACACTTTCATTTCATTGTACATTCAAAACATACCTCATTTCACTTTCACCCTGACACACGAAGAACAAACTCACTCTATGGAGCGCTGTTCCTCCACAGCACAGTGACACAGACGAGGACGCAGACTTCGACATAAGACGCTCATAGTGCGCGGCGCGGAGCGGCGCGGGGCGGGGCGGGGAGTGAGGAGCGCGACATTGACAGAGCGCCTGAGGCATTACGGGGCGCGCTCAGGTGCACGCGAGCGCAGACCCGGGCCCGCCCCGCCCCGCCCCGCCCCGCCCCGCCCCGCCCCGCACCGCGCCGCGCCGCGCCATGCCACGCCGCGCCGCGCGGCGCAGCGCGACAAAAGATTTAGCGCAGCCCCTCGGAATTGACTGACGTAACAAGGCGTTCAAGAAAGACGATAATAATGCCGCGCGATGCGCCGTGACGCAGGTGGGAAGAAACGTGGGCGGCCAAGGAGAAACACGAGGGAGGGTGAAGAGGAAGGGGAATGCGGCGGTGGAATAGGGAAGGGGACGCCAGGGTAGTAGAGGACGCGGGTGGGCGTGGGTACGAAGGAGAGGGTTGCCAGTGTGAGGAGGTGGAATTGGATAGTAGTAATGAAGGCAATACAGACGCTGGGACGTTGAGACGACAAGGGTTCCAGGAGAGGCAGCCGGCAAGCACGATGGTGGGAAGGCGAAGGGACGAGATGTGATGGAAGGATTGGCAGAGGAACATGGGTGACGACAGTGATGTGGTTCGTGGGCGTGACAAGTGTCGAGAGTGACATAGATGACAACTGAAGGAATATCAGCTGCGATGACGATGGGGACAGCGGGACCGACAGCTACGAGGACGCGCAAAACAGCGATTTCAGCGAGAACGGAGGAGACAGCAGACAAATAACGACAGGGACGACAAGGAGAGAGATATATGGGGAGAGGAGAAGGGGTGTTAGCAAGAATAAAGAGCGAAGATAGGGAGGTGGGGAAGAGGGAGATAAAGGTACAGAACGGTGGGGGGCAGAAAGGGGGTCAGGAGGAGGGGATGGAATATTCTGATATGGAAAACAGTGGTATGGGAAATAGTGTGATGAGGAAGGGCGGTATAGGATCAGTGAGATAGTGACATAAGGATAATGAACGAGGGATGAGGAACGGGGATGGAAGATAAGAGGATGCAAGTGGTTGAGAGGCAGGAAGTAAGGGGAATAGGGGAGGCTGAGATTGGAGCAGGGGGCAGGCCTTTGAGGGATGAGAGATCGGAGCGGGGTGGGGAAATCGAGGAAATAAGGCACTGGGATGATGTGACCGACAACGACGACGTAGATGGCGCGGATAGCGTGAACGGCAGGGTCAGCGGGGACAGCGCAAGCGGAGTCGGGAATAGTCGCGTGCGTCGATTGGCCAGAGCGGCATAGCCGTGGCGGGGGGGGGGGGGGTCGGGGGGGGGACGTTGGCAATGTGGGTTTCAGTGGCGGCGGCAGCGCAAGAGCAGCGAGGCCTGTGCAGAAATGAGAGCGGAGAAGGTACAGGGTTGCCATATTGGGGAATTTTGTCCCCACATTGGGGAATTTTTCGTTATTGAGACAATAGGAAACATAATTCGATGGAGAAATGTTTGGCAAATTTTTGGGGAAATTATTTTCGAGTCGAGATAGAAGTTATATTCTCTCAATTATTATGAATAAAAAAGACACAATAGAAGTTATTCTCTTTCATTTTATGTAGCAAAAAGAGAAAAATAAACGACAGGCATGGAGAAAGAAAAACAAAGATAGTATAGCGTTTCGAGCAGCTCAAAGGACGATGATTGGCTCATTTTAAGTATTTAAATTTAAGAAGACAGCCAATGGAATCGTCACGAACAGCTCATGTCGTTGGTCCACAATTTCGAGAATATTTTTCATTTCAAAGTTGCGGAATTTTGTTTCATTTGAGTGCTTTTTGGGGGGAATTCCATAGTAGTGGTGGGGAAAGAGCTCGCAACACATCTGGCAACTCTGACTTCAGCGCAGGCGGTGCGAGCTGGGGCGAAGCGGCAGAGCATCGTGCCAAGGCGACGGTGCAGGAGTGCGAGTGGAAAGGGCGTTAGGTGAGGTGCCGGCGCGCCGTTGAGAAACGCTGCTATTGCGCTGCGTTCGAGAGGTGGCCTCGCGGGGCGGGTGCAACACTGGCGCATGGGAGTAGGTTGTCAGACGAGAGGAAAGTGCTGACAGCTCTGTAAAACAGTGTGCGTTAAAAGACAGTGAGCGCTTGAGTCTGAGAGCAAACAAGCTACACAATGGCGAGAAGAATTGGGTAAACAAAAGTGAGTTGCATAAGCAGTAGGTTTTATTACCTTTAATAAAGAGATAAAAATATGCATTTTTTGGTAGAATAAGTATTTGTTTTATACTAACAAATTTAGTCTTTAAGTTTTTACTCTGAGTGGTTTATTTAGATGGATTTAATGAAAAACGGTAAAAACTTTTGGGTACATTCTTCATTGGTAAATTCCGCTTCATAGCATGAGTACTGCTGTTGAAACGAGATTTCCAAGTTAAGAATAAAAATTGAATACATAATTCCATTTATAGGTAGTGCAATTATGTGAAACATAAATACGTGAAAACATTTACAAAAAAAAACAGTTACAACAAAAGAAAAATATGCACTAACTTTGTTTGGATATGAAACTTTCTTAACTTACTTGGAAATGTCACTATTATCTTAACACTATCAATTTTGTTGCCATTTTGAAACAAATGCCAGATGACAATTTGAATATTCTTAAGAACAAGTATGTCAAGCTCGCGGACAAGGTAACTACCTTAACTAGCTCACGGTCACTGCATACAGAGAAATTGGCAAGATTTGAAAGTAATTGCTCCGGAGTGGCGGTACCTCACTGACCCAGAACAATCTTTGGAGAAATGAACACAAATTTAGCTATATTAATTTCTATTTCCTCTACTAAAACAAATAACTGATACATGAAACAGAAATAATATATTGTCAGATTTCAAGTTGCCAATTGAGAGTAAATTTGAACATTTTGAATCGAAAGTATCTTGATTTTGTAATCATGAACTTAAGAGTGAAATAATATCATTAACTTTCTACGCTAAGGTTAGGAGATTTATCAATGATTGCTTAAAAACTGTCCGCCCGTAAATGAGAATTGTTCACTTAGAGTCTTGTTGACTTATTTCATATTACTGCTCAATAAATTTATAAATGAATGATTTAATAATACACATCACAAAAGCAAAACAAAAAAAATTCGTCATAAAAACTAATTTCTGAACCTCAGAAAAAACGTTTAAACAAGGCAGAATTTGGAAAGGAAATAAATATAAAATAGTAATAAATAGTAAAGAATATAAACCTGCTCGATAGAATAAATTTGGCAACCATATTTTCGTATGAAGCTACTATTCCCGTTCTCGTGATGCTTCAACTTCCGCGTGTACACCCGTTTCTAGATTGGGAGGGGAAATGAGAGCGGAGTCAGGGGAACTTGTCCTTGCTCCTAGAAGCACTGGGTTTCCCAGGCGGGCAAGTAGCTCTGGCAAGCACGGTTTGACATGCCAGCTCTAGAATGTTCAATTAAGATGTTAGTTATATGATTCAACACATTTACTCTCTTTTCTAAAATTTGAGAATACTTTTGAACGGTCCGCCATCTCAACTATCTTTATGTGTATTTCTACGTATATCCATATTGTACATTTGAAGGTTATTGGGGTACATTACGTACATCATCATCACAAGTGTATATTAATCAAAATGTTATATTTTAGGTAAATCGGAAGAGACGAACTAATACACCAAACCACTAAAATATTAATTACAAATTTCATAAAGGGGCGGCATAAATCGGTATCCCAAGATTTTCCAATCACAAGTCACTGTAGCTCCCTATTCCTCATATTCATCAAAGAACTTGCTCATTTTCCCCCTCAGAATATTCCATATGTTGTAGCGTGTTCAAGTCTTTAGGTTTGTAACTCATTCCATCCTCTGTAACTCTTGAAAAACTTCTTAGTTTCAATTCCCTGTGATGTGAGAAATTAATCATCGCCAAAAGGAACATGGGCTTGATTGAAAATTCTGCAAAGCAGGCTTTTAGACCCCCTTCTTAAGAGGAGAAAACATATTTTCTTTCGTCACTCTATTCCAAGAAACTTCAAAATTCTTCCATATTTTGATGTCATATGCGA
This sequence comes from Acheta domesticus, assembly GCA_031308135.1. Lineage (NCBI taxonomy): Eukaryota > Metazoa > Arthropoda > Insecta > Orthoptera > Gryllidae > Acheta > Acheta domesticus. Next base: position 134,269,074 of record JAHLJT010009436.1, on the reverse strand, counting down.
ATTCAGCAAAGCTCTCAACTTTGAGTTTGAGTTAATTAATTCTCGGAAAAACAATTCTAGAACTTGAAACGCCATGCTATCGAAATTTTTTCCATTGTTAGAGTCTTACAAATTAAATATATTAGCCTTACATATCGTGATCTAAAAGTTTTCCAAGTACACATTATCAAGTAAATAAACTTTTTGTTTTGTAGGGAAATGTAATTCGTTTTGAGGTACAGCATGAAAATAAAACGATGATATGAGGAATATGTGGAGGTAGAAATAGAAGAAGTACGTATCTCTGAACTCAATCACGTATTTTACGAAATATAAGGAGGATATCAACTTAACTTTTCTTAATTGTATTGTAACGATTAATGTGACTAATTCTTGATACACTGTAAAAACTAGTTAACAGATAATTCAAAGGCCTTATTATATTAACACACAAAATTCTGCCATATGCCTTTCAGCTCACCAGGAGGGCCTTTGAAATTAGTTTTGCAATCCCGCTGCGACCGTTTGCTCTCCTTTGAGATCCGGCGCTTCGCAAGAAGCGAAGGTTCGGCGAGAGACTGCGAAAGAAAGCCGGCCGAGGCGACGGCGGCGGCGGCGGCGAGGGACCGACGGGATGTCCCCGGCGCGCGCCGGCTCAATATCGCGTGGGCGGAAGGCGGCCGGGGATCGGGGGCGGCGGGGGACGGGGGCGGGGCTTCGCAAAAGGCGACTCTGCGGCTGGCTGAGGCGGCGGCAATTTGTCCAAGCGAGCGAGCCTCGCACGGGTCTTCCATCACTGCTTCAGTCAAACTTGAAGGCAATCCCGCCCCCGACATTCCATCGGATTTTCATGAATATAATAACTTCGACCCGAAAACCAATACACAGCGGCACACTTTTAAGGGCGGCGCACACCATAAAACACGCCGACTTAGCGTATAATTTATGGAAAGGAAATACGTTAACTTAAAATAGATAGCGATTATAGGTTCGCAGCATTAAGCGGTATTTGATAGCGGTGAAGGTCATGAATGTACATTTAACGCTTTGCATCAACTTCTGCTGAGTGACGTACGAATCCAGAGACCGTGTGAATCCACTTTCCTTTTGTTCTTTGATGGGTGGTAGGAAGTTTAGGTACAAAACTGCTTGTATATAAACAACACATCAACTCGCATCAATAAATCAAGATTCTATCTTCAACGGCATGCAAGAGCTCGTGACTTTGCGATTTAAAAGAAAGTCTCGGAAACAGGTTGCAATATGAAAGTACAAACTGGTGCATATCTCACGTCGTGATTTCTTTCCTTCCGCGCGGTTTATAGGACTTTATTCGTATATAAATGTAAGAGTTGCGGTACATAGTTTCTTCAGGAACATGCGGATAATTTCTGCACAGAATACATTTGACATAATATTACAGTCACGAAACGAATCATTTACTTTGAATTATTACATAATGTGATTGTAATGACTGGCTTAAGAATTCTATTCATTCTGTAGAAGGTTTCGAGATTCACACAGAGGCAGCGGTCCGCATCAAATCAAATTATTATTGTAGCTTTTTACTGTTATTACTTCATAGTAATGGTTTAAATTCCTTTAACTATGGCATTGTTCAGTCTATCTCAGAAAAACTCATGTAGTTCAAAAAATGGTGAAGCGTAGAACAAAGAAAATCTTTGATGCACAAGTGAATTCAATCTGTTCAATGTATTCAATTCCTTTAACTAGTAACAGATGTCATCCCAATGTCTTGGATCTCATTCAGAGAGATCTAATTTTATAATTGAGCCAAAGTTTTACACTCACAGACGAAAATGTGCAGCTTGCCCCCTCCCCCATTTTGTCACTAATGTGTTAATGTAGATTCAGTGATTAGGTGGAAGGGCATGCCCTATGCGGTCTGCTCTTCCGTCTTCCACTAAGATATTGTTTATTACTTATTATTAGTGTTTCTTGGTCTACATTCTATTTTTTTTTACAAAAATCACCGTAAAACATCTTCTTACAATAAAAGATTGAATAATTTTTAAACGAAGTAGTCAGGCGAAGTTTGTTAACGAATCGAGCATTCTACAAAGATGTTGCACCAATATACGTTTTATACCATTTATACAACGTTGTAAAAAACGATTTATCCCTTTATAAAACGGTTTATCCTCTTTTAAAAAATTCCAATGCCAAGTTTTCACTTCAAGATATTACTTTTGCATGGCAAACAGTACTTAACTTCACTGTTCGTTGATTGGGAAAAGTTGCATTGCGGTACGCTTGCGTCAGTGTAGGCTGCCGTGTGCGTACCGCAAAGAAGTTTTGGCCGTACAAAACAATTGAGTAGCCTTAGAGGAAAGTAAAGAAAACATGGGGCGATTAGAATAAACACGGCTGCCTCATTGCCTTTTGAGACCGATTCGAAGATTACATCTTGTACGTCTCCATGAATTCATACTAAAACAATATGTACGCGATGCGTCGATATGTACGTCGTGCGGAAGTACCAATTTCCAAGAGTCGGACTCAGCTCCTTTCGTCGCCTCTTGTGTCGCCATTTCATGTGTAATCCCAAGACTCACTTTCTTCACGTAAATAACTATAGACTATTCACCCTGTAATGTAACAAAAGTACGATCTTATTAATTAGTAGGAGGTCATGAATTATTAGAACACGAGTCTTCTGATAATACTTATTTGAAAACGTATTTCAATTTCGTAAGTTTGACTTCAGATAATTGAAGTGGATAAAATATTTAAAAATATTGTTTTAATTGTTAAATATTGTTATAATAATACCGTTGTATCGAAGGAAAAATTGAAAATCATTTCGGATGAAACTTACAACATCTCAACAAAAGTAAAAAATTAATTTATCAAAATTTTACCTGCCAAAAATTTCCACTTACGCCCATAAATTTTTAGTAACTGATCAATTGTGGTAAGAACCACTGGAAATTTACAAAAGTATTGATATTAATTAAAAATTGTTTATATCAACATCATAATCCTATACTAATATCAAGCAAAATACTTAAAAAGCAACATTTACCGCATTTAGAACATATGGAATAAAATCTACATTAAAGTTCTTCAAAATTGGAAAGAAATCATACCTCAAACGTTGTCACCATTTGCAATTAGTGTAAACCCGTACTAGTGGTGGCCATTTCTTCAATAGAGGCCACTTCAAGCACAATGAAAAATGAGAATAGATGTCTTCCCAGTGCATATGCTTTCTAGTGGAGCATATGCTTTCTAGTGTGAGGATTAGACCGATAATTTCTTTCTTTTCCCATTGTTTTGTATTGAAAAAGTGAGCTGAAAAAATCTTATTAAATTGATATTGTTATATTGTAATCTGAAGTTGTTTTCTTGGACTTAAATTTGCCTTAAACACGTTAAGACAAATGGAGAAATGTTTATTGGTCATTAACAATACTTTGCAACTTTTGTATGACGTCTTCACTAGTAGAATTTAGTAATGCAGCTGAATTTCTTTTTCAGAAAAGTACGTACATGTTTTTACTTATGACCCCTACTTACGACCACCTATGAAGTCATTTTGCCTTAAGTGAAATTTCACGAAGAAAATTTAAACTGTTAATTTTATTGCATATAATTTAAAAAACAAAAACACTGTTATATCTTTATAATTTCACACACGTTTCCTGAGATAAATTTAATGAAACAGTAGTTTTCCGTAAATTTCAGATTAATTTTTTACAAAAAAAGAAAGGTAATTTCGAGTATAAACATCGCAACAGCTTCGTAAGTGCGGAAAGCAACATCCTTACACACTGTAAGAACTTGTCATGCTCTTCTCAAGAGTAAAGTTCTCACAAAGGGAGCCCAAGAGCAGAGAACACAAGGCGCACAAGGAGAGTGGCGAGGGCGGCGGAAGCGGCAAAAGGAGCAGCGCGAGCGCCGAGGGCCTCCGAGCGAGTCCCGAGAGCCCCAGGGGGCGGCGAGGCCGCAGGTGGCAACGGGAAGTGGCCTCTCCACACTGCGCCGCCGCCGGCCCGGCCCTCCAGCGCAGAGTTGCTGCAACTCGCATCGGCCGCTGTGTGTGCATATGAAATAAAGCCACGCCCACCCCGCTCACGCCCACGTCCCTACGGCCCTACGTCTGCAGTTTCTGTCGCCCTTCGCGTTCCCCGCCCCCACCCGCCCTCGCAGTCCATGCCGTCCCCGCCGTCCACTTGTCGCAGTCCCTGTCATCCACGCAGTCCCCGCCATCCACGCAATCCCCGCCATTCACGCATTCCCCTCATCCACGAAGTCCCCGTCATCCACGTAGTCCTCGCCATCCACGCAGCTCCCGCTACCCACGTAGTCCCCGCCACCCACGTAGCCCCTACCATCCACGTAGTCCCCTCCCCACGCAGTCTCCTCCATTCCCGCAGCCCCGCTATCCATCCACCTCTCATCCACACAATCCCCGCCATCCCCACAGTCCCCGCCACCATCGTTTCTCCCACATCAACTCTGTCGCTTCGTCGCACCTTCACCTCTGCTGCCTTCACCGAACCCAACGTCCACGCAGCCCCCTTCCCTCTCCACGACCCCCACCCCCACGCCACTTCATTTACGACGCTCCAAAGGCAGTTGAGTTGCGCGGGAGCTTCTGAATTAATTAGGATAACGAAACAAAAAGTTGGCGGACGCTTCGCCTCCTCCGCTACCGGTGTCTCCGTCGCCTCCACCTTCTACCTCGTTCGCGCTGGCCTCTTCCAGCGGGTCACTCCCGTGGTTGCCGTTGCCGCTACCGCTGCCACTAAGGTCGTTCCAGTTTTTCTAGGGGTTAATCTACACAAGGGGGGGTAAGATAGCAAATTTGCCCTAAAAATATAGAGGGTCCTTTAATCGCGCTTCCTTTAAGGATTTAAATAGCACTAAATTAAACAAAGAAATATTTCGTCAGCCATTGATTGCACTGATGGGCATAATATTCATCATGATGAACTTTCGTTTTTGGATAATTTTTTTGCGTCTCCCGTCCGTACAGTTATCATAAACATTCTGTAGGTTATTACAATTTCAAACATCATTGACGATGTTTTCAATTCTTGTATTATATCATTTCATTTATGTATCACATTTTCACACTTCTTTATCCAAGTAGTTCACGGCGATTTTACTTCCAAGCCAGTTCACCCAGCAGCACCGCTTCTGTACTGCCCAACAGCCTTTCCAACTCATCCATTCTTTTTACCCATCGCCATCTCCACCGTTGCAGCTTCAGGTACGTCGCAAATACACCCCGCCCACGGCCTCAGTGGCAAATTTCACGTTTCTCCCGGACCGCTGGGTTAATTAAGTTGGCGCGAGGAAATTCAGAACGACCCTTGTTTTCATTAAAATTAGATATGAATATTAATGATTCCTTGTCTCCGCAACCTTAGGTAGCCCATGGGTTTCCAATTTTATCCACCCGTGTTAAACTTGCACCTGCGTGGCCCTCGGCGGCCGGGCGGTTGCCTGCGCCCGCGCCAGCCGCGCCGTGTCGCGCCAGAGTCCCTAGACACAGAGAATGTGAGTGTGTGTGTTTGGGACGAAGAAAGGGCAATGATGAAAAAAAGATAGCGTGCGGTCCGTGGCCCATTTGTTAGAAAACTCCTCCGGCATTCGCCTGGTACTGATCGGAGAAACCTCGGAAAACTACCGATCAGAGCAGCAGGCTTCTAGAAATCTCACTCTTTGCACGGTGGGTGTGAGTCAGTGATATTTTAGTGATTCCACACACGTCAACCGCCTTTAGTCCCTTGAGGTTATGGCATATGCTAGGCTGGGAGGTGGCCTCCCCTGCCGCAACGTGAGATCTGGTGCCATCCTACATGTCAGCTTGCGGAGTTTTACATCTCCAGGTATCTACCCCAGCGGGGCAGTGCTCCAGACGGAATAATCTATTCGTTTCCTGACAGATGTGGGGGCATAGGGAGTGTAAATATGAGTGTGTAAATTGGGGAGGATGACAGGACAAGAATGAGGAAGAAAGTATCGCCGTGACCCCTTTGTTACGGATCTGCCCTAGCATTCTACTGGTATTGATCGGAGAAACCATAGGTCAGTTGTCCACTGAAATGTTCCTCTAGACAGCAGCCGAAGGCGACCTAGCTGTACCGCTAGGTTTTGTTTCCAATTGTCAAGAGAGCTCGAACGTTTTGCTTCGATAACCAAAAACCACTCCACCATATTAACGTATACTTCAAGCTCTCTGTAATAATTTCAATGATACAACGTTTCAACTTCTGAAAGCAGCTTCTTGGGGCTACCGGGTGAAAGAATATTCAATGTCGGCGGGGTACAGGGCCCGCTTCTATGTCTAGGGACTCCACACCGCGCCTTAGAAACGGGGCAGGGGAATTGCTCTGGCGACGGATATCGGGATTCACACTCCGCGCTGGTAGCGCCGCACCGCACCCCATCGCTCCGCGAGGAAGATGGATGGTTGTGAGGCAGGGATGGAAAAATTCCTTTGTGAATGAGGAGATAAGGGTTTTGTGCGAGTAAGGTCGAGGATGCATGTAGACAAGTTGAAAATACAGTAGGTACTCGATTGTACGGACCTCGGACGAATCGGTCAGTACCAACACTCAGGCGGTACCTACAAATATTTTATTCTAAAAAAAAGACTTGTGTATTATAGCATCGTATGGTACTCTATAATGAAAATAAATACAATAAATATATTGTCTTGAACAATAAATGATTTGCATTTAATCTACAATCTTGGGTAAAAAATCCAAGATCCCATTGCGGACTTTCTTTTCAGGGTTGTAACCGTATCTGAGTTCTACTGATTTCTGTTGGTACTATCAGGGTCCAGTTCCGTTAAGTCTCTTTAATTGGGAGTCTGCTGTAGTGTGTAAGGGGTTTTGTGAAATTTGTGTTCTTGTGAATGTAAGGTTCGTGTCAAGACTTAAAAGGTGGTCGGGGGTGTCTAAAACATCTCAGTGCATTTGATATTATCTCCATCCCCGTCACTCAACAATACGTGAGGTTGCACTGTCTCGCTTTTCCGTTACTTGCTAGGGTTCTGATCCCTTGTGTTGACAATAGCGTAATCTTACTACACTGCATTGCCTTGATTGTACTGCACTTACAATGTCTGAAACACCTCAAGCGATTCTAAGATTGTTAGAAAAATATAACATTTTCGAAATATTGTAAGTCACACATTGTTAACAAACTTTAATGCTGTTCTTCAATAATAAAATTCAATTTGAAATAAGAGAAGTTATTCAACATTCGTCCATTTTCACAATTTCCGGAAGATATAGTACTTTATTAAAACGTTTACTGAAATATTACATGCAAAAAGTCATGACATCTTATTTGCGCTTCCTTATTGATATAGCTTTTATGAAAGTAATTGATCTCTCCAATAGTGAAACTGATGCACGCGCTACCTTTTGAAGTCCAAACAGTGCGGGACAAGGCGTGGAATAGGGTGGGGCATGTAGAATGTGCAGGGCGCCGGATGATACGGGAAGAGCAGTGGTGCAGGGCATGAAATGGGGCGGGGAGTGGCATGCTGCAGGACGTGAACTGGTGCAGCGAGAGAAATCATGCAGGACGTGGATTGGTACAGAGCGTGGAATGGGACGGGGCATGGAATGAGGTGGGTTTTGGATGGGTCTGAGCACGGAGCGGGTAAGGGCGGAGTGTGGGCAGGGCGAGGGACGGAGTGTGGAGCGGGGCGGGGTGAGGATCGAGGTTAGGAGGTGCGAAGCTGGGTGCATAATGGTGTAGGGTGGTTGTGTGGCGAGCAATGGAGCGGGCAACAGAGCCGTGTTGCAGGGCTGTGGAGGACTAAGCATGGAGCGAGAAGCGAGACGGGGCGCGTGGCGTGGCGTTACGAAAAACGCAGTGTATGTAGCGATCCGAAGCCGTGGTAGGAGCGGGGGCAGGGAACTGGGATACGTGAGGACGGCCAGGTGTGGACCCATGGGGCCGGGTGGATGCGAAGGGGTGACCCATGGAGCGCGGCGAAGCCGAGGGTAGGGGCGGGGGCATGGTAGGGGGATAGGAGAGAGCGGCCGGGTGTGGTCAAACGGGGCGGGGTGGATGCGGGACGTGGCGAGAAGGGGCGGAGAGGGTTGGGGAGAGGCGCGGCGGAGCGAGGCGTGGTGAGGACGGGACGGCGAGGGGGTGGGACGGGTCGGGAAGGGCACGAGGCAGCGCAAGACTTCGCACCTCAGAAGGCCGGCGCGGCGCGGCACGGCGCGGTGCAGGGTGTTACCCGATATCGGGGAAGTTGGGGTTCGCACCGCGGACCCGGAAAGATCGTTGCGAGCGCGGCGCAGACTAATTGCCGGCAGTTTCCGCGTCCGCCGCAGCGCTTCCGTCGCTTCCGCCGCCGCCGCCGCCACCGCCGCCGCGCCGCGAGCCCAGGGGCTGGGACTGGGATAACCCAATGCGGTGCGTTCTGCTTGCAAATAAGGTCAACGGCGCACAACACGCAGGCCAGTGGCTACGGTACGATCCTTCCATGCGTGAGTTTTGGAATTAATGAGCCGATGTCAATCCAATTTTCTCGTGAATAAGGCAAGTTTCGGAACGCTTTGCATGCGGTTCTATCATTTTTATCGTCTCTTTTTTAATTTTTTTTATTTTAGACCGAAGTATTTACTATATTTGTAGCGTGAGTAAGAAACGCATACTGATATAAATCTTATTTATATGTCAATTTTGCTTTAAAATTCTACATATGTGTATTAAGAGTCAAAAAACTATTACGAATCATTCATTTGTATTTTTGTCAATAATTACATATTCTGAATATTAACAAATTAGACAAAATTATTTTGCATTCAATGCCGTTTAATGAAACGATTTACGATCTCACCGTGATTGTTGCTTGTATTCTGCCTAAAAATAACCGATTGAAATTCATGTATTACTGGTGGCCTGCTGCAGCAAAATGCATGACATTAGCTATATCATAAGCAGTGATGCAGTGAGGAGAAAGTAGCAAGTATGAAAAATTATTATTGAAAAACTATATACAAGTTAATCCAGTCAAATATTTCCATTTTTTCAGTCAAAATCGAAAGGGTTTCATTTTTTCCGTATTTTCCAGACTTCCTTGATATCTAAAATACAATGATACTTCTTAAACGGTCAAAGACTAATTTGTTTTCCCGTCAATTTAAGCGAATATTTGAAATTAGTATTGTAGTAGATTAGGAACAATACGTTGTAAAGGAATACATGTTGTTGCAATATGTTGTGAGTACAGGAAGAAATCAACGCTTGTAAGCATTTCCGGTGACTACAACTCGTCTATGTGAAAAAGACGAACATATTTACTTGTATTATTTTCTGTTTATTGTTTTACTGATTCTCACCTTAAAATTAATTTTAAAACACAAAGTCAGATTGCGAGAAAATTTCCTTTCAATCACAAAATTAAATATCAACAATTATTTTCTATATAAATGGATTAAACATTTTTTATTATTTCACGATTTTCATTACAAATATCCATGATATTCTACAAAATGAAATTTGTTCCAAAATAGCAATTAAATGTAGGAGCATGTGGTCAAGAGGACACACAGGACAGAGGTACGTAGCTATTACCCAAGAATATTCTTTAATTAATGTTTTGATAGATTAATGTTCTGGGTCCGTCAACTGCTATGGTCTTTATAGTCTTGTTACTGAGGTGAAAGTTGTATCCTGGGAGATGTCGGTAATTCATTGCCCGCTGAATGTTGAGATCCAGCACCGACCTTGACGTCGGCAGCATGATCTCACCTCAGGGGAGCACTGCCCCAGCCGAGACAAGCTCTAAGCTCCCGACTGGTTTCCAAACGTGTATGGTAGTGTAGTACACGTAAGTGAGCGTGTAAGAAAGGGATGAGGATAGGACAAGGAACAGGAAGGAATCTTCCACGCGTGATCCGTGACCCGTTTGTTTGGGTAGTGCTCTGTCATTCGCCTAGTGTTGATTGAAGGAACCACGAGACACTACCGATCAGAGCAGTCGGCCGCTAGAATTCTCCTCCAAACAGTGGCTTAATTCGACCTAGCAATACGGTCATTTTTTCTGTTCAAAGTATTGACCCAGCTACGAATTAAACCTAGGTCTTTGAACAGGCAAATCATAATTTTTAAAAATGATGTCATGTTTAGTAGCTACGGGGTTGCAACGGTAGTCGTGGATTGCAAAACGGGAAACGCTTAGAAACATGATTGACAAACTTCTAACAGTAACTTGGAGCTGAAGAGCATAAAATAATATTCTTAACAAAAAAGAGCATCATTCTGTCAAAATTTCCCCACATTTTCTTCAATTCATAACAAATAACCGAACGTTAAAAACGAACTCTCAGCATAAAACCACACCACTGAATTTTCGTGAACTTTCCTAATATGATCAGGAACTATAGCATCCGGATCTCCACGTCGAGTGAACATACCTGTTCCATCGAGATTAACGCTGAAACATGTCACCCCAGCGGAAAGCATTCTTGACATTTCGCTTCAGGGCTGTTGCTGGCACTCACCGCGGACCCTTTTACCTCCGGCGGAGGCGGCGGAGGCGGCGGAGGCGGCGGTGCACTTCGCAGTCGCTCGCCGGGCGGTCCGCGCTCCTCGTCGCTCTTCGATCGGCCGCGAACGCCCTCCGCCGCGAGACACCGCTCCTCCCGCAGTTCGTGCGCTAAACGCGCTGTTTGGAGCCCCGGCCACGTATTCCAACTTCCACGTAGTGTACGCTTTTATTTGGGTTGTTTCTACTGTTTGAGCTGTTATTTGAAAAAAAAACAACAAAAACTTGTGTAATGACGATGAAAAGAGAAAGATGAAACTTTGTAAAGGGTATGCGACGGTTTGATAACCACGCTATGTTATGTTTGGGATTACAGAGGATAATTGCCTTTCTCTGAGTTCGAATGTTTCATTTTTTATGAGAATACAAAATGTATCGCTTTTAATTTATTTAAATTGATTTAAAAAAAGAAAAAAAAAACAGATTCAGAGCAAACTAAAATAATAACCAAAGTAATAATAACCGAACCCTAAACCATTACATATATTACTATCTACTTGGATGTCAGGGCGTCGCCTCATCCTACAGATTCCAACGTTTCGGCCGTCATGCTGCGACCTTTCTCACGGCTGAATGAACATTCCTCCCTGTCAATGGTCCCGGCATGACGGCCAAATTGTCGGCGTTTGTACCTCGGATAAAGCGTGTGCCCACCAGCCAAGTAGATGGAAAACGTGGAATGAACGAAAATCTACGCTTTGATTAAAAATACTTCCAACTTTTTGTTTAAAAACATTTTTCTTCAAGTTCTTATTTTATCAAGTGACCTTAGTCTGCAACGGCTTCTACACGTGTTTTCTGCATACCGTTTAGAGGTGGTAAATTTCCTGCTAGCAATTGAAATCTAGCAGTACATATTTATGAGGATTTTGTGGATTCAACAGTGGGTGTGTTTTCTCTTCAAAAGCCTACTCTTACCTGAGACAATATCAAACAAACCCAGTATAGACGCTAATCTCCAATTGAAATTCTGACATGCGGTAAGTGTTTGGACAAGTAGGGGAGGTGATGAAGAAAGATTTAATCATCGCAAGCGAAACAACTACGACTTCCATTTCCTCTGGGTTGCTGCCCGCCCCGTACATCACAAAAAACTTTAAACCAAATTTAAATTTAAGTAGAAAAATTATACATTCAAAAAACTTCTAAACTTCATTTGGAGTAATTTCATCATGTGATTAACACTAAATATAACTTTGACAGTTTTCAATGACATATAAAGAACATAATAAAAACGTAACTTAGTATCCAAGCAATTATTTCAACAACATTCCATGTGAGATCAATTCATAAATCGCGTAATGCATCACTTGGAATCTAGTATAAAGTACTCGTAGGAATGCTACAGAATGGCACAAATCTTATCGCAAAAAGTTTTCTAATCTCTTAAATCTAGCTTTTCATTATTGCCTCACGCAGTTTGTAATGCTAAACTGAGCCATGTATAATCTTCAAAATAATAAAAATTATTTAAAAAAAATTGCCTCACCCTCGTCCCAGGTGCTACATAGAGGCTGGCAAAACATTTTTTAACATTTGCTCATTTTTTTTGGTCCCTAATAACAGAATTGGAATATATATTTAAAATTATTAGAGAACAGAAAAGCATATTCCTACACACAAAGTTTCATTGAAATATTTGGAGCCGTTCTTGAGAAAATTCGTTCGAGCGTTTATTCAAGCGTTTCTAAAAATACGAATTTTAGATCTTATTTTCACGGAGCAATTTTGTGTTTTAGAGTAACTTCATAAAAATCATTTGAAGCACCTGTGTTCTAAAATGCAATTATAAGTAAAATTCGCCCGTAATGTAAATACTGACATGAGTGATTACAAAGAAAATCACATTTGTGTAATTTCTAGAAAATCTAAATAAAACTTCAAAATGGCCTTTATGTCAATACGAATGTATATGAGTCAATACGAGTGTAACTATTTGCACAAAAAATTAAAGATAAAATTTGGAGCCGTTATTGAGAAAACGTTGCTTTTATTTTTTTTCATATTGCCCATGTTTCACTCAATATTACGCAAAAACTACTAATATTTTGAAAAAAATCTATATAAACTCATGCAAAAAGAAAATTTTAAGGAATATGAGAAAATATTTTTTCTTCAATACTGTAGTTGTAGACGGACGCCGAAAAAAATTAACTTTTGAACTTTTCTAAAATTCAGATATTTCAAGGAATCAAACCTGCACGTTCTTGAAGCTATCAAAGGGCAAAGTTAAATAAACAAATTTCGAGCCATTGTTGAGTAAAATTTGAAAATTTCCTTGACGTTTCATGTAAAATACCCCAAAAATTAAGATGGGTTTCAAATTCAAGGGGCCACGACCTCAGCCAGATAGATTGGGAAATCACTTTTGATGAAATTATCAATTTTGGTGAAAATGCGTTTTACGTTTTAACCGCTAGCGTTGTGTTGTTCACAGACAGAGAGACGGACAGACTGCCCAAGACCCGATCAGACGTTTGCTGTACACCAATTTTTCAGTTTGAAGGACCCCCAAAACGTGCATTCTGACTACACAATGTGTTAGAGGAAGTAATATACTATTTATAGCAAAAGTTCTCTTTTTCGGTGTCAGGGATATACAATACGAATCTTTCTGCAAAAATATCGGCGTTTTTTGCTGCAGCATTACATAAAATTCTCTATACTATGTAAATAGTATGCGAAAAAATAAAAGTGTAAGTGAGGCAGTGGTCATACGGCTTTCTTACGGCAGTAGTCATACTTTCATCTATATCCCAAGATATAGATACCGATGTTCCATGGGATTTCAAACACGGTGTACCTACGTTAAATTTGCGGGGACCAAACCAGGTTCTTGTTAGTTTTTTCTGGAGTTCTCCCGTTTCCCAAATGTCTGAGGCTGCGGCGATTCCTATCAAGTTTCCAATGAAACGCCATGATGAATCATTCCACATCTGATCCATCAATCATATCGTCAAATCCATCTAAGTAATTCATCCTCTAAAAATGGCTAGGGAACTATGCTCATAATAAAGATCACGAGGTGACATTTTCGTAAGCGTGTGTGATTCTGAAAACATCGGTAGCACCACAGCCCAAAAAGCTCTTTCTTGTTTGTCGCCGATTGATAATGTACGACTTTGGAATCAACGAGGAGAAAAGCAACCGTCTGAATGAACGTATTAGATATTAGCTGCATTGATTTGCCAATCTTCCACCGATTAATTCGAAGCCAAACGAAACCTTAACAGACCACGAAATACGAATTATCCCATCATTCTTCTTGAAATACTCACTTGGTGTCGGATTGATAATAATCAATTCCTACTGATTGGTCTGGATTATCTTTGGACTGACTTCCACTTTCTCTTCTCTCTCCTTTTTATTAATAATTATTTTCCGATATATTTATCGTTGTTTTAGTTAAAAATGCACAAATTACATGTTAGTTCTTTCTAATATTTTTGAACGCAATTAACTTGTGAACAAAAATGTAGATATACTTTTATATCAGGAACCATATTACAAATTTGAATGCAACTTTTTGCCGATATTTTAATATACCGAACAATTTCACATTTTATATTTGTAACATTTTAAAATGTCAATATGTACACTAAATACAAATTCCTTTCTCACTGTAAACGAATGATATTAAATGAGCGGTTAAATTTGTTTGTGAACACGAAAAATTATAAATATCATTGCTTTCTTCATTCCCTCTCGCTTATTCTTTATACTCTCTCCCTCTCATTTTCACTTTTCCCCTTTCTCTCCCTTTCACAACCTCTTTTCACTCCTTCCTTTTTAACTTTTTTCTTCCCTCATTTACTCTTTTTATCATTCTCTCCTCTTCCCTTCTTGAGACAACTCTCCTAACTCTCCCATTCGCCCAACTTACTCACCACTCACATCCACCTCCTGCGATATCCCCATTCTTCCACTACGGCCCTTATCGGAGACTTCCACTAACGGCAGCAGGGGAGCCCTGTGGGTTTCGCCCCCCCCCCTTGGCCCGTGCTGGGATCAATCTGCTAAGTACCGGCCCAGCAGGGGAAGTTGCGAGGCTGTGCACCAAGTTGAAGGCGCCTGGCAACGCGCGGGGGTGGCGGGGTGGGGGGAGTGGCGTAAGTGAGCAATGGAGGGCCTGCTCGTGCGGGCGGTGGCGGAGGAAAGGGCGACGCAAGGGAAGGGATCTGTGCAGGGGAAGATTGTGTTGTATCGGACGTGGTCTCGGAGCGGGAGGGTTGGCGGGCGGCTTGGTGGTCAAGGGCCACGAACTCGGGACGCGCGGGCGACGCAGAAGAGGCAGCAGCGAGGGCCTTCGCGCCTGTCCAAAGCCGGCAACGAGTGGAAGGAGTAAGTTGCGCTCTAGCAAAGGGCCCTACGGGAATGACATTGTACTTTCCAAAGCCCCAGGCGTTTGCAATGACGGTTGAACCTTTACGGACAGGTGTTACAAATTCATTTTGTTTCTGATCCTCCTTAACACAAATTTAGAAGATTAAAAGTATACTAAAACATACTCCTTTTTCGTTAGATTTCATTGTTAATGCGCAAATAGTATATTGCGATGAAATAAAACACCTTTTCCAACAATGGTTATTTTTCTATTCAATGGTTGTTATCCCACGGATGCAATTGCAAGATGGTCCAATTCGAAGGAAAAGGGAGAAGTACAATTTCAGAAAAAAAAATCAAAGATATGAACACACCAGGGATCAAGAGATTCGGAAATAATCTACAAATGAAATTCCCGGCATAAAGGCCGGGGACAATTCACAGAAGAAAACTCCATCTTTGCACTAGCACTTGGGGATAAGACAACCGATAAAGACGAAGAGAAGCACATTACAAAAAATACAATCTACGACTTCAAGATGGAGGGTGAATGCAGGGTGACTAATGGTAAAGATGCCAAGCAGGGGCAGAGTAATTAGCTGCGAAACACTGCTTCCAGATGAACAAATACACGTAAGGAACAATCGAGATGGAAAGAAAACACATACATATCATTGGGAATACTACAGTGAAACGTTTGTGGAACAAATGTTTCATTGAACAGAAAACGCTAGGGTGCAACAGCATAAAACACAGGAGAAATTGAAGCTTAAACAGTTGAGAAAGGAATGGAATGGTAAACAAGACAGCTATTCGAATAGCGAACGTAATCCACATTACGAAGAAGATAGGATATTGGATTGCAATAAATGGGCACAAAAATTGAAAGAAAGGACGGGAGCAACGATGGGGCGATCCACAAGATGCGAAATGTATAAACAAAGAAAGGGTGAGAATCATGGAGAGAGAAAGAGGGGAACAAGTGTGACGGAGAGGCAAAGACAAACTCGATCATTCGCACTTAAGTTCTCAAGAATAAAGATGGACGAAAGAAGACAGAAGAGATCACTGGTAACACCCGAGTAAAAATCACCAACGAACAAAAAGTCTCAAACACGAAACTTACCTTGAGCGAAACTAGCCCTGCGGAACCCCTAGAACACCCAGCCCTCTCCAAAGAGTCTACGCGTGGGGCGTCGTCTACGAGCGAACTGCAGCTCAGGGAGCGAGCACTGGGCGTACTCGTAAATCACGCGCCCTCCACCACCACCACCGACACCAGCAGTGCGGCGAGCAAGCGAACGCTGGGGCGGCGCGGCAGCGACGAAAGGGCCGGGCCGGGCGGCGCTCCCGGGCCCGTTGATTGAAACTGGATTGAGACTCCATTAGCGCCGCCTAAACGACAAACAAGGGCGGACGGCGCGCTCAAGAGGCTTCGCGCAAAAACGCAGACTCTCGCCCACCCACCCTTCGCTCGTACACGCTTGCTCGCTCGCCCGCCTGCCCGTCCACCCGCCCGTCCGCCCGCCCACCCGTCCGTCCTCCCGCCCGTCTGCCCGCCCGTCTGCCCGCCCGTCCGCCCGTCCGCCCGTCCGCCCGTCCGCCCGTCCGCCCGTCCGCCCGTCCGCCCGTCCGCCCGTCCGCCCGTCCGCCCGTCCGCCCGTCCGCCCGTCCGCCCGTCCGCCCGTCCGCCCGTTCGCCCGCCCGTCCGCCCGCCCGTCCGCCCGTCCGCCCGTCCGCCCGTCCGCCCGTCCGCCCGTCCGCCCGTCCGCCCGTCCGCCCGTCCGTCCGCCCGTCCGTCCGTCCGCCCGTCCACCCGCCCGCCCGCCCGTTCGCCCGCCCGTCCGTCCGCCCGTCCGTCCGCCCGTCCGTCCGCCCGTCCGTCCGTCCGCCCGTCCGTCCGTCCGCCCGTCCGCCCGTCCGCCCGCCCGTCCACCCGCCCGCCCTCCCCGGCCGCCCGCTGGCGCGCGCGCGCGAACGCACTTAACGACGCACTCCCGGGCGATGCGTCCTCATCGGCGGCCGACACGTTCGCCCGGCAAGAGAGGTGAATTAATACGCGTGCATTAGGAATTACGTCATGTACTCAGCAAATTGCCTCTAAATTACCTGTTGTTTGCCGCTTGAAACGGCCGTTCGGTCCGCCGCAGTCTTCCGACAGATCGAGACCGGCTTCATTAACGAAATTTACGACCTGGGAGACAAGATGGTCGCATCAATAACCTGTGGAGTGTTGCCCTTGGTTAGTTTTTGTCGTAACATTGAACAATTAGTGAAAGTTTTAGGCGCATTTTATGAGAGAGAGAGAGAGAGGTTTGTAGCTAGTTATCGAAAAGTCTTTATTTAACATTCTTATGCCGTGAGAAAATATAAGAATTTTTCTCTATTTTGAAAATCAGTAACGTCCAGTTGATACGCAATATTCTTCTTATCAATTAAACACAACATATTTCCTGAAAAGTTTCACATTTTGAAACAAAATTCCTTACTGATAAATAAAAATGCATAAACTATATGCCTCGCTACAGCCAATTGTAAGATCGTAACTCTGGGAAAAGAGTTAATTTTTTAAATGTTCTTATATAAACATATTGTCGATTCAACATCGACTGTTTATTGTGTTGGTAAATCTGTGTATTTAATAAATGAGATTAGAGATACAATGCATGAGAAACAAGGTACGTAGTCATTCCATCGCTATTCCGCGTACCCATTCACTTCATCGTTACACGCAAGTACTCAAAGAGGTTCATCCCTGTTTCACCGAATGTCTAAAATACCAACAAAGCCCAGGCGGCGAACCCATTTCAGGGAACGTTAATATCGCGTTCGTCCCATGTCTCGATTCAGATTCCCAGATCCATCGAAGTGAGTAAACAGCTCGCTCAAAAGGTACCCCGCGGCAGCAGCTCGCGCCAGAGGAAAGGCGGCGCGTGCAATAATGAATTCCAAATAGAAACCGAGCCGCGCTCGGAAATCGCGTGGGCGAAGAAATCTGGTAAGCGCCGCCCGAAAAAGGAACCGACGGCGGTGGCGGCGAGTCGCTGGTGTTTGCAGCGGCGGCGGAGGCGACGGCCTCAGGCGGCGGCGAATCCCATCAAGCTTGTAATGAAAAGCCGTGAGGAACCGTCAGGGAGGGCCTCTCTCAGAATAGGATGTGACGCCGGGGCTCCACAAAGCTTACGGCTTATTGTATTGGCCGGCCGCTTGTAAGCAGCTTTCGGCGAAGCAGACCTTCCGACGACGGCGACGCGACGTGGCGTTGCAGCGGAAACTCCCAGACCGGCTGACGCGGGCGCCGGGTCGCAGGCGGACTTTTCGACCAGTCGGACTGCAGGTACGCTTCGGGCTGGTGGAGCGAGCAGTGGATTTTCATGAGCTTCTATCTTCGTATTAACCTTACGGTTTAATGGGATCCTGTTTTATTCAAATCCTCATCTCGTTTCTCTGTTATTTTCTTCTCGTTCTCTCACCCTTTTACTTATTAGTACGTCGCCTTCCATTACCTTCATCTTTTTTTTCTTCTTTTCGTCTTCTCCCTCACTATACAAAACATGTCCAAAAGACTTCTCTTTCTACCTCCAACTAAATAATCATGTAAATCTATCACCCAAAACATACGGACTAGAACTTTGCAAACTCCAATTTTTCGAAGTATCTCCTTGAAATTATTCAAGCCCAATGGTATGTCAGCAATGAGTATCAATCACTTCACACAGATCTAAAAATTAAAACCATAAAAAGAGACAATCGAAGCCATCGACAGCTGACATCTATACCGATTTAAGGATCACCAAAATCTCCTTTCAATCAATATTCTTCAGAGCAGTCCCAGAGGAAAAATTCATTTCCGGTATTCTTTGAATATCTCTGAACTTTACAGTGTTCTCGGGAATATCTGTCAAATAAATATGAATTTTCCTGGAATGATGTTAGCACATGGCACCAATATTTGTAATCCTTTGATCGTACAAAGAAAGAAGACGTCCTCATTGCTAACAATCATTCTTTATTCGCCTATTCTTTTTTATACGTTAAATATAAACATTTGTTATACTTTTTAGCCACAATAACAAATATCTTTCTACATAAAACGTCTGAAAGTATTGTTTGTAAAATGCCCATTGAATATAAGCAAAATTTCAAAGTTCATTTGTCATATTTTGTTTTATACATTGTCATCATGCATGAAAATGACATATATGGCATTTTATTTTATTTTTTTAGCTATCCGCCACCACAAACAATATATATTTAGCAGTGAACCAAATTTTCCATTTAGAAAGTTAAAATGAATAAATGAACGCTCTCAATGTTTTATGTCGCTTTCAGTCACATTCAATAATACATATTAAATGTATGTGTCCTATGAAGCACGTATGTAACCCAAAAGGTAATAAATACACAGTCGAAAGGTTCGCGATATTTTACAAAACAGCAAACTCTGGCATCACGTTACAACTTCAATGTGACGTAATGCTTACAGTTTAAGAGAGATAAATCTGTTTAGCATTCCACGAGTGCTAATCGCTAGGTACTATTTTAATTCATTTGTCAGATACTATCGTTGTTTATTTATCTTTGCATTAATAAACGTTACAGAAAACACATGTTATATTTATATAATTCATATTACATCATTTAAATTAAAAAGCAATATGAATTACAATACCTCATATGCATATATTAATTAAATTATCTTGTAGTTGTGCCAGATAATTTTTTGGAGCTAATTAAAAAATTATATACGCATCCTACTCCGACGTATACTACAGTAATACGTAAAATTTTTAAAAGTATTGTACTCTTCAATAAATAATATTACCCGCAAATAATTAAGTTCGTGGTTTTACAGTTCAAAAACAAGAACAGAAATATTTTGAGTTTGATAAATCTTTTTTAAAAGTACAAATGTCAAGGGAACATCAATATCAATCCTCAATGTAAAACAGATTGTCACAGCTCTCACCAAAGCAGCGTCAATATTTCTCCGAAAGAAAATAAATTAACTTGTCTCGTATTCCGTGGCTGGTGACCGAAAAGGCAACCGCCGCGGAAGCCTAACAAAACGTCCAAGATAATGAGCAACCAGATGAGTGGCAAGGGAAGACGCACCGAGGCGACGGAAATGTATGTTTCTTTTGTTACGAAAGTAAACAAACACTCTCTTCCAACTACCTCGCAGTAATTTCTGCGTCGTTTTTCTTTCGTCTCAAACCCTCACTTGCAGACAAAAATATCAGGTCGCGTAAAAAATCTCGTCCGTTTCAAAATAATGAGGTGCGGAGCTGCCGAGGGGGAGGGGCAATGCGTACGGCGCAAGGGCGTTCGTTCGAGAGAAGCATGCTGAGTTTCCCGTTGGCTGCCTCATTCCACGCTCAACAAGGCCCGCCAAGGAAGCTCTTTCGCTTCGTAAATGACGTGTTAGAAGATGGTACGAGGGAGATTTAATCTTGCGGTTTGCAACTTTTTAAGCTGTCGTTTCACTTAACAGAATGCTCCCTGTGTTGTCTGCAGAAGAATTCTAGCGGCCGGCTGCTCTGATAGGTACTTTTTCGTTGTTTCTCCAGTCAATACCAGGCGAATCCTGACGCAGAAATCTAACAAACGTTCCAATGACCAAATCTTTTCTTCCTCTTCCCTTTTTTATCCTTACCCCTTACCTACTTACACACACACACACATACACACACACACACATACATGTATTTCTCTACTACATATACCGGGATTCCAGTTACGAACTTTCCCTGGTGGGCAACGCCGAGAAAGATAGCTGGATAGGCAAATCCCGCAAGATGACGTGTAGGACTGGGAGAGATGGCTCAGGACATGAACTGATGTAACTGCAGTCCCTCTGACCGGAAAGTCCTAGGTTCGATTTCCGACAGTGATAGGATAGTGGTTGTACAGTGGTAGGATCGCTAAGGCAGTAAGCAGTGCCTTATTGATCTCGGACCGAGGGATCGCGGGTTTGAGTCCCGCCTCGGGCATGGTTGTATATGTTTGTCCTTTCATCACCTATCATCACCATATCGTTTCATCCTCATACCATAATATTAAATACAATAGTTGTCGCTAATGACCTAGTAGTTGATGCGACCTTAAATAAAAACAATATTTAAAAAAGGGTGCTTAAGTTCAAAACCTTTTATTTTCGAAATATTTTGAGTACTTTCAGCCTAGTGAGTTCACTGCGAGCATTCTAGTACGTATTACGACAGCTTAAAGTTGCAAAATCACATTATGAGTATCGACCTTTATTTGTGATAATTAACAAAATTCAATGCGTAAAAAGAGTGAATTTTGATTGCTGGTTAATGATGAAATGACACACTTGTGAAAACTATCATACGATCGCAATATAATACTAGTGGCCTGTAGTAACAAAAATGCTGATAAACAAAACCACACACAATGGTTTTCCAAAACGTAGCACACACACACACACACTGCTCAAGAACAACAAATAAATTACTCTCATATTACACTACAATAAATGAAATATTTTAACTAAATCAAATACTGCATTAAGTGTATATTAAATACAGAGTACATACCACGGATATAAAAAAATCGCATAACGGGAGCTACGTCGCAAGAAGAGACGCATTGAGTATGAGAATTCAGTCAATATTCTCAGAAAGAGAATAGGCGAAATAACGTTATAAAATGCTTTCATTTTTTGCGCAAAAATCGAAATAGTTTCATTGTTTTTGGATTTTTCCCAAATTCCTGGATTTCTAACAAAACAAGACACCTCTCTTAAAATCGAAGGCTGAACACTTTTCTTTCAATATCTTGTCGCATTGGATAGTAATAAAATACATTATTCGGTGATTTTCAATCGATTTTTATAAAAACATGGCAATATTTACTGAATGATTTAAATGTTTATTAAGACGGATTGAAATGTATATTAAGACTAATACCTGGGAACGCTGTGCTCTAATACTTAAGAACCACCATTTTGATATAATCATGTAAACCACGTACAGCTGTGGTTATCGCAGACAAAATTGTGATTTATGGCCTGTGCTCTGCCATCTGCCGTCATTTACGCACGTCGTTTTAGTTAACCTCAGTTCAAAGGTTATAAACCCTTGCGTGAGGAGAAGATAAATTAATTGTCTGATGATGAACTCTTTCCTTTCTTCAACTAGCGTTTCACGTCGAACAGTAGATCTCCAATGTAACCATTTTAATACCAAGTCTAAGAAATGAACATTGAAGGGTAACCTGTATTTCGTTGTTCGTGTCCAATCTATATCTGTACGGCGCAAGAAAAGGGAGTCATGAGAAAAAAAGCACCGAAAAACAGGTTTTGTACACTCTAAAGTAGATATTGTGAATTTATTTCTCTGTGTCCAAGAATCACGTACGATATGCAGAAAGTGAAATATTTGTAAATTACATACTCACCGACACTACATGTGTAACACTCCAATACGTCAGAATATACCGCTAGAAACTAAAATTTTACTTCTCTTGAATGTTTCTTAGGGAACCCGAGTACATGAGCCTACCTGGGCCTTTCGCAGGAAAATTGGATTTTGATTCCAACAGAGGAAATTGCCACTTTACTCAACAATTTTCCTATGAGGTTGGTAGTGGTTATCATCGCCCTAGATAGTAATATCTTTACATATCTTTACTATTATTGAAAGATAAGCGGTGTCTCTGAAGAATAATGCAACACAATCGTACTATACAGAAGTACTTAAAACGCGTGCCAGTTTTTTCGTTGGCACATTTTTATCGCTTTTGCTCCTTTGTTGAAATACGAATGGGAAACCTAACAATGCGTCATATTAAGTCTTATAAAACACTCAATATGGAAAATAAATCATATTTCCTGAGAAAGTGTTACGTTTTTTGTGTCAGTGAGTGTGTTTGTAACACTCATTCAGCTTATCTCTAATCATGGAAAATATATTACATTTTACATCCCAATCCCGCAAGGCAGTCACCAAACTCTCTTTTCCAGTCGACTAATAAAATAATTATTCTGAATATTTTTGCAATAATCAATCCAGTTACACACGACACCAAAGGCAAAAATTTTCAAAGATCCATTGCGATAACAGACACGATGAACTACAAAACTGAACGATTAAATATCATTTCAATGTGGGCATTTTGTAGAATTCCATGATTAAGAAGAAGGGAAGAAAAAAACAATATTCCACAATATACATTGTGGAGAGGTAGGGGAAGAGGAAGGAGAGAAAGAGGGAGAAAGAGAGAAAGAGAGAAAAAGAACTAGAACTGGATGGAAAGAGAGTGTGATAGAGAGAAAGAAAGGAGACAAAAAGGAAGAGAAAGAGAGAGGTAACGAGAAAAGAGAGAGGGGAGATAGTTGCAGGAAAATGTGGAATGAGAGAATGAGGAATGAGAGAGGAAGTGGGCGGGACAGTTGCGAGTACGATATGATGACGGAGGTGACAAAGATGTTATGATGGTCGGCGGTTAAACGTAGGAAGCAGTGGAACCTGTGAAATCAATTAATATTGTTAAAGAATATTTATTTCTCCATACCTTCTAAAACACCATTAAAGAATCCACTACCTTTCTTTCCAATTTACAGGAGCGAAGGAGTGTAACTCCTCTTCTGCATTGAAATGTGCTCTGGCGAGGAGCGCTCGTCCCGTCCTCCCCCTCTCCTCCCCGTCCCGCCCCGCTCCTCACCGCCCCGCCCCGTCCCGTCCCGCCCGGCGCTTTCTTAGCCGGCGGCGGTGCCTCCCGAGGCGGTCGCCGCGCGTCGCGTGCGAAGAAGGACGACCTCTGGGAGAGGGACGCGCGACCGCCCACTGGACAATTCCCGACGCGGGCGGGGGCGAGGACGAGACCCTGCGGCCGACGGAGGTAGCGGGAGGGCGAGGGCAGCGCAGAAAGCGGAGCGGCGCAAGCGACGAGCCGGAGGCACTGCTTGGTTCGTGCAAGAGGAGGAGGGGAAGTGGCGGGTGAGGAGACAGATTCACGTACGAGGGAAGTGGAAACTAAATGCTGGAGCTGACGTTAGTGTTGGTGATACAGGTGGAGAGAACATACAGGAAGTTGGATGGGCGTCGTTGTGACGGAATAACCGAGACAATGAGATGGAAGGTGGTGGGATGGGCGGAAGCTAGGTGGTGGGGAGCGAGTGTGAAGAAATTTGGCTGCAAGGAAACAGGAAGGAAGGAATGAGCGAGGCGATGGGAACAGTTGCGAAGGAAAACTGGCGATGGTGATCGAGATGACGGGTTAGACAGAGGAGGTCGTTCGAAGCGGCGGAGGGATGCGTGGTAGCTGCGGGATCTACGGAGGTGGAGGCCTGGTGTGGCGTGGCCGGAGGGGGCGGCAGGGTCATCAGGAAGGCGGAGGCGGCAAGCAGAGGATAGATTGATTGATAGGAAGTGATTCCTGGCGCGTCAACTTCTGAAGTCATTAGTCCCTTAAGTGTAGGGCGTGTTTTTACATGAGGTCGCGGTGACCTTCCCCCGCTGGACGGCGCGATTCGGCGCCGACCTACCGTCGACTAGCGGGTTTTCCCCAATCACGAATCTCTCACCAGCGGGGCACCGCCCCAGCCGGAACAAGCCAAGCAAGCAGAGGATAGGCGGGGGCGGCAAGCAGAGGATATATCCAAGGGCGGCGGGGCGGCAACGGGGACAGCCAGACGACGGGCGCGACGAAGAAGGTGGAGTCGGAAAGGGGCGGGTCTCGGGAGTGTGTGCCAACGCCGTCGCCGGCGTGGGCGCCAAGGGACGCCGGGCGTCGAGAAGGAAGCGGCGGCGCCGCGGGGAGCGGTCGTGGAAGGCGGCCGCGAAGGGCGCGGGAGGGAAGCGCCCGACGGGGACCGCGCAACGCCAGAGGCCCTGGACTTAGAAGAACGACCCGTCACCGCGCTGGTGCCGCGCGCGCGGAGTGCAATAAGCAGCACTTCAGCTCTGTACGAAAGACGCAAAATTACTTGTAGTATGGATCTAATTTTTATCAGAAATTAAAGCTTAATATCATTGTTGTGTAATTGTTGGGAAGCCGAAAGTATGTGAAAACATATCAAAATATAAATTCGTATTTTATCGGGATGCTTTTGGAAAAAGGAAAAGTGGAAGACCACCTGTATCATGGAAACAAGAAATTATAAACGTACGGCTATGGAAAGGAATAAACGAAGTTGAGAGTTATAATAGAGAAGAATGGAAAAATCAATTTAGTCATTTATTAAAAATTGTATTTTATATTGTATTATTATCATTATTGCGTAAATGTAGGAAAACCGGAAAGATGTGAAAACATTTCAAAACTCATAAATATATATACTAAAGCTTAAAACCATTTTAACATGGAAGAATATAAATAATCCATCGAACAAAAGAACTTACTATTCTTTAACTTATGCATCTATACTCGTAAAGCAGTGAGAGTTCCTCTGAACTACTCCATCTGTGTGTACCACTAAAAACAATTTTTGTGTGTTTTTAAATCGCTGTGCAATTACCATCTCTAAGCTTGCTTGTTTTTTTCAGCAATCATAATTATTTTACGCAGACCTGACACATTGTAAACAGCAGTAGCAAAGCGTTGCCAAAAAGGAGAAATAGGGAAGGTTTGACCTCCCCTGTGTTATCATATACTCGCACATATGATATATATCGTAAAGCACATATTACATAATGTTTAAAAAATAACTCTTTTAAAATTAATTCTAAGGACCTCCATAGATCTCTAAGGATTCAAAATCTCCTTGATTAGAGTAAAAAGCTGATTAAGATCAACAATGGCAGAAGAAAAATTATTGTTGTAAAATATATTTGCAATAGATCGTAAAATTTCATTAATTCATTCAGATGATAATCCATTTCGTACTTACGCTACAAATGCCGTCAATATCATCTTCGTCAGACTACTTACCTGGAACAAAAGAGAGACAACTATAAATTTCCTTGCACAGAAAATTACAATCTGTATATTATCAACTGGGGATTATGCAAAACAATATTTTCTACGGAAATTTCAATTTTTTGTACTCCAATGACATATAATATTCATTTTGTTTTGAATTTCTTCTTAATTTGCAGTAGGAATGTATGAATAGTTATTGTCATTATATCAATAAATTATTCTAAATAAGAATTAATAACAAATATTTTGAAGCAATACCAAGAATTCATTTATCGTAGAGAAATTGTGAAGTTATTAATAGAAAATAATAAACGAACTATACCAATATTTTACAATTGCAGGAATGCTGATGAGGTGTTATTGACATTATTTCATCTAATATTTTACAGTACCTACATTTTTCTTTAGTGTGTAAATAAATATTATTTAACTACAAAAATAATTAGTACAAAAGCAACTACTACTGATTTTATTAAAGCTTGATTATTTTTCTTGCAATAGTTACAGAGTTTTAGACATCAGTCACGCTCAGTAAATACTCCAGGAGTGATTGTCATAAGTATATATTTATATTATAAGGATAACGAGACAATATTATATAGTGTAAAGTGTGTAAAAAAGCGCATAATTGCCACTAAAAATCCTATCATTTAGTCTTAGAAAAACTTGCGTTCTATTCTGTAATGTTTTCTGCAATTCAGCTGGCAGAACGCATGTGCGTAGAGAACAGCAAGATTCGCAAAAACTAGGATCGAGGAGCTGAGGAAAAGCCAAGTCTAAGACGACAGAAACACTTCCTCTTTGTATTGACCTACCCCACCCGGCGCCACCTGGTGACCGGCGAATGAAGCTCAACCTCTTCGCAGACGGAGTATTTACCAAGCGCTGTCTCCCCCTCCCGTGGCTTCTCGTACACACTAGCCGCTCGATTCCAATCAGCCGGCCACGGCCCTCAGGAAATCGCTCTGCTCTGGAATCAAGGTCCCGTCGCGTAACGCCGCACCGCTCAGTGGCCAGCAGGGGCGGCTGACCTAGAGAAGCTAGGACGAAGTATACACGCAAAAATCCACCCTACGTATCTCTTTCAATTAAAACCACAAATTATAGGGTTTGTTAATGAGAGTCCGGCGTGTTACGCCAAAAAAAATTAAAACTTTTCAAACGAGACCTCCAACTCTCAGCTGTTGTTGTTGTTGTTGTTGTTCTTCTTCTTCTTCTTCTTCTTCTTCTTCTTTTTCGGTCCCTAGCTTCCAATTCTGGCGGTTTGTGACTGGGTCCCAGCCATCGCTGACACTGAGATGGCGGCTCTTCAGATCTCCCTCGATGTTCTTAAACCAGGTTTTCTTAGGAGGCCGTTCAGTGGGATCTTTCAGTGGGTTGGTCGTTGTCGCCATAGGAGTTGGTGCGGGAGTCTGGTGGTGCTCATTCGACAGACATGACCGAACCATTGCAATCGCCGGTTTTGAATGCGTTCATCGATGGGTGTCTAATGCTCGCACCTTACTCGAATGACTTCCTTTCAAGCACGGTCGTCAAAATTATTCGTATTCTGAGTTACAATATAATTTAACTACTTAATTTATCGAGTTTCATGTGAAATAAGTTATTTTACCCAGTTATTTAAAAAAAATTCAATTCACTAAATAAAGAAGCGTGATGTTTTAGACTTTCGAAACTCTCGGCTGCCTGGGCAAAACCCTGTCGAATGCTGAGATGCCGACGTCCTGTCCATCATGTCGTGGTCTTCCTCAGGGTTGAAGTGATTTACGAGACATAATTACCGCAGTAATTAATAACGAGTGAAAAAAAAGTTACATAATTTTAAATTGGGTCCAATAAAAGTCTACAAATTTTCACCTCGGATGAAACAAAACGCGAACTGGACCAGTCTCATTCAGTCGTAGAAAATGTATTATATTTTATTCAGAAGTAGTATTATAATTATGGAGTTTTTATGACTACTCACATAATTGCATCAATAAACATGTTTTTAGGACCAATATACATTTGTAAATATTTTTCTTGAAAAAAGCATTTCTCATGGACAATGTCTAATAATGATTCAAATTTCACATTTACTAGAAATTAATTACCTTTATATTCTCTGGCAATATTATATTTCCCAAATCAATGATTAAGTAAATTATTTCCCAATTCAGTCAGCTTTTTCAATATCAATACATCCAGAAAATATTATTCACTATCTGTTGAACTGTTCTGTGAGGGTGTCTAACAATGATGGTCAATCTGCAATTCTAAAAGTATTTTCAACTGACAACAATGGACGCTGTGAAACCTAGATCGATTCTAATCACAATTCAACATACCAGGGCGTGTTCGGATAATTTTCCAACCAGTCCATCAACATCACTAATATTCCAAACAAGCTGTCCGGCGACACAAGTTCTACCTAACATAGTTTTGAAATAAATTACACCCATTCGCTGTTTGCCCACTGGTCGACAGAACGCTGCAATACGATGAACACAATAGCTAGCATAATGCACGGTCAGCGCAGGAATTTCAAAGGCATCGACGTTTCGCTTCTAGATTTCCCAAAATGTTCCCGAACGCTCGCTACAAGGTATCCTGCCTTTATGAGCATACCACAGAGGAAAATGTTTCAGTTTGGTACAGCATGTTTGTAATAACGAAGGGAATCACGAATGTGATCTGACCGAAGAACGGAAGACAATGTTACAACAGACTCACCGTTCAATGGAATTCTATTTTGCAAAAAGGACCATTAAACCATTTTTAGGATATACATATCAAATTTTAAAAAACTGATAGCAACTTTTCTCGCCCAATTCTTTTTATACAGAACCACAATAGCGAAATTGTTTTCCTTCCATTCTGTATTTTTCAGCTTTCTTTTCCTCTGTGATTCAATCAACGTGTTAGAAACGTTATAAATCACCATGTTAGTCTAGAAAAGCTACTGCAGCGTAGAGGATTAAACCAAGCAAAACGTTGTGATTTTCGTAAAAGTTGCGTAAATATTCGCTTGTAAAAACATATTTTGCTGAAGTGTCTTTCTCATTATAACAGACTTCTACAGAATAATTCACTCAGTGCAAATTTAATTCGTTTTCATACTCGCGCTGACAACACATCTTTTGTGTTCGATTTGTAATAAAATTATAGTATCAAATATTAGAAAATAGTAAGTCTTAAAGTATTATTAGTAAATAAAAGTATAGAATCAAACAAACTTCATTAACTTGACTTTTGGCAATGATTTGTGATGTAATTGATCTGACATCTATCCTTTACAACATTACACTTTTTCCACCGTGTTAAATATTACATGATCTTTAATATGAAATTTCAAATAAATTTAATTTTGACAACTTTGAGAAATTATCATTATATTTATGAGACAGAATTATTAAAAACATTTATTTTAGTTACACTCAATTCACTTAGGTTGATATGAGTCTTTGACCCAATCCTATTAATTCAAACACCGGACAAAGAGTGATTCAAGCTAATAAAAGAACGTTATAAAAGACTGAAGCATGCACTCCAAACTAACCGTCTTTCCTCATTAGAGATCAATGTCTTAATTTCTCCTGAAGTGTAACCCTCATTTCCACCTCGCTCTTCAACAAAGTCATTAAACGGACGCTGGCGAGTACTTAGCAAACTCCATCCAGGGGCCGGGGCCCGGCAGATGTTCGCGCCAAGGGGGGCGGGGGGGGGGGGCGAGGCGAGGCGGCGCAGAGGCTTCCGAGTGGCGCCCCAAGGAAAGTTAATCTGCGATAAGTAGGCGCTCCCATCGACGTTAACGGGGAGCTGGCAGCGGCCTCTGAGGCTTCAGGAGGCCATGGAGCCGCGGAGGGGAAGAGCCAGGGTGACACCGCAGGGGGAAACGGTGCATTTTAACATGAGGGAAAAGCATTTTTCAGATCCGTCGTGGTGTAGTGTAAACTAATATATAAATATTAAGGTTTGTTCGTATTTGATCTGCTGCCGTACTGTTCATCCGATTGCGATAAACTGTCTACTTTGTCAGCTTATTGCTTGCGCTTGCGCGAAAAATATAGGAATAGTACAATAGGAATGTGCGTATGTTTGTCACACATAGACGCAAAACGGGAGCGTTGTTGATGATGATCTTATGCTGACTCAAGCTGCCCCACTGAACAAAAGGTCTACGCCACCCGCCGCTGCCTCAAGTTTTAAGTGTCTTCGCATATTCTGCCCCTGCGATTGTGAAAAATCAGCCGGAATAATTACTTAAACGTTAACACAAGTAAATAAAAATTTTCCAAGACCGTTTCATAGCAAATGCACGCCCAAACTTGAGGGAGAAAGTTTTAACAATAAATTATTTGACTACCATGTTCAAACCAGGACATACAACAAACCCATACTCGTGAGAAAGCCTTTCATCTGTTAAGATTTTTGCAGAGCGTAGCATAAAATGCGATTAACCATCACCTGACCAGTAGCGTGTGAAGTTTCATATTCACAGCATTAATACATTCCAATACAGCAGCATTGCGGGATCCACTAGTGAAACCTATTTCATTATTTTCTTTTGAATTGTTTACATCGCTAGGTAACATTTCTTAATTCTTTCGATGAGTGAACTCATTGGAGTCTTCGAGCCTGAGAATACTGAATTATCTAATATCTCTATTTTAAACTAAGTCACAAAACAATAAAAATATACAGCCAAAATCCATCTTTGGATGCAATTTTTTGTGTTTTTTAAAGCAATATTATACTCTACAATGGTGTGTTAAAAAGCAGGTTTTATCACCTACATAGCAAAAGATATTGAGACAAATTTAACAGAACCAACCTCAACTTGAATGATCTAAAAACACGATTTCGGGGCTTGATGACTTTCGGGGATTGATGACTTTCACTTGTTTACAGGCAACATAAAAAAATTAACCTTCCAGGAACACTATCGCCAATAAACCATTTTCGGACGTTTTCTGCTTAAAATATGAAAATGGACTAAATCGTGACTAACAGATTCTTTCTCGATTGCAAGTTAAGTTCTCTGCTGTTTACAAAGGGTACGGATAAGATGGTAAAGAGTTCGCCTAAACCAAATGACGTATGAGTAGTTACATTATAACTCTAACATTTAAAATAATGCTTTTTAAAGGTTTCTTAGCATCCGTCTCATCACCCACGCCCCTCTACAGCCAAAAACGTGTTTTTTTATTTTAATTTGTCCGCCAAATTAACGCTATTTTATTTGATGGAAAAAATATGGAATATAAGAAAATAATTTATACTGTCAGAAAAATATTTTTTTACATTTCTCAGCGCCAAATTAAAACGCAAAAACTAGTTTTTGGAAAGAATAAAAAATATTTGTACTATCTTAGGACGCTCAAACAGACGCTGAAAAAAATCTCAAACGTTCCTCTTAAAACATATCGTTATGCATTTTTTTCAGATTTTTTTTGAATTTATTATATTGACTTTGTAATGTGGTTACAAATTATCATGTTTTTAAAGCTTCCTAACAATTTCTGTCTCAAGAGGAACTTTTGAGATTTTTTTCAGCCTGTTCCAGTGTTTTAAGGTACAGTACAAATTTTAAAAAATATATTTTTTGTGTTAAAATTTGGCGCTGAGAAAATATCAAAAAATATTTTTCTTATAGTATAAAATATTTTCTTATTTTCCATATTTTTTTAATTACATAAAATAATGTTAAGTTGATGAGAAATATTAAAATAAAAATGTTTTTGCTGTAGAGAGCTATGGGTAGTGAGCCAGGGCTAAGAAACCTTTCAAAAATTTTATTTTAAATGTTAGAGTTATAATGTAACTACTCATACGTCATTTGGGTTAGGGAAACGTTTTACCATCTAATCCGATGTACCCTTTGATCATATTGAAAATTTATCATTTCCGATGGATTTTCACCTTTCGACATATTTTCTTCAAAGGAGCTCTTCTATCGGTGCTCAAAACAGCAGCACATACAAAAATATAGATGAATACCAATAAGAATTTCTAAATTAAGTTTACGAAACAGTCTGTACATATGTCATAAACATTATCCTAGTGAAATGCAGGAAATTGTCTACTTTAAATTTTGTACAGAGTATATTTATTTATTTATGTCGCCATACAACTACACGGCTATTAGCGACCATGCAATTATTTACAGCATAATTTTCGGTAGGATTGATAATTATGGAGACATACGCCATAATCGTAGAAAATTATCTTTATACGCCCATTAACTCCCGGCTCACCTCCACATTTCAGATGTTTTAGTATGATATGGCGAAGGTTTTTTTGTTCATCGTTTTTATGCATCGACATTTTTAAACATCGACGATTTTGAAACTCTATAGACCATTAATGTTGACGTGCGGGGTTGGGTATTTGACGATGGATGCATTTATTAATTTTTAATTGAGATTTAATTGACAAAATTCGGTCAAGAACGATCAGAACATTTATCAATACTTTTATTATCAGATTAGATTATTCAAAATTTATATGGGCTCTCTTTATCAACAAAAACTCGATTTTCATTCATTTTCACCATTGGTCACTTTGTTATGAATTAGGATCAATTTACGGATACCTGAAAATTATAACACTTTTTAATTTGATGATATTTTTTATTCAA
Organism: Acheta domesticus; assembly: GCA_031308135.1. Classification (NCBI taxonomy): domain Eukaryota; kingdom Metazoa; phylum Arthropoda; class Insecta; order Orthoptera; family Gryllidae; genus Acheta; species Acheta domesticus. Next base: position 134,236,711 of record JAHLJT010009436.1, on the reverse strand, counting down.
AAGTGAAATATAAACCACGTAAAACATTGAAAACGAATCATTGATGTTAATCAAATATCGGCTAAAAATACGCGTTGTTAAATTCTCAATGATTTTATAAGTTATAGTTTAAATTTTGAAAACATCGACATGGACTTCGTATCTCTCATTTCCATTAGCAAAATACCTACCAAAAGCTGCCTAGTAAGAACTTGTGAAATAAGAAAAAATCACTTAAATATATTTCGTCGGAGTAATGTACTCTTAGAATATTAATGATTTAAAGTTACTTCAAAGAACGGTAGGTTGCTGCCTGCATTTATTACTGCCGTTTTGAGTGTAATGATTACTTTTTGTTACTTTTTTATCACCTGGTATCTTCTTTTTTTGCCTTTTCCCGTTACTACGGGGTCTGCGCTAATGGGTGTGGGATCATTTTTTTATCAATTTTCACACACTCCATTGTTAGGATTTGGCGAATGTTTTACTGGCGGATGCCTTTCCTGACGCCAACCACAAGGGACACATAAGCACATTACACATAGACAACAAACACAATGACGAAACACACACAACCATGCCCGAGGTGGGATTCGAACCCACGATCCTTCGGTCCAAGATCGTCACCCCACTACTGCTTTAGCGATCTCAGCCACCGGATGGGCCTCTCTTATCGCTTTGTATATTTTACGTAATTGAGAGGTTGCAACCAAGAAACCGTGAGTCTTAGAAGCGAGTCCGTGAGTCAAGACCTTTTTTAAATATATAATTTTTAAAGAATAGATTTCATTGAGAAAAAATCTTTGCCTTCAATATTGCAGTTTTTGAAAATCGCCAAAGAAATCACCTTTTGTAATTTTATCTGAAAAAATAATTAAAGAAAAGAATTAGAGCCATTTTTGAGAAAATTTTGAAAATATCGTTGAGAGTAAAATACCTTGAAAAAAACAAAATATGTTTCAAATTCAGTTTTCAAATTCAATCAATCAGCCAGATTGATTTCTGAGTGTCAATATTGATGAAAATCCTGCTTACGGTTTAGCCGTTTGTATTTGTTCACAGATGGACAGACAGAACGATTTGCTCACAGACGGACCGACGATTTGCTGATTACTAATTTTTCGGTATCAAGGACACACGAAAAGTGAATTCTTACTACACAAAAGTTTAGAGAAAGTTATTGACATTTAGGAAGAATAATTATTGTTTTTACGTATCAGGGATTTACAATACTTTTTCTGCCAAAAATTCGCTGCTTTTCGCCTCAGCATTACATGACTTTCTCTATCCGTAAGTAGTGTGCGAGAAAGTAAAGAGGTAAAAATAATTACAAAATAGAATAATACAATAAATATCACTACCTTCACAATATTGTATCGCGAATGCTGAATTCAAGTCAGTTCTGTTTTTCAATTGAGCCTTTTTACACCGTTCTGAAAATAGCATACACAAAGATGTACAATCAATAACATATATGTACTTTTACTTACTTACATTCCTTACACTCTGTTAACGTAGAAACTGTTTGGAGAAATCCATCGATCAGTTGCTGCGTTTTTGTACCGTTTCTTTTGCCCCTTAAAATCATTTATAGACGAATGCTGGATCATTGATTTAAAATAGAGTACGGTCAAAATAAATTCGCCCCCGTTCATGTTGGTTCTATTCCCACGTGTCGCGTCAGCAGATTTTTTGAGCACACAGACTCACAATGAGCCCATCCGTTTTATTCAGAATAAAGTTCACATGCCGACCTGCAAACTTTATGAACTCTTTTGTTTTGGAAATTTGTTAGAAAACGGTGACGTTAAATGAGAGAAAATTAATATTCCTGGGACCGTCCGTTACGCAGATTTGCATAATAGCCACTTCTGAGTTCATGTAACCTAATAATAATATAACGAATTACATCCCTTTGCGGTTTAACTAAGGTACGGTTTAATATAAAATAGAACTGTATGTAAATTAAAAATAAACGCAGACTGTTAATGTATTATTTTCAATGTATCAATTCGATGTTGAAGAAAAATGAAGATTTATGTAATCGCAATGTATTACAGAGTTGTAGACCCAGTTTTCATTTCTAAAATATTTCACATGTTCTTCATTCACAAAGCCTCTACAATAAATGGTCGATGAACTAATGAGTCAGTGAAGATGTGGCAATGGTGGAATGACAAGCAAGAACAACGAGAGTGACCAATACATACCTGACGCGAAACCTGCCTGCCGATTTGTTCACAACAAATTCCACACGTGACCGGGATTCGAACCTTGATATCTATCAGTAGAAAGATATGAGCTCTTTTTGATAATAATTATATATTTCGGAACGAGGATAAGGATTTTAGAGATTATTAACGAAGCAGACTCAAAAAAATGGATTAAAAACAAGTTGTTTAGAGAACGTCTAATTTTGTCAACTAAACAGCGCATCTTTTGTAGAATGAAGGCACTAACGCATTTGAATCTTACTTCCAGAAGCGCAGAGCAGCAGCAGCAGTTTCATTACGGCATATTGTATGGATAAAACAAACTACAAACACTTAAATTTAGGGCCTATCACAAGCTACATTTACGGCTCCTTTCGTTCCTCTCCGCTCTATCTCGGATCTCGGTAGTTGTGCCTGAGACGAGCGCTAGAAACGTGGATCCGGCCGCCGCGGCACGTCGCATCGCGCGCCATTTAACTGGACTGACGCGAAGTCGCATGTCGTTCGAATTTTACGTCTCCGGTTATGGACGACGATGGTTTGGCGAAATGGCTGAGGATGAGAATCCCTTGGACGCTGTTTTCTTCGCGCTCGACACTCATCAGTGGCGCAACGAGAACATTACTTCACGTTTTATTCTGATTTTAGTTTTGGTCTTCGTTTTCGTGCGCGATAGAATTAGTGTATTGAAACATTGTAGACTGAGTTCTTCTAAATGTTTCGTATGATTCATTCAGCTTATAATAACTACAGAAATTATTAAGTTTGAAGCCAAATACTATTTATGGAAAATGCTTGTGCGAAATGTAGATTGTCCATGTAGGTGAAATTCTCAAATATGAAAATAATAGAGTTATGGTAAACTCAGTGGCGGCTCTTGCTTAGGTTGCATGGTTACACAACACCCAGATAATCGAAAAAGATATCATAATATCTTAGGAACATACCTATTCCTTTTAATGTCATTTAATATTCAAGATATTACCGCAAAATCAATGCATATGAAATCATTTTTAAACCAAAGAGCGCCCAACTGGTGCTCTCTCCGGTGTCTGGTGTCTTGTCGGGTATTCCACCATGCTCTTGGCTGCATTACAAGGTTTACTGCATTTACTCGGTGGCCCTTCGATTTAACATGGAGAGGATACTGGCTTTTGGTGGCACAACAAGCTGGTGGCGCTATCTAATGCTGCGTGGCGACCGAGGGAGTCTCAGAGGAATCCCAATATTCTGTCTTTGTCTGAATCGCTGCAATGTAGTTTTATGAATTTCCCTTGTTATTGAGAGTACAAAGGTTCAATCAATTATTGACGATATTCAATGCATTGTTTATGATATTTGGAGAATTTGATTTCATTTGATATTAGGTTTGTTGGTTCAAAACGTACATTTGATGAGTTCTTTGTGTAAAGGTGGCCATTTTGGATGAAAGTGCCTTAGTGTCCCGCGGAAGCCAGTGTGCTTGACGCTGGCGAACAGTTTGCGAGCGTTCTTGTGAATACGAATGCGTGTCAAAGATCTTTCATTATTGCCATATATGCCACGGTAGTAAAGTTTTCGAAATAAAACGATTTTGCGTTAAACGTGTCGACGTTTAACTCAAAATTGCTTGTTGCAATGTGCTGGAGTCGAACTTAAGTGACCAGTGGAAATCAAAGCCAGGATTACGTGCGCAGGAGGTGTATATACCTTACGCAGACACGACGCATAAAATTATGTAAGTAATATTTCAATATAGACTTATATTTAACTTAGTTTTCATTCATTTGAATTCCTTACATTTTTATTATATTTTCGTATTATGAATTTTGGAAACTACGTTCCCGTTATTCAATGGAGGTGCAATCTGCAATCTGTTGGGTCAACAACCGCCTATGAGTAAATTAGTGGTCTGCAGCAGCAAAACGTGCTGTTGTCGAGGACGTGGAGAGAAGGGTCCCGGAGCAGCAAAAATCGAGTGTTTTGAAACTGTACACAGAAACTTCTTTCTTCCTCCTTGCATGACGTTCGATGTGAACCAAGCAATGACACAGAGAATGAAAAGATAGTCGTAACATGAGGATTGAGAAATTGCAGATTAACTTAATCAAATATTTTCATTTCCCAGTCAAAAGAGAACTTGTATTTTTCCACCATACTTGGATTTCTAACAAAACAATTGATGCATCTCACAAGGTACAGAAGATACTTAGTTTTCGCCAATTTATACGTATATTTGAAATTAATAATATCGATAACTGTACCAAAATAATAAAGATGTAGTATCATCTTATTTGTTGTGTTGAAAGAAAAAGAATTACTTTTTTTAGAGTTTGTAATGATTGGAACTACGCAAATAAAAACAAATATCTGTAAATTTCAGAAACGGATTAACTTTCTTTTTCGATCGTATTAAAATTATAGATACAGGTTACAAGTAATAGAAAATAAAACGAGTTAATCCTCCAATAAAAGTCATTTAAAATGTTGCAAATATTAATTTTATCTATTTTATCTATCTATTGTTTTATACACACGTGCAGAAAAATCAGAGCAAACACGCCTATTATAATGATATAATATATTCCAAGAATAATGAACAATATATTCCAAGAAAATTTCTGGAGCCGTAGTATAATATTTTTTTCTGAATAGCTTTATAAAGTCTGTGGATGTCCCTCCAGTCTGTGGATGTCCCTCGTCGAGTGAACACCGTCCCGGAGCGCTCCGAGCTTAGGCGCAGATAGTTTTCTTGCAGGTGGTCAAAGGCTTAGTGTACTGCACCGGCGCGGCGGTGTCGTCGCAGCGCAAGGATTGAAAGATAAGTGTTGCACGCTTCTTATTTATTTGTCTTTTTGGTTTGTTCTTTTTATAACGTAACTGTAACTGCAGTGATATCGCTTATTGCATACTCTATTTTGAACTTATTTCTTTTGAGGTAGTTATCAAACTCCACTGTCCATTTTCTCCATATACATTTTGCCTTGTTCCTGTAGCATATATTAGAATTTCAAAGTTTCAAATACGAGCAATAGCTAATAACTTCACTCCTTTGCTTGAAATTATCTATCTTCTGTTCCCTTCGCCATCAATTTTCTTTCATTATCTCCATCTCCATCAGCATGGCAAGGACCAATAGATCCAACTCTAGCGCGGCCAGTATCAACGCAGAGTTGAATACGGCATTGCAAGAGGTGGTGAAGTGTCCTGCTTTCCTCGAATCCTTAGCGTCCGTTCTCACCGAAATGGTCGCCACGAAGTTAGGGGAGAGTATGCGCTTCAACACAGATTTAATAAATGATTTGCGCAGGGAACTTGCAGAACGTGACCGGGAAATAAAAAATTTAAAGGCAGAACTGGACGCAAAAACCGATCAGCTGGAGATGTACACCCGGCGGAACTCCCTGCGGATCTTTGGAGTAAAAGAAAGCGACAGTGAAGATCCAGACCAGCTGGCGATCGACGTGGCGAAAAAGATAAGTGTTGATTTAAACCGCAACGATATCGATAGATGCCACAGAGTGGGACCAAGGATCCCTGGGAAATCCCGCCCACTCATTGTAAAATTTGTTAGTTACAGGAAGCGCCGGGAGGTCTTCCGCGAAAAGAGAAAGCTGAAAAGTTCTGGCATGACCATTCGGGAAGACTTAACAAAAGCTCGCCTGCATCTCTTGAATGAAGCTATTTCTACTTTCGGTCTGAGGAACGTGTGGACAGAAGACGGAACTATCATCGTTAAAACAGGTAGTGGCCGTGCCCGCGTGCAGACAAAGGCCGAGCTGCAAGCTGCAGGTAGCCGCTTAGCGTAGGAGCGCCCTCCCCCAAAACCTTACCCCTCTCACCACAGCCTAACGCACTCTTGGTATTTCCAAGACACTTTCCTTCTCTTGTTTATTTCCACTCTTTCTTAATACTCCTTTCTCAAGGCATGACGTCACTAACAGGTAACAAGAATTCAAACCTACTTCATTCTTCTGTACCAGAACTAGATACGCAACCGTCGCTACACGCCGACGGTTCCCGTAATCATATTTTAACTCCCCCGTCGCGATCAGTTTTTGTAGGACATATAAATGCACAGTCCCTCTATTGCCATATCGATGAAGTAAGAGAGCTAGTCACACTGCACCATTTTCATGCACTCCTTGTTAGCGAAACGTGGCTAAAGGCGACTTTTAACACGTCTCTTGTTTCACTTCCCGGCTACCATTTTCTAAGAACCGATAGGAATCCTAGTGTCGCATCACGTGGTGGAGGTGTCGGTATCTATATCCGCGATGATCTTGCTTATAAATGTATCGTATCTTCAACAGGCGAAGTTAATCAGTCTAATGAATACCTCTTCATCGAAGTCTCAATTTTTGGCAAAAATGCGCCTTAGGGGTGGTGTACTGCCCACCAAAAACAGGAAATATTGAGGCCATGGGCAATGTAATTGCATCTTGCGCAACCAAGTATGAAAACATAATATTGATGGGCGATTTTAATTGCAATCTTCGTTCACCATTACCGCTTGCCGAGAATTTCAAGCGTTTCTTTTACGAAATGAACCTTACGATTCTGCCGCTAAATCCTACACATCACACTGCCGGCGCAGACACATGGATTGACCATATGATAGTATCAAATCACGAGAAAGTAAATCACCATGGGCAGATGTCAGTTCCCGGGATATCTAAACATGACCTAATATATTTATCATATCGCATGAAATGCCCAAAATATACGCCCAAAATCTTTAAATACCGTGAATATAAGAACTTCAATTCGGAAGCATTTACTTCCGACGGCTTGTCTGTGCCATGGCATCTTATAAATCAAGAAAATTGTATAGATAGAAAAGTAAATACTTTTACGCGCTTACTGACGGAACTTCTTAATAGGCATATTCAAATTAGGACAGCTCGCGTGACAGGCCCCCCCGCTCCCTGGTTAACGGAGGAAATACGTATGTTAATGAAACAGAGAGATGCCGCCTTCAATGTATTTCGTAACACAAAGTGCGAACATGACAGAGATGCTTACAAGAAACTGAGAAATCTTGTAACGCAAAAATCTAGGAACGCTAAAATTAAATATTATCATAGTATTCTTGGCACGAACAGAGACTCAAAACAAGTATGGAAATCGCTGCGCACTTTAGGCTTAGGCAAATCACGAACCCCATCGCAAATCGATACACCCCTTGATGCTCTTAACCAGCGTTTTGCTAACATGGCTTCTCACTTCGATTATTTCTCAAAAAACAAAACTCTCTCAACCTTACGATCCGTTTCGGTACACACTCAGGAAGAATTCTTTTTTGCATCTACAAATCATTATGAAATTTTTAAAACCATTCAGAGCCTCAAATCAAACGCCTCAGGGACAGATAATATCAATGCTAAATTACTAAAAGTCAGTGCCGAAGTTATATACCCCATTGTAACTGACATTATAAATTTTTCCCTAGCAAGTGGTACGTATCCAAACTCTTGGAAAACCGCGCTTGTCCACCCTCTTCCTAAAACTACTACAAACCCTCCTGAATACAGACCGATAAGTATTCTACCTACGATTTCAAAAGTTCTAGAAAAAATTGCGCGACGTCAAATTATAAGTTACCTCGAAAGCAAAAATCTCATTAGCGATCAACAATATGGCTTCCGATCAGGCAGAAACACAGGTACTGTTCTCTTAAATATTATTGAAGACGCTAGAATCTCCATTGATAAAGGTAAATTAACAATACTTGTTCTTCTAGATTTTAGTAAAGCATTTGACTCGGTCGATCACGAAATTCTGCTTGAAAAATTGAAAATATTGGGTTTTGCTAAACCCACAATACGATGGTTCACTCAATATCTTTTGTAGCGTCGCGAGGTGGCGCACGTGCCGTTTCGCTGGAAAGCCCGGCCTTAAGCCGGATAGGGGATGGGGGTGGAATGCGGCGGCGCCTCGCCGGCGCGCGCCGGGCAGGAAATCCCAGCCTCAAAATAACCGGGACAACTGGGCGTGCCTGAGTGCGAGTCCATTGATGACGGCTGCTCTCTGCTGAGGGCTGGCTTGCGAGCCGAATGACGCCCGCCGCTGGTAGAGTGGGGGACGAGCCGTGGGGTATTTATTGCGGCGCCGACATGCGCTCGGGGGATACGCTAGTGAGTCGAAAGACGTGAGGTATCTCCGTGCAACCTTGCACGTTTTGGCATCCGGCCATGTAACATCTAGTTACTGGGACTTTATGTCCGACAGCTCGCACTTCGCGCAGCTTCTCATGCTCTCGAGCAGAGGCACTGGGCTCAGCCTAGGGACGGTCGCGGGGTTTCGCGGCTTAGAGAATAGAAAGGTTGCCTAAGGTTTTCAATTTTGTAACATTATCTTGTAATTTATTATTGTAAATATACTGTACATACTATTCAGAATCTGTCGTCTGTGCTTTTCATGTCCAGTACGCCACACTTTCAAATCGACAGCAAATCGTTGTATCTGGTGAAAAACAATCCACTGCTGTTAAAACATCCCGTGGTATTGCGCAGGGAACGGTTCTAGGACCCTTAGGATTTTTAATTTATGTAAATGACGTAGGACAATGCCTCAATCACTGTAAACACAAAATGTACGCTGACGACCTACAAATCTATATAAGTGGATACCCATCGGAGTTGAACTCATTAGCCCAGAAAATAAACGATGACTTAAACGCTCTCAATAAATGGGCAGAAGCCCTTGGTCTCTTATTAAATCCAATGAAATCGCAAAGCTTAGTGATAGGCTCTCGCAACGCTTTGAACAAATTGGAGAAATCCTCCCTTCCGGAAATTAGCATAGGTAACTCTCCTGTTCCCTGGTATAGCGATGTAAAAAACTTAGGAATACATATAGACAACACACTTAGTTGGACCACACAAGTAGGTAAGATTGCGCCAAAAAGTCTTCGCAGGCTTCCATTCCCTAAAACGAGTCAGAGAACTACTACCCATTAACACTCGCGTAAATCTAGTAAATTCACTTATAATGCCTCATTTCGACTATTGTGATTTCCTGCTTACGGACTTAAAGCTCAAGCAACAACGCAAATTACAAATAGCACAAAATGCATGCATCCGCTTCATATTCGATCTTAGAAGATACGATCATGTATCTGAGTTTTATGGTCAAACAAACATTCTCTCAATCGAAAAAAGGAGAAATTTTCATAGCCTTCTTCTTCTCCATAAAATTTTGAATAATTGCTATCAAACGCAATTATTGCAAAACTTTAAAATGCTGACGCTTGAACGATCACGTTCCTCGCGATTACTATGCATACCGCGGCACAATACGGTATCCTATAGTAAGTCATTTACTGTAACTGTAATTAGAATATGGAACTCACTACCTACATATCTCAAACAAATTAGCGATTTCAGAAAATTTAAAACTCGACTCAGTGATTGGATTAAATGAAGTAATTATAGATAACACAAACTCCTATTTCCACTTTCACACCTTAATTAAACACCATGTTCGCGATTACCACTGACCAAATTCGGTTACATTCCAAGACGTCAAGCTGTTCTTCTGCACTTTTCTCCTCTTTGCTCTATCGCTGAAATCCCTAACGCCAAGTATGTTACATGTACTATATAATAAGTTCTTAACGCATTTTCAGTCTTTGTATTGTATGATGTTTCTTGGTATGTAGTATTTTTTCTTGTACATCCGCCTACTTTCTGTTTCTGTTTCTTCTTCTGTTACAGATTATCTTCTAGTCATCAGCCATTTTCTGTGTCATCTAGAAAACATTTATGTATGCGAAAAACTTTGTAATAATATTATCATCGTTCCCCCTTCCCACTCTCCTTAATCTCATAATCAACTCTAACTCCCTCTCTTTTTCTCTCTCTGCTTCTCTTTTGCCTTTACCCTTTAACTCCCTCTAACGCACTCTACTTTCCTTTTGTCATTTACCCTTTTCCTTTAATCTTTCCATTTTTTCACACTGATTTTTTTTTTTGTGTTACGGCCCTAAGCCGCCATCCTGTTTGAGGTTTTCCTGGGTTTACTCAATCGCTTAAGGCGTATGCCGGGATGGTCCCTAGTCTTGCATCCCAGATTTACATGTAAAATCTGCCCTCCTTTCTTCTTGAAATTTGTCAACAATTGAGGCATTCGGGTGTAGGTAGTAATTTCTGACATTTTGCGAAAGTAAAATTATTAACATTCCACATCCTTCTTGAAAGTAAGAAACATGGGCTCTCATGGGCATGTTAGTTTTAGAGTCCTAAAAATACCAACGAAAATATATTCATATTTTGTTTCATTAGTTGTGTGCAGTACATTTCTATTACGTAATACGATCATTGCACTTTCGTAATTAACGTGAAATGTCAGCTATCATTATTTCCACCCGAACTCCTCAATTGTACTTATTGTAAATGTAAATATTTTAGTGGTTAGGCGGAAGAGCAGGCCTTATGGCCTGAGCCTCGCCAGAAATAAAGACATTTTATTATTGTTATTATTATAAACATTCCTCCTCAATGATCAATTTATGTCCGTTGGAAAGTGTTTATGTTAATTTTCAGTAACTCGAAGCAAATTGTTTGTTTTTGAAGGTCTCCGCATTGCGACATCATACACATCACAAGAGAACTTGCCTCGGGGAAAAAGGATTGTTAGTCCTGTTCATGACTGTTTTGTGTTTTTGTTTGCTTGTTACCTTACGTGCATGCAATGTTTTTCTCCATGCTTTCTAACAAACGTTCAATGCTGAATCGCACTGTGTGCGAGAATTCCTTTGATCGGGTTCTTTAGTCACTCTCTTCACAGTTCCGATAGAGGAGAGCTCAATTTATACACTTGCCTGAAGCCATGATACGAGTAAGCTCTGTTATTTCAAATAAATGCTTTATTTACAGGGATATGGAGAATACCCTCGTTACGTAAGGTTTGATTGCATTTGTAGCGCCCTCATCCAGTTAGTCCCAATCAAATAAGCGAGGCTGTTTGGTCGGAACGAGAGGCCGGTAAAACGTTTTGTAGCCAATGAAATGACCAGAGGCAACCTGGCCGCGTTTATTGAATGGAGCAGGAGGTGTGTAAGTTGTGGTGCAAATTGGCAAAACTAGACAGCTGAAAACGAATAACGGCGGTTCGTGGCACTCGGCTAATGTCCCTGTCGCGTCGGCAGTTGGGTTGAAAAACTGAACCAAGGTGGATTTTATACGAAAAATCTAAATTAGTAGCTACCCGTGCTTCGACAAGGTCAACAACTGCAGTTGGGAGAAATTAGAGGCACAGTAAAAGGATAATATTCGAAACGGGAGAAATAATTAATAGTCTATTAAGCCAGTTTTGTTTATTACAATTTCAAAATACTAGGAACGGGATATATTGGGAAATATAAAAAGTTATAGTTTCATTCAGACATATAAAAAAATATGCAAATCACTTCTTTGTTGAAAAGTAATTATTATTTTAAATTAAGGTGCCTATTGTTTTACAAAATTATTGGTACCCTAATGTAATATTATAAGTATTGTAATAAAATGACTGTATTTCTGAACTGAAACGAAATTAGTTAAATCATCGAAGTACAATCATTTGCAGCTTGTTCATTTAAAACTAGATTAAATCGGCCACATATATAATTATATTTTCCAACAAAGCTACAATATAGTTTGAACGAAGTATCAAGAAATTTAGCTTTAACAAGTGAAATCATTCTTCCAGAACCATGTAAAACTTGGTAATGCGAGTGAGTGCACGGGTGATTACACGCCAAGAATGTTGTTGATTATAGTGCGGGGCGGTGGTAACACAAGCACGTACCTGAAGATGATCATGAACTTCGGGTATATCCCACGTACCCGCCCTCCGGCCATTACAGCGCACCGCAAGGTAACGCCAACTCCAAGTTCCAGGGCAGCCAGCAAACAATAACACTTCGAGCTCCCTCAAAGCCCTGCGTCGCGACGCGGCGCGCAATTAGCATATTACTACGGGCGGAGTCAGAATGTAATTTCGGAGCACACCCTGAGAGAATGTGGATGCGCGCCACCGCCGCCGCCGCCGCCTCTTCCTGACCCCATCTTATCTCCAGCTCCGGATACAGAGCCTCGCCCACCCTTTTTTCACACTTTTTATATCTCTTCCTTACTAGGTTTCGATAAAGTTCCCTCCAAGTCGTTTTAACATTTTTTTATTTACTAGTTAAGCATTTTGTCTTTCTCTACTTTTCCTACTTTTGGTTAACTCTATTTCATCATTCATAATATATTTACTTTCTCGTTTACTGGTGCATTCACTCTATATATACCAAGTACAGAGACATTATGTTGCAAAAATTAAAGATATCGAGATTTTGTCCGGAAATACAAGTTTTGGGGGCCCTGCTATCAAAAAGCGCTTTTTGTTTCAAAATGTCAGTACACCCGTCCTTCCGTCAGTCCGTCCCTCTGTCAACAATATTAGCGATACAACCGTTGTCAAATTTTTTCCCAAATTAATATTTCCCAAAATAAAATTTCCCCCGTAAATAATGTTTCAGCCGAATTAAGCCGAAATATTATATTGTAGCATTACGTCAAGTTATATTATTCTTATTTTTGTAAACCTTTTCTTTATTTTTTCCCTTCTTGCATCACGAACAGAGTCTGATTATGACCTTCCTCGAACCGACCAGAATCTGATTATGACCTTTCTCGAACCACACTTAATCCAAGGAATTCTGTTCTCATCTCCTCTCCTTGCCTTTTCTACCCTAACCTGTCCCAATCCAACGGCACCGTCATCATCATTTACATCACACTTCTACTTTCTCTTCGAGTACCTACTCTATACCTCGGCTGGTGAGTGCACTATTTTGCACACAAGAAGTTCCGCCGTGTGGCGCGCCGGTCCAGAGCGGTGGGCGTGCCGCCAGCCCCACGCTTCGACCCCGTATTAAAAGCCGGCGAACCTTTGATGGCGCCGCTGTTTAGGCAGCTTTCATTTACTTCCGCCGCTGTTTGTCCCCCGCCCGCCACCGCCACCCTCGGCCCTGCCCTGCCCGCCCCGCCCTCTGCGCCCCCCACGCCCCGCCCCGCGTGCAAAATGACACCGCCCAATAAAGCGACCCAATCGCATTATCATGAGCAGCCCTTTATCGCAGCGGGCTGTGCGTCGGCGGCAGGACGGCCGGCGGCAGTGGAGGCGGCGAGGGCGGAGGCGACGCGACGGCGCGATGCAACTGGGGCGTTCGAGCGCAGATGGCGGCGCGGCACGGGACGGAAACCTCACATGCAATCGGACGCACCAACTTTTCCTTGGTGATGTCCACCCAGTGGCAAGGGTGCGGGGGGGTGAGGGCGGTCCACCCCGGGTGACACCATTTTAGGCGTGATACCAATTAGGAAATTTTGTAGTAGGGATTATGTAGTTTTAATGATTAATGAAAATTAATTTTTTATAAAAACATGCATTTGTTAATTAGTTATACGTTATTTTAGATTATTTAAAATTATATTTCAATTATTCTAAATAACACAATTCTTTAACATATAAATAAAAATGAAGTGCAATTAAACTTACATTTCATTTCATATGTAAACTATTCAGTAATATATATTTTATATTTAATTTATGGGGTGATACCATTAGTGCCCTCGCAGTTTATCACATTATCAGGATACTCGCATGCCATGACGCGACTCCAAGTTCGATTCTCGGTCGGACAAGATTATAGTGCGCGTTTCTCTCGCACTTTTCCAGTATATATTGCTGTGTGACGATGATAAAACTCACTTCTCAGGTTGAGAAGACCAGAATATGGCATAGGGATGTCTTCCTGTTAACCTCACATACACCTCAACCCATGGCTGCGAGACTGGGACGCTGCTGGTAGGCCATGCGCGGGCTGTCGCGCCAAGAACAGACAGACACCATTAGTTTAGTCCCGGGTGACACCGTCTGAAGCTACGCCACTGTGTCAACATATTGCGTTTCTAATTGAATTTTTCCTACGTTGTGTGTGTGGATAACTGCTAATTCCATTGTAATTTTCAGAAGGATAAAACAGTTTCATTCTTAAACAAAAATTTTTCCAAAGAGTACAAATGTTTTTGAAAATAATAAAATGTTTATTTTTTTTCGTGAAAAACAACATCAGAAACCAGATGGCAAAAAATTCAAAAAAAAAACTTTCCTGAGTCTAAAGGGTTTTTTGGTCTTTAATACAATTGTTTGTTTCTAAATACAAGTACCGTCAAACTTTAAGCACATGATTATCAAAGGTACATTTTAAGGCCCTTTTTAATAAATATTTGGAAAGGACAGTTTCGACACATTTCCATTTAAAATATTCGTGTAATATTCAGGCCTGCACAGCATTTTGCACTTTCACTGACCTCGGGACCCGCGCGCATTGCAACTTCGGGCAGTCCGGAAGGGTGGGGATAAGACTCATTCTAGAAGTGGGGACTGCCGATGGGAATGCGCAATTCGAACCTTACCGCATAAATTAAACAAACAAATAGCGAGAACATGACCGACTGTCACATAAAGTTCCAGTATCATTGCCTTTTGTATAATTCTGGAAATATTTGTTGTCGATATATGAGTATAAGACAATGTGAAATATGAATCTAAAACGAATTAGACATACCTATTTGATTTGGATACCAAGTATTGTAATTGCTTCTAGAGCTGTTAATGTAATTCGCTTTGGTATGATGTAATCTCAAATTTAGCGTAGTATTAAACACAACCCTTTTTGGTTGATGATAACAATAATATATTATTTTTACTAATTTTAATTGAATAAGACAGTTCTATCAATGCTAAAATATCTTTTTAAAAATATGATTTTTGCTGTAATTTCTGACAATATTACATTATACGAGTATATTTTTTCGTGTATTGCTAAAATTAAATCAACAAACATTATTTATTTTTAATAGCTTTCGACATCGTATAAAAAATTAAGCTCTTTACGTTATATTTAACAACTAATAATACTCTCAAGATTTCCTCTAACAGACGGTAAGAGATGTTTGTTCCTTGATATCTCTAATTCAGCTTTATAATGAGGGAAATGGTCACGAATAAATGTGCTACCAAACATTCTCCTTCTTGGAATAGTCTATATTTAATTTTATGTCAGTCTTGATGCGAGAGACTGATATCATAATTTCCTTCGTATTGGTGTGCAGGTGCTGCACACATAAGAACATAAACCGTGAAATACGACCGTGAATACTCATGTAGCTAGAAATGCCGGACATTACCCATTTAAATAAGTGGGTAAATAATATCACAGCATGGATCTTGGCATTAGACACCCAGGCATTGAATCTACGCTCGCCCCGTCAACCTCACTGTACATTGGCAGACTACTCCCCTCCCCGCAAAGCTGCCTACTACCCACTACTTGCACTTTCGCCGCTCTCACGGACAGATATCCGACTCTTGAGTCCAGAATGACCACAAAAACAGGCGTTGTGCAGGCCTGGTAAGTAAAATATTATCATTAGAAACTAATGAAGATAATTTTCTATTCCAGGGTAGATTGCAGAGATGCATTAACAGAGGAATTGGTTTGGAAAATGCATATTTGAAAATAATAACAATAATTTAATAACGCTTTTTTAATATAGTTTGTTTCTTTGTGCACAACAATAACTAAATATTAAAAGTTTTCGAATGTCACTTAATGAATTTCAGCAAATCCAAGTATACAACATCGGCAAGAGGAGAACTGTCAAAATTCATAAAAGTAAAAAGAAAAAAAAAGATCACAGAAATTGAAAGAAAATCTATGCAGCCTCCGACTGTACGAAAGGGTTTATGGTTCTGTTGGATGTCCAGAAACTCGGGAAAATCTAAAAACCATTACTAAAAGGAAAATATGATTGTGCTATTCCGCCTACGCTCATACTGCGTATACCGACTGAATTCTCATACTCAGTACATCACTGCTTATGACACAGCTGAGGTTATGTGACAGCAACTTTCCAAGGAAAACGTCGTACGCTATTAAACATTTGCTAATGACGTGTTGCGTAATGTAAAATCAACTTTTTTTATTCATGGTGTGCAAAAGGTCATGGTGCATGGTGTGCAATTCATGGTGTGCAAAACTCTATAGTATACTGTGTTATTGCAGTATTTGTGAAAATTCTTTTTGTTAAAATATTTAATTTATTGTAGTGTTATACGAGAGTTTTTTATTTGACGTTCTTGAGCAGTGTGTGAACTACGTTTTGGAAAACCAGTTTGTGTGGTGTTAGTTATAAAGGCCACTAGTTTGTTTATTATTTCAGTCTGAAAGTTGTAATATTATTAATTAATAACTAGATACCTCACTTGTTCTCGTTCAAATCGTTCATTGACATCATTTAACTCTTCGCCGTCTCTCCGCATAGCTGATTGATTACTTGGATTTTAATTTCGTAAAATTTTAAAAATTACATCAATAAATCACTCAGAGATTATGTTTATGAAATATTGTCATTTTCCATGTTCTTCATCAAACAAGGCAAACACGCCATTAATATACTTTTGTAACATACTACAACATATGATAGATAATTGTGAAAATACGAAACTCTGTTCATAACAAGCCTTTTGTACATCTCTCACGTGATTATCGAGCAGACAGACACGAGAGGGAAGATTTCCATGAAGCAATGATGCCCGCGGGAAAAATGTTTTTGTTTCACCGCCTTTCCGTCTCGCTCACTTCACGCGTTTTTACGAAGGCCGTGGCCTATAACCATGCAGTTTGTTTCGTTGAATAGTGAAGTGCAGATGCTGTTCTTTTCTAAATATATTAATCAGAACTAGAAAAAATCTGTTGTTCTAGTTCTGATGTTCTATATTCTAAGCTGAGATACGTTTCTATTTAGTCATTAATTGGCATTGTAAATCCAATGAATAATACATGGAATTCCCTACTTGAGCTTTTCATCAATGCAATAAATTCGCATTAATTATTTCCAAAGAATTGATGCTTGTTCAAAGTAACTTCTTTGCTTAAAATATAAATTTATAATCATAATCATCAGAAATTATCATAAGTTATATCACAGCACTTTGAGTGATCTTTATTGTGACTATTTCACGAATTAAAACATTACATAAATCGGATGGATAATTAAAATCTCAGGAATTACGAAAAAGAGAAATATTACTCAAAATTGCTACCGGAATATGTGAAACTTTCATTAAACTCAGAGATATCACTGCCTCCTGGAATACCTTAATTAAGTAAAATGTGAATAACAGTTTAATACAGAAAATGATTTCAAATATGTTTCGATTTAATGGCAATAAAACTTTCAAAAACAATTATAACAAAGCTACTTACAAGAACATTTATTAAAAACATAATTATTAAAGTTGTAGGAATTTGAGTTTTCCATGACTTAGTATTCCGTGGAAGTATTTGAAATGGACAATCTACAAAGCTTAATTAGCAGCGCTGCTCTGCTGACGAATCCCGCACGCAAAGTGCAACCCAAAGAATAAATCACTCGAATGCAGTGAAAAAATTATTGAAGGATGTTAATGATCATTCATTATACTGAAAGAAGAGTAAATAAATACGTAAAAATAATTTAAAAAATAACTTATTCATCAGTCAGTAATGATGATTCGAAAACATTTTTTGAGATTTTTTATTAAAATCTATAAAATGCTTTTGACAAGGGGATAATAATTATGTTGAAAAATTGAAATAAAAACATATTGGTACAAGTACACATTCAAACTTCCGATTACTCTGAGGAAATGAACATGTAAGTTCATACAGGCTTAAAAATACTCGTCAAACAGGTAAAAGAAGTCCAGTCTCGTTTGACGCAAAGCTCCAATCACTTCCATATTCCAGATATTGCGAGGACTTCCTTGTTTTATTCTGGATAAAACCCTTCAAAGACCACCTTGACTCGTCCCTTCTTCTCAGATGTCAATACCATTGAAGAGTCTTGTTTTCCAGTCCGCCCAGAGCGGATTCTATTCGCTAAATCAGTTATCCATTTCTACTTTTCTAATTTCATACATTCCCAGGATTCGACAACTCCTCCTTAATCGGACAATTTCTATAGCACGTAATTTTTGTTCTTGATGTTGCGTCGAGGTCTAGCTCCCTCCAACATAGGTAAGAATACTTTAAAAAACTGTTTTTACAATAACTTTTGTGTTCTTCTGTGGATTTCCCGACACTACAATACTCCATTCAACATTCTCATAACTCATCTTTCCTGTTTGATGGGGTCATCCACACCCTTTGCGCAATTTCCAGTCCTTTGGAAGATTGTAATCAAATATTTCAACAGTTTAATTAACTTAATTATTATTTTAAACCCCCAAAATCATTATTAATGATTATTTGAATTACAAGTATATTTTGACCAATAAGTACTTGGAGTGTTCAAGTGAAATTTTCAGCATTCCGCATTTTCAGCATTCATTTTTTGTAGGCTAAGTAAATAAGTATCATATGCAGAAAAGGGAAAACGCTCATTCAGTCAGTGGATTAACTATACACAACTGGTTGTGAATGGCCTAGTTATTATAAATAATCAAGAAGAATAGAAGGAAAGTACCAAAAGCATTCCTAACTATAAAATATTTTGTGAATAATTATACAAGAGAATTTTTAAAAAATTCTTTTTCAAATTTGAAAGTGGTCGATATATTATTCTCTTTGGCAAATGTCAAACTTCAAAGCTTGACTCTTGCTCAGTAAATACATTATCTCGTATCAAATTAATAGATATAGTATAACATACTTATGTCGCATCTAATTCTAATGAAATAATTTAATATTTCTTTCGCATTACTGTTTCCTTTTATGAATATTCTGAAGAAAAAATTAAACATCTGAGTTGAACGAACCGAAAATACGAAATGAATTGAATCATACTACTTGTTGAATAATTTAGTATGCAATACGAGATAGCTTTGTATCTCACAAATATTCAATAAGTTGGATCAATAAATCTCATAGAGGCTAAGGTATTCCAATAAAAAAGCCGAACATCAATTTCAAAATTGTATCTTCGTATCCCTATTATTTGATGGGGAATATTATCGAATATCTTTAACGTAAGGCACGCTTGTTTCAGAAATTCCTTTTTTTAAGCTGCTTGATAATAAAATATACTCTATCATCCCTGTTTTTTACAAACAATCACAAAAAGTTTGAATAACTTCTTTAGAATCAAATATTTTTCTCTCATATTAAAAGGCAAACAAAACGGTACAATGTAGAAGCATACGAGGAGCATATTTCAATTTTGGTTATCATGATATAATTTTGAACATTACGATTAAAATTAATGAATAATAGAAAATTATGTCGATTTAGGAACTTCTGAATTTACAAATGACGAGAGGCTTCATGGATAAATAGTACAATTGAAGAAGAGTATTTGAATTGAGTCCTGCATCAACAACTTAATCTAGTGTAATGAATGATGTGAGAGACTATGGAAAACTACCGATCAGAGCACCCGACCACTAGAAATCTTCTCCAGATAGCGGCAGATTTTGATCTAGCTCTCTAGCTAGTGTCGAAAATCCTGCCACCGTTGGGATTTGAACCCTAAGATCTCCCAGGTCGTAGTGTGTTCGCTATGAATTGAGGCCTATATGCCGTGGAGGTACCGTGGCAACCTGCGAACGCGAAAGAACCAAGAGCAGCAGCGAAGGAAGAGGATGCAAGGGTGTAGCACACGCGGAGCAGACCATAAGAGCACTGAGTTTTACGAGCACGGGCGAGACCGCCACCCAGCGCAGCGCCGCGCCGGCTATAGATGGAGTTTTCGGAGCGGGAGGATTCGCACTGGACGAGGAAGGGAAAACCCTCGCCTTTTTGCGAGTGTTTGCTGCTGTTAGGAGTCACGACCGTATTTTTAACAAGTTGGGGGTAAAAAAAAATTTAACGCGTCGTGTAGCGTAAAAAAACGCGCGAATCGCTGAAAAGAAAAACAAATTCAGCGGTCTCATTTTAGCCGTGAAATCATATGTTGAAAACAGCACGAGGGATTTGTAATTCTCCAAATGACACTTTCGACGCGAAAAGGATACTAGGAATCCGTTCTGTTTTGTCATGACTTTTTCCCGTATAAAATAAAGGTTGTGTTTTATTTCTAACTTGTCATTATTTCAGAGAAATCTCAAAAACGAATTATACATCAAAGTTTCAGTTACAGTTCATTGGAAATCAAAACCTTAATTTTGCATTCTTTGTAGAAACGATACTTAATCTTTCATAAATTATTGAAGTGTACGGTTCTGAGGAATAAATATTCGAGCATATTACAAGTACTTATTAAATTATAACCTACGTACTTTAATTTCCGACCCACGACAGGACAAAAACATGCCAAAAAGTACCTTCTACGAATTCAAAGGGATATTCACGACTACTGTAAACTACTGTGACACAAATTATTACTTGTAATACATTTTGCATATATTTATTTTTCCCTTTTCCCGACCTTGCTCAAACGTTCAAACTCTTTCTTTGAGTGCCAGGGAAAAATTCTCCAAAGTACGCGTAGTACATCTTCATTCTGTAACGCAGTTAGGTGTCAGAAAACTTTTTCAACGTACTTGCTAGAAACAAATGAGAATGAAGAAAAAAGTTACACATAAATAAATGTTTACCCAATATTCGTATATTTTGATACCATTAAGAGAGTCGTGACACCGTTTCTATTTAAAAAGAATTCAAAGCTACACAAACAGGAATATTGTTTTTCTTAAATAAATGATTTGAAGGCAGTGCGCCAAAAGGTTACAATTAACATACAATGTAATATGAATGAAAATTTATATGGATATGAGAGAAACTGGGTAACTTTAACAATGAAATTATAACTACTGTATTATTAGACGAAAAGTGTGTCAAAATATGATGATCAGTCACAGGATACGTCCTAGGAGTTTCGTCGTGTTGGTAGACCACAAAAATCCTCGAAACTCGTAAAGAAGATAACCCTAATCCAAGGCGCGCCCGTAGTTTTGGAGGAGTTCGGAAAATGCGCTGGCGTTTCGAGGGAAGTAGGGCAAGCGAAGCCACGCATTCAACATGGAGCGCGAGACATCTCAAGCGCCCGGAATGGTCGCCGCGGGCGCTCTCTACCTCACTTGAAGCGGCGGAGCAGGACCGCGGCTGGCGGGGCGGAGCAGGCGGAGTTGGTGGAGCAGGATGGAGTGAAGGGCAGGGACAGCTGAAGAGGGGAAGGGTATGCTGAGACCATGCGGGAGGGTTTCGGAGAGGGGATGAGCGAGACGGAGATGACGGGGATGGGTGGGTCGAATATGAGCGGGACGGGTCTGTGTAGAACGGGTATGAATGTGACGGAGATGATCGGGGATAAGTGGGACGGAGATGAAGAGGACGGGGATGGGCGGGGACGAGCGGGGACGGGGACGAATAGGCACAGGAATGAGCGGGGACGGGGATTAGCGGAGACGGGGATTAGCGGAGACGGGGATTAGCGGAGACGGGGATGAGCGGGTACGGGGACGAGCGGGGATGGGGACGGGCAGGGACGGGGATGAGCGGCGACGGGGATGAGCGGGGACGGGGATGAGTGGGGACAGGAATCAGTGAGACGGGGGTGGACGGAACAGGGATGAACGGGACGAAAATGAGCGGAACGGGGATGATCGGAGCGTAACAGGACGGGTCGTGAGGGGATGGGGCGTGTCAGGAGGCGGCAGGCTGCTGGAAGGGTTACGGCGGGATGCGGCGGGACGGAGCTGGAAGAGGTGGGGCGGGCTGAGTAGCACAAGGCGGAGGGGGAGTTGGGCGGGAAGCGGCGGAAAAGGCCGGTCACTCGGTCACTCCAGAGAACAGATTCCGGGCTTCCCTCGCAACATCCGCGCTCGAGCGCCTGCTTCACATTGTACGCCCAAAGCCCGGCGGCCGCGACCATATGCCAGCGGTCGCCGGCGGGTGGCTTTGTTGATGGGCTTGGCGAATATGCGAATACGAGGCAGGAGTGGACTGGAGTGGGGTGAGCGAAGGGAGGGATGGGGGTGCGTTGAGTGGGAATTGTATTTTTAAGTTCCAGCCATCGTGTGATTTTGCGGCAAAACAAAAATCAAAATCACAAACAACAAAAAAGGAATGTGTACGATACTGATCATTCGTATTATTAAAAACATGTATGCAATATGATATTGAAATGTAATGCTGTAAGAGATGACTCCAAATAAATACTCTATGTGATATCTTCAATTTAATGATTTTACTTTTTCATCTGTAGGGGCCGGATTTTGTCGGCTTAAAACATGGCCAAAAATGAACAAAATGCTCTTAAATTTAAAAAAAATGTCGTTAAAGCAAAGAAAAATTACGTAAAAAAATTTGATGAAAACCAGTTCAGATAAACAATTCAAGCTGTTAGATATGCTATTGGCGTAATCGAGACATTTTTCCTTCGTTCAAAGGAATTCAGTTTGCAAGCTTTTGGTTTGGAGAGTTCTTTACTCGGAAATCTGTCTAGTTATTGCAAAATCGGCCAAACGGACACTGGCACTGATTGGCACCACAGAAACCTGAAATTACACACCAACAATGGCTGATTTTACAATTTCTGAGAGAATAAATCAAACACGCTACTCAGAAATCCTGTGGAGAATCTGATGATTAAAATGATGAAATCAGCAAAAAATGCTTTAAAAACGGCCAAAAAGGAAAAAAATGTCTTATTAGTCGAAACGAACGAACAAGGCAAAACAATTCATATAAAAATGTGTCATTTCTTTTTGTCACAACATAAAATGGATGTCTACACTGAAAGGCATTATTCTAAAAATAATATTTCATTAAAATTCGCCCTCTAATAATGTTTTCAGAGCAGACTATCATTCCAACAGAACCATTTTAATACGGGGAATATCTGAAAAATTATGGTCTTGTAGCACCTGTATTACTATTCAAAATGTCATTACCCTGCTTGATGGAAATGATGCTGAAAGTGACTAAGGTGCTATTAGTCTATTTTGACATTCATGTGCTTCTTTTGTATTTATTACACAACGAGAGAATAATGTATCATCAAACTGGAAACGAATATTTAACAAACGGACGGCAAAACAATAGCCAAAGAGTATGCATGGAAGGTATTCGAAACCGATATAATGTATATTAAAGAATGCAGACTGTTTGGTCGGGGGAGATCGTTTATGAATGACAGAGCGCAATGAAGGCCCTGTGCTCTGTAGACGTCAATGAGTGAACTAGTACAAACCAGAAGTGAGAGTTAAAAATAATAATGAAGGCGATTGAGATGAAAAAGAGAAACTAGGCAAATAGAAAATAATCAAATGAACAATTCATCTTAAGGAATTCATTAGAATAAAGTAAAACAGTTTCGTCTTTACAATGAAACACAAATGCTGCAATGAACTGCAATGAAGAACAAATAAGACTCAAAAACATAAGAAGCTGGACCACTTGAACACCCCAGTTTATGAAGAAAGAGACGAAGAAAAGAAGGAAAACACGAATTGAGCGAAGAAATTTTATGTAAAAGAGTAAGAGACATTTTATGTAAGATTTTAGGAAAGTAGTACCAGTAGTACCTCTCGGGAAACTCAGGTTTCAAAGAAAGAATTAGAAAGAGGGAAAGAGAAAGAAAAAAAAACAACGTTGGTTATTGACAAGTAAAATGTAAAAAACGCAAAGCAATAAGAATAAAATGCATATTTGATGGTAAAATGTTAGAAAACAAAATTAATAAGCTGTTGAGGCGCTTCTATTTATTTATTGTCAAAAAACAGTGACATTAGTAATTAC
The DNA here is from genome assembly GCA_031308135.1 of Acheta domesticus. Taxonomy (NCBI): domain Eukaryota; kingdom Metazoa; phylum Arthropoda; class Insecta; order Orthoptera; family Gryllidae; genus Acheta; species Acheta domesticus. The sequence continues at coordinate 134,212,780 of JAHLJT010009436.1, read as the reverse complement.
TAATGCGGTTTTTGAATAAACGAAAATCAAAGTTGAATTGGTCAAATTGCAAAAGAAATACTATACGAAGAGAAAGAATTAAGATGAAATAAATACTCAACTGCCGAGTTGAAGTCCTCATCATTTCGGTAACATACATGAAAACAAAATTGCACTCTCTCATTCTCACTCGGAATAAAATACGTTAGGGAGAAATACTAGAGGTGTAAACATGACAGACGTTGAACACTAGCATCACGAGAGCGACACTAAAATGCCACGCGGAGAAGGGAGATTTATTGTGCACAATACGTTTTATGTATTGGAAATGCAATGCAATATTGTCTCCGCTCTCCTTTTTGTACTTCACAGAAGTCCACCATTTAAACGATTCTCATTAACAGTAGAATTTAAATATTATTCCGCGTGAAACTATTAAACACAATTCTGAGAAAATAATAACTGAATCGACAACAGAAAACTCGTAAACGAGTAACTGCAAAACTTTAAACAATTGAAGTAGTTCATTTCAAACGAAATTACGGATTTCAAACATTTGCGCGTGCGCATACTGCGTTTTCAGTGTATAACGTACTGAAATATATAGAACTCTTTCTCCGCAACAGGAATAAATTTATAGGAATTTATTTTCCGTAAAAGGAATTTATTTTCAAGGTTTGTGATCCACTTTCATCACAACTCCGTCATAATATCATTTTATATACATTCTCTGAAATAGCTTTGCTCTAAACGTAAACGGTAATAAATTCGTATAATTAGTTCTTTTTGACGAGAAGCTGACAACTTGCACAAAGCAAACGCTTAATTTGAATGGGATGAGCCGAATTTCAAGAAATGCAATTTGATTTGAACTTTATCAATACAGCAGTTGCATTAACACTCAGTCACATTAATACTTAGATACTTTTACGTGTTCGCAAAACGCAATTCACCCGGCCGTTTACAATCACACCCAAGCATAGGATATCCATCGACGGCCAGCTGGCATCCGGCAACCGTGTAAGGAGCCTCAATGTCTCCAGAGGCATATCGAGGGTGAACAATAAGCATGCAACCCCATACCAATGACGCACCGGATCCCTCTGACTGCAACGTGCGGTCTCGTTTCCGTTTCCTATTTGCGTGCGCGACCGCGACCTGCGGCTCGCTTTATGCCAATGCCTCGGCCTCCGCCGTACATCCAGGCGTATTCCTCGATCGCATCGCCACCGCACGCGCCGCCAATCTGCCGGCCGTCGTCTCCATTAACAGCGGAGCGGTTGATGCCGCCGCCGCCGCTGCGGGCGAGGACGCGGGCGTGGGTGAGGGCGATGCCAACGGCGGAGGCGCAGCTGGGTGCCCAGATAGCTGCGGTATAGGTCGTTACTGCGAAGTGGACACTAGCGAGAACAGCTGCGACTGTACTGTTGGCTGCTAATGGACGAGAAATTCGACTTATGGGTTTGTTAAGGACGTACTGTGATAATAGGGTAATGTGGATGATATGCACCAATACTCATTTATTTTATAATATATAAGCTAAGCCTTATTAAGTATCTGAAGGTTGTTTTTTCATCAATACATATTGCAAATGTTTAAGAGCAACGCGTTCTGTTAGGCACTTTTTATTAGCGAACTTTCAACTTTTTGGGAATCAATGCCAATAATTTAAGATCTAGCTTTTTTAGATCATAATCACTGGGAAAAAAGTGTAGTTAAGTTAATAAATTATACATATCTGAGAAATAAATTAACAAACATATAACAATACCATTCCGATACTACTTCAACATAATCTGGGATCAAATGCGAATTCCAGATTAAATTGCAAAATAATTGAAGGAAAAATGTATTTGTGTTTAACAATACGTTACATACACTTTCTCTATTTAAATGTTAAAATATTATCACTTATCAGTCTTTTGTGTGAGGAGCATATACATTTTGAACATTTTCTCTACTTTTGGTCATTCCCTCGCAGACACAGAAGACCACACCCTTCTTCTTGGAGAATTTAAATTAACATTCACTGTGTTGTTCTGAGTATAAAAATCGATCGATGTAAGGCTGCAAGGAGCAGGCCTAACTGTAAGAGAATGCCAGAATTTCCAGGAAACCATTATGCATGGTGACCTAATGCACCTTAATCCTTACAGCTCAAAATAAACGAACATTTAAACATATAATTTTATGTCCAAAAAATTCGAGATCTAATTGATGCGGTGATTCTAATGTTTCCTCCTTTTACTCTAGTATACGGAGGAAAAGTAAGCATTAAAACTACGGTGTCTCAGAATAAACGTTATAAATTTTTAGGATTCTTAGGAAATCTTAAGACGATCACCCATTGCTCTCAGGGGAAATTTCACAATCCTGTCACATATGTGACTTTTGTCCCTGATTGACAGGCAACTTATCATTCACTATAGTTGGGCAGGTCACGATTTAAAGCAGTCAAGCAGATTTCGTGTACCTGTCAACATAATCCCTTGACGTGTTACGTAATTTTAGGATTTCCATCCCGTTTTTTCATGTTTGATTTATGTTACTCTTGCTCTGTTTTGTAATTTTTTAGGTAAGAGTGCGCGGCTTCACAAGCTGCCGCTACGTCACTGAAACCGTAAATTTTACAGAATATTTTTTTCTTCCTGTTCAACATTCATGTTTTTCAGCGTCGCGAATAGCAATGAACATGACTTTTGGTTTATTTCCTAATTGTGGGTGCCCTGAATGGGTGGCTGTTACATTTTTTTTGTTTGTTTCAAAACTTTTAATTTGATGGGGAAGTAAATTGAAACTAAAGAAAATGTTCTTAGATGTATTATACGGTTGAGTTATGATAATTCAGGTGGATTTACAGCTATTTTGTGGTAATTGTCTTTCGGGCAGCGTAAATTTATACATAGGGTCGGTTCTGTTGTACGTCCGAGGATGAACTCGAGGTGCTGGAGGAAGTGAAAAGCGATTAAAAGAATTTTACAGATAGTTTGATAATGTGTTCTTCGATTGTGGAAATTTGGAATTCATTATGAAAAATGCTTGTTCGAAATGAACCAAAGAGTTTAATGACGATTCTTGGCGCTTTATTCTGCATTGTGTACAGAAGGTTTCTAGTCGTTTTGATTGCATTTGCCCGTAACGGACAAGCGTCCTAATTATCGATTAGTAAATTAGCAAAACAGTCTGTATTTTCAGGCAGGACTTCTTGTTAATTAATGCATATAGTTGCGATATGTTTGCTCAAGTTTTTGTTCCTGTTGTGTGAATGTGTGTTTTACAATTTAGTTACATATTTAGTGGTATTCCTAATTACTTGACTGTCGTTTGGTATGGTAGGCGGAGTGTTTCGGGCTCTGCAACCTCATTGTCTTGGCGGGGCAGCGGGTGCCGTGGGGACGTGCGCCAGCAGCGGCGATGGCATCTGGAGCACGCCGCTGCGCCGGGGCCTGACTTCCGTCGCGGAGGCCGTCCCGTGCTGTGTTGTGCTGTACTGTTCCATCCTGTGCAGGGCTGTGCTATTCTGTGCTGTGCTGTGCTTCGCGACACGGGGCGTGCCCGTGGCGAGCGGCACGCGCGCGCCGCGACGGCAGCTGCTGCTGCTGCACGGCGCTACGTGCCTCACCCGCCCTGCGATTCCACGTGCTAGACGCAAGGCGGAGGCTGGGGGTGGGGAGGGATCCTTTGACACGCGAAGTGCACTGGCTCGTTCTCCGCGGACGTGCGAGGTTATAGAAATCGGCCGCAGAGGGCAGTTGGCGAAAGATGGGGGCGACGGTCGTTTTGGTTCCAGATTTGCAAATGAAGTATTAATTTGTTATTATGTTTGTGACACGATAATTTGTTGCTTTTATGTCCTCATAAGAAAGAAAAAGAAAAAAAATGATGAAATAAGGTTAATCAAATTACTGAAAAAATGGTTTCACAACCATTGTATTTATTGATAATTTGATTTCCTAAGCTTCTTTTCACATAGTCAACTGTCCCCACTACTGCACAAATAAAAATGTGAAAGAAGAATCTATCTAAATCAGCAGAAAATCAAACTTGAAACGATATGTGAAAAACGAAATCAGCATATTATCGTGACCATCAGATAAAAGAGTAAGGGCTGATCTCTCTACCACAAACATCTCATTTATTGTACATAGGAAGAGTTATTTCCTATTCAAATAATGAGAAAGATAAGGTTTCATTTATTGTGCGTGACACTATCAAATCTTTACAAGGCCTCACATAACCTAATATTTTTAATTGTACGGACTATGCTTGGAATATTCCTTTATGTGATTATAACACACTATTGCCAAAGTGCAGTATATTATTTAAACTTTGGAAACACATAAAAGTAAAATCTATTCAATGGCCTCATATTAATTTCGATTAGCTTTGAATGCGTAAATCCTCAAAATTGTTTGCTATTTTTTGGGAAACACTTAGGTAGTAAAAACCTAGTGCGAATTGTGTGTTCAAAAGGCAATTTCATTGTTTAATTACGTCTGCAACTTCCTCGAAACCATCTCCTAAACACGATATCAACACGATGCGTTTGATCTCTGCGCATCCCCTACGTAATGAATCTAAAGAAATAAATTATTTTAAATCTCCATTATCCATTGACTCTTCCATATTTTACACTACAACTTTCACTCTATATTTTTATATTAAAGTATCTGTTGGTACGTTATCATTTTATAAAAGTAAATTTCTCAGGTCCTACAAGCATAAATAATGTGCGTTTAAAAATGCATTAATAAAATACGGCATTATTTTAATATTAACATTTTACTTCACTATTTATAAAGCATTTACTTCCCAAAATATCACTGAAAACCGCCTTCGGTTTTCCATCGTACACCGACCACATCCACTTAGCGCGTAGTGCTTGCGGCAATTTCCCCTCGTCACAAACATCGAAAAAAAATCTCCATTTCCTAGGTGTTCATACGCGACCTTTTGTCCCGTCCGGTAGATCATAATTTTTTTGCGTTCTTACCGACAGCATTCAAGCACAAGCGTGTGGACCATAAAAGACGCAAACGATAAAACTGCAAAAACGATACACCAAGAGAGCTTTGTTCCCCAGCGCTCCACTCGAAACTGCCCCGCGCGCACAAAACAGCCCTGAAATTATAATAGGACTCCCCGCGAAATAAAACGGACATACCTTCGGCACAATTCAAGTGGCGGCGGCGGGGTCAGTGGAGATGGGGTGGGAGTGGTGGTGGTGATGATGGCTGTGGTGGCGGCGGTGGCTGTGGTGGCGCCGGTGGCGGTGATGGCGGCGGTGGCGGCGGTGGCGATGGTGGCGGCGGTGGCGGCGGTGGTGGCGACGGTGGTGGAGGTGGCGGCGGTGGTGGAGGTGATGGCGGTTGGTGGAGGTGGTGGCGGTTGGTGGAGGTGGTGGCGATAGTGGTGGAGGTGGGGGCGGTGGCGGAGGCGGCGGCGGTGGCGGCGGAGGCGGCGGCGGTGGCGGCGGTGGCGGTGGCGGAGGCGGCGGCGGTGGCGGCGGTGGCGGAGACGGCGGTCGCGGCGGTGGCGGAGGTGGCGGAGGTGGAGTTGGTGGTGGCGTTGGTGGTGGCGGAGGTGGAGTTGGTGGTGGCGTTGGTGGTGGCGGTGGTGGCGATAGCAGCGGTGTCGGCGTTGGCGACGGTGGCGACAATGGAGGCTGTGGAAGCCATGGTGGCGGCGGCGGCGGTGGTGGCGGCGGTGTCGGTGGCGGCGGTAGCGGTGGCGGCGGTGGTAGCGGTGGCAGTGGCTGCGACGGTGGCGGCAGCGGCGGTGGCGGTGGTAGCGGCGGCGGTGGTGGAAGCGGTGGCAGCGGCGGCGGCGGCTGGAGGGCATGAGCGTGTGACCGTTAAAGGCGTGGTCCCATACGAGCGAGGTACTCTCCCGCGGCTGCTCCATTCAGAAGTTCGCATCAGCACTCTTACGAGGATAGCACCGTCACACTCGTTGACACATAGCTTGACAAGGCAGAGTTGTCTTGGACCTTGATTGCTCAAGTGTTAAAACACTCCCACTCTATATTCAAATTCACAGATTCATTCTTGATTGATGCAACATGTTTTCTACTTCTCCGTAAATTATATTATTGTTGTTTTTTTCTGTCGAAAATAAAACTGGCAACCATACCTGCGCTTAAAATTGCAGCCAACAGCGCAAAATTTATGATCGAGATTACGACCACTGTCTAGTTGGCAAGAGAAGTTGACAACCATATTCGGCACCCTCTTATATGCAATAAAGTTGTGTCGATGATGTGCTTCGGATCCCCGTGACATTAGACAAGGAAGTTCGATATAAGTTAATTCAGTACATTTCAAACGAAAACTTAAAAAGAAGTTGCAGTATGAGGGATATTTTTTCTTCGTAGAACATTTTTCTCACGCCATTAATTTTCGTTGATTATGTGACAATTCTAAGTAAGTACTGTACAAGATAGTATGGGGCTCCTAATGCAGAAAAAGTTGCTTTTTATACATTTTATATTTAGGTTATGACTTCCATTAATACGTTATATAGTTAGAATTCACGTTTTGTGGGTCTTTGCTACAAAAAAATTGGTTTTCGATATTCCAACCGCCTTTCCGTTTGTGAACAAAAATAGCGCTTAAAAATATTTGTCTCCACCCTGTCACTTTTTTGGACGCAGTTTCACTCGGAAATACGTTCTGCAGCAATGAAGATTGGCCGTGCGGTGGGAAATACATGAAAGAAAATGTATTGACTATACTCCGATTTACACATAGTGACACTCCAAGGTAACGAGCTAGGTGGAGAGGGGGTCACTGTGATCAAATTGAGAGCTTCCGTACGACTTAAATTTTTGGTACTGGAACTCACGAGTGGATGACAAGTGTCCCCCCCCTCTCCTTTCATTTCATGACCTTGAAGTGCCACTATGTTTAAATTGGAGTACAATAGCTGTTTACTTTAGCCACTCTTTTTCGTGAAATGAAGATACTCGTAAACTCATTGGGTGTGGTGGCGACACACTAATAGACTTTGGATACAGAAGTCGGGATTAAAAACATTTCACATGAAAATGCTGTTATGTCTTCCCCATCAGGTGATTACTATGAACTATTATATTTGATTGATTATTTTGAGATTTTTGACGTGTCAACTGCTGTTGAATTGGTCCTTTAAGTGTAGTAAATGTTTTTATCACGGGTGTGACGACGTTCTTCACCCGCAGGATTAGCATATCAGGTATCCACCTACATGTCGGCTTGCCGGATATTCCCATCTACACTGATGTTTGTGAAAAGTGCAAAACCAAGAAGGAGACATACTATTACAATGAAAATTACACCACAGATTAGGAATATCACAATATACACATGATTAGAATTACAGGACTGAACCTGAATTTTCACCTTCAGAATTCAGTACAGTGCGAAGCAGCCACGCGCTGCCGTAAGAGCCTCTAGACATGGTGGCATGGATTCAAAGAAGGTCTTGATATACTGCTGGAGGACATACTGTCCCGTGGTTTTAATGAGTGACCACAAAGCATCGACAGTGGCTGCAGGAGGACCAGAACGAACAATTTGCCGACCGATCATGTCCCACACATGTTCGGTGGGTGATATGTCAGGCGAACGTGCAGGCCAGTGAAGCAAAGGTACCCGTCCTTCTTTGTACAAAGTTTGCATATTCCTCGCCCATGATGTCGGGCATTGTTCTGCTGAAATGTGGCATGTGGAGCTACTTGCAGGAGGGGCAGTACCTCGGTACTAGCCAGTACTACCTACCCAAAATCTCCCTAATGTAGTGGTTGCTGTTCGGATTGCCATCATTACGTATGAGGCGAGATCGCACATTGAAGCCAATGGAACCCTAAACCATCACACTTGACGTTTGTACGCTATTGCGCGGAACAATGCAGGCTGGCAGATTGCGATCACCACGGTAGCGTCTAACACGTACGCGGTCATCGCTGTACTACAAATTGAAGAGCGACTCGTCCGCAAACACCACCTTTTGCCACTCAGCGCCAGTGAACATCTGCAAATGCCCGTGGCTTTTGCTGTCTTAGGCGTTGGTGGTTTCTGAACGCAGAACTCCGACGCAATGGATGCGTGCCACCAGTCCTGCCCTCAGCAAATCGCGTCGAACTGTCAATATTGCGCTGTGTGATCCTGTAGCCACACGTCACTGTGTACGACCCTCCTCTATCCACTGGTTCCACACACGCATCACTGTCGCAGCAGCGCGCCCCGTTCGAACCGCAATGCCACTGTATGTCTAGCACGTTTCCCGGAGACCGATCATTCTGCCCCGTTCGAACTCACTCTGATGCTGACAGTGCGCCCTTTGGTGTCGACAAGGCATACTGGCATTTGATTGCACGTTTCCACGTCGTTTAATTGCTCTACACCGACTAGGTGTGGCGTATCACTGCCCTGAACTGTCACACAAAAGGGCACTGCTTGACCAACGTGCATGCCATCTCTATGAAAATTTAACTTCTTACGGACACTATATTCTACATATCCCCCAATGTTTAAGTTATTCCAACCATTTCTTCTGGGTGTCACAATTTTCACAAGCAGGAGTGTAGATATCTCCCACCAATAGGCACCGCCCCAGCCGGGACTAGCTGTATGTATCAGACTGATATGTCGATTGATTGATACGTATTTCCGGGAGTCATTCTCTACGGTTATTAATTCCATAAGCGTGATGTATGTTTTATACGCGATCTTACCCCGTTGGATGACGAGATTCAGTGTCGACATATCCAGTTTTTTCATCAACCAGGTATTTCCCATAAGGAGAGCACCGCCCAAGCCGGGGAAACTATAAGCTCCTGACTGGTCTCGCGGCATGCATTGCGGTGTGGAGGACCAGGAAGAGAAACATGCCGGCTTGTTTCAATATGCTCCGTCTCCACCGTCTTTTAGTCCTCCTCCTTGTCCCGCTTTGTCCGGCTTTGTCAATCCCTCCCGTCCCGCCCACCCGGCCTTGCCCTTTCCTTCTCAGTTATGTTTAATACAATAACCAATGCAAAAAGTAGCTACAAGCGTTGTATGTATTGTTGCCTATTGCTGGTGAATTTTCTATAAAAAAGCCCTATTTTGCTTCAAAGGATCCTTTTCAATGAGTACACATATTTTAATATGAATCTACATTCCAAATTTTGCATTTCTTAGTTGAGTAGTTTTGTCTCTGCGTTGGTACGCCTGTCACACAGTAATTCAGGCGATCAGTCAGTTTCATTTGTAAGATGATTATTGAATATTAAGTCTGAATTAACAAACACACCACTAAGAATGTAACATTAATATTCAGTTATTAATTGAGCTCTTCTTCGTAATATTCCCAGATTGCAAAGAACAAAGTCAGGGCGCCGCCGGTGCTCCCTGGCGGCCATTCCATTCACGAGGTAACAAAGCTGTTTCGCGGGAAGATAGCGCTGCTGGCGCTGGCGTTGCCCCGAGTTCCAAGCGCGATATCAGTTCCCGTTCATGAATATGCAAGCGATCCGCCGATGTCGCTATTACTTCACTTTTCCGCTCCCAACTCCATCGCCCGCCGGCCGAGCGGAGGTGCGAGGATCCTCCCGTTCTATTATTCATTTAGGCGGCGCGGCCGAGTTGGATCACGTAATAAATTTTCTAAAAGCTCGCAGAGTGGAGTAGATTTGTCGGACTGTGGCATATGTGTTCTCCTCTGAGTGATGTTGACTCTTTGATTATGCTTGGTCGCAACTCTCGCCGAAGTCGTGGTTTTCGGTTTTACAATAAACGCATTCTGTTAATTTTAAAAGAATGTTTACAAAATGTTATTTTTTCAATAAGTACTAAATTGTTTGTATTTCATTAATTTTCGGTATTTTGTAGTTATATAAAAAACACAGGTTATAACAAAAAATCTCGTTTACATTAGTTTTTAGATATAAATATGTATGTAAAGTACATAGGATATGATTACGATGTGTACATTCTTTTACATTTTCAAAGAAATTTCACAGATTGACTTATTTTTGGTCGGAACAAAAATATTCACATATTCACAAGTTAATGAAAAGTAATAATTGAGACATATTATGTGAATATGTTGTAATATAATAAAAGCTGCAATTTCAATTAATAAGTATTTTGAACGATCAGAGGAAATGCATGTGTGTGAAACACTGACTATTTCAACATTTTCAGGAAGACGTATCATAAAATCACCGAATAATCCTCTCTATTCTAAATAGCATTGCTTAAATATTTTTTTGCAGTTAATTACCATAAAATCGATAAGTTCACTCAGATTTTATTAACAAAAGAAAAATATAAAATTTATTAAAATCTGAAAATAATTCGTTTGTCATTGTCAATTCTTTCCCAGAATTAAATAATTTCCTCCCAGAATTTAATAATAAAGCAAACATATTCACGTCAGTCGTGAGCAAGCAAATATGAACGTGAATGAAACAACCAGAAGAGCTTTAATTTATGCATCGAAAGAGAGAAAAGGTCAGCGATTCGCACGCCCGAAACAGACGCGCCCGGCGTGCCCGCATTCCGGAAGCCGGTCGCGCCCGGACTCCTTTTATGACGACCACGCCTCGTATGCGCAAGGCGCGCCAGGCGGGTCGTGATGGGGTAGGCGGGGCAGGCGGGCTGGGGGTGTGGAGAGAGAGGGGGGCCGCAAAGCGCGCCTCGCGGGTCGTGATGAGGTAGGCTGGGTGGGTGGGTTTTGTATGGGGGTGGGGGTGGTGCGCAAGGCGCCTAACGGGTCGTGAGAGGGTAGGCTGGGTGGGTGGGGTGTAGGTGGGTGGGTGGTATGGGAGTGGTGCGTAAGGCGCCTAATGGGATGGGCGTCGTGATGGGATGGGCTGGGTGGGTGGGTTCGAGTGGGGTGGGGGTGGAATGGTGGTGGGATGGTTGGGTGAGGTGGGGACGGGGCGCAAAGCCCCTAGCGGGTCGTGACGGGGTAGGCGGGGCCGGGTGGGTTTGTGGTGGGATGCAGAAGGGGCGAGACGGGGTCGTGTTGCGGTGGGGTGGGGAGAGGTCGGAATGGCGCTGGCGTCGAGCCGGGGAGAGCAGAGCGGGTTCGACCGGGCGGTGAAGGGGCAGCGGCAGGGGTCGGGGCTTGTCACGGAGCCCTGGAGAGGGAGGTGCGGGTTCGGGGAAGGAGCAGAAGGGGGCAGGGAGCGTGGAAGTGCGGATCCAAGAGCGGGGACGGGCGACCAGGGGACGCGGCCTCATAACAAGGCGCCATACTGCAATAAGGGTCGCAGTAAGTGGCGAGCGCTGGTATTCTCGAATTCATATCGAACCCCTTTTCCGGTGTCGCTTGCGTGAGGCTATGGTTGGAGTGGAGAAGCGGCGGATGGAGGGGGGCGGTCGTATGCGAGGGACCGAGGATGGAGTGGGCAGAGACGGAGAAATGTGTCAAGGTGTAGAGGAGACGAGACGAGACAAGACGAGATGGGAAACGATTCAAAGTAATAGAGGGAGAGTAAAGCTGATCGAAATGGAATTGAAAAGACACTTGGGAATAGGAGATTGCGTAAGGGTCTACAAATTGGTTGAACCACTGCAAGAGCTGATATAAAAATGAACAGGGGATAGACATGCACGCATGTGATTACGAAAGTCACGAAACGTGAGGATATCGATCATTAGACTGACAGTCAGTAGGTCGAGGAATGAAACGAAGGACTGGAGGGGGTGAGTTGGGAGTTGAGTGTGAATGGAGTGATGCCAGTTGATTGGATCACTAGTAATCTAGTCAGGTTGAAATGGTGGCGAAGTGATACAAAGGAGACTGGTGTCCGCAATTTTATGCCTACGTTGGCAAATCGGGGAAGAGGAGAGGACGAAAACAATCAGCAAGAGCCACGAGGACACACGAGGGAAGAACGACGTGGTTAGAGTTCGATACAGCCAGAAGACAGAGAATCTGTGAAATGAAACGGAGGCGGCGTGCTGCAGGTGACAGGAGGGGGACATATCATCCACCTCCATCCACAAACGCGTATTTCCTGCGCGTATTTCAAACGCGACACCCTGGTTGCTGCGCTTCCCTCTTTAATGTGCCCCTCCCACCACCTCTCTTTCTCTCTCCCTCTTTATCTCCCTCTCTCTTACTCTCACTCTTTCCTCTCTCTCCCTCTCTCTTCCTTGTCGCTACCCCTATGTCCGTCTTCCTCACCGCTGCCACCCACGAACTCATCACCGTCACCGTAACCACCCCTGCCCTCTCCATCATCACTTCAGCCAACGCCCACACCGTTGCCGCCACCGCTGGCCGTCCCGGTTGCCGACGCCCACGCCGCTGCCATTCGGTGTTTTACTGCGCGCGTAAAATGCTGGACGTGTTCATACTGCGAATGACGATCATGACCCCGCGCCCACCTGTTATTGGGGCGCGGGCGGGGCGATTGCAATTTCGCCGCAAAGGGAGAATCGATTTTGCGGAGGGTATGTGTCCTACACGATGTGTTCCTCGCGCAACGAGGGCCGAAACCGTACCATTAACAGAAACGGAAAAATCCGTGCCCTTGTCCGGTCGTCGAAGCGGTCACAAACTCAAAATAGAAAATTATGTACGTTCTGCTAGATACACAATAAAAAAAGATGAGCATATTACTTATATGATATTCCAATGAGAATTTACTAAGTAATGTGCGCTGCAATTTTCTACTAAGCAAGTAATACCACAGTGGTATTAATTGAATAAATGTTTGTAACAAGTTACTTGGAGCAGTTCATACCTACAGGTATGATAGCAATCCAAAAATCACGAAACAACAAACGATGATTTAAATTATATTGCTGTATTTTAGCATTTTCCCACCACAGTGACTAGGTGAAAGTGTTCAGTCTTTTCACAAAATTACAAAATAACACTTTACGACAAAGCACCAGCCACTGCAGTCGATGGAAATATGGTTTCAAAATGTATCTTTGTTTTACGCAGAGGTATTGAAAGCAGAGTAAATGAAGCAAAAAAGCACTTGCTTCTTCACTACTATTTAAAGCACACGCAATACATTTTTACAGTAAAATAAAATAATATACTAATATCATCTTAGTTTTAACAAAATACTCAATTCGTTCATTAGTAATTAACTTTATTCCGAACTTCAAATCCATCTCAACATTCATCGCGCGTTCAAAATGAAATACCATTCATCTGCGACTAAGAAAAAAACTCCACACGCATCTTCGTACGTGGGTGACATCTATCAGTTTGTCTCTGTCGTTTACTGTCACATTACATCAGCGAAACCGTCCAGCAAAAGTTGGACGCGGGAGTGCACCAGAGCGGTGCATTACGGTGTTTGCATCTTGTGCACGGGGAGCCGTGCAAAGCGCGCGTGCTGCACCTCTCCCCTGGGGCTTCCGCGCACGACGAGTCGACTCGCGTGTTTGCGCTCCGCTGCTCCTCGCCACCGCGCGCGCCTCGCCCGCTCGTGCTGGCCTTCCGAGCGAAGACTTTCCACGCTCCGTGCGCGCATCTGACGCACGCAAGATCCCACGAAGTTTTACTTGACGAATGGTTGGGCGGGAAAGTAGTCGAATTCGTTGGCACTGGACGTGGTCGTAGCAAGAAGTAGCGTGCGCGAGGAAAATCTCTCCGCACCGAGTCGAATCAGGGCTTCCTATAAAATATTTCATGCTGCTAGCAGCCAGATCACTGGGAAACTAGTGAAGGGGACAACACTTCCAGCTTCTGTTATGATTGTGGTGAGTACGCAATATACGTTTTTTCGTTAGAAGCTGCAGCTCGTGCCATCAACATAATTTCAAGACGAAGCACTGGCGAGCACTGGGGAGACTTCCTGGCGCATTGCAGAAGCCTCCCGCACAACTCGCAAGCACGTCGGTAAGCCGACCTTGCAGGGGCCTAAAGGTTTTTGTTTTTTCCTTTTTTCTTTTTGAGAGAGAGAGAGACAGACAGACAAGAATCTAGTTTTACGAACCATGAATCGTCTTGAAGACTGAAGAGTTTAATAACGGCATCTATATGTTCTGACTCCCACTATTTGTCAAGTGTCTTTGGGCATGTTTTTCTGAAATACCCTGTATTACGTAGAACCTTCAATTTATATAAAACTTTAAATAACATAAAACTTGATATATTTTTTGTAAATAATTTCCGCAAAATATCTAGAAATCTTCAATGAATTTCTAAAAGAAAGTAGATACGTTTCGAAACCTGCAGAGAGTAAATTTTTCTGCACTGTGTAATGTCAAAATGGAAGCATCTGTAAGTAATAAAGAAAGAGCTGGAGATGTTAAGTGCTAATTTCCCTGCTTGTCCTCTTAAATATATCCTCGTCCTGCAACGTGTTCACATTATAGGCAAATCTAAAATTCCGTTTCATCTTCCAGGAAGTGCTTTCCTCAGCTAGCTTTAACATTTTCCATCAAAAGGCTCTTCTAGAGAGCCTCGGTTATTAACTCGTCCTACTTTTTAAATTCACGATACTAGGTGTTTATTCATAATACTCTTTTTCACAACTGTTTTTTCCTTTTTGTAGTGAAACATTGAGGACATGGAAACATTGTCTTATCAACAAAATCATTATTCCTTTAAAATATCAAAAAGAAAAATTGTGTAAAAGAGTATATCTCTTCGAAAATGCTAGTTAGTGTTTTCCTTTCAAATAAAGATATTTGTAATATGACAAGTTAAACATGACATATTAAAGGCAATGAAAATGTATCAAGAATTACAGTGTTTATGAATCCATACTATATAGGATTCCTTTTTTCAAATAACAGTTATTTTTTCCATTCATTTTACCAATGTTTTGTCGATTATGAAATATCGGCATCTTTGAAGACGTTTCCAATAAATATGAGTAAGTTGATCAAATACGAACTTTAAAATGACTTTAATATATTCCTGCGTGCGTTAATTCTTATGAACTCTTTAATTGCTTCTCACCATCCGGATAATAAATTAACAACATATGTTACCGTCTGTTTATTCAAATCAACAACTAATATTTTTATAATGAATTAATATGTAATTGAATCAAATATTCGTTATGTTCTGGGAGGTTCAACGTTAGAGAAAGTGTTTACCTTCTCCACATATTTACAAAACAGACACGTGCATTTTCATCTCTAGTATGCTCTCAGATTTAATGACATTAGAGATCGCAATGAATACTGTTAATATAAAGAAAAGTCTTAAGCAACTTCTTAAGTAACTTTAGCAACTTCTATAAATTTTGAACAGTTGAAGTTGTTGCAAAGCAATTTTCACAGAAGTGCATGAGAGAATGGGGCTAATTGATACATGTATTCATTTCTATTTTGTCACTTGTGTTTTGCGAGATATTTACGGTGGCTTTTTTTCAAATGGAACTATACAATTTTTTTCAGTCTATCATGACGAGCGTAAAAATACGAATTCAATGATATACATATTGTTATATGTTAGATAACAATATGTATATCACACCTGTTTTGTGGCTAGTGTTAACTGTTCAATGTAACAGTTCGCCACACAAGGTCACGCAGCGCTCCACCAGCAAACCCGCACTCGATGAAGGGAAGGGATCTTAGTATTTGAAGATACGAAACATATTCCAAATATTTACAAAACTGTTGCAGTTTTATTCCTGAACTCTGCTTTTCATCCTTCCGCATTTTCAGATTTTTTTCTGTCTTTGATTGAAGGAACTGAAGAATTGAAAATAAGGATGTCATAAGTATGTATTGTAATAAAATTGTTTATTAGTTCAACTATATATTAAATGGAGTTTTGTATCACAGGTTATCAATGGGATCTTGAAACAAAGCACAATAAGAATAATGCTTATTTTGAGCAAAAAAGGATGGATGAAAAACAGAGTTCAGGAATAAAACTGCAACAGTTTTGTGAATATTTGGAATATTTTTCTTTTCTTCAAATACCAAGATCCCTTCCCTTCACCGAGCGCGGGTTTGCTGGTGGAGAACATCAAAATTACTATAAAATATGCTTATCTAATGTATAACAATATGTATATCATTGGATTCGTATTTTTACGCTCGTCATGATAAGACTGAAAAAATGTGTATAATTCCATTTGAAAAACCAACGTTACCTCAAATATCTCATAAAATACAAGTGATAAAATAGAAATGAATACACATATCAACTATCCACATTCCTTCATGCACTTCCATGAAAACTACATTGCATAACTTTAACCGTTCAAAAGTTATAGTAGGTGCTAAAGTTACGTGACTCACCTGTACATGGGTCATGGGAAAATTCCCAGCTTTTGCAGCTTATTTGAAGTAAATGGTAAATTTTCGGACATATGGTACATTAACAAACTACGGGATGATGAACAAGTGACCTAAGACCTTGACGAAATCTCACTAAGTTTTGCACAATATGGTCGTGAAAATAAATGGCATGGTGTCAAGGAGGCGATGAAGAGAATTCTGGACAGTTGCACGGCGCTTACGTGGTTACACTATTCGATAAGAGTGCGTGGCGTCGCAAGCAGTATAAGAGCACCACATACCTACTCTAAACACTATTAAAATTATATACGAAGGGCTCAATGATAGTCATAAACCACTACTCAGAATTACAGATTTCCATTTTCTCGCCATAAAGTGGGATGACGCCTGACTGATCCTCCTGGGCATTAAAAATAAAGTATTCACGAAGCACCTAACGCGCTGTATCTTAAAACTGCATGGCTGTGGCTTATGATTATCTGTCACTGAGACCTTCATTACGTAACTGTCTGTAAATTTTATTGTTGTCATTTCAAGCAATGTACTAAATATTCTGTCAGAACAGACTGTAAGAACTATTGCAAGATTGTAAGATTGTAAGATTATAAGATTGTAAGAATTCTATCAGAACATTTTGCAGATGTGAAATTAAAAAAAGGAGAAAAATGAGCATGTTCTCGGGGATGGGGGCAATCGGCGACAATTCCTAAGCAACCGGACACGGCCTCGCGTTGGCAAATTTTAGCAAAATCGATACATCAACAAAAGGTTTTCGATGTCGACATCGAACATCGATGTTTAAAATATCTATATTTTAAATATGATAAAACATGTCGAAGTAAAATTTCCTGGTTCTAATGTCATACATAACAAGTCAATATTAGTTTAATGTATATTCTGCCTTAAATCTCATGCCATCTTAATTTTCTAATCAATGTTCTGTGTAGTCAAGTTTCAAAAGAACGATAACCACCTGAAAAATAATCAAAAAAGGTAATATCACTGGAGAAAGGTTGCGAATAGCAAATGATTTCGTGCTGTCTGGGGATGGACAACAGTGACAGTTGTGAATGACTGCGAGCTGCTGACTGCGAGAAGTCCACATACAAAAAAATTTCTTGAGATTTAATTGAATATCATGAAAAATGGATTTTGAAAACATCGATGTTTCTGAACGAATATTTCGATATGAAGAAAACATCAAACCAAAACAACTATGTTATAATATCAATGTTTGTGCTCGAAAATATCGATGCTTCAAAAACATCGACTTTTTTGCCATACCTAGTCGCGTCTCGACGTATCCCGTCGCGTCAACTCGGCGCCGGGGCGGGGCGGGCGGAACTGGCCACGCAGCCGCACGAGGAGCTCGGCCCTCGGCCCTCGAGGGACTGCCAGTGACTAATTATTAACTTGAAGTTTGCTCTCTCCGGGGCCGAGCTCCCTTTCCCGCAACTTGGGCGGGAATTCTGAAGAGATGACCATTGCTCTGTTATCAGGCGGGGAGCTGCCAGCGCCGCTCTTCCCTTTGGCTCCCGCGAAACCTCTTTGGCCGCCCCGCGCCGTCAAAGAGGAATGGCGCAGAGTCAAACTCGTCGCTGGGGCCCTCGCCGCGCCGCCCACTCTCCCCACCTCCCGCGGTAATTACTGCCTTGCGTCACCAGACCGTTGGTAATAGACCGCAAGGTCTTTCCCCCCGGTGCGGTTATAACTCGGCCGGGCACTACATCAGAAATGTACTGAAGCGGAAGGACGTTAATGGAGACGTTTGATTCGGCAACTCGAGTGGCAATGGTACTGCACAGGTTTAGGCAACTCAATCCTGTTTCTATAAATCTTTCCTTGTTTTTGAGGCTCGTGAGTAAAACAAATAAAGGACAAAAAAGTATTAGGCGTTAAATATATATCTACTTACCATTGTAATTAAGAACCCTTGAAATGATAGACGTTAGACCGTTAATTAATAAATGTTAGACCCGTTAAATGATAGACGTCTGACGTGTTGAGCGCCCTAATTGTTTTCGTGAGTAATGGATAATTGTTTCAATTATAAGACTTTTACGTACAGTATTAAAGGATTTGTGCGCGTATAAGTACCATCTGATAATAAATCTAGGCAATGAAAATGTTGGAAAATGAGACATCTACTACTCAATCCTTCTTGGAAATAAATGAAATTATTATATACAAGATTACAAGGAAATTACCGTTGTGTTTGTGAGAAACTGGATCGGGAAATATTGGTATTCATGGTATTTTTAATTTTTTTTATTTGGAAACATTTATCAAAAATAATCTACAGTTTATAAAGTTATGTTACATAGAAAGGCATTTTTGATAAGAACAAAAGATATGACACGAGTATTAAAATATTCACAAATTTATGATATCTTCTTTACTAACATGTCAAATCGTAGTATTAATACCCTTGCTCTGTATTTTCAACTGAATATCTTAAATTATGCCCAACAATATTTGACTATTTAATACAATCATATTTATAAAACATTATCGCAATAACTCCTTTTTATTTTCGACAAAAATAAACATTTTCGACCACAAAACATTATAATAAAGGCTGCGTCGTAAAACAGCTTGGTTTTCCAGTCAGCGTTGTCTGCGCACAGTTTACATGGCTGTTACGAAGAGCGAGTATTTCGACAAAGCGAAGTCGCGCGCTCCGAAGCCGTACCCAAACGCCGCTCGCGGCTGGCGAACGCGGGTCGGTCTGCGCTCCCCGGCGGCCTCGACTCCGCAGCGGCTCACCGGAGGGAGGATACATGAGTTAGTATGTGGGTTTTAGATCGTTTATTTATGCATCGAGGCCAATCATGACGGGACATTGTGACCGGGCACGCATGCGTGAAACTGGATGCGCCGCCGTGTTTATAGAAGCTGTGTGTGGTATGCGATAGCGATGCGTGTTTGGAATGGTGTTATCCGTTTCTGAGGGCAAACCAGCCTTTTGTTGGGTACGGATGCGTGACAGAGCAGTTAGCCAAAAATTTACTACTACTTATTCGAATTTGGATCACCTGCGCCGATCGAGGTTCAATAGAAGCAAAGAGCATTTATTATGCGCCACCAAGAGCCAACATTGGCGTATTGCGTTTAAACGGGCTTGTACACGAATAGCCTTTGATAGCTAATTTCATAATGATATCGAATATTCTCGATATGGTTTGCGGTAAACAAGTGTTTAAGTAATGTCCGTTTAGGAATCTATAAACCAGAAATTGGATCCCGATTAGGCCTGTTAATGAAAAATATTCTCTCCACAATGCTATATTCCATTGAAATTTGCAGATATTCCATACAAATGTTACTTATATGTCCCAACAGGCTGTCCATTGCATAAATCGGTTGAGTCACAATAGGAATATCATTTCAGGAAAAAAAATTAAATATATTACAGTTACCTCGCCTAATCTCATAGTCCAAAAGCAACACATTTCCGCCCAATCAATGTGATAAAATATTGTGTAAATATTTGCATTTTATCACCCGTTACCACCAAATATTTTACGTTATTCATCGCAGAACCAACTTTGCGTGGTCTGCCGCATCATTAAATATGACACGTGAATGAAAGCGCTCCCATTATATTCAAAACATAATAAAGTCGGGAAACAGCGGTTACATATAAAAAGCATTGTGCATCGCGACCCCGACAATATGGCGGCATTGCGCTTGGACGGTGCAACAATGGGCGGCAGCCTATCGCAGCCTCGCTACGCCGCCCCGCGAGCCGCTCTCAAAGGGCGCGTGACGCACGGGTCAAAGAATTATTGGAGCATAAACATAATTCTAGTTTAACGCTTGTCCAAGCAGCACCTCACCGTTGGCCATAAATTAGAGCACGGAAATGCAAAGCAATGGCAACGCACACACATACTGCGTGTTTGCCTCCCGTCAAATAGCTCATTTGATGAGCCCTGGATTTTCATGCGACATTTAGCGTCACCGTACTAACACGCTGCGATGTGTAGGGGGGGTGTCGCGCGGGGAGATACGGCGACTCATAAACAATTCAAACCTTGGCGGGCGGAGTCTTTGTAAACGGTACAGCACTACGTCATCAGCAATTGAGTTCTAAAAAAGGCGGTGGTGGCCGGGGGAGGGGGGAGGGCTCACGTACGTGCGCGCGCATGCGCTGAAAGTTGGGGTTCGCGCGGAGGATATTACTTTGTTGTCGCGCGGTCGGATCCGCGACCTCCGGTTAATGGCGAGTGTGTCGCTGATTATTAACTGCGGGCGGGCGCGATCGATATGTCACGCGTCAGCTGCCAGCCGCGTGCGCCTGTCGTCGCCCAGCCGTGCGTCGTGTTCTCTTCTCGGACACGCGCTGTCACGTCTCATCTCTGGGCCCCCTCGTCTCTAATAGCTGCCTCCCTCGTGCCGTCTGCGCCCTGCAATTTTGCGTTGTACCGCGGTAGTTCGATGCCTGATATTCATGAATGCGTTTCGGTTACGGACGGTTATAGGACTTCGTTCTCATTACAGTTTTCCTCCCTTATCATCATTTTCCTTTATCCTGACTCATTATCGTGCTGGGATTCTATTATGTGATTCTGTCGATTGTCTCCATGTGATCGGGACATTCGCAGTCATGAATTACGAACAACTCTAGATATACAAGCTAACATAGGTCAGAGCATGCTCAGCACTGCCGTTGCATTTGCTGTGACTCTGACCAAGAGGTTGTAGAGACAAGTCCGGCGATTGGGGTCAGATTTTCGACATTAGCTACACACCGGATGGCGCACGAAATGTGTCACAATTTGTTTCTTACCTAATTTATGTGTCGCACTAGATATCCCGTTGAGCATCTCAACAGCAGTAGCAGTAAAGCTTGGAGAAACCAATATGTTACGAAATAAGGTGTAGTTCATGATACCGCTGCTGGAAGACTAGTGTATTTAACAATGACCGACAATGGAAGACTGACAACGGAGCAACGATCGATGGCTGTGTTTCTCTTCCATGAAACGAAAAGCCTTGTGACTCATAGGCGTTTTCGACAACAGTTTGACACACGATGGGCCCCTTGCAAGAGAACCATCCTTAGACTGCATAAGCAATTTAGATTTCTTACACGAGCGTTTCGACATGTGAATCGTTTCACTCAGTTTTCCAGGTCGTTTCAATGACGGTTAATTTTGGCCCCTCAATAACCAAGATCCCAATCTATATGACTTTTTTCTTTGGAGGTACCTACATGGGAAAAATCCCTTAGCGTCCACGTGAGTTAATGGAGCTCAGATGAATTATTCTTCAAGTATCACAGAAGATTTGTGAAGTAAGATTATCACTAACGTCAGTGTTCGTTTGCAGATTATGAATAGAAATGGGGGATATTTTAAGCCAATGCTGCGTAAGAACAATTCGCCAAAGAGCATATTCCATTGTAGTATTTGTTCCTTTGTATTAACAATAAATTGTTGATTTAACAACAAAATGAAGACTCATTCAGTCTGCGTCGTCAGTCTTCCTGGGGAACAAGCTGATGTGTAGGTTGGCGCCGAGTTTCGCCATCCAGCGGGGAGGATTACCGCCACCTCCCGAGACAAAACAATCTCTATGCTGTTCCTGTTGCTGTTCTTTGGCTCGACTGCCCGCTAAGGGCCTTGGCCGAATATTGACCGATGATCAAGCCTCTCGGACATGGAATAACGTGTTCGTGAGATTAGCACGAAGACATCCCTTCACCGTATATACTGGTCTTCGTAAACTTAGGATGAGCTTTTTCATCGTCACTCAGCAATAGATACTGCGAAATTTTAAGGAAAGCACACAGGTATAATTTCTACACGAACAGGACTAATGATCTTAGAATTGACGTGACGAATTGCTGGCAGTGGTTTGCTATTATAACAGCCAATCGTATTGCAATGTCGAAGTTTCCCCAAAATTTGTTTTTCTTCATTCAGTACATGTCCAGTTTCGAAGGAAGTACTGTTCGTTGCATTAGGTCAGCCCGAAGCGTTTTTTAATAAGGGTATTATTGTTAAGAGATACACTTAAGAAAGAATTTAAAAAGTAGTAATGCATTCTCCTTCTTTTTCTGCAACTTCCTGACGACGCTGAGTTAGTTTTGCGATTTCACACCTGTATAAATATTTTGCTTTGGACTTAAAGCAGTCGTCAAGGGTCAAGCCATGTTCGAAACGAATTTTCATCCAGATCGAAGTTTCTTGGATGGAGTACGAAAAAAGGCGAAAATTTGAGGGTTCATGATCAGGTGAATAAGCTGGGTGACTTCTCAACCCCACTCCTTGATGGTCTCTTTTGTCAAATTATCAGAGTGCGTGCTCACGTTATCCTGCAGAAGCAGAATTTTTCCCAGCCTTTTCGTGGTCGATTTAATTGGCTTGCAACTGCAAGACGCCTCAATTACAAAAACCACAAATGTCACAACTCCAGGAGGCAATTTATAGAACACCACCACCTCTATGTCCCACCAGATGCATAACATTAGTACACTAATTGAATGTTAGTTACATGTTGAATCTTAGAACATTAGTACACTAACTTTGTTCAAATATGTTCGTAGTGTTTCTGGCATTGGACTTACCAATGAATCATAGTAGCTGTTAATGTTGTACTCCCGTTCAAAAATTTCCAACGCTCAATGGTCTTGTATATTAACTACAAGTGGCATATGAACTGGTAATATTTCAATTTCAAAATTATAATGGCTGTAGAACATGCTTACAGGTTTATGAATGATGTGACAGCACAGCTATATTTTTCACGTTTTGTTTTCTATTATGAACATAAATGATCACCTGTAAGCTATTGTTCTGCATTATCCTCTAAT
Source organism: Acheta domesticus (assembly GCA_031308135.1). Lineage (NCBI taxonomy): Eukaryota > Metazoa > Arthropoda > Insecta > Orthoptera > Gryllidae > Acheta > Acheta domesticus. The sequence continues at coordinate 134,189,782 of JAHLJT010009436.1, read as the reverse complement.
TCTAATATAAGATCATTCTCAATTAGTTCGGAAAATTCTGACGCAAAACCTACAGCTAAATTTAATTCCCATGAGTTGCTTAACACTTCCATATTTTTGTCTCCTATTTTAACATTTTAAACCTCCACAAACTCAGTCTGATTTTTCTTCTGAAGGTGAAATATATAAGCATTAAAAGGTTACTATTTTGTATGTTTACGTGTATAAGTATTAAGTTACAATAAATTGAAAATCGATTTCTGTATGCTTAAGAAATGTATTGTTTAGTATTTGTATTTACAGTTCTTGTTTCCTTCGTATTCACTTCACGTTCTTCAAATTTAATGTTCCAAGGTAAGTTGAAAATTCTTTATACAAAATACACATAAAATACTTCACACTTCACAACAACTGTAATACTGCAGAATTTACAACACATTCTGCCGGGTGATATTCATTTAATTTTTGCTCGTTTGTAAAAAATCTGTGGCCATCCTCATGGAAGAAAAATGTGGTGCCGTTGACTGAAAATAACCACTGAATAATGGGGTTTAATCAACGCCACCTGCATAATCTATTTAGGTGGCGTTGGTTTAATTTCCGTCAAACAAAGATGGCAGCGCCAAAACACGAAAAAGCACGGTTTTGGCAATTTCTTCCAATCTTATGGCCGTATCGGAATTATTCCGTATCGTATTATTAGTTCCCCATCAGGAGACTGAGACGCGTTCAATGACACTTCATATGTCTCGATTGGCGCACGGGAAATGGTCTAATCGTGAGAGACAGAACTGCACACACGCACGGTAAAGGAGATTACTCAAATACTATATAGGGATTATGAAACGATGATGTAATGATGGGTATTAATTCGAGTACACGAGTGATATTACAATATGAGCGAGGAACGAGCGAGTATTGTAAACTTCACAAAAGTGTATTAACACCCATTACATCGACTTTCATACTGTACTTTTTCTACGACTTATAGTAACTTTTATAAGTTAAACGTTTACATTGAATCGTTAGGGGCAATTGACATGCATTGGATTCGGCCAAGGCCACGAAACGGACAGCTCCCTACCCGCCGAGGGGGCTTTGTTTTACCAGACCGCCTGCGAGGGAGTACAGAAGTTGTGGAAATAATTCCGACGTCATCATTTTTGCTTTTTCTCTTATTTCTAGAGGTGTCAAGTTTACCTTTTGATTCACTAGACATTTTAAAGTAGACTTTTTTTAAGGAGAACCACACGGCAGCAACACATAACCCAAAATGACTTGCGTTCAAATCTTAACCTTAGTCGAATGTTCTCTCCAATAACTGCCACTGCGCTAGTCAAATAGGATCGAAGTGAAATTACGATTCATTTTAAATAATATTCACCTTAAACATTACTAATAATAGAATAAATTAAAACTGACCAACGTAATATAATATTAAATACAATTTTAATGAACACAGTCGAAAGAAGCATTTACTAGAACGATTCTCAATGATTAATGAAGTGTCGCCACTTGTTTTGTAAACTTCTCTGTGCTTACTCAAGAAACTATATCATAATGAAAACTATTGTAATGAATAGCATTATGGAACGAGTTGCAGCTATAAAATGACAGAGTTATACAATGGGAGTAGAAGAACTCTTTTGTGGATGTGCAATGACTTTTGTTCGGGGAGTTACTTTTTAGTTAGGGCTCAGCCACTTGTTATTTTTTCTTAGATAAAGACATAACCACTAGAAACGATATTGGATAGGAAGCGTCAATGTTGTTTAGGAGCCAATCAATGACTAGCATGCAAAGATGCACGTTTCAGCCCTTCATGATATTTTTGGTTCTGACATAGCCCAATTTTTGAACAACCAAATTTTGAACACACAAAAAAATACACAACCAATTTTTGAACTTTTCTCGTTGAATGCAAATGTTGGTTAGGTGGTTGGTTGAATGATCTCAGTTCATCACATTCGCCAATTCTCCGATTCCGACGAAGATAATTGTGCATTAAGATGTTTAAACGGTCGTCATCAAAGTTTGAGATCGTTCTGAAGGTGAAGAGTTACTCATGTCAAAACGATTCTTCTTAAAACAAGCAAACCGTTTCCTTGCCGTGCTCTCTTCAATGACATTGTCTCCGTACAAGTGCAAATATTCTTAGCTGCCTCCTCAACCCTCTCCCCTCGACTGACTCAAAGAGATCAATACGTTTAAAATGTTCCATTTTATCTACTTGACCTACATTTTTTATCATCCAGAGTAACACATACTAATCGCAAAAATGCAAAATCAATATAGGATTAATACAACTTCAAGAAAAAAAGACAATAAATCGTTTGTATTAAATCAATAAGAGCGCCAGACACAAAAAGCTATGGACGTATTCACGAATTTCATGAAAATAAATTTTAAAGAAGTTAATTCACCATCATTGCATATGCCTTCCTCAGTACCGTCAATATCGTTACTTCATTTTAGGATTAACTGACATTATTTTTGCCTGTGTGAAGAAAAGCGGCTTTTCCATTGCGAGTCTAAATTAAATAAAAATCTTTCAATCACAATATAGTTATATTCCTAATTAATTTGTCTATTAATTTTAGCTATTTAACTCATTAATTGGGCCTTAGTACAAGTGGATCTGCTAAAGTGGAATCCTGCTTAGGTAAACAACTCCGAGCGATCTGCTCTGGTAGAGATACCCTTTACAAGTTCTGCTGTTTGTTCTCCACTAATTAACTATACATCAGTAATTTCCGTCCAATAGACCATATTAAATAATAATTATGTCATCATTGAAACCAAATCGCGAACACATTACAAGAATGCTTATTCAAACATTTCTATAATGTATACAAATAAACTTCTCCGCGAAATAACTAGTGAAATATTGATTTCAAAAAGTTCTCTTTTCGTTATATGACAAGAATATATGACAGGCAGGAATAACTAAGAGCAAAATGACTTAGTAAGTGCATTTTTTTACGTGCAGTCGACGGGCACATTCTAAAAATTATTTTAGGATAGGCAGGTTTCAATATCCAGAGTGTTATTATGACTTGAATTTGTTTTCATATTTCGAACTGTAAAATTAGTACCATTGATGACAATTTATTAAGAACATATGTAACATATGTATAGTAAAACCTGTCTAAGGCGGAAACCGGGAAAAATCTCTGAAAGAACTATTTTCCAATACAAAGTACTCTGGATAAGCCGGAAACCTGTCTAACGCGGAAACGAAGAGGGATTTGTAGAATAATGGTATTAAAAATTCTGGATAAGGCGGAAAACAAATATTGTTTTAAAATTAAATGTTGGCCCGACATCGTACCACGAAACACTCAATGTTGTGCTTGTCCATTCGCTTTCTTGGCTACTCTCGTCCAAACATCTTATTTCTCACGCTACTCGTGCAAAAATCACTCTTTATGTGTAATAGCACTGACCTTCACAAGACTTTGTTAGTCTTGTGAAATGCGAAGAGTGATCCTTCCACAATTCTTGTAATGCGTGCTTAGGGTTCAGTGGTTCTAAACGTATACTGTCGTTTAGTTCTACGAGTTGCAGGTGATCATGAATCATGTGTTCATGGTGTCAGGCGTATTGAAAACGTTAACTCTTGGTCACAAATTTAGACTAATTGAACAACAGGAAAAAAGCGACACTTCTCGCAAGGTATTGATAAAAACATTTCAAGTTGAAAAAACTCAAATGTATGGCACCTTAAAAACAAAGACAAAATCAAGAATGAGTAGTTAAAAGGATTTTTTTGTAGATGATTTCCACAATACTCACTAGTATCAAGATAAATAGTCGAAGCCTAAATCATTAGATGAATACATCTGCTCCTACTAAATATATTTTTTTATTTTTATGATGTTTATTTCATTAGACTTGGTGTTGCGGTTCTTAATCTATTTTCTTTGTCTATACCGGGAGTCTTCATTTATTTATTGAAATATAGTTTTAGGTGACAATAAACTATTCACTCAACGTATTCCGTCTTTGAACGATTGCGTTTTCTGAATTGACACTTCACCGGGAGCCACGGCATATCTTGTTTTCTAGAATATGAGAAAGAATTTTTTGGGAGAGCTGGTGTTAAAAACGAAACATTAACTTCATCCTTGCTTTCACCTTTGCCAGAACATACACCAACCACCAGTTATTTTCATAGATTAATGTTATGTAACCGATAACTTATGTCATTTGCTATCGATCTTCAGATGCTCTTGCTTTTTCTGTAGTTGATTCATTTGAATCTGAGAAGATCTTCGCTCTTGGTTTTGAATTACTCGAATAGAAAATGAAGTTTCTGATTGCCTGGCATTGTTAAAAACTTGTTTAGACGATTTTCCAAAATTTGTCCTGTTTCTGCATTCATCTTCAGTAACAAATACAAAATTTGCCAAAAATTACTCCCGGCGAACTTGGTGAACTCCAGCGAAAAGTTAATTATCCGCTGACAACAGGGAGAGACTACAATTTGGCAGTGGAAGAAAGTCTACTAAATACTGAAGCTTTTAAAAACTGCAAACGAACTAGAGTTCTAATGTAACTCCATCTTAGTTTAGAAATAAAGTAGGTCATAACCAGAAACGTTATTGTATGGTTTATTATGGATGCAGATTTTAATTTGGACTCATTGCAGTTTCATGTTTAAAGTTGCACTATCTGTTTGGAAACATACGGATTGTTTTAGAATTTTTATAATTGAATTGTTATAAGTTGTTCAAGTTAGAAGCAAGTATCAGCATGTTCTCCACCCACTTGCCACTGGTAGTGAGTGTGTTTAAAGTGACTCATTCTTTCAAGTAGGAACATGCAGATTTGATTCAAACCGTACATGGAAAATATCACTTCTGCATGCTCGATCACAAAATAAAGTTAATTGTTATTTCACTGGTGTCATAACCCAGGCTTTATAATACTTTTGGAATCAAAGGAGCAATTTGCAACATTTAACTCTCAACTCTGTTCAACATTTCTGAATACACTTGTACAGACCTAACTACGCAATAACTTTGTTTTTATTGGTATTTTGTGTATTGTATGACAAAAATTTGAAAATATTTGAAATAAATTGAGTTTATGAAAACAATTATGTAGGTATTTGAGATAAGTTATCGTAAATAATGCAAAATAGAAATTGTGGAAATAGTAATTTACCCTACGAGAGAATAAAGTAAGATTTAACAAAGAATGAACAGATTTACGATCAAAGATAATGTTTGGAGACTCGGGAGCAAATTTTTACGAATGAATAAAACCTGCATTTTCCTAGAGTGATAAACATTATTTCATCTTTTACCATTTCCTCAAAGTACATTTCAAACAGGTTTAAATGAAGTTCCAAATGTGATAGTTGTTCAAACTGAATATATATTTTTTTGTTTTAATCGGATTGCGCTTAGGGAAACACACATACAACATCAAATTTATATTATTAATTAAATAAAATAAACACCAAATAATCAATATTTTACTTTATTAGATTGTGAAAACATCTTTTTGCATCTTCTTGCAGTCAAAACTGCAAAATTATGAAATGTTCTTGTAGAAGTATTCGCTAAAGCAAATTAGTAAATTGGTAAAATATTACAGAATGATTTAGTATAAACAACGAGTTCAGGAATTTTTATTGATAAGTTGGGAAGGGATAAGATAAATACCTCCATGTGGATTGCTACTGTTTCAAAAACTGTTCAAATTCATTTTTATTACGTTAAAGGTTTTAGCAAACTAAAATGTTATTTATAGCATCATCTGTAGTTATAAAAAGTCTTATTGAACAGCCTAGGATTGTTATTTCTCTCTTCCTCTCTACTCGCACACAGGCGCGCGAACACACTTACACACATACATACAAACACACACACATACATACAAAATTCATAGTTACCTGATATCATTTCTTTCACCAATAACTAACCCGGGAATATGTTCACTTTAGATATGAAAGCCAGTTGACTTTAGGCAGAAATTTGTTTCATGCGTAGAAAGGAAATATAATTCTCAGAGATAAATTGCGTATATCCACCTTGTACTATCAAAAATTTATTATTTTTCACAATGGATGATAACATTTAAACTACTCTATCAATTCCATTTACTCAATTACATCAATATGACATTAAATGAAGCAGTCCCAGTGCAAACTATCGTAAATCCCTGCTATCAGTCGTAAATCCCTGCAAGCAGTGTTCCTAAATGAAAACCACCTGCATAATCAAACATGGCGGCGGTGGAGAAAACGAGGCAGCGGCCCGCTAAGTTGTATTATCCACCACTAACTGTCGAGCTCCACTCTCATCTCCTGCATAATTGCCGCCAGCCGTAATGGCGGAGAGCCACTTGCCCTCTGAAGATTTCTCCAATCTAATATTTAATCCAGCGGCGCAATCTCACAACTTAATCCCCGGGTCTAATCTCACGGACGCGACCGCGCCGCGGCCGCCGCCTCGTCGAGCCGCACAGGTGGCGTTGCGCACAGGTGGGACCATCTCGTTCAGTTTCGCGTCCCGGCCAGCCACTCTCTTCCCCGCCTCATTCCACCACGCCCCGCCCCGCCCTGCCACGTCTCGCTTCGCTCCGCCTTACTCCGTCCCGCCTCGCTCTGCCCCGCTTTTCTCCGGCATGCCTTGCATATCCCGCCACGCCTTGCTCCGACCCCTCCCGCCTGGCCTCACTCGCCCCGCCCCATCTTCCTCCACCACGCCTCGTTCCGCCTCGACCCTCTCCGTCACGTCTCGCCCTGCCACGCCCCGCTGCGCTCCGCCTCGCTCCACCACGCCTCGCTCCACCACGCCTCTCTCCATCACGCCTCGCTCCACCACGCCTCGCTCCACACGCCTCGCTCCACTACGCCTCGCTCCACCACGCCTCGCTCCATCACGCCTCGCTCCACCACGCCTCACTTCGCCACGCGTAGCTCCGCCACGCCTCTCTCTACCACGCCTCGCTTCACCAAGCCTCGCTCCGCCCCGCTACGCTCCGCCCCGCCTCTCTCTGCGCCGCCTTGCTCCGGCACGCCATGCACATCCCGCCACACTTCTCTCCGGCCCCTCCCGCCTCGCTTCGCTCTGCCCCGCCTCTACCCGGCTCGCCTCGCTCAGGCACACCTTGCTCCGCCCCACCTTGCTCCACCATGCCTCGCTCCGTCACGACTCTCTCCACCACGACTCTCACCGCCACGTCTCGCTCCACCACGCCTCGCTCCTCCCTTCTCGCTCCGCCGCGCCTCGCTCCGCCACACCTTGCTCCGGCACGCCTCACTCCAGCACTCCTCGCTCCGCCACGCTTCACTCCATATGTTGCTTCGGCACAATTCGTGCCGTTTCGCCATGTTGCGGCGCGTGCTCCTCCGGTTCGTCCCGCTCCGGTCCGGTCCAGACAGCTCAGCTCCGGCCTGCCCGTCACGTCACACTGCCTGCCGCGCACCGCCCCGGGCCTCCGCTCCATTCGCCCCACTTCCGTTCCTTAAGCCTGTCCAAGTGTGATGCGGGGCTGAGAGGTGCCCAATACCCATCCCTTGCTTCGGCCTCTCTCCCTGCCTTGACCTTCGCTCCCAAGCGCCTAACCCCGCCTAGGTAGGGGCGTGTTACAAGGGCGCCAGGGCAACGGGGTCAGCGTTGCCGACAAGTGTCACTGTGCTCTGAGGTAGAGTCTCGTCAGTGGTCCTCATACCACGCTAATTAACGCTGACAGGTGTAGATTGTTTTACCTAATCTGACAACTGGTGGAAGCTTGGATGATTTGCTGAAAATCATTGAAATATTGAATACGAGTGCTATTTTTCTCTCTGATTCAAGATGGTCAGTGAAAAGCTTTAATGAACGTATTAATCTGATATACTTGCGTTCTCCTCTTCTGTCAAAATATCTTCACCCGTAACTGTCATTTTTCTGTAAACAATTCATGTCATTGTTCTGTTTCGTTCTTACCTTTTTTCTTCGGTAATTTTGGAGTCGTCTCCTAAAAGAAGATGTTTATGGCAAATGGTTTCATTAACAGGATTTTGTCCGAAGAATTATATCTTTTTAATTAGATATTTATTTTTGACTACAATTACTTACAATAAAACTTACAATATTAAAGTTAATGAGGATATTTAAGGAGCGTTAGCTCTCAAATGATCAACTCATATTGCCCTTTAAACAGACACAAAGTGTTGCATTTTGTTCAGTGTGATCTTCACTGGGAGAAAGTTCTTATGTTATCAAAACCAGAACAATTTTGTCTTATCAAAACGGCAAATTGAATTCACCTTTGCACACATCTCCAAATCTTTTCCTCAGCAAGTTCTCCAAATCACTCAGACTCAGTAAACTTACTGGTAGATGGTACACCCAATACGTCTCGTATGACGTGCCCTAACTGCGCTCTTTTCAAAACAGGACTAAATAGCTTAGAATGATAATCAATCAGATAACTTGACTCCATTTTATGACATACAGTACGTTTACCATCTCTGGCTATTTTTCCAACATTATTCTTTTTTCCCCGACCCTCACATTTAATATAACGTTTGTTCAAATCCTTGCAGTTACTCACTATCCTGTCTTTTCCTAGTATATGAACCAAATGAAATGATTAGTAAACTTCATGATAATAATTTGTAGTTAAAATTTTCGAATTCCTCCTAACTTTCTTTTTTCCAAATATTCTGTCTGCTGGCAGAAATGAATGTTCCTTTACAGGGAACAAAGTCTTTAGATTACACGAAGCAATGTGAGGAAGATAGAACACCATGTTATGAACAACATGCATGTTGTTCGAACCCCCCGCACCCATCTTCGAAAAGGCTTCAAATCGCAGTTTCTGGGTGTGTTTGAACCTGGGTGAGTTACTGCCGCGGTAACACTAATGTCAGCTGATCAGTATCTACATCCAGAGATGTTTCGGGGCAAGCAATATGCAAAATAGAGCCGATGACAAAAAATGATTTGCGCCAACCGTAAGGATCCTCGTAAGGACATAATACGATATAAATCAATCATATATTTTCAAACAACCACATATTTTCCAGATTCATTTACAGATAGAATGCGATTTTAAACTATTTGATAGTGCAGAATGACAGCGCGCGTGCGGAACATGTCAAACTCTTTTTTTTTTTGATGCAGGAGCGGATATAATACGATTTGAAACGACGCTCCTCGTATAGTACATGCCCTATTAAATTATTCCATATCAATGAATACGTATGGGAAGAATATCACTGGTCACTACACTGATAGAACCAACACCTACACCATTTTCATTGACATGTTTCGTGGTGATTATTTATAAATTATATTATTAATAATCATCATTCACCAATAAAGCTTTTATATTTTGTTTGAAATGAAGTTAAAGAGTCGTTCCAATTACATTCAGCGATGCGTAGTTGATTATTTACTAGGAAAACCTTCGCTTTAAAACCATTTATTGTAAGTTTGAGAACATAAATCGAGTAAAATGAAGCGAATTGCCGACATTTTTCGTTTCTAGCACCAAAAAATTGTTGATATTCCCCATTTACTTCCTAACACTTGAATATGTTCCAGAATTGACGACGATAAACCACAAAACAGCATCTTTTATCAAGATGTATGCAACATTATTTTCAGCTTCTATTTTTAAAGTCTCCCTTAAGACTCCGCATCTCTCGTGCATTCTTATTCATAGCACACTGACGCCAGCAAATAAATTATCTCCCTACACCGAGCCTCAGGAAAGATACCAACATTATAAGACTAATAAAACACGACCTCCTACAGCAATTACACAATAGACAATCTAAAACTAGAAGTTTTCAAAACAATTTTTTTTTCTGAAGACACTTTTTATAAGAACAGAATTCGTGCGAAATAAGCTCCATGAGAAATTTCCTCCGCAGCAAAAGAAAAACGCGTAGACGCGACGGAGAAAAAGTTGGGCCAACTTCTAAGTGGTACAGTCGATTTTATCTCGCACTCTACAAGCCACTTTCGCGCTTTAGCAGGGGCAGCGTGCCGCGTGTTGCGTTCATTGAGCGCGTGCGCCAGCGTGGGGAGAGAGGAACGGGTGCTCGAGGCGAGTACGTCGCGTCGCCAGCCTCCACACCGAAGCGACGGCGGAAGCGGTGGCGACGGCGGAGCTGGGTGTGGAGGCGGAGGCGTTGATAGGGATGGGGGCGGGGATGTTGATGGGGCGGGAGCGGGGCCGGGGCGGAGGCGGGGGTGGGGAGGGGGAGGGGCGGGGCCGTGGCGGAGGCGGGGGCGGTGGGAATGGCAGAGGGGTGGAGGTGGGTGTGATATTAGCGGTGGCGGGAGCGAGAGCGATGACTGAAGGGGTGGGGGGTTGCGATTGCGGTGGTGGCAGTGATGCCGATATAACGATGGAGGTGGCGGACAGTGGCGACAAAAATGGAGGTGGAAGCGGGGGAAGGCAAAGAAGGGTGGAGGTGGGCGAGGAAGCGAGGACAGGTGAAGGCGGAAAGGGAGAAGTACACGGTGGCAGTGGCGATGACGGTGGTAAGGGCGGTGGCAGTGAAGCTTAGACAGCGGTGGAGGTGGTGGGCGGTTGGTGGGCGTGAAGGCGAAGAAAGGTAATGAAGGGTGGAGGCGGGCGAGAAGGGGCAATCGGAGGCGGAGAGGGAGAAGGTGACAGCGGTGCGCGGGGGCTGAAACAGCCAAAAGTGGAGAGGCAGCAATAGCAATGGCGGAGGTGGCGAAGGCAATGGCAGCGGTGGCGACAGCAGCGGCAGTGGAAGTGGCAGAAACAATTGCAGTGGCAGTGGCAATGGAGGCAGGCAATAGTGGCGGTGCGGGTAATGAGGGCTGTGTTGGTTGAGGCGGCGGAGTCGAGGAAGATGTCGTTGGCGGCGTCGACTTAAAGCCTAGAAGCGAATTAAATTCTGGCGTTTAACCCGTGGGAGTTTGGGAGTAAATTCCTGACGAGTGGTGCACCACGGCGCCGGGGTTCCAAGGTGCTGTGGCGTGCACTCCGGCATGCCATTACGCTGCTTTGAGGCTGTTGGTGCTGCTGCCGCATCCCCTCCCTCTCACAGTCTTTAGATATTTACACCATAGCTTCGTTTAAGACGAGATGGTTGAGGAAGCAAGTGGGTTAGTGTGTGAGCGTAAGAGTGTGAGATCGAAGGCTTGGGCGGCAAAGAATGGAGTGGCAGAGGAGAGCGAATGAGTGAAGAAGAGGGGAGATGGTGGGCACGGCGTGGAAGGGGTGGACAGCGCGAGGTCGATGGGGCTTCGAGAGGGGGGGCGAGGGAGTGAGGGGGGCAGAAGATTTTAAGCGGGCGGGTGGGCAAATTCCTGCGGGTGGAGGCGGTATATTTTGGCGGGAGGATGGGGGAGGGTATACAAGGTCGGCGGAGAAGACGGCGCAGATCCGAGGAAGTATCGAAAGTACCAAGTGAGACGTCGCAAATGTGTCGGGCCCCTTTCCCCTCGTCGTCTCGAAGACCTCTCCTCTCGGCGCTAAGTGTCTTCTGTGGAAGAAGTGGCGGACGTGTTCAGAATCCTGACGGGATTAAGAGAGTTGCGAGGGGTAGAAGTAAGATGGCGACAATTTGTTCGAAATTGGGGAGCGGGAGGATAAGTTCACGCCTTTTTGTGACGATGTCTCCTTTCAGAGGTCGCTCTAGAATATAGGGTGACGTGGGTTTTTGCAAGTGAATGAACTTCTTGGCCGTCGAACTTTTTTATAAAATGAATGCCAGCAAATAATGAAGTAAAACACTTAAAAATCAATTATGATTCTACGATAAATTTCATATTAATATATTATTTTGAATTTGTTTAAACCTTTTCAACTATAATGCCAACATATAACTTTATCTGTAATTATATAAATTGGGTACTTTCGTAAATGTTAAAAGGTAGATAATTTTTTCAAGTTGCCCTGATTTGTAGAAAAAATACATGAATAGTTAACTTCAATGATGGAAATATAAACCGGTGGTTTTATATTTAAACAATAAACAGTTTTATATATCTTATTGAAAAATGCAAGTTCTTTAAGACTAAAATTGAATGTTTAAGGATAGTGTCTAAGTGTCGTTGTCAGGGTAATTTCACTATTGTTTCAAACAAATACACACAATCGTAAACAAAGCTTACATTTTGTATGAAAGATTTTTATCATGTTACCATATTAGTTACTACGAATTTAATTTCAAATTAAGTTTATTAAATAAGGTACACGCGTTTCTAGTGTTTGCGTTTATAGCGCCTTTCATAGAAATACTTTCCAAAGCTCCATGAGGAATCCAAAAATGTGTTCTATGATCCATCGTAGTGATCTTTCACGCCATTGAGAATGTGACAGATTCGTTCCCCTTGCTTGGGTCTTCTGTTATCTTATCAGGACATCTATGTAGAAGATTCTTAAGGAAATTGAGTTTGAGACTAATGTGACATCTCAGATCAAGAAATGCTGATATTAACTCTCCGAGACTTACGTAGTCATCTGACTCTGTATTCCCGAGAAAGCATTACTTCCATTAATAATATCCATGAAGTCTCTTTCCTTTTTTCCATATTTCTGACAATTTTTTTTAATTTGCACGAGTTAAATATGATGTTTATCAAACACGTGACAATTGTCTTAAGTGACGAAGTTAGAAGAGCCTTGACAATACGTGGGAAGTCTCGAAATCTAGAATGCCTTAATAACCTACTTTACCAAAAACCGTTTGAAATGGAACGAAGAAAATATACTTTCATTTCGAAGTCCACACAAACTATTCAGTTGTGCTCGTGGTATTTCAATAGGTCAATGACAGTTTTATTACAATTACACGTCTCTCGTAAATTCACAGATTGACCAAGTGCAAGAGGTGTAGACATTATCATTAAGTAATTAGTAAGTAATTCAATAATTCGATTACTTAAAGGTCTCCAGAAACAGTTGCCAATCATTTGCATTGAACAATGTGATTTCGAATTCTCCCTGAAGAAGCCATATGATGTTGTGACAGCAAACTAATTATTCTTCAAAAAATCGATTCTCTGCCAAATTTACTCCGCAAGAAACTTACATAATAATGCAATAAGTATTAAACGCTTCACCAAACAAAACACTTAGTACACATCAATGTCTCAAAAGATCATCTCAAAAGGTCAGAAATCTAATTTCAATGAGGTTCGCTCTCTCACAACATCGTGAATAATGACTAGCGACAGGGCCATCACCATCACAACGGACCACGGATACCCAAATGAAATTCCTTCCATTAAACGACCCAATTACTTACGTGCGCGAACCTCGAACAGCATCGTCAAACTGAAACTTGAAGGCGTTAACCGCGCAGGGTGCCCGTATGAGCCGTTATATCAACACTTGGCCAACGCTGACGTCGCTCCACCACCGCTGCCGTACAAAGGTCCGAAATGCATGATGAAAAGGAGGAAGGTAAAACGTATTTTCTCGAAATATGGTTATTTGATAGACTTTTCGTCACTATATGCTAAGCGCCTGACATTTGGTCCAATTTTAAGTGTCTCAAACTACCGCAGTAATGATTGAGGGCTCTCATTTCGAAAGCTTGAGAAAAACACCCTAGAGAGTTTCATTTGAAATTTTGAGGATGTATTTCATTTCAGCACAGAACGTCCAACTTTATGGACGTTTTTCCTGATTCCTTAATAGAAAGACTATAGTATATTTGTGAAAGAAAGTGAAATTGTTCACACAGGAAGTCCCACAAAAACGATGAAACCTTTCCTAAAGATTTTTAATCGACAAGTAAAAAAAGGGAGAATTGATACAGAAAATTTAGATATTACTTACAATGAAAAATTGTAGAAATAAAATAGAAATATTGAAAACAAGTTAATAAAAAATACTACACACTAATGTAATGGTTTTCAACCTAGTCGGCAGGCCTCTCTATACTCCGCTAAAAGATTTTTCTCGGATCATACACTGGACTAACAATCTCGTGAGAATGGAATCGTGGTCAGCGGGTTATGGGGATTTTTGTAATAAATCTAATGAGAGGTGTGGGGCACACCCATATCCAGGAAGGGATTAGAAACTGTGACTCCTCTAAAAAAAATCCTTACCGGTACATGGTCACATGGTCTAACCGGCTCGGGAAAAGGGAGAGATCATATATAACCATTTGTATTACCACATTAATTTACTTTTATTTATTTTTTCGATTTTGAACAGCTTTATGCTATGAAATTAGGAGATATCTACATCCCTAAGATGCAGATATTATATTTGGTTACCTATAGTTCTCCCTAGGATTTATGATACTTAAGATAAATGTTATTTTATTGACACACGACTACGTTAATTTGAGAGTACCACTTTTATATCTCTCATGAAAATAAGGTAAAAAAATAGTAAAAGTCTCAAAATTGGCATATAAGTAACTTTGCCAACACTAAAATGCCTATGTTATTTTCGAAGTAATTTGGTAGGTTCAAGGATAGTAACGTGGGGTAGAACAGAGTTCCAAATTGGTTTATGTCTATATTTAATAATTAACTGTTTGAACCAATTATTTAATAAATAAATTTCAATAAATAATTGAATGAAGAATAAATTTGTCAGTGAATAATTGGTTCAAATAATTAATTAGTAAAACAGAGCTGCTCAATTGCAGCAAGAATTCGGGCCAGACAACCCGCGAATGCTCGTTGTAGCTGCTCGCATGCCATTCAACGTTCAGTAGACTAGAGCCGATTGCGCACTGGTGCCTTTCGTTCCCTCCTCTCACCTCCTGTAGTTGCTGTTTCAACAAGCAGCAAGCTAAATCGGTGACGTGCAGATAAGCGCTATGTCAGGGTTCACGAAGAGGGCCGCCCACTTGAGCTGCCCCGATCTAGATAACAAAGGCGTGCATGATCACGGATATAAACATGTATACATGAGTCGCACCTGATACAGTTGTTGAGTGACTGTTATAGCTCGGAGTCAGAGAGATGAGAGCTGAGAGAGAGAGAGAAACCTATGAGAGAGAGCTAAGAGAGAGAGAGAGAGCTAAGCGAGAGAGAGAATTGAGAGAGAAAACTGAGAGAACTGAGCGCTATGCTTAGAGTTAAAAGTGAGCTATATGATGAAGGTAAGATTTCATTGTAATGAAAGCATTTGCATAAGACATGCATAAAATACTCAAAAATGCCTTTACATAAAATCTGCACACAATATCAACTCATTTGCGTAAATTTGCAAAATTTTGCATAAAGGTGATAATTAAGGATATAATGATTAATTGTTATAAATAACGTATACTGTTGCAATGCCAGGGACCACGCTTATCCTCCAAACGCGCACGTGGACCCGTTTGTGCCCACTGCGGCCGGTGCGGCGGGCGCGCAGCCTCGACCGAGCGCGCACGTGCTGCGCTGAGTCGGCGGGCGTCGCTTGGACGTGGGACTGCTGCCGGAGGCCACTAAAGCGACCCGTATCCAACCACCACCGCCAATGCCACCGCCAACGCCACCGCCAACGGCCTCCTCCGGTGCCGCTGCCGGTCCGTGCCCAGTCGCCGTTGCTGGCTACCGACAGAACCCTGCAACGGCCGCGAGCGACTAGAGGATTTTCCCCGGGGAAGGATACAGGTCACTCGCTCATTGTGCTAATCGAGTGGCATGGGCGCTGTCGGATAAAGCGGGGGATGTGACCACGGCAATGGCGGCGGAAAGCGCGATTGAGCAAATTCCGAAAGTAAGAAACGTAGAAACGTGTACAGTACTCATTTCAGGTCCATTAAAACCATTGCAAGTTTTGTCGGTCCCTAACAAAGACCTGAGGCATATTAGTAGTATGAAATTAGTGAATCACCTGTTAGCGGTATTCATGTGCCTATTTCATCCTATGAGGAGATTCTGTAATACCAATAAAATACAAAATATGCAAGTAAAATACGAAAGCAAAGAATAATAGCTACCAATTAATATATATTATTTTGTTAAAGCAAAGATGTTCAGGGCATTGAAACGTAACATTGACTTACTTTCTGTTTATACCCAGTTTCATTATCGTGATATTTGTTCCGTGCAGCCTCTGTCACTGCACGAGTCTTGTCGTCCTCCAGTCACCTCTCACGCGATTACGTTTCGCGTAGGTTCTTTTGTTATTCATCATCGCTTTATCTACAACCAGTATTTCTTATCGTTCAACTAGTCCTGTTGTTTCAACTCGTATATCCGTACCTGATATCTTCCACTACCTAGTCTCTTGTTGCTGATATCGTCGTATCTAATAGCGTTTTCCATTCGCCGCACTGGTGCGCACCCAGTGCACACTCAGGGCAGCTTTCGTGTTCCATTCGGCCGCTAGGGCGCACCAGTGCGGAGAAGCCCATGTTCCATTCCCATAATGACACGGAACGAGGGTGCACTCGGGGCGCCCTAACCTGCACTGACGAGCTCGACGGTGCAGTCCATTGCACCGGGCCATTTTGAGGTTAGGTACGGAAGTTATGAATGTTGATTTGGATTCGTGGTGAAATTGTAAAGGCAACTGAGGATCTCCTGTCACACAGGGACCCTTTAAATGATGGAGTATACCATGTTTTACAAGAAATGTTTTAAAATAATTTTGTGACTTCCTCGAAGTTCGGAAAATCAGTTTGTGTTTTCGTAAAATTCAACCGTGAATTACTGCATGTTAACAAATCCAGTGCTTTTTAGTAATCAAACCTATCCCCTTACAAAATCATTCAAATATACAATGTGCTAAGAACAGTTTCTTGCATGCGCAAGCGGAAATGCTTATATTAAAATTTTTATAGTTTTCAATAACCAAATAATTCTACAGAAGCCTTTCGGTTCGAAATGTAGTGTACTATGATCGAAATCAATCACTGGCAAATGTCGAGAAATGAACTTTCGACAGATTCGCTTTTGAAGTTTTCGGTAGTTTTTAAATAAAGAATCAAACGCTAATACTTTATGAATTAAGTAGTAAACAATTACCAAAGACTTCGTACAAGATGTGTTAAAATAATAATAATGATTATAAAAATTATAACAACGATCACAATTCCAAACTTATTATTTTTCGAGTTCTGTCAGTGTGGCAGACCAAGAACAGCTGTCTATAATCTCATTGCGTAGCGTACACGCACCGACACAGTTCCGAAATACGATTCATTCGTGGCTGCCCCATGACTGCCCTTCACGCGTGTGGGGCAGTACTGTTGCGGAGCGATGACGTATTTGCCCTGCACTAGAGTGGGTTTCAGTGCAACGAATGGAAAACGCTATAATACATTTTCCAACCTTATCGGCGAAGATGTCGTCCCCTCTCCTTTTGGCTTCTGCCTACCCAGCGCTGTCTTTGCAGTCATCCACAATCCCAGCTTCCGTGTATCAGAACCACCTCGGCTGCTACGGCGATCGCTGCGGTCACCGTTTTCGAAACAGCCATTGCTCCATCACCCACTACAACTGCCGTCCTCGCCAGTCGTAACCTGCCTGCGATACCTCCTCCGCAGTCGCCACCCGTGCTACGGCTGCTCGACGATCGCCGAGTTAAAGCAGTCTTCAGAAGCGCCTACGGGTTAAGTTCGA
The DNA here is from genome assembly GCA_031308135.1 of Acheta domesticus. Lineage (NCBI taxonomy): Eukaryota > Metazoa > Arthropoda > Insecta > Orthoptera > Gryllidae > Acheta > Acheta domesticus. The sequence continues at coordinate 134,172,290 of JAHLJT010009436.1, read as the reverse complement.
AGATTGGAACCTCGGGGCCCCCGGTATAAACGTGAAGGATATTTAGTGAGCGAACTTTATTCCTCCCGGCCGTCTTATGTGTGACACAGCCTTAACGGCGGCGTCTAGGATTACCATTACCATGGCCGCCAGCGCCGTTAAACTCTCCACTGTAATAAAGCTGAAGGCTTTACAGCCTGGATAATCGTAAAATCGGGCTCCGTTACCAATCTTGGGGAAAGAGCGGCGCCGTCAGGGACGTGTATAAATAAAGAAACATATAACTCGCCGCCAGAGTCGGTCGCTTTGTTCCTTTTCGCAGGAGCGCCCCACTAGAAGCCTCGTTAACGCAGCACGGAAATTCCCGGGGAAGAGCAGGGAGCCACCTTGGAATTTAGACGACAGTTTCCACTTTGGCGAAGAAGTGCGAGGAAGATAATTTGGTTCAAACGTGCACTATGGAGTGGTGAACTACAGATCAATACGAGACAGTGTGCGAGGAAAATCAAAATGTGAGAGGGTTCTGTTCATTAGAATAAAGCTAATTCAAATGCGAATCATTCAAGTCTGAAGTTAACAGTTAAATCTAGAAAACTAAGTTTTAGTTTGCAGTTGAATCTGATTCTGATCTGATACTTAAGTATTCCAAAAATAGTCTATAAGTAACGTTTCTAAAAATTCATTTACATCTTCAGGACTACCATCTTCATAATCCAACCCGATCTCCTGTTTGCATCCAAGTATATCCATTGCCTACCTTAGAATATTACTCTTTTAAAAAGTTAGGAGAATTTTCGAGCGTTTAGAAATTAGTAAAATAATACTGATTGAAAATTATAACAACTTTATTACGTATTGATTTTTTAATTGGAGTATCAATGATCAAAATTTACATACACGTATTTTGCATAATCAGTAATCCACATTTAATTACGGATTAACTGTCTCGATTAATAAAATATAATATAAAATTAGATTGAAAATACAGCTTCATCTTTTGCAACAAAGGTTAATGATGATTTATCTCACAGAATGCGCATCTGAATACTGAGCCCAAATCAGTTTAATTTCACCAAAAGTAAATAGTTTAAACATAAAAATATCAGAAACGTTGATTCTGAACGTTGCAAGAAATTGTCGACACAAAATACCTGAATTTCGAGGACTAAACGAACCAATGAAAGAGCGAGAATCGTCGTAAAAAGAAATTAATTACAGTTCAACGCCCTGGGGCCAATGAGGGGCAGAGCCTTAATCCAGGCGGTGGACAAAACGGCGACGTCCGTTTAAACAAAGCGCTCTTCCGACGGGAAAAGGAAATATTTTTTAAAGGTTAAGTTTTCATAATACGTTGGACATTTAATGAAGAGATGGTATCGCGCGCGGCGCCGAGGGTTAAGAAGGAAGTGGAGCCCTCCGGCTGGCTGAGGGGTGGAACGATGAGCGGCTCTGGGGAGAGGAAAAGGGGGTCAGTGAAAGGGGAGGTTGAAGGGATGAGAAGGAAAAGGCCGGGTGGAATGAAGACAGACTGAAAAGAGGGATGTTTGTGATGAACGGGTAGAGGGAGAGGAGGGAATGTGGGGATTGAGGAAAGGGATGGGGATGTTCGGTCGGGATGGACTAGGATTATCAAGTGACAACGAGTGGGATGCGGAAAAATTAGTTCGGTGGTGAGAGGGGGAAGCTGGGGCAGAGAAAAGGAGAATGGAGATTAGTGAAGTAGGAAAATGCAACGACGGTTTAGAATAAGATTTGTACGCGGGATGTGTGAGACGGGGAGGGGAAGGGAGAGTAAAAGGAACTAAGGTAAAACAGTGAAAACAGAGTGAATTAGAGGTTGAAGGCGCGACGGATCTTAATAGAAAAAGGTGAGGCGAAGCAGAATGAGGGAACGGACAACTGAACTGAAGTGAGAGCGGACCAAACACAGCTTAGCAGCTGCGGGCAAGAGAAGGGGGCGAGGCTGGGCGTCCTTTCTGCGGCACGGCAGGGTACAGCAGGGCAGTATGTGGTAAGGTGGAGCGGTGTGTGAAGAGATAGTGCAAGGTGGGATGAGGTGGGAACAGGCAGATAGGCGCGGGGCACGACGGGGAGTAGGGATGGGCGGAAGCGAGAGGGACAGGTAAGGAATAGGCGGAAAGACAGAGGTCGGGAGAGTAAGGTCGGGAGACACGGGTGGTGCAATGTGAGGTGACACGGAATGCTGCTTGGTGAGGTGAGGCGCGGCGGGCTGTGTGGGGTGTGATGGAGTGAGCGTGTGGTAAGGTTAACGGAGGGAGAGGGGATGGGTAAGGCATTGGATGGGAGTAAGGTGGTAGGGGAGGAGACGGAAGGAGGGGTGGGTGGGCATGGGGATATCGCGCGTTGGGATGGGAAAGGGATGTGGGGGAAGATGAGGGATGATAGGGGGGCGCAATTTAGGATGTGTGGCGGGGCAGTGTGGGTTATCCCGGGGTGAGACAGGGTGCTGCAGAGCAGAGCGTGGCAGGATGGTGGCAGAGGCGTATATGGAGATGGTTACGGCAGGCAGAGCAGGGCGGAGTGGAACGAATGGAAAGGGCGAAGCAGGATAGGGCGAAGCCGTTGAGCAGGGGCGGTTTGGGACAGAATGGGCCGGGATGGTTCGCGACAGGGTTGTTTGGTGCGGAGCGATGTGGTGCTGGGAGGAGCAGTGTGTGTAGCGGGGGTAAGTTGGAGCTGGATGGAACGATGTGGAGTGGGTCGGAATGAGACGTGACGGGGTCGGGCGGAGTGGAATGAGGCAGGGTTAGGGCGAGGAGGGGGGATGGTGGGCGAGGCCGAGAGCCACGGCTCTCGGGGAGCATTTCATTAGCACTCCAATTACGGCCGGCAAAATACCTGCCGCGGCTGCTCGAGTTCGGAAGACTCTTGCTCGATTCCGTAATTAAAGGCGCGCTTCAATGAAAATTGCAGCTAGCGCTTTCTTCTTCTAGCTGAAGCTGCTCGTGTAGGCCACTGAGTGCGCGAGGGACACGTTGAGAATCGCTGTGGTATCGCATGGTTAATTTCACAAAGAATGAAAATCAAGTTTTTTTTAATGTCCTAATAAGTTTTTTAATCGTCAGCATTCGTTACACAAGTAATACACATTTCCAGAAAGCGATTCTTTACCTTCATAGTTTCAATAACATTTTCTTTTACGAAGCGTTTCGTTAATAACAAAGTTAAATTTGGTAATACAATTACAATGAAATGTTGTTGTGAGTAATTTACGACATGGCTACTTTCTGTGGTTTTGTGAATGGATAAACAATTAACAACTTTTATTATTTCAATTTAAATTTCCTTTGTCTTACTTACGTTCATATTTTGTTTTCGTACTTCTCTGAATGGCACATTGTGCACATCTCTACCAATATCAATGCAAAGCATTGAAGCATCTACAAAATTAATTAAAAGTGTTTGTATGCTCTCGCAAAGAAATTCTTTGGATTTGATGTACACTCAAGATAACAGATGGAAACACTATAACACGAATATAGTCATTTTTCATTTTTAAGCAAACAATTATGATGCTAAACTTATGAAAACATTTTTCTTCGCTTGAATTCATATTTGATAGCCGGAAGTATTGCTTGCCTCTACCAGCTCAGCAGGATGCGAAGTCTAAACTGCGAAGTATAAACACGAACGTTAATCAACTCGACAGACAGAAAATAAACTAAAAAAATTTAAAGAAGGCGCAGCTTATTCGAAAAAGAAAGGGATAGAAATTTACGAAAATATTATATGACCAAAGAGAAAAAAATATGATTCGTTATTCGAATACAGCAATGCACAGTCATTTCAAAAGCATTTTAAAATATAAGTAATATTCCCAATAATAATATTGTAATGGAGAAATTGTGAAACCAAACATAGAAATAACGAAATGTGTAATTATTAATTTAATGTTAAAAATTTATGCTTATATAGTTGGTATTCATTTATTTTACACAATATTTCGTTTGTACGTGAGTTGACGAAAATGAATGTTATATTTTACTTAATTGTAGATTCTGTTGTAACTGCTTTGATGACGTTTTCGAAATTTTAACTAATTTTTATCAATAAAATTTAAAAATATTAAATTCAAAATTATTAAAATTACAATTGTTTTCTTAATGAACTATTGTGCAAAAGAAAAAAATATTTTAATACAAGCCCAAGTGTTTTCACGGCTACAAACCACGGATACAACAATTTATTTCGTATTTTAGGAGCAATAGCAAAGATTAAAGAGGTGGGAACTGGTGAACTGAGATACGTCATAAACACGTCTTGGAGGTTTTATTGAAGCAACGATACAAGATTCCGGTTTGTGACATCATTTATGTTTTTAGTTTGCAATAAAACAGGGAAAACAATAGTTACCTTTTTTAACGTGTTTTTGTTTTGTCAAATGCATTAAATAAAATCATCCCTGAATTACTTCAGAAAACTTGTATTTAAAAAAATCTGTAGCTGTAAAAAAATCTGTAAAGTAAGACTGAGGACAGAAGTTATAACCAGCATACATCTCTGTTATTCCATCCACTCCCAAATTTCTTGACACCATTAATTAGCACGAAAGCTTTCTTTAAAAAATAATTATAATTTCTTGTAAAAGCAATATAATGCAAAATATCACATAGATGAAATGTTACTAAATGCGGGTGAATTGCCATTTTATAGCAATATTAACATTAAAATGAATACCAAATGCATTGAGACTTTCAAGTTTATATTTAATACCATCTCTTTGAAAAGCTCGTCAATACATTAATTTTAGTGTATTTTTTAGACATGAATGTTATCTAAAAGATAATATTATACTTATTAAACAGATTTTAATATTTATAATGTATTTAAAATTTGTATTCCATTGTTTGAAAATTATGGTGACTGTACCTGTGAGATATTTTGTTCCCAAATTTGCATGCGTAGCTATAATATAGCTAATGACACTTCTTTCATTACTACAATCAAATAATCCGTTCATTTGATATCGCTTTTACCCTTTATTTTGAAAATACGCTTTGTTTTCGGGTCGTGAAATACACAATAATATGAAACAAATAACGAAAAATCTAATGCGAGTGATTTTACTAGAGGGACAGAGGACAATCATTTGCAACCAGAATTCCACAGAAGGATGATCTAAAAATGAACTTCATTGGAAAGCGGGTTTTGAATGTTTTCACTAGTATCATTATCTTTTTTGAAAACATCTGTTTTTTAAGTATTTTATATCCACAGCATAGTTCTAATTTTTGGCAGAATACGTTGTGAGGTCTTGCGCAATTTTTGTTTTCCTGTTGATTTGAATACTTGTACAATAGAAATCTTAAAATATGTTTTGCAATCACATTTCCAAACAACTTATGGCAGATTTATTTTTCAATGATTAGACTTGGCCTGTTTTATTATGTACCATCTTATAAAAATTTCGATAAAATGTAATTCGTGAAACTAACTGAAATATTCATAATACAAAGAAAAACACTCATTTTATTCGCTAGGATGTATTGCAAAAAAAGTATTTTCAGCAACAAACTTCTGGTTACCTTTTGAATAGTATAAAGTACATATTTCACGAAATATGTTCGCTTTCCCCGTTAGAGAGGCGTACACTCGACTAGAGACTTTGTATGCAGGCTAGCCGGAAGCTACCGTTACAAAAAATACCTCAGCGTCTTCGTTGAATTTGCTAAAGAACAACAGATCCAGATTCTCCAAAAAAGAATGGTGTCGAGAAAACGGAGTGTTAATTTTAATTTCGGGCGCGAAATTCAAACTGGCTGCCGCATCGAGAAACCGACGGCGCGCGCGAAGATGCTGAGCGTGACGCCCCCCCGCTGATTTTGGGTGGAACTGTCTAGTGAAGAAAACATTGCTTGCCACAGAGTAGAGAACATTAATCGTATCAATTGTTTTATGATTACTAATCATTCAGTCTATTTAATCTTCGCTGATTTTTGTTATAAATTATTAGCAAGGTATGCAGCTAGAACACTGAACAAGATCCAAACCTTATGCAAATTTACAAAACTCCTGGAATAGTCAAATTATGCTATTATGCTATTACTACATTATGCTATTATGCTACTATACTATTATGCTTAGTATGTCTTGAGAGTAAGCTAGGCTTCATGCTTTATATAACCGCATTCAATAAATGCCTCTGCAGGTCATCCTTAAACCGGATGTGGGCGAACGGGAATCATCCTTGCACTGTTTCGGAGCCCACTGTATTTTAGATACATGTTTATAATCTTTCAAGCTTCTCAGTACCTTTCGACGTAAGCCTTATACATGCAACTGGCTATCTTTCAACTTCTTCCGTTTCTTTCCGAGAAATTTCGTCGCAAAGGAATTGTGACGCAGTGTGGGAGTACTGAGTCACCCCGCACCTCCTTTCGTTACTGCTACTTGCCACGTAGTTCCCAGCAGTTGACTATCCAAGCGTATCGTAAGCGGTTTTATGGTAATAACATACCATTAACGTTATTTAGATCATTTTCTTGACTTTAGTGTATCTACATTATATCAAATCGCGGGTTATTTTAGTTCCCTCTTTTGCAGAGGGCTTTTGTATTTTATTTCCATTGATTGTAAAATTAAATATAATTGTGGAACATTCATTAACTATTTTTAAGATGACTGGTATCTTTTTATTCTTTCCATCTTCAGGGGATGTCGATTATGGCTATTCGCGTCGGGTACCCACTATGTCCCTCATGGGTATACACATTAACCTTTACACTATAACACATAGTGACACACATTATAGACACATACTTGCGGGCTCCTCGGTCTGTGATAAGCAGACTCACAAGGCATTCCGCGACAACACAAATACATTAAAGACAAGGGACAAATAACCATGCCCACGGTGGAACTCGAACCCGCGACCCTTCAGACCGAGAGGCTGAGTCGGCCCACGCTCTAGCCAACCTCGGCCACCCAGATCGGCTCTTAAATTGATGAATAAACTTATAATAATATATTTATATAACTTTGTAAAATATTTAGATTGTATTATTGATTATATTTTTAGTTTTTTGAAATGTTTTATTAGTACAGAAGAGATTCTTACATACACGTGACAAAAAATTGAAAAACTACATCGTTCCGTTCAATGTGTGAAACTAGTATACGTTCATTAAACACATAAAGAACATTAGTAAAGGTTGTTTGGAAAAGAAAATTCATAGAGTTAAAATTCGTAAAATTCAATCGTAAATCACTTGATAGTTCTAAACTTTTTACGTAGGTCAACTTTAAAATAAGCTCTTGCTAGAGAAACAAAATAGTGCCTTATTTTCTGTTTCTCCTCGTCTTTACGGCAGGGTGACTATTCGTCATGAAATATGCCGCATATATTGCCGGTTTAATATCATCACACATAAAATTATTTTGTGGCTAAATAACAAGTTCATTAAAATATTGAATTTATGAATTATATTTTTAGTGTGAGAGGAACAAGGAGGGAAATCCAATTCAACATCCCAAAGGAAAATGAGAAGTAACACTTGCATCAACTCTATCAATAGTAATAATTTGTAAAAATTAACTGAATCGCCCAATACAGATTGGAAACTTCGTTGCAAATATCAGAACAATTCACAATACAATCAATATTTTATGATGAATGTCAGCTCATTTATGAATGTAAGCTAAAGAGGTTTATGTCTTTTCGTGGGCAGTATGTAACATTAGTGGTTTGCCTTTATCTTCCTGTGTGCGAAGATTAGGAGTGTTATGAATAGAAGTGAATAATGATTACGAATGGGATGATGCTTCCTATTAGAGATGGTAAGATTCCTATTACAGCTCAATTACATAGGGACAACACTTCTTCCTTCCATGGGACATGACTCCGTAGCCTTCTTTCTGCTTCGCGTAGTGAGACGCATGCTTGAATTTTTTTCAATCAGCGTTCCGCTACGTTCTATCAGAACCACGCGTCTGCGCGTTTTACAGTCGATACCTTCCAAAAAAAAACATCGTTAATCTTCCAAGCAGGCACGGAACGAAATTAGCTCTCATCTGAGAGTAAATTTTGTTTCGCGCAGGCTGCACGGTGAAGCGCCACAGTCGGCGAAGGCTCCCTCAAAGCTCACGGTTAGCTCCTAAAGGGTCACAGATTATGTTAGATATCCGGGATTTTCTTGTTGCGACGAATTAATTTGCATCCTATTTAAAGTTGAGAAGAACAAGAAAGCGCATTTACGCTCCCAAGTCTCCCGTATTCATATACAATGGTGCAAATTTTATGGCTGCTCGGTCACATTTACACAGGGCCGTCCCGAAACTCAACCGCTGCTGCGGGAATTTGATTAACTGAAAGCGCGAGCTGTGGTAAGGCGGCGGCGGAAGCCGGCGCAGCGAAGTAGGCTTTCCAGAACACATTACTTCTTTCCGTTTACGTGAATTTTCTTAACAATTACTTTGTGTTCACGGAAAAGGCAATTTCGAAATTGCAAGGAAATACTGTAATAACTGTTAAACATAAATGAAAAACGTCTTTTTTTTTAAATTTCTTAAATGAACATAATTTAGTCTATTCCACAAATTAATTAACAATTTCGTGTAACAATTAATCTTATGAGCACCAATAAAGGCGGTGTACTTAAAGAAATATCAAATATTCTTTTTGCTCTTTCGTTTAATCTGCTGTCTACAACCGAATCGTAAGCGGTGTTAGATAAATCATGGGACGTGATGTGTAGCAATGTGTTAAATAATGGTCGTCTGTATAATGTTATCATTAGAAATAGTTAAACCAACCAGACTAAAAAGGGTACTTACTATAGCAAATGAATATCATTAATATTTGGGAAATTCTAAAATCTTGTTGAACGTAATTTCATTCGTATAATAAGTCTTATAAAATATCACTTGTGTATTGTAAATTTCAGGTAACTTAGCTCGTTGCTGCGGGTCTCATGAATTTATTGGGAATTTTTAAAGCATTTCGGTTATAAGAATTACTTTGAGGCATTATAAAAACGAATTGTAAGATTTTCTTGTAATGATGTGGATTGGTTAGTGATGATTACTGCGATAGTTGTAAGCGAAAAAAAACAACTGGCAAGTACTTGTTAATAGTTTTGTAAAAACGTTCTTCAAATAAACACATCATTATTAAGTAGTTCTTAGACTTTATATTTATAATGTTGTATAACATTCCTGCTCGGAAACCTCAACCGTAATGAGAATGGAAACGTTACCTAAGAGATGGGGTACTGAGCTGAAGTCAGATTACAAAAGAAAGATGTAGTACAACGAATTTTTATTACATTTAAACCAGAGATCTAAATGCGCTCAACTCGGCATTCCACAGGACGGTCAATCCAGGACCCGCACCCTTCCTTCGGATGGAAATTAAGCCATTGCCCCGCAGTTAACGTCCACTTGATTTTCAGATCCCGGCTAACAACATTATATCAGAGGTACGCGAAACCCGTCAACATGGCGATTTCGTCAACCAAGTTCGCTTTCCGGATTCTCTTTATTGATGGCGTTCGATTGGGATCCAATCACAGGGGGATGAGCAAGTGCTCTCCTAGCGACACAGTGACAAGCCAATCAGCGTGGGAACACACCATTAACGCGTTAACGGCGGCGCTCGTGGCGGGGCGCGCACCTGCAGCCGCGCTGCGCCGCGCCGCGCCGGAGAGGACCATTAGCAAAATGTTACGGGGGCCATTGCCGCCAGAGGAAACATTCGCCGGCGCATCGCGGGGGCGACGCGGAGGGGGCCCGGAGGGGGCCCGAAGGGGGCCGGGCAGTCCATTCAAGCGGCCCGCAGGAGGCGGCCGAGGAGGGGCCGGGGCGCGCGGGGGGCCGCTGCGGTTGGGGAGACGTCGTCGTTGGCGGCGCAGGCGGGCGACGAGGATGGCGGGGTCTGGGACGACGGAGGGACGATGCAGCGGTGAGGGCCAGCCGAAGGTGGGGTGTAACTTGAGAATGAAGAACAGATCAAATCACAGATAGGAGGGGGAAAGTATGGCAAAAGGAAACACGGAGTTTCGCAGTGACATGAGGTCCAGTGGGGTGGGGCTGGGCGAGAAAATCAAGTACGGAACGTGTGGTGAGTGACAGTGCGGCGGAAGCGACTGTGGAGAGTGGTTGAGGACGAGGACGGATGTCGCAGAGACGAGTATGGAGAGGGATGAGTGTTGCGGACGCGTGAGTGGAGGCAGTAGTGCTATGAGGTAGTAGTTTGAGGAACCGATAGTGCTAGGGATCGCATATGGAGAGGCCATAGATAGTGGGATTGAATATGGCGACGAAGGAGAGATGCGATAACAATAGAGCGAGTACGAGTAGTGGGGCAATAACGACGTCACTCAATAGTGCCGGGCGCGATATTGCGGAGCTGCGCGTGGCGGGAGCCGAGGGTGGCAAGAATCAACGCGAGCGGGGCGCAAAAGTGGCGGGGAGCGCGGATGGGCGAAGTGGGACGAGGCGGAGAGCACGGCGCGAAAGTGCCCTTTATAAATGGATCCTCTCCCCCAACGGGTGCGGTGATAAACCGTGCTGAAGTGGAGATGATTAAGGCGGAGTACGCCCTGCCCGTGATGTAGCACCGAGGTCAGCCTCTCCCGCCCATTCTTCGCTCCCCGCTCCGTCCCCGCCGATAATTTATTACAAGTTTGTTTGAAGTAGACCGGGACGCGCGGCGGCGAGCGGCGGACGGCAGGGGTGGTGTTTCGGCAGCGTTGGTGACTGGGTAGGGGTGGGCGATGGCGAGCAGTGGCGGACAGTGGCGGACAGTGGCGGACTATGGTGGACAATGGCGGATAATAACGGGCAGTGGCGGGCAGTAGCGGAAAGAGGCGGGTAGTAGCGGGACGTGGCAGGGTCTTGGCGGGCAGTGGTGGGCGTGTCGGTGTCGTGGCGGAAAGTGGCCGGTCGTGGTGGGCAGTAGCTGGCAGTAGCGGGCAGTAGCGGGCAGTAGCGGGCAGTAGCGGGCAGTAGCGGGCAGTAGCGGGCAGCGGCGGGCAGTGAAGCGCAGTGGCGGGCAGTGGAGGTGGCATTGAGCGCTGTGGCGGGTAGAGACCAGCGGGTGGTGGGTGGCGGGCAGTGGGCGACGGATAGTGGGCGGCATGCTTTGGCCAGGATCGTCGGAGGCGGGGAGAACGGACGGGTAGTGTGTGGAGGTGAATGGGTGTGCAGCGCTAAGCGAGAAACGTGTGCTAGAGGGTAGAGGAGAGGCGCCAGAGATGCGAAGCGGAAGGAAAAAATTGGCGTTCTCAATGGCGAGAGCAATATGGCAGCAAATGGCGATTGATGAGGTACAAACACGGTCGGTAAAGACGAAGAATGAAGAGAAATGTGCAACGAGCGTGGAATGATTAGAACGGGAAAATATGGGGAAAAGTTTGAATGCCTAGAACTGCACTTGGCTAAAGCGAAGTTGTTAGAAATACTTATGAAAGACAGCTTAGGAAATACAAGATTATGGGACATTGACTTCATTCGAGTTGACGATTATCACCACGGGATGTAGGTAATTATATTTTATAAAATATGATGATGAACACAGTAAAAATTGTAAATTTCGTTCAGAACAATGTTAGTCTTCAGGGAAAGGTGGCAGGAAAAATTGAAATGGTATTCGTATCCACACTGTCACCATTAAAAAAACAGTATGTAAGTAAAATGTTCCAGATTTGAATACGAACAAAATCTAGAATGAAGAACAATGTCAGAAAAAGTGTAAATTGAAATGCATAACTGTTGATTATTAATTGATAACGAAATTAATAATTTGTATACTTTACAGATTAAGCAGGAAAATACAAAATAATTTGATGGATCCAAAGAACTAATTCAGCGAAATAACACCTTGAAAACTGTATTCTGCCGCCTGTGCACGATAAAATGTAAAGGGTACTGTAATGAAACATGATAACCAATGTGAAAACGCTTTCGAAATAAAGCAAATAAAGGTTTAGTTGAAAGGGATTACTAAATGGGTAACATAAAAATAACAAATACAGGGGAGAAACTTTTGGACCATTAATAGAGCTATTTGAGAATTCCACTTGATAGTCAATAGGTAACAGAACCTATGAAGTATGGAAACCCAGAAACTTTAATTTTGAGGTGTATCTCTTACACCCGAATCCATCAAATCATTACGGGACAATTTTTTTTTTACTAAAACTGATTCATCTAAAAAAATAATTCTGCATTATTTTTATGCGTGTTCCAGGACCACAATGAAAATCAGTACCATTTTTGGGAAAAACAATGCTACATTCCTTCTTAATTTGAACGATCACTTATTTTAAACGAAACGAAACCTTTCCCACAAACTGATTTTCAGCAAAGAATGTCGAACCCAAGACCTGAGTCCGCAGACCTGGGCGCAAGTGATAAGCGCCCCTCCCTCGGCTCTGCTGCGGCCGTCGCTTCCCCCCTCCGCGCGCTCACGCCCGAATCGAAGCCGCGGCATGCTGCGGGCAGCGTCGGTTCGCCGAGCGTGTCATTTAGCGTGCACAATCAGCATAATTAAATGTAATGGGAGAACCGCACATGGTATTCTCTCATTTTTACTTCGGTTGAATGTAATGTTACAACAAATAATTATTTATATTTATAGAATTGATCACGGTATTTATATTTTTTAATAACATTGAAGTTATTCCTAAACCGAAGAGACCCCGCTAAATGTATCATTTGTCGAAAAAGTAATTGTGGTAACAACATTGTTTAATTGGTTCAATAGCGGTAAATCATATTTCTATTTTATTTTCGGCTATTAGTTAGCGTTTTAAAACAAATACAGAAACTTGGTAATATTATGTTTGGTTGAAAATAAACTCACGCACTCATAGCAGATGTTAGGATAATATTGATATTTTGAAAATGCTCTCTGAGCGTGTAATTTAATGGTGGGTAACCAAACAACTAAAATTTCATACATTCTACTTTATGCACGCTGAAGTACTCAATGAAAGTAATTAAAGCGATCGTTTGTGAAATAAAGAAAGTCTACAAAAGCTGACAAATATAATTTAAAAACTGCTTTTAAATGATGTAAAATGTTGGGAACAATTATTTATTATGCTTCAACTTCGAAGTACAGTTTGGTTCGAAACCAGGAAAAATAGTTTCCAGTTACCGCAAAGGTCAGAATCCAATTGGATTCACAACTCTAAAAAATTGTACGATGATTACAGATGAATGTAACATACAATATGCTCACTGACATGAAAATTTTGAAGTAAATGTTAATGAGAGGTGGCATTTTAGAGATGTGACATTTTAATTATTCCATAATTATAATCAGTTTTATAAACGTCAAATCAATGGATAACCAGAAGTCCAAGCTAAACATTTTTTTAGGTATTTAAAAATCTTTGCAATTGTGGCTTTGAAATATTGGTTTAATACTAGTGAAAGTTCGGTAAATGAAATAAATTTATCTTATTTATTATTATCTAACAGGAATGCATTTTTATTTGAGTTTCTTAATAATAAAAATTAATAAAGGCTACACCATATCAGTTGATGTGAAAACCAAAATGATACATATTGCAGAGAAATGAAAATACAGAGTTGCACAAGCATATCCCAGTGACCGGCGGGTGAAGGTAATACCGCGGGCCGCTGAAGGTAATACGGAAAGAAAATGTCAGAGGAAGAGAATGTAGAAAAGGTTGATCGGAAAGAGAAGATGTAAGTGTACGAGACTGAGGTATTGCTACATTGGAATAGCTGCAGAATAAGGTGAAAGCAGAGAGAATGTGTGGAGAGAAGAAGGTGAAAGAATGGATAAAGTGAGGTAGGATGAAATGAGTTTAAAGAGATGTGACGAAGGAAAGTGAAACGAGATGAGAATGTGAAATAAGATGTGTGAAGCGAGATGAAATTACTTAATGGAAATAGAGACCTAAGCAGACAGAGGTGAAAGAAGAGAGGGGGCAAGTAAGGTAAAGATGAAGAGAGGTGAAGAGTAGCGAAAGATTAAAAGTGAGATGAAGGGAGAACGAGAAGTGATGTAATGGAAGAACGATAACTGAGAATAGAATGAAGTGGGTGGCGAGGTGAGACGTAAAGTGAGGTGGGGCACAAGTCGAGGTGAGAGGTGACGCAAGGGGTGAGAGCTGAGGTGAGGCGCTAGTCAAAGGCGAATGACGCGAGGGGTAGGGGGAGAGCCGTTGCGGAAGGGGTGCCGCAGGGGAGAGGCGACACAGAGCGCGCCGCCTATCTGCGGACATCGATCGTCTCCTCGCCACAGGGGTCTGCACCCGATACCAAGAGGCCGCCCCGCCCGCCGCCCCGTCTGAGATAGCAGCCGCACCGCTCTCGCGTGGTCCTGGGGCTGTCATGCCACAGGCTTCCGCTTCCCTGCCAACCAATATTCCAACATAGCCCCACTGGGAAACTTGTCGAATGTCGGCATGCCGGTCTCTGACCTTTCAATTACAGTGACAGTAAGTGACCTTCCGAAGAGTCACATTGCTTTCTGATCAACCCTGTAAACTGTGGTTTCATTGTAATGTGGCTGGTCGAGATCATATTTGTTATACCCAAATTTTCTTCATTAGAAACAATAAGCATTTCCTTAAGAGAAGATGTATTGGAATTAAATTAGAAAGTAATTCAAACACGTCTAATTTGTTTAATAATAAATATGGCTACTAGTAAGCAATTTTTGGGAAATAGAAAAAAATATCACTTTGGCCATTATTTGTAGATAGAAACCAATCACACAGATCACAGAATTTAGACCAAAACATTTATTAAAAAAGTTTTTGATTACTTGTTTTATAAATATTAAACAACTTTTGTGAAATATTTTATCAACAACTTTTATAAAGAAATGTTTTCGGTCATTTTCTACTATAAATAGAAAAAATCTAGAAAAGAAAGAGAAATCAGAACCAAGAAACCATAATTAAGAATAAGTAATCGTAATTACGAATATTTTAATCAAAACACGCAATTTTGTTAGCCAAATGTTCAATTTAATAAATTTTATTTTCAGAATTTCATGTCTAGTTTCAGTTTGTGTTACAGATTGTATTTTCACAAGAAACCGGCAAGAAACAAAAAGCAAAAATGTTGGTAAATTTACGTCACTAGATTTTTTTAAAAACACAACTAGTGACATTTTCCTTCAAATTAAATGTAAATAATAATTGAATTATATTACTTTGTCCACTTAAAACATTTAGTGATTGCAACCCAAATGATCAGGAAGCAGTGGGCGACGGATAGTGGGCGGCATGCTTTGGCCAGGAGTGCAAGTGGTTGCAAACCAGATCAGGAAGTGCGTTATATTTCTTCTTTCAGGTTTGCGCGACTTAATCGATTCACCTTTTCATGGAAGTACATTTTAAAAGAACATAAAATAAATATATTTGTAAAAAGCGCGATAATGCAAAACAGTTGATTGTGATTTTGCGGGTGTCGTTATTTTTTAACGGACTCTCGGCAAGACGTTTTCAATTTCCTCATTAACGCATAATTTTGGCTGCGAGAGATTTAACTTACATTAACCTTTAATATAATGACGATAATGTTGTTGGACTATGGATGATCAGATACTTCCGATTATATAATATTTCGCGCTAATGTTTTGATAATTTCTTTATGAAGTCTACTCACTGTGCAGAAAGCAGGACCTTCAATAGGAAATAACTGCAACTAAGTCACATTGTTAACAATATTAATTTAATTCATTCAATTTACTACTGCTATTGATGTGGATATATATTATGGAACAATGTGTAGAACCTGCGATATAACCTATGATCTGTTGTACTCATTTGTAAAATGTATTAGGGAAACAAATCAGAATCTTTGTGAGGTAAACAATAGTTGGTTCTTGTGAAAAGTGGTCAAAGATACATTATTCCCTATTATTGATATTTTATTAATTCTAAACTCGTAGTTTTTATTTACATACATGGCAACATATTCTTCTACGAGTCTAACATCAGAGAAAGCAGAGAACCATGACTACTTTTCATCTGCAAAAATGTCATCTGCGCTTTGTCTCCCTACATACTACAATGTGCTAAGGGCTCGTTCCATTTTGTTAAGGAACCGCATACACACACAATTCCATAAATGTGTTACTGCTGGATGGGAAATCACTCTCCAGGTTTACATAAAAAATTTATGAAGAAACAATTACAATTTCGCAGATTTTGTATAAGTAATCGCAAGCAACCATTCACACGTCATCGCGCATAACTGAGACAATGCACCCTAGACCCTTTAAACCAGGTTTACGTGACTGAAAGGACACGAGTTATTTTTGTCCTAATCTACAAAATTACTCATTTACGGACGTTCTATTACCTTTTTGGAAGGTACCTTTTCTTTATAGGTTGGCTATCAGAAACTTTCAAAGTTGGGTTCGAGTACGAAGCTAGTTTCAGCTTTAAACAATGATTAAAAAATATGGAATGTTCTTACGAATCCAACTATTTAATATTAAATCAGCAAAGAAATATCTTATCCGCATTCACTGTACACCACCCAGCCTCCCGCCATCCTTCCTCCGCAAACACGGTTCGCCCTCTTCGCCCACTTATTCATGTGACTTCTCGCCACCTCGCGAGTCCTCCATCTTCCCTCGCGAGGCCACCCGGGCGAGCTGTCACTCGCAGCTCGCGGGGAGCTCACCGCTCTCGGACGCCAGCGTCCGCCCAGCGCGGCGCGGCGCGGCACGGTCCCCAGAGCCTCCCCTCCCCCCTCCACCACCCCGCCCCACCCACCCACGTCCTCTCCGTGCCCTTCCACCGCGCCCTTGATGCCCCTCGGGAGCGGACCCTCCGGCCGCGCTGACCCCGCCCCTCCCCTCCCTTCCCCTTCCCCTCCACCCCCACGAGGGCCCGGATTACGAGGCCCCTCTTTTCTGTCACTTCCCGGCGACTCTCGCGCCGAAAATGGAGGAGGCTAAACCGCCCTGGCAAAACGAACGCGCCGCGTAAAGAATCAAATTCCAAAGCCGCGTCGCGGAAATTCCAGCGCTACTTCGCTCGCGGGGGAAAGGAGAGATTCTTCTCCTCCTCTGCTTTCAGTTCTACAGGAGGGTTGGGGTCGGTGGGTTGAGGCGTTAACGCGCATATGGCGGATATATTGTGACGAGCGTTGGGATAACAGTTTTCAAGTTTACAATTTGGTGGACTACCAGTATGTCACATAACATTTTATGCTGTGATGAGAGATGTTTCTCTGACGTCACGCGTGATTTAATAATGATCTACACATTATACTCAGTACAAATCCCTCCCACGTTTTGCCACACTGTTGCCAACAAACCTTCAGCACAGATTTACGCAACTTAGATTACGATCACTAGCGTTTTGTCAGCAATAAATACTGTATTCCTACCCACCATAAAAATCCATTCAAACTATCATAATTTAAATATATAATACAGAGGAGAGCGCTACAACAATTCCACAGTATCTGTTTTAAAAACATCCCCATACATACAAGTAAAATGCTAGCAAGGTAGCATTTGATACTGAAATTAACTCTATATTGATCTCTCCGTTATTTAATTTTTACTATATTTGTTTTGAAGCAATAAATGGGAATATGCATTTTGTTCATTGTTTCTCATTTTGTGAAATGTTCCAGCGATTATCATTTTTCATCCAACGATTTAATATTGCACGACATCTGAGTCGCTCGACAAAAATTATGATGGCAACAATGTAGATGTCAATTAGTGCTTTTACGTGCAGTTTGCCTGTTGATTCATAGTCAAATGTTCGAATGTACTACCTAATACATTCGAAATATTCATAATATATCATAACGCTAAAAATTAATTAAAAGTGTCATTCGAATGCAGAGTTGAAGTTGCAGAGATCAAATGTAATCATTATCATAATTATCTCGGCCAAATTTCAATAACTTACCAAAATTGGAGCACCAAAATATATTAATCGATTTTCGACGCTCAAAATTAATGTTGGTATTGACATGCACATCGCTCTCCGAGTTTAATGTATCACATCGCTTGTCAAAACAATGGGAGTGAAATTTGCTACTAACAGAATCGTTTCGATTTACACATCTCTGTGCAAGCAGTGCGGGTACTCTAGCTATCTATTCATGTTGACGTATAGAAATAACATCACCCCGTTTCATAATCAATGTATCGCAATAATAATAATAATAATAATAATAATAAATTAATAATTATTTATAATAATAATAATTATAGAGAGGTAAGAATACACTACTAAATCACAAAAAAGTTCTTATAGAAATTAGGAAATTAACAAAGTCAAATTCATTAATAAATATCTTCCTAATTTCCAAG
The DNA here is from genome assembly GCA_031308135.1 of Acheta domesticus. Classification (NCBI taxonomy): domain Eukaryota; kingdom Metazoa; phylum Arthropoda; class Insecta; order Orthoptera; family Gryllidae; genus Acheta; species Acheta domesticus. The sequence continues at coordinate 134,154,019 of JAHLJT010009436.1, read as the reverse complement.
CTAAACAAAATATAAAATTTTAAGTTTGTTGCACTCTTCGAGTCTTCTCCCAACTATGATGAATATGAAATTTATTTGCACTTTGCACTTAAACGGCAATTGAAAGCAAAAATAAAAGTATTGTCAAAGGAGAAACACTGAAAATCGAGCAAAAATAACAACGAAAAATCTAACAGATATATGAAGTACAAGAAAGGAAATAAATAAATATGAAGAACATGCACTCCAACTCAGTTTCATTAGTATTACTTTTGTAGCGTCGTTGTTTCTCTCTTCTTCATTCTAAAGAGTCTCATTGTTATTTTTTGATTTATTCAACTATGTAAAATAAAGGAGAAATTGTAGGATTTCAGGGACTTAAGAAAATACAGGCAGAGCCTACTCATCTTTTCTTTTGCGGAAGCAACCGCTGTTACACATAATTCAATTGTAGTTTTCTTCCCTCTATACTCGCAATATTTTGTCAGTTACAAGACTTGTGAATGTCGAACAACAAAAGCAATTTAAACCGTCGTATTTGCTTTACCGAATCACACATTTTCAAAATAGCATTTCCTTTCTCAATAGCCTATATCTTGTTGTAATTATTTAATTTCAAGAAGTATATTTTCTACGAAAGCCATTTAATAATGCTTAATAATTGAACTACTGTAAGAGCCTTGCGTTTCACGAATTTATAGTACATTAATTATTAAGAATATTATTTATGACAGGATATGTTCAGAATATTTGGCTAGGCATCCTTTTTGCTATTATTCATCATGTATGGGCGTAACGAATGGCAGTTCTGTGGTAGAAAGAGTGGCGGTAAAGCCGGTATTGAACTGAGAAAAGCAGAGACAAAGAAGAAGTGGCAGGGTCCATTAATCCTTAACATTCATTTAAAAGGAAGGAAAGTGGGAAAGGTGATTAATTTTATGTTTATAGCTTCCCTAATTACCCTTGAGTTAACACTCGGTGCCAATAACCGGTACTTGTGACTAATGAGCGAACGTTCTCAAGTATTAAACTTAGTTTTAAAGGAAGAAAACTCTCATAGCGTTAGAGATTTTTTTAAAAGGTGCGCTTCGGGACTTTTGCAACTTTTAGCAGAGTTCCTCGTTAACTGCTTTTACACTTTTCACCATAAAGTTATCGCAATAACAAATCAAGTAAATGGAATCATATTTCACAAGTACTTAAAACGTGAAAATGACAGGTGGCAACGCTTTTTGAGAAGTAGCTTTGTCAAATTTGTGCTTTTTCTTCGAGATTCGTTATGTCCTGCGTTATGTCTTTTTCATCAATGTTTCTAACACTAAACATTGTTTGTTATCAGTAATATATTTTTCAGGTTTTATGGAAATTTATTGAAACTAATGGTACCAATTATTTTCAGTTTATACCGGGACTTTTATAATATGTTTTAACTCTTGAAATATCTTCTTTTTGCACTTTTAGTTTTCGTTACACGCAGTTTTTCGTTAGAAAGCATTTATCTGACAAAGAATGTTGGAATTAAATCCATAGGATGATATACTGCTGATACGTGACGTTCCACCCTACAGCAAATGCTACTGTAAGTTTGACTTCTCTTTTCTTCTTCCCTGAAACTTCGTCTAGAAGAGAGGTAACATAAGTTTCTGATTTGCTTCGTATTTTATAAAAAATGAAATAGATGTTTTAAAAATAAAATCGTAGTAAGAAAAGAAAAAAAATATATGAAATACTGATTCCCGGAAACGCAGCTCAGAATGTAATAAACTTAATTCCAACAAAGGAAACATACTGATTGAATATACTGATAGGACGGTATTTTCTACAATTAAGGTAGTGTTAAAAAGTACTGTAAATTTTAAAATGAGAATGACAAGGAAATTAGAAGAATTATACAATGAGATTTTTTTGAGATATTAAACGTAAAAACATATTATCAAGATTCAAAACTGATCTGTATCTAACATGTGGAACGTTACGGCAAAAATATTTGTTAATGTTTTCTTAAGCATTTTATTAATTCTTTCTTCAACAAATAATTATATCCTATGAATAAACCCAACGAAATATTACAGAAAGAATGAATGAAATAAATCAAGACAATTCGTTACACGAGTTCAAAATAGAGTGAAAATAAAGCAGACCTAAATACCTAGACGGGCTTTAATCTTTCTGTCGCAGAGAGAGACAGATTGAGCGAGAGCCTTCCGCTCGCGATGAGACGATCGACCGCAGGCGATGCTCGGGGAGCGGAAGTGCGGTCCAGCGACGCCTTGAAGCTCCTCGCGCGACGTTCGTCACTTGGCGCCGGCGGAAGCGCCAACAGCGAGTGGCGATGAGGGGGCGGGGGGTGCGAGTACGGAGAACTTCTGGGGGAACCACGTGCGCGGGCCCCCTCGACGGAGCTTCATTACTCTTCTTCACGGCACGCGTCTAACAAGATGCCGCCGCCGCCGCCGCTGCCATCTCCGCAGCCGCTTCCGCCCTCGCTCTTGCCAGTAGCGTCTACGGCAGTCATTGGCAGCGCTCGAATCGGCTAAGGAATTTACAGCATAATAAACGTTTGAGATCCTCGAAGAAGCCACTGATTAGTTTGGCAGCTTAGATATCTTCAAGAACAGTAATGTTTTATTCCTCCTCTGATTCTTATTGTCTTTCTCTAGACATAACATTTCAGTTTCTTTAACAATACCAACTTTAGAATTCGGAATAATTCTCTCAATAAAGGTTGTATTCATTCACCCAGGGATAAGACCAAAGGTAAAGAAGAAAATTAGGAAAAGCACAATGGCCTTCAGGCCTAATGTTTGTCGTTCGTGCACGCAGGCAGTAGCTTTGCGTTCATCTACATACCAACCAAAATCTCTGAGGCTACTCTCGATGAGCACTTGAATCCGCTGTAAGTATTGTTCTTACAAATGCGTACGTTGCTCCGTTCCGATGACTTCTATTGCCTCCTCCCCTCTATAACAGAATCCCTCCTTGTCTGCAGCAAATCATTATTTTCTCCACAGTAGCTGCCATCTTTCATCCCATAAGCCACCCCGCCCAACACGCTTGCGCCACATTCCGACAGCACCACACTCTCCTTTCCCGCGTCCATTTTCATACTATTTCTACTCCCGACGCTTCGACCGTCATCTGTCGTCTCTCCGCCGTTTCCTTGTCTCCATGCCCACCACCGGCCTCCTCCCTTCTTCTCGCTTCGTCTCCCGTCCCCTCCTCGCGTCACCGCGCCGTGCGGCTTCGGGTTCACAGGCGGACGAGTGCTCTTCTCCCCAGAATAAAACACTTTTTAAATTGCGGCCGACGTTAGGGAGATGGGAGAGATGGAAGCGCGTCTCCCGCCGCCGACGCTGTGATGGACTCCGCGCGCCGCAGCCTCGTCGTTCCGAAGCGTTCTCGGCCTCCTGCACGCGCGCGCTTGTCACGGAGAGGGCCGGGGCGGAAGCGGGACCCAGGGCAGGGGTGGTGGTAGTTGTGGTGGTGGTGGTGGTGGTGGTGGTGGTGGTGGAGGTGGAGGTGGTGATGGGGGAGTGAAAGTGGGGATGGTGAGAAGGTGGGGGATGGTGGAGACGACGGCGATGCGGAGGAGGGGATGGAGTTGGAGAGGGGGAGAGCATGGGTGGAGGCAGGAACGTGGGAGAATGGATGGCATGGGTGGAGGCAGGAACGTGGGAGAATGGATGGCATGGGAGGAGGCGAGGAGAGGGTGGGGCGAGGAGGGGTGGAGGCGAGGAGGCTAGGAGAGGGTGGAGGCGAGGACAGGGGTGGAAACGAGGAGAGGGTGGAGGCGTGGAGGAGGGTGGAAGCGAGGATGAGGTGGAAGCGGGAGGAGGCAGGGCGGGTCGGAGGCGGTTTGGACGCGAAGGCGGTGGCAGTGGCGAAGGAAGTGGCGATGGCATGGGCGGGAGTGAGTTTGGGAGCAGAGTAAGAATGGAGGCGGAGGCACAAGCCTAGGCGGAGACACGAGGCGGAGGCGAAGGAGGCGGAGGCTGCAGCTGTTCAACTGTCTGCCGACGCTGGGTAACCGCTGTTCCTGTCGCGGCCGATTTCACGCCACGCAGAGGAGAAGCAGGCGGGGGAAAGGCGAATCGTGGGGGCAATTGCGCCCTGCGGACCGCGCTTGTCGCAACACAGTCGCCACTCTCGAGTGGCAGCCGTCACCACCTGCACCGTCTTGAGTCGCGACACACAGAGGCAGCGCAATCGCAATCACTCAATCTTGCTGTTAAAGGAAGTTTCTGTAGTTTGACAAATCTCCAAAAACGTAATGTGCTGGTTAGTAAGTGTAATTTTTAGGTGTTGAAAGAAAGTGTAGAAAAATTTGAAGAGATAATTGACGAAGAAAGTTAGAAAAATAATTATAAGGGAAGACGTGCTGAGAGAGAATAAAGATGTTTTGGAACTCTGAAATGAAAGTAAAAACAAAGTTATTATTGTGTGAAAATTGGGGAAACACTCTAATGAAGAAAATGAAATTGCGATGTAGAAAAATTGAGAATAGAAAAATGAAGTAAAATGACAGGAAAAGAAGCACTAAGGAAATTCAGAACATTAAGAATGAAGGCACGCGAAAGAGGCGGTGACTAATGGTAAAACCTTCTTGCCACATGTGTTGACAGCTAAGCCGAAATAGAACGAAAATAACGGTAATTATACGACAGAAAGAATTCGGAGAGACATAGATAATTGCAGTCAGAAAATAAATACGAAGAGGAAACGAAGAAAAATATATATCGTGTATCAACATAGGCAGTGACAACTTTAGATAATAAAACGAGGAAACGTCCATTAATTTAAGTTTTATAACATTGATTGTACGCTTTTAAATTCCATTGCGACTGAAATGTTTTGAGCCTATTTAGGCAAAATTGATGTTCAGAAAACCTCTGAGGAGTGTCTTTTACATGAAATATAGCACACGCCTAGGTTACGAAAAACATTATCATATTTAATATTTTACTGTTAACTCAGTAATGCATACGTATATCCCAAAGTGATTTATCATTGCATGCATTATGACTAGTAATTTCTGAATAATAACCTACAGATATGACAACACGCACGAGAGCAATATTTAATTAGAAGGAAGTACAAAACAATTTTATCTAAGAGAGAAGTTGGTAAAGGAAATAAAATATAAAAACGCAAGAAAAAACTGCTCATTCTTCTTTCACATTGCTTTTATTCGCTTCGCAACGTCCACGGCAGGAAATGCATCATCTCCATTTACTAATTATGCTATACATTTTAAATGTAGCATGCATTACGTAGAACGCTGTCAGTTTCGTTCTTTAGTTTATATTTCCATTCGAATAATTGCTAGCAGAGAGGAATACAGACTAAAACATGGCTTCACGTGCTAATAGGACACTAAAATATTAAACATCCACTGCATTATTTAAGAATGCATATGTGCGGGAGGCAATTGGCATTATGGAAGTTGTAAGTCTCGAGTTTCGACGAATTCTTCCACTCTTGGGCAATGCACAACTGAATACGTTACTTCTCTGGCGTGTGACCGGTTTGGCAAGAGGTACACTTTCAGGGTTTGTTGACGTAGTGACCCAATGCGGAAGTTGGCACACCAAGTTCAAGTAAAAGACCTGTCGACACACTTTTGAATGTCTAAATTCGACAAAACGTGTCAGAGATCAACACTCTGTAGTATTAACTATGCAGTTCGTAGAATACAAAAGGCGACGAAGACTAGAATTTTAAGGTTAAATTGTTGAACGAAAGAAAATCACGAGTAAAAGTTTTACCAAGTATTTTAGAAACAAAAATACACAGAGAAAAACAATTATAGCGGAAGGAAAGAGACTACTGAGAACAAGAATGGAGACGCAAATTTGTTAAAGAAATATTGCTTTTTCGAAAGAAAATACGCAAGAAGATAAGTAAATTAAATTATAAAATATTGCTATGAGAGTAATAATCAATAATGTTTTTTACGTTTTGATAAAATACAGACAATTGTGCCTACACCTACATTGCGAAAACAATGAAGATTAAAGATGGTAATCAATAGCTATCTGGACTCGCATTGAACTAACGAATGGTTAGTCAAGAATAACAGAGGAAGTACCACACAGAGGAAGACTTGCACCAAGCAGTCGTTACGCAGATACGACCGCGATAAGCTGCATTTCCAACTACCGACCTGAGCTATTAAATAATTCGCCGGGACGCGATCGCGGGAGGTTCAGCGGGAGTCGCCGCTTTGGAACGAATCCAAGAGACTCGTTCGCTCTTCCGCTTCTCGGCGCCCGCCGAGTCGAAGGTTGGCGGGGGTGGGTGGCCAAACAGAGTAACATACAGCCGCTCCTTGTCCCGTGTTTTCCTCGGAAGAGTCGCCGCCACCGCCGCCGCTGCCCCCCCCCCCCCGCCGTCGCCGCCGCCGCCGCCGCCTCCGAAGAGGTCGAAGCCGATCTGATCTCCGGAGCATTTGAAACGCTGCTGGGGCGGGCGGCGTTGGGGGCGATTGACTGGCGTATGCTCGTTGCCTGGAACCAGCTGGAATCGTCGAAGGACGGCACCGCGCGCTTTTCTCTTCCTCGATTTTTCTCGTGTTCTCTTTCCAAAATGTGATTGTTAAAACGGAACAATTCTTTGCTCAAGCATCGTCATTGTTTCAAAATAGTTCACATTTTTTCGACAATATTGTTTGACATTTTCTTTCAAGTTACTTTTGTCATTGTAGATCATATGTACAAGACCGTAATTGTTGGTCTACGACTACTTCCATGAAACACAATACGAGTTTGAATGTGGTACCTTCTATAAAATTTGTAGTGTCACTAAACACATATCTTTTCCCAGATAACAAGCGTGTACTGGAGACACACACGCGAAGAGACAAGCATCCGAAATAGATAATAATAATAATAATAATAATAATAATAATAATAATAATAATAATAATAATAATAATAATAATTGCCTACTCCGACAAAGTTGTATAGAGAAGACCATCTCTTTGGTCTTCCTAATCACAAGTTATAAATAAGACTGCAGTTTTTGATTAGGAAGTAACTATATATTACTTTTATCCTGCTATTTTCTATTCTGTTGGCATGGTGCTTATCTTCTATTTTGAAGGGTTTAAATTTTTTTATATTTACATGTAGCAGATGTTGTGTGCGGCATTTTCATGTTTCCACAAATCCGAGTTGTCTTGTTTACTGTCCCGGGAATAAAGATAAAAAAGGCTTTCCCAACAGAAAGACCGTCTGTCTCTATTATCCACACACCACATAAAGCAATTAAACTCTATATCCACGCGAAATATTATAAAGTTAATCGCACATATTTACGATAGAAAATCCAATACTACTGTGATATCAAAGTGTGAAAAACAGTAAAGCAACAAATTTCAAAACCATTTACAGGAACGGAAACGAAATGTTGATATGTAAATAATTTGAATCGATGGAATACCGAACTCGTGTTTCAAAATAATTTTGTTTTAATGAACAAATCTCGCGGTTTTACCAGAGAACCGATATTACACAATTACCACAGACCACAATTTTTACAATTGTAAATTTCAGGAACGTATTTAAAAGATACCAATTCTTCGTACCCAAACAATTCCTTTCTCACATCCCTGAAAATCAATATTTGAATGAAATTTATCGTAAGTATTGTCTACATTTAAGCTTCTACGTCCAAGTTAACTACGTTTATTGCTTTAACTTCATGACATCAGTATGCAAAGTTCCTTTTTGGACAAGACTCAAACGTAGGTGCAATGCCTGTAAAAGTTAGGAATCACATAAATGCTTTTTGTCTAAAGCAAATTATTTAAATGACTCTGTTAAACAAACAAACAAACAAAGAGACTGCAACCCTGTTCGTCTTCAGGATCGTCGTTCACCGAATCAAATTTCAGTAAATTCGCCAGTCATTTAGTATTTCCTCATTCCCGACAGAAGAATGCTAAAGGGCAAATTGCGACACAGACGTGTAACACGTTTGCACAGGCGAATGGGAAGCAGGAGCATGGTTGGTGGTAGTGCGGATGGTTGTGCCGCGGGTGCCGGAAACCAACGCGGAAATTAGTGGTAATTACGAGCTCCTCGCAGGCGTGAGCGGGCGTTCGCTCAGGGCGTCTCATTCAGGCGCACCGTCGCCTCCGCGCCGCGCCTCCCTCCCAGTCGCACTCACGGCAAGGCGAAGGCCAAAACATCGAACACCTACACACTCCAGGCAGCACTCATCACCCGGATGTCCGGAGAGCGTGAGGACAGTTTTGAAAATCTGTCAATTTTTTTTTCAAAACTGACCAGATAGGTTAATCGGCTAAATCCTAATTTTAACCTGGTACATAGTCTGGGATATTATTTAATTTGGTAAATAATTAAGATTGATGCATTTCCAGCATTTTTATTTGCGAGTATAGCAATTTTAGATGTCTTATTCAAAAGAGGGCAACTGCTAGTCGAATTCTTGTACCAGCCCGAATTAGGGGGATGGATAATCTATCAAAATATGCTAACAATTTAATACAAACGCTGATAAAGAGATCAGCTTAATTTTTTAAATAGTTCCAACAAAACTTCACCTGCACACCAATATTAAATATGGTTTTTCATAGGTATACGATATTTATTTACGCTGGGCGTAAACACTTCGTATTTAAATTGTTTTGCAAACAAGAATGCTGTTCATCAATCGCACCAATCAGCAAATTAATCCTGACAGATAAAGTGAAGGATTCACCAACCCAGGGTAAATGTTTCTTCGCCGAGCTACAGTACTATACTAGAGTGAGCATCGTCGAGCGCTTCCTAATCGCGCACTTTTTTTTTGATCATCCATAGCGAGGGGTGCGGAGAGAGGTTGGTTGTCTACGTCACGGCAGAGCAATGCTCTCAACTGCAACGACAGAAAACTCAACGTAATAGCAGGTCTTGGACTACGTAGCAACGAGAAACAGCGCACGTTTTTTTTTAATTCTAAAGAAATAATTAATAGTTATAGAAATAGTTGAGTAGCAAGATGGAACATGATACGCACAGATCGATAGAAAGTGGGCGGGAAAATTAAGAAGGCCGCGTTGAAAAGGAAAAAGGTGGGCAGCACTGCAAACTGAGCCGTGACGTTCTGAGTGGAACCATATATTCTTTGAGTGGCGCTTATATTTTCTACCGGGTCGTGCTATGCCGGGCTGAGTGAGGACTAGGGAGCTGGAGAACCAAGAAAACGTGTGCATAGTACATCTCTTTCGAAAATACCACCACATACATCTCACGCACATTTATTTTCTGGCTTTCGAGCTCCGAGTGAACTCTGCAGAGGTTTGAAGAAGTTAAATTCTTAGAGGATTCACCGCTTCTGGACCGTTACGTCCTGCCTTTTGAGAGCTGTGCCATCATAAAGAGTGGGCAGCGAAAATAAAAATTTATTGCCCACCCGTCGGTGTCGTCAGAGAGTAAAGATGACCTGAACGTAAGACAGGGCTTTGCAGGACAATCAGATTTCAATCAAGTTTGGAAAGAAAAATAATTAAGCATTCGTTTTCACTAAGGGTTTCAGATGTCTTTCTTGGTTATTTTAAAAGAAAAGTTTGTTAGCCACTACTCTCGGAATCCACCTGATGTTAGAAAATTTGTATCAAACTATGATATTTATTTTGTTTAATGAATAAATATTGTACGGTAAAAATTGTTCATGCGTGTGGGTGGGTGTCCGTGTCTACGGGTCCGTTTTAGTTAAGAGCGGTAGAAAAAAATATAGCACTTTGAAGCGCTAACTAAACGAGGCGAATAAATCCCTGAATATTTCATTCCAGATTCCGTATTAGCTATGCGCATGCAGAAGCACAATTCGTTTGCATTCTTCATTCTACATCACTTTTCGACAACAAAAAACTCAACCATATAGTACAGAATACTGTTAGCGTTTTCTGTGCATTTCGAACAATCATTTTTATCAATATACAACGCTTCTATGGTTAGTACAATGAATAATAATACAACCAGTTGTGCATTAAATTCGAAAAACTGCATATGCAATACTTTTAAACACATTAATGTTTCTGAGTAACCGAGGGAAAATAAGGGAAAAGGAATATTCTTATAAAAATCTCTATGTCTCGTAAATTGTAGAATTATACGTAAATAATTGCCAATAAATACAATGATAATGTTTAAATAAAAGAATTGTATAATTTTGTGTAAGTGCTCAGGGGTGTTACTTGCAATACTACGATAAATGCGTTTACTCGAATTTAATTTTGGATCTGATAGTTATTTATAATAGGAAAGTGGTAAAACTGACATTTTATTTTGCGAGTAGATGTTGCGACACGAGGCCGATAGGCCAAGTGGCGCAATTCAACGAGCGAAATAAAATCACTTTTTCCACGTGTGTCATCACTATTTTTAGTCAGTCTTACTGGCTTTCCTTTTATTTTAATTCAAGTACACAAATCAACTAATTGGATATCATGTTACATTAAGATAAGTTGTGGCTGATCAGACGAAAGTATTTTGTTTTATCTGTTGCATTAACAGTTTTATCTGAACATATGAGAAGAATTTCCCTTTTAGCACTAGTGCTATAAAGCACTCTGTGCTTGCCCTAAAAGTAACCGCTTTTACTAGTGACTGACTAAAAATATGATATTAATCTTAAATTATTGATATTACAGTTCAATCAAGGCAGAATCAGGAAAGACTAGGCTACGCGGAATGGAATTAAAGTGAATTTTTGCTATCTACTCTAATCAGACGATTAATTTTTAGATTAGATTTCTTCCCTTCAAAAAGAGAATAAAAAATTTACTGCGGATCACAATGCCCCTATCATGAGAAGCTGTGAACTGTTTTCGTCGCTCGTTGACACGAGGGTCACGTTCAGCAGATACCCATCACAATACTCTTCCAAATTTTACATTCTTTCCTCGCATGCAGACTGCCCAAAGTGCCATCAAAAGGAACGGAACGTAAATTTAAAGGGGGCATAAGAAAGTTTTCATTGAATGGAACACAACACTTTTCCTTTACTGTGCCACGCATCAAAGGTTATCGTTTCCACTTCTTTATCGCTGGATCACTCGCAACGAGCATTTTATGTCGCTGTTATAAAGTGGCTATAAAATGTCTATAAAACACACAGTTTAACTGTGAGTGTTGTGTGCATCGATTCTAGCTCGCAAGTTCATTGTGAAAGAGTTCATTTAATCTCTCTGATAAATTTTCATCAATTTATTCCTATTATTCAAAATAAGTATTGCGGTACAGTTCTTTAACATCCTTTTCGTGAAGATAAAATATTATTTCTCCGAATAAACCTTGCAAAAATTGTTTTAAGTAACTGAAGAAAATCATTGTTAATGATCACTATGAAAATAAATCAATTGGAAAACAATTATAAAAATATTACAAATTTCGAAGCAAGTGGCCGGCAGCAGCAACATTGCTGTAAACAAAACCACACAAAATGGTTTTCCAATAAATAGCACGCACGCTGTTCAAGAACTGCAAACAAAATATTCACGTACTATAACACTGGAATAAATTATTAACTTTAACAAAAGCACTATTTCACGAATACTGCAATAATGTAGTATACTATGTAAACCATAAAACAGTTTACATACAAAGAATATAAAACAGGTTGTTCCATAATACAACACGAGAAAAGCAGTATGTAACGGTGAGCGGCCTCTTCCTTGGAGCCTTGTTATCATATGACGTCAGCTGTCGTAATCAATATGACAATACAGTCGGTACTCTTGGTGACAATAAATGGAAAACCCATAACAAATAATATAAATTATTCAGTGAAAACCTAAACTGTTACATTGTTTTCATATTTATCTCGAATTCCTGGGAACCCAACGAAACCATAAATGCATTTCACATGGCCGGAGGCTGTTTAGTTTTCGTGCACTTTCTGCGCATATTGGAAATTATTAATATCGATATACCTACTGAAAGAGTTTATCATTAGACTTGATAACATGATATAGAAGGAGATAGGATGGGTGTTGGATGTTAAGTCGCATACTATTTGTTTGGTATTAATAGTATTCGACAAAAACTCATATTCCTTACAATGTATGAACCGAGAAGACCGTAAGAAAAATTGATAATAATTTAAATCGAATAATTTTCAGTTAACTATAGACCCTGGTGTCCAATTATCTCAAATAGTTTCAAAATTTCGTCTCAGAATAATTAATATTGTATGTGTCGGTATGCATAATGACATGTTTCTTATTTTTTTATGGAATCCCAATATTTCTCGTGAGCAGCCTCGGAACGGACAGGCGAGCCAGGCTGTTGGAAGAGGGGACGTATTTGATATTCTCGGCGCTACTCGTCCCCCGACTCGGTCGCTCCTGCCCAGGCGAGGACGTCAGCGCGTCGACTCGACGATACCCAACGCCTCTTCTGTCTCTCTCCAACCGTCTCTCTCTTCGTCAGCTTTTTATTCTAAAAAAATGTGCCCTTGACACACATGGCTTTATTATTCGGCTCATTTTTCCCCTGTTGACAGTTGACACTACATTTACACAAATGAAAAGAACCGAAAATTCTTCAAATATGTATCGAGCTATTGTGATTGATGGCATTAATGGGAAAGGAATGTAATAGTACATGTTTTCTTCGAAGAATATATTTTTGCAATCTCGACAATATACTGTATTTTTGGAAGATAAAAATGTTTAAAAGGACAATTGGAGTATTTAACAAAATATTCAGTATTTACTCAAGAGAATGAATTTTAAGTTATTACGTCTTGAATATTTTGAAAATTGAACCATAACTAAGAACGTTTTAATTAAAAAAACTAATTAGCGTCATCTACATTTCATTTTGTTATTAAATTAAGGGCATGCAATCTTACAAACATCATAATGATAATGCCTCAGGAAGACTATTCTTTCAGAGACTTCTAACACAAATACACTAGAACAAGACGAATTCAGAAAGTTAAAAATGAAGCATTTATCAGTGTTGCTATTCCAAAAATTAATTAAAGTTAATATTCGCAAATTACGGAAAAGCAACAGGAGTTACGGGAAATGATGCGTCAAGTAAAAGGTTTCAAAGCTATCACATAATGAAATATCGTCTGCCGAATAATGCCCTAACAAGCTTCAATTAAACGTATGAGTGAATCTTTAATCTAGAGGAACGAGTTATCCTTTGCATTAGAAAAGAGTTTCGGTGGGTGGCGGAAATTTTCATTTCTAGAACCTTCGTGCGTACATTTTGCCAGAACAATTAAAAGTCGTTTATCTAGAAAATAAAAAAAAAACTTCATAAAAGCCTTCTCTTACATTAATGTTTTTACATACGATTCCAAGAAGCCGATGAAGTGATTAAGGAAAACATGATTTAAAGGAAAAAACAAGATGAGAGCATATAATTGGACAATACATACACCAAAACAAACTTAAGAATTAGTGCACACTGGTTGAACCTCCAACGACACAACGAGATTCTCTTCCATCATTTTTTGAGGCAACAGTTCTTTCCATTCTCTTTTGTTTCTGCGTTATCTTCCATTGCGTTCCACACTGCCATCACCTCTCCATTACATACGCCAACGATTCCACAAACACGGTGTTTTCTTCACATTTCCTTGCGTTGAGTTGTTACCACTTAAATCCTACCACCACTGATCCAAATAAAACTATATTTGGATTTAAACATATGTTCAGTTGACGTAAATCAGCGGTTTCGGTGTCATCCAATCGAGAGATTGAACGTCACTGTAGTGACGTATACGCTTCTGATTGGATGACACCGTAACAGCTGATCTGTAAAATAAAGCTCTAAATCAGCGTTGTCAAGGTCGATGCCACGAGCGAGAGTCCGTGGCACGAGTGGCACGACGAAATCGCCACTTCACGCAGTTCGTCACTCCGCCACCAGAGATAACGCCATCTCTATTGTAAAACGGAGGGGTTACTAATAGTGTCCTTCCCCGACGCTAGTTGCACAGAGTAGCTCGTGGCAAGCTTCCGAGCCACGACATGTGCTACTGCCACCAGTGGAAGACCTTGACACCATTGCTTTAAATAAATCGAAGTAGTATCACAGATGCTGCCGCCGCCGCTAGCACCACCGTCGGCGCTACTGTCGCCGCCGCCGTCGCAGCCTCCCCATCGCCGCCTCTGGCGCTGCGTCGCCCGTCCGCGTAGGGCTCCGTCCGAGAGCGATTGATGAGCTGGTCACCGGCTGCTGACCTCTCGACATATTCCGCCCTCTGCGTCGCCCACCCCGCCCACCTTCTCCCGCTCTCGGCGACATCGCCCGCCTCCGCCCCTCTCGCCCCCTCCATTTGGTAAACATTAGATCCTATACCCTGTCCCGCCGAAATCGACCGCCGCCTGGGCCCATACTTTTTTATACATACTGTATTGTTCCCTGCACACGCACTACGTACAGCTAAGCAGGGGCCCGCGGGCGGATGTTTAAATGCATGAAGGAAGGGTGAGGGGTGCCCGCCCGGAATGTTGTATGGTTCCGTGCAGATACGAAACCCTGGCGGCGAAAAAAGGGAGACTTAACTTGCAACAAAACCGCGTTCTGTTCATGAAAAGTTTCCGTACGAAATCTGTGGAAGGGGAAATGGAAAACGGAACGCTGCTCTGCAAGGAGAATTAATGCAAATGTGTGTGCGGTCAAATGGGATTCGTCAGTCATGCGCTACGACCATTTCGTAGTCGTTGTATCGAACGGATATTCTCTCTGGTTTCTGGCTTTACTGAGCACAGCACCTACTATATTGAATTCATATTCCTGGGAAAGCTCAGTCAGCATAAAAAGAGAATCATTCGCATACGCGTTGATACGTGAAACTCATAGACCTAGCGACGGAAGTGTTGAATTGCTTATTAATGAAAATTTCATGATTCACCAACTCTATTGCAACAAAATCGCCTCTCCATTTATGAATGTAAAACGAAATTATGAGCAGAAACCTTTTCAACAGAGAATTTAAAAAATTTAAAAAAATAGTATTGTATGCCATTTTTGTAAATCTCATTTGTATTCGGAAATAGCCAAGTCATTGACCAAGCCTTAGTGGCCAATCCTTTCATTCCTCTAAAGCAAGCTTTCATTTACATTACTGTCTTAAGGTTTTTCGATGTATACAATAATGTTCTAACATAATTTAAAACAATATTTCTATGAATATGAAAGTTGATGCAGAGTATCGCCACGGTATTAAATAGCGGGTAAATATGAAATACTAAGGTTTCTCTTTTAATATCATAAACTATCAGAGCACACTCACGAGTGCCCCTCGAAATATATCATTTGCATGCCGAAGTGTACATTAATCTCTTATTGAGTAATGTAAAATAAACGTTTTTCTTGTTTGGAAAATTTCAGGAGAAAAGACGTGAAGAATATTTATTAGTAGAAATGATTTGGGTGTATTAAAACCTAACATTTTTTGCGATATTTTGAGAGTTGGGAACACTCGGAATAGCTTCAATGATGCGATACCCAAATAAAGAATGCTACCGCCGAAAGCGAATACATACGCGATAGAGTTCTAATTTACGAAATTTTGGCGAGAGTTCAACTAGTTTCATAATATCATGTAGAAGATACAAATATTACGAGACGGTATGTGCTAATACACATCACTTGCTTTCAAGGATGAGAAGGCCGGGTAATAGGAAATACTAGTATTTCATATTACTGGAGCTGAGGGTAGGAACTGTTCCTTATATTTGTGATTTATGCGAATGAACTGACAGACTACCTTGTTAACTGTTGTATTTTAGGTCAATAAGACGGTTTCTTGCAAATTTGATCCTTCTATTCATTTTTAACCCCTTATTCAATACTGTCTATTTCATAATAACTTCCACATGAGTGGTTTTGCTTGTCGGAATTGCTTGTTTACATAAAAGGTTTTGCTTGTCGGAATTGCTTGTTTACATAAAAGGTTTTGCTTGTCGGAATTGCTTGACGTTTTGATTGATGGAATTAGCAACGAAATTATTTTCATTATCACAGATTGTTGATTGTGAGTGCATTAGAGTTTTTGTTTCACAGAAATCATCGAAATTGCCGCTAATTTAAATAGTATTCCTTAATACCCGAAGATAGGCCTCTCCGTATTCATTTGGTCAACAAGTTGAAAGTTTACTTAGGTGTAACGAGAATCTCAAAAACTAATATAACAGAGTAGAATTTTAAAAACACATAAAAATGGTGATTCTTTTATAATAGAAGGAAGTGATCCCGCTCTTGGTTATTTTGATGAACTTTTACTACTTTCCAGTAAACTATGCTGGAGATGCAAATAACTTTACTTCTCACAAATACCATACACATTTTGGTACAAAAACCACAATGGCTAAGATGAAAACCAATTGAGAAAAAATGTTTACAAGTATTAAATAGTGATGCAATAATAATAATAACAAACTAATAGGCTATAAAATGTAGCGATTTTTAATAATGCAACATAAATATAAATTTTTACCACACATAAACACAGAGTCGGCCCCGTGGCCGATATCGCTAAGACAGTAGTACTGCAGAGATCTCGAACCGAGGGGCCGCGGATTCGAGTCCCACCTCGGGCATGGATGTATGTGCTCGTCCTTTCACTCCTCTATCATCACCATATCCTTTCATTCTCATACCATAACGTTAAATCCAATAGTGGTCGCTAATGACCTAGGAGATGATGCGACCTTAAATAACAAAAAAAGCACACAGAGTACAATGCAACACTTACATATATATCATTTTTGTAAGCCAAAGAAAGACATTTAATCAATTTATGTGTATAATTGGAGGAAGATTCCACATTGGAAGTCATTTTATTTTTTCGGTTCTCCTGTGCATACCAGAAGAAATATTCCTCAGACCATACAATATGGTCACGTCGGCAGCGTCCTGGTTCCCGAAGTGTGGCGTTACAAACCACACACACGCACACGTGCACGCGCAAAGAATAACTCGGAGTGGTAGATTCGAACACGCGACTCAAGCCACAGACACACTGTTGGCGCTGTCAAATAGCTTACTCTGAACAGGCACCATTTTCATTAAGATCGTTTAATAATTCAACCTTTACTTCACCATCTAATGTAGACATACGAGTATACACAACGCAGCATAATAGACATGACGCCACGTGTTCTCAACATCAGAACAGTAAATTCCCTCACTCTCTCCCCGCGTGCTCCTGTCTCGGCAGAGCGATGCTTTGTCGCAAGACGCTACAATAATAGCGCACCGTCGTCGGCTTGAACCCGGACTACAGCAGACGACAAGGAATCGCCGTGCTCCGCAGCTCATTGAAATTGCAAATGCCGCCGCCGCCGCATATCGGAACAGAGCCGACGGCGGAGAACAGCCGGTAAGATCAGACGCGAAACGTACGCTGCGCCTCACGTGCGCCCTACCCACACACGTGGCTCCCGCCGCGCCCGCCGGCGTAATGGAACAACAGAGAGCCTTGCGTCATTAAGTACCCGCCTCGACAATTTTGGACATCCTCTGGTTCTAAACGGGGAAAGGGGCACAATAATCGTACAAATCTAGTTTCAATTGCTCGAAATCAAACTTTGCAAATGATACAATAAGAAGAAAAATGATATAGGACAATGAAGAAAATGATATCAGAGTAAAAATAATATAAAAGCTCTTGAGACAAACACTGAGAGTTAAAAGACGAATTCTAATAGATTTCATTTGTAAAGTAAATAACTTTTTAAGACACCTATAACTTGGGTTAAGTTTTATCCTTCAAAATTTAGAAGCTTTTAAAAGTACTGAAACGTATTAATTATCTAGAAGATTTATTATATTTTAATTAGTTTTGTCGGTTACTTTATACCATTTTATTAGATGTATTGTTTTATAGTAACAAGATATTCGAAAAAATACTTTCACAACATCATTATGTGGCAAAAAGTGACCACAATTGGAACGGACTTTTATACAAAATAAATTTAAATAGTTCTTATTACCAAGCTAACGAAAATGTCGATCAATATTGCACTTTCGTAAACACATTTACAACGGTGTATGTCTAGTTTTTAATTAAACACTTGTAGCAGAATATTACATACTTATGTCATTCGCATTTAGTTTCTCATACAAGCCCCCATGAATGTTTGAAATGAAGTTCGAACTTTCACTTTCCATTCACATCAGTATAGTTCTCAATATTACTTACATTGCAATTTTCATTTTTCTGCCTTCACGCTCAATACTGTGTTAAATACATGGCGATATGAGAGTAAAGAACGTGCGTTTTAATCTTACACGGGCTCCTATATTACTCTCAGAAAAAAAAGAATTCAAACGCGCATGAAAGTAACCAATACTGCTACACAGGTTTCAAAGCGATTTTCATATTTCACAGCGAAGTGAAGCAGAACAAAAACGTAGTAATAAAGCTTCGAATATTCTTTGTGACTACATTGAAGTTTCATCACAAATACAGAATATTGCACAATGGCATGAATACTTAACGATGTTTTGCATTAAACTTCGTCATTTTGCCTGCGTCCATTGCTCATCACTAATGGATGAAGCTCTACAACGACCAAAGCGAAATAGGAAGTACAAATTATATTACTGCAGTGCTTCTGTATACTATATTATTGCAGAGGCATAACACAGTTGCATAATATACCTAGGGGAGCCAGCGGAAATTATTTCGTTACCGCTACCAAAACAAATCTAGAAACTAGCCAACAAAAGCCCTGTTAGGTTACAAACTGAACGCTAGCTTGATCCACATAAAGAAATTACATCGATTACCATAAGCGCAGGGCGTGCAAAATTCGCTAATGCGCCAGGAGCGCGGTAAAACGTGAACTCTGCTAATTATCAGCTGTCCAAACAGTGCGGCCGACGGTGGGTCGAGAGATGCGTGTGGGTGTGGGCTGCCTGCGAATTAGCTTCCACCTGTGCGTGGAGGTCAGTTGCTACCATCAGGTGTTTCATATCCAGTAGAGGAAAGTAAGAGTGAGTGAGTAAAATGTGTCTCCAAGTGTCATAATTCCTTTGATCATTTGTTGAGTGATTGATTAATCAATGGCTGCTTGGCCCCTTGGCTGCTAAGATAGTCCTGTAAGTGTAGTGCATTTCTTTTATTCCTGGAGGTGGCGGTGGTCTTTCCCCGCTGGATGGCGAGATCCAGCGCTGACCTACGTCTACTTACGGGTATTTTTCCCAACCAGGTACCTCCGACCAGCTGGGCACCGCCCTAGCCGGGACAAGCTCTAAGCCCCCGACTGGTCTCCCAAGTATGTTAGTGTATGTGTATGTAACAAAAGGATGAGGATAGGACAAGGAAAAGGAAGGAAATATCGCGAGCGGTCCGTGGCCGTTTGTTTGAGTTTTGCTCCGGCATTCGCCTGATGTTGATCGGAGAAACCACGGAAAACTATCAATCAGAACAGCCGATCGCTAGAATTCTCCTCCCGGTTTCATTCGATCTAGCAGTTTAGTGGCAAAAATCCTGTCACCATTGGCACTCAAATCCTAGAACCTCCCAGCCAGAGACAATGCAGTGACATCAGTTGATGCCCTGAGCCACCTTTGCCGGTCTTTGGTCATTTGTCTCAGAGTGCAGTGCTTGCTATAGCAGTGAGGCGGTGGTATCCCTTTCCCGCTAGAACTTGTGATTCGTTGCTGATCTACACATGAGCTAAGTATCTTCCCCACTATCGCTCTAGGTATGATATGCTCTAAGGTTGCGACAGGTCTCGCGATATTTGTGGTAGGGTAATGCAAGTATGTGAATGTGAGAGTGAGTGAGTGTGTGTGTGTGTGTGTGTGTGTGTGTGTGTGTGAGAGTGTGAATGTGTGTGTGAGTGTGAATGTGTGTGTGTGTGTGTTTGTGGAAAATCCACTACCGTCGGGACTCAAACCCTACAACCGTCAGGTCAGAGAGGCTGCAGCGGCAACAACTGTTACACTGATATAACTCAGTACGGGACGAAAAAGAAATTTATATTTGAACCTAATATTTGTTTAAAATGTTTATGATGTGTGTATTGCGGCTACCATACGTCAACATGGTACCAAAAATTCTTATTTGCGTTAAATAAATGTTTACGCTATGTGAATTCCTAATACACGCACTACAGTCAGACGTGATCCAAGCACAGTGATCCACGTCTGGAGGTCAGTTTCAAAACATTACCACACATTCTTCATAACCAGTTCTCCAAGCTGTTTGTATAGAGGAAATAACTGCGAACGCATAGCACGGATAACATGCGTTACAAGGACACAGCTTCCCGGACAATTCAATGGTCAGAAAGTCAATGCTGCTAGTTTCATCAAAGCGGCGTGATTCTGATCGAATCAATAAAATTGTGTACCAGACAAGAATATTAATAATTTTCATCTTCGTGTCAATCACTCCCACACCAAACTGGAGGCCTGGTGCTGCAAAAAACCTGTTGAACTAAATAGCATAAGATGGTTTTCCAAAAAGTAGCGCCTACTCTCCTCAAGAACAAAATAAAATAATCTCGTTAAACACTGTAATAAATTAAATATATTAACTAAAACTGTATTCACGTATATTCACTGCAATAGTGGAATAAATATAAAGTGCAACTTTACATACTAAAAATATAAAAAATTGCTGCATTATAACGGAACATAACTCATAACACAACACGTAAGCAAATATTTAATAGGGAGAAGCTTCTTTTTTGGAGCCTTGCTGTCGCATGACAGCATCGAAAGATGTGTTTCGTATTTATTGATTTATCACGTGGTGGTTTTGGCAGACAATATGATCATTGACCGTACTCCTCCACCTCTTTCAACGCAGGCTTCTTTTCTAGTCTACCTCCGGTGCGGGTCTAGAGACCATTACAAGAATTCGAGTTCCTGAATAACGAAACCATGGACTCCTCTCACTTGGCGGGAGACTGCATAGTTTTCCTTCAATTTATGCGCGCATTGGAAATTAATAATAGAGTTTGTATAATCCTACTTTAAACACAAAGAGATGCGAATATTTTTGCTTTATTTTGCGTCCGTTTATTTGTTCCGTAATTCAATTACTGATATTGTTGTAAAACCAATAAATTAGTTCTTCTCCACGAAGATTTAATGTAATGATTGAGATAGAAAGAAACGACAGTTGACCGAAGGAGAGCAAATATTT
The DNA here is from genome assembly GCA_031308135.1 of Acheta domesticus. NCBI lineage: Eukaryota > Metazoa > Arthropoda > Insecta > Orthoptera > Gryllidae > Acheta > Acheta domesticus. The sequence goes on along the minus strand of JAHLJT010009436.1, from coordinate 134,132,902 downwards.
TTCTAGAGCTCCGGATCGCTTGCTTGCTCTTGTAGTACATTACGTTATCTCCCGGCTCCACGCCGTCGCCAACGCGCCACCTCCGCCGTGCGGCTCTGGGCTGCGCGGGCGCGGGGCCCGGGCGCGGGCGGCGCGGCGGGCAGCGGTGCGCTGAGCTCGCATCAATCACGGCCTGGGCAGCGGCGCGGATTACGCGTCCATCCTGCGCCCGCCCTCGCCGACGCCATCGCCACTCGATCCCTTCGCCCGACCGGACCCTCTGCCAATACTGCCACTGTCATCGCCGCCGCCACCACAACGCAGCACCCCCGCAGCCCACGTCGCTCTCGTCGACCTCATCGCCCACGCCGCCCTCCCCGCCCCTACCGCCCAAGCCTCCTGCCTCCGCTTTCACTCCGCCCGATCCGCCTTTCTTTTCACCTCACCACTCTCTGCCCAGTGGTCTTCACCGTCCCAGCGCCACCCAGTCGTGTTACCACCATCACCACCTTTGTAAAACATTCACTCTTTGTCTGCTACATCAGCTTCTAACACAACCACTGCCACTATAACCAGACCGTTCTCATTCATCCCTCGCCTCCGTGTAGGTTACACGCGTGTCATCGCCACTCTTTTGTCCTCCTCCCTCTCGAACACTTCATTGGCCGTTCCGCCATCACCGCCGCCATCCCCTCCGCACGCTTCTCCGACCTCGCCCTCTCGGCCCTCCAGCTTCGCGCTCGCGTTTTTGAAATATTAACGCTAGTCACACGCGTGGCCGACTGGATCGAGCGGCGTTTGAATGTGACACGCGCGAAATAACTGGCCCTAAACACCTGGCTTTCACCTGAAAAAGAACGCTCGGCCGCATCCTGAAAAGTTCCTGTCAATCACCTGGGACAAGAGCAAGAGATTACCTCGGTCGCCAGGGAGAATGGCGGGTCCGCCAGCAGAGGGGGAGACGTGCGTGTGACATTTTCAGGCGGGGCTTTCAAATTCGGACACGACGTAAAAAATGGTTCCGGAACGTTGAGACTCGCACGTGGAGGTCACGGTAAACTATGCCGAGGTATTTCGTTGTGTAATAGAGTGAAAAATTCGCGTGGGTGATTGGTTGAAAGGAATTCAAAACATTTTCGACAAACTGCGTGCCTTCAACAGAGAGAAAAGGTATTAAATTATGCGAAGAGTTTCGCACCCAAGAGAATATTAACGGTCAATATTTTTTAAACTCATCATCAGGAAGAATATGGATGGAAAGAAATTTCCAGAAAGTCCCAGAAATTCTAACGAATACACCACATTTGCGTCCAATTATGTTCTATTATGATAATTACAAGGGAGACATTTACTTAATTATTTTACAGCTAGGTCGAAAATTGATTTGAAGATAAAAATAAATATATAAATTCGTGAAAATGCACGTCTATTTTAATTTGTACTAAAATAATAAAACGCTCGACGTCCATGTTTCCGTAACAATGACATCTTTCCTCATTTCAGAAGAGAAATACTTTCTCGCATTATTTATAACGTTTGCAAATTTGAAAACTCAGGGATTTAAAAAAAATGCGACCTATGCCATGTTTAAAAGCGTACTTTTCTCTTTTCGATAAAAAGTGAACCAAAAATGTGGGGCTGTTTTTGAAATTTAAAAATATTCATTATGGCAAGCACATATTATGCAAAAAACTAAATCACATTTTCAAAAAAAAAACCTAAGTGGCTTTATATAAAATTCGAATATTTTAAATTTCATTAAGAAAAACGTCTATCACCAATATTGTAGTTTTAGATTTAAAACTTTTAGTAATTTTCAAAAATACAGAGAGTTCACCGAAAACGGGACCCTTGCCAGTTCTATAAGCATAGTTTGCTCTATACAAGAATAAAATTCAACAACACATTTATACGAATGACAAATGTTAAGTAAATGTGGTGAGGACACGGAAAAGCCCACAGGAAATGCACACACTTTACTAACATTATTTGTTTACTAATTCACGGGGTATTTATTTTTTATTTTTATTTAAGATTGTTTACAAATAACAACGATCTTTGTGGATCTTTACCGATAAATAAAGAAATATGTTATTTTATAATAAGGAAATCAAAATGTCAATTAAAGATTCGCCTCTGTTAGAATATTTACATTTACCTTATCTAAATAACGACGACGAAATTTTCTTTAATCTAATGATTGAACCGAAAATATTAATTGTGCAATTAATATTTTAAGAAGGGAAGGAAAGAAGATAATGATAATAAAAAGAAGTTTATGAAAATTGAAACTTGACCAACAACAAATTAATCTTTAGATAAAACTAGAGATTGCAATCCAGCGCTTTTTCAATCCCGTGGGATTTTTCCTGGATTGACTTTTGTGGGTCCTTGATATCGAAAAACCAATTGAAAGCAAAACTTCCTTCCATCCGTCCGTCCATCCGTCCTTCCATCCGTCCGTCCATCCGTCCATCCATCCGTCCGTCTGTGAACATTGCTAGCGCCTAAACCATAGGTACAATTTCTTCCAAAATGCATATCCCTTGGTCGATCTAGTTTGAGTCAAAGCTTTGAGATTTTCAAAAATATTTTTCAAAATTTGGGGTACTTTACATGAAGCTTCCCGGACATTGTCAACATTTTCTCAAAAATGCTCCAATTTTTTTCTTTAAATTTCTTGTAGAAATAGAGTAAATACACTTATTAAGATGGCATAGGCTCGATTTTCACGGATAACTCTGAATTTTCGAAAATTTTGAAAGGTTGGATTTTTTTTGGTGTCTTTCTCCAATTAAAAAATAGAAGATAGAGATTTTTCCTTCAAATAAAATGTGTTCTCCAAAGTAAGTTCTTTGTTTCAGGTCATATATGTTGCTTTGAAAACGTTAGTAGTTTTCGCGCAATATTGCTTGCAATATGTGCAATTTTAAAAAATTACAAAACCTAAATTTTCTCAAAAACGGCTCTAATTGTTTTCTTTTAACTTTTGGTGGGGATATTGGTAAATGTACTACATCAGATGACATAAAAGCCATATTGCTATATTCTTTTGTTTTTTCAAAAATTGCAAAAATGTAATTTTTTTTCTTTGTCTCTCACGTCGATAATATGCACATTATCGGCGCTTTGTTCACATTATTATATTTATGAGTACATGTGCTTTAAATAATGTCAAGTAAAGTTTCTCGAAAACACAATCGTTTTCTGTGAAAACTAGCTCAAATTTCCGCATTTTCAGAAACGCTCAAACGCCATTTTCTCATAAATGGCTAGAAAAAAATCTTCAAACTTTTCGATCGGATAGTGCTAAATGCACTCTTTGATATGACGTAAGGTTTATTTTGAGTTTTTTTTTGTTTTTTCAAAAATTACACAAATGTACGTTTTTTGAAAGATCTCTCACATCTTTAATGTGTACATTACCAGCAATTTGAAAATATTATTATATTTGTGAGTGTATGTGCTTCAAATGAAGTTTTTTGAAAACTCAAAAATTTTCTGTGAAAAAGAGCTTCAAATTTCGCATTTTTAGTAGCGCTAAAACGCCATTTTCTTTGAAACGGCACAAACTTTTCAATAGAAAAGGTCCATTTACGAGTAGATTTTTGTATTCTTTAATATTCTAAAATGAGTATTTCCTTTCTACCATTAGGAAACCGAAAAATTAAGAAAATGTGAAAAAATGTAGTTTGGGCGGTGATAGACGGCAGCTGGCAAGAGTATGTGGCAATTCCGAATAGCTAGCGCAGACCCAAGGAAATAGAAAACTAATACGGGAAAATCTGTGCCATTCTCTAGCACCATTACTTTGAATATACTTTCGAAATCTTTCTCTTGTATAGTTTCTGTATGTTTAGTATAATCATTGTTTTGCGTCAGTTGCATTTCTAATTCCTGTTCTAATGTTAAATTGTTTTCCACTTCTAGAGACCATTGGCTATTATCTGCATTTACATCATTTACAACTACAAGTTCTACATTTTGAGCGCCTTTTTTAATGAACGTCTTCTGAATTAATTTCATTCAGTAACTTATTATTTTTTCGGTATTACAAATATACAATTGGACGTTTTCAACTGTGGGTCATACGTTTTTGGATGCTGCAAACAAATCAACATAGCCGTAATTTCATTGCGTCTTTCTTTCACTCTTGCTTATTGCGCCTCGGATAGTTAATTGCTTAAAACCGTGTCTTGCTTCTCTAGCTTCTCTAAAATAAATCGAAATGTTGTGTTCAGAGTTATTAGGGTAGACTCACTTCTGCGTTACACTATGACGCCCAATTTAAAGGGGACTGCAAGCTGTCAATTACGTTTTTTTTATTTTGTACCATTCTTCTCCCGTAAATTTTATGTCAGATGCTATGTCGATGAGAATTGAAGGGTCAAATTTGAATGAATTTACACGATGATATGCTTGCGGATCCGCAAGCTGATGCGGGATCCCGCAAAGCCTAAAATTTCGCTGGATCCCGCTGGATTGCATGATCCCACTTTGCTGGAATGCAATCTATAGATAAAACATATCAATTTTCTTACACTTTTAGATGTACATATTTCATCTCAATCGTTAATTTTATCGAATTGAACAGAAGTCAACGGACTGAGACAAGCCAAAGATACCCACTTGTTTGCATCTCCACAGTAAAGTAGCTTCACGTGTCTACTCATGTGACGCACACTGTACTGTTTATCTTGTAAGAACTTCTCAACAACATCGATTCCCTTTCGTCTAAGATGCCCGGCGGCGCGGCGCGGCGGTCGGTCCGAGAGCGCTGTGCGTCGGCGGCGCGACGCCAGCACGAGCGCGAGCGCTCGGGCGGGACGTGAACCACCGGTGGCGGCGCTCGTGCATATTCATCGCCGGCATCGAAATAGCGGAAACGAAGAACGGCGCGCGTGGAGAGCTGAAACAACACGGGCGCCGCCGCCGCCGCCGCCGCCGCCCACACCGAATGAAGCGCATGCGCCCACTCGTTATGATATGCGGCGCATGTGGCGCTGGAGTAGCGCTGCCTGCGAGAGGCGAAAGCCCCCGGGCGGCAATCTGACGACGGACGGGAAGTTAGAAGCGGAAGGGGTTGAAAGTGAAGAGTGTTGGATGTAAGATCCATTAAAATACATTAGTTGTACGAAACCTTGAACTAACGTTGAAACCGATCATTGATTCGGATTGTATTTAAAATCTAATTTTTCTTGGACGTTTCTTTAAATTTAATTTTTCGTAGCCCACTGTTATTTTTATGGTTAAATTGAACAGTGGCGGCTCATGTTTAGGTTGCACAGTCGCTCAACCCCCAGATAATCATAATATCTTAAGAATATTCATTTTCCTTTTAATGACATTCAATATTCAAGATATTGCAGTAATATCGATGTTTATGAAATCATTTTGAAACAAAAGAGCGTCCAACTGGCGCTCTCTCCGGTGTCTGGTGCCTTGCCACGAATTGCACCACGCTCTTGGATCTCGACTGTGTTACTCTTTGGCCCTTCGATTTAACACGGCGGACATAGGCATTTTTGGTTGCCCCACCAGGTGGGTGGCGCTGTCGGGCACTGCCGGCGACCGAGGGAGTCTCAGGGTAATACAGATATTCCGTCTCCGTCTGACTCGCTTCAACGTAATTTTATTAATTTCACTTGTTACTGAAAGCACACAAGTTGAGTCAATTATTGACGGCATTTAATGCATTATTTATGATGTTTAAAGAATTTGATTTCCTTTGACATTAGATTTATTGACATAAAATGTACCCTTGATACATTCTTTGTGTAATGTTGGCCGTTCTGGAGGGAAGTCCCTTTTTTCGGTAGATGAATATTTCGCTTGCACAAGCCTGCAGTTCGCTGCATTTATACATGGAGAGCGGTAGTGGGAGTACGAGTGTGTGAGTGTATGGAAGGATCTTTATCACAAAATATACCAGTTGTAAAATTTTCGAAATAAAATAATTTTATGTGTGTGGAACGTTTCGAAGCAATACTGCTGGAGTTGAACTTGAAGTGACCAGTAGAAATCACAGCCAGAACCAGTTGCGCGGGAGATGTTCAATCCTCAACGGACACGACGCTTAAAATTATGTAATTAATGTTTGAATATAGACCTTTATTTAACATAGTTTTAATTAATTTCAATTGCTTACATTTTTATTATATATTCGTATTTTGAATTTTGGAAATTACATTTCCGTCATTCGAAGGAGGTGTAACCTCCAGTCTGTTGGGGAACCAGCCGCCACTGAAATTAAACGTTGTGCGCAATACTGTAAGCTTTGAGAACACAGGATATATGTAATTATGTGAAAATGGGTTTCTAAGACACACTGTAGAAAAAAAGACGAGGGGCAACGCAAAAGAAGAGGGGGTACGCGAAAGACCAGGGACAACCCGAAAGATAAAGGGCAACGTGAAAGACTATTGGCAAAGCTAAAGGGGAGGGACAACGCGGAAGATAATGGCCAGCGTGAAGCAGAGACGAGGGGCAACGCAGAAGACGAGGGGCAACGTCAAAGTCAACGGGCAATTTGAATGTCGAGGAGCAACGCGAAAGGGAACGGACGACGCGGAAGTCAAGGGGCAATGTGAAAGTCGAGGAGCAACGCGAAAGTCGAGGAGCAACGCGAAAGGGAAGGGACAACGCAAAAGTCAAGGGGCAATGTAAAAGTCGAGGAGTAACGCGAAAGTCGTGGAGCAATGCGAAGGGCAAGGGGCAACGCGAAAGACGAAGGCGGAGAGCTTGAATGTGGAGAAGTGAGAACTCAAGCCGTTTCAGGGCCGGACTGAACCCCCAACGAGCGCCAGCCAGCGTCCAGCGAGCGGCCAGCGCGGACTGCGCCGGGGGCTGGTGAGCGAGGGTCTCATAGAGAGGAAGCGGCAGCACGCTGTTGCTGAAAGGATGCGCCCATTTCACAGCTCGAGTCCTGGACAGAGGAAACTCATTCAAACGAAACAAACGGTTTCATTCGACGGCAATGGCACGAAGGAAATGGTTTCGACGCATCAGCAGCAGCAGCAGCAACAGCGGCGGCCGCGCCCGGCGCTCGTAAGCGCTTCTGCGTGACAGTGAGCGTCCATACACGCGCGGCCCTGCCCGTCCGCGGCATGCGCGCCTGCAATAACTCTTCGCGGACGCGCGTTGACAAAACCGCAAGAGATCGCGGATTCGCGCGTCGGTGAGCTGTATGCGGCCGCCCGCGTGCGACGAGCGGGTTTTTGTTGAATGCGCTCGCCCCCGCCCCGGGGCGCAGCGCGAGTGAGAGTGGGCGGGGCAGGGGGAGGGGCGGATGGACGAGCGAATAACACCGGAACGGGAAGTGTACAGCTTTGCCGGCGATCACGAGGGGAACAACGAAACGCTCAGATCAGGCCGTGATGGCCGTGGCGCTGGAGTGGAAACGGAAGATGTGAGAGGAGCAATGGAGGTGACGGTGGCCGTAAAGAGGATGATAATGGTAGCTGAAATGAGTGGCGAAAACAAGAGAAGAGATCTGAGGGAGAAGTTGATAAAGATGAAGCAAAAAGTGGCGATGGAGTCGGACGCAAAATGGGTGGGTGAGAAATGATGGTAATTGAGAGATATGAGGACTAGGCAATGGTGCAGCACAGTGTTGGTGCGGGTAACAGGACTTAAAAATTGCGAATGCGAATTGGCGCGCTGGGGGGACGTTGAGATATAACGATGGCTGGACTAGGGGTGAAAGTGACGAGTGAAAATTGTAGTCATGTTTGGACGGTGGTGGCGGTGGTAGTGAGGGCGGCGGCGAGGTGGCGGGGGGGGAGGCTGGCGATGGAGGGGAGGATTATATCTGGTGGTGAGTGTGGTGACAATGTTGTTGGTTGTAGTGATGGTGGTGATGCTGGAGGTGGTGCGAGCGGTGATGGCAGAGACTACGTGGGTGACGCATGGCGAGAGCGGCAAGTCTGAAGGGACAGTAGATTGTTGGCGGCGGTGGTGGTGGTGATGGTGGTGATGGTGGTGATGGTGGTGGTGGTAGTGGTGGTGCGGGCAGTGACGGCAATGATTCGTGGCCGACGGATGGCGACCATGGATGGTGGCGACAGCGGCAAGTCCGAAGGGACAGTAGATGCCAGTCGGGATGTTACAATAGCGCGAGCCGCCTAACGCGAACGCTTTCAGAAAGTCCTTCCAATAGTGTGAGGGCTATTCCAACCGCGCAAACGTTATGAAACAAAGTCGCCTTTCATCGGGAAAATAGACGCAGAACAGATCCATGGACGTCGGGTTATGAAAGGACGTCGCATTTACTTCGCTGCTATGAAGGCTCTGTTCCGGTGTTGAGGCAATACAATTTATGGCGTTAGCAGATATTTGCTGCATGATATTCGATGTATACGACTTCCGTCGCTTGTCCGATGGATTATTTCTGAATACAATTTAATGCTTTATTCTCCATCATTCATATTTTACATCGTACGTCATTCAATTACCATGTATGTTCATATGTTCATTACAAAGGTGATTTATTTTTAGTTCTTTATTTCTTTAGTGTTAATGTAAAGTTACGAGTAAACAACATATAACCGTAAAAGTACGATTTTCCACCTTCCTAATAACATGTTATGTAGTGAATGCACTCCGATATTGACATGACATTGAAATAACTGAGAGGCTGGCATGGCTATGAAATTGAAGTATGGAAAAAGAGCATTGAATTAACAACCTCAAATCATTTCATTGAACAGACCACAAAGATGGATGTTTATTTTTCAGTGCTGTTCATTATTAGACAAGAAACTCGTAAATACATTGCAAATTATCTTTCTCCATTTCAAATGCGCTTCCGACATGGTAAAGAATAACAAAGTTGATTGTATGCGCTTGTACATTCATTACGATTGCATTATTATCTTAAGATGAATATACCATGTAAAATTAATGTAGTGGACAGTTGCGAATATGTATAAAAATAAGCAAATTGGGCAAAGAATAGTATAGAAGTATAGAATTGGTATAATAGTATAGAATTGGGCAAAGAATATTAGTATCATCGAAATGCAAAGAATTAACATAAACGTCGATTTCTGCTAAATACAGTAAAGCGTCATGTCAAGAGAGTACAAAAGCTTATTACCACGTACATAAAACGTATAAAAAGTAAGGCCATTGTGAATCCGGCCATCGATTCCCCCTACTACAAACATCGCATCGAGATAAGCACAATTTACTATCCGGTCTTTCGATAATTTAATGACAGAACCTTGCGGGTAAGCAATAACGTTATATCGTCCTCCCGCGGAAGATTACATCCCCTGCGGTGCAGGGAGGGAGCGAGGGAGGGTGGGTCATTCAGCGGGGGACGGGGCGGTGGACGGCGGTGGAGGTGGTGATGGTGGCGGAAAGGTTCATCGTTCAGTTATAAGGGTGACAGTGGAAGAGCGTGAGTACCCACTGGGAACTGTAGATGATGTAAAGGCCTAAAAAGTGCAAGGTGGCAAAGTGGTGGTGGTAGAGAAGAACGTCTAGGCGGTGTGGTACATGGCGGCAAGGAGACAATGAAATAAGAGGCAATTATTGAATATTGGAATACCACAGTTTCTCTGCTTTTGTATTAAAAGGAATTAACTGCCTTATCGGCGACGTTGGCTATGTCGTAACAAACGATTGTTTATGCAGCAAGTAATTGTTGAGGAAACAATGTTTCTACAGGAATGACCTGACAGGAAACGACTGTTATGGAAACAGACGATTGGCAGAACAGGCGAGGTGGCGTATGTGGTAACGGAATCTGTTGCGGTAAGCGAAAGCGCTGGTGGATGCGGCAGGGGCGATGGAGGCTGCGGGGTGACGGAAGCGCTAGTTGCGGTGGTGGCGGTTGGCACGCAAGGACCACGGAGCGATAACGGAGCCGCCACCACCGCCGCCGCCGCCGCCGCCGCCGCCGCCGCCGCGTCGGACAGATCGACAGAACGGTCGGTTCTCGTCCGCCCCAGCGGAATCCGAACGGAGCGGCAAAACAGAACGCCGCATTGTCACACGTAGGGATCTATGCCCAAATCCCATTGTAATATTGCAGTAATTAGTCGGGCTTGCCGGTCTCTCGCGGCGAGCTGGGCGGTAATCCGCGCGGGCCGCAGAGCGAGCAGGTGGGGAGGCGGGGCCACTGGGCGGCTAGGCGGCGAGGGCCGGCGGCGAGCGGCAGTAGATGGCGGCAAGTGGAGATGCATTGAGAGGACAATAGTGGTGCGTAACCACAAATTATGAGGAATTGAGAAAGCAGATAGCGGAGTTAATGAGACGGGATGTTTGAGGAAGCATGGGTGAGTTTGAGCTAAAGGGACCATAGCAGTGGGGCTGAGAGAAGAGTCAATAATGTTCAACGGTAAACTAGAAAAACAGAAGAAAAGTAAGAAGAAAAGATGACGAATAAGACGCAAAAAACCGCCAACTTTTAATTTATTAAAAAAATGCTCGTTACTTTTCGACATGTAATGAGCAAATAAAAATTATTAAGCTAAATTCGACGAAAGGATTTTAGTATATCGAAAAATGTAGGTGGAAAAGCCATCGGGTTATACCCAATTGCAGTTTAAATAAATTTATCTTATCTTCATCGTCATGATCTACGTATACTATAGTCAATACTTGTGAGTTACATATCATACATGGATGCAGAGAAAAATAATTTTAAGGTTTTAAAAGATAGGAGTCGGAATTTGAATGGCGAAAATATCTGAAATAGCACAAAAGTAATGGCACGAATGAAATGTCAAGGGTCACAACTACGAAATAACACAAATTAACGTCCCAGCGGATGCGACCCTAAACAATTTGTTAAGTAAATGGGTTTACAAAAAAATGAAACGTAAAATGCCAGAGTGTTCTAAACAATTAGGAGTAAAAGGTCAGGCACAATTCGCAAAAAGAGCCAAGGCTATTTTAGGCTCTGAGACGCGCCCATTACGAAGTAGAAAATATAATTGAGTGGGTAATCCTCCCATTGGGGCCCGCCTGAAGAGACAGTGCGTGGGACGCCGAGACGTGCGTGGGCGGGGCGATCGGCGCGGGGCGGGCGCGGGACGGGGCGGCGGCGGACCCCAGGGGGCGCCGGCGCGGCGGGAGCGGGAGTTAGCCTCATTATGCGAGTGAGGCGAGTGCAGCGGCTCGGGAGTTAGCCGCATCCTGCCGGCGCGGCCGCTCGCTAATATACCCCCATTAATATCTCATTAATCATGCAGTGCGAAGCCGGTCCGGCGGGAGGGAGCGTAACTCCCGGGTACCGGCAACTTGTCGAATACCTGTGTCTGCGTCCCGCGCCGCGCCGCTCCGCTCCGCACCGCCCGCCCCAAGTTGTTTGTTGTTGATGACGATGACGGCCCCGAGGAGGCGCGTCCGCCCGCCCCCGCAAGTCGGCGGAATGCGCAAGTTACGCGCGCGGGCGCGGGCGCGGGCGCGGCGGGCGATGGCGGGCGATGAAGCGCCCCGCCCGGAGGATGCAACTTCGCTGACGCGAGTGTTTCCTATTCTCAAGAGTGACGGCGCCGGAGGAGGAGCTGGCGAAGGCGGCGGCGCCGGAGGTGGTGGTGTCAAAGGTGGCAGGGGCGGTGTGGGAGGTGAAGGTGATGGTGGTAAAGGTAGGGTTGGAGGAGAAGACATCGGAGGTAGCAGATGAAGTGAAAGTTATGATGGTGGTTTGAGAGGATGAAGTGCCAGAAGTGGCGAAGGTCGTGGGTGGGTGGGTGGTGGTAAACGTGGAGGAGGCGGCGAAAGCAGTAGAGGCCACGGGGTTGGAAAGTTCTTGAAGTGCAAGGTGGTTCGGGGAGGTAGGGGCGGTAGGGGGCGGTAGGGGGCGGTATGGGAGCAATATGAGGCAGTACGGGGCAGTACTGGGCGGTATGGGGCGGTATGGGACAGTGTTGGGCGGTACGGGGTGGTACGGGGCGGTACGGAGCGGCACCGGGTGGCGACAGCGGCAGATGGTGGGGGACGGCAACGGGGCTGGGCCGGTGAAGACGCCTGTATTAGGGCGGCGGAAGTGGTAGGGGGAGACTGAGGCGGAGTGGCGTCGTGAACCAAGCAGGAAGTAAAGTAAGCCTTTGCGAGGAGAGCTGTGATAGAGCGAGAGGGGAGGGTGGCTGAGATGTAGAAGGTCGCGGAAGCAGCGGGAGCAACGGCAGCGCCGGCTTCCCGCAGAGATTATAGACTTCCAGTCAACAGATCTCCTTGAATTAGAAGTGCTCTCCTTCGCAGTTTACGGAACAGTATACTACTCGAACTAATGAAGAAGGAGAAGCTTGCTCAATAATTTGTGCTTTATTAGAGATCAGCAAATGGCGGACGGGTCAAGAACGTTAAGATGGTTGTTAGAAACAGCACAGGGTGGTTCTTAAGAGACGATACTGGGATGCCATTTCTCTACGGCATAGAAAATAAGAATTTAAACATGCAAGTATGAACATTTGAATATCCAGTATTAAAATAAACTCAATATTGTATTTTTATATTGTGAACATTTCTTACTCTTACTATTCCTTACTTGTGTTTACTTCATTGTTTGAGTATATAAAACAATTTAACAGTACGAGTATATGTAATAATTGTTTCCTTTATATATGTAAAACCTTTTCTGATATCTTCCGAAATTTCATTTCAAAAGCTTCTTTATTTTCTCCACAACTTAATGTAATTTGTATATACTATTTTGCTAAGATATTAGCTATCTATCGATCACAGTTTTAAAAAATTGCAATAATTGCAAAACTTATGCAATGAAAAGTAAACGTAATTAATGCGATATTCGGAGAGAATCCTCTGATATGAGTTTAACGATAAAGATGATGAACGGGATTTAAAAACTCCGTAAACTAAACCGGCCGAAATTCGAAGAAAAGAAGAAAACATCCCGAAAAATCCTTTTTGTAAAAGAAAAACTAAAATGCTGCAAAACTACGTAAAATTTCCTTCGAAATTTTGCAAGAAACTCGATCTTTATTAGTTATTACTGAACAATAAATACGAATGAAAATACTATGCGCAAGACTTCACGAGTATGGGAACCGCAAATAAAATTGATTCCCTCTCTTTCATGCACATACATAAGGCTCAATAGAATACGAGTCTTATCTCAAGAACTTATAAACTAGTGTTTATTGTTCTCCATTCCAGCGTAAATAATCTTAAATCCAATGTTCATTTCGATAAATAAAGCATACCACCCAAAATAGAGTTACAAAAATATTTACAGAGAAACTACGTGCTTTGTGTTGCACTGCGCGTGGAAGGGTTATTCTGAACTTAAGAATCAATAGCGTAGGAGACAATATTTGCTCGTCAAATTCAAAGAATTTACCATGTTTTACACTAATACACATTTTTAAAAGCTGTTTCAAAATCTTAAAGTTGGGTTTTAAGACAAAAACTGGTCGTTTCTTTTATCGATGACTATTTACTAGTTGTAGTACTCTATATGGGGTATTTAGAGATTTATTCGTTGGTAAAATTATTTTTAAAATATTCAAATGTTTATCCAAAACGAATATGTATGGGTAAACAAATATATATTCAAATCATACAGAATCAAAACAATTTGTTTAAAGTCAAATCCATTAAAAATATCAGTTATTCAATATGTAAATACACAAAAATGTTAAATTTAACTAAAACACGGCCACAAAATAAGTAAAATCGTTTTTAGACAGCTCCTAATAAAAGCTATAATTTTTATGGCAAGCTCAGCGCATTACGTGTTCAATTTTTAGCATCAGTGCTAAAAGTGAAACGCTGCTCAAAAGTCTAGATAAAACTGAGAATACAGCAAAGAAAACAAAATACTTTCGTCTGATAGCATCACTTACTGATGGCCTTAATGTTTTGCCATGTTGGCCTTACTGATGGCCTTATTGCTTGTAAGCATGTTTTGAGAAATTTTGATTTTTCTGCGACTAGTGTTAAACGGATATTATGAATCTAACAGTTCGCCACTCAAGGTCACGCAGCGCTCCACCACCAAAGGCGCGCTCATGGAAAGGAAGGGAAGGGATCTTAGTATTTGAAGATACGAAATGACAACCCTTTAAATGAACTTGAAATAACAAACAATCTTATTTCAATAATACTACTTTTGACAAATCCGTATTTTCAATCCTTAAGTAATAGAATAAATCTGAAATTGCGGACGGATGGAAAGCAGAGTACAGGGAAAACAAACCTCAACATGTTTGTGAATATTTGGAATATCTTTCGTATCTTCGAATACTATGATTCAAATACGTATATGTTGTCACCCCTACACTTTACAAAATCAATTACATTTTTTGGTAGCCTGATAAGAGAAAATATTTTTATAACGATAGAATATGAGGAAAAAATCAGTTTTAGTGAACTCATCTAAGATTATTGAATTTTTTATCTCGTTCAAAACTGACAACCAACAGAAAAATAAATAAAACTGCCCCTGATAATACGATATTACCCTGTATTTCGAAAACTTCAATAACTTTGGCGGATATTTTTCCTTTAAAAATAATTAAAATGTTTGGTCGTAAGTCTGTATTGTTAACACTAACCAGTTTCCTTTAACATTAAGAATGAAATGGGGCACTGTAGGCAGAACAAAATGATTTTGCTAATGCGTCTTTAAGAGAGACGAGTATCATGGGAACATACCACGTCCGATATCACTTACACCAAAGAGCGTATCGTTTCACCACCGAAGGGCGTGGCTAATGCGATAACGCGCATCATGGTACGTAAGCGAGAGAGGGAGGAGCGAGGGAGGGCGGGCGGAATGGAGTGAGAAGGAGGAGCGGAGACCAAGGAGCGGAGGGAGAAATTAGAGGGAAAGAGCGGGGAGGAAGGAACGGGGAGCAAGGAACGGAGAAGGTGTGGAGAAGAAATGCGGGGAGGAAGGAGCGGGGAGGCAGAAGCGGTAGCAAAAGAGCAGTGACGAAGGAGTGAAGACGAAAGAGCGGGGACGAAAAGCGTGAGGACGAAAGAGTGGGACCGAAAGAGCTGGGCTGAAAAAACGAAGTCGAATGAGTGGGACCGAAGAAGCGGCGAAGTCAGGGCGCGTGTGCGTCCCGGTGCGTCGAGGTGCGTCGCGCTGCAGCAGGAGCGTGGGCGTGGCCGCGGGACGCGGGGCGCTGCGGCAGGCGGCGCTGTTTGCGCGCGGCCAGCTATTAGTTAACACCTGCATTGTGCGGCGGGCACTATTAACACCTGGGCGCGGCGGCGGAAGGCCCCCGGAAATCCCGGGAGCGGGCTAATGAGGCGCGGCGCCGTAATCCGGTCGCGGGGGCGGCGGCGCGGCGCGGGGCGGCGCGGGGCGCGGCCGAGGCGGGGCCACCGGCCAACGGAGCCGGAGGGGCGGCGAGGGCGATGAAACTCTAGACGAGAGGAAGGGTCGGAAGTGACGGAGCGCACTGTGCCGGTTGGGGGGAATGGAGGCGAGGCAACGGGTGACAAAGGTGATCCTGGTTTGAGATCGGTGTGGGATGAAGATAAGGTGGGGAAAGGGGAGGACGGTACCAAGGTGCGAAAGGAATCGTTATGGGGAAGAGGAAGGAAGAACGGAATGAAGAATAGGATCAAGAGGGAGGAACAATGGAATAGTAGTAGAATTGTGGAGAGGTGTTGCATCTAGTGGATGTGCGAGGAAGAAGGGTAAGGATATCAGTGGCGGATGTGAGTGGTCCGAGTGGTGAACGCTGCGAGTGTATTGTGGTGGAAGGTGACGATAATGGTGATTGGAATAGGAAGGCACATGAAGAGACACGAGGAGGAAGGCGTGGTCTCACAAAGAATGGACACAAAGGAATAAACTGCGGAGATGGAAAGGAGCGGGCGAAGAGGACTGAACGGGGGAAGCCCCGGGCGAGACAGAATGAGTGGATAAGGCGCAAGGAGGCAAGTGGGTTTGCGGCGGGGCTGGGCGGGGCCGGGCGGCAGAGGCGGCGAGGGCGCGGTGACAGAGGCCGAGGCGCATGGAGGCGCGGCGATGCGAGGATGAGGGGTGACTGGGGTCGCTGGAGCGGTTAGGGCCACCGACCGCCTCGCGGCGCGGCGCGGCGCGGAGCGGCGCTTACGATGGAGTAGCGGCCCGAGAGCGAGGCGTGGCGGGGAGGAAGGGGCGGGGCGGGGGCGGGTACACTGCGCTCGGCTCCGGGGCCGGACGGGGACGAACGCGCCCGGAGAATAGTGGGCCGGCTGGGGGGAGCGCGATACCGAGTGACCTAGGGCACGGTCGCTCGCTCCCGCTCTGGATCTGGATTGTGGAGCGTAGAGCTTTGCGAAGCGCCCAGAAGGGGGGCAAGATGTTGCAATAAGCGCTGGGTCGGCTGAAGTAGGATCACGTCGACTAACAGGAAAGAGTAGAAGGATAAAAAAAAAGAAAAAAAAAAAAGAATTCATGTGGAAATTCTTTCAGAATGGCAGGTAGGGTCAAGAAAGTATGATTTAAGAAAAGGAATTAAGTGAATATAAAATATTTTTATTAACTCATAAATACATTTGCAGAAAATAAAAAGTGGCGCAGGCATTCTATTTAGAAACACATTCTATTTAGTAAGACACTGAAAATTACGACATGGTACCACACAATAGAGGAATATTTATTTGGATAATAAATATGTATGTTTGAGTGGTATAAATGAGTAGGGTGGGATTAGTACGACTTTTGCCAGCTAGCGGTGTTCTCAGGCTTGGGCTCTGAATTTTTATCATCCAGATTAGTGGGTAAGGGTGTGGAAAGGATGATTCCCATCACCATACTCAGCTTATTTGGTCTGCCTGAGCTTTCTTTTGTCACTCAGATACAGAAATTGACAAGATTTGTATTAGAAAGCTACAGCTTCATTTTTGCCCCGGCCGGTAATCAACACAGGAGCGTCTAACAGGCAGCTATCACGTTGTTCATAAGCCATCAAAGGGAATATTTAAATAATATAATTAATATTATTATATGTAAAATTAATGTTTGAAGATTTGAGGGTGTCGAAAGGTAATATGTTATTTATTTTCAATCTTTTTAATCAAAAGTAGTTGCCAAATCTGGGATGTAATTTATATGATATCAACACTAAGAAACTAGAAATGCAGAGAAGAAAACTCTCCGAATAATGCCAAGCGTTGGGAAGGAAAAGACATTAGGCGTGAGCAATACTAACAATTTGTGGGCTCGGGGTTACCGTTTGCATGCCTCTGCAAACCCCACCATCCGTTTTACCACGTCCTCTTTAACCCATTGCCCGTTCTGGTCTCGCACCCTGTCCCCAGCACAGCACACCGACTCCCGCTTAAAGCGAACAAAGATTTTAGGGTAACTTTCGAGCAATCCATTTTGCTCAGTCCCTGCTTTTAAATACACCGTATTTAATCATAACATTCCAAGATATCTAACATGAAAACGTGAAATTAGAAATTTTGAAATCGAGTAATCGTTGCTTTGATGGTGAATATTCTGGATGCCTAAACGTTCATTCATATTGACTAAGGATGATATTGCGAGATTTCACGCCAAGTGCCGGGCTGGAGTATTATAAAAGAAGAAAATTGATAAAAGTAAGTTTTCTGTTTTTCTCAACCTTTTTCTAGGAAAAGCCAATTCCGTATTTCGAGAACGATACGTGTCAGAGAGATACTTTTCGGAATATCACCGGAATCCTTTATATGGAGAGAAGGAGGTTTTATGCCATCGCCAAATTTTCTGGCTACGATTTTTACAGTTAAATTAACATGCAAACTCCCACCTTCATGACGGATTTGATCCCGCAACCCATCGGGCTGCATTAATTATAAGTGCTCCGGCATTCGCCATATCGGCTAGTCCAGTCTTGTGTATTTTTCCATATAGTTTTACTCAATTTCTTCATACTTAATCCTTCTTATTTTGCGAAAACTATGAGAGCAATGTATTAAACTTGCTAAAGAAAACCGGTTTTGCTCGGGCATATATCCATTAGATAACTGGCATACATGGAGTAGCCCATATTTTGCATAACGATGCAGAAATATAACAGTGGATAAGCTACCTTAGATCGCGTGTACCCTAAAGCAATTTTGTAGTTTTTAACACACAGAAGTTTTGAGTAACATTTTCAATCGCAAATACGCTAGTTCGATTCTTTGTCACTCAAAAGTTTTCGTGTCAAATTTAGGAATTATTCCAATGGTACTATTTCTTTGTGACACATACTATTCCAAACAACTTCACTTTTACACGACAGATAATTGTAACAGACATGATAACATAACTTTTTTTTGGAAAATATGCTTACCCATGGTGAATATGCAATCCGATACAATCCCGCGTTCCATGGACAGCACAGCCCCGCCGTGCCGTGATTCTCGCGCTTGATTTGGCCGCCGCGCAGGCACGAGGGGCGTCGCGCCGCCCGTGCACGTC
Source organism: Acheta domesticus (assembly GCA_031308135.1). Classification (NCBI taxonomy): domain Eukaryota; kingdom Metazoa; phylum Arthropoda; class Insecta; order Orthoptera; family Gryllidae; genus Acheta; species Acheta domesticus. The sequence continues at coordinate 134,114,559 of JAHLJT010009436.1, read as the reverse complement.
CTCTTTCGATATGCGCGTCGTCGCCGCTCGTTAGCGTCATTTCGTCGCCTCGCGCCGCACGCGCTCGTGCCGCGCTCGCGCATTCAGGAAGGGAGACCACATCGACGGGGGCGAAACGAGGCTGTGAATGGGTTACGTCGTAGAAATGTAGTTTTCAATGATGATTCTATGTTGTATGTATGACAATTCCGATGAAATATGATCAGCGATTGTCGTCGTGCTTTACACCTCCAGAAGAAGGGAATGTAATATTGTACATTGACCGTTACAGATCCACAAGTTTTTGTTTAAGCTTCGTTTAAACGAATAGTGGAAATCATATTCAAGTGCTTTTAAGAAATGAACACAATATAATTAAGAAAAATGTATCCTGAACAAAACATTCAGCGAAAAGCAAAGTCATACACACACACACACACACACACACACATTTGACTAAATATTTTTAACTTAGTTTCAGTCAAGAACCTACCCACAATAATTAATTTTATTGTCATTCACCTATATTAATAATCCAGGAAATGCACGTAATTTTTTATAAGTTAGGAAGTAGAGTTCGTCTTATTGTCGTTGTGAAGAAACAGAATCGGTTGTCATTTCGAATGTGTCGATGTGCATCGACCAACAGGAATTCATGATTTTCATGGTAAAGGAATATTTGTTTCTGAAATAGACGAGACTAAAACAGACAAATCTGAGAAAATGTCTTAGGCTCCCTCAAAATAAAATATATATCAAAAACAAATTAAGAAATTTATCATTTATTTCAAATTATCTGTACTCTTTTTAATAAACTGAAAATAATCAACTTATAAATAACTGTGTAAAAACAGAGCAAAACAGTTTCACTCACCTTCTAACAGAATTATGATTATTTTAATTATCTTGAAATTACTTGTTATATGTAAAAGCAAAGAACGGAAACATTAAAACGATAAATGAAAGAGAGTTTTCTAGGCACATAAACAAGAAGTTAAATTCCAGGTCAATCTGAAAGCATAATGCGAAAACAGGAAGCTTTCCACAGATGTAAGGATATTTCAGTAGCACTCTCTTTCCATTATTAACGAGCACTCGTCTGTTTTTCCGTTTTAATCCGCATTCATGAGCCATTAGGGAGCCATTATATAAATATTTTACCAAATTAATGTAGCATTTTTATCTGAAGGCCACAGATATGCAAATTATGGAGTATGTTCAGAGAAAAGGGTATAAGGATACATTGTATTAAAAAGTTAAAAAAATTAGTGGTAAATCCTGAAATAAAAATTTCATAAGTATCAACTGCCCTGCAAGAAAAATAAAAATTGTTAATATTATTGTAATCTAAGATATCAGTTTCAGACACTTTCAATTATTAAGTAAAAGCCTTAACATCAAAACCATGTCCTCCTAATGCACATTAATTAACGAAAATCGACGTGTCGAAAGATCGCGCCCTATGGATCTCGACTCACCGTCCGAACTTCCACTCCGTCGAGTCGTGTCTGCTCCAAAAAGAAAGTATTTCACCTGAATCCTTCCACCAAGAATTATAGTTATCTGCCGAAAGAAGAAGTGCCCAACAAGTGGTAATGGATGGCGTGTCAAAGTTCCATTGGGAAGCAGCACTTCGTCCCGGGTGAAGAAAAAACCCAATATATCACACGAACGTAGGAACAAAACTCGTAATGGTTCCCTGCCGCCCCGGGCCCCGAAGGCTCGCGGACTCCGTGAACGAACATCCGCCCTGGATCCCGCTCCCGCCGCCACCGCCGCCGCCGCCGCCGCTGCAGCGCGGTAAGTAGGAGAGGGGCTCCTGACGTAATGCATTCCCTCCAGCCAGAGAAAAACGACGACTGTGTAAAGAGCATTACGGAGGAAAAACATTCCGAGGATTCCTAGTGGAACGACGCACTTTGAATAAAGCTATTGTTTCGAGAGAAACATATTTCCATACGCTAACTTTCAATAGCACCCTAAGCCTATTGTGTTTGCTCGCCCTCTCTGTCTCGTTCAAGACGCGAAAATATTGGGTTTTGTTTCTGTGCTTGTCGCATTTATACATGCTGTTACGAATGTAACTACATTTTAAACCACCTTAATACAATTTCATATTCAGTCTTCTTTCAAGAAAAAAAATTTCCTTCTCCATTCTTTTCGAGTTAGGGATGATGCCTGCCGTTTTTCCACAATCTAAGCTGAATAATTTTAATAACGTGATAAGTATACTTTGAAGTCTAATGTAATTCTTTATTATGGTCTTAAAAATTTAAAAGAAAAATTCAAGAGAATTTCTCAACGCAGAAGAGAATTCAGGCACCTTTTACAACTGCAGGCTCCAGAAACATGCGCTATGGAGCAACACCCTTGGCTCCCCTGGTGCTTGCTGGGATCTCCTGATTTGTTTGCGGGAAGGGGATGCAGATAATGGCCGACGTGGCCCCAACATAAGCTTAAAAGGATTATCTTGGATGCCTGTTGCCGGTTTATCGCAAAGAAAGAAAATTTAAAACTACCCACAATGCCTTGCACTTTATGGGTTAAATTAAGAGGCACTATCTATTTCGGGATTTCCCTTGTGCGAGAGACCAGAAAATTAAGGGCACTGGGTAAACACGGTTGAAATAAATCTATAAGGAGGGTGTCAAATGCAACAAGTTATTAAGATAATCCCAAGGTGTAAATGCTTCAGTGTTTAGTATTTGAAAACACTTTACGGATAAAAAAATGGTGGGTAGAAAACCATGTGTGGAATTTTTTTTGCTTGAACATACGTTTTTAAATATCAAGAGCAAAACGTAGAGCTCAATTTTTAAAGGATGAGGTCCAGATATATACTAATCCCTTTCCAAATGAACATTCATCAACATGTTTAATTACACACGGATGTTGTCTGAAATCAAGAACTGCGAGTGCGTTCATGAACTGATACCTATCTTGTCCAACTCTTCATTGTGTCATGATTCCTTTCTATTTTCATTTGCAATTATCAGCTCACTTTATTTAAGTACGTTTCTCATATGATCTCAATGATTTCTGTTCAACATATATCATTGCTTAGAAATGCAAGAGCAATTTAGGGGTGCACTCACGAAATATCTACAGACACTGAATTACACTGAAGCATCAAGACAATTTACTTTACACGCGTAGTGCAACAACTCTTTTCTCTGAGTAAAAACATTTTTTATTATAATTAACGATTGCCAAGGAATTCCATCATGAGAATAGATTTAATCATTTATAACTTTCAAACCAAACGTACTCTACAGTAGTGCTAAAAGAAACCTCGTTCCCAGTTGTAATCTGCAATATAATGCTAAAAATACACCACTTGATTTGCAAAAATCGAATGAGTTAGGAAGGTAATGGAATCAGACACATCAAAACATCCCCATCAAATACATGATTACCAATTTTTCAGAGCATATTGGATTAAAAAAATACAGAATGCAAATTTTCTTTAGGTGATGCAGTTTCTTTGAGCACTACTGTAGTTATTGCTACGAGCTTATCTTTGAATTCATTGCGTCTGAATTTTCGCATTTCGCCATCAGGTCACCTCCACGACCAAACAAAGAAGAAACGCACGTGGACCGGGCGATCCCTCAGCGGCGGCTGTTGGAGCAGCAAGCCGCTTCCCGCAGCGTTGATAAACCCCTCGCGCCCGCGTGATGCTTACTTTCGCATTCGCCGGCTGACTGATGTCGCGTCAGAAGCGCCTCACATCCCCTTTACGCACGCCTCGTAAGTGCACGGGGTAAAAAACGACGGCGAGGAGCCAACGCCGCCCGCTATCCCGCATTTACCCTCCCTCCCCTCCGCCCACCCGCCCTCCGCCCTCGCTCGCGCCCCGGCAGAAGCAGGGGCGCGCCCTCTCCTGGGACGCGGGAGTTATACCTACATTCGGCGGACGGCGGCGAAGGCGGGGGAAGAGCCACCGGCGGAGGCGGAGACGGCGGTCGTGATAGGAAAGCTGTGGGAGTACTGGCAGTGGCGGATAGGGCGAGTGAAGAGGGGGTGTGGCCTGAGGAAGAGGTACAGGAACGATAGCGGAGATGGCATAGGCCACGAGGATGGGGATGCCAAGAGTGCAGGAACGGTGGCGAAGGCAGAGACGGAGGTGAGATGAGACATCGTCTCCCGAACGGGATGGCAAGGCTGACGTGGAGACTGCAGCGCGGATGGTGGTAGCGGCAGTAACGTGGCGAAGCTAACGGAGGCGATGCGGCAGGCGGAGGGAGGGTAACGAAGGCGAGGCGGCAGCGACGGCGGCGGAGACTGGAACGTGCACGGGAGTAGAAGAGGCTGTAAACGGGACGGGCGAGATAGTGGACGAGAACGGGGTGGCAGTGGCGGAGATGGCAGCGCCGCTTTCGGGGCGAGGGTGGTAGTGGGTGTTGGCGATGGCGGTGGCGATGTTGGCGGCGGCGCCACCGGGATGGGAGCAAACTGATATGGGTTCCATTTGCAAGTAGCTGCGCCGAATCGAAGGGACGAAGTAAAATATGCGGGCGACTGTGACAAATTGAAACCATCAGTAGAGAGCTCCCCATTCCCGCCCCTTCGGCCGCCCCCGTCCTAGTTCCCGCGCGCGCGTGCGCCCTCGTAACTGGCTCCCAACGCTCCGCTCTCGCAGGCGCTGCTGTCGACGTTTATGTGATGTGCATTTGCCAATGGAACGAGAGTGAACGTAACAAACATGTCTTGAAAAATATGTTTAATATTCGGATGAAAATTATGGCGATAAAAGATGCTAAAATATTTTCGTTTGCAGATAGGCAAATCCATTATCCGTGAGTGCATCGAATGTTTAAAGTGTACCGAATTTCTCAAAAAAATGGATTATCTATATCAATGGTGGACATTAAGAAAATAGAGCTTTCAATTACTTGTCAACAGAAGAAGAAAGATACGTGGGAAAACTCAGCGAGAGTCTTAGGCCGTGCATTGTTAATTTTTGTGTTAAATAATGCTGTTGATTTCTCTCTCCTTCTTGCCTATTTATATCACTGACCATGTGTTATGTACTTATAGTACATAACACTTTCATATTCTCTTTGTTATTTCCTCCACGTTCACATGATCTCTCTTTACGTTTTACCTCACCTCATTTCCCTCCCAGTCCAGTGCTCGTCCGTGCCTACGAAGTGACGGTATCCAGTAGGCTACGGCAGGTCCCAGAGGATCATCTCCCGGCTGCAACCCTGTTGCCGTTATTAACCTCTGCACCTCGACTGCGTCTCGCGCTATTGATGGATTACTATGGCCTTGTTTTCAACTACTGAGAATTAACTGATACGGAAGGAATGAAAAAAGTTGTCGCAAAAAAGTTGGGGTTTTGTTTCTCCCCAGGCACGGTAAACGGCTCTCGTATTTCATAAAATCAGTTCATATTCGGTTTGGAGTTCGAAACTACATGGTTTTTGTAAATCTATATATTCAGTACTATAATACATATGATCCCTGACAAAGTGCAACAACCATGTTTTTCAATGAGAACTAGGAAAAAGTATAGTTCATCGTCCAACATTAAAGCCCAATGCAAAGTAATATAACAACGTTTTTGCATTTATTACTTGCGAACTGTGTTCGGACGTTGGTGTTAAATTAAATATTAGAGAATATTCGATAATGTGCCACCTGTTCGACATGGTGACACAAAATATTCCAGGGATGTTCATTAATGAGTCGATACAGAATTTACATTAACATTGTTTAGACATGACTCGCTCGTGGGGTTACACGTCAATGTTCCATGTATTCATTTTCGTTGTCATTGACGCACGAATGCAGAGAACAAATAACAACGCTACGATGTATACATGAAATAAAATTAAGCAGAAACAGTAAAAATGTTTAATAAAAAACTCATTCTAATTGATGGCATATCAGAAAAATCTACGTGAATATGATCTTGTCTATATTTCTCCAAAAAGCAATATTTAGTAAGTACACGAATATTAAACTTTTCTATTACTGTTAGCACATTTTGCTCGGCGCGGACAAGTTCCTGCGACTTTCGCCCACCTGGGCACTCTTTGGAGTGCTTCCCGCTAAATTATGGGAGTTCCATGCTAGGCCAGGGTGTCATGGGGGCGCCAATTCCAAAATTCGCGCGTCCCACTTAAAAAAAAAATCCATCATCAATCAATCAATCAATCCATCAATGAAATGGAATGAAGACATTAATTAAATCATTGTTTCCCCGCGCCTTGATGCATGTGACAGTTCTTCCGCCGCCCTGCCAGGTTGCAATCAGCTACCCTCGCCGCCGACACCGGTGACGTCACTACATCACCACCGTCACCGCCGCCACCAACACCATCGCGCCGTCGCGCCCGTATCTCTCCCCCCGCCTGCGTCCGCCCCCCGCCGCCAGCTAGCCGGCTGCCCGCCCCTCTGCGCCCTGCCCGGGGTCGGAACCCGGGGCACCGCCAGAGCATGTGCGGACAGCGGGCGACACAGCTGGTGGAGTGTGGGCCAAGCGGATGGAGCTATGGTGGACCGGGAGCATGAAGCATCCACGGCGGTGAAGGGCATTTTTCACGATTTCTGCATTTGAGACCCTCTACTGGACAGCGGTGTGATTTGTAGGAGCGGTGGTGCTGTGACAGTGGTGTGGTTCGACAACCCGGCCATGTGTGCCTCGTAACCTTTCAATGTTACATTAATTTGGTTTTTGCTTGCTGTGTTAGTCAGGTAGCATCGCTTGGTCAGTGTGTGCCTTTAATTTTGTGTTTCGCAACACTGCAAGAGTTTTGTGAAATTGTTAAAGTTTTTTTTTGTATTCCTTGACAATTACCAATCCGATTAACATTACCTAATAATGTATTTTATAAAAAGAAAAATCTAAACAACCATTTACTTATTTTTATATAATAAATTTCGAAGTAATGTATTGTTTAAAATATGCATCACTAACATTTGTCCGCATGATAATTCAGATCACATCGTTTGTATTATTCTTCAATTTTTTTTCTTTCAAAATTCGTCATCAGTCCGACTTTCATTAACACCTCTCACATTTGGAATATTTCTAAAAAAAATATTTTTTTCGATCCTGTGTCCTCAATATTGAAGCTATAAATTTATTTCTAATTACAATTCAATCTTTAATATTGAAATAATTTAAAGTACTATTAAATATGTCAATAGCTTTGGGGTAATTTTGACTTACTGGTGACAATTTTTCAAAAATACTAAGGAAGATTTTTCAAAAATGGCTTCTTATTTTTCTTTTAACTTTTTGTGAGCAAGAATTACAATATACTGAATCATTTGGTATCAGTAATACTTTCATTAACTCATTTGAATATTTTGAACGAAATTAGTGGTGCTACCACACATCATTTGCTCCATTATTTGTAACTTTTGCAATTTCTTAAAGTTCAGAGAAATTCTACGAAAATTGAACCTGCTTCATTTTTATAAGCGTATATTGCTCTATTTGAGAAAAAAAGCGAAGAAAAAATTGATTCACTACACACAAAAATTAAGCCAAAATTATTCAAATTTTCAATTTATAAGATCTAATTTAAAACTTATTACAGATCGACAGACAGACATCGACGGTCCGACTTCCCGACGGTCCGACCGTCGCGACGGTCCGACAGTCCGAATGCCCGATGGTCCGACTGCCCGATACTTCAACAGTCCGATAAAAATTTCTGAGAGTATACGCTCTTTCTCTTTTTGGCAGAAAAAAGAGTGTCATTCACTGTAGTATCTGACAGCTGAGAGGTTTTGTATCGGGACTTCTTATGCAGCGAACTCGACACGAATTTCAGGACGAACAGTTTTTCTTCAATCGTTTTATAAGGGTACCCCCAATCGACTGTATGTAATGGCAAAAGTGCCATTTTCATTAAAATTTTAAATTTTTCCAAAATTAAAGATAAGATTTTTAGAATCCTTTACGCTCTTCCTTTAGTAAAGAGAGATTTCCATGAAATATCTGAAGTATTGGAAGGATAGTTTCAATATTTTTTAAATTACGCAACCGCTGCAAGTAATGCGAAAAAGTATGTACTGCTGCAGTCCTACTAGTTTCTCTTTTTTTTACTTTTTCCTACTCCCAAGTTCATCTTACGTAGAAGCCAGCCTTCTTGATTTTCTTTTGTTCAGATTCGTATTGCAAAGAACCGATGACGCGTTCATGATATTCTATTACATGTATCGTTTATTTTCTGTGCGTTAATCCATATAATGGTCGTTTATTATTTCCAGATGAAATAACTTACATTTGCTTCCACGGCGGAAGCGAAAATTTATCGTGGGCGCTCAGAAACGACAGGATTTATATATCCCTGGCTATCTTATTGGAGGCTTCTGACATTCCCAAATACAATGGACAAAGGACGCTAGATTTTTTCTTAAAAAACATTCTCGTATATAACCACTCACTTTCACATAAAATATTACCTTTTCTTGTAAATAGATTATGTAATATATATTTGAACTTCAAGTGGCTTTGGAATAGAAAGTTCAACGTTTTATTTCCAAAAGTACAAAAAAAATTGCCTCGAATAAAATAAATGTTCCAAGCGAAATTATTTATCTTACAATCTTAAATGTCATAAGAACTATATATATAATGAAATTGTATTGCTAAAAAACACTTTTGTGAGAAATATTTCTTTATTAACTGAATGTGGTGTTGTTGATGCTTTAAACCCTTTTAAAATATTTTCATATGTTAAAAATTTCTACTAAGCAAGTTCTAAATAAAAAGAAACTTTAAACATATGGTTCTCTGGGTCTTTCATCTTCAGACATAATACGTGAATAATGTTCTACTAAGAATTAAAATTCAATAATAAAAAAATACAAAAAGCATCTGGTCGCATTTCGTCTTGTGGAACGTTTTTCAGGTTTCGGCCACTACCCACTCCAGAAAACGGTATTGGAGAACCTAATCCGATCGCTCCCAGAAGAGTTACAGCACTAGTGTTGCCCACAGATGCAAGAGTATATTCTTTCATTGTATTATCATTTGGCTTATTAAAGAAAATCTGTTCACTTGCAAGTTCTTATTCTACAATGTACAGTCCCATTCTTGTATATTTATATTGAAATGTAATATTGTTAATATTGTTGTACGTTTAAAATAAAGCAATAATTGTTAATTGAATGTGAGAGATTAAACGGGAGCATTTCATCTATATGTTTTGTCAATTTTATAAAATTTGTATCTATAACATTAAAACAAACAACATTTTCGGTATACATTTAAATATCGTTATTTATATTTAAGAAAAGTTCTCACATTACTTAAGAAGCTGTTAAACCTCACTACTTGATTATTTTTTATATTAGCGGAAAAATCTAAAAATGTAAATTATTAAACAGTGGTTAGATGTCATCTCTTGTAACTCGAAGACCTTACTTACTAATATGAATATATTAAATATCACGTATGAATCATTGCTTCATCGCTATAACTCACATGATTCAACTGAGACGTAAATATTCAATTCTGTTTTTGAAAGGTACTTTGGGTTAATTTAATAATGGATGAACTGTTACTACTATTATTAAATACGTATAGAATTTCTAGCTTTAATTACCAGTTCAGAGAAGCATTTTTCAGTTTATGCCAGGAAAATCGATGCATCATTCCTGCATCTATCCAACTTTATCTTGTATTTCCTTTCTGCGCCAGTCAAGTTCGTGGACTCCACCAAAAGACGATCGCTGGTCCCGACCGTTGCGAGAACAGCAGCGCAGCGGCGTGCGTCGTGCGTCGCCGCTGGCTGTCCAGGCCAAGAGCCATCACTCGCGCGCGCTGCAGGCAGAAGGAAGCCGGATTTGCTGAGTGCCACCCGCACCACTGCCCTCGGCCTCGGCCCTGGCCCCGCCCCCGCCGTCTCCCGCTTCTTCCGTCGCCGCCGCCGCCGTCGCCCCGCGGTCTCGCCATCATCCCTACCCCCGCCGCCATGGCTCTCGCAATCACCGCCGTCCCCGGTTCCCACGTAGCCCCGGCTTTCGCCGCCGCCGCTCCTGCCACCATCCCCGTCAACGCCTCCTCGCCCGCTGCCACCCCCTCCGTCACCATTGACACCGCTATCGCCACCGCTGTCCACCGCCCAGCCCCCTCGCCCCCGCCCTCGCCGCCCCCGCGCGCCGTGCGCTCTCGGAAGCCGCTCGGCGGGAGTGGCGGCGGCGCCGTCCCATCGCTCCCGAAAGGCAAATGGCCCTGGCCGCCGCTCCCAGGGCGCCCGCGCCCGCGCCCACGCTGCTCGGCCCCGACCGCCCCGAGCGCTAATCCGCGATCGAAACGTCGCCGCCGGAACTACGCACAGAAAATTGCCAAGGGCAGAGAGGAATGGAAGGGATAGCAAAGTAGCCAGTTATTATGATTTGCCTCCCCAGCGCTCAGAGCGTTCTAGCTAGCTCGTTTCGCTCCTATTAATAGTCCAGTCACTAGATATCTGACTCAAGAAAAAAAATTACGGAAGTATTTTTCTTTCACAGAAAAAAATTCGGACCTTTTTCGAGGAGACTAAAATAAAATTTGAAAAAATCTTCCAGAGTTTTTTCGTGCATCGGGCTTTTTTGGAAACCAGATTCTTGGACTGTAAGACGTGTCGTACTGTGTGGTGGAAGGAAAGAACGCTCTCTTCTTATGCTTATTGTTACGAAATGAGTGGGTAATGTAAAGTTGGAAGAATAACAGTCTGGAATTCATACCCTCTTTCTGGAAAGTGGATCTCAATTCCTCATTCCATGAAGTAAATATTACCCGAAACTCCGTGCTTATATTTTTGGTACCTAGAATAATCAGCAAAAACATAGTTCAAAACAAAGTTCGTGATAAAATCAAATCGAGCGTCTCTTTTGCATTTTGGCGGGGAAACAATAGAAAAGATAGAAGTAGTCTCCGCCGCAGGACCTAAATAATAAATTATTATGAAAAATACCCCGCGAACGCCGGGTACTTCAGTTATACTTAGGTTTTTATTTCTTGGCGCGTGGAGGCGTGTGATCAGGATGAAATATCTCATGGTATTTCGCGTTATCGATTGTGCCGCTAGGAGTCGCATGATCGCGACTATTTCGAAAAGTGCTGGTGATCATGTGACTCCTAGGGGCACAACCGAGAACGACGCGAAATACCGTGAGATATTCCATCTTGATGATACGCCCCCACGCGCAAAGAAATAAAAACCCAAGTATACTATACATTTTTTCGCGAAAATACCACAATAATTAATTATTCCAATTTCATGTATCTGAAACCAGAATACTGAAAGTAATGTTTAACCAACTACAGAAACGAAAATTACTTCCTGTTATTTTCCGGTATTGAACGTATTTGTTTCATTGAAAGATAGCAGACGCGATCACAAACGGTAAAAATAGAATCATTTCATGAACTGCTTCTGAGAAGAAATGGAACGTTGAGACTTCTTGGAAATGCCCATTGTGTCATTTAAGTTCGGAGAAATTTTAATTGTAGCTTATTGGTTTTGTTCAGATGTTGCGACATTGCCTGAACGTATATTTTTTAAGCGCTTCATAGAGCTTTTTAACGGCAGTCGATGCTGTAAAAGAAACAATAAGACACCAGACAAACGCACTAGAGCTAATATCATTCGATTCGCAGCGAACTAGAAGGCGTAGAATACCAGCTCTAACGTTGCAATGTTATCTGAAAAAAAGTGTGTTTAATTAGGAGTCAGTAATGAATACATTGCATTTACTCTGAACAATGAAATTTACCTTTACCTCCTCAATCACACATCATTGATAATTCACATTTATTCAATAGAGGGTTCATAGAAACCCTCTATTGAATAATTCAATTCAGAATAGAATTCAATAGAGGTTACATATGTGAAAAGCGGTAATGAAGGCACTACTCTGAACCTCACTAACACTTCATTACTACTAAGAAACAGTTTTTAGAATTTTTATTAAAATTGTAGTGTAAAAACCTACGCCGCAACATTCATCCTGAAGATGATATCAACAAATTCCTTCAAATAATTTTGTTGTGTGAAGTGTGCAATGTGCAATGAGCAGTGAGGTTGTGGCGGCAGTTTTCGTCCCTCCTCGTTACTTTAAAACTAGTGCAAAATTCCAGACATTCTAGCGCTACGCTGCAACTCACATATACGCTAATTAGCTTCTTTACTGTGATTTTTGTTTCATTATCATCAAATTACACTCCATGATTCAAAAACTGTTTGTTATTTTAGTGACAATACATCGCTTATTATCACAATTCAATGTTAATGAAAAAGATATACTGACGCAATAAGGGTCTTCTATTACTGCATTCAATGAAATTATAAGAAATCATAAACATTAATTATTTCTTATTAATACCTTAATCCTTCAATGTGTTCTATGTGCTACAATAAAGGTACGCGTACATATTTTAGTTACCAATGTTATACAAGAAGTATCAAATGAAATTTATCTTATTAGTTCGTCAAAAATTCCGTCAAAAACAGAACGCAATAATTAGCTTCAGATTCTGTTCTTGTTTAAATTATTTCAGAAGTAGAAAAAATAGACGAGTGCAGTTGAATGTTTTTACTTGGTTCTATTCAATTGTCAGGCATTGAATACTCTCGGAGCTTCATTCAAGGAATTTCTCTTTAAAATGTTTTCTTCCGAAGTTATTAATTTTTAAGGCACGTTGCGGTAATTGAATACCTAGAACACCATTCAGAATACGGGTGGCGATTTCGTGCCAGCGAATCCACAGGACCAAAACCGCAGAAGCGCAGACTTCTGTTTATTTCCATCGCCTTCGAAAGGACCCTTGAAACATCTTTCTCGCTGTCGACTTCCATTTTACTTTTTTTCGCTCTTTCCTCCGAAAGGTCAACCCAAATAGGTATATACGTTTAGCCTGAATTTATCCAATCGTGTCCAGGGAGTAGAGGGAAATACAGTTACAAGGGAGAGAAGCGGAAGGGGAGAGGGGGGATGTGGTCGAGGAGCGCTGGCCGGCGCGGCTGGAGAAGGAAATAAAATGCGAGAAAAAGAGCGGGCGAGAGTGAGCAGATAGGTGAACGAGAAGAAAGGAAGATTCCCGACTGAGCGCGATGGCCGATGAACGTACAAGGACAGTCCGCATTCTGCAACATCTGACACAGGGAGCGCTTAATGAACGTAAAAGGAATTGAATGCATAAACAAACTAACAAAATATGATATTGCAATTCCTCGTATGGTCCATCATCAACAAAATCTTTTCTGAGTTTCAATGTTCATATTTGTGCTCTTATCTCTTTAATAATTTGTTAAATGGTTTTAGAAGGAACAGTCTTAATGCTGCACGTTTTATAAACCATCATAGTCGTGGAAATTGAATCATTACTTATATTCTCAAAAATAGGATATGGAGCGGAGAAGGGAAGAAACGTAGAGACACAAAAACTTGACAAGTACAGTAATGAGTGTATTTGACCTTGTTCATCCACTTTTCTACGTTCACACCAGCAGTTCTCACCAGAGCACAGTAAGTGAGAATCTCCAAAGTTGATAGGCCATTCTATTAAAAAAGTAATGCTGAAAATGAAGGATTTTTTTAAACATTTACAAAGAAATACATATATTTTGCATTCTGATGTTGCGGTACGCGATGGTAATTTTTATATCAAACACGTAATACAAATTATCCAGTGAAGAATTGGAGAGTAAATTCCAAGAGATGGTATTGAAAGTATTAGAAGAAAAGAAAAAGTGCAAAAGTAAAAAATACTTCGTTCGAAATCCACGCTAGTTGTATGCAATGAGGTTAAAAAGACAGCCTGCAAATACGAGTATGACTACAAATCTTTAATTGCTCTACTGTGAAATGAATGTGATGAAGTATTGAGGCACAGAAACCTCAACAAATGCCGTCGCAACAAAAAACCTACAAATATGACTGAATTTCTCCCAGGGCTGTGAGCGCAAAGGCGTCAGAACTCGTTCAATGCGTGTAAATGAATGGGAAACTACGAGGCGCGAGGACATCCGCAGGAGAAGTCAGGTGACGCAGGCCACCAACTGCAGCGGGTGGGGAAGGGGGGCAGCCGCGCCCTCGGCGCGCAAGGTGGCCGGACAGCGCGACGTGTCGCCCGCGGCGCGGATGAGGTCGGCGGAAGACGGGTGGGCGGGCGCGGGGGCCAGGGCGAGGGCGGGAAGCATCGGATCGGCCGGGGCTACAGGAGATCGATGGGCGACATTCCAGGTTCGGCGCCTGGCCGACCGACCGGCAACCGCAGACAAACAACTGGGGCGGGCGCGCGCCCGGCTCAGCACCGCGGTTTGGCGTGGTCACACCGCCACGCCCCAGCCCCCTCCCCGCCCCGCCACGCCCCGCGTGCCTTCTGCCGCCATCGTCGCCACAGCCGCCAATGGCTCTGCCACTGTATGTGCATCCGTCGCTGTGGGGAAGGCAGGGGAGGTGAGAGTGGTACTAATAGCAGGGGAGGCGGCGGTGAGACACTTAAAGTATTGGAGACTGCTGTGCCGCTTGTGGTGGAGTGGGAGGATGCAGGATGGCGAAACCCTAAAGAACGGCAATGTGAGAGTATAGGAGCAAAGGCGACGATGAAATTGATGGTAACGGTGGAAGTGGAGATTACAGCAGTGTCGGTGACAGATGGGTGGATGGGAAACGTTGTTGGAGTGGGGATTAAGGCAGTGGGCAGGGTTTAAGATGTGAGAGCGACGGTGACAATTTCTCTGGCGCTAAAAATGAGGGTGGCGGTGTCAGTGGCTCACTCCAGCAAGGAAAACGTCGGAGGCGGCGACAAAGGAGGAGGCAATAAGAGTGAATCTGGCGGTGGCAAAGTCTGCGGAAGTCACAGTGGCACTGTGATAGCTACAGTGATGACTCTAGACTAGTTTAGAACCAGATATGGCGGTACCAGCACTGTCATAAGTGATATCAGAGGCAGATCATGATAGAGCGAAAGGTAGGATAGCAGCGACGGGGATAGCAGTAGCGATGGTGACAGTCACGACGGCTACAATGGTGTCGGAAACAGCGGAGGCGACCGGCGGAGATGGCTGGAGCGGCATCTGCTTGGGCGACGGTGACAGGGTGAGCGAGGGTCGGCGCTGTTCGCGCATTCGCCACCGCCGCCACCACCGCCACCGCCGCCGCCGCCGCCGCCGCCGCCACCGCCGCCGCCGCCGTCGCCGCTGCCGCCGCGCGCCTGGACCGCCGCGCCAGCAGTCTGCGGAAGTCATAGTAGCACTGTGATAGCTATGGTGATGACTCTAGACCAGTTTGGAAGTAGAGATGGCGGTGCCAGCAGCGGCAACATTGATATCAGAGGCAGATCGTGATGTCAGAGGCAGATCGCGATAGAGCGAGAGGTGGGGTAGCAGCGACGGTTGTGACGATAGCGATGGTGACAGACACGACGGCGACAATGGTGTCGGAAGAGGCAACCGGCGGAAATGGCTGGAGCGGCATCTGCTTGGGCGACGGTGACAGGGTGAGCGAGGGTCGGCGCTGTCCGCGCACCCGCCGCCGCCGCTGCCGCGCCGCGTTCGTCGATTTATGTGCGGTGGCGGCGCTTGATGGCCGGGATTTCGCTTCTTGAGGGCGGCTGGCGGTTACGACGCCCGGCGCCTCCCCTATGCGACAAGCATTTGGAAGCGGCGCAGCGCCGTCCCCTCGCTACACACAACGCTGTTTTATAAACGAAGCCGACCTACTTTTGTTTCGCGGTTTGGGAACTCTATTCCAAACACACGATCAAAATAAAAGAAATACATATTATTTGATGTACTAGATATTGAAATATAACAAAAATATGTGACAATGTACATGCAAATACTCCGTAAGCAGATTATTTCCAATACCACAGTTTGCAGAACCACAAATATATTATATATCACAAATAATTGTAAAGAAATCCGCCCGCTGTAAACTTCAGAATTCGTACTGGTTTCTGAGAAATAAAAAAATCACAAACTTAATTAGCTCCTTTTCATTACTTTCAATCTTTATTTTTATAAATCTTTTGACGTCTCCGAAAGAAAATACTATCACTGAAATACAAAGAACATCCCTTCATACTCATAAAAGAACACAAAATAACGTTACTCTCTGTCAAGTATATTTTATAACACAATATCATCAAAGGCTGTAATTCGTGAATATTTATCAAATAAAATCGAAGAAAAATGTGATCAATTCCGAGCTAAGGTATTTGTATTGGCAATGTGAACAGTGTTGTGGAATGGCAAACACTAAGGCACAAAACGGTGTCTCGTTCTCGTCGCCTGACACAGATTTTGCATAGCTCGCACGCTACTTTTACACGCACACTACTGAAGAACCACAAATAAAATACTCTTATAATACTGCAGTAAATTAAATGTAAAAAACAGTATTCCCGAAAATACAGTACAACACATCGCACTTCACACAGCACTATGATGTGTGAACGGCTATGAGTAGCTATTACGAGTTAACCGTCAATTAATTCGAATATTCAATTCATACCAGAAACAAATAATGTATTATACAAGCATCTAATTATATTCTATTCTAGCTCTAGAAACGTTCGTATGGTTGGTTGAAATTGAAATGAATCTTAAAATGTCTTAGCATAGACCGAGGGTTGCAACATGATGTTTGAGATACCTCGCGCCGTAGTCAACACCTCCTGTAAGTGAATGGTCGTGGCATCTTCCCATTCCCTATTGCAAATTGAAGGTGTGCTAGTTGCCTACAATGGGAGAACTGCGAGGAAAATGGTAGTCTGGACAAATGATTTGACCAGAAAATTGGTTTCATTGCGTTACACATTCATGATTCTTTCAAATTCAGTCTTCACCCATGAAATTGGGTTTAATTTACGAATTTGCATTAAAACCTGAGAAAAAGCAGAATATTGTAATTAAATAAAACATCATATAGTGTCAAGACTGTTACATTTCAAAAACATGTATGAATAATACGCAAATTACATTTACGAGATTCTCTCATACCTTTTTTTGATGTAGATATTACTCTTACTTCCCTATTTGTTTACGAATCAGCGGTTATTGTGGAGAACGTTGAAGGATACTCAACTTTAATACTACAATAACTGCAATACATTTCTAATTTAATACTAAATAAACATAATTATAGCCGTTTGAAAATTTACTACTGGAAGAAAAAACATTAAAATCAAAATATGAGAACTTCACAATGTTTCATATTTTACTTTTATACGTTCCACGCTTTAAGCTTCCGAATTGTAGATTTCCGAAACACTTCTTTCTCGAAACATGTTTTTCTACCAAGCGTTCATAATGTGCATGCGATTCTAACAATAACTGATGCTACACTCAAATTACCATACAAAACAAACTCCTAAAAACACACTCATAAACGTTCCACCATGACGAAAATATCGGGTACAAAAGTCGATAATTTTACAAAAGCAAGAACCAGGCCTTCCGGCTCCGCATCTCTGGTAATTGCGCTCGCTCTGTCGGGCACGAGAGCGAAGGAAGCGGCCGTAGGGAAACACTCGAGGCACAGCGAGCGGCTGTGAGCGTGGAGCATGGAGCGTGGAGCGCGGAGCGTGGGCATGGCACGGCGCGCCTCCGTCGAGACGAAATAAAAAATCCGCGCGGCTGACGCGCTGAGCGGCGCGGCGCGGCGCGGGCGTGCTCGCGCATTGAATTGCGAGCGCGAGAAATTGCGCGCCGCGCGCTGCCAGCCCGGCCCGGCTTGGCCCGGCCCAGGCGGCGCGGCGTGGATAGCGCACAGTGATTCGAAGAGCTCATTCCGAAGGCCTAAGATGTACATTCCGACTCGGTGGTTTCAATTAAATATACAATACTGGTGGTCCCGACAATGCTTCGCTATTGAAATGCAATACACTTCACACGCTACTGGGCACGTGACTGTTAATCTCGTTTTACGCAACGCTCTTCAAAAATATTAATAGACGACATACTTTCTCGCGAGTATGAGTTTGTTTTATGTCCTGGTTTGGACATGGTTATCAAGTATCCTATTGTTAAAACGTTCTCTCTCAACTTTGGACATGCACTCGTTGTGACAATGTCTAGGAGAAATTTGATTTACTTGTCAGAGATTTCGTTCAAATAATAATTCCGGCCGACATTTCCAAATCGCAGGTGCAGAATACGCAGGGACGACGAGCTTAATACTTGAGTGTGCGGCGGGTCGCATAGGGCTTCTGTTGAGGGGCGCTTGAGTCAGCATAAAAGTATACAATTATCAACGCGCGTCTGTGTGTAAAGACATACACATATTCGCACTGTACTATGCTCATATTATGCGCGCATGTACAATCAATAAATTCACAAGTTTTTATCGCAATCGGATGAACGGTTCGGCAGCGCATAAAATACGAACAAACATGGGTTTTTTATGTATTAGACGAGTCAATTAGTTTGTAAAAAATGTATCAGCATAATGTTCTGAATACTTCAATTAATAATTCCTTACCTATTTTGGCCTCAGAGGCACAGTTACCCATAGAAAGCTGTTTGACTAGTTTTCGAATTGTGTGGCTGCCTAGATTTCACTTCCATCATGTAGAGTACCACGTTTGTAATGGATGACGAAGGCAGGAGGGATCATGTTGATACAGGGCAGTTATTACGTCGCAAATCGAATTCCATTAATTTCACATACATGTTATTAGTTCTTTGGATCCGTAAAACGAGTATCTCTTCGATGACGCTTCGTAGAAGATTTACTGGGTAGTCTTACTGTGGCAAAAAGCGTCTAGATTTTGTGCAACAAAACAATTCTTTGACAAAAACCTATGCCTAAACAAAGCGTTTCCCAGCAAAAAGCAATATTCGAGAATTATACAACAGGCAATACATCAGGCATAAGAAAGTGTTCGATTCATTTGGTCGTCTCTGTAACTCAGTGATTAGAGCAACTATTCGTAAACCAGGGGACCCGAATTCTATTTCCGTCAATGTGAATTAATATGAACAATAAAAAAAATTCATTTCATACTGCAAAACGCTATGGTGAATTTTCACACCCGATTTGACTTATCTAAAGCATTCCACAATGGATAGTTGTCACGCTTTCCACCTTTGTAGTCAGGTTCAATTACCAACCCATCAGTGTGGAATTTTTGGTGGTCATAGCGCATTCGCTGAAGTATTAATTCGGGTTCTATTTCCCTTGCCTCTCATTCCAGCAATGCTCCATCTTCATTCACTTTTGACCTTGACTTCTTGAAATCATCTGCTTTATGAGTTCTAGGATAGGCTCGAACAGCCCCCACTCTTTAATCACCCTCCGAGTAATCATACAGGGTTCATCTACATGTATCCACTGAATTTACGAAGTGATAATACTGCTCACCCGCCGATGCCCTTCGCTTGAATAATAAATGTTGTGTAGTGAATTATAACGATAGAATAAATTGTGTTATGAAATCAAAGAAACTAAATCTAAAATTAATAATATATATTAAAATAAAGTAAATATTGGAGGAAGGGGTAATTTTCTTTTAAAAGCGACACAAAGGTTTACGACAAGTGAAAGCTTTCACAAGTTTCAGCAAAATTTTTGACAAGAAAAAATAAAGTATTTTTTTAAATAAAAAATTAATATTACCAGTTCCTTCAAAAATTTGTATTAAAAGTATGAGATGCGACGCAATATAACTATTGACATTTTAACATCAAACAAGTTTATTTTCATGTCTTTTTCAAAAAACGGAGTTTCACATTTCACTTCTATTTTGCAATTCCCTTCCAAACTATTCCCTTGTAGTACAAATTTAAAATCCTTTAGGTATTCTTCTAGTCTAAGAAGAACCTCCGGAGAAGACAAACTTATTTGTTGAAAATTCGATTTCATATTATAATTAGGGACAATAACGTCTCCCGAGAACTTGAAAAATACGATTAAGGAATTACCTCTTCAGGGAGTGATCGAACTGAGTGTAGCAAGCATTTGCAACGCTATCATAACCTAATCGCCGTCGCAAATTATGATCTATTAAGTCCCTCCGAGGACGACGGTGTCACTGGCATAAGACACCATTCGCATGACGTCAATTGACCTTTACAGAATCCCATGAAGTTATTCCTTGAGAGTTTCATACGATCGGAGATCCCTGAGAATGGGGCAGTTCCCTCATATCCTGAGATACAAGCGCCATTTTAAAGGTCGTTTTCTACGCTATACATCTATCGGCTAAATGAAAATGGCCTTGAGGTAAAGCCGCGAGGTAAAATTTTTGCTATCTGTGATGGTGCCAAGTTTGCGAAAAGAAGATTGAAAGTGATCCTTGGTTTGGAACTATCAAATAAATACATGCTTGCTGTACAACGATGTACAGGCTGTTGAAACACTGTCTTTTAACAGAAGGCATTTTCCACATTAACAAGTTCAAAATTAGCTACCACCCGGCAATATATCTACAAGGTACAACGTTTCACAATTTAGATGCCAAGAGCATGATAATGAAAGAGTAAGTATCACACAACAACAAATGTTTTCACCTTTTCTCCAGGATCATCGTTTCGTGCGATTCGCATCGCCAAGCTATGAGCTTCTCAAGGTGTGCTATAGGTCATCAAACGTTTTGGCACCACGAGGCTTTCTGTTTTATGTTACTATTTACTAGCAAGAATACGCTTACGATTTTGCAAGAAGAGGAAATCGCACCCGATTCTTCACACCGTGACACAGCCCTCTTTCAGCGAGTCGACGATAATCTTTGAACTACCCAGTATAGAAATTTTGACCGGCTATGAAATTCCAGGCTACTGTGCGACTTGGCGCAGAGCGCGTGGCGACGCGGCGTTCAGCGGGCCTTGCGCTCTGAGGGGAAAATGGAAATGCTGAAGAGGGCGGATCGGTTGCTCTCATGCCGGGCCGCATCCGCGCCGGCGTTCGCCCTCGGCCCATCCTCGCCCTTGCCCTCATACTCGCACTCGCCCTCCCCTCCCCTCGCTCACCCCCTCTCGGTCCGGCTACACTCGCCTACTTTGCTCCTTCCATTCTCTCTCGGCCTGCACCCGGCTTGTGCCCGTCTCCGTCCGCTTCGACTCAAATCCACTCTTGGCCAGTTTTACCACGCTTCACGCTCTTCCCCTCTCTGCCTTCCTTAGTGTCATTCTCGCTTTTTTTTTCGACGTTTACGCTGGAAGTTCTTCCTTGCAAAAAACCTTTTTACTCTCGGCGCAAATATCTAATTTTGTCTCTTCAGATCTTCATGCACGCTCCAAAAATGCTGTCCATAGAATATTCACACTTATGTTTTTAGTCCTTTTTGTTCTCACGAGCGCTAGATCTTCTCTAATCTCCCTTCAAGCACTCACACAAAGGGCAGTTTCATATCTAAGCTTGCTTCTTATTATTTTCGTACGTCGCGAAGTCGCATTTTATTTGTTTTGATGTATATTTTCTTTCTTACATAATCCGAAATTTCAGATATTAAGTATAAAGCACATCCTTCTCTTCATTTAAGTTTTCTCAACACGATTGGCCGTTCTTTATTTTTCTTATCTATTTTAGATTCACTGTCCTGTTTGATCTTTCTCCCTTCATTCTTTCGCCATATTTAATGTGCAAGATCCGTTATTTCTTCGTGTTTTTTTTTATCCTCCATATTTCTGTATCTTTCTTGTGATTCCACACATCCCCTGCGGTTCTTTTTATCCTCCACATTTCCGTGTCTCTCTTGTGTTCCCACATATCCCCTGCCGCCTCTTGCTGGACCACAGCCTTGAGCTTCGTCTGTCGCTTCTGCTTTGTATCTAAAAAATAAAGCCCACTCGCGGCGACGTTTATGTACAATTTGCGTCCAAACTCGCGTGAGACCCTTGGAAATGTGCGACCATTAGCATATTTGTAAGGGGAAATTTGCTGTGGATAACCCAACGCTGTTTCATACCAGTTCCGGATCATTAAATTTGACAATTTCGGGAGTTGCTGCAAAAATTACGAGCAGCTTTATTCTCCTCCTTGAAAACGTGGCCTATCAAGATGAATAGGCCGTATTTGGCTTCCGTAAACAAGTAGCCTGTATCTTGTCGAGTGAACTTGGCCCATTACTTTCAAAGATGCTTTGTACTCAAACGATTATCGCTTCCTGTAACAGGGAGGAGCACTATATTTTCAAACGAGAATAGAATCCATATAAAACACCATGGTGAACCTTCAACGGTCATGTTTCACACCCGTGATTTATATCTAAGAAAACTATAAGAAGAAAGGTTGTTTTTTAAGGGAAAGGAGCAAGTAAAAAAACAGTTTAAGGAATTGGCAGCGTCCCAGCTTCCCTCTATGGGTAACCCAAAATGAAAGAAGTATCTCACCATTTTAAGACCACATTTTGTTGTGTGCAAACTCGAGCGCGCGGGCGTGTGCGTACGCAGGCGCGGAGAGTGAGGATACGTGTTTTTAGCGAGAATTAAACCGAAAATGCGGTATTTCATTCTCGCTCAGTTCTCCTTCGCCTCCCCCTCCGTCTCTGTCTCCGTCCATCTTTCTCTCTCTCTCCAACCGGGCACGGTGCCAGAATCATTTGCACATTTATTACAGAAACAATTAGTTTTGAGTCATCAATCAAGCGGTTATAATGCTTCTGGAGCGCGCTAGTTCCCATCAGACGCCGCCGGGAGCGCTAGACTCTCGGGCGAACATATGCCGAGCGCAGGACGACACGGGCGCTCGGAGCGGCGGCGGCAGCGACGCAGGCACCGCCAGAATCTGCGGGTTTCTTGCCCGCCTCCGCTTGCGCGCCATCCATTACACAGGTGACCCGCGGCGCCGGCGTCCCGCAGGGCTGCCAGCGCGGCCCCCCAAAGAAGAGATTCCGCTTTTTATTGAGATTGCGCCCGATGACGCACTGCGAGCCACCTCTGCCTCGCTGCCTAATTTAAATTCGGTGACCGCAAGCCCTCGCACCTGCTTCGCTCCGCGCAAACCAAACTCCCCAACGCAGAAACAGTGATAATGAAAATATAGCCACTTCATCGGAATACGGTCCCCAAATCAATGGAATTCAATACACAATTATTGGCTTTGTTAGCGAGGGATACGGTACCTAGTTTTCGCTTTTATTAGCTTAATATTCGTAATAGTGAAACGTGAATGGGCTCTTAAAGAATACCCTGCTCTCTCGCCGTTTGCCTCTTTAACAACGTATACCACGGCGTATTCCGATTTAATTAACGGCCTAATGCAATTGTCACGCCTAGTTCCGGCCGAGCGCCGGGCGAAATTGTGTGGAAAAATAAACAACAGGAGGCGGGGTGCCTTTGCAGGAAGAAACAGTGTCGGTAACTCCAGAGCAGAAGGGTAATTGCTGATAAGTTTCAGTGAAGATACAAAAAACGTAAGCACGTGAAAGTAAAAAGGAGGGAAAGATTATGACAGGAAATGAAGTTGATGTCCGGGATAGAAAAGGATACAGGAGCTAAGAGGCACAAAAGAGCAGACTCCGGATGAAACTCGAACTGTAATAGAGTGGTATCATGTCATCTCATGGAGTAGGGTGATTTGGTTTGAGCTATCACTACAGTAAATGAACTGTAGTTCACCAGGCAGACTGTCAGACGACTCGGTGCTAGGTGGGTGTGGCTAAGACTGTGAAAGTGATGTGAATCGTAGGGGATAACTGAACGGTTAGGACAATATAGTATCATAAACGGTAGGACTTGTAGTTTAGCAGACAACGAAGGAACGGAATGAAGATGGGGCAACGTCCGTTCTTGCGCGGGCGGTCAGAAAGCTCGGCGGGAGTAGCAAGTGTGAACTTCGCCTTATGTGGGGCGGTTGGTACAATGGAATGTCACGAACGGCAGAACCTATCCAACCAGGGAGGTGGATACGGCCTGGACATGCCAGCGAAGAGATGTAGGTAATGACTGTAGTAGGGACAGCGAGGCCTAGTTCAGAACGAAAGGCAATGGGCAGCGGGGAGCAGAGCGCAGGGCGTAAACCGCGGTGCTCGGGGACGTGTTGGCGAGGGGGCGAGGGAGAGGGGAGGCGAGGGGTGCCTGTGTCTGGAGTGAGGAGGAGTGGGGGGTCAGAGGACGAGATGGTGAGGGAGCACGGGTGCTAGGGGGTGCGAGGGCCAGGCAGCGAAGGGGCGAGGGGATGGGGGGCCGTGGTGATGAGGGGCCGTGGGGGCCAGGGGGGAGGTGGCCAGGGAGAAGGGGGCTAGAGGGTGCGGGGACCAGGGAGCGAAGGGGTGAGGGATCGTGAGGGCCAGAAGACGAGGTGGCAGGGGTAATAGGGGCGAGGGTGCGAGAGCGCGAGGGGGTGTGGTGACGCGGTGGCCATGGGGCGAGAGGCAACGTGGTAGAGAGGGAACGGCGGCGAGTCGCGGGGGTCCACGGGTCCACCGGTGTCACGAGCGGGCACTCCAACGAACGCGGCGCAGTTGCTAATGCAGTGGCCTGGAATCAACATTCGTTATCCACCTGATGACTGCGCGGCCGGGCGGACGGTCGCATTCGCAGCGGCACGAGCCCCACTTCCTGCGCATTCATCTCCCGAGGTGCGCGCCACACGGCGCCGCGCGGCGCGGCCCGGCGCTATGGAGAGACGGCCGTCGCGGGCGGGGAGGCCGCGCGAATGAAAGCGAGTTGAATGGCCAGAGGATGCGAAAACACACGCAACCTTCGAGATGCATAGGAGCAATAAACGTTCATTACACCCAGCTTCTACGAAACAGGATATTTTACGAATTTCTACGATTCGCGGAAGTAAGGGTGGCTGGTTCCAGTCTGTCATGAAGCAACGGTGTAGCTGAATACTCGTAACTGAGTCGTGTGTTAAAAGTTTTACGGAAATGTTGCTTTAAAACGGCGATAGACTGAGCAAGAAGCCAGCAAAAGAGAAGGAATTAGCCGACTGGAGAAGTGCCGTAAAAGCGAAAGGGTGTGCTGCCATCGAAGTACAACCAATTTTTGTGCAGTAATTTTTTTGTGCAGTAATTAATTTTTGTTCGAAGAAATAACACAAACCTGGGTGCAGAACCAGCCTGGATGCAGATTAGTGCTTGATGAAAAGCATCTATGGCAGTGAATGGCATCGGCAAACGGCAATGACAAATCCCCTTTCTCAAAAATCATACGTGAATGCTGAATGCGCTTTATTAAATTATGTTCCCAGGAATACTCGTGCAATCTGTAGGCTACATAGGGAACTTCGCAATATGTATTGTAAGTTCAATGTTTGGCCTTTGGACGAACATTTTTAAGCCAAAATCCGCGTGGATTATTTTCCTGAAAAATAGAAATCTCTCTTAACTCGTCCGCATTTCAGAACACCTTAATGGCCGCGGTGGAATTCGGTAGACTGTCAATTAAGGTACAAGGAATTTTTCATTTTTAAACGCGACCAAGAGATATTCCTTGTATTTGCAGCATAAATAAAAATAAAACAAATATATGTTTGCCGAAGTGAAGCACCATTCAAAATGCGAGTTCTGATTAAATAAAGCTGTCTAAACTTTAATAAATAAAAATTGTGCATATTTGTTACCACTAGGTTTTTGTATGTGAAAGTAGGTAAATATAGAGATTAAGAATGATAGAAAAAGACGACGAGTAATAAATGAATCTCTAATATGCACAAAAAAAGACGGAGGAAATAAACGCAAAATAAAACGTAGATTTTCTCATTTGTAGAAGCGAGATATTTGTGTGACACACGAATAGGTTCACGTGATAAAAATCTGAGAACTAGAGAAAATGGACTACCTCATTCTGCACATCCGTGAACATGTGAAGTCCTAAAAGACGACATAACGGATGACATAGAAGGCACAATGCACAGAGCAGCGAGCCAAACATAGTTCAAGCGCAGAAGAGAATTATCAGCCGTAGGTAGCGAAAGCAGGAAGGTGGATGCGGCAACGGTGCGTGTGCTTTCAGTGCATGAGCGTCGGCGAAGGCAAAAGGCGTTATGGCCGTGTGAGTGGCGAGCGCGCGCGGTCGCGCCCAGCTGGGCGAGTGACAAAGACTGAGGTGGCGAGCGTGCCGGAGGCGCGCGCGGCGCGACGGGGCAATTCCGCTGGCGGCGAAGGGTGGGAGGACGGCTGCAGCCGGGAGCCGGGCGACAAAGCGACGGCAAAGGCGCAGCCAACAGCCACAGACGCGCCAGGCGTGGGCGCAACACTCGAGGCGGCTGGGGACGAGGGCGGGGGGGGTTCAAGGCGGTGGGGGTGGCGGGGCGGTTGGTGATAGTGATGGTGAAGAGGAGGCGGTGGTAGCGGTGTGTGTAATGGTGACACAGAGAGGAGGGAAATTGATGGCGGACAGGGCAGTGGTGGGGGGAGAGGCACTGCGAGGGGGGGAGGATTCGGTGGCGGGAGGAGTAGCGAGGACGGGGCGTCGACTGCGAAGCCAGCAATGACGGCGGCGATGCGGGGCGGCAATGGCGGGGGTGGCGGCGGCGGCGACGGCGATGGGTTGGTGGGGGCGGCGAACGCGGTGTCGCTGGCGGAGGGGGGCAGGGGGGGCGTAGCGCCGGGAGCAGGAACGCGTACCGCAGAGCGGGGCGACGTGTGAACCGCGCAAGTGATGAAGTGTTATCATTTAGTGGCGCCGCGAGAGCCCACCTGCGAAATCCCGCAGGCGCCGGTGCGGGCGCCGCGCGCTCGCCGACACACCGCGGCGCCGCCTGAACGAACGACAGCGGCCGTCGCCCCAAAGCCGGGCGCTGCTTGTCATCGCTAACAAATGACACCGAGCACGAATTTTACGACAAAACTTAATTCATAAATGGAGCATTCTAATCAATGAACGTACTTCTAAAATTATTATTCTTTCTCTACATTTTTTTCTTTATTTGTATTTCATATTAATAATACAACTTGTATATTTTTAATTTACAAGAATTAGTAAATATTTATATCTACATTTAAGTATATTAT
This sequence comes from Acheta domesticus, assembly GCA_031308135.1. Classification (NCBI taxonomy): domain Eukaryota; kingdom Metazoa; phylum Arthropoda; class Insecta; order Orthoptera; family Gryllidae; genus Acheta; species Acheta domesticus. Next base: position 134,087,720 of record JAHLJT010009436.1, on the reverse strand, counting down.
TTTCGTATTTCCTTTTTGATCGTTTATACCTCTCACTATTTACTTTATTAAGTGCGGGGTCAGTCATGATAGAAAATTATCTCTTAAATTAGTATTTTTACACCCGGTTCGTATACAAAGACTAAAAATTTAAATTTCCCATAATATACTGCTGTATGTATCGACGCTTTCTTTTGTTTCACAAACTGTGGATTTCTCGGAATGAAGAAATGAAATCGAGGCAATATAGCTATTCAGTATTTTTTTTTAATTCTATCACACGACGAATAATAAAATTTAGTAAATGGAAGTTGATAGCACTGTTAACATTATCTATATGTCGCCTGGCCGATTTCGGCAAACAATGAGTAAGAGTTTACTCCGGAGTAAATCTTGTTCACTCGAGAGTAACTTCTTGCAGCGTTTCACTAACACTTTAGTCGAGTGTAAATCGCCTACAAGAATTTCGAGAGTAACTTTACACGATGAAAATTCGTCGAGTAAAGTACGAAGTGAGCTCATTTTGCAACGTGTATATACTTCCGAAGTCTTGTTATGGCTTGACGATTGCGAATGACGGTATTTGAAGATGATTGCAGCGAGGATTCGGAATATTTTCCTTCAGTGCGAAGACAAAGATGGGTCCGGGAGATAATGGATTGGTTTTCCAACCATGACGTAGCTGATTTGGAAACGAATGATTTGCAAATTATTTACGAAACTAAAAAAATAAATACAAGTAGTAGAAACATTTCTTAACTACTGAATGTTATGTATCTTTCTGATTGTTAGGTGTCTTAATAATATAGACAATCAGTTCACAGTCCGGATCAAAATAGAATATGTCTGTTAAAAATAATTAAAACGGTGTAACCACGTATTTTATTTGTGAAGTATGATGTTAACTTCAGCCGGTATATTATAAAATGTGCAGGACTTGTAAATTTCTTTTTCACCCATGTGGATACGAAAATATAGTAAGTATACTATTACAAAAGGGAAATAATAAATACAAGGACTAAAAGTAGTAAGAAATATTAAGAAATAAAGATTCAAAAACTAAGAAATAAACTACGCTAACTCAAATCACCAAAACGTCTCACATGATTATAACGCCAAAATGGGCCCATGACCCCCAACTCGATCAGGTTTTCTCCAGTTTCACTGATCCATTGAGCAAATGCTGAGAAGATCCCTTGTTTTGTTTGTGGACGTAAATGTAGCTTCACTATGCAAACATTTTGTTGAGCATTCCTTTTGATTTTAGTGGTAGGGGTACAGCTGAGGATGAGTTACTATTTTGTTAGCAATGCAGAAAAATCGCATCTGCATTTCGTTTACCGTTGCAAGTTTTCTGTAATTCGAGAGCGAAATATCTAGTTTTTAAAATGTTGCTAATCTTGTGCTTTTTTAAAAATTTTATTATGTTTTATATTTTATTCGTTTCCCAGCTGTCGCATTAATAGTTAAAATGGGGAATGGATCGTGAACTTAAGAAAACAAATATGCAAATAATCTTTCCCCCATACGTCATATACAGTTTGCACTATTTTTTGACCAAATAAATCAAATTAGACGCCGCCAAGGACTGAAATGAATGATGGAATATAAGGAAAATAACTAGAGGTTCACGTTGGTCCGCATTGCTTCACAGCGACACTCTCGCTTACGGCCTCTTGAATCGCTCACTGCTGTGTATGAAAAATTGCGCGTTCAGCCAATACCTTCTATTACTAGTAGTAATAGAAGGTATTGGTTCAGCTGGTTCGCGGAGTAAATCGGGGAGTATGTACTCTAGAGTAAAATAATACTTCAGAAGCGTGGTGAAAAGCTTATGTTCTACTCGAGAGTAATTATCGTAGAGTAATGGTTACTCTCGGGTACCTACACTTAACTTTACTCGGCTGTTGGTGAAACCGGCCCTAAAGGCACAAGACTTCCGCCGACACATCTCTTTGAGAAATGCAGTTCGTATACAAGACCAGTTGAGTAGCTACAGCACACCGGAGTTGTCCAGTATAATCAAAGGGTCCCTGTAACATTCAGAATTTACATTTCAAACGGCAAAGCAATTTAAGTTTACGTCGTAAGTAAACATGTACGGTAATTGACAGTAACTATAACGCATCAATACCTCGTTTACCTCCTTTCTCGATCCAGTTTTGATGTTGAACCTGCGTATGACGGTCATTTCATTAACATATATGCACAGATTTGTTTACAGAGATTCATTCTCGAAATTTCCGATCAGCAATGTCAGTGGGGGAAGGCACACATTCGTATTTTGCAAATGTTGGTTTACAAGTTCAGTTTATATCGAATGACGTTAGCGTTATACGCATATGCTTCACGAGATGAATTGAAACTATTTTCACGAAAGAAACCGCCAATAAAACTTTTGAATATTAATTATATTTCTTGACATTTTCAAAAACTTTCTCAAAAGATTGTAAACGGTCACCAGATTTGTCTGTTCAATGAACCGTTGTAGGGTTGTTTCTGAATTCGGCAATTTCAAAGAACAAATAAAAAATTGCATTTATAACTTAACGTAGGTTTGTCTTGTATTCAGTCATATTTTTATTAATAATCTTTGAAATACAAGTTGAACATGAACTTTACGGGCAAGCTTCTGGAGGTGTCTCCTTGTCGAATGTTTCCTATGAACAGACCACGAAAATACATGTACGTAAAAAAGTCAAAAAGTACTTACGTATAAGATTATTCCTAGGGTTGAGAACATTATCCTCATACGTTTGAGCTTTGTGCTCTGGAACAGCAGTCGGCAACCTTTTTACATTTGCGGTCTTCTAAATTCGCAATTTAGAATTTTGCGGATGACTAACATGATTGTTAAAAGAACATATTAAAGAAATTGCCTACAATTTTCCATTGCTGCAGTTTAACACTAAATTAATAATTTTGTAAATTATATTTTACTCAAATTTCGTGAATTATTTTAGTTTTATAACTTTTAACTAAAAACATTTAACAAAGGTTTTTCAATTAGAAACAATTATGGCACAATCATTGTATTATGATAATGTGGAGCAGGGAATGACTGTAAGTTACCAAATGATATCAAAACAGTAGGCAAAGAACATAAACAAAGAAATTAAATAATTTGAAAGATATACAGAGTCTTTAGCATATCTCGCAACCCATGACTGGTAGCGCCTATTCTTGTTTTGGCAATTTGGCAACCGTGTGTCTTTGGCTCCTTTCAATATTGCCATGGCTGGCACGTCGAGACAGCTGAGGAGGAAGTGATCTGCGCGTCATAATCTGCAGAAACGTTCCTCTTTCCGTGTTTTCCCATTCACAGGATTCGGCGGGCAGGTACCCGGCTCACACACCAGAATCTTTTTGCGCTGCGTAGGGTGGGTGGGGTGGGCTGGGCTGGGCTGGGCTGGGCAGGGCTGCGCTGAGGCATGAGCCAGCAAACAAAACGTCTCTTCAGGCGATTCTGTCCAGTATGCTTAAGAAGCAGAATAGTAACAATCAGGATGGGGAGGGAAGTTATAACTGATTTATTGATTTATTAACAGCAACGTAACAATTATTATTTAATGAACGCTGGCTCACAGAGAAATCACAATCATCACGTGAAACATCACCGCCAAGCTGTTCATTATTTATAACAATATTTATAACAATAATTGTTTATAACAATACTGATTTATAACAATAATTGTTTATAACAATACTTATTTATAACAATAATTATTTATATCAATAATTATTTATTAATATAGAACATGGAAATTATTTACTTTTATTTTTATTTATTTACTTTATTTTATGACACATAAACTACAAAGGTTATTAGCAAGCTGGAAATTAAACAAATAAGGAAATCTTAATAAAATTAATAAATATTAATAAAATAAACCTAAATTTTCTAGATTTCTAATAATTTCTCCTCCTTTCCTTTCTCCTTTTGTTGGGAACTGGCATTTCCAGAAATTTTTATGGAAGTATTTCCTTACTAAGGAAGATTTAGTGCCGAAGTAAACTACCATCAAAAATACACGATCCTTTTTGAAGTGATTCTTCTTTCCCAAACGTGAGTTCCTACGATTATGAATGAAACGTGAATGAATGACTGCCCAAGTACAGAATAAGTGCTTGCTCTTTCTTTCAATTAAAATACCTCCCTTCTGCGACGGGCAGTGAGTCGTGAAAAGTGAAAGGAAAGCCAAAAGTATTTCACGCGTTGCCAAATTGCCAAAACAAGAGGTTGTGCTCTCAGATATGGGTTGCGAGTTAGACTAAAGACCCGGTACTTCCAAGACTAATCTATATCGTTTCTGGGCAATCCTATCTCCCCGACCGCCTTTGAAGTAGTGTTTTGCAAGTCACAGTAATATTTTGAAAGGAAGAATCAATTAGCAACGTAACTTTCTAATTTTTTTACATAAAATAATAGAGTTTAAACAAAATTTATTTTTCCTTGCAAATTTTGGTAAAAAGTCCGCGAATTTAAACAATATTTGAATTATTCGGATGGAGCTTTAAAGTTACGGCACTCACCACCAACGTCAGCAAAATTACGTCACCAGCACCATCAACTACTCGGTCTCCAAGATCTCGTGGTAGTGAGTCGAGTCTTTCAAGTTGCATATAATAGAGAATTGCATAAAAAATCTGAAAAATCTCATTTGCGGATGCAAGTAGATTCTATTACAAGAGGATGAATATTTCTCGTTACTTTTAAACGCACGTTACTATTCATACCACAACTTCATGTAGTAAATGAGAGGGATTTGGAAGTTTGAGAAAAAGTACAGAGATTGTGAATCTCTCCCATAAGTCATACATTGCTTTTAAATGTTTTTTGACGTTCTAATAAATAGAACAAACAAAACATCAGTAGCAGAGTCACAGAGAACAACTGTTCAGGGCAAAAGCAATTTTTCTGACGAGACAGGACAACTTCGTGAAGATAATCCGTGCACTGTATTGGTGCGGCTTTGAATCAGAAATCACCTGAAGTGTGACGATCGTGGTTTCGTTAATCCTGTATCGTGACGTACTGGTACGTACCACACTCACTGTGCAACCACCTGCAAATGTTTGTCTAATCAGATGGCTTCAATGCTGGATCGCCCTTGGCGTGTTGTCAGAGTTGGTGTAAGAATATGACAGCACACTGACAGTGGAAGGATCGTTTTGAATTCCGCTGTCGGAAATAAGATCGCTGTTACTACACCTTGTAGAATAAACAATCATATATTTACATATTTTACGCACAGTCCAAATAAATTACAAATTTGATATGATCCAGAAAATAAACTTCGCAATAAATTGTCCAATTACGACCATTATATGTAGATTAAGCATGAACCAACAGTCAACCACATTATTTAGAAAGCATTAACCTCTACTCAGAAATTACTTTCATTCGCATTCCCAGGTTCTTCTGCATTTCCATTTCAATCAGTATAACTACATGATGACCAGTATGTAATCACGTTTCCTACTGTTGCGGAACAATGATCACAGAAACAAAAGTTCATCTACACTAATCACAAAATGAGATTTCTCTCCGTCATTAAAAAGAAGTCGAATTACGATCCAACGATTGTAGCAGAACGAACTACATCATAGGAAAAGAGAACCTCCCTAGAAGCACAGCAATCACATTACATTAGCACATTCCGCACGCGAAGATCCCATCCACGGCAGATTAACATACACCGTATCTTCCATCACCCGTCACAATACGCGATGAGAAGGGCGCGGGCGAAGCGCAGAAATATCATAATACTGCAGGCGAGCGGCCCAAATGGGACCTGACACTTTTAAATCTCGAGGGTGTCACGCACAGATTAGCCCGGCGGGCGGGGCCTGTTTATGGCATATGCGCGCGTTCCGCCCATGTAGGGTAATTGTACGGCGGAGGGCGGTCACGAGCTATAAACTACAAGATTAAGCAGGTGGAACGCCGTCGCCACAATTACAGGCCAATTTACCGGCAGCGTTTGGCATGGCGACGTCCCTCCGCAGCTAATGCTGCCCGGAGGAGAGGGCCCGCCCGCGGCGGCGGGGCAGCGGGGGCGTCGACAGGGGGGCAACCCGCCCCCCTCCGGGCGAACGCAAAACATATGGTAGCTGATAGTTCCACGATTATTCTGAATTGGGTCACGTGTCGTCGATGGATGAAACGTTCGGTTGAATAAAATGTACTAATATATTTTCAAAAACCTAAACACACTCTTACTATCACTCAGAAAAAAAAATACTGAACAAAACCACATAAAATTATTTTCCAAAAAGTTGCCCGCTTACTGTTCAAAAACAACAAATGAAATAGCCTGAAATAAAACTGCAATAAATTAAGAATTTTAAGAACAGTCTCCATTAATATAGCCATAACACAGTATACAGGAATTATTGTAGTACAACAGTACTTTGCAAAGTACCAAGAATATAAAGTTGCTTTTCCATAACGTATCAAGTAAACTAGCATATATTAAACGGCAGGCGGTCTCTTCCTAGGAGCCTTTCAATCACATGATGTCAATTATATATTAAGTAGTGACGCATTAAGTATGAACATTCAGTGGGTATGCGAAATATGAGAGTAGGTGGAATCAAACAGACAAAACTTTGTATTTTAGATTCTAAATCAAACTCTTTCATTATTTTTTGAATTTTCTCAAGTTCCTGGCTATCTAAGAGAACCATAGTCATCATTCACAGGGCAGATGATGCATTGTCCTCTTTCAATTTCTGCGTCCATTAAAAATTACAAATATCCAAGGTTTCAATATCAATATGTGGTGTTATTTCAATATAAGTTCTCAAAACAATAATTATAGAAAACATCGAAGCAAACATTACCATCCACATTAACAGTTATTGAACCAACACATATGAGTTGTTTGGACAATGTTCCTTCTATAGGTGGTAGAGTTGTGCAAATCATTTTCCTAATTTTTGGAAAAAAATAGTTACTTGATTTATTTTTTAGTGCAATTTTCTTAAAGATGAAAAATAATATCTCGCGATACATCCTATTATCCAATAATAATTTTTTTTACAATTATCATGCTTGAAGTAGAGAGAGACTCACATATAACATAGTAAATATAGAGAGACTTACATATCTATTTCGTATTTGCTTTCTTGAGACAACTACGATATATTTCAATAGTTAAAACCACTAATTAATATTATAAATGAAATTTTTGTAAAATCTGATATCTCGAAAGAGATATCAATATTAAAAATGAAAAAATGACCACCAATCTTAAAACCATTAATTAAAATCTCCTATAATATATATAACTAGGTCTACATGAATTTCCCATGATCTAATACCGTCATATTGGACTGTAATTCAAAAATTTTGTTTGGAAATTGAAGATGGAAATATACCGTTGCAACGTATTTTAGAATTTGTAATCGAACACTGTCAAATCATTGGTCTTGAAAAATGAATTTTCTGGAAAATAGTAAAAGAGGATAAGCAAGAACAGTACTTCAGCCAACACGATTGAAGTACTTTTCATTTCACAAAGATAAAAATAAATGTTTAGGCAATGGTCTACTACAATGACAAGTATATTTTCTGACATACTTTATTTTATTAGGTGGATTTTATCACCAAGAATTTTGAATTCCATGATAAATTTATTTCAATAACTACTACACTATGAAAAAGCAAGGAAAAGAATCCATACATTTTGTCCAAATTTATCATGAGAATATTGTTTGCAGATGTTATTAAAATATATTTAGAGATAATGTGTGCTCCATGTGAAATAAATTTACAACAGCATTGGTAAGAACGTAAATGTACAAAACAAGGTATAAAAAACACTGATTTAAAAAGTAGTTTAGTAACACTAGCAGTTTGGCAACACCAGTCACCCACCGTCATTGTGATTGATTCAAAAACTGTATTACGACTTCATAGTTCAAGCGGTATTACTAAGGGATATTTTTACCGAACTTACGCGGAAAAAACAAACTTGAAACTTGTACTGGAACAGCAACAGTTATTTATAAGTGACATTAGTAACTTCCATTCAAATGTAATTGGCTTTATTTTAGTGACTCAAGCCAATCGTAATTTGATACATTATTTCGACCGAAGAAATCAGAACGGAAAATGGTGCCAAAAATACAACGTATAAACAATTTCACTAAATATAATTCTCTGAGTTCTGACAAATTTCCGTAATTGGTAAATGTATGCAGTTTTCTAGAAAAACCACGAAGTAGATCCGCGAGTCTGACGTTCGTTGCGTCATTGAATCTTATAAAGTGGCTTTACCCTCATGAGTTTATTTTTTTGTACTTAATGGAAATTTCCTGAATATCACATCGCCATGTTCACAGACATTGTCAATATTGGTTAGGGGAGCACAAACATGAGAGAACTAAATTCTGAAATTCTGTTAGCCAGCAGCTTCTAACGCTCAGAAATCCGGTATGATCCATAATTATGGCATGAAGCTGAAACAGCCGGATAACAACCAAAGCCACCTATCGAACCCGCGTTAACTCAGAACCCGCAAACAAAAGCTTGTGCACGAAATAAGATCAGTTTAGACGATTCCAAGCTTGTCGTTGCAGACAACTATTTGGCAAAACGCTATACACAGGATGTACAGCAAACGTCCGTCAAAAACGTCAACTTGACAACAAAGCACAAAACAAGCATGACGGGGTGGCCGTCAACGAGTTGACATGTACGAATGATACTTTGAGGCTTTCACAGAGACGAGAATCGATCGTCCCGCTGAGCCGTGGTTGTCGAGGGGAAAGGGAAGAGACGGGTGTGGGTCGGCGGGAACGATTTCATCAGCCGTTCGAGCGCCGGTGCTCAGCTCACTATGATCCTCTTCTAATGAACAGGATCGATTTAATAGAGGAATAACAATTCGCTATCGTCCCAGAATAGCGTTCCTGGTTGCTCAGCTCGCATTTTCCTCTGGGGAAACTTCGTCGGTAAATGCGGAATCGATCAGGGTTCATCTGCATCCACAGTAGGGAAGCAGTTTGCCCGGATCACAGAAATGCGTCCTTCAGCTGCAACAATCGAACACTCTCATTGTCCTTTGAATGTTTGTGCGATCGCGTCGGCAAACAAGCGCCGGAAATGTAGCTTTCTTTGTCGAGACATAAAACTGGTAGTGACCACTATTTTGTATATTGTTTGGTATTTGAGGTAAAAAGTTCCAAGGCTGTTGTTACACAGCGAGAAATGAAATTGAACAAACTCTTGATTTCAAGCTTCTACGATATGTTAATTGCTGCATTATTGTCATATTTATTCTGGTATTTGATATCAAATTATTTATATTTTTGATGTAAATAAAATTGAAGTTAAACGACATATAAATTTGAGAACGGTAATTCCGAAATACATTTTTAATAAACGGATTAAAGGTGACAATATTAATATTTAACATTTAAAATTAATTCGAAATGTACTTTGGTCAACAGAAGCAAATTAATTTGAATTTACATTCGATATTTTGAGGACGAAAATAAATACAGAGACTAAAAATAAACAATAACATGAAATGTTAATCAATTATATTTAAGTAAAATTCATTACACTTGGTATTATTTCCTACAATGTAGTAGGATAAATTCCTATTTTTATCCTTTCTCACTTCCGGTCTACAGCTATCCTCGGTCCCCGGCTGATTTCTCACTCCAAGTACAACCATCTGGTTACTTTCCCAGTCTCCCCTTCCCCCAGCCATCGCGCCTATGTCGCTCGTAATCTCATGTCAATCGTAAATCTACTACTAATTTTCTCAAATCAGTGTAGCTCCAGAGACGATCGATTTTTGATTTCGGTTAGTAGTGCGGAGTCTATGCTGCACCAAGGTAGCACTGAGAGCAATGATAGGCTCATTGCGGCCCTCCCAAAGGTGTTTTATTACTTTCTTCACTCACACAGTGGTATTTGAACTAGAGGTGGGGAAAAAATTGGGAGGAAACATCGAGTTCGGAGTAGATACTTGGTGTACTGGGAGTGTACGCCACGTCAGAACACGGCTTACAACAGACATGCCTTGTGCGGAATCCAAAACCTTGCTGTAGCGCGTTCGTAGGGGAACATGCTCCCAGGACCTGCGTCACTACTCCGGCACTCCTTTAATTAGTTCATATTATGGAGAGAGAGAGAGAGAGAGAGAGAGAGAGAGAGAGAGAAGGATCGGTTCAAGAAAAAATAATAAATTGGAATATAGAAACACGAAAAAGATTCCAAAAATGGGGATGGGGGTCATGGAAGGAATAAGGGAAGTGTTATGGAAATAATGAAGAGAATGGGATAAAAAATAAGGGGTTGGGTACGGTTAGAAAGGAAAGTGGAAAATTTAGAAGAATGAGAGGCCAAGGTAGAAAAGAAGGCGATATCAAATGGAAAATCAACTGAGAGGAAGGTTAAGGAAGATAGAGGATACAAAAACTAAAGAGATAGGATGAAGAAAAGTACGAGTATAATAAAGACGGATAATATAATGAAAAGCAGAAATTATTTCATAATACAATACATTTGAAGATCAAACTTATTTACTTTGATTCGCGAACAGAAAATATTCACTTAATCTCACAGTAGTAAAACGTGTACGTGTTCTTGATAATTGCTAAAACAATTTGAAAATGAAGATAAAGTGTGCCTTACTTTGCACCAAAACTTGTACCTGCAAACAGAAAAACTTCCAATCGGCAGGGGTCACTGAACCATTATGTTATTGATTTTGATACTGTTTTAATGAAGTGGGACCATTCTCGCCGTCTTATTGGCACAATAGTGGGCAATCAGGAAATGCCCCCGACACTGAAGCACACATTCCAAGCAAATTCGTTTACCGACATCGTGACGCATAGTTTCATGTAAACCAAGATTATTAGAGCTCCACAGCACACAAGCGACCAACCTCTTTGAACTTGTACTTCAGGTGAGAACCACTTGCAAGGCAAGCAGCTTCCACAAGACGTTGGCCCTGTAATACAACAGTGCCGCCGAAGTTCGCAGCAGCAGCGACAGCGGCTGCAAGACCTAGGCCGGCGTCTCTGGCGACGGTGCGCTCAAGAAGCTTCCGTCGGCAGTAGCCGCCAGCGATCACAAGTTGTTCCGTGGCGCTTAGGCGACTCGTTACAGGTCGACCAGGAGCCGAGGGCGGAGAGAGGGGTTAAGGCTCCGGGGGCGGGGGAGGGAGAGGACGTGGGGAAGCCCTGTGGGACGAGACGAGGGGGTTAGCGGCAGACGGAGGGTGCGGCGACGGCGGCGGTGGCGACGCGGGCGGTGGCAATGCAAACACAGCGGTCACTGGCTTAGTCGTGAAGCCCGTGGATTCCCGACTCATCAATCTTGGCTCGTTGTGGAGGCAGGGCAGCTCGTTAACGTCTCCGCGCGTCTCATCGCTCCTCGGGAGGCCACGCCGCGCAGACCCCAACAGCTCTCGGCTCCGCCCCCGCCCCACACCCACTCCCTGCCCCGCCCCCTCCCCGCCACGGCCTTCCTCGCCCCTGAGCGCCGTCGGACTCTTGGGCCCGGTGTTGGTGGACGACCTTCGCTCACTCTGCAACCACCAGTAGGTACGGGAAGGACCCAAAAGTTAAAGCATATTGTAATCATTAGAGTTGTTATATCCAGGAAAGCACAGAAGTCAACGAGAACCAGTTTTTTATTCAACAGAGACAATTATCCATACAAACAGAACTTCTTTGGTAACCGTAAGAATATCCAGAAACAAAGCCAAGTTACAGTTATGTCAGAAGATATACCTTAACAAGCGCAGTTCGACAGTAAGCAGTAAGAAAGTCCAAAATCACTCCACCGGCTCAACACAATCGCTCGAACGTAATCACTACTTAACACAGGGAACTGTGCACAAAATCTATCTCTCCGGTGGCGGCTCCCGCTTTCATTCTTCCTGGCCTCGTAGCCTCGCTTCTTATCTGCAGTTCCACTGGCTGGCCGCTCGTTCCTCATTGGCTAGCACTCTCGCCGGTTCGACGCCCCAAATGTTCTCGGGATTGCCGTTGCGCGTCGCTGCTTTGGCGCGTTATTTGAAGTGTCACATATTGCCGCGACAAGAATAATTAATGTAATTGTTTGATATAGGATGACCCAAATGGTAATTCCATCTAAGTAATTCTTATAAGCTTATTGACCTTCAATGGCTCAATACGTTAAAAAAATTCCAAATTGCTTGCAAGGAGATATCCTACTTGGGGTAAGCAAGTCCGGAAAGCCGGTTAGATACCGAACGCGTTAACTACTTAGATCATTATTATCGTAAGTGTAGTGAACTTTACATTCCAGGAAGTAATCTTATTCTGCTCCGTAATATGTTAAATCCGGCACCTATCTACAGTTCGACTTGCGAGATTTTCCTTCTCTGTCAGAGGGGCATCCCATCTTGATTCCATCCTGGACAAGCTCTATCAGTTCTCTTGACCGGTCTCCGGATTTGAGTCACAGTATTGTTCTAATGTTAGAGTGTGAGTAAGAACGATGGGACGAGGAAGAGGAAAGAAAGATCGCGCGCGGTCTGTGGCTCGCTTATTAAACTACTGCTCTGCCGTTCACCTGGTATTATTCGAGGAAACCACAGAAAATGGATCAGGGTACCCGACCGCTAGAATTCTCCTCTAAACAGTGGTTGAATTCGACCGAGCTATGAATTGATTAGTGTTTCCGGGCGATCGAATGGCTATTAGTCGCGCAAGTGTAATACATGCTTTTGTCGTGGGAGGTGGAGATCGTCCCCTACCTACACGTCGGATTGCTTCTTTTTTTTCCAACAAACTACCAGTGGAGCACTGCTGCAGCCGGGACAAGCTCTAAACTCTCGAATGGCGTCCTGATATGTGTGGTGTTGTAGTGCATGTAATAGTGTGTAAGTAAAGATACGATGGTAGGGCAAGAAAGAGGAAGGGAAGTTCGATCACGGTCCCTGGCCTGCTTATTAGCGCCGGCATGCACTTACCTAGCTATGGAGCTAGCTTCGAAACTTTGCCATCTTCCGAAATCAAACCCCATTACCTCTCGGGTAATGATGAGGCCGAGGCAACTGAGTTGCCCTTAAGCTCTCTCAGCCGGTGTACCGGGAGAGGTGGCTCAGGGTATCTACTGACGTTACTGCAGTCCCTCTGACCGGGAGGTCTTATGTTCGACTCCTAACAGCGCAGCGGCAGGATTTTCGATACTAGCTTGACAGCTAGGTCGAATTCAGTCGCTGTCTCGATCGGTCACTCACGGTCGGCTGCTCTGATCGGTAGTTTTCCGTGATTTCTCCGGCGAACTCCTGGCGAATGTCGGAGCAGTACCCTAACAAACGGGCCACAGACCGCGCGCGATCTTTCCTAACTCTTCTTTGTCCCATCCTCTCCCCATACACACACACATTAACATGCACTACACTACCAAAGTGCCGGGAGACCGGTCGGGAGCTTTGAGCTTTTCCCGGCTGGGGCGGTGCCCCGCTAGTGGGAGACACCTGGTTGAGGAAAACCCTGCTAGCCGAGGTAGGTCGGCGTCGTATCTCGCCATCCAACGAGGGGGGAAACCATCGCCACCTCCCGAACAAAACATGCACAATACTTACGGAACTGATGTTCTTAGTAGTTAACACGCCCTGAATTGTTATCAATCAATCAGCCGGTGTGGAGGTGTACGTGGTGGAAGGTAAGGGGTAGACGCAGCAGAGGCAGCGGAGGCAGTCAGGGGCTGCGCGGAACCGCGCGCTGGGAGACGATGAAAAAGTAATGGCCGCCTGATAGCACGAGACGGCAGAGCGTCCCGCGCTGAGAACGATATTTTCTCGCACTGTTTCTTAACTGCTATATTTCAACGACTGTCGGCACGAGCCCCACGGGTAAACCGTACATTATTCAACGGAACCCGATAGGCTGCCTGCAAAGATTAAATTCCCTATAGTTAGACGAAAGAAATGTAACAAAGCTGGAAACAAACACGTAAATATAAACTGATTGCTCTGACTTATCTCGAAGTTCAAATTGTAAAAAATAACCTTTCCTCCTTAGTCATGATCCCGCATTGTAAAGGTCGTTTAATGTATCTGCCAATGAAGTAGTGAATTTAATTTCTGGAGAATAAAGGAAAACAAACGTCGAGAGGTCGGAAGGACCTTAAAGTCTCTCCTTCAAATATGATTTCATTAATTTTAACACCGACTGCTTTAAGTGATGTATCGCGCCGTGCTTTTCAGAGCAAGTACGTAAATTAAGTAATTCTGTGCATAAAGTTAACAGAATTACTAGTAAAATTATTCCTCACCGATGAAAATACGTCCGTCCGTCCATCCACCCATCAAGTATTTACTACACATGGATTCATTTAATTACTTATCGGAATTTTCTCTTCTCATTTGACTGAAGTGAATTTGCGCCGTGGGCCTTTTTCTGTGCTCCAACTCGCAGCGAATAAGCACAAAGGAACGCAGCCCCTTTTTTGCATCGCTTTGATATACCTATTCTGCAGCGATTCGCGTAAACTGTAGGAATGGGAGAGAAATATCAGCCATTGTAGACGCGCGCGTCGTTGTAACACAGTTGCCTCCGTACTTGTTAAAATATTTCATTACAGTAAAAAAAATAGCAAACAAGAAAACACGTGTCCTCCGGCCTCGTTGCTATTAATTAAGGTTATTAAACCATTATGCCTTTGTTAGCATTGCGCTGAAACACCCTCGAGCAAATGTGCAACATTTTTGTTTTATTTCCCTACCGCTCATCTGTTATGACCTTCCCCCATCCCAAGTACCCAGTGAGCTGCGAGGGGATGTTTGTTGTGACAAAGTGGTCGTCAAACGTAACTATTTTTGAGACCACCTGACCTAGAGTGAAAAGTATTAAACGAGAAAGATGTTTGTAATTTTAGCCGACAAATCAGGTATTATTGTGAGCAGCTCACTAACACTCTGCTAACAAACATAACACACAAGGAAGAATGGAAATTGGTGTGAAAGAAATCTGAAATACCAATTCTTTTGTATTTACGACAGTCTAATTAACAGTTTTACATTTACTTATGTTATTTCACAATTACATTCTTAATACTTGATTTAGTGGTTTCAGTCTTTACAGAAATAAAATATACTATATTTCTTCGTATATCGTACCTATTTGAAGGTCATTATGTACCATTTCTATCATACATATT
The DNA here is from genome assembly GCA_031308135.1 of Acheta domesticus. Lineage (NCBI taxonomy): Eukaryota > Metazoa > Arthropoda > Insecta > Orthoptera > Gryllidae > Acheta > Acheta domesticus. The sequence goes on along the minus strand of JAHLJT010009436.1, from coordinate 134,072,578 downwards.
GATTTCGTTTCCTATTCAGTGCTTCTAATTTTTTTAATTCTAATTTTATGAACAACCCTCTTTCATATCTTAAAATTTAATATCGTTCGGAACTGTGCACCTTTTCAGTGAGCGACACCTACAGAAGGAGGTTCGAATACAAGTAAAAAACAAACAAATACTTCAAGACGAATACCGTAAATAACTATTTATTAATACTTTCATCAAATAATGAAATGAGCAAAGTTACTCAAAATAGGCGATCAGGGACAAGATTGAAAATACACTAAACCATTCAAATGAAACGTGATTTAAGGTAAAATAAAAAGGTAAAAATTGCATGTCATCTTCATACAACAGCCCTAGATCTCGATTCTCCTTGGCATGCTATCAGAGTTACTCGTTGTAGCTCGGAAGTCTTTCTAGTTCACAAGAATCGAACGTGGTCCGCTTGGGGTGAGTCTGTGAAAACATTAGAAAAGACCATCGGAGCATCTAAATTCCATTAAACGACGTTTCATCACATCTAAATGTCACGAAATTGTCATAGTATAACACAAGAAAAATCATTTGAGTAATTATAAGTTATAATTACTCATATGATTTTTACAGAAGCACTCATTCGGGACCAGTGTGCGCAACGTGGGAACGAAGCACCCGAACTCCACTGTACTGCCTCTGTGCAACGTGTCTGAATTCAATGCTTCCAACTTCCGCGCGCGGTCCCGATATCACGGCGCGCCCTGACCTGGCGCCCGCGGGAGCCGTTCTGCCGCCCCCGCGCCGCCCGCGCCGCCCCCGCCGCCGCCGGCCACCGCCGCACCGCGCCGCGCCAGTAAATCAGCGCGCGAGTCAGCGCCACACCGCGGCGCCTTCGCGCTTTATTCTACTCCATATTTCATGTCTCGGGTATTTTGACACATTACCCCGGACAGAAAGATGGCCGTGTTATAAAATCTTTAAGCAGATAGTAAAAATTTTACGGATGAAGTACAAACACTCTGGATTCAGGAATTTTATGTCGGCACATCAATTACCGCGCGTGCCTGTGTGCGACGCCGCTCGCTTCCCGCGGCCGCGCTATCTCGTGCCAAAAAGAGCGCGGCCCCTGGCGGTCGCGCGGAGGAACAACATTCCGGCCATTTGCATTTGTATTGCTCGAGATGCGCCCGCCCCGCGCGCGAGCGGCCGTCGAACCCAGCCGCGCGCCGCACGCCGCGCTCTCGCGATCGTCGCGCACCCATCGGCGAACAATTACACTTCAAACTACTCGACAGGAGCCCCCCTCCTTCCCTCGCTCCGCCGTTCAAGAAGGACGCGGCGCTGCGCGAAGATAGTTGAAGCGAGAAATTGGGCGGTAGAGTGATTTCGCCAGCCAGCCGGCCGTCCTGCTCCCACCCTCGTCTTGCGATCGTCCAGGGGAGAGAGGAGTAGTCCTTGACCCACTTGGGGCGGAGGGGGAGCGGGATGTTTTTCCAATCAATGAGCGCGACGACGGCCCTGCAGAAGGGTAACAGAGGGCTGGTTATCGCGCGGAGGGGGGTGGGGTGGGGGCATGAGGACGCTGGTGCGCTGCGGTAGCCGCGGGGAGTCCGGAAACCTCCCCTCCACGCCCCGACTCTCGACACACTCTAATAACGTGGGCAAATAATTCTAATTTCGGGGTATTTATTTTGTACACAGTCAAGGGCAAACAAAAAATCCTGTTACGAGCGCTCTGGTTAGGGAAAATTACGCTCCCCGTATATAACTAAAGGACGCATTATCTAACAACTTTCCAAAAGGTAATCTCCCCCATTATATTACTAATTTCGTTTTGCGCAGCAAAAACTGGCTTCATTGTTGTCATTTGCTGTAGATAAATGTTAAAAAAGAGCATAACGTGTCCTGTAATTACGCGAACGTAAACAAATGGAAAGCTTTTGTATGCCCGAGTGTTAAAACAATGATACTATGTAAAAATCGTAACACATATGACTACCTTTGTATGCTATTTAGAGCAAAAAATCTTTAGAAATTTATTAAGACATTTGTTTTTATCAAGATAAGCAGCAAAATAATTAATTTTGTAATAGGTTCGGCAGTATGGCCATAAATCGTTTTTTTTCTGCGGCAGACACACAAACTACCAAGAAAAAAATCTTGTATGATAAACAACATGCCCCTAACATCCACTAAAACTTTTGCGATTAAGCTCGTAGAGACCATACTGAATTGCATGACTAGTAGCAATAGGGTTATGAAGTATGGCTCGTGAAGTCAGTTGAAACTTTCATAGAATTGTAAGTTTTGGTTAGAATTAAAAGTTTATAATTTCGTTCCGAATCGTTTCTGACTATTCAGTTTGAATGTATTCTTAATCAATGACTTCACAAATTGTATTTAAGATTAGATAACAATCAATATTTGTTCTGATTCAGTAAGTTGTTCTAAGAAAGATGTGTGAAATTCATTGGAAGGCACATTTGATATATTAATGCCAATTTAGAGAATGAATTACTAATTTTACCCCTAGTTTATATTCGTACTTTGCTGCTCAATGTATGTCCGCTCTGAAACAATCTCACGAAACATTAAAAAATAACAGTAATTAAAGGCTAAACGAACTGTTTCCCATAAATACTGAGAAAATTACAAAGTTTACTGGCGATCCAACGAAATAACGGAATATTGTTACCTACATTTGAATATGAATAATCACGAATTGTCATCAATGCTCAAAAAGTTACAATACAAAATGTGGATCACACAAATGTATTAACTGAGCAATAAGAAGAAAAAATTATAATATTTTTATTTTCTACTTTATTAATAACATTATCATTATATAATTTATCTACATAATCAACCCTATTGAATGAACTAAATTAGTCCTAATTCACTCGAATAAGATGAAGCGGCACTTGTCTTTGTGATTGACTCCTTAAATTGGAAAAATGTTAAAGCTTCAGGTAATTCAGATAAAACAAATCAATACTTTACCATTTTTTTAACACGTCACACTTAAAATACGACACTGTCTGCACTAACTATCCACTTGTCTAATAAATCAGATCCATCTGGTGAAGGGTACAGCTGCATTTCTGTAACATCTTTAGTGTAAGAGAGAGGAAAGGGTGACAATGAAACATTTGGTGTATGGTTTGCTGCAGGAAAAATACTATAACTGACGAACGATTCACTGTAATGTTACCATCAAAATGTTTGATCTCTTTAATGTCGATGTCTTCGTAAAAATCTATTTACAATGACATCAGTAACAATCCACAAATTTTGGGAAAATAAATAAATTATCTTTAAGTACGTGAATGTATCGTGGTTAGTAATTGCAGCCGGGGAATTTCCGGAGAATTTCAAGAGTCCCACCCAGCGCATCGCAGCCAAATCTCCGGCGAAGGCTACAACGCGGGCGCAGGCAGCGCAGGTCTGTTCTTGTTCTTCAACAAGCAGAAAACCGCGGCCGAGGAGAAAGGATCGGACGAGCGGCAAATTGTAGCGAAGCCAACTGGAAAGATATTTTTATATGAATCTCCGAGATTAAAGGCAAAAAAATAAAGAATACTGCTGCCAAAGCTCTTTCGTCTGGAAAATGCTTTACACGTTATAAGTTTCCTTCCCCAAAAAGAGCGAAAAGAAGTCGCTTTCTTCCCTATCTCTTCTGGCGCGCGGCGGCGGGCGCGCCGCTCCCGCCTGCGTTCTCGCTCGTCGGCTGCATCTGCTGCGGGGCCCAAGGTTCTGGCGCGGAATTTAAGACACCTACCAGACAACAAAGCGCACCTCGGCGCGCCAAGGCGAAGTGTGAGCTAATAATATTGGTTCAGCATCGCGAATCACTGGTGTCTGTCAATTGTTTCATTAGGCCACCAACTACACGTTTATGTGCTGAAGCCGTCCCTACATAGATCATGTTACATGAATATTAGCTAAGGCAATGAGGGGGAAGACGAGGAGGAGAGGAGGAAGAGAAGAATTAAAAAGACAAGGACAAGACGAAAAAAGAAGAAAGAAAGAAAGAAACAAAGAAAAGAGGGAGAAGAAAAAAAGAATAATAACTTAGCTCAGTACTGTGCGTTTGATGTTCACTTAACGAATCATGTATTCTGTTTTTTCTTATTTCTCGCTTACGAAACCATTGTGCATAATAAAACTCCCTTGTACGCCAAACCTCAACGACTTCAGTCGTCTCGGCTCACTACGTTGGCATTGCCTCTTCCCAGCAACGGAAGTAGTGATGTTGCCCAACTTCCCCAAACCGTGAACAGTATCGAAGGTGAACGCTTGCTACGGCGTGCTGGGCACATGGACAGCGTTTAATACCAGGCCCTGCTTTAAGCTCTCTCCTCCCTTTCTTTCTGAAGTCCCTTCTACTATCCATGCATGCATGCAACACTGAAGGGAACAGGCTCGCACCCGACCTTTTCGTGAAAGTTTTTATTGGAATTTTCGTTTCTAAATGAGTCATTTCTATATATTCTAGTACATTTCAAGTTGTTTGTAAATAAGGTTAGAAATGTGTTCTTAGGTTAAAGCACAGAGAACGGATAAGATACACGTGTAATCGTCTTTAGTACGCAGAGGTGCATTACAAAATATAATCTTTACGTTTTCTTGATATGATTTTACATGATATTTTTAATAATATGTGTAAATATAAAATTATGCACATTATTAATCGCAAAAATGTGTGGAAATATTAAATGTTTAGTAGGTTTTACTTCAAAGTATTGTTGTTTGCGTCCTATCATTCACAATTTGCAACGTTATCTGTGAAAAATATAACAAATATAAAATCATATACACATGACGAAAATTACTTTCGAATGAACGAACTTATTCGTTGCAGGAAAACGTGTTACAGATGAAACATAACGTTAAGGGGTCCAAACTTGCAGGTAGTTCTTCGACAAATAAATATACACTCTAAAATGGAATTATGCTTTTTGTTTCCATACTTCTACTCGCGAAATAATCAGCTTTCTTCGTGATTATATTTCAACAAATATGAATCCACATGAGTGCTCTTTAAATATATTGAAATTTTAGAAAATTCAAAACAAATTATTCAAAGCTCTCAGGAATCTAAGAAACGCAAAAATTTCCAGAACACGACATTTATAACCAACGTTATTATTTTCAATAAACCATTTCTTGTTTATTAAATAATATAAGTTGGAAAAACCTTGGTTTTCCGCCAATGCATCCACCACTTAAAGCTGCTTCAGAGGAACAAAAAAGAGGAACAAGTGATTCTAGAGAAAAATGGATACAAGGAAGAAAGAGCGGCCACCTTTTTGTAAATTCACTATCCATTAGTTTGGTTCCAAACAACAAAGAACGTCTCTTGGTTCGAAGCTTATTCTCATTACAGAGATTGTGTTCTGAGGAAAGGCAAAGAACGTGTGTGGCCGCAATTCCAGAGACATGACCAGAACAGCTACAGAGAGTGAATGGAAGAAAAGTGGCGAGCACTTCCGCTGCCGCTGGTGGAAGGATGTTTTTATTCCTGCGGAGATTGGCATTCCTAAAAGGTTGCGCGTTCTCCGAGTTTTCACCTATTAAACATGCATGAAACGGCATATATAATCAAAGGTAAGTGGATTCAAACCTTCGTAAACTCACGATTCGTTGGCACAAACGTGTCTAAAGCCGGAGGGAGTATATCTCTGAGAGCATATTGATTAAGTTCTGCCTTAGCGCACACTGAATATTTACTACGAATACAGTGGAGACAGAATATCGGAATATTCAGTTCCCTTTCAAAATTTTTAAATAAACGTTGAAGTGACGAAGAAAACTCCACCGAAATAGTAGTTGCTTTTGTTCAATGAAAGAATTTGCATCAAAGTAAAGCTAGCATTTCGCTGCAAATAATTGAATAATTTCAATCAACGGTTTTGTGATCTAAATTGAAAAAGAAGAGACTTAAATGAGAAACGACTTAAACACTTCCCTCCAGAAGCGAGACTTTTCAAGGTTATTTCAAAAATGTTTCCGACCAACTGAACCAGAAGAGACGAACACTTTCAAAGCAAATGTTGCGAAATTATATATAAAAGGGCCTCGGGCTTTACTTTGAAACCGAGAAAAAGGGGCGATCATTAAGTATACCTAGTTCATTAAGAGCCTCTTCAAGATGAGATAAAGCGCACCGGAGGGCAAATATAACGCGGCGAAGGGCGATGACGAGGAAGGGCGGCTTCCGGCCCGTCAAGGGACACAGCCCTTGGTCGCAGCGTACACTGTTCCTAAGTTCACAGAAAAGGGCGCATAATATTTAAACTTTGTATGTTGAAATGCGCTACGTTTGAGGGGAGAAAATGAAATACTAAATCAAGTACGAGCAGTAATGATTTCATCCACAAGGTATTAATGATACAAAAGAGCGTAATTTTCAACTGCGATATGGAATGATGGCAAGACATTACTCTCCTTCACTCTACCTCTCATTCCCGTTACTAATTTCATCTCAGTCTTGTCTACTCTCAATTACTCGCCGACTCACCTTCCCACATTCACTCTTTCGATTGATTCTCTCCCACTTCCAACCTCAGTGTCTTGCGCATTTGTCTCTCCCTTTCACACACATTATTTACATAGCTTGGAGTTTTAAAAGTCGCCTGCGCAAACTTACTTGCTCGTACTCTTTCTCATACTCACCCCCGCTCTTGCGCGCGCACCCCATGTCCTTAAACACACATTATTTTCATAGCTTGCCGTGTTAAACGTTCACTTGAAAGAAGTCATTTTACTGAGCTGCCCATGTCGTTTCGGCCCACTGCGGTCCCCGCGCGCGGCGAGCGTCCTGCGGGGCCGTCGCCGATGGCGACCGCGCCGGCGCCGCCGCCGCCGCCGCTCCGCGCTTGGCCCCTTTCAGCCTATAATGAGCTTTTCTTCGTCGCAAGTGGCACATAAAGAAGGCCCCGCTCGCCTTCGGAATTAAAGATGCTCCGTTCACGTTGCGGACGAGTTCGTTAATGCTCGCCGCTTTTGCCCGCGGCGGCGGCGGTGGCGGCGGCGGCGGCGAAGATGGCTGGGGCGGCGGATGGCGGAGGACGATTGTGACGCCGGACTATGGCGGTTGACGCGGCGCCAGTCAGCCACAGGGGATGCCATAATGGGGAAAGGCGAAAAGGCTGACAGAGAAAGAGAATGGAACACGAGAAATTGTAAAGAAAAATGATAATATTTCTGAGATGAAAAGCAGTAAAAGGGATGAAAGGAAGAAGGGATGGTGGAAGATACTTTATAAAAAAATAAAAGGAATTGGAAAGGAACGAGATAGATATATTTTAATCAACAAGAGTTTTCAACGGAATGTTAAATTTGAGGTTGCATTACTTCGATCCGACGTCATATTTGCACCATACTAAGTTATCACGACAAAAAAGCAACAACAGCAGGCAGGTTAACGTTGATATTGCTGATGAGCTAAGTAGGTAATGGACGGAGAACATTTCGAGTAAAAAGCCAGAGTCACGGTTGTAAGGTCTATTTATAATCAACACCATATTTTAATAAGAATGCACAAAAACTGGCATAAGAATATTTGTGGCATTACATGAAAGGCAGCCGAAATATTAGAAACTGACATGGCAGTGAGACGAATCAGCAACAAACCAAAGGATTCTGACTGGGAAGAGAGAGGAGACTTTGGGTTTGCGTTTTTAAACAGGGAGATACGCTGTGCAACTTTTCGGCAGTCGAAGGGACTGGGGAGAGGGCCCGGGCGCAGACACAGAAGGTGGTAGGGTCGAGGGAGAGTGAGAGCGAGGGCGGCAGCTGCAGCAAGGAACGGCACGGACCTCCAGAAGCGAGCCCTTCCCCCGTTAACGCAATTGCTCTCTCGAGAACTTTTATGAATAATCCCGAAGGCTGATTGCTCAGATGGATATTATCCGCAGGGAATTTATGCACTTTAATTTCGGAGCAAATATTATTCTGTAGCGTGAATTCATCTGCTTTCAAGTCACCAACTTCTTTTGTCGCGGCTGAAGATAAAATATTTGTTGAAGTGCACGTTTCGCCCTTTGAGACGAATCTGAGCAAGGAGTCGGGCGCTTTTTGAGAAAGTGAGAAGAGAATGGAAATCTGGAATTTAGGGAGCCCTCAGAAAAACATGCGGCATGGAATGTACATTTTGACAGCGCGCATTTAAAAAGTTCTGTCTTCCTAAAAGCCTGACAAGATTTAAAAATTTTGCTAGCAATTTTATGAAAAGAATATAAATCCTTAAATAGCGCTCAAAAATGAGATATACTCATAGGAAGTACTGAATTTATGTACATGTTGGGGTTTGTTTGAGCACTTACAACGAATACAAAGTAATAGACGAGTGTAATCTATTATATCACGGCTTGGAAGTTGAAAGACACATAAAAACCCTAAATGACTCCGAACAGTTGCATTAACTTCCTTTTTTTCTCAAACAAAACTATAACAAAACATTATTCTTCTGAATGTGCTTTTCTCTCTCTCGTAAAACTAATGAATACTGAAATTGCTACCGAGATATAATCAAAGAAACATGAAGAAATAATGTCATTACGTATGTTCTCTTCTACGAGATACAAAGAACTCCTATTTTCTTATTTCGTCAAAAAAACCCTTCAGCGGATGGTAAAAAGAAAATGGGTCTGTTATTGCTGCAGGAGATCCACAAAACTCTCGGAGAGAGCTCTAGTGTCTTCACAAAATAGTCATTCAGAGACGCGAAACCAGAACCTCACTGCAGAAAGAAGTGTTTGTATTCTTTACATCTTTGGCAAAAATTGGACGGTGTTCTTTGCATAGATTCACAACTTAAAAAGTTTTCATCCGCTCAATGTTTATTCCAAGGATTTGAGGTTCTTCAAAATGTAATTCGATGATACCAAAATAAGAACAAAGATTACTCATAGTAATGTTTCACCACACTCATCACATTTTGAGCAGAAGATTCGTTCAACATAAACTTCAACGAAAAAAAAGGTGTGTTCTTTACCTCTTAAAGGACAGAAGGTCAGGACGTTCACATACCCTCCACCACAGACTATTAATCCGAATATATACAAATTAATCCGACAACAAATAATGTGGGAACTTTATCGTTCTTTGATAGAGTTGCAGTGCTACCGCAGTAAAGAGAATATTATGTAATGCTGCGCGAAAAAATGTCGACTTTTCGGCGGAAAAATCTTATTACAGGGTCCTGGCAACGAAAAAGTGGATAAATCTAGTTGCTAAATTTAGAAAAGTTAATCCTCTAACACGTTGTATAGCCAGAATCCATGTTTTGTGTGTCCTTGATGCCGAATAATTGAATGGTGGCAAAACGTCTGTCTGTCCGTCTGTGAAGAGTACTATCGGCTAAACAGTTCAATCCACTTTTTCCAAAATTTTTATTCCTCAATCGATCTGGCTGATGTGGTCTCTTGAATTTGAAATCGATATTTTAATTTTGGGAGTACTTTGCATGAAGTCCCTGGGACATTTACCAAATTTTCAAAAAATGGTTCCATCGTCTCTTATTAGATTTTGTTGTTGGATAGTGTGAAGAACGTTTCAGAGAATGGTGTAGGTTTCATTTTCGTTAAAACGTTTAGAAAATTGCAAAAATTAACAATTTTCGGCGTCTTCCTGCAACTACAGTTATGAAGATACAATTTTTTCTTAACGAAATGTGTTTCTTAAAGATAGATTTTTAAATAAGGACACGCATAATTTTTCGAAAATTCGGTCCAGAAAGTACATGCTGTATTAGCACCATATTTCGGAGCAGCGCGCATTCGCTTTGGCCCCCTATGTGATGCGACGTACGTACTGAGGTATCAAAGCAGCGCAGCTTCACCTCGTGTCTCATCTATGGGGAGAATATTTGAATTGCGCGTCCTGAAAGAAACCTAATTTTCTAGATAACCAAATATTTCAAAGGGAAACGTATTGCACAACACTTCCTCACATAACGATGAGAGTTGTCATATTTTGGTCGGAATAATTAAAAGATATTATGAATTTCTAAGGGCACCTTACGTAATTGACAAAAGAGCGGATTTTATTTCTGCCTTTTCGAATACCTGTTGTGATATATGGAAACACCAGGAACACAATAAATACTACAGCGTTCGAAGTCACGGTGAACTATATCTGCTCCGATAAACATTGCTTTCTTCTCATTTGCATCTAATAGAAAACTTTTCAGAATAAATCCTCCCCAGTTAGTAACCCAGAATTTGGGAATGTTTCTTACGAGTACATTATCTCCGGTATCTACGACCCATATCACATGCGCAATTGCCACTATTACCTGAGTTATTCCGTTCTCGAAGGCACCATCAGTTCATTACCATTACCGTTTTCGAAGGCAATGTTATCTACTTTTAGTTTTATTGTGAATTATATATTATTGTATTTCTGGTAAATTATCGAGTCAACAAACACCTTTTTCAATGTAATCTAAATATTACTGTCGCGAGATTGTATAAACAATTCTACTTAGTAGCTAATTGAATATAAAGAGAAAAATATCATTAGCGAAGAAAAATTCAACAGTTCTGATTATCCCGGAGAATAAAAGCTACTAGAATAAAATCCCTCTCCAGTCGGTGCCGCCGAGCAGTCCCAAGCGCTTGATGCGGAGCAAAAAAGGCCGCGTAGGACGCAACAAACGCGAGTGGCTTCCGCTACACCCACGCTCGGGGACAGCGCGGAAACGCGGCGTGGCGCGGGGTCGCGGGCGGGGTAGACGGGGTGGGGGGCTCTAAGGGTGAGGCGGGGAAAGAGCACGCGGGGCGCGCCACACACGCAGGAGGGCGGAAACGGCAGCGGGTGAAGAGGCGACGAGCGGAGCATGGCGAGTTTGGTGGAAAGAGAGCGAGGCAGGAAATGGCGAGAAGATGAGCATGGGAAGGGAAGGAAAATGGGGTGGAACTAGGCGGGGCTGGGCAGAGATGGCTGGGGCTGGGAAGAGATGGGCGGGTCTGGACACAGATGGGCGGGGCTGAGCAGAGATGGGCGGGACTGGGTAGAGATGGGCGGGGCTGGGCAGAGATGGGCGAGGCTGAGCGGCGAAGGGGTGGGACTGGGTAGAGATGGGTGGGGTTGGGCAGAGATGGGCAGGGCTGAGCGGCACTGCGCATGATTGTAGTGGCTGCGCGGGGTGGGGACCCACGAAAATCTGCTGGGAGGGCCAGCAGAGATGGGCGGGATGGCCAGGGTCGAAAATGTCAGAAACGGACGGAGTAGAAATGGAGGATCGTTCCAGTGTTGAGGATAAAAGTGGGAGACGGGATGCGAAATTCAGTAATAGGCTAGGACATGCAGAAGAAATGTAAAAGTAGGCGAAACAAGCAAAGAGACGAAGGGGGAGACCAAATCGGAGCAGGAGAGATGAGTCGGACATGAAGTAAGGGATACGGGGCGCGTATGCGGGTGAGTAGAAGGAAGGGACGGGTAAAGAAGTGAGCAGGGCACGGCGTGATAGGCTGAGGCGGGATGAGCTGGGAGGCGTGGCGCCGCGGGTACCGGCGTGAAGGGGTGGGGTGGGACAGCGGTGGAACGCAAAATAGCGAGGTTGCGCGGAGCGTGTTGGTGCGCGGGTGGAGGGTGGGTGAGGGGGAAACAGGACAGCGAGTAGGCAGGGGATTGATCGCGCCCGTCACGTGGCCGTGGGCGTTCCGCCTCGCTGCGAGCCGTGTATTTAAAGAGGGGCTGTTGATCGCCCGCCCACCTACGCGTAACCATGGAGGGCCATGGCCAACCGCGCCGCCCCGCCGCAGCCGCCGCCCGGGCACGCCTTGCTCATTAGCCTCCCCGCAGCGGCTGTCACGAGCTGCGGTGTTGGCGCCTGGTCACAGCCGAAGACTTGTTTATGCACACGAAAGTGCAGGTGGCGACAATGATGTAGCACGTTAATGACAAAAATCACAGTTTAGGATAATTTGATATGTAGTTCTTACAGTCCTTGATTTATAAAATTTTAGGTCCCAGTGCGTGGCCCAAATTAATTATTAATTCAATAGAAATAGTCATATATTTTAATATATTTTAATAATTATAAATAATACTACGATTAGGAACAGTAATAGCACTGACTTTGTGAATGTAATGAAAATAATAGGAAATAAAGAATTAGAGTTTATAATGCTATTTCATTGTTTTGCTAATAATTTTATTATGCTCGTAAAAATGATACTGTTAAGAGAAAAATTATTTAATTTTGAGTTAATAAAAGTTGTTCAAACTAAAAATCGAAGTTGCCAAGTGTTTGTTCTCTGCTTTTTGATTGTTTCTTTGTTTTCTTCCTATTTTGGTCCCGAGGTACTGGAACGCCGTTCAGTCACGTTTCGCCAAAAATCAAGCCCTACTTCATTACATATTACACATGAATCATTAGTTTTACACACTGCAACGTATGGTTAGTTAAGTTATTAAACGAATTTAAACGTTTTAAAAAGTTAACCTTCGTACAGATGGAGAAATGAAAAGCATGTCACACGTGGTCCATAAACCTAAATTTACTGGAAAATGTAGAAGAAAGTGTAAAGTGAAATAGAATTCACTATTTACTTAATAAGTAATGAAAAAACTTATCCAAAGCTGAAGATGTAAGTAAAACTATACCTTAAAGTCAATAAAAAAGAGATAGATTACATGTAAATACATTCAGGTGATAATTTCGTTCACTAAATTAGATTATTATTTCTCTGTATTCTATCTGTATCTATCCCGTAGCTCCTGCGTAAGCGTTTAATATTTTGGAAATATATCCCACCACATTACATAGCATCAAGGTCTTTTGTCACTTTTTGCTACCGAAAAAATGAGTCAGTAGTTTTATCGCCTGATCCAGAACCTAATACGTGTATTTTGCTCTTGTATTACTTAATGTTAATACGAACATATTATTCAATATAGAAATAGAATACTGTAAGAATGTTAATTTAACCTTTACTACTAATTTCAAATGCGCGCAAAAATTGAAAGCACACAATGGAGCCCCTGGCTTTTTGAGAGATATTTGTGGTTCCACTAGGTACCCGAAAACTCGGGATACTTCCAAAACAATGAATCGGTTTTGTTTTTGAATGATAAAAAAGTGTTTTTATTATAGTATTCCGTCTATTCTCAAACTGCGCGAACCGAGTGAATTTTCACACTCAGTGTGTCACTGATTACTACACGTCTTCCGTCATGCAACAGCAAAGCTGCAAGAAATAGGCTGTTTCTCATTAAACATTTGCTATTCACGTGTTGCGCTATGGAAGGGAAACTTTTTCTTCAGTCTTCGTGTATAAAGATCTTTTATACTATATTCTATATAGAATACAATGTTCTTGAAGTATGCGGGGAAACCTCTATTGTTAACCTGCTTAATTCGTGCAGCATAAAAGGAGAGTATTTTTATTTCTTGTTCATGACCAAGTACGCGCTCGTTTTTGGAAAACCATTTTGTGTTGGTTTGTTTTGCAACGTTTTTTTATCACTAGTATCCGAGTATAATAATGTAGGACACTTTCGACATCCTCTTTAAGTTGTCAGTTTGTAAATTTGTATTCTATTGTAAAATTGTATTACATGCATTTATTTCCGTGCACATATTTATTTTTAATCCCGGCAACATCTAGTATATCAACGAGTACGACCATCTTTACTCTCCTTCGCTGCCCAGTTTCCAACCCCCAAAACTAACTCTGTGGCTCACTGGCACACACGTGCTGTCTATCCACTATTGTCATCAAACGAATCCTTTTTTCAATCAAACACATATTTGTTCCAGGATACGCCAGGTCTTCTGTATCCTCCGGCTTATTTTCCAATATTGATTTTGCAAATGCCCTATCTATAACCTCATGGCTGATGGCCGTGCAACGCGCTACCACCCCCACCACCAGCCACCTCTCCACCACAAGTCATTATTACTGGCTCACTTCCGAAGTTACGAGTACTGCATGTCATCCACCGTTACTATCCGGGCGTCTCCGCTGCCAGTCATAACATAACAGCTATCGTCACGGACGCCGATATGCAATAGCGCAGTCGGCGCCGCAGAGGTGACGGAGCGTCGCTAGAGGAGGTGATGGTGCGCGGCCGGCGAAGCCTGTCACCGTGTGATCCGCCCGCTCGCCCGTGAAGATATGCCACTGACGACAGCCTGGTGATCGATTCCCCAGCCGGTTGGCTGATGCGGTTTCCGGGCTGTAGGAACGCATATTGGTTCCTGTTTGTCGAATGATCCGGTAGTGAAGGGTTGATGCGACGCCCGCATATATAAACTTGAATATTTGAGTTGATCTATTCACAGAGATGAGATTCTGTGCATGGATAATAATCATCTTCGAAGATCTCACATCTTTCACATTGACTGTTTGAATAAAGGAAAACATGTTTGTTGCTTGAGGCTTGAGTGTTGCTTAAATATTCAAATAGTTATTTGTTGTGAAAGTCATCAATAATATTCATTGACACAATACAAACTTGTATCTGTAACCCGATAACACGGGGTACTGATGTGAATTTGTTTGAAAAGCCAGGATTTTATGTATACTAATTCCTTCAAAAGATAAGATTAATTTAAAAATAATAAGTGAAATAGTGTTGTTGACACATATTTCTAATCAAGAATAAATTTACTGTAATATGTTCTCGATGGCGAATATGCGAGAAACAAGATCGTTCTACACTCCGAATTTCAACCATCAAAGCATCATTTTCTTTAACATAAGGGTCTGCATGATAAATTATTCTTTCAATTTACTAGAATGTGCACGTTCATCAAAAATATTTAATGGTTATTTTCACAACAAACTCATAAATGCAAGACGCCATATTCCATTTATTTCAGTTATAATAACAATGTTATAGGTCGGTGCAAATTAAGGGTAGAAATATCAGTAATGGAGAATGTAATTCAATGCTCTTTGTTTACATTCTCCAACTAAAACATCAGCAAATATTGAGAATAAATAATATTTGGTATTGAAATGGCCTGCGTTGATCAATTCTGTATATACAAAAACGACACGATGTAATATATTTCTCCATTTGGCTGACTACAAATATTAATTTCAAACATAAATGGAAAATTCAAACTAAAAATTAACAATATAATAACACGTTTTCTGCCGTGAATATTTGAGGTGTGTATATTCATGAAGATAAAGAATCAGTGATCGTTTACGAGTAAACTGATTTAATGTTGATCAATAAATATCTGATTTTTTGTTAAATGTATGTTTTATAGTTTTGAAGTAGACACTGAAAATTAATTATAAACAATTTCCATAATTTTGGAAATACTTTTGTGGTGTCTAGTATGCTTACATTCCATTCATGATCTCATTTTAAGATTTTTCTTATATCTTGGCTATTTACAAGCTAGTTATGTAATAGAATAATTTCAAGGACAGACACTGAGTTATTTATGATTCTACAGAATGGTTATTTATGGACTCGGAACATCTCAAACCTTTTCAGCGCATCTTTTCGCTAGCGATCGTCTTAAATTACAACACAGTTTACTTGGATAAGTTTCCTTGGTAAAAAAAAAATTATGCTACCTCGTGCTGAGATGCCACTAAATTTTATAAACCATTCTCTCAGTTTTCATTCTTCCTGTTCTCTCAGTTTGCGTGTAAGTTTTATTTCGAACAGACAGAAAATTGAAAGCAATAAAAGCATTCTTATCTGACATTGGAATAGCTAATTTGTTTATTTATTTTTTATTTTTCAACGCACGGGCAAATCATTTTTCTCATTTACGCTCCGAATAGGGAAACAAGCAGTGATTTAAACTTCAGCCATGTGTAGTAACTGTGAGAACTTTGTGAATTGCATCTCTTTGCAACTAATGGCGTCAGTACACATACTACGTTTCTTATTGTTTCCTAATTCGTATGACCTAGAGTGGCATTAAAGTAAGTGCTAAGAAAAGTGACAAAATAAAATAGAAAAAGTATCACCGACTGGAATAGTTCAATGGGAACATCAATTATCTCTGCAGCATAGATGGCCAGGTGGTCCTAGGATTTGAGTCCTGGAGTCTAGTAGAGGCATCGTAAGTCCAATGCAATCACCGTGTGTAGAATCATAGCTACAGACTTTTGATAAGTAGTTTTCCGTGGTTTCTCCGATCAATACCACGCCAAGGCCGGAGAATAACCATAACAAGGAACCTTTAACGTCCTTTCTCCCTGCTCTTCTCATACACAAACTTCCACTTCCATACCATACAAATCATTCATACCGGAAGACGCAGATCGCAAGCCTTGTGCTTGTTCCCACTGCCCACTGAGATAGTGCTTTCTAGTGGAGATACAAGTTTCTGGAAGAGGAAAACTCGTAAGCCGAAGTGTAGGATGGCACCGGATCTTGTCATCCCGCTGGGAAGAAACGCCACCATTTTCCGGGATATAACATGCGGTACACTTGCGAGACCAGTGATCTAAGCAGTTGATGCCACTGAAATCAATAAATACTCACCCACTCAATTGTGGACAATATTTGCACTTTTTTTAAAATTCGGGTGAGAACATACACATCACTGAGGTTGCTGACTTATCAGTAGAGAACGGATTTTTATGTAATTACATATTTTTGCCGTTCTACTTAGTGTTCTCAAAATTGTAATCATGGCGAATCGAAGATGTCGTAAGACAACATCCATTTTTTCGTTAAATATTTTTACATATTTAGTAGAATATTATATATTATACATATTTGGCTATTTTCACAAACTATTTTTACTGTATCAATTTTCTTAAATTTTTTGCATTTTTTTGCATAAACCGAAGAATTGAGAAAATTTCAAGAAAATGTACTTTCGGCTGAGATAGATGGCAGTTGGCTACAGTATGTGGCAAGTCTGATAAACTAGCCCAGACTAAAGAAAACAAAACTAATACGAGAGAGTATGTGTCATTCTGTCGCACTGCTAGTTATGTACCCTTTTATCCCTATTTTTATTAATATTTGCTTATGTGCCGTATTAATATTTGCATATTCTAAGCAAATGTTCCCTTGTGTTACGTATGTTTTTACTATCTATACACACGCTATAACTAGTAAAGCGGCAATAAAAGACACCTTCACCACCGTTCACCACGTAACACCGGGAGAGATGGCTCACAGCATCAACTGATGTCACTGCAGTCCCTCCGACCAGGAGGTCCTAGGTACGAGTCCCAACGGTGGCAGGGTTTTCAACACTGGCTTGTCGCCTACGTCGAATTCATTCGCTGTCTGGAGGAAAATTCTAGCGGCCGGCTTCTCTGATCCATAGTTTACCGTGGTTTCTCCGATCTACACCAGACGAATGCCGGAGTAGTAACCTAACAAACAGGCCACGGACCGCGCGCGATCTTTTCCTTCCTCTTCCTTGTCCTATCCACATCTCTTACACACACACACACACACACACACACACACACACACACACACACTTACACTAACATATACTACACTACCACACATGCCGGGAGACCGGTCGGGAGCGTAGAGCGTGTCCCGGCTGGGGCGGTGCCCCGCTAGTAGGAGATACCTGGTTAGGGTAAACCCCGATAGTCAACGGTAGGTCGGCTCCGGATCTCGCCATCCAGCTAGGAAAAATCACCGCCCCTCCTGATAAAAACAAACACACCCTACATTTACGGAACTAATGACCTCAGTAGTTGACGCGCCCGAAATCACGAACAATCAATCAATCACGTAACAAATGCTAGGCCATACAGCAGTTTACAAACTTTCAATATGGCGATTATGCGCATCATATCGGCGCACGGATTATGGGTAGCATTCCTTTCTGTGTAGTATCTATTCTGTGACGCTGCAGTGATTGTTTGCTGGTCGTAGATATCGCCAGTTTGTACAATGGCTACTAAACTACAGGCCTGTTTAGTTTATTAGATGAAGTTTTTACTACAGCCTTTCACTACCTTTACTGTGCATCAACGTTTGCTCTCCAAATCATTTTTAAAACGTTTGTATTATTTTTTATATTTATTCAGGAAATATTTTATAAATGTAATTTCGTATTATGCAAATTAATTTTATAAAGTGTATTTTAATATTACATATATCCGACTTCACATATTTATTATATGTTCTTACTGTTTTCATTACGTATTTGTGTTCATATTTTGAATTTTCATACAACGTATTTTCCTTTTTCTACTTCTCAGCATCAAGCAGTTCCGCCCCGCACCTAGCACGGGCCCAGGATGGACTGCCAGCGCCCGCAGCGACCGCAAGCAGCAAGGCGCGCGCACGGGGCCTCTGTGAGGGCGACGGCCAATGGAGCACTCAAGAGGCTGCAGCGCGCCGGGGGTCGCGGGGTCGCGACAGTACGACCCGTGCGGGCGCCGCCGCGCGCACACGCAGCTTAGCCCTAGCTGTGGAGAGGAGGAGGAGGCCCGGCTGCGGAGCGCGCCACGTGTGACCTCACACGCTGGGCCGGAGGGCGGGGCGACGGCAGGAATTCGGAGGCGGCGGTGGCGGTCGAAGGGCACCGAAGGGGCGCGGAGAAGAAAAGGGTGGTGGGAGCCGGAGAAAGTCGGAAGGAGAGGAGTCGACTGTGGGAGAGCAGTGGGAGATGGGAGGTGGTGTTGGAAGGGGGAAGCGTGACGGAAGAATGGAGTGGATAAGATTGTGGGATGAGACAGACAGAAGGAGAGGAATTCTTAAGAGAGTGGTGAGAAGACCACAGGACGAACAAAGGTGAAGTTAGACGGAGGATGTGTGGGAAAAGGGAGTGGATTGGAGAGGGTTGTAAAGAATGACACTAGAAGGATGCAAACATGGGTAAGAGGTTTGAAGCCAATAACCCGAAATTGTGAATAAGGGATGGGAGGAAGAGAGGAATCAGCGATAAGTCCACGAAGAGGAGGCAAAGAAACGGGAAGGTGGTTGAACGGCATCAGGGTGGTTCTGAAAAGTCGGTGTTATAATGTGGCGGGGAGGCAGCAAGTTGACGATGGCGGGGAGCGTGGGCGGGGAGATCGGAAGGTTGCCACCGGCGGCGATTAAAGTGGGTTCTGTGGCTGTGGCAGTGCGTGGTAGAAAGGTGCCGTTGGGATGGGAATCAGAGGCGGCGCGAGGCGGGCTGGAGCTAGTGGGAGTCGTTGGAACTATGGGGACCATATCCTGGGGGCGAGGCTACGGCGATGGGCAGTGGAATTGCAGCGACGGGGTCAGAAAGGGGCGAGCGAAGGGACATAGAGTGGCGTGGGTAGAGGCGAAGTGTCGCGGTAGGGACGTGAAAGAAGCAGCGGAGCCGTGGAGGTGACGGCAGGTGCATGGAAGAGACGTCGGGGTTGTGGGCCAGGGCGAAGAGTGGGCGGCGTGACGGCAGCGGGGCGGTTTACGTGCGGTAGGCGGCCTCCGGTGCGGCGCGGCGTTGGCGGCGGCAGGACTTCAAAGTGTCCCCACGAGTTGTAATTGCGTCCTGGGCGGCCCCGAGCCGTGGCGTCGCGCGGGCTGCTAAGCCATTAGCAGGAGCAGTTGCGGCGAGACGCAAAGCTTCTTAGCCCGGATTGCCGCGCGACGGCCCGGGTGGGCCCCGGTTGCCACCTCCCGGCCGAGCGCGACTCGAACCCGCCTACGCCAACGTAGGCGACACCACAGGTAACGACGCGGTGAGGATGCGGACGGGGCACTTCTAGAGCGCGGTCCCTGCACACTGAGTGCATGGTCACTGAACGGTCTCCAGGGAGCAAGCAATGAAACAAATGTGAGAAGAAAAGAAACCAAGGTGAAAAATAAGCAATTCCTCGCTGCAGTTTAATATGCAGACAGTACATCTAACAACCCTGATGTCGGAAAATGCAGTGGTAGAAGAATGCAAATTAATTTTAACACTCAATATCCGAGAATTTTACCATTTTCAAAATGAATAAGGTGTCTTTTGGAAGGATATTTATGACTGATTAAGGGGATGACCGACCGATATATACCGACAGAAAACGAATGTGTGTACTAAAAGCAGTAGACAGACGGCTTGAAAACCAGCCAATCAATCAGACAAGTAAACAGATAACTGTACGAGTATTAAGGTGACATTATTTTCTAAACAACAATAATTCAATTTTAAGAAACATTATATTTGAGCGTGGAAAGAAGCCTTTGCTTTATTTTTATCTACTTTTTCCTCGCAAACCAAACCTTGGCCTAATTCACTGCGAGAGAAGGATCATGTCCAAAAATAACACAGGAAAAGTTTTGGGATGAAGGCTATGTTTGACGTTTTTCTCGAACACTCAATGGTCGTGACATTTGTGAACTGCTCTAGTGGATCAACGCGCCATCGATCACTGGACCTCTTCGCATTGACAGATCCATTAGACAAGTCGTTTCTTTCTTCCAAACCTCCAACATAGCAGAAAATGGAAGTTGAAAGTCAAGCAATTGGGGTGAAGGAAACTTTTGTGATAATATGACCATGCCTTACGTGCACATTGTCATCATGTAATCATTAAATAAAATTTAGTTCATTTTAAGAAAAAAATTGAAATATGATAAAAATATTCACTCGCAGATTTGGAAGATGGACATTGAGTGTTCCGAATAAATATTTTCTCTTCAGCAGACTTTCCTTCTTTGCGCTCTACCTCCTAAAAAGAGTAATGTTTCCTAAATGAGGACCACTTCTCGATTTGCATGCACTGAAACCGACGACGCTCTGGTTTTATCGCGTTTCTCTTTCATAAATCTTAATCGTGACCAATTACTTCCTACTTCTCCAGATAACCATTAAACGGGCAGCAAGGAAAACTTTTGCTACCCTGTCTTCTTCCCGAAATGCATGTCGTAATTTGTTCCGAAGCTCCTGTCTCCTCCTCAGAACTTCGATATTTAACGTCCTCATCCAACTAACATTTGAATTAAAGGTTTGAATACATTAGAGCTATTTTGAGTTACTCCTTGTAATGAAAAGTCACTTAAGAAAATTCGAGGAATCTGCCGGCGCAAGCGACTAACTTGTCGCATTACACGTGGAATTCCCGAGGTAAGTTTGGACTAGGGCTGACGCGCAGATGGGACGTACGTGGATTAGAGTCCGCCTAAGTTGGTAGGCCTCCGGCTGTGTTCGAGTGCAAGGAAAGAGGGGAAAGTGGAGAAAACGTTTGTGAGTAGAGGGAGGAGGGGACTGTGAGTACTTTGAACGCTTCGCTTTAATACTCGATGAGCTTGTGAGACAAAAGGACGGGTCTGCTGTGGGCAGACGCGCATGGAGTTTTCAACGGGTGCGATTACCGACGGCAGCGCGGCATAGTGGCCAATTTGCGCAGTCTCCGGCCGGTCAGCACGCGCAGGCTAGCGCGGCCACGTCGTCGCCGCCCCCGCCGCCCCCACCGCCGCCCCGAGGGGCTCCGCCTTCGCCATAAAACTGTCAAAACAAGTTCATTACGTGTGGAAATGAGGCGGCGTGAAAATCGTTTAATGGAAATCTCGTAAATTTACGCCAAGACTAAATTGAACTTGCCCGCATAGGGGCGGTCGGGGTCGCCGTACGTAGACATTAGGACGGTTGAGAGCTCGCCAGAACATGGCTATTTCGCCGAGGACTTAACCACGCGGAGGATGAGGGCGGAATTACGCTCGCATTCGCGAATTGTGCCGTCAAAATATATTATGTTGCAACGATGCGTACGTGTATTTTGAATCAACAGTTTTAGTCACCAGCTCGTGACATTAAATACCGATGACCTTCCGTGAGTAAAGTAAATTCAGCCATTTCCGATTGTGTAGTTCAAATCGTGAATAAACACTGAGGTAATCCCGAGAGACCTATTAACTTTTCTGATTTAGTTAATGAAACTACGTTTCCAGAGAATTATCTTCTGTTATTTTTCCGAACCAGTATTTTAAATCATGGTTATTAGAAAAGCTTCATGGGCAAGTTCTGGAACTGAACTTTTTGAATTTGTCAGCCATTTATGCCACACCATACTTTCCCAATGTGGAGAAACCATCTCAAACTCAGTTGTCATTATAGAAAAGTTTTTACCTGCAACGTTCATGTCTAAGTTGATTTGTTACAAACGTCCCCACTCGTGAAATAAGCCGTTTTTCCTCCAAACCCTTAATTTTTTTCTGAAAAGAGACAGCTTGTCTCCGTCAGGAAGCGGGTAAGATGTAAAAGCCATATTACATCGAGAAACTTCCCCCACCCTTAAACCTTCGGCAAACTCTCCTCTCGTCGGGATCGTTTTTCAAGTCGAAAGTAGTAACGTATCGCTACGATACACAAACCGGGAATATTGATGATGCAGCATTTTCAACACTCATTTATCATACCGCCACATCGAAGCGGAGTGCGCGTGTACTCGCGCGCATCGCGAACTTCAAGTGATGGAACGCAGCAGACTTCGGGAACCACGTATTCGACGGACGCGGAGATATTTACAGAGAACGAGGAACACAATCGTTGAAAAAAAAAAAAATTCCGCCCTTCGGTATCAACTCCTCTCCCTCCGCGAGGTTGTAATTACTATTCGCGCTCTCGTTTCCATAAGCGGTGCATACCGACGCGCAAATGCACTTGGTATTAAAATCCTCTGCGCTTCGTCTGCGAATTCCTGGCAGCAGCGGGGTGGAGTGGGCGGCGGAGGGCGCTTCCTACTGACCCGGGCGCGTCCCACGCGGGCGGCGCGAACGCGGCTGCGTCACCAGCGGCGACGAATCCTATAATTAATTCAAGGCAAAGCAGTGAAATTGTCGTGAAATTGGATTACCGCGAGAACGCCCCATAATGAATCAAATCAGCGCGGGGGGACTGACCACAGGCTCGCCATTGACGCGGGGGAAGAATGCGACTGGCGGGCGGCGCGCGTGGCGCGGCGCGGCGGCAGGGGGAAACTCGTGGGCGGCGGACGGGGCAGAACGGTGGACAAAGGACGAGTGACGGGAGACAGCTAGTGGAGAGGGAAAGGCGCAAAGTGTGAGCGCGAAGAAAGGACGAAACGGAGAGTGCCGAGGGGTTTCAGAGAGGCTGGACGTCGGGAGTGGAGGTATTCGAGTGAGACGTGAGAGAGGAATGGCAGATGCCGACGGTCGGAGAACGAATGGGAAGAGAAACACGGTCTAAAAGTAAAGGAGAGGTGGGGTGGGACGTCCGTAAACGAGTAAAGCTGGGGATTAAAATAGGGTTGAGGCTTGAAATAAAGAAGATCGAACGGGTAGAAGGAAACGGACGGTGTGTGAAGAAGAGAAGGCGATGGATATTAGGTGAAGGACGGTGGATGATGGATGGCGGATGAAGGACGGTGAACGAAGGGTGGAAGGCGGTAGATGGAGGGTAAAATTGGAAAGCGAAGGGTAGAGGATGTAGGGCAAAGGACGAAAGGCAGAGAGCGGGGAGAGAAGGGCGAATAGAATTGGAGAAAGGGGCGAAGGGCGGTGGGCGATGGCCGGAGGCTAACGAGCGGGGTGGGGCGCACAATACCACGCAGAGGAAGTGCGGTGGGGCGACTGTTCCGAAGTCTCGCTGCCGCCAACGCCACGAGCGGCAGTCGCCGCCCGAGCTTCCCTTCGCCGGTTTCCAGCTGGGCGGTAGCCGCCGCGCTGGGAGCCGGCCGGTGCCTCTCGACACCTCCACCCTCTAAGATCGCTGGCACATCTCCCGAACCCTATTGGTACCCTCAATTAACGGACTTAGGTCTTTCTCAGGGTTATTAGTTGCTATTAAGAGAATTAATATTCTCATCAGCAACTTTATCAAAGTGAAATCAATATTCTTATTAAAATGACACAAACAATACATTATAGTGTCTTAGAACTTTCGGCAATTTACGTCCTTTCCATTCGCTTTCTTTGGCCCAGGACCGGTATAGGTATTTCGCTTCTCTCCTGGGTCTGATGATCTTATGTAACAGTAATATGTGATGGATGTATAGAGAGCATCCATATTTGGCGAAGCCTTGAGGCTGCCCATCAGGGCTGCGCGCGCCCTTAAGGCAGGGTAGGTGCAGCGAGGCAGCCATCGGAACGGGAGCCCGAGGCGAGTCTATAGCTGTGATGTCGCCTCGGGTATATCAAACAGCGACTTGGGATCGGAAGGCAGTCAATAAACAGCATAGTGGTGACAAGCGTGTGTACGAGTATATTCTGCCTATGACGAACGTCTGCATCGGTAGAATTCTTCTGGAGTATGATGACTGCGCTACGGATTGGTACGTATCCTGGTAATAACAACCACTCTACGAACTGGTTTATTTCTAATGGATTCATAACTCGCAGGTCTACGTTACGACTTGACTTGTGAAAGTTGTACTTACTTGATTAAATAAACTATTGTTATTTGATTACTCCTGTGCATTTTTGGACATGACTTAATATATCACGCCGTACTATGTAATATCTGCAGCATCAATGTCAATGTCTAGCCTCTCAAGTTCATTACACCATGTGAAATATAAGATGACCTGACAAAATAATTTCTCGGAATTCTCCAGATGTCATTACTATTATCAAATTCAAACTTGTCTACGTATCATAAAGCTCCTGTTAGCTTACTCACTGTGATAATGGATATATGGAATAATGGGAGCAAAGTTTCGAGTTTCACGAAAATGCATGAAATTGAGTATCTCAAAAATAGATCATATTTGTTTTTTTGAAAAATTGTTTTTTTTTCAATTCAAATATCTTTAATCTAAAGTTTCATTCAAAAATGCATTACAAGGGGAATATAACGACCAATACAAATATTCTAGAAATGGTTCTAGGAGTGTTGCAAACAAAACTTAACCGAGTATTAAAAGGTCAAGCTGAGAACTAAAGTGTAATTTACATGACACTATGTGACAATTTAGAATTTGACAAAATATCTACCATCAATATTATTGAAGGCACGATGCTTAGTAATAAGGTATTCTGTAGAGAGGGAATCATTTTATCCGCACACGAAGTGTACCATAATAGTAGAGCAGTCAAATAAACATGACGTTTATTTCACGTTGCAACTCTTGTGATTTTGGAGTAGGACACAAAGGGCAATTGCTCGTCTTACAACTTACCGAGCGAACTCACTTAAGTGTATTCTCGAAAGGACCATATCCACCTTCTACAGTACGCTGTGAGACAACAATTACGTTGTGGGCAATAACAATGGAATTTTATTTCGCGCTCATCGACTTGGGAACTATAGTCATTTTTTATGACTACGGCTGTTCTGGAGACCGACAGCGGCAGATAATGACAAATGAGTAATAAGCCCGGACCCCGCGAGAGAGCCAAGGAGAGGCTGCAAGAGGCACCCAAAGCCATGAAATAACAAAAACAACAGGTAGCACCATTTCCTTTATTTCTCCAGCAAGTACTTTCGTTGCTGCAAACAGTAGTCACAACATACAGTTCTCGCCACCTCAAATGTGAACTAAAATGCAACTTATGAAAATGTCAGTTGTATGCTCTTATAAATACTGACAAATGAAATAAGTTATTTTCATTTTCCTGAATGTGTGCATTTGTGGTTGCCAACACGATGTGTGCCGTAATAGTGACATGTTAATTCATGTTTGTTTTAAAAAAATGTTTCAAAAAAAAATATTGAGATTTTGCCCTCAATCCTTGTGAAAAATGATGACTTCCGGCAACTCCGCCAGCATTTAAACTGTGCATGTGAATTGTGATCGATTGCTATTCCTTCGAGTGACATTTCGTCTTATTTCCATAATTTTACATTTATTTGTTTTATTTTAGTTACTTCTCGTCTCATAGTGCTTTTAGCTAGCTTAAGTAGTTTGTTCAGTTGTTGCGCCATTACTTTTCTTTCTATAATTATTTGATTGGTATATTGTATGTCATTAGAGGGTCTCTTCTGTAGCAATTGTTTAGTTACATATTGATTTTAATTAAACTAATTTCAAGAGTACAATTTACTTGTGATTGTTTATCAATAGATATTATTTACAAAATTCGGTCTTGCGTATTTCATAATATAGTACTGCATTTCTCTTTGATTGAAAATTATTAGTCACATATTATTTGCATTACCTAATATTTAGTTTATTAATCGGGTAAGCTCAAAATGCCGCCCGCGCTTATGGCAATATAACAGCCTCCCCCGCATTGATGCGTCGCACACGTCCCAACATTTCGACGGTGAAGAGATCAATTGGCGATCTGTCCCGATGTCAAAGTGACCGATTAAGGCGCTCCCTGGAAAAGGTAGAGTTTCGTTATCGCGGCAGCGACACCGGTACCCCGGCGTATAGCGCCGCCCTTCCTGGCCCGTCACAGGCTGATGTAAATTTTCATGTATTGCAACGGGCACGTCAATCGTGTTTTCGGCGATGTTATAAAGCTGTCGCTGCCAATAAAATGAACATTGGTTCCTCTGCGTGTGGCCCATATGATGCTACTTTCCGTGTGCGGATGAAATGGTATTCCCTGTAGTATAAGGGCCCAACCGGTGAAGTTTGAATGCGGCAGTGAAGAGGAATATGCTTATATTGGGCAATTATTCAGTGCGTGGTGTCATTCGTTCGCGTGGTTTGCATACCTCATGTAAAGTGGTTTGCATCTCTGACGATATGGTATAAATCCGTCTTTGCCGTACTCCTGTACTAGTACCATTTCCCTTCTCAACAACATTCACGTACTACCACAGATGGCAATAATCGAAACAAATTCAAGGAATTTTCGCTCTTAACTCGTTCGCAACCATTCGAGGCGCGACGTGCAGAGCGAAACAGGTGGACCGATAGCGCGCGCAGCGACGTGGGCAGGCGCACGGGCTGCGCAACTAAGCCGGAAGCGAGCGGTCGGGTGAGCGAGTGAGCGGGTGAGCAGTGGGGGCTCTGAGTGGAATGAAAGCGGGTTGGACGCGAGGGGTGGGAATTAAAGGCTGGAGTAGGCGGATGGACGGACAGCTGCGACCGGCGAAAGGAGGGGTGCGCGGATGCCGACCCTCGGTTCTCGATGTTCACATCACAAAAGGCCCGGACGTAAAAATGAACAAATCTGCTTTCGCGGCTGCGCAACTACGCCAAAGAAACTTGTTTCACGAGGAAAAATTAGGATTTTATTAAATAGCAGGGATTAACAGCGTGTGGAGAAGGCTTGAACGTCAAAATTATTACCTTTTAATTAAAAAAAAAATTTAAAAAAATTGGTGCACTTGTTGTGATTACAAATATATTTGAGATGAATTTATTTGAATACCTCAATAACTAAATGAGAATAATATTAAAACTACAACAAACAGATCATTGACTAAAGCATGTGCAACACTTACAAGAGACGAAATGAACGCGAGAAGAATTTCTGTTTGGCGGGAGAATATGTATTATCATTAAAGGCTGTTGAGTGAACGTTTCTGGACAAATTTGAGGAGAACCACCATAAAAGTTAAATGGGAGGTGGTGGTGTCAGTTGCTATTCTCTCAGAGAAGATTAAACACACAATTAAAAATTAAGGTAATTTTTAAGCTACCTGATGTTGAGAACAGCCATATGTATGGAAAATACCTTGGTGGGATTCTAGAGAAACTAATACCCATTACGGAATTATTTTATCTTTTCTTTACCTCAAGCATATTGCAATGAATTACATTTTTTGCAAGTTTTAGTCATAATAAACATGATTTTCTACGCATAAATGTGTAACATTTTAAACGTCACATTTACAAGACTTTTGCACTTACCTGTCAAATTTGCAACACATACTCTCTCGTGTCACACATGTCATTGCTGTGGTGAAGGGCACAACATGAGACTTGAAGTAAAATAGGGGAAATACAAACGTATTATTAACGTTTACTTGGACAATAAATAAGATATTATGCGAAACTAATTTCGAGAAATAAAATTATATTTTAAAAGAAAAAAAATGTCTTATTAATATGATTTATTTTTAAAACTCCTTTATGTATTTAGTGTTTCTTTCGGACAGTTATATTTCTTGACATCCCATTATTTCTTTATTGACTTTTTTAGACAAAATCACATAATTATAGTAAAAAAATAAGATAAAAAGTATCATTTACGCAGACGTAATTGCAAGGTATCAAGTAAGTGGCAATTACGAATACGATTAAATATGTAAACGAGAATACTTAGTAAGTATTTTCATCATTACAAAAAAATACTCGTTGCTATTGCCACATTAAGTGAAAATGGAAATCGAAAAAGGGGGTTTG
The DNA here is from genome assembly GCA_031308135.1 of Acheta domesticus. Taxonomy (NCBI): domain Eukaryota; kingdom Metazoa; phylum Arthropoda; class Insecta; order Orthoptera; family Gryllidae; genus Acheta; species Acheta domesticus. Next base: position 134,044,487 of record JAHLJT010009436.1, on the reverse strand, counting down.
TTGTAAAGCCAAGGGACAACCAACATGGCGATTTGATGAGCAGATTGGCAGGCAGGTGGCTCAATGCGAATGTTCAGTATCGGACTCGAGGGGGAACGTCAATAGGGTTGTAAACAGTGGTGGCAGGGCAGAGGAGTGTGGGAAGGAGGTAGAAGGTAGGGGAGGGAAGAAGAGGGAATCAGATATGATAGAGAAGAGGAAAAGGAGATAAGGGAGGAGATGTAAAGGGTTAGAGAGTGGAAGGAAGGGGGAGAAGGAGAGAAGGAAAGGCGAGGAGAGGAAAAGTATGGGGGGTTAGGGGAGGGAGGAGAGAAAAGGTGCGTGGTTAGGGAAGGGAGGAGGGGAAGGGTTGAGGGTTAGGGGAGGAAGAAGAGGAAGGGTGGGTTGTTAGGGAAGGAAAGAGGAAAGGGTGGATGGTTAGGGGAGGGAGGGAAGAGTGGAAGGGAGGGAGGGTTGGAAGATGTACGAAGGAGAAAGGAAAAGGGAAAGGTAAAAGCAGAGGAGGAGGAAGAAAGGAAGGGTGAAGAGAGGGGAAAAACACGGCCGGTGCATAGAGAAAAGACAACCCCGTCATCGTGGCCAGAGCTGCCACCGCGTGCGAGCTTCAACCCTCTGAGCTTGAATACGTAACGATTCCATTCATTTGAACCGCGCAGAGTGGTTCAATTTTACTTCGGCACTTCGCTTTTGGAAAGTCGTTCCCCTCTATTGAGGCGGGAATGGGTCTGAACGCGAGGCCTAGTCTCCCCCTAAATGCCGGGGCGTGATCTAAAATTCGTTACGATGAGATTGCTTCAGAATTAAGAGTGTTCATCTGAATTCAACGGGGAAGCGGTTTGAAAATTCATCACGCATTTAAATGCATGCGCAATAAAACCTAACGATTTCTTCTGTTACACGTCGTGTTATTACGGATGAAAACACTTTTTAGAATTAAGGTGTTGCAACACTTACGCTCGTTTGGAGCAACGAGTTGATAGTTCTACGTGCAACGTCGGAAGATCGATGCCTCTTGAGTATTGTGTGGTGTTTACGAGACAGAGAAATGTCTCTTCCAAGTGGATGTTTTCTAAGTCCATTACAGTATATACGATAAAATTTCCTCGTTGCTCCTTTGAAAACTGCTGAGAGCAGTGGTGATGGACAACAACTGCAGTTAAGTTCGAGATACTCTCTCCTGTTTTTCACGATTCCTGAGTAGGAAGTAAACATAATTATCTTGACTGCTCTTGTTTGGCTTTCTCCGCCCATTCTACATCACGACGTGGGCGCGGAGTTCTGTTCTAGTTTGATCATTGCGAGATTTATGGTGCAAACAGTTTCCCCATTTCCACGAGACAAACACGGCTGGAAAAACAAGATTGCGGTGCTACGCACGTCCCCGGTTAAAGATGTATTTACAACAAAGGTCTACGAACTGTTGGAGAATGTTAACTATAATTGAAAGCTCAATTTCCCGCTCGATGAAAACAGAAAACTAAATTACAAAATGGTTATTGCAACAACAAACTTTAATAATATTTAAACAACATAGAAAGTGGTCTAATAAAAGATAGGGAAAACATCCTGAAGTTGAAGCCTCAATCATTTATAATCATGAAGTAGAGTAACAGTATAAGAATGGACCAAACCGATACATGACGAGCTATAACAAAGCAATAACATACAATAACATAAAAATGAATATGAATGCATATTTTTTTACTATATCACTTCGTTTCAAATTGTCTTTGAAGGAATGCAGCAAGATATCAACAAAATGCAAGTAAGAATAGGGAATTTATTGAAAATAAAAATACTATCTCTCTCAATGTCCCTTTATTATATATAATATTTAGGGACATAAAATAACATAAAAGGACAGGACAACTTTTATTTGCTATCATCGTTGATGCAATCGTCACAAGCAAAATAAAGGTCATAACCATTGTCAATACGAAGCACAAAGAATTGTAAACTGAAGACTCAATCATTCCTACCTACTTTTTATCTTCTGTGAACATTTTATTGCACTTATTACATCAGAAATTACTCATCTTTAAAATAATACATATCTTCTTTAATTTTATCTTCTCCCCAAGTCTAATTTTCTTCTCCTAATCGGAAATAAAATCAGATTCCGTCAATATTTTGGACATTTGGAGCGTGTGTGAGTGCTGCTGTTACTCTGAGGCTGAGCCCTTCATTTGGACTGAGTAAGCTGTGTGACTCGATCTTTACCAGTTATGTGTATCTTCAATATTGAAGGGATGCTCCACGCCATTCTTGCTTGGGAGCATGCCGATTAACAAAATATTGGAGTTCATTATCAGGTAGTCAATAGAATACTGAATTATGTTTTAAAAATATATACTCCCAAATATGTTTGATGAACAAAGAAACCTTATTTCCTTCTCAGCTCCAATCTATCGAAGTCTGATGAGGGGTATGGAGTATGATGTCATATAGGTTAATTTAGTGGGGTTTTAGCGAGGCAAACTGTAGTCAGGGGATCATGAAGCGTGAAGGCGCGTCAGATTATTGGGAAACCAGCAATTGAGTACGACTGAGGAATTTGAGATCCGCACTCATATTACAATTGAACATAAAATTATAAGTTTAACTCTACAACTTGTAATTTATATAAGTTTAATGAATAAATTTGTCTAATTTTCAGGTTTTGAGGTGTTAATTACCCAATTCTAAGTGAATTGTACTATTTACTAAACATGGGTTTACAGGTAATTGAGTAGTTATGCGCTTAATGGTTGTTCGAACAAGCAAGCTATTTATCATGGATTTATATATGCCCATCGCATATGATTGATCTACTTGTACACCATTCCATAATGTATTTTATTTAACTGTAAGATACGTTCGCCATATCGACTCGCGATTCCGAGAAAAGCCTCTGCCACCTGGCACCTCCACCTCACCGCATTTCCGACAATGCAAGCCTTGCACATAAAATCCAGTTATCCCAATAATTTATTACAAGTCCCAAAACTCATTGTAATTTTTAGCATTTAAAACTCTACATGTTCATATGATTTGCTTAATCAACAAATCAAAGATACCTCACTTTGAATCTTGTTATCATATATTACGCGCATGCTGATTGGTTAGCGCCAAAAAGCGGCGCAAGGACAACAGATCGTGTCGGATACGACGCAACGCCTGCGTTCAGTCGAGATGAAACCTCCGCCCCGACCACTTCGTACCGCGCGGAACTCACACTCATATTGCAACATCTACGATGAACTAATTAGTGGTACTAATTGCCCTAATTCGAAACATTTACGTTTCAAGTGAACATTGGGCGCATGGTGCAGAACTACTTAACATACTAGTGATAAGTAATTGCCGTTTTCATGCATTGCGCAACGTAGTGTTCAATGTTTGTGCTTACAACATTTACTCTTCATGCAAGTAATTATTCAATTGAGCATGTATTCACGTCACACCCACCACTTGCTTCTAGCTTGGGTAGCGAACAATGTACTATCGATGTTGTGTATGTTCTTCAACTGCATTGCAAGCTTGCTACCTATATGGCAGATAAAACACATGCATTCCTGGGGCTCCGTAAGTGGACACTAAGCGCATTCGGCCAGCGGGTCGCCCTTCGCTGACCTATGCCCTGTTTCCGTATCTGCTGCCTGCCAAGCTACATGCATATTGCAGTGTGAACTCAACGCCACCTTCAGATGTCGAGTGTAACAATCACTTCTTTCTTAACCACTGTTAATTTCAATGTGACTTCTTTTATATTTGGTTAATCTTTGCATATGCCACATACATAAACTGATAATCTTAACGTACCTCAGTGGTTCAATGATGGCATGTAATGTTGAAGTTCAGCTACACCATCTGTCAAATGATTCAATTCCATGATTTATGCTTTCACAAGGCATCCCAATTCTACCAAACTAATTTTCTTTGTAATGTTTAATTCAATTTTATGTATTAACTTAACATGCTTTCTAATTTATTTCCGAGTGAAGATGACAGCACCTGAAAGATCAATTTCAGGAATGTAAGACTGGTGACTTGTAACAAATCAATCATTAATCCATCACCAGTGGTCCACCAAGGTAAGTTGAGCAATCAGATGATGGAGGAGTGGTGTGTATTGGCTCACGCCTTAAATTAATCACAGTTCACTAATCACAACACATGCGCTGCTTCTTCAGTGGTTTTGTTTTTATAAATTTAAGATGTAATCAATGCTTTAGGATTGGGTCTAAAAGGAATTTGTTGTAAGTAACAATCATTTTGATCGCAGACCGCATATATTGGCGTGAAGTCACAGCAAGGAAGAAAAAATTCTCGGGTTTTTATACATCAAGCCACAAGATGTAAGAATTGGATGTAAATAGTAAACTGATGTTACTGCAAAAGAACATATGTTTTCGCATTATTTGCAGCTCCTGCAATTTTCGAAAATTCGAAGAGGTGAAGCAAAATCGGGCTGAGCTTCAGCGTACTTACCTCTAAGCGATAAAACAAATTAAAGAGAAAATGTTGAGCCCTTGTTGATAAAATTTTGTTTTTAAAATTGCTTTTATTACAAGCAAAACTACGCAAAAACTACTTATATTTTGAAGAAATTGACCATGATCTTATTTAAAAATCTATTTTGAAGAAGAAATTCCATTAAGAAAAAAATGTCTTGAATATAGTAGTTGGAGGAAAACGACAAAAAACTGTTTAACTTTGAAAATTCAGATAATTTATGTAAAATTCAGATAATTTGAAGTTAATAATAGAAAATTCAGATATTTAAAAAACGCTTATCCGCATCATTTTATCGTCATGTTCTATTTTATAAAAAAATATTTGTAGACAGTTTTAAGAAAATATCAAAAGTTTCTTAAAATTTGCTACAAATAGTTTTTTTAAATAATGTTGTTAGGAAATCATAAGAGGTTTCTTGGAGTCTCATGAGACGTTAACTCCAAAAATCAAAATATCCATTTTAAATTTAAGATTCGCCTACGCTACGCATAACAAACTAGATTGGCATTTTCTGTTTATCGGCCTGATGGCATTAAAGACCATAACTGAGGAACAGGGAAATAACTCGAAAATACCAGCTGTAACATTGTCATCAACAAATTTTCGCTACTGTAACGAAGCAAATGTAGCTATCAGAGACGCAGATGTGAATATAGCAAAATATGTTCATTGATCGATGCGTGGTCGCAGTAGCGTCTTGCCATCATTTCCGTTGAAAATAGAAAAACTGATTTTAACATTTTATTCAAATTTCAGCTGAAAATTTAATATAAATACCCAAAATTGTAGATTCATAACACTCCACTCTGTCGTATGCTGCTGAAATAATCTAGTATCAGTACTAGAGAATAGAGGAGAAACACTCGAGAGAGAAATGAAGAGAAAGATGATTGAAAAGACAAAAGTGATTACGATATACACACACATATTTTATATATATATATATATATATATATATATATATATATATATTCAATACGAATTAGTGAATTTAACTACAGTAGTAACACTAGTTATATTCAGTGTCACAATATTATCGAATGCCAGAAGTAACTCGCCAAAAATTACGGAATGAAAGAACACTGGCTTTAATGATTAATCAAAACACTATATTTACAAAAAAATGATTGCGACTTTTTGTCTCTTATAATATTCTTTTACTATTTCTTATATAAAATTTCCCCATCAAATTGCTCTCAATAACACTCTCCTTAATAAAAACACTTGTATTCAATTCAGAGAGGGCTACATGAAGTTGACCATTGACAAAGTAAGGTTCTTTTGAAACCACACCCACTTGTCAAAAGATTGACACGTTGAAAATTGGCATGTTGAAATATTGATACGTTGCGGATGTTGCTGTATTTTGCAAATCTCGCAATCTCCAAACTCAGTCCTATCATCACAAATCACCTAACCTCAATCTCACTCCAACTAACAAATTACGCGCCACGTCAAACTACCGAATACCAGAGGTCTTCCAAATAACACCAAATTCTGCAGGATGCTAGATCAGACTAATCGACTTAAATTTTTTCTTTTTATGGCGCCTCCTCTCCGAATAATCTGTTTTGGCAGCATGGTCTTAAATCACAAGTAATATGCAACAGAAAAAAGTTTCTATCTTGCTCCATTTGCCTAAAGTTTAGCATACAATCGCGGGAATGCAGGAAATTATGCTATAGAAGAATTGTTTGTCCTCCTTTCCATGTAAATTTATAGTTACTCACTTGACAAAAAGTTTCAGAAAACCAGCGTATGCTTTCTTATTGATACTACTATTCCCAAAATGTGTTATATAATAACGTCACTAATGTTCACTAAGATCCATTTTCGACGTGAGGATCTGTTTTCTAGCCCATAGAGTCAACTGCAACATTAGAAACGGCTTTTTAAATAGTTCAGTTGAAGGAAATTGCGCGTCCTATTCAAAACAGCGCCAGTCGTTGGCACAAGAAGCAATCTGCACGTAGCAAAGGAAGTTGCTCGGCAGGTGCTCCGCCGCAGAACCAACTCGCTCTCAGTTCCTAGAAAAGCGTCGCGACAGCTCGTGGCTCCTCGCGGTCCAACTCGAAGAGACACATTCGCGGCGAGGAGCAGCGCGGTGCGGTGCGGCCAGGGTGGCGGAGGGTGGGGTTGGCTTCGGCGATGGCGGGTGATAGTGATGCAGCGAGGAGGCGAAGGGCGAAAGCGGTGGCAGGAGCGGGGAAGGAAATGACAGTGGGGGCGACGGTGGCTGGGGGAAGTGACGGGAACACGGGTGACGGAAGGGGCGGGCGGCAGGTTTGAGAGGCGGGGCAGGAGGTAGAGGCAAGGCTGAAGCGGGTTACGGGGCAAGGAATGGACAGTGGGGGCATGGCGGAGACGGCAGGGACGGCGGCGGCGGCGGCGGGTGGCCGTGTCGTTGCGCCGGCCGGGCGGACGTTGGCGGAGACGTAACGAGTCCCCGGAGACTTCGCGAAGCCTCCGACAGAGGCGCGCGTGGCGTGGCGCCCACCCCCACCCCCACCCCGTCGCCGCCTCCCACCCCGCCGCGGCTCTGATGTCTGCCGGCTCATTAGCCTCCTAACGAGGCCACCGCCTCCGCGACGCATTCTTCGAGCGCTCGCGGACGGCGGAAGGAAAGAAATGGGAGGGGGAGGGCTCAGGCCGGAGGGGGGAGCTAGCAACGGCGGCGGCGAGTGCCCGCTCGCAGGCAAACTGGACGGCGGAACGATGTGGGAAGTGGATTGTGGGAAAATTAAAGACAAAAAGCGTGATGTGGCTATAGACAACTGAAGAATCATAGGAAAATATTGAAAAATAATGAATACAAATTTTAATCAAGAAAAATGTAAACAACAACATGAAATAAGTTCAAATAAGTATTATTTATAAGAAAAAGTTTGTGTAGGCAAAAAAGCCATGCACAATGAAAACAATTTAAAATACATATTGTTAGTGTGAATGAAAATCATAATTATGAATGAATGTGTGAATGAAAATGTAATGTCGAATTGTAAGAAAACTAGTGATACGAAAATAATTAGTAGAAGGACCAAAATGAGAAAGTTGAGTAGACTAAAAAAATAAAATTTTAATTTGAAATTTCTGTAGAGTACTTCGCTTTTTAAATGAAATACAGTTAGATGGATTATTTTCCATACCGCAGGCTGTCAAAGGAATAAATGAATGCTAAAAGAAGAGATATTTCTATTTGCTGAAGACAATAAAACCATGACACGCAGGTCAGTGCACTAATAAGCTCCCAAATGGGAGAATCGTGTAAGGTAGACATCAAGCAGATAAATAAATGCGCAGACGACGAAAGATGAGAGACGCGTTTTTTCATAAATATCCATCTCCGCCAAGCGTAACGTAGACGCGAGAGGAGTAGGGAATGCGGCTCGCATTATCAGCGCTTGGGCGCACGGCTCTCCGCTGGCCCCGGATCCAGCAAAACATTCCTCTGCTTTGGAACTTCACCGGCAGCCTTTCCTTCACGCCTCTCCCTCCGCCCCACCCGCGTTGAACACAAGATCCCCTGCATCGCCCGCCGACGAAAGAAGAGTCAGGAAGAACGGCGAAAAAGTCAGCCCGAACTTAAAAGTTATTTCTAAACTTTAAGACTAACACTGGACTGTACCTTAATTACAGTTTAATTAACCGAGTGGGACTCCAGACTCGCAGTAAAGTAATTTCAAGGGGTCTTTTGTTAATGGTTGGTGTTACCTCATTACAAGGTGGTGCTTCCCCAACAGTTTCTTTGGCAGAACGTAGGGCAGAGGACTGACCCCTTTAAAGAGAGGGAGTTTACTGTGCTTTGGAGTTGTAACGCTTTGTTGAAGTATGCTGAAGTGTCTTCAATTCTAGAAATACTTTTAAAGAAATCGCCGAGAAAAACTTTTTATTGGTGTACTTTTAATTAGCTACGACAACGAAATATCTGCAGGAAGTCATAGTTCAAATGAAAGGCAAATAAATATCCAACATTAAAATTGTACGTGGAATTAAAATGCAGGAAACAAAATTTGCTAAATTTGATATTTTACTTCACAATTAACAGTTCTGAGAAATTAAACTTGGTATTTATCAGACGCGAAATATACATTTTACTAATGAAATATACGAACAAATGGAAAGATTCATGTTTAGGAAACACACACTCATTAATTTAAAATTAATACAATAATTCAGAGTTTCTAATATATATGAAGTACAAAAACATAGAGTTAGAAACATCACATTCGCAATTATTTATATAAAAAATATGACAAAATGTAAAGAATCTGCGTTTAAGAGGAACATACAACTACTGTACATATTTTCCAAAAAAGGTGATCTTTCCAACAGGGGATCCTCGAAACCCCATCGCCTGTCAACTAGAAGGCGTGCTGTCGTCCCTAGCACATGATGACCCAAACGCTGTCCGGCGATCAACACACGCCCTGGGACCCGGGCACCCAGCCGCGTCGATGTCTGCGCAAGCATGTAAGCACGCGGGGCGCCCATTATCACATGTCCCTCTTAGCTCGCCCACTTCCTGTCATCCCATGGCGGTGTATGTCCGCGGCCATCCGCGCGGCGCCCCGCCGCCTCTCTATCGCCCGTCATTTCCTCCATCGCCGGGCGGCGCGGCGGCAGGGGTGGACAACTGCGCGGACGGCTGCAGGGGTGGGCAACTGCGGGGAAGGCGACAGGGGTGGCCAACTGCAAGGGCGGTGGCAGGAGTGGTGAACTGCGCGGGCGGCGATCAAGTTGAGAAGCGGCGAGCAGGAGTGGTCAACTGCGGGGACGGTGGCAGGAGTAGACACGTGCGCGGACGGCTGCAGGGGTGCGCAACTGTGGGGACGGCAAGAGGGTTGGCCAACTGCGAGGACGCTGGCATGGGTGGGCAACTGCGCGTGCGGCAACAAGGTTGAGCAACTGCGGGAACGATGGCAGGGATGGGCAACTGCGGGGACGGTGGCAAAGTGAACAACGGCAGGGACGGCGTAAGTGGTGGGAAACTGCGTGGACGGCGGCAGGGGCGGGCAACTACGCGGACGGCCGCAGGTGTGGGTAACTGGCGGGACGGCTGCAGGGGTGGGCAACTGCGGGGACGGTGGCAGGAGGGTCAACTATGGGGTCGGCAAAAGCGGTAGGCACCTGCCGGGGTGGCGGTAGGGATGGGCAATTGCGCAGACGGCTGCAGAGGTAGGCAACTGTGCGGACGGCTGCGAAAGTGAGCAACTGCGCTGACGGCGGCAAGGGTGGGCCAGTGCCACCGTGGAACGGACGTCGGGCCCGCGCATCCGGGGCGGATAAGGCGACGGAGGTGGTGGATACAGAGAGACGTTGGGTGTAAGGGGGCAAGGGAGGCGTTGGAGGCGATGAGTGCGGTGGGAACGGTGAGTGCGAGGGGCAATACATGAGGTTGGGGTGGTTGATGTAGAGGAAGCGGGGCGCGGGGGTAGGACGGGGGAATGGTAAGGGCTGGGGATAGTGAGGGGGTGCGGTGGCGGAGAGGTGGGGGTGGTGAGGATTGCAGGGCAATATTGGCAGTTGATGCGGTGGGCAGTGGGGCCGGAGGGCATCGGACGCAATGTGGGCTGTGGGGTAGGGGGCCGCTGGTAGCGGTGGGGTCGACGGTAAAGACTGAGTCCAAATGAAAGAATGGTGGGGAAGATGGTGAACGCTAGGGCGTCAGGGGAGGCACCGAAATCGTTCCTGGTGCTACCGTACGGGCAGTGTTGGCGTTATCTGTGGAATCGTGTTGCGGCGGTGCGAACGACAGTGCGGTAATTGGATGTCGAAGACGAGAATAGTAGTCAGTAGCTGATAAAATGGTGACTGGGGAACTAGTTTGTGAAGGGTAGGGAGAAATCAAGCACGAAAGAGAGAAGGTAGTGTCCGAAGATACGTAAGTTTGGATTGAGCAGAAAGGGCGAATATTTTGAGAGCGAAGAAAGGAGAGTAGCCAAGTCGAAAGGCAATAGTGTGTACGAGGCAAAAAAATAAAGCTCCGGAGCAGAGGAGCAAGAGGATGGAACGGCAAGTCAGTGAAAATGGATACAGCTATATGTGACAACAACATTAATATAATTATTCAACGTAAACAGAATATAAATATAGGGAAATGCGGTATCTCAAGAAAGAGATGGAAGTATCATATGCAGTGGACGAGATAAAAGCTGTTTTTCTCAGCTTCAGACTTGACTTCACTATCCTTGTATTGAATTCTTTCTCCATTTTATGACACCACAGTAACAATTAATTGGGGAATATCAATTTTGGAGAAAATTAGCTGAACGGTTTAGCCGCTAGAGTTGTTCATGGACAGATAGGCGGGCAGACGGACGGACGTTTGCCGTCAACTGATTTTTCACTATCAAGGACCCACAAAAAATACAAGGATTGTGGCTACACCACGTGTTAGAGGATTTTTGTTACAAATTTTGCGACGGGATATATTCACTTTGTCATTACCAGAGCCCGGCAATAAGAGTTTTTCTGCCGAAAATTCGCCGGATTTTTTTTGCGCAGCATAACATAACTTTTTCTCAACTCACGTGACAGTGAAAAGCAGTAATAAGTAAATTAAGTTCTTATTAATAGTAATTCGTGAAATCCACAATATGCTGTCATCAGAAAATATTATAAGAAAGGGGAAATATTTTTAAATCAAAACATTGAAATGAAAAAAGTATGCGTTGAGCTATTGATGAAGACATTTAATCGTCATCAAGCTGCAAAACAGGGAAGCATCAAGATATTAATTCCATAAGAATGAGAAACATACTTTCGTTATCAAGGGGAATCAAGTAAATCAGTAATTGAGAAGGAGTTATAGTTACATGGATAAGAATACCAAGCCGAATATATGCCTTTCTTCCCCTTCTTTAAAATAAGGTGAGTTCGACAATAATTTCAAAATGAATGACATATGAATTGAACTCTACAATTTACGTTGGCAAAGAACTTTCACGAAAAAATATTGATATTTTGTAAAACTATTTATCTTACAGCAAGGCAATTAGAACAACTGGTGCGACAGAATGGCACAGACTTTCTAGAACTAAAATATTCTAATTTCCTTGGTGTAGGATAGCTTTATTTTTTAGCCCTAACTTCTTGTTAGACGCCATCTATCGCCACCTAAAGTACCTTGTTTTTCGTTTTCTCAGGTTTTCAGTTCCCTGATAGAACCAAAATAGAACCGAAATATAGTAGAAGAGTAAAACCTTGTTCTTTAAGGAAATTTTCGTTGAAAAATTTGGAATCGTTTTAAAAAAAATAGTGTTTAAGCCTTAGTGAAAATCTCGAAATCGATTTTTCTTTCTCGAAATCAATAACTTTCTCTTTACTCCGTATATTACTCTGTAGATACGTAGATATACGAGAAAGTAAAAAGTGAAATTATTACGAGTATACATGGAATAACGTTTTACACAGTTTAACAGAAATAGTTTTCACTGGATTCGATCCCTACAATCCTTCCAAGTGGCAGGAATAGGATCACAGAGGCGAGTGTACTATATCGCCTGTGGAAGTGGTGAAGCTCGTCACGTGTCAGGCGGCGGAACCGGAGGACCAGCAGATATTGCACGCATAGGCGGCGGGAATAGGAGAAGCTGTGTGCGCCGCGCACAGGCGTCGGGTCGGCGGCGGCGGCGGCGGCGACGACGGCGGCGGCGGCGGGTCGACCTCCCGACGGGCGCTGGCAGCGGGCGCGGTGCAGTGGGCGTGGAGCGAGGGGGAGGGGCGCGGGGCAAGAGGGCGGGGCACGGGGCGGGGCGGGACGGCGTTCGGTCGCAGCCGCTCAGTAGAACCGCTCGCTTGCAAAATCGATGCTCCCACAGCGGCGCTGCCGCCAACGCCGCTAATGTCGCCACTTTCACCTTCGCCGTCGCCCTTGCCTCGGCGGCCGCTGCGACGGAGGCCGTCACCGCCCGTCATTGGCGCTCTGCCTTGCTCCGGCCTTCCCTCGAATTCACCCCGCCCCCGACGGCTGGACCGCAGGGTGCATAACCGCCGCCATCGCGTTTTCTGCGCAGAGAAACTACCTCTGTTATTCACTGTGCAGTCGGTAACGGCACACGTACTGTCACAAGCAACACGCTGACTTGTCGTACCCGAACTACCACCATAACAAGTACGGCAATCTCCCACACTGCGATATACATTTCCATAAATACAATCGCGCCATCCGCTTTCATAATTATTCTAGTGTCTCTCAGACAACTCAAATATCTCCACAATCATTGATGCTTACTAAAACTTTCATAATCACCACGAATATCAATTGTATGTGTAACATTAGTACAACGTTGTTATTTATCACAAGAACAGAACTATCAATACAACCACCTCAACTACGGCTCCTACATTCGTCTCCCCTACGTTCACTTCACAATCTATTCTATCTCCATTGCAATTTTTACCTAAATCATTATAAATTATTATCAATGTGAATACCACCTGATGCTTGCCACAATGTCTATCACCTGATACTACTAGCATCATTGTGTCGTAACAGCAATTACCGCTTACAATTATTGCTCTCTCTTAATCACACCCTACATTCCTTCTCTGCCTCTCTATTCCGCCTCCTTCTTCTTCTACACATCCTCCTCCATGACCCCTATCTCCTGCCCTGTCTCCTCTCCGGCCCAACGCCCCCTTCACGCGTGTCGAACAACGTGGAAACCAGCAGCCACTCCGTTCTGCACGGCGGGTTGCATACGTCTGCGAGCGCGAGGCGCCAGACACGCGTTCGACCCCCTGGTGGCCGCCGTTTGCGTTTGTGCGTTCCATGATTAATTTGATACTAGCACAGCTGGAGAGCGGCTGTTGCGCCTGTGAGGGTTGGTGCCTCCTGTTCGGGTTGCATCGGATTATGTCGATTGAGTTTATAACGCCTGACCCGGGTCCCGCTGATGCGTGGCGATTTCCTAGCTATAAACGTGGAGATTCGCTGTAAATTGCGACCTACCAGCCTACTGATCTGTAAGGGATAGGTCAGCGCAAGCCAAACTTATTGTCAAGGATAGGTATTGTGTTAGATATTAAGTTAAAAAATAAAAGAGTAAGGGGTAGATTTTTTTTTTAAATCAGTACATTTTTGCTGAAATAAGCTAAGAATGTTCATTTCCGCTGTTTCTAAGAAATATATTTGAAGACAAGTAATGAAATTATTCAGTCAAAATTATTTAATAACGAAAGGTCAGAAATAATTTATAGACCTCCACGAATTATGAATTATGAAGAAATCAGATATTATGAACTAATTTTCATTAAAATCCTTATGAGGATTTTTTCATTTAGCTTTACATGTTATGTGCTTCTAGTCTCAGGTCAAACAGTAACCCAAAGTCATCAACTGCATTATTTCTGTAACTGATATCCAACCAATCTTAACAAGTAAAGTGTCAAAATGATGGGCTTTTCACCGAGAGAAGGCGATCAGAATTTTCATCTTATAAATATTAATATTTTTAATTATGACCGAATTGGACTGAAAAAAGAATCTCGAACACACGATCTGTTGTTTCTTGATATCGATCACGCAAGATCTCGAAAACAGTTGGTTTTCGAGCCCGAAATCTTAAAATCTACAAAATTAGATCTTTCGGGACCTTCTACTTCCTATTTGGAGGCTCGAATCTTCCGAGTACACGCATTCCGTATAAGGATGGGGCGACCACCATTTCGAATTACGAGACGTGCGATTCTTTTAAAACATGTTTCGGTAACGTATGCAGGCTATTCAGAAAATAAGGAACGTTTTAAAATAAACAATAAACTGATTACAAGAACAAAATTGTATTATATAGATCTGAAAGAGTGACTAAAATACTATTTTTCTATATAGTGACCGTACAAATTGAGGCACTCCTCATAGCGGCGGACAAGCTTAGAAATTCCTTCGTCATGGAAATCTGCCGCCTGCGACCTCAGCCACTCAGTAACGCGCGCCCGGAGCTTCTCGTCGTCGTCAAAACGCTGTGTTGCTAGCCAGGACTTCATTCTTGGAAACAAGTAAAAATCACTAGTGGCGAGATCGGGACTGTAGGGCGGATGAGGGAAAATCTATAGTTTTGTTCGTGCATGGCAATGCCCGACCTCACACGGCAAACCAAACTTTAGAACTCCTTACGTCATTCAAATGGGAGGTTTTCCCTCATCCGCCCTATCTCGTATTTCCCTTTTCAAATGGACGTGAGCAACAGAGGGAAGGATCGAATTTCCACACGCCATAGAACGCCAGTAATACATATTTTTGCATTACACAAACGTGTCTTGTTACAAGAGTATTATATGATAAATATTATTCCCTTAAAATAATAAATTAGATGTATTTCCATAATTATTGTCTTTTTCGTTTTCCAACAAATTGAAAAACAATTGTAGATCGTATATCTCCCAATTATGAACAGAACACCACAAACGCGTATCTGTTCCAATTAAATACCATAATCCAAAGAGTATATTTAGGGATAAAGAGGTAATTGAAAAGTCTCTACTGGTTTCGAATAAACCTTCCACACAATTTAAGCTCACCAACTACTTTGCATCGCACTACATTACACACCGCTACGAAACGCTCCCTCCGGAGGGAACAAACTTTCCCACGAATCCTTTTCATTCCCAAAACAAGTCAAACGAATAATTTTCGGTCAGTTTTAAGTCATTACAACGGCGAACCCCTCGCGCGACCGCGGCGCCGCGCGCAGTTGCGTTTGTAGACGGCGCTGCACAATAGCTCACCTGCGCTACAAAGCTTTCCAGGCCGAAAGTTTAAGTTGCGAGACAGCCCTCGACGCGCCGGCCGCAAAACGGGCATCGTAACTCAATTCCGCCACAACGTTTGCTGTTTGCGAAGCCACTGCGGGCGCTCGGAGGGGGCGTGGCCACGCGGGGGTGGAAGGGGGTGGGGGGAGTCGTCTGCGTTGGGGGAGAGGGGCAGAGAGAAGGCGCAGAGCACAATTAACATGTAGTCAAGTTGGAGGGCCTCGCGTGGAGTTGCCGAGTGGGCAGTGGGGGTGGGGTGGTAGAAATCAAAAGGACAATGTGGAGGTGGAGAGGGGTATACGTGCTGTTTGACTTCGTCGCCAGTCGTGAGATGTCTTCGAGGGGCAGACAGGACAGTGGAAGAGAGTTGTAACATCAATTTATCAGCCCACACTCAGAAGCACACACACGATCATTTTTCTGGATGCGTCCGTCATAGGGGAGGGAAATAAAGAGTTGAAAATTGGGTCCAAGATACTTCAGTGTGTTTTTGTTGCTCGCTTGTGATGGGGAAACCAGCAATTTTGGAATCACGGCTTACACCCTCCTTGTGCAGCTTTTAGACATCCAGTTTATGAAATCCAGTAATTTACATATCACGGTTTACACAGTTCTTGTTTTACACAAGTCATTCACACAGCTTATTTTATGCATTGACCTACGGGATGCAGCTTTTCACTAATTCCAAAAATGATTTGCGCTAATGTTTTATCTCATACGCAACCAAATTCTTGGAGCATTTGTTTATTTATTGAACTGTTAATCTACTTATTTATTTATTTATTTATTTATTTATCTGTTTATCTATTTATTTACCTATTCATTAATCTATTTACAATTTTATACATTTGTATTTACTTTTTGTGTACTTTTCACCTGAAATTAGTTCGCAAAATAGACGTTTCCCTTAGAAACCAAGAATTCGTTTTTACTTTGAAATGAATGAAATGAATTTGATACATGAAATGAAAGAATCCATCCCTGTGTATTAGTTTTCTTTACCGTGATCGTATGTTTAGTCTCTTTACAGGTAAACCTTCCCTCTTCGAAACCTTCTTTTGATAATAGAGATACAAAGGTAATGGTATTATTATTATTATTATTATTATTATTATTATTATTATTATTATTACTATTCCTCTAATTCACGATTAACGATGTTATGAGTGTTCCTATCACTTGGGGCATGTGTTTGGAACTTTGAGGTCGGTACAGATGTGCCAATGGAGGTAACTACACATCCTGTCGTCTCTTCAAGAATTCATTCTTTGCTAGAATTGGACAAGAGGAGATAATATGATTAATGATCTGCACCGTGTTCTTATTTTAGATACTGCCCATGGAGTGTTTTGTCTCTCCATGACTTCTTTAATATTTTTGTATCTCAGTTTCATGTTTAGTAGCCTTAGACGTTCAGTGTCTGTGTTATTCTGCGTGTCTTGCATAGTGTTCTTCGCAATACTTCTTGTAACTTTAATAATGCCTCTGTTTCCCATTATTTGGTTAGGTTTAATGACCTGCCTCTTTAGTGGGCCATCTTGATTACATACTTTCCTATCCCTACTATTGCATTATTATTATTATCATTATCATTATTATTATTATTATTATTATTATTATTATTATTAACGTGGTTAATTTTAAACTTTTCAAATACATACAATGTTAGGCATTCCTACCGCATTTATAGTTGTTCTTATAGTGAATTGTTGTATATTCACTATAAAGTAGGATAAGTGAATGAAATATTCGAAAGTATTTTAAATCCACATTTTAGCTCAATGTACAGCACGAGCTTTTACTCTCAGAACGTGCCATACAGTAATCAGATGTTGAATTATAAATTGGGAAACGATGTACCATTAAATTGCAAAATCACACGAAATGAGCTTGAATTTGTGCCGCGCGTTCAAATGTATTCTGAAACATTCCAAGAACACACACCAATAAAGTCACAACAATGTTCATTATTGTTTCAAATCAAAATAGTTTCTCAGACTAATAATTTGGAAGTATCTGCGAATTGCTCGAACATAATCATTACAAATTACGAATACAACTTAACACAGAGTAATTTCTGGAAAACGTCTCGTTTCCCTTATTAGACAATATTTATCGATTCACATTACAATTAATTATCACAGATCAGCTCACTTGTATTTGCACATTTGAGTGAAAACAGTAAAACACGTCTCGCTCTTAATTATGGCAAATTAGCTCTCAAAATGTAACTTCTAACCGTTAATAGCCACATTTTTGAACGAAAAAAAGGTTCCAATAACGCAGTGTGCATTAAAATATAAAGTTTTAATAAACGATAATAAAACGACGAGATATTTAGTAGTCCAGTTGCTCAGTAACAATCATATTCGTTAGGCGTTTCAAGGCGCTCTTCTTAAGCACCAAAGGTTCTTCATTAAAGCTTTAAGTACCGGGAGACGCATAATCATTACTGGCATCCCAACATGTTCAACAAATTGCTCCTTCATGTTTTCGTTTAACTTTGCGGAAACACAAAATATATCTCCAAGCCAATTAACTAGCAGAACATTTCATTTTTGAAATTATCTTGCATTATCCTGGCTGCATAAAACTGAAGTGAATTAAAAGACCTAAGCCACTTGTATGACCTTATTTCTTAATTATGGATACTTGGTTCAATTTATTTATAAGCTTTACATTTGTAGTTACAAGCTTACGATCTAACATAATCTAATTTACAACTAACACTAAACTACATTTGACAAAGGACTCACAAAACACCTCAACTGGTTTATTCAATATTGCTGAATATGTTCAACAATGCATGTAATAGTACATTATGAAACGATGATGTAATGATAGGTATTAATACACGAGTGTGAAATTACGATACGAGCGAGGAATGAGCGAGTATCGTAAACTTCACACGAGTATATTAATACTCATTACATCGAGTTTCATACAGTATTTTTTCTACTACTTATGGTAACTTTTATAAGTTAAACTTCTCCACTGAATCATTTCGTAGCAGTCGACATGCAAGATTCAGCCAAGGCCACCTACCGGACACCTCTCTTCCCTACAACTGTAGCTGGCTTTGTTTTACCAGAGCGCCTGCAAAGAACTACAAAAGTTGCGGCAATAATATTCCGACGTGACCATTTTCGCATTTTCTCTCATTTCTGGAAACTTCAACACCACCAGAAAGAACTACCATTCACTAAATATTTTAAACTAAAGATTTGGGCGGTTTTTTAAGGACAACCATACGGCAGCAGCAAATGACACAAAATGACTTGCGTTCAGATCTTAACGTCACTCAAATGTTCTCTGTAGTAACTACCACTGCGCTAGTGAAATAGGATCAAAGTGAAATTACGTTTCAATTTATTTTAAATATTATTTCACGTAAAATTTACTACTAATAAAAGAAATTAAAATTGAGAAGCATAATATAATAATAAATGCAACTTCAATATACACACTCGAACGAAACATTTACTGCAACGCTTCTCAATGATTAATGAAGTGCTAATACTTGGTGTGTAAGCGTCTCTGTGATTGGTTAAGAACCTGTATCATAATGAAAACTGTATCGAAATGGCTATCATTATGCAACTGGTTGCAGCCATCCAGTGACAGCATTATACAACGGGAGTAGAAAAACGATATTAGTTTTTTTTATTCCAGTTTGGCGTTCTCTTTTTTACCCAGTTGAAGATTTCGGCATTGGCTGATCAAATTCACGTTTGAGTAAAAGTTATGGCGAGTTTGGCTACATGATAAGTGAATGGTTTGATGTTTAATTCATAGTGTTTCTGGAGATGAGCTGTTTCAGTTGTAGAATTTTAACTTTGGCTTGCTGAATTTTACTGTTTATGTAAGTTTTCCACTTGAGGGTGGCATCCAGTTTGAATCCTGGGTATGTAATTGCCTTATTATTTGGAGTCAATATAATATTGTAATTTATTCTAACTGGATGGCATAAATATTATGCATTCTTCTTGCTTACCAGTAGATTAAAACATACAGACAGTTCACTGCAGAGTCTTCTTGATGTCTTGAATTGTGTCATCAAACACGCCATTACGTCACAAAAAAACAAATGCCAAAATGATGATGGAATAGGTACTCACATCGACGTGTATCCCGGGGTAGGCGAAGATCTTGGTGGCGGGCTCCTCGCTAGGAGAGTAGCGATAGAACTCGTGGCGGCCGCGGTACCACTTGACGGAGTAGAGCGGTTCGTTCTCCAGATCGTACTGGCAGAGGAGCGACGCGTGATCGCCGCGCTGCACGGCCGGCGGGATCACGCGCAGGCTGACGTTGCGCAGCCCGCGCGCCTCTGCAACACACAAGCCAGAATAATAAAAACAAGAACAATACTATTAACAATAAAGTACTTTCTAGGACAAACAATCCAAGTTGCAAAACGTGGCAGGATGCTCTTTTCAGGATATCATCTCTAATGATTTGAAAGAAAAAATAATGCTGTGTAATGATTTGTATTTTTTACAAGAAAAGAACAGTCACAGAGGAAGCCGACTATAGATTCAACAAATGACGGCAGAATGGCGCGTGGACATTTATTGTGTTCGAAATGCCGCGGTCGGAAACAATGATTAACTTAAGGGAAATTTAAGAATAACTTTCTATGTCAGCACGTATAGTTTATAAGGCGGCAAGTGTGTGGTTTTCTATTTAACAGAGTGACTGTTGTCAAAAGACAAGTGACGGAAAATTGCTGGTGTAAGCACAGAAAAGTACGAAATTCGAACTGAATAATTGGAAATTGGGGTGTTTCAGATTAACGACAGTTAACGAACATCGAAAACGGGCATTTAGGGAATTTTTGGCAGATACCATTAAGCAAGGGGACGCCGAGAAGGCGTATATCAGAGTAATTTGATGTCAAAAAAGGACTAAAGACTGAGAGAGCGTCTTTTGTTGAGGAAAAGTTTTGCTAATGAACTGCAACAATACATTTCCTGATAGATGAGTTCTAGTCTCAGAGGTGAAAGGACCTCATGTCTTGCTGTGCAAAAATAATTTTTATTTTGACGTGAAGAAAAGAACGTTACGAGTTTTTCCTTTGAGAGTGACTGTCGATTTATTTGTGAGTTATATTGACAATATGGTAAATGGTAACTGGAACTTGAAGTAGCCGTCGTAATCGTCAAGGAAGTGGGGCGCAGTTACATCGCTACGAAAAGGGAAGTGGCAATTTATGTACTTTGATAAACACGACGAAAATTAACATATTTTGTTCAAGTCCAAGCGTGTCATCGTTTTTTCTTTAATTTCAATTTTTTATTGACAAAGAAATAGGCCATACAGGGAGAATGCGCATGTCTCGTGGTGTGAATGGGTTGTAAATATTGTGTGAATGTTGATTTTATTATTTTCTGTTATTTTGAATTTTGTTTACGTTATGATGGAACAATGTTGATGTCTATGTTAGCCGAATAAAGAGTAACAAACACGGTGTGTTTGTGATTTTGTTTTTTTGCATTGAATTTGGATTTGTTATTTGTAGTATAACAGATACCGGATAGTATTACAAAAGGGAAAGCAGTCTTGGAAACTTGCGCCGGACCTACGTCATATAAAGTTTTTGCAAACGGCCGTATCAAATGATAAAGTGATTATTAATAGATTAATTTAATAGATAAAAGATAGGAAAGAAAGAGATGTTAGATAATAGTTAGATAAACGGATAGACAGAGAATGCAGCCGGTCGCAGCTGAGATGGTCATAATCTACGTGGTCGAAAGATTCACTTGGAAATAATATAATGCATTTTTCTTCTACTTCTTCTTCTTCTTCTTCTTCTTATTATTATTATTATTATTATTATTATTATTATTATTATTATTTTTGCTAGCGTATAGGCCAAGTCGGACCACGCGTACATGCTACCTTTTTCCGGGGCTCAGAAACATCTCGGAGGCAGGACATGAACCATTCTTATGGGGCATCAGCATTTTAGCCGATTCCCATTTTTTGCTCCCAGGGTTGTTAGCTCTGGGAGTATGGAAGATGAAATGATGATAGGTAGGGGTGAAAGGACGACACACACATATAGACGTACACAAATACACCCATGCCCGAGGCAGGACTCGAACCCGCGACCCTGCGGTCCGAGATTGCCACGACAGTGCTGTCGACTTAGCGATCTCGGCCACGGGGCCGACTTCTACTTCTACTTCTTCTTCTTCTTCTTATTATTATTAATTATTATTATTATTATTATTATTATTATTATTATTATTCCATTACATCACGACTAAAGATCTTATGAGTCGGCTGAATTTAAAATCTACTCCAGGTTGCAACCAGCTACCTAAGGAGCAGATTCGGTGAATATCAGTGCCTCTACAATACTTTACGCAAAATGTGGGCTGTTCCAAATAAAGCAATTTCTTGCACTTCCCATTCTTTGAATTACCAGGGAGTTTGGACAAGTTCTTACTTAAATTTTGCGGAACAAATCCCAGAGCTCCGATAACTATCGGGACGACCTGTGCTTTTACGCCCCACATTCGGCTGATCTCGATTTCCAAACTCTTGTATTTAAGACGTTTCTCTGCCTCCTTGGTAACGACGTTTTGATCGCAAGGTACAGCAACATCGATAAGTAAACACGATTTTTTCGCCAAATCCCGGATAACTATATCCGGTTTGTTTGCCGCTATCGTGCGATCAGTTTGAATTTGTTGGTCGTACAATATCGTACACAATCCAACAGACGTCACCGGTTTCGGTGAGTGTTCGTACCACTTGGGGCATGTGTTTGGAACTTCGAGGGCGGTACAGATCTGCCAGTGGAGGTAGCTACACACCCTGTCATGTCTTTTAAGGTATTCGGTCTTTGCTAGGATTGGACAAGCTGAGACAATATGATCAATGGTTTCTACTTGCTCCAGACAAATGCGACATTTATCATCTTGGGAAATTTTGAGAACCGCTTTATCATAATGTCGTGTTCTCAAGGCCTGATCTTGGGCAGCTATTACAAGTGCTTCCGATTCTGGCTTCATTCTTCCCCTTTTAAGCCACATAAATGATTGATCTTTATTGGTCTGCACCTTGTCCATTCTTTTTAGGTATTGTCCGTGGAGTGGTTTGTCTCTCCACGATTTCTTTAACATTTTTTGTGTCTCACACTTCATGTTTAGCAGCATCAGAAGTTCAGTGTCTGTGTTATTCGACGTGTCTTGCCTAGTTTTCTTCGCAATGCTTCTTGCTACACTAACAATGCCTCTGTTTCCCATTCTTCGGTCAGATTTCATGACCTGCCTCATTAGAGGGTCATCTTGATGGCTGACTACATACTTCCCCAACCCGACTATTGCGTTGTGCCAGGAGGCCTCTATTTGTCTGAGGCCTCTTCCTCCTTCCTTACGTGACACATAAAGTCTATGTACATCAGCTCGAGGGTGGGAAACATGATGCATTGTTAGCAGTTTTCTGGTTTTTCGATCCATGGTTCGAATTTCTTGCTCAGTCCAGTCCACTAGTCCAAAACTGTATTCGGCTATAGGTACCGCCAAACTACCTATTGCATATATTTTATTCCTGGAATTCAGAGCGGACTGCAGGACCAGTCTCACTCTCCTATAATACTCCCTACGAATTCTCTCTTTCATTCTGTCATTCGAGATGGTCTCACATTCTTCAATGCCCAGATATTTGTAAGTTTTACCTGGCTCAAGATCTTGAATCACAGTGTGCGTATCAATTTCAATGTTCTCAGACGTTGTGAGTTTCCCTCTTTTTAAATTGATTTTTGCACATTTGTCAAGACCAAACTTCATGCAGATGTCATTGCTAAAGTCATTGACGACAGACAGCATTTGGGAGAGAATCGCTTCATTCTTAGCAAACACTTTCAGATCATCCATGTAAAACAAATGTGATACTGGCCTTTCATCACCATGGAGCTTAAAACCAAAGTCAGCTTGCGACAACTGTCTCGATAGTGGGATCAAACTAATGCAAAAAAGCAGAGGGGATAGTGAATCTCCTTGAAAAATACCCCTGTTAATCTGAATACTTCTGGTTTCTACTGCTTCCTTTCCGCTGTGGATTAGTAGCCTGGTACTCCACGACTTCATACTAGCCTTGCAAAATTCAATAAGTCTAGGATGAAATCGATAGATCTCCAGGGTCTTCAAAATCCAATCGTGTGGTACACTATCAAAGGCCTTTTGGTAGTCAATCCAAGCCATGCTCAAATTACGTTTGCGTTTCTTTACATCATTCAAGATAACTTTATTCAGTAGCAAGATTTCCTTACAGCCATAAGAGCCTTTACGACATCCTTTTTGTTCAGCTGGCATTAGATGATTCTTATCTAGATGTCTGTACATTTTGTCAGCTATGGCTGAAGTTATAACTTTGTACAGGACTGGCAGACACGTAATTGGCCTGTAGTTCTTCGCCAAAGAGCTGTCTCCCACTTTGGGTAGCAAATACGTGATGCCGCGTGTGAGCCATTCCGGGATTTCCTTTGGGTTTTCAAATATTTTATTAACAGCCTTTGCTAGATGAGAATGTATTATTATTATTATTATTATTATTATTATTATTATTATTATTATACTTCACGGCTAAAGATGTTATGAGTGTGTTGAATGTAAAATCTACTCCAGACTGCAACCTCCTTTTGAAGGAGCTCTTTTGGACGATCGGAAATATGTTCCGTAGACGTAAACAATACTAAATTATGATGTTGTTAGAGTGACAACTCTATAATAAAATAAATATTTCCGGTAAATTTGAAAAAATTGGTTAACGAAGCTTGCAGTTCACAAACATTTGTGGTCAATAATACTTGTTTGACATTTGCACAACATTTGCGGAAACTTCTGTGATGCTGAAAGTAAATAGCTCTCGTTATGTGCATTTTACAAAGTAGTACGTAAAAGTAATTTGATTTATTTTGCAATTGCAAGTTTTCCTTCAATTTAGAAGTTTGAAGTTTTTATCCTTCTTTAAAAACGAAAATAAGCAAACAAACATAAGACATCACTATGGTCGTTTAAAAATTCTTTCTTTGCAAGGCTGCAAAGACTTTTTTCTTACTTTACATCCAAAGATAATTTACAAAATACCAAAAAATTCTTAAAGAAAGGTCGCTATTAAACTTTTACACTCCACTGAACCGACAATGTTTGTGCTGATAATGAGAAGTAATCTTTTCAACGGAACTCTTCTCAGACGTCTGGCTGTAATTAAAAAGAGTTAATTAAGGTTCGGGCGCTGCGCCGATCTTCCTACGCAGGTGGTATTTATTTTCGACGGTCCTCGGTCCGCGGAGAAGTAAGGCGAGTTAGTTGCTCGCTGCGCACACATTAATCCCCAAACAATCTGGCCAAGCGTGAGTCTGTTGAGTTTCGCACTCCAGGGTAACTTAGCGCGTGTAAACACGCACTGCGTGGTCGGTCGCCCAGAGAGCAAGCACAGTGGATTAAAATGCGCAGATTGCAGAGTGGCGGAAGGCGAGGCCCTAAGGTCGCTGGGAGCGACGCAAGGTTACTGTGGGAACCGTCAAAACTTTGTGGTAGGTTTGCTACCGTAGAGTTGATTTTTTTTTTTCAAACGAATCGACGATTTGGTGTTGATATGGTAATGGTAACTCTGTATGTTTCAACGTTATTAAAGATTTGACGATAAGATTTATTTGCCTTTGTGATCTTTCAATTACCTTGATAGTATTTAACAGAGTCTGCGGTATTTAATCACAATACATGGCTCGTTAATTTAGATAAATATTACTAGAATGTTAAAAAATTCAATTTTCATTTTCATGTAAAATCATGATAATATCTCCGTTCACGTGGATGCGAGCTCATAATTATTATTTACATATGACACGGATAGAAAAATGTTATTGAATACCTTCTCCCTTTTTTATATTAATTAGTTCACCATGTCTGTTATTGTTAACTACAGAGAAAAATAACAAAGCACAAAATAAACTTATTGGCCCTTTATTTATTGGCACCTTGAAAAATTTACAGTTTTTCATTAGAGAGAACTCAATAATAGTGATCAATATCTGGGAGCTATAACCTTCAAAAACATCTTTCTAAACAAATGACGCTATTATAAAAACGAAGCATGAAATGTGCGAATATTAGACAAAATTATAAACTGTATTTATTTAAAATGCACTGCATTACCGCAACATCCATAATATTAAAATAAATTTGCAACGATTATTGAGAGGAAACACTCTCACAAAATACCCCGATACTTCATATAAAATATATGATCTCAAAGTGCTCTAATGTCCAACATTAACATTTTAATAATACACCAATGTGGCCCCCCGGCACTGAAAACTCAAAATTCATTCAATATTTCTTCTTGATAAACGCGTATTGTAAAAACAAATTGAGGTTGTGCTATTTTGCGTACAGAACAGCGTTTTAAAAATATTGCACATTTATGTCTGCTTTCACACGCAGCCCGCGAAAGAAAAAAGAGAGAAACAGCCGATCATAAAACACTCCCCCTGAAATTCACTTCGCCGGCCGACTGCCTGTGACGCTGCGCAGCTAGCGCGGGAACTGCAGAGCGCCTGAGGCGCACGGAGGCTTCGTATACACAAAATTCCAAGAGCACGTTTCCCTCGGGTTGCCGCTTGCGCGTGAAACAAAGGCCGGAGGGTGTTCTAAAACGATTACCAGAGTTTTGCGTAAATCACACAGGACCAAATACGTCGTCAGCAATACGACTCGAATGATGGCTTGATTTTTACTTTGTCGCCTTACGAATACTTCGTAAGAAGAGAAAGTTATGTAATCGTGCGCCGGAAAACGTTGAATTTTCGCCAGAAAAACTCTTATAGCTGGGGTCTGGTTACGAAAACGTGGATAAATTCTATTGCTAAATTTAGAAAAACAATCATCTAACTCGTGGTGTAGCCAGAATCCATGTTTTGTTGCTTCTTGATACTGAAAAATCGATTGATGGCAAAACGGTCTGTCCGTCTGTGGCAACACTAGCGCCTAAGCCGTTCAGCCGATTTTCTTCCAAATTGATATTCCCAAATCTATTTGGCTGATGTCGAGGCTCCTGAAGTTTGAAATCGATATTTTAACTTTGCGGGGTACTTTACATGAAGCCGTTGGACATTTTGAAAGTTTTCAAAAAAATGGCTCCAATTTTTTTTATTGTATATTATTAAATTGATTGATGTTTCCGGACACTTCACCTGCTATGATGATTTGTCACGTTATTTAGTGGATGCTTTCTTTTGGAGGGACGGTGTTTCTCCCTCACTGGATGTAAACATCCGGCGCTGACCTACAGGTCGGCTTGCGAAGTATGTCCCTCCTAGTGCCCTTAGTGCCTCCCCCTTAGTGTCCTCTAGATATAGCCCCACTGGTGGGGCACTATCCTAGGCTGAACAACATATGTTCTCCCGACGAGTGTGTAGTGTAGTGGAAGTAAGTGTCTGTATATTAGGGGAGAGGACAGAACAAGGAAGGCGATTGTCTGAGTTGGCTTTGGAGAAGTATTCTGTTGATAATTCATTTGGTAGAGTTATATAAATACTATACAATTATATACTTGGATGATGATTCAACAAGGACTTCACATGGAATGTAGCTGAATGAGGGTGGGTGGAGTGGAGCGATACGGCATGGTCCTGAAGGCGAAGTGTGGCGAAACGACGCTGTGTGGCCAAGTGGCGAAGCGGTGTGGCGAAGCGAAGCTGGTCAAGGAGGAGTGGGGAGGTGATGAGATGGGCGAGGTTGTACTGGATGAATGTGGGCTGGAAGAACTGGGCAGGCAGAGCAGGGAGAGTGGAGCGGAGCGAGGCCGAGATGATGGGGGTGTAAATAAAATTACTTTTACGATTGACAAAATTCATTCCTTTTCCAGTTTAATTCTCAATTATTGTAATAAGTTAATATCCGGGCATCGGCTGGTTCTTTCGACCAGTTATGATATATTTAATATACACTAAACGAAGCGCCTGAAGTGTGGTGATTCATTCATTCCATTATGATTCCCTCAGACCATCTAGACAGGACACACAGAACTTACAAGAGTAGGGAGCGGATGAAAATATCATTAAATTCGGTACCCATATCCCTACAACTTGCTGGGAGGCAGATATCCATTAAACATTGTCAAGCCCCCAGACTGAGTGTTTCACTGAAACTAAGTTCAAGAAGATTTACTTTAATGTTAATCTAAAAACCTATGTAAATATAAAATGTACGTTTACTTTTTTATTTTAATTTTAATGTTTCATTCAATAAAAAATATCTGTTATTTAATTGTTGAATAATGCATTTTGTTTCGTTTCTACACAAAACGTCCACCTCAGCGGGCTGTTTTACGTGGTATAATGTTAATTCCATTGAAATCCATTTCTACCCATTAAAAAAATGATCGCTGAACGAAAAAAACAAAAACCATTTCGCTGGCGTCTGTGTGCGACCGAGGCACCGTCTCGCACACAGCGCCGGCCTGCGCGCGCGCCGCTTCATTAATCCGGGGGACGCGCGCGCCTCCTCGCGCGCATGCCGGCGGCTTCCCTTGACGAGCGCTGCGCCTGGCAGGTAAAAACGAAGTACTTCGCATTTCCAGCGTAATTGCGACATTAACGAATTTCAGCAGCGCTGCCTGGGGAGCCCGACTACGCGCGCGCCGCGCCGCGCCGCGCCGCTGTGACGCCGATTCAGCGAGAAATGGCGACGCTAAGAGCGCTCCTGGCGGCGGAAGCGGAGGGCGGGGACGATGAGGAAGACTAGGAGGAGGATAACAAGGAGAAGGACAAGAAGTAGGAGGAGAAGGAAAACGAGGAAGAGGAGGAGGATGAGGTGGCGAAGAAGGATGAGGAGGAGGATGAGGTGGCTAAGGAGGATGAGATGGAGAACGAGGATGAGGACGAGAAATTCAAGGAGGAAGAGGAGAAGGAGGAGGAAGAGGAGACGGAGGAGGAAGAGGAGAAGGAGGAGGATGAGGAGAAGGAGGAGGATGAGGAGGAGACGTTGACGGAGGAAGAATAACCTGAAGTCCTATGCCCAATTACTGCGTCTAAATTCTTATTCAACAAGTATAAAGTAAATCTACAAAGTATTTTACGGTGTGGGTCTACTCTTGATATAAAATGTATCTGAAGTTCTGCAAAGTAGCTCCTGAATGTGTAATACCCTTCTTACCATGAAACTGCCAAAAAGTTTTCTTCATACACGTCCTGCGTGGATTCGCTTGTCAGGAACGATAACAAAAAACTTGAGTCCACAACAGCAATGATAGAGATCCAGATCGGCCCCTCCCCTAAGGTCGTAACCCAGCGAGGACGCTCCGCTTTCGAGATAACGACACCACCGAGCCGCTGTATTGGCCCATTACATCCCGTGGGTGCACCGTCGATCGCCCCCCCCCCTGCCGGTCACAAGGTTAACAGTTTGCTCCGCTAATAGCGGAGGCTGCGTTAACGTTGAGTCGGTCGCTTGGTCCCCGCGCTCCCCTGCGCCACCGCAACCCCCCCCTTGCCCCCGGCCGATGCCCCTGCGTCCTGATCGATAGCACTTCCTGCGCTTTGTCTGACGAGCTGTCGTCGTCAGGAACGCATCTATTTCGAGAAGACTTCCTCGAGAGGCGGACGAGGAGTTTTATTGGATGGAAAATTTATATATCCCCATTTGGAACTCGTGAATGTCTTCGATGAGTAGGAAACAGGCCGAGAGTTTCGCGGAGAAGAAATCTCATTTGATCTATTCAAAACGAAGACATATGGAAATAAGATTTATCCGACAGTGAATCATCACTTGGCATTCAAAAGATGTCGAAAGATTATATAATCGTAACGTTTATATTATGTTAGAAGTAACACAATATTTTTTAGAAAAGTTAGGGTAATTAACTCCAAGAATATTTATTCTTCGTAGTCAGAACTGCAAAGTCGAAGTCATGGATAAAGCAATGTCAAATTTGAGTTTGTTACAGTCTTTCGCCAACATGGTTTTATGCTTCGATAGCCCATTATGATTTTCTATGGGTAATATTTGACACCAACAGTATGCTTAATTTTAATGCATAAACTTTTCTCGTATTTGGGAAGTTCGCATAGAAATCAGTCAAGATGTTTCTGACATTGCATGACAAATTCATTACTGGGGTCGATATATTTTTTTTTTCATATTTTCATCGATACATTTTTTCGCAATTACATAATTTTCTGGGAGGAGGTTGAATAATCTCAGACCATGCCTTGCCGCCTGTTTCCACCCCAGCGGCCCGAATGGCATCTCTGGGGCAATTTAGTACTCAATATGGAAACGACCAATTCGCAGTTCTCGCCAGATGATTGGGAAGATCATTTATTACGATGAAAGCGCAGACAAGTATGATTTATTGGAAATCGGCCGGATTATAGAGACGCCCTAAAATATGAGTTTCGAGATGAAAAAAGTGCAAAAAAGAATATTCTTCACGTCAGCGAAAGATATGCTGAATAATAGACGGTTTAATTTGGTGAAACATGAAAAATTCGATTCATGTTCAAGACGAATCGCAAATTACAAAATTATTGCAAGACCAGAAAAGTAAAGGCCAGAATAAAACTGAAGATCTCTAGTTGAGTTAAATGTTACGACCCAAAATATTCATGCAAGAAGAAACTACGTATTCCTTATTTCCGTTACGAAAAAGTATGCCATTTTCTTTACACCATTGGCTTACATGCTTGATTGAAAAAGGGATCGTTATGTGCTTAATATTTCTCTGGTTATTAATAAAGGGAATACTATTGAAAACTGTTAACCGAAACATTATTAACATTGTTCTTGCATTTTATGTCATTTCTTTTACTTCATTTCATGTATTTTTTAACACTGTAACCATGATGAATCTTCTATTCATTATTCTATTACGATTACAAATTTTAATTTTTTAAATATTTTGCAGCCTTGTGTTTTATCAATATTTTTTAATTATTATTTTCTTAGTATTGAATTCTGTATTTCACTTCAAAATAATCTATATATTATTTTCTCTTTGGTTCAAAATATGTGTGTCATTAAGAGATACATTAATATTGATATCAAAATTGAAGAGTAGTTCCACATTTCTATAATAAAGTCGAGGTCAATTTCTTTATTATTGTTATTTGCAAGATTAATTCGATTATCAACAGCATTCAATTGGCTTTCTGGAAGAAATACTTTCTGGAACTTGGGAGCTGAAGCGTCGTAAACGGAGAGCGTTCCTTCGCGTCTGCCCCATTTCCTTCCTGGCCACAAAGCCACGCTGCGCGCGCCGCTCAGAACACAATGGACCACCGCACCACTTGCCCCAACTCCTTGACCACACTTACCATTTTCGCGAATAATCCGAACACAATGGGACGAGCACGAGTTGAATACGGAATGGCATCGCGAGGCACCCCCTACTGCTAGTACTCATCACTTGGCTTCTCTACATCCACCGTAAATATCACCATCAAATTTCCTGTCGCCCCGTCATTTCAACTTAGATTTTCGCCCAGATGTCACTTCGGAAAACAAACTACACCCCCAACGTTCTGGGTTTCTCTTTTCCTCTCAATTAACGGCTAGTATGAATACGGCCTTACTTTCCACAAGGGTGATACCTATCCTCTGGCAACTTACTTTCCAGTTTCTACTCCCTGTAATGATTTATTCCACTGTGGTGATCTGATAATGGAAGTAATTTTTCTCTAATAAATCTCGAATTTTTTCATTTTTTTTACTTAATTCAGCTCCTGCACCTCATGAAATATTTTTCAGTTTTCTTGAATTTTAATATTTTCGTTTAGAAAAAAAACTCCATCACGCTTTTGAAATTCTACAACCATCGATCAGAACTGAGAAAACGGATAAAACAGAAAGGGTCATAGGGCACGTTGGTTTCATACTTGTAGCTGACAAATTGAGCAACAAAATATTTAACATCAAAAAATTAAATATATTACACATACATAATTTGGCATCGGCATAATATAAATGTAAAAAATATAAATATCAACTCTATTCATCAATTCTGATAAGTACGCCAGCAAAACGTGTTCTGAGTCAAAAGTGACTCGTTTTTACTTTTTTGCGCTTCGTGAGAAGATAAAGTATTGAAATTGTGCATTGGAAAACGGCGAATTTTTCTACTTTATAGCACTTATACATTTCTTCACTTTACGTGGGAAGTAATTTTTTCACGTATTTGTCAGCATCTTGTAATGTTTCTTCAGGAATATTTTCAGTGTCTTATATTGTCAGGCATTTCTTTATCCGCTATGTCGCTATGTTGATCATAAGTGCACAATGCAAAGCCCACTATAAAGGATTGTTCATTACCAATATGATGTCATAAAATATATACCTAGAATGAGGTGGTATAATTTCTCAAAATTTAAATTGTTCTTAAATGAAAACGAAAAAGTATTGAACGCAACAAGTGAATAAAGGGGTATAATGGCATTAGTAGCTCCTATCGTCGCTCGTTTTCTTGAACTCATGGAACTATATCCCTCTTTATCCACTCGTTTCGTTAATTACTATTTAACATTTAAAATAGGTACGCTCATTTTGTCATTATAGGTAATTTTTATCCATGTAAATGTTATTAAAGATTCACGTGCATAATTTTTGATTTGATTGTTAAGAACGTAATTGACTAGGTGACGATAATTAAAAAAATATTTTCTAGACAGAACGTGCAAAAATATAAAATATAGTAAGACAAAATCCACTCTGCGAAAATTAACGGTAATGCTGCATCCTTAATTACTTTTTGGGCACTTGTACTCAACTGTATCTACTACGTGTTAATGAAAGATGAAAGTAATATCATGTAAAAGACTGAAATATTGTTGTCATTACAAATTTTAATGATCACATACGAACACTCACAGTGTTTTGTTGATTTTTCTTTTGCATGTTCTAACTAGTGGTAGTACAGAATGGCATAGACTTTGCCGTATTAGTTTCATATTTCCTTGGGCTAGGGCTAGCTATTAGGAATTGCTACGTACTCGTGCCAGCTGCAAACTATCGTCGCCTAAAGTACATTTTTTTGCATTTCCTTAATTTTTCGCTTTCCTAATGGTAAAACGGAAATATTAATTTTAGAATATTAAAGAACACTAAAACCTCGTCCCAAGTGGTAATTTTCTTTAATAAATTTGGAGCCGTTTTAAAGAAAATGGCGTTTAAGCGCTACTAAAAATCAATCTCTTTTCACAGGAAATTTTTGAATTTTCGAAAATCTTCATTTGAAGTCATTTGGAGCCCATTAACTCGCAAATACAATAATGTTTGCTGGTAATGTTGCTGGTAATGTTCGTATTAAAGATCTGAGAGATCTTTAAATGAAATGCATAGTGTAATTTTTGCAAAAACAAAAAAATTCCTCACAATGAACATTACACCGTATTAAAGAGCGTAATTAGCACTATCCGTTCAAAAAGTTTGAAAAACAAATTTGGTGCCATTTATGAGAAAATGGCGTTAGAGCGTTTCTGAAAGAGCGGAAATTTGAGCTAGTTTTCACAGAAAACGGTTGAGTTCTTGAGAAACTGTATTTGACATTATTCAAAGCACATATACTCATTAATATAATAATGTCAACAAATTGCCGCTAAGAAAAATATTAACTACGTGAGAGACAAGTCAAAACAATTACATTTTTGTGATTTTTGAATAAACAAAAGACTAGATCAATATGGCGCTCTTACTTTACAAATTCTTACTTTATTTTACATGTTTAAAGAGCGAATGTGATTTTTACTTTCCCGTATACGTACGTATATACGGAGAATTATATGTATTATAGGGAAAGTTGTGTAATGCTGTGCGAGAAAAACGGCGGATTTTCGGCAGAAAAAATTCATTGACGAGCCCTGACAACGAAAAACTGAAAAATAAACAATTACTAAATTAAGAAAATATCCCCAAAACGTGGTGTAGACAGAAACCCGGTTTTATGAGTCCTTGATACCGAAAAACTAACTGAAAGCAAAATGTCCGTCTTGTCCGTCCGTCCGTCCGTCCGTCCGTCCGTCCGTCCGTCCGTCCGTCCGTCCGGTGTACGTGAACAACACTAGAGCCTAAACTATGCGTACGATTTTTTCCCAATTGAAGAAACCCCTAACCAACAGGTCTGAGTCGCAGCAAGAGATTTTGAAGAAACATTCATTAATTTTTAGGGGGAACTTTACATGAAGCCCCCTTAACAGCAAGTACTTTATATGACGTTATTATCATTTCAAATGGTACAGCTGGGGTCAAAGTCAAACCTTTGCTAGTCAGGGCAGAATACGGTTGTAAGGCAACCGCCAGATATTGTAATGATATCCATCAGCTATTTTTCTCTCTTTCATTTTTATTTTTAGAATCCACTTTAGGAATCTTTATATTCCACTTTCCCCTGCTCTAAATGCCCTCAAGATCATATTATATCAAACTCCGCTTCCCTCTTTAAGGCGCGCCCTTTCCGTAATTTCGCTGCCCGCTTTACTCATCTTCGATTCTTGTTAAATCGGCATTCCTTTCATTCTCCATTTTCCGGCCTGCACTTGCACTGCCTTTCCACTTCCAAAACCACAAACCCTTTCAACTTCGCCAACAAGTTCTATTCACATTCCCTTTTCTCTGACGTCGCGCCCTTTCGCTTCGTTCTCTCGCGTCACTCGTTATCTCCGAGCGCCTAGCCTCGTTCCCCTTTAGCGCCCATCTCTCGCCTTCCGAAATCGACCGCCGCCGCCTCCCCCTCCCCCTCCCCATGCCACCCGCCACGCCGCTCCCCCCGCCGGATATGGCGGTCAGCCGCAAGAAGCGCACGCTTGTCTTTTGTCCTACCGAGAATGGTTGGCCGGGACGGCGTGGCAGGTTGAGATGGAAGTACTTGCGATTGAGAGGCAACACCGAGGACCGTGATATAGAAGAAGGAAGGGATGGAATCAGTAATTAGAGAAGACTGGTACGTAAGAATTGGTCTTGAGAATAGAAAATTGGTTGGTAAATAGATTGGAAATAAGATAAGAAAAAAATAGAAATTTTTCGGAGGAATCACAGCTAACGTCGAAGTAGCTATTGAGTCGAAGGAGGAGAAACAGATGTAGGTATTATAGACGTAGGATGCAACTCAAAGGCAGTAGCGAGTGATATAGTCTAGTTACAACTTACTTCGAAGTTTGGTGTGGATGTGTAACAATCACTTTAGTTGATCAGTTCGAATGGGCGGGTGTGTAGTTGCACGTCATGACGACTGGAAACAGCCAAAATACAGGGAATATTATTAGGTAGCCAGGTGGTTAGGAGAGGTGATAGCGCAGCAAGTAAAGTATACTGGGATAACAAGGTGGGAATAACCAAACGTAGTGAGCAAAGAGAAAAAAGAAGAGAGTTGAGACAGCATGACTGAAAAGAGAACGAAAAGATAGAGGAATTGAGGGAAGAGAGAAAATAAGGCGATGGAAAAGAAAACAATAGGAGAGAAGAGAGGAAACAGAAGAAGCGAGTGAAAAATTATCTGAAAATGCCAGAAATAATGCAAGATGAACGACAAGTAGAAAGAGAGTGCACTAGAGAGAAAATAGAATAGAACAGAAGACATCAGGAAAGGAAAGGAGAGCACAGAGACGACAAGAGGAGATATAGTGGGCTTGAAGACACAAGAGAGAAGAGAAGACGAGCTGGTCCCGATGACAGAGGAGTGGAGTCGCACAGGCAGGTAGAGGAGAGAAGAGGAGTCAGCCAGGGAGTCACAAGTCAGAGGAGAGACGCGTGGAAAGCGGGGTGTGGGGAAGGCGGGGGGGGAAGCAGTGGGCAATAGGCGGTGAGCAGCGCACAATGGCGGCCAAGGCGTGGCAGGAGGCGTCACTGGGGCGGTGTCCACAACTCTAACGAACCGCCCAGCAGTGCACCAACGCTCTGCCTACCCGTCCTCCTCTCCTCCTCCTGCACCTCTTCCTCCGCTACTGCCATTGTGTCGAAACGCTCCCTGATAGCAGTGCTAATTCACGACCGCCTGTGCTCTGTGAAGGCGAAGCGAAGCGAAACCCAGCCAGTTGGCCGACCGGGTGGGTAGGCGCTTTCCCGCGAGCGAGGTCGAAAATGCATTGAATCTCTTCTACCTAAGTGGTCCATACAGAAGCACAGCGGAGCGCTTCGGAAGGACAATGCTTTAAGCTAATCTCATTTATGATTAATTGACATGTTCTCTCGTTTAAAACAGGTCATATTTTGATTTACGATATTAAAATATCAAAAAGAGCAGTTTAAACTCTTTTAATGAAACTTTAATTAAAGAATCATAATTGATTTGATAATCTATCGAAAATATAGATAATCGGGTAAATTCATGTGTATCAAACATTTGCTTCGTGATCATTTATCATAGAACTATTTATAATCGAAGTGTTTTCTGAAGTTCACAATGTATTATAAACAACTCTTCCGTTTCTTTTCAAAATAATTCGTATTTACACACACTTCATAATTTTGTAGCTCTTTATTTGCTTTACTTTATCATAGCTTTAGAATTGTACTATTCAATATCTAAAATAACTTTTTAACTATTTTGAAATACATAGTTTTGTTCCAACGTTGTGATTTAAATACTTTTGAGGTAGGTCCACAAAATAGCAATGTATTATCAACAGATATCTATATTTTATTTCTGATAAAAAACGTGAACCTCCTTCCACTGAATTCTGCATACTAAAATCTCTATGTCGATTTCCAATTAAGAACAAAAACTTGAATTGAGAATTCTCTTGTATGAATTGCCCCAACTACAGTTCATTCAAAAGCACTATCATCTCTAACGGGGAAAAATACTCGTATTTCGAGGAAACACGCCCTAGAGCAGAAAATATCTCCTCATCGCGCCTCGCTAAAATCAGCCACTCGCGAATGCAGAAACGTTCCACAGCCCTCTACCTAATAATAAACAAATAGCTCTCATAAATACGATTCGGATCAGTTTGGTAAAGCGCAGAGCTTTGTTTTCGCAACAAAGGAAATCCCCTTTCGGCGCGAGAGCGGCCCGGCCGCACGGCACGCGCGAAAAAGCAGAGAGCGCGGCGAAAGCCGGCCCGTCGCACGCCATTACACCCCGAAATAGGAACGCGCGCGACAGGTGAGGTATGCGAGGGAGAGGGCCGCCTGCAACACTATTTAAATATTTTCCGCACGAGCAGCCGCGCCGGGCAGGTGGGGGCGTGGTTCGCCCGCGATGCGCGGTGCGAACTGCTGGGAAAGAGAGCGGGGGGGACGGGAGGTGGCGGGCGCCGCGAAACTAGGCCACGAGCACGTTCAACGGAAAAGGGAAGGAGCGGGTGAGTGGAAAGTTGCGAGATAGAGGGTTACGAAAGAATGTTATCAACCAAGGGAAGTGGCATAAAATTGTAAACGTGATGAAATGAGAA
The DNA here is from genome assembly GCA_031308135.1 of Acheta domesticus. Taxonomy (NCBI): domain Eukaryota; kingdom Metazoa; phylum Arthropoda; class Insecta; order Orthoptera; family Gryllidae; genus Acheta; species Acheta domesticus. Next base: position 134,007,841 of record JAHLJT010009436.1, on the reverse strand, counting down.
AATAATAATTGGCGAAAGAATAGGGACGGATAAGAATGTGAGGGAAATAAAGTTGGCTTTTTACAGAATGAATCAAACTCAGCGACTTCAGGAGTTTACTTCAAAACAAATTGTGATTTACGTGTGAAGTGCGCGGATGCAGGAAATAAAAGAGATGCAAAACACGAATTCAGAGGCATATGAGGAGTACATATAAGTTAATACCATGTGACTAGAGCAAAATAAAGACCAAAACAGAATAAGAAAAATTAAAAGTTATTGTGTAATAAGTGATTGGTTAGGTGATTGGACTGCAATTTAAGTGTACGTATATTGAAAAGATAATTTGTCAGAGATTTATAGTTATTACTCAAGGTTAAAAAAAATAAGGCCAAGTACAGATCTCAGTATTTAAAAGTTGAAAAGAAAGAAAAAACTACAAATGCTAGAATAGTTTTTATCAAAGGGAACTACATTCAAGTTGCATTATGATGCAATGTAATTGAATATATAAATCGTCAAGCAAAAGCTAGTATTAATGGAAATTTTATGGCAACTAATGTTAATGAAGGAAATAATTTATACTCCAGAATAACACAAAGGGTAAAAACAGCGACGATCATTATATTTCAAGGAATACACGCTCCAAAATGCAATAGAAGAATTATTAATGGAAGGACATCGTAGAGATCGAGAATACTTGTGGCTTAGACGGGACGAAAAGTGTATGGAGCAATGTAGGAGTAATGAATGGGTACCTAAATACAAAACTTTAAAACAAAAATAGCTGAATTATGTCAGAAAGGTCATGTTATAATTTTGGTACGAATTTTTTGGAGAGGGGAGGGACAAGAGAGAGAAGGAATCGTATGACATTTCCAAGTAAAGGGGCCATAGAATATTGCAGGAATTTCCGGGAACAAGAGTGCATCACAAGAATGGAAGAACACCGCGCCGTTGACAAGATGCTGCCAATACCGAACGGACGGCACAGGTCGCGAGGAGGGCGAGAGAAGGGAGTGCGGGCTCCAGCCATCTGGCGCGAGCTGCGCCGCCGCGCCGCCCTCGCCCGAAGACCCCAACGCGCACTCTTAGCACACGCTGCACGTCGCGCCCCCGCAGCACGCTCCGGGCCCCGCCCCCTTCGCCACCACAAGCGCCTCCGTCCTCGCCACGCCCGCCGCCTCCCTCCCCGCCCTCGCCACGCCACCCCTCCCTAGTCTTCACCCTTGGCCCCGCCCACGTCCCCGCCCATGCCCCCGTCACCGCCACCACCCTCGCACCTACCCCCGCCCTCGCCTTCACCCCTGTCCCCCCGCCCCCGCCCCCGCCCTCGCCCCCGTCCTCGCCACCGACCTCGCTACCGCCCTCGCCACCGTCCTCGCCCCCGCCCTCGCCTCAACCCTCGCCACCACCCTCGCCCCCGCCCTCCCCCCGCCCTCGCACTCTCCCTCGCCACCACCCTCGTCCCCGCCCTCGCCACTCCCGCCGATCCCACCGCCCCTACTACCCCACCCCCGCCACCCATGTCCCGCCGACCCGACCCTTACCGCCGCTGCCCAAGCCCCTGTCCCTGCCACCACCCCTTCCTCCGCCCCCGCCGTCACCGCCACTTCCACCGCCGCCGCCGTCGCCACCACCTTGGCTGCCGCCGCGGGGGCGAGGTGCGGCCCACCCCTAGGCGCGCTATTTATGTGCGGCGCCGCCGTAAGATGCAAAAGAGCGCTTCGGGCTCCCTCCGGTGCCGCCGCCGGCGCACAGCCTCCCAGCCCCGCACTTTCCACGTAGTGCCGCCTCGGCTTGCCCCTGCGCTACTATTCGTCACAAGCTGCCAGCCGCGTCAAACTACTTTAGCTCGGAGACACAAATTCTAGGTCCGTCATGTGATTGATAGGTCGAACCCCAGCTAATCCGATTCTGGTTCCTCCAAATTTACTGCGCTCAATCATTTCGTACCTCTGAGGTTGCCTGTTTACTAACTTCTCTTCGCTGCTTCTCTGTTTTCTACCTCTGTCAAACCATTCTTGCTTTCTCATCTCTTCACCAGGCTTCTGCTGCCTTCCTTCCCTCCATACCCACACTTTCGTGGATTTCGGAAGCTTCTTGTAACCAGAACTCTTCCCGTATCTTTCGTCTTGCGCTCGCTCCATTCTCATTTGCTACACCATATGCGAGTCTCCATCTCTTCCCTGGTCGATATCTCGGCGACTACTTTCAATCACATACCTTGATTTTTCTCCTTGCTCACAATCTCGGCCTCTCTTCTTTGTATTTTTCGCCTACACCTCCTTCCTCTTCACCCGCCCCGTCTCGCCTTCGCCCGATCTTGGCCGCTGGGAGCTTCTTTACTGCGATTCATTTATCGTAAACCTGAAGGATGGGCGCAGTAGCCGTTTCTATGATAATCTCCCTCTCTTTACCCCTTCGCGTCGATTCCAGGCTCTCGCGGGCGCCCTGGCACGGGAGAGTGCGTTTGCGGGCGGGGGCGGGAGGGAGGGAGGGGTAGCGGGAGCTCCGCAGAACAGTCTACGCCTTTCACCCTTCGATCTCAGATACTTTCAAATATGTAGTAAACCCGTGCGCCGCGCGCCAAGCAGCCAATGTTATCCTCTGCAACCGGGAAATATCGGCGGCAGTAAATTCCAAATCCGGGCATTGAGAGCTTTCCCGCGGAAAGGCGGGAGGCTTGCCGAGTTCTCGCCCCCCCTCTCAACCCCACCCCGGTGTGCCGTCGGCTGTGCTGTTTGAACGGGGTGCTAAACAAGAACTGTGCTAAGCTCCGTTCGCTTACTGTCAGACATAATCCACTTAGTTTTAATCCCCATTCATTATGGCCGCGCGGGATACGTGACGAAGTTTAGAACAAAAATGTATTCTCTAAAGTACCCTCATTTCAGTTTTTAAATCCGGACTCGCTTAAAAAAAGAGGTGTCAACGTTTTTAGAAATCCTGCACGCTTCATTGAACTAATCTACGCGCGGAATGCGTGAAACGGAAAATCAATACGCAGTGTACCGATTCAGTAGCGCTCCTGTTGATTCGCTAGGGCATAATGGATGCAGAAACGCAGGTGAAAATGCGGACGAGAAATTTTGTTGCTTTGCGTACTTCAAATACTTGTTTTCACATTTCCGCATTTTCTAAATTTATTCCGAGCGCAGTTTCATTCAACTGTTCCACATTCCTTTCATACCCCACATACCTCGCAACATTATATCACCTCCTTTCTTATCTTATGTCGAGTAAAATTAGCGTCAGACCATTTTAAAATATTTTCCGCATATTTATAATAGTTCATTACGTACTTTACACCACTAAATTAAAGGTACAGGGGCTGAACAATCAACATCACACCAGCAGTAAAGTCTCACGAAAGAGTCACTTTCTGCAAATCTCAACACGTTTTCCAATAGGACACGTTTTCGACATTCGCTGGCGGAATTCGATTATACGACGCACTTTTTGTTCCAGCGTTCACATACGCAGGCGCTGGTGTCGTCTCCCGCACTTTTTGCTCCCGACCAGCTTATTGAAAGTGTCGCCAGAGCGCGGGATTTCCTATGTGACTGCCAAGTTGCGATAAAAGCTTATATTTTATTTACTGCTATTTGCAGTGGTCATCCCGCCGTCCGCCCCGGCGCGGGCCGCCTCGGCCGGCACTCAGGACAAAAGACCGCGCTGCCCACCGCCAGGATATTCGCGCGGTGCAGCGCCGCACCTTCTGTATTTTATGGTAATTTATCTCCGGGAGAGTAAAATATTAACGTATAAATTATTGCATGGGGCATTGCAGGAAAAAGAAAGGCCTGAGTTAAAATACAAGCGCATCCTTCTTTTGCAAGACGTAACGAGTTATATACACACATTGTCAGAGCTAAATTCACAAAAGGTCAAATTTTGAAAGCAGAATCGGGTTCGGTTAACACACAAAAGTAGAAAATTTTAAAGTATTTACATTACGGATGTACCTCAGTGTGGCACAATTTTTAAACGATGTATTATTATCAAATTATTATGTATAGCACCTTCAAGAGACAAATTTTGTTTTTCGTTTTCATTGCTGGAAATTATCTTCGCTCAAGAAATTTAAAAAGCCATTGGTGTTCGTAAGCTTTTGATGTGTATGGCATCTTTTCAGTACAACAATATTTTAAGATGAAAATTTGATATTCAAATGGTAATTAGAATTCTAATATTAACATACAAAATGCAAAGAAAATAACTTCTATGCGTATTTCAAAATAGAGTATATATTTATAGTATATCACGCTAATATTTTGGAACAAATACCCGTAACATACAGACATAAAATAGTATTTAAGTAAGGCGACAAAATATTTCAAATTACATCAAAGTTTGGCAGATGCATTCAAATCTAATTATCTTTAGAATGGTTAAACTGGCCCCTAAATTGTTTCCTAACCACACAAATACTTGACACCAAAGTATGTAAATATTTTTGTGCATAATTACTTATTCTCTTCTGCTGTAATTCAAACTTTTCATTCCATAAACAGCAAAATGAAATAGTACTTTCTAAAACAAATCGATTTCTACATTTAATATTTTTTATTTACTTACGGTATCTTCTTGGTTTCTTCCATTATTATTCTTACATACTTTATTTCAGTTCTTTCTAAATATTTCTTATGCTTGCTGTATTGCAAAATAGTACATAGATTACTAAATGAACTGAGAATATTAAAATCAGAAATATTGTTGGAAATGTGAAAGGCTTCAATTTTCATGTTCTGGAAGTTTAAAGTAAGTAAACAATAGCTCTTTTCACCCCCAAAAAGTTAAACGATGCAAATATTATCAATAGTTTGATGTACAATGAATGCTTTTTGCTAGAGTTCTTTGTGTTACGTCTCATTGGTGATGAATGCTACTGATTAGAATTGGGGGATCCGCAACTTTCAGTCGAATTTACTGCAGTACACGGTCAATAATTCAAAATATTCAGTGCATGAAATGAGCTCATATTCGTAGTATGTGCAACCAGCGATTGGAAATTTGTTGCGCAATATAATGCAGCAGTTGGCATCATTAAAATTCAGGCTACTGATTGGGTCGAATGAGCAATGTGCCACCCTGTTTAAATGAAAGGTGGAACGTGTTATGCTCCGACTGGTGTAAGCACCATACGGTCCACACTTGTGCCATATGTACAGTAGTAAACATTCATTAATGCGGCAGAAAGGTTTCTATAAAAGAGATGAATGTTATTCTATCGAAAGCTGACATCTACTAATTTATACTTCAACTCACGCGAATTATTTTGTGAATGATGTGTAATTTCACTTCTTTCATATTTGGAAAGTCTTTCCAAACAGGACAAATTATTCGTAATAAATCCAACTGCAAAACACATTGTGTGTTTAAAACCACAAGGAAGATGATCAGTTTATTGTTCGATTTGTATTTTTATTCACTGGGAATATGTATATTTTGTTTGAGTGCACAAACGAAATTGTATAATTGTGAATTCCTTTAAATTATTTTTTGTTTGCTTGTATGCAATTTATACAACTTTTTATACCGCAAAAAAAGATAAAAATTAGGAAATGAAGTATCCTTCGCTTTCCTAAGAGAGAGCATGTACTTTGTTGTATGTAATGAAGGGTTAGGATGAGAAGACATGATGACCAAATGTCTTCTACCACTCTTCTGTACTATAACTACAAGGAAAATTATCTTGTTCCTTTTATTTTAATTTTTAATTTCAATTTTTCTTGCCTTAATTTTACTTTCTAATTTTAAAAAATAATATATACCAGTTTTTATCATTTATAAAATAAAATAGTGAAATAAATTGCAATCATGTATTCTTGCCCGTTTTAGTGTCGTTATACTACATAAGTAACGTTTGAAAACGGAGACGGTGTTCTAAAACCCTTCCGTGTTTTGTTCTTGTGGTGGATGTTTTTGCAGGAACGGTCTGTTGCAAAATCACCTTTCTGGCTGCTGAAGATTTTCTGCCAAGGATTTATTCCCTTACAAAACATTTTCTTTATTTCCATGAGGTACATCAGAAAGTATAAAACATTACTTACTATTTCTTCCTTCCCTTTACTTTTCTGACTTAAATTTTATCCTAAGACAGTTCGTTGTCGATTAAATGTATTAATTACGGTGCACGTACGTATTATATGTGTGCTTTGAACTACCCGATTGGCTTTAATTGTAAGATGCAACGCTCAGCATTAACTCGGCCAATGGTAATTAAAATCAGTGTATAAAACATACGTCACTTTTGTTGAATCCTTACAAATATGACACATTTAGGTTACATTTTTACAACACACTATAGATAACTTTGATATGATGCGAACAGTCAGATCCTCGAATATTCGATAGCGACGGTATCGGTGGAAAGGTAGGCGTCAGGTGTGAAAGACGATACATTTTCAGGCAGACAGCAAAGCCCGGTAGCTCAGATAGCGTTTCGTGGGGGAGAAAGGAAGGCATGCAAAAGAAGATGGTGGAAGCGGTGGTAGAGACGACGTACGGCCTCGGAGAGCAGAATACGTGGGAGAGAAAAGAAACATTCTTTCAGACGAAACTCTGTAGAGCATTCTTGCAGGGTGGATTTCAAGACCATGGCGACGGAGAGTAAGAATAAACACAGGTATTTAGTAGACATTTTATGGACAGGAAATAAAGGTTTAGGGAAGAAAAATTGGTTTAAATAGCAATGGAGAGCGAAGAAGGTCACACACAAAACACAGCAAGGGCGAGGGTATGGCGAGGGCGATGGCGATGGCGAGCACGAGGGTGGGGGAGAGGGCCAGGTCAAGGGCGAGAGCGAGGGGAAGGGGGAGGGGGAGGGCGATGGCGAGTACGAAGGTGGGGGAGGGGGCGAGGGTAAGGGTGAGAGCGAAGGCCAGGGTGAGGGCGAGAGCGATGGCGAGGGTGAGGACGAGGGCGAGGGCGTCGGCATGGGCGAGGGCGAGAGTAACAGAGAGAACGAGGGCGAGGGTGACAGAGAGGCCGAGAGCGAGAGCCGCGATGAGAGCGAGGTTGAGGTGCGGGGGCGAGGTTCTGTCTGTGGGAGGCCGGGGGCGGGGTGGCGAGAGGTGCGTTTCGAGCACGTCCGCACTTGGCAAACACGGGTCTGCACGGCTCGGCGCCCGCTCCTGCGTGGGCGCGGGCGCGGCGCGGGCGCCAGGGCCTGGGAGATGGATCGCGCCTCCGTGCTCCGCGCGCCCGCCTTCGCGCTGTCCGAGGGCTCTCCCCGCCCAAGCATCTTGCGCGCGCGCTCCGCATTCCCGCTACAGTGGTCTCTGTCTTCCAGGAAACGGACGCTCTTGCAGAACAGCCACGAGCCATTGAAAATATTAGTCTGTCTGTGTGCTTACAGACCGACGTTTTAAATCCACGTATTTAATAAATTAATGCATTTAATGAATTTATGATAATGATAGAACGCAAGGAAAACTAAAAAATGAAACGTACAAGTATTGCCTCTTTTGCTAGTTTCTAAGAAACAGACTTGCTCTTAGACCTCATTACTGAGAAATTATTACACATTTTACCTCGAAGTGCAGATATAGATCTAATGTTTTGTTTTAAGATGTAAGCCAGGCAAAAGAGATTATCCATTCTCATGAAATATTAATTGTCCAAGTGGTAGCGGGAAAGATAAACTTGTTGAACCAAAGGCTATTGAAAGAAAAAAAAAATACCATTCCAAAAGGAAGTATATTTGTATTTAAATGCTAACGACAAATAATGAAATGAAATTGTGACAATATGGTAATGAAATTACAATCCAAAATCGTTTCTCAAGGAACATAAAGAACATTTCTAAGGACGAAATAATAAAATATTTTAGTAGAAATGCCCAGACACAAACTCTTCAAGTTTTGTTTTATTTATAATTTGAAGCTTACGTCGCCGGAATCAGATTTTAACATTATGATTCTTATGATTGGCATTAAATGTTCTCAAACCGAAATCACACACACACATATATACAGAGAGAGAGAGAGAGAGATACTGGAATAGAAAAAAATATTTAAAAGAAAAGTGTAAAATGTCTATCATTCATAGAATGTTTGTGACATGGCTGTTGATTTATTGCTGTCCACATGGCATTTTGAACTTGAAAATGACAAATGGAAGTGAATGATGAAATTGTTGAACCACTCCGATGGGGTGTGTACGCTCACAGTAACGGTAACATAACTTTCGTATTCAGTACGGTGCAGTCGGGAAAGAGACAACACGTGCATCGCGTGACCGATGGAACTCGTGCCGTTACTATGGCAACTCCATGCCGTCCGAATCTCCATAACACAAGTCTCAGTCACACAGGACCCGATAAACAAGTACGTGATCCGACGTCTGCTGACAGTCGGTCGGCCAGTCTGCTTTCAGAAATTCGGCAGACAAACTGTCCACGCATGAGACGATAGTAGTTTCCACTTCCATGGAAATCTGATGTTAAATAATAAATACTGATAATACTAACGGTAAAGTTTCAAATTGCAAATTTCAACCACTTTCTTTTCTTGGTTTCTTTCAAAGGACATTTCAACTTGTGACATATTTTGTCTCAAATGTTATTTTTTGACACGATTAATATTTTTATATTTACAAATAAGCTAATTAATTACGTTTTACGGTAGTGTAGAATCTTCGATTTTAAATACTTCAAAAGGATTATTACGTTATATTTTTTCTTCTTTTTTTCTTTCTAAGTTTGGAGGAAGAGGTATAAACGTGGAACAGGGACACAAATGTGGAATACTGCATGATCGGGATTCGCAAGCTCTGCTCTGTAACAGAAAGCACTCAGAACGGTGCACCGTCATGCATTGCGTCCATCCAACTTTGTTTGTTGTTGCAGAAGGCCATGATTTACAAGCGGTAGAACATTTTACGTTTTATGAGGTGCATAAAACTTTTGTGGTTAAGAACAAACTATAGTGTAACACAAATTACTATCTTTATGAATGTGGAGCTTAGTCATTGGGGTTAACAATCATGTTTTTTATTGTCTGGTTTCCACATGCGCTCTGCCACTTTTGAGGATCTGAGCGCCAAGATGGCGTCACAAATATGGAATACATTGCTATTCCAGTAAGGAGTGGACCTTGCAATCAAGACGCAGAGCGCCTGCTCTGCTCTGGAAAATTTTCAGCAAACACTAGGGGGGAACAATGGATAATGTGTGAAATGTCCGAGATGTGGTCACATGCAGACTGCGCCAATTATGACGAAGGACGTTACATATGTGATTATTGCAAATGAAAATATCTGTTATCCAATATTATGCCTTTTGCTCCATTGTTCTCAGATATCAAGCAAATGAACATGTCAGTATGTAATTTGCGCTAACTCTTTAGCATTAATTGCATATTCTCGATGGTATTACATATTTGCATCCCATTTTCTAAACAAGTAAGAATGCACTTTCGTCATAAAGAACATCACTTCAGCAATTCAATTTGTAATATGCAGTTGGCGTCTCATCAGTGTTTAAAGTACAATAGTTTACATTCTCACTGTAGAACATTTGGCATCGTTTGTTCCTTTAGTTTCCTCTTCGAATGGTAAGCAACAGACAATTAATGGTGCTATAGTGAATGGCACACCTTTCCCGTATTAGTTTTCTATTTCCTTTGGTCTCGGCTAGCCATTCGGACATGCCACATTCTCTTGCCAGATATACTTATTATACTGCTGCTGAAATACATTTTTTGACATTTTCTTAATTTTCGGTTTACAGATAGTAGAACGGAAATTCATTTTAAGAATGTTAAAGAAAAGTAAAACCTCGTCCTAAATGGCAATTTTCTTTGAAAAATTAGGAGCTGTTTTTAATGAAATGGCGTTTAAGCGTTACTGTAAATTCGAAATTTGAAGCTCTTTGTCACAGAAATTTTTTCGAAAAACTTCAGTTGAAGTCATTTGAAGTACTTTAACTTACCAATACAAGATCGTTTACAAATTGCAGGAAATATTAGCAACGTGAGAGACTGTCAAAAAATAAAATTTTTGTAATATTTTCAAAAAAAGAATAGATTAATATATAGCGTTTATGTCATCTCGTAGAGTACATTTAGCATTATCCCCACGAAAAGTTTTAAAAAAAATTTGGAGCCGTTTTTGGGAAAATTTTGAAAATGTCCGGGGGGCATCAAGTAAAGAATCCCCAAATTTTGAAGAAAGTTTTTCAAAATCGCGGCGCCTCGAATGGAAGCAGATCGACAGGAGAATATCCAGTTTGGAAGCAATCGTACGTATGGTTTAGGCGCTAGTGTTGTTCACAGATTGACAGACGGATGGACACACAGACGGAGAAACGGATAGACGGACGTTTTGAAAAGAACCACTTATTCGGTATCACGGGACCCCAAAACGTATATTTCTGTTGAAATCTCGAAATCAATTTTCCGCAGCATCACATAACTTTCCCGTATACGTACGTATATTACTCCGTACGTATACGGGAAAGTAATAATGGAAGTGATAATAATGTGGGGGGACATGAAGTAGAGGGAGCACATGGTAGAGGAAAACTGATAGGACGCGCGAAATTCTTAAGACGAAAAGGCGGCAGATCACTAGAACGATAAAGTGGTAGGGTGGAAGAGTGTTAAAACTGTAGAGTGTGCAGACAGAAGTGCGAGTGAACTCGCGGACGTGATAGGCAACGGGTAGGCGTGCGCGGCTGAGTATTTATTGTTTCCAGCAGTCAGGCGAACACTGCGGACGCGCACGCTCGGGGGCCGTGGAGATATGGATTGCGCTTCTTGCTTTTTAACACACTGTGCATCAAATTAGCGGCGCGGGGCGTGTTTACTCTCCCCAGCCAGCAGGACGCCAGATAAATCTCTCTCTGCCCCGAGAGGAGATGCGCCGCGAACATACGAAAACAGCGAATGTAGAAGGGAAATCATAACGCCGAACTTCAGCACAGTCAGTGCGAGGTGTTTGCGAAGATAATATAAACAATGTGTAAATGTTGTATGTTAAGCGTTGTGTTCGTTTCCAACAGCATTACCCTTTTCTGTGATTCTTCGGCAACAGCCAATGGACGATGTAATATGGGATAGTGTAGTAGCTCACCCTAACTACAAATAATGATGGTTTTTAAATGAACGAAATGCTAACAACTGGGTGCTTTTACAGAAGTTAAACATGGCATGAGGAAGATAGACATTTTGTTATACTCTGTTGACGCATTCATGAAAAGATATGATGAAACTGAAATATGGAATAAGTCGAAGGAAAACCCTTACAGAGTTAATAATGAAAATCACAATTTATAACGAACAAAGAATAGTCTTTGAATTGGACCATCTTAGTACAGTCTATTTTAAATAAAAGCTTAAAATTATTGAACCAAATAAAGTTTCAAATGATAAGAAAATCAATAAACTTAATGTTATTGCTTCAAAGTTTTATACTGATTTCTCACCGGCAATAGCTCAATAATCTGTCAATAAACAGCACACAATAACCGATCGATGGGTGCCTGAATTTACCATTGCGTCTGACCCACACAATGCCACATTGTAGAGATAGCGGAACACATCACATAGTAGAATGGGCCATCGGTAATAGAACAATAGCATTGGAAGGCAAATGTGCGACTCAGCCATTGTGTTTGAGAATACGATGTATCTCTCAGGGCAATTAAACGTACTTTCCCAGATTTTACACATGTGTATGTATTGCAATAAATATTTTACAACACAAACCTTCTCAGGAAAAGTAGTAGTAAATAATCAAATGAGGGAAGGAAAACTTACAAATAAGTTTGATAATCAGTTGCGAATGCAAAGGATAGATAAAATACTGGGTAAATGTGCATTTGGCAAATAGATATTGAATGTGTATTTTCATTATGTTAATAAAATAAAGTATTTTAAAGACTCTGTTCACGTGAAATGTAACTCTGAAGCAATGATAAAATACCTAGATCAGAAGAAAATAGAGCAGTGTGGTATTAATTAAATGTAAAATTCAAAGAAGTTTAAGATGCCTGCACCACCTTTAGGAGACTCAAAGAACCCACGAAGTTGCACTTACATCAAACAAACCTCATCTGTCGTACTTCTGGAAGAACCAATTAAGCTGCCTGTCCGAACGCCGAATTTCTGGTTGAAAATAAGGTAATAGAAAGTCAAGAGAAGTTTTCAACCAGAAATTTCTTTTTAGCTGTGATGGTCCATTTACTAAGTTCAGAGTCTCCAATTTTTAGAAAAACAAGCATGTGCTTTATATGGCCTATTATTCTAGGTATATAAACATTCTGGAAACAGATTGTTTCTTATGAATCTTTTGTTAAAAAAAATATATTATTTTGGTCGTTATTTATGTCAAAAGAGTACTTTAGTTTCAGTTATCTAATCTAGATTATTTAATACTTCGATGTTAATTGAATGGAATAATCAAGTGTTTTCTCTCCAAGCTGTTGATGAAAGCACTAAATGAAAAACATACCAGAATCGACTTAAATATTTGTTCGTCAGAAATGAGAATTGAGAATAGTCGTGCATTAAAATTTCGTTGAAATTATTGTAAGAACCACTGATATTCAAGAGATTTTAAATCACAAAGAGCAGACCAATTTATAATTAACAGAGTTAATTTCAAAGCATAAAATTTCAGATATATCAATCGAATATATATAGAAATCTAATTCTAAGTAACAAGTAAAAGAAGCTTCGGTTGCCGATAATGTCTCCAGACACAATTTACTACACTAAGAGAATAACCAGTATGTAATAAAAGTAATCTTTCAATTCTTTGGGTAAAGTAGATGTGCAAATATTTTGATTAATACGTTGTAAATATCCGTGGAGGACATACATGTAAATATCTGTAAAGCGAGATATTGATGTGATATATCCTGTTTACCTAAAATTAAAAACTGAATAAAATAATGCAGAAAATTTGGACTTCACTTCGATTCCCGAAACAAACTGATCAACCACTAAATTTGAAGGAAGCAAATAAGTCAATAAGAATATTGATTTGCCAAAAGAAAATAGCTAATGTAAAGAAAAAATAATACAACAAACGAGACAGAAAGGGTACGAGAAAGGAAGAAGAGATGAAGGCCAATCTAATATGCCGAAACCGCCGACGGAGAGAGAAGGCGAGCTGGGGCGTTCGCCCAGCGGGAACTGGCTGCCTGCGATAAAGAGGAACAAAGCCAATACGCACCGCCATAATGTGACTGCGAGAAGCGCGCGAGGGATCGATTGCGCACTGGGAACCCAAGACAGACGAGAGCGAGCTTTGCTTTTCGAGAGGCTGCTCAGTGGACGGAAAATTTCGCTCCGACTCTTCTGGATGTTTGGGCGTTGTGCGTGTTTGGGCAACGAAATCAAATCCGGTTGTGTGGTTCCATGGCGTGTAACCCGTCGGAGTGGTTGAGAGGAGAGGAATATCTATTCCGAAATTTCTCTTTCGATGTGGAAAATGTGTTCATTTGTTTTCTTTGTTCGGAATGGACTTTTTTCCTTAGTACTGTTCTCTTTTACTCCCGAAGTGGTCCACGAATATAAATAAAAATATTTTTTCAGATTACTGAACGATTGGGAAGAGTTTTTATTCATCTACCGTAATAAGTATGAGTGGCAAAATTAAATGCGATAACATTAATAGCAGGTCATTATGGTATGTAACTTGCATCCTGAAGTAAATGCTAGACAAATAAGTAGAAAAAGAAAAAAATGTACAGTGTTGGCATAAAAGTTAAATCAGCTACGTTTTATTGCTAATTGAAATGAACACTTGCAAATTGAAACTTGATAAAAGGCATTTAAATATACAAGCTAGATTTTCTTCTTGAAATAAAATATAAAGGAATGGACCATTTCAATTAGAATACGTCATAATATTTACTTCCATAAATAGCGTCCTATGCTTTTAAAGAATATAGTTAAACATACACTTACATAAAACAAATAAGTTAAATTCATAAAATGGAGGAGAACCTTAAATATTAATTACAAAATGTGCACCAAGGGTGAAAATTCTGTATATTCAAGAGGATACGCACAGTCGTCCCCCTCGGGCATCAATCGTCAACCCGCAGCCTATAATATTACAGGAGAGTTAATTCTCGAAGGCCGTGTCCAACATGGAGCCAAAAAAAACCTCTATGCCACTGCTACGCGTTATTCACTCAAATGAGAGCAAGAAACACCAGCGGCTACAAGTCTCTCCGGACATGATAAAAGCAGCCAAAGCCTCGCCGCAAAAAAAGAAACTCGGAAAAAGAAACCAAGAGAACTGCGCTGCCAAAGGTGTGAGAGACACACCGCATTACGTCTGAGCGTACAAGAACGGGACGCGCTATATGCAAATATATTGTAGTTCAGCTGATACTGGTAAAACAAGAAGCTGCGCTCTTTGTGCCCGTCACAGGCTGGTGGATTCGCGAGTAATCTCTCCCAGCATATCTGCCGCGGCGAGGAGGAGGCATTCGGAATTCTCTTTGGCTCTGAATACTCGGCGGAATCCCCAGTGGAATCTGTTTTAGCGCCAGGAAACCGACGGTGTTCTCCGCCTCGAGAATTCTGGAAGCAAAGAGACTAAATGCTCATAAACCTCGTGGATGATTCTTTAGTGACTGAAATGCATTGAATGTCTTTCGGGCGAAAGGGAAGTTCAAAAGCACAGTGTATTTACATCTATCACCATTAGGTCTTGAATATTCTCCTTAAAGCCGTAGATGCGTTATCCAATAAAATACTATTACAAGAAAAATTCAAACTGATTTACATTGTAAAGTACGGAAATGTGTAGATTCCTAAATCATTGAATGGTTATTTTTTAACCAATATCAAAAGTGTATAATAACCTAAAATAATTCAGAAGCTAGGCCAATTAAAATAAAATTGCATTTGTCGACCGAGGATTGTGCCCAGCTGATTTAAAGCAGTTGGGCACAATCCGCGGTTGTCAAATGTCCTGGACACGTCGCGTCCTGGGCATAGTTGCCAACGTTTTGGCTGTCATACTACAACCTTCCTCAGGGGGAAATGTTCTTAAAGGTCAAACCTCAGGACATTGCCCTGAGGAAGGTCGCCGGAAGAAGGCCGAAATATTGGCAACTAAGCCTGTTCAATCTCGCGAACAATTACAAGGAAACTCGCCAGCAGGGTGCAGCCTCAAATTGTCTTTCCCCCGCGCGGCCAACATTCTTCGGCTGCCCCACCCTCAAAGTTTCTCACGGCTCTAGCACGTTTATACAAAAACATAAGAAATGAAACACAGATGTTCGGGGAACAAAACGACTCTCGTTGAGCCCTCTGGCCGCAAGCGCCGAACCGCCGCGTACTTACTGTAAGCCGGGGAAGGGGTGGCAGGCTCGGCCTCCCCCGGCGGGCGCGCGGCCCTCAAGCCATTAGCCTTTTACCTGCTTTTCTCAGACTTCGGCGGCCAGACATATTTACAAACATTCCAGATATCGCTACGTGCCTCCCGCCCCAATACAGGCGTTAGAATTCGCCGACAACGAACGCATCTGCTAGGCAGCCGCGTCCGCGCCCGCGCCCGCGACCGCGACCGCGACCGCGCCCGCCTCACCGCCCCTTACTCTCAACCAGCATCGCGGTTCCCGTGAGAAAATACCAAACCTTGCTAATGAGATGCAGCCATCGCGGGCACAGCCAGTGCCATCACAAGTCACGTGACACACTTCAAAACATAACAACGAATAGCGAGCATTTCTTGTGGCACACTACGTCTCACTGTACTTCATAGGCTAGCTGCAATTGTCACGTGACTCTTCCCCCTCTGCACTCAGAAACATACGTTCAAATAAATACGGCAACTTCGCTCCCACGCGCCACTGTTATGTCCAACTATCAGTCAAACTCTGCAACTTCTATGTCATAACTTCTGTGTCAAACTCTGCTGCTACTACGCAGTAACTACTATGTCAACTTCTAAGTCAAACTACTATACTGCTGCTACAATTGCGGCTATGTTCACTACTATGTGAAACTACGCAGTCACACTTCTACGTCAAACTCTACTATTACGCAGTCACTCTTCAGTCAATCTCACTGCTACTTCTACGCAGTCACTCCACGTCAAACTACTATTACTGCTGCTACAACTACTACTCTACTCGTCGGACAGCCTGCGAACGAGTCAGCTGTCCTTGCTCTGCCTATCAAGGCTCCGGTAATCAATCGGCGCGGCCAGCAGGCCGCGATCAACAGTACGGGCCGCTCCAGCACGCGAGTACGCGCCCATGGTGACATCCAGCCTACCAGCCGAAACATCCGCTGCCCATTTCTACGGACGGCACGCACACACTCAGCCGTCTGACCTGGGTTGGTGCTTGCTCTACTCTCATCAATCTGTAAGTGTAAACTTCAAGCAAGAAGAAACTTTAATCATAAACATTCATTGGTCCTCCGGCTTACTGTCTAACTACTTACTTGTTAAACTAATCAATATTTCAAGCATTAAATTTAATTTATACACAAGTGCATTGCCTTTCATTTGCCCCTACGAAACAATCCCCTGAAACCTGATCTGACCCTGTATGTAGTCGCTTCGCAGAACGGACCTCACACCGCGCTGCACCCACTACATATAATGGTCGGCTCCGGGTCGGATCTTGTCAGCACCATTACAATGTTATACAGCCACTCTCTCAATTAATACATCAGACAGGATTCAGGAATTGTTTCAGCAGGGAATGAAAGTTTTGAAACTATTTTAATCAATTGCTTTGCCAGTTCACCTGTGTCGTGAAAAGTGTTACAATTCGAATCAGTCAATCATTCAGAACAATCAACGCCAATCTACTGATTCTTTACTTATTCAGAGTTCAGTGCTCATTTATTATTGCACAATTTACTGTTCACTTACTATTTCATTATTCAATGCTCATTTATTATTGTACAATTCAGTGATTTATTTACTATTACATTACTCAGCGCTAATTTTTATAGTGATATTCAGTGCTTATTTGCAAGTGCATTATTTATTGCTTCTATTTATCATTGCGCTATTCTCAATTTTTATTAGCTATTGTATTATTCAGTATTTTATTCTCAATTTCTGTTGTGTTATTCAGTGTTTTTCTAATATTATCGCTTAATTCAGTGTCTATTTTGCCAAGTGTTTTTAAATTGTTATTGTATTGTTCAGTGTGCATGTTTGTACAGGTCAACATCAGCCCACATCAGCGGCTGAGTGTGTGTTCCCCCCTTATCGCGATTTGCTAGTGCTTTCACATTTTGCACATTTTTTCAAAATTGGTTACGCCCCAACGCGGGCACTTACTAATTTCTAACTAAAATTCAAAATGGCACCGAACAATACTTTACGCAAACATCTCGCGGCTCGAGATGCCATTCTCAAACGATTCAGAGCCCGGGAAGATATTATTCGAAATTTAGAAATTCAAAACAAACAATCGTATCAGAAATTACTTTCTCATCAAACGCATTTGCAAGAAATGTGGAGCGACTACAGACAAATTGTAAACGAGCTAGTCGAAGACGAAGACGCCAACTTGTCTTTATACATTGACTTTGAAAATGACTATTTTGACCTAATAAGCGAAGTAACAGTTAAAATTGACAACAATTCTCAATTTTCACCAAATCGCGCTAGACCGACCTCTCCATGCCCATCCGCGGCATCAGGTCACAGCTGTACTTCACAGTCAGCTCCTGCTTTACGCCTCCCTGAAGTGCCTCTGCCAACTTTCAGCGGTAACCACACCGAGTGGCTATCATATCGCGACATTTTTCAGGCCCTTGTCATCGACAATTTGCAGCTAGCGGATATTAGTCGAATCTACTATCTCAGTCAGTCATTGATCGGTGAAGCTAAAGGCGTAATAGCCAACATACCACTCACAGGTGACAACTTCTCTACCGCCTGGAGTACCCTTTGTTCTCGCTATTCGAATCCACGTTTGATAGCATTCTCACATTTATCCGGGCTAGACAATCCCCCGCGTTTAGTACCCGACTCCGCTAAGTCATTAAGCGCATTTATCGATCACTGCCAATCCAATATAAACGCTTTATCAAATCTCGACTTGGGCGTAGATTTACAAGATCTGCTCTTTGTCCACAAGGTTGTCAACAATCTTGACAGAGCCACTATGTGTCAGTGGGAAAATTCAATACCTGCTGACCGTATTCCCACTTTGCGCGACTTATGGGACTTTCTGCAACGGCGGTGTAAAATCCTTCAAATCACTGAAGCCGCCATCCCGAGCGCTCCCGTGCAGCTCAATCCGCGCGCGCAAGCTTCCGCGCCGGCTCCTGCACGCACGCCGCTACCTTCCGACAACTGTCTCAAGTGTCGAGAAAGACACATGCTGCATCAATGCGCCAGTTTTCGCGCCCTCAGTGCCGACGCGAAACGAAACTTTGTTAAAACCCACAAACTCTGCAACAACTGTTTACGGAAATTTGTAGTCGGCCACAAATGTAGCGACCGCAAATGTTTTCATTGCGGAAACAAACATCACAGCCTCCTGCATGAATCATTTTCTGCACCTCAGCGATCTAACATTTCCGGCATAATCAATCACGCGGCAGCTGCCCAGACCCACGTGTCTAGTACCGTACAACCAGATTTGCCACAAAATTCTAATCTTAACGCGCATTCTCTCGAATGGCAAAATCAAAGGCAACAAGGGAACGACAACACCTCGTCGCCCCAAAACACTGCACACGTGCAGCGAGAGGTATACACAAATGCTTGCTCGACTCCAGCCACACACGGCTGCATTCTGCCTACCGCCATAGTGAACGCTGTCACGGCGCGAGGCTACTTTCGCCCGGCCACCTGTCTTCTCGATTCGGGCTCAAACTGCAACCTGATATCTGAAAACTTTCTGAAAATGCTCGAAATCAATCCCACAAGGTCATCCATCACTATTCAAAGTGTTTGTCGCGCCTCATCTTCCGCCTCGGAGATCGCAAAACTACAATTAAATTCCCGATGTAAGAATTGGAGCACTACGCAAGAATTCATTGTCGTAGACGCCATTTCCCATCCGCTTCCGGCAGTCGAAGCGGACATTACTAACTGGCACTTACCCGCCAAATGCGAGCTAGCGAACCCAAATTTTCATCTAGAAAAACCGCTAGATTTGCTGTTAGGCGCCTCTGTCGTCGCCGAAATTAACGAAGGCGGTATTCGCCGCATTGAGAACGGACCTACACTAACACAAACGAAGCTAGGTTGGGTCGCCAGCGGCTCATATTCCCCGTCTCAATCAGGCAATCGGGACATTACAGTCTTATCGAATTTTGCTATTGCAAAGGAAGTGCGCTCCGAGCTATATGACGAGCCTCCTTTGTCACCCAAATTTCAATCACAGAGGAGCAATATCCTAACTAGTAGCAAGCCTATCAAACATGGACATATGACTTCACATACGAAAACTCCGCCGAAATCGGCTAGCAACGCGAAAGCACAATCCTTTCGCAAATCCACAAAATCTCAAGCTACGTATCCAACTACCGCCGAGAAGTTAGAACATTTTAATATCTCGCAAAATTCATGTCCAACAAAATGGTGCAAACGCACATTCAAAGTGCCTCAACTAACTCCAACTTTCATTCGACCTTTTTCTCAGCATCATCTCGTCAATTCGATTAATCAATCTACAAGGCCGCAATCAAATCTATCAAATTTTCCTCTCTACTCAGGATATCAAAATTCGCATTTTAGAAGTACTACAAATATTCTGTACTAAAGGTGAGACCTCACTCACATTGCATATTCTCCGCTATTTCTGAATGCAACAACCTTTCAGTTCTTCATCGCCACATCACTTATTAATTTACAAGCATTAAATTACAAAGCGGCAATTAATTAACTACTTCCCCTGCTCGTTACTTCAAATCAAATTCTACATTGTCGCTCAATTGAACAACTAGACATTAGTTCATTCAACATAACATTATTTTCTTTTCGCGATTTTCCACCTGCCAGTGAAATCGCGCGCGGGCACCTTTGTTCAATCTCGCGAACAATTACAAGGAAACTCGCCAGCAGGGTGCAGCCTCAAATTGTCTTTCCCCCGCGCGGCCAACATTCTTCGGCTGCCCCACCCTCAAAGTTTCTCACGGCTCTAGCACGTTTATACAAAAACATAAGAAATGAAACACAGATGTTCGGGGAACAAAACGACTCTCGTTGAGCCCTCTGGCCGCAAGCGCCGAACCGCCGCGTACTTACTGTAAGCCGGGGAAGGGGTGGCAGGCTCGGCCTCCCCCGGCGGGCGCGCGGCCCTCAAGCCATTAGCCTTTTACCTGCTTTTCTCAGACTTCGGCGGCCAGACATATTTACAAACATTCCAGATATCGCTACGTGCCTCCCGCCCCAATACAGGCGTTAGAATTCGCCGACAACGAACGCATCTGCTAGGCAGCCGCGCCCGCGCCCGCGACCGCGACCGCGACCGCGCCCGCCTCACCGCCCCTTACTCTCAACCAGCATCGCGGTTCCCGTGAGAAAATACCAAACCTTGCTAATGAGATGCAGCCATCGCGGGCACAGCCAGTGCCATCACAAGTCACGTGACACACTTCAAAACATAACAACGAATAGCGAGCATTTCTTGTGGCACACTACGTCTCACTGTACTTCATAGGCTAGCTGCAATTGTCACGTGACTCTTCCCCCTCTGCACTCAGAAACATACGTTCAAATAAATACGGCAACTTCGCTCCCACGCGCCACTGTTATGTCCAACTATCAGTCAAACTCTGCAACTTCTATGTCATAACTTCTGTGTCAAACTCTGCTGCTACTACGCAGTAACTACTATGTCAACTTCTAAGTCAAACTACTATACTGCTGCTACAATTGCGGCTATGTTCACTACTATGTGAAACTACGCAGTCACACTTCTACGTCAAACTCTACTATTACGCAGTCACTCTTCAGTCAATCTCACTGCTACTTCTACGCAGTCACTCCACGTCAAACTACTATTACTGCTGCTACAACTACTACTCTACTCGTCGGACAGCCTGCGAACGAGTCAGCTGTCCTTGCTCTGCCTATCAAGGCTCCGGTAATCAATCGGCGCGGCCAGCAGGCCGCGATCAACAGTACGGGCCGCTCCAGCACGCGAGTACGCGCCCATGGTGACATCCAGCCTACCAGCCGGAACATCCGCTGCCCATTTCTACGGACGGCACGCACACACTCAGCCGTCTGACCTGGGTTGGTGCTTGCTCTACTCTCATCAATCTGTAAGTGTAAACTTCAAGCAAGAAGAAACTTTAATCATAAACATTCATTGGTCCTCCGGCTTACTGTCTAACTACTTACTTGTTAAACTAATCAATATTTCAAGCATTAAATTTAATTTATACACAAGTGCATTGCCTTTCATTTGCCCCTACGAAACAATCCCCTGAAACCTGATCTGACCCTGTATGTAGTCGCTTCGCAGAACGGACCTCACACCGCGCTGCACCCACTACAAAGCCTAAGACGTGACGTGAAGTGGACAGCAAAGTTTCTATGGATTCCGGCCACGGAAGCTTATGCTCTCATTAATTGAGAAATATGATAGCAACGATTAACGAAGGACGTGTTTTACAGCGGCTGGACACAATACGCGGTTGTCAAATGCAACTTTATTGTGGTTAGTCTTGAAAATAAAGTGAACAAACAACGGAAGATTAACGTTCATTCTGTTAACTTCATGTTTATTAAAATTTAGTATTTCTCCATAAAATCAGTTAATAAGAGCTAAAGATAACACAATAACACATCTAGGGTCCATTACCCTTCCTTTAAAGCAAATATCAGGAAATTTGAATGAGTAGAACGCTCAAACGTCTTTCTGAACGTAAAAGGTTAGTGATTTAATCACAAAGACAATGTCTTGAATAAGTTGTTTCTTAGCTTTGGTTATCTGAAACAATATTTTTTCTAGGCGTCATTTGACAAAGCCATTAGACCGAGTCTAGGATTCCCGTCGTGTTGTGGAAAACCAGTTTTGTCTTGTTATGTACAGTATTTTAATCGAGGCCTAATTTTACGAAATTTCTCCGTGTGATACTAGCAGTGTATGTAATTAGTTAATAATATTAAGCTTCATTGCATGAGTACGTGTTTTCAAAACAAGTGAAGTTAGGAGCGAGTTTTTAAATTTGTACGAATGCAATATATAATATTAATTATTACATTATAAACATAATATTACATTATAATGTAATATTAATATATACATTATAAACGAGTTGCTTAGGATATGTTTTGTATAACACCATTTTAGATTTATAAGAAAATGAAACTTAATTTAGTGCAACAACTTTCTTGAGAAGTCCCAGGTATTTCACATAGTGAGAAACCGGCTGTTCCGTTTACCTTTGCCACCCCACGATTCTCTCGCTCCTATTGGCTAAACGTGCGATGACGAAATCATTCTTGTCGTACTCGATTATGAACAATTTCTTGCAACAGAAAAGGTCGTTTATAACGCTGGTGTACAAAAACCAAATTTAATTGACGATCACGAAAACATAGAAAGTATTTTTCCTTTCTAAGGTTGGAACGTACTTTGTTTCCTAATTGTTGTACATTTGGTACGTTTTCAGGGTGGTGTTGAACTAAGTTTAAATTTCAAGTTTGAATACTGTGTAAGTTTTTTATTTTCTAGACGGTCTCGCATAAAATTATTTTCCTATTGAATGTTCATATTTTTTACAGAAAGCCATAAATGTATGAGAGTTTAGAGCTGATATGTTAATAATGATACATTGTTTTAGGAACTTACGAAGTTGATGTAATTTCTATTAATTTAAAAACTTAAATCCTAAAAAAATTCCAAATAATAGTAGTTTGTAGACTTCAGAAAACTAAAATTACTTTCAGTTGCTGTGCACAGAAAAAATCGCATTACTGGGATATTGACGTGAAATAAATTATGCTGCTGACTGGTACATTACATTTTTAATGAAAGAAGTCCATTCTGTTGAGGTAGCTGAAATAGAAGAATAATACGTTAAACTAGTTTTTTTCCGATGCAAGTTTGAAAATTACTCTAACATGTTTATAAGTTCGCAGAAAGAATGGCACACAATAATTCTGTATTCTTCAAAAGTGTTCTTCCTCGGTAATGCCCAACGATGCTATCTCCAGAAACTGCTGTTTTCGGCTTTTTCTTTTCCATCCTCTTTAGGTTGTAACTCATTACGAAACGCAAGAACTTTGCCCTCCTAACGCTGAAACATAGTTAGCTTTGTTGATGGGCGCGGGAAACAGGAAGATGCAACATTTGGTAGTCAAATTCTACGCGAACCTCTTCCCATCTGCAAGGCAAGGAAATTCTAGACGTTTCAAGGGATGTTCCTTCTTGTAGTGCTACTTTTAAAAAGGATGCGGTCGGACAGGCACATTTCATGCAAAAGAAAAAGTTTTGAAGAAACTTGTGCCAGTCTTCAGCAGGTTTGAGAACGTAAAATAAATTTCCCTGTCATTGCTGTGCATAGAAAAATAAGCATTTCACAAGCTATTTACTGAAATGAAATCTCCAAACAGAAATACAGACACACAAAACATTTTTATCAAAACCACATATTTAATTGCGTAAAATGTTTTTAAAATATTGAAAATGTTGATACCGTAAACATAAACACTTTTTCAATAGTTTGAATTTGAGAAATATATGGGAGATGAATAAAGTCCATTGAATGAGTCGATTTTTTTGGAGAAAAATTATTGACTGTTTGACCAAAATTACTGATAGTAATATCTGGGAAAATACAAGAATAAAATCTAGCAGATTGTTTTACAAATCCATGGTTTTAATACATTTGCAGATAATTCTTTTCTAATGTTTCGTTTCTGATGATTATGAAATTTTTAATATTTGCCGGAGGAATTTGTCATAAGTAATACTACGAGTGCTTTGGAAATTATCGAAAAAATCCCCGACTCGCGAAGCGAGGAGGGGATTTATTTGAGAATTTCCATAACACAAGTTATTTAATAGGACTATTCTACGAGTGAAATTACATCCAATAGAGTTCCAAAAAGCGCCAAATATTGAAAATAACTGAAAGCTATGTCAAAATCAAAGAGGTTAAGTTACAGTACATACGCGGTTTATTGGACATCGACATAGTGATCGATGTGTACCGCCTCCTAAGATAGATGAGACAGTGTTTATGATTGGCCAGTAGGGAGAAGCGATAAAAAAATCGGATAGAAAAAGCGATAAACTTTTTGAGATACACCGCTCTGATTGGGGCATTTTGTTTGAATCGTTAAACAGTTTTGGTTTTAATTTCACGAGTAGAATAGTCTGAATAATTTTTAGTGAACATGAAGTTCTTACCCCCTTATTAAACATGTGTACGTTGAATGTCTTGTAATATACTTGAAAACTGATAATGCCGTAATTATTGTAAGATAGAATTATTATAGAATTTGTGTTAATATTTATTTTCAAGCGATAATTGTCAAAAAATCTACAATTACTAAACTAAAATAAATAATCGAAACCTTAAGCAATTCAAGAATCATACCAAAGTTTGAAACTGGGGTAACGTTTTTTATTTTAACCAGTACTTTCAACAAAACTAGCTGTTTCACAGAGTTCTTTTGTAACCACAGCATTTGCTTACGAGCTGTTTGATTACACGTTTATAAATAAGTGAACGCGTGAAAATATATGTGCCTGTGGATGAATGCAAGAATGTGTAAACGTTTTACAGGCAGCTTTGTAGAATTTTGAACACGAAGGCGTGTGTCGTTGCATACTTGTACTTTAAGCGAATAACACCACATCAAAAAATGCTTTCACGGTAAATCTGAAAGCTACAAACACAGTAAATAAGGTTTAGTTACAAGAATAAGCAGACAGAATGCAGACAAATAAAAAATCAGATATTTGGTACATAGAGTTTTGTAGAATTAAAATATTTATGCAAAAAGAAAATTTGCGGTAAGAGGACAATATTAATATGTATAATCTACTTTCCTTTTTTAGAAGAAATGCACAATCAACTACAAAATATAGGACCAAAACATTGCATTTTATACAGAGGGTGCTAATGAAACCATCATTAATATTTCATAAATATTGATGAAATTGCACAAGTCACACGTTTGAGGGTACCATATAACCTGAAGTACAGATTAAAATTACGAATATGGAGGCTGTGTCTGAGGTGTAGTAATTCGTCATAGGAGTAAAAAAGCTTTGCTTAAACGTCATTTAACCACCTCCCTCAAACATCAAGGCACAATATTTTTGCAGACGCCACTTATAGGAATCATATGACCAAACTAATTGCTTTCCGCTCCTTGACTGGCTCCAATAAATCACGACATAAATTCTACAATGAGTGTTAAAATTAACTCCACTTTTCACAGACAATATCGCGGGAATTCAGTAAACATTTTTTGGTTACCTTTTCTACATTAATCGTCGGTAATGTGATTAGCATCACCAGATCTGTTGATTATTTTAAACCTCCCATGTTTTATTTTGCGTAGAATGTCAGTAATTTCACTCTAGGGTGTAACGTGTTACCCTACATGCAACTTTTACATAATAAATAAATGCGCCTCGGCAAATACGCCCCATGCGTTGTGAGTTACAACGGTTTTATCTGCTCCATCGCAATTTGGGGCTCGCAACAAGAATATGAGTGTACGCTGATGTACAGTAGGAGCCGCACAATTACACGAATGTGGCGAATTTTACAACTACGCTCATCTATTATGCGTGTAATACAGGCACTGCGGTATCACTAAAAATGCTTTGTTTTTCATTTCGCTGAAATTAAATCATGAAAAACCAGGGTTAATGAAAAATTGAAACCACGAGATATCAATTAGCATCAGATTTAGCTGGTAAAAGGAAACAAAAATGTATAAAACAATTTTTAACTTTTAAATTTACATTAAATATAAAATCCATTAAGAGTGAACGAGGTGTAGCATCTAGTGCTATCCTACACCTGGGGAAAAGCGGACAGTTTTTCAAATATTTGTTGTTCAAAATTATACTACACACATACGAATATCATATACTGTTCTATTTTGACTCGAACATTTAATTCCATGAGTAATACAAGTCATAGGAAAGTATATATTTTATAATAATGTCAAGTACATGCTGTATTCCTTAACTGAATTTGTAACAATTTAATTCCATCGATGAATTCTCCGATTTGAAATTAGATACGTTTCGGTAAACCAACCGTTTCAAAGACTGGTATCATCAAAATCTACGTAGTGATTCTTTCTTCCTCAATTCTTCGATTCCCACAGAACTCGCATTTTGTCAACTCGCAAGCTCGGAATTTTTGAATATCGATAGAGGCTGTCTGGTGAGGATACGATACAGAATGCGACACATTGGTCCCTTCAGAACGTAAATCCCGAGTTGCGACAACACGTTGTCCTTTGTCCAAGGGCGGCCGAGTCCCTCACCGACCGCTGGGAGCTATATACGGGAACGGGAACTATACGGGAACATATGTTGCACACATGGCGATAAATATATACATGAGCATTTAGGCGCGTTTGCAGAAGAGGCACCGGTGCGGACGCCGCCCCCGCGCGGCTCAATACGATGGATGTTCGATGTAGTGGAAGATGATGAATAAAAGATGGTTGTCGTCTTTTCAGAAGGTGGTAGGAGAACCAGTCATTTTGTGAGACGCCCGCCGGGATGCGACACGAGCGGCGGGCAGCTGGAAGTAGGCAGTGGGGACGGAGGCGGGGGACGCGGGCGGCGGGGGCGGCGGGTGGGGGACGGCGGGCGGCGGGCGGCGAGCGGGGGGGGGGTGGCGGGCGGCGAGCGGCGGCGGTGGTGGGCGGCAGGGTGGCGGGCGGTGGGTGGCAGAGGCAGTGGGGGCGGCGGGGGCGGCGGGGGCGGCGGGGGCGGCGGGGGCGGCGGGGGCGGCGGGGGCGGCGGGGGCGGCGGGGGCGGCGGGGGCGGCGGGGGCGGCGGGGGCGGCGGGGGCGGCGGGGGCGGCGGGGGCGGCGGGGGCGGCGGGGGCGGCGGGGGCGGCGGGGGCGGCGGGGGCGGCGGGGGCGGCGGGGGCGGCGGGGGCGGCGGGGGCGGCGGGGGCGGCGGGGGCGGCGGGGGCGGCGGGGCGGCGGGGGCGGCGGGGGCGGCGGGGGCGGCGGGGGCGGTGGAGGCGGCGGGGGCGGCGGCGGGCGGCGAGCGGGGGGGGTGGCGGGCGGCGAGCGGCGGCGGTGGTGGGCGGCAGGGTGGCGGGCGGTGGGTGGCAGGGGCAGCGGGGGCGGCTGGGGCGGCGGGGGCGGCGGGGGTGTCGGGGGCGGCGGGGTGTCGGGGGCGGCGGGGCGGCGGGGGCGGCGGGGTGTCGGGGGCGGCGGGACTGCGGGGGCGGCGGGCGGCGGGCATCACGTTGGGCCTGAGGGACGCGGGCGGCGGGCAGTGGGCGACGTGGCGGCTGGCGAGCGAAGAGTGTGGGGTGGCGACTGGCGTGGAGAGGGGGAGTGTCGTGGTGGGACGTGGCACCGAAGCTGAAAACTGGAGCGAGGTGATGTGCCCAAAAGAGAGGGATGGAGTGGAGCGAGACGGAAGATGACGGAGTCAGAAGGTGCGGCTGGAGACGAAGTGATAACCTCCGGAGGGTTGAGGTGCAATGATTTTATGTATATATGTATGTACGAGTAAGTATGTGTGAGTGAGTGTGTGAGTGAGAGAGAAAGAGAGAGAGAGAGAGCGAGAGAGAGGGTGTAGACAGGTGTGAATAAAACGTTACGTGTCAGTTGAAGATCTACTGGGCTTAATGATTTGGAATCAGAAATCGAATCATACAAGATTCACAATAAAGGTTATTACGGTTTGGGAGATTGGGAAAGCAATATGTAGAATTAGAGAAGGGTAAGAACTAATTCGGCAAGTACTGAAGTACAATACGAATCACATCAAATACAACTAATATTATTTTTCTATTTTCTGAATGAAGGTTGTGAGATACCACTTTTAAACCAGTTAAACCAGACGCAAGTTGTCGTAAATGCTGGTGCAGTCTGCATTAATTTCTTTTAATTCGGTTTTGATCTCCACAGGTGTCAAACTGTTCAAATTAAAATCATAGCACGATTTTTTTCTCTTTATCTACTACGCTACATTACACTGACCACTTCAAGTGATTGGCCATAAAGAAGGATACATCACATCATTTCGAATTACAATGATGTGGTCTCTGCTCGTTCATGAAAATTTGCTTCTGAAACGGCAGAGGAAGTAAATTGGATACAAAAAGAACTATAATTAGGTATAAATTTTACATCATTGTTTACTTTTTCGCCTTACAAATACTTTTACTCTCAGTTATAGTGTAGCGCTGGTATGCGGACTTCGTCAGAGGTTGTTGCGCCGGAAGACAGATAGTTATATTGTAGATGAAGTTTATCTTAATGGCATTCGTGTTATTAAACTGGGTACTCACTACTGTTTTTCAAATCAAGAAATTTGTTATCTCTGATTTCAGACTTCACTACAAAACAAAACAATGAAATAAAATAGAAACGAAATCACTGCATTAACACAGTGAGTAGTATGTATAAAAAAGTTCTATGCCTTTAAATTTTAGATGTTAGTGGTTATATTCATAATACGTTTACGATTTTTCATTACATTCTTCATCACATCTTAAATTTTGTTCACTAAGTATACAAAATGTTTTCACATCAAATCTTTACGTCTTTTCAGGAATTAATAACACGCTTAATCACACGATAAATTATTCTTTAAAAACTTCAATCCACTGCACCCCTTTTTATATTCAGGCGTCGAAGCTTAAGCTTCAATGTAGATCCATCTTTAGATGAATCACTCAAAAAATACAAAAGGGAAGAGAAAGTGATAGAGAGATTTTGGAGCGCAACTAAGAAAGGCGAGTTAAGGACGGAGGTTCAGAGAAAGAAGGAGAAAGAAAAAAGACCAAGGTGGAATAAAGAAGATTGAAAAGAGGTCAAGGAAGAGGAGAGAAGGAAGGAGTGAGGGACGGAAGAAGGAAGAAGAGATGAGATGATGAGGAATTAAGAGAAGTAGGAGGGTGTAAAGTAAGATAGGAGAAGGGAGGATTAAATGAGGAAGGAGGGAGAAAACGTGAGAAGGAGAAGAAAGATGGGAGGAGGAAGGACACGGAGAAGGAGCATAGGAGGTGGCAGAGACGGCGAGGCAGAAAGAAGGAGGCAGAGAGAAAGGAGACAGAAAGGTGGAGACAGAGAGGAGGAGACAGAGAAGAAGAGGAAGAAAGGAGGAGAGAAGAAGAGGCAGAGGGGAGGAGACAGAAGAGAAGAAAGATGAGGAGAGCAGAAAGAATGAAATGTACAAGAAAGAAGGGAGAAGGAAAACCTGAAGGAGAAAGAGAGGATGAGAAGGAGGGTGAGGATGAGAGAAAGAGGGAAATAGAGAAGAAAAATGGTGGGAAAGAGGAAGAAAGGAAGGTCAGAAGAGAGGACGGCGAACGAAGGCGCCGCCTGTCGGAGTCCCAATTTGGCGAGAGGGGAAGCGAGGGGGCGAGCGAGCAAAAGGCAAGTGCACGGTGCTTGGGCAACGAGGTCGCCTGACAGACAGGGGGTCCGCAGCGGCGCAGGGGGCGGTTGGCAGCGCGCAGGGGACGGGGCGGGGGCGGCGGGGGTGTTCGCGCCGCCTCCCAGTGCCAAATAGCTCATTTTCGTAATCCCCCCCTCCCAGTCGCCGGGCGCCGGGCGCCGCGCGGCTAAATTGCCCGTGTAATATTTAAGACTTGCCAGAAGACGGCCTGTAGTTTAATATTTTATTTGCGTGGCTTACGATGACGTCTCCGAGATTAAGCTGCCGACTGCCGAGCGGCCTATGATTACGTCAGGCTGTTCGTAATGAGAAGCGAGTGACTTTCCTTGGACGGCGCCGGGAATGAGGAGTGCCATAAGACGGGTGAGATATATTTGGGAAGTTTTCAATGGAAATCTGAAGTAATAATTTTGTTAGTGTTACGTTTCTTTCTTTAAATCCATTAACCCAGAAATGCAGAAGATTAACCTATTCTTCTCTAATATTTCCAATTAATTACAATATTTTCACTTACAATTACTCACAATAACATTTCCAACATAGATTGCAAATCAATGTTCTGAATTACTTGGACTCATTAAACTAAACATAACATAGAAGTAAATATGAAATTTTTTGTTAAAATACGAGAAAGCGTAGTATTCCAGAGAACGTACAATTTGTAATTAAGTAATGGATTTTCAATTGTTAACCTTAAAATGCAGGACAAGATAGAAACTAGTAAATGCGTATCGCTAATCTCAATGAAATCATTAAATGTACCTGAATCAAAGAAGCATTTATTTTCCTGCTATCACTTAATCGTCCTTCATTCCCATCGAGAGCGCCACAGTATGTTGCCGGCTGGCCCCTCGCCTATCACCCTCCCTCAGCCGGTCTTCCCTCTTCCGCACTCATCCGAACGACGTCCATTGTTCCACATTTCTTGCGCAAAATTTGAGACAAGAGTCGCCTTACTCTCAAGAATTGAAGGGCCGCTACAGCGGCGCCACACAATGAACAGCCCCATCCACTCCCTTCTAAGACTGAGGAGGACGGGGAAAGGCGGAGGGGGAACAGGAGGGGGAGAGGAGGAGAGCTCGCGATGGATATCGGAGAACGAAGCAAAGAACGCTGCGATATTATGACCTGAAAAATATAAAGTAGTTGATGGATTTCAAGTGCTCGATCGATTTGACAGACGAGCAGCGCGACTGGGCGATGAATGGAGGCGCGCGAGGAACTGGGAGGGGTGGGGATGCGGCGTGGGAGGGGGGAGAGAGGGGGAGAAGGACGTTGGAACGGGGAAGCGCGGGGGCGGGGAGACGAGGTGCGGGGGCGGCGGGGAACGACCGGGCAAAGCGGGTAAGGGCGGGGAGGGAGTGTGCCTTCCGAATGATTGATTCGCTGAAGGAAGTCTCGATTGTGCGCTAGCAGCGACGGAAGCGGGGGATGGGGAAGGGGAAGAGCTGCAGAAGTAGGGGAAGGCGAGGCGACCGCCTGAGTGCTGCGGGAGATTACGCCCCCGCGTTTTACACTTTTGAGACACCCGGGCTGAAGCGGTGTCCGTTGTCGGACTGCGGGGCCGCGGGCGGGACGGGTGAAAGTGACGGACACGTTTATGACGATGGAGTAGATTGCTTTGGAGGAAGCTGCATTAGTGAAGTTGGTTATTGAAACGAGAGTGTTAAGAACAGCGAATATTGTTGTGGCACAGGCGGTTGCGGTATTTTGACAATTCACTGGATGCCCCTAGCAACTGCCGGCAAAAATGTCAATGGAGTAGTTGGAATGAAAATACAAACAAGCGCATGACAATAGAAACAACAGTACATGAGTTTGCCGATCCGGGTGGCCGAGGTCGTTGAGGCAGTAATGCTGTACCGATCTCAGGCAGAAGGATCGCGAATTCCAGTTCTGCCTCGGGCATGGCTGTATTTGTGTTCGTCCTTTCACCCCTCATCCTCACTTTTATCACTTCATTCAGTATACACATACCCCTAACGTTAAATCATTAATGGTCGCTAGTGACCTCGTAGTTAATGCGATATTAAAAAACAAAAAATGGACAAATTAACTTTAAGAGGAAGCAACTAATTTAGTTAGGTTAGGTGGACTTGGTACAAAGGTGATTCTCGAGAGTTAGAGTGACTATTGTAAAAGTGGCAGGAAAAGTTATTGGCTAGGATGAAATAAAAGGACAGTAAGAAATAAACCACACTAATACAGTTTTGAAATAGCTCCTTTCAATATTTAGTGATCAAATGTAAACGGATGAGTAAGAACATCAAGCATGCTTTATCCAGTCTTCTCACAAGATAACATAATTCTGAATGTGGGTGAGGAGGGAAGATGAAAAAGAAAATTATGCTATGACGGACTCACTCTAGAGAGGGATAGCATAAAAGAAACATTATTACTAGGACATCAGTAGATTATATTAACGGCGGAGTCTGTAGCAGTGAACAAGGTGACGAGCAAGGCCGACGGCTGAAGTGGTGTCTACAGAATGGAGGCGGTTCTGTGACGGCGGCAGCAGCGAAAGGCTCGCCGGCAAGAGCGGCGCAGATGGTCCGTTCTCAGGAAAGGGCCCGCGAGCTGGGAGTGTGACACCGGATGTCCGGATGGAAGAGGGAGTGGAAGTGAAGCGAGTAAAAATAAATGTAGGTTTGCTTGCGGGGATACCTCAAAGAAAAACTGTCGCCTGCAGGGGGGTACGCAGTCTATTGTAAACGCGTAATGAAACGGTGAATGTGAGACAGCCCTAACATACTGAAGTCAGCACCATCGTGTTAGTCAAGGTGAGAAATTATTGTTCTAGCATATTCAGTCACCCGTTCAAAAGCTTAAAAGAGTTTGTAAGCACTTTATCTTTATCGAAGAAGGCACATCACTAACGATATATCCTCGTTGCACAGAGATACTCTATATTATTTTTCTAGTGAAATGAAACTCTTTGTAACATTCAGGTATAGTATAAAGAAAGCCAATATGAGAATAATTTGAACGCTACTTTTTCTCACGGCTTACCAAAAGAAGTACAGCAAAGACGGTGAAATTAGTCAAGTAGTAATAGAAGGTGAAAGTAGTTCAACCCCACTAAAAGTGTTTTGCAATTCTGCTTTATTTCTTCTTTCAAAAACAAAGAAGGGAACTTCACTCCTGATAATAGTATGTCAATATATGTGGATTATCATAAAATAAGAAAACTTCGTTGCTAAGGGGAGAGAAACATGAATCCTCATGAACATTTCAATCAAAACAGAAATTCATCAAACATTTGATCGCTCTGAGTCATACTGCGTTAAGTATCTCTCAAAGTATTAAATTGTTGAGACAAACACTCTATCAATGATTCTCCTAACGATATTAGAAGTTTCTCATTGTAACGCTATTATTTTATCAGTAATTTCCACGCTTTATGCAATCATTTTATCAGTAATTTCCAGTATGTAGAAATATCACTATTACTGGCTTTTAAATACAAATACATATTTTCTTTAAGAGGAGATTTTTTAATCATTTACAATTTATTCTTACTTTACTAATAATTGTGTCACATCATGTAAAAGCGGCAATTTTGTAGCGATGTAACGTGTTCATTTTTTATCGCATCACATCACTGTCGTCAGGGTAATTGTACATGCGGTTGACAGGATAATACGTTGTATGGAAGCGCGTAGGATTACGAATTTTCATTACTGTAATGGAGCATCACGTTTTACTCTGGCACGCTATATTGAAGTTGTGGGAAAATAAAAGGTAAATGTAGTTTCAGGAAGTTCTTTGTTAAATGAAAATGTGTCTTGTGCCAGATTGAGTTACCTAAACAATTGTTTGAGATCATAAAAAATAAAAAATGTGACGATTGAATGTGGTAAGTGCTTTCCGACTAGTAACTTCAAAATGCACATAGAAAGAAGACTTTTCAACCGGCTTTACCCATAATATTTATTTACTGTTCCTTAGGAATCGGATACGCGAGTATCCCCATCGATATCCCCATCGCTCTAAACTAATTCAACAATTCAAAACGTTTTCTATTGCCCCACATTATGCCTTAATCGTTTTGTTAGAGTGTATACTCTGTGAGTGTGCGGATCAGAAATTGAAAACAGCTCAAAATATTGAAAATTCGATGTTAGGGATCACATTATAATCCTTCCATATATACTTTTCCTTTCAACAAGATTTTTTAAAGGTACAATAGTAATGCATTATTTCGTACGTGATAAATTCACATTCTCAATTGGAGAGCATTGTCTTCCGCAAATTTGCACAAGAATTACGCAAATTTCCGGAATGTATGGAATGTCGATACTTTCCGGGTGCGCCTACGGCTGAAAATACGACTCCCGCATTTATTCCTCGGATTTTCCCCGCACTTTGTCTCAACAGAAGCCTAAATACACCGCTCCGTTTCTCACTGCTCTCATTAACCGCGAATTTAAATGGAAGCCGTAAAATTTGAATATTCCAGAATTTTTGTCAATTCCTCGTTATTTATAAACCACCCACTTCGCGGTTTCCCAGATATTAGCGCGAATTATAAATACAAATAAAGGTAATTTATATTTCCTGGTTGCGGTACCGTGTTTCCTAGGTGGGCGGAGCTACGCCTCCAACGCTGCTCCGCTCGCGTGCGTACCACAGCGGCGGGCCGCAGGCACCGCGCCCACCGTTACCAGCACCGGCGCCTGCCATCCCGCTCTCTCTTCGCCACTTGGTGATGGCACATTTTAGCAACACATCGATACACCAATACTTCGATATATCAACAAAAAGTTTTCGGGCGATGGCGATGAACACATCGACAAAAACTTCGATGAATAAAATATCGATGTTTAAAGTATGATGAAACATGTCTAAGTAAAATGTCCTTTTTCTTATGTGATACTAACACGTAAATATTAGTTTAATGTAAATCCTGCCTTAAATTTGACGGTCATCTTAATTTTTTAATCAATTTTCTACGTTTTCAAAGTTAAAAGTACATTTTAACGATATTACCATGTAAAAAATATTCAGAGAATTTAATAACACAGGAGAAAGTTGGCGAATAGAAACCGATTTCGTGTCATCTGAGTATTGACAACAGTGACAGTTGTGAATGGCTGTTGATGGCAAGCAAATAAAGAAACATCGATATTATAATATCCAGCGTTTAATATCAATGTTTTAAAAACATTGATTTTTTTGCCATTCCTATCGCCACTCCAACAGCCCCAACCCGAATTCTACCGTCTACCCTGATTCAATTGTAGATGCTCAATTGACTAGCGACACTGCTTCACATTTGGTTTGGAACTTTTTTCTCCCTTTTTTTCCTATTACGCACATTATAACTTACGCCTTCTTTTAAAATGACATTTGTAAAATATTATTTAAGCTCTATGAAGTATGTAGGTTATCTATTTTAGGTAACTTAATTTTTTTTAATATAATTTAAAACAAATTAAGTTGTCTAATATAGAGAAGCTACATATTTCATAAAATACAACTGACAACTTCCTGTTCACTATATTTACACTAAATATTATTTTTTTAGAAAT
Source organism: Acheta domesticus (assembly GCA_031308135.1). Lineage (NCBI taxonomy): Eukaryota > Metazoa > Arthropoda > Insecta > Orthoptera > Gryllidae > Acheta > Acheta domesticus. Next base: position 133,972,798 of record JAHLJT010009436.1, on the reverse strand, counting down.
TTACGGTTTTGGAACATCAATGCCAAAAAGCAATTTCAGGTGATTTTTTTATTTATAGTAATTGATGAAATTGTATCTTAACAATACAGAATTAAACTTGGAAATAATTATGCTTATTACGTAGTTGCCATGTATGCATTCTGCTACCTACTTCTCTTTTCGTTGTCAGTGCAATTTGTTGTTCTTGTTCTTAAAATACGTGTTTCCGTACATATTGCTTCGTTGGCCATTTAAAACAACGCTCTTTTCCGCTCCGCATTCCTTGCACGTTTCCCGTTTTCAGAATTGTTTCCAGCATCTCTTTTCGCGCACCTTCATCTCGATCTGTCCGTCATTTCCGCACGTCGAGGTCATCTTCGTGTATCACGGGCCATTTTCCATTTCATCCCGTGTCTGAACTAAATCATCCTTGTCGCTTCCATTCAAAACGCTGCGCTGGCCTGTCCGCCTCCCTCCGCTGTTTGCCGGCGCCACTCTCCCTCTGTCACCTCGGCGGCGTTCGACCCTTCTCGACCCTTCATCTCCTGCCCTTCGCTGCTGCGTGCTCCGCCCTTCCCCCTTCCTCTCCTCCCCCTCCCTCTTCCGCGTGCCCGCCCGCCCCCGGCGCCGGCGCTGCGAATACTAATGCCCGAATACATCACCGCTCCGAACGGAACAGCCTCCAGCCGACCCACAGACCCCAAGACCGCCGGCGCTGCCGCCGCCGCCGCCGAGCGCCATACAGCGGCGTCGCCGGTGAGGGCCTGGCAGAGCGCCGGTGAGAGCCTTCGAGCGGGGGCGGCTGAAAGCGTTCGGGCCTGATTAAAACGGCGATTTCATTGGACGCTCTCTCTTTGCGCGGCATGCTCACACGCGCATGGCCTCCGCAATTAAAGCACAAAAGTTTCCACCGGCGGCCGCCCAGCGGCGCTGGAAAAGGGTGGGAAGAACAGGGAGGTGTGGGTGGGAGGTGGAGGGGTTTGCGCGGGAAGGGGCGAGGTGGGTGACGTGAGGATGAGCGAGAAGAGGATAGGCGGAAAGGATTGGGAGGGGAGGGACGGATAGATAACAGGAGGAGTTGGAAAGAGGTGTGCACGGGAGGGGTGTAGGGTGGCAAGGGAGGGGACGATTGGGATGAAAGGGGTGGGAAGAGGAGGGGTTGTGAGAACGAGAAGAGGAAAGGGACGTAGTGAGGGCGGAAAGAGGATGGGGATGGAGAGAGGTGGGGCGGAGAGAACGGCGAGGGAGCATGGAGGGGCGGGGCCATGGAGAGCGGAGTTGGGCGGGCAGGAGGATCGTACGGTACTGCTGCTCTCGTGTAAAATAGTTGAAATACAAAAGCGGCTCTCTGGCCGGCTAGAGGTCGATAAATCCGGTCGCGAGCGTTGCCCGCCGGCAATTACGCATCCCTCTTCCAGCCCACGGCGCCAGTTACTCGCCAGCAGCGCCATTTCCCTGGTGTCCTCTACGCTGCGTCTATTAGAGTTCAGCCCGAGCTCTAGTCTTTGGTCTTAAATAGCAGTTGTTAAAGGAAGCAATTAGATATGTCGGGGGTAAAGAAGTTTACGGTAGTGCAAATGAGCGTAATGTAGTGGTGTCATATGGTCAAATGCAGAAAGGAAAAGTGCGAAATAGGCTGAACGGCTGTTCATAAATGAAAAATAACGAATCATATTACTGTTAGAATTTCACGAAATTAAATAACAGGAGATATTAGTAGAAGTGACTGGGAATTTATAAATACTCATAGCATACGTACTTTGGCATAAAAACTTGAAAGTACAAAAAAAAAACTACCTGAATCCATGCGATTACATTACAGAGAATAAAGTGCTGTAGAAAAGTAACGATAGAAAATAATGCGTACTCATTCATACACATATGTTTTATATTTACTCAGATCTGTACACGTATATACATAAATATTGTTTTGGCCTATAACAGTAAATCTGCTATCAACCTTACCTTAAAGTATGTAACAAAATGTATGAATACAATTTCCAAATAATGATCAGAACTCCCTCACCACTTGGATATGACAAGAATAATATAATATAAGAAGAGAAAACTGTGATCTATTCAATATGTAGTGGTCTCCATTCCTATTTTTCTCTTATTTTTGGTACCTCACTTGTTTAAAACCGTTCACTGGGACTCGAATAGGAGGGATATGAAAATCGTTCTCTTTACAGCTTTAATTTATAAAATGAATAACTGACCAAGCTCGTTTCAACCTTCTAATTTCATAACCAGCGTTATGACTTAACGTGGCATTGAAACATCAAATACAAAATAGTTTCTTCACTAAATCACCGAAAAAAGATAGAGCCACAAAATCGTAAATAACTCTTAAAGGACATCTATTCCTCGAAACTCAGCAGTACTTAAACGAGATTCGATAAAAAGAACAAAACGGAATGTTCCGTAATAGTCAAGTAGATCAAGAAAAGGACAATAGGAGCATTCCCGGAAGAAATAATAGAAATCGAACTCACAGAAGTAAGACCTAACCATTTATAGCGAAGAACGTAACAATACCTAGGGAGACAAGGTCAGCAAAGGCAGTGAAATTGGAATTGAAATTCCACCACAGAACTATCAGCCAAGTCCAATTCCACAACGATGGTTGCCCTACGAAACGTCGGCTACAACATTTAACGTATCTCGTTATACTCTATCTTCACTATGCCATCTTATTATTAACAAAGAAAATTTATTTATTTAAAACGTGATTTAATTTAAAAGATTTTAGATCGCTTAAATACATCATTAATAGTTCTTCAGTTCCAATGTAATCGAGTCAAGTCTGTTACAACTCCCTGAGATAGTACCGGAGGACGTTTATGTCTAGATAGGATTCTTGGAGGCTTCAATTCAGATGTGTACGTGTGATGTAAGATAACTTGTGCCGAAGATTGACTGGGAGTAGATATTCTGAAATTGACTGGGAGTAGATATTCTGAAGAGTATTGAAAATATTCAAAGTCGCATTGCTACTGAGAAAAGAGATAAAAGCACAAATCTAAAAGAAATATAATATTCGTATTTTTTTGGAATCAGTTCGAGAGAATGATTCATTTAAACTTCTCGGATCTCTGATCATATTATTAGTCTAATCATAAATCGTCAGTAAATGTTTTTAAACCAAGGAATGACAAAACTAAATATTTTTATTTATCGTGAGAGGGCGTGAAAAGTGACATAAAAAGTCATTTTTGAGTTACATGAAGTAATATTTGTGCAGAACTTAAAGCGACTTCAAAATCGAAATGCTTGTAATTACATAGACAGGAAATGTAACTGTTCCCCACATTCCATTACCTTTGATCATGTTGCATATTTAGAATTAATTTTCTTTTTCTTACTATGAAAAAATATTTGAGCCAATCGTAGTTACAATTTCGCAAGTTAATTATGAAAAACCATGTTTTAATACTTTTACTATTTCGATAAAGAAAATTGAGGAAGGTATCGGAAAAAGTTTGAATAGTGAATGCTTCTAGGCTGTGTCAAGATTAAAACAACATTTGGTAAATATTTTGATAATCCTTTCCATTTGCTAGTTCGTGGAATTCATTGAATTATAAATATTTATAGGACATTTGATATCAATGTTTACATATTATAATTTTAGTTTTAAACTTGATCAGTGGTTAATTACTATCAGACAATAAGTACTACATAATATCTTGAGAATTGAAAAAACTTGTAAACAGTAATTTGAATTGCAATAAAAAATGTGTATCACCACAATAAAACGAAAGCTGTAAACCGACATTTCATTGCCTATTCCCAAATACCGAGGTAAAAATATTTTACTTCGGTAATGTTGTTTCGTACAGGTTAATTCAGCAGGCAATAATATACATATTTCCGTTACAATGAACTGTGCCGCTCGCTCGCACAGTTTCAATGAACTGATGTGGAATGTCCTGCATAACTACAGGACCAAACATTTTACAAAATAAATAAATTATAACTGCTGGGAAAGAATGCAACAAATATTTCAGCGCATTCTTCCTGAATATAATTGCATATGCACTTAATAAAGCAAATAAAATGCATATTATCGAATATTTTTAAGAAATAATAAAATCGAATAAGATTAATTTTAAATAACATTAATATTAGATTTCTTTAATTAAGGATAATCAGAACGTAAAACTATTGTTATTAAATAAATTTTTTAAAGAAGTGATTACACATCGGTTTTTACTTTTACTCCCTATATTATAGTGTTGGAACAATACCATCTCAAAATTTCGGTCACAAAATCAATCTATAAAGTTTATTTAAGCTGTAACTCTGCAAATGCACTGTACATCTAAATTGGTAAATACGCTCTTATTCATTTGATAAAACAAACACTAAATTTTAATAACATCTTGAAGTTAATAGAATGAGCGCTTATCTTCTATTAATTGTTCATTATTAAATTATGTGAGTTGTGATAGATTTATTGAGAACACTCGACATTTTGTCGAGAAAACATGTGAGTGTGAGGTATTGTTACGGCGAAGGGAAAACAGCGAGTTTTCTTTAGTTCGAAGAGTGATTTTAAATGTAAATATTAGTGAGTATATATAAACGCAAAGTCCAGCAATCATATGACCCAGGTGTCCTTTCACAAAAAAAATAGACATTGTGTGATGTAATACGTTCTCAAGTTAAAGAGGAGAGCAGTATTTCTTTGCTTGAGTTCCCTACCACATTCATGGGCTGATCATGGTAAATATAAAATATTTCAATTATATTTTCAGAAACATATTCAACTCTGTGTTCATAGTAGGGATGTGCCTTTAATAGCTAAACAGTTCTTTCTTAACAGTTAACGTTTAGTAACTGTTACGCGATATAACAGTTATTTGATTTACCCCGTTATTGGCTGTTATCGGTTGATATTCATAGTACTCCAATCTATTGGGCCAAACCCGAACTACTCCAGGCTTTCGCGACAACCGTTTTGTACGACAACACTTTCACTGCATGTAATCAATCGTGATTAACAAGTGTTGAAATTATAGATTCATTACTACATAATTCGTCATTATTACACAGCAAGTGCCACAATATTTTTATATTTTATGGTATACGTATGGTATACTACTATAAGAAGTTTTTCCTTTAAATTAAATCCGTTCAGTATGTTTGTTAACTTCTTTCTGTCCCATTACAGCTTATGTGAGATCCACTAATATTTCCCTAAGTGCGAGAGAATACAATGTGTTACGGTCAAATAATTCGCATTATAATATTTGATATTCAATAATCATTTCCACTTTAGCTGTGGGTAAGCAAAACACAGTTACTACTTATTATTTTTGGCACTCGTCACTTCACTATGAACATGTGTCATATTCGAAAGAATATTTGCAAGCTGATCACGAATCACTGTTATTTTAGTAATATTCTTTACACATTAGCTACTCATCACATTAACTATTATTCTTCCTTGGCAGTTCATGGGTTTTCGTTCATATCAGCTGTTTCTCTGGCCGTCCCGGCCCAAACATGTTTGGGAAAGTAGTGCAAGCAGCCGCCGTAAGGTAGCTGCACACGCGTTACGTTGCTACCAACGTTATTCGTTTTGCCTGGTTTAACTCTCAGCAGTCGCCACAACTGATTTAACTCTTAACAGACGGCCATGTTAGGTTGCTGATCATGGACCTGTTATTTTTCAACTGTTATTAATAACCGCTATTACGAGTCCACTGTTATTCCGATAACAGTTATTGAAGAAAAGCCGTGAAGCCCATCTCTAGTTCATAGTGAATAGTGATTTATTGTTCCAGAATAAGTAAACCTCCCTCGTTTCATTATTCTTAGATAACAAATACTGAAAGAAAATGAAAATCTATGAAAAATGTTTTGTGAGTTCACAATTATCTGTATAGTAAATAACAGAGCTTTTCTAACTTTTCTGGAGCTCTTCCTTTAGTTCCATGTGATCGCAAGGATCCAGCTATGTAACATTTATTTTTAATGTGTCCTACACCTCCAATGAGAGCACAATACAGTTTATTACTGGATTGAAAAAAGAACTCTACCAAACCACAAAAATCTAAGAATTAAGTAAAGGCGCTCCCTAGACAACTGAGCGCCATTCCTTTGATTTTCACAATGCATCCGAGCCAAGTTTATGTTGAGCTCGTCTTTGGAGGTAGAAAAGCTAAACCACATATTCTGTTCTGATGAATAGCTAAACCATTGTTCTTATGTTCATAAACTGCAGAAAATGATCAACGATAGATATAATTGATTGAATTATAATTTTTAAAATCATAAATTCATATATTTTCTTATTATCAAAATAATGCATGAATTTACGATTTTAAAAGTTGATACAATGTGGGCGTCTATTTTCTTGCAATTTTGTGCTACTTAATGTTTTTCAACTGTGATTGTTATATTAATTTTAATACGTACCTTGTATGTTCACCTGAAGATGGAATTAAAGAATAAAATCTGAGACTACACAATAAAATAAAAACTAGGATATAAACACATTTTTAAAATATTTATTTATTACCTATATTTTAATGATATAATTATTCTTATTTAATGGAATCTAAGATTAATTTTTTGAAGTTTACGTAAACCATTTATTCAGAACTGAATATATTTTCAAATCAGTTTTTATTGTGTAGCCACAAAGCGCACAAAAAACTTCTTTCAAAATATTTGAAGAATATTGTTTACAATATAGAGATTTATTGAGAGAAAATTTACAAATTTATTGAATAAGTGAGTATTTAGTGTTTCCGTCAACGTCCACTACTACAGTCATTAGTCCCATGAGTTCAGTGATTTTTACTGCTGGAAGGTGCCTGTTTCGCTCTCCCTTGAACTTGAGATGAGAAGCCGTTCTGCGTTCGGAACGCATACGGAGAACCCAGGGACCTTATCCAGCTGGGCGCAGTCCCAACGAGGGCAAGACCTAAGCTCCCGAATGTCTCCCGACGTGTATGGTAGTACAGTGCGTGCAAGTGTGTGGATTCGTATAAGGAGAGAGGAGGGGACGAGAGAGGGAATGAAGAGAAGATCGTACGTGGTTGATGACCGGATTTTTAGGGAACTGCACTGACATTCACCTGGGATTGATCGAAGAAACTACGAAAAAGCACCGATCAGCGAGACTACAATTCTCTTCCTGGCAGTGGAAGAATTCGACATAGCTATGTAGCTGCTACCGAATATCTGCCACCGTCAGGACTCGCGCCCTAGGACCTCCCGATCAATGACAGGAGAAAAGGATTTTTTGACTGGGTCGCTGCTGCCGGTACCAATTGATCGATAAAGATAATGAATATAATCTGGTGTCGTGGCAACGTTTCCAAGTGGGCGGCAAGCCTAAGCCGAAAGCTATGGTGAAAGGGCGCACCGGAGATCAAAATAAAGAGACGCCAGGATCTAGCTGCTCCAGGAAACACCCCACGCAAACAAACTGTTGAGAAAGGTTACTGGCGAGTCTGGGACGATTGTGCAAGACACCTGGAATTGGCTAGCCATCGAGCCTGGGGATGCTGACAGCATGGCGCCGGGTGGGGAAGACGGGCATGGATATAAGGCGGGCGCTTTCTGCGCTCGCGGAGATTCAGAGAGATTCGTAGAGCTTGTGTTAGTCGAAAGCCTGTGTGGGATCTCCAGGGCACTCCGGCATGTGGTTTCTGGGGCGGAGACCGGTTTGGCGCCAGGCCATGTAGGTACGTTAGTTACCGGGGACTGAAAGTCCGATAGCATCGCATCACGCGTTATTAACTGCTTTAGAGCAGTGGGACTGGGCTGTAGGCCTAGAGAGGGTCACTGGTTTTTGCAGGGAAGAGAAAGATTGCAGGGGTTTAATCAGTATTTGTAAATTTCTCTAATTGTTAAGTTTCTTTGCAAATAAATGTAAATATTGTTATCTTCAACGCAGTGTCTGTGTCATTTTTCTCAGTACGTCACAATAATATAGAAATTTCATTTCCTTGATATTCCTTTCCTGAAAGTCAACTATATGTATAACAATTAAGTTTTTAAAGGAGGAACAGACCAATTTTTTTAAATATTTCGATGTTGTGACCACATATGATAGTCATCCTTAACTCTCTCGTGACCCAATTAAAAATAATCGCCAGAATATTCCGAACCAAATTTAAGAAAAAAGCTCATTTATCCATTGCTTAAAACCATTACGGCCAATCAGCGACTGAATTAAAAAAAAATACATTATACCCCAAACTGCCCACCATCACAAGCATCCCAAGAATGACTACAATCTCCCAACGCTACTCCATCTAGCACCTCCGCGCTGTCGCCGCCGTCGTCCTCTGTGCGCCCGCCCGTGCTCTGCTGTCTCTCTTCCGGGCGCGCGCGCGAGCGTGCTTTCGTCCGCTATGGCCTCCGAATAAGCGCCGCTTCAGCCGCGAATCGACGCCGTCGCGCCGTGAATCTCAATTAGTAGCTCTCGCGACCGCAGCCCCGCATTTAATGTGCCGCGTTTGTAAACTTGCTTGTTCCTGACGCGGCCTTCATTCCACTCCTCCCTCCCCCCTCTCCTTGCCAGCCTGCTTTCCCCCTTCCCCTTCACCACTCCTCTCGCCACGGAGGGCTTCAACTCGCAGCCGAGCTTCGGTTGAGCAGAATAATTTAATTACTGCATCGATTTAATGCCCGGGAACTTGGTTGTGTGCTGGTTGGTTATACTTAATTCCGAGTTACTACATGTCGAGTACACACTCACACACACAATGCAGCGAAATTCGAGCCGTCGTGTAAATCTGTCGGTTGGGACCGGATAAAAATCGGTATGGTGTTATTCCAATCTTTTAATTGCCGCGAGTTATAGCGCCCCCGTAGGCGCGCGGTGGGAACGCGCTGTTGAGCGGGGAGGGGAGGAACGTGTGCAGATCGGCGCAAGATATCGACTCCATCGGAGTCGATGGGATTTATCGCGATATGACGCCGGCGCAAACGGATGGGAGCGTTATTACGCAGAGTACTGTCATTATTCAGTTCTATTTTTATTAGTCGTGATAACAGAGGCACGCGAACACCATCGGGTCACGTGGTCGCCCAGCGGCGAGCGGTCTGGAATGGGAATTTATTCTCACTTGTTTGTGCGAATCAGGCTTTATGCGCGCGATGTTCCAGCGCGTTCTGTCCGCCGCCGCCGCCGCGCCGCGGTCGTCGCTGCGCGCCCGCGAGAGAGCGCCGACAAGCGTCACGTGCGCACTCGCTACCGGTTATCTGCGTGATGAAAGGGCGGGCGAGGGCGTTCGAGTACAGACTGAGTTTAAATCTCCAAATACGTAATGCTATCAACATTTTCGTCGTAACATGGAGCATCTGGCCCTGATTTTTCTCTTCCTCAGTGCGCCAAATCGTAAAAATTTTGGTTTTTGTTTCGACATTCTTACACTCGCCCATTTACTGAATGAGATTCTCTGTGTAATACATTGCTCTTAATACACTTGAATTCTTTGCTCATATTTGGAATTTCCCCTCCCCCATTAGTATTATTTCTCACAGTATTTCTGTTAAATATTATTACAAATATTAGAAAACTACGGGTAGCCCGTCATAATGATGGTTCGAAATCAAATTCCCACTTCAACAAATCATTGTAATGAATAGTAGATAACAATTAAATTTCTTTAATACTAAATTAAGCTTTTTCATTTCAAACTTTCCTTTATTATCAGTAAAAAGTTGTAGTCGCCGTTCTCCAGTCGAAGCGATTTTAGGAAGACTCTAAAGGGTCCACCAGGTAAAATTTTACGCTCTTTGCGATTGATGCCACGAATTGCCACGTCCCATAAAAGAGTCGAATTTACTTCCTCTTTCATTTGTTATACTCATTTAGGCACACTTCATTCTCGGAAATCAACAGACTCCGCATCTGTGTTTCCAGAAATCGCACGTACGGGTGCGCAGTTCCGACTCCAAACCTTTACCACGGGAGCAGGAATTTTGGTCTCATCTCTTCGGGGTTGGCCTCCGCTGTTGGAAGTATTTTTACTATATTGTATACACTTCCTCATTTATTTGCTTTTAAAAAATAACTTTGCCGATCCGGTAGCCGAAATCACTAAGACAGTAGTGTCGAAGGGATCTCGGACCAAAGGATCACGGGTTCGAGTCTCGCCTCGGGCATGGTTGTGTTTGTCCTTTCACCTTCCATTATCACCACATCATTTCATCTAGTTCACAGTTACCCATAACTTTAAAACCAGTAGTGGTCGCTAATCACCTAAACGTTAATGTGACGTTAAATAACAAAAAAACTTTATATTTTGTCATATTCTTCCTAATAAATTAGAACATTTGTTTTACTTTACTAGTGTTGTCAAGGTCGATGACACGAGCGGAGTCCGTGGCACGAGTGCCACGACGAAATGGCCTCTCCACGCAGTTCATAACCCCGCCGCAAGAGACAACGCCATCACTATTGTAAAACGGCGGGGTTTTACAGTAGTGACGCCGATGCTAAGGGCGCAGAGAAGCTCATGGTATGATGCCGGGAGGCGTGCCACTGCCACCAGTAGAAGACCTAGACACCACTGCTTTACTAATTGATAGTGGATTTAGTTGTGCTAGAGAGTACCTACTAATAGCGGTAGTGTAGTTATCAGTCGGACGGATTTACCGGATAGGCAAACACATGGACGGACGGACGGACAGACAGACGGCCGGGCTGAAAGATGGACATTTTGGAAAAAAACTGTGCAACGCACCAAAATAAAAAGCGCAAGAAGTAGCAAGAGAAGATCACAGATTCTAATTGCACACAAGTTCGATTTACATGAATGGGATTGATGAGAAATAACAAAAGGGGAGTGAATTTTCCATTTATTATTAGAAGTTTTGACATTTTTTATAAATGTAATTAATTTTATCATCTTCATTTTTTATTTTCAGTAATCAATGGGATATTGATGACACTTATCAGTTATCCGGTACTTAATTGGCTATCCATCCTCAGTCGAAATCCTTAACCATCATCCCATTAGTATTACAGCAATCGTTCTAGGCAGAACTTTCACTATGACCCCGAATGCGAAACGACACGTTTTATAATGAGGGGAAAGTAAAGCGGATGTGATGGTTGCAAGCATACATGTCAATCAGATTTTTGGTGTACGTGCATTGTGAAAGGTCTCTACGTGGTTCAACTCTAAAGTGTGAAGGATATACGAGTATCCTTATCGTTTCACGTCTTTCAATAGCGGAAACATTAGCCTTTTAGTATTCTCATGTAAAGTTGTGGGTCCTGATTGAGAGGAATGTCAGAAGGGAACACTTTGTCAAACTTTGATGGATCGCAATTCACACATTTTCAGGTAAATTTTCGAGATATTACCCGACGGATGGTTTCACAAAGTACTTGTGGGGAGGATGTCAATATCAAATTGCCCCGCCTTCACACCATATTTCTGAAATAATATTTTTATAAATTTGTTAGCTTGGAATAAAAAAGTGTTTTCATAATGAAAATACACCATTGGAACGTAATGCACTCAAGTGATATTGTTTTGAGTAAAGTTTCAACAAATGTTTGAATGGAAAGGGTACCTATTGCTACCGTATCACACCTCTGGTAGTGAAACTGGCTGACCCAGATCCAATACCCAGTTCGTCTCGCCAGGGATTTTGTTGACATTTCGGTGAGACTCGTCTAGTCGCAGGTATCAGTTCTGGTCGTCAGAGCAGCGGTACTTTTACAGTTTCTGCAAGCACACCAGCGTTATTACTTTGGAAGGTCTGCGACATCAAAACGTTCAGATTACGGAATTTCTGTGGTTTAAAAGTGTTTTCTGCTTAAATCCTAAAACATTGTATTTCTAATTTGTAATTCGCATAGATATTGAATAAACAACGAACCGGTTTCGACTCTGACAGAAAAATACACTTATTTGAGTTAATCCACCTACTCTCATACTGCGCGTACCGAGTGAATTCTCGTACTCAGTTTGTCACTGCTCACGTCACAGATGAAGTCGTGTGGTAGGAAGGCTCTAGGAAATGAAAAAAAGCTGCTTAAAATTAATAATTTGCTATTCATCTTTTGCGTTATAAAAACGTTTTTGATACAATTGTGTAAATAACTGTTGTAATATGTATCCATATAAGACTACACTATGTTATTGCAGGATTTATGAAGACTGTTTACGTTAAAATATTTAAGTGTTATGTTGTTCGAGGGTATTTTATTTTTTGTTGGTGAGTGACAATTGTAGTTTCTGATAGCAGCTATTTTTTGGAAAACAGTTTTGTGTGATTTTGTTCAGCAACATTTTTATGCTGCAAACTACTAGTGTTATTGAAAATCATTGAGAATTATTCCAGTATCCAAAGAGGCTTAGTTTCCTGAAAAGTCATTTCAAAGTAAGGGAAAATATAAAGTAAGGAAAGTATTATATTTTGTGATTAACGATGGTGGAGTCCTGTGGATTGAAGTCTAAAATTTAGACATCAAATCCCAATTTCTCTAAGAAAAATTTAAAAAATTGAAACTTACTATACGTAAATATTAACACGACAATCTTTGGTAAAAATAAATCATAAGATCTTGCAATAAATAACTAAAGAATTAACTAGACATTGTTTCAAAGAAAGGAAATACTGAAAAGTTATTAAAATCATTGATACAGTACATTTTACGTTGAAACTGGAAATTCAGGATTTAATATAATTTACACAAAATGTGAAAATGTTTGTCTTTATTTCTTTTACATTTACATAAGGATTCCTATAACGTTTTTTGAAAATCTTGTACAGATGTTGTAATTACAATTGTGACCACAACCTAATAACACATCGCATTTCATCACCTCTACCAGCGACCCACTAAGCAGCCAGTTAGTTTCCAAGCAAAGGGCACGAGGATTTTTCATGCCCCCGAGAACGCAAGTCAACGGAACGCTTTGCGCCTTTGTGCTGAATCGCATCTCCCGTTCCCATCATCCTCTCCCCGTCCACCTGTCCAACACACTACGGCTCTTTCTCCCTCCCATCGCCCTCTCATCTGGCGAGCCGCTCAAAGCGAATCACCTGCTACTGGACCGTTTCCTCTCTATTCGATTTTCTCTCGCTGTTTCACTCCCAAGCTCCTCTGTCTCAAAATTGTACCTTAAAATGCAACAAAAAAGCAACCACAACAACGTACAAATCATTGTGATATTTTAATGACTATTTGTTACTTAAATAAAAGAATATGCAAATAAAATAAAATCACAACTCATCATGTTTCAACTTCGACTTTTCTACTTAATTGATACATTACGCTCTAAATTAAATTCAGAAATTATTATGAACTAAGAAAAAAATAATTTTTTGGAAAAATTTAATTATTTTTAAAATAAATATCCGCCCACAGTATAACGGCCTCTTGAAGGAATTTTTTCTACTCTCAAAATGGCGTGTCTCTTTTCACTAGAATTGTAAAAAATTACCAACGCGTCATACATAATAAATACGGAATTGTAGGAAATATTTTAGTAATGAAACTGAAGTGCAGGCAACGACGCAAAAACAAAACGATATTAAAAACCAAAAGAAATAATGGCAAACATATTAGATTCAGAATAGAATTAAGTACGAATCCATTTGGGAAAGGACAAGTATTTCAACTTCAATACGATACAGACATCGAGTTTGCGATAAAATGATAGAATACATTAATAGGCTGGGCAGGGCGGATAGGGAAGGGTTAAGCCGGGAGGGGCCGGGTGAGGTGAGACAGGCAAGCTGATTATTGATTGGTGATTCCGGGTGCGACAGCTGATAAGGTCATTAATGTAATGTGTAGTGGATGTTTATATCGTGGGAAGTGGCGGTGATCTTCCCCCGCTGAATGGCGAGATTCGGCGTCGACCTACCCCGACTTGCGGGTGTTCCCAACCAGGTATCTCCCACAAGCGGGGCACCGCCTCAGCCAGAACATGCTCTAAGCTTCTGATTGGCCTCCCGACATGCGTGATAGTGTAGTGGATGTGGATGTGTGTGTGTGTGTGTATGTAAGGGGTGGGGAAAGACAAGAAAGAGGAAGGAAAGATAGCGCGCAGTCCATGACCCGTTTGTTATGGTACTGCTCCGGCATTCACCATGTGTTGACCGGAGAAACCACAGAAAACTATCGATCATTGCAGCTGACTGCTAGAATTCTCCTGCAGACAAAGACTGAAATCGACTCAGATGAAAAGCTAGTGTCGATAAACCTACCACCGTCGGGACTTGAACCCTAGGACCTCCCGGTCAGAGGTACTGCAGTGACAACAGTGGATGCCCTGAGCCTTCTTTGCCGGTCAGGGCGTGCCGCCAAGGGATGGCGAAGAGGGAAGATGTGGCGGGGCGGAGAGGAGTGCGATGCAACCAAGGGGGTTAGAACGGTTCGGAACGAGACGGGAAGGGGCGTGGCTGGGCGGAGCGGGGCCAGGCGAGGATGGGCGGGGCGGGACGGGGACGGGCAGGGCGAGGTAAGTCGGGGCGAGAGTGGAAACATGAGTCTATGCGTGGCGTGCTGAAAGGGGCGTGGCGGAGGGGTGCGGGGCGGAGCGGGGCGGGTGAGGGGCGGCGAGGAGGAGCGGAGTGAGGCGAGGGAGAGCGTGGTACAGAAGAGCCGGGCGGGTAGAGGCGACACGGAGTGGAGCGGGGCCTGGGGGGACGGCGCTCGTGTTTTTTGCAACGAGGTCCCCGCTGCCCTGTGGGAGCGGAGGGCGGGCGCGCGTGTTTGAATAGCCTGCGCTCCTCGCGAGCGCCAGACAAGGCTGCGCACACACGGGGTCTCCGACGTCCCGAGGAACGAAGGGCACGCGGCGCGGGGCAGTTATTTGTGAGTTATTTCACGAGGTGGGAAAGTATTTTAATAAGTGTGCGAGCGCGCGCTCGGAATTTATCTTTGAACTGAAACAACACGGAATATCATACGGAGGCGAAGCGATTTTGTCGAAAAGGGGTTTGGATGCTAGATCTGCTTTTGCGTTTCAAACGCTCCAGTTGCAAAAGCTGGCGGTGCGTTGAACGACTGGGTTGGAAAGGATTTCCTCTCTGCGGAATTTTTCGATGATGTAGTAGCGTGTGGTGAAATAAAATGCGGCTCATTCGTTCTCGTCGTGTTTATTCTAGATAAAATATTGTTTTCTAGGCATTATTATTAGTATTATTTATTAGTACAAAATGATACTGAATTTATTGTAATTTGTAACTGTGTAATACATATATTATTATTATTATTATTAAATTATCCAATTTAAATTTAAAGACAGTTAATTGAAACGTTGCACTAATGAAGTAATTTGCAAAACTAAAATAAAATTTATAATTAACTGGCTTGAAATTAAAAGGGATAATTTAATAATAATAATAAAAAATGGTACTTAGTGCTTTTGGTGATTTGGTTGGTAATTTTTGTAACTAGACATTTTCTTCACTTAAGCAAATTTCTATTATCAGTATTTTTCTTTTCATTAAATTTGTACTTTTTTCTATGGATATTTAAAAAATTAATCCATGGCTCCATCTAGGTCTGACTACGCATTAATATTTGCCATGTTCAATAAACTTTCGCTTAATCAATTACTTAATTATATATGAAGAAATGTGAACTATATTGCCAAATAGGTTTTAAATTTATCAATATTTCATAGACTATACAATGTTTACTCCGTTCTTATTGCATATCATTTTACTCGATAAATTTGCTAGAGAACTATAGTAATTTTTAATGGAAATGTAATTTGTGAATTACAATGAATGTATTATGACGAAACGTAATTCGAATGAATGAACACATTTCGCGTGCGCTTGAATGAAAAATCGATTTACCTTCACTAGTTACAGTTGTTTCAGCGAAAATAGTCCTTTAATGACAGTACGTATGTGTATCCTTATCAAATTGTAATTTTTGTCGTTTCCTAAAGACGTTCTGTGACAACAAAAAACTAGATTATTTCTAGCTTGCACTCCTGTAATGCGAATATGAATGATTGCATCGATATTACTTTAAATTCATTCATAATTCCTGAAAATTGTACTTTAAGATGTCCTAGTTTATCTCATTGGAATGAATACAACGCTCTGAGTTAAAAATTCTCAGAAAATAACAATAAATTTAACTAGACACTCATCACCACTTCAAGTCTCATCAAACACCACACTTGAATAATATTAAGCTATTTCTATAATTCGACATAAAAACTAAATTAATGCGCTTCATTGAAACAGCTTCTTCGTCATTGAATTGAAAACACAGGTTAAATCACTTTCTCAGTTCCTCAAAACAAAGGAAGGATCGCCGGGAGGCCAGCAAGGATGCGCCGCAACAAAAGACCGCTTCTTTCTCGGTGGCGGCGGCGGCGCTGTTGTCTCGGGGGAGGGAGTGGCTTTCGGCGGGCGTGGCGCCGCGGGCAGAGGCCGCGACAGACGCCACGGAGGGGTGACTGGTGAAGGCGGAGAGGGGGTGGTGGGGAAACGGGGAAGGAGGGAGGGGAGGGGAGGGGAGGCGCTGGGAGGACGTGCTTCAGGCGCACTCGCACGGGCACAACGCGTCATTCGCGACAAGGCGGAGGCCTCACAAGGGCCGGCAATTAAACCATATCCCGGGGAGCTCCCGGGTCGCCGAGCACGCTCTTAAAAACCTAATTAGAACTCCCAGTCGCCAGCTGAGGCCGGGGTGAAGACTGCAGACGAAGCGGAGACAGTCGGAGGCGGTGGCGGTGGCGACTGTGGATGGCGGTTGTTGAGTACGAAACGAGGTCGGCGATGGTGACGGAGCTGTGGCGACGATTGACGCAAAAACGTAAGTCCAGAACGAACCCGAGATGGAAAAGGAGGAGAAAGGTCATGAGAAGGTTGGGGAGGAGGAGGATTTAGCGGAGGAGATGGAAGAGGACGAGGAGATGTAAGTTCTTACTGAGGAAGAGGGCTGCAGGAGGAGATGGATGAGGTAGAAAATGAGGTGGAGGAAGTAATGGAGGAGATGAATATGAAAGAGGAAATGGAGGAGGTGGAGAAAACTGTGGAGGAGGAGTAAAATTTGATTATCCAGTGCAGTAACATTTTAAAATTTTACATTACAAAAAACATTTTAAACAAAGACGTAGGCAGGAAATGAAGACAGGTTTGTAAAGCAAAAGGAGAACGACGAGGATGCGAAAACGTTTTTAAAATAAGAAGAGGATTTAATCTTTCACCGCATATTAAAAAATAGGTACCAAAGCTGCTAAGAGGCTCAAGGGTACTCGAAGAGACGGTGGAGTAGTCGATAGATCTACGTTGTAATTATTTCAACACAATTATCAATATTGAATCTTATACATGTCAGCTCGACTTCACGAGCTTCCTTTCTTATCATTTTACCTCTCTGACAGTAGTTATCGAAGACGCTGTGTAATTCTTTTGTAATTCAGACTATTTTGCCATTATGAATGATCCAACATTGTTTACGTTTATTTACGTCGTCTCATCACGTGCATGGTTATTCCTCTGCAATCTTCACTCCGTCTGACAGCAAACGACCTTTCTCTATAGAAACAAAACGCTGTTGTATGCCTTTGTGTGTTGTTTTGTGTGCGGTAGATTGACATGTCTTTCATAGGTGACTCTTGCCAAACCTTATTGTCTCAGAGCGATGACAATGTCGTTGTCCCTTTCATCAGCACCGCGACATTTACGATTTTTTCCATGACGTACCCTGCTTATATCACCATACGCAATGCTTTGTTATGAATTGTCAATTCTGAACATTGGCTTTATTTTTCCCATTACCAGATACAAACATCTCATTTCGCTTTCGTCTGGTCATCGCCCCTTTGTCAGTACCCCTTCAATGAATAAATGAAAAAAAAGTATTCTACCACAAATTTTGTTAAAAAGTGTGGATATACGTCAGCAGCGATGCAGTTATTATCAGAGACGTGATTAGAAGTCGTTAGGATTCACATATATTAGTTCTCTTAATTCTAATGGAGTCACAACAAAAATAAATTTAAATAACAACGACTCTATAACACAATCTCTATAATTCATTTCTCAATATCAATCTAAATAAGTATTACCAAGTAGTGTGTAATGGGTTCTTATTCAGTACTATCATTGTTATCAAACATCATTTATTTCCAAGAATTCGAAAACTTTCTTTTATTCCCCTACTCCTTAAAACTAACAAAATAAAAAAAAACTTATTTCTTCCTTGCAGTTAAATTTTGATTTCTCCTTTTTCCAGACAGCCTTGTTTTCATGTTGATTTTTTTTACTTAAAGTCACAAATTTCTTACCAATCACTTTGATCAATTTTTTTCTAATTACAAAGCATCAAATCGTTTATCGTAAATGATATGCTGAAATTTTTAATCGAAATCATGAGAGAGTTCCTGTAAGTCCTGTGCTTTCGTAGCGTATCTTGTACTTTTGTCAATTTTCTCCTCGTAGTCTCTCTTCTTTGAACAAGCAAGTCACCCCATTCTCTCGACGGCCCGTGTTAACTCTTTGTTCATTGCAGCCTCAGAAACTATTTTAAGCCTCTATATCTGTGTCATTACTCATGCGTCCCCACCCTTATGGGTGTGGGTCATCAACCTGGGTTCTTCACGTCTCTGTCCTCATCTTTGACCTCGTTCAAATGCCTCTCTCTGTCTCTCTCTAAGAGTAACCCTTTCTCTCATCTGGCCTCTCGCTTTCCTTCACCCTCTTCCACCTGCGCGCAAACGTGTCAGAAAGGTGCCATTGTAGACAACTGGGTCGGCGGAAGAATTTAATGACGACAAGCAACAACAGAAACGAGACTCTGACTCGGAAGTAGGAACAAGTCTCGACATTAAAGGTCTAAATTATCATTTGTGGCGTAAAATAATTAGAATTCATTACGACGAAACGAGAAACTCCATCTCTGCTCTGATACATTATCTGTTTACACGCAAATTCACAGGGAAGCGGAGTCGAAAACGGGCGAAGTGCAACGTAGCCAAAAATGTTCGAGCGGAGGCTGATTCGAGAATTATTTCACGGTATGTGAACTTTACTGAAGTCACGCGACTGTTTCTCAAATGTAACGACTTCTGCAGCTGAGCCCTAGTAACAAAGTTGCATAATTCCCGCTGAATTTATACAGTACGATAAACCAGAATTTACTATACCAAATTCGTATGCACATATAAATTAGAGTATTTATGACTAGAACCTAAGAGTCGTAGCGAACTCATCCCGAACTTAAATTAACTAAAGTACCCAGGAGCATCAAAGAACGTCGGTATATAATCCTGAATTGGATTAGTCGAGACGTATTCGTTTGTATTTGGCAATGGAAAGCAATTAAAATAACTCGAAAGTCGGCAACTGTTGGTTCTCCAAAGACTGAATCAAATGTGCTCATGGCATTCCAAATATGCCTTACGAATCCATATTCAGCGTCAGGGAGCTCCGCAATTCAAGGTCTAAAGAGAAAAAACGCATTCTCTCATCCCGAAGAGGTCAAGAGTCGCGAACGATGTATGATGTGAAAGCACACACACTCATAAGCCATTAATTAGCAGGGTTGGGACACGCCCCGACACAAGAAGATGACTGTCCGATGAGTAATTAATAGATCGCCATCTCGGCGTTGGTGAAGGGCCATTAATTCTTGTGGCGCCCCCAGGGTCGCGAGAGCGCAACGAAATGTGGCCACTGGCTGCCTCGACGGCGCCCATTGCGGCGGAGGGGATGGTGTGGCGGTGGCGGTGGAGGCGGAGGAGACAGGGGAAACGCAGACAAGAGACGGATGCTGAGGTGGAGGTGTGTGTCAAGGAGCAAGTGGAAGTCGAGGTGGAGATTAATGACGATATATAGCTGAATAACGAGATAAATGTAGAGAGGGTAATTGTGGTGATGGAGGAATGGAGGGCCACTAGAGGAACGAAGAGCGGAGATGAGGGAGTGTAGGGCGGAGATGGGGGGATGGAGAACGGAGATGGAGGGATGGCTGGCGGAGATGGAGGATTAGGCACAGGTGGAGGTGTACACGGAGATAGATGAGCAAGCGAAGTTTAAGAGGTTGAGGGCGGAGCTGGAGATGTGGAGAAGGCCGAGTAGGCGAGAATTGAAGAGCAGGTGGAGATGGAGGTGTAAGCAGAGATGAATGTATAAATGGAGATGGATGTGTAGGTGGAAATGAATATACAGACGGAGATGGAGGAGTGGAGAGTGGAGATTGAGGAATGGAGTGCGGAAATAGTGGGATTGAAGGCGGAGATGGCGCATTGGGCTAAGATGGAGGAGTAGGAGGAGATGGAAAAGTAGAAGTATAGGTGGAAGAGCAGGCGGAGATGGAAGAGCAGGTGGAAATGAAAGAGCATGTGGAGATGTAGTTGGAGTTGGATGTCTGGGCGGAGATGAATGCGTCGGTGGATGAATGGATGGCGGAAATAGAGCGGTGAACGGTGGGCATGGAGGATTGAGCGGTGATGGAGGTGGATGTTGAGATGGCAGTCAAGGTGAAGGTGGAAGTGGCGGGAAAAGTGTCGGGGATGCGTGGAGCGACGGCGACGAAGGTATTGGTGGTAGTGACAAAGGCGAGGACCTGGATCGGTAGGCACCTTTCCGTCCCCAACATTAACAGAGGTTAACGATGATATATATAGATGTTCCAAGTATTGCAATTCGTGTAAGATAGGTGAATTTGAGCCAAAAATATATGGAATTGTGCAATTAAATTAAATGAGAAAATATACAACAAAGAACAGAAATCTCGGATTGACCCAAGTTCCTTAATTGGGTCAAAACTGTTCGAAAAAAAATATTTTTCATTTCGATGAAAACAACAGAACTGCCTTGTTCTGAGAACTCGCAATTAGAGGTTGGGAATTTGCAAGATTTATAATAGGAATAGCAAACGCTTGTGATGAAAGTACACGGAAAAAAAAGAACAGTTGCAGTATACCTGATCCTTTATACTGTAACAAGGGAACGCATGTTAGTATATGCCCAACCAGGAGCAGTGTTACTGTTTCGTAACGGAGATTGTTGGAACGAAATGTTGCATCGTGAAGAAAACCTTGTTGCACACCTCTGAATGAACCTTGTCAGAATAACCAGCTACAAGATGCATCCGTATCGGAGGAGCAAGCTTCCTATTCGTCATAAGCGTGCACGCTGGTTGGAGGAGCCAGACTACAGTCATGGCGTATCCGGGCGATACTGATAAGGAGCCGGCCTTCCGAGTCGGTGCATAGAGCAATACTGGTTGAAGGATCCAGCCGTCCGTGTTGCCTTATTTAAACATTCCTTATGGGTGTAGCAAGTTACTGATCGTTGGCGTATGAAGGAATGGATGTCCATGGGAATGGGTTATGCATAGTATCTGCTATTAATACAATATTCATTATATACTTTTGATCCAACAACAGATGTATACATTTAACTACACAACCAGACATCGCAAGATAATATAATTTCACTAAAAAATACTCCAAAGGCCTCAAAAGCTTACATTTTGCAATCTGATTGTTATGGGGCTTTATATAAGCATCACTAACATCTGCATTGATGAATAAATTAAGTTATACATTGTAGGTACATATATAATGAATATACCAAAACAGCATGTACCTAGAAAAAAATATTATTCAAATACAACATTAATATATTTATTTAGTTGAGTAAAATGTGTAAACTATAACATAATTAACAATAAAGTGGAATATATTGACACAAACTAAACTGCAAACAAATGACAACATAAATTGATGTATGCATGTAATCAGTAATGCTAGTCTGGATTAATAAATACATTAATGATTAAGCATGTTTTAGGGACCCCTGACAGTAATTTTTGCAATGAAATGCAAATTATATTATCGGTCCAAACAAATTTAAATTTAATTAATATTTTTTTATAAAAGCACTAAGATTTGTTTAAATTATAGCTAAAAATATAGATGAAAATTATTTTCGAAAGTAGTTTTGTTTGTTTCTTTTAATATTTCACTTTAAAAATTTAATATTCTTGTTATTTGTTTATATTAATTTTGGTTACCAAGATTCAATACTATTTATAGCTTGGTTTATGCTTCGGATGAGTAATTTATTTAGGAAATGGCTAACAATACCCTCGTCTATGAGAGTACATAAAGAAATAATTTGGCTCAAAGTTTGTTACTCCAGCAGCAGCAGCAGCAGCAAAGAAGGTTCACTATTACAAGAAGAAATTCAACAAATGCTGACTAAATACAGAAAACCTGAAAATTGAAGTAAAATTTATCCTGAGCCCCAAAGTAAAAAGAGAAATAGGTGTATGCTTACATGCAATAAAGGAAACAAAAAAAATAAAAATGTGTAAAAAGTTTGATACTTTCCTATGTTTACGCAATCATACACAAATTTTTGAAAAAAAATCTTTAATGTAAGCAACATTGCTATTGATAAAAAATAAACACAGGAAAGAATTATGACTCCTTGTTTAATACTGATTTTACATAATGTTCTGCTTTCTTGTTCTACATCAGTATGTAAAATAAGTAATCATGAAAATAAACAGTAAATACTGAAATTTCATTTCAAATACTCCGCTAACACTTCCAAGGCAATAATAAAAAAACAACTTTTCTGCAATAGATCCAAAGATTGATCTCAAAATTTTGAAAAATATTGCATGGTTCTATGAGACCCAGGACAACTCAATCCATTCTGACAAATGGTATGCCTAACAAAAGAGTTAAATAAATTCCTTTCAAAATAGTTCATAAACACTTCAGCAAATAATGGAGACATGTTTGAACCCACAGCAAGACCTTTTTTTTAAAATTTTGTCATGGAGTTTGAAAAAATTATCTTCAATGCGCAAGTTCAATATTTTAATTAGATCTATTTTGATTTTAAAAGAAGATTAAGAATTCATAATAGTATGTTTTATACAGACATCTTCTTCAGAGGTTGGTATGTTGGTGAATAAATTGTTTGCATCAAAGGAAACTAGTTTGGTATAATTAGGTATCTTTTTATCTTATTTTTTTAATAAGAACAAAAGAATTGTTGAATTTGAACTTGGGGTTAAGTTTCACATGATTAATCCATGATACTTGGGAGTCCATCGTATTTCTAAAAATTATATACTGTTCATCCCAGCATCACATCCACTCTAATTGTTCACCTAAGCTAGTTTTTCACCATATACCAATTAAACACAATCACCCACTATCCTCATTGTAGAATCACCAAAGCCAAGACAAGATTCCCGAAACATGTGTATGGCTAATAATTAATACAAATCACTGCTTGCCAATTTTTAATTTTAACAGATAGCCACAAATACTGGCTAATGACAAATACTTACATGACTATATTAGATGTTTCACAACTTTTAACAATTTTTTAACACTTTTACAAGATAATAATTTTGTTAAAATGTATATGCAGTATCATCGATAAGTATAATATATGTATCAAGATGTAATGAAAAATTAGCCTGTGGACTTTGTCTTATTGCAATTTGCCAACACTGTTTTTTTTTCTTTGTAAACTACAAGCTCCGTTGCCCCCTCCTCCTAAACATTAACAAACAAGAATGACTAATGTCATGACAAAATCACATATCATTTTGTCATCTAAGCACAGATTTGATAAATACAGTTTTCTTAACATTTAATTTTAATTCATTTTTTGACAAGCAACTTTAAAATCATTTAAAAGATTCAGTCATTAGTTTCTACATGAAAAAAGAATTTGCGCACTGCTTATTAATGTTGTATCATCTGCATTAGAAATTACAGAAAAATCAGAGGAGTTTGGAATAACGTTAACATATATATTACTCCTAGCAAAGGTCCAAGCACAGATCCTTGTAGCAGAACCTGACAGTTAATAGCAGTTGTCACTAAAAAAATTGAACCATTAATGACTATATATTTTGTGAATGTAAATAATAGGTACAGTAGTATCACAGAAGTCCATGTTGTAAATTAGCAGTCACCTTCTAATACATTATCACAATCTTGATCTTGTAGGCAATAGACATTCATAGTATCTGCAACAATCAACAGTAAAGAATAAAATTAACACAATAGTACCTCCCCACAACAGTATTTGAAAATATAATTAAAAAGTAAATAGAAAGGGTTTAGAGCAGAAACTTTTTGTAGGTCTACATGACAGTTTGTTTGAATATTTACAAAACACGTGACATTTTAGCCTCAATTTCAACAATGAATATTTATAGTACATAAGAAAACACTTTTAAATGACTTCTGATTGAGTTCACTGAAGTATATATTTTTTTGGTACAGCATCAATGGAAAACCACTCTTCTATAAATATATTATGAAATAATGTTTCATAAACTTGATGGAATAGTGAGAAGAAATTCACACTACCCAGAGAAAATTTGAAGTACATCCTGAATCATCTACAAGCCTACCACATATCTTTGGGATTATGCCTAACACTGGGAACCCCTAATTTGTGTGATTTTAAGTTACGCCTAGTTAAACTTCACAACATTCAATTTCTAATTGACATTAATGACACTTTGAGACCATGTTAAAAATATGTCATAAGATTGGTAAAGCATTAAACTTTATTGTAAACAGTACAATTGCAATGCCCAATTGTGTATTAAAAACTAATCATATAACTTATTCTTTAATAGTACTTTTTTAAAACAATTAACCAAGTCCTTTGCAGGGATTTCAATGTTTATTTATTTATTTGGTAAAAAAACAGTAAAAAATGTATGTGATGCCTGAGGGAGGAGATTACCTGCACGTTTTCTTGAATGCAAAATAAGAGTTTGGAAACTGAGTTCTCTATAAATACTTGAACACAATGGCATTTGAATTTCTTATATAGCTTAAAGGACAAATATTAATTAATGTTTAATGTATTTCATATAGTCATTTTAATAATAATAATAAAGTAACAAATACAGAAAAAGTGAAAAAAACATAAAATATTAAAAAAATATTTCCAATTATAATGCATTAAATTCATTAAATTATCCTTTATTTTAAAGCAACATGACATTGACTATGTCAACAATATAATATTATTTGTAAGAATTGTTGATCATCACTAATAATTTATCATAACAAATTTGTTTTTGTAAATTATAACCAAGTAGAAAACTTGAAGAAATTCACCAACATATGTATACAATTATTTTAACTGGTGATGTAAAATTATTTAGTTTATCATGTTCAACACAAGATTTTTGGGGAATTTTACAATTAATTTACTGGTAACTTTGATTAATAGGGCCTAGTAACCTAAAAACATGCATTTCTGGGTAGGCATATATACATACCTTCAAAATGTATATATGCCATTCCATTGTGGCACCACCTTCGGAGGGCACCACTCTCTGACAAACTGTTGTCATTGCATTCAACGCAGCATATTTGCTGCATTCTAGAAAGAGAACTCTTGTTCGAAAAATGAAATACGAAGCAATACAAAGTTAATGGTCACCTAATTCGAATATTCCGTTCACGCCCAATGAATAAAGTCTTTCACATCAATACGTAATTCTGACTCTGGAGTCTACTAAAAAATTACCACCAGATATGTAATCCACACTAATAAATAGGGCCTTCCCTTATAATACTCTCTGCTGGACAAACACGAGCAACATATAAGCGCGGGAACCAGGCGGGAACTGGGCAGCTTTTTTACCCCCCTCCACGGTGCCCCGCTCCCACGCACTTGTCACAGCGACATAAAGCTGAATGCCGCTGGTCCAGGAGAAGTCCACATGCCCTTATAACAAGGAGATCTGTGCGGAAACATACAGGTATCCGTACACTGCAACATAAACCGCTCAACAATCACGAGCATAATAGTTCAACAAGCGGGATTTTTATTTTACTTATTGATATTTGTTGATCTTACTCGGTATATGCCTCACGAAGCAATGTTTCCATTTGGTGCATCAAGGTTTAGTTCAACTATTGAAACCTTGTTGTGATTTATGGTCTCTTTTTTTTCAGTGTAAGGACATGAAAAGCTCTGCTTCGCATCGTTCATTCAAAATGTAAATTATCACAGAAATGGAATAAAAATTCAATTATTTTTACTACATATCGCAGATATGTTTTAACGTGAATGAAACGAAACTAATTTTCAATTTTATAAGATACTGAAATGATAAGTAAGTGCTGATCTGTACTTTCTGTACTTGGAACGTTCTTTCAAAACCAATAATTACGGGAAATATCCAAGTAAATTTTCTCACATCTCGTATCTCGTGCATTTACGAGCCTTGTTTGAAATGTGACATGTGAAGTACGTAAGAATACTGTATGTTTCTTTTTAAAATAAATAGGTTCTTTTGGTAAAAAGGATTTTCTAAGGAAAGAAGTTTTGTTCTTCTAGTTGCTCAGTTTCCATTACAACGTTGCATGAACTGAACCCAAATCTAAAAAACGTAAATTAACGATAATAATGTAGTTTTGTGTTATGTTATAATGTAATGTACGTAATATTATAACATTGGGCCTTGTATCCTACCAATATTTCAACCAACTTTAGGAAAACCTACCCATTATACGAAGCTAGAGATCCAAAAATTCAATAAATAATTTGTTACTTTTTATTAAAAAATGTAAATGAAAATAGCACTTCTACGATTCAATTCAGTATAATGTTCTCTATTCCGACGAAAAGTATAAAGAAACTAATTGTGTTACATCAGCACATATTTCTCGCAATATTTCTAAATTTTGTAATTTTAGAAATTTCATAGTATTCGAACGAAATTGAGACCAATGCCATTTTAAGCGTCATTTGCTCTTTCCGTGAAAAAAAAAACGAAAAAAATCGGAGCCGTATTGAGATTTTCAAAAATTACATTAACGTCGAGAAGACATTACAAAGAAATTACTCGTTTTTTTCAATGTTCATGACCTTATTAAATGTCTATTTTTAAAACAGATTTTATTTATAAAAATCTCTATTATCAATACTGTACATCTTACAACGTCGCTCAGGGACAATCCGCATCTCTATCCGGAGAAGTAAACGATTTTACTCAAGTTTATTATTAGGCCAGCTCAATAGCTATTAGACGCTTATTAGCTTGTTCGATCTTGATAGTAAAAACAATCTACTTTGATATTACTGTATTGCGTCAAATGTAAAGTGCAAGTGTTTTATGTTTATACTATAGCAGAACCATTACTATTCAGGATTTTATTATCTACGAATCTCATGATGAAAATTAAATAAATGAGTCGAAAAAAAGACAAACCTCTAACCTGAAACCCTGAGATCATTGAATACTCCATTTAATTTCATTTGGCATTGGTTTTACATTAATCACAGATAGTACTGAAGAATTTGGAAATTTAATAAAAACAGAAAAAAATATTATTACTGTATTTAAATTCTATTATGTTGGACATGCATGTAAATTATTTAACGTTCGTTTAAAAACATTGGAAACTATAGGATATATTATTTTGTACACATTTTTTGTTTACCTGTTCCTTAATACATTCAAAACAATAAAAAATCATAAATCTATGTAAGCTTTTACGGCCGGCGCGAACATTTATACTGATATTGATACTGATACTGATATTGATACTGATTACCAGGCTGAATGATCGTGATCAAATCGAATTACTTATACTTCCTACCTGCGACAGATATCCTCAGTGAAAGTCACACTGGTCTTTCTGGTCGTCTTCTGGCTGACAAGTGGGGCTTCTCGAAGTCACAATCTAAGATTATATCGATTATCAAAATGTTCGATTTCCAACTTTCCCGGACATTCCACTTTCCTGTCTCGAACAATAGAAGTTCTATTGTACATCCCAAAAAGAGTATTTCAGAATGAAAGGAAACTGGTTTTCGTAGAAAAAACAAAGTGAATTTCCGAATTTTCCAAAAAATCGGACTGAGGATTGACATTTCTTCGAAACACCATCAACACGTACCACGAATCCTACAATCGTACCACGAATCTTACGACGTATCACGAACTCTCTTACAAAGACATTCGCAATCTTCTTGCGAAGAAGTACTAGAACCGATCTTCTCCTACGTCAGTCGGGCATCCGGGCTTCAGCAGCAGCGGTGCCACTACCTCGAATCAACGGCTCAACGGCGGCGGCGGCGGCGGCGGCGGCGGCGGCGGCGGCGGCGGCGGCGGCGGCGGCGGCGGCGGCGGCGTGGCAGCCTGGCGGGCGGCAGAGAGGGGGTATTGGATTGCGAGCCTGGAGGGCTGTGTAAGCAAGCGCGACACAGGGCTCTGGGCCTGATGAAATTGACTTCTGGGCCGCGAGTGGGCGGCAGGCAGGTCGCCCAGAGCTCCGCCGGCCAATTTCTCGGCCCAGAGCGCCCGCGCGGCGCGCGCCAGCGGCAGTCGGCCTACGCCGGAGAAGAATCTTCACACCCCCTGCCCTGGAACGGCAGCTGGCGCTTGCTTTGTAGTGTTAACGGGCCGGGCACACGTCCGTACTAGCGGAAAGTCCTCATTGCACCGAGCAGGTAGGACTCTTGAGTCTCTTTCGAGGACGAGCGAGAAATGCGGGTTTTGCGTGAGTGGGCGGATATTAAAATTCGTGGGTGTTTCGGGAAGATAAATTAAGAGGGTAAGGGAAATTATGGCGTGAAAGGTGGCATTCGAGTATAAAGAGAACATGCTTTTGGAAGGAATTTGACCGTATGAGCCAGAGGCACAGGTAGCTATGTGTATTTGGCAGTAAGCAGTAAGCCCTAAAGTAAGTGGTCGATCCCAGGCAAGAAGAATATGTCACATGTGTACATACTGCAATTATGGTTATTTCTGTGTTTCTCACAAGGGCACCTCAGCGCATATTTTATGCTTTATGCATTCATTCTGCTCCTACGCCATTGGCTCTGAGTTATTTATTAGAGCGGGAATCGTGCATTTCTCTGCGCGTCTGCAGAGGCAGAATGATATGTCGCAGCGCTGAACCCACACGTGTGCACCAGCGCTGACCACGCCTGTCACGCACTTAATTACAAGCAATCCTTCGACTGCGTCTATAGACACCATAACTACCAGACATAATGTTCTGAAAGCTTTTGAATTCGTTAATGTGATCGGACAACCTACCCACACTTAATTTGCCTAACGCATTCGCACCACAGCAAAAATTCAGTCAGGTCAGATTCGAAGCGGTCTCCGTGTCAGGCAGACGCGTTCTGTGTGCCACGTGAAGTTTTTATTGCTTTTGTGTCAGTTTAAGTCTTATTTTAGACAGTTTTAGCATTAGCACTATTGTGCATGTCATTTTAAAGTGTTTTTTAACAGTGAAGTAATCGCCAATTACACTAATTGTAATTAATCTTTTAATTTGCATAATAAGTTGCAAACTTTATTTATTCACACAGGCTTTAACTAAAAATCTGTACCACGCAACAACAGCAAAGTACTGGGTGATCGAAATTATCTCGTGCATGAGCAGAACCATTGTACGTGCTCAAATGCATGTAACGACGACTTGTTGACCAATGCAATCTTCGCCCCTTTGTGCGGGCAATCTCTATCACATTCCCAGTCTACAGGATGTCAGCGCTTCATGACTAATTATTTGAGTAAAGTGTACTTGTTTCTCCTTTTCAGAAGCTAATGGATGTTCTAACAATACTTCAACGTGTAAATATTGTGGGAGGGATTCCGTGAGCCAAGATCCATTCAAATGTCCCTACAGAGGGTTCAGGCTGGTAAACGTAATACCACCACACAGTCCACTTTCTATCTATCCATGTACTACCTCCGACAGTAAGTGTGAGTTTAGAAAAGACATTAATACGTTGACTAAAAATAAATAATAATGTCATTATACTTTCGGTTAATAAAGTTCAATAATATTGTATTTCTTGGTCACCATCGCTCAAAAATAATGAAGTTTATTTCGATTCTTAGAGACCGTTTTTTCACAGTTTTTCTACAGAATCGGGTCTTAATCTTTTGTGGTTCGGAATATTTTGTAAACAAAGTATGACCTTATGAATATCTTATTTTATTTTTTTAATTGTAGCGTTAATTCTGTAGTTCAAAGGTGACAACGCGTTTCATTGAAATTAACAACCTCTCCGCAGCTTATTTGTTATTCTTTCCTCAGATAAATTAACTGAATTCACACCTGAAAAAATATCCTGTTTTATGCTTATCTTGTCGCCCCTTTGCAGCAAACTCAAACACCTGTAAGATATATCGTGCGTGAACGTATTCAACAACCTAAGAAAACGGACAGCCCTAGTCGACGGTTCACAAAACCCGTAAAACTTTGACAGACCGACTGCGACGCCGGCCCTTCACGAAGCGAGTGGTGCACAGCGATCGGCGTAGCGGCGTGTTATCGCAGCCACCCTCCTCAAGCCGCCGACCCGAGCGACTGGGAGCACCCTTGAAAGCGCGCGCGGCGGAGGTGCCGACAGCCTGGCAAACGAGCGGCGGCGAGGCGGCAGTCAGCGGGCGGCGGCGAGGGCGCCCGGGGCTCGCCAGCCAGCGGGACCTCGGACCCCGCGGAGCCTCGTGCTTTCTGTGATAACACCCACCCTCCCCCTCCACCCCCACCCCACCCCTCGCCACCACCGGCGCGTCTTTTGTGGCTCCCGCCGCCTCGACCTCTCTCCACGCGGAAGCGTTTTGAATAATGGAACGCGGCTCGCCCCCGCGATATTTTTATTATTCCGAACTTGCGGCTCTTGTAACAAGCGCCGAGTTGACCCTAATACACCCGAATGGGGGGGGGGAGGTGGAGGGGGCGACTGCTTCCAGCGGTCGCTCCGCAGTTGACGGCTTTCCAGTGGAGGAAAAACAAATGCAGAGCCCATCATTCTTGCTACTCCATAAACGCTGCGGACAGATATAGGGCGGAGGCAGAGCCGGAAAATCGCTTGCACATTCATCGGGGGCGCAGTACGCGCAATTAACGGGTGCCACTAAACCTAGTTTCCATGTCGCCAAAAGTCGCATTTGCTCGGACTGCACTGTGTGTCTGGCCAGGGTCGATGAGGAGGCACTTTAGTTGAAGTGCAGTGGGAAGCTCCATAACAAAAAATCATTTTAAAATGTCTCAATCTTATAACGCTGTATTCTGTTAGTAATGAAGTAATTGCATTTAAAATAGTGGCCCGATTTCCACCATTCGATTTATGCTACATACGTACACTACATCAGAGTTTTAACAAGATACAGTGATATTGCTCATATATACTATAACCCTGATGAAGGCCAACTATATAATCGTACGTTGGTTATAGTTAACAACCGTATTAATATTAACCTAAAATAAAGAACTCTGGAATCAATAAATAAAATTTAGCGATAAGATACATTCTTCAGTAAATATCAATTTTACTATTAATGTCACAATCAATAGCAAGTGTATTTGAACTTGGACAAGTACATTACCATCGGAGAATTCCCTTTTTCATTAAATATAATTGTAGTAACATTCAGATATTTTATTTCACCAAATATCAAAAATAATACTACAGAACAAATGGAAAAAGAATAAAAATATGCAATGTGACGTGTCTCACGGCAATATTGGCTTAGATAAAAATTAAGTCAAGACACTTTTTGTATTTTATCTCCACATATTCAATTTTCACAACTTAAAACAGATACATTTAATAATGCATACTTAGAAATATCTATCAAAGAAATTGACTTTAAAATACAATTGTTGTTTTCAATGATTTTAGCACTTTCCCCATTCTTTTTAAGATCTCCCGAGGTTTCAAAATTTTCAGTCGGTAAAACTCCTTCGTCACTGATTGCCTTTTTTTATTATTTTTTTTTTTTTTGTGTGGTCGCGGCAGCAGACTCTAAAACAGCTCCCGGCAGCCCGAACTCCAAGTACGTTGCTTGGCTCTGGCACCGTGACGTCATGCGGGCGCTGGCGCTCGCCGCAGCCCTCTCCAAAACCTCAATCAACAGCCAATAAGGAGACGCAGTTTGTGTAGAGTTTCGTAACAGCTTCTGAACACGTTGCATTCGATTTCGTATCCGGGCGTCTAATTCCAAACTGGAGAGCGCCTCGGCCGCGGGCGAGTGGAGATTAAAGCTCAGGAGGCGAAACGCAATTTAAGAATGGAGGGAATTCTTCAAGAAGACCTCGCTCGCTCCCGCGCCCGTTCCTTCCGCCCCTTCTCCTCCCATCGCCGCCGACGGCCATCGATTCCTACGTAGCTCGTAAGGCGTTCGGAGAGGTGAAAACAATATCTCTGGATGATGTTTCCGAGCATCCCCGTTTTTGATGGCCGACATCGCGGGAGGAAATCCTGATTGAGACGCTGCCTGGCGCGCCGGCCTCCGTGGCGGGCGGGCGAGGGCGGGCGGGGGCGGGGCGGAAAGGGGGCGGGGCCCGCGGGCGGGTGATATATGGGCGGGGCGCGCACGCGGCCGTGGGGCGGTTAGCGCAGCGCGGGCGGGGCAGGTCGGGGGTAGGCCCCGGCCGCAGGATCAACGTCAGGACAGCCGCCGGCCCATCCTTTATACCTCGTCCCGGCGGCGGCGCTGGCAGGCCGGGCCAGGCCAGGCCAGGCCTCGCTCGCTCGCTGGCGGGCCTCGCGCGCGTTATGGGCGGCGCGGCGGAGACACACGGTGGCTCATTACAGGTAAGGACCCGGGCAAAAATCATGCTGTTGGGGAAAATGAACCGATCCTTCCCGCGGCGCCGAGCCCGTTCCTCACGAGGGCGGTGGGCGGTGGAGGTGGATGCGCGAGATGTGGAGATAACTGCGATCGCCAGGGCTGATGTTGAAAGAGCTGCTCGTGGAAAACGGGAACAAAAATTTCATAATAATGCTACTTGTAGTGTGTGTAATATTTATGAACGACATAAATCGGGGTGTATAATAGCCCTCTAGCTTTTATTCACTTTTCGAAGCAATTATGAATCGATTTAAATAGATTACGAAGGTATTAAATCAGGACTACAGCGTATTAAACTAAAAAAATGTGATGAATGGACTGGTTGGTAATCGTAAATACGATCCGAAAATCACTACGAAGTGACAGCTAATAAAATCGTGATATTCTGAAATCAATTACGATATTTAAAGAAATTACTGGATGGGGAAAACCTTAAGAATTTTAGGTATAGCAGGTAAGTGTTTAACCGAGAATTTTGTCCACAACTTTGATGAGACTAGGTAATGTGAAAGATTATAGGAACATGTGTACGGGAGGCTCCACGAGCAACACGACACTGTCAGAGCGGTATGAGTGACATATCGAGTGTGGGGAGTTAGCGAGTGTGACGGCTGTGTTTGCCTGTGACGTAGTCGGTGACCCCGTCCGAACAACGGGCGTAACGGCAACAGAGGCAACGGCGGAGCAGCAGCAGCAACAACAGCAGCAGCAACACACGATGGCGTTGCGCGTTGTGGCATGGCATGACACGGCGTGACATAACATGGCGTAGTGTGGCGTAGTGTGGCGAGGAATGGCGTGGGGTAGCGGGGTGTGGCGCGGTGCGGCGTGACGATGTGACGTGTAATGCGGCATGGAGCAGTGTGACGCGGCATGGCGTGGCGTTGTCTGGCGTAGAGTGGTGTGGCGCTGTGTGGCGCCGCGCGGCGTGACACGGCACGGCGTGGCGTGGCGTCGGCGTGCGCGCGTGTGTGCGCTGCCATCTGTTGTGTGCCTTATTTATGTGCGCATCCCCGAGGGTGCCCTCCATTTCCATGCATACAAGCGCCAACGCGCCCCCGGGCCGGCCGGGGTTTTCTGCAGATTGCTTCGCTCCGCCACCTGGGTAGTTTAGCATTTCCGTTCCGACGTATTTGTGCGATCCCTATCAAAAATGCAAGTGGCATCGTGGGATGCTCCCAGCCACGCCACGCTAAAAAAGCGCCGTCCAATTGTAGTGCAAAATATTACGCTGCATATATATTTTTCTTTGCGTTTTTCTACTTCGTCAGTAAACTCGTTTAAAAACCGCGGCTTTTGTATCGTTTTTCTCTGATTAGTAATGTATTGCATAACCTCGAGCACGAACACGCGCTTCTCCGTAATTTACATGCTTCCATATTGCCGATTGCCGTTTCGAACAAAAACATATATCAATGAATAAACGCAGAGACACGAAGAGTGCCGTTAAATAAACACATTCGTTAAATTCAGATAAAATGAACCTATTTATTATTCAATTTTTCAGCGCAAACTGTACGTATTTTCGGATTGCCAATATACAACAGATGGCTGCTCTATATCATACATAATTCCCTAGAGTACTCTGTCAGTACTCTATATTTTAACAAAGCAATAGAACCAATTAACCATGACTAGAATGTTTCTTGAATATCCACATTCAATATATATATATATATATATATATATATATATATATATATATATATACACACACACTTTCCAGTGGTAGACAGAAGTGTTACTATAATTCATATTGGATGTTAGGAAAATAGTAAAACAAAATAGAAAAAATAGGTCAACGTGTAGTGTCTAATAATGCTGAAAATATCAGTTTCCTAACTCAAAATATTATCTTGTTAGATGGATTATTTAAAAATGTTTCATTTTAATTTTTGAATTAAAATTTAACTATTCTATTGCAACCAAACCCAAGAATGATGTCTTATCATGGGTACATATTTCGAAGCACAAAATATAAATAAATAATGGAACAATAATCATAACGATAAATACAAGGAACATACAAATAAGTCCAGCTCTTCGACGTCCAACTCGTGTCCTCGAACTAAATAAAATGAATTTGTCTTAACTAAAGAAAATGCAATGACTCTTCAGAAAAAACAAACATTTTGAAGCAAAAAATATTCATCAATAATTCACCGATGGATAATAATATTGACCACAAGAAGTCAATGCGACGATCCAAATAGTTGTTTTCTACACTAAAAGTAAGCCAAGCCATCCACGAAGCAGCGACCCAGTGACGAGAGCCTTTGCAGAGGATGGCCTCTCCACGTCGCGGCCGCGCACACAGCCAAATCCACAGTCAACATTTTGCGTCCGCGATTATTTGTCCCATCGAACGGCGCGCGCGGTGGGGCACCCTGAGCACCGCGCTCGAACCGAATGTTTCCAACAAACAACACTCGAGCCCAGCAGCCCCTACTCAAACCAACAGCGCGACTCCCCCCGCGCTATCAACGAAACCGCACAGCGCGGCGCGGGCGGCAGGCGCGGGCGTGGGCGGCGCGGGCGAAATCCTGGCGCTTATGGGCGCGCGTAAAACGGCGCTCGCTGCACGCCTGCAGGTCGGGGGGAGATGGGAGTTGAATGTTACTGGAGCATTGGTTGCAGGTGAAATGGTTCTAGTTGTTGCAGTTGTCAGTTATTAATTTAAAAAAAATTATGTATACTATTTACTTTCTATTTACATTTTAGGCTTCGATTTGGTAACAATTATGATACACCAATCAATTTTACTCTGATGGAGCAATTCTTTTGAAAATTTTGAAAATGTCCCAGGGGCTTCATGTAAAGTACCCTACCCCCAAAACAAAATTAAAATATCGTTTTCAAATTCCAGAGGCCGCGACTTCAGCTAGATCGATCGAGAAATGACAATGTTGAAGAACATCCGTTGAACAGTGTAGCCGCTAGCGTTGATCAGAGACAGACAGACGTTTTGCCGCCATTCAATTTTTCTGTATTAAGGAACCTCAAAACATAGATTCTGGCTACACCACGTGATAGAATATTTTTAATTTTAGCAACTGAATTTATCCACTACTTCGTTAACAGGGCCTTATAATTAGAGTTTTTCAGGCGAAAATTCGTCGTTTTTTTGCGCAGCATTACAGAACTTTCTCTCTAATCCGTGACCAGAAGGTAAAAAAGTAGACGCTTGTAGAAAGAGGTATCAAGTGACAGAATTAAAGTAAAAAAAGAGCATAAAAGGAATGTATAAAAGGCAATGAATGGGTGGAATTATATAACATGTTGAAAGAGAAAAAATGAGAAAATTGATAATAAAAAGATAGAATAGTAAAAGTGAATGTACTAAAATTAACAGAAAAGCCAAGAGAGAAAAATAGTTAAAATGTATTAAATAGGTGCCATGGTACTTGGAAGGGTGAGGAAAATCTTTCCAAAAGAAACAAAGCAGAGGAAAGTCATAAACCGTGTAGTTCTGCAATGTTTCAGCATATCCAAGTACTGCAATACGAGCTTGTGCCAGGGACCTGACAAATCCAGTCGGTCTTTGAGACTCAGCCCTTAATCCTCCCATATTTTATTTTTATTCTCAATCCTTCAAAGACGTACGACCCCAGTAGTAAACATGTCTATATTTCCAAAAGAGAAACAACTCGAAACACTATTAGTTATTAAGGTTTCTGGTAAGTTGAAAACCTCACGTAAGCCGGGTGCACAGAGACATACTCCAAGTTGCGCAAACCAGGCTGTAATTCATGGAGCGCGTGTCGTGACAGAATAAGTGACCCAAGCAAAGCAAACACTGTCATAACGCGGGGCGCGCTACCGAAGCAGAACGACCCAGAGCGGGGCGAATCCAACTTCACCACCTCCCACGCGGTACGTCGGCAGGGGCGGTGGCAAAGCCCCAGCAAAGCTGTGTACGCGGTACCCGCTCCCGGCAGCGGCGGCGAAGTGGCGGAGGGGATGGCGGCGGCGAATGAGGTGCTGTTGCTGGGAGCGACGAAAGTGGGTAGAGGAGGTGGTGGTGGTGGTGGTGGAAGTGGTGGAAGTAGTGGTGAGGGCGGCAGCAAGGTCGGTGTAAGCGTAGACGGTAGCGGAGGAAACGGTGGTAGCGGAAGTGGTGGTGGTGGTGCAGGAAGCGGATTTGGTGGTAGTGGTGGTAGTGGTGGTGGTGGTGGTAGTGGTGGTGTCGGTGGTGGTGGTGGTGGTGGTGGTGGTGATGGTGTCGGCAGCGGAAGAGGCAGTATCCGTGGCGACGGAGCACGGCGGTGGCAGAGGTAGCGGCAGATGTAGGAGCCCAACGCGTTACGCTCTCGCCACCACCGCTGCTGCAGCAACACAAGCCCCGTTACTTAACATTTCCCGCGCGCGCCGTGGAAACTTTAAACCCGGCTCACAGCTCGGCCTCACCGCCTTGGCTACCCCGCCACCCTCTTCCTGCCTCTTACTCTCCCTGTGTCTCTGTCTCTATCTCCCTCCTCCCTCTCCCTCTCTTTCTCTGCCCCTCCCGGTGCCTTTGTCCCCGCACCACCCACCTCCCAGATTGCTAGCGACGCGACGTCCCATCGGCGCCTCGTCGAGCCTTCAGAGCTGACTCCCTTGCCATTTTCGCGGTATTGCTTTTACTGACCGCACTTTCGTCACTGACCGACTGCGATAGCTCAGGGCTAACATCATCTTTTGCAGCATCGCTTTTCGAGAGATCCTAGGTTTCGCTTGTGAGAAAATTGCATTGCATGCATAAAAAATAAACCTCTAGCTTTAATATTGAAAGTGTACTTAAGTTACGAAAGTATTGGACTTGTTTCGAAATTCCAGAAAATTGAAATTTTGCGTCAATCATTTCGACACTGAGGTCACAAATGCGAGCCATTGGGCATCCCTCCCCCGAATCGACTGTTGTCCCGAGATTGCCTAGGAGAGAGAATTTCATAAGAAATTTCTTCTTGAAGCAAATGTACGTAAAAATACAAGTATTCGTATAGAAATAAAGGATAACTTGAAATAAAAATAAGAGACCCATTGCACCAGTCCTCTTCTTTCCTCCGGGTGACCCCCTCTCCCGGAGTAGAGACACTGGGGAGGATATAGAAATGCACTTTGTATATTGCTGGAAGCAGATTATTCTCTTCCAGGCAGGATACTGCATTTTGGAGAAGGCATGTCCCAAATAATCTCCCTTGTGAGCATATAAATGGGAAACGAGATTTAATATTTCCCTGAACCAATGACTGTGTTTACAAAACACAATGGGAAATCATGACATTTCGTAGAACTTCCATAGTTTTTCCTTCATTTGCAAATAAAAGGAAATAATTTTTCAATTGTCAACCTCTGTCGGATTATTAATTTGAAGTAACTGGCTATAACATTTGTTGAATTTGTACATGTCAACACAAGTTTCTGAAGAAGACATGTCTCTATGAAATATGAAAAATAATTTTCATTTTAACAAAATGTACAATATCATTACAATACGATATCAATAAAATTAATGTTTTCTTTTGCAGCAAGACGTGAACCATACTCTACGCGTGTTTAAGTGTCCGAAAACTCTGAAAATTACATTTTACTATGTCTATAGGACATTAATTTACATATCATTTATTTTTACTTGTCTCCAAACGCGCCGGTAGCTTCTGCTTTCTCTTTCACATTGTTCAGATGTGCAGCGTTATTATGCACACCAATGTTCCATCAACCTGCCAGCCTATGAACTCTTTATCTCCTGCAAACATTAATAACTGCCACGCTGATTCACAATCAAAACAAACGATGGGATTCAGCCAACGATTTTCCTGTAACATTGCAAATTCCGCATAATGCACCTGGTGTTGTGATTGGGAAAGCAAATATTGAGTACATGAATGACTTTACGACGAAATTGTTGACCTATAAATAGATAACTCAGTAAAAGTAATCTATATGGACATTTCGTATGCAGTAGGTTAATAATTTCAACAAATTCATTGTTTTAGGCGATTAAGGTACTAATATTGTTTCATTATTCATTATGTATAACCATCAAAACAAAAGAATGAATTTCAATGGCGGTTCATGCTTAGATTGCACCGGTATAATAAACTCCATAAAATTGAAAAACAAATTCTATAATATGTTAGAAATATACATTTTCCATTTAATGTCATTTAATATTCGATATAGCAGCAATATCAATGTATGTAAAATCATATTGATATCTAAGAGCGCTCGTCGAACGAACCTCTGGCGTCTCGTGCGCTCCCAGACACCGTAACAATGTCATGCTCTCGAGCTTGCTGTTTACTCTTTGGCCGCGCGTCCCTATGCTTCAAATTGAGGCCGGTGCTCTTCCGTCCCGCAACTTTGGTACATAGACCCACCGGCTTACACCGCAAAGCGTAGAGTACCGGTGGCTGGCGCGGCGTTGGACTCCGAAGGGAATAACAATTTTCTGCCTTTGTCTGACACTAGCTGCAACCAGGGTTGAGCAAAATACTTGAAAAATGTATTTCAGATACAGAATACAAAATACAAAACAGTATTTTAAAATACTTTTGAAAACACAAAATACAACCAACACATAATAGCTTCTATCCTATTTCTTCTCTTTTAAACAATCATTCACGTTCAAAATTCACATTTAAAATCACATCACATTTAAAATTTTATTATTAAAAATATATAACATTCTTTATACAAAAATGTTTCAAATGAAATTTTCAACCCATTTCAGGTATCAGTATGGGGTCATCCATAAATTACGTGAAGCTAAAAAGGGAGGGAGGGGGTCTGAGGCAGCGTTACACTCCTTTATAAACGTAGAGATAGGGAAGTGCGTTACAAGGGGGGGAGGGGTACTGAAAATACTCGAAATGTACATTAGGTAATTTAGACCGCCCCTATCATTTGTGATGTATGTTCATATTTTAAGTCTGAAAGGCATCTTGTCCATGCTAAGAAGCGAAGGAGTACAAAGATATCACCATGAGTTCTTAGGAGTTGATAGTTTGGGACAAATATTGCAGGATTAAGGATTACAATTGCAGGATTACAATTAACTAAGGTGCCTTTCAGACTTAAGTATGAACATACATCAGAAATGATATGGATATCTGATGAATACCGCGGATTTTTAGGTTTTAAAATATGCATTTTAGGTGCCTAAAATAGGTTTTTTCAGCATCTGTTAGGCTTTTTAAATGGTAGAATAGGCACTAATAAAACTCGTAACATACAAGAAAACTCACTTTTTGACCATTTATTATATTTCTCAAAGATAACATAAATCAATATTACGTAGAATCAGTATTGAACATTTTGTGATAATACTATTTAACAAGTTTACTAATTAGAATTATTCCTACCGTATTTTGCCTCACAATAAATTACTAATATACTCTCCAAGTTTTCAAGAGAAAATGAATGTTTCTTATCGGTCAAGATCACTTTGCTTTCGGGGAAATTCAATCGCTTTATCTTAGAAACGGAAGCAGCTTCTCCACGAAGTCAGAAAGTAGTGGCGTGGAGACTTTTATCGCTAGATCTTTGTCCGGTACATTCATTTCTCGCTCTCTTACAGGTGACAAAATGAGGCAAGTGGATAAAAAGGTAAAAGAGGACGAATGCAATTTAGGTTGTTAAAAATTACTCTAAAATTAATGTCATCCTTGTCCGTTGTGCCGACAAAGAAGAAAGAGGTATAAGAAGCCTTAGACAAAAGAAGTTAAACAAATTAGTCTCATTTTAGGTTTTTAAATGTAGAATAGGCACAAATAGGCATTAATATTAAAAACGGCTCTTTTAGGCGCTACAAAATTAACGGTTTTAGTTCAAATAAACCTAAAATGTACATACAAAGCTTCATTCAGTACAAGGTACCCTGGAAAAAATAGATTTTTACCTAAATATACCATAACGAAATATCAGCTCATAAAAACACCGCAAGCACAAGTTTTTAATCACTGCGCACAACCACAAGGCCACCAGGCACACACATGGGCAGCACTCGTTCTGGCACGCGGAGCCTGCTCTCTGAGAAATTGAATCGGAGCTCGCGATTACAACCACGGTGTAAGAAATATATCTTACACCGTGATTACAGCGCTCCTCCGGTTATCTCCGGTTGAACCGACGACGGGGGGAAAACGTAATCGGAGAAACTGGAAGTCAGGCTCCACTCGTCCATGTGGCGGGACCCTCTCCATTTACTTGCCCAATGAATGTTTGTGACGGATTAATCAAAAAGTATTTTTGTATTTTGAAAATACAAAATACTATCAGAAAGTATTTTCGATACAAATACAAAATACATGTTTAAATATGTATTTTCGATACAAAATACAAATTACAAAAGTATCGAAAATACATATTTTAAATACAATTATTTTCGATACTGCCCAACACTGGCTGCAACATTATTTGATGAATTTCGCACTTAATTTGAAAGAACATAAGTTCAGTCAATTCTTGACAATATTGAATAAATCATTTACATTGTTTGGGGAGATTAATTTCATTCGATACTATGTTCGTCGTTTTAAACTGTGCATTTGATAAGTCATTTGTGTGAAGTTGGCCATTCTGGAAGAAAGTGCATCTTTCTGTCGCTGTTCCTTCACGCGGTGTATGCAATGCTCTTCCTATCAGTCATTTCGCGAGCGTCGTGAATAGATATCTAGATATAGTTGTTGTATGTGTTGTTGTTGCTGTTGCTGTTACTGCTACTGCTGACAAATCATGTTTTTCATGAAAGTAAAATCTGCCGATTTACGAAAAAATACATTTATGAAAAATTACAGATATTCCATTATTACAATGTACATTAAGATAGTGAAATTTTGAAAATAAATAACTTCATTTCGTTATCGTCATCATTTTTATTTCTATCTTTTGCATATTGGAATTGTACAGTTTTTAATTATAGATAAGAAAAAATTGTACGCTCTGTCTTAATTACTTTCTCCCAGAACCTTCCATCTGTTACCTAATACAGGATAAACCTTCCTCTCCTTTTTCTTGAGACTAGCTACGATCCATAAATCACCTGTTGCTCTCAATTATATCTCTTCGGTGTCGGACACATGTCACTTTACATACCAATTTCAGTGACGAAATGAAACAAATCTGTCATTACGATAACGTAAGGATTTGCTGTTATAGTCCAAAACAATATCCATGTATATATGTGTGATCTTGGTAAATATAAAGCATGTGTATATTCATGGAAATGCAGTATTTTCTATGGTGACGTTTCCACAGCTCTCCTTCCGTGCGATGATATCGCACGGGTTCAGCTAGTTACGATGTATATCAAGATAGTGAAATTTTCGAAATAAAATAATTTTATTTCGTAGTCATCACCACTATCAGCGGCAATAACAATAATCAAGATCATGAAATGAACTAGTGTAAAACGTGTCAAAACAATAGCTTTTGTAGCTATGTTTGGGGGTGCGATT
Organism: Acheta domesticus; assembly: GCA_031308135.1. Classification (NCBI taxonomy): domain Eukaryota; kingdom Metazoa; phylum Arthropoda; class Insecta; order Orthoptera; family Gryllidae; genus Acheta; species Acheta domesticus. Next base: position 133,930,801 of record JAHLJT010009436.1, on the reverse strand, counting down.
ACCGTATTTTCGAAATCAATTAGCAATTAGAGCGGCCCGAGGTGTAGTGGTCAGACTGCACGCTTTCCATCGCTGGTGCCTAATGTACTTTATGAGATGACATAAACGACGTAATGCGCTATTCTTTGTTTTTCCAAAAATAGCAAAAATGCAATTTTCGGTTACATTTTTCGATCTTAAGCGGCTTCTAGTGAAATTTGTGGTGGCCCAAGCGAGTTCGCGGAGGTTTTCTCGGGATACTTCCGTTTTTTCCACTCAATATGCAATTCACCGGTATGCTCCATCAATCATTCCGCTAAGGTTCCAAGGATCACAGTGGCGTTTAGGCGATAACGGAGGAATTATCTGAGAAGAGCCGTGGCTACCACATCGTGTTATCGATAGGTCCCGGTGTAGAGAACTAAGGGTAAATGGAGAGTAAGTGGAGAACGCTCCCACCCAATACCCTAGTTACCGATGAGAGCAAGTAGAAGAAATGCTGTGGGACGAGGAGTGCAGCTTATAACAAAGGTTATGTTTGGTTATTATCGACAACGCAGAACTACTACAAAAACTCGAGATCCCACTGGAAATTAAAGCCAGAACATATTTTTTCTAACTTACAAAATAATCCAAACTACTAGTGTCAGAGTCTGAATTTAAAAAAAAAATCAATTTTCAAACTCGTTACACCAAGGTAGTATATATCGGTGTCGCAAGAAATGTGCTCTTTTAGTTATTAATTTCACACAAAGGTTTGGCATGTTTCTGAATTTATTTCATTTAAGGCACTATTTAACAACGATGTCATGAGCTATCACGATCGTTTGACTTAGTGTTATTTTAACTATAATTTATTTTCAAAATTCATAATATTCATATTTTACTTACGACCATTTTGAGAACATTTATGTGCACTGAGGAAAAATACAAACTATACTATCAATTCAATATTTCTTGTAAATTACAGCAGTATTTCGAAGGTATTGTTTAGTTTTGTAATGTTACAATTTTGTTACATTCTTTTCTTGATTTCAATATTTGAAGAATTTTGTGATTAACAGATATATTATAAGGAGTGCTATTCAGTTCTAAAGAATTTCTAATTTTTTTCCTCGAGTTTTCTAAAACAACTCACCAGTTCTTCTCATTGCACTACCATATAATGAATGGGCGAAATTATGACTTGTCAAATTCAAGACAGTCACCGCAAATCTTTGGTGTCAATGCAATTTGGGCCATGGAGTGGTGCTTCAACTAAGCAAGTACCCTCCTCCGAGGTTTCCGCAACCCCTGTCCCTTCCCGAAGCCAAGCCGCTGTTCGCGACACACCGGCGCGGAGTGTGACACAACGGACGAGCGTCGGCGGGACCGCTCTACTCCCACTGTCTTTTCGCCGACGGATCTCTTTCAGTCGAGTCGCCTCGCGTCCCGCCGTCATAGCTGTCACCGTCGCCGCCGCCGCCGCCGCCGCTGCTGCAGTACCACGCCACGCGGCGCCGCGCTCTTTGCAAAGGCTCTCCGCCCGCTGGCGCACCGCGATCCATAGTGCCTTTGAAACACCGACGGCGGACCCGACTCGCGGACTAGCGAACAGATGGACGGACGTGAAGAAAAGCGCGCGGGCAAGAGAGCTGGCAGCCAAGAGAGAGGGCGTGAATGAGAGCGGACGGACAAGAGCGCGGGCGGACAAGAGCGCCGGCGGCGGGCAAGAGCGCGTGCGGGCAAGAGAGCGGGCGGGTAAGGCAGCGAGAGGGCAAGAGAGCGGGTGGGCGAGAGAGCGGGCGTGAATGAGAGTGGGTAGGCAAAAGCGTGGGCGGGCAAGGGCAAGGGTGGGCAAGAGAGAGGGCGTGAATGAGAGCGGGTGTGCAAAAGCGCGGGAGGGCAAGACAGCGAGCGGGCAAAAGAGCGGGCGGGCAAGAGAGCGGGCGGGCGAGAGATTGGGCAAACAAGAGGACAGAGAGACAGGACAAACAAGAAGAGTGACAGTGTGGGGAGCGGCTGCGCGAGTCTGTAGACTGTCGGACGAGAGAAGAGATTGGCATGTGTGGGTAAGCGACAGTGTGAGCGGGCGGACGAGGAAGCAGGCGGCATTTCCGTTAATATTAAACATATCTTACGCGTAAGGCGACTTCACGTAAATAGCGCGACACCAAAGCTCCATGCCGCGCTTCTGCTGTAATTCGACGAATTAATCATTTCGCATCCGTGAGCTTGCTGGAGGTGGGGGGGGGGTGTCTGACGCCGCAAATGCTTCTCCAGTGGATGGGACGACGGCATGAGGGAATACGGTTTCGTAGAGGTCAGGAGGTCGGGAGGAAGCAGATAGGTATTGTTGTTGGTGTTGGTGTCGGGTCTACGCGTGGGCAGGTACAGATGTCAGTAGATCGACGTACGTTTAGGAAGGTTGAAGACATGATCTAAATTGATTTATGTACAATGAAAACTCTTGTTTTTGTTCCAGAATAAGGGTGCACGTAGACGAGTCGATTCGGTACGATGTATCAACAGTAGCTACTGTGGTTGTTATTATTTCTTTGTCTTTCTTTTCTCACCTTTTTTCTTTTTTAAATTTTCTTATGTCTTTCTTTTCTTATGTTTTTTCCTTTCTTCTGACTTTCTTTTCTCGTAGTTTTTTCTTCTCGATTTTTCTTTCCTTTCTCATCATGGATAAGAAAAGGAAGATAGCGCGCGGTCTATGGCCGCTTTGTTAAGCCCGTCTGTAAACAGATAGAAAATTACACTATTGCGCTATTCAAACGGAATGTGATAAAATCTGACAGGAAAGTGAAAGAAGAACATCTACACAATGTTTTTTTTTCCTTCTTGTGAGTAAAAGAAGCACTTTGTAAGTTCGTTTTCGAAAAACAAGAAAGATTTTGTCAACCGTAAATATTGATAATTTATTGGAATTATGAAAATTACTAAGGTATTTTTTATTACAAAATATTTTACAACACTAAGTTTACATGCAGTAATGTATCTTTGAAAATACATTACAGTCTGCACAGCATCAAGTATAATGGATTTTGTGCAAAACATTGCCACATATATAAATGGTTCATAAAATTAAGATTATAAATGAAATTTTATGTTTTGTCAGACACACACATTTTATATTTTGTTAATATTTTTCACTGCAAGTATATTTGACTTGTAAGAAAGTAAAATGCCTTTTTATTATTGTATTGGTATGACAAGTTCAAATTAATGGAGCTGCTTCTGTTATTATAATACCCGTAATATCAAGTTCGTTTGTTAAAATAAGAACTACGAAATCATGTATAGATGAAATAAACGCAAGCATCAAAAGGTTAGAAAATATAAATATTAATAAAAACAAATATTCATTTTCTGATAGTTTTATGATAAAATGTGAAGCATAAGTACATGCAATCATTTCAATAAAGCCAAAGGCAATACTTTGAAAGCTTAACAGTTTTGACAAATATGTAAAATAATTTTAAAAGGCGTGTTGTTTATTTGTGGAATAAGCATGGGATGACAGTTTAAAAAAGATCTTTATCATTTTAATTGTACGCTAAAACATCATCCTCGTCTGAAAATGCCAGAAACACTTTACACGAGTACTTGCACAAGCTTTCGTTATCTACATATTCTTGATGTCTACCATCACGTAGAATATAATAATTTGTACATATTTGAATAGGATCAATCAAATTATAGTATCTAGTTTATTCAATTTGTAGACAATCAGAACAAACATGATAGTTAATTTATTTGTCCAGAACAAAATGAAATGTAAATCAATATCAAGTAGTAAGATATTACTCAACAATGCATTATTTTAAACTATCTGATTCAATTGTTTTATTGCTTGTAGGCATTCTTACATAATTTTCATCGCTCATTTTACATTTATAATTGCTGTACTGAGTACACACAAAACAACTCAAATGAGAATACTCTATGCAATTCGAGAACTCTAGGATCCATCTCATACATTCATCCATGTTCATCAACGCCGATTAGAAAAGTTTATACGGTCCAGAATGCGTTACGAGCTTCACATTGCTCCACAGAGGCCATGCGGGATGCAGAAAAAAGGAAGGTGAATTTTATGAACCATCCCCGCAATAAAGCCAGGCCGTTCCACGAAAAATTTGAGCATTATGCGCATAAAAGAGAGTTAACGCGTATTTCGGGGGGTTGTTTTTTATGACTACTGCCTCACCTCACTCTCTCTTTCTCTTCTTTCCGGCAACCGCATATAGTACGTGTTACAGTAACACAGCTGCCATCAATATTGATTAACCAAGCCTCCGACGGGATTTAGGATAACTTCGCCTCTACGATAAAGAGTAATTATAAAAGGCTAAATTTGCATGCGCGGAAGTTTAACTTCTTTGGGCGCAAGTCGGCGGTGGTGACGGCGGCGCCGGTGACTGCGGGAGCGGCGGCGGGGAGAGTCCGCAAAAATGAGCTCGTTAGTTGCAGCAGCGGGGTGGAGTACGGCGCTGGTGCGACGACGGGGTGCTGGAAAGGAGGGGTTGCAGGGAGGGGGAGGGAGGGTAGGGCGCGCCGAGTGGCATGCTGGGAACACGCGCTGAGGCTGCTGGGAGCCGACGCTTCACTAACGAGCCGCCATGTCGTTGTCGTCGTCCTCCTCCTTGTCGTCGTCAGACCTTTCTTCCGCGCACATCGGATCGCAAAAGGAGGTAGTGGGGATGGGGTAAGAGAAGACGATGATGCTGATGGTGATGATGACTTTAAAGTTACGGTGGGTAATATTAAAGGTCCAAGAGTTGCTGGGTGGGACAAAATCTGTGATGGTTCTAAATGTACTTTATTAAAAACACTATTTAGTGACTTTTAGGTAATGTTCGATATAAAGAAAGGCGATAAATATTTTTAAAATGTGACGATGATGGCTGTAATTGCTGACTTCATTTGGATCAATGACAAGACTCATGACAACACAATGCTCCAAATGGTAACATAAACGTTTAGTCTCATACTTTATCACTTTATATAGATTACTTTAGGTAATAAATAACAATTTGATAATAAGAAACTCATTCTCATGAAGAAAGAAAAATGGGACTGATGATTTATAAACTGTGAAAGGTAGTTACGTGAACATGCAAGAGAAATAAGAACATCATAGAAAGTCAAGTAACGAAAATTCAAAAGTGAGTGTCTAGAATTACTCTAATTATAAATAACTAGATTAATGATCAAAACCAAAGCAACCCGTTTCATTCCTTACATAGACTCCACCCTTCATCTATCCTTTGCGAAACAAACATTGAGAACAAGTCACAAAAAGACGGCGGCGGCAACGTCACCCTCCTACGCTGCGAGCAGATGAATTCGCGCTAAGATTACTTCTCCGCGCTGGAACTGCCGACGATGCATTCTCCTCCCACGCCCGCACCCATTCGCTTCTTACACTCGGCCCGAGGAAAAGATAAACAAGCGGCCTTCTCCTCGCTTGATAGATGTGGAATTAAATCTTCAGAGAGCAGGCCGGGCGCAAAAACTGCGTCGGCCGTGCTTCCCCGAAAAATGAGCGATCGCGACGTTTTCGCTCATCCGCGTTTCTTGATCTCTAACGAGAAACGCGCTCTTTCCAAAAGCAGCGCGACCTGCACGCGTCGTATAAGGCTCTTGATTAAGCTCTTCCTCTTCCGGTCGAGGGGACGAGCTTCGCAGAGAAAACGAGATTTGGAACTTTACTCCGTTCCTCAAAGCAGGATCTCCCGCATCATTTGCGACATTTCGGGATTTCCTCTACGAGAACAATGAGATGAATGCATCTGTGTTGTATCAGGTTGTTTTGGAATACTATGTTTAAAGGCGACTCTAGCAAGCAATAAGTAAAAAGATATGGAAATAACACTGAAAGATTATGAAATTGTACTGTGCAGATTTCACGAACACAATCAGCGTAACTTTATTAAAAGACGTCGTAAGTCGAAACCACGCATAAATCTCATGGAAATTTCTTTTTAGGGTCCTAACTGTGACTCTCTTCATAATACTGATGTTGGTTTCTGCTGCTGTATGTTGTTTGCTTAGTGAACATTCAATAATGAATTTTTTTGGATGGCACTCAACTACATTTTCATTTTTAATTCCCATAATTTCACATTTATAATTTTCGGACATAAAAAGTAGCTGTGTATACAGTATGACAGCAAAATGACAACGATATTGTCATAATTGTATTATGAATATGAAAAACGATAATTTTCCAGTGAGTAGTATGTCTAGTTGCATTACTGTGAATTAGAGTTTATTGAAATATGCGGAAAGGAACGACAGGAATAAGAGCAGAGAATGAGTAATACGCAAAACAAATTTATGCTATTCTATTTTAAAATCATCCACTATTTTATTCTCGGAAACGCCCATCCCCAATTCAGAAGCCACGAAGGAAACGTGAAGGAATACTTAATTTTGCAGCCAACCTAGTACAGCTATAAACTTTGCGCCGAACGGACGAAATCACGGCAGAACGTCCATCGTGTTTCTCGGCACGCTCCTCCCGGCCGAGCACAATTCACCCGCCCCGCGCACGCCGCGCCGCGCCGCGCCGCCTCGTCTAGTTAAAGCCCCGCGCCGTGCCGCGTCGCACCGCGCAGCCTTCTTACTTAACGTCCTCCCCCAACCCGCTCGCTGGCCGCCAGCGCCACCTTCCCGGCCAGCCACTCGCCCTGCACGCCGACGGCAACATCCAGGCACTCGATCCAGGGGGGGGGGGATGCCTCCCCAAAAGGTGTTTACCGCAGTTTTCGTTTACCTTCCTTTATTTGGCAAAATTAATTTATATGTTTATTTATGTTCGAATTATGCAATTATTGAAACAATAATATTGAATAGTTTTACTACTACAGTACATAAATAATACACAATATAATAACAAATATGTTTATTATTTGACAAACATTTACGATGCCCCTCTCCCAAATGATCGGCTGGACCCGCCCCTGCGTCCAGGCACCTCGAAACCACCTCCCACTCCTCCATGCACACTGGGACGGGAAGTCTTACGTGGCGCGCGAAACACAAAAGGGAACTAAAAGAAAATCAACAAGGAAATGTGCAATGGGGTCACAGAAATTAAAGTAATGATTTTTGGAGTATTGGAATTGAAGAAGAGGAATTTTCAGAGGGATTAAAGGAAGAATTAAAACAGGCATGAGATCCCTAGTTGGCCTTAACGAAAAGAAGAGATAAGAAAAAAGAGAGAAAACAGAAAAGAAAGAAAGTAAAGGAAAGAATAGGAGCAAAGAAAGAAAGAAAAGAAAAGAAAGAGAGGGAGGGAAACGCAGATCTGATAATCACAGTTTACATCTGAAACAATTAATGTGAAAGTACTGGAACTATGCTTCAAGCGCTGTGAGCTGGAATCCCGCCTAGTGTGACGATATTTACATGATTTTGTGATTACGTTCCTCACTAAAAGTGATCCTCACTAAAAGAATTGTTTATGGATTAAATCCATAACCTCAATCGAATAATTACTACGATGATCAGAAAAACTGAGCAGAAGTCGGTTCATATAACTCTTTTCCTTCCGCTAAAAATTGTTATGCTGCCCGCACCATTTCCGTTGGGGTCGTATTTCGATGGCAAATCTTCGTCCCAAGCTTCAAAAACATCCGCAAACATGTCTAAACATGTCCTAATAAATTGTCACTACTTAAAGAACGATCTTTCCTTTCACAACAGTTGATGTGACCTTTTCGGTACACTGTTCGCGCAGCCTCGACTGCTGGAAAACCGTCGTTCATAAGTGCACTCAAAACGGTAATTAGATGTTCCAAAAGAATTCCATTATTGTACTTCGATTTTAAATGGAAATTTAGAAAGTGGTAAATTGTTTAAAGAGTAAACAAAAAATTTAGAATACACTTTAAAATTAACAAAAAAATCTTGGTGACTTATCATGAAAACCTAGAATTTTAGATACCCTTAATTATATACTATTTGATTCAGTTTGTATTATTTAGTTTATTTGAAACCCCATACACATTTGAAAATAGAAAATAATAAGTACAGTGCAAGTTTTCAAATAAATACTATAAAACATATGTTACATTGCCATGAGTCTTATTATTACACATGTGCATAGTAAATAAAGAACCACATGTCTTTCCAGAGAGATTTCTTTTTTTCTCCGCGTGCTCCTTCGCCCGGTTTGGCTCACTGTTCGCCACCGCTTCCACTTTCCCCGTCTAACCCACACAGGCGCTGGGATCGCGCGTTTCAAAGCAAAGGCGGCGCCATCAAATGCTAATTACGAGCGTCGCTAAACCAAGCTGTGCCGCCCCCGCCCCCGCCCCCGCCGCTGCTCTCTCGGGAGGTGGGGTTGGCGGGCGACGGCGAACTGGGTTTGCGGGAGGACGGCGGCGGTCTGTAGGGACAGAAGAAACTGGGGGATGGAGTGTGAAGTGGCGAAAACCTGGATGATGGTGGTGGTGGTAGTGGTGGTGGCGGTGGTGGTGGTGGTGGTGGCGGCGGCGGTGGTGGTGGTGGTGGTGGTGGTGGTGGTGGTGGTGGTGGTGGTGGTGGTGGTGGTGATGCTTGTGGTGCTGGTGTTAAAAGCAAAGGTAGTAATAGCAAAATAGGTGCAGATAACGTGACTACGCTTGCGGGCGCGAGTTTTAGGTTAAGACGTGATGTTCTAGAAGATAATCGTAACGACGAAGAACGCATTAATTGAGATAAAACCTGGTGGAAAGCAAGCAAGAAGCAGGGTATGTAGTGGAAGAAACACATGCGAGAATTGTCGGGATGGCAGAGGTTACTCAGTTAAAATAGTACTTAAGAGGCAGAAGTGACAGAGGCATTTGGATGGGGTCGTGAAGGTAGAGGAAGGAACTGAGGAAGATACAAGCGGAGCTGAGAAACGGAGAAAGATGATAGGAGAAGCACAGAGTACGAAACAATGAGGCTTCACGGCGGGAACGTATAGGGGGAGAAAAGCGAATAAAAAGGTTACAAGGAAAAATCAAGAGGAAATGGAAGAAAGAAGCGACTGAATGACGAAGGAGAAATGTGTGCTAGAAATGGAAGTGAATGAGAAGCAAATCATTGCTACCACTGAAAATGATACGGAAAGGTGGCTGCTGTCTAGGCACTATCGGATGATACGTCAGCAGCGATGGCGACGGCACTGCAGTAAGCGGTGTTTGTGGAGATGGGAGCGTGGTGTCGGCGAGGCGTGCGTGGCGAACGGGGTGGGTGGTGGAGGGGCGGAGCGGGGCGGGCGGCAACCCGGCACGCCGCGCACATCGCTCTGCTTGCGACGGCACTTTGTTGCCTGGAATGGCCGGAATTTGTCTTCGAGCAGGAGTCCTCGCTAACTCGCGGCGCGCGGCGGACGGCGGACGCCGATGGAGGCGACGGAAGACAAGGAAGAATGACTAAGAAATTAGGAAAATTCAGAACGTAATTGGAGGGGCAGACAAAAAAGAGGGCGTGGGAGATAGGAAGAGAAGAATCGAGAATCGAATAATCGAAGCTACCGAATGAGCAAGATTCCAAAGCGGAGACGAAAATGCATTATAATGTGAGAGCAAAGGGGGCGTGGGAGTTAGTAAGAGAAGACTCGAGAATCGAATAATCGAAGCTACCGAATGAGCAAGAATCCAAAGCGGACAAGAAAATGCATTCTAATATGAGAGCAAAGGAGAAACATGTGAAAAGATGTTCATGAAATATATGACGCTCACAAGTAGTTAAAGAAGAGGAAAATAACATTTCGAAAGCAGATCTGTCGATAGTGGTAATCTGTTTTAAAACGATCATGTTCCGCTGAATCCCCACGAACACTGTTTTTGGAAAGGGATGAAGGAAGGAGGAGGATGAAGGTGATGGGGACATGAAGTAGAAGAACGCACCACTAAATTTACTCCGCCAACGCGTCCTATATTTCTGTAGCGATCAAGACAAACCACCGCAATCATCGGAGTTTCATTTTTCTTCCTCGAGAAGATGCACTACCGCATCTCCGGGAATACTAAAGAACAGCGGGCCTTTGCATTATCTATGCAGAGGCGCTGTGCAGAGTACCCTGATTGCCCTGGAGATAATGTAGTTGGAGAAATAAAAGTATTAATTCAACTGAAAAAGTTTGTAAAATTTACAATTTTTGTTATTCAGTTCATACTCAGCAGAACGCGATGAATTCGTATATTAGAATATAAAGCTACACTTTCTTCTGTTTTATAAGCAGCAATAATTTATGAAAAGTTTTTATAAAACAATAGAGCGTATATTCCATATAACTAAAACTTTGAGTAATTTACCAAACAATAATTTTCCGGGCTCATGAAGGACTTTGTATTATTTTCTAGAAGACAAATTTTATGAAACACGTAATCGGAATTGTCAAAAAATAATTTTTTGTTAGTAACATTCTATTAAAAATTGTGATTTTAAATGAGACTCTTTTTATATAAATTGTGACATTGAAAGACTTCTTGGTTTACACGTATACAAAGCTATACTAATTTATGTTTGAAATACGTAATTTACGCATAGTTTCTGCATTTTACTCATACTCACTAATATCTTTTACATTTATATTTTTATTTCAGTTTTAAAATGCTGTTCTTTAGTTTCAGTACATTTCTGTTAGCAAAATTACTTTGCTTTCTCGGTGAATACATTTTTGCCTATTTAATAATTCACCGCTTGTTATATCATAATGTAGTAGTTACACGGGATAAAAAGTACTTGTGTATTCAAGAAAAATAAAATAATTTTGTTAATGTAATTTCAATACAGTACTTGTTTTAAATTTTTTTCAAAAGAGTTAAAAATTACAACAAATACATAATTGAACAGTTTTAGTTATCGCTATTTTAAAAAGCGTAAAATAAAAAGTGGGAAATATTTATTGGACCAAAAAATTGCAATAATATTACGATAACTATTTTAAATGCTTTTTGAGTGCATGCTTCCGTGTTATATTAATTTCTAATCAATTCCAGTATTTTTGTATAATAATTATAAAATATCCCCCCGTTCTTATACGTCAAACCTTTTTCTATAAAATAATTACCTGGTGTGAGCCTTTAGGAGTACGTAAAGGGAAAAGTGGATTAAAAACCCACTACCACTGCTCTGGTTCCGAGTTCACAGAGTAGATGGCCTTGACCTAATTTTTTCGGAGGGTTTCTGGGAGGGTGGCTTCAGTCTAAAAATAGACCTAACGTCTTGCACAGTTCTCTGGAAATGTAAGATGTTGGTTAAGCCATCCTTGAATCGAAAAGAAATTAAGGTTCCTTAGAGTGCGCGAACGCACTGGGAGAGAATTTAACAATTCAAATGCAGAAATATCGGGGTGGTGACAGAAATAGTCATGTTTGGGACAAAGTAAAATATTGATTGCAGATATTAATATAAATAACTTTCTTTCCTCACTATTGTTCTTATATTACACAAATTTGAGATGAACTTACAATAATTATTGTAAAATATTTTCAAACCTTATTGAAAAGTGGATATGGATCGGTATTTTAAAGTCGGATTTCGGTCGGTATTTTTAGGAATGTTTTTTAATTGAGACAAATAATCAGGCTAATAATTTCGATATCTTGAAAAATGACTAAATCTCAAAATATGTAGCTTTTTAATATATTGTTCCCGTTTATGTTGTATATGTCCAAGACGACTTGAACATCTTTCCTAGCTATCAGCTTGATGATCCAATCTTTCCTTCAAACATATCAGAAGACAGACGCTGACCATCTCATATGTTACCTAACTTTCTTGCTTGCGTCACTTTTATTTCATATTTCCAAGATTTTTTTTCTTCTTGCAGACCAATAAAGTACAAGTTTCATTTATCACCCCATCCTTCTACGAACACAAACGGATATCATTAATCTGCCGCTACGGATTCCACAAAAACCTCAGCTATAAATGGCAGGCCTCGTGTCAACGGTAAAAAATGACAATAGAAGGCGAACGCCGCACTGCTGAGCCGAAGAGCGAGCGGCAGTCGATGTGGATTAAGATTCCGCGAGAAAAAAGTTATAAACTCCTGTTAAAGGAGAAAGAGGTGCCATCTCATGTGCTCGACCCCAGTCGCCTTTTCGTTGTGCTCAGTTTCAGTTTGGCAAATGTAAACAGAGAGAAAGTCTGAAAAATAATATATTCGTAAATTTAAAAACTAAAATAAAATAACAATTCCATTAGTTTAATTAATTTGAATTTGTTAATTATGAGAGTGCTATGTGTGGACAGGTATCTGCTGACCACTCAAGTGAATTTGTGTGTGAAAGAATGTGTAAACTCATCAACTTCGACGTAATTTCGTAATTAATTCTTATATGTACACTTAATTCGGTTTTTGGTTCATTGTTAATGTACGGAACATGTGGTAAGTTGAATATTAAGTAATATGAACATGTTCAATATTCCTGAAGCGTGATAACTGTCATTGTCGAACAGAGAGCAATGGTACATTGTCGATTGCCCTTCACATGAATGCAGTAGAAATTTTTATCTTCTTGAAAAACACATTACATTCAATTATAATATTTGTAAACTTTAAATTGATTGCTACAATATTTTTAAAACGAGTAAAACAATGTGCTAATCATTGCATTATCAATTCTACATTATTTTTTTTAAATCTGACATTAGATTGAAATATTTCAATAACTCGCTTCATATGATATCTACAGTTCTTTACAGCAGCAAAATCAATTACTGATGAGCTTGAATTACACAATCTAAAAGTTAAAAATGTATAAAACTCAGAGAGGAATGACAGTGATGTTGCACAAAGAAAGAAAACCTGAAAATAATATAAGAATAAATTCGTAAAACTAAGCATAAATTCAAGGAATAGTTTTTAAACCGTTGGATTTTAAAAGAATCCCACTTTTTATATCCCATTTAATGAAACATGTTTATATAATGTGAGATTAGTGATCAGAGATTTAGTGCAAGTTCCAAACTCTGAGAAGTATTAATGGAAAAAATTACATATTAAACCCGGCACCCGGCGACGAACAAGCTTTGCTAGAAGTAACTTGTTTCATCGAGGGATTTTGGAACTTTATAGGTATTTCAATTTATATTTTAATTTATCTTCATGGATTAATGGAGTTCTAAATTTTCCCTGAAATGCAAGATTTAAAATGAATTCCATATTAATTGCCAATTAATTAGAAATGTATATTTGATGTATTCAAAAGTCAGTTTGAAATAGTGAACACCAATTGTTTCATTTTAACTGAAACTAATTGGACTTTAATGTTACTAATACACATTTTTTTATGAAATTTATAAACTTTGCTTATACAATTTTCTGTAGCTTTCACATCCAAGAAAATAATTGACAATGTCCTGATGCACAAAATCGTAATACAATTTAAAATAAATATATTTTGTGTTCAAAGATATCTCGTAACCTCAAAGTTATTGGGATTCGGGATTCGATATTGAGTTGTGGGTTCATTAATTATCTTTCATGTGCAAGTCTTAGTACAAAAAGTAAATAATCTTGTTATCATTGATACTGTGTATTGAGATAGATATCATTCAAGCTGAACAAGAAAATAAGATATCCGACGGGTACATTCACTTTTTCACAGCTATACAGCTTTTTCACTATACAGCTCAAGAATGAAATATACCTATACGAAAAAATTTCAATAAATACTTTGTATGCATTAAAATCAGAACAATTAGTATGCAGAGTGCTTTTTAAAAGAATCACTAACATCTATGTACAGAATTACAGTATTTTGTGTGTATAGTATTATATTTACCACGTTTATGTACCCATTTACTTTTAATTAATGTTTATTATTATTATTTATTTATGTATTTATTTTTCAGTCTTGTGAGATCCACTATGGATGTTAACTTCTCCCCAACAGGTAATGCCGGTCATGAAGGAAGGAAATGAGCAGTGAAAAGGGAATATCGTGCGCACTCCCTTGCGTTGAATACTTCAACCGATTGGCACCGGCGGTGGACCTTGCACCGATTGGCAGCAGTTGACCACAAATTCGATTTCGCCAGACGCCACAAACTCACAAAGGTTTGACACATCGCGTAAACATCTGGTTCCTACCTGAGATTGGCCACGCGACCTGCCAGTCACCTGCATGTCCTACAGTAAGGCTTTGCCTTGCTGCTCGCCACTTCCGATGTTGGTGCAGTGAAACGTGACTTTGCACTCACCAATGGTTCCGGCGAAAATTGGTCATTTAATAAGGTGGTCGCTTTATTAAGATTATAGGGTACTGGAGACGTTAATTATATCTAATTGAGCTAAAATGAAGTACGTTCTCTTTAATATTATTAATTACACAAATTACAAAATATAATTTAAGCAAGGTATTTAGAATCTGCCTCCTCTCGGACAATATCAAAACATATCCTTGCCTTGTCACTCATTCTCTAGGTCGAGAAACACATTTTTCGTTATCGCCTTATCAGACAAGCAAACGAAACTTGCAGATATCAAGAAAGGTTCCATTAATTATAGACAATCATATCATGTGAAAATAAAATATATTTAATACAAAATTGAAGAACGAAGTTGAAGTTTTACAGTTGGAATTTCACAACGTTTCGGAGATATTTTGTCTCCATCATCAGGTACATTTTGACTAAAATCAAATTTATTCCATAAATATGAGTAAATAAAATGAAACATTTTAAATATAATGTAAGTAGAAAACATAATAATAATATAATTAATAATATATGTCTATAATTAATGGAACCTTTCTTGATACAATGAAGAATAGACAATCAATAAAAACGTAATGAAACTTGCAGATGCATTTCATATCCTGTAGAAACGTTGCCTGACGAAGAAATAAACGAAGAATTAAGATGAATTCGCGCACGCGGAGTGCTCCGCGAGTCCTCAACAGATTCTCACCGAAGGAAGCCACGATTTAGCAAGCCATAGGAATGTTGTGAAACGGAAGAAACGAATGTGTTGTTGAATTAAGAAATATTTAAAGTCATCTCTTGTCTTCTAAAACAGAAAATAGTCTCCCTGAGAGACAAGCAACTCGGGATGTCATTATTCAAAGTAACCTAAAACTGCGTCCCTTTAAAGGTTCCACAGTAGTCATCACGTTTTCGCTTCTTGTTATATAACACAGTTCAAAGTTGCTTAAGGTGTCCGCTTAATAAAGGTCTATTTAAGAACTGTACCTGGGCGCTCAGCCAGGTGGTCGCGGAAAAAAGGGAATATCTAGAGGTGTTTTATGGAAAAAATCAATCGGTCTCACGAAAAAGTGGCAGATTGTTGAGAAGACCGCTTTATAGAGGTGGCTGTTTCAGCTGTTTTCATTGAATATTTGAGGAGCAACTGGTGAAAAAAATTGAATTTGATATGAAATCATTTCGTTTTTATACACTCTACACACTCCTTCTTCTAGATTTCTTCAAAACACATTTTAACACATTAAATTAAATGCGTTTTGAAGAAATCTGAAAGCAGGAGCGCGTACAACGTTTTGAAAACTACACGATATCGTATGAACGGACAATACGCGTTTTGATTAGTTGCTCTTCATTTGTTGCTCAGTGCGCGTCATTTCAGGTGATAGAAAAACACAAAAGAAGTTCTTTATAATATTCTCAATAAACAATTCCTTGATTGCTTTGGCCTTAGAAGAATTAATTCTCTTAGAAGGTGATTAGTTGCTCTTCATTTGCTGCTCAGTGCGCGTCATTTCAGGTGATAGAAAAACACAAAAGAAGTTCTTTATAATATTCTCAATAAACTATTCCTTGATTGCTTTGGCCTTAGAAGAATTAATTCTCTTAGAAGGTGATTTTTCTTTTTCTTTTTTTTTTAATTCCTCGAAGTCTGTTTATTACTGGGAACTTTGCGCGTATTTCTCGATTCTCTGTTGTAGACTTACGAGGTCATGGGCATTGTTTGTGATAAGCGAGTGCTCTGCAATTCTCTCGGTCGGCTGAGGGGCTGTGACGATGGCCTAACATCAGGGGCGATCACAGAACCGCAGGGGACACAAGCTGTCGTAATTTACGTCTTAATTGTGTCAGTTGACACATTTGCGTTTTCTTGGTTTGTAACAGAAAAAAGTAGATTTTTTCTTGGACAAAACTATCTTCGCAGCATCGACTCAGGCCAAGCGCAACGTTCTGGGCGTTAAAATAGGAGAGAGCATCAAGAAACTGTGCAGAAACGAGTAGTTTCTCAGCAAAATGCCGTAGAAAAGTTGTTTTATCTCACTGAGGAAAATATGGTGGCGTATTTTTATACCATCTGAAATGTCTGAAAATCTTAACTCAAAACGCCAGTCCTCAGCGATACATTACGATGAATTTAGACAGTTCTGGCAAGAGATAAAGATGGCATAAGATTAGACGAAAATAATGAATTATTATTAATACGCTGTTTTAAGACATTTTGAAAACCGAATCTCTGCTAAGGACCTTGGCGAAGCCCGGGCGCATTAGTGAAAGAGGGACGGTAAGAAAAGGGTAATCTGGGATCCGACTCAGACATCAAGCGCCGGCGGAGACGGCGTGCGGGGGCGCAGGGGCGCGGGCAGGGACAGGAGGCTGCGGGCCGCGACGGCTGCGGGCGACTTTATGAGAGGGTGGGAGCGAGGTGGCCCCAGGCCTCCTGCGGTCATCTGCTCCGTCGTATTTCTTTTCCGCCGCATATTGAACAGCCTGGAGGCTTCAACATTCTCATTTCGTTTCTCTCGGCTTCCTTTGTAGATTCTTTAAAATATACGACAGTACTATATGGGTTTTGATTTCACGATTTTTCCTTTTATTATCCGCTCTTCTTTTTCTCTAGCATATCCTGAAATTTGAAGATCCTACCGTGACAATTTCTATATAACAACTACTAAAGCATCTTTCGCTTTCATTCAATCTATACATTTCTCTGGCTATTGCTTCTATATTTAATTTCAGATTTTATTCTCATATTTATTAGTAAATCTTTTATTGTACTTTTTATCTTGTTGTTCTGTGTATCCGTGTCACATTTCATGTAACATTGTGTTACAATGTGTTCAATCCTCTTTCTGACCTGACTAATCGTGACATAAACATGTTCCATTTTATTTTAGGTCAATGAAAATATCGTTCACGGCTGTCATGAGAATAACACGAATAACGTTTGAGAAAATTTCTTTCAAGATGAAAGTTTAAGGAAACAAAGATGAACGCGATAAGATTTTGTACAGATTTTTCAGAAAATTATAACTATGAATCTCTGAATTGAACTTAAAGAGTTTTGATAAAAAGCATTTCCTTATAATCTGCATTTTAAACAATTTGCTCAGTATTCCCGTAACGACGAGGGAATTGAAACATCGTATGCCCTCCGAGTTTTCCAGACAAATAACAGTACTGAAAAATGGCATTTCAATAAAATATGAGAGTACGTTTAATGCAATCTGCTTATCTGGCACGTAGAAAAAGAAGACTTTTCATAACAAAGCTCTACTCAATGTAACTTTCCACGTGTATAAGATAAGTCATTATAGGTTAAAACACCGTCTTCTCCTCAATCAGTCGAACAAATGTTTATTTCTTTATTTTGATGAGAAACGATCAGTCATTACACAGAGCGCTTCTGGACAATCTCCCTTCTTCTAATGTCAAGCATGTAATGTTGTAATTTGAGAAAATTGCGCATTAAGTCGAAGCGCCGAGGAAATTTATCAGGATTGACGATGGAAAAATCTTTTTCTTTTTTGGAAACAAACGACGAAAAAAAATGTAAATTGACGTAATTGGGATACATATAACAACACTATTGCGGGCGGCATGTGATTGCGCCCTATCTCCCAAGCCGGCCGTCAGAATTGCAGTGTTTGTGCTGTTGGGAAAACACGCATATGACTCTCTAGTTTACAGTAGAGCTTCGACTCTTGGAAATGCGCACAAAATTCCGGTAACATAGATGCTGTGGTGAAATTAAAAAATCACAAAAATAAACTTTCTACGTGATTCTATGCTACCGAGACTCACATGATAAAGAAATTATTTATTGCTAATTTATTGAGGAACACACTGGTGCATTTTTCACTTAAAATGACTTACCGCGTGTTTTTTAACCTAAAATGACTTACCGTACTATGAATGGTCAAGGAGACGATAGATGAATGGTCATAGAGACAGTAGACGATAGAATATTGATTAAGAAGGACCTATGTAATAAGAGATAGAACAAAGGGAAGTACTCTACAGAAATATTTCTGGAACTCGCTTCGACCACCGCAAATTTCTCATGGATTATGGAACTTGAGAGGTGGAAAACTGCCCCGCTGGACGCCGCAGAAATGTCGCTTTCCTTCTCTTTGAACAGCTCAATTGGACTCTCATCTAGAGTGCGTAGATATAGAGAGAAGTGCAACCTCTTTGGCATTTAATATCCTATTATCTGCTAGTCTCAGCAGACCGCTCTCAGGAATGAAAGAAAAATGATAACAATTAAAGGTT
Organism: Acheta domesticus; assembly: GCA_031308135.1. NCBI lineage: Eukaryota > Metazoa > Arthropoda > Insecta > Orthoptera > Gryllidae > Acheta > Acheta domesticus. The sequence goes on along the minus strand of JAHLJT010009436.1, from coordinate 133,912,372 downwards.
TATTGAGATTTGCAAGGATTAGAATATTGGTTTAGGATAGATTGGTGGTTTCCAACACAAATGATACAGTGCAGGTAAAATTATCCTGACTAGTCGATATAAAATGGCGCATTCGGCAGCGTAAAGGAATACGCTACCCTGCATCTAGGGACTAGCATCGGCGACTTGGGCGCGCCCTGTCCCGTCGTGTCACGCGCTGCGAATGTCCCAGGGAGAGCGCTTCGCACCGCCGCACAGCGCCGCTCCGGCGTCCATTGTTTTTTCATTTCCCTTTTTGCAGCGGGAGTGCGCCTCGGAGCTGGGAATTGTTGCTGCGCTCTGGACGTAGCTCTGGACCCAAGCCGTGGTGGAATCCGAAGCACCTGCTATTGAATTACTGGCGATGTCACGGTAAAAATTGGGAAATGTTCAGTTATTGTTCGATTGTAATTGCCTTCTATTACTTTGATGTGATCGTTAGTGTTAGTAGACATGCACTGATTTCTGTATTTTGACATGGTCAAGCTATGATCGATAATAATATAAGAAGGAAAATGCCGATGGTGACGAGTCGCATATTCTAAAGTAGAAAGTCGATAATTCTGATTAATTAAGATCAAGCCCCTCACGAATGATGATATTGTTCGGATTTTCCAAGTATGACGCAGAAATTAATGGACAGAATTTACTCGAATACTATTTAAAAATGTAAAAATAGAGGTGACAATTCCAGTTACCACAATCATTAATTATTGTGTTGATAATCATAATAATGTGGATACTGAATACAAAAAGAATTGTACGACAACAGAGTTTAACAAAAGCAAAACTTGGTATATTTCCAATTGAAGCATTGTAGGAAGGTAACCCAAACTCAGAAAATAAAAAATATTTTCTGTCAGATATATGGGGATGACAGTATCATTATTATCACCCCAATGGAAAAATTACTCAGTCATCGTGAGAACAATATGAATTCCTGAAAACTAAGTGTACGTGGAAACTGAATGTATTTGAGTCACAATATCTACCACTAACAGCTTGCTTTTGATTTCGAACCTGCCAATACTATGACTACCTGAATTGATACACCCACCATTTACAAGAATTATTAATTGTATTGTGATTGTATTTGCCGAATGATTTTATTATCTTCACGAAACCCTAAACTAGATTGTGTGTTGTGGGATTATTCTGATTATCGGTTCTAGTTATTATTTTCACAGCATGGCGCGCAATCTATTTGGAATGCATTGCGATATTGCGTGCAAGATTCCATTGAAGTGTGTGAAAGTAGCCACATGACAATGGATCTTTCCGAAATGAGCTCATTGTAATGGTATAGCGTGTGAAACAAGAAAGTGTTAAAGCAGGGGCTCATTGATATTTTAGTTCTTATTTATGAATCTGTCAAAAATACGTTGCTTCGAAAATTATTACATAGTGTTTTTTCAGAGATCTGTTTTCTGCAGTATCAGTTTTCAACCAAGAAATAGCAAATAAATAAAACAGTTACATTAAAAATAATGTTAATACGTTCCAAAACAGCTGATAAGCTCAACGAAGTTTCAAGATCCCACACCGACAGTAAAATCTACCACATAATATGATCAAACTGATTACTAGATGAAAGACCCCACAAAATCCTAAAAAATCGATATTCCGAGGCTTAATTTTGTTTCCAATTAATGATTCAATGTGTTAAATAAGTTGTCGGGATTACACAGACGGACACGGAAGCTTTTCTGGTTTTAATAGGGATTTTGTTAACTCGCGAATTCAATTCCGGCGTCCCCTATTGCCACAGGATTCATATAAGGCGATTTGTGTCCTCCCCCGAACGCACTCCACGCCGCCAAAATTCCTTGCACGAACGCGCACGGGGCAGCGAAGGCGGCGTTCCATCTTAGAGGCACGTTCGCAGGTCAAGTATTGGGGCGGCGAGGGCGTAACGGGGCGGCAACGGCGCATCGAAAGAGCAGCCGATCGCCCGATACTTTGACATGGTAACCGAGCGTGGACCGGCCTCTCCAGGAAAGGTCGAAATTTACATGTCGGATAAAACCTCCTCGACACCTCACAAACTACGCTTTGATCTCCAGCATTAGACGGCGGGGCGCCCTTCGCGATCGGGTGATGGATAACTGCGCTGCACAATTTTGCAAGTATGAGCGAAGCGCGAGCGGACCGTGATGGATCGTCGATAAGCAGATCAGCTGACGAGGGCGCGGGCTTCGCGGAACGCGGCGGGGGATGAGGCAGAACCGGACGAAGTGGGGCGAGGCGGAGTGAAGTGGGACGAAATGGGAACGGGGAGCGGCGGAACGAGGCGGGGCGGAATGAGATGGGATGGGGTGGCATCGGACTGGACGGGACGGAGCAGGACAGGGGGGGGGGACGGAACAGGGCCGGCATGGGACGGTGCGGAGCGGGCCGGGACAGGATGAAACAGGTCTGAGCGGAGAGGGACGGGGCAGAATGAAACGGACAGGACGGTAGGAGGTAGGCAAGGATGGGGCAGTTAGTGAGGGAAGAGGGTGGCATGCATCGAAGAGGAGAGGGGCGGGGTAGTACTGAGCGAGTTGATCGGGATGTTGCGGAGGAATGAGGAGGGGGCTGCCAGGGAGGGCAAAGTGGGGCGAGTGAGTTGGGGAGGGTTGGGAAGAAGGGGTGAAGGTGGCGTGGGTTGGGGAGAGGGGTGTCGAGGGGGTCAGGGAGAGGCGAGGAAGGTTGGGGAGAGGGATCTCGGGGAGGGGCGGGGATGATTGGGGAGGGGGGTGTCGAGGTGGTGTCGGGGAGGGGTAGGGAAGGTGGGAAAGGGGCTTGGGGTTGGGGCGGAGTGCGGCGAGAAGCGCGGCGGGGCTGGCGAGGGCGAGGGCTTGGGCGGGGCGGCCGCCATCGAGGCGCCTGGATCGATGCCCCAAGCGGCGCCCGACCTTCGCCTCCGCCTCCACCTCCGCTCCGCCGCGTGTGTCGTAGGAGCCGCTGCTTGCCCTGATTGACTTAAGATTGAAGACGCATTGGAAGATCGCGTGGTTAACTTCTTTTGTCTATTGACATGATTGCTTTCTCCTTCTGCATTATTCTGGCATGGCAGTTTGCAGGGCCGGTAGAAACAAGTGAATACCCAAAAAGGGCCACTTGGCTATCGCATGTCATGTCATGTGACTTGCTGATTAATAAAAAAAGCTATGTTCTTGTTAATTCCTATTAATTCTTCATGTTTAAAACGAATAGTACATACCTTTCATGACCGTGGTAGCTGAGCGTCTTTCTCACAACAGCTAATTGTTAGTTCCAACGGCTGGAAACTGCCGTTCTACAATGTTCTCATTGTATTGCCAGACACTTTGCAGGATTTACGTGAAGGGTAAACGAATTTAGGATGGATTTGATCACGCAAATTTCACATTAGGATTATTTACTGTACCTATTTTCACCTCAGGCAATGTCATCTTCAGTATTTGGTAGATGCACGGAAATTTCTGATACACATAAAAACGTTGCATTTTGAATCGATAATTGGTTGAATTTTGAAGGTATTAGGCACTGTCAAACAATATGAGATATTAAAATTATGTCATATGTAAGATACGGATGTCACTGTAAAGTACACAACGTTATAGCAACAAAACAACCTTTTACAAGTTATATTCGTAGGATACATAATGTTAGAAATAAAAAAGTATTTGTAAAGAAGATATGTCTTGAGTTCCTGGACCACCAGGTCATTCCTTATCCATTCTGTAATACACATACCTTATGTTATTTCTAAAAAATATTCTGAATGAATCAATAAAACACAACTTTAAGCATTTCTTCGCCATTAAAAAATATTATGTATAAAATTAGTTATTGGAAAATCTGAGTTCGTTTGTTCTACAGTTTGGATTTAGCAAATCGCAGAATTTTTGTGATTAGTGCTTCCTTGCAAATATTACAGAGATATGATAACCACATACATTTCGCTTTCGAACCGTCATCACATGAATATAATATAATAATAATTTTCAATGCAATGCCCACCTAGGAGCTTCGTGTTTAAATGTAATAACGACGCCCCATTAATTTTTTGAAATAAATGATTTCGCAAATAATTTTTGAGAAATAGAGTAATTCTTATAAGTGTGCAAACTTAACTTTCTTGCGAACTTTGGTTTAGACAGATCTGATAAATTGTTATCACCTTTAATTCAAAATTTAACAATGATTTTAGAACGCAGGAACGGAGAATATCAAACTAACTTTTCGAGAAAGGAAAATTCCTGTCCGAATTCTCTAGAAAATGAAAATAACTTTAGGTGACAATGTGACATGTTTGGCACATTATTCTTTATTTATTAACAAAAACCGCTGACTTTTTGATTTTTTAAATAGAGGTCAATTACCACCTACAAATCCTTACCTGATCCGGACGGTCTGTGCGGTTAGAGGTAGCAACTACTTCCTGATGTGGATAATAAAAAAACTGTTTTTAGAAAACACACATAATTAACGTTGAAATAGTATTCCTTTTTTTGTAAGATGTTTCCAAATGTGAGACTGTCATGAGACAAAACGTATCTGTGCTGTAATAATCGATAAAATATTTAAATTTCAGATTTTTATGCAGTTTATGAATAAGCTTTGATTTTACGGTTACTATTCAAAGCCGAGTGTTCCTGTTAGCTTCACGCAGTAATAACATTTAAAATCAAAATTAAATGACGGGTACAACCTGCCCGTAGAAATCAATGGGGAGCAAGGAAATATTGTTTTGCTGGGACACTAAGTTGGGAGTTTCGAAATATTGAGCTAATATTATGTCTTCATGTTCACTTTGCAATTAGATAGAAATGAAATTCTAGATACCACAAAGATTGTGAATATCTCAGGTATAATTACGGAAAGGATTTATTAGCCATTCTAATTACATTACATTCTTCGCCACTGCACATTACGTATCAAAAGGATTTTACACATTTCTATGAAGTTGTTTTCCTACCAACTCTTGTTAGAAGTGACATTTTATCTTACAAATGTGGTAAGGCAAAACAGAGAATATTAATATTATATCAGTAATATCTCGGTAGAACAATGTGATTCTTTTTTTTAATTAGAAATTTCAGGTTTTGAAACTCATTTTCTTCTACACAAATTGCAATTAATACGTTTCATAAATGTTAATGAAGTCAAATCCCATGGCCTATTACACTCCTCTAAATGAATTTGTGACCTCCCGGGGGGCGATGACCGTGGGGAGACACTACCGGAAGCCGAGTCTCATCCACTTGAAACATAAGCCACCGACGCGCTTGATTATGCACCTGGTGTACGTCCCACACTCGATATGGATGACACTAATGATGATTTATGCTGCCTAATGTAACTGTGGGTAATACTAATCACAGGTCATGCGGTGATGTGTACGCACTTGGCAACACAGAAGAACGAGCGCTGAAATATCTAAAACCCACGTAGCCAATGATAAATTCATTCATGTTTTTCGAGAATATTTCTCTTGATATAAGAAACCAGAAAACGACAAGCCAACGCACGTATGAAATACTAGGCCAATATTTTCTCAGCTGCTCAGAGAAATAGCGTACAGCTCAGTTCCCTTCCTGCCGCGAAAGCGTGTGTCCCATACGACGAAATGCGCAAGAAAAGACTCGCCTGTCCGCCGCGCCTCCTCCGCGCGGAAAATATTAAGATCTTTCCGGGCCCCGGCTGCTCCCGCAAAAACAGCCCCTAGGGGGGACAAAAGGCGGCGGCGGAACCGGGAGCCCGACCGGGAGCGGAACCGGAAGCGAACCTAGGAGGTGACACGGATGGATAATTTTGAGATCACCATTTGTCACTCCCCTCGGCTCAGTCCGCTCGCCCGCCTCTGCCTCAATCGCCGCCGCCACCAGCACCCCCCCTTCGCCTCCAACAACGTCCCCCCCCCACCTCTTCCTCCGGCCCCACCGCCGTCTCGTCCGCGCCCTGCCACGTCCGCGAGTTTCTTTGGATGCGCCGCTGCGCTGCCCCGGGGACGGACGGACAGAAAGGAAGGAGGACGGAAGTATCACCCCGGAGGCAGTGGCGTCTTGCCAGGCGCTCACGGCAGCTTACGTAGTAATACTGCCTCAAACGACAGGCAGGAGAAGAAAGTAGACTGTCGGAGATGGCAACGAGCGGAGGTGGTTGGGTAGCAGAAACATGAATGGCGTAGAAGCGCTGATGGCGTTGCTGCTGAGACCAGCGATGTAATGACAGTTTTGACCGAGGAAGAAAATTGCACGCCTTGTTCTTCTTCTAGCGATTTTCAGCAGGTTCTCTTGCTTCCCTTACTCAATTCGCCCGGTTCCAGAAATGGCGTGGCATGGCATGACGATTTGTTTGGGTCGAGTTCCGGTCTTCAGATAAACATTCGTGCTGTAAATAACATGCGTTTCTTATTTCGAGATTCTTATACTGAAAATAAGGAAATGTTGTAGATCAGGAGAAATAAAGATCATGAAGAAATAAAAATCTACGACACATTTCACTACAAATACTCGTGCACAATTTTAAAACCCATTCATTAACTATTTAGAACTGCGTAGATTCATTTAAGTCCTTCAAATGCGATTACCCTGATTAAACTTCAAACTATTTTTAATAAAATAATTATCATAGCGACAGGTTCAGTAAGAGAACCGAGCGAAATCTATGAAAACGAAAAAAGAAGAGGCAGCAAAAAAGAGCGGAGAAGAGAAAAGGATGAGGAAGGAAATGAGTCTTCAAAAAGCGGTCAGAGAGGAGAGACAGGACGGCGCGGGCAGCGGAGGCGGGTAATAGACGTTTCCAAAGGCAACTAGCACAGCCGGCAACTGCGGTGGGTTAAGGGCTCTCGGCGGTTGCGGCGTTCTTTTGCGTCGGCCCGCGGCTCCTTGTTTGAGAGTCGAAACAGATAAGCCTCTCGAAAGGAGGCAATTTCGCAGAGGCCGTTTCCGATATTCCCCGCGAGCGGCCGATATCAGGGAATGAGGTCAGTGCTATCTTCGAAGGGAGCCGACGATCTTTCTTTCCCGGCAGCCCCGCTCCGCCCCCCATCCTTCACGGCCGCGGGCTCGCGAGCTCGCCCGTGCGCTCATGCATACTAATCCTCTCGCACGAACATTAATCACGGGGCGACGCCGGTGCTACCTGGCGGCGGCCGCGGACACCACGGGCCCCGCGGCCGCGGCTGCATCCCACCTCCAAGCCCCTCGTACCGCCGCCCCGTGCCACCCCCGCACCTCCCCCACCTGTCCTCACGCTGCCCCCGCGCCACCCCCACGGCTCACCCAAGCCGCTCCAACCCGCCCCCAAGCCCCTTCAGTGCCGCCACCTTCCCCCTCCTGCCTTCACCCCCCGAGTCCGGTCCACGCGCCGGCCGCAGTGCCACGGACTGCGCCTATCCAATTAAGTCGTTTGGGCGTTCTTCCGCCGCCGGAACAGCGACGATTTAATCATCCGGCTGGCGCCTCACCCTTTTAAGGCCTCGTCCGCCACCAACGGCGTCTGTTACCACCGAGGTGTGAATTATGGCTGCGAAATTGCCATTCCCTTCAACGGCACGGGCACTCGTTGTTTCCTTCCGCGTCTGTGAGTGTTGGTTTCCAAAACAATATTTTTGGTGGTGGCATGTGGAAATAATTTGTCAATGGGGCTCGTGTTTCGGGAGGGTAATGTATATATCGCGGTTAGGTCACGTATTATTAATGAGCTTTTTAAAAAGCGTTGCCGTGTATTTTCAATGTGATTTAATTTTTGCTGAAAAATAAACCAACGTAATTATCCGCAACAGTCTAGTTATTTTGGTTTACATTAATAAGCAAAATCTCTAATTTAAAACGTTCAGAATATGGAAGTCCTTTAAGACGATTAATTATTTAATTGAAAAAAGAATTTCCTTCATTCTTCTACGAAAGGTCTAAAAACATACAGAGAAATTTCATCATCTCCACCCCAAATAAAGGCTAACTCTTCTGTGTAAAAACCCGATCAGCATTGGCATTACATTTCTGAGCTTGGCGTTTGGCATTCTCGGAAGGGCCAGATTCCATTGGAAGCGCGGTGTTAAGACTTCTCCAATATTCTCGGAAAGTGGAACCGCTCGAGGAAACGGTGTCGCATTCGATAGGATAATTCGCTAAGCTGGTGGACAGTTCAATCTGTCAACTGCAACACAATACTAAATCCTAGCTGACAGCTCGTTTTCAACTTCGATTTTCCAGGTAGGCGCTAATAACGGACTCATATTGCTCGCAGAATTAAACAAAGTCAAATCATTAGTACTGTGTGCTGATACACTTTGAAATGTTAAACAACAGCTACTGTTACTTTTTTTATTTTAAAGGGATAAGGAAATTTAAATACACAACTATATATACAATCAATTTCTATAAGAACAGTTTTCAGAAAATTATGAAGTAAATGGAGGAAATTAGAGAAATACACTTCACACACGTTTATGGTAATAAGAGATTTAGAAGGCCAAAATAATGTCCCTAGCAATGGATATAGAAACATTCACTCTTCATGAGTCGAATATTAAATTCTATAAAACAAAGTTTTAAACTATGATCCCAAGTATATCGTTCGAATAGTGATTGTTATTTCATTCTTCAATCAATTGTGTGAAGTTCCATGCAACGCACGTCTAACATTAAATACAATAAAGTCAAAAACCTTGTAAAATGATAGCAATATGAAAGTAATAGAATTATAAGAAAAGAGTACAACAAATATCTTTGCAAATAGTATTAATTTTATTCAATCTTCTTGATCACAGTATTGGATATTTTCATGTTGGTATGTTATGCTTACCTTTAATCCGATTCCTCTATTAGAAAAACTTCGCAAAATCGTGGTTAAAGTTTTCCTAATTCATAGGGCTTAATTGAAAATTTATTTGGTAGAATGATTTCACAGTGAAAATATGATGCTATACGTAAATGATGACCACCGTGTGTGAACGTTAGTCCTAATCCTAGTGAAAGTTTCCGATCACAGTAATCTAAAACACTGTTACGAAAGCAAGGCAAACTGTGGAATATTATCTTGCGTAAGAGAGGAAGAGACACAGAAAGGGAGAGAGAGATAAAGAGAGGGAGAGAGGAAGGAAGAGGGAGAGATAACGGAGACAGAGAACGGAAGAGGTAATACTCGTAGAGAGAGACAGGTAGAGAGGACAGAGAGAGACAGAGAGAAAGACAGAGAGAGACAGAGAGAAAGACAGAGAGAGACAGAGAGAGACAGAGAGAGAGAGAGAGAACTGAATGTTGTGCAAATCGCAGGGTTGTGATCCACAGGAGGTAGGTGCAGCAAGCGGTGAGGTGTTAGGGGCTGTGATCGCGGAGCGCGAACGCGCAAAGCTGCGAGTCAGACGTGATTAATACTCGGCCGAGGGAGCGAATGGATGCAGAGTGAAACTGCAATAACGGTACCTTCAAATCAATAGTGAGAAATGCTGGCAATAATGAGAAGTGTACTAATAATAGGAGAAGAAACGAACAGATAGAAGAGATAGATGATAATGGGTATGAGTTACCTAAGGAGAAAAATGTACAAAATACCAAAGGAAAACTAAGACAATGATGAATAATTTTTCATTGTCAAAACTAAGAAAGGAATAAATGATTTTTCGACATTCCAGTCAGAAGAGAATTGTATCGTATTGTAGTAAGTTGTAAAGCAAAAAAACATATACTACGAATACAGGTGAGGTAAACAGGACAATGGACGGTTTGAAACAAAAAGCAATTAATGATGACGACACACTTGTATGAGAAATGAAAGTAAATAAGTATCACAGTGAATATGGCAGTAGCTGATTTGTCGGCAAGAGAATAAGAGAGCCGGAGTGAGAAAGAAGACGTCTGGTATATCAAATGCAAACAAACAAAATGTTTCCTCCTACATCAACGAGCTTGAATTACATAGAGATGAATTGTGAGCAAATACAGCGCCCCTAGTTGAAGCAATTCGCATTACTGTCCGACATGTTTTCCGTGGGCAAAACGCAGCACCGGCTGCTACTTATTCTTGGTTCAATGTACACATCTTCAGCGTGCTTCTGTGCTATGTTTGTAACGTGTCACAAAAATTCACTCCCCTTGTTCTGGATATAATTGAACGCATAGAAGAGACATAATATTAAGATATAAAATTGAAATAATTGTTATCTACAAGGAAAAAATTATTTGAGATTTGAATTTCTAATACACATTTTGAAAGTTAAATTATAGATTAGACCGTTGGTAAATTTCAATTACGTTAAATTAAGTGTTTATTAATGTTTGGTATTAGTAAATGTTGCTTAGGGCACTACTTTAAATGTATGAAAATGAATATGGCAAGTTCGTTAAAATATTCTTTTACATTCATATGAATGTTTTCGAGGTCGTGATTTGGTCTCAAATTATTGCTGACCACAACCATTCACAGAAGTATCAATTTAATTTAAAGTTTTACTTTGAAACAAATAGCAATCAATGATCGATGTATGAGAAATGAAAGTTGGTTTCTTTTTCACGACAGGACGACTCAAAGGTTGAAGTATTCTAAATTCAAGTTTACTACAAATGAACTGCAGGTATTTAGTTTATACTACAGTCAATCAAACAATCTTCAGCTCTTTAAATTAATCTGGACTAAATTCAACATTTTAAATATTACATATCTCCTAAATACACTTCGATCCAATTGATAATTGCGCACACGTTCTGGTGTTGCCTAAAGCAAATACGGGTGCTGTCCTTTCAAAATGTTTCAAATATGGAGGGGCAGATGAACATTCTTTTTCTATCGCATTGGTTCGCATAAAGGGAGTTTAGAAAGTCTGAAAGAAATGTATCTGGCACACATTTTTCTGATAAGCAGATAAATACCGACCGCAAAGTCACTGAGATACCGCGCAATCATCCAGGCCAGCAAGTGCGTGTGTGTGAATGATGCAGATATAGAAGCAATGGGAACTAAAACAAAAATTAAAATAAAAAAAATATAGAAATACGAAGTCAATAAATGTGAAGAGACAGAAAACTAACCAAAGAGGCAGCAAACGCCACGAGTGCAAAGTACAGCAAAGGTAATATAATCGAGTAGTAAAGGCGAGAATGGTTGAATCAGTCAGATCAATACAGTGCGGCAACAAGAACGGCGAGTTTGAAAAACACGACATGACGAAAGGGTGCAGTTACGTTGATGGTGACGGTGACTGTGACGAAGAGAATGACTTTAACTAATGGTGACGGTGAGTAATTAAGTGACGAGGCGACTGTGTGACTTTAACAGTGATGGTTACTAACTGTAATAGTGATGATGATGACTGAATGTAATAGAGATGTTGACTAAATGTAACATTGATGGTACCTAACAATAACAGTGGTGGTGTCTAACTGTAATAATAATGGTGACAGTGACTAATGAAGACAGTGTTTGAAACGTTTGTTGCAACGGCGACGGTGCCTGCAACGCTGATGGCGACTGTAACGGTAACTACCTGCAACTGTGAGAGTGTCGGCAGCAGTCATAACGAGGAAACAGTGACAGAGAGCGCCGTTGGGGACGGGACCAAAGGCGACAACTGTGCTTTTGAGGAGAGCTTTTGAGGAGGGATTGTGGGAAGGGCTTGTGGGGAAGGCATATAGGAAGGGCTTTTGGTGAGGGGTTGTGGGGAGGGGTTTTGGGGATGGGTTGTGGGGAGGGGTTGTGGGGAGGGGTTGTGGGGAGGGGTTGTGGGGAGGGGTTGTGGGGAGGGGTTGTGGAGAGGGGTTGTGGGGAGGGGTTGTGGGGAGGGGTTGTGGGGAGGGGTTGTGGAAGGACTTGTGGGGAAGGCTTGAGAGAAGGGCTTGGTGGTTGGTGGGCTTGTGGGGACGGCTGGGCGGGCCTGGGTGGCCGTGGCGCGCATAACTCGGGCTGAGCACAATTGATCTCTTCAGCCCCAGCGCGCGCGACATCGTCCAGCGGGCGCGCGCGCGCGGGATTACCGCCGCGCTCCGATATTAATTACAACAGGCAATTTGCATTACGACGCAAAGCCGTGACGTAAATCAAACGCCGGCGGCGGCTCGAAGAAGCGGTGGCATGCATGTGCTTTCAGGATGTCTTCATCACATGGGGCAGGCGTTAGCACATGCCCAAACTGCTGGTTCCATGTCAAAATTCGGTCTAGAAAGGAATATTTGGCAAGCCGTATTGATGGAAATACACTGCAAATAATGCATTACAAAATAACTTTTGTTTTTTTCGCAAATTTTAGGAAAAGACATCGTATTTTTCTATCCCCGAGATTTGTTCTTACAATTTAATTGATGTAGACCCACTTTCGCTTCTAAGTTTTGTAAACGTTTCTTGAACTATTATACACATTTTAGAAGCAATTGGAATCTTTTTATGCGTGTGCGAATTTAGGATATTCGTAAAGAAATATCTGATGAACCAAATATCAAATACACAGATGGTATGTACTCGACAAAATTAAACTAGCTTCTGAATACCATTTCCCCATCTAAAATAGCCACTATGTGAATTTGTACGAACGAGTCTCAGTGACGAAGTTGTCATTGTGTCAAGTGATTTCAATTTAATGAGAAACTGAAAACCAAAAAGCATGAAATGCGTGGCATACAACTTTGGTTTGTAAAATGCAGAATTTGGGTACCATAATAATTTAGAGAAAATGTAAAAAATTAATTACTAATTGATCCAAAGGTATCACAAATGTAACATAATTGCGTAACAATGCCCACTGAACCGTAGTCACTCTCCGTCAGTCGTAAATATGAACCAGATCTAATAGTGAATTTAGTCATTTCGGATAATGTACGTAGGTCACTCCAAAAGGAATGCACATGATTTTTTAAAAATCATTTTCTTTTCTATGCCTTCGCTCTTTACAGATTTCTCAGTATCATTCTTCTCGCTTTAATTCGTATTTATTTCAACCAGTTTCCTCACGTGTTGCTCTCGTAGCACTCACTTAAGATGGCTGCTGCATTACATGTTCGTCGGAAGCAAAGTGTTGCGAGACCAAGACAGTGACAAACATTCACAAGAGGTTAAGATGTGCATGGAGATGATGCTGTTGATCACAGAGTTAGTCGGTGGTATTTCAGATTATGTGGTAAATTAGGGCAAGTAAATACTCAGGATCTCTCGCAAAGAGGCAGACCGCACTCTTCACATTTTCCTGACAATGTGCAACTCAATCACAATCTCATTTTGGTTGACAAAAGTGTAATCAGGAGTCAGAAGGAGTGTAGGAAGACCACGTAGAATATGGTTTGAAATGTGAAGACGGAACAGGCAGCCGCCTAATCCTTGAAGTGAAGAAGAAGAAGAAGAAAAGTGTAATCGTGAAGAATTGGCAATGAATGTGTGTATAGGAGAAGCGAGTATAGAGAGAATATTCAATGAACTGCAACTGAAAAAGCAGGTTTCTGTCAGGTAATACCAGGAGATGCTGATTCCAGTGTGAAGGCCAGTGGCGTAGGCTCAATATATGCGAGTGATGTGTTACATCCCCTAGTTTTCCATCGCTTAAAATTATTTTTAGTAAAGTATTTTATTTACTTCTGTTGAGTATCTCCCTCTGTTTCTCTATTCCCTCCCGCCATTTACGTGCGCGGTCCAATTGGCCTAAGACCCCTCGCTGGAAGTGACGGGCCGAGAAACATCCCTTGAATGACCTCACCTCATTGGCGAGGTCATTGAACTCACGTTCATGCACTGTGTGCAAGCTGCGTGGTTTTGACTGCCGGAGATGTGACATAGCTTCTCACATCAAAGGCTTCTCATTGGCGTTCGTGTATTCCCTCCCAATAACCTTCCATACCCCCTCCTCTGATGCAGTCAATTCGGCAGCACGCCTGGGAATCCCAGAAGTCACGTGCCACTATTGTGACCCGGAAGCGGGGAGCAGATGGCACGACTGTCTTTCTTCACAAGTCAAGCAAGTCTGCCAACTATGCTTCAGCTCATTTCAACTTAATTCAGTACAACTCGATGTGTGTTAGCAGGCCTGACAAAACAAGATCACTCCCATCATGTAAGGAAACGGTATGACAGAGACAATCCGTGAACTCAAAATGGTGCGCGCGATGTTATTCCGTTCGTCATGTGTGTCCTGCGTTCTAGCGTAAATACTGTTTACTACTTAACGTGCGTTAAATAGACTACTTTGCCTAGTTGGTGATATGTTAAAGAGAATCGTGAATTCGAAATTGTAACGCGAAAAAATAAAACTTGCACGTGTGTGTGCGTGTGCGACATGGCGAGCTCATCCAGTTCATTTGTGGTATAATAGTGGGTGAGTTATTTGTGGCAGGGAACAGTAGTGAAACGTTTCATTGTGTGGATTCGTGAAATTTCGTGCAGTTCTTTTTCCTATTCCGAAAAACTTAAGGTAGGTAGTGATGGACAACCCAGACAACGCGAATAGATCTCGAGTTCAAAAATTAGGTATGTACTTTTTTGTGGTTATATTTTTAGGTTTATTGTTTTGTTTATGTAAGTGATTGCATGCAATGAGAAAATGATTTTCAAGGAAGATTCAGAATGTGCCTAATTTGCAACAAGAGAGAACGCGGTTTCTTTTTGACAAAAGCATAACGTTTTGTAAATCATAACTTCCTCATATTGTCACCTTATGGAACGGAGACGTTCACATTTATTCACTGGTGTTGAATTACATTATGATACGAGAATTACAATACGAGAAGGAAGTTCACATCTTTTCACATTAGTTACCCAAACAAGTATGTTGCATATACAAATAGTATGTTTATATGTAGCGTGCTTTCCAACAATGAAACATTTATTTTGTGTAATATGTAATATATTTCGCTAATAACAGTATGAACGTGGAACGTCATGTACACTAATTAGGTAGTACTCGTAGCTTAAGCGACCAAATCTGTTCTTTTTAACTAGTGTACAATGTTCATACACAATACGCTACACCTGCAGCGAGAAAATATTATGCATTTCAAAATAAATTATTAACCAGTGATCCAACTCATTAGTCACGTAAATGGATCTCATTCGTTTTTGAACCGCACAAATCAAAACCTTCAACATGTTAACCATAATCTGAAAGCCTCATTTCACCTCGCACAGAACGAATTTTTAATTTTGATTTTCCGTGTAATTTCATCCCTCCGAAGCGCTCGACCGCCGTGTTAAACCAGGGGCTCTCTCTCCAAAGAGGAGGGGAAGCCTTACTCTGCTACCGAAGGTGTGAGCTGACTCATCGCGGAGACGCGAAGCTCCGTGCTCTTTATTGTTACTTTATACCGCTGATTAAACACCGCTCCATGAAGTTTACACGCAAAACCCCTTCTAAGCCGTGTCAGAAGCTCCATTAAAACACACGTCGACTCTCATTGAGAAGGGAGACCCGCGCGTGAGACTAGCGCGGCGGACAGTAAAGCCAAAAGGCTGCGGATGCGGTGCAAGAGAGCGGCAGTTGGAGAGATGGTGATGAATGTAGCAGTAATTGTGATCATGGAACTGAGGTTGGGGCAGTGGTGGCAACTGCGAGTGAGAGAATATGAAAGGAGAGTGGTTGAAGATGAGGTAGAAACCAACAGAATAAAGGAGGAGAAGTTGGGGGATAAAGAAACAAATAAAAATAAAATGGAGGAAATTTTAAAAAAGCAGAGAAGACATGAATATATAAACAGGTAGGCGGCAGTCGGAAATGAAAGGAGGATTTGGAACGATGGCAAGCGAGTGGGGGCAAGTTCATAAGATGAAAGTTTGGGAGCGTGGACGAGGCAGAATAGAATGCCATAACAGCAAAAGCCAATTGACGAAGGTTATAGAAATGTCTCAATTACTCGGGAGCAAGGGCTTAAACAGCTGACTAAATACTAGTGAAATAGAGTGCTTAAAAATGCAAGAACGTGATGCTGACTAGAATCTCCAGACTTCTGAGAAAAGTTTCGGAAATCGGTCAATAGAGCCAATAGAGCGCCAGCTCGGATGGCGGGACTAGAGTGGCCGCATAGTTGAAAGGGAACTTGAGATGGCGACGGCACGCGGACCGCGAGGTCCTACAGAGTGGTGGGAATTACAGAGGCGCCGCCGCGCCGGCGACGACGGCTCGGAGGCGGAGACCGGCGGAGGTGGGGGAGGGCGGCGGCGCGGAGGCGACGAGGGGTTATTAAGTCCAGGCGTCACCTGCAGGGCCGCTTCCGGAGACGGCCGGAACCGCAGCGGGGGCTAATGGCGGCGGCCCTCCGTGACAATTGCCTGCCGCGGCGCGGAACTCGCCGCCGTCGCCGCCTGGGGGCGGACGCCCGAGCGATGCGGGCGGGCGGGAGGGCGGGCGACGCGTCGGGGCGAATGAGATTGCAGGCGAGAGTGCGGGCGAGTGACTGAGTGTGTGAGTGTGTGCACGGGGGTGAAAGCGTGAGGCAACGCCCGGGATAAACGTCGACGGTGAGTGAGACCCAAGTGACGAGAGGCCAGGGGTGGCTGTGCATGTGACAATGTTAAAAAGCAAAGAGGGACAAGGTGAATGTCCGAATAGTGAATCCGGTATTAAATACAAGAGTGGAAAATGTACTCCAGAGCGACGTTGAATGGAAAATGTATGCGAGTGAGAAGACCTGTAAGAAAGGACGAATTGTTGAAGTAAGTTGAATCCATTTTATAAAATGCATCCGAAGTGAATAATGGAGAAAGGAACGTATCAGAAGATAACTACTATGAATACGAACATAGCTCCAATTAAGCAACATAAAACTTTAAATAACAATCTACAATTGTAAGATTAAAGACCTTACATCCTTCTCATTGCGATGGAGATTTTAAGATAATCAGGGCAATAAGACTAATTGTAACATGATATGATTCGATTTGAACATCAAACGACAAAGGAAGACAAAGTTGATGTTATGAAGGAAAAAATACGTGTTCCTAGATAAAATATTTTAAAAAACACACAACCTCTAAATCAGAATTTTTGAACATACGAAAAGGCGACCCAGAAGCAGCAGATGTGTCTTAGGCATCCTAGGAAGACTAAACAATCTGCAAGCCCTACAACACACATTCGAGGTCAATGAATGTCCAGCTAAACGAACGCCTAGTGGCAAAAGCAGCCGGGAAGCAGGGGGAAACGTGGGCTACCGCGTTGTGCGGCGAGCGAAACACACAAAGAGGGCGAGCGAGAGGCAGGGGCCGGCGGCCGCGCCAGCGCCAGCGCGGTCACCGTTGCTAATTAAATGCACAAGTTGGACGTGGTGAGCGGCGTCGCCGGCGTCACCCGCGAAGCCACGCCCGCCGCCCGGCTTCCCCCCTCCGCCCACGCCCCCTGCCACCCAACGGGCGCCAGCCGCTCTCCCCACTGCCCGCCTCCCCCTCCTGCCTTTGCCGGGCCCCCCGTGGGAAGGCCACGGAGGGAGGCCCCCCTCCCACACTCTGCCTGCTACCACGCCACCCGCAACGTCCACCCCTGCAACGACGCATGTCCTACCCTCCCTTTTCATCCTCCCCGCCCGCTGCTTGACACCCCCGTATCCTCGTCCGGCGTACCCACCCCCACCCCGCCCGCTACCGCGCCGCCCGCTACTCGCGCCTCTCCCCAGCGTCCTCACCCACCTCCACCCCCACCCGCCATCCCACACTCCGCCTGCTGCCACGATAACCGCAACGTCCACACCAACAGCGCATGTCCCACCCTCCCTTTCCATTCCCCCCGCCCACTGCCTGACACCCCCGTATCCTCGTCCGGCGCACTCACCCCCACCCCGCCCGCTGCCTGAAATCCCCGTATCCTCGTCCGGCGTCCGGCGCACCCACCCCCACTCCGTGCGCTGCAGCGCCTCCGCCCGCTACCTCCGCCTCCTTCCCCGGCACCCGGCGCACCCACCCCTACCCGCCACCCCAACACTTCCCTCACGCCCCCAGCGCCCGACAGAGCATCTGGTGCGGCGAAGGGGTAGTATATGGCCGCCAGCGCCGGAAGACCCTTCTGCTCCGGCTGCGATGGATATGGCTATTATGCTACTTTCGCGGGGATGGGATTGCATAACGTAAGGGTAGAGGTCGACCAGAGAGGTGGTTGGAATGTATACTCTCCCGTCTACGGGGAGTGAGCTCGAAAGCTGCTGTGAGGGTTAACTTCAATTACTCCTCTGCTCAGTCTTCAAAGAATATGAATTTTCTTTGTGAAGTAATCCGGCGTTTACTGTACATTTATTAATTACAATTATCTATTAGATGAGAAAATAATGAATTCTATCAATAATGTAGCAAGGAGGAAATTTAATTACCTTCCACAATCTTTGTCCAGCTTCGTTCTATCCCGCTCGCTTACCTGGCGTTTCGGAATCCTTGCCATGCGGCGTTGCCTGTACATTAATCACAATTACCCATTGGATGAAAAAAATGAATTCTATCAATAGTGAAGCAAGGAAGAAATTTATTTACATCGTCACCATCTCTATCCCGCCTCGTCCTTCCCGTTTCCTGCCATTTCGGTATCCCCACCGTACTCCCTACTCCGTACTGCCCGTCCTCCCTGCCGAGCCCCAACTGGCTAGTCTTTTTTCCCGTCGTTGTCCCTGTCCCGCCCGACCCCGCAATACTCTGCCTGTCCTGGACGTTACACACAAAACAAACGCTCTTCTTTATGTAGATCGTAACTGACATAATGTTGCAAAACCACGGCGGATTATCCGAGTGGTTAAGACACGATAAATACCGACACGACGTTGGTGGTTCCAATTCTGCCCAGGATATATTGTTCAAATTCTTTCATAGTTTGCAATACACCTCTCTTTTGATTACCTTGGATATGAAGCAACTTTGCAAGACACAAGATGACGTCAGGCTTATCGGAACTGATAGAGTGGCCAATCTGTAAGAATGTACAGGGATTTAAGTGTTTCGGTCGTGAATTCAATGCTGATGAGGGCTTGGGTGTTTATTTTCAAAGGCATTTTTGTTTCAATGAGTTAAAGTTGCATGAACGATGCAAGGAACGCAATGACACCTGATCTTAATAATGATGCGGTTGGCCAAAGGAAAGCACTAAAGCATGAGGTAGTTTAACCAAAAAGTTCTCAAAACTTTTATCTCTGTATTCGTCGTAAATATTCTTAAGTTATTCACTGTGGAACTTTTTTTTATCCAGTTGAATATTTGAATGAACATAGATACATTATTGTTTCTAAAATTGTTTGTCTCCTCATTCCCTACCCTGTTGATGAAATATTTCAGTTCAGTAATTTTTAATAAATTATTCTGTTACTTCCTCAAAAGTCAATTGCTCTAAGTCAGAACTAACGGACTAATATGTTCATAAACGTATCAAGATGTTCATTAACTTTTCCGCCCCCAGCAACGAAGGTCAAAAGTGAATAAAGGACCACAGAAGGGAAAATTCCATTCTAACGCACGAGCACGTAGAGTGCTAGAAGAAAGCACGAAGTTCGTTGCGCCAACTTTTCTTGAGAAATAGCAGCGACTGAGAAGTAGGAAATACTTTCCGTATTTTGTGAAGCACCTCCCTTCAATCTTCATTCGTGCGCTCCTGCTGAAAAGAGCTTGGTCTGCCTTTCGCAAAAGAACGCTATCCAAGGAGATCAGGCAAGATCAGAGGAAGCATCCGCCGCTCGAAAATTGAACCCCAACTCACAGCATACTAAACAAACCTCTACCGTCAGATCTGAGCGGCTCGCTTCCACCGAAGATACCCCAGGGAGGTTGGGAGGGGCAGCGGAAACCGAGGCTTAAAAGGAACTAAATGACTAGTGACACAGAATAGATAGACCATGATGTAAAAGATTGAATGTATTTGAAGATTTTTCCCCTAACGTTCGTTTCATGATTCAAATGCACAACGGAGGGGACTTAAAGGCTTATTGCAAGTTTTAGTTGAACATTAATGTCTATAAATTATCATTTAATATTAAAGAACATCTCTTTCTTGTATTTTGACGTAACAAAAAAAAAGTGTTTCAAAATATCTCTTAACGTGCAGAGAGATGTGAAGACTGGGCAATACAAGGTCATATTCTATTCATTAAGTCTTTTCTTTTAGTCTATATGCAACTGAGCAATGGTGAAATGAAAGGCAGGACAAATGGAAGTATCGCGAGATTTGTCGCAAATCCGCTTTGTCCACCACAAACTCCACACGTATCCTCCGAGAATTAAACACCGGCCCCATCGAAAGAGGAAAAGCATGCTACACCACTATATTACGCTACATCACTGGTTATCCAGTGTAAGAAAAATAGCCAAATAAGTGAGTTGCTTAACTGACTAAGAATGTGAGACACCACAAGGAGATGATTCCACCTCATGAGGAGAGTTGGTAAAAATGTACAGGCTATTAGTATTAAGATTGATTGATTGATTAATCATTTTCGTTTGCGAGCACATAAACTGATATGGTCACTAATACCATAAGGTTAGTGCACTAAGGTTAGTTTTATCACGTGAAGTAGTGTTGGTCTTCTCCCTCTGGATGGCGAGATCCGCCGCCGACTGCACGCCGGCTTACGGGATTTTCCCATTATGGAATTTCCCACCAGTGAGACAGCGCCCCAACCGGAACAAGCTCTAACCTCCCGAAGCATATAATGAGGGTTCGCGCATTTTCGTTAGCTCATTTTCCGTTAGGTTTTTCCGCACGCATTACATTTCCTCCCTCATACCAGCTAGTGATGCAACATCCACAACAAAACATCGATGTTACCAAACATCGATGTTCAAAATCCATTCAAGATCAACAGGTCATCTTTAAAGGTCATCAGAATCATCTCAGGCGATGGATAGTGTGCTAGATGAAAGTGGTACTAAGCCAGTTATTATTTCATATTTTAACTTTTACAAAATTGTGATTGTGACAATTCATGACCTATAAATAAAACATAAAAAACTAAAAACATTTATCGCACAAAATATCGATGTTCGAACAACATCTGATTTAATGTTTCGATGTTTAAAACATATTCACATGTTCATTATAATCTACAGACAGAAAACGAATTTGCCGCTTCTCCCTGAGAGATGTCGTTTATACAATCACAACGTCTACATAGCGCATTTTGCAGAAATGTTGTGATCAGCTTAAACCTCTTTGGACTCACAAACAAATACAAGATGTAGTTGTAAGAATAGTACTGCGTTCTGACTACTCCAAGTTGTGATTACTTATTTTTTGTTTCGACCTCAATTTTTTAGCGATATTCAATTACATCTTCACTGAGACAATGTCAAAATCATCATTTAGAACACAAAATGAATAACAACACATATCTTAAAAATAAAAAACTGGTATTTTGCACTTTATGGAAATAACCCTGGAAATATGTAGATTTGTAAGAATAAACTAATAGAGATCCGATACTTGATACAAGAGTGTATTGTATATTTTCAAATATAATTGGAAACATTGAACTTTAAACATTTGAGTTGTGACATATTTTGAAGAAGACAAATTCAGTTAATATTTCCAGATATTGGTGATTAAGCCCTCACATTTCTGTTTACGAGATATTTTTATATAATATTTCAGATTGTATAGATCATTTGTTTTCATTCGCTGAATGAAACAATACGCTTCATCATATACGGAAATACTGATTTAATCAGTTCTACTTTGATGATAGAAACACAACATTAATGACCTCTTTCGTTTATAATCCTGTCCCACTCGTTTTTCCTGCAACAGTTCATGCATCCGCGTAACAGGTCATAAATAAAGATGGAGATCGATGAATAGTTAGAATGCAATCAGAGGAACTAACTTCCCAGAACCGTGCATTAATCGAATATCTCGTTTTATTTCAAACGAATTGAGTTGTTGACACCAAAAGAGATTTGATGTAGTACGTAACTCCAAAATTGTTTCACATACTTACAATTTGTTAGAGAAAACAATATTTAGTGATGATTGATTCGTGTTATAGGCCATTCTTAATTAGCTGACGAGTAGAAAAACAATGATGTACCCCATGAAGTACTAATAACGATTAGTATATGAATTAAGCCTTCATATAAAGGAACTTGAAATTATTATTTTAATCACTCTCTGCAAAACTACAAATTAAATGACTTAGGTTAATGCTGGATTTATTCCGATCTGGACATCGTCCGTAAGGAATTACTATCCTTACGAAAACTGCGCTGCAATCACATAGTTCTTTAAGGCGCACTACTGAGTTATTTAAAAAAATATGATAATTTTAACAACATAATAGATTGATATTTAACTTTAAAAATTACCAATAACTAAAATAATTTGGAATGTACTTATTGTAGAATCAATAATACTGAGTTTCAATATATTACATGTATTATCATGAACTAGTCTTCTGAATTTCTGATGTTACAAACATGCAGTTCACTGTTTATTTGCCCTTTTGTTTACACATTGGTGAAAGAATCAGATAGGTTGATTCACTTATATTTCTACGCAGTAATTTCTTAAGAAAACACAAATGTATTCATTTGAAAACGTAAAGATTTTTGGAGAACTTTTGGGGAAACAAGATGTTTTTGATCCCAAGCACCCACTTGAAATAATCTCCAATGTATTAAACATTATTATCAATGAGTTTCACAAACAAAATTATGTTATCGGTCATTTCGTAATAGAGTATTAACACAATATTTTTGTAATGTCGATCTTCATTAGTTCAGTACGTGGATAGAGTGAGGGCCAATATAAAAAATTGACAGGTACATGTGAATCGTATGGTAATTTTCGTTTTCTAATAATAATTCATATAATTATATGAAGTAATAAAATGAAGTTCTACGATAACTCCTTGCTAATGTAATTTAAATGGGACCACTAATTAATTAATTTATTTCACAATGCTTCTAAAATGAGACTTCTGTGAATTGATGAACTTTGACCTTTTATAACTCCAGATAATTATTAGATTTCCTTGTGTAATACACATTATTTTAAAGAAATAATTATTTGTCAATAAGGATTACTGTAATATTTGCAATGAAACATCTTAATATTCTCTTTAAATTTTTGTTTCACATTATTCCATAAAAATAAGTGCGTAATATTTCACTGCCACTGAAAAAAAAACTCTGATAAAATATCGCCATACAAGCCAAAACACAACCCCATCAGAGAAGCGCGTGCCCCGAATCTATCCGCGCGCCGCCGCCAGACCGATCAGACGAGTTATCGAACACGGAACCCCGCCGCGCGCGCGCTCCGTTAAATGCTCCCCGGTTCCGGGCCGAGCCGCAAGAATAATTGGCGCAATTATGAAAGGCCGGGCGGGAGGGACACGGAAACACACAACAATTAATTAGCACGCCGATCTCTGGAACCCCCGGGGCGTGCGGCGCGGCGCGGGGCGGGGCGACGCGGCATGGCGTGGCGGGGCGAGGCGTGGCTGGCCAACGGGGCGACTGCGCATCCCGACCTTTTAATTTCACGGTGCGCTCACCTTGATCGGCCAGCGCTCAGGACTGGACGCCAGCGCCGCGCGGCGAAGGGCAGAGGTGAAGACGAGGAAGAGAAATCGAGTTCGGATATCGCACACAGAGTGAGGTGGAAGGAGATGATGATTCAGGTAAATATTGCTCAGGAAGAGGATGGAGCAGATATATCGCTGCGGTCGGAATAACTGAGAAATACACGTTTAGCATATACAGAAACAACACCCTAAAATTATCTTATACATACGTGTCAAACATTTACAAAAGGGAGGGTACGAAATATGGAAAAGAAAGCTATAGTTGAAATAAAAATGTGATGAAAGGGTTATATATTTAAGACAATACCAAACAACGAGAAGAGATAATCAGGATTTTAAAAAAATAAATATTGAGATCACAATGAGGGAATGCAGCTTACCTACAAATTTAATGACATCAAAAAATTGTTGCCTACAAATGGCAATTAAGCAGTAAAATTGCTCCGAAAAAACTATAATAATGACAATAAAATAAAGTCTTCCCATGTTGCAGAGGGGTGCGGAAGCCGTCATCTGCGCGGAAGAGGCTGCAGTTCGAGTCCTGAGTAGGAAGATATTCAACAACACTGTACGAGAGAAAGAGATTGAACCTCTCATCTCCTGCCACCTCCCCCTCTCCCTTCCTCTCTCTCTGTGTCTCTCTCTTTCTCTCTCTCTCTTTATCTATCTCTTTTTCTATCTCCCTCTTTATCTCACTCTTTATTTCTCTCTTTAACTCTCCCTTTATTTCTCTCTTTATCTCTGTCTCTTTATCTCTCTCTCTCATTATCTCTATTTCTCTCTCTCCTTCTCCCACTCTCTGTCTCTCTCCTTCTCTCTTTCTTTCTTTCTCTTTCTGTCTCCGAAAGGAGGAGAGAGCGATCTCTGTGACACTCTCTATCGATCCCCTCGGCGGGTGGGGCGCTTCGGTAGCGGACTAATTACATCGCGAGACAATTATTTCCCGAGAGGAGCGTCAGGACCGGGATTCTAATTCTAAGTATCAATTAAGTGTTTGAAGGCGCAATCACTGGGGGAATAAAACGTATTTTCTCTGAGTGCATCTTTTTTTCCTTCATCTCTCTTCGTGGCAGGAGGTTCAATTACGGGAGGTTAGACAATATGCAAAGAGTACTTACGTTTTATATCTCGAAAAGAAAAGAATTCTAGAAGGGATTTGTTATAAATTATGTGATTCTTGTACTTAGAATTGTTTTTGGGGTTCAAATTTTAAATGAAAATAGAAACAGTCTAAAAAGTAAAACCAAATAAAATTTCCAAGAGCTATTAAAATGTTTAAATTCTGTACACTTACTTGTCGAATTTATCATTGAAATCGGACATATAGGCAGTAAAAATTTGAAAACTGGCAAGCAATACTTAAACTAGGATTTATAGCTGAAAGGCACAAAACTAATCAATAAGCTCATGAACATAGTTAATATACGAATGTATCCCCAATTAATACCTAAGTGACGAAATATAATTCCGTTATACGGGAATATAATGAGAGAATCTCTTTACGAAGAAGATTTCAGAAGAATTTCTCCTGGTTTCCGAGAAAGAATTGAAGCTATTTCGAACGTCATTTTTAAGCGTGGATTGCGGTTTGACAGTGGTCAATTTTAACCGAAGAGCTTTACCTCCCTTTCTGTTCTCTTCATTTAACATATGCGTATGTTGCCGCTAATCACGCTAATCACTCGCCTCCAATTGGCTTATTTCAGCTGGTTCATTGTCTCCAATTGGGTGGGTTATGTAAACTGCAATTATGGCTTGGGAAATAACCAAAATTTGCTTTATCTAGGCAACGCGACAGCCATAATATACAGGGATGGCGACACTCGCCTAGCTTCTTAAATGTCAACTGCTGCGCCGTCATTGATATCTCCTAAAATATTCCTTATATCTTTGAAGTTGGACATAAGGCGGCATGCAATTGAGAACATAATCTTTGTATCACGGGTTGCGGTGAAAGTGGAAAACTGCATGGAGCTTTGAGGAATACTTGTTTCCCATAAAATAGTTTATATCGTGAAAATACCGACGAACGTACGTAAAACGATCAAGGGCTTGTGTTTCACAAGCAGTATGTATCATATTCGAATATAAAACTATTGAACTTTTGGCAGTTCTTAATATAATAGAAGCTTCATCTCTCTGCAAAAACAAAAGTGTTTCGTATCTCTACTGCATTTTTACTAGACTAGCAGTTGTAGAATTGTTAGTAGGATATAAATATATTGTCAAAATCAAATGCTGCCTACTCGCAGAATGGCAGTCTACTTTTCCGACAACATTCATAACCTGTCACCAACTGTCCATCGTTTCAATAGATGGCCAAAAGTTAGAACTGTTCTGGATTTCTTCGATTGTCAACTCGTTTTGAGTAATAAAACGTACGCCATCATATTCGATACTGTAACGTCACAAGACCTGTGAAGAACAAATATTTAAAAGTAGCATTCGTAAGTAGCATTCGCAAGTTTTTGTAACCAAAAACATTATGGTATTTGAACGGGATTTTTTTATGTAAAGAGTTTTCTAATATATGTAGAATAAGTTATTTCGTTTATGTTTTCAACGTAACTGAATATTATGAAGTGATGGTCGTTCAGAAAGCTAAAAACATTGTTTCATCATTAAGATAACATTTCTGTTAAAGGGCAACCTAGGAATTCTGCACGTATTGTGAAAACTCATTAATAAAGAGTTTGAAAATGAGAGGTGTTTAAATGACCATGAGAGGTGTTCAAAAGGAATTATAAATATTTGTTTCACTTGAAATGTGATAGACAGTAGAAATTTGTCAGTTGTACTGCTTGCCTTATGCACAACTTATCATCCAAATAAGGCCAAAACACACCCATTTATTAAATCCCTCGGGAGGAAGTTTTGCTAATTTGGTTTCAAAAACTGTTAAAAATTGTTGTGACGTACTGTGGGGGCAAAGAGCACATTTTCTTCAACTTTGGACTCCCTAGCCAAAAATTGAAATGAAAATATTTCCTCCCGTATAAAAAAAACTTGTTTTCGAATGAAAAACATCAACAGATCATTATTATCCCTTAACATGCCCTACATAACCGATTTCTTGAATTGCTGTACTTACCAATAAGGTCAAGAAAAGTGAACTAATAGTGAAGCTACAATTATGTCCAGAAGTAAAACAAGTGATTCAGCATTTGCTCAATGTATTAGGAATACTGGACGAAAAACCTTATCGAGGTTGGTTACCTTTATTGTACCAGAAGATGACCCAAAGTACTTATTACAGGCATATTAAGTCTTTTTCAAAAATTATACAGTACAAAAGTCACCTAATGCATTAAATATAATTGTTAAAATCATTATTATTTTGCTTTTTGAAGCTCAATATTGTTTCTAGTGTACTTTAAAGTTTCTGCATAGAAACAGTTACGCATGAGAACTGATTTTACTTGAAACGTGAACTTGAGTGTTTATTTTAATTATTTAATGTCATCTGGGAAAGTGTTCTTAAACGATCCGCAGGTTCGTAATTTTTTGAAATCAGGTGCTGATAATGAAGTCTGTGAGGGTCTCTTTATTTCTTCGGATTGCCCTTTTTTGAGATGAGGTCCACATGTTCCCAGCAAAGCTCGATCCCTCGAGGGCGAGTGCAACTTCCTTCCCGAGGTGGAAGGTAGGGAGGTCGCAAACTAAAACTAAGACATTCGAATGTAGAAACACAAAACTCTTTACATTACTATTTCAGTCAATGAAATATTCCTTATCTTTGTTGATAATGGAAAAGCAAATTGTTTTAAATTATCTATTAAGGAATTATGAATTGTTTATTCTCTCTTGGTTATATCGCCTCATAAAGCATTGTAGTGCAGCAGAAAGAGCAAAATAAGTTAGCTAGAAATGAGTGAGTTATGAATTATGGCAATCTGTTCATTTATACATTAATGTATCACTTGGAACACCAAAAAGATTCTTTGCTTTTGAACGATATTTGAATATTCGGTTTGTTTGTTACAGAGAACGTGTACGGGATGCTTTGCTTTGACGATTCCATTTCATTTTCATTTTGCTGTACATGCCATACACTGTTCTTGTTTTATTCGACTTTTACAGTAAACTCTTAATTTGAACATGATAATCGCATGTCTGCGCACACTTGTGACGCACAAAAGTTGTGCCTGCACAGAGGATATTTAACATTCCAATAACGCTTTGTTTGGTTCTCTACCTATCCAATAGAATATACATTTCCCTTATGTATTTTGATTCCGTACTCAGTTCTTGGAAAACGGGAGATGATCAGAGAGAAGTGCTTCTAGGCAGGTTGTAAAACACGTTTATTGGCAACACGTGTTAAAGCTTTCTGTTACAGGTGTATGTTAGCTTCTCTCTGCACGCAGACGATAAAGACTGAAATAAATTTAGAATACTGTCAGTTCGGTTGCAACAGAGAAACGTAAACAATTCACTCAATTAAGGACGTTATGAACATTGTAAATTATCTCCTAATTAATTAACTTGATTACTGCGAGGACAAGAAAATTTATTTAAAAGCAGTTAATTTTGTGAGAACAAAAACTAAATTTATATAAATGATTAATTATACAATGCAGATGACGGTGCAAGCAGTCAAGAGATTTTATTAAGATTTTCATTGAGACTCGGGAGGTGGCGATTTCTCGCCTAGGATGTGGAGTACTAAAAACGTCATGGGGTCGAGGAATATTTAAAACATTATAATTAACATAAACGTCACCCTTCCCCTCGTCCTATTTGCACTGATGACAATTGTGAAGGCGGTGTTGTT
Source organism: Acheta domesticus (assembly GCA_031308135.1). Classification (NCBI taxonomy): domain Eukaryota; kingdom Metazoa; phylum Arthropoda; class Insecta; order Orthoptera; family Gryllidae; genus Acheta; species Acheta domesticus. The sequence continues at coordinate 133,884,157 of JAHLJT010009436.1, read as the reverse complement.
ATAATTTGTAAACCACAAAAAAAATAATACAGTTCTATAGTTAGCACACATTACATCATAACAGGTTTACAGAGCAAATGTTATAAATAAACCGGCAAATTCAATTTATTTACACTCATTGCCTAATTTTGATTAATAGTCCCTTTATCAATAGTAGTTATATATTACATAATTCACACCCATTTAAATAATTCATGACTCGAGACGTAGAACAAGAAAAATCTTATAATTTCTCAAAGGCAACTGAAAATACACAAGAATACAAGACTTAATACTCAATAAGAAAACAACATAAATACATTTTGAAAATGATTTACCAAGCCCTGTATGTGGAAATAATTATGATGAACTTTTGTCATATAGATTTGGTTTGGACTAATTGTACACATAATTGTCAACACCACTTTAATGACGATTTTCAACACCTTCACCAATATCAGCAGTGCAAGTAGGACAAGGAGAAGGGCGATGTTTAAGTTATTATAATATTTTTAATATTTCTAGACTAATGACATTTTTAGTACTCCACATCCCAGGTGAGAAAACGCCCTCCCCCCCCAGAGTCTCAATGAAAATCTTAATAAAATCTATTAACTGCTTGCACTGTCATCATAATCTTAACATTTTCCTCATTCTCTCCTTCACCTTCCAAGTCTCAGTTGTCAGTCTTCCTCCGCAATGGAGGTACTTACTGTCACGCGTCAAACTCCCATGCACTCCTGAAAGCTTTCGTAACCGCCCAGTTTTCAACACCGTAACTCTCATACACTACCGCTCTCGTGTTGGCCGATGCCTCCACTATCTCCGCAGCCAAATCCACCCTCGATGCCCCTGCCCGCGTCGTCGCCTCCGTCGCCGACGGAGTCCCTCGCACAATACCTGCCGACGCCGGCGCCGCCCAAGCATCTCGATATGAAGTCGAGGGCGGCCGGAGCGGGGCGGTGGTGGGTGGAGCGGGGCGGCGCGGGGCGGCGGCGGCGGCGGTGGGGGCAGGTGTGGCGGCGGCGGCAGCGGTAGTAGGGGCAGGAGCGGCGGCGTGGGCGGCGCGGTGCGGCGGCGGAAGCAGCAGCGGGGGCGGCGGCGGGGGCGGTGGCAGGGGTGGCGCGGAGTGGCGGAGGTGGTGGCGCGGAGGAGTCCTGGGGGGAGATTTCGGGTTTCCTCGGATTCCTCGCGGCGCGCGCCTCGCGTTCCGGCGCGTCGTGGGCGTGATTGCCTCCCTCGTCCTCCATCCTCCCGTCCTCAGTCCTCGTCTCCAGGGCTCCTTGCTCCGCGCGCGCTGCCGCCTGCCTGCCCCCAGGTCGACGCACGACCGGGTAGGGCGAGGGCGGAGTTGAGAGACGAAGGGCGGAGCGTGGAAAGCAAGGGGAGGAAGGTGAGGTGGATGAGGATTAGCTTGGCGGGAAAAAGAGGGTAGGAAAACGAGGGAGGAAGGGTGGGTGGGGAATGTTTGTGCGGGTGGGGAGAAGTAGGCTGGGTGACGCGGGATCGAGAGAGATGGGGAGGCCCGGGTCAGTGAGGGGTGGGAGAGATTTCCGAGAGGGATGGGATGATTAGTGGGAGGAGATGGGAGAGAGGTGCGGTTGGGTGTGTAGGATGAGTAGGAGAGGAGGAGATAAGCTGAGCGCGGCGCGCGGCACGAAGTGGGGTGGTTCGGACTAGCAGGTTGGGGAGCAGCGGGCAGTATCCAGCAGGCGCAGGGCGGGGAAGGGGTGGAGTGGGGCGGGGTTGGAGGGGCGGGGGAGGTCCTCTCCCGGGGCTCAACGGCGGCCGATGGGGGTCCCATTAGCATTCATGGCGGCGGCCGTGTCCACCCGCTTCGATTGCGCGCGCCCCGCTCGTGTGTTGTCTTAATCGAGAGCACGAGGTCCCTAGCGTGGCCCGCGCGCCCGCCGCCGCCCTCGCAACCAACGGCGCGCACCCGCCGCTTTCGTTAGTGCTCGCTGCAGCCGTTGGCTCTCATTATCCTCGTCGTCCTCGTTACTCTCACCCTGTTTCCATCCTTCCCACTTTCGCCCGCTGTAGGCTCTTAACACGCTTTCCTTCTAGGCATTTCTTAGCAACCTTGGAACCTGTGCTGTGTATTCTGGTAGCGTCTCATTATGGATCAATAATAACGAGATGAACTTCCGCGCTAGATTGTTTCATTGTAAAACAACTATCAAGCAGTTTAACGATCATTTCCAGAATTTTATGGTGGTTTCTAAGGCAAGTCTTTCCTTTCGAAGCACATTTCCCATAAAGCCACAGATTATTCAATGTTATTTGCAGCTCTTGTCCTTTTACAGAGTGAAATTGTTATCAGCTTATCAACACAAAATTCCAGTTACCTCGTATTAAGTAGTGTTGTTTCCTCAGTCACAATGCGATTGTAATATGAACGCCCCTCTCTGACTTACTACGCGTTGCCTGTATCATAATGGATATTTTATGTTCGGATTCGGGATTCCACATCCAAGAATTCTCCCACAACGGTTGCATAATTCGATTTTATACTTCCATTACTTAATTTTGTCACTTGATGGCTCCAACCCGCTGCATACAGATACTCATTACGATAATGCTTTCATTATGATACAGGTTCTTGACCTATCGCAGAGAAGTTTATAAACTAAGTATTCACACTTAACCATTGAGAATCGTTCTAGTAAATGTTTCGTTGGATTATGCACATTAAAATTTTCTTTAACATTATATTATGTTTGTCGGTTTTAATTTATTTTATTATTAGTATTTTTACATGGGATATTATTTAAAATAAATTGGATCGTAATTTCACTTGGATGCTATTTGACTAGCGCTGTGGTAATAATTGAAGAGAACATTTTATTGACGTCAAGATAAGAACTCAAGTCATTTTGTGTTACATGTTGCTGCCGTGTGGTTTTCCTTCAAAAACCAGACAATTCTTTAGTTTAAAATGTAAATATATTCCTTTAGCAAGTTAAAATGTTTGTGCTCCCTCGCAGGCGGTCTGTTAAACCAAAGCCACCTGCGGCAGAGGGATGGGAGCTGACCGCTGGGTGGCCTTAGCTGAATTCGGTATGGGAATTGTAATTCAATATAACAGTTTAATACTTATAAAAGTTTCCATGATTCGTAGAAAAAGCACCGTATGAAACTCGATGTAAAGGGTATTAATACACTCGTGTAAAGATTAAGATACTCGCTCGTTTTTCGCTCGTATCGTAATATCATTCTCGTGTATTAATTCCCAACATTACATCATCGTTTCATAATGTACCGCTGTTTGAAAACTGTAGAAGATAAACAGGGATTAGACATTTGTTCCGTAAACGGTGCTCGATGCTGCCTCGCAACCCCCATGGAGGCTGCCGCTTCCGTCGCGTCGTCTGCTGAAGGGCTCAGACGCGGCGCGGCGCGGCGCCGCGGTGCGGCCTACCATACGTAACTGTCGCACTCGAAACGAATGGCCTCGCGAGCTCTCCAAGGGCGCGGGAGCGGCTGGAGCAGCTGGGCAGCGCAACGCCCCCACACGCGCGCACGAGAGCGAACGCGAGGGACGGGAGGGAAGGAGGCAGGGAGGAGATGTGACTATTACGTGCAAGCACTACATTGCCAAATCTCGAAATGTTTCTGAGAAGGTACATTCGTAAAATGAAATAAATGAAAATGGAAATGTTTACCGACTGCAGGAAAACACAAAATGTATTTACGTAGAGGAGATGGAATATGGGTACAAGCAAAGAACGGTTCTCGTGGATGAATGTTGCAATTGGAAGACGAGTTATGATTCCACAATGCTCTACGAAAAGCGAAAACAAGTTTTCAAATGTGTATGGAATAATAAAATAAAACTAGATGATCCAGAATTGTACGGTAACAGCTTGTTGTTATACAGTTCTCCCTTAGAATTTACATACCTACGAGAAACAGAAAGTTCCTCCCTCCGTTTTCCAATAAGGTTAAATTTAATTTTTTGAAATGAATCCGAGTTGATAAAATTTGAATTTTATGTCGTTACAATCAAAAAGAAGAATGTAGTTACATCCTACAAACGTGGTCTGAGTAAAACTTTAGATGTAATATCCTTATAATTAAATGTAAATCAGGGAACACGACGAAATGTTTCTTTCACAACTTATCTAATATATAAGATCGTGATCACTCAAATATGTAAACACAGATAAAGATAGTTGTGGAATAATAATATTGATAGTTGTGGAATATTAGACTGTAGGGAACTGACACAAAAAGATTTTCTATGAAGGCGCTCATGTGAGTTATTTTAAGGAGAAGAAGTGTAAGGTACCGTGAAATGTCATTAAACACACGATACCATTTTAATTGGCTACGATGTCCAATATCTTCTTAATTCTTCCAGCCAAGGACTATGCTACTATTTATACGACTGAACTCATACATACAAGATACAGTGCAATTATAAATTCTGATACCGGCATGAGTCTCAAATACCGCTATTTATAAATACGCTAAAGTAATAAGTGGTTCTTTTCTGAGAGGCCCTGGATAACTGAAGAAACCGTTCTTAGAAGATGACTTTGACTTCCGAGGTGAGCGAAATAGGAATGGCAAAAGAACATCGAAGTTTTCACCAAAAATCTGTTAACTTTGATATTTTTGATATTTGTTAATGATGATATTTCTTCCCAGAAACATCGATGTTTCCATTGCGAAAAGATCTGCTTTCTCATATAAAAAGTGTCTAATGTTGTGTACTCTAATATCCTTACTTTCTCGGCTTACTTCGTAAGGAAAGAAAGTATTGTAAATGTGGGTCGAATACGGTGATTTTTCGACAGAAAAACTCTTTATTTTTGGCCCTGATAACGAAGAATAACAGTAAATTTTAGAGGTACATAATTTAGGATAAAATTATAATTTTGCATAATTGTTACAAGTACGAAAGAGTCTGAGCGTTGTTACAGCCGCACTTGTGTATCTCCACTAATACGGATAAAATAAGGCGTTCGTATTAAACATATCAATTCTGTATTTATTTAGGAAAGGTTAGGGGAACTGTCATTCGCTAAAGTTCCGACTAAATGAAATTCAGTGAGACTGATATCGCGGCGGTCTTTTTGTTCACCCCTGGATCACCAGGCACTCAACCCTCCGCCGTGGCCTTCGATTCGTTACGTGTCCCGCAGAAAGATCTCTGTAAAAATAGTTTCTTTTACTCGCGAGCGATTCGCGTCTATGAATACTAATGAAGCGAAGCAAAGTGGAGAGGAGATCGTTGCCGGAAGCAAAATTTATAATGGATTCTTCTGAAAAGCGGAGCCTCTGACCCGAAGTCTCGCTGGCTCTTACTGATCGTTATCTACGCAAGAGAGCAGCTGAAACGACGTTGCTACCTCATTCAAGAGAACTAGCGGTAAATAAGGAAGTTTCTGATTTTTTGGGCATTTTGGACTTTCTTACAGCACCTAGAAGCAGATGTTTTATTACGAAATACATTTATTACAAAACACATTTATTACAAAATATATTTATTACATTAAAATACATTTATTACATTTACCTTTTACTTTTTTAAATACATCTCTGTCTGAACGATAAATATATCTGATGAATGTTGGATTACCTTTTACAGTTATGTGAGTGCAGCCGTCGTTTCTTCCTTACAATGTTCAGAAAGTTCCGGAATATCTATTTTGTTAAAATATATAAATGTCGCGAAAAGCAGTGGCAGTATTTTGAACAAAGTCTTGTCACACTAATAATTTGTGGATGTTAATGATTTCCTTCGAAATTCCCCATTCGCTCGAAATGCGTGGAATAAAATGCTCAGTGTATATATTCCCTTTCCGAGAATTCCTTGTTTGTGGTAAATAAAATATATCTTAAATTCTACAACCAAAAACAAACTGTATTTTATTAGTCTGCAAAATAGTATTAAAGTTAAAATAACCATTACTGTTAGAACAGCATCTTGCGGAATCTGATACCGAACTACACCGATTATAAATCCCAAAATCTCCGGACTAATGGTGGCTAGTTTTATCAAAAAATCCGTGTATTGACGTTTCGATTCATTGCCAAAAGGGTTTTGATGTCGATGAAAACATTGACAAAAACATAGGTGACATTAAAACATCCATATTTTAAATATCAATAAGATGTGTTTGTAATTAAATTATTTGTTTATATTGTTTAACAAATTCATTATTTTTCATTACTTTTCTCATGCATTGCCTCCAACATTGTCGCCATCTTCACTTATAGCAATACAACTGTTGAGGATGGGCTGCGAAGCCGCAACGCTCGCGTCTTTTCTGAGAGGTGTACACGAAATGAACTGGAGGATCGGATGCAAACTTTCAGAAGATGTTTCGCAGTTTGCATTCGGAATCACAGTTTCGGTCGTTTCATTTACATTAGCATCGTATGAAACAAGAACGCAGAATTAAATAACATGCCGCGCATGGCGGCGACACACAAGCAGTTCACCAGGGTAATTGCTATTCTCGGTAAATACGACGTACTTGGAGAATAAAATTCAAATAATCATGACACACTTGAAATTTAAAAAGTCGAAAAGTTCTTGTAGGAAGGATCTTGCCTATCGTGCAAATAATATAGTACACTAGAGAAGAAAAAGTGGGAATACAAACTATTATAAAAGTATTACAAAACAAAAAAAAGTGTGTAAGAAAAATAAACTAAAATATTTTCGCAAAGTCACAAAGGAATTTGAACACATTCGAAGGTTTTTGTTTTAAACGATCCTCATTTAAGAATTAATCCAAATGTCAATAATGGTTTTGCTGATCCAATTATGAAAAACGACAGTGCAAAATATTCAGGTATAAATGTATTTTCACATTTAACTCACCTATGACATCATCAGTAATCTCACCTATGACATCTTATAATCCCTCAAGTTTGATTCTTTATTTTCTAGTGTAATATATGGAGTATAAACGTAATATAGATAAAAACATAATTTGCTGCAAATATCGTTGTCGAGAGTTTTGAAAGTAGACCAAAACTGTTTTCTTTGAACTTCTCTTCGCTTTTCCATTTGTGAACAAAACTAGCACCTAATACGCTCACAGGATTTTTCCAAAACAGTTCTTCCCCAATCGATCTGAGCTATCTCTGAAAGTGAAGGAGATAAAAAAAAGCGAGTAACGCATTTACTGACGGTGTAGACTTTAAGCCGTTTCAGAAAATGTATGAAATAAAAGAAATGTTGAGTGAATTTACTCAGACGTATAGTGATTCCGAAAGAGCAACAAATATAATGGAAATAGGAACGATCTTGAATGAAAGTGTATATGCAAATTAAAAGAGAAATAAATTATTATTTCCTAAGTTTGTTTTATTTTAGGAAAGAAAACATTAATATTGAAGAAAATATTGGAACAACGAAGAAAACTGACTAGATCTCACAAGGTTGATGAAGCATCAGGCAATACGAGAAGATCTCGCAGAACCTTGAATGCATAGGTACCTAATACCACAAAGGCAGCAGCACATCTGGGAGATGGTGTCACAAGATCAGACAAAAGGGAGAAGCACAAGGAAATATCTCGGGCCCGAAAACCTCGAATTGGAGAAGCCTCAGCGGCGGCGAACAGCGTAGAAGCGGATTCCGCGGGAACGCGCGCATGCGCAAACACTGCTCGCCCGGCGGCGGCGCATCGAGGAGCGACAGCGCGCGTGGGGTACGAGGGCGGTGCGGGGGCGGGGGCGGGGCGCGGGGCGCGGGCAGGGAGAGCTGTATAAATTCGAGAAATTAGACGCGTGTCGCGAGGCGGTGGAGTGATGCATGGGTGAGGCGGAAGCGCGGAGGGCGTCGGGTTAATTCGGTGTGTGCCTCGCCCGCGCCGTCCCCAGCCCCCCTTCCTGCGTCCTCGCCCTCGCCCCCCCCCCCCGGGGCCCACGGTCCCGCTCCCGCTCCTTCAACGCCCGCCGCCCGCTGTGAAGATGTCGGCCAGGGTGAAAACGCAGCCGAGGCTCCTGTGCCTACTACGCAAGGAGTGCGTTTCATAAGAACGATCGAGCTCACAAAATAGTTTTGGATACACCTGTAAAGACAAAAGGAACATGAGGAAAGGATTAATGAATCAGTAGATATGGTGAAAGAAACTACATTGAATTGAACTGAAGAATTGTCTCTCTCATTAAAAATATCACTGTCTGAAACATTTTGTTATTTCTCCGAATACGTTTACACCCTTTTATTTGTTTCTTAAATCAAAGAAAATACGAAATACTCGAAATATAAACACTACACGTGTAAGAGAAACTATAAATCACCTTTTCACGGAAAAAGCTATTTAAATTATGCCTTAATAAACCGAATGTTCTTTCATTGTGTTTATACATTCAATTATTGTACAATTTATTCCTTGGAGGAAAACAACGTAAATATTCCCTTACTTTTAAAAAGAATGAATGCCAATTGATTAAAATATTTCCTGAAACGAGTAGTTACACGTATTCCTTTCCAAATTAATCCTACATACTGAGTTTTTCTCCGAAAACAAATTAAATAAAGTGGAAGGATTCGGGAAAATATGAAATGAAAAATAAAGTAAATACTGCTTATACTTGGAATGTATAAACTGGATAAAACCCATTATATTAACTTGTACTTCGCGAAAATATCGTTCGTTGCGAAGAACGGTGATATAGTCAGCAAAGAGTATTCGTTGTGGCACGCGATGAATTCCAAACATTGTTTTTAATATCCGCAAGTGTGGGTGCATTCTTTTGTTTACTGTGAACAGATGTTGTGATCAGGAAGGCAGTGTGATGTAATACAAAATGTGAAGAAGGGTGGAAGGCATAAATTCCATAGTTTTAATTACTTTTATAATTTATGATGATTTGCAATTCAAAACAATATAGTATGGTTCAATTGAAAATTAATTCGTTACGATTATATTGTGATGTACGTGCGTCCTTTAATACTACAAATTCATAAACGCAGATTTCATATACTCAAGTATTTTTGTTAGTAAAAAATAACATTTCAAAAAAAGTTCCAGTGAACCGACAAGTTTACTTTTGATTTCACAAATGGTTTTCTGTGTTAATTTCGTTAATGTATATATACTTATATTATATATATATATATATATATATATATATATATATATATATATAGTGACCGTACTTACCCTTGTCGGTCTCTCGGGATGCACATATCATAAAATTTTTTGGTTCATTAGGGTACAGGAATTCTTTTAGGGGGATACTTTAATCAGCATGTCTGAATCCGATAATTCTATTATTACACGGACAAGGATTTATTGAGAATAACAATTTACATTAATAACACAAGTAACATTACCAAGATGATCGTAGATCATTAATGAACACTAATTAAACACTTTTATATTATATGTCTGATTGTTCCTATTGTTTACATTTATTATTCCCGTTCATAATATTTCCATCTCTGAAACTACATGCCTTCCACTCTCATCACAGACACTGTTACTTTTCTTTATCACTCCAATGAGCATCCTGAGCCGGCATGTCCCCTATATCCGACCCCATCCATTCTTATTTATAACTATCGTTACTTATCTGAACTTTCCACTAGCTGCCTTCCTCGCGAAGCCACGCCACGTGCTGTCCCCGTGGTCACTGCCGCGAGGTGGCCTTGGCGCCGCCGTCGCTCTGCGTCTGCACACGTGTCGCTAACGGTCCGTTCTAGCACACCGGCGTTGTATCCGCCACCAATTTTTCTTTCCACACGTCGGAATTCCAGTTTCGGCTTACAGGCCCCCCACAATTCGGTTCCGCACCCACACAGCTACGCCGACTTGTCACAAATGCAGTATCGCCCACGTATCTATCCAACGTTGCACTTCTATAACTAAATTTCGTGATTATATCTGTTCGAACACATTTATGACAATCCTTAATCACTTTTCTCACTGAGTTTGTCACACTTCTCATTCCTTTGACCACACATTACCTCGATTAGTCCCGATTTCTCCCATAACATCCTCACATCGCTCCTCTGTCGTCTTCTCCCCTCGTTACCTGTCCGCCATTCTCTCTCGACTCCTTTCCGTTCGATGAAGTCCACGAATCCCTCGTTCCGGGCACTCGTTCACCGGTCCGGTTTGATTCACCCCGCGGTCGATTCATTGTCTGCGCGGCACTTTCAAATGTTGTGATTTGCCTAATGCTGGTATTTTGACCATACGGTCAATATATATATATATATATATATATATATATATATATATATATATAATACCTTGCTCTATAACCACTTATTGTTTTCATATAAATTACTGTTTTAGTTTATATAAAAATAAGTGTATTATGAATCGAGTAGGAGACTCGATTAGTAATAAACATTCTCCCGGGCAGAAATTGGTTACTATCTTCTTAAAGGAAATAACTCACCTTTATTTAGGGAAACTATTTGAACAGACCATGTGAAGCCGAAATAAGCAGCAACTCACCTGCAACAACGAAATTAAATTCATAAGAAATTTAACATCAGAATCCTTGATAGGGTTACAATACAAGAGAAAAGAAATCAAATTCTTAGTTTTCAACCCTTAAATAACTCAACTCACAGTTGTACTTCCTCCTAATTTGCAAACAGTTTTCAGCATAGGTACCTGAGAAATGACAATATGCCTGCACCACACATGACACTTCCAAACAAAAGCATGTGCCGCACCATTCAAGAGACTCAGTACGGTACCTCCTCGTCAAGTTTTAAAATATAAACCGTGCATGGTTCGTGACCAGTTTAAGCTACTGCGCCGGCATTCGTCTGGACTTGATCGACGAAACCCAGTAAAACCACCGATCAGAGCAGCCTTTCGCTAAAATTTTCCTCCAGACAATGGTTGCATTAGTCGCATTGCAATGGTCGCTACAAAGCCAGTCTTGAAAATCCGTGTCGTATGTTTCGTACTCCATGACCAGTGACCACCAAGTCAACGATGCCATAGTGACAACGATGTTACCGTCGAGCTCTCACAACTAGCGAAAAAAGTATGAATTGACAACACTAATGACATTTAGCGAAGTTTATTGAGATTTTCTCCGTAATCACCCTCCGCCAGATAACTCAGTGCGGGGAGCGCTCTTCGCCCCCTGATGCCTCTTCCGCCAGAGGGGCCGAGGCCGTGCGGGAAGCCTCCCCCACCGCGCGTCTTCGCGCGCCCCTAATCTGCCGGTTACGGGTGCGTTTCCGCCTAATCTACGACGCGCTCCACCCGTTCGCACCGGCTTCCTCCCCCTCTTTCCCCTTCGTTACGGACCCCATCGCGCCCTCGCCCACGCCACGCCCTCTCCCTCATCCCTTGCGCCTGAAATATTGCGCACTTCTCGGGTGCCTCCTCTTTTCTCGTTCTCTTCTTCCCCATGGTTTGTCATATTACAGTTTTGAATTTTTTTTTTCGAATCTTAAGAAAATGTTCAGGTACGGTATGTCGCACTTATTTATCTTGAGTGAGCGGTTCATTCACCTTTGCAGTATTACTATCATACAACTACATTTGTCTTCCTTAATTAATTTTAAATTTTAGTTTTGAAGTTTTCCTCGCACATTGTTTATCCATTTTCGTTTTCTCCTTTAATTAGCCTTACTAGGATACGACTCATTCACCTCTTTTATTGTATATTCTACATACTTCTATTTTATTTGCTTATGTTTTCGTTGTTAACATTTTACCGACATTTTTTACTATCATTTCTCATTAATTTCAATTTATTTTTACGAACTTATGATCATTTTAATTTTTTAATAATTTCTGTGTAGTTCATGCAGTGTCTTTTTTTCATTAGAAAGTTAGCTTTTTACTCAATTTATACTTTCTCGCCTTATTTGCTTTTGACTTTCTACATCTTTTCTATTTTTATTTCTCGCCTATTTCAATATTGTTTTATCTCCAAGATTCATTCTCATGTTATGACTTATAAAGCATTCGAACTACATTTTTCTCAGTTCTACTTTATTCATCTTATCATATCACTTCATTCCTGACTGGCTCTTTTCCTAGCGTTCGTACCAATCGCTTTCCCATTCGGAAGTCTCCGTTCTTCGCTCCTCTTTCCTCGTTTCCCGCCTTTCCCTCCTCACCAACACCTCCTTCCGTACAGCATAACTTAGCTGCAAATGCACGAGCCCAGTTATCACGAGACCTCGCCAGCCTTCTCCTCGCGCAGTTACTGCAGTTTCCACTCCGCGCCCCGTCCCGTCTTGCGCGTCGCCTCTTCCGCCGCGCGCCCTGCCCCGAGGCATTCGCTGCGCGTCGGCGTTCTGCAGCCGGAGCCTCCGGCGTCGTCGGCGCGGCGCGCAGCAAACAATGGGCCGAAACCACTCCAGAAAGGTGCGTTATGAGAGATTTAGTAAAGCATTGATAACAAAAATCTTGTACAAATCAATATTGTATTCGTTGGAAGGAGCATTGGGGACAAAGTCATAAGATGTCAGTAAGAAAACATTGCTCATTGCATTTATTCTTATACACATACACTTCTTATTCACATATAATTTCCGCTTCATTCGTAGAGTTAAAATGAATACAAAACTCGAACGCCCAATTTATACAATTCGACTGCTTTTTTATTTCTCACTTAATTTTTCTTTCTGAACAAACATGTTCATTTCTTTTTGTAAGTAATAAACAATTTACATGTTTCTGGAGTGTTTCTATGCTTCTATAATGCAAATTTTTGCCTGGAAATCAATTTTTCAAAACAACTTTTGAGTGCTTGTTGCGGCTCAACCATTTGGAATATCCACGTTATTTATTAGACAAAATACGCTTAGAATTGTCTTAAGAGCTTATTTTCGAAGTTTCGACGTTTCGTCTCCGGACACCTGTATGTAGTTAAAAAACAATTATAAGACAAATATAAATAAAATTTGAAGAACCATATTAACACTTGAACATTTACCACTTTCTTACATTTCTTTGTCACAGTCCGTTCGAAAATTCCTCCGTAAAACGAGGTCTGAGTTTCGTCGCAGGCGTCCGATTTCGGCCCAGTGCGCTCGGCGCCGCCTGCAAGGGTCTGCGTGAACCTCCGAGGCGGCGCGGTGCGGCGGCGTGGGCTGCTATTTGTCGCGCGTCGCTAGCGCCGTCGTCCGCCATCTCGGCGAGATTGCGTCTCGACGGAGAGGGGAATTGCGCTAGGTAGCGGGCGGTGGCTTCGATTTCCGTTAATTGAGACTTCACTGCGAATAGCAAGTTTTGTGCATCTACTTCCGTGGATTGGTGGATGTTTGTCCTCGGTAATGAGGTTGAGAGCAGACCGAAAACATTTTGATGTGCACTTATCACCTGTTTGTAGTGATCATCAGTTATCACGCATTTCTTTTAAATCATAAGTAGATCATGTACTATAACGATATTAGGCATTTAACTACCTGTGTTCTCGAGGTCGCAAAGACAAATTAAAGAGATAGTTTATTGTTCGTCTCTGCATTACCTCTGACTTGTGGATCCTACAGGTCGGGTTCAGAACGTGGGGGATTTCGCTGATAGAACTGTCGAATTTAGGCGCTGTCTGACGAAAAATTCTAATCGACGGCTGCTCTGATCGGTAATTTCCTTTGGTTTCTCCGATAAATACCAGGCGAAAGCCAGAGCGGTACTATAACAAATGGGGCTCGGACCGCTTTCGATCTTTCCTTCCTCTTTCTTGATACCTGGTCTCTCCTTTCATAGACACACGCTCATTCATCAGGTGCGGATCCACGGGGAGGGAAATGAGAGAAATCCCCCTCCCCCTAAAATGTTCAGAACCTATTAATTTTAACTTGTTTTTGCTTGAAAGTTTCGTGACATTTTCGGATAATCATTAAAACGAATAAAATTGAATCGCAGAATAATCTGAGTGTAGCCTGCGACATTTTACAAAATCTGTAATGACACATTCGAACAAAACATTTGTAATTTCCCCTCCCAAATTAATTTGTCTTTGTATCCGCCCTTGCATACATGCACTATACCACCACAAACTCCGGAAAACTTCACAAGTCGCCGTGTTCCTCGGTGCCAGATCTCTCTTTCCAGTGGGGGAGGAACATCGTCATCTCTCATGATATAGATACTACACTTACGGATCTAATGATATTAGCAGTTGACATCCCAGAAACAGTAGCAAATCAATTAATTCATAGACCGTAGACACGTCACGTCACATCAATTTATTAAATGGTCAGATTTGGAATAAGGTGTTTTAGTTGCTTCACACATGTTCACATATCTATTTTTATTCATTAAATATTGATACCTTTTTTTCTTGAGGTAGAGGCAGCGATATTTCACTTTAAGGGAATGCTCATGAATTGTTCACATAATTAGATGATGAAAATCATGAATTTAATTATTCCATTATCAATTCACGCTGGAAACTATATTCTCCAGAAATTTAGCAACATTCCACTTCTCCATTAAAATTTCCACGAATGAGCCAATACCACATGTTGAAAGCATGCCGATAATCATTACAGGTTTCACCCTAGAAAATAACAATGATAAAATATTCGGCAAACGTAGGAATGTAAAAATATGATAATTGGGTACGGTTGAATGTTAAAATTAATTTTTTCGTGGCATTTTATTTCTATTATCATCTATACGTTCTATCAACACACAGATTCAATTATCACCTACTCAGTTCTCTTAATTCTAAATAAATAACAAATATTTCCATCACTGACACACATGTGTGCGCATTGCTATCGGTTATACTAGAATACCAATGGGAGCGCGGCTGTGTTTGTTCGATTATCCGACTGGCGCGCCTTCTTGATTAAACGGGAAACGATACTGATTCAAACACATATGAAAACGCTGTCTCGGGACACAGAGCGCAGTGATAGCATACATATCGCTTAACTCCGTCATTAAGGAGTTGGCAGTGATTACAGTCGGCTATGTATGACTTCCAATTTCGAGTCACCAATTTGCTTGTGTCACAGCATCTCTCGGTGACTTTAATTAGGGCTTCCGGATCACCAGTGCGGTTGTCAATAAAGTACCTCTATAACCATGGCAATTATAAAGACCTTTCCAATTTTGCAGATGAGTAAACAAACAAAAAAAAATACATACAGGCCGAGAGGTTCAATGAAAGGCCGTCATGTGAAACATAGCTCATCCTCTATGTATCCTTCGGGTCACTTTCAATATCACGCCAATTTGGGCTCGACAAAATGATGCTGGCTGATTGCGAAAAAATTCGTTGCCGTAACGAACAAAGATGAAAGACTATTCGTAATTTGGGAAATACGAAGGGAATCATTTCGGAATCGAGCAACTTCTCGGCTCACAGTCCAGTGACTTTCACTTCCTGTCCTTGATTAGGAGGAAATGATACAAGAGAGCAACGAAGGAAAAAAACTATGCAAACATATCTTACTCAATACAAGTATTTCTTCTCCTTGTTATATTTTTCAATACATTTTGTTTCTGAATGCCAAATGAAAGAATAAAATAGGATAATAGTTTCTTTATCATATTGAGTATCAAGAATAATTATTTCCAAACACTGGGGTGGGTGGAATTATGCAACGCACGTGACATATCCTATTCTAATATTAACTCACACTGACTTCAATATTATTTCATACTACACATCTTTCAATGCGAAAATTGAAGCGTTGAAGGCGAACTGAAACTATAGCCTTCGGCATTATTTGTTACAAAACAAATGTTAGATCTAGATGTAAATCATTAACAAAAATTTTAAAATTGAACTTTCCCTATTTTGAAACTAAAGATTTCACCTACAAAAGGTTTTTCATTTAGAATGTATAATGCTACCTGTTATTGCAGTAGTAACGTCAACTATACTTAAGATAATTAAGATACGTATTAGAGTGTTAACTTCAAAATATGTCATCAATACTTCTCCATTAACTAATTTGCAGAAAACTCTTCATTTATTAAATTGTAATATACTCAAAAAATACAAATAAATCCGCCACGGAAAAAGGGCAATTCGTATTTTAAATTTAACTTAAGTAAACACATTTTGCCACCAAGGCAAAAACTAATGATGGTTTGCAGACTTATATGACTCCATAACTATGCCCTTTGGTGATGGCAAGAAATATGAATGTAATGATTGCGTAATACAAGATACAATGCAGACGTTTCTCCAAACTTATAACGTAAGCACCACATAGTTGCTCGAAAACTCAAACACAAGTTCCGAGATAGCTTGAGTGTGTCAGTCGTGGTAACAAGGCGGCTTTCCCCGCCACAGACTCTTCCGAATCCGCAACCGCAGCCGCCGCCCGGAAACCCCACGAGCAGCCCTCTCCGAGAGGAACCGCGCGCCGCCAGAGACCTCGTCTCCTCTGCCACGCGCAGCACCGGAGGTGGTGCTGCCGCCCCTCTGGACCCCTCCACAGCCGCAGCCTCCACCACCCCCCGCCCCGGCGCGGACCTCACCATTTCCGGTGCCTGCGTCGCCCATGCCCCATCCCTTGACACCCCTCCTCTCTCACACCGTCCTTCGACCCCCCTCGCCCCTTCACTCGCCATCTCACTCGTTCTCTCCCAAGCCATCACACCCAACACCTCATTCTCCATTTCCCTCGCCAACTCCCTCGCCCCCCTCCCTCGCTATCATCATCACCATCTCCCTCGCCACCTTCCGCGTCGTCTCCCTCACCTCTTCCCTCGCCACCTCCCTCGCCACTTCTCTAGCCACCTCCCTCGGCACTTCCCTCGCCACCTCTCTCACCCCCTCCTTCGCCATCTATCTCGCCACCTACCTCGCTCCTTCCCTCGCCCCCTTCCTTCGCTACCTCCCTCGCCACCTCTTTCACCACCATCATTATTATGCCGACCAACACTCGCAACAGCGACAGTCCCGTTTCTACGGCTGAGTCCACGCCACCCCCGCGTTCATTCCGCTCATCCTCCCTCTCCCTCTCCCCGGACGCCTCTGCTCCACCCTCTGCCGTCCGCGACATCGCCTTCCACGCCATCCCCCCATTCCCGCCATCCTCTCCCTCCAGCTCGCCAACCCGCCTCCGCCGCCCCGCCGAACGTGAAAGGGGGAACGGTCATAAATTTGGCTGCCTCTTTTATCTCTACATTCCTCCGGTGCGCCGGGCTTAGGTTACATATGAATTCCGGGCGGCGCTGGAGGCGGATAAAAAACGTCGAAAATATGCTTGCGTCGAATTCTATGGTTTGATATATTTCAGCGAGCGCCTCGTGGATAAGCCGTGATATAATTAGAGCAAAGAAGAATATGTTGTTTGCGAAAGCTCGTAGGAAAATAATTATCGCCTCCCGTGTTGTTTTCTCAAGATATACGAATTTATTATTGACACATTCATATGTATTTCTCTCCACGGTTATTTTCATGCAGAAAGAATCTGTGTGAAATTTAAAATTGAGTTCCCTTGGAAATAGCTGCGAAAGAAGATTCAAACGTTATCAGAATCGGCTGGGAGAGAATTTTCTTCGCATTCTGAAACGTTTATTTCCATTATGCTGTCGCCTTTTCAACATCTTTTAAAGATACTAATAACTCTTAATGTTTGTTTGTAGTACCTTTCTTATATAATTGATACTAAAGCTGATGCTTCACGTTGCAACAAATCTTTTCTCCATAGCATCTGCCACTTCGAAACGTGAATAAATAATTCAAACATTCTAAACTCTCCAACAAAACGCTCGTTTAGACAAAAGCTTCTGGAACGGGAGAAAACGTCTTTCATTTCAATTGAATATTCCAAGAACTCTACATGTTCCCAAGCACAATCATTCGAAATTAATATTAATTTCTACGCAGCCGCCAGAAATAATTAAGTTACTGCTGAGCGAAAGAATAATAAACCAAGTGGAGAACGACGCGACGCGGCAGAGGGAGAGAAACCTCGGCGAGGAGGTAAAATTGCGTGAGTCGAGGAGGAGGTGCAGCCGGCGGAGAAGGGACAGGGGATAAGATTTAGCGCGGCGCAGGCAGGGGAATGGAGCTGGCAAAAACAGAGGGGATAATACTGTTAGAGTGTGGGACGTCTCCGAGATGAAAGCCATCTTGGAAATCTGTTAGCGACGGCGTGGAGGACCGGAGTGGCTCAGGAGGATGGGGAGAAAGAGAGGAGGGTGGGAAGGGCCGGAGTCGGACTGGCAAGCGAGAATAAGTTGGATGGAGTGGGAGGGGTTGAGTAGAAGAGAATAACACAAAGAGCGAGGGGAGGGGTGCGAAAGACAAAAAGGACAACGATAAGGAGGGGCAGCGGAAGATGTCAGGGAAGAGGAACCAAGTGAGCAGCGGCACCGGGAGAATGGGGCAACTACGGAAGGAAAAGTCGTGCCTAAAGTCTCGTTGGTACTTTAATGCAGGGAATAGGCGACTAGATGAACTAGCGAGAAAGAAAAACGCGAAGGCAACTATGTCTTAAACGCTCATGAGGAAACGTCCACATAGTAAACGTTGATGTTGAAAGTGCGATGGCAAAGGTACAGATTACATACATGTCAATGCTAATTACCCTTAACTAGCTGCATGAACATGTGAGTCAGTAATGATGATTAATGTGGAGCAGCAACGACAAGTTAACGACCGCACTGATGAAAGCAATGACTGAAACTGCGACTACTAGCTGAGTTCTGAGAGCGGGAGAACGGCAGCCACCTTCATAGACGCCACGTCCCCCGAGAGAATTCTACCAACGAGGAACCTCAGTCACCGTGCTCTTCAACCATCCACTTCCCCCCACCCATCCTCACCGAATCTCCGCCCCCCTCTTCCTGCCGTCACACTTCCCGGCGACGCCTCTCTTCAAAACTTGCCGGCGGACAGCTGATGCCAGACTTGTCATCAAAAGTTGGGGCTTCTTCCCGTCCCTTCCCTTCTCTTCCCGGGCGCCCTGCAACCCCGCAACCCCCTCTCCCCCCTCCACGACGCTCCGCTCTCCTCTCGTCGCGACGACAAAACAGATCGTGGGGGCGAACTTATTCGCTCGCCTCTCTTAAGGGGGCGCGGCCTCCAGGAGGCCCGCCGCAACCCCACGACCCTTAAACTCTCTTTCACATGCACGTCATCAACTTCCTGACTTCGCCCCGCCACGCCGGCTTCCTGCAACACGCTTCAAGTAATTCCGCCCGTTGCAGTCGCTTCGCCACGTAACGTTTTATTTGCACCTTTCGAGGATATTAAACTCCTTGCGCGCGAGGCTTCCGTCATTTGAAACAATTACCGCCTGCGAGGCGCTTTACGCTTCATCACGGAAGAGCTAGCGGCCGTGGCAGGTGTAGTACGTTCATTACACATGAAAACTTACAGAAGAGGCTTTTAAAGTGAAACAAATAGAGCAATGGGCGTTTTTTAAATGAATGTGGTGACATTATGAGTAACTGGAAAACTAATTGTAAATGCGGCGTTTTATAAAAGACAAATAGTGGCATTTTATTGCTCTTAAAACCTCTGAATGTTTTTTATGTATTATTTTCCGTGTAATGTTTTAACGTATTACTATAATTTGTACAACACAATAATTGCATTCAAATGTATTGCGTTACAGTTAATATCATTATTAAAAAGATAAAGATCTTGAAACACTTCCATAAAAGTCAAAGAAAATTATACTGATTAACCATGCTTTTTTTCAATTTGCAAGCTGCAAATCATATATTTACATTGTTTCTTTATAAAAACTGGTTTAAGCAGTAAAATACTTTTCATATTTTGAAGTATACGACACAAGAGCGTTTAATTTAATTTCATAAGTTATTGGTTTAGTAATAAACGTTGTTTATGGCGTAGGAACAAATGATCTTAACAATCAACAATGGTTAGGATATTACTTCAAAAAACGATAATCATCCGTTAAACATCTTTAAATAAAGAAATAAAAGGTTCCACCTCGAACTTTTTTCTCGTCTAAACTCCTGAATAATGTATTATTTATATTAGCTTTTTCTGAAGCCAGAAAGTTATCCTCATTTTTAACCTTTCACTCAGATCCTCTAGAATTCCAACAGAACACGATCCAATTTGTATGAAACGGGAGTCCCTTCAATCAGGAACATGTCATAGAAGTCATTTCACCAGAACAGGGCTGTCCAACTTAGAAGGGCTTATGGGCCACATATCAAATTCTAGTTAAGCCGCGGGCCGCACCGTAATTTAAGATGGCTAAGATAACTACTGAGATTATACTGAAACAAATACATATTGGCTATGACTTTTATTCAACGTACTTAACGATTAATGTAGTACCTACGATAAAATTAATATATCATTAAAAAAATAACATGAATAGTGCAATTGTATTACATTTGGTTAGTATAATAAAATTTTTCGAAGCAGTGGCGGGCCACACAAAGAGATCCGGCGGGCCGCATACGACCCACGGGCCGCCAGTTGGAAAGCCCTGAACTAGAGCAGCTCTACCTGGCGCCTAGAAGGATCGCGTGCTATATTGAAAATACTTTGTGTGAAAATACTGAGTGCACAAGAGCCGAAGTCCAGGTGGAACAAAGACTAGAAGTGAGTGCGCTGGGGTGACGGGGGGGTGATGAAAGTCGCAGAAAAGCCAGCCTTTGCAGCTAGCCCTTTTATACGTGTGGTACATGGCAAGATTTGTAGTAGAAGCAGCGGAAAGGGCGATAACAAGAGAATAAAGGTAGGAATGGTTCATTTGAATATGAAATAAAATAAAACAGAGTCCACTGTACTTTTTAAAAGACGATATGGCATGTACGGAAGAAAAACGTAATAACCTACATTTGGGTGAAAAATAAGTTTTAGTAAGTAATTATTCATATCAAATATTCACACGAAAAGTCACCATCATTAAGACTAGCAATATCAAAGTATAAAAGGTTCCGTAAGTTACGAAGTGAGGGAGAGGGGGGGCTGCGGAGATCACATCTTAAATTTTGATTATTAGACAATTTTGGTAAATTAGTAAATTTAATCCTTTAATGTAGTGTATGTTAACTAATTTAAACAAAATCTATGTTTCATTTTGATGGTCTACAATTGAATAAAACAACAATATTTATATTTAAGATTAATGAAACGTATTACATCTTTTTATGAAATACAGACCGATGGATCTTCATAGCATAGAAAACAATAATGAATAATGTTGTTAATCTTACTGGAAAAAGATTCAAATACGCTTGAAATAAAAAAGCTTGGTCTGGATCATCAGCTTTGGGGCATTTTAACAGCTGTAAAATCAGCAAATCGAGGAGCGAAGAGAAGCGAATTTAGAAATTCAATTTTTTTTTCAGCTGTGCGGCAAAATGAAATGTCAGAATATTTTTTTTCCAGAAGAAGACACACTTTTATTTGTTCTCACAACTCCAATGACTTTTTCAGAAACCGAACGCACGTTGACAACAAGTCAAGAAAGTGTTAAGGTGCCAAGAAGTGGTTAATAATTTACCCCCGGAATTCAATGAAAACTGAGCGATCGTGACAAATTTTGACAAATATGTCAATAAGGAAGCAATGTATGCTTAAAACCAACAACTTCACTGAATTAGTGAGAAAATTTGTAAATGCATTCTGAAACCCAGCGAATGAATATTCAATTCAAGTAAGCAATATAAGATTAAATTTCCTCATTTCAGGAGAGATTGTCAGAAGCCTTAATAGTAAATATATCACTAAGAATTTTGAGGAAGCTTTAACTATTATAACTTGAAGGTTCAGAAATAAAAAAATCATTAAACGCAATAAACAATAAATCTATACATTATTTCAAAGTTCGTTTATAAATAATATACAAATATTTTTTTCTCATGAACTCACTGGGCAGGATATCGCCTCGCTTTCCTCATTCCCAAGGCGCGGAGAAGCATCGAAATGGGTGGTGCATTCCACAATTCATTGAAAATAATTTCGTGGAATGGAGTGGAGGTTTTTTCGTATTATGTTACATGTTTTAAAGGTTTATATTTATTTATAATTATTATCTCATTTCAATCCAGATACATTATAATCTATCGATTGTGAACATTAATACATCTACAAATGTGGGGGAGAGGAAAGCAGCTGTCCTATCCCCCAAAGTTACGTCTACCATTTTAACAAAACCCTTCAATTTAACTCACCCACCGCCACTACTATCTACTTTTGGTGATTTTACAGAAAAACACGAACCATTACTGTAGGATTAATAAAATGTAGATGAATACAGAAACTGTAATAATCGACTGCGATTATTTGTAGTTACCTTTTACCTCCATCGGGATTCCGATGACGATTGTCACAATAATTGCCTCGATTGGTTCAATTAAGATAGGACGATGTCAACTGTACTCGTGTCAAAGGTGAAAACGGTCACTGCGACAGTACCGAAGACACATTTGGGAGGTTGTGATGACAGAGGGATCGAGCGGGCGAAGATGGTGGCGGTTAAAGGAGATGTGTCGATGATGGCTGTGTGAGAAAGGCGTGGATATAAATAACGGTTACTAAACGAAATCGCTACTTGCCGTGTTCGTAGTAGAAGATTGGATAAAATACAAATAAAAATAGAGAACAATCTCCAATATTCTGATTCGATTATCACTGAAACACATTCCATGAAGGAGTCGTGTGGTAGTAGGTGGGAGGAAAGAAACTCTGCGAGACGATGAGGCATGGCAGTTGACAAGTCGCTCTGGGTGAATGCGTTGCTTGCTGTTTGCTATACTTCAATTTTTTTAAGTGGTTGACGGTCTTTGGTCGTTGTTACATCTCCTGCCTTATAAAATGACATTTTAATTAATTCACGAACGTCATTTTCAACGGGTTTGTGTACTCACAAATGTGCTTACCACTGCTAAAAATTTTCATTTTATAAGGAAGGAGGTGTAACAATGGCCTTATGTCATCGGACACAAAAAAAATCGAAGTATAAAGCCGTGGCACTTGCTGAGCAAATCGAGCAATTCCTCTGATCATTTAATTGCAAATCCATTTTAACAATATCCCACCACGTGTTTCAGTATGAAAATGTATTTTTTTACTAATAATTTGTTGTTAATGCGTAATTAAACGGAAGAATATAAGGGCCCAGACGCCGTAAAATGATGATGATGATAAAGATGATGATAATAATAATATCAATAATAATATTAATAATAATATTAATAATAATTAGTTTTTTATTATTAAAATTATTTTGTAACAACAATTTCAATATTATAATTATTGTTTTTAATTACTATTTCTATTATGGAAACAGCTAACGAAACCAATCTCGCGGTAGGCCAACTGCAGTCGGGCAAAGGTGTTGGCATCGCGAGACGGAGGCTGAAGGAAGCGCGAGGTAACTCTGAGAAGTGCCTGCCACGCGCACATGAGCAGCACGGCGCAGTGTGGTGGGGTTGTGTAGCCGAAGGGTGACAGAGCTCCCGCGCAGTGGCTTCGTGGGCGAGGAAAGAGGAAAAGCGGACGCGGAATGCATCCACCCAAAGGGAGACTGCGTATAACAGGAGTTAGGACGCGGACAAGGAAACTTCACGGATGCCAATAATGTGTTCTAAAAATTGAAACATAAAGGAGGGAAGACGAACAGGAGAAATGTTGAGACAGTGTTGAAGGGACACGTATATGCCATGGAACTATACGAAAAGTGATACTTTCTGTAAGGTAGAGTAAATAAAATGGATAAGAATACAAGTTGAAAATTTGTATCGTAGGCAACGCAGCAAAATACGAAAGAAAATAACAAAAATGAGAGAGGGACAGACCGAGAGATGACAAAGGAAAGGTCACCGCAGTTCCAGAAGATACGAAAAGGGATACTGAAGCGGTCCGGAGCGGGCAACAAAGGCGGAAATGCGACAGAGGGCAGAGATGTCTGCCAATAGGTTGTTTACTGGGTATGTGAAATACGAGTAGTGGGGTGGCATTGTTTGTGGCAATGTTGCGGTTGGGTGGCAATGCATGGAAGGCAAGGGCGCCGAGGGCAACGAGGAGGGCGGGGGTGGAGGCAGAGGCAGCGACAACGCGCCGCGCGAGGTCAGGGCAACAAGGGCGGCGAGGACAGTGAATGCACCGGGAGCGGCGGGGATGGCGGCGACTGCGTTGGGACGCGAAGCGGCGCGTCGCGGTGCGCGAAGGGGGGGAGATGGAGCGCAGCGGGGAAGGGCAGGACGCGTGGGGGTGGGGGAAGGGGGGAGGGGCGGCCGACGGGAGAAACGCGCCGAGACGCCGCGACAGATCCAATTAGCCAGGCGGCGCGCAAAGCATGCGGCGTTCCTCTGATGAGAGGGCGCTCGTTTGTGTTCGGGCGGGTCGCGCCGCCGCCGCCGCCGCCGCCCCCGCCGCCCTGCGCGCCGAGACGTAGCCGGAAGCACTGCCTTCAGCTGCAGCGCCCCGTCTCCGCCGCCTGCCTGCCTGCCTGCCTGCCACCTCCTGCTACTCTGCTTCTCTACGTCGCCACCTCATCTCCCGCGCTGTCATCCGCGATGCGAACGTCCACCTCCGGTTGCCTGCCATCTTTTCCGCTCACAGTCACTGCCACCGTGGCCACGACGACTTTTTGGTAATTTTTTACTCACACTGCAAACTGACACCGGTATCCTTATCCAGTATTCGAGTAACCTGCTTCCGTTCGTCACTCACGGTTAGACACCTTCCCGTCCAACACTCGAGACACATGAGATGTCCAACTCGTCTCGGTCTCCTGATGGACAACTGACAATTTGTTTGCGGATTCGTCCAGAAGATATTAAGAAATTTCGAATTATGCGTGTTTTGCGCTTTTCAGCTTTGCGACCTAGCGGTGGCCGCGCGAACCATGTTCCCTAGCTCCAGGACAGCCATCCAGGCGTTGACAGGCCGCAAAATATTGTATCAGCTGCTGTTTACAGTACGCGGAGCATATATTTCATCACTCGGAAGAGAAAGATTCATCGACAGTGTTGCCCCCCTAAAGATAACTATCGTTTAATGGGATAAATTTGTTATAGGTAGCATCAATGATAGTGCTAATTGGATAATCACAATTGTAGAATAATTTCCACTATAAAATTGTATTCTAATATGAATCTGTAAGACTAGAACCAGTATATTCCCTAACATGAGCTTGTAAATACACACATTTTTTAATAAGTCCGTTGATAATACACTGAAAGAATTTATTATTAGAACAACTCTTCTGGAAGTTTTCGGATTAGGTTTTCCAACACCAGATTCTGGGGTGGGTAATGACCGTAGCCCGAAAGAACATCCGACATGAAAGGTTGCGATCACACATTTTTTTATTTTTAAATTTGATTCTTAATAGATTAATTTTTATATACTACGCCCGCGGATGCAAGAAACAGGCAATTGTAGTTTATTTTTATTTCGAATAAGCATAGTAGAAACTTTCAACATATGAAAATATTTTTACATCTTTATTACAAGCAATTAATAAAAAAATATTTATTCTATGTATTTATTGCAAAAAAAGTAAACCAGTAATTCACGATCAGCTGAAAATGACAGGACGATTTTGGATATCTTGATTAGAGGAACCATAGGCACCACCCGGCGGAAAATAATAAAAACGTAAATACGCAAAGTCTTTAACATTTTGCCCTGCGTTTTAAACAATGAACCATGAAATGTCTCAAAGTAAGAGATATGATTTCTTATATGAGAAAAAAACGTGATTATAACATTACAAACCACAGACTTTTTCATTATCTGATTTATTTGCAGACCTACTCATCAGAACTTTAAAAACTTGTGTAATATTCAATATAAAAGTCTATATGCTGTGTATAGCACTCATATCCAAAGGCAAACTTCAGGCGGGGAGTACCATTAATGAGAAAAGTTACAAAAAGGATCCGCGCTGCATGCTTCAACTTATAATTTGAAAGTTTTAATTACATTAATATTTTTACCTGCAATGATACCTTTCATATAAATATAATAGGTTAATTATTAATATGCCGTGACATCCTTCCTGCCATACTAATTGACGCATTACCAATTTGTTTCTCCGATTATATTTTACTTGTTTCTTTATTTGTGTTTATTTATTTGTTTGTAATTATCATTTCTATTAAATTGGCTTATTTCTATTTATTAATTTATTTTTCTCTGAGAGCGTGAACAGATTTTGCAACTCCCCAGTTCCTCGCCTTCGCCCTTTACCCTTTCCGCCGCCGCATGCGCAGGAGAGGAGGTGCGCGGCGCCCAGTCGGCGGGGGCGGTGGGGGAGGGGAGGGGGAGGGCGGGCGTGTTCGCCCGTGTCTGTCGCCGCTGCGAAACACGATGCACTCGGGTTGGGTGTCGCCGGCGCCTCGCCTCGCCTCGCGTCGCGTCGCGTCGCGTCGCCCGAGTCGGAGTCGCAGTCGCAGTCGGAACGTGACGTCTGTTTCGTTGCGCGTGTTAAGCCTGCTCCGCTGAGAAATACGCGGCTTGTTTTCACATGTTTCGGCGCAAACGGCTCGTGTTCGCGTTCCAGATGCGACAATGAGACCGCTCTTGGTGATCTCTTTGCTTTCCGTTCGGTTCAGCTTCCTGTTATTTTTTGTGGCTTTTCTTTCGAGGCACGTTTCCAATCTCGGGTTTTTCTCGTTTTGATTTATAAAATGATATTGACAAATAAGGAACGAATTTTAGGAAATTATAGTATGTAGTAAATGTTTTTATATCACAGAAATTTCTTTCCACGTTGATTTCGTAATTGAGTCAACTAAGTTTTATGATGTCAATAACGTTCTGCGCATATTAATCTTGAAACTAACTCATCCTGATATGATCATACCAGATAGTTTTGTTTTTACAGTCTTCCAAATGCATCTTCAGAAAATCTACACCACAACTCAAGGGTTTAAGGTCAATAAATTAATCAATACCACAAACTATTTCCAGTTTACTATAAACATTATAAATGAAACAATAAATGGCATTTAAATATAAGTTATGATTTATTAAATCAGTCCAAAATGAAAAAAAGTATTAAATTTCTGTGTCTGGAATTATTTTTATAAGCATTTTTATGCCATGCAGAAAATTAATACATTAGTAATGATTCCAAATCTTTCAATTGGATTTGGACGAAATAGAAATCATTTTATATCGCCAACAAAGAAATATCATCTTCTCAGAACAATCGATACAAAATGTTCACCACCAAGCATCTCCAATCGTTTCCACGAAAACGTTCCCCGCTGCAAAGTTCGGCCCCGCCGTTCGCGGCTGATAAAGCGCCTGTGCTCTCTCAAAAGTCCTCCCGCCGCTTCCACTCGACCACGGTCCCAGGCGCAGTTTTCTTCCACAGATCTCCTACCTCCTAACATGGTTGCTTTTTCTAACCAAACAAAGACTGGCTGGCGAGCATTATGGGGCGGAAGAGGAAGGAATGAATTAACGGGAGCCAGGGAGAAAGGAATGGCTGAAACTCTCGCGATTCTGGAACTACAAAAAAAGTTCCCCCTCTTTTGTTCGCGAGCTCTTGGATATCGATTTTAGTTTCCTAAAAGTCTTTTGTTTTAAATTACGAAATCAGCCACCCGATATTTTTATGACTTGTAAGTTAAGAGCTTGAGACGCGTGGCTGCCGCTGCAGCTGAGAGTGCGGACGTTTAAAGTGGCGAGTCCCGGGAGAACATTCTAGATATTCAGTGCAAACTGCTGGAGATGGTTTTAAGATTGCGTTGCTACGAAGAGCAAAGTAGACGACAAACGTGTTCACTGTGAATAACCAAGTAGAATTATTCACATTGAATGTATGAGCAGAAAAGTGGGTATCATTATCAATAACACATGTTTAAAGAATCAAATAACACGACATTTAACACGACTTTCCACATTGATGTGATATTAAGAGAATGTTTACTAATTGATCTCAGATCACTGCATCTTTCATGACGAATTTATCTATTTTATTTGCAACTATTCAATTACACAACTCGTAACCCATGAAATTCAGTATTATGTGAGTGTGAATGATTAGCACTGCTGTTAATCAAGATGTTTGTAAGTTTAAGCAATTGCTGTGGGCGATGCACAAAGCATTTTTATTTTAAATCAAATATATTATTTGATGTATAATAAAGATTTCCAACAATACTAAGGCATTTTCTATTATTTTTCTAATATTTTGATAAACATATTAAAACATTATATTATTTACGACACGGAAATCGTAAAAAAGCTTAGTTACAAAATCGTCCCGCCAGGTCGTAAGGCAAATCTTAGACATTTGCCGGTTGGAGCACTCAAAAGCATATGAAATTGTCTACATTTCATAAATGGCACTATCTGAAACTCCTTCCAGAAGTGTATGAATTAGGTGATTTTTTATTAAAAAAATAATTTTTTGGTTAATATTTTTATAGAAAAAATATTTTAATTAATTTATTACTTTATTTATAAACTAAAAGGCATCTAAAAGTCAATTTTTAACCAATTGTTACGGTAAAGTTTATATCAGAAGCAAAGAAATAAAATAAACGCAATAAAATGATTATTTTCTTAATTGAAACACGAAAAAAGATTTTTTTGTTGTAAGCACTAAGTAAGTAAAATAATAATATTTTCTACATTCAAACATGTGGGGGAAAATCTGAGCCGAATTGCAAACTAAGGTTGGACCCCCCTCTAACCGTCTAGAGCCTTTGTATCAATAAAAATAATCTTCATCACAAGGCAATTTTTTATTTTTAAATTTTGTATTCCAATATTGATCATAATAAATTTAGCTCTCACCGAATAATGAAAGTAAAGCAGAATATCTATGAAGAAGTCATCAAATTTGGATATATAGATACACGGAAATTTTCATTTAAAATTTGATGCATCTGTAATTATTAGAGACCAGATTTTTATGTAATTACATATTTTTTGTCTTTCTACTTACCGTTCTCAAAATTATAATCTTGGCGAATCATCGCCCTCGTAACACAATATCAATTTTTTCGTTACATATTTTTACATATTTCGTACTATATTACATATTTTACATATTTTGCTGTTTTCACAGTATATTTTCATATTCTATCAATTTTCTTCAAATTTATTACATTTTTTTATAAAAAGTTTTTTTTAATCAGCATTTTTCCCTACATTTTTGGTGAAATGTAGGTGTCAAAAGTATCAATGACACCCCACTTTGTTACCTTCAACCTTAATTTCCGAGAAAAGTTTGCGCCCGCCCACGTGTAACACTTCGATGAAAATGTTGCATGCTGCAGAGTGTTTGCTGGACGTAGATATCACCAGTTTGTGCGATGGCGTCTATTGCGAATAGTCTGGCTGCTAAACTACGGTCCTGGAATACAATAAATGAAAGCTTTTGCTACTGACGAGGAAGTTGTACGACGCAGTGTGAATCTACTTGTGCTCTTCAAAATGTTTTTAAAACCTATTAATTTTAAAATTTATATAGTACATTTTTTCTAAATCTAATTTTGTGCTAGGCAAATGGTTGTTCAAGTAGATAATTTTAATATTACATAATATATCCAATTTTACATATTTATTACATATTCTTACTATTTTCATTACATATTTATGTACATATTTTGATGTTTAGTACTACATATTTTTCCGGTCTCTAGTAATTATTGCAAATCCAATTATTTCTTATGGAATGTCATGTTTTAAATGTGAAATTAACTGGCATATAAAGCAGAACGCTAAGCAAGAATTAAGAACAATGTGTTGCACAAAAAGGGGCCAAGCCTGCAATTTATAAAAAGTTGATATTATAGGTTACCTGAGTCTGCCCAATGTAGAAAAGACCTGTTCGTTGCAGAAACTTTGTCTAGACTGCACAGTGTTTGGGAATGCCGACTAGATATTTTCGAAACTCTGTTATTCTTGTTTACAATTACATCATATAAAATCCGTCGGAATTCTCTCAATCATAATGCGAGTAAACAAGCATTAACATAAATTGCGCAATAGGCACAAAAAAACAGCGCAGCAAAATCAATAAAAAAGCAATGAATTTACATCAGCCTTAAAGAATAACAAGAGTAAGTAGAGCAAGTCAGAACAACGATCAGGAAGCGCTTATGCCAGTAATTATCAGTAGGATGTTACGTAAAGCTGATTTAAGACATCAGCATCTCACTTGCACTGTCCTCGAACATATGCGAGTGCCTATGTTCAGGAGAATTATTATTTTTATAATTTATGTACCAAAATGTAAGAAATTCATCCAAAAATACCGCAAATAGAAAACCTCTGTTTATGTCGCAATAAAATTTTAATACATTTATAAAACTAAAACAAAGGTTATACATTAAAACTTGACCAATGCGGAATACCAAGGGACTGGTATTTGGTTCCACATAATACAAGATTCCGCATAATGCCAAGTTATAACGTAGATTTTATTTTTGGCAGAACCGCGATTTACGTTAACATTAGATTATTTACATTACACACGTTCCGCTTTGAGCAAGTTTTACTGTAAATACTAGGTAACAAAACACTGCGGTACACTGAGGTAACAAAAATCATGGGATACCTCCTAATATCATGTCGAACCTCCTTTTCCCGGCGAAGTGCAGCAACTCGACATGCCATAGATTTAACAAAATGTTGGAAGGACCCTAAGAAATATTGAGCCATGCCGCCAGTATAGCCGTCTATAATTGCGAAAGTGTTGCCGGTGCAGGATTTTGTGCATGAAATGACCTCTCGAGTATGTCCCATACATGTTCGATGGGATTCATACCGGGCGGTCTGGGTGACCAAATCATTCTCTCGAATTGTCCAGAATGTTCTTCAAACCAATCGTGAACAATTGTGGCCCGATGACATGCCGCATTGTTAACCATACAAATTACGTCGTTGTTTGGGAACCTGAACGATTGCAAATAGTCTCCAAGTAGCTGAACATAACCAATTCCAGTCAACCAGTGATCGGTTCAGTTAGACAGAAGACCTAGTCCATTCCATCTAAAAGTTTCGTAAATGAAGTGAAAGTTTGGTAAGAGTAGTATACGTAAATGTAGTGCACGAGCAATAGCGGTGTCTTTCCCCTGCTGGATGGTAAGATCTGGCGCCGACCTACACTTCGGTTTGTGGGGTATCTCCCTCCAGCAGGCCCTAACCGGAACATGCTCGAAGCTCCCGACTGCTCTCCCAGCATATGTGGTAGTGTAATGCAGTAAATAACTATTTGGAGGTAAAGGGTGAGGATGGAACAAAGAAGAGGAAGGAAAGATCGCGTGTGGTCTTTGACCCGTTTGTTAGGGTATTGCTCCGGCATTCGCCAGTTATTGATCGGAGAAACTACGGGAAACTGCCGATCACAACAACCGGCCAGTAGAATTCTCCTCCAGTCAGCGGCTGAATTTGACATAGCTACGTAGCTAGGGTCGAACATCCTGCCACACTCGAGACTGGAACCCCAGGACCTCCCAGTCAGAGGCACTACAGTGACATCAGTTGATGTCCCTGAGCCATCTGTCTCTTGGTGAAGTAATTTGCTGTCCTCTATATGGTCCTGCCTCCATTCTTACCAACTGTAATAATAAATGTAATTCTTACCAGCTGTAATAATAAATGTAATAGTAATAATTTCACTATTACAAAGAATTGTCTGTAGTTCATCTGCAGACAGTTGGTTCCAATTTACTGAAAAATATTCTGCTACTTATTTACTTTTTAATTGAAAAAAGCCCGTATTAATTTGTCTTCGAATTGATTACAATTTTCAAAACTGCACTCTCAATTATCGTTACTATGTTTTATCAACTAATTCTGGGTACTACATCTCAGACTAAGCGACTGTAACGACATCTCCAATTATAATATTTCCCTTGAATTACATGTTTCCTTACATACAGCCAGCTGAGAACGGTTATTTCGAATTCCAATTAGGAAAAACGCTTCCGAAATTTAAACGATTCTGATTAAATTTCAACGGTCCCCAAGAAACCTGAGCCACCGCAAACCGGTCGCAAATAACGTTTAATACGATCGACTTAATAAGATTCTAATGTCGGGCCGCTCCACACCTGTTTTAATGTTTCAATTAATATTAACGGTGACCCGATTACGAGACCGCAGGGGGAGGCGAGCGCGTCCGCGAAGCACGGTGGAGAGGGGCGAGACGTGAGAGGAGGGGTGGCCACGCCCTATTTCGAAGCCACAGGTAGCGCCACCCGAGGGCCTCCTGGAAAACCTCCAAAGGGTGCGATGACGACGGCAGCGGCATGAGACTAACATGGCCGCTCCCACCGGCCTCACACCTTTGTCCACGTCGTGCCCTCTTCTGGTCCGCACCTTAAAAAGTCGTTTTGCTATGCCCGCCGACGCGAATCTTCAACACGGATTGGTGTCTTTTAAATTCTCCTCGTTCTGTGTGATTGGTTACTGAAGCTCGAGGAAGGATTCTAAACTAAGCTCCGGTTCCGACTTAAATTTCGTTAAAGGACGGGGAAAACGTAATTTCATTCGCGGAGCAAATTGGGTCGCGCCGGCTGCCTTGTTCTCGTCCGACGCAAGAAATAGAAGGGTCGGATGGGGGAGGGGATGGACGGCGAAGGAAAAGGGCGGGAGTGGGGAAGGGGGAGATCGGAAGGAGAGGTGTCTGAATGGAACTGATAGGCGCCTCGGCTAACTGATCGCAGCTCCGGCACAGGCTGCATCAAAGGGGCCGTGGCGGACGCTTCGGAAAAGGCGGAGGTGGAAGTGGCGGCGGTAAGGAGTGGCGACATCCAAGAAGAGAACATGGTGCAGACGTTCGTAGCATGAAAAGCGGCAAAAAGACATCGCAGGGGAGGAAGAAACGTAGCGATGGTAACAAAACGTTAAGAGCAAAAGGACATTGAGGATTACGTTAAAAGCAAAAGCGTAGGGGACAGCAACGGAACGACGACGAGAAGCCAGAAAGATGTGAAGACAACGAAATTGCAGAGATGACGGTGGAAAGATGTGGTAGTAATGGGATTGTGAAGATGTTATTTGATTCAAGAAGTTGAGCTAAGACGGCAGCTATTTAATGCTTATAGGTGGTGGAGAACACGGAAGTGAAGGATAATAGGCTTTGATATAGCGACGGAGATTGGTGATCTGGTCGACGACTGAAGTGCTAACAGCGCTAGAGATGAGGAAACACCCTATAGCGCGCGAGATGGCCAGGCATCTGAGCCAGCGGCGGTGACGGGACGTCCGGCTGCGGGCCGGCTTCGCGCGGCGCGGCGCGGGGGCGGCCAAGCGGTAACGGCAGGGTGTCAGCGGCAAAGAGAAGTCGATGGCGCCGGCGGGGGCGGCGGCGGGAGCAGGAACGAGGGCGTGCCGTCGCCGCCGAGAAGAAAGAGCGGGCGGCGCGAGCGGGGTTGAGGGCGAGGGCGGGGGCGAGGGCGTTTGGCCCCGGAAGGGGATCGCCTGGCGCCGCCCACGCCCTCAGGGGCCCCCGCCCCTCGACTTGCTCGACAGACGGGCGTCGGGCCACGGGCGAGCGGGCGCGTGCGCGGGCCGCGTGCGGGAGGACTACGGAATCACTGGCTCCGCGCCGTGCGAGGGGGGAGGGGCAGGCCAACACTGGCTCGAAGTCTACTGCGATTTTTCTAACTTTGCCCCTCAAGGCCCGTCTTCACGATGGAATACGTCACGGTATTTCGCGCCGTTCTCAGTAGTGCCACCAGATGTCACATGATTGCGAACGTATCAAGCAGGGCTTGCGATCGTGCGATTTCTAGCGGTATGACGGAGAAAAACGCGAAATGCCGTGTGAAATTCATTCCATCGTGGCCAAAGAATTTCACGGGCAGAGGTAGAAAACTCGCACTATAGTGATGCGACATCGGCAACAAAAAGTCGATGTTGCCAAACATAGATATTCAAAACTATAACATAGATATTAATAATGTTTGGATGTTTTAAAGCTGGTTTTATTATCTCCAACAATAAATTCATGCGCAACAAAATTTAATTTTATAATAGCCGTGTGTATTAGTTTATAATTAAAATTTAAATCAAAATAAAGTTATAAAACATCTCTCCACGTAAAAATACAATGAAAACAAAGGAAGAACTGACATCAGGATCATCTTGGGCGAAGGATATTGTGCTCGATGAAAGAAGTATAAAGTTCAACAGTCTTATTTCATATTTTAACTTTTACAAAATTGTAATTATGAAAATTTTACATACATAAACAAAACCCGAAAACAAAAACATCGAGCACAAAACATCGATATTAACAAAAAATAGGATTCAATATATCGATACTTAAAGCATCGATGTTTTTAGAGAAACATTGATGTTTTGAAAACATCCCTAGCTCAAAGGGATCCAAGAGGATAAGATACAATGGCGTAACGAAATGAGTGCAGGCCCGCTCGCAAAACGTTTATCCGAATCCTCTTTATAAAAAAGTACAACAAATAGTGTTAGTACCTGAAATAATAAAAATATTCCCTAAAAATAGGCCCCGTTTTACCTAGGACTCCCGTATTGTCGGTCTTGCGGGCCCGAACGTAACACCACTGAGTAGATAGAAGAAAGCAGATACTACTGGTAAAAATGTTTCCTGAAAATTCCCATTAAAAATACCTTGAACACAAAAGGTGTGTGACGACAGTAAGCAAAAGAGCTGTGGTCGGTGGACTATCAACGGCATGCCAAGATTAGCCCGGTGGTCCACAAATGTTTAACCAACTATTTACTTTCTCTTTGTACTGTATCAAATACTTGTACGCCAAAAGTAACTGGACACAAGCTCCCTTCGATATTGAGTAGTTTAGTAATACGTATAAATCATCAGTTGTAAAAATGTGATTCTCTGTAGTTATGAAATCTGACAAGTAGTCCTTGAAATGAAAAAACGTCGAAATCAATGTTCTACAAGATGTTATTAATCTGGCATTATAGTAATTCAATTTCAAATGTAGAACTTCGGAAACTATTATAATATTAATAACTATAATAATAATAATAGTAATGATATAATCCGTAAATGAGAAATGTCATTATTTCATACAATTGCATTAAAACATATTATTTTTATTTAAACAAATTGATTTTTTTGATTTTTCGGAATTGAATTTATAATGCTAATGCCTTAATATTGATCAGAACATTTTACGCTCTCTACTTTCATTTCTACCCACTGTACACGGGATAAGGAAATATGTGTGTATGTGTAAGAGTAGTGGATATAAACAGAAAGAGGTAGGAAAGATTGCGCGCGGGCCGTGGCCCGTTTGTTAGAGTATTTCTGCGGCATTCTCCTGGTACTAGTCGTAGAGACCACATAAATCTACCAATCAGAGAAGGCGATCATTACCATTATCCTCCAGACATCGGTTGAATTCAGTCTAGCTTTCTAGCTAATGTCGAAAACCTGCAACGGTCGAGAATTTAACCCTAGGACTTCCTTCAGTTGCTGTAGAGACAGCGGGAATCCTGGCTCTAATCTACACTCAGCCAGGACAATAATTCAAACACTATAATAATTCGTCAGGAGCGTATGATTTACAAACTCGTTTTCGTAATAAAAATTGTTGCCCTCTTTTTCTTTTAACCATATTGAACTAAACTTTATTCTGTACTCAACAATTGGAATTTTCTCATTCACGAAAGAGGTGAACTTTCTTTCAAATTTCTGAAAGGTTTAAAAATACCTTTAGCTACTATGTTAACAGCTGCCTGCAACATTTCACAACCGAAGTGTCATGTGATGAATATCTTTCTTAGCTTCTTGTAATGACCGTCGTGTTGTGCGAAAATGAAATACGTACACTCTCTCCACTACTGAGGCAATTAATATTACAGCAATGTATTCCCAGAAACGCCTTAATTACTGAATACACTTTGCACAACACCAGCTGTGGCCTAAAATATGGGCTGACTCTTAACACCATCGTAGTACAGCGGCTTCATTCATTAGTTTGAAATTTATGGATCGATTGTCGGATGAAAACGACCAGAAAATGACAGAAGGTTGGGAACACTCAAATATAAATTAGTCATTTTCATCATTTACAAGCATTGCAGGGCGTCGTTTATAATATCTAACTAATGGCGCTAAACAGCACATTCTTTCCCGCATTCATTGTAACTTTTGTCAGTTCCAAATTTTAAAGTTTAACGACAATCGAACTTGCACCATTTTTGAAAGCTTTGCTTTGCTCTAATCGGAGGGAAATTTTTTTAAAAAAATTTGGAGCCATTTTGAGAAAATTTGTGTCGTAACTTCCAGCAAAAATACATGAAAACTACTTTCAATAAAAAAAACACATTTATTTTTTTAAAAACCTGATTTTTATAACATTTGTATTAAGGAGAAACCTCATATAATCAATAGCGTAGTTTTTCATTATTAATTTTTAAGTGTATTTTGCTCTAATATTGGAGAAAAAATATTTAAAGAAAAAATTTAAAGCCATTTTTGAGAAAAACATTGCTTGTATTTATTTTTCCTGAGGCCTTTTTCCAGCCGACAGTTGGTAACGTTCCGATGAATTCGACCATACATTAGACACCAACACACTTGCGAACACCTCTGATCTGGGGTCAGGTGAACGCGAGGCCCTTGGTGACAATACATACACGAGAGACAAAGAACAAACAGTCATGCCCAAGGCGAGTCGCAAACCATTCTTCCGACGGAAGCGCTGACTCTGTTCTCACTCTTAGCCACCTCGGCCATCCAGGTCGACTTGTCTGCATGTCACGCAAAATTACGTGAAAACTACTCACATTTCGAAAAATAGTACAGGATGTTATTTACAGATCTGTCTTTGGAGAATTTCGTTTAAACATTTTTTGTTTCATTAAAACATCATGAATCTTTAATAGTGGTAGAAAGACGCCTAAAAAACTTGAACATTTGCGATTTTCTTCTTTACTTTTTAGAAAACCATTTTGTGTCCATTTAATCAGCACAATTTTTGTTGCTGCAAGCCACTAGAAATTGTGTAATTCACTTATAAGAGATGCAGGTCTCACAAACTTGAATCTTTGATAGTATAACTTATCTCTCTATAGAATATTTATTTCGTGAAAAATAAAAGAAAACAATTGGAATTCAGCAAAAGGAGGAAATATTTTTTTTTCTAATTTTATTGTTATGAATTGAACATAATGGACTACATGAATGGCTTACTTTGTTGATTATGGATTGTAGTGTTAATTAGCGTGCTCATGGAGGAACAGGGGAGGCTGTTATTCGGTATTAATGAATGATATACATCGTGATATCATTTAACAAGAACAGGAGTTTATTCCCATAAAATAAATACACCTCATATAATCAACTGACCACCATACATATCAAGAAACACGTACCTAGTTACCACCTTTAATTGTGCAGTGCGCCGGGGGAGCACAACAATATTGGGTGACGCCGCTTCATTCAATGACATCTCATCAGAGGCCATGGGTGGCGACGGGACGCCAAGGGTAGCCAGCGGAGGCCAAAGGTGCCGGGAAGGCAAAGTGTCATGGCCTTCCTTCAAAATGTTAAGCCTCTTAGCCTTACGTAATAACACATTTTATTTCCTTAATTATGTTCAATCCCTGATTTTCCCCCTTTTTTTAACCTGACTATTTTGAAAATTGTTATTCGATTTATGGTCTCAGAGTCATCTGCCCAGCGGTGGTATAAGTGGTTTAATATAAAAACAATTGAAAGGCTTGACTCTAAATAGCGCTACGCCTATCGAATTCGTTGTGAGGATAAAGAGTTCAATTCATTTCTCGTGACAGAGTAAAGAAGATATGTATTCGTAGTACAGCGATATTTGTTACCCTAAGACCACAATACTCGCTCGAAATGTAGCAATCATTTGGTGAGTGTAGAGTTAGTATTACCTTACTCTCAAAGGAAAAGGACGTCCAGAAACGTAGTTGCCCCTTCTTATTTTAGATTGCGCGCGCCTGTGAAATTGATAAAATTACAAAGATAGCTTATGAAACAAATTTTGGGGAAAATCTTAGATACAAGAATTTCGAAAGTGATGGCATTGAGCCAACATAAATAATGATTAAAACACCAAATGTAATGATCACATAACATTCAATATAAAGATAGCACTGCGTACTAGTCCGCCAATTCTCAGGGTACACATGCGATGCCAAAGGAAGCTTGCTAATAAAGCTACCTTAGCGTCCAAAACTTAGAAGCTCAAAGTACATTGCTGAAGTTATTAAACCCACAGGTGTTTTAATTGCCATGAGCCTGATCCACGTGTGTCAAGTAGAAAGTGCGAGGTCAGTTTAACTCGCACTCCCACCATTCCTAGCACGTTTCACCAGCATACAGCAGTATAACCCAAACAAATATCACGAACAAACACAAACACAAACACGAACTACATGCAGTCATGATTTGAGCAGGCAAACTGAATCGTATAAACACACATTATACAGGGTACCTGTAAAGCACAAGCTCAGAGGGAGGGCTTGCATCATATTTCGACACCACTAAGAGCACTGTAATGTCAGGGTAGAAACCTAATCAAGAGTGAATTTGTGATATCGCACTGGATCTCATTTTTTCATCATCAAAGTTCATGCCATTTTTCTTTCACGTATTATAAACAACTTATAAAATAGGCGTTTACTTGTAATTAGTGCAATGCAGTAATCAACAAAGTGCATTATTTTTGTGCAATTTGCATTATTTTGTGCATTGTGCATTATTTTTGTGCAATGTAATTAGTGCAATACATTAATCACTGGTTGAGTTCAGTTCTTGATTATAGTTACAGCAGAAATTTACTCTAAAAACTACTTCGTAAAAGCATTATATGTAGCTATGCAGATAGATTTTTTGAGGAATTTAATAAATTTGTTACACAATTCCCTATCATTTTTCACTACCGCTAGCTGCGTGAGTCATCAGAGATCACAACAATAGGAAAATGGTCACTGTTAAATAGGTCAACGTATATATTCCACTCAATGTATCACACAAGATTCGGTCTACATGTGCTTAAATCTATAGCATTTGTAGTTCCTGTTGCCACATTAAAGTATGTAGGTTTAGTACCTTCATTTAATATTACCAGATCTTTTTCTACAAATTCGACGATTATTTTTGTTCTGAAATCAGTTATTTTGGTACCCTAATTTAAATTATGGTTATTAAAAGTCGCCTAACAAAATAACAGGTTTGATAACTTGTTGCAAAACGTTGACAAGATCACTATTTTCAAAAGGTAAGGTATTACGTACGTATGAATTACATAAAAGAAACATTAAGTACCTCCTATTCGCGGTCAAGAAGCTTTGGGACAGAAACTGGAAAATGTCACCCTCCAAATTACAAGCAGTTAGGAAGAACATTGAGGAATCTCCCATCACATCCCTTAACCTTAACAGACGACAGCAAGTGATCATAACCAGACTGCGAATAGGTCATTTTTACCTTAGCCATAACCACATTTTGAAAAAGACTATCCCGATCCGTACCCAAAATGCGGACTGCCTGTGTCTACAAAGCACTTTATTGTTGATTGCCATGAGATGACGACGAACGGAAGAAACCTAGGTCTTAATAATTATCTCCACTGTATCTTCAATTCTCATTCTGGATGCATAAAAATCATTCAACTCCCGAACAAATTTAAGCCGGTTAACTGTATTTAGCAATTGCTTATATATAATGTGACAATTTCATATACAAACTGTATTAACCCTCTAGCTCTAATGTACTTGTACCTCATGAATCTGATAATCATGTAAATTTGTAAGTAACTGTATTTTTGTAAATGTGGTCGCCAATGACCACGTTGTTTCCAAGGCGACCTTAAATAAACAATATAAAAAAAAGAAACATTTTATTTTCGAGGGATAGCTTCACAACAACTACTACCAAATTACTTGTTATTTGCATTTCATCGTTGGTTGTCGATTCGTTCACATAATAACCATTTCCATAACATTTACGCACATTGATCTATTTTTGCAATAACACTTGTATCCTTTCATCTTCTTTCGAAAATTTTTTTTGAAAATTTCTTTCATGAATACTCAAATATCAAAATTGTCATCACTCTGAAGCTTCTGTAAAAACGTAGCTAGCGCCTTAACCATCCACATTCCATTGAAGAATTTTAATTTGCATTGCTGCAAATTTTCACTTGATGAGTCTTCATTTTCTAAAGGCGGCCGTAAAGATTCGGAAATCAAGAGTTCTTTTATTTTTTTGTTATTCCCATAGAGCGTTATTTAATTCCTCTATTTTCTAGTGGTGAATAGAGTTCTCTTAATTAATTAATTTCTCCGCTTATCTTGTGTAATTCAATGATATTTGAAACGCGTTTGTGGATCCATAAGTGTCTTCAAAAAATCTCTTCAGTTGCTCATAAGACCTTAATTTAGAAGTTTTTTGTAGTTTTTCTTTAACTGGAGCTAGTTGTTCATCTACGTGATTCTTAACATTCATTTTAATTTAACATTTAATTTAACAATTCAATTCAATTTAACATTCTTAACATGCCATTCTTAACATGCCATTCTTTTCATTGTCCTTTTTGTTATTCCTTTTGGATGGTTTGTCAAGATTTTAGTGCAGAATTATATTAGCCCCTTGATTCGGGGCGAGATATTACCTCGTAGCTGAGGACTCTCCAGGTTATAAAACCTCCTTGAAAACGTTCAGTAAGAAAATTGTAAACCTATAATATGTTCAATGCAGGTCCCTGTGATTCTGCACTGTGAATTATCATTATAGACATGACAAATTATTGAGTGTCACACATGCCAAGTTTGCACTTATTGTTCTACATCAATTTCAACACACGTTGACGAACTGTGTTTTTCGTGACATTAAAATGTAAAATGCTTTTCTTAGAGATGTCCCCGTCTCTTAATGGAATTTAAAATATCTACGGAGTGACGCACATCACCACAAAAAATGAACCGTGCCGTGGAGGCGGAGTCGACCACGTCGAGCCTGGGCGAGACGAAGGCAAAACGCAAGCAAGACGCCGGCCGCTCCCACCGCCGCCGCGCAGCGCCGCGCCGCGCCGCGCCGCGCCGTGCCGGGCCGCGCCGGCGGAGGCACGGCCGACGAGGGCCAGCGCGCCCGAGCTGTAACCAAGAAACACGACCTCGGGCGCTGGCCGCCAGGGGGTGCTGGCTGCCGGGCCGCGTCGCCACGACGCGCTCGCAAACACAGCTTATGATTAGTTTTTTGCAGCCGTCCGGGCGTTTTCTCGCGTCGCCCCAGGCAATTTGTAAGGAAGTTGGGGCCCGTAGATCTTGCTTAGGGCAACAGAGCGCGCCGTTCGCCGATCTGCCTCCCCCGCCAACCCCCAGCGTCTCGCCTCCCGGGCCGACGCCGTCACCGTCGCCGCCGCCGCCGCCGCCACTCGGGTTGGCCGTCACGCTTTTGTCACGATTACAAGGGTGCGGGAAATTTAAGAGACGTAAAAAGCATTCCTCTCAGTTTTGAGACAATTTTCCGGCGCGGGCGACGATCTCTTCAAGGAGGGAGAGTTCTATTTTTAACATGGCTTTTACGGGGAGAGGTGGCTCGGGGCATGAACTGATATCACTGTTTGACCGAGAGGTCGAAGTCCCGATGGTGGCAGGATTTTCGACACCAGCTAGATAGCTAGATCGAGTTCTGTCACTGTCTGAAGCACCGCGCGCGATCTTTCCTTCCCATTCCTTGTTGTTTCCCACCCTTTACTTATACACACATGCAGTACACTACCACACATGTCGGGAGATTGGCCGGGAGCTTACAGCGGTGCCCCGCAGGTGTGAGATATCTGGTTGTAGGGAATCCCCGTTAGCCGACGGTAGGTCGACCACGGATTTCACCATCCAGCGGGGGATGATCACAGACACCTCCCGCGATAAAACATGTACTATACTTACGAGACTAATGACCCGAGCCGTTGACACGCCCGGAATCACTGATCAACCAACCAATATGGCTTTGTACGCGGGAATCCCCAGAGTGGCCGTCCTTCCAATCGATTGTAAGCCGCCTCTCCCAGACACACCGAGGCCCCTTCCTCAGCATCCCGTCCCTACAAAAGCAGTATTTTCCTTCCGGAGCCTATGTATAACTAAATGAACACATAGGCGTGGAAGTGATTGAATGCGACCTAATTACGTGATGTGAAATATATTGATGGAAAGGGATACAAACTCATGACGTTGAATGGAAATCACGAGTCCTCTATTACCTAATGGATTAATTTCTGAAGTCTAATTTCATTTACATTTTGGATCACTCATCCGATTGCACGATTGCTGGCAGAAATACCGGAATATGAAATGCGCCAAACAGCTCTCATGCGTAAGATATCAAAAGCGTGTTTTACAATCCCGCTTTAAACCAGAAATTCCAAGAGTGTGTTCAAATTAAAGATGTAATTTATCCCCAAACTATTGGCCATGCTATACATATATGTTTCAACGTATATTTATTATAAATGGTGGTTACTTTAAACGATGCAGTGCATTAAAATGCTTTCAAAACGAAAGTGAATAGCACTTTCTGTGTAATACATGTTCATAGAGAATGTGAAATATTCTGAATTTCAAACATACATTTTGAATGTACGATCACTCAAGCTGAGCAATATAAATAACAACTAATAACGATAAGGGCAAAAGTAACATAATATAATAACTAGATTTCCATTTACAGTGTCAAAGCCAGCATTCGAAGATGCCAAATGAGACAAGGTCACACCACCGCGCCGCAACGCGCTGCTTTTGTATAAATATAATTATTTATGTTGTCAGGTTTCTTGACACATACGACCCCTAATCATATTCACAATTTTCGTTTAGTGATAATAAAAATAATTTATTTGAAATTGTGATGAATAAATTATTAATTCTGTACTTTTTGGATACTTTGAAAATATTTGTCATGGTGATGGAAAATGTTTTAGTTGCTAGAGATGAGAACAATAATTGAAGGATTTTGATGGTGGATCTTGACTTTTCTGAGCTGAATAAGAATTTAAGCTATTTGACAAAACGATTTGACTTGACACTATCAATTTAAAAAAGATATTAAAAGGAGACATAATTATTATTTATGTGTAACAAGGAACAAATAATTGAATACATTACTTGAAATGTTATAGAGTATACAAGATTATATTTCTACATCTTCAATACCACATCATTTGTCGTTTTTAAATTTACTATTTGCGAATAGTAAATTAACTTCTCTGTTTTGTGGAATAGTTTTATTAACCTGCATTTCGTCGTGCGGGGTTTTCCTCAAACCCGTATCTCCCACCAGCGGGGTACCATTCCAACCGGGAGAAGCTCTAAGCTCGGAACTGGTATTCATACATGAGTGGCAGTGAAGTGCATGCAAGTGTAAGTGTGTGTAAGTAAGCGGTAAGACTAAGCCAAGAAAGATGAAGGAAAGATCGCGAGGCCCATGGCCCATTTGTTACGGTGCTGCACCGGTATTTGCCTAGTGTTGATCAAAGAAACCACGGAAAACTCATCCAAAAGTTCTCCTCGAAGTAGCACTTGAATTCGACATAGCTCTCTAGAATCGCAAATCCTACCAACAGTCGGGACTCAAACCCTAGAATCTCCCGGTCAGAGGCACTGCCGTGACATCAACTGCTGTCCTGAGCTACCGAAACCGGTACAATTAAGAATAATAACGTGTACAGCATTGTCTCCGCATACAACCTCTCCCCCTTTCCATGTTGGCACATACGACGGTTATTTTTAATTAACGAAGGTCCGTGTGTTAATAACAAGAAAAATATTAAAAATATCATAAAAATATTTTTTTTAAATAATCTACATACTTTCATCTTCATTTCTACATATTTTCATTTTGCAACAAGTTTTTGAACTCAGACGTCAATGAAATCTGCCGTCGGTGAAGTCCAATCCCTGACAGCAGTTCTCA
The DNA here is from genome assembly GCA_031308135.1 of Acheta domesticus. NCBI lineage: Eukaryota > Metazoa > Arthropoda > Insecta > Orthoptera > Gryllidae > Acheta > Acheta domesticus. The sequence continues at coordinate 133,840,437 of JAHLJT010009436.1, read as the reverse complement.
GTTCTTTGTTGTCGCGGAACCGTTGACAATCAAGAAAATCCTTTAAACATCTAAACATGTGATAGTAGGTGCAAGGTGTGGACTGTAAGGTGGATGATGCAGTTGTTTCCATCCAAAGACCTGTTTAGCCTTTGTGTTTGTGCAGACACATGGGAACAATGGCGGGCAACATAATTTTCTTAAACATTTTAAAGTTCTACGGCTCGGCTCACAGACAAACCATACGGCTGGGAAAGACACGTTGATCGCGCATTAATTCACTATCATTCACAAACGGACCTTATTTAAAAAATAACTTACGTATGTTACTTTCTCCTGTTATTCAAATTTTGGTAAATACTTTTCTAACATATTTAATATCTTACTTCTATTCTCACATACCCTTTTAAACATCAACGCGGATTTCATGTTTTCGTTTTCATGAATACGCACAATAGGAAATGAAAGGTAACTAGCGGACTTCACTTTTGTGAAGGGTTTATACCTCAACGCACCGTTCAAACATTGTACTGTTTATCTTCTCATCACAGTTCACCGAACAGATAGAGTAGTATGCTTTGTGGACAGAGTTTGTTGTTTCTCACAACAGATTTGAAAGTGGCTCACCAGTTAGTCTTTTAAATGAGCTGTCATCAAACAGTCAGTGAACAAGTAGGTTAGTTTATCCACTTGCGTTTTATTTGTATAAAACTAGATTTAACAAACAGTCAAACAAAAGAGATGGAGAATGTGGATTTAATTGGACTGCGACTACTCTGTAAAAGAATTGATTACCTGAAACTATTTCCAGCGACTCTCGCAAACACACGTGATTAATACGACGACCCCAAAGAGAGATAAACTAATATTTAGTTATGAATATATGAACAGTATGTAAATTACTACGATCTATTAGAATTCCAGGAAATAATTACATTACCACAACACCGCTAATTAAACGCGAGGCGATTCCGTTGATACTCCACTCGAAAACACACTGAGCCCATTCAAATATCCTTCTCTTTTGCAGAAGTGCCCATAAATTTCTCGGAATAAGATGAAGAAAGTAAAGAGGGACAGGGCATTCTGGAAACGACACGAAGTGCAAGCTAAGCGAAAACATTGCTGCTGAGCCAAACGGAAGTCGCTCCGACACAAAAGACCGGGGCGGGGAGGGAGGAGTGGGGCGGGGCAAATACCTTCAAAGGAAAGGTTTTCGCTGTTCATTCCCAGACACTTTCCACGGGGCCTTCGCAGAGTCGTAACCGGGGCCAGGGGCGATCGCCGTCCCTGCGAGCGCCGAGCGCGAGAGGACGCGAGGGCCGGCGGCGGAGAGTGGAGAGGACTCGGGCGGGTGTGGGCATCTCCGGCGCGCAGGGGCACGCGGGTCGTTCGCCGGGGATGGTCGCCATAGCCAGCACACGTGCCTATTGCGGGGGCCCACGCGTGTCCGCGCGCGGAGGGCCTGGCGAGCGAGCAAGAGAGCGGTGTAGAGAGCGGCGGGTGAATAGCAGAGCGAGACGGAGCACGTTAGTGTGCGAGAGAGAGAGAGAGAGAGAGAGAGAGAGAGAGAGGGCGCGGGCCCGCCGATCGTGGCGGGATGACGCCGTGGCCCACCTCCGAGGAGAAAGGGCATGAATATTTATACGTCGAAATGACCCGCGCCTGGGATATCGGGTCCTTTATGCCGCAGATACTCCTATATTGCAGCATAAACCTCGCTGCGAAGATTATGCGGCCCTTCAGATTCTCCGCGCGTCACTCTATTGCGTTCTGGGTGTGACGTGTTTAGCATCGCATTGCTGTACGCCGCGGGCATCACTCTTGAAAAAAAAACACGCTCGCATTCTTTCGCCGCGATATACGTTCTGTAGTGAATTGTCCAACACATTTTCTCCCGCGTCGTTGTATTGGATGTATGTACTCTTCCAGATAGGCCTTTCGCAATCTCCTTTAATGAGACCCTTAATTCTTTAACGTGGCGGTATTCCGTAGATATGAATTTGAGGAAAGTAGGTTAACACACTTAAAACGGCCGAGAGGAAAAATCTAACGGAAGTATCTCTTTAATTTCCTCGAAAGCACTGGTGCAGTATACGTTATAACTTGACAACCTACAGTTTACCGCCCTTCTCTGGAAATTACGTTAACGTTTATGACAGTTTAAGTCGTCGCTAACGTAATTTTAAGAAGCGCGTCCGAGGCGCCGTGCGCCGCTGCATACGGTTTAAGGGCTTCCGCAGTCCGGGGGCCGCGCGTGACGCGTCACGTTGCGCCTGGATAACGCATGCCGCATTGCGTCGCTGTCCGCTGGAGGGCTGACGACGTAATTATTTTAGCGGGGACAAGGAGGCCGGTTGATAGCCTGTAAGACCGTTACTGGCGCAGATTAAAAGCTGTATCTGGCGCTAAAATGAATACGCCTCTTCTTAAGCGCAACTTTGAGACAAGGTGCTGTCGTGAAATTCTGTTTTTAATACGGCGCTTTTAAGAGTAATTGGAGATGATTATAGTAAACCAGGCTTCCTCCTTCCCGATTTTTCAAGATTTTTTTAATTTATGGAGACAATGTTCTGTAATTAGGTGCATAAAACAATTTGCTACTTTTCCTAGTTTTAATTTCTATATCTTCTAAAACAGTTTGTGGAGACTTATAATAATGCCATAAGATACTAATAATACGTTTTGCTGGTCCAAGTTAAGCGTTTTTAAAATCGAATAAATATATTTTATTTGTATGATTTATAAACGTAGAATTATTTAACTACTGGAAGTGTTATAACTGATTTTGTATCCTGGAATGCATATCTCATTGTTTCATTGAATACTGAACACTTCGGCAAAATGTATCGAAAATGCCAATGAACTGATGAAGACATATCAAACATCAGTTTCTAGGTAGGCCTACGGTAAATGTCAACATCTCTTACGTGATCTCTTTACTAATTCAATGTAAACCGAGTCTCAGAAAGCGTATCAAACCTTTGAAAAACAAAATCAACCGTCTACATTCCTCATTTACCAAACCTAAATGCGCCGGGAAGCGAATCCGTTTCCGAAAACACACACGCAAAGTGAAAAGCAAACAATGTTACAGCAAATTGAAATGACCAAAAATCCGTCCCTTCAAATATTTATTTTCTCCCGGACGGGAACTTTTCACTTTAAAAAGATTTCCGCCGCCACTCCCATAATTTCACGGAAGGCGGCGCGGCGCTGTGCGGAGCGGCGCGGAGCGGGCGCACGAACTCCCCACGTGACGCGCGTCAATGAAAGAGAGACGCTCGCTGCAAGCGCCCCACCGCGCCAAACGAGGCGGCCCGCGCCCGCGCCCGGCCCTGCCCGCCCCAGCGAATTCTAGCCGGCGCGGCACCGCGCGGCGCTTGCCCCTTTGTGTTCGCGAAAGCTGGTTATGGCGGAGACTGTAATTCTATACACTGTGTACGCATAGGTTATAAAAGAGAAAATATAACGCATTGAAATGCTGACGTGTGAAAGGCGTGCCTCTGTCAGAAGCACGATACGCTGGCCTCCATAGGGCTTACTGAATACATTAAGGGATATGGATGACCCTCTCGGCCTGCCGCTGTGGCGATGGCGGCCCGGCCCCGTCGGTGGGGACGGTGACGGCGCGGCGGCGGCGGCATTGGTTCCGAGAGCGTCGCGCCGGACGGGAATTGAGAGAGCGGATGGGGTTGAGAGAGAGAGAGAGAGAGTGAGCGAGAGAGTAGGAAATAACGGGAGCAGTGGGAATATGCGGGTGTGGTTGGCGGCCGGATAAGATGGAAGAGTTCGTAGGAGGACAGAGAGATTGTGGGTGGTATCAGAGAGTTGAGTGTTTTGAAATACACCCCAGTTGGATATCGTAAGATAATCTATAATCTGGTAGGATGCAAGAGACAAATAGTGAAGATGGCGACGTGCAGGTGTTGCAATGCAGGTCAGGTGGGTGCGCGGGCGAGAAAGGTGCATGGTGAGAAGATACAGTGCGGCAAGGGTCACTGGTATCGAGTGACAAAGGCTGAAACATATCAGGAAGAGGTTATGAAGTCATTGAAAGGGAATGGCAAAACGGTGGGTCTGAGAAAATGAGAAGTTGGAGCGCAGAAGGTAGCAATATCGGTGTCTCCCCGGAACAGAGAAGACAAAAGCCCAGACAACCTCAGCAACACGGCGAGCAAACACTGGCGGTGGAGACGGCTGAAGTTGCAGCAGCGGTGGCAACATTGCGGCTGTCAGTCCGCGCGCGGATCACGCCACATAACTTCGTGCACGCGCGAATCTCCCGCGCAACCGCTACGCCGCGCCACGCTCGTGTTGGGTTTCTGCGCGTTCCCGCTGATACGGTTATTGCCGGAGAAATAAATTGTGACGTATATGCCTCCGCACATCCCAGATAGCTCCAGATACACTTGTTTTTCTTTCTAGCGCGGATCGGTAATTCTCAATAAAAGCGTCCAGCACGTGATACAAGGCCGCACAATGGAGCAATCGGGGAATCTCCAGCCGCAGGCGCCAGCCACCCAGCAAAACGTTTAAGCTCACGCTTCTCTTTATGAGAGAAGAACAATACGCGCTGAGGAATGCGTCAGCGTGGGATTTCTATTAAACTTTCCAAATAAAAAACAGAACGATCCAATGAAACCCAAGTCTGCGAAATTAATGCCGCGATTCGCAAACAGAATTAATAATGAAATAAAATTAAATACAAGTATTCGGCTGTTATTTAATGACAGATCATGTAGATGAGATTCTCGCCCTAGGATTTATGTTTTATCGCCTCAATGAATTTGTATCCCACACACCAAAAGTTACAAAAAAATGTGTGTTGTGTAATACAGTTCGAAATATGAAACGACAGCAAAATTGCACGCTGCCATTTGACGAAACAAACAACGTTTATAATTTAATTTCAACATTCGCAAAACAGGAACTCCAATCGCAAAACATACGTCATGCATTTCAGAGAATGCCGAATAGTTTGCAAACGGGGATAAAACAGAACTCTCGCTTTCGAAATGTTGTCTTTTATATTCCGCACAAAAGGAGGAGAATAAATGTGCATTCAAATCTTTTGAATATTTCATTTCTATTTTGGCGAAGGTGAAGCAGAAACAATAATCAAACGCGAAAAAAACTTATTGTTACGTTGTAACGATATCACAATAGGATCAAAATGCTTGTTCAACTCATAACGATTTCTCCTCAATGCAATATAATAAATAGTGCAAATGAATAATAGGAAATATGAATGAAATAGAATATATATACATATATATACATACATATATATTCTATTTCATTCATATATATATATATATATATATATATATATATATATATATATATATACACAAACACACACAACTTCCTGCAGAATTCAGTCTCATACTACCCACCCATCTCGCATATTAAACAGATTGTTTTCTCACTTTTTTCTATGTGTAAGATGTTACACCACCACCGTGGTATATATGGTAGTATTTGCTTAGAGTATCGTATCGTAATTCGTTTTAATTTCAAATTAATCACTCAGCTCTGAATTCTAGTTCTCTTAGTTGTGATGCTGAGAATTCAATCTACGAGGGTTGGGGCATAAGTCATGGCAATTTTTGTGAGAATACGAGTACGCGTGGAAAATGTAAGATATACACATGAAAGGGTAGAGTGTGAACTAAGTACATGGACATTTAACGACACACCAATTGTCGCTCTCATATTTATTAAAGTATTTGAAATGACAGTACTGGTTTCATGTTTCAATATATTTTAGTATATACGAGTTCACAACATTCCAAAAGCATTATATACCCTTTCTAAAGGCCCTATTCGGCAGGTGCTCGATTACTCCACATGCCACGTCCGTCCGCACACTCACAGGTCGCCACGTGCATGGCTGGTCACTGGTTGCTAAGCGTCCTCACAGAAATCCTCGTGATCATCTCGCGACTGTGCGGTATGAAAGAGCATTATTCCCAAGAATTACCACCAATTCCCTGGGACATTCTCGAGCATTTCGTCCATGGAGAACGGCTGTCTTGAAGAATGAACGCTGCTTGAAACACGTTACATTCATCTCGCACCGCGGTAATTGGACAACCGATTTCATGTTGCTTTACGTACGTCTCGTAATAGAGACACTCACAGAGACCTCTGTGAATGTAAGCACACCTTACTGCAGCATTTCTCTCACGTCACAAATAAAATTGTGCACTTCAATAACATTTCTTTTAGAAAAGAAATAGTTGCTATGACATCTTCCCAACCTTCGTACAGTGCTACATACACATATCACTGTCAAAATTTGCATTGGAAGAATAAGCGAATTTCAATTGAAATAACAGATACGCTAAACTACGCATACGATTACTGTCATTTTCATAATATGTTTGTATTCCCAGAAGTCCAAATTTGAACTAATAATGTACCAAGAAATTCCTGTTTACACAGCAATCTCATCTCATCACTAGGAGCACTCAATTTGTCCTCTCGTTTATTTACATAACAATTAGTTCATAATTTATTCAGTATCCACATGAACATGTTTCACAGTCAACTGAAAACTCCTCGTAACACTTCCTGTTTACGTTTTCGAAATATATCCTCGAAATAACTTGGTTAACTCTTTTCAATATGAAAAGTTAATATTTTTCTTGAATTGTTCTTCAAAATTGTATTTCTATTATTTTTATGTATTTCCTCTCATTTCGAGTGTTTTATTATAACGCAATAACCTTACCTCCTTTCTTTCATCCTCAGATCTCCCGTAATGTTTTCATTCGTAGACGTATATATTACTCTCTTTTCATTGTTCTTATTCCTTTATTATAACTTCTCAGTCAACACTTTTTTTTATCATCCTGACTTTTAACAACTTCCATTTAGCTTTTCATCGAGACACAGCGCGGCTCAACGAGCAAAATTTAATGACTGGTTGTCAGTCGGCTCATAGAGCATCCGGACTTCCTGCGAGTGCTTGGTATGGCTTGCGTCAAACAACGCGCGTGGTTATAGGTGCGCAGCCTGAAACAACATGGCGAGGTGCGAACCTCATTTCTTCCCCCTTTAATTTCCCTTAAAATTTTTACTTACAAGACACATTTTCATAATAAATAAAACACATTAAAAGAAAAATTAAATCATGGCTTTGATAATCCAATTCATAGATTGATTTCACTAGCATCATGATTTCGTGTTAGACCATTTATTGAGGGTTACCTGTTGGAACAAAAAACGCAAACAATGCAACCAAAACCGTTCAAAGTTATATTTATGGACGTATTTTAGGTCATAAATGTGTGCATATTTCTAACATGTTTATGTCATAAACATCTGGGACCTACTTACAACAAATGCCCAAATTATCAAGTTAAAAAGAGGAAAGTGGAGCACTAAAAAAGGGTCAATTTACGGAAATGTAATATTTTAATTATGTCAGGTTATGGGGCCTCTTTCAAACTGTTCAGGAGTCCATGGGCCTCCCGGCACTCGACCCTGTGCGAAAGCCTGTACTACGTGTAATTGTTTCGGTTGATGTATCCGGAAACGTCAATTGCTATGGTGATTAGTCCCGTTGGTGTAGTGAAGAGCACCCTGCCGCTAGAAGTTTCCTCCGGGCAGTTGATGAATTTGACCTACAGTCGAAAATCCGCCACGGTCAGACTCGAACCGAAGGACCTCCCGGTTAAAGTCTTTGGAGAAAAAGTAACAATGCTGGTTCTGAGCAAAACTCATCGGGTTGATGTATATTCCGATTTTTTTTAAAGTGGTCGATGGCATTAGGCCATTGTTACATTGCTGTCTTATAAAATGTATATTTTTAACAGTGGTAAACATATTTCTGAGTCCACGACCTCCGTTAAGAAGGACGTTCGTGAATCAATTAAAAATATTGATTATTCATTCATTCATTTCATTGATTGATTCATTGATTATTCATCAATTCATTTTGTAAGGCAGAAGGTGTAACAATGACCTAATGTCATCGGACACTTAATAAATCGAAGTGTAATTTCTTTGCGCGTGTGCGTGCGCCCGCCGCACCGCTCCTCCCCCGCACTCATTGGTAAGCGGCGCGGGCGCGCAGAGTGCGACGAGGTGCGGACCGGCGGCGGCGGCGACGGCGGAGCCAGAGCGGCGCGGCGGCAGCGGCAAGACGCGGATCCGTTGATGAATGCGAGGCGAGATAACGCGAACGGCGCGGCAGCGGCGGCGGCGGCGCGGGCGGCAGCAGGGACGGGGGCGGCCCAGGCGTCCTATCGGGCCAGGCGCCCGCCTATCTGGAGCCTGTCCCTGCCCTCGCCGCTGCCGCCCGCACTGGAGCCTTCGTCGCTGCCCTGCCGTCGCCCTGCCGACAGCCTCGCCGCCGTCACCGACGCCGCTCAGATATCTATCTACTCAACTCATGTTCTCCTCTTCGCTGCTATCGACAATGCCTTCACTAAGTCCGTGTCCCGTAGCCCACGTTTTCATCAACGGTGCATCGCTGCTCTAACCGTTGCCCACGTCACCGTCCTCACCACTGCTCTCATTACCGCCCTAACATCTACCTCTACCCCACACGAGTGCACATGTGCTCGTCATCGTTCATGTCCTCGACATAGTTGTGGTCTTCGTCACCATCCATGGTCGTGACGTCGCCTCCAGCATCGCTGTAAAATATGTTCACTTTTCGTAATCAACGCCACTTTCTCTTTGTGGTACCAGCATCTTTTTTTTTCCTTTGTGGACCTCGATGTCACCTCATCGCCCCAATCCTCCATCAACCGACCTTCCCACCATCCTCTCCGTCTTCGTCGTCGTTTTCTTCTGCACCACTCACGTCCTCCGCATCTACTCCACTCTCCTCGACTTCGCCATCAGGCTTTCAACTACAGTTTCCGCCGCCCCCATCTTCCGCTGCCTCTATCGCAGCCTCCCTCGCTTCCACCCTCGCAGTGACACTCGTCTGCGCCTCTGGCAGCCTCCGTGCGTTGCCCATCCACCTCCCCTTCGCCCCGTAACCCCTGTCCCGCCCTGCCCCACCACGCCCCGCCCGCGAATACTTTCGTTTCCAACTTTTAAATTGCGCTCATATTTCCAAACTTACTCGACAGATCGCGGCCGCGCTTTCAAAATATTCGCGCGGAACAGATGGGAATGCGCTGTTTTGGATAGGCGGCGGCGATTGGGCGCATGTGAGCCGCGCAAAATTGCCTTTTAAATCGAACGTACGGACAATTTTCAGCGCGGTCATCTTCGGCGAGAGCTATCATTCTGGAGTTCGCACGTCATATTGGAGTTCACACCTGGAGTATTAAAACCGTTTTTAGCGACTTGTTTTATTTTAACTCTCTGGAGTTTATTGAAAGAGAATGTGACTGATAACTTACGTTTTGTAATCGTTATTGCGTGAAATGAACGAAATATCCCAGAATTTGTGATGGAAAAATATTAATGTGAACTTTTAATTTTTGTGTAACATCAACTATTTGTTATTGACGATCAGGTGTATATGAGTAAAAATTATTTTATACAAATGAATCCGAGTATATTGAGAAAAGTGTAATCACTTGAGAAAAATGTTTAAAGCGTTGTTTATTATTATATACCACAGCAAAACACTATGTCCTTTCGTATCATCTATGTATTATGAAATTAAAAAATGCGTTAAAATATTCGAAAAGGTTCATGGCATATATGATGGTTCATATTTCAGAAAGTACTAGCGTTCACTTTAACAGTAAAACAAATGCCAAACACAATTATTTAACACACCATTTATGAGACTTATAAAGGATTCAAAATAATACTTTTCTCATTTTGAAATCTTATTGTAAATAAATTAATAGTGGTATCGAAGGTTTCCATCACGACAACATAAATTATGATTTTGGAAAACTAAACGGTAATCATACCAAATAATATTATTGTTGTACAAACTTGAGAAAAACATTCACGCTTACGTACGAACATATATGAGAGCGAGAACATACATCTAGTATAAAATGGTAACGTGACAGACCACACTGGCCAGACACTGTACACACATACACACACGTACATACGAACACACACATACATACTGTAAGACATCACGTACACTGTAACGTGATCGACCCAGTCGTCTAATCTGTTTTTTTAACAAACGTGTAGAGCTCCAATTATTCTAATTACAAATCAAGATCGATGGAGAGCGAAGTAACCAACTTCTGCCAATGTTTGAATTAGGAAACGGTGATTTTTTTTCCGGAATGTTAAATAAAAAATGTACGCCTTTTACTCATCACATCACCTAACTTACGGGCACTGAACACTCGCCATAACGATAAGGTGATTTGCTCCGGGCATTGTTATTCTTATATCATTAGATTAATTCAGAGGTGCGTTTAAAGTAAATCAGCTGTTGACGGTTTCATTCAATCGGAAGCTTATATGTCGCTACAGTGATGTCACTAAGGTAAAGTTTAAGCTCTAGATTGGTGAAACTATCATCAACTGATTTAATTTAAACGCACCTCTAAATAAATAAAAGTACAGAACAGATATTTAAAACTTCTGTAAGATTGTATCCTGCATACATGATAAAGTTCAAAGCACTTCCACCACAATATTCCTCTAAATGAAGGATTTTAAATATTATCTGCCCAAACTATTTGCACATTTTTAAATAATTTAAGAAATTGCACTATATTTACAAAATAAATAACAAGGAATGTGGAAATAACAAAATAAATAATATGCAATAAAGTACTAATATTCCAGTTGTGGATAACTTATCTTTCTATTCTTATCACAGAAATTGTCCACCGACCCACTACAAGCCCTCCGTGTACCCATGGTGGTGGACGAGCCACTGTTCTAGAATCCCTAATATAGAGTAGGTTTGCCTATGCAAGTTCAGTTGCGAAGAATATGCATGTCCCCAACTACCTGATAACCAAACATTCTGAATCCCATCTGCGAATGTCCCCTACCACTTGATCTTTCCGAACTACTTTCGGAATCCCATCTGCGAATGTCCCCTACTACTTGATCTTTCCGAACTACTTTCTGAATCCCATCTACAAATGTCCTCTACTACTTGATCTTTCCGAACTACTTTCTGAATCCCATCTACGAATGTCCCCTACTTGATCTTTCCGAACTACTTTCTGAATCCCATCTGCGAATGCTTCCTACTACTTGATCTTTCCGAACTACTTTCTGAATCCCATCTACGAATGTCCCCTACTTGATCTTTCCGAACTACTTTCTGAGTCCCATCTACGAATGTTCCCTACTTGATCTTTCCGAACTACTTTCTGAATCCCATCTACGAATGTCCCCTACTTGATCTTTCCGAACTACTTTCTGAGTCCCATCTACGAATGTTCCCTACTTGATCTTTCCGAACTACTTTCTGAATCCCATCTACGAATGTCCCCTACTTGATCTTTCCGAACTACTTTCTGAATCCCATCTGCAAGCAGTTCATTTAAATTCGCATATTACGCTTCAGATACTTGACCAAAATACTCCTGCCCTTGGGCGCACCTGCTCCCGCAACCCCTCGCCGCCCACCTGCGCTCGCGAGGACGCACCTCATCCGGGGCGCCGCGCCGGGCCGCGGCGGGGGCGGGCCCGCGTCCCGCAGCGGCATCCGCCGACGGTGGCGCTACTCGTGACCCCGCGGCGGAGTAATGAATTGCCCGGGACACGGAAACCCTGCATCACGTCCCCGGCGGCCGCTTCGGCCAACGCAGGCGCTGCCAGTGCCGCCAACAATGGCGCGAGTCGAGTGCGCCGCTCCTAACTCACCCAGATAAAACAATAAAAATAAAATGAAAACGCTCTGGCTGCAGTATCACACGACGACTAAGCTCTTTAGACTACTTCTCTTGAATAACAAAAACAACCTAAATCTACTGGGTTAAGAAAGAATGCGTCCGGAGAAAAGGGGCAAAATATCATGGAGATCTCGTGAAAAATGAATGTAAATTTTCGATGAGAACTGGAGTAGATTTACTGGCGATAGTTGCACCCCGTGGCATACAAACGCGAAGGGTATCCATTCAACTTGAGTAATATCTTTTACGTAACAAGGGAGCATTTAAACTGTCAAGAAATGTGTTCGAATTTGTGTTTGAAAGTAACGCTGAAATTAACTTTATGAAATGAAACAGCAGTTGAGAACGGAAAAATAAAAGCTCTTTCATCATTTAAAACACACTGGTCTCTCTTTTATTACATAAGTACAATCACAACAGGTATTGGCCCAAAAAATCGCTGTGAAAGTATTTTTTCTTCGTAAAGACCGCGCTATAGAGATTGAATATTCTTAAATATTTTAACCCTCAAGTGCCCATCTCAGTTATCACAAAAGGTCGCATTTTTGACAAAGTCAATTGACAGAAGAAAATAATTATTGTTGAATTTGGTTTGATTTATTAAGCTGATATTTTTCCACTTTATAAGAAAAGTTTGAAAAATGAGGCAACAATACGGCATAACAATTAATGTAGACATTTGCGTAATAGATAGTAGTTTAATTAATCGTAGTTGATTTAATGAATTCCCAAAAGCAAAGTAAGATTTATATTAAAATGAGTTAGTGAGTATGGTTTTAATTTAAAATTATACAATTGTAATGAATTCTATAGTTAACAAACCAACTGAATGACTCAATAATGCAAATGCCACAACCTGAATGTGTCATATAGTCTAATTAAATAACGTTTTTATTATGTGACCTCTTTATGCTCGAATCCTGTAACGGAGTAAAGTTCATACCTCCTGTTTCAGCAGAAAGTATCTGCCATTTTATACTCTTTTTTAGAGTGCCGCTGATATACACTTGAAATGACAGTTCCAAACTACAATTTTGACGGATTTACTAGCGAAGCAAACACATCATCCCGTGTATTGGAGATTTCAACAAAACGTGCAATATTTATGAGACCCTAACTTCGAAACCGAACGAGTGCTTCGCAGAACTTCTGTGAAAGGAGGATGAGGTTAAAATCCTCAAGCGGGAAAAGATCAACAGCGCGCTCTAAAGCGTGGTGAACTTCCCGTGAGTTATCTGAAAAATTCAGCATCAAACTTCGGCATCCAGTTTTATGTGTCATATTCGCAGACTTCGATACCGAACGCCTTGTATTAAGCGCAATCAAAATTCACTTCTACTTCAACGACAGTGGTGAACGAAGTTTAAAAGTTCATACGAATATATGCAATAAACGAAGCGAATTGTGCAAATACAAGACTAACTTAGTAGAGATACTACAGCACGTACCTTCTCGCATTACTAACAATTACGTAAAGTTATAATATCGAATTATCTACCCTTATTAAAGGATCTCAGCGATCTCTTGAAAACTCATTACCGCGCATGCGTTCTTTCTATCCCAAAGGAAAAATTATTCTTTCTTTCTATCCTAAAGGAAGAATGTGGAGGCATTTTTGAGAAAAACTGAAAATGTCGTCAAAACTTCATGTAAAATACCGCCCAAAAAGTCAAAATATTCGTTTCACATCCTTAAGGCCTTGAATTCCGGCAGATCAATGGCGGAACACAACAAATCAATGACGGAACAAACGTGTATATAGATTTTAGAAAAGCTTTTGACACCGTGAATCACAAAATTCTTCTCTCGAATATGGAGAATATAGGAATAAGAGGTGTAGTATTAGAATGGTTTAATCAGTCCCTCTGAACGGAAACAGTCAAAATAGATAATTGTTACAGTAATTCAGGCATAGGCGAAAAAGTCGTGCCGCAAGGGTCTGTATTATCAGCGATCCTTTTCTTCATATTTATTAACGACCTTAAAAATTCAGTTCCCAGAAAAAATAACAGCTTTCGCCGACGACATTACTTTTACTTTTTCTCTCAATAACGAACAACTATGGAATGACATTGAAGACAGCATTATGATGCTTAAAAAATAATTCAGCAATAACAAAATGAGTATTAATGTAAGAAAAACTAAATACATGAATATGGGATTTGCTGATTAATTTTAAATAATTAATTAATTTAATTTTAAGTCCCATGATCTTAACTGTATTCAAAAACTGATCAGTAAATGTGAAACAATAGAGAAAGTCAACTATTTCAAATACTTAGGAATAATAATTGTTAATAAAATGACTTGAAAAAATCATATAATGAGCATACAAAAATATTTAAGAGGTACTATAAGAAAATTCTCTTATCTACAAAATTTCTGCGATATTCATACACTTATAATTCTATATTAAAGAATACTAAATTAGAAACTGTAATATGGAATCCAAATGTGGGGAGGCACATTCAAGACGTATATTAAGAAGGTAAGAACAACTCAGAACAAATTTATCCTCATTACCTATAAAAAACTAAGACTGATTATTCATTTCCTCTTTATAAACAATCAAACATTTTACCATGACAACATCTCTTTGTATGTAAATAAACCAAATATCCTACGTCAAAAGAGGAAATAATTTAACTGAGAGAATATTTCATAATTAGAGTACATGTAGCAAAACTACTAATCAAATTAAGAAAAATAAAATTTATAAATCTCTAATATCAAGAACTTTGGTCTTCATTGGGCCTCAAATTTATCATTAATTGCTTATGACATTGAAAAATAGTAAATCCTTGAATATTTTCAAACGCAGGATAAAGATTTGGATTTTAAAACATGATAGATATATAAACAAGTTAACTGAAATATTGCATTTAAACCTGTAGGCTGTGTAAATTAAGTACGAATTTATGTATGGAGTTTTACAAAAGTAAAACTAAGTAAATTTACAAAAAAAATTCAAAAATACACCACACACAAAAAATACTAAATAGAAGAAGACATAATAAATTATAGTCCGAGTATTGTTAACATCACAACTGGTTATCAATGGTTAGTAATTCCAAGAAAATTCAATGTATATTATCTGTAAAAATAGATGGAATAAAACATTATTATTATTATAAAAAGCAAAAAAAGAAAGAAAAGAAAACACGAATTTTGGAGAGAGAAAATTGAATAATTTAGGCACAAGCAGAGTACAGAGACGGTTGGTCGAGCAGGCAGACGTTTTTTCGTCAGCCAATTTTTCAGTATTAAGGATTCACAAAACGTGAATTCTGAGTATACAATGAGTCACAGGAAGTAATTGACTACATATATCAACAAGATTTACCGCATTTTTGGGTATCAGGACCTCACAATATCAGTTTTTGTGACGAAAAGTCGCCATGTTTTGCCCCAGCGTTTCAAGACTTTCTTTATACTAAGTAAGCAATATGCAAGAAAGTAAAACATTGGTGCATTGTCCTTGAGTATAAAGCCTTTATCAGTACTTACATGCTTTCTCAGAAAATAAAAGTTTCCTTACCTGTAACAAATGAAAACTACAGTTATTTTTTTATATTATTGTACATCGCAAAGTTAAAATCAACAAGAATTGAAACAAAAACAAATACATACAACAATTCAATTCCCTACTGCCAAACTCCACAATTCTGTGTAATATATATATATATTGTGACGTACCGACTGCTCGGGGTCAATCGTGACTTACCCGTGAAGTGGCACGGTACAATAAATTTGTTTGTTTCAGGCAGGGCTCGGGATCTTTTTCGCGAATGTGGACCCTGGGATGTTCGGGGTACAATAAATACGTACAGTTTATTATACAACAACAGTTTGATGTTTATTCATCTAATATCACTATTACACTTTCGAACACTGATCCCCTATGCAATGATTACTATGTTTTGGTACCAAAACTTAATACCTTCAATGCTAGCATCATACCTGTTACCACCTGAGTCACGTCGCTTCGTTGGGGCCCGGCGCCGATGGTGGCGGCGGCTTCGGCTCCCGTTGCGTGGTCCCGGAGCCGTTCGGCCCCCAGCCGGAGATGAGTAGGCAAGTGTTCGCCCCTCACGCTGCTCCACGCGTATCTTCTACACTAGTGCATCTAATTAACTTATGCTTGTCCTGACAGTCTGAACTCCAGATTTGGGTTGTAACTGATTATGCTAAACACGTTACACTATATTACTCTCTGAATCACCGGTGAAATATCGGTAACCTATACCCACGTGTTCTTGTTCTCCTCACGCGTCATCATATAGTTTCATTATGGAAAGTTCCTATACACTGAAAACCCGTCAGACACTGCTTGATCGGTCTCACAAATGATCACTGGTTCAGTCACTGTCTTGTGCACTACACATTCTATCTTTCCCCAAAACCTACGTTCGCGATGCATGTGCTCACGCTACAGGCGGGTTTCACACTCTTCGGTTTACCATACACTCTATCCGTTGACTTCCCAATGCTGTTCGGACTGCATCACACTTCTTTAACGGTCCGAAATGTAATACTATGCAAGTCTATTAAGTTATTCAGCACTTAGGGGTACTTTTCCCCAAATAACTCGCACCGCTCGCGCACCACCTCCGTCCGCTAGCGTGGCTTCCGCTCGTCTCCCCTTCTCAACCGACTTCTCGCTGTCCTCCCCTCGTGTCTCGCGCTCCACGTAGCGCCCCCCTTCCCCTCCGTGTTGCCATGCTGCCTAGTTATGCTCGCGCCGTTTGTATGTTCTCTGGTTGTTTAAGTTGAAATGTATCGCGTTTCTATTTAGAGGCGCGGTGCGTTTCAATATATATATATATATATATATATATATATATATATATATATATATATATATTTGCGTGTGTACCCCATTCTTTGAAGTATTAAGGTAGTATACTTTTTAAGCAAATTAGAAATCAAAGGAAATCTAAAATTCTGATAACGAAGTCGTACTTGAAGATTTATATAAATATTTCAATAATTACACACAATTTTTATATGATTACACATACATAATTCTAAAAATACATATCAGGTAAAGAAAAACTATCATAAACTTATACATGATCAAAACTGTTAATTCATGTAGCATGTCTATAAGCATAGTCAGAATTGGAACATTTGCCGGACTTTTGTTGGTAATGACGAACGGGTGTGAATGGTGTCATGATCAATACACCGCCCTAGTGCGTCCCATGTAAGCAACATAAAATGAATGTTGAATTGTTGTGACGCACATTAAACTCGCTACTCAGCTTGTTGCACGCACGCTCCCTATAATTAAAACGACGCTTCTGAATGCATTCACGAGTCATAATTAAATTGAGTGCGAACTTATTTTGTAACTACTAATTCACATTTCTTCTCATGTAGCATGTTATTATCATCAACTACATGTTCGCTAAGTTTGTTTCTGTTCTATATTTTTGACCCATATATTCAGGGCCACATCAGAGAAACGATAATGTAAAACACATTTACTACTACGTCAGATTAATTTGTGGGGGCTGTACCACGGACGTCAAATATTTGTGAAAGGGAAGTAATGCCTCGTTCGCAATAGAGGCATGTATGAACCAACGTCATATGGGTTCATTAATTTATAAACGATGAATAAATATTTAGATGTCGAAATGCAAATATTCGTGATCCTTTTTTGAAATGCTTTTCGTTTTGCCTCAGTAGGCTGGTGCATTATTCAGTAACTTTTTCTAAAATAATCCTCTGAACTTATTTTGATGTTAATTAGAAATACATACGAATAAAACTCTGTTTTCATTTACGTTACATAAAACTTCAAACTAATAGTGAACCATTGAAAACTAGACTTACGCTTTAGTTAATGATTAAATATGTATTAATTAAATCTACTTAGTTTCAAGAATATTGCATTGGCTAGCAAGAGTCCTATTGTCGTTAACTAATTTCCTACACTGGCTTAAGTGGCTTAGAATAGATTTCATTTAATAAAAAATTTTCTATCATCAATATTCTACGTCAATAACGTATCGTCAATGTTATTGTTTTGCAATTTTCGAAAATACAAAGAGTTTGTCGAAATGGGACCATTTTGTTTTCCATTCTTTGCTAAATACGCCAAAAAATAAAGAAAACATCTTTTTATCTTCATTATGGTAATTGTAGGAAGACGCCGAAAGAAATGTGAACTTTCTTCATTTTCCATAATACAGGGCGTTCAATGAAAATCGAACATATGCCAGCTTTTAAGAGTCTTTTGCTCTAACAGAGCAAAATATTTAAAAAAAAGTTAGAATCATTTTTCAGAAAAGTTTGAAAATGTTGTTGAGGCTTCGTGTAAAGTACACCTAAACATCAATTTCATATTCAAGAGGCCGCGACAGCAATCAGATCAATCAAGGAATATCAATTTTAGAGAAAATACTGTCTTTGATATAGCCTCTAGCATTGTTCACAGAGGAACGGAGAGACAGAAGGACGGTCGGACGGATGGATGCACAGACGGAAAAACTTTTACTGTCAATTGATTTCCTGGTATCATAAACACATCAAACGTGGATTCTAACTACACGTGTCAAAGGAAGAAATTTACTAGATATTGCAACAAGATTTATCCACTTTTTCGTTACCAGAGTTTTTCTGGCGAAAAATACCCATTTTCTTCTCCACAGCATTTCAATACTTTCTCTATACTGAGTTCGCAGTAGACGAGAAAATAAAATATCAAATAACTGGCACATTATTTTGAAAACTAAGTAATGAATGCGTTATTTAAACAATAACTTTCTCCACTTGTTAACTTGATTAAATTAACCCAAAATTAAACAACGGCCACGGCAGAGTATGCTAGTTACCATGAAAGGAATACGTCAAGTTCATTACATGTCTCTCTTACCCCTCCAAGTGTGGGAATTAAACTAGGTCCAGACACGGGGGACACCGTTCTCTCTCCTTCTTCTTTCTCTTTCGACCTTTCTTCTTCATTTCCATCTGCATTTCCACTCTCTTTCACTTCTCTCTTTGTTCTTAAAATGTTCGGCCTTTAGCCGCCATCCTGATTGAGGTTTTCTGGGTTTACTCAATCGCTTAAGGCGTATGCCGGGGTGGTCCCTAGTTTTGCTCTCCCAGATGTAAATGTACAGCTGGCCCTCCCCCTCTTAAAATATTATTTCTCTGTATTAATGTAGATTGAGTGGTTAGGCGGAAGAGCAGGCCCTATGGCCTGAGCCTCGCCATTAATAAAGGCATTTTTATTATTATTATTATTATTATTATTATTATTATTATTATTATTATTATTATTATTATTATTATTATTATTATTATTACCGTTGGCTCGCCGGCAAATCGGACAGTCGACCCCAAATGCCAAAAAAATATATTCCAGTTTAATTGTGTATCCATCAATACCCTTAGGTTTTTTATGGGTTTGTTAACACTTGCCAGTTAATTTATTCCTCATTTACTGTAAGGGAGAGTCCTGCTATGGCTCAATCGCCGACTAAGGATAGCGGAGAAGGTGATGGGCCAAAATCGGAAAGGCAGCCCCGACTCAAGAGAAAGGGAACTACCTAACAGTCTGCTACATAGTAACAATATTAATTTGTAGCTATGTTGTTCATGTTTCACAATTTTGCTGCGATTTTGTTTCAGTAACCCATTACATCTTTACCACATAAGTAGATACCAAGTTTTTATATAATTACATATATTTTGTCTTTCTATCTGCCGTTCTCAAAACTCGTATCTTGGCCGTCTTAACAAAATATACGATTTTTTTCGTTACATATTTTTACATATTTAGTACTATGTTACATATTTTGGAATTTTCACAAAATATTTTTTTTATTTTATCAATGTTCTTCTATGCTATACATATTTTTTATGAAAAGTGGTAATTTAAAAAATGAGATTATATTTTTCATTATTACTGTGTACTGTCGAATTGAGATGCGCTACGTTAAAACGCGGTCGAATGTTTTTACAGTCCGGCGCGCTTGCTTCAGTGTTCTCAGTGGTGGGAAATGAACGCAAACGACTGAAATCATTTTTACCTTTAGATGTGAAAAATATCACTGACGCCGGGTTTCGTAATCTTTAACCTTAATTTCCGAGAAAGTTTGATGATCGCCAACCTGCAACACTTCGATGAGAATGCTGTACGCTGCAGTGATTGTTTGCTGGTCGTAGATATCGCCAATTTTTAAAAAGGGCATCTATTGCGTCTAGTCTGGTTGCTAAACTACCGTCCTAGACAGCAATTTGATTTATTACTGACAGGAAAGTTCTAAGGTGGAAAATATGCCTCAACGTTTGCTTGCAAAAAGATTTTTAAAGTTTGTTCAGGAAATTTTTCATGAAAGAAATGTTGAATTAGGTTAGGGTTTTATAATAAGTGAATTTTAATTTTACATACTATACCCGATTTTACATATTTATTACATATTCTCACTGTTTTTATTACATAATTGTGTACATATTTTCACGTTTGATACTACATATTTTTCTGGTCTCAAATGATAAGGCAGAATTTCTGATGTGCCATTTTGTAGAACTATACTAATATCTAGCTATATTTCTATCTGTTTAATGGGTTTTACAAGTTCATTACAATTATATTTTGTTTGGTCATTCTGCCGTATGATAAAATTAGGTTTTATTTGAAATATTTCCATTTTTCTTCTCATCTTTTGTGTACGCTTTATTGTTTTTAATGAAATCTCGGCCGTATAATCCGCCAACCTGATTAGGATTCATCAGAGTTTACTCAATTGCTTTCGGCGCATGCCGGGATGGTCCCTTGCTTGTATTCTCAGCAGTAGATACAGACAACTCAGGTTTGACTGAACATCTAGAAGTTTAGTTCATTCTATCCGATTATGCGAAAATCAACTATCTCATACGTCATTGATTTTGTTATTACAGAGGTTCAGTAAAATGTCTAAACATGGCAAAATCAAAATTTCAATCAAGTTATTTAGCTTAAAAATATTATTTATTTCTCTTTGCTGTGTATATTTTTTAAAAATTAACCGTTATACAGATCCTTCTCAAAAGTCCATGTTTTGTTGATTCTACAGGATCTTGATTCTGAAAGCTTTTCATTCACGATATTTGATTCTGTAAGCTTTTAGTATTATTGCAAAACACGGTTCTGAGGCTGAGTATTTTCCTCTTGAAGTTGTATTTACTGATTCACTATTATAGTCGATATGGAGAATCCACTTTATCTGAATCCATCTATGTTTACTTATAATGCACGTCAAGTGACTTTGGTTCTATATAACCCAACATTCGCTATATCCAGACTTCACCATACATCATCAACATCCAGGCGAGCTACAAGACTGAAGTTTTCAATTTTAGAATTAATTTATATTGTCCGCTCTGAGTTCTTATTAGAACCCAGGCATGTCCATCCCTTCAAAATTTTATTAACAACTTTATATGCGTATTATTATTAATAATAACAATAAAAATAATAGTTATATTATTATTATTTGTGAAAACCATTTAACTTTCTCTTTGTTCCAGTTGTAATGGGTCCGCTCAAGTTCTTATTCGTTTCAGACAAGGAGAGAAGAGTACATGGAAAGTGCCCTATTTCAACAGCATATTTACATATTTACTGTTAATCTAGCCAGTAAATATTTGATGTTCATTTAAAAAAATGAGTGAGCGGATTTCAATATATGTTATTTGTAATTTAAAATATGTATTTAATGTTTTAAATAACCTGCCTTCGTTATCATGTGAACCACCACATATTAAAATTTCCTCGTACTATACAATTCCCCATTAAATACAAAAATAGTTATTAGTATGGAACTAAAACTTATAATGATTCTTAGTTTTCAAATATGAACTTTTTTTCAAACCAAAATAAATCGTCTCATGGCATTCATTAGAGAGAGAGTTCCATTATCGTATCTTCCATGTTTAATATCTCATCGCCAACCCAGGTTCCCAAAGGTTCCCCAAGTGCGGATACATTTTCCCCAAAATTCTGAACATAATTACTAAATTGAGGAAGCAGTCGACCGCACTCACAGGCAGGTGAACATTAGAGTGTCTCTGCCGCGGCAGTATGAGCAGGAACACGCCTCACCGTTCGCTGCATGAAGTCAAACAACCACGTCGCGTCGCCTCAGAAATTACACTTTCCACGTCCTCGGTCTTGTTTCCTCTTCCTTCGCATTTCCGCAAAGCTAGTGAGGAACAGAGACAACGCCTGCATGAGAATGGAGACGAAAAAAGAGGAAAATACGAAGAGGAAGGGAGTCGCTGAGGTGCTGACTTACTAAAAACATAGCGCGGCTTCGCCGCCCCACTGCAGTTGCACAACTCTGGGGGCGGCTGGTATCAAGTTGAGTGCACACAACTTGTTAATTGCGCGAAACTTTGTAAAACCACTCTCCCTCCTAATAGACAGCATGTAATTCTCGGAGCACAGCTTCGTAACCTCGCGGTATTCAGGAACGAATTTATTTTTCGAGAAAATTGCCAACTCGCTTTTATAACGATTTTAGTACGTGCTTGCGGCGCTCGTGTCAAAAGGCGAGCAGCTGGAATTAACTCCGTAACGCTCTTGGAAGTCAGGGAGCCCGAAGTTTCGTAATGTCACATTTTCGTTAATTTATACGCGACGCGTTGGTTACAGTTTCTACGGCAGACAATACACATGAGATGCATGTCAACTACTAAAGTAGAAATATTTGAAAATCTTTTGTAGCTGAAATTTCTGGATGCTGCGCATATGAAGCTTTCATTTTGAATGGAGTTGAAATAATTCAACTGGAAGGTAAAGTGTAGAACTTGCAGAGGGACAACTGTTGGTAAATTGACCTCTTTTTGTTGATACTACTCACCAAAACAGAAAATTTAAGTATAGCGCATTGTTTCCAAAGCGGGATATCTTCTTTCTGGAGTTGCAACAATCGGGCATTCACACACTTTACGCATTTATTATGAATACGAATTTTGTTGCCTACTATATTAACTCAGTTTCATTAATAAAATTTATATTTTTTATTTGTTAATGAATTTAACTGTAAAACAAACAATATGATTGCGTTTTTTACAAATAAAAAATAAGTTTATAATTTTCAGTTCGTACAATTTTGCAGGCTAGTAAAAAGTCTTTTCGGGAGTCGAAAAGAGGGAAGAGAGGAAATGATGGAAAGAGAAGAAGTGAGAAATGACCTCTGAAAGAGGGAAGGAAAGATACAAACTGTTTCAGAAAATTTTGTGAATGCCGAAATATAATACAAACAGAAGTTTTATTGATTAAGACGGGGTAAAAAATCGAAGAAAAAATTAAATCTTTAGTTTCCGCATGTCACAATTTAAATCACTATCAACAACAGTAATATACAGTCACTCAATAATATATAACAAATGCACTCAGAATTTCCATATAAAGCTTATTATTTTTTATTACTTGCAACAATGAAATATTTCATCTAAATATTGAAGTAATTTATTTTAATTACTGTAACAGTGTCACAATTCTTACTTTTCTGAACGCAGGCAGTGCCTGAAATTGTGTGTAGTCATTCACAACGGACTGTGTGCAGCGAGGGCTCGGAATCTACTTAGCGTTAAGTTGCCTCCCGGGAACCCGCAGCCTCCCAGATATTGCCGCGCAGTAATCCCCAGCGAGATGCCTCGGCGTCGGAGCTACGCCATTGTGGCCCTGTAATGGCAATTGGGAGATGGATGGTGATGATGACATAGCGTACGCTAATCATAACCTGCTTTGACCCGGAGTTCCAACCCTGATCCTTACTGTCAGGTGTCAGGGAAATCCATCATCAGTGCTGGGCGCCGGTAAATTCAGCGTACCTGTTATGGAGAAGTTATGTAAATGCGCGTAAGTATGCGCAGGACTCTAGAAAATGCTATCCATCTATCAAATTTTAATCGATGTTATTCATCGCTAATACTGTAAGATCCCAACAAATAGGAAGAAAATGGAGGTTGAATTATCGTGTTTAGCTTCAAAATAAAGTTGATGAACGCCCTCAGTTGACCCTTGGATGTAGGATGTGATCACATTTGCTCCTTCGTCATTAGCAGGTCTAGTGATTATTAGGCTCAGTCAATGTGTTCTCATGACATATGTTGTCATGAGAATGACTCATTTTAATTTTATAAAAAACATTAATAATGCAGGGAAAGGTAGTATTACGTCATATCTCTAAAATAGGAGATGAACAAAAAAGTTTAAAGATTGGTGAAGTTTTAATACACCTGTAAGACATATTTTCGCTTGCTGCACACTTGAATTTTGATTTTGTATTAGTATCGCTTACTGTGTTTGAATATGTATAAAATTTGTTTATTTGTAAAAATTATCGTTTTACTTGAAGTAATTGTTACAATTATCTTCTATTTACTGTAGCCTATTATTTTCTCTCCTTATTAAATTCAAATATTTCTTGAAAATATTAAAAACATTACAAATGACAATGTGTACAATCAATGTATTGTTCTTTTGTTTGCATTAATTAAACGAGTTTGGATCAGACCGCATTTGTTATTGGTATGCATTTTATTCACAAGTCATGAGTGCATTTGTCTATGACTACAAGATTGAGAAATATTTTATGATTAATTATTAAATTAAAATCTCAAGAAAAAGGCACACAAGATATTTAAGGCATTTGAGGTGCATAGTCTTGAGATGTTACGGACACGTTAAGTCTACATTCTATAAAACTGCTTTCAAAATAAAGAAAGATTTGAGATTTCCATATATTACTAGTTTGATGGGAAAATGTTCCAATTACATGTACTAAGATATGAAGCATTTCATAATATAACAACAATGATGGGAAAACTATTCACATTCCCAATAAATATGCAAAGGAGTAATCCGGCTCTTGATGTTGTCTAGACAAATCTATCTTACAAGTAGATTATCATTCTTCTCTTTTATAATAATTTGTTAATATTTCCCTACAGTTGAGCAACTGTTGCTTCCACATGCCACTAATATTTACACTACTGTAAAAAAACACATAGGTGGTGTATATTGCCGACAAAATGACAGTAGCTGTGAATCATTAAACATTTTGCCTAAATTATCATTTTTTGGCACATCATCAGATGATATCACAACACAGACATCAATAATAATTAAGGTGAGAGTGAAAAAATATTTCTTCGAATCACATAAATGAAGAGTTTATGAACTTTAAATACCAACACTTGATAACATAAATACCTTTAACTTAAATTAGAAGCATGGAAAATATATATTTAATGTAATTTTTTATTTCAATACCAGTACAGGCGTTTTATATGTTTCATAAGCAGAAATGTTTGTTTGTATTAAAATGTATCATATTGCCTGTACACATCGTTCCTACCTTCTTTTTCTCTACACACAATTGATGTGGTATTAACGTGTTTCATTATTGTGCTGTACTTCAATTTCCTCAATATTTTTTATACAACATATTGAAATCAAGCGTAGTCTGTGTGATTTTAATATGAGAGATTGAAAATGGTCTACTCAATTGCCGATTTTATTTACAAAAAAAAAAAAAATTAACGCGTTACGCGAAATTCTGTGTACCACGAACAAAAGTTAACATCCGAACACCTTGCTTAATTTATGTACAGTATTCTGTTTATATTCACTCGAATCTATTTGAAAACTGAAGTGCGTATATTTTCATCTGAGATCGCGTAGTTATGTCAATTGCGCTAAAGCAAAAGCGCCAGAAACTCCAAGATACACACACATGGCAGAAGCAAAAAAACCTTCAAGCAACGAAAATATTTGCTCTGTATTTCCTTGGTTCACGAAAATGTGTACGAGTTCTGTAACCCACTCCTCCAAAGTTTCCCTCAAAGTCTAACAGTTTTGTAACGACGCAAGAAAGTAATTTCCTCTTGGAAGAAAAAAAAAACGACTACTCAGACAAAATGTAAAAATCTCCAGAAGTCAACAGATCTAATAATATATTCGCCCAATACTTTTACACTCGATTGCACCCTCGACCATTTGCCCCTGCTCAGCACGCTGCAGAAAATTTTCCTACCCTCCATCTTCTCCAAGTTGCTACGCTCTTGCAGAAGAGAACTGCCTGCCCGCGCTCGGGGAAATTTCCAAGTAAGTAGTCGAAGGAATCGGCGGAGGGGCGCAAGCAGCACTGCCTGTTCGTGAGGGTTGGCGCCCTGCGCAAGGGGGTTCCCCCATCGCGTTGTTTTTGCAAGGTGGCGCGGCGCGGGCTCAATACGCCGGACCCGGGGCTTTCTTCTACGGACACTCCTCTGCTCTTGTGCTCTCCGACCGTCCCCCGAAGTTTGAAGCCGCCTGCAAGCTGTTCTTTTCTTCACCCTGGCTTTCCACGTGCCTTCATTTTTTAAAATCATATTTTCTGGTTTGGAGAGAAACATGTTTGAGAACGATATTATCCTCTGGGTCCCACGTTTGTATTAAACATTATACACATTTTGAATTCCATTCTCCCTGCGGGCACATCAAGTTTTTATTTATTGATATTTTAATATTTTTTTAATGATTTTTAAAATGTTCCTATGGTGGTGGATTTTGTTATTCTAGACCCCAAACCCTCTTTAACACTCCTCGCATTTTTTCGATAATAAAATAAACAATACCATTCCAGTCCCTTTTGGTCTCGCAAAATTTAAACCTTTATTTTCTCGTTTAGAGTTAATACATGACCTACTTTTATATTGTCGCTTATTGTTTATTCAGTTCAACGACTCCTTTTGATATTTTCCCCTTCATCGTTTTGTATATTTTATTGCATCTCCAATAATTATTAAATTGGTTTTCATTACCTACTTCCTCTGACCTCTTCTTTTAATTATCAGCTGTTCCTTTAGTTTCACTCAGTATTAACTTTTTGTATCTTATTTCATTAAACCATTCGAACACATCTATCCCCCTGTTACCTATCCAATACCCCATTTCCGAAATTCTTTTTTATTCTTATTTTTTTCCTTTCTTCCGTTTTTCTCAGCGATCCCAACAACACAGTTTCAACTTCTCTTGGTTCCATGCTCTTCTACCCCATCCACTTTCCCCGCCTCACCCCACATTCCTCCCGAAAAACTCCCTTCCACTTTCAACTTCTTTGCCGCGACCCCGTCCGGATAACGCGGCGTAGCGTTTTCAGACGCGTATATATTGAGGCGGCGGCCATCAGATCTCGGCTTATCAGCGCGTCTGGGCCGGCGCGCCGGACCCGCCCCCGCTCCGAACATACGCTCCCAGCGGCGGAGGCCCCTTCGCCGCGCGGCGCCGCCCGGCAATTTGCTACATGGACTGTATCCAAGGCCACTTGCCAAACGGCCATCTTTGTTTGCGCAGCAGTCGCCGCCTCGCATTAGGGTACACGCGCGGCAGCAACGCAAGAAACCGTTTGGTTCTCCATTCGCAATTCGCTCGCGGACGGTGACCGCTGCGCTGCTCGGGAGATGCGTGCTCCTTGGAGATTTAAAGCGCTGATATGGTCAGTGAACGCGAGACGTTTGTGGAGACATGAGGAATGAGGGATGGGAGATTGTGCGCGAGCTATTCAATGTGAAGTCTGTTTTCTGTGGTTACGTTTCTGAAGTAGCAAGAAATAAAATCATATAAGAATAGAGTTCAATGTTCTCTGTAGAGGGAAATAACAACAGCATATGTTGCAGTTGCCTCTTTCTCGTTGCTTTGGAAATTCACTCTCCTTTTTGATGAAATATCAAAAATGTTATCTGCAATTTGTTTCCGAGATTTCGTGATCATTTTGATTCCCTCTTTCTCGTCATTATCAGCTTCTACGTATATTAAAATTAATACCTGTAATTTTTTTCTCTTTTATACCACGCCAATTAGCAATCGTTAGATCCCCACGGGTAAATTAATTAATATTTTTTCTATCTTTTTCTCATAGTAATTAAACATTTTCTGAGAGATGAAGTTCATTATACGTTTAATATTAAATCATATTGCAAAGAAACAATTTTATTTTATTTTCATTCCTCAAAGCACCAAAATGCAACTTCATTATTTAAATGCATTTTTCACAAAGACCAACAGAGCGTATGATAAAACGTATGTAATTTAGTAAATGGGTGTAAATATTTATTATAAATGCGATGTAAAAATCATAAAATTCACCACAGAATGTAGAACGTGTTGTTTTCAGGAATGACGGTCGTAAAACAGTATACAACTGATAAAATGAATAATTTATATCACAATTTCCTTTGGTTACAAATTCAATGTTTTCTATTCTGATCATTTCTCTTCGTAATGGCTCCACTGCTTTTGAATGGCAAATTTCAGCCAATTATAGCCTATAGCCACCAGTACAAGTTCCCATACATGACAATTTTACCCGTTCCCCATCTTTTCGTTTCCGACGCACCCCCTCCACCACAAATTGCACCTCCCACTCGTTACGGCCGAAATATGTAAATGAATGTAATAAATTTTACTTCTGCATCACCCCTCTAGAATTTTTCCAATTTCCGAACCGTTTCAAATTTGTGCTACGAACGAGTCGCGTATAACCCTGTGATGGATTCAGCGACCGCGGGATCGTACTGATGGCGGCGTTGGCGGCGTTGGCGGCTGGGTTAGGGAATGGGGTAGAGGCCAACGTGGATGACTGGGCCAGAAGTACGGAAAGGTGCGGCTGGTTGAAAAACGTACATAGCAAAGAGGAAATAGAGGGGGAATGATGTTGGAAGAATTGTAACGGATAATGCCAAAGAATTTCACCAAGGGAAATGCCGAAATTTGAAAGGGACTGATACTGTACAGAAACCAGAAGTGAAACAAAATAAAAGAACAGTATATATCAATAACAGAAAGAAAATACAATAAAATGAAAATGAACACGAATAAAAGTGAAGACTTTCTAAAATTGTCCAGAAATAACGCGATCTACAATATGAGATAGCTCTCTAGTGAAAATACTGAATCATGTAAAAAAAAAGCTTTGGGAATTGTGATATTGTCGGGTGACAAAATTAAAAACGGACGTAGAGCAGGTAGTATAATGGCACGAAACCATGATGAAACACTTTAGATATTGTCTAGGTAGGAGACTATTTAAAGGTTAAATTGCAGCAGCATGACGATTAAAAAACTGTAACAGTGAATGGGAGCCAATAACACGGTGAACAGGAGCAGCACTTGCAACAACATCACTGCCGTTAGCGGTAGCAGCGGCGGAGAGACACTATGAGATCGGGCAAGAGCGAGGGTGGAGCTTTGGCGAAAGCTGGATCGGGCGCGTAGCGCTCAACATAGGGTGAGCCCAGACAGCATCCATCACCCGGAGCCCTCTGATACTGTTCTCCCCACTCTTTCTCTCCACCGCTCACCATCCTTCGGGACCGTAAGGACCACCCCCGCCTCTGTTCTCTCCACTGACCCCACTCCAGCTCCCGCCCCCGCCCCCGCTCCGGCCCCCGTCGTCCGCTCCCGTCCCCCCTCTCCGCTGCAGTCGCCGTGAGGAAACGCAAAATTCTATTTGAAGTAAGTTTCAACGCACGCAGCCCCGCCGGCGCCGAATCCCCGATAGAACTCGAAGGGGAAGAGAAAAAGTTTCCTTCTTTTCTATTAGTTTTTTATGGAGAAATTTTCATTTTGATTCATGTAACCTTCACAGATATAAGATTCAAGTAGATATGATAAGGGGAGTAGTCAAAGTATTAGAAGTTGTAGTGAGATAGAAAGAGAAGGATTATTTATTGTAAAGCTGCACCGCGAAAGCGGAACTCGAAATTTATTTCGTAAGTATGGCTGAAAATTGAGGCCATCTTTCATGTCTAGGAAAAAATACAGGGAATTTCCGACTTTTGTTTGTGTAGCATTTATACCATGTTAACTGCCCCTCGATGTTCCGAAACAAATATGATATATTATAAATGATTGACGACATTTCACGACAGTCATATTTTGGTAACACTCATAAATCAGTAATACTATATAGCCATGAGTCACAATTTTGTAAGCTAATTCCAATTATTTATACTGATGGGAGAAAATACTTTATTACTATATGAATTCAGCAGTTATCCTGTACTGATGAAATTAAATTTTGGTTTAAGGATTAAAAACAAAAAGATGGCATCGCCTTAAGAATGACCATTTACGGTAAAAATACCGAGAAAAACGAACCAATGGTATTGTGGAAAATATAAATCAAGTAGCCCACTATATTGTTTGCCGGATAATATTAGTCTAAATGCACACCGGAGCGCAACATAAAGGGAAAATACCCGTATTACATCAATCACCATTTTCGTAATCAATCTTAATCTGTTCTGCACATTTCTGGGTGTCTTTCGAACAAATACGAGGAAGAAATGACTTACGATTCCAATTCCGCCAAAATTAAAAGGATAGGACACATCTAAAAATGAATACAAATTAGTTTCTTAAAAACGGTTTATCATTCCAGACGTTCCTATGTGTGATCTGCAAGAATTTCATTAGAGCATGTCGTTCGCACCTTTATGTTCGCAGACGTATGGGATGTGAATCCGCTACGTTTTTTCGGCTGTTGTTAACAAAGCAAGAGAATAATCACCGCGCGCCTCGTTCGAGAATAAAGCCGCGGGCGCCAGCCAGGCGGAGCTCATCCGCTGCGCGCGTGGAGTGGAGCCTCCCCTCGCCGGCGGAGTGTGCGGGGGTGGAGTGGGGCACGGAGGGGAGGAATCGCAGGGGCCGTGAAACGCGACTGGCAGACATGGTGGAGACGGTGGCGGCTGTGGTGGAGGTGATGATTGTAATAGCGATTGGAGTAGTGGTGGCAATTGTAATAGCATTGGTGGTGGTTGTAGTGGTGGTGGTGGTGGTGGTGGTGGTGGTGTTGGTGGTGGTGTTGGTGGTGGTAGTAGTGGTGGTGGTGGTGGTGGTGGTAGTGGAGGAGGAGGTGGTGGTGGTGATTGTAATAGCAATAGCAGAGGTGGTGGTAATGCCTACTCGCACATGGTAGAAATAGAGGTGAGGATGAGAGCAGGAAAGAAGCTGGTGGTGGTTGTGGTGATGGCTATGTCGAAGGAGACAACGTATGAAGGCAGGAGGTGTAGGTTGTTATAGAGATAGAAGTGGAAGCGTTAGAGTCTGAGACAGTAGAGGCAGTGGTGGAGGTTGCGGTGATGACAATTAACATGGAGATAACTACCGGAAATGAAAATCGTACATTCAGTGATGACGGTAGGGGCAATGGAAGTCATGAAAGTGGTAATAGAGGCGACGGGCAGGCTGAGATAGTGAGGACGATGAGGTGTTGGTGGGGCGGTGAAGGTGATGGTGTGGGTGGGGGAGGTGATGGTATCAATGGCGGCAAAGGGTAGAGGCAGTACCGGTGGCAGGATTACACGAGAAAGCGGGAGCGCAGTCTGAGGCGAAGGCGGGGGAGGGGGAGGTTCGGCGATTGTGGAGATAGCAATTGTTCGGCGATTGTGGAGATGGAAGTGGTATGGCGATGGTAGGACGAATGCCGGGGAGGGCTGCGCCGGAGCCCAAGGGAAGGGATGGCAGCCGCGCGCTGCTTGACAAGTACCGGTGATACATTTTCATCCCGAGGAGCCTCTGGGGACAATTTATGAGTGCGGAGAGGGGCGGAGTGGCTCGCGGCAGCGACGGCCGTGTGAATGCAGTGAAGTACCGTCGACGGAGATGGCAGCGACGGCATGAGATGGAATACAATATCAGCAGGGTCACGTAAGTTTCCTCTGATGGTTACGGTGGGTAGTAGCAATTGCATTCATTTTTAGAATACATTTTACGTTTATGAGCAGAATTATTGTATTTTTATTAATATCGCCTCTGTTTGAAATAAAATATCGTGAAGGTATAAAAGAAAAAATGATAATTGCGTTGGTGGTGAAAACGATTACGAGTTTAAGAGTTGACAGAAAAAATAACATGGATTCGTATTAGTGGATTGCATATCCAACGTGTTCTATTTCCCACTTGAATGGCGTGGAAATTGCGAGGATTCTGAGCAAGACTACATTATTTGTAGAGGATCTTATACACAGAATACGCTTCCAGCATGATTTCGTCTTGGTAATGGTATTTATTCTCCCATTTCCTGCCATTGAGTGAGTAATAGGGAGAATAAGTACGTACTGAATTCTGTCCGAAAATTCGAGGTTGAGATTTCGTTTTCAAGTCCCTAAGATGAAACAAGTAGTGCGTATGTGTGTGTGTGTATGAGAGAAAGAAAGAGAGTAAGTGTGTGTGTGTGTGTGTGTGTGTGTGTGTGTGTGTGAGAGAGAGAGAGAGAGTAAGTGTGTGTGTGTGTGTGTGAGAGAGAGAGAGTAAGTGTGTGTATGTGTGTGTGAGAGAGAGAGAGAGAGTAAGTGTGTGTGTGTGTGTATGAGAGAGAGAAAGTGTGTGTGTGTGTGTGTGTGTGTATGTGTGTGTGTGAAAGAGAGAGAGAGTAAGTGTGTGTATGTGCGTGAATTTCCGACAAATTTCCAAATAAATATATATTTTGCAGCTAAATTTTTGTTGCTCTATGTTTTTATTTATTGTTTGTTTTCAAAACTTTCTTTAATAACATGTGTGAGGAATTTTTAAAGCTAAAGAAACATTCACGAAACTAAGACGAAGGTAAAAGTTTCTATGTGCCACGTATCTCCTCGATTTATATTTACATTAGTGGCTACTATTTTCCTGAAGGCCAATGAACGAAAATATTATCTAGTTTGTTGTGCGAGTAAAGAACGAACAAGAATAAATAATATAAGAATAATAAATATTACATAACGAATTTTCCATCGCCTATTGTAAAATAATCGACATATTAATACGTATGAAGTTATTACTATTATTCGAATAGGAGTTTTTGGACACTTTTGTACTGCCTCTAAAGAGACAGCTGAGTAGATAGATATTGACGGAGGACAGGTAGCACAAACAGTAGACCTTAACATTCAGCGCGAGTCCGCCTACCTTGCTGTACCCCTCCACAACTACCTCCATAACTCTCCGGCCCTAGGGGAGAAGCGGTGAGGGCGCTCATAGAGGCGATTGGAGCTGCTCGGCGGCGGCAACAACACAGAGGTAAAGGCGGCGCCGGAGGCCTCAGCGACGTCGAGGGCGGGAGCGGCGGTGGCGGCGGCGGGTTGGCGGCGTGGGCGGCGGGGGCGGTGGGGACGGAGTGGGCCCCGCGGCGGCGAGGCGTAGCGCTCGCTCCAGAGGTAGCCGGTCGCCGCCGCCGCCTCCGCAGCCGCGGTGAGGGCGCGCGGCGCGGGGGAAGGGGCCGCAGAACGGAACGGGTCAGGCCGTAATTGAGCTACTGATTGGAGCACCAGTGTTGAGCGGCCCGGGGCGGCGGAGCGCGGGCCGTGGCGCCGAGAGGTCACCGGCTCCCGGGGTCCCGGGAGGCCCCACAGGGGTCAGGAGGGGCGCGGGGCGGAGGCGGGCGGATGGGAAAGGTGGGGAGAGGAGGGGACTCTCCGGCGACCCCGCGAAGTAACGCGTTATGGCTCCCCGCGGCGCCGTGCGCAGCTAATTCGCAGCGACGGCGCCAGGGCGCGCTCCTGCCGTCGCCGCCGGGTAATCGGGTCCCGTGTTTTATATTTCATGCACGCTCCACGCTGGGACGCGCTGTGTGCCCTTCGTGCCGTGCTGGGCCGTGCTCCTCCTGCGCTCTCTTGGCTCCGCCGCCGCCGCCGCCACCCCCGCAGCTACGAATGAAGATGCGCCGGTGGAGGGAGCAGGGAGGTGATGGGAAAGCGTCAGGAAATGAATCTTTCTACAGACGCTTGTGAGAAAATAAGAATTTATCCACATAAAGGTAATAATTTTCAAAATATTACATCTCGTATTAACATATTCCCGACTTCTTTCCGCCTCCCTCTCCTGAAGTATGACCTCTTCAGCATAACAACGATTCACGTCGAATTGTCCGAAAAGCCACGGCGCAATACCTCGCTTTAAAAGTCATCGTGGAAAGGTACCACATCGCACATTCCTTCGTAGAAGTGGACGAATTAGGCACGACCCTGGGGTAATATCGTAGCTAGGAACGGAGATTCCATTCTACCTTAATCCTGCGGTGTTGCTCATCTAAGCCCCTTATATGCTCAGACATGTGTCAGTCGCCCCTTTCAGCAACTCATACTACAAGTCTGCAATACATCATGAGTACCCCGCGCCCCTTGTGTTGTCACCTAATCTACGCTATTCGACGTTTAGTCGCCGCCTTCTTTCACACATTCATGACCCGCGTAGTTGCTATTTCCTCTGCCTATTGTTTTGACAAATCTTGAAAAGGACTTGTACAGCCTAAACCGTACATATATTGACACGAGCTCTTCCCGCTGGTTGCCGCATTGTCTAATGGTGACTTCGCAATGAAAAGCAATACTACTGCCAGACGGGGAGCTGAGTCAATAGAATAAAGTAAAAGAGTAAAAGAGTGGTGAAGCAGGCAGGAACGGTATGGACGGTAATGTTGCCGAAAACAAAAGATGGTCGTCATACAGAGTAGAATACTTTGGCGACGACTATAGTTTTTGTTGGTTTCATGATATACTGGAGGTTACATAGATCAACAATACACAGTCTGTCCGAGTTCTGGTCCGACTAGTTCAAAAAAAATAGAAAAATGCCAATGACGTTTTTATTTTTGTAGTTTTATTAAACGCACTCCTCATTTGACTCAACGCACTACTAACAACAATTTAAAAATTGTTCAAAGCATTTACTGTAGAACTTTCAAGACAGTTGTTTATGGTGTTGTGATGCCTCCCTTTCATCGCTATCTTCAATTTTGGAAACAGCCAATAGGGGTGCAAGGGGGTGCAATCGAGGGTGCAAGGTCTAGAGAATAAAAAAGATGTTCGAGCACAAAGATGCATTTCTTAACCAAAAATTCTCAGACTTTCTTAGACTAGTGGTCAGGGTATTATCATTCAGAGGCGACCATGAACCTTGTTTTCAATATTCAGTCCGCACTCTAATCTTGACCAAAATCGGTTTAAGACATTTAAATAATAATCTGAGTTTACTGTTTGACCTTCTGGCAAAAACACTATGTAAATGGTTCCCTTGGAATTGAAAAATTTTGTCAGCAATAGTGGAAGCACCATGTCTCGTCACTTGACACAGCTTCCTACAAAATTTGGGTACTTTTCAGCAGTTTCGGTCATGTCTTTGCCTGAAATCGGAAACAGAACTCGACGTTCTTGGCTCGCTGCTGCACCGCCATTTTCCGACGAGTCCCAGCACAATGTGTACGTTTCATCACCAAACTTGTCGCAGTTACAGCTCTTCTGATTCTACTACACCACGAAGTATGTCGTATTCTGAGGAAAACTCTCCAAAATGCAAGAGGTGGAAATGGATCCTGGATCCTGTATGGATGGTCTTTCTGAGAATGTTCTAGATGTGCGAAGCGTAAATGGAGACGGGATTCATCGGAATTCTACCGCTGTGTCTGACTGAACCATTCCAGTTTTTTACAAAAGGACATCTAAATGCAACTATTCAAAATTATATTAGCGTTACATTACATTTATTCTAAGAATCAGTTTCTAAGCTCTGAGTGCTTTCATATTAATTCACCAGCAACCATTTTGCTGAGGGCGGTAGGGATACAGGGACAAATTATTTTGAATTATTCTCGTCGTAACGGATTTTATTGTCAATACGATGCAGTTATTCAAAATTAATTGTAAAACGTCGCATAAAAATTTCGCAATTAAAAAGTCGTGTTCCCGGAGGAAAAAGATAATATCGTCAAAATGAGTAGATGGACTGTGAACACGGTCTCGATTTTCATATATGTAATGTGCATTCATTCTCTGTGGAAGTTAATTATACGCCTGTGTGCCTCAGAATGTAAGCACCCATTATAGAGAAATAATGGAGCCATAGAATTTTGAAGGATTTATTGAAAATTTCTTTTAATTATAAGCGTTACATTGTCCTCTTTAGCTGAATTTTACATGCATACCTACTTCCACTAATTTTAATATTTCCTAGAATCTATTGGGAAAAAAATTCGCAAACACGGAAGAAGAATTTTCGTTTAAATAATCCGATTTTTTAAAATTCAGACTCAAGCACCTAGCACACTAAAATCTGCATTCAGCCTTCCCTCAATAACATGAAAATAAGAACGACGCTCAGCAGCGTTATTAGCGGATTAAAAGTCAAAACCGCAGTTGACGCAACTGCAAGTGCTAATCAAGTCCCGCCGCAGGCACGGTACTCGACACCGCAGAAAGCGGTCGAATATAAAAACAGGGCCGGAACCGCGAATTTTTCTGGGAAATCGCGCGGCAGGGCGCGGCGGAGGCGCCGAGGGAAAAATTAGGAAGCGGAGGCGTTAAGGTCCGGGGACTCGGTGCGGAGCGGCGCCGCGCGGGCGTGGGTGGGCGGGGCGGGACTTTTTATACAGGAAACCGCCGATATTGAATCTCGGCGCGACGTGTATCCGCAGCCGCCGCCGATCGGCTTTCGATACGCCGCCGCCTACCGTCAGTCAACAGTACGATTCAGCCCGGGGCTGGCAGCAGTCGCCAGCGTGCCCGCCCGCCCGCCCGCCCGCCCGCCCGCCCGCCCGCCCGTCGGGCAGATGGGCTGCGATCGGGCCCCGGCTGCTGCCGCCCGCTCAAGCGGAAGAGCCCGTCTGATGCCCGGGTGGGCGTGCCCAAGGGTCGCTCGTCGAAATCCGCTCTCGGACACATCCCGCCCGATTACGAGCAGTCAACCACCTCTCTCGACTACAGTCGGCACATGCTGACTGTGAGAACGGCGTGCGTCGCAGATATTGAAGAGGAGATGGGAGAAAAAAGAAGTGGATCTTTAATACATAGTATGTCGCGTATTCCATTCTTCTTTCTCGGACACATCTCACTCGACTACGAGATACCAGCTATCTCGTCCCTACTACTGTATGCACATAGTATCCAATGACTGCGAGGACGACCTGTGTCACATATTTTGAAGATATGATAAAAAGGGGAGTTTATGTATAACGCAAATATCAAAAAATCTACGGGGTGGAGTGAACATATTGAAAGTTACTCGGCACCACAAATGTCTCTCGATCTTCGCTGCCGATCTTCGGCCGATCTGCTTTGCACTCGTCCTTTGCCGGGCTTTTTCAGTCGCTTATTCTTCACTATCAACGACGCTGCAATTTTGTGAAATAACAACAATTTGATTTATAATGATTTCCCCAAATGATCTCTGCATATAGATTTCGTACGTACACTTGAAATTTCAAATACAGTATTTGCAGAAAGATTATCGTTGATAAGATCAGAGGAGCTCGAAGGCCACAATTCGCGATTGAACACTTTCATCGTTGCCCACAAATGATCCGCGTTATATGCGGCAGAATGTGAACCACGGCCTAAGTGGGTGCCTGGCAGAACCGAGTTAGGGGTTCAACACCGTCTGTAGGGTACGTTGCTCAATACCATTTGTAAGTTGTGACATAAAGCATCGAAGATTTTCGAAAGAGATTACTAGGGTGCCCAGGGTGCCCTTTTAAATCGTCGGCATTGTATGACTTCCCCAGGACATTTCGCCCGACCACGAAGAATTAGATACCTCCCTGACCCTAGAGGAATCAAGCATGTGTACATTTCTCGGACCCTTTTCTATTAAATTTGTTTTTCATACATGGCTTATTATAATGGTAAATAAAACATTCTAGAATGAGAATAGAATCGACTGAAACTCGAATTATACAAGTAGTAAATACAACCGTTTTCATTACGAACCATATACATGGTTACCAGATGTCTTGGAGAGCTTTCACTAATGCTATGTAACAATTCCCCAAATGTCAGGGTAAAAAGGGGGAAATCAGGGATTGAATATATTTGTGGAGTTAAAATATTTTACTACAGGCTACGGAGCCCCTTTAAACATTTTCAGGGGAGCCGCAATCCCCCTTTCTCTAGCGCTATGTGCACGCAAATAGTGTTAAATAACTGTGAGAATGTCCAGACACAAAGTCACCGAAAATGACAAGGTAAGTAGGCGAGTGTAAGCTTGTTTTCTGAACATCAAACACTCACTACTCTCCATTCTGATCGATCACTGCCAATTTTACATTATCCACTCGCTGGTGGTTCGATTGTGTAGCAGCAACAACGCCACTTCTTTTCAATCGTTTTCTAGGTGCTAGTTATTTGACGTATAATAACGTTCTATATATGTAACATTGCTGATATGACGCAATTCAGGGAAGAACAAAAAAAATTGTGGGGCTACACAATGGCACAGATTTTCTTGTAAGAGTTAGTTTCCTAACGTTTTTGGTCTGGGCTATGTCTATGTCTGGTCTGTGGCTTTAGCCCCATTCTCTTGCCAGCTGACATCTATCGCCGCCCAAAGTGCATTTTTTCAATTTTTCCGTTTCCTAATAGCAGAACTGAAATATTACTTTAAAAATATTAAAGAAGAGATGAACCTCGTCGTGTATGGAAATTTTCGTTGAAAATTTTGGAGTCGTTTTTAAGAAAATGCCGTTTAAGCGTTACTGTAAATGTAAACATTTGAAGATCTTTTTGACAGAAACTTTTTGAGTTTTCGAAATACTTTATCAGAAGTCATTTAAAGCATTTATACTCACAAATGCAGTGATGTATACAATTTTCTGGAAATGTGTATATAAACGGCGTGGGAGATATTTAAAATTACATTTGGGTATTTTTACAAAAAAAATCAGAAGAATACAGCACAATTAATTTTATGTGAGCTTTAAGTGAGCAAGTACCACATTCAGTACGAAAAGTTTAAAGAAAACATTTGGAGCAGCTTCTGAAAAAATCGAGTTTGACTGTTTCTGAAAATGCAGCATTTTGAGCTCATTTTCACCGTAAATTATTCACTTTTGGAGAAACTTTATAAGTCATCATTTAAAGCACATGAATTCATAAATGCAATAATGTGAACAAATCTCCGCTAATGCAAATATTAACGACGTGAGAAACAAGTAAAAAATTGTAATTTTTGAAAAAACGGAGGAATAGAGCAGTATGGTGTTTACGTCATTTTATAGAGTAGATTTAGTAATATCCCTAACAAAATTTTTAAAGAAAAATTTGGAGCCGTTTTCGAGAAAATCTTGTTTTTGATATTTTTTATATTGTACATATTGCTCGCAATACTGCGCGAAAACTGCAAAAAGTTTCGAAAGAATGTACATGAACTAACTACGGAGAAAAACATTTAATTGAAGGAAAAATCTCTATTTCAAATGTTGTATTTGTGGGACAACCCTGAAAAAAATTCAAGAAATTTTTGAAAATTCAGAATAAACAGTGGAAAACGGACCTATGCCATTTTGTGTGTTTTACTGTATTTTTTCAATCAAATTTTCAAAAAATTGGAGCCAATTTTGGGAAAATTTAGAAAATGTCCCAAGGGCTTCGTGTAAAGTACCCCGAAATTTTAAAGAATGTTTTTCAAAACCACAAAGCTTTGAATCGAGTCTGATCGACCGGGGAATATACATTTTGGAAAAAATCCTACGCATGGTTTAGGCGCTAGTTGTGTTCACAGACGGACAGACGGACGTTTTGAATGAACAAAGGCCAATGAAAACTGATCGAGAGAGACATAGGAAATTCTGTACAAAAAGAGGGAGGGAGAGAAGAAAGAGAGAGGAAGAGAAAGAGAGAAAGAGAGAGAAAGAAAGAGAGAGAGAGATGGAGAGAGAGAGGAGAGATGGTATTACATGTTCGCTTATACTCCTTCACATGCAACTAATTGAAAATTGTTTTCTAAATTGACTGCATTTCGATGGTATTGACGCTGACACCTTTACGCATGACTTGCTTCCTCTCCCTCCGGAAAATGGTAAGCACGCCGGTGAATGAAGAAATGAAATTCTCTCGCAACGAATTATGACGATGCCTCCAGCATTCGGAATACACGTAATTAAATTTGGTGCTAATTTCGACTGCACTTAATTTCATTCGCGAATTCCGAGGAGAAAAACCCGCTAGAATAAAAAAAATGTCTTTCGTTCAGGCGGATATAAAATATTGTTGATTAGCCTTCTCGAGATCGTTTCTTTAAAAAAAGCTCTCGCCGCCGGACCAAAGAGGAAGGTGACGTCACAACCCTTGACGCAAAGTCGGACGAGAGAGACGTTTAGCCCTGACACGTACCAATCGAGCCATTAATCGTTTAAGTAGATTAAATAACGCAATAATGAAAAGCTAATTTATTCTCTAATTTGTTCGGAAATTGCGTCTCCAGACGCCGCTAGACCATTAACGTTAACAATTACATCCGCGCGAGACGGGGCGTGGTGAGGCGCTGGCAAGGCTCGGGGGAGAGAGAGGCGAGGGAGTCGAGGGAAAGGAGAGAGGGAGGGGAGGGATGAGAGTGTTGGGTTGACGCGAGGAAAGCGAAGGGTGGAAGGACTCGTTCTGCGACGCACGGCATCACAGTGCACCTCGCATCGTTTGGCACTACCCACCCCAACGCTCACACTCAACACTACGTCAGCACGCACACGCGCGTGCATACATGCACGTGAGCACGTAAGTTCTCACGCACATACACGTGTACACATGAGAACTTACGCACGTAAGTGAATGTTAGATATTATTACAAATTATCACTAAGACAAATTTCCATTAACATTGTCATTTACTAATATAATAACTTACTAATATTACATCAAAACATAACAATAACAAAATTTATTCTATAACAGAAATGTAAATGAATATCAACTAAAAATTGTTGCAATATTAATGTTGCAATTTTTGAACTTTACTTTTAACTCATTATTCATACAAGTGCAATACAAATATTGCTCCTAAAAGTAGGTTACAATATACTGGTATACATATCTCCGTAAGTATATAAACATTTCTATATTTCGCGAATTAATGAGCCAAATTATTTTCCTGAATCTATCCAACGTAGTTCTAAGCAAGATAAGGACGACGGAATTAACAATGATACACGACGAAGTGAATTTAACTCACTTTAAAATGCAATTGGAGATGCAATGTAACAAAGAGAACTTTACGTACAGAATACATGAACGAAACGTGATCAATGGCAAGCTGGAGCTCTGTTCAACGTTAAGTCTAGGAGAAAGGGAGTTAACAAAAGGTCTTATTTGAAGAAAAGAACGTGAAAGACTGCAGTCCGTGTAGTGAAATAAAACTTTACGGGACCGACGTAGTCCGAGAGTCTTAATCGTCAAGTTAGTTTCGTGGCCACAGAAATCAATTGAATCGTGAAATACTCTAAAACTCCAGGAGAGGAAAGCAAGCAAACCTCTCCAGTTGATGAAGCTCTAAAGAAACTGGACAGAAAGGCAAGTTTCATTGCCGTTTGCCAAATTACTAAAAGAAAGTTGTGTGACAGCGTTTGTGAAAAAAGCCGGCCACAAAGTTCCCGGTAGCAAAGAACACTTTCTACAACGTCAAGTTGAAGATAGGTTTCTTCCACATGGAATTCCTTCTAACGACTGAAGAATGTTTGTTCACATCTTTAGCTCTAAAGAATGAAATAAGAGAGAGTAAAACTGAATCCGTAACCATCATATCCATGAAGCTCTGTGACTTCAAACTAATGAATAGAATCAACAGGAATTAAAAATCGAATAAATGGATGAATTCGCGTAACACTTCATATTACACAGATTTCGAGACGAGGTAAGTTTTTCAAAATCCGCCTCCTTCTCTCAGAAATATTATGAAGTAATTTTAGTATTTCCCAGTTATTTGTTCGGTATACAAGCTAATTAAACGCATGTATAACATCTGCCCACTGTTAAGAAGTAAATGGGCGTAATTTAACCTATACGTATAACCGAACAATCTCAATGAGTAAAATGTTCGTTTGAATACTAAAAATACTTACATGAGTGGGCGCGGTAGAGCACGGAGTGCTGCAGTCAGCATTTTTTTATTTTCAAATCATCTTTACGACTGATAGGAAGAAGGCAATGGAACGGAGATTTTCACGTTTCGTTTAGAATGTTGCGAAGTGAGAATACTGAATCCCTCTGGCATGTCAAATAGCCGTACTCCACTTTAGAACAATAAAAGCAAAAAGGCAGCACGGAGTGTTGCCGCGGGCCCGCCGGAAGGTTAAATTATGAAATTAAAACCAAGAGAAGTTGAACAAGAACTTTTCTTTTTGATAACATTGCATATTCGAATAATTTTTACAATACTTGTGAATGGAAATTTCGTAAATATTTAACACTATATTCTCTCATTTCCATAATTTCTGGCGAAGCCACGTCTATTTTAAGCGCATGCAATCACAAACACTCATATTCGCACATGTGTGTATACACATTTGGACACACGTCTTCATATTTATAATCCACTGTATTTGCTATGTTTGGTGTTGAAAATGTTTATTTTCATTCGTAATGCACTACACCAAAGAGAATACGTACAATGTGTGGACAACCTGCTGTAAATACGAGTATACGTGTGATGAAATGTTAGTGTTTTATTGCGTGAGGAAGTTAATGTTTGCAAGTGATGAAAATAAATTTATTTTTAGGTATATTATTTACGAGTTACGATTGATTAGGAAATGTTTGTCTAAATACTTATGTTCCAAATTTGGTTACACATAAACGGTCAGTAATAAATATGATAGAAACATATTTAATAAACTCTAAAACTAAGTGTCTCTTTAACATATAACGTTTTGATTCAGATAATGTTGAATCTTTATCAAATGAATATTTACACCTTTATATTTATTTTACAAAAGCTTGAAAAAAGCTTTAACGTATGTTGCTTATAATATTTATAGCAATGGTAACAGCAAATGGTGCCTTCGTATGTGTCGCTTTGCGTCAAAAATGCGTGAAAGAACAAGACATTTTCAATATTAATGAGGTTGTCTACAAAATCGCATCACAAAATTAGATTGGGTAGCTTCTTGTTTATTGGCGCACTACCACCTCGACGTGTCTTTAAAATTGGAAGTAAAAAGTGAAGCGACGTTCACGCAGTATATATGAATACTCTAGAAGTAATGCAATTTTATTTTAAAGTTACTTTTGCCTAATACTCATAATAATTAATATAAGGGCTGGATATCCTAGAAAATACG
The DNA here is from genome assembly GCA_031308135.1 of Acheta domesticus. Classification (NCBI taxonomy): domain Eukaryota; kingdom Metazoa; phylum Arthropoda; class Insecta; order Orthoptera; family Gryllidae; genus Acheta; species Acheta domesticus. The sequence goes on along the minus strand of JAHLJT010009436.1, from coordinate 133,797,594 downwards.
ATAAAAACACTTTTCATTCAAGAATTCCCGAGCAGAAATCAGGTGACTACAGGAAAGAGCATGAGTCCAGATTCACTCGTGTCACTTTTGCCATCAAATAAAATAAAACTGAGATCGTGAGTTTGAACATCGGATGCAGCACATGCATTGCCCATTTTGTTAATATCAGACGTTCGGATCCGGGGTTTAAATTCATGACGATCAATGAAGTATTCAATACGGGCAAAATTTGCTCAGGACTCATTTATCGGGAATTATTTGACTTTCCTATTAATTTGATTTCATCGTTCTGAATAGATAATTATTTCAGTATCACATATTTTATTTGTAGCATTATTGTCTGCATCACTTTTTATCTCGCCCCCAAAGGGCGACGCTGAACCGCCAAGCTCACTGTAAAAGGCAAATCTATAGTTAATAAATAATTTATTTTAAAATATTAATGTTAATAATTTATTATTATTTTACCCTTTACACTTACAGTACTGCCGGATTATCCTGTTTAAGGTTAGAGGAGGTTAGGACTCCTCTTTCAGCCATTTTTTCGGTTTATCCCCACTTCCAAGGCTCTCTGTACAGAAGAATGTAACGGGTTTCTATTATACTGCGATTTTCGTAACTTTGTCCCTGACAGGAATCAGCCATTTCGCTGCCATGCAATCAGGAGCTTATATTTCGCGACAGTGACGTCACTATGGTGACGTTCAAGCCCCCGATTGGATGAAACCGTGAACAGCTGATTTCTGTCAGGGACAAAGTTACGAAAATCGCAGTATAGATGGTCGTATGTCTAGAAGTGGGGAGAAGATGGCGTGGAAAGCGACATGCTTCAACCGGACACCTTGTTAATAATAATAATAATAATAATAATAATAATAATAATAATAATAATATTTGCGATCGTACCATAAAAGCTTTTAGATAAGTTCTTACGACGAATATTAATAATATTTTATTTGAATGACAAGAGCAGGAAGGACCGTGTTGTTTTGAGAGCTATATTTGTTTTCAACACGCATTAATGTCACACTTTTTGATTTATTTACGTAATAAAAAAGCAATACCTCAAATTAGTAGAAATTAATAAAACACGGGAAATGTTACCGCACCCACCGAAAAAAATGACGTGATCGAAGTACGCTACTTATACAAATAATTTCAATAACCCACAGCCAAAAATTGAAACGCGAACGTCACAACGGGAAGTTCCCTGCGAAAGTGCGACAAAAACAAACAAAAACCGTTCGAATCCCGTGTACTTCAACGCGCCTTTCCCAGGCATGAACGCGCATCTATGCGGTGGCGCTCTTTACTTCTTAAAAAGAAAACGCGCAGGCTCGTAAACAGAAGCGGAATCCCGCCGTATATCCAAACGGAGCTCTTTCGGCGGCTAACTCGCCTTTACGAGCACTTAAGTGCATTTGCATTATGCCCGGAGAAAGGGAGGTGCGTCGCGCGTTGCGGAGGGAGTTGGTATTAAAATTGGCAGCGCGCGAGGAGAAAATTAGTTTAGCGAGAGACCACGCGGGGCGGCGTGGCGCGACCCATTAGAGCGCCCGGGGCGTTCGCCCTCCGGCCTTCCTCAGGGCTCTTCCGCGGGCCCTTCCGCGGGGAGATCGGAGGGGCCGCCGAGGAGCGGCCGGGGAGTGGGGGAGACACTCGGCAGAGTTATATGGCACCTGGCTGGGGAGCACCTTTCCCGGAGGGCAGGACTGCACTGTGCTTGTGTATGTCGAAGGAATTTCAGGCTCCATAAAATCTGATTTCCGTGCTTCAGAGGTTCGAAATGCCAAAAAAGAATAGTATTTAACGCATAATATGAGTACAACTTACCGAAATTAGTTTTTGCGCATTATTTGTACGTAAGTGTCATACCTACTACTACCGATTGCAAATAAATACATTATTATTATTATTATTATTATTATTATTATTATTATTCCTCTAATTTACGATAAAGATGTTATGAGACAGTTGATTATAAAGTCTACCCCGGATTGCAACCAGCTTCCTAAGGAGTAGATGTAGGGGCTATCGGTGCCTCTATAAAGTAAAATCTACTCCAACTTTCATCCAGCATCTAGAGGAACCGTCTGCAGGTACTTCTAAAATAATTTAAGCAAAATATGGCCTGTTCGCAATAACACGATATCTTGAACTCCACAGAATTGGAAGTTGAGTTATTTGAGCAAGGTTTACATACTTTTTGTTGAGCAAATACCAGAGTCCCGATACCTATTGGTAAGTCCTGTGTTTTTACACTCTACATCCGGCTGATCTCTAATTCCAAACTTCATAGATTAAGGATATTGGTTTGATTACCAGTATCACCACCACTTAACAGAATTCAGTACATTTTTTAACGCTGTTTCCTAAAATATGGGTAGTAAACACACATAATGTTTAAAATTAATATTTTATATTCATTCGTATTGTTCATGTGTGACAAAAGTACAAAATAATGAATTTCTTTTAATAAAACGAAATAAGTAAAATCTCTTAAAATTAACCTAATTAAGGCTATTCTTACTTTGAGGCTAACAAAACATTTTTCGATTTTTTAAACTTTATTTCCTTTCTGTCCGGCCTTATTTTTTGGGAGGGGTTGTATTTACATTATGAACTAACGATGTGGCCAAAGCATGTTAACAATAGCGGTATTACTCGAACAAAGCACTAAAAACTTGCTCTTTTGTTTGAACTAAATTTCTCGAAATGAAAACTGCCTGTCATTAGTTATCACATATCGCACAACATTAAGAACAACAAGCCGTGCGGTTTGCAATTCAGCGTTTAACGGATCGATAAACACAACGCAGATTACTGCAATCCTCGAAGTTACTTCGCACAGTTGTTCATGAGAAACTATCCATCTGATACCAGAGCTGTAGAGTTCTGCAGCTTTAGTTATATAAACGTCGTAATAGGGATAAAACTACAATTAGTTCGAGAGTCCGAAACTGCCGTTTTCATTGGTGCAATTACTCCTCGTCCGTTGAAGCAAAGTCACATATTTAATGTGTTCTGAAATATCCGAGTTTGCGCTGGTGTAATATGCGAGAGCCCTTTAATCACTTCTTGTAAAATTGTACAATAGAGCCACAAACTTCACCTTCTAACACCGATAATTAGGAAAGAAATTACTGATAAACTGCGAAACTTGGAAGTATGTTAAACTCGTTTCTGTAACGTCGAAGAAATATTATCTTGCGATGAGAAACGAGTTTCTGTCCTACTATAAGTCTAATCTTTAGATAATAAAGTCGTTTCACAATTGTAAAGAGCCTTCTTTCTATTTGTTGCTAATGTGGTTTGTAATTTTGTTGCAATATTAACCGTTCTAACATTCTAGCATTAGGTCGTTGTCGTACAACGTAAATAGTATATTATCATTTACCGATGTGTGCAAGCATAGGAAAAGAGAGTAATGCGTTGGTTTGTCATGAAAACACATGAACAACGTTTTAAAATTTTAGATAATGGTCTTCTGTAAATTACGAACGTACTGCTTATATTGATAGTTGATCGTGTTCTTTTACATCTCAGTGTTTAATTATCCGTATGAGCAAAGATGTTATTCCATGAGAAGTCGAACACCAGTTTTCCAAATCTTAGGCATGATTCTGGGCCGCTGAGTTTTCTGCTGAAAAACTAAGAATGTAATAAAAATCTTACGTAATATTTTTCCATGAAACTAAATCTGAAGAGCAAATGTCCATCATATAGTTACGTCCACCAAAACCCAAAAAAAAGTGACAAATCTGATGTCAGAGTGTCTCGCAAACAAAAGAACGAAGGAAACGAACAGGCTAAGGAGCAGGATCAACTTCGCTTTCCCGAAGGGACTGAGGGTAAATAAAATGTTCATATTTTTGTTTCTCAAGATCTCGCGTACACCGAGTCCCTCAGACTCATAATCGGGCAATAATTTATCGTCTTTTCGTGCAGTGAACGCGCGATCACTGCCCGATTCGGAGGGGGGGCGGCATGGGGCCATTTTCCAAAAGGCCCAAAAAGGCCAAAAGGCCAAAGAGGTCGAGAGTTTTCGTTTACCATTCTTATTTCACAAAATTGCTTTAAATATTAATTTATGCTCGAATTATGTAATTATTTAAACAATAATATTGTATAGTATCATATCTACAGTACGTAAGTAATATATAATACAATAACATTTTTTTGCAATAGGCTTATTTGTTTGGTCGCATGATTTGCAAGGTCATTACCGACCATATATACAATTGTTTACAATGTATTATATAAGTTTACATCTTTTAGAAATTTCAAAACATATACCTGAGATTTTTGAGTCTAATTTGGGAGACAATTTGTAAGTAATAATAAACAAATATGTTTATCATTCAACAAAATCTACGATCCCCCCCCCCAAATACCTCCGAAGAGATAAGGTATCGAAAAAGACTTCCATAAAGGAAGAAAGAAGAACGCAATGTGAGGGGATTGAAAAGAGAAGTTTGATAGAAAGTAGAGAAGATCAGAGGAACGTAAGCATAGGAAACTGTTAGAGTATCGTAAAAAATATTATATTACGAAAGACATCCAAACTCGTCCACAGCAAGGCAGTGCAAAGGGAAATGAAACGAATGTAAACTGACGACCAAGAAAATGGAAGAGAAGAAGTCACGTTCAGCTAGCCTTTGCTAGTGCAAGTTGACTCTGATAGCCGACGAAGAACTGACAATTTCTGTCTTCTCATTGCTAGAGAATTCTACGATACGTACGGCTTTATGCTTGCACAAGATTGAAATAAAGCAATGGGGTGGAGAAAAGAGATGTCGTTTGCGGGGAAAGTACTCTCGTGAGACGCCGGAAGCAAAAAACGGAGATGGAGAATTTAAAGATGGCCTTTTCAAGGATAATAGAGAAACTCTAAATGTGACGTTGACCGCTAGAAAGGAAGAGAGAGTTGCCAAAAGTCAGCGACCGATTTTGATCACAGAATCCATTAAAGAAAATTGGGTTGAGCTGATCTTTTCAAAAACTGCTTTGTCTCTTATGTGCGGTTATATGTAGCGAGGTAGGTTTGGTTGAAACTTGGTTTTATGTCCGAGGCGTATTCGCGTAGCTGAACAGGAATTGACTGAAAAATATGTTTTACTATTTTTAAGAGGTAGAGAATATGGTATTGTAATAATGATTTTGAAAGGTTGTATCATGTTTTCTTTGGCTTGGTTGACTTTTTATAATGTAATTATCTGATAAATATACGTATCTAACCTAACACTTACTTAACACTTGGGTATATAGATTCAGTTGTTTGAATGATGTGGTAATGATGAGTTACAGTTCAATGTTTGGTCAATTTAATAAATAAACAGAATATATTCTTCACACGGTCTTACAACTTTTAGAGCAGTTCTACTGGAGCACCATTTGACATAAAAAACTATTTCCGTCTGCCCCATTCGTCTTAAAGTGGCGTCACTTATACGTAAATATTACCCCGTATACTTAAATTATCTTTAGAATCACCACTGGATACAAAGTCCCACAATACTTTTATTTTCTCCCCTTCCTAAGAAAATAAAGGGTTTTGTGTTCCAGAAAACGCCAATTTTGCGACAGAAAATCTCTTTTTACTTGGCCCTAGGAACGAAAAAGTGAATGAATCTTGTTCCTAAATATATTAGATTTCTTCCTCTAAAACATTGTTTGTACCGTCTTAGGTGGTTCGAAGGATCAACTGATATCACAGCCGTGTCTCCAACGGTAACAGGATTTTCGACTAAGATGGTTGAATTCGACCGATGTCTGGAGGAGAATTCTAATGGTCGGCTCCTCTGATCAATAATTTTCTCTGGTTTCTCCGATCGATACCAGGTGTATGCCATAAAAATGTCCTAACAAAGGCCACGAATCTTCCTCTCCTCGTACATATCCTATTCTCACCCCTTACCAACAGACACACACACACACATACACACATATGTACATGCACTACACTAACACACATGTCGGGAGCTTACAGTTTGTCTCGGATGGGATGGTACCCCACTGGTGGGAGATACCTGGTTGAGGATGGGATTGGGGATGTTGGAACATTCACCTCACCGGATAAAAGTCCCTGTGATTATCTCCAGCAAAACGAAAGAACCACTGCAAAAAACCAGGTACAAAATCAAAGAAGAAATCATTCATGCTATGGGGCTTCAATAGACGCGCATATTGGTGTACTACGCCTTCCTAACACTTGACAAAATTTCGTTAATAACGGGGGCGATTATATTGAAAGTGTGTAAATGTAAATACCTCTGTCAATAAAATAATTTCAAAAAAATGTCTCATTACTTTTTATTCAATCCTTGTATAAAAAGAATTATTTTTCCAAAAACTGCTCCAAACGTTTCTTTAAATTTTCATTACGGATAGAAAAAAGGTAAATGAATGACGTAATTTCATTTTCGTGCTTTATTTTTGAATTTTAGAAACTTGAAAAAATAGCCAGAATGCAAGAAAATACGTGCTGTTGTAGCGCCATTAGTTTGATACATTGTTTGCAGTGAAAGGGACTCTTCTTTAATCAATTCCTTATCTATCGAATTGTTTCCTCTCTCGATAATTTGTTGTTGGTTATGCACAAGCGTGTACGCCTTCGCCGGCAACTTTCAACTGATAATTATCACGATCGAAACGATAAGCGTCAACTTCAATTACGATTGGATCGCTAACAATTTTTAATATCCAGCCGCTACTGAACACAGACAGGTCTACTTCCTACTCTGGTCACTTGCTGAGTGCTTGACTGACTGGCGCGAGCGACCCTCGTAGTCTGATTTTTGCGATATCGGGAGCAGACGACTCAAGACAATTTTTTTTCCACTATAAGCAAGTTTCTTTCAGTTAGCAAATGTTGCAATTAAAACTTTTCAAAAACAATTTAACCCAATATATTTATATAGAATTTAATACATTGAACATTCCTTCCAAGTTTACAAAATATTATTATTTTGAATAAGGTAAAAATGTTTTGAACGACGATTGTTGGCGATTCCTGAACACGTTAAAAAAAGTATTTGAAACCTAAATATTATAGTTCAGTCTTAGAGACAATGTAATATTTCCCTCTTGTAACTCAAAATTATTTGTGTACCAATTTTTCACATTTACCCCTGCTCCATGTTTGTTGAATGTAAATAATGGTTACGCAACTAGCTAGTGGAGTTTACATTACTCGCGCTCGGGATAACAAGATGATAGCACGAGAGGCGGGTATATACTCGCACCACGCGACCAATGTAGCACCCAACACCACTCAGACACAGGTGGGACTCCACCATGCTGCACCTCCGGCAGTGTTAGTACATCCCTAGATAAACCTACCTCGGCATCATGGAAGGAATTAGGTAATATATTGAATCGTGAAACCTGCGGGGGACGGGGCGATTAACCCAATTATTGTGGAGAGCCTGAGCGGCGAGCGACAGGCGGCGGCGAACGCCAAGGCAGAAGAGACGCAGCGATAACGTCGCCGCCGCGAGGAGGCACACAAACCCTCGTTATTCAGGACTAGAGGTCTCTGTTAGCGCAGTGGCTACCGGTCATTGTTCCTCGCCGGCTGGCGACATCGTCGTCGCCGCTGCCGCCGCCGTCTCGCCATTTCACACCACGACGCCCATCGTCGCTTGTTCCAATAAGTGGCTTTCGGCCACGTGAAACACGTCGTCGCCTTGGTCGTTTGTGTTCATGGTCGCGTGCATACCACTTCCTGGCTCTGTCGCGGCCGCTGTTCGCTCCGTGGAAGCCGTTCTGTTGCCTTCTCGCCCGTTTTGTAATACCGTTCCTCTCCTTACCACTCCTTCATCCTCTCCTTCACTCACGCCCCGCTCACTTTGCTCACAGTTCACTCTTCTCTTCAATAACAGAAAGTGTGTTGCCTTTCACTCACGCGTACAACCAATGTCATTTATGTGATCCATTCCTGTAGCGTGTTTAATCCACTGTGCTGTCTGTGGTACCTCCATCCCTGTTCCCGTGGAGTGCGTAGCAACACTGTTGTTCTACCCGCCATTTACGCCTGTCCCTCGAGTCCTCCTGGTGTCTACTAGCCCGAGCAACAGAAGCCGTAGCAAGCGGCGGGCGAGCGGCCACCCCGCCCGTTCGTCCGTCTGTCGTAAAACAGATTCCCGTAAGAGCGCAGACCTCTGTTTGGACGGCGGTCGCCCCTCATTGTGTATCCGGCGGCACCGAGCTGGAGCAATATATTACGGCGGGACGGCGCTGTTTCAACTAGAGGGAGACGCGCAGCGCGACCGCTGGGCCGCGCAGCCGCGCCCTTCCAGCTGCCCCGCCCCCGCCCCCCCCGGCGCCTCCTGCTGGTGCCATCACTGTCACCGCTTCTGCCTCCACCCTCCCTAAAATTACCACCCCCCTCACTCCTTGTCTTGCTGCCCCCATCGTCGTCCTAATCACCTCCCATACCCCCATGTCGTTCCTGCCCCCGCCCCTGCACTCCATTCGACTCTGCCTACTGTACTCCTGCCAACCCTGCCGTTTCAGCAGCCACCCTCTCCATCACCACTGTCGCCGTCCCCATCGACCCTTAACTTCCATCGCCTCCACCATTGCCGCCCCCGCCCCAACGGCCTCATCCTCCTCGCCGCCATTCCCACCGCCCGGCCGCCCCGACCCCTCTCTCTCGTTCCATCGCAGTCCCCTTGACCGCCTCCCCAGATCCCCCACCACCGCACCCCGTCGCTCGGGATCCTCCGGCGGCCACCCGCGCACCCCGTCCGCCGCCGCTCCGCTGCGCCTCCACCCACCCCCTCCCGAGGGAGGAAAGGAGGTCCGATTCGCCCTCCCGCTGAGAAAAACCACATGGGCGCGTTTGTCTAACTGAAACGTATTTCCGTTCGTTCGCCTGCCAGCCAAATCCAACCGTCAGAGGACGACGGAGCTGTGTTACTTTGCCTCGCCGGGACCTATGGCGTTCGCGAATCGTCTCCCCCATCTTCAGCCGTTCTTCTGCCGATGACACGCGTGAAGCGTCAGAGTTCGCGTTAATGGAAATACCGGCACCAGTCTTTCTCCTTCTTTCAAGCCTGAGAGAAGACTTGTGCCGTCAAGCGAGGCCTAGCAAGATAATAGAGAAAGACACCAAGAGCAAAGATAGCTGTACCCATTATTTCTAGGACAAATATTTATATATTCTCATCCGGACAGAGTACATTATTATTTCAAGCATATTTTGCAGTGCAATGTGGATGTGGATGTCTCACATTCACTTTATATTGTGTTATCGTAACCGGAAAAAGAGATAATATTCTACAAAGTGCTTTCATATTTCCGTGTTATACTTGGAAGTTACAGAAGATCCGAGTGCGGAAATTACATTACCGCCCGGAGTTAAAATGATGTAAGGCACATAAAAGAAAGTAGTAACGTTGGCGATAAAATTTATGGAAATATTACTTCTGAAACTTATACACTTTATACAGTCGTCTTCCCAACTAAACAATACAGATAGTTTTACGAGTCTTTCATTCGAAGAACTTTGCAGTTCGTTTTATCTCGATACTAAAATTTTATCGATGAGTTTTAAATATAGCCATTTTACGACAGTTTATGACTTTGACAATTGTGATCATTAAGGTATCGAAGAGGCACATAACTTTTTACTCCACTTTTAAAATTGAGATGAAATAGAATAGTTATCAAATATGTAATTAGGTGCGAGTGAAATGAATGTATAGTAATGAATTACACCTCGGAACACTTTGTCTCAGTGGCGGACCCACTAATGGCACTGTCCCGTAATAGACAATTTCAAGCAAGTGCACCGGAAAGCCAGGGGCATTAAACACGTATTTCGCACCAACCCAAATGGAAGCGGCCGCACAAACGAAGGTATGCACCGCAAATTCCGCGTCAGTAAGTAATGCGAACGGGGCCCCGGCCTGGGCGCGCGGTGGGCTGGGGCGCGCGCCCGCGCGCCGCACAAGCTAACGGGCGAAACTGACCGGATGGGCGCACGGGCCAGTGGGTGGGCAACCCAATGAATGAGCAGGTGATTCCGGGGGGCTGGGGTGAACGGGCCAGCAGGCGAGTGCGGTGTGAACGGAAGGGCGTGTTTATGGGCGAGCGTGTGGGTGAGTGAATGGCTATCCTAGCAGGCAAATAGACGTGCGGTACCGAGGTGGACAATGAGTGAGTAGATTGGTGGCCGAGTAGGCAAGTGGTTGAACACCCGAAATGACGGGTAGCCAAGTTGGCCAATAGGGTGCTTAAGATGTTATGAAGGTCGGGCAGGAGAGGGTGGAAAGTAGTGAAGGAGAGAGGGAGGGAAGAAAGGCGATCGGGATAGGATTATGGCGGGATGATGGGAATACGGAATGGCGGGAGGGAGGGTTGGAGAACTGGAGGGAAAATGGGAAAGCGAGAGGGAAAGCAGGGAGGCAGAGGGCAGAGCGGGAAGAAGGGCTGGAGAGAGAACAAGAGGACGGGCCGGGGTGCAGAAGGGTGGGAAGGAGATCAAGAGGGTAGGGGACGGGCAGCCTTGGCGTTCAAATGAGCAAGCGAATGTGGGAATGTGTGGGAGGTCGAGAGGGTGAATGGTCAATGCCCGAGTGATCTGAGCGGACGAGGTGTGGGGGCGTAAAGACCTGTGGGCGGACGTATGTGTGGTCAAATGGGTTAGCCAGTGAGTGGGCGTTTGGATACTCTACACAGCGTTGCCCCAGCCCATAAAAGCATACAAATTCCCTGCGGCCAGCAGCCTACCTTTCACGTGAGTATGTGGTTAGCTACCATTATGGCTGCGTGCTCTTGATGCCAGCGGTGTTCTCTCGGTTCGGAACAATGAACTATCTGCCGTTTATTGCCCAAATTCGCGACGCTGACCTAAATAATGCTTCAGCGTATCTTTCTCGATTTTCTCAGCACACTTCCCACTTTCCTTCAATTTGGCGGCTATATATTGCTTTTCACTTAGACGTTTCTTTCATAATTCCAATTGTAACTTAGTCACTAAGTTCACTTTTTCAAAGATTTTTCTTTCTTTCTCGTTTCTTTCGCACTTACTGTCTTACGTTTTTTCTAGCCTCTTTCTTGTATAACGCCTTAAAATTATGGCCTTTTTCATGTATCATGAAATACGAGCAGATGAACAAACAATAGTGAACAAATAAAATTAAACATTGTTTGTTCATCTGGTTATACTTCTGATTAATATATGAAATGGTTTTTATGAACATAAATAATAACAATATTTATTTTTGACGGAGTTTGGAACTGTCCACATTTCATTTCTCTGAAACATTTTTCCATAATTCATAAATATCTATAATTCTTCCTAATATCCATCCCTTTTCATTCCAATTACATTTAACTATTAATTTTTGGATCACTTATCAAGCGATTTTATTTTTCTACTTTCAAGAAGAGAGTCATCATACTCGTCTGTGACCACACTTATTGACTAAACTTCTATATGTTGACATTTTTCCGTCCTTGTCATTAGCCCCCCGCATTTATATCTATGTATGTTCTTGTCAGGAACTTTTCAATCCCATTACCGCTCCACGTCCAGTTCAAAATATTTGCATATCGATTTGCTCACATTGCTTTTCCTGACCCACTTTCCTTATTTCCTTTTCTTTCTTTCATGCGCCAGTTCAACTCCCATCTTGTTAGAGATAACGCTTCTCTTACCTTTTCTCGTATCACCCCACCAATCTGACGGCGAATAGCATAGACATTCATCGGTTCTTCTGTCCATTAACATAGCGATCCGAATGAGTCCTAATTCACCCCAAATCCATTAACCGGAGCTTTTCACGAACTCAGTAGCTCATTTGCACATCCTTACTCACCCATTCAGCCATCCACTTAAATTACTGCTTATCCATCGCTCTGCCACCTCGGTTGTCGGCCCATCACCCCGACCGCTCCCGAGACCCACATCTTCTTGCTGATCGATCCGACCACAGCTACGGCAGCACGTGTATTCAGACGTTCCTTCGCCCGTCCACTAAACACGACAATACCTTCAACTGCCTCACACATTTGCTCGCAACCCTCCTCCCAAGCATTTACTTACTCAGAATCTTCCTCTGAAGACTGAGCCTTAAGTGGTAGCGTCGTCCACTACAGAGGAGCTTGTACATCTGACCGAAGCCCGATCGTTGTTTCAACACCCCTGCGATAAATTTTACAACCCCGTTATTGGGAGAGATTAGTTGAACAAATTTCATGCATGAATCTTCGCAGCAAAACCGCTTCGCGGTCCGTAGTCAGCGCACCATTTCTCTCGCTGCGAGCGCGAAGGACGGTCCTTCGCGACGCGACGCCGCTAGTGACGATGGGACGATATTTACAGCTCAAATTTGAAAGTGAAGTGCGAACGCGCGCGGTCTCGATTTATGATCTCCCTCCTCCAGCAATTCGTTTCCATTAGCGACGTATAAATTAAAATTTGTGGCGCGTGCTACCAATGTTGCGTTGTTCGCGCGAACATGTAGATTCATACAGACCCGTTCATTGTGGTTCATTCCTTTTCCGGAATCGAACGCGTCAAACCCGATTATTACTAATGACGACAACGAGCGCTAAAGCTGGATAAGGCCAAATTCTGAGTAAAGCGATTAAACGTTTTCTGTTAAGTAAAAAAAAAATCTTGAAATTTTATTTTCGTTGAGCAAAACGAAAACGGGTAGAAGATAATTTCACTAGTTGACATTATTAGCTTGAAGGAAGGGGGAAGGAAGTTGGTAGGTACTGAGAGAGACAGGAAGATCCGGTGATGAATCGTGCATGACCCAAATGTAGTCTGGACGGAAGCCGTACTGATGTCACAAGTCCAGGCCGCTAAAATATTCAGAAGCTAAATGGCTGGATTTAGGATATCCATTAGTGTCCATGCTTCATATGAGCCTATCACCGAGGGAATACTTTACAGAATGCAGGAAGTGAATTTGTCCCGGAAACGTGGCATAAATATTCATATGGATGAGAGACCCACTAATGCTAGACTGACTCAGGAGAATGCAGTAATAATGAATTCAATATAGAATGAACGCTTGGTAAAATCTAGAATTGTAATTACTGTCAATGTTGTTGAAATTTTGATTTTTGTATCTGATCTTTCAATATTGTGTTTTTATTCACATGTAAATTATTCCAAAATATATTTCAAAAATTTTTGATTTTATAGATGTTTTTGATTCGTTTCTGATTGATTTTTTTTCTCGTAATATTCAAGACGGAAAATACTTCAAGGGAAACATTTCCCTCACCATAATCAACTCACTTTAGAAAATTGGCACACTCTATTGGTGTGAAAAATTGGCACACAAAATTGGGATGTTGGGTACAGGGGAAATTGTAGAAGATTGATAATCGGCTGATTAATTTGATATATAAAACGAATTCAATTCAAACATGCGGGGCGTACACACACTTGTAAATAACAATTATTATGCTTATATTCATTCATTCATTCATACATACGTACGTACGTACATACATAAATACATACATACATGCAAACAACATGTTCTGTAATATTTAAAATAGTTTTCACTAAGTAAATACAGACACTTCTCTGCTTTAAACCTTGCAAGCGGTTCTAAATGTACGCAAATTTCATCATTCCAACATCGGCAGCCGCCACCAGTCGTCAGACTCGGGGACCCACATCGTGGCTGTGAGCGAAGGATCGCGAGATTCGGCGCGTCTGGGTATTTGCATGATAGAGGATGCGACCACGGCGACTGCAGCGGCGCGGCGGCGGCGGCGGCGGCGGCGGCGGCGGCGGCGGCGGCTGTGTCGACGACGACGGCGGCGACGGCGACGGCGACGGCGAAAGAGAAGGTGATGACGCAATTGCAGAAGGTAGAGACACAGTCGGCGAGTGCTGAATGTGTTACGGAAGGGGATAACAATGACGACAATATCGGTAGAAAGAAATGAGAGAATAAATTCAATTTGTTTAGCTAAATTCAGTTAACTCTGATAATTTGAAACTATTTGGGTTTTTAAATTCCTTCTTTTTGAACAGAATTTGAATGAGGTCGTTTAAAGTTCATTAGAATGATATGAGAATCAAAGAGGTTTTATTGATACGTTATTGAAGTACACATTAAATTTACTAACTACTTTGAAACAAATAAATAAGATCTCCAAGATCTATTATTATGTATCTCGATTTTATGCGATATATCATGACAGCCGATACTTGGGTCTCAAATGTCTGTACCAAAACGTTGGTTGAATGACAGACCAAAATTTGTCCAAATTTTGCAAGTTTTCTTAATTTTTGACTGAATTATACCTTTTTTTAACTTCCGAGCTATTTAAAAGAGCACGCATTATTTCTATTGCAAGAATTCTGAGTTGTCGAAATGTAAAGAAAGTTATCAACTTTATTTATGAAAGTTGAGTAGAAGATGATACAAAAAATATTGTAGAAACAGTTGTACCTAGCGAAGAGAGGAGATGAACACAGACGGGGCATATGACGAGCTCTATGATGGATGGGTCTGTGGGAACTATGCGAATGCAGGAAGCAGTGCATGAGTTTGTTGTTAGACCGGAGACAGCCAGGACGGGGGAAATGTTGGAACTGGCGGAATTCACAGTGGCGGATAGAGCTGGTTGTAGTGGGACAGCCTCAAACGGTTTCTGATACTGGGACAGAGGAGACGGGAGCCGCGAGTCCCACGACGTCCGCAGTACCGACGGCGGTGGTGGAGGAGCGGAGAAGGTGGAAGCGAGCACGGGGCAGGGGAGACACCAGGATGATAATGAAGTTGATCAGGAGGTGGATGAGGAAGCAAATGGACATGCGTAAGGGAATTAAGGACGGAGGTGTGGACGGGAACAAAGACGGGAATTAAGACGGCAGTAAAGAGGGCAGTCGGAAGGCGAGGGTGATGAGAATGAATAAGGTAAAACGTGAGAGACGAGGGGAGATAAGAGTAGATACAGAAACGCTTACGCATGTCCGCGCACATGTTAATGGTAATGGACGCGGATGTAATGATGGAGATGGTGGTAAGACCACCGCGAAATCGCGGGCGGTGCTGAAGATAGGGGGCGACGTAGGTGACGATGGTGGAGGAGGAGGTTGAGATGGGAGAGGAGATGATGGTGATGATGGAGGTGGAGGAAGAAATGGAAGTGGAGGTGGTGGTGCTGGCGGTGGTTGTGGTGTTGGTGGTGGTTGTGATGATGGTGTTGTGTTGTTGTTGCTGTTGTTGTTGTTGTTGTTGTTGTTGTTGGTGGTGGTGGTGGTGGTGGTGGCGGCGGCGGCGGCGGCGACGGCGGTGACAGAGGGGACAACCGCGGCAACGGCCACGGAGCTGGCGGCGTACGGCGAGGCGACCCGAGGCATGATGTTAAATGGGAGCAATGTCAACGCGTAGCCCTTTGCCTCGGTAGGCACACGGCGCTCCCACGAGATCAGGAAACACGGACGATGAAATATGCAACGCCTGCGTGACGCAGCCGGCAAAGCACGACACACTGCGTCGGGACCGCGCCGCCCACACTGCGCGCAGCATCTGCCCTCGACGCCCTCTTCCAGCCGACGCGTTCCACAGCTCTGCCACCTCATGTCTGCCAACTTCCAATCTCGTGGGAAAAGGCAGTTTTTCAGTTCTCCGAATTAGCTGAAAAGAGATTCTAATTCATTTTCGTGTTTTCAACGTGTTTTTAAATTATAGGTTTGCAGGAACAGTCATGCTGCTGAATGCTCTTCGTAAGCTGATTATTACTGTCACAGCATTTTGTGTATCTTCAGCTATAATGCAGCTACTCAATTTGTTCCATTGCCGATGGAGGAAGTTGTCCAAAAATGAGTCGCTCTCATTTTTAGCCAGCTTATGCAGCCGCTTATGCAGCGGATGGACTAATGAAGGGAAACTTTTTAAACGCGAAATATAAAAGTACACTTCTTTGAATATTACTTCTTTCTTCATAATTTCCTTCTGATTTTGACATGAAAGTATTTATCTGAATGGTCAGAATTGTCGGAATAAATGTTACAAACTTCTAGTGCATGTTTGGCGATTGAAGATTACTCTTGGCTAATGAACATGTGATGGGAAATTTCACTTCACGAAGTTTTGAGGGTAATATTAAATCCCTAATTGACATAAACATCTCATGCACGAGTGTGAGAGGTGTGATTGCTTCAGAAATTACCTGTCAAACACTAGTGCACGAGGAATTGCCTACGAATCAGACTCGCTGCAGAGGCACTGATTCTCATTGATAGCAGTGTTGTTGGCAGCCGCCTTACAAAATTCTCTACATAAACATAAATATTTTACGGTTCCACAAACGAATATTTGTTTTCTTTCATTATTTCTAGTTCAATTGTAGAATAAAAACTTGTTTGTATGAATCAGTTTTAACTGCTGCTTCAACATTTTTTGTCTCGTAACAGTTGAATAGGTTAAACATAGCCTGAGACGTATTGACAGCGGTTTTGCTGTATCGATAAATCTATACTTTCTGTCCTAACGCTAATTTTACAATCATACATATACTTTTATAATGATTATTGTTTCCATTAGGCCTTTTTTTGAAGTTTTTTGTCATTTTAAACATTTTACCCCCTTCTTTGGTATCATTTATTGTACAATTTAGGTTAGAAAATAAAATGTATTCGATTCGTAAAGTATGCCTCTGATTTACCATGTCCCCAAATACATTTTATTTGCAAACAAAACAAATCTTTATTTTTAGAACTAAAGGGCAAGATCGTTCTTAAGAATGTAGTACTATGTAATACGGTCTAATGACCAGCTTTTGGTAAAAGGTTTTTAATATTACAAAGTAAAACGTCAGTAAAACTTGAATTCTCTAACTGTATTGATAATACATTAATTAATGCTCTAGACACCTTCAACACTTTGTTATCTTTAATTATCATTGCAAAATGAACGGCAACATCTAATGAGAACATTCTTTTAAAATGTATACAGGAGCATATACGAAAAAGAACATTGGGCGGAGAAACGAAGCCTCATTAAAATTACGTAAAAATACAAACTCTTTCACGCCAAAACAAACCACATGCGGATACGCCTCAGTAAATTATTCCCCAAATGGAGAACAGGGCGACAAAAATAAACTCCAAGTTCCGCCTTGCTCTGCGATGAATTTCTCTTTCTGTGAAGGTAAAAGAAGTGTTCCCGCGCCTCCTCCCTTCCACCTCCACCCCCAGCGCCTGAATCGACCTCCCACCGCCACAGTTCAAGCCATCTCTTCCATTCCCTCCCTTTCCTGCCTTCTGTGTTCTCGCGTTCCATTGCCTCCATCCCCCATGCCGCAGACATCCCCCGCGCAGCCACTAACACTCCACGCCCATTGCTACAACTGACCCGACTCCTCTGCTTCTTAACCTAGCCACCATCGTAGCCCCCGTTTCCGTTTCCCCTGTAACCACCATCCCTACCACTAATGCAATCCCCGTCCTCACCATCACCACTTTCCCCATCCCCGTCGTCTACTATCCTCCTCAAGCTTCTCATCACTTCTGCCTTGCCCACCGCCCCCTACGCCTCATCACAGTCCCGTATCCACAACTACCAGCAACTCCACCCTGGCCGATGCCACCTCCGCTGATTCACGAGTATCCGGCGGCACCGCTAGCACCTCCGCTATGTCTTTCCCTACCACTGCCGCTACCAGCGCCGTCGCCACTACTCTCACCGCCTCGTTCCGCTCTCATTCCCTGCCCGGCGTCCGCACACCCTGGAGCAATTACGCGCATTCACCGCGAACGAGCAGCAGAAACGCAACTCTCAGGTGCTCTGCCGCCGCCCCGCCCCACCCTGCCTCACAAAAACCCCGCTGCGCCCTGCCTCGTCACGTCCCGCCCCGAAACGACACGCTCCTCCACGCCCCGTCACACCCCGTTTCGCTTCTCCCAGCTCAGTCAGCCCCCGCCACGCCCAGTCCCGCTCCGTTCCGCCCCGTCCCACCGAAACCACCATGCTCCCACACGCCCCGCATCGCTTCTCCCAGTCTCAGTCAGCCCCGTCCCGTCCTATCCCGCCCCCATACCGCCAATCTCTTTTAGGTCCCGACGTCCCCACCCAGCCTGGCTTCTCCCAGCCTCAGATCGCCCCGCCCCATCTCTCTCCGTAGCGCCACGCTTCACCACACCCGTCCCGCCCCACTCCTTTACCCCATCCGCCCCATACCGCCATGCTCCTTTACGCCCCGCCTCGCTTCACTCACTCAGACAGCCCCACCCCATCCCGTCCCGCTCCATATCCTTTCCATCGCCTCTCGCCTCTCCCTACGTTCCTCCACGCGCCGCCCCGCCGTCCCCCGCCACTTCCCGCCACGCCCCGCCTCGTCCCGCCTCGTCCCGCCTCGTCCCCGCCTCGTCCTGCCACGTCCCGCCACGCCCAGACACGCCCCGCCATGCCTAGCCACACCCCGCCTCGTCCCGTCCCGCCACGCCCCGCTTCGCCACGCCACGCACTTCCACGCCCGGGTCGCCTCACTTCTCTCTGTCTCAAACCGCCCCGCCTTGCCCCATCCCCCCCCCTTAGCGCCACACTCCACCACTCCTCGCCTCGCTTCTCCCATCCTCTGACCGAACCGCACCGTCCCGCCCCACACCCGCCCCGCAGCGTTTCTCGCGACGCCCTCTTTTCAACGGGACGTACTTAAAATTGCGGCGCGCGCCCGGTTCATTCACGTGCCCCGCCCGCAGTTCCTTTCTGCTGCCCCGCGCGTTCCTTCCCATTGCGCATCAAAATACTCTTTAACCTTTTCATTCCGACTCAGCGCTCTGCCCCGAGCGCGGGCCGGAGGTTATGTCTCCGACTCGGGCTGCTGCCGCACTGAACTAGGGGATGTTGTGCTAGTCTGTTTAGATGATACTCATTGCAAAGGGATGCAGTGATGTCGTAGGGTAGTATTTGCCCTCTTTATTGACATGACGTTCGTTTTATTTCTGCATTTACATTCGTATTATTTCAAGTCTTTTATTATTTCACAAGTGTTGTGTCTGCATTCATGTGTTTATTTTTGGGACTGTCATCCTTCCCTTGATTTTATTTTGTTGCTTCTTTCTTTTTCGTATCTGCCATCGTGGCTCCTTTCCCATATTCCCTTTTGCTTCATTGTCCATCATTCGGTTTTTATAATTCGTTTCTTCGTAATAATTTATTTTCTGTTTCCGCGTTTACGCATCTCGATACATCCAGACTATCGTTTTATTTTAGCAACATTGACAATTCTTTTACAATGTTTTGCCTTTTTTAAAAATTTCCTGCTAGTTTTCCCGCAATCTGACTATATTAAAAAGGTTTGTTTTCTGATCAACGATGCATGTTTCTTCAATAACTTCTTTCTCTTTTCTACCTATTCTCGTATCACTCTTTCCATTTGCCAGTGCTACTTTTTCTTTTTCCAACCTCTGTGGCTAACTGTCCCTTTCTAACGTGCCTCACGTTCAAGCGCTTTTGTGAACGTCACGGTTGGAAATACAGGATGAACGCATTTGGGTGGACATTAAAGGAGACAGAAAATGTGCACAGGCCGAAGAATACAAAATAAATATCCTCAATTTACTCCTCCGGTTTAATTCATCACTTTGATCAATTTGGCCGCGCGTGAAGCGATCGACTTCGGGCCTGCGTGTGGGCCTCGCCCATTCAGCCGCAGAGAGAAGAGGAAGGGGAGACTGAGGGTGGCTCTTTCCTTGCAGTTTCCCCACTGGCGGTTTGGGTGGACAGAGGCAAATGCAGCTTGCTTATAATGATTGATTGTTAGTGATTCCCGGCGCGTCAATTTTGAGGTCATTAAGTCCGTAAGTGTAGTGTAAGTTTCTTCATCTGTGGTGGAGGGTGGTGGTGGTGGTGGTGGTGGTGGTGGCGGCGGCGGCAATGATCTTCCCCCGCTGGATGGCGAGATTCGGCGCCTCCCTGCTGTAGACTAGCTGGCTTTTCCCCAGGTATCTCCCACCTGCAGGTCACTGCACCAGCCGCGACAAGCTCTAAGCCCCCGACCGGCCTCCCGGTATGTATGGTAGTGTAGTGCATGTTAGTGGTGTGTGTGTGTGTGTGTGTGTGTATGTATGTGTGTGTAAGGGTTGAGGATAGGACAAGGAAGTGGCAGGAAAGATCGCGTGCGGTCCGTGGCGCGTTTGTTAGGTTACTACTCCGACATTCGCCTGGTGTTTGATCGGAGAAACCAAGGAAAGCTACCGATCAGAGCAGGCGGCCGCTAGAATTCTCTTCCAGACAGCGACTGAAACTGTCGAAAATCCTGCCACCGTCGGGACTCGAATCTAGTACCTCCCGGTCGGAGGCACTGCAGTGAAATAAGTTGATGAACTGAGCAAACTCTTCCGGTAGCTTCCTTATATTGTTCCTGCGTTTTAACTATCATCGATATTATCGAGAACGGGATCGGATACGTAGCCTGCTTTTGAAACAGTATCACTCATGTACGATAAAAATTATTTATTTTATCCCCTAAGAGATTTCTTTTAGTCTGTAAACAAGTCTATGAGTAATCACTTCATCTTTCGAAATGACATCCATTTTCATTTTCTCCTGATTTGTCAATCATTTGTCCCCCTTATTTGATTCTTCACTCTTGAATTAATTTCGAGAATCAGTCCTTATTTATACCCACGCATTACGTTTTGGCACCCGTCCTTCATGTTCCCACAGCAGAGAATTGCATCATTTCACAGACGATTGTCTCCGATGCATTAGCTCTCCCAAGCAAAGCAGCTCTCTCAAGCCAAGCACTCTTGTGTTGTTACAGGAGGAAAGTTCAAAAGAACACCTTAATGAACAGATCAGGTTTCTGTGGCTTCACACCTTCTGCGTATGACACGCTGCTAAAGACATCTATTTACTTATATTCGAGCATAGAATGGCGTATACGAATCCTTAACAGTTTTAAAAGGATTTACGTATTAAATTAGGAGATGTTTTAAATCATTTTTGAAGGTATGAAACAAAACAATTAATTTTATGACAGCAAACCAAGATGCATCTAATGACAACTCGCTTGCACTGGCGGTGGACTGGACGGGATCTATATCACAATTACTTCCTTGCTTAATCTTCTCCACGATTCCATCGGATCCTAACTTCTGGCCAATATAATAATAATAATAATAATAATAATAATAATAATAATAATAATAATGTTCGCGAAAGATAAGAAAAATGATCAGTTATCCACCATCAGAAAAACTATGCGTCGAAAGACACCATACTTGACACAAAATGTACACGGAAAAGGACCTAATCGTGAGGGTGGCGTATGCATACATGCAGAATTCCCGATTACTCTGCGTGGGATTTATTTTCATGCTTACTAACACCATCGGTAGCTTCAACGGTAGAACATCGTAATGATTGAAAAAGGCGGCAACCTCGAGACATCCCAGACACCTACGGAATCGAATTCTCAGGTCGACTGCAGAAAATTTATTCAAGATTTATCATTCACTACACCCTTTAAACATGCACATACAGTCGATGTGGTCTTCTTTGCAGGATCTTAGAAGCGCGATATGTTGTACATGAATGCTAAGCTTTTCATTTGCATTTCCCATTCAAACCTCTGAGCCAGAACGACACTACACTTTCATTCCGTCGTGTTTCATGAAAGAAGTTTTCTTTCGCCTTTTTCATCGTCATTATTATTACGATTCTGAATTTCTACCACGCCCTCCATTTTCACATTTCTCCTTCTAATCATTACCTTGTCCGCCATTTCATTCGTAGCAAACTTGCTTCTTCATTAAGATAGCAACGATTATTCGTACTTAGCGTTCTCCTTCGCGACTATACAGTAATATTGCCATTTTGAATTTGTATCATACACATCCAAATTCCTCCGCGTTTTTTTCCTCCATTTTCTCCATCTTTTCTCCGGAAGCTAACTAGCTTCTCTTTTCATCAGTACCGATTATCCCGACTTTTGCACGTCCTCCTCGACTCCAAAACCACGCCCACCCTCCAGCAACGCACATTCGCCATCACCACGGGAGGCTCCCTGCCACGACGAGACTAATGAACGTGCAAAACTCACGCGCAGCGAGGAGGAGGCGAAAAGCACAGGCGAATGAAGCCTGAGGGCAAGCGCGTTCAGCGGGGAAGCCGGCTTGTTTCCAGCCTCCCTCGCTTCTCTGCACCGCACGACCACGGGCTGGTCCATGTTGACCCGCGTCCCGGACCGCCTCACGCCTCTCCCCACGCCCCGCTCCAAGCTCCGCCCCATTCCCCGTCCCACGCCCCGCTCCACGCCTCACCCCTCGCATCGCCACACGCACCTTGCCGCACGCACCTTGCCGCACGCACCTCGCCCCACGCACCTCACCGCAAGCACCTTGCTTCCCGCCCCGCTCTCCGCCGCGCTCCCCATCTCGCCCAGGCCACGCCCCCCAACTCGTTTCACGTCCCACCCCATGCCTCGCTGCCCATCCTGCTCCCCGCTCTCCCCCTCCCCTCCCAATTCACCGCCGTGCTCCTTGCAACGTCCAACGCGCCTCGCCCCGCTCCGCTTAGTGCGTCGTCCCCTCCCGCCTCGCCCCCCACGCACGCCTCACCCGCCCCCGATCCACTCAGCCCCGCTCCGCGCCTGCGCCCCTCCGCGTTCACAGACTTACGGTTTATTATTGCTTCTCACGTCGACAAGTAATTCGCAGCGCTCTCCTCAGCGCCTGTTGTTCTCGTCACGTCCTTCGCGAACAACCGCAGGCTTACGTGGGAGCGCAGTAATACTGCTCGCGTGTTGCGCGGCCAGACGGAGTTTTCAAACGGAACTACATATTCAACAGCTATATGCGTTAGGAATGAATAGCTATTGGTACATATAAGGCTCATGCACGGAACTCACTGCGATCTCAATTATAAGCGTGTTTTTAAGTTTTAAATTTGTCCGAAGTCTTCAACGAAGTAAAATCAACAAAACAGCTTTTAATCAGTGAAAAGAAGTTGAGACCATAAGAGTGAAAAACTAGTGTGTTATTTTCGATTATCAGTTTGTAGTTAATATTGATTAATTATGGTTCTATGTACTTTTTTAGAAGAATCAAAAACAAAACTTAAAGGTAACATATAACTAGAGAATGTAAGTGAGCAGTCTCCTGCAATACATTCTTGAAACTGATGTATTTATATTCATTTATAAGTACTTCATTATCAAAACAGGAAAGCTGTATCATTGTCAAACAAACATCGGGCAACGAAATGAGAGTTCAAATAGTCTGCAGCGAGCGAAATCCTGTGGACCGGATCCTCGAAAACGCCAGTCAGACGCAAAAGGGCGCTTCAAAATCTTCAGTGTGGATCCCACGCAGCCTCCTCGTATTCCTGCTGCCACAAGCCGCTCCGCACCGCTCTACACCGCTCCGCGCCCACTCTTGACCCCTCGCTACTCCTGGCCCTCCCGCTCCCCGCCACAGCGGGCGAGTCACGCCACCCCACGGCAACCCGTCCCGCATCAAACCGCTCCTCGCCAGCCCGCCCGTACACTCCACCCCGCTCGCTACACTCCACCCCTCGCCAACCCACCCTTCCCTGTATCGCGTTGCCTTGTCACATGTCACCTTGCCCCTTCCCACACCATCCACCTACTTTTGCGCGCTCCGCACTAATCGACACAGCCGTCCACACCCCCATTCCACGGCACCCACATCGCCTACCCCACCAATCCCACCCGCACCGCGCAACGCCACGCGTGCTTCCTTTCTTCCAGCGTAATCTGCCAGAGACGATACAGGCAGGCGTGTGCGGTGGGCTTTTCTATTAGCGTCGCGACAAAGGGAATGGCTGAGAGCGGGGCGCGGCCGGCTCTCGGGCACCGCTGCAAATTGACTCCGGATTACTCTCGTGCGAACGGGGGCGCGCGGAGCCACCCCCGTCGCTCCTCTACTTGCCCTCGCCCCCGCCCCTCCCTCCCCCCGACTGCACTCATCCGATCCCCTCCGCGCACTGCTCTGCGCGTCGCCGCCGCCGCCGCCGCCGCCGCCGCCGCCAGCCGCAGACGATGACGACGACGACGCAGCGCGGTGGCGAGATCGATTCAGAGCACAGACGAACCGCAAGACGCCGTTCGTTGAGGTTTCCGAAAACCGTATTTTCTAATTAAGACGTTTTGTAATGGATACTGGAAATATTTCTCAGTTCGTAATTCATTTGTCTCAAGCTTTATATTACAACTAGCAAGTCTCTCTGACGAGCAGAAATGATTACTTCCGATAATTACAAGAGTATAATTTAACATAAATAATTAAAATTTATTGAAAGGAGCCCGAGGTTTCTATTAAATAGTTAGTTATTAATTAGTTAGTTAGTTATTAAATAGTACGAGAATCTACGTGAATATTTTTAAAGATATAAACATTTATTAACGAATTCGTATTGAGGTTGTTTTCCACAAAATAGTCTATGTTTTTAATTTACATTGTGTTGGTTTCTGTTTGGAGGAGAACCTGATGAAGAAAATAACATAAGTCCACAAAATGAAACTTGTTTTAAAGATCAGAAATAAAATCGCATTTTTCCAAACTACTTTTTAACACAGATTACGAATTTGCGTACAGATTTGCACCATCACGTTCCATTTTTCTACAATAGTGAGTCCATTTATTATACTAAAAATCGGCCATATTCCATTTCATCATAAATTACAAAATGTATGGTAGTAAAGGTAGTGTAGAAAGTTAAACGTAAGTGACTTTTTATAGCACAATTATTGAAATGTGCATACGTCTCTGGATTCCATGAAATCTATGGAATTCCGTGGATTCTATGGAATCTAAAAATTTGTTTTTCCCCAGGAAATGTTCATACACCCACTTTTTCTGGTGTCTTGTTCTTCCAGAGTCATCGTTTCCCTGATATCATAATGTTTTATAATCTCTCGAATTTGGGGTCTCGCAAAGATTCCTTCCTTGCTGAGCTGATTTGGGATAATTCTTCACAGAGATAGTGGAATACTCTGAAGTTTGCCTTACCCATCGTCTTCACAATACAATTAACCAAGTCTTTATATGGCAAGGAGCACAAAAATATTGGGATCAACGGCGCTGACTTTTGTTGTGAAGGAAATATGTTGTGAGATATGTTGGTCAAAATAAAAGCTCATATCATCCCCTGCAACAGCACTTTCTGAAGGAACGGCTTCGCCGTTAGGAATTCGCAGTCACTACATGAAAACCATCCTCTAATTTTCCTGTAGTCCTATAGTTTCTGAGAAGAAACTATACGTGTTGTAGAAAATCTAAACATATTTGAAACCACGGCGTGACGCTTAGTAAATCTCGCATATTTTCTTTTCTGGTGATTTTTTATTGTTAACTAGATAAGCCCTTATTTTGGAGGATAATTCGCATTTTCTCAATAATAAAACCCCATTATCACAAAAAATATACGTTTTAGAGAAATTGTGAGTCCTTATTTAGAAACATGGCGTGTTACATAATAAATTACGCATAATTTTATTTCTGATGATTTTTCCTTGTTGACCTGTGTAATCGATGAAATGAATGAAAGATAGTAGATAGGGAGTTTGTGCACCCTCGAACGTTAAAGCACTATCGATCATCTGCGCATGTGCAGGTCGAGTTTCGCATCACTTTTGTGCATCTGCGCATGCGCAGAAGATTGACAGTGCTATCCGCTATGGAGTGCACAATCCCTAATGCTACAATACGCCAAAAATTAAAAGCACGGCGGCAACATCGATTCACAGAGCAGACGAACCGCAAGATGCCGTTCGTTGAGGTTTCCGAGAACTCTATTTTGTAATTAAGCGTTTTGTAATGGATTCTGGAAATATTTCTCGGTTTGTATTTCATTGTTTCAAGGCTTGGTTTACAACTAGCAAATGCTTCTGACGAGCAGAAATGATCACTTCCAAAAACTCCTGGAGTACAATTTATCACAAAAAATTAAAATTTGTGGAAAGGAACCTACGGTTTCTATTAAATACTTTACGAAA
Source organism: Acheta domesticus (assembly GCA_031308135.1). Lineage (NCBI taxonomy): Eukaryota > Metazoa > Arthropoda > Insecta > Orthoptera > Gryllidae > Acheta > Acheta domesticus. The sequence goes on along the minus strand of JAHLJT010009436.1, from coordinate 133,771,641 downwards.
ATCGAAATGTACATTTTTAAATACAAAAAAATTAACAAATTCACATTCACAAACGTATGTTTTTAATTTACATTGTGTTGGTTTCTGTTTGGAAGAGAATAATCGATTAAATAAATGAAAGGTAGTAGATAATGCTACAATATGGCAAAAATGAAAAGAAGGCGGAATGAAATAAAAAGGAGATTGAATGAAATTCAAAGGGAACAAAATGCGTCATGAAATAACGAAACAAAACAAAAATCGAACTTATTTTCTTTCTTTCAACAACTAGCACATGATTCTGAATTCCGGCTCTGTTAGGTGATAAGCTTACGCTCCAGTCACAACGCTACCCCCCAGACGTTCCTAAATGCCTCAAGAGCATTTGCAGAAATTTGCAAAAGCAAGCAATTATAGACGAATCACTGGCAACAACTTTGTTAACGAGTCTATAATTGATTAACACTACTTAATTTGGTTAAATAGAAGAAGAAAATTCTTTGTGTTTTTCAATATTAATGTAATTTTGATATATCAAACGGAGAGATACAAAATTGAATTTAGTTTTCATCAGTGTCTGTAGCAATTGCACAAGTCTCTTCACATATTTACTAGAAATGGTAGGTAATTGAAATAGCTCTTTGCAGGTCGGTGTTTAAAGATCTTTTGCAATTCTTTTTACTAATAGATTTCAATTCAGAGTTTCATCTCCTGCACTTTTTCCATTTGCATTTACAAGAATCTCTATCAGATTCAATTGCTTGAAGCTAAATCGACCAGATTTCTAGAGGTGTATTTTATTCCATGTCTGAATAAAAAGCTTACAAAGAGTTCTTCAGCATATCTGAATATTCTTTATGCTTACAGTGACTTCTGTAACATTATTTATAATCTAAAATAGTATATTATATAACAATTATATAATAATCTCCTCGCGCATGTGTTGTGTACACTATTTTTTAAAACGCCATGTGCAAACTATTATGTAACGCGCCATGTGCAAAATATACTTTGCGTGTTTTGCGATGTTTCACCCTTTGCTATATAGAATGGAAAATTAGCTATTTCTCCCACTGAAAACTGCAATTTTCCAAGAATTTTGTTTGAAGGAAAAAGCCTATTCCTAAGGAATTGGCTTTTTATTGTAGTAATCAGTGATGCAGCAGGGCGTAATTTACTTTTAACGTGCCTAAAATATACCAAGATCGTATGCTACTCTGCTGTGTATCTATTCCTGAGAAAAAATGTAGCATTCCCCCTACAACACTTCGTCTGTTTAGTAAATGGTTGGTGGCAATTTGCCAGTTGCTAAATTTTTGCAAATTCGTATAGAAAGAGGAATTCAGAGAAAAGAATGACATCAAATAAAGATGGTAAAATCTTCATATGTTTCAAAAACAAAATGTAAAATTGGGAAGTGAATATTTCATAGGAATGAAGAAAGACGTGGGGAAGTCTAAATCTTTGAGTAGCACATGAGATTTTTTATAAGTATCTGATTTTTATAAAGGGACAGATAGACTGCCGGACGGGCAGAAGGATAGACATACGGACGGACTAACAGACGGACGGAGGTAAGGACGGTCGTTTGGTTGAAAACCTTTTCTTCAGAATCAAGAACAAAAAGTCGTTCCTGAGTATACTAAGTGAACTAAAAGTATAAAAGAAAAAAATCCATTTTTTCTTGATTAGGAACTCACAAAACGTGATTTTATGTCCAAAAATAGCCATTTTTTTAACTTTACAATACTATCCTTCATGTGCAGTGTATATGAGACTTTAACTAGTGGTACTAAAGAGCACATACTTTTTCGCAATATTGTTATGTAACGCTGTGTCTTAATTTAATATAATATATAATATTTAATACACTGTATAATTTCAACAAATATTGATGTACAATTTTGGCATATTGTGTGTTATATGTGGCAGTGCAATTAGTTCCTTGAATGTGTTCGTACAAGCGTGTGAACTACGTTATATAATACTACATCTGCATAGTCTTTAAGTTCCAGTTCTGTCAATTTTACTACCCAGATTCTCTTCGTCGAAATAATCATGGATTCAACGAACAGGAAAACCACCCAATTTCCTTTAAAAGTCAAGTCAAATTCTCAGCCGCTACTCGCATTGCATCCTGCACTCTCCTTTCCTCGTCCCTGTTACTGTGCCCACAGCATCTGCTGCCTCCTTATCTGATGATGCCAACTCTCTTGTGCCCATGCATCGTAGTTATTGTCACTGTTTTCCTAGTGCCAAAGTTCCCGTCACAGACCACATTAACTCGTTCCTAAAAAGTCGTCACCGCTCCACATCTCTCGCTTCAACGCGGCAACCCGTCCGTTTTTTCCTACGCTTCCACCTACTGTTACCTCCCGCGCCTCCAACCAGAGACCACTTGGCGCCCCACGAAGCCGTCCTCCTATGCATTCATCGCCACTCCGTTCCTGTCGCGGCCGCCCTCACACGCTCTCCGAAGCTCTCTCTCTCTGCCCCCGCGCCCGCCCGCTCGGCTCTCGCGCGCGAAACTGGACTCCGCATTCCAGAGCGCCGGCGGCGCCGCCGTCTCTCGTATCGGACAATGCTACGCGCGGCCCATGTTTCACGCAGTGTGGTGAGGGTGGAAGCGGAGGGGGACAAGGCAGTGGACGCTGGACGGGGGGTGGGCTGGGCCGGCGGGGAGAGCATGCCTGGAGTGGGGAATACAGGAGCGGTGGTGGGGAATGTAGTGGCGGGAAAGGCGGGAGCGGGGCGGGGGTGGTGAGGAGGAGTAGGCGCGGGAGGGGAAGGATGCGGCGGGGCGCGAAAGTGCAAAGTGGCCGAAGTGGGGCAGGTGGGATCGGCAATGGTGGGCGCGGAGATGGTGGGAGCGGCAGGAGCGGGGAATGCTGGGGGCGGCACTGGCGGGGACACCGAGAGACGGGAAATCGGGGGCGGGACTGGGGCCGATGGGTGGCAGCGGTGACGGTGTAGGCGGTGGCGACGGAAGCAGCAGCGTCGGAGGCCGGCGGCGGAGAGCAGCGACGACGGGGCAGCGACATTGTAGGAGGTTCCGGGGTGGCGCTGGCACTTGCATATGGCACGCTACCCCCTTCCCGCCGCTTACACTCCCCTCTGCCTCCTCGCCGGATCTCTTCGCCCCCATACGGAAATAAATATTACTCTTTTATTGCGCCATTCCGCTCAAGCCCGCCCGCTTTTATTTTCCTGTTTGTTGCATTTTTCGTTTGTTCCTACTGAAATGTTAAAACCTCTATCCGGCATATAAATGGCTATAATTTTTTACACGGTTGTACGTGGTGGACAAGAGAGGGAGCAGAAAAATCTAATTATCGGATAATGTAATCATTTCATTTCATTTTAGGTTCTTAAAGAATAGGAAATTTTATGAATTTGAGCAAGATTAAAGTAAAATGTTCTTGATATCAAAATTTTTGAAAAGAAGCGAACACTGAAGTTAAAATTTTCCTTTTGTATTCAGGACTTTTATATGATCTCTATTTTTCTGCTCGGAAGTTTATATATTTAAAAAAAAACATTATGTGAAATGTAAATTTAATAGCAATATTCGAAAATAAAATAATAGATAATCATATCTGACATACAAAATATTAAATTTTTCTAACTAATAATCAAATTTACCTTACGTTTGAGATATTATTTTGTTCGTATTGTTCACATGAAATTTGGAGCTATTAATAAAAGTATTTCAAATTGTTGAAGACTTCACAGAATATTGAGAACGCTGGAGATTTTCTCAAAATAGATTTCGAAATATATGAAATACTTACGCCTGATAAATTGACACGTCAAAAGCAAAAAATATCTTACGTGCATTTTAAAGAAATAATTACATTTTTCAGTAAATAAAAATAAAATTATAAATACTTAGTAAACATTACATGTAATACGCAAACCTCTGAATTACTATTTTTCACGCAAAATATAAAACAAATTATCAATTGTCAATTGTGGAAAGAGAGAAGTGCATCACAAAAGACAAAGAATTTTAAACTCATCATTTATTGTTCTAACGTTATTCGTTACGGCAAACTAATTAATTTACCTGTCGAAGAGTGGCGTTGTTAAAATCGAGACTTTTTATATTGGTTTCTTGCTAAATTTGTGTATTTATTGTTGGCACCGACAGATAATTTACGTCATTCTAGTTTGTTGAAGTCACTTGATTACAGTGAAACGAGAAATATAATAGTGCCTTGAAATATGTATTTGAGATAATTATAAATTCCTTTAGAAAGTATTTCTTTCTATATCAAGATATTGTTTAGGTGAGCTGCAAGTAAAGCATTTATTAAGAAGAAAGCCTATTAGAGTTAAATCTAATTAAATATTGACGGCTAATTTTCAAAACAAATGATCAAAAATAACACTAATTTATTTAAAGCTTTTCAAACCACAGTCATAATAGAACAAAATTTCCATTTTCTCATATTTTAGTAGTTTTCACTACGCACCTGGGGAAACAACAAATATGAAACATGTTCTGTATTACACACAATTAATTTTTGTTGACTTTTCATGTTGACAGTATAATTATTGCTATTTTCGTAATGTATCGTTATTTCAATGTAAAACAAATCAATTTTTACGAACATTGTCCAACGTGTCTTGTTCTACCTTCTGGTGGCAGAGAATAATATCAACCTACAAAAGAATATAATGTGCAAATGGAATTCGTTGGAGACAATGTAACACGTGATAATACGTCGGCATTTTGTCGAGAAAACTCTTAAGAGAGTTGTACACACAAAATATAATAGACTCTTCGGCGTAAAATAACAGTGTAATCATCACTTTTTAGACAGTGTACGCACAGACGCCAAATAGTGTTTTTCGTTAAAATATCTCAAAGACAGTCTCAAATCTCTCTCATCATTAATGTTTCAATCTGTCAGAATGATTTCTTCCTAGAAGATAAGCTTGAAGCCAAGGAGAAAATAACATCACTGTTTTAAAATAAATAATTATAATGGCTTTCGTAATCACACACACCAGCACACTTATGAACCGCATTCATTAGACAGTAGGATTCGTCACACTATAAAATCACTCTGTAACTATTTTCTGATAAACATACTGCTTTAAATCTCAAGTTATCAGCGTGTACTCAGCGAAAACAGCATGCCCTACATCTCGTAAAAACACGAGCGTCGCCTTGAAATATTTAAAACGGAGCATCCCCTTTCTTTCTCTCGAAAATCAATTCCACATCCGAAGGGACGAAGACGGCTAGCGAGTTCCTTTGTATAAATAAATCGGGCTGCTGCAGCAAACAGAAACAAGCGCGGCGCTATTAATAAAAGATCTCAAAATTTTATACGACCGCAGCGCGCTGCAAGGCGTTCGCGTCGCAGAGAGGCTCAGCAGATGGAGGGGGCGCGGGTCGCAGTTTAAACACAGAGGAGCGAGATGCGAAAGGAGGGAGATGGAGCTCATATAGAATATGAAGAGATCGGCAACGTTAAGGAATGAGGAAATTTCTGGTCGATGAACAAAGCGCTGAATGCAACGAAACTAGACCAGATATGAAGATGGAGATGGGTAGAACCAAAATACGTTAGGACGTAAAGTAATTGTAAACGAAGGTATGTGAATCAATGGTTTGAAGAGGACGTACGGAAGTTTTTGAACTAAAAGAAAGGAAGTGAAATAGTGTGGGACATGATGTACTCAACAACCTTGAGAAAAAGGCGAACCAAAGATAAAAGATTACGAGAGAACTGGAGGTACTGTGAAAATAATTGGAAAACACAAGAAAAATCGAAAAAGAGTGAGGTGACTGCATTGATTAAGTTGTCTCTGGGATGTGAAGACTTGGATCTGTTAGGAGGTGGAGGAAGGGAAGGGAAAGAAACGAAAAAGTGTGAGAGAATGAAAAGACAAGAAACAGAGAACAGATAAATGTAGAAAAAAGAGAAAAAGAATTAGAAAAATTACAAGAAACACATGAAAGAGAAGAAAAAGAAAGACAAAGAAGAGGAGAAGAAAGGGTAGTAAATCAAGGAGAGTGAAGAGAAGAAAATCGAAGGTTGGAGTGAGGAGGAGGAGCAGGAAGAAAAGGGGCGAGGCGGGGCGGGCAAGGGAACGAGGAACGGGTGGGAAGCGGAAACGGAAGGAACGGGAGAGATCAAGCAGAGAGCGAGCAGAGAGTGGAAGTGGGAGAGAAGCGAAAGAGGGAGCGGCCATGGGAGTGGGCGGGGGCACAGGTAGCGACCGTGGAAAAGGGTCGGGGAGTGGGCGGTGGAGCGAGCAGGGCTGAGCGGACGGGGAGGGAGCGGGGGGAGCGAGCAGGAACCGTGAGGGGGAGCGTGAGGGTGGCGGGCAGGGAGCGGGCGGGGTCAGGCCGAGGGCGGGCGGCGCAGGTGTCGCGTGATGCGTCGCAGCCGGCCGCAACGCGCATAAATCGCGCGCGAGGTAAGCAGCGCTGTCGTGCGGGGTAAATAAGAAATAAGGCGGTCCATTTAAGGGGCCGTGCCGCGGCAATCTCCATGCGGAGCCGCTGGGGACGGCCGTCTGCGGCCCCCGCCTTGCGAGATGCGACGGCGCCGCGTCCCTCCGTCTACGCGCGCCTCACGTGACCGCCCATTCTTCGCCCACAAAGGGCTGCGAGCTGCATTCTTCATGACTGCATACTCGCGCGTCTTGAAATGCTCCTTATCGTCTGGCGTTTGTCACTAAGCTGCTTTTTTTCTCATGTTGACTCTATTTAGGTGTTTTTTTGGCTTACCACAGAATGGACTGTTTACCTTATTTCAAGTTTTGCACAAATGAAATCGCTTGGCGGACGGTAAAGAAAAAGTCACAATGTAAACAATAAAAAACTGACGAATCTCAAAAATATATATTTTGATATTAAATACACAATACGTTTCAGTAATTTAATGTTCAGTAACGTTTCAGTAACGTTCTGCTGGTGCTCTATAACTGTACACTGACCGGATCGAGAGAAACATTGCTTGTTGTTCAGTAAATTAAGATAACACTTTTCGATCAGTGAGACTTATTGGACACACTATTTTGCGCTTTTTTGGAAACTAACGACCATGACACTTGTTAGTAGATGTTGAAGTAATAATTTTGTTGAAGTAAACATTTTAAAGATATGTTTATGTAAGGATCAAAAGGAACGATCAATACGCCGTTTAAATTAAGCACATAATTAGTGATCTTTATATACGCAAACAAAAGAAAAGTAGAGATATTTTGTTCATTATTGCATCAAAAAAGTTATCAAGAGGACTATATTTTTCGAGAGATGGCGAGCATTGGCCACTACAAATAGTCCATTCTCCAGAACCAACACTTTATTTCAACTGTTCTTTTAGGTAACTATCAACCATCGCAATCGATTGTAGTAGGTAATTCGACGCCCCGAGTCTCGCGGGAATATCAAGACCCAGTTGTAAATTGGGGGAGGGCGCGCGCTCCGCGACCAAAGAATGCAGAACCGCAGATGGGCGGATAGGCCGGCGGCGGATGCTGGTCATTTGCATGGCGGCGTGTTCAACAGGAGCCCCGCGGCGTCGCTCGCGGCGCGGCGCCGCCGTTCCGCGGCGGGCGGTGGGCGGGGCGCCTCGTAGTTATCTACGGCACGCCGCGCCGCCGCCGCCGCCGCCGCTACGCCCTGCGTACGCGTTGCTGTATACAAATACGGTGGATAAACAGCGTCAGAATGCGCAAGTTGAACAAGCGCTGCCGCCGCCCCCGGCGTTCGTGCTCGCGGAGGCTGCGGTGGCCACAGCTAGCGGAAGTTTGAGAAGAGCGAGCGCAGGAACGAGACTGCAACCGCCATAGATATGTTAAAATGTCGGTATTATATACCCAGATAGATTCATAAAAGGCACTTTTAGACTGATCTATGCAGGTTGTGAAGGAGCGCTGAATGTACGAATGATGTAATAATGACAGATCCAATACTGTGTGAGAAAGCTGTTACAATATAGATATGTAAATATGTCGTTATTTTAAACGTTGAAACGGGCTGAAATATGACTCACACACAAAGGTACACATGTTGGGTAAGTACAGTAAATGTACTAACGATGTAACGATGATTGATTCAGTAGCATGTGAAAACGGGTTTGGTTTCATATTAGCGTGTTGTGGTGTGATAAAGGTTCAGAAGAGAAGCGCCACGGAGAGTTGATAAGCATTTACAAACAGTGCAGTTACGAAATACCCCGAGGTTTCACCTTGCGCGATTTAACGTTTACCGGCTACAGTGGTATAGATTGTTTGCAAAACCGGTTGTGGGCAGTGCGTTTTCTAAGGTTGGAAAATCTCATGAGTCATGTCACTTTTGAAGCTTGTAAAAGTACCTTTACGAAAGATTTGACAAGATTGAATGCCAACATTTTCGACAAATCATTAGCCACATTTCATCAGCCATTAGGCAACACAATTTACAGATAAAACTGAAACCCTTGATAATTCCATCCATTCCATGGCGGCAAATGTAAGAGTCGAAATTACGATGTAGATTTGGGAGGCGATCAGCTGGCGCACTTGAAAATTCCCTTTCGGTTCATCCAGCTTATTTGGGAGCTCCAAGGATAGGTTTGGTTTGAGAGTCGCAGCATAAGCTGACACACATAAATATCCGCATGTTTCATTTTGTTATTGAGGGTGAAATTAAAAACAAAAATGGCAAGTCACAAAATTTGTATCAGAAGAAGAAAGAATAATAGAAATAGAACCGAAACAACGACATACGTATTCACATACGATAAGAGAAATTCTGTTATTCTCGTTACTGACAAAATGCTCACCATTCGAATGTGGAAAGGTAAATAAGTATGTTGATTATGACAGACGCGCAAAACCTTGCAATGAAACGTCGAATCTGTTGGAAAAAAACATGAATAAAAATGCAAAAGTGTTATATTACTCAGTGTTAGCTGGGATATGTCAGGTCTCTAAATCCGACATTGAACGTGAAGCCAGAAAGGACATTGAAAGTATTGGATAATTGCGGGGATATTTTATTCCATCACAAAATTCACAAATTCAATGTAAAAATTATAGATGACTGAAAGGGATTTCAAAGATGAAAATAAAGGCACAAACGACAGTGAGGTAGCATTATGGATGGCGAAGTGTTTTGGATGGTCGGTAGGGGAATGTTAGGGCGGGAAGCAAATTTGTGGAAACGGCCAGGGAGAAGATGTATAGAGAAATAGATACTTGTAACGATGAAAAGGAACAGAGATGAAGTTGTGTCAAAGAAGAGTGGGCGCGATGTGTTACATAGAGCAAAGGCAAAAACGAATAGGAGGAGCTGCACAAGTACATTGGTGTACCCTGTATGTCATGAATGACGTTGCGCTTTAGCGCGGGCAGGTAGGTATGGAAACTCATAGGAATGAGGAGGGAAGGGAAAGAAAGTGAAGCAGTGAGGGGAAGGAAAGGAAAGAGGAAGTGAAACAAGGAAGATGAGGAAGGGAGAGGAATAAAGTGGAGAAATGGAGTGAAAGAGAGAGGAGAGATGGAGAATGAAGAAGGGAATGGAATGTGGGAGGGCTTAGTGACGGGAAGGCCAAGGGGAAAAGAAGAAGGGCAGGACGGAAGAGGAGAGGTAAAGGAAGAATTTTCAGGACTGCACACTTGACGAGAGCGAGACATGAGTGGCCAAAGCAAACAGCGGGGCGCGGAGGGGTGGGGAGGGGGAGGGGTTGGGAGGAGGAAGGGGCGGGGCGGGGAAGGGCGGGACAGGGCATGGCGGGGCGAGGCAGGGCGGGGCGAGGCAGGGCGGGGCGAGGCAGGGCGGGGTGAAGCGAGGCGGGGCGGGGGCGAGGGGGCCGTGCGGGGCGGGGGTGCCTGGGCGGGGCCGGGCGAGGCCGGGCGGGGTTGGGAGGGGCAGGGCGTGCCGGGGCGCGGCGGGGCGCGGCGGGGCGGGGTAGGGTTGTGGTGTGGTGTGCTGCGCCGGGCAGGAGCTGTGCGAGCTTCGTGCGGCGGGGGATGTGCGTTAGCGGGCGCTACGCCGCGCCCTGACATGCCTGGCGTTCCCCAGTGAGCGCCTCGCGCTTCATCGCTCGCGCATGGGCCATGTGCGCGCGCGCTGAGAACATCATTCACTTGTTTGCTAATGTAAATGCGTCGTGAGAAATTGCCTCGCGCGCGCCGTTTGTTGGGCCGGGACAAAGCGCCAATGCGCACTGAGGGCTCTTTTTTTTAACTAATTGGTGATGCATTCAAATGCTGACAAGGGCATGTTTGAACTATTGTAGTATCTTGTAATCTAATTTTAAGTGATACTCTCTATTCGAGTTTTGTTAATGATTTAGTTCCTCACAAAGTAATTTCATTATACACAACAGCCATTTCAAAATAAATGTGCTTCATAAAAAATGTCAAATTAAAACGATAGCTTCAAATGAATATGAAAAAGGCTTCTCGATTGAAGCTATTTGCTAATTTATTTTTTCAACGTTTGTAACCAAACAAACGGGTTAGTTTTTCTTTCATTACTACATGAATTCAAACATATTTTGAAATTCTGCAATGATATATACATAATGATAATCAAAGACATTTATTGAAACAAAGTTTGCCAATAATATAAAAATCAATGCTTGAAAGAGCGTTTGATTTTGCAACAAATCAAACTCATCTATAAAATTCTGCAAATAATGTAACAATAAATATATACCACATAAATGAATAAAAGCAAAATACAAGTATAATTGTTTTTCCAGTCCCTTTATCTTTTATCTCTCGTTTGTAGGGGAACAGTTGATAATTATAACTTCTAAATTTGCCACGATATTAACTCGAAAAATGTTTTAAGGGGACTAATGTGCACTCAAACTCTTAAGAGAAAGGAGATGTTTGTTAACGAAACGTCGTTAACGATGTGAAGATTCCAAGTGTATGCAAGGGGACAAAAATAGATCATACACGCAGAAGCGGATGTGAACGAAGGGTGTCTAAAAATAGCATAATAAACATATCCACACAAAGAAACACGGTCTGCTCCAACTTTCTTCACGCACTTCCTTGACTGGACTCTCCGAAAACTGCACGGCGCTGCGCGAGGGAGATCCATATTCCGCAACGAGAGACTTGGACCAGTACCAGTTAAACTTTCCATGGTGCTCGGTGCTAGCAGCATTACGAAACTGCTGATTAAGGAACAAGCTCTGCATCTTAAATCTCGAAGATAACCGTATTTAGTCTTGAAGCATTTTGGGAAACGGCATTCTCAGACCATTATAACGTATTTTACTTCATTATTCAGTGCATTAGTCACTCCGAGTGGGAATCAAACCCAGATCTCCATGCTTACACCCTTCTCTGACCACTGAGCTACAGCTGTGCCAATTTGGTATATTAACATGTTAAAGAAATAAATGAGCGTTCTAGATTTATAGAATAATTTTTTTATGTTAGCATACTGTACGATTTAATTGGTTGCATGGCTCCGAAAAATGTTTGAAAAACATCATTTAAAATTCCATACATTCTTTCCGTTTTCTTTCCCTAAGTAAACTGAATTCTCATTAAAAATCTTTTCTTGTCCCTTAGATCATATTTTATGATGGAATCCACTAATAAATCCGTACAAATATAAAAAGTAAAAACGAGTTTCCCATAGCAATGAAAATACCACTTACTTGATTTTTATTTGATTAACGAGATGCAAATAAAATTCCAGGATTTTTATTAACAAAATCTATTCATATATGACTAACAAGTTAATGAAGTTCAACCGAATCGTGGTAAATAAATTTGACAAAATCTATACGTATTCTATTACTTACATGTGGTTAATAATTAAAGATCTCACATTCAAAGGAATAAAAGTAACTACATTAGATAAGTCGCAAATATTTATTTAAATCTTCAACGACAATGAAGAAATTAAAATAGAAAACCAACAAAATTAACGACCTTATCCTTCACTCTTCCCGGGCCAAAACATGTTACCTCACGGTGGCCTAACAATGTTGACACTGCGCCACTGCCAGAAGGTCTGGGTCAACCTCTAGTCTCGCGAACACGCGCAACATTGCGCAAGTTAAACCGACTGCTTTTGACCGAAGCTGGAAATTAATATGCCAGTCTCTCCCCTCCGCCTTCTACCCCCATCCCCACCCTCTGCTTCGCCCCGGGCGTCTTCCGCTGTACTAGGAGCATCGCCCCTCAGCGCAGGAAGCGTGATGTGTCTCAAAGGAACCCACCTAAATTATGACACTAAATGATAACCTGCGCGCAAAACGGTGCTCTCGCGTAAATCTCTGGCAAATGAGGGAGCCACTACATCACTTAGCGTGGCAGCGCTATCTTGGCGCAACCGCGTGCAACTTCCCGCGCGAATGCCCGAGGCGATGCCGCTACCCCCGACGTCGATTCCAGTGCGCGATCGATTCTGGTGTTGACGCTGAATGAGGACGCCTTCATCTACACCCCTTAAAACCCTACCAACGAACACCCATTTACAAACAACGTTCGTAAACAAAGACAACGTACGTCTATGCATGTTTACGCATGTCGAAACAGCAATCGTAGATCTTGAATGAGAATATTCAACATATTTTTCGGTCAAACAGATATAAATAACTTTTTATAACCATAGAACGCATCAAATTGATACTGTATTAGGTGTTAAGTTAGAACACAACATTTCATATTTGGTGAATTGAAATAACTGTTTGTTTATTAGATTAACAGATACTTCTTTCAGTAAGGATTAACTTTATGAATCACTATGAAATGCTCACATTATGAAAGCTAATGTGAACATTTCATAATGATTCATGAAATTGGCATCTTTTTTTTTTTTTTTAATTTATTTATTTATAAAGGTCGCATCAACCTAAGTGGTTATTAGCGACCACGTTTACAAAGTGTTAATATAGTATTTCAGTTTACAATAACTAGTATACAAAGTTAAATCATTTTATATACATTGGTTTCTTTTAATAATAATATTATATTTTTAACAGTTTCGGTTGAATTTAGATTATATTTAAAATCATTGGACAGTTTTAAAACTTTTCTTCTGTCGTTAGTGTTTGTACATTCCATGATTAGGTGACGTATACTGTATGGAGAATTGCAGAAGTTGCAGGTGCTTGGTTGTGTTTTCGTTATTAGGTGACTGTGAGTGAGTCTGCTATGTCCAATTCTCAATCTTGTGATAACAGTTTCTAGTCTTCTATCAGTACCACAGGTAGGTTGTAATTCGAAGATTGAGTCTCTGATCTGGTGGAGTTGGGTTGGTTTGGATTTCAACCATTGGTTATTCCAGTTTTCCTTTATATTGCGTTTTATAATTTTGATGATGTCATTGTGGGATGCTGGGTGAGTTGATGCATCAGGGAGAGAAGAAGCTGTTTTTGCAGCAGTGTCCGCAGTTTCATTACCAGAAATGTTGACATGGGAGGGAATCCACACGTATGTTACCGTTTTGCCTGAGGAAATAATTTGCGAGTTCATTGATATTATATCTAAACATATTGGTTCCTTGGTATGTTTGTTCTGGATGGATTCAATGGCGCTTCTTGAGTCAGTAAATATAGTAAAGTGAGAGTTATTTGATTTTAGGATATCTGCCAGGGCAGATCTAATTGCGTAGACTTCACTGTAGAAAACTGAACTCATGTCTGGTAGTTTGATTAGTTTTGTTTCATCTGGATATATGATGGCACATCCGGTTCCAGTTGCACTTTTTGAACCATCTGTGTATATATGGATGCTATTTTCATATCTATTAAGTGTTTCGTAGAATAAAGATCGATATATTATAGGATTTGTTGTTTGCTTGAGGAATTTTGTCAAAGTTGTATCTATTGAGGGTACATGGAGAAGTTCTAGGGGTTCAGGTAAAGATTTATATTGATATATTGGTGGAAGATTAGGGATAGTTCTGGATAATATATTATGGATTTGAAGAGATATGGGTTTAGGGTACGATGGTTGTTTATGGAATTTGGTAAAGTATTTATGGTCAAAAATAATTTTATTTATTGGGTTTTTAGGATTTGAGGCTACTTTGAGAGCATAGGAAATACTCAATTTTTCTCTTCTGAAGGATAATGGTTCTTCGTTTGATTCAGCCAGAATGCTACTAATAGGGCTAGTACGAAAAGCTCCAATAGCCATTCTAAGGCAGGAGTTATGAATTGGACTTAAGCTATCCAGTACTTTGTCTTTTGCAGAGGAATAGATGACTGATCCATAATCTATTTTAGATCGTATTAATGAACGGTAAGTATTTATTACTATTATCTTGTTGGCGCCCCAGTTAAGGGAAGAAATCATCTTTATTATATTTACTCGTTTGAGACATTCAGCTTTAAGTAATTTAATATGGGTTTTCCAGGTGAGTTTTTCATCAAAGTAACACCCCAAGATTTTCAGTGTGTGAGCTCTTCTGAGTGGCGTGTTTTCAAGAGTGATTTTGAAATTTTTGGTGGGTTTACGGAGTTTATTAAAAATTGTATACTGGGATTTGCTTTTTGATAGTTTAAACCCAGATCTATTGGCCCAATTATTTATCTTATTCAGAGTTTCTTGTATCATTTCTTGAGTTGTATTTAGGTTCTTTCCACTGCAGGTAATGGTGATATCATCTGCATAAAGTAATATTTTAATGGGGGAAGGTATAAGTTGAGTAACTTCGTTAATTGCAATCAGGAAAAGGGTGGTGCTCAATACAGCTCCTTGTGGTATACCGTTTTGGATTGATGTTTCATCTGATAGGCAGCCATTCATTCGAACTCTGATTCGACGGTTGGTCATAAAGTTGGAGATGAAATTGAGAAGTTTTCCATTAATACCAATACTTTTTAGTATTGTAAGTATTCGTTCTTTCCATGTCATATCGTATGCTTTTTCTATGTCGAGGCAAACTGCTACAAGGTGTTGTTTAGTAATAAAAGCATTACAGATTTCATTATGAATATTACACAGGTGGTCTGTTGTAGATCGGTGTTTTAAGAATGCACTTTGATGGGGAGAGATAAAGTTAATTTTTTCCAGATGCCACACCAATCTTTTGTTTATGAGTTTTTCCATTATTTTGCACATAGTAGAAGTAAGTGCAATTGGACGATAGTTTTCTGATTTTCTATTGTCCTTACCTGGCTTTGGGATTGGTATAACAATGGCTGTTTGCCATATTTTTGGAAAAGAACTATACTTCCATATTTCATTGATAAGTGATGTTAGGTACTTTATTCCGTTGTCAGGGAGTTGTTTCAAAAATATATTAAAAATGTTGTCAGGTCCAGCTGCAGAATTTTTTGATGACATAAGTACCCTTTTTATTTCTTGGTGTTTAAAAGGGTTATCCAATGAAGTATTTATATTGCTACTGGGTTCATTTGATTCGACTTTAGTTGGTGTAGTATGAGATTTAATATCAAGGAAATCATTGCTATAATTGTTATCTGAAGAGTTTTTTGAGAAGACTGAGGCCAGTTCATTTGCGATTTCAGTTAGATCAGTTATGATTTTATCCTCTTTCGTAATTATGGATTTAGGGTAGGGAGATTTATAAATACCTCTCATTCTTCTTATTTTATCCCATACTTCTTTTGAGGAAGTGTGTTGAGACATACTAGAAATGTAATTAATCCAGGACGATCTTCTTTGCTCTTTGAGAGTTTTACGTGTGATGGCTCTTAATCTTTTGAATTCAAGTTCATTGGTAGTATTTGGATGACGTTTGTATCTATTGAAAGCATTTTTGGATGCATTGAGTGCATTTTGACATTGTTCATTCCACCATGGTGTATGTCTTTTGGGTTGGTTACCAGATGATTTGGGTATTGAAAGGTTTGCAGCGTTGATGATAATATTTACAAAATTAGACACTTTTTTGTCAATGGTGGTATTCACTTGCTCTAATGTCCATGAATTTTCATTTAAAGTATTATAAATTATCTTACGGTACTTATCCCAGTCTGCTTGGTAGAATTTCCATTTTGGCTCAACATGAATTTGCTGAGAGATAGCTTTGGGAAATGTTATATTGATTGGGATATGGTCACTGCCATATGAGTCATTTAGGGTTGTCCAGTCTGTTGTATGAGCAATGCTAACACTACAGAGGGATAGATCAATGGCAGAGAAAGTTTTTGAACTGTTGTTTATATGAGTTACATTGCCAGTGTTTAACAGAACTATGCTGGGGTCTTCTAGAATTTTTTCTATTTTTTTCCCTCTTCTACAAAGTTTGTGAGAGCCCCATGAGAGGCTATGAGCATTTACATCACCAACTATGATAAAAGGTAAAGGAAGTTGGTTAATAAGCTCAATTATTTCTTGAGTTTGAAAATCATAACTGTTTGGGAGATATAAATTACATATAGTTAAGTAGCCAAGTGATAGTAACACCTTTGTTGCCACTGCTTCTAGATTAGTTTGGAGTTGAATCTCTTCATAGAAGATACTATTATGTATGTATGTGGTTACTCCCCCACAAGCATAATTGTTGTTTATTCTGTTTTTGAAAACATGGTTGTATTGGTTTATTTTAGCACAGTGGTTATTTTTGAAATTAGTTTCTTGGAGGCAGATAACAGAAGGGTTAAAATCTGCAATTATTAGTTTTAAGTATTCTAATTGTGAATAATAACTATTAATATTCCATTGAATAATGTTCTCTCCCATTAAATTAGTTTTTATTATTATAATTGCATGAGATATAACCATTATCCAACTGTGACAATCTTTGTTTATGAAAATTAAATATCCATAATAAAAGTTTCTTCACTTTCACTGCAGATTGATGATGAGTCTTGGTGAACATTTGTGGTAGTATTGGATAGTTTTTTTGTTATTCTGGTGATTCTATTTTTAATGCTACGTTCATTAAGGTGTGGGTAGATTTCACGTAAACATTCTATTATTTTAGGTATGTTTTCATGGTATTCTAGTGCAATTTCTTCTACATTAGGGTTACCTTTTGTTTTCTCAAGGAAACTTTTCAGTTGTATATAGTTTAGTACATATGGGTTGTTAGTAGATGATAGGATTTCTTTGATAGGTTGTAGATGAGCTTCAAGATTATTTTCAGTTTTATCAGATGTGTCTTCTATCTTCTGCTTTTTGGTAGTGGGATGTTTTATTGTATTGTCATTGTTTCCTTTTTGGGCATTTGATTCTTTTTTTGTATCTTCATCATTGTTTATGGATGAAGTCCTACTTGATTTTGAATTAGTAGTTGAGAGAGCACGTTTAGAGATTGGGAGTGGAGGAAAGGATGTTTCTGGGGTATTGTGGGAGTACATAGTTTCAGGTTGATTTGTGGTAGGATCGTTCTTGACTGGGGAAAGTTCTTGAGCTTGAAAGTTCTTGGTGTTTTGATCATTTTGTGTAATTTGTTGAGATACTGTTACTTCATTTATGACTAATGGGTTTTCGCTACAGTGTTTGGCGAGGTGGCCTTGCTTCTTGCAGATAAAGCAAGCTACGTTATCTGCGGATGGATAAATCCAGTATTTCGTATTTTCGAATTCAATGCTCATGGATTCTGGAATTTTATTTACATCATTTGGGTTAATATAAACTTGTCTACGGAAACTTAAAATATGTGCAAAACCAGGTGCGGAAATTCCAGCTCTGAGGAATGTAATCGGTGATTCAAGTTTAATTTGAAGTTTTTCCAATTCTCTTTCTATGATTACGTGTGGGATCACAGGACATACGTTCGATAGAATAATTCTTTTGTGTTGAGATATTAATGGTCTGATCTCAAGTTTTTTGTCATTTATTTGTATAGATAAGTGGTTTTCAGTTATACTTTTAGTAATGTCTTTTGTTGCTAGGAACATACATATTCGATTTTGTGAAATTCTTGATACAAATCTAATGTTAGATGGATTTATCAGTAGTCCGACAGCATTAATATAATCATTAATAGGAACTCCTTCAATTGCATCTATTACGATAGCTTGTTCTTTGGTTGGGAAAATGTCTTTCTTAGCTGCTGATACGTAACTTTGATTACCTGTTGATGGGGTCGTCATTTTGAGGTTATGTAGAGATGACTCCTGTACTCAGAAGTCGCCTCACACGATCTCAGGATGCACTGGTTCTTGAGAAGGATTGTTGGTGCGAAACACTTTTGATTTTACCTATTTCACAGTTTAAACACACTTTTTTCACAGACGAAATAAGAACCAACTGGTTGCAGACGAGAGCACTCGCGGCATCCACGCACCTTCGACGACGTCCGGTCGACAACTCTGAAATTGGCATCTTTGTTTTGGCAATTTGTTTGGAATTGTTGGCATTTCTGTTTTGGCTATTTTAAAACATAGTAAAATCACTGTGTTGTAAAGTAGAATATTCAACTCTCGTATATAATTAAAAGTATTTGAAATATCCTTAATAAATAATAATAATAACCCTGTATCTTAAATATGTCTACATTCATCTTCGCATTTTTAACAACAGTAATACATTGACATTTATTACATAATAAACAAAACAAATAATCTCGCTATTTCAGATATCTAAATGATGTCAACGTCATTAATTTTTGTTGCCTTTCTTGTGTCTTTATTTCGTTTTCTACTTGCCACGGTAATGCTTAAAATTTTTCATTCCTTTTTTCAGATTAATAGCATTTGTTTCTTTATGTGTGAATATCCATGTTTGCAAACCGTACGTGATCGACGGAAGTATGTAAGTTTATGATTTCTCACTTTATTCGCAAGCTGAAGGATTTGTTCAAAAGAGTTCATTTTTATCCCCAAAATGTTCACCATGCTGCGGAAATTCGTCTGCTTAATTATTTTTCTGCGATATGAACGACAATAATTTTCCCAGACATACGTATTCTTTCGTACAATTTTTTTTCTGTACCAACAGATATTTTACCTTTTCTGCTATATAGGGTAAATTAAGTCCGTGAAAGGTTGCAATTGGTCTGCAAATAGCTCAACATAGCCATTTCCAGTCAATGATCGGTTAAGTTGGACCAGAGGACCCAGTCCATTCCATTTGTCCCAGCCCACACCATTATGGAGCTACCGTCAGTTTGCACAGTGCCATTTTGACTACTTCGGTCCCTGGCTTCGCTGGGTCTGCGCCACACTTCACTCAGCTCATATCAACTGAAATCTCTCATCTGGCCAAGGCACAGTTTTCCAGTGGTCTAGGGTCCAATCGATATGGTCACGGGCTCAGGAGACGCGCTGCAGGCGATGTTGTGCTCTCAGCAAAGGCACTCGAGTCGGTCTTCTGCTGCATAGCGCCAATTTTGCCGCACTGTCCTAACGGATTCGTTCGTCGCACGTCCCATATTGATTCATATTGATTTCTATTGACATAAGTCAAGCGGGGTTAATTGTCTGTTAGCTCTGACAGCTCTAACCAAAAGCCGCTACTCTCGGTCATTAAGTGAAGGCCATCGGCCATTGCGTTGTCCGTGGTGAAATGCCTGAAATTAGGTATTCTCGGCACACTCTTGACACTGTGGATCTCAGAATATTGAATTCCCTCACTATTTCCGAAATGGAATGTCCCATGCTTCTAGCTCTATCATTTCACATTCTAAGTTTGTCAATTTCCGTCATGCGGTCAGAACTACGTCAGAAACCTATTCACATGAATAACTTGAGTAGAAATGAAAGCTCTGCACTCTGACAATGCACTACTCTTTTATATCTTTTGTGCGCAATACTACCGCCATCTGTGTATTTGAATACTGCTATCCCATGACTTGTGTCAACTCAGTGTTTATTCTATTACTATTGACCATTTATAATAAGCATTCAAAATGTTTCAATAGTTTGGCAAGTAAACTCCCGAAAGAATAAACCTTCGTTTTCAATCAAAAACTTCTCCGCCTTGATTGCAAGGTTTTGATGTAATTTTTGAAAGGGGGATATTTTTGGAAGTGGGAATCACTCAAAAAGAATTCCCCTATTTTACTGCGTTAAAAGATCAAAAAAATCTTCCTCGTGTCTCGCCATATTTAGACTCAAGTTTCTGGCGCTATTATGATTCGTCCTTGGTGGCTAATGTGACACGGGTGTAGGGACTAATTCATTTGCTAAAAAATTACCTTCAACCGCAAAGAAAATAATGTTTTTACATTTTTTGTTTTGACATTGCTTGCATTTTGTTTTGCACAGGATTCCATAAAGTAACTGCACGTGATTAAAATATACTTTTTGGTTAAAAAAAGCATAAAAATGTGAAGCTATATTTCATCATTTAAATACATTTCAGATTACCTAAAAAATATAAACCCGTACATTTCAATGCTCAACTTCTGAGTTTTCACTAAAACCACAAGAGCCAGACTTACAATAGAAACTGATACAATCCCTCTAACTCCAAGCATCAACAGTTCCAATGCAACTCCTCTTGAACTTTCGAAATATTACTGTTTAACAAAATGTTTAAAAAACGTGAAAAAGGAAGACGTTAGACCCAATAACAACAATCATAACTAGTTAAAAGAGGATTGATTTGTGTAAAGACGAGACACGAAGACGACAAAAGAAAAGAAAAAAGGCACAAAAAGAAGTAAGCAAAAGAAAGATAGAAAACTGGAAAGAAAGTTAACAAAAGAAAAATATTTTTTCAGGTAAGAACGATTCGGACAGCGAAGATTTTATACCCTTAAAGAAAAATGATGATGATACGGACGTTGAAGATATACTAAGAGAAGTTGAGAGGGAAGGTCACTCAGATATAAAATTTGAAGAGCTGACTGGAAACCTAAAACTGAGTGAAACCCATAAACTTATTAAGGTTAAGAATTTTATTGTAGCAGAATTTCGTAAGAATACTAATTTTTTATTAAGTTTTTATAAATTTCTTGATATTACACTTGGTGAATGACCAATTTTGTTCATTGCATATATTGTAGGCAATTAAACAATTGTTTTTGAACATGATTTCAAAGCCCTTTTTATGAATTTTCAGAGTTATCAAAAACAGTGACTTAGACATACAAAAAATAATACTGTTTATACACTAGACCCTGGAGTATACGAGTATCACTATAGTTCTCTTGTTGGTCCCCAATCAAAACCCATTGAGATATCAAATTGTATGACTTTAGTCCCACCAGTGTGTGATATTAGCTCCATCAGGCGGGGCAAATTTGGTGCACAGTTTTGATTCTTTTAAGACTTGTTCGTTTCAAAAACAAACTCGTAAGGAACGATTTCAGGTTTTTTATTTGTTTCCTACAAATACTATAGAAGATGAACTGAAAAGTTTGCACTCACGTAACTCCGATTGTACCTATGCGCCATTAGGACTTCATAATGTTCACCATCCAAAATGTGAAGAAAATATCCTTCCAACATCGCAAATATTGGATCTAAGATAAATTGAAGAAATTAGTTTGTGAAAAGAACAAATATCACGAAAAAGCACGAGTTAATACAATATACAAGTGTTTCCTTACGTCTACGAGGAAAAAGTGCCATACAATGAGTTTGCTGACACAGACTTGGGTCGAAAAGGAAATAAACGCTGTAAACACATTACATTTCCTCCCCTCGGAATAAAACGGAATAAAACGTCTCAACATTTCAAATCGGACACTGAACGTATTTCCTCGCAGAGGCAGCGAGAGGTCACGCATCTGGCTTCTTGAGCGCGGACTTTTTCCCATTTCCTCCTGCGCGCGGCCTATCTCAAGTATGCGGACGTCGCTTTCGTGTACACTGCTGTGTTAGTGCAGGCGAAGTGGAAAAGCACGAAGCACGGGCGCCACGTGCACCCCGCCACAGCACCGCCGTCCCGCCGCGTCGCTCCCTCCGTCGCGTCGCCTCCACCAGCACTCCGCCGCTTTCGTCTCTGCCTTCGCCGCTTTCGTCACCGCCGATGCCGCTGATTTCACCGGCTCTGCTACTATCGTCACCTCTGCCAATGTCGTCATTGTTTACATCGCTGTTATTGTCATCCTCGCTATTGCCATCCTCACTATTGCCATCCTTGCTATTGCCATCCTCGCTATTGCCATTCTCGTTATTGCCATTCTCGTTATTGGCATATCCTTATTGTCATCCTCATTGTCATCGTTGTTATTGCCATCGACATTGCTATTGTCGTTGTCATCATTGTTATCAGTCATCATTAACATGACTATCGTTTTCATCGTTATTGCCATCCTCGTTATTGCCGTCCTCGTTGTCATCGTTATCATTGACATCCTCATTGTCATCGACCATTGCCATCGTTATTGTCATTGTCGTTATTGTCAACATTGTTGTCATTGTCATCATTGTCATTGTCATCATTAACATAACTATCGTTTCATCGTCGTTTTCGTCACCGTTATCTTAGTCATTACCATATTCGCGTTGTTGTTGCCGTTTTCACCTCCACTTCCACCGACACCACTATCACCGCTGCCCTCTTCGCGTCTACCGCCACCGCCACAGCCTTTGCCTCCACCTCCCCGCCATCCACCGCTTCCACCGCCGCCGCAACTCGTGCGTCGCCCCCCTGTGGCAGGCTGTGTGTTTGGACGGCGGGGGCGCGCGCTTCACTGTTTACTCCGGTGTCAAGGCGAATATGTCCTCTGCTTGTATTCCTACCCCCCCCCCCCACGGGAGTGTCCGAAAGGAACGGAACCAAGAATACCTCTCCTTCGCGGGGAAAACGTAACATACATCGCCTCGAGGACATCGGACTGTGTTTATTGCCGCGTGGCTGTAATCCGCTGGGCGAGGAACGAAGCGGTCGTTCAAGGGAAGAAGTGCGGTGAGTAACGTCGTGTGGCATTTAAGTTTTCCGAGGCTGTGCCTTGACAAACAGACGCGAAGTGTTGTTTTCAAAACTGTAGTAGTATCTTCAAACAAAAACATTTGCATTTGCATCCATTACAAACTTTCATTTTTATTCGAAAATTTGATTCATAAAATTACCTTGTTGAAATCATATTTGTAGTTTGTGAGAGGTAATGCATGCATATTAAAAGCTATGTGACAATCTGTTTTATTTCAGAGAGCCAAAACATTTCTTTTATTCATATTTACGAGCTCCATGGGATAGGATTACACTGGAAGGAATTATATTTTCGAGTTAAATATATTGTTCATATATTTAACTCGATAATATAACAATATAATATATTGTTAAATATATTGAAGTATGACTTTTGTTAAAATTTTGAAGTTACTTCTGTTCGTCAATTCTATTGTGGCACTTGAAAAATGTTATACCTACAGGTTCAATGTAAACAAATCCTGGACTCGCATATCTGTTTCCTGTATTACTGTTTCGATTATGAAACACGTATTTATATGGAATACTGGGTACACTAAAGATGAAATTTGAACGTGTAAGGTACTGTTTCCCATTTTCAACATATGCAAGTCATATGAAATGTTAGTTCAAAAACGGTAAGATGAAATTCTGATGAAAGTTACTGACAAATGAAATGGTGTGAGCGTTTTATTCACTGTGGAAAAGAGAGGAATGCAAATTACCAGACTCCAATACGATGCCATTTTGTCGACCACAAAACACGGAATGTAGCGACCAACCTGCAAACCGCAAAACACGGGGAGACAAAGAGGGAGAATCAAGAGTTTCAATACCTAATGATTCGGTTAAGTATAAAATCATGATAAAAGACACCTACCTCGTTTCACGTTTCAGTTCAGTCAATCGCTTTTTTGCCGCCGTGTAGACGTCATCTTTTCAGACATGCATGAAATACATTTGTACTTATTACTTGTATATTTAGAAGGTATTTATTTTCATTTCAATATTTAATGCTATATTTTCTTTCTGTATTTGTTTTGAGGAATAAATGATCATACATTACATAAGTAATAATAGTCGCATGTAATTTTTAATAATTGAATTTAATTGAAAAAATGCTGAAAAACTATCTCAATTATGTCCATGGACTTTAATGAACACTTCATTTTACTTTTCGAAATGAGTAAAATGTCTCGTTTCTGTCTAACGTCAACAAACGCAACTAAAAAGGACAACCCGAATTTAGATTTAAATTGTACGTATCGAAACCCAACCAACTAATGGCCACACGGCCGCAACACAAAACGCGCACCCGGCAAGGACGTTGCGAGTTTCGATAATTGGGGCGCGACTCCACAAATCGCTGCGCGGGCTGAGCGAGCGGAGAGGGCTCGAGCGCAGTGACGCCGTTCCCTGAGCTGCTGCGAGGTACGCAGACGGCCACGGGGTTTGAATGCACTTCGCTAATTTCAGAGCTCTCTTCGAATGAAAGCAGAATGAATATGAATCGAATGAAAGATTAATACGAAACTTGACTTCAATTAAATTCACCGACTTGGGTGCCTCAGGGTATTAACTGACGGCACTGCAGCGCTGCAGAGCCATTGGCCAAGATCTTCTGGGGTTCGAGTGCCGACGGTGGCAGGATTTTCGACACCGGTTCAATTCACGACACGAGCTAGGTCAAATTCAGCCGCTGTCTGGAGGAAAATACTAACGACCAATTGCCCCGATCGGTATTTTTCCGTGGTTTCTTCGACCAGCACCTAGAGACTGGAGTTCAATCTCTCCCCCCCTTACACTCTTACTCTCAGAGGCGGATCCAGAAGGAGGCCAATATTTATGTTAGAATTATATAAATTATTTAAAAATAATACTTATAATATCATGTATACACTACAAAAATAATAAACAATACAATAACAAATGTTGATTATTTAACAAAAATATATGATGGCGCCCTCTAAAATGATCGGCTGGATCCGCCCCTGCTTACACTTGTATGCAATAAGCTACCACACAGGTCGGGGGCCAATCGGGCTCTTAGAGCTTGTTCCCGTTGGGGCGGTGCTTCGCTGGCGGTGAGACGTACCTGATTAGGGAAAGGTGACATGTAAATCGGCGTCGAATCTCACCATGCAATAGGGCAAGATCACCGCTGCATCCCGCGATAAAACACGCACTACCCTTACGATATTGATGACCTTAACAGCTGGCGCGCTCGGAATCACAAATTAATAAATAAATGCAATAAAATCCGATGATTATTATGGTGTAGTCCATAATTTGACACATTTATAAAAATCCAATTTTGTCCCTGAAAATTCATTAAAATCTACCATTTTACATTGTATTTAATATTGTAGGGAGTTCTGTAGATAAATGTTTAAACTTTTCTGTGCTTAATAATGTCTAACACAGGCAATGTGAATATTTCAAATTATCTGACTCCTTCATCACCAGAATCAATTCGATGATGATCTCGCCAGAAAAGAAGGTTCATGCCTATTTGTTACGTAGCACAAGCTATCACATGTCCGAAGTACTGGTGGAGAACAAAGTGATTTTGAAGTAATTCTCTTTAGAGTTGTTAAAATCATAATTAAAAAGTAAATTATACGTTTATCAAAACAATAGTTTACTAAAAATCTGTTAACATAAACCGTTGACTTTTTTACTGCGGTTCTATATGTACGTGCGATATGTCATTCAATATATTGCGATTCACTGATATTTACCATTAAAACGCTCCAAGGGCAGTGAAGAATATATAAATTAAGGCAGTACATTTAATTACAGAGTGAAATATATATTTAAAATGATATTGGCGTGAGCTTTAATGTTTTTATGCATCTCTGACTGTCACTTTGTAACATTGTAAACACGTTTTGTTTCGCGAATGAAAATATTACAAAGGAATGGTGTAGATACTTGAAAGGTATGCAGTGTCAGAAATTGTTTTTTAAAACAATGTGGCGAAATATACAAAAAAGAAACTAATTTGACAATACATAATAACATTTTACTCATGTAAGCAACTTATAAATATTTACTAAGATTATCAAAGTTTGTACTGACACAATAACACAATAATGGTAAAAAGGAGAAATAGATGAGTACAGCCAATGATCTAAAGCTCCTTTGACATTTGGCATTTGTAGTCGCAAACTAGCAAAACACTCGGCGTAATAGTATTATTTTTAATGTAATTGGTTCAAATTTTAATTTCAAGATACCCCAAGAAAACCTACGCCCACTATAGATAAACGCTTCAATAAGAATGCAAATGGAATATAAAGGATTGTTAAACACACAAATATAACATTATACAATAGAATGTTAGAAATTCAAAATAAAAAAATTACAAATATTAAATTAAGAGAAACGTAACAAAGAGGGAGCTACGACTTAATTAACTCTCCCTGCCTGCCCATGCCTTAACTCAGTTTTTAAGAGTTCTCGGTTCTTAATAAATGCATCTCTCTCTAAAATCAGTGGATTGAACAGATAGAAAATAAAGCTGTTAAGAAAAAGTTTCAAATTTTAATTAAATAATATAATTTTCTTTCATTTTATTTTACAGCATATTGCTAGTATCAAAAATGTTTATCTTACGCGCTAACACTGGCTTCTGGTGGAATATATGAAGAACTAATTTGCTCTAAATGACAGGAGAAAAATAATGATCCTAGTGCATCTAGCAACATTTGATTTAAATTGTTTATTTTCTGCATTTGTGTTTTATTCGTCTTTATCGAACCTTACAAGGACTCTTCCACAGAAGAGCCTATAAAATGTCTTATCTGTTCGTACACAACTTTGTGGCGTCGATGTCGATTACATGTTGTTGAATTCCCTTTTATTCGTGTAAATGTCAACGCAAATGAGTATAGCGTAAACCGCTTAACTTACTATGTATGTTACATGTTCTTGGGCAACAATACCCAACATTTTATACATACAGTTGGGAACAGTCTTGTTTGTACAGTCCATAATTTGCTCGAAGAACATTAATTTTAACTGAAAAATTAATATTAATGAAAAATATATTACAAGATAAGTGAATAATTAATTCCAATTAAATAAAAAAACCTTGTACACTTAAGCGAAACGGCCTTGAATTTGAATTTCACCAGCACATTTAGTCGCTCGCGAACTAACCGCAAGGAAGATTTCGAAGCAACTAATTGTGCTGGTCATCTTCAAATTCAAGGCCGTTTCGTCTAAGTGTACAAAGTAACATTGTATTTAACTGGAACTATTCAATTATTTTGTATTATATTTTTCATTAGTATTAATTTTCCACTGAAAATGAACGATTTTCAAGCAAATTATTAACTGTACAAACAAAACTGTCACCAACTGTATCTGCATTGACCAGTCTTCAAACAAGCGCCAATCTCTAGCTGCTGTTCATTGTCGTGCTTTTCCGCCGGCCCTTTCTTCCCCGCGACTGCTCCCGCAAACCAGCAACGCAGCCACTTTGCCGCGATCGCAGCGGGTGATCAGCGGGCGCCGCGCCGCGCCGCGCCGCGCAGCAGCGTCCGTCCGCTCGACGCGTGAAGCGCGCGTGAATAGCGCCGCGGGCGGGCAGCTCGGTCGACCGGCTCGCGATCCACCCGGCGAGGCTAGGCGAGGCGAGGCGCATAGCGAAAGCGCGGGAGTGCACGGGCGCGCGCGCACGCCGCGAACGGCGCTGCAGTCGCGCGAAATGACGAGGAAACCCAGCGGGGACCTGGGCGCAGGGGCCGGACGAGCGCCGCGAAGAGATGGGGGGGGGGAAATAGGAAAGCGGTACGGGGACAAGTAGCAACCAGTAGTAGTGTTGTGAGAAAAAGAAGCGTGAATAAGTTTGAACGATACGAAGCGGTGGCGAAAAAGAAGGGAGCTGCAATAGGCGGTTAGGTGATTAGGCTGTGGAGAGAAGAAGAGAACGCGGAAAAGGCGAAGTTGGAAAGGTGTGGTGGGAACAGGAAGTGGAGGAGAACGGCGGGATGAGAAGAGGGGATGGCGTGAAGAGGTAGAGAAAACGGAAATAGTAGAAGGGGTCGGTAGAAAGTGGAGTAGAAGAGGCGGAGCCGGAAGAGGCGGGCAAGGGAAACGGTGGGCAAGGGAAGCGGTAGGCAAGGGAAGTGATGGGTAACGAAAATTGCGAGCTAGGGAAGAAGAGTTCATCAGTGAGGTTCGCATGAGAAACGTGGCGTAGAGAGGACGAAAGTGATGGAAAAGTGAAGATGGTGAAGTGGAAGGAAGAAAGGCAGAGAGGCGTAACACAGTGAGATCGGGACGAACAAGTCGAGAAAGGATAGAATGGATGGGATAACGTGAGGCGACAGGAGGCGGACAGAACGAGGTGGGAAAGGGCACAACCTAACGTGCAGTTGTGGAGGCGGGGGTGGACAGCATCGTATCCAAGCGCAACGTGGCTGGTTGGGAACGGCGCAGAGTGCGCTAATGCGGTTCACTGCTCGCGCCGCGCCGGCCACGAACGGGTGAACACTGCGCCAAATGGAGGCCCAAGGGTCGGCGCGTGGGGCGAGCGCGCCAAAGAACGGGGAGAAAGGGTGAATGCGTGAGTCAACACGCGCTCTGGCGAGAGGCGGCGGCGGCGGCGGACGCGCGAGCGAGCGGCGGGGTAATGGAGAGCGGATGATTCGACGGGTCGTTTAGAGAAACGAACAAAGATACGCTGGCCGCCGGGCTGAATACACCGGGCAGAGGGATAGAAGAGGAGAGCCTCCGAAAACAGGTCGTCAGTTGATCGACCGAGATGTCAAGCAATTGACGGAGCGATCGAGACGGATAATTTAATAAGAGAGAACCGCTCTATTGACCGATTAATGAAATTACGCACTAGAACGACAGCGAAGGAAAATAAAAGAACTTTGCAACAGAATATCTGGGATAAAAGAATATAGCGGAACTGACAGAAAAAAAATTACATGATGACAATGAAGGTGGGTAACCAGTAACATGGAGTGAAGAAAAACATAATTTTCACAAAATTAATATATTTTTTTTAAATGCAACATTCAACATTCACATTTAAGTGTGTTTGGACACTGACGTAGTAATCAGTCACAATGTCAAAATCAAACGAAGCAAAAAGTTTAAAAAGATATACACAGTCATGAGTAAATGTAAACTGACTGTAATTTCAATGGATGCTACCCAATGTGAATAGGATGGATCATATCGTATTTAAACATGAATTTTAAAATAAAAGAGAGAATAATAAATACAGAAGCAAAGATTTATTTTATAAATGTAGCATTTACAGAAACATGCATAATACACTGAACAGAATGAAATATTAAATACATCAATATAAATTTGTAATATATTATATAATGGAGATACTCGCCTGATTTACTGAGAAAGAAAATGTCATTAAGATCTACCTCTTATAATACTTTCATCTATTTAACCAATGTTTCAAGAACTGATCTAGGGATCATTAAATTTTAAGAGTAAATGAAGTAATGGTTCGGGTATGTGTGAAGAAAGTCAGAGAAGAAGAAAATTTCGAAAAAAATAAATTAAAATATTAAACGATCAATACGTGCTGAGGAACAAAGAAAGATGGAAGTAGCGACACAATTCGAATAGTAAAATGTTTATGTGCCGCAAATGTTGAACTGTCTTGACGACATCTAGTACCTTGATATAAAAAGAGATCCATTTCATCTTCACACTTCTCCAACTGCTGTAGAATGCTGACGAAATTTTATTCAATAGGCGGCGAGGGCGGCGGCGAGGGCGGCGGCGAGGGCGGCGGCGAGGGCGGCGGCGAGGGCGGCGGCGAGGGCGGCGGCGAGGGCGGCGGCGAGGGCGGCGGCGAGGGCGGCGGCGAGGGCGGCGGCGAGGGCGGCGGCGAGGGCGGCGGCGAGGGCGGCGGCGAGGGCGGCGGCGAGGGCGGCGGCGAGGGCGGCGGCGAGGGCGGCGGCGAGGGCGGCGCCGACGGCGAAGGCGGCGGCGAGGGCGGCGGCGAGGGCGGCGCCGACGGCGAGGGCGGCGGCGAGGGCGGCGGCGAGGGCGGCGGCGAGGCGGCGGCGAGGGCGGCGGTGAGGGTGATAGCGTGGGTGGCAAGGTCAGGGCGACCGGCAGGGAAGTGGGTGAGGAGTGGGAAGGAGTCCTCTGTTGGCGTCGGGGGGGGAGGAGCGGGGCCTGTTGAATCGTCGCGGGGCGGGCTGGTGCCTGGGCGCCATCGGCAGCTGGGCACAGCCCGAGCGAACTCTCGGCCCCATTACTTATTTATCGCTTCTTTGCTCGCGCGGAAGGGAATTCGTGATGACCTATCAGTTATATTTCAATTCCCTGTTCAAATAATGTTCTCTTTTCTGAAGAGCGCTGAAGAAAAGATTCATTTCTAAAGACATCAATTCGCAATGCGTTTAACGACGAATGAACGGGCTGTTCTCATGGACTCTACGAGGTACTTTTTTCTTCTGTTGCTTGTCGTTATACAGAGCTAGTAAAACCTTTTGATACAGATTTTTTTGTATTGAAGTTTTGTGTTTGTCGCGAGTGATTTTCTTTTGTTCACAGATAATTAGGGAGCATTTATAGAGTTTCTCAAATCTTTTATTCTTATTCAAACTTGAATACGAATTCGCTTGGCGATGGAAATGGGCACTAAAATTTAAACAAAATCACGATGGAACTATTACTGATGTTAAGAGTCTCTCTTCAGAGAGAAAGCATCTAGAGAGAAGAAACCCGGGAACGAATGTCAGTAAATGAAAATTTTGACTAGTTAACAGAGATTCAGTGAGCCAATGAAGATGTATAAAATATTTGGTGTTGCGCTGACTTTGCTTTACATTAAATCTCTAAATTCAAGAGATGAATGTTACAGTGAAGAACATTCACGTTATGCCCACTGCTACTTTTGGATGAATTCCCACTATATACTCTTATATGTTGGCCTGTTGTATTTTATTCAATAATTAAGATATTAAGTGAAATATTAAGTGCATCTACCTGAGAATAATTTTAAATCATAAATTAGATATATTTTTAATACAGACTAATGTGCGATATAAAACTGTTCATGTTTACATAACATAATTTCAATAATATTCAATGATAATAATGTTCTTGTATATATTGTGATTCTATAGAATCACAATATTAAAAATCGAATTTTGTTCCAATAAATTAATTAAATTTTTAATTACCATTATACACTGTAATTAATATTGTGGGGTTTCTATATACAAACTTCGTTAATTTTCAGTGCTTAATAATGTCTAACATGCGTGATGTGAATATTGCAAATTATCGCGGAATATCTGATTCTCTTCTACAGCCCCTGTATCAATTCGATAATGAACCGTTAGTATTATTGGTTACTTCAGCAAATATAACGTTCTAAGTATTGATTTACAAACGAACAAATACATGAATGTTTTTGAATTTCCAAGCTACTATTACTAATTTGAATGTTCACAGATTTGTAATTTGGTAAAAAGTATTTGGTAAAAGTTCCTATTAATAACTTGTTCCATAAGCATACTTTTTTCTAAAAATCGCAGAAAAGCAAGGAAACAAAAATAAAACTCTTTTTGTCCGCACACAGGTACGGTGAAGTACAATAATAATGATGTTCAAAAAGGTTGGAGGATAATATAGAATAAACAAACAATTACTTTATATTTATCAAGTTTCTAGTCACGTGTCATATTGATGTTTACAATTTTTTAAAGAACCACTTAATTACATAGTTTAACGTAAAAACGTGGATGAAAAAATATTTTGCATTGGAACATTGAAGGTCTCATACCTTTATAATTAATGTTTAAATTGTTTCGTGTATCTTCTGTATATTTTTTTATCATAAATACTTCTTGATCTAGTACTACTACTAATACATAGATCTCGTGCGATTCTTGGTGATCCCCCCTAATAGGATATTCAGAGCAGTTGGATTGAATGAATTATGAGGTGATATGATGATAGATGATCGTGGCGTGTTCCCAACATTCGCCTGTATGTCTGAGGAAAACCCCGAAAACCCTGGTGAGGTTAGCTAGCCCGGGACTTGAACTCGGGCCTCCCGACTGCGAAGTCAACGCCTTACCCCCTGAGCCACTTTGCTCGGTACTTTTTGACCAACGTAGCACGTAATTGATAGTTCATAATCGTTGACATGTTTATTTCTCCCACGTCAATCACGACCAATTGAGAAAACGGCACATTTTTTTATGATTATGAAATTAACTTAAACCTGTTATAAATATTCCGGATTAATAAAAATTAAATTATATAAATAATGAACACTGTTTTCCTGCAAATCAATCCTTGTGCAAACGTAACGAATCAAATTCCTCCGCATTTCAGATGCTCCGGAGACATCCGCAAATGACGCTAGCTACAGTCGTTCATCTGTGTCGTGCTGTGACTGTTTTAATGAATTACCGGGCGTCGCCCAATATCGCGACCGCACGCAAGTTATCACTTTTGCGGACACGCACGCATGCGTTTGGGCGTGCGCGCGGGTGCGAGGACGTGTCATGGCAACGCGCCCCCGCCGGCGCCGACGCGACATGTCACGGCCCGATGCCACCACCGCTGTACGGCATGAAGTGTGATAAACGTAATGGATTCATTCACGCACGCGTGTTCACCTCCTGACAACGATACTACGTTAATACACCCATGCTAAATACTGTTTTCTGGTCTTTGTTCTGAATTCCTACATAGTACTACGTACATATTCTTGGAAGAATGTTCTATAGTGCTCTAGGAATGTCTCTCTGCACTGGGCCGAGTCAAGGCCTCCTATTAAAACTTGCATTTGTGTTGGTAGCTAACAAATCGCTTCGAAAAAAGTGAAGGAGACAACACTTCCAGCATCTGTTATGATTGTGATGAGTGAAGTATTTACGTTTTCTTTTGTTACACGCTGCAACCAATGTAATTTTGTTGCAAGCACCAACATGCCACTGCGGACAGACTTTCTTGGCGCACTGTATAAACAGTGCTACAGAAATGAGCAACTCAACCCCCAATTTACTTGCTGCATTTACATAGGATCATGTTTCGCTTCTTTAGAGTGTTATGTTCATCTTCAGCCTGACTAAATAGAACATTCCCTCTCCAGAAGGGCGTCCAGAACTTCAAAATCATTGTGAAATTTAACGTTAAATTATTCCGCAAATATGACTATCAATTTTTTCTAATATAGTTATTTTTTTCAAAGCTGGCGGGTTAATTACCGCGGAAAAAGTACTTTATGCTTTTTTATCACCGACTTTCGGAACAAGCTCGCCGACTAACGGTGGCATTAACACAGCCAGTTGAGCAATTAGCACAAACAGAACAACAGACGGCCATGTTCATTTCTTTTTTACTGTTTCATTGTCTTGCTTGTGGACAGTTTGACATAATTGTTCACACATGAAGTTCATTAACGTACAAATTCATCTAGTTGTTAGATGCAGTTTGTGCCGACATTTATAGTTCATTTTCCATAAAGGGGTTTTCATTTTTTAAATTTAAATTATAAATGACTGCATTCCGTATTTATTTATAATTGGAATAGTAGTCAATGTTGGGCCAACTGTATTCAAATTCACTAGAAAAAGTAATCTATTTTCATAACTCATTTATAATTTTCCAAAGACTATTTTCACTTCTTCTATAAATATAGCGCGTGAAATTTCATACGGAGACTACCTTAGAGCTCAGAGAGCAGTGAGATCCAACCCCCGGGGCATGGATCTGCGAGGACCTGCGCGTATGTAGAAATTGAAACATCGGCAGTGACGGAGGTTGGGGTAGTGGTAGCGGTGGGGGCGGCCAGGGCGGGGAGGGCGAAAACGACCCTCCATCGATTTCCACGGCGCTCGCAGGGCGGGAGGAGGGCGCGGCAGGAGGGAGGGTCTCCGCGCAGAAGAGCGAATTTAGCGTTTTATTAACCGTCACGAATTTCATTTCGGTAATGCAGTGCGTTCACTGATAAGGGAAGTGCTCATTGTAGGTACTGTGCCTGCGCACGTAATGGGAACAACCTGCGGACGATTCACACCCACTTTCTCTATGTCTTTTACAATGAAAGGTGATTTAGAATTCTATTATGACTCACCAGTAAGAGCAGTGAGAGTGTTTGGAAAAACCGCCTCTTTAATGTATTTTAGCATTAATATAATGCGAGTTTTTGGCGTATAAAAGTCACCAATGATTTTGTCGTCGATTTTTTGCTACAGTAGCAGAAAAAAAGAGTTGTCTCCGCGAATAATCCATAAATTCTAATGTCTTATTTAATCGCTAGTATTTTCAATCATGTATTACATAATTCAGCGTTTGAGAAAAGGTCACCAAATCTGACTTGAGGCGAATTCGTGGAACCTATGAATCCATTTGCAGCAATTAACTTTTTCTTTTCGCAGAATACTAAACAATAGTAATTATCTTCAGAGGAACCGACTTCATATGTTTAGAGAAAACGCAGACACAAATCAATAACACAGAAACAAAAATCCCATCTATAAATAAAGGGGAACTATCCAAAGCTTCACATATTTCATCCAAGATAAATTGAAAAGGAGAAGAACGTACGGCGCGCTTCTTTTCTGCAACAAAGCTTTAAGGGTAATTGACGTGAGATTCCCTTAGGTGCACGGTCCGAGCTTTTCGAGAACTTTCAAAAAATAAAAGATTCAGGAAGGTCGTTCTGTTGTCATTCCGGAGTTCCTGTCCGGATCCCGGGCGGGCCCCATCAGATCGATCGGCGCGCTTCGGAGCCCACGCGGCGCGGCGCGAAGGCTCACAGCGGGCATTACGAGATCTCCTCCAGCGCCCATGAATAAATAAGCCAAGAAAAAACGCGTGCAAATTATTTACGCACTTCTTTCGGGGCGCTGCTGAAGTATAAGACGTGGGTACAAAGTGTCTGATGGGATCATTTTTCCGAAGAAGTCGGTTTGGTTTTTCTGGTGTTGAAACGGCCGCTCGAGGAGAGACGAGTTTGTTCAGATCAGATGTGTGGGCGTAAGAATTATGTGCTGGGAATAACACTGGCTTTCAGTTGATGATGTGAAAGATGTGGATCACCATCGTTTTGGTGCGGGATTTAGAAGCGAAATTTTGAAAAGAGGAGAGATGAGAGAGAATAAGTGGCGGCTTCGTGTCAGCAAAGAATCTCGAGTGAAAGTTATACGTCTTAAAGATTAAATTTACCTACGCTCATCACAGAGTTTTAATGTTATGAATGCATATTTTTCTTATGTAATGCTATTTTAGCACACACAGAGTAATAATAACTTAAATATGGTAATTTGAAGCCTTCCTATTACTTTATTTGACTGCAACTAATCTACATTCAACAATAGTACGCTATTACCGTAAATCTGGTCATATATTATTTTCTCCCGACCCCTCCAGCAGTTTATTTTAAAATTAAGGTAAACTGTATGAAACTGGTACGTACATCTAAATGTATTACCGAGAAACGACATCATAACATTTTTAACTAGATGTGTGCAAATACAATGCAACATTTTGGGCAAAAATGACAACATTAGAGAATGAATTTTATTTTAACTTCTTCTCTTAAAGCATGTTATTGTTTCTCAGACATTCACGACTCACAATAAAGTATCAGAAGCCCCATAAACTAAGATATCCATCTGTTTTTCCTTAGACAAAATGATTTTTTTAGTTTCAGTTTGTTCCTACAGAGCTCCTACATTTGAAAAATACATTCTGAGTAAAAACTACAATTTCGAGTAACTACTTAAATAACGTAAAACAATTATGAAATATAAAATGGGAAAGAAAATTTATTCTCAGAAAATACAAAGCAAAAATCAAGAATGGAATGTGAATTATCTATTAATTAAATGTAGAACTGTAACTAAGAGATATTTTTATTTGAAAAGACTGCAAGCCTTTATAAAAGTAGAGTGGGATATTTCCGCAAAAGAGCAAATATAGTAAACTACTTTCAAGAGAAAAAAGAGTTTCTAGAAAACCTAGATAACAATATACTGATTTTCGTGTAATGAAGGACTGATGTGTTTGATGTCAACCGATCAATCTAAATCCTTCAAATTGTGTTTTTGCCTTATGTCACCGAGAAAACATATGTGTGTCAAAATTCAGTACAACCATGCACGTTGCGTTAGTGTGGATAACTCATTAGGAGCATATTAAAAACATTATAGTTACAGAGGATATCTGAAATTTTTTATCTTGTACACTTCTTTGTCAGTTCACTGTTACAATGATTTTTTTTCCTTCGTTATATATAGAGTGAATTCAGGTTCATTAACCAGTATTTAAATGCTTTATTTACGTTAATAACTATAATATTAAAAAAACGTTGTTATTTGGCGTTTTTATCTATATATTTGCTATTAATTTTATAACGATATTTTCGTTGTATTATATCAGTTAATGATGTAATTATTTCTCACAAAGAAAGAAACGTGAATCTATATTAATTAACTAATAGTATTAACATGTAAAATCACTTTAGGATGAATATTATATCGTTTTAAAACTTTTGTCAGTTTCACTAATGATCCGACTGACGCATGCATAAGCCAATGCAATTGGTGACTACTGGAATTTTTTACTTTCTGGAAATTCTATATGTTTTTGATATTCCACACATTTTGGAAGTTGTTTCATATTGCAATTTATTTAGAATGTAGAGACAGAACATTTGGAGTAAATCTTAGTATTTGTAGGGGCAAGTAAAGTAAATTATTTCTCGATAATAAAAAGGTGAAATTCATTGAAAACAGTTTATAGCATGGAGTGTAACATTTCTGATTTAATACGGTCGATATCTGACATGAAATTGATTTTTTTCGTCAAAATTGCACGGAGTTGTTAAGATTTTCCCCCCTACATGTTACTTATTTTGTGATTAACAATACATTTTCACGTCTTTTACTCTCTCGTCACTTCCTATTTGAATCAGGAATATGCAACTTTAGAGATCTAGGCTATCCTGATTGGCCAAATATTCGTGTGCATTTATTCTTGATAAGTCTATTAACCGCATATTATTAAGAATTAAGATGAAACGATTATAGTTTCTCGGTACGTCAATTGCTTACGTCATTAGTCCTGCAAGTGTGCTGTACGTTATATCCCGAGAGATGACTACACTGTATATCTCGAGAGTTACTCCCACGCAGGAACTGAAGCTCCAACACCGACCTACTTGTAGGCTTGCGAGATTCTCCTTCCGGGAATCTCCCCAATGAGGCACCCCAACCAGGGAAAATCTATAAACTCCAGACATAACTAATAGTGTGATTTAAATTAATCTGTACGTAGGTGTGTGTGTAAGGGGAGATCATCATGTGTGTAAGGATTTAAATTCATCTGTAGCTATGTGTGTGTGTGTAAGGAGGCAATAATGAGGAACGAAAGATCGCGTGTGGTACATGGTCCATTTGTTAAGGTGTTTTTACGGTTTTTGCCTTCCTTGATTGATAGTTTTCTCTGGTTTCTCCGATAAAGAACAGCCGGCCGCTAGAATTATCCTCCAGCCAGTGGTTGAATTCGACCCAGCTTTATAGCTTGGGCCGAAAATCCTCGACCATCAGGATTTGAAATCTAGGACCTCTCAGTCAACGACCCTGGAGAGGAAACAGTTATTATCGCTGCGCCAACAGCCTCGATGCACTTAAGGATCGCGAGTGTTACGTGGTGTTGGAGGACTTAGAGAATCCCTGTCTCCAACACTATTCAACGTTAACGACATCATCCGAAAATGAAACTAGTGGTTCAACAGAATGGCACAGACTTTCCCGTATTAGTTTTCTATTTCCTTGGCTCTTCGTTAGTTATTCGGAATTGCCACAAACTCTTTCTTGCCAGCTGTCATCTATCACCACCAAAAGTACATTTTTTTGTCATTTTCTTAATTTTTCGGTTTTCTATTGGTAGAACGGAAACATTAATTTTAGAATATTAAAGAACACAAAAACCTAGTCATAAATGGCAATTTTCTTTTAAAAATGATGTGCCGTTTAAGAGAAAATGGCGTTTTAGCGCTACTAAAAATGCGAAATTTGAAGCTCATTTTCAGAATCATTCATTTGAAGCACAGAAAAGTTTTGAGTTTTCAAAATATTTTATTTGAAGTTATTTGAAGCACTTACACTCACAAATATATTAATGTTTACTAATTGCTGGTAATGTGCATATTAAAGATGTGAGACTGCATTAAAAAAAATACAATTATGTAATTTTTGAAAAAACAAAAAAAATACTCAAAATAAACTTTACGCTATACTAAAGAGAGCAATTAGCACTATCCGTTACAAAAGTTTCAAGAAAAAATTTACAGCCATATATGAGAAAATGGCGTTTGAATGTTTCAGAAAATGCGAAATTTTGAGCTACTTTTCACAGAAAACGGTTGTGTTTCCGAGATACTTTACTTAACATTATTTAAAGCATATGTACTCCTAAATATAATAATGTGAAAAAATCGCCGCTACTGTAAATATTATCGACGTGAGAAACATGTGAAAAAA
Source organism: Acheta domesticus (assembly GCA_031308135.1). Taxonomy (NCBI): domain Eukaryota; kingdom Metazoa; phylum Arthropoda; class Insecta; order Orthoptera; family Gryllidae; genus Acheta; species Acheta domesticus. Next base: position 133,733,449 of record JAHLJT010009436.1, on the reverse strand, counting down.
TTTACATTTTTTTAATTTTTGAAAAAACCAACCTATAGAGCAATATGGCTTTTATATTATCTAATAGAGTACATTTACCACTATCCCTACCAGAAGTTTAAAGAAAAACTTTAGAGCCGTTTTTGAGAAAATCTTGTTTCCGTAATTTTTTTAAAATTGCACATATTGCACGCAATATTGCACGAAAAGTAATAAAATTTTGAAATAATATTTATATGACCTTGATGAAAGAACTCAATATGAAGAAAAAATTTTATTGGAAAGAAAAATCTCCATCTTCAATTTTGTAGTTGGAGAAAGACGCCGAAAAAAAATTCAAACTTTCACAATTTTCGAAAATTCAGAGTTTTCCGTGGAAATCGGACCTATGCCATGTTAATACGTGTATTTTACTCTATTTATACAAGAAATTTAAAGAAAAAATTAGGAGCCGTTTTTGAGAAAATTTTGAAAATCCCCGGGAGGCTTCATATAAAGTACCCCCAAATTTTGAAGAATCTTTTTCAAAATCTCAAAGCTTTGACTAGAATCAGATCGACTGGGGAATATCCATTTTGGAAGAAACCGTACGTATGGTTTAGGCGCTAGCAGTGTTCACAGACGGACGTTTTCCTTTCAATTGGGTTTTCGGTATCAAGGACCTAGAAATCAGGGTTTCTGGCTACACCACGTGTTAAGGGATTTTTTTCTTAATTTAGCAACTGGTTTTATCCACTTTTTCGTTTTTACGGCCCGGCAATTAATTTTTTTCCGCCGAAAATTGGCCATTTTTTCGCGCAGCATTACGTAACTTTCCCTATACTACGTATATCACTCCGTGTATACGTACGTATAGGGGAAAGTAAAAATCGTTACACAAGTACAAAGTTAACGGAAGGAATTATTTTAAATATTTCATTGTTCCAATGATGCTATAATAATTCAAGAGACAGAAGATGACTTACAATACACTCTACACTATCTCCATCAGATATGTAAAAAATATGATATTCGTATGGCACGAGAGAAAACGGAAGCAATAGCATTTCTGTGGAATACACCAGTCAGGTCTAGGAAAGTCGTTGATAACACAACTTAAGAACAAATCATGTCCTTTACTTAGGGTTTTATAATAAGTGACCAGAAAGCTAGAGAGGCAGAAAACAAACTTTTTCGAGGTTTCATATAGTGTGTGTAACCATTCAAAACAACTTAAAAATAAAACGACACCATTATCACGAATAAAAATACACAAATCTATGGCGATTCCCATGCAGCTATATGGTTGCGACAGATAGGTATCTACAAAGAGAACGATGCAGGCAAGTGAAACGAATTTTTTGCGCAAAACTGAAGGATGTTCAAGAGAGGGAAATATCAGAATGGCAAACATAACAAAAGAACGAAACGTATAAGCAATAAACAATAGGATTCAAGAATATAGAGGAAACTGGTTACGACATATTTGAAGAATGGAAGATACCATACTTTCAAAAGCAGCTTTCTACCATGCATCGCAAGGAAGCAGAGATATGGGCAGTCCCGAGAAGATGTAAGAAGACTGTAAAGACGGAACAGACAGTTATCTAAACTGTGAAGTACAGAAGATAATATAGTATTTATTAGAATTTGTGTGCCTCCTTCCGTGGGTTTTTGAATTCTCAGTGTAATGAATTAGATTTTTTTATGAATTGCGTCAGACGTCAAAGATTTGAAAACAATGCGGTTGCATAGTGCATTGTATTGTTGTTGATGATGTGTTAAGACATTTTAATTTTGAATGATATTTTTCCTTCGAAGATCGTTTTTGTTCTTTGGCGGAGTTGCACTATCTTGCGCCACATACGTGTGGTTTTGTTCATTTTTTTAAAAAACGGTTAGAACAAAAAAATAAGTGTAAGTGTAGTTTATTAGAATGAAGTTTGATATTGATTGTTGGAGAAGGACAATGCGAAGTGTTGCGTTGTTTAGTATTTAGTAGCATTGATGTACCTCCATCGGTGTGTTTTTCGGTACCCAGTTAAAGGATATACAATTTTTTCATCATTATTATCAGAAATCAAAAATTTAAAAACAATATTGTTGTATAGTGTATTGTATTGTGGTTAATGTTATATGAGGATAATTTGATTTTGAATTAGAGTTTTGCCTTGAGTGTTTTTCTTATCCTGCGGGAGTGCGTTGTTCCCGGTGACTCATGAGTGGTTTTGTTGAATTTTGCAAAAACCGGTGAGAGCAAAAAAATCTATGTTGGTGTACCTTTTTAGAACCATGTTTGGTTTTGTTTGTTGGGAAAGGACATTGCTACATATTGAGTAGTTTAGTTTTTATGAGGAATTTTATGACTTGAAATGTGTTGTTTCTTGACAGTAGTGTAAAGAATTATTATTATTTACGGGAAATATTAAATGTTGAATATTTTGAAACAACATTGTTGGATAGAGAATTGTTTTGTGGTTATTTTTGTGTCAAGAAAATCTAATTTTGCTGGATAGTTTTTTTACGAGTAGTTTTCTTACGCGTTGTCGTTGCGCCTGCCGGGGATGTCGAAAATTCGTTTTTTCTAAATTTTCGAAAAACGGTAAGAGCAAAAAAATTAATGTTTATATATTTGAAAAGCACAAAAATAGCACAATATTTTGTGTATAAAGAAAATTGGTTTTGGCTAATTGGCTTTGCCAGCTTAACATTAAGCCGCCAGCAAAGCCACCCATTTTTGGAAAAACCGTTGGAGCAAAAAAATTAATTTTTGGATATTTGGAAAGCACAAAAATAGCACAAAATTCTGGATATAGAGAAAATGTGTTTTTTGAAAATGGCTTTTCCAGCTTAACGGACGTCCGAGCGCTTCCATTCTGTCGGGCGCGCCCTTGCCCTTGCCGCGAGCCCTTTGTGCAGCCACGGCGCGGTCCGGATTCAGCGCTGCGTTCCGCCCGCAATAATTCAACGCGCCACTCGAAACGAAATGATAATAAAAGTATTAAAAGTAGAAGAAATAAACACTAGGATTCAAGAATATAGAGGTAAACGTTAATATCATATTGGAAGAATGGAAGATCCCAGTCTTCAAAAGCGGCTTTCCACCACACTCCAAAAGGAAGCAGCGACTTGGAAAGACCGAGGAGACGACGAAAGAAGACGGAACAGCGAGCTACCTAAACTGTAAGTACGGAAGAAAAAGTTCTACCGGTATTAATATGCTTTAGCTAACATTCTATGCATGGGCACACGTTGGCCCGCTGGTCGCGCCGTGCGCTTCCACCCGGTCGGGCGCGCTCTTGCCCTTGCCGCGAGCCCTTTGTGCAGCCGCGGCGCGGTCCGGACTCAGCGCCACGTTCCACCCGCTCTGTCTCGCACCGGCTTGAGAATCCTGATTGAAATCTAGAGACAAGAAAAAATCTTTCGTGGTTCCAAATAGTGTGTGGGACCATTCAGAACGCCCTAAAAATAAGACGACACAATAAGTACGAATACAACATTTTAACAATCTATAGCAATTCCCATGCTACTATATGACTGCGAAAGTTGGGTACCTACACAGAGAACAAGAAGATGTAAGAAGACTATACAGACGGAACAGGCAGCTACCTAAACGGTGCAGTACCGAAGAAAAAGTTCCATCAGTATTAATAAGCGTTAGCGAACATCCAATATGTGGATACATGCTGGCCCGCGGGTCGCGCCGAGCGCATCCACCGGGTCGGGCGCGCCCTTGCCCTTGCCGCGAGCCCTTTGTGCAGGCGCGGCGCGGTCCGGATTCAGCGCTGCGTTCCGCCCGCGCCGAGCTGTGCCGCACCGGCCCGCCGCCGCCGCCGGTCCGGACCGGTCCGGGGGATTCCTGATCGAAGAGTCGGCGCGCGCGGCCGCTGCGGCAGAGCCTTCAAAGCGCCGCCGCGCCGCCCGCCTACGCGGCGCCGCGGGCCGCGAGGAGCCCGATCCAATTTTCTGTAATGGATCTGCCCGCGGCAGGTGCAGCGCCGACTTTGCCAACGGCTGCGGCAACGGCGCGGAGGTTGGGGTTGGCTACGCTAGTGGAAACGTCACTGGAGGTAAGCGTGGTGAGGGTCGTGGAGTTGGGGTGAAATGGGGGCTGAGGGTGGTGATGTGGATTGTTTGGATGAAATGGATGGTGTGTTGAGGGAGAATGGTGAGAATGATTGTAGGAGGTAGAGGAAATCGGAATGGGCGGTCCAGCGCTTTGTGCTTTGTCAGAACGGTGTGGTGGTTGTGGAAGGAGGATGCTATGAATCGGCAAAGATGATTAGCTTCAGACTTCAAAACGAGCGTCTCTCTTTGGCCGTCACTTGCTGCCATAATGTTGGTTGAAAATTGGGGATTGACAGTACACACCAGAAATAGGATTATGCTTGTGAGAGATAATGCTTTTAAAATTTTGGTGATAGATCTGTTCATATCATGAACATCAAAGCCGGCAGCTACAATAGCTACGGGTCAAGAGAAATGCAACATAGTCCAATATTTTAGTTATATAATGGTGCATTGGTGCTCTGGTGAGAATCAGCAGAGAACATTGCTTTCAAATTACAATTGCTGTAATGCAGGTACATGATAATACACTTTTTCATAACCACAGCTAAAATTTGTATTATTGAACTTTCCACCTAGAAGCTACGATGTATTGTAATAAATCGTCTCTTGGATTTATTGTATTGGTTCAACATCCTGAATTCGCCTGCATCGATATCTCTGTAGCGGACCTTCCCGTGTCAGATCTAGCTTTTGCGGACGACATTCTTTCATATATATTAAATGCGTGCAAGCCAATGCCACGTCGACTGTGTGGTACATTGCTGTTAAATGTTCACTGTCATTACACGAAGGGAGGTGTATTAATGAAGAGATGAGTACTAGTGAATAAAGATATTGAGTGACTTTTTTAAACAGAGTAATAAATTTCAGTGGCATAAAACTTATTTCGAATACTACATTTTACGAAATCTGATACAAAGTTGTATATCGAGGATGAAAATTGTATAAAAATACAATGAATATTGTATAGTTATTTCTTTTTGGTTTCGGGTTTATTCATTTTCTCTCCACTTGCCTCCTTATTGGACGTGTGAGCACGAACACGAATCAGTTGAGCATGCGAGCAACCCTAAAATTAATATCCGTTCAGGTCAATTTAAAGTCATTGTCGATGTTTTATTCATTATAATATGGTTCCTGCTAATTTATATGAGGATTCCCATTTAACGTCTCCGAAAAGAATTCAGAGTGGTGATGATCATAATGATGAAAAAATTGTTAATGGTCGAACATACAATTCACGACCAGCTATGGTCATGTAGCAATTATTTGTCGTCGGCATTGGCGCATCTGCTCATATACGAAGGAAGTGCCGGTTGATTTTGAAAGCTGTTGGTGAGAGACACGATATGGAAAGGTAAATGGTGAAGGTGTGAATGCAGCGGATGCGGAGGTGCTGGGGCGCATGGTTGAAGCTATGTGGTTTGCACCATGAATTCTGTTCACGGCGGGGGATGGTAAGGATGGTTGATGAAAGAGTAAAGACCGGGATGATGCCATTTTAACATTTAATTTACGTGAAAAATGAAATAGTAACATGGGTTAAAGTTTTTTCTATGAGATGAACATCAAACAGTTATCATAAGGCTTTTGAAATTGGATTGTTCTTTTAGATGGTAAAAGCAACGGTTGATACCCACCGGCTGAAATTTAAGTAATTCCTTACAAAATTACATACCAATTCAAAATCATTGTCCTTCCAACACTTACTAACGCTTCCCAAATTTGGTTCACACCATTTTCATCCAACTTCCGACATCGTCGGACATTCCAAAATAAATTCTTCAGAAAAATAACCAATACACTCTGGTTTATACGCAACTCACAAATTCACAGAGATCTCAGCATCCTTACAAATGACCCATTCATCCATGAACTAAACTCTGCCTTCTTCCGCAGACTACCATCCGCCTAAACGCATCATCCGTACCACTAGGAAGAACCTCCTCACTCTTCCCGAGAATCCACAAAGCTTCCTCTGGACATCACATCACTTGAGAGCAGCTTCCTCCTTAAACCCTAACGCTCCATAATTCTCTATTCTTGGTTATTCACCATTACTCAACTAGCAACTGAAACCCCAATAGAAACTACACTAGTAAAACCAAAAGTTGAACAGTGAAATAAAAAAAATATAGTTCCTTATTAGCTACACCGACTCGAAAGGACCTTATAATTCTATAGAACTGAACATCTAATTATGGTACCGTCACAATGCCAACGACGAGCAAGTTCTACGTAGCGTACGTATGTAACGAACTCTTGGGAATATTATAATTACTTTGTATGAATCTCTGAAAGGATTTATCGATTACTTACAATTCCAAACAATCAGGTAGGGATGTAAATAGAGAATTGACAAGAAAAGGTGACCAGAGAATCCAACGAACAATACCTATCTCAGTATACAGAGCATCTGATCATATGTAGAAATAATAATTCATTCTGTTTACTTCGAGTTTGAATAAGGAGGCGCGTTTCTATTCCGTTTAACATAAGACAAGTAACATTATCACGAAGACAAAAAGTAACATTATCAAGAATTTTTTATTCTACTATAATAGAAGAGAAAAATAGAATTGAAATAGAAAGAAAATCTAGAGGAATTTAAAATACATGAGTATTAAATGAAAAATAAATGACTGTTAATAGAAATTAATTTTATGCTTCTATTTCCAAACATTAATAAACAATGCATTTTCGGTATTTTTGATAAAAGTAGTTTTAATGAACGAGAGTTCGTTATCACACATTGGTTTCTGGGAAATCATAAGAGCATAAACAATTTACGTAACTGAACATTTTATATTTGTATTAATATTACAACCAACCTTTTCCACACCGACGTGGTTCAATGAAATAGACATTGGGGTAAAACGTGAAGCCATCGGATTCGGAATTAATGGGAGAATCTGTTCACCTCCCCCACGAGTTTTACAGTTGCTGTAATATCAATCCTTAAGGACATTTAAAGCTTCCACTTCAGCTGCTTTGCGTCTTAGTGGGTGTGTGTGATATATCCTAAGGTTTCCCAAACACTGCCTAGCCTTATCGATGCCGTTGTGACATCGCAAGCGTCCTACGGCCGTGCAATGAGTGTCCATTGTCTGTTTTTGGAGCGAATAATACTCGCCGGTGACTATCATCAGATCACTCACACATTTTCTCATAATGCTGTCGATAGTGAGGAGTAAAGCACACACAAAACTGGCTCATAGTTAGATATATGGTAGGAGTGGGCTGAGGGTTTGTGTATACATAGAAACTATTTTGTTTGACTATGCCAGTGATTTTCAAACTTTTTGCTACCGTAACTCCCTTCAGGTAACAAATTTTGCACACGCCTACCCTCATCAAAATTAAATTGTTAATAACAGCTAAATATTTTTTTCTGAAATAAGGCCTTCCTGAATACTTTTTTATATATTTACAGTGTACAAAATAGTTATTACACGTGATATTAATATTGTGCACAATTGTGATTTGCACAAATTTTAATATGCAAAAATGCGAACTTAAAACAAATAAAGCAGATACATTATTTTAGATGTAGTTTTGAAGATACCAATGCAATGATAAAACGACGTCAAACGGAGCGAGAACTGAACTAAACGTAAAACGGACGTAGTAAAAACAACAACAAAGAGGAAGAAACAGAAAATCAACATCGGGAAATGAAAAGCGAAGAGGGAAAAAATTTGAAATATGAAAGACAGCGCCCGCTGCGGCGAAAGCTAATCGGGATTTCACCGAACGGTGCGGTGACGAACTCCCGGTGCAAAGCACGCACTTCGCCCCCGCAAATTCCAGTTACCTGATTAACTCGTTAACCGCAGACCGCTCGGCCGTCGCCTGTTCCGCCCTCGCCTCCGCCCCCACCTCCACTCTGGCCCCCGCCCCGCCCGCGTTCCTTCTCCTCCGCTGCTTCCACTCCCGCCCCCGCCCAAACCCCGCCCTCGCGCCCCTCCGCAGCCCCGCGCCACCGATCTACTCCCGCCCGCCCTTATCCGGCGGCCGTTCTGCCACGAGAGCGAAAACTTTTTTGTTGACGTTGGAATGTCACGGTATTATTAATTCCGGCCCTCTGTCCGCCAATGTCACACAGTGGGTGGAATTTACGCGAAAAATCGTGCAAATTGTTTTGTGATATCGATATGAGCATTCAACCAACAAAAAATATAAATACGTAAACGTGTTGAAATAATACAAAACAGTCTGCACTGCAAGCCTTACTGTTTATTTAACGTTTGTTTTTACGGTGAGAGATATCTAGATACAAATTACAATTAATAATATTCATTGAGACAAAAAACGTAGAAAATTTTAAAGAGAGATTTTATTCAATTTCACAGTGATTCTTTTTGTATTGTTTTACTAAAGTTGTTTATGAATGTACACGTTTTCGATATCATCGTTTCAACAGATGAATATTAAATTTAAAAATTACACGCTTTGCAGAAATATTTTCAACATCAATTTTTAAATTAATAAATATTATTCTTTATGTTTAAAACATCCTTTCTTGTAGGTTTCAGTAATATACATCAATTAAGTCACCATTATCTCTCACACGATTTCCTAGAACTTAATATAAACTACAATATAGATTGCTCCAACTTCTTTCGTAGAAAGATGCCAAACCTTTCAAACAAATTATTTGCATTCGTCGATTTTTTCGCAAACACGCGACTCATCATGAAGCTACAACTGAATCAAATAATATCAATATTTAACGCTGAATTGGCTAATCCGAGATTTCAAAGATGGGCAATGATGGAAATAAAGAAGAACGAGTCTTAAGAGTTAGCACGTTTCCACACTCAAAGTATATCATTATTATCCTTCTCGGATCCTAGCGTTCTCGGCCATAACTTGGCGTAACACTTCAAAATAAATGGGTATAGTACGACGATTTGAACGATGGATTAATGATTGATTGATTGTTACCGGCCACCTCAACTGCCAAGGTAATTAGTCCCGCTAGAGTAGTAACTGCTTATCGCGGATGGTTGCCATATTCTCTTCCGTCTGGATGACTAGATTCGGCGACAACTTACACGTAGGTTTGCGGCGATTTGGCCTCTCCATCTAGAAGGGCACCGCCCCAGCCGAAACAAGCTCAGTGTGGCAGTGTAGTGCTATGTATGTGTGTCTAAGTAAGGCAATGCTAAAACAAGGAAGATAAAGAAAAAGATCGGGCGCGGATCGTGGCTCTTTTATTAAGGTACTGCTACCCTACTTGCCTGGAGTTGAATAGAGGAAGCGCGAAAATCTACCCTACTGTTCAGAACAACCGGCCACTAGAAATCTCTAAACAGCCGCTGGATTCGACATAGCTATTTAGCCAATGTCCAAAATTAGCCAACATCGGGACTCGAACCTTAAGACCTCTCGGATGGAGACACTGAAGAGACATCCCTGAGACAATGCTGGCTCTGGAATAAACTCAGCATCTCAAAGATGATGGAGCAGAACTACGAGAAAATGGTCCAAATATGTTTTATCCACCGCACAAACCACAAAGAATCGACACTTAAAGACATAATACCAGTGGCGATGTTGGCGCTGAAGATGATTTTCTCCCCCGCGCCGCCTTCGCTCCATTTCGGGCCAGTGTGCGCCGCCGCCGCCGCCGCCGCCTCTGCCGGGGCGCGCGCTCCCTCTCTTTTATTCAATATTCGCTAATCAATGAGAAGCCTCCGCGGGCTGCGCGCGTGTGGGTGTTATCTCAATTTGAGAGGACCCGTGCGGCGGAGCATTACGAGGCGAGATGTTAATTAAAACCGCTTCCTAGCCGAAAGCGCCCGCCGCGTGGGGCCTGGTGCAGTCGGTCTCGGAGACGGGCCTGTGGGCGGAGGGCGTGTTTGTAAACGTGCGAGGCCCTCGCCTGCAATATGGGCTGGTGCGTAAATTGCGAGAAGTGTCGAGAGCGGCTTTGAGAAGATTGAAGACTAAGTTGTATGTGTTGCGGCTATCATGTCAATGCAGAAATAGGTTATTGTGGAGAATGTAGTAATAGTTTTAATTCTTAGTAGAGTGTTCTTTTTGAGTTTTATTTTCTTTTAGAATGTAATTCGTAATTGTGTGTTTTACGTGTTAGCTCATAGAGTTCACTAACTCAGTCTTTGATTTGGAACAATAGTTGTTCTTTTCATGAACAGGGTCCCAAATTAATGATGATGTGATGAAATTCTTTCAGAATATATTTGTTGTTACTCTGTCTGACATTATCTGTGGTCTATAATCCAATTTAGGCGTGTTTTAAGTGTTTTGGCAACCACTAACTATTCAAATTATTTTCAGATGATACAAGCGTGCACAGTGGAGTTCGCTGCAGTAACTAAATAACTTGGTGCCAGACAATGATAAGCCAAAATTCACCGAAAGTAGATGTTTTTTGTGTGTGAAGAGTGCTACTTCTGAAAGTTATTTTACATACCATCAAGAATTTTTAAAATGCTACAATATATAGACATTTTGAAGTATTAACATGATGTGATCAACCCGACGAGATAGTGGCAAGATAATTGTTACCATCAAACCAGATGGGGGAATGCAGTATGATTATCGCAAGTTGACGTATGAAGAAATTTTGAATTTTGATGACAATGACTAGTGGTTCAGTAGTTTACAAGATATACCTTCAGTCTAGATAAGACAGATGATTCGGAGGTCTACAAGGAGTTTACTATTTTTCTTTCAACTGTTTAAATCCGTAACATAAGTTCCGGAATAAAATTTACCTACAATATAGTTTTGCATTAACATTTTGTTAATTATTTTCGTGAATTCACTATAATAATATGAACATGTTAGGTAATAAAAACTAAGAATCAATGCAAACTTACAGATAAAAAAAAATAAAACTTATCATTGACTTACTGGATTTTTTTACATTTTGTTGGTTATCATCATATTGTCTGAATTCTTGAAGAAAGTATTTAAAGAACAGATTATTTTGTATTCCGAGTGAATTAATAAATATTATTTTATCAATGAAACGATGGACGTGTGTGCATCCAACACAAGGGGGGGGGGGTTACGGAGGCGCTGAAATGTCATCGTGTATTACAAGGAAATTTATATGAACAGGTGGTACCATGTTTAGTACCAGAAGTGTCTTCTATTTGAGAAAAGTAACGACCCGTATATTTCGAAATTTAAGATTTGTAATTAAGAGTTGGAGACTTAAGATATTTCATTCAAAAAATGACGAGCTAAACCCACCTTGGACAAAAGTCAACTCTGCCAGAAATATATGGACAAAGAAGATGAGTTATTGTTCTAAATCAGTGCGTAAAATAAATGTTTTTAAAATTATTTTGTAGTTTCAAAAGGCAGAAATAAAATACGTCCTTTGCGAGTATTTAGGGGCAATGGTACATCTGAACAGTTAATGCAGAGATATTTTCACATTTCCTTAATTAATAATGTTCATTATTACAAATTTTTGGCATTTTGTTTTAAAACTAAAATTTGTATAAATTTCACAATCGTAATTTTACTGAAAATAATTGTAAACAATAACTTTAATTTTTATTTTATGGAAAAGTAATGCTTTAAAGGCACTATTATCTTGCTCCAAGGCACTGAACTGTATGATGTTGCGGAAGACAGCAGTTGGATTGTCAGTAGTTTAGAAATTAAAAATATATTTTTACTATGTTCGACTTTTAAAAGTGTTTAAATCTTTTTTATTACATCCGGTGAAATGAACTTCTAATACATTGCAATTTTGCACTGGATAAAAACACAAGCATCGAAGGGTAATAAAAATGAAGCGAAGTATAGAAGTAAATTATTGTACGCGCAAAGCGAAGTAGTATGGCGCGAGATATTATGGAAAGCAGTGGACGAAGCGAGGTGAAGCCGGAGAGATGAAACGGGATGGAATGGGGCTAAACGAAGCGAAGTGCCGTATGCAACAACGCGTTGCGATGCACCGGGCTTTACTGTTTTGTGAAATGCGGTGTGGCGCAAAATGACGTGTCATGAGGTGACACGGTAGACGGTAGAGCATGCTGCGCTCGGGATATGGCTTCGAGAGTAGGATATTCAATTGTCCTTGGTGAGATTAAAGTTGCAAGAAAAGGTCTTGGACTCGCCAAAGATGGTTTGGATGCTTTTTGAATGTTTGTTTGCCTGTCTCCAACATTGTAAGACATAATGTAACCGGTAATGCCTGAAACCTCATTACTACAAAATTTTAAAATATCGATTTTTAACGGTACTAAGCTTTCACAAATTGTCTTCAAAGAAATATTTCAAGCACATTGTGTGTGGAAAGAGATCGGACTGGGACTAAACGGGAGGGGCGGCTGAAATGCAGAGGCGTGGAATTTTACCAGATTGAATGGAGTAGAAGATTACTATTTGGGGATTACTGATGGGGAGCGAATTTATTTATTTATTTGTTTGGTCAAAAACAGTGAAAACTGTATATGACGTATGGGGCAGAAGATTATTTGCGCACGTTTTCTTAAGTTCCACAATCTCTTCCCAACATTTTAACTATAAACACGATGGTTGAAAGACGAATAAAATATAAAAATGATATAATAATAACATTTAATAAAGCACGAGATTAGCAACATTTGAAAAATTAGATATTTCTTTTCCGAGTTATAGAAAACATACTTGCAACGGTAAACGAAATGCAGATGTGATTTTTCTGCATTGCTAACAAAATACCCTCACTACCACGAAAAGCAAAAGGAGTACTCACAAAACGTGCGCATAGTGAAGCTACATTTACGTCCAGAAGCAAAACAAGGGGCCATCTCAGCATTTGCTCAATGGATCAGGGAAACTGAACAAAAATCTGATCGAGATGGGAGTCATTGACCCGGAAGCTGAAGTACAGATTGGAGCAGAACTGAGCGGAGCTCCGTGAGATAGGGGTTGGATGAGTATGAGGGGTGCAGGTTGGAGTGAGAAGGGGAGTGGAGGAAAGAGAGGAGAGTTGCGTGGCGGAAGAAATGTATACAAAATAGTAAAGAGGAGGAAAGGAAAATGCAAGAATGAGGAGAATGAGTAAAAAAAGGTCTGGAAAGAGGAGAAGGAAGAAAAGGTTTGGGGAAGCAGCTGAAGAAGGCATTGCAAGAGGAATGAGAACAAGAATGGAGAGAGAGGGAGACAAGACAGAGTGAGCGATGGGGAAAAGGAGAGGAACGGAAGGAATGTATAGTGAAGAAGGGGTTTGGGTGGAGGAGGGAGTTGAGATGGATGGGGGAGAGGAGATGGATGGGGGGAGTAGATGGATGGGGGAGAGTAGATGGATGGGGGAAATGAGATGGATGGGAAGGAAAGATGGAGAGGAGGGAAGATAGGGAGTCGGAAAAGAGAGAAATTGGAGAGGGAGGGAAGGTTGAAAAGGAAGGGATATGGAGAGGGAAGAGAGAAATGTGAGATGGAGAGAGGGAGGGGAGATGGGGAAAGAGGAGATGTAGAGGAAGGATATATGAAGAGGGAGGGGATACGGAGAATTAGGGGAAATAGAGAGGGAGGGGGATTTTGGGATTGGAAGGGGGAGGGGAAGCAGAGGGATCGGGGGGAGGGAAAGGAGCGGCAGTGCATCGGGAACGGTGCGCTCCGCGGGCCCGGAGCCTTGTGTGCAGCAGTCTACAAAGGAAACAAAGGCGATCATGTCAACAGCTCGCGGACAATGCGGACTGCGCTCGTCCATTGTGAGCGCGCGCCGAGTCCGTGGAGCGGCGCATTTCGCGATCAAAGGGAAACAGCGCGCGGAGCACCTCCGGGAGAAAACGCGTCGCCCAGGGCCCCGCCGCAGCACTTGGCGCCGGAAGTAGATAGCGCGAGTGGATCACTTCGACTCGAGACCCGTGCGCTTATTGGCCTCATTAAATTAATGCTGGGCAAGTTGATGAGAGAAGTACCGTGGCCCCTGACGTCCAGTCCAAATCGGTTTTCCCCTGCGTAAAGAACCCAGTTGTTGAAAAAGGCTGATTTTCGCAGGTGGCATAAGATTGAAGAACAAATTTTAATGACCTTCTGTGATGACATTTCTGGAGTATAGTGACTACAATGTCGGAAGGTAGGTAATTACACCTTTTTATTTATTCACAAAAATGTTTTTATCTAATAATAATTGTTTATATTTTGCAATTAAACAAAGTTATCATCGGAAGTGAAAACGAATGAAAATTATTACTTTCAACTTTTCACTAGAAAAATGTCTACGTTGAACAATTTTATTCCGCAAAATTATTTTTCCAATAAGAATTACTTAAAACTTAATTTTCATATTTGCGATATAGAGGAAATATACTCAAATCGAGTATCGTAATGACAGAACATTCTTTGTACAAATTGTAAATCATATGAAAAATTATTTAGACATTTACACTTTAGAAATAGAATAAGTTTACCACAATACAGGGTGTCCTGGGAGGAAACACCGAAACATGGATATTCCAACAGTTAAGCCGCTATAACCACTCAAAAGTTGGTTTGAAAAATTGATTTCTAGGCAAAAATTTGCATTATAGAAGTATAGTACTCCAGAAATATATAAGTTGTTTATTTTTTACAAAAGAAATTAATATATTTCTTCAGAAGGAAAAATTAAGAGAGAAATAAAAAAGCACCCAATTTACACAATTCGACTGCTTTTTTATTTCTCACTTAATTTTTCTTTCTGAGCAAATATGGTCATTTCTTTTGTAAATAATAAACAATTAACATGTTTCTGGAGTGTTTCTATGCTTTCGTAATGCAAATTTTTGCCTAAAAATGATTTTTTCAAACCAAATTGTGAGTGTTCATTGCGGCCCAATCATTCGGAATATCCACGTAGTTTATTAGGCAAAATATGCTTAGAATTGTCTTAAGAGCTTATTTTCGAAGTTTCGACGTTTCCTCCCCGGACATCCTGTATATACCTGCCAATTATTGTAAAAAATTTCGTTCATCTGAATATTTCAACAAGCCGATTTTGTTTTCTCTTGATCTAGAGACAGTTAAACATTTATCCTTAACTCACGCAAGATATTTATTTAAAGACTCCTCTTCAGTACAATTGTGCATAAAGAGCTGTTTAAAAAATTTCCACACAATGTTATAAACTATGCGATATATTATTTTATTCGAGTGAATTACAAACACAATACAAATTATGAGCATGCTGAACGCAAAAAACGGCTCTTATTAATCTGTAAGTACTCGTCATGAGTTAAGAATGACCTTGACCGCATCCCCTAGTACAGACATCCCACCACATTATGTCAATTTAGAGCATGAATCAATGTCAAGTGCTAACTAGCACTCGACTAAAGGTCGTCAGGGCTGCCCAGATGAACGGATTAGGGTCCAAAAATTATTACATTTATTCTTTCTCTGTGTACATTCATTCTTATTCATTGTTCAATAATAGCGAAGATCGAAAACGTCGTAATTTCATTAATAATTCATATAGAAACACGTTCTGATATAGAAACACACCTTTTTTTATTAGTAATGAAATAGAAGATATATAGACACAAATTAATATGGAATAACATTCAAAATTGATTTCTATGAAGAATTCGTTATTTCGCTAACATTCTGGAAAGTAAGATCTTCACAAAGTGTACTAAGAAGGTCAATATAGGCTTGCTGATTATCCCACACCTACTGTGTTATACCTTTCAACACAAGCAAATCCGCGAGGGAATTTTAGAATTGTTTGTAATTTTAGTGAAAGACACAGATGAAGCTGTAAGAGCAACCGAAAATTTCAGGCATGTTTTAAGGTGGGTGAATTTGTGCTGAGAAATGCATACATCTACATTACCTTATTGTTTCATTTATTCTATTGTTATTTCGCAGTTAATTGAAAATTTAGCACACCTATTTCAATCCCTACACATATCTTTTTAATTGTCATTTGTATACTCTTTAGGTCCAAATTATTTCCAAACAGCTTGCTGATAAGTCATGAGAACGGATAAAATACAAAGAAATATACCATTTTGAATGAATAGCTCATTTCATGCATGTTTGTATAAATTGTATTGTTAATAAATCTTAAAATTTACGGTTCAAAAACAATAAATACGTACTTTATCTCGTAAATTATAACTTTTATGCACTATCTCAGAAAACAGTCATTTTATAACATTTTATTAAAAAATTCTGTCAAAATTTATGAAATTAAAATTCATTTTTTGCAATATAAACAGACAAAAACAGTTCTATTTAATGCTTTAGATGTTATCAGTCTATATTGAAGTGATTATTTGCAAATAATTATTTTATACTTCAACGTATTTATGATTAAAAAGTACCTTTTATTTCAAAGTTCAAATTATGTATTACACAGGACTTAGAAGTGGTGCATTTGCACACTGAAGATCAGAGAAATCGAATGGTGTCATTTCATCACTGTTGCCCAGACGTATCATTCGCGCGCGTTGCAGCTAAGAGGAGGAAGCTTCTAGTGCGCGGGCAGTGACGGTGGTGAAACCGGAAGGTTTCTCTGTTAAAATGCTGGTGTATGGTCAATGGTCATGCGAAAACTATTTTACATTATAAAATTAAGTTTTCCCCTCGAAGAACGAAAGTAGTGAAAGAGAAGCACCGTATATTCTCATAGCAGAACGAATTTTTAGTTCAAAAAAAATCTTTAAACATAAGAGTTAAAATCCAATATCACTATCTTACACATAACGTCACCCTGCAAGACCACAATGAATTAACGATGTATCGCATAATATTTTGACTTCCGTTTGATGTCACTGATTACAGAGACTGAGTCAGGCCCGCAAACCGCAGAGAAAACATATCGATAGACCCATCCAATTTGCAGAATCTGTGCCCATGGGCGTGCGGGGGCGGAGTCGGGCGCGCGGGCGCCGGCCATGGGCACGCGCGAGCTCGCACTGTGTGAATGTCCCCTAATGAAGCCATTCCGGTATGTATAATGAATGGTCATGGGCGAGCGGGAGGCGGACAGCGCAGAACCGCGCGGCTTTCGTTCAACAGCCAATGGAGCGCCCAATGGGTTGTGCGGCGGAGCTTCTGCGCGCCGGGGGGCGCCACAGTGCGTAAACGCGTGGGCGTGCGTGGGGCGGGGGCGTGATGCGTGGGCGGCGTGCGGCATTAATTGGGAGGCGACGCGGGCACGGGTAGGGCATTGTGCGATGCGTCACGAAAGAACCAGCCGATGCCGAGAGGTGTTGACTTTGGTGAACCGGAAAAAGAATGAAGAAGAGAGGATTGAATTCGCGATTATCTTGTAGGATCAAGATGGAGTGGGTTCATGTCTCGTGATATGGGGATTGGAGAGGGGTACAGTGATGGAGGGTAGCGGAGAGACAGTAGACGGGGTGTTGAAAGGCGTGACGAAGGGTGGTGGGGCGGACGGAGAGGGACAGGGCGGGTTGAGAGGGTAGGGCGGCGTGGAGAGGAACGGGCTGGAGAAGGGTGGGGCGGAGGGGAGCTGGCGGAGAGGAGCGGGGTGGAGGGGAGCTGACAGAGAGGAGTGGGGCGGAGAGGGGAATGGCGGAGAGGGGAGCGAGGCGGAGAAGGGCTGGATGGAGAGGAGCGGGGCGGTGAGAAGCAGGACGGAGAGGAGCGGTGCGGTGAGGAGCGGGGCAGAGAGGAGAGGAGCGGGGCTGAGGAGCGGTGCGAGATGGAGCGGCGAATGGAAGAGCTGCGCAGAGAGATCGTAAGGGAGGGAGCGGAATGAGAGAAGGGGTGCCGAATGGGGCGAAGACGGACATGGGAAGCGCAGTGGAGCGGGGCGGAGAGGGCCTTTGATATAGGCGTTCCCGACGGAGCGGAGCGCAGGGATGGAAGCGGCTGGGACTGTGACGGACGGGGGGGCGGGGGGCGCAGCGGGACGGAGCGCAGGGTACGAGTCATGGACGGTGTGCGATGCGTGGCCAGAGCGGAGCCGGACCCGTGGCTGGTGGCGCGTGGCGTGGATTAGCGGGGCGTGGCGAGCTGCGGTGGCTGGGGCGGGCAGCGTTGATGGCTCTAGGGCGCATTGAGTGGAGTGTGGGAGATGTGTTGGGGGAAACAAGTCGGCAAAAAGAGTCGGTTTAAAGGAGATATATGTAGTTAGTACGTATCTAATATAATGAATCACAGGTGATGCGACACGTCAATACGCTTTCCCGTCCCAATAATATTAATTAACTTTTCATAAGCTTCCTGAAGTTCAATATCAAAAAGTTAATTCCCAAATGCTTTAATGCGTAAATATATTTGTAAAGCCGAATTTAGAAAAACCTTTCTTTTATGATACATCCTTTCCTTTTTCTTTCAGTTTTTGTCTTTGCATCGTGAAGCTTATTAGAATCAAAGACAAAGATGAATACAAAATGAAATAATAAAGTGAAAACAATTGAGTAAATATTCCCAATTCATTTCATTGGATCGACAATTCTTCACAAATATTAAATTTAAATCTTGAATGCATAATTCAACACTGTGTACATGTGTCCCCACACGCAAACGTGATACGCTATGCAAACACAGAAGCAATGTCCCAGATGTCATAATTAAGTCTCCAGTTTTGATGCAACATAAAAGAACATGAAAATTTTCTTTAATATAGTTTCAGAAGAAGTCTACACAGGTAGAAACAACACACTCAGTTGTAACATAGGTATAAAGATACAGCACTTGCAGACGTAAAATTTCTAACAGTAGGCAGTGTCGATAAAACGCACACTTGTGGTAATATACAATAAGGGTCGGTTGCTGCAGAACAGTTACTTTCTAAAACAAAATAACGGTGTGCGGCATGTGTGTACGTAAAATACTGGAAAATACTCCATTGACAACTTTACGTTCTTTGTGAATACGCACATTTTATCTTGCCCTTAGTGCATGAATATAATGCGATGCGAAACCGTGGAAAAGGACTGTGCTCATGAGGCAAGGAAACGGCCGTCGTGGTGGGAATGACGGACTGTGAAGCAGCATTGGAGCGACTGCAGGCGGATAGAGATGCAGAACCGCATGACGGCACCGTGTGAAGCGACGCGACAGAGCGGTTAAATTTATTATACGGTGTCGTGCAGGGAAAGTAGTAGAGTTTTAAGACCAAACCAAAATGTGGCTCCGAGTGGGGAGGATGTTCATGAACGGAGCTTGCAGTTGTGGGTTGGGATAACACCGGACAAGAAGAGAAGAGAGTTGTGAACGCAGGTAGTACATGCTGTTGAATTACGAGGCATTTAAAAGATAACTTTTTTACAACTAGCAGGTGTTTCCAGCCAGCGAATGTCGTAAAACATTTGTTACATTAATTTGAAATTTGAAATCAAGTTTTTCAAAAAATGTAATGTCTTTTAAAATATTTTCCGTATTCACTGTTTATTCTTTTTAATCTCACGTCAACCAGAGTTTCGATATTTTCTCGACATAATGAATATTTTACTTTCTCTTCGCACTTACGTACGTAGTACATACTTAACTACGAATTTGAAGAGAATAATTTAATCTTTGGGATTCTTTACATGAAACCTCAACACCACCATCAAAATTTTCTAATAAATGGCTCTAATTTTTTGATGAATTTTTCCCTTAAACTAATGACGCTTAAAACATTATGACAGTCATTTTCATTGAGCTTTGTAAATTTTCGAAATTTACAAAATTTCAAACTCTTTTTACGCCTTCCTATAGCTACAATATTAAAGATTATGATTTTTACTTAATGAAATCTGTTCAAAATCAGGTATTTGAATAAAGTAATGTGCACTTCTTTGAAAGTAAGAGCAGTTTTGGCGTGATTTTTCCTTGAAGAAAAAACATTTCATAAAAAATCTGAGAAATGCTTCCCAATGACTTCTTTTTATTTTTGTCTCATAAAGAGCAAAGATAAAGGGTGCTTCAGAAATGGCACAGATCACATTTTCCTTGAACTCTCTGAATTTTGATAACTTGCGAAAGGTGCAAAAAATCCGAAAAAGTACATGATGTAATACCGTAGGTTTTCTGAATGAAATTACACACATGCATCTAGTGGTATATATATTTTGCTCACGTTGAATAAATGGAAATATACTTAAGATACTTTCCTGTTTCTCCGTCGAGCAATTAATTAAGTTCAAAAATAATATTCCAGCATGTTCCGGTATATCAACACATTCTAACTAACTCTAAATGAAGATACGGGCACCATTTCATTATCTAGTAAACAGCGCTTACAGTATTCTCGTTCTGGAGAAGGAACTGTTTGTTGTTCGATCATGAGAGGCAAGTGCTGCGAAGGACCGCGCCAAGAAACGACGAGTAGCACAGCACATCACGGCGGCAATGCGGGCCCGACGCAAATGCTCCGCGCACCCGGGGCAGGCGCTTTGCGAACGGCACTTGTTATCTCAATGCGCTATGAGCGCCAGCGGCATCCCTGAGCACACTCCGCTCTCGTTCGCTCACACTCCCGTCTCGGCGCTTTCGCTCTCTTCTCTCTCTTCTACCTCTCGACTCTTTGTTCCACCTGTTTGCCTCTGATTCTAACGAGGTGGCAAACTTTCTCCCTGCCACTATATCTCTGTTCCCGTCTGTCCACGTTCCCGTTTCTGTTCCTGACCCAACTCCTTTTCCTGTCACTTGTTTTTCTCCGCGTCCGTATCCCTGACCCTGCTCCTGTTTCTGTCCTCAGGCTTGATGAGAGGGCGTGTGTAAGTGAGTGTGCAGCGGGTGCGGTACCCAGGGACCTAAGCGACTCCGAGGGACATGTGGAGTTCAAAGGTACCTATGAAGCTCAACTCTGCCCTAATTTTTATTATACTAATTTAAATTTTTAATTATTTCTATTTTTATCCCTACTTTATTTTACTATCCATACACGACATATACAGGGTTTACAGTTGTTTGAACGATCGTCCTCTCATCATATTCCCTCATTTTTTCTTCACTGTGCGTCCCTCATTTTTCGTCGTTAAATTACTCATGAAGAAAACAATTACCATTTCGGAACATGCTACCTCGAATGCTAAATTGCTTCGCATAGTAGTTTTCTACCTGTTCCATTCTATTTAATATTATTCCATTTCTGATCGTAATGCCTCACCCAGTGCAGTTCGTCCCTTATTCACTTGATCCCGTTCTGCTAGTCTACTTCGTGTCATCGCTTAACCACAATTGCCTAGCCCCTCTCGAAAGAGAGGAGTCTTCCAATAATTCACATTGGCAGACACACTTGCATCCCATCTTTTCTTCCTCCCTCCTTCACCTCCTACTACTACATTTCCGGATCGTTTCGCGCTTTTCCCTGGCGCTTATTTCGTAGTTTATCTGCCTCGTGTGTTGTGCATCCCTTCTTCCCCATCCTCCCTAGCCGCGCCCACGGGCGGAAAAGCAAACAACCGCCGGAGATGACGCAGTTGTCCAAGGTCCCACGATATGCCTGCTGCCCAACCTTACGCAGTGGTGTTTATTTTAATGGACAGAGCCTCGACAGCTGCGGGGGAGCGGCAGAGGAAACGCGGATGGCGAGGCGACGGAGGCGGAAAGAATGGCGGGGGCGAAGGCGCGGGTGGAGCTGGGGAGAGACGGATACAGTGGGTCGAAATCAAGGTAAAAGTGAGTGAAAGTTCTGACTAAATAAATGAAAATAAGTAAAAGAATAAATAAACGTGGCTTATTTTTTCTTGAAGCCCAGTCCATTACATCTGTCTTTTCGACTGATAGCTTGAAGGAAATACGTGACAAACAACGCAAATGGGGTCCCCAAGTAAGTGCTATCATATCAAGAATATAAAACACATTCTTATATAACAATACCTTATTTTCTAAATTATAATCTCTTCAACAAAGAAATATGACAAACACGTATAAATAAAGACACTGCTTCGTTTGTTAATTTAATAATTCAATATTTCTGTTTACATTTCATGTCAACTGACAAGGCGATGGATGAGAGTATATTATTTATTACCTCTTTTCTTTTACTAATTGTTCTTCATCTTTACATCATTTTTATGAGATACAAATGACTTCCACAGGAACTAAAAAATACATAATTGTCTCTTAAACTTAATTGCTATCTAGCTTTTTCTACTTCCTCAGCCGAAAGTATTTTAATACATTTTTTATTAATCAACTGTCATTCAAATGACAAAGAATTAAAAGGATGTGGCTTTACTGTAACTGTCTTACGTCAGGGATTTGGAAATTTCCCCATTGACTCCCTCCCTTCCTTAAGGGATCATGAAGTTTGTCATCTTCAGTTGGAGATCACATGGGTCACCAAAGATACTATTTTCTTAGTCCCACATTCGCTGGTAGGAACCGACATGTACTACCTGTACGTGTGTGTAGGGGGAGTTTGGAGGACAATGATGAGCAAGGAAAGATCGCTCGCGCGCCATGGCACAATTATTAGGACACTTTTCAGATTTCGCATATTATTAACCAGAGAAAGCACGGAGAACTAACGATAAGAGTAGCGAGCCGCTATAATTCTTTTCCAAACAGGCGTTGAATTCGTCCCAGCTATTAACTCTAAGGACTCTAACTCTAAGGACTCCCGGTCAACGACTCTGGAGAGGAAACAGTTACTGTCACTGCACCATCACAGCCTCGTTGCACTTGAACGACACGAGAATTAAGTGGGGTTGGAGAACTTCGTAATAAGCGATAATTTAGTGCAGTGTTGTCAAGGTTGATGCCACAAGCGGGAGTCCGTGGCACGAGTGCCACGATGAAATCGCCCCTCCACTCAGTTCATTACCCCGCCACCACAGACAACACCATCCCTATTGTAAAACGGAGGAGTTACTAATAGTTACCTTTCCTCACTCTAGTTGCTCAGAGTAGCTCGTGTCAAGCTATGGTGCCACGAGGCGTGCCACTGCCACCAGTAGAAGACGTTGACACCACTGATTCAGTGTATTCGAAAGAGTACAAGGAGAGTCATAACAGGCAATAATAAAAGGAAATCAACACTACACCAGACATCTATAAGAAGTAATGGAAAGTTTATATTCAGAAACAAAAATTGACAAGTGTAAAGCACAAAAACAATAAATATTAATAAATAAATTAGATAGGGCTGCCAAATTTCGCCAACATTGCGGAGGCACGTTGATGCCACTTTTTTAGAAAATGGAGTGCGCTTTGTACGTCTCCAATTACTGTTTATAAATATTTATTGATGTATTTGTTGTAAAAGAGAAAAATAATACAATTTATTATTAGTATTATTATTTCTAGGGAGCGGATTTTGATGACATAAAATTTCACAAAAAATGATAAATAAAATGCTCTTGAAATATTAAACAATTGCCCTAAAAACAAAGAAAAGCGATGTTGGATCAGTTACTAAAGTAATCGAGGTTTATTACTTTCGTTCAAGTGATCTGACATTGCAAACGTTTGTTTTGGATTCGACCAGAAAATCTGCCTTTAATTATTGAGAAATCCGCCGAACTGACTATGGTACTGATAGGCGTCACAGGAACCTTAGATTACATACTCAACAGTTGACATTACAATTTCTGAGCAAAGAAATCGAATGAGCTACACAAGAAACCTGTGAAGAACATTTTCTGCATCTTGTAAATATTATTTGAAGCAAGTACCTTTAAAATGATATTAACATCCATGAAACCCACGAAAAATGCTTTAAAAGGTACGGAAAAAGGTGACAAAAATGACTTATTAGTCGAAATGGAAGAAAAATGCAAAAATATGTTCTATAAAAAGGGTCACTTCTATTTGCCAACACAAAATGAATGGTTATACTAAAAGACGTTGTTATAAAGTGAAAAAAATAATGACATTTCACTAAAATCGCCTCCTAACTATTTGTACTACTATTCGCATCCGCTGATCTGGCATTCGGCCCAGTGCGCGCTGCATCGGGCGCTCTCCGGAGGTGCTTCCGGGGGCCCCGCGGCTGCGCCGAGCCCAGGGACAATGCAATGGGAGTGGAAGGCGCGCGCCGACGCGCCCGAGAAGAGCAGCAAATCCAAATGGCGTTCGCAACACCCATTCGCAGCAATGCGCGTTCGCGTCGACGGCCTCGTTAAAATGTTAGCGCCGCGCCGCCCAGAGCCCGCCCGTCGTCTTTGCTACCATCGCCCACGACGACGCGTTGACGACGCAACGTTGGGCATCGCTCGCTCTCTCTCTTGGAACCATCACTGTCATTGCTCAATGGAGCATTCGTAGGATTGCCAGTGTTGTCCCACTGTTCAACATACATTCACTCCCAATGTTTTGCCAAACGTCTGACTTTGGTATTTGATTTCGTCCAATACTTCAAAGTTTTCCTTGCTTATTTACATAATGTATCTTCAAAACGCAAAGGCATAATTTGCGATTGGGAGAGGGGACGCGATATTTCAGAAATTTGCAGGTTTCATGAAATGTGATGGCTAAAATTTAACGAATGATAAAATTAAGAGATTATTTTTATCTATTAATGCCATGAAATAAAACTTTTTTAACTCTTCGCTTTTTCATGCAATAGTTTCCTAACTGATGACAAACATTTATTTGTTTGTGGTAATTCACTACAAAGAGTGCACTTGTTAAAAAGCATTATAAACATTTAAAAAAAATAATTGCCATGAATAATCCAGATTTATTTCTTGAAAATGGGCAGATAACTCTCACCTTCTCATTTACTTGTCTTCATTACCAAATTCATTTTCATCGTCTCAACTGTTTTTTCTTAGATCTTATTACTGAGAATCCATGACAGTCATATTCATTTCCCGCTGTTTTATTCTCCATACACGATGTTACACGTCGTTCAAATCATTCCAGTTGATTTATAATAGCATCAGTCTCTTAACCTTCTCCGATCGCTTAGATTTCAACACGATTGATCCTGACAATTTATCTGCCACCCCCACACCGTCCTAAATGAATGTCATCCGCATCGTCTTGAACTTCATTGATATCATCTTGACCTTGAGACTCAGCATCCCCAACAAAGTAAGTATCCGCTCTATCTTCTTTACTGCCATCGTTTCCGCACCACACGCCACCCACGCTCGCTCCGAGACCTATCTTCCGCAGCATTCACAATCTCTGACGCCACCGCGCTCCCCGCCCCGGTCGACTATCTCCACCGTCCCATCCTCTTTTCCTTCCCGTCTCGCCCATCCCACGCCTCCTGTCCTTCTTCTCATGTCTCTCCTCCTCACCGCCATCTCACCCCTCCCATCCCTCCTCCTACCACCTCCTTCCCTCCTGCCCAAAGCAACTCCTCCCCTCCTCCTCCCTACTTCCCTGCCCCCATCCCACTCCACTCGTCCAGCGGGGGGCAGCAGCATCGTCGTCGTCGTCGCCGCCCGTTAGAAACGGGCGGCCGTTTAGGGCGTCGTCGTTCTTTTGTCCGGCGCCGTCGTCAGAAGCAGTATCTCCGCCGAAGTGTTCAATACTGCGAAGGAAATTCTCCCGACAACTGTTATTGAGCGCGAGAAACATACACATATATAGAAGGCGAGCGAACGCAGAAAGGCGGTGAGATGGTGGAGGACTGAAGAAAAGATTCGATGAAATCGTGATTAACAAGAGAGGGAGAGAGAGACAGACAAACGGCCTCTCCAAGCTGAAAAAAGGTCTGAATGTTGGATGTATTGGAGCAGAGAGATTTCAGAAGTAAATGCATGTTGCAAAAGAGAAAAACTACGTCAAAAATCTTGATGAAATGTTCACTTGAATGTAACAACGTCGCATTGTGGAATTGAATTTCAAGGAAATTTACATTTAACATGAAATAAATAGGCCTCACTTAACACTTTGGCTGCCATGTGTATCGAAATAAAGAAATAAAATACAAAAATTTAAAATAGAAAATTACTACAGTGCTCACTAAATACTTTGACTGCCATGTGTTACAAAATAAAAAAACGTTCTGATAAATTACAATTATTTACAATATAAGTTCATTTCTTCATTAGTAATTCAAGTCACTTATAACATCGCTGGTAGTCGCTTGTGAATTCTTACAAATGCAGGTAACATTTCAATTGTCCGTCTATAAAAAATAGATGATGGTTGGTATCGATTGTCCTTGAAAGTTTAGTAAAATTACACAACTCTATATCCTGATATTGAAATTATATTTTAATTTGGTCGAAAAGAGAAATTAAAAAGAAAAAACCGACATTGAATATTATTAAAATATTAAATCGACAGTTTCTACTCACAAAAAGGTTTTGGAAGATAATATGGCCCAGCTGTTAATACGGCCTGCTTAAACATAGCATTGAAATCTCCAGATTCCAGTCATATTGTTTCTCAGTGAATAGACAGTATATTTTGCTCGCAGGAGACACCGCTAATCCTACAACAGCGCTAATCCTACATTGACAATTTTATCAATCCAATTGGAAAATTTTCTCTGCTGCTGACGCCAGCAGCCTTTTGTGTTTGTACCCTTTGCTTACAAGTGTTTGTAACTTCAAACAATTTATCTCCCTCACATTTTTGGTCACCACTTCTCGGTGCAGTGGCGGCGTCGGCGGCTGTCACAACACTGACGGCCACGGTGTCAGTGATAGTGATGACCGGGGTAGCGTTGATGGGGGTATCGGTGACTGGAAAAAGTATACGTTATGTTGTGAAATAATGGGTCATTATCTTATTTTCTTCCTTTATGTCTTAATTTTACACTAAAAAATTATTTCTGTCACACGCAACACAAGCTACTAACGTGGACTAGCGGCAATCTTTGGAAAAATATTTCTTATTTTTTTATGTTCTCTTCGGTTAAATTCAGCAAACACTTCATCGATCTTCATCTAAGTTATAAAGATAAGAAAAATAAGATTTTGAAGAACATAACGCGAAAAAACTGTCAAAGGTTGTGTGGGCCATAATATCCCCGACAACATAATTTATGTGCCTAAACACATTTTTTAATATAACATATTATATTGCATACGAGATACAATTACGAAAATTGAGAAGAATCTTCCATATTCCGAAATACTTATTTTCTTTTCTGAGCTACTTATGAATTTACATTTTTTCTAATTTACCCTCAAGCAATAAAAATGGAATTAACAATTCTTTATATACCTACGTTATAATGTTATAATAAAGACATGTAGTTTAAAATAGCAATACAAATTTATTGTTCGCTTCAATTAAATATTATGTTTTCAGTGCGAAATAGGAGCGAAGTGTCTTTCTCAACACTTCGAGATGATGGCGCTCAGCTCGGCCAAGGAGCGCAGGTAGGACGTGGGTGATTCCCACCCGGATTCCGTCGAGTCCACGCGCCGCCCAGGGAAAGGAGGCCGTTGGAGGGAGGGATAAAAAAGACGCCGAATCTCCGGGGACGTCCTCTTCGATCCTCGGCAGCGCGACCACTCGCCGGCCCTGCTCGACGCCGCTTTTTGCGCCGTTACAGCGTTTTTGCCCGCGCAAACTCAATTCCCACCTGGAAGAGTAATGCTGGAGTTTAAGGGGGTGCGAGGGGGAGGGCGGAGGGATTGGCCGCGCGTGTTGGCGGTCTTGTGTGTTAGCGCGACGTCCCAGCGGAGCGAACGAACAGGGAACGGCGGGCGGGCGCGCGCGCGCCGGCAGGCGCTGCGGTGGTGGCGGTGGCGCGGTGCTGCTGGGAGAACAAGGATCCCGCAGCGCCCAAACCCCTTGGGCGGAACGCAGCACGGCAAGGCTGAAACGCGCATTAACATATCGGCAGTGGCGGCGGTTGAGGAGTTTGAGGCATTAGTGGTAGTGGTGGTGGTGGTGATTGTGATGGTAGTAGTGACGGTCGCTGCTTCAATGACAGTGACGGTGTCGATGATACCGGTGTCGGGGGGGTAGCGGTATCGGTGATAGCGGTATCGGTGATAGCGGTGTCGGGGATAGCGGTGTCGGGGATAGCGGTGTCGGGGATAGCGGTGTCGGGGATAGCGGTGTCGGGGATAGCGGTGTCGGGGATAGCGGTGTCGGGGATAGCGGTGTCGGGGATAGCGGTGTCGGGGATAGCGGTGTCGGGGATAGCGGTGTCGGGGATAGCGGTGTCGGGGATTGCAGTGTCGGGGATTGCAGTGTCGGGGATAGCGGTGTCGGGGATAGCGGTGTCGGGGATAGCGGTGTCGGGGATAGCGGTGTCGGGGATAGCGGTGTCGGGGATAGCGGTGTCGGGGATAGCGGTGTCGGGGATAGCGGTGTCGGGGATAGCGGTGTCGGGGATAGCGGTGTCGGGGATAGCGGTGTCGGGGATAGCGGTGTCGGGGATTGCAGTGTCGGGGATTGCAGTGTCGGGGATAGCGGTGTCGGGGATAGCGGTGTCGGGGATAGCGGTGTCGGGGATAGCGGTGTCGGGGATAGCGGTGTCGGGGATAGCGGTGTCGGGGATAGCGGTGTCGGGAATAGCGGTGTCGGGGATAGCGGTGTCGGGGATAGCGGTGTCGGGGATAGCGGTGTCGGGGATAGCGGTGTCGGGGGTAGCGGTGTTGGGGGTAGCGCTGCCGGGGTTAGCAATGGCGGGGCAAGCGGGGTTAGCGGTCTCGAGGGTAGCGCATTTAAAATGTGGAGAATTGTTCTCATGGAAGAAAATGAGATCTTCTAGGAAATGAAGGGGTGTGAGAAAGAAATTAGACTATACGCCGAGATCATATGTGAATGCCTTAACTGATCATTGAAAGACGGACAAAAATTGGTAATATGTCCTCTTACGATAAAAAAAAAGAGGAGATAGGGAAGGGGAAGATATCAAGTGGAACAAAAGTTTGCTTGTTTCAAGGAAAACAAAGGAAAGTCATCCGCATGTTACCGCCAACAACAGTTTTTTTGTTCGACAATCTGTAGTAAACTATTTTCATGTAAGTGGCAAGAAAGAAACAAAGTAGAAGTCAAATGTATAATGAGCTTTAGGTGACAACTTTGCAGATATTGACTATGCGAGATTCTCAGATTATTCAAGAGTCACTCATTATTATTTAAATGTCAGATTATTCTAGGAGAAAGAGAATGGTTAGTTTAGTCGCAAATGTGTAAAATATATTACAAAGAATCTATTATTTTTTAAATTAATGAATAATAATAATAATAATACCATATCTCGTAACTTTATTTAGAATTTTAACTAATATTTTAATGATTTTTATGAAGATAGAGCGAACTGATTCTGTGACATCTTTGATGGGTACAATCATCTTTGCAAAATATTATCGTCGGTAATATTATTCGTCCTGCTCATTATACCAAAATTCACACTTGCAACGTCAGAAATCATTACTTAAAATCTGTTTACTGCTTTGAAAAACAATTGTAGCAAAAAGTTCAATTTTGGAACAATCTCTTAACAAAATTAGTTATTGCACATTTCAATTACTACAGACATCCGGTTCCACTTTTTTCTTCATGCGACTATTGATAAGGGTAATGCGTGACGGCTCTAACTTTAAGCAGCAAGAGACATTGATTTACCGGGGTCAGTGGCTACAGCTCCACCTGACATTGTGCAAGACGGGAGCGGCGCGGCGCGGCGGCAGCAGAGGTTCCATCCGGCTGGCGTCGGTGGCAGGTGCATTGACAGCAGCGGGAACGCTTCCGAGAGACGCTTGCGGCGGCGGTGAAACCGCGCCTGGCACGCACTCCCCCTCCCACTCTCGCTCCCCCTCCTCCACCCAACTCCGCTTCGCAGTCAGCCGCTGCCTGCCACCCCCGTGGCCCCACCCCCGCCGCGTTCCAAGTGGTGGTTACTCGTGCTTCGCGCTGCTGGGACGATGCCGCGCCGCGAGACAGCGTTCTTTTCTCCGCCGCCGGGGATCCGCCGGGACGAGGCGGCAACGTAAAAGGACGAATGCTCCTCGCTTGTGTGGGGAAATGGCTTCTGGAAGGAAACGTGTGTACGAACAGTTTTGCAGTGGGCCAAGCGGAACGCTGTCGTCTTTTTTTTTTTTTGCCTTGTGAAAATACTACAATGAAATACAAGGGTCTGAGAAAATCCTTTCTCGCTGGAAAATGAGTTGTGATTCAAATTATATTATATAATAAGGTCCATCTGACTTACTTTACGGTAGCGAGAGCTTGTTACCATCACAGAAGCATAGCTAGAATTTGACGATTAAAAAAAAGGAAGTTTTTTACGAAGAATGTAATGTTTCACATCAGAAGGTTGATAAAGGAATGGCATTGTAAGAAAATATACAAAGTTGACGAATAACACATGCAGTTTTAGGTTTATTTTAGCAGAATTGCTGACCCATGTTTATCGAATGGAAAGACACATTTAAGGGAAGACTGCCTAAAGCTGCAATCGCAAAAACAGAGGACTCTAAGTATAATGATCTTCCGCGTACAGTGAACTAAAGTCTCTGGCCCCTGTCCACAGACATGACAAATAAGCATTCGAAGGATCAGTTATAGCGAACTCAGCATCGATTATTGTGAACGTAGCAAATACAATTTACAGGAAAAACGTTGTCTCAGTCTCGCGAAATCACATAAGACAGCTTGCAGGCAGAAGAGCTCCTAAGGTATTTAATAACATTTTGGGAATTGAAGGAACCGCGCCACTGAAGGAATTGTTTTATTTCATCAAAGGTTCCCATCCCAGCCCGAAGACTTAATAAGCGAGGGACACAAGTTAAAAATATTATTTTTATTTACTTAATTATATAATTTCAAAAACCGCTCAAATATGTTTGAAACCTACTAAAAGAAGTTTAATCTATAAAATCTAGTGAAAATTGATCTACCGAGGACATCGTGAATTCAGCAAGTATTTCAGAACAGAATAAAACAAGTGCATTGGTGAAGAAGACAGAAATGAAAAAAAGGCAGAATACGCACATAGAAGGGTCTTGAGACTGGACTAAGATATTCATAGAGAAAATGTAAAATAAAGTGTGAAGACAGCATGGAGAAATTTAAATTTTGCTGTACTTCTTAATTAATAAAACCAATCGCTGTAGAAACACCGTGCTAGATTTTGGGATTAAGGAAATAATGAATTTTTCACACAGAGAACAAAAATCAACAAATGTTAAGTCTCTAGAGGTTTACTGCAATATGAGTTGACTGTATAAAGAAAAACTAATAGATGATCTAAAAAGAAATGGTGTAATAGGAGGTAGAAAAGATGTAATCCTATCCGCGTAGTGAAAGAAAAATAAATCTGCCTGATACAGTGATGTAATACGTGAAATAGAGTTTCGAAAAGCGCATTAGATTGGCTTTAATAATAAAGGTTTGGAAATCGATACTATAAATGAAGATGGTAAAATAAGGGATTTTAATCATTAAAGAGAAACAATTTATAAATATTTGGTATTGTCACAAACCGAGTTTGGTAGATATTATAAGCTTTTCACATCCGAGGGCGTTGCAAAGGAATGATCAAATCACAGGAGCAGAACGTTTCTATTTTTCTCATTATTATCATGCACGTGCGTCAGAGCGTAGCAAATCTCATCAATGTGGCTAACGATTTAACTAATTAAGACATTATTAATTCATTCAATCTCCTCTTCTGTGATGCTGATTCCTACCTCTGCATCAAGGTTACTATTATTTTCTAACGCCGATTGGCCCTTATCTGGTCAAGTTCTCTGAATCAGATGAAGATCAACGTGGGACATGATTCAAGAAAGGCATAGATATCTCTGGCTTACCTTTTATTAAAACTAATAGAACATAAAACTGTACTCATCTTTATACAGCTCCACGTATATTTGTTAATGTTGTTCGTGCTTCAGATGAACTAAAGAACGTTCCAGGATGAACTTATGTTTTACAAAACAATAAATAATGAAGAAACTGACAAAGCAGGATTCTAGAGAAGAGAGTTTTACAGGTTCCTTAGTTTTAGGAACGTGTACAATGGGTTGTTTCCTAACATATTTTTAAAACACTAAGGATTTTCGTTTAAAAAGTCATTTGAGCTTTCTCATTGAAATTTCGAGACTTTTTTCTTTAAATGAAAGGAAGTGAGCACTAGATCAGTAATCACATTCTCTTATTAACAAATTTTTCAGTATAAACAGTATACATTAATAATATTTTAAAACTAATTAACAGGAACCTTGCCTGCAGTCATTTGTTCACTACTTCATTTTGTCGTGTTATTTGCAATCAAATCAATCGCAGCGAGATAAAGGTCCACAAAATCCGTAGCATAATAAAATAGTCTGCCCCTGCGATCAGTGACTACCAATTTTTCTCCCTAATTTGTTGAGCTATAATTAATAAACATATTTTAAGAAATTAATTTTGATTACGAATAATGTAAATTAAATTTTCGTCGCTAATTTGTAATGAGATAACTAACATATTTAATGGATTTTTAACACTTTTTTCATCACATATTTCCTAAATTTTTCGAAAGGTTTGTTACACCCTTCACATATTTTGCGTGGCACATCAAATACTTTTATCACGTTTCACCTGTTTTCCATCCCACGCAATGCAATCTGGAAGTACAACATGAACGATTTTCTAACAGTGTTGTAGGCAATTATTTCCGTTCCACAAGCTACAGGGGAAACCCAGTCATCACACTGAAGTTGAAATCAAAGGCTCCGATTCAATGCATAACAATTTAATTTTCCCGAACACTTGAAGTTACCACTTCGATGCGTAGCCTATTGTTTCGCGAATCGAGTGAGCATCAAACGTTTTCGTACCGCGTAAATCAGGATCGCATGGTCACATAAACGCGCACACAATAATGAGAACGCTTTGTGGCCGCTACATTGGGTGTGTCAACATACTACATTAATTGTGTTTCGTTGTGTTCATAGCCATATTATAATATGAGAAGAATGCATTTTGTATTAGCATAATTGAAAACGACCAAATAATGTAATTATAATTAACTAGTCACCCGCACAGTGTGATAAGTCAAAATAACTGTAAAAGGGAAATGTGGATGATGCGGTAATTGATAGTGGTCTTCCATTACCACACCAAATAACTATACAATTCACGAAGTAAATTTCAGTCATAAAAAATTTAATTTTTGAGGAAAATGAACGGATGAGTAATGTATCTGTTATGAGATTCTGAAAATAAACAGCTGCCTAAAATCAATTCAATGTTGAGAAACCATATAGTATACTTTAAAGAGCATTGGGCGATGAATCCTGTAAAAAAAATTTAGAAGCCAATTTAAAAGATTAATCGCAAATGAACTGACATTTCTGAACACGCCACCCATCTTCGTTTCTTAACATCACACAAAACATTTTCTTCAAACGGTCCACCGCCTCCATGCATTCCACCTGCCCGTCATCTCCA
The DNA here is from genome assembly GCA_031308135.1 of Acheta domesticus. Taxonomy (NCBI): domain Eukaryota; kingdom Metazoa; phylum Arthropoda; class Insecta; order Orthoptera; family Gryllidae; genus Acheta; species Acheta domesticus. The sequence continues at coordinate 133,700,245 of JAHLJT010009436.1, read as the reverse complement.
TGTCACCCGACAACCTGGTCAGCATTCCGCCACAAATAGACGCTCGCCTCTGTCTCCGAGGTCGGCGGCCTTTCGCGTCCAAGAAGACGGCCCGCGCGCCCAGTTCAGCTCCCTCGCAGCAGCGGGAGGAGGAGGAGGAGGAGGTGGCGAGACCTGAGAGGGAGAGGGGGCGTGCGACGCGACGGTGCGAAGACGACGCGCCGGAAGGGCGACGCGGAAGGCGCGCCCGCCGCCCGGCGTTTGTTTATGGGCGCGGCGAGGCAGTCGGTCAGCCGCGTCGCCGGGGCGGGGCGGGGCGGAGCGGGGCGGAGCCGTGCGGGGCGGGGCGGGGCCGGGCGGGGCAGGGCGGGGCCGGGCGGGGCCGGGCGGGGTGGGGGGGGGCGGGGCGGGGTGGGGCGGGGAGGGGTGGGGCGTGGCGGGGCGGGCCAGGGCGGGGCGGGGCGGGGCGTGGAGGTTCGGGGCCGGTGGCAGGGGGAATCGCGCCTTTGATCTGCGGGCGTGCCGCCGCCGAAACCGCCCCGGGGGCCGCGAGCTCCCACCCCGCCCACGCCCCCGGCGGCGACGCCGCCACCCCCGCCCGAAAGACCGCCCGCCGCCGCGATGCAGCTAATTACCGCGTCTAATTGTCTGCCGCCGACGAGTGGCGTCGGGGTGCAGAGGGTGCGGGCGGCTCAATTAGTGGGAGGGAGCCGCGGTGGCAGAGGCGGGGGTTTGGTTGCGGTGGCGTCGGTAGACGTGTTTGCCACGCGCGGGCTCGCCACGGTGGTGAAAGGGCCGGTGATGGGCTGTTGGTAGTGTTGGTGAAGCTACGATACTTTCGGTAGCTTTGGTGTTTCTGATAAAGAGGAAAGTTCTAGTGTAGGCTGAGGTGAAATGGTGTTGGTAGCAATATTTGATAGAAAAAATGAGTGGCATTTGGAACATTTATGATTCAGGGAATGCGATGAGACTGGACCAGTTGATTTAGAGAACTATTTTTTTAATAGATATTTAGGCGAGGCAATTTTGTGTCAGACCGAGTTATCGTGAAGTGATAAAAAGTGTAATAATTTATGTGATATTCACAATGATGTTTAGTGGAATGTGATGGTAATTATATTTTTAATTTGATTTGTTGAAATATGTTATCAAACCAAAAAATGTAATCACTATTTGACTGATCTGTATGATGGTACAAATCTAGGAAACTGTGAATAAAGAGAATAGTAATAAAATGTTGTGCCCCAATGAGGCGTGTAAAAAAATATAAAACTAAATAAACAGATTACTTGCACTGTCGACCTATATATTTATTGTATAGTCAGAAGTATCTTATTGAAATAGTAAAATTCAAAGTAAATAATATGAGCTATGGAAAAACTATTTTTAAAAATCGATTTCATAATACAATAACAAAACGATTGTGACAAACCCATTAAACAGAACCATTATCCAATACGATTTCCATATTTCTTGTTGAAATATGTATCTTCACGAAGCACCCGAAGCATTTTATTTCAGTTTAATATTCCATGTCCATTCGAACTTCCCGTTTACAAAAGAATAAAAAGGTGTCAACATTTCACAACTTGCAAACGAACGTACACGCAAGCCAAGTACGAAGGCTTGTTTACACGCTGCCAACGAGAGACGTACGAGCGGAAGTCCGTAGCAAGTCAGGAACTCCAGCGCCGTTGGCCCGTGAAGACGCGCCTCTCGCAGAGGGAACACGCTCAACGCCCATGACGCGCCTTTAATATTTTCATTCGGTGCTTGAAAAGTTGCTCGTCAGCGCGCGAGCGCCGGGAGGGCGGGAGGGCGGGCGGCGACGGGCAGGCGCCGCGCGCCGGAGGAACTTGGGGCGTTTTACTATTCTTCGCCTGCCGTAAAGCCGCGAGCGCGGGCGCGGGGCAATCCAGGTGCGAACGGCGGCTCACGGCGCGCCTCCGCGGCGCCGCCGACGCCGACTGCGCCTCTTGAGGCCCCGCTGCCAGCGCGCTTCCCTCGCGGCAGCGCTCTCCACACCCGCTTCCGTCCCTCTGCCATCTCGCCGTCACCTTTCCCGTCCTCGCCGTCACCTTTCCCGTCCCCGCCGTCACCTTTCCCGTCCCCGCCGTCACCTTTCCCGTCCCAGCCGTCACCTTTCCCGTCCCCGCCGTCACCTTCCCCGTCCCCGCCGTCACCTTCCCCGTCCCCGCCGTCACCTTCCCCGTTCCTGGCGTCATCTTCGCTGTCCCCGCCGACACCTCCGAAGTCCCCGCCCACTCCTCCGACGTCCTCGGCGACACCTCCGTCGTCTCCGCCGACACCTCCGTCGTCTCCGCCGACACCTCCGTCGTCTCCGCCGACACCTCCGTCGTCTCCGCCGACACCTCCGTCGTCTCCGCCGACACCTCCGTCGTCTCCGCCGACACCTCCGACGTCTCCGCCGACACCTCCGACACCCCTGCCGACACTCCTGCCGACACCCCTGCCGACACCCCCGATGTCCCCGCCGACACCCCCGATGTCCCCGCCGACACCCCCGATGTCCCCGCCGACACCCCCCGACGTCTCCGCCGACACCCCCGACGTCCCCGCCGACACTACCGATGTCCCCGCCGACACCACCGATGTCCCCGCCGACACCACCGATGTCCCCGCCGACACCTTCAACAACCCCACTGAACGTCCGACATCCCCGTCGACATATACGACATCCTTGCCGTCTCTTCCGTCATCCCAGCTAATACCCTCACTGTCCCAGCTCTCGTCTTCACCCCGACTCTCACCGTATCCGCCCTGCCCGCCAACGTTGTCGCCGTCGATGTGATCGCCCTTGGCACCCGGACTATTGTTTCCTCTTGGCTCGTGTCCGCTCCGTCCCCACCCTACCGTCCCAGTTCCTAACGTTTTCTCCCACTTTTCCATTCCTACCATTCCCGCTCATACCATACTCGCCCCGACCATCCCCGCCCTGTCGGGTCGGGACGGGTCCGTCACAACCCTGCGCCATTTTCCATCACCATCAGAATCTCTAGATTTCCTCTCACCGTCCCCACTCGCGACTTAACAATTTAGTTTTCTTTCTCTACTTTTAAAAAATGCGATTATGCGACATATTTTCCTAAAATTAACTCGTGAGGCTCCTCTCCTTAATATCGAACGATTAACTTCCCCATCGTTCGTTGTCCCCCGACGTTATCGACCTAAGACCTTTCCCGCCCCTGACTGAGCATTCTGCAACCTATGCGAATCCCTTTCATTTTTGTTGCTCGCTTAGCCTCAACACATTTCCCTGCTCCCTCTATCTCATCTTTGCGTTATAAGCCTTTATAAGGCCTCATTCCTGCCGTCTTTCGCACACAACTGGTATCTCCTCAGTTGTGTATCCTCTTACTCTTTTCTCCCCATTCCCCTTTTTTACCTCCACTTTCACCACCAGTTCCAATGTTCTCCGTTCCTACCACAACTCCCCCCCCCCCGCTCCGCTTCAACTCGCTCTGTACCCCCGTCGACGCCCTCGCGCCTGTAATAAAACTTCGCTGAAGCGTGTAAAGACAGCTCCCCTTGCCACGCGGGGGGTGGGGGGGGGGTAGCGCGGCAGGGGGTAGGCAGAGGTGGTGAAGGCAATTGGCGAAAGGTAAGACGTACGAGCGCTACACTTCTGGGAAAGTAAACGAAGTCCGTGGGAGAGGGTGCTTAAGATGCAGCGTGTGGCAACAAACGGAGCCGTACGTTGTTCTCGCTGCAATGCGATAGCGCCCACGAAACGAGGAAAGATCAAAACAAGCGAGAACTGCTGTATTGAAAATGTACGCTTAAGCGTGGCTGAAAAAATGATCTTACACAACACCAATATCATCTTCCATTTAGCGTTTGCGTTATCTTCTACGCAAATGTTTGCAATTTTAGCATTGGAATGCTTGTTTTACCTGCAAAGATATTTCTTATAGCAAATGACACAAAAGCTAGCTTCTTTAAGAATATAATATAAATAGTAAATACGTATTTCTGTGCTTTGATTTACACAATGTATACATCCACCTGATTTAGGGACTTCGTCATCTGAATTAAAGTGAACTGTTCTAACAAATCGAATTAGAAGTACTCTGGTGCACTTTATTCAGTTGTGTTCCAGTCAATTCCGAAATCAAATTGTCTTCCTAAATAATTCCTTTTAATTGGGAAGCTACGATGTGGTCAGTAGTACTTGATGGGCCTGCAGAACAAATCGCCATATAATCTGCTTCCTACACAAGAAATCATGACCTTATTATCAATCACTAAATTATAATACATATTTGGAACTATTTCACTAATAAAGTATAAAGTAATTTTCTATTTATCAATGTGAAGGTAAATAGACGCCGATCATTATTTTAATTTTGGTAAGACAATTCTATTACTTGCATTTTTCAATGTAGATACTCAAGATTATTTGGACGAAAAGAATACGAAAATAATGTAACAAATTCAGAAATTTGCTTCTCATTAGTAATGACAGAGACCGCTGGATACGAGAAAAATTCTGATAAAACTTTAGGAAAGAATTCTGAGGTCCATCAACGAGTTAAAGATTTGTTATAATAGTCCGGTCGTCGAAATCATCCTTCTCTTGTATCTGGCAAACTGAAGGATCAAGAAGTGCGTGGAGAATATTTGTGTGTATGTGTGTGTGTGTGTGTGTGTGTGTGTGTGTAAACAATTTGAAAAACTTTGAGAGATACGTGACGCTATTACAAGATATTCCAATCCAGCGGATAGCAGCAACTTCAAAAGATTGGGCTGCAAGGAGAAATAATCCGCATGAGAATACAAAGATATGTTCCCCAGTAACATTGCAAGTGGCACCCATTGTAGATGTACAAGAACAAGAAATAATAAATATTACTGCCTACGCAAATTCAACTTGTTTGAAATCTTACAACTAACTTACGAAAATCACGGCAAAATACTCGTAATTACTGAAATCCGTCATTTAACTACCACAACTTTCGTTGACTCTCAACATTCCAAATTTACTTTCGAAAATTATTTTTATCAACTGTACTTTTAAATGTTGCAATTTGATAATATTAAAATTAGAACTTTAATTATCTAAAACCACATAAAATTTGTTACTTTTTTAGCTGTAAATTTTCGTTTATAATTTCACGGCTGCCTAAAACCAGTGCATTCATTTCTTTATTTGTATATCATAATAGCAAGGCACACGGGGATGAAGATAATTGGCTGTTACGTAAGTTGTTAGTAGGCAATGACTGCATATTTAACACACCTTCCTTACTCATGTAAGTCATTTAATCTCAGGAATTTATCGTAATTTTCAATGCACCTGTGGTATTACCTATGTAATTGTTTTCCCACCAATTAGTCTTGGAGCATTTTCCCCTCTGGTTCTTATTCTCCCCCAGTAAACCTGCACATTCATTTTCAATAACAGAGATTTCTAATGTATTTTCGTGACCAAATGTCGATCATAAACTATTTTTGGACAATTATTTTAGAATAAATCTATTATACAGACTATCTTGACACATTTTAACATAGTCTGAAATAAACATAAAAGAAAATCCAACTGAAACATAAAAAGCAGCGCTTTTGCCTCTTTCGGTGAAATATAAATAGAATTAAGACGAAATCGATGATTTGTTTGGACGTTGGTCCTTTCTGCTAAGAAGACATAACACGAATTCTGCGAACCACGAATGTGCGAGCAAAGCAGCCGAGTCTTTCTCTTTGTGTGCAAAGATCAGACAAAAAATCGGTCGAACCGTCGCCTATAAACAGCGAGTTCCTCGACAAACGGAGAAGATGTGCAGAGCGGAAGTGGAGCCAGAAGGAGAGCAGGCGGGTGCGCACAGCTGGCGGGGACACCACCCAAGCCCCATGACCCCACCGGAAGGCAACCGCTACTTCCTGGACTGAATGTACTTCCGAGAAATCTCACGGAAGCTACTGGTGATAAAACAGCACGTACTTTCTCATCCTTACTTTCACGCAAATTCGCAAAATACTCAAATTTTCGTTGTTCGCTTCTTGGTTGAATTGGAAGTTTTCAAATGATAGTCAAGATGTTAGTCGCGCAGAAAATGCAATATTTCAATACTGCGTAGCTGTTTCCAATAATGCGAGAAATAATGTGCTCTTGTAGTACCCATAGTTAGATTTGTTAAATATTTACGCAAGTGTTTCTTTAGATATAATTAGATACCTACACGAGTTTTTCATTAATCCTAAAAGTGGTCGTTTCCATACTTAGACATCCGAGCCTATTGAGTTTTCTATTGCTCTTTCTTGTAATACTCTTTTTAGCACCTATTTCGCTTGTTCTAGAACTTCAAAAGAGAATATGCGGAGCGCTAAGACAAAACATTCCATTCGTTGTGTCTTAATTGTACAGATCATACCACTAGTATATTTCAGAAGAAATTTAATCACAAGGGGTATACAATGAAACTATCTAATAGTCACAGTAAAGGAAAAACAAAAATTAATCTCTCATGTTTATCGTTCATGCTGGACAGAAAATATTTGTACTACCTAAACTCGTCAAATCTCTTCCCCAATAATATGGAGTAATAAGAAATTTAAAAAAGGTAAATTACAGGCTTTTATAATTAATTTTACGTTCGCCAACATTCTATTCCTTTTACTCGTTACTTTGCCTCAGCAATTCCTTTTATATTATCAGTGCATTCAAAGATGATCACATTTGAAAGTGTAAAATGGTCATAGGCAGATTCATTTTCTTAGAAAAGTCTTTTCTAACCGTTCATTTAAAAAAATCAAATCATTTTATTCGATGTATTGTACTTATACTCTTATACTTTACCCAGTAGAATAATTTTAAGTCTTTTACGTCGCATTGCTTTTAATACTAACGTGGTGTCAAAGTTAATTATTGCTCACACGTTTTTTAATGTATAATTTTGTAGTTTATTAGAAATTTAAAAAAATATTCGTCTGAATTTAAAGACTATTCAAATACGTTGTTTTGTTTTTTTTATTAAAGCTTTTTAACTTCCTCAAGGAAGTTATTAGCTTTTCTTTAATTGAACATTTCATCTATTTTAATCATTGGATTAATTTTACATTATTGATTTAAATTAAGAAAAAAGTATCAATTTCTCAACATTACAGTATTATATGTAACAATCTCATATCTTTAGTTTACATGATAATAAAAAGTATAAATGTATTTCATACCTCTACTATTGGGTTGGGAAGGAACATTTTGACATCTAGTGGTAAAAATATCTTAATCTTCTGTAGTTTTAAATACGTGTGTTTGCTGGCACAATTTCTTAAAAAATAATTCATAAAATACCTAAACATCAAATGAGAAAGCATTTTATTCTGAAAACATTATTTTGATAAATCTTACTGGATCATTGTATTGCCAAACGTTGCTATTTTTCATTCACTTTCATCGTAAATCCCAGCTCATATTTGATGCAGAGACACACACTGAATAATTGAGGTCAAACTGAGTCATGACCTCTCTGATACGCCAGTGTCTAGTTAAACTCTTGTGTTTGCTATTACTGTTCCAATTTAAGCTGTTGGCATTCACTGCAATTGAGTTCAAGGAGAAAGAAGACAATTACTTGCAAAAAGCGAGAGACGTAAATTAGTTTAGTATGTCAAATATGTAAGGACTAAAAAAACTGGGGAAGTTCGAGTACAGAAGAAAGAATTAGTGGAAGATCTAAATTCGCCCATATATACCAGGTCATCAGAAAGACAATTGGGTCCCAAATATTTATTTTATTTTCCCCTCAAAGAGAGTAAGGTGTTCTTAAACGTTTACATAGAAGTGATTTTTACTAATGCGTCTAAAATTGGGAATTGAAAAAGTTCCTCTTTTTCTGGATTGTCTCCGTCAACAATGTCATTGAAGCAACATTTCATTACAAAATTAGATATTATTTCATTGATGTAACAGTTATTAACCAGAGTACTTTTCATGTAATTTTGATTTAAAATGTGAGAGTTTTCTGCAGAAACGTGAAGTTTTTGAGAAAATAGCCTTGATTTATTTTATGCAATTTTTAGTAAAGTTGAAGCACAAACAGAATTTTTTGGTAGCAGTGCCATTGTACAGAGAGGAGCGAATGACCTTGGAAAGGAAAGGTTGCGGTAGCCCGTTGCGGTAGCCCTTTGCGGTAGCATGAAGGAAATTTTACGTCGCGCCGGGCCGTGAGTTGCCCGGAAGGCAGGGAGCGGCATACGGCATTGGTTAAGCATGGAAACGGATTTGGACTGGAGACACAGTGAAATTATTATGATTACATTGCACATACTATTTATTTATTAAACTATGAACACAGAAATTACGAATGAAAATTTAAATGCAGAAGAAAGAGACGGGTTGGGAGACAATCATATAAGCTTATAGGTAGAGAATTAGCTGTCGAGTCTTTGTTTAGGAGACCTGCGAGGAAGTGTTTTGGATGATACATTGCTGGGACCCCGAGACATGTTTTTTTATTTTCCACTAGACTTGTGTATGAGACTTATTTAGTGCTCTCTCATTGTATTACATTTTCATAAACATTCATAAGTAATGATTGTATTTGCTTACAGAATCTACAATTAATTTGTCATCACTTCAACTTACAATTCATTGCGCTTGACCTTAGACCTGATTTGATATGATTTACATATTCTTCTTTTAGATAAGTCTTATTCCCACAGCTGCTGTACATCGTCAATCATTCACAGTCAGTTCTATAATTTCTTATTTTTATTGGGCCAATGTTGATTGTGAGATTAGAAAGTACTATTTTAGATGTTGTAAATGAATATTGATGATTCTGTTTTCTAAGCTGTATTACATCAAAATAATAATTTATCCAATATTAATTTTGAGAAAAAATCTCCTCAATGATTGGTGATTGAACTAACATGTTCTATCAGAAAATTCATCTGATATCCATATCTTGGTCTGAGTTTCATGTTTTCAAAACGGATTGCAACTCCTCTCTCATTTATTTCACACGTCGCAATAAAAATTCAGCTCCAAACTCATTTCCATATCAAGAAACCTCGATTAACATTAAAAATATGCATGTTTTCACAAGGGCTGTGCCGTGTATGTTTTCGAATACGAGCCACCAGCTGAAACCTGTGTTTCGCCCGCCGCCATTACTGTCCAATCAGAGTGCTCTCAATAAGTGCAATTCACAAGTCTAGAGGAAAATGAAAACATGCCTCCCGGCCAATGCGCCGGTGACCCGGTGAGGTTGGAGGGGGTGGCACGCTAGTGAAGGGACGCGGCCATCCATTGAAGGCGGAGGTGACGTCACGTTGGCGAGGACTTTCGTGACGTGTAAGGGCCAGCCATTTTCATTAATTTGTTTTAATTTCTAAAATTAAAATATATGTATTTTTATGGATTCATCTGGGCATCTGAACTGTTGACGATATCGTATTGACTAACGTGTTGGACTCAAATAGCAAATACTTTTGCGTACTGGGAGCAGACGAGTAATGGATCCACCGGGCGATTCTCAAGTTCTTCGCTGACCGCAAAAGTTCATGCAATCGAATTCAAATATGGAAAATGCTTGCATGGACTCAGCTAGTATTATGTAACCGTTACAAATAACACGGGAAAGTATGTGCTGTTGTGGCACCACTACCTTCAAAAGTATTTCTATGACCCAACGCGAAATCGCATGTAAAACTTCGTAACCCCTCTCAAAATAAGGTACCACCCACATCTCTGCCCAGGAGCTCGTAAGGAGAGGTTCGACGAAGTCTTTCCGTCGTGGCGGTCCCAGGAATGCAAGGGGGGCGAACTGAGAGCGCACTTGGAGTTCGGGAGCGCCCAATCAATGGAGACTTACTCAGGCCGACGCGGCGGCGGGGGCGGGGCGCATCGCTGCCTAGCCCTCTTTTGTCCTCCGTGAGAAACGTCGAAGTGGTCCTCTCTCGGCCGCAAAATTGCGTCTCAGCCAGCGAGCATCCGAGGTGAAGTGACTCGCGCGCCGAAGGAACGGCGATGTTTCTGCTCAGAGAGGCTCGCAAGAAGGTGAAGGCTCTCCGAGAAGAGAGTCGACTCGCTAAAGGAGGATGCGGAGTTTATTGTTGGTCCATTTCCTGGCCCCCGCCCGTGTACTAGAACGTTACATTAATTGATTAATTTTAAAGAAATTTGTGAACTGAGAAATTATTGTTATGTTCACAAGAAAACTACAGTTTTTTGTTGTTTTTGATTATGTTCTTAACTTGCGATACAGGCAATAAAATAAAAATGCAATTATGTAAAATGAACATAATTAATTTGTAAGTATTCACGTTATATTTTGAATAGACATGCGGTAACTAATGGTCTTATTGAAAGGTTTGTGTTAAGTAAGAAAACGCTGCACACGAAACACTTCATCTACATTTTACTGCGCCCCGCTTGTATCATAAAATATTTGAGCACGTATAGTAAGATAAAATCATGTTTCTCTACGTAACATTACGTGTGGTTTAAGGATATGCTACCAAATACATTTTTTTCGCACGCCTCCTAAGCTCGTTCTTCTCTATACACTCCCGGCAGAATTTTGATGCTGCGAGTGTTTGGGGATGGAGGGGGTTTTCAAAGTAAATCAAAATTAAGCAGGTTCCCCTAAGCAGGCTCCTCAGGCCTGATGAGGGTTTTCTCTCGACGAGTGGGCGTCCTTAAAAAAATGCTTTTCCATGGGCATATTCACATAGGCCTCTGCAGATTAAAACGTTTCATACTGAGAGTTTGTCATAGCAATTTGCTAGGGAACGTTTATAATAAAATAAATCAAAATACAAGAAAAGAACATACACTCCATTTTGTAAACATTTTTTTGTTCATTATGAAAACAAAAGTAATTTTCTCCCGTCGTCAGTTTGATGTGTTACCCCTAGTATCAATACTACGTCGATGTTTTGTCGTTGTTTCTAAATTTTGCATGTGCAATTTTTGTTACAAAATTTATTATATAAAACTTAATACATATATATATTCGTAAGTACCAAGAGTTTGTAGAAGACAAAGCTAGATTACATGTTGTAATCAGAATACATATTTTTCGAAATTCTTATGAAGATTTTTGTCGAGTAAAAAGCCATGGACTTTTAGTTTGTGATGTTCTAAATGTTCCACTTGAATAGCACTGTTTGCTTTCCGACATTTCTCTTGTGCAACGAAATGTTTACAACGCTTACCATATTTTCAATCGTTCTCATGACAGAAAGCTGTAAAGCGATCCAAACCGACAACTCGGCGGAGTCGTTGCAGAGGAGCGAGGAAATTTGATAATCTTGAGATTCGAGAACGACCTCTAATAGCGGAAAATTGATAAAACTTGCGGAAAGACCCCGTGGTAGCTTGGGGAATAACCGACGAGAAGGGGAGGCTTGCGTGCATTAACACGGCGAAGTTTGGATCACACGGGCGTCCCAGGAGACAGGGGAGATGGATGGGGCTGGAAGCGCGCGGCGGTTGCCAAGGCGGGCGCCGCGGCGCTCGGCGTCGGGGGCGCCCAAGGCGGCGGTGGCAAGGTACGCAAGGCGATAACGAAAGTGCTGAAGGAGGCGTGAAAATAGCGGCCAAGGGGCCGCGGTGGAGGCGGCGAAGACGGAGTGATGGGAGGAAAGGACGACGGCGGCGGAGATGGTACCAGCAGTGACGACCGTCGTTGGGAAGGGAATTCTTAAGAGGCAACACTGGCATTGTTGAGAAAGGTAGTAATATTGAAGCGCAGGTTAAGGCAAAGAGAATGAAAACGGACGTAGATTGGTAGAAGTGTAGCGTTGGTTGTGGTGGGGAACAGGAGAATTAGAGTTAAAAGACGTTGATAGAGCCGGAAGGGTTGTGGCTGGTCTCTGGCAGTACGAACAGTGGTTGCGGCAAAAGAGGCAACCTAATTGATGTTGACTGGTGAAGCGTCGACTGAGGGAAGGAGAGGCAACTCCCGTGTCGACCGCGGTGAGGAAGTAAATTGGTGAAAGAACATCTTCAGAAGTCGGTACACGTGCAAGTATTACAAGCACAATTTTACAAAAAAATAAAATGTTGCGGATGTTATAATGTTTCGGATTAATCACTGTTTTGTGAGGTCCTAAAAGGGATTTCATTCCAATTTTCAGAAAAAATAAAAAGAGAAAAATCATTTCAGGTTATTTTGAAAAATTACCTTGCCAGGGCAAAACATATTATACATCGTAAAACAACTCTGTCAGATTAATTATATGTGAGGTACTTTCATTTTTGGGGCAACATTAACGTATGACGTTACATAAATTGCCGTCTTTTTGTTAATTCAAGTCTAATTCCAATATGAATTAATTGTTTGCCTTCGATTGCTTTTTCACAACTTGATAATATTTCGTTTCCAATTCCGAATTTACCCTGAAATGAAACTCGACTGGCATGAATAGTAATTCCATTTAACGTTAAAAAAGACTTTATTTGATGTATACCAAGAATATGTTTCCAACTGTCAATTAACTGGATATCAGTGAAACAACATATTGTTGCACAATTTTGATTTTTACACTTAAGATTTTCTTCATGAGAGGAATAAATAGAGCTTACAATCTACACCAACTTCGTTGTCTAAAACCCTGAAACAAAATAGCGATTGAAATCCGCATCCGCTGTACCAACAGTGAGATACGCGTCGCCAGCCATCAGGGAGTTTCAAATGGACCACCGTCACATTTCACGTAAATTAACCGAAGCGGGTGGCGTGTGGCGTGCGAACCGCCGATAAGAGTGTCAGGCCAGCCGTCGCCCGTCCTAAAACATTAACTATCCAATTAAATTCGACCAAAATTAAGGAACGCAAAACGTGCAATCAACATTTCGTTGGGCTCTGCTTACAAATATTGTAGCCGGCGGTGATGTACGCTACGTGTTACCAGCGCAATCCCCGGTAATTTACGCTAACAACATGTCATTGTACACATCACGATCCTGAACGCTGTTTGTGGAGATGGAATACGAGCCCTCATTTGCGTTTGACAGCAATAAACACAGAAACCTACTTCAAGCGATTGTTTTAAAAATCGGTAAAATATTGTCCACCATGGTCGCCACGCAAATGGAGCGGACCGGGAGTTATATTCGGCGGAAAAGGAAACGTGATGGCGCAGCAATATGGTTGTTCGGTCGGGCTTTCAAAATGATGCTTTCTCGTTTTGAAAAAATAATGACGCTTTTTATAAACAAACTGGTTCATTCAGGGCGACCACTTTCCCAACTACGTATTTCACACCATATTTGCCAAATGTAAATTTTAATGATCTATTATAGTTATTGAGTGCTTCCGATTTATCGGAATATGAAGAGATGATTGCCTCACGAATCAAGTTTCACGCCGTACTTTTCTATTACCAATTTGTCCTCAACATTGAACCGCATGGCGTCAATTATGACACTTCATAACGACCTGTAACATCTCAATCAAAAAACTTAATTACAACCTTTCATCGCTGGTACACTTGTCTGAAGCCAAGTTAACGAGCTTTTCACTATGAACTTCTTTGTACTCTGTTCTACGACAAAAGAATTACAAAGTATAAACACATCCCGTCAACAGCTTCAAAGTCGACTGCGTTAAGCGTCTCGTTTAAGTTGTGCGTGGCGTGAAGGGAGGCGGAAAGCACATGGAAGCTGTCCGTTTTCCTGGCTGCTGAGTTGCAAATCGCACCGGAATAAACAATCACCGTGTTTGTCTAAGCAATCATCCTCGGGCGTTTAAACCGGACTGCGTAGCACCGCTTTGGACAACACAACATCAGGTCTACGCCAGTAGAGCGGTCACGACCACCATTGTATTGTTTACCCGCTTAGACGCCATCAGAATCTACCCAAAGTATTTTCAATTTGTTGCAGATTGGTAACCACAAAGGTTAATCAATGTCTGTGGCTCCATTCTTGGATTCTATAATCTGGAAATATTTTCATAGTTAATAAAACACAAGACTGAATTTCGTCTTCTATTCCCCATGATATCAAAGTTACAAAAATGTCAAAAGAGGTAAAATGATTAAACTTACTTGACGTTTGGCGTTTTATAAAACACATTTCAAATCTGTGTTAAAACCATTCCTAAAATACTTCATCCACATTATCAAAAGCAGATATATTGCTCTCACTAAATTGCAGGTCGTTTTCTTTGCCACTCGCCTTGCTTAGGAGCCGCACCGATGTTTTGTAATACCCATTGATAGCCCAGAGTGATGAAGTTTTGAATGCAATTACAATCCTAAACAGATAGGTTGGATTTTTCAACAACTCAAATGTAGATTCAGGATATAGCAGTTTGAGCCATTTTGAAATTATTTTCCTGTAAAAAAATGAGACAAGTTATTAATAATGAATATGATAAGGCAGATGTATTAATTTCCACTAATTGTAAGAATCGAATGTACTTTCTGCAGTACAATTTTATATACGAGCGTATTTGATACAATCTGGCCTTAACTGCTATTACCCGATACCTGGAAACATAAACCAAAAGCCTTTTTTTTCGTTTTATTTTACAGCACGAATGAGCGATTTATCATAAAACGAAAAAGCATGTACTCGTACTGTTTGTGACGATGGATATAATACTCTGAAGCAATGCGCGGTATTATAATGCAGTGCGTACATATTCAAAATGTGAATGTTTCCTGAAATTAACGTATTTATGCGCAAAAAGCTGGTGCTAAAGAATAATGTGTATCAATTTTAAACAGTTACTTTTCACCACTCCAACCCATACTATTTGCTACATCAAACATTTTTTTAAAACACCAAATAGTTAATGCTTCTCATTCATTACAAGATAAAGAGAAATCGAATTATGTGTAGTAGTACGCATTGGCGGTGAATTTCAACTCTTCGTATTTCTTTGGTGAATGGTCAAAAGAGCCTAAATCACTTTTTCATCATTGTTGGTTTTTCACTCAATATTGACAAGAAAAATCTCGATCTTTCATTTGATATCAAAGGCTCATGTCTGGGAGCAATGGGGGTATTGATTCCAATCATAAGCCTTTAATACCAAACAAACGCTTATGTTTTTTCTCGTCAGTATCGTGAGAAAAACTAAAAGTGCCAAAAAGTGTCTTAAGCCCATTTGACAAAGCATCAAAGATTCTTTGGCAAGATCTGACGTATTTTTTCGTGTCAGAAATGTTTGGTACAAAAATCACCAAGGGTATTCACCACGGCATTTACTAACACGACAGAAAGAGTGATTGAAGATGGTTTAAGGCGAAACATGTTCCATATTTCTAAACAATATCACACCATGTTTATTAAACTTAAATTTATCATTACATAAAAGTTATTTCGATATGAAAGATGCTTATCATCGAATTTTCTTATAATAAAATACAAAACTTTATTGCCAGTTACGCTGAGCGTCATTTCATCAAGTAACACAGCAGTAAACATAAAAGTAATCTACTTGGTAATTCTCTTCTCAACGCTAATTAAAACTGTAGGTAATTAGATTTTAGTAATACCAGACTTCATTAGTTGAGATTAAATGCAACTCAGAGTGAAAAAAATCCACGTTTTATACTAGTGATTATGAGTGAGTGTTATATCCCATAAAATTGACCTTCTGAAACAGAACCCCTAACCAGGTAATGCAGATGAAACACAAGAAAACTACTAATAATTAATAAGAATGTATTAACTACAGAAATTTAACAGAATTCGCCGACAGAAACGAAGAGCGGTAAGCTAATAAACGAATCTTTGCTCAAAGAATAAAAAAAATACTGAAGAAAAGGTAATTGACAATCTAATCTTATAAAATACACCGTGAATTAGGGAACGAATTCCAGAAATAAAAGTGGTGGTGGTACAAATTTGTAACAGAGTCAAAAATTCCAGCTGGTGCACATATAAGGCAAACTTGTCAACAACGTATATTCTATCGCAGTTAGTTCAAGATTTTTGTACTGAAAGCGCTCTGTATAAGTTGGAAATATAAAAACGTTCTCATTCCATGAAATACTTTATAAAAACATTATCATCCATCAATATAACAGTGGCATAGTGTGACTCGCGCGTTTGGGGATACTCAACAATAACACGAACTGAAGACATCATGATTCTTAATGTTTTCTAGAATCTATGTTATTGAAACAAATGTTACAATACTTCAACAGATTTATGTCAGGAGACTTCTTGAAAGCAAATTATGGAAAAGCTCAGCTTTAGTTCTCATGCGAGAATGACAATGAGATCAGTTGTGAATTTATATATTTCAAACCAAAATAAAATGTAATATATCTAAGTAAGAATTCAACTTCTTAGATATTAATTGAGAATTAGTAGGCAAGTACTACATCTACTGTTTCTGCCCGTAACCCAGCACAGAATCACGAGTAAGAAAGAAAAATATTTCTCTGACAACCTCAAGTGTGCTGCGCTCTCGTGCACAAACGAGCAACTTGCTCATAAGCCTTTGCTCAGCCTTATGCTAGCTTATCGGAACTCGAGAATAAAAATCCGATCGCATAAGGCACGTTGGAAACCCCTGCATACTTTTACAATTAAAACTACGCTACCCTAGAAGTGATGTCATTTTATATCAATTCTCCTAAATTGTCGTTTGATTAAAATTTATTAAAAATTTGTGTTAAATTATTTTATTCTTTGCAATAGAGCTCATTGTGCTTATCACAAGAGAAAAACGCAGAGAACTGACAACAAACTCTACACAGAGCATGCGCCACGGATACTGCCTATAGCAGCTGAGAATGAGCGGTTCTGATAGTTCTGATACTTTACAATGGTCCTCAAACTACGGCCCACGGGCCACATGGGGCCCGCCGAGGACATTTATACGGCCCCCGGGTTTTTATGGTTTAAAGAATTTTTTTTCTTAAAATCCGCACATTTTGTTTATGTGTTAGGGTGTCTAGGGATGGCAAAAAAACCGATGGTTTTAAAACAACGATGTTCTCTGCCAGAAACATCGGTGTTTTTTATTAATTATTTTTTAAATATTGTATTTGTTCCCATTTTGATTCTTTACTTCAAAATAAGATATATGCAGTGTGTATAAGAATTTGTTGATAGTTTTTGTTTTACTATAGTGAGATTTTTCTAAGTCTGCCTCTCAAGGCCTGTCTTCACGATGGAATATATCATGGTACCTCGACTCTTTCTCAGTCATGCCGCTAGATATCGCATGATTGCGGCCGTATCAAGCAGTGCTTGCGACCATGCGACATCTAGCGGCAGGATCGTGAAAGACGCGAAATGCCGTGTGATCGGCCAAAGGAGCTTGAGAGGCAGATTTAGAAAAATCGTACTATATAATCCGGCCCTCCGACGGCCTGAGGGACAGTGATCTGGCCCTCCGTTTAAAAAGTTTGAGGACCCCTGCTTTACAAGGAGCTATACTTCGATTTTTCTATAGTGGCTGATGACATTAGGCCGTTGTTACACCTCCTACCTAATAAAATGAATCTTTTTTAATAGGGGTAAACTCTTTTCTGATGCCATGCGCTTCTTTGAGAAGGACGTTCGTGAATTAATTAAAAATATTAATTTTATAATACAGGAGGTGTGTCAAGGACAAAATGTCATCGGCCACTATAGAAAAATCGAAGTACAGGTCTCTGTGAAGTATCCTGTCCCTGTGTAAAGTCCCTGTATAGTGCGCTCTCCCTCCGAGATTGCGAAAGAAAGCCAACGAAAGCGATCGATCATGAAATGCATTTTGATCTCTCTACGTACTTGCAGACGTAGGTCCACAGAGAACTACTAGTTCTACAAGTTTGGCCACAGAAACAGTGGTCGGCACCACTCTCGCTCACTTCGACATCACCTGTCCCAAGCAGAAGTCTTCTTTGGACTGCTTCCAACTCTACTCCCCGAACACCTCTTACCACTTTCACCAGCGTTCCTTTCTTTCCATATTGGAACGCATCTGTGGATTTAGTGCAATGCCATTCCAATTTCTCCATATAATTTTTCTTTATTGTTTTCTACTTGATATTCTTTATTTTTTTACAGTTATTTGTTCTTCAACTGTCCTCTCTAAATGGTAGAATTCAAACAGCACAAATTTCTGTGGCAGTAACTATTGTATTCTTGTGGTAAATTCTAGTGGCATTAACTATATATCGTTCAAACCACCATGATCATTTTATAATTGACCGGAACGGCGATAATGAAGAACTATATCATTAATTTTCATTTCCTCAAAATTCTTCGCCGATAAGACTGTGCATTCGATTTATCCAATTCCTACTATTTCCACTTTTCTTGTTGTCTTCTCTTCTTCGTTTCCCCTCGTCTCTTATTAAATACGTCTCTACAACTATTCTCCCTGAACCAAGAATTCTCTCCACTCTTACATTCCTCCGGATCCTTCCCCGCAACTCATTAGTGTAATCGCTGTCACACGACAGTACCTTGTTCACTGCAACGGAGGCGCGACTGTTCTTCCGCCGTCCTCCCCCCCCCCGTTATCCCTGACGATCGAACAAAACGCCCTTCACGCCGCCCTCCTGAAAGAGCGTCTCTTTCTAGGGAAGCGTTTGGACACAGCGGAGCATTCTTCAAGCGACTTGTCATATCCGAGCAGTCGGACAGAATAACTAGTAACATTTATTTCTGTCATTTTTTGTGACCTTATGAATAGATTTACTTCGTAAGGTTCTTCAAGCGTTCACAACCAATGCTCTTCTGTCCTGTAAATATTCGTGCGTTTTCAGTCCTTTCCTTTGGTCGGCTTTTGTGATCCGACATCCGATTCGAAGAGAATAGTCCAACATTCTTCCACGACTGATCGCGAGCTCTAGCGGCCTCACAGGAAGTTTGTCCTAGTTGCAGCACTTTCCAAAGGATGCGCCATAAAACTCGAAGCGATCGCAACCCACCGAGCGAAGCGGCCTTACAGAAGCGAACCTCACTGAGCGTTGCGCTTTGGACCCTGCACAAAGTTTCGAGGCATCTAATTGCAAACGGAGTGCCTGCGCGGGAACGAGATGTGAGGGAATGCTAGTGGTGAAACGGTGGCGATGGAGAACGAACGAGTAATGACAGGCAGGTGGCGACGGAGAAACAGGCGGGCGCCGGAGAATTAGCATTGAACAAGAGGACGGAGACAGAGTAGGGTACGTGGATTTGTAGAGTGGAAAATGATGTGGGGTGGCGAAAGTGAAGTTTAGGAAAAACGTAGAGATGGGAAGGTGGAATCGACAGAGCCGATGTTGCGTCAGAGAGAAAGAGAGAGAGAGAGAAACAGAGGGGGGAGTAAGGGAGGGAGGGAGAGGGGCTACAGAAATCGAGAGAATTGGCGGCGTGGGAGCAGTGGGGACGGAAATAGTGAGTCTCGCAGATGTAGTGGGGAACACGGCAACGGGGACGGAAGAGTAGGGAGTAAATGATTGGAAGAATAGGGCAGAGGAAGAAAACAAAACAGGTTCAGGACATGGATTGCGGTTTTTTAAAAGGAGATTTCCGGATGGAGCAATAAAACAGGAGGCGCGGTGGAAAGGTAGTCGTATCAACCAGGTAAAACCTGCCGTCAGTAGTAGCAGAGACAATGGACCGGTGGGGAATTAGAGAGGCAGGGAGGAAGGGAAGTAGTAATTAAAGGAAACTGAAAGAGGTAGGCTGTGATAAAATAAAGGAAGGACAGAAGTATTTATCTGCTGATGACTACTGCATTTTTTAAAATTTACTTCTCTGGGCACATCAACTACTACGGTCATTATTGCCGTAAAAGTAGTGCATGTTATATCCCGGAAGGTGAGAGCTGGTTCTAGTTACATGACGGGTTGCGGAGTTTCCTCCTTGACAAATTTCCCCAAGCGAGCTACCACCCCAGGCGAAACAGTCCGTAAGTTCCTCACTGGTTCCCATGTGTGATATTGTAGTGCACCTAAGCCAAATAATGTGTGTGTGTATAAGGGGAGAAGAGAGGACAACGATGAGGAAGGAAAGATCGCATGCAGTTTGAGATCCGTTTGTTAAGGTCTTTCCGACATTCTTCTGGAATTGATCTGAGAGACACCCGATCGTAACGTCCGGTGGGGGCGACCAAGAAGAAATGAGGGAGAACCGTGAAGGAGAAGCATAATCACTCCGATGGAAGAGACACTCGTGCCGGTAGCTGTAGCAGCAAAGCCCGCGAAGCAGCAAAGTGGAGGTGGGCGTGGCGTGGCGGTTGCCCAAAGGCCGCGCACCGCATGAGTAAACTCTCTGAACGCGGGGAGTGAGCGGCCGGCTCGGCTCCAGCGCTGCGTTGCGTGGCGCGGCGTTGCGCGGGGCTTCTCTCCGCCAGGTGGAAGGCGATCGAACGCGCCTCTCTCTCTCAGAACTCCACGCAATAAGCGCTCTGCCCAACAGCTCCGCGCGCTTGTATTGGGAAGGTCAGAGATTCTGGGGAACGCGCGCGTACGGCGAGTAATTGTGAGTGAGAGAGTGACTGAATGAGAGTGAGGGAGTGATTGAGTGAGGGAGTGATTGAATGAGGGAGTGATTGAGTGAGGGAGTGATTGAGTGAGGGGGTGACTGAGTGAGGGAGTGACTGAGTGAGAGTGACTGAGTGAGAGTGACTGAGTGAGAGTGACTGAGTGAGAGTGACTGAGTGAGAGGGAGAGGGAGGGAGAGTGGCAGTAGGTAGACATGATGGAAGATTGAAAGTGAAGTTCAACATGGAATGTAGCATGGTAGAATCATGAATTGACACAGGTCACAGACCTGTGAATGTGGTATAGTCTTTGAAACGTAAAGAATTATTGAGGTTTATTTGGAGTAGGATTGATAGATTGATGTTTCTGGGCACGTCAACAGCCTATGGATTTTAGTGTGGTGATTGCGCTGTGTGGTGTGCGTGTGATGAATGCATAAATGTGGTTAGCGCTATGAGCCGGTGCCGATCTTCAAGTCGGATCAAGGAGATTCCTCTTCCAAGTATCTCCCCCTACATGTTCACTGCCCCAGACAGAACAAGTTCTAAACTCCCGACATGTGAGGTAGTTTAGTGGAAGTGCAAGGGTGCATATGTAAGAGGGGAGGATAGGATAAGGGGTCCGATTGCTGTTTGTTGCTTATTGTCCCTTCACTTGCCTACCGTTAATCGGAGAAACCACTTTAAACTACCGATCAGAGCAGTCGGACGCTATAGTTCTCCACCAGACAGCGAGTGAATTCGACCTAGGTATAAAGCTAGTGTCGAGAATACACCACCGTAGGGACTCAAACCTAGGACCTTCCGGTCAGAGTTGTTACAATGCTGACTCTGAGCTAGACTCAGCCAGTTTGAGGGTTATGAATAGGAATATAAATAATGAAGGTAACAGAAAAGTTTATGACGTTACATACACTACTCTAATACATAGTACACCAATACGTATGTATCACTATTTTATATCTGTTTCCTTTCCTAAACTGTCTCCGAATCATTTTCCCTTCACGTACGACAACAGTGGTACATATCCATCAGCTTATTCATCCCATCAACATGCGACAAGGCGTAGTTCGCGGAATGAGGCGTTTATTTCTGTGGTACACGACCGCTTTTAGAAAACTATACTTTGAAAATAGTGAGTAAAGCGACCAAGTAGATATAATAGATAACAGACTATATTCAAACAACAAACATTTTTGAAACTGTGTAGAATAAAATAATAAATATCGCAATTTTGCTTCCTGTATACTTTATTACTACTAGATAAGTAGGATACGAATTAAAAATAGAATACATATATGAAAAAATCAAAAATTTAAGATGAGAATCCACATTAAACCAATAAAAAAGTGTGAAAGACGACGAGAATTTTGAGGTTGAGTGCAGGCGAAATCCAGGAAAACAGACGGATTTTCTTGATTAGCGGAGCTCTCCAGCCTGTCCGGCCTACGAAACACGATTCATCCATCACTCAACTGTCGGGCGGCTGTTATTAAAATCTTTCTTTCCTTACCCATTTCCGTGAGAGGTGGTGATTATTTCCGATGCTCAAGTCTTTAATTATACTCTCGTTCTCTGCTGGTAAATTGTTGTGACAGAATTGCCGTTAAATTTATTACGTCCGTGTGTGTTGGGAGGAGTAACATACGTTTGCACAAAGCCAGAAGGTAATGAGATATAGCTCAGGTTCAATAGATATTTGTGAACAAAGGAAGTGAGAAAGAATTTTATCTTAACTAAATTGAATTAAAACTTTTTCATGAACCATAATATAAATTATATAATAAATTACTTTTTAAAGTTACATCCATTAAACCAATATCTTAAGTCGAATCCCCTTCATATTATTGGGACTTATCCATACGGTGAAAATCTCTACTAGTTTTTAATAAGTATTCTGATAATAAGTGGCTAGCGGAAAAGTAAAGCTTATTTCAATTAAAAAAAAAGTAAAACTTATTTCAATTAAATAAGAATTATTTATCATCAAAATAAAAAATCAATTTCAAACATCTTACACTTTGAAATAATTTACAATTTCATCGCGTTGCGCCTCTGAAAGTAATGTGGAAACAAGAAACATGAAAGCTTTGTAACTCTCCCCAATAGACAATAGGAAAGAAGTGAAAAATTATTCGTAAGTGCAAAGTCGGTTGCGTCATTTGCATCATTTATGATTAGTTGAAAAGATCGCAGAAAAACAAATGTAAGTTACAATCTCTGCAAACTACTGTAATACATTATTCTTTTCGCAGAACAGAAATAGCAATTTGAAATTGAGTGACTACGTGTAACTAAGGTTGGTACCTTTACCACTGTTTTCACTCAATTAACAGGTTTCATTGGAATAGCCATCATCATCAATTCTAACAAGCGGAAGAAAGGAAACTGATTAATCGAATTACTCGACTAACCGGATTTCTGACTTCAAGACGTCCTACCCTTGAGTTTCACCACAAGTTGTACAATTTCATTGATATCTCAGCGGTATATCAATAGGAAAAGTAGTTAAACGAGATTTTGAGTTATTTTAGCCACAAAACTCATTCACTTGAAAGAATTAGATATTATTTTTTTTCAAAAGGATAAGTCCCTCCCTGGAAAGAGGAAACGAGTTTCGGAACCTCTGCTACGCTCAATCCGATGTCGCTCACAGGGACGTCACTCCACTCCATCGTCCGACGCACCGTCCACCCCTCTCCGCCCTGATTATGACAAACGTGACGCAGACCGTGCGTGACCCGCGTGGCAATGCGTGTGTGTGTAGAGCATCGCACAATTGCGTTGGCCAAACACTTTGTTTGTCCCTCATCCGCTCTTCTTTTCCGCGCTTTGTGTCCGCGTACAATACGCGCGGCGGCCTCGTTCCGTATACGCGCTTTTTTTTCTTTTTCTTTTTTTTTTTCCGGGCAGCCTTTGCGTCGTTTCCTCGCCACTCCATTGGCACGCCACTTAAAAGCAGTCTGTTAATGATGGAACTGGCGGGTGGGTCCGCTCCTTCTCGCAACAAAGTGAAGGAAGCAGAAAGGAATTTCCACGCAAGAGGAGAGACTGACGCAATTGTTTGGGTGCCGACGGAAATTTCATATTTCGCCCTAGGAATGCACTTTGTGTTTGAAGGGATGTTCATATTTTCGCTCCCGATAGACTTCATCGTTGCCGCTCACAATAGAAGGTAGTGATAAACTAAACACGAATTGCTTCGTAAATGTAGCCTTCCAAGTTGTGTAAGCGTTCACTTACAACGAAAAGGATGGCGATTCTGATCGTTTGTTTTAACAATAAGAACTTGTCTTCCAACTACAAGACGACAGAAAACCAAGGGAAATGTCTCACGCATCTTTATCTATCGTTTATGAAAATCAACTCCTCGGCGAACGGACAGCTTAATTTCGTTTTAATTGCATGTTCATGAGTCAGCTGTTAAATACACCGCACGCGATGTGTCAGTGCTCCTTTCTGAACTCCGCTATCACACTAATTAACAACATTTTATACCGGAACACTTATCCTTCTCGGTTGCGGAACTTGGGGCTCTCATTTGACGGTAGCACTGGCATATGAATCGACTTTTTGCTTCGACCTCCCGCGTTCTTCTTACATTTCTGCCCCGGGAGCCGCCACCGCCGCCGCCGCCACCACCGGAGTCCACACACTCACGAAGCACAAGGCCCCGCCCCGTCGTCGGCTGGCGTGGCACCGCAAAAACTGCTGAATTGCTAATTACCGCTTTTTGTCCAAATTTGCATTGCTGGGGGGAAAGCCGTGGGTCCTGCATAGTTAGAGAGGCAAAATTTTCGCGCAGCCTGTACCCCCTCATCAATCATCATTTGTTTCATTAGCGTCTCGCGCGGTTTTTACGTCGCGGCGCGCGCGGAGAAGCACCTTCTACAGCACCCGGGACATGCCTCCTCCTGCGCTCGAACCTCGGACCGTGTCCCGGAGGCGGCGGCCAAGATTAATGCGTTTCTGGGCGCGATGTGAGGAGCGGCGAGTGGCCTCACAATGGAGCGAAAGGGAAAACCGACCCCCCCCCCTCTTCTGCATGAGAATAGCGGGTCTTCAGATCCAGAGATGTGGGTCGATCTGTGAAGTCAGCGTGTGAGCGCATTCGCTGCGGGAATCAGGATGTCTAAAGAGAAGCTGTTATGCTTTCATGTTTACTTCTTGGAGAAGAAGCGACTTTAATGTTTATTGGGTAGTGAAAAGGAGTAATCTCAATTCTTTACGCCGCATTTAAGTATCTACCCACAGACAAAAAGCACAGACGTCTTCTCAGCAACTCGATTCCAAGATGCTTCCCGCCGCTGTAGACCAAGCCAATTATTTTCTGAAGAGAGCGTATTTCAAGGCTGGATGAAGTCGCAGAGGCAAACGATAAAACCGCCCACAACACAAAGTACCATTACAAGACAAATACGCAGACTAATGGACGATCCCTAACCACACCTCCCGGCAAACAACAGGTAGGTTATCTTCCGCTTCCCTGTGGTAATTACGTACCCGGAGGATGGGCGAGTCCCACTTTCCCGGGAGGGCAGAGGGCAGTGGACGGAGACCGAGTAGTGGAATTCACTGGGGAGAGTTTGGCGTATATACTGTGCAAAATAAAGTAAAAAATATATATTTGAACGCGACAAAACAAATTTTGGAATGGAAAAACTGAACAGAGGACACAACCTTGTTTTTAGTACGAATGTCAGTGAGCAATGGATTTTGAGGATATGGCTATATTGGAAAGGCTATATGGACATAAAGAGAACTCTGACAGATGGCATGTGTCAGATACACAGAAATGACAGATATAAAACGTATGACATGCCATGTGTAATAAGTATGACATATCAATCATAATAGTATGACAAATGTCAAATGTGACAAGTATATCATGTCAGACGTGACAAGTATGTCGTGTCAGACGTGACAAGTATGTCGTGTCAGACGTGACAAGTATGTCGTGTCAGACGTGACAAGTATGTCGTGTCAGACGTGACAAGTATGTCGTGTCAGACGTGACAAGTATGTCGTGTCAGACGTGACAAGTATGTCGTGTCAGACGTGACAAGTATGTCGTGTCAGACGTGACAAGTATGTCGTGTCAGACGTGACAAATATGTCGTGTCAGACGTGACAAGTATGTCGTGTCAGACGTGACAAGTATGTCGAGTCAGACGTGACCAGTATGACAGATGTCAGAAGTGACAAATACGAGATCAAAAGTACGTACAGAATGTATCAAATACGACACATCACAGATGCCAGAAGTGACACGTGACAGATAACGTGCCAGAGACGGAAATGTCACAAGAGTTTTCTGCCGCTGCAGCGGTCGTCGTACGCCAGTGCACGAACTGACACTACTTCGCACTCCCAGTGCAATGAAGCCACTCATCGTCCGACCAATGCAGCGGCGAGAAGCATCAAGAGGCGTGCCGGAGCGTGTGGAGCTGAACCGGAGCGCAGCAACTGCGGCGCGAGGAGTGCGGGCGGCGTGTTCGAGGCGCGGGCGCTGACTCACTCCCCGCTGCTCGCCCGTGAGGAGTCGGCGCGACGCAACGCCCCGCCGAGAGGAGTCGCCGCGAGGGGTCGCGGCCGCTCATTGTTCCCCGACATCGCGCTCACGCCCCTCCGCGGACGAGAGCGTGACGGGCGACGCCGCAGCCGCGCCGCGGGCCACTGCTCCCTTCTCAAGGTCGAGGGTGAGCACGGAGAAGTCATACGGGCGACACTCCTGCTTCAGAGCATTATGAATGCATTCATCTTTTTCTTTATTTGAAACGGCGCAATAAGATACCACCTATTTATGGAGATTTTTCACGCTTCGAGAGGCAGAAACGAGAGAAATAGTGGTATTAGTAGAGCTCACGATGAAAGGAAGAGGTAATTGGGTTTGTTATATCGTTGTTCGTATATTGTTTGTTTGCTTTGTTCGTTCGTAAATTCGAATGTTCGTTCGAATGTTCGTTCGTATGTTCGTTCGTATGTTCGTTCGTATGTTCGTTTGTATGTTCGTCTGTATGTTTGTTCGTTCGTAAGCTTGCATGTTTGAGCATATTTTCGGTTGCTTGCTCGCCCATATGTTTCCTTGTTCCTTTTACCGTATGTTTCTTTGTCCGTTCATATGCCCGTATTCAGTTCGTATGTTTTTCTTTGTATGTTTCTTTGTGCGTTCTTGTATTGGTTGGCTCATATTTTGTTTGCTGGTAGATTTTTAATTTATTCGATAATTTTAGTGCAGCATAAATTAATATCAACATCGACAAAATAGTAAAGCAATCTGCAATATTATACATTGACTACTTTGAATTATTAAATATTCAGCGGATAAATATGTCTGAGGGGAGTAATGTAAAAAACTTCTTTGAAACGATGGATTTTATAGCTGAGTCTTTCTTTTCCATTTTATGGAGTGAGGTGTCATGCAAAAAGGGACTTTTTTAGCGGGACAAAGATAAGAAATAATTGAAATAGTTGATGCCCAACGTATGACTTGTAACTAACGTTTTAGGTCGGTCAACAAACTACAGGCCACTGTCTCGCACTTCGATTTGACCTGCGTATCGAATTTACTATATTTATATTACTTTGCTTTCTTAAGCGAACTTCCCTACCTCCAACTTCAGAAAGCTTCCAAGATGTCACAACGTTGTGTCAATATCATAAATTGTCCAACTTCCAGCAATCGATTACCAATATATGAGTAGAACGATGGGCAAGTGAAAATGATGGGCTCGTGCCAGCGTCAATTCATCAGCAGTGAAAATATCTAGCAAAGGTGTGGGTATAGAAATTATGAAATATCATAGAGGATTATTCTACCACTTTTTCATGAACAGATCTTCGTAAAAGCATCATAAAAATTATCTTCTTTATAGTATAAATTTAGATGTACGATACTGTGTTTACATAATTTTTTCCAGAGTATATGACACTATAATATATTGTCAGAACCGCGTGAATAGACCTGAAATAAGGTGGTTAGCTGCATATCCTTCAATATACCCCTTTTCTTCGAAAATTATTTTCATTTCGACGTCGTTCGAAAGTTAAATAGAACATCGAAGTATAAGCCTAAAGTACAAATTTTATATTACCTTAAAGTTGCATTTTATCAGTATATATCTGTGAAAATTAACAGTTTTCATCTATACAATATTGCTAGAGATAACAAATGAAAAGTTCAGTTTTCCCACATACTAAATAATAAATTAAGTATAGATCTTATAATCAATTACCTGTATCGTTGAGTTTAAGACAAAGTTACACGATTCACTGAGTTTAATAAATTCACCTTCTTAAAACAATAATAAATTAAAATAATTTTCTATCATTCTTTAATAAATAAGAGACTGAAAAAATGTAAAATCGAAAACATATGCTACACTCACTCGCTGCTGGATCTTCACTTTACGTTTCCTTCACCATTTTAAATATTATCCAAATGCATTCATTTAATAACTTTATTAAGCAAGAGAGCAAAATTAAACGATTACCAACGAGTGACATATGATTTGTAATCGTGACACATAACGACAGAATAATAAAAGATACACTTTTCTGTAGCCCTCCGAACTCACTGAATGGGATTGGGAAATAACACCGAACTCGCACTCATTATCACCATCAGTAATTTATCATTCTCTGGAGTTCAGAAAAGATAAGTTCATACCCTAATCCTAAACCGAAACTCATGCCAGAAACTGGTATACTTCCCACCGCCCGGAACTCCCGTGTCGCCTTGATTCCAAAACCTAATAAGGACCACAGGCTCCCGACCATCAGTCTCCTTTCTATCCTTGGTAAAACCTTTGAAAAACGCATCCATCTGCAACTCACAACGCTCGTTGATCCCTGATCCCTTCCCACACAGTTTGGCTTCCGCTGAGGGTCTCAATCCCTCTATCTGGCAGTCTCAATAGCCATCCCCTCCCCTAACATTAGATCAAACCCCCATTCCCTGGAAATCCCAGGTAAAATACCAAATTTCCTTTTCCCAGGAACTCCTTTGTGCCCATCATAGCCAGCAGTCAGGAAAATAAATCGTATCCTCTTCCTATGGCCTTTACCCCCTCCTAGCGAACCAATCCATTCTTCCTTTAAACAGAAGTCTCGTCTACTACTCCTCAACCAATTCCAGCCTTCTGACCAGCCTTCTAAACCAATTTCGATTACATCCCCAAAGCAGAAAACCGCAATCCACCTCATTTTCCAACCACCACCCTCTCCCAGAAACATACCTATACAATATCTCATTTATCCCAAACCATATATCTACGACTCCGCAAAATCTAATATCCAAAATCTAATATCCGAAATGCCCAAACCCAATTATCCTTTATCAACACACCCTTACAAACAATCCCAGACCATACACACAAAAGACAAGTGGTGCAACAGAATGTCACAGACTTTCCCACATTAGATTTCTATTTCCTTTGATCTGGGCTAGCTATTCGGAATTGCCACATACTCTTGCCAGCTGCCAACTATTGCCGCCCAAAGTACATATTTTGACATATTTGTTTTGTTTTCCTAACAGTAGAACGAAAATATTATTTAACGAATATTAAAGAACACTAAAACCTCGTCTTAAATGGCAATTTTCTTTGAAAAATGTAGATACATTTTTAAGAAACGCATATGGTATTTTTTCACTTAAACTCATTGTCAAAACTGGTTTCGTTCTATCCATCCTATCAGATGAACGCCGGCACATTGGACCTTGAGGATTTGGCATGTAGCCCTGTTATTTACATCGGCAGGTCGTGACGCTATGCGATGTAGGCGCCTCTCAGTTCTTACGAGAAGCCTCTCGAGATGAAAAGTACACGCACCTGTAGATGTACTATTACCTAAGGAGGGCTGTTAAAGCTTCGAAAAAGCATGATCGGTTTGGGAGAGCAGTTAAAGACATAAGCATGTGAAGTGATACGTCGTAAAATTTCCTTGTAGTGGCAGTGACCTTGCAGTGACTATGTAGAAGGATTCTGATTATTCCGTCATCACGTGACAATCGAAGGTTCTTCACAAACTCACAAAATAGTAGTTCTCAATGTAACCACAAATGCTCCTTACCACAGATCTGTACATAGCTAAAGCACATAGAGTATGTTAAAAGTTTTGTAAATGGCAGGTTCAATAGAGTTGACTTTGCTTCCTCTAGTTTTGTGAATATGTAAACAGCAGACAGCTCACTCAAACCATCAAACTTTGTAAAATAAATTGAATTTATGGAGGCACCTACAAACCGCAAAGTTATTGTATCTGTGCTTGGATGATTAAAAAGATAAAATTAAATGAAAAGGTCAACATCCAAAGCTGATATTTGATTTCGTTCGAAAAAAATATATTCTCAGTAGTACTTGATGTAGACAACCTTAATACAATAAGAAAAGTTTCTAGCACATAAGTGCATTAAAATATTGTTTTAACTAGTAAAAACGTAAAGAACAACCAGATATCACTCGTCTGTTGTTTTTTGAGTTTATTAACTCCGTGCGTTCTCTTCGCAAGGTAATCGTGAATGACGTTCATAAATGTCGTATATTACTGAACGTATATTACTGAACTTTGGCAGATATTGAATTAATAACTCCCTCGAACTTATAAGCGATGACGAGGTAAAAAACTGTCACCGGGAGAAATCCAGTCTTCTACAATATATCATGCATCCCACTTTCCACCATCCAACAAAACGTCGTGCAAGAGACAATACCCAATTCTGAAATTTCTGGTTTGTCTCAGATTCCAGGGAATTTCATTTGACGTCACAACCGGAGCTCTGTGCTGCTCTCAAAAATCCGTGTATTTTCACGATCGGAATGCTGTCTGTCTTCCGTTAGACGCAATTCTTTTTATTTCTTAAACCGCGCAATTTTGGTAGATTTAACGCACTCTCTAAAAGAAGAACAATTCAAAAACGCTCAAGCTAGATACAATTATGCCCAAGTAGGGCTTATATTCGGAGGTCCAGAGACCTAGTGTCAAATTTAAAATTCATTTTATGCGGAATGTACTAGGTGGTAACAAGCGTCATTCTACCAGTTCACTCAGGTCTCTATCTATACAATGCGTTTAAAATGTGTGACGAGATTTGGGGCGTATGTAAATATATTTTGAAGAGTTTCGGAAAGAAAAAAAGTTCAATAAATTCCATTTATACGTACTATTCATTGCGCATTTAAAACTAACAAATAAACTTTTCTTCAGTTACAAAACTTTCCTAACAAAAATAATAAATAAGTTAAATTCACCTAAAAAATTGCATTGTTTTACGTTTTTCGTAACGTGCTAATTTGATATTTTACACACAATCAAACCTAGTAACATAATTTTTCCAAATTATTTTATAAAATAAATCAAACTTTCAAGTAAAAGTGCATACACGCATATCATTGGGATATCCTTGTGTCATTGATCATCATTCACAAAACTTCTTCCTATCCATTGTCTCTCAGCGGTGGACTATAATAAATGTGCAGAATTAGTTGACGTCATATTACTTTTAGAACTGACAATGTTTTTATCTTCAGAAATTTCTTAATCGCTTTCGATCCTATCTATTGCTCGAGCATGTAGAGAACAATGAGTAAGACGTTGATTATCTTCTTTGCGAGAATATACAAAATTGGAACCAATTACGGAGGACTAAGCGAAGTTCATTGATGTGCTTAAGACGCAAGATTGACGTAAGAGTTTAAAAATACTGCATCTAAAATCTTTATGGAAGGTTCAAGAAATCTTCATTCAGTAAGCGTTAGGAAAATGTAAAACTGAGATTGTAAGAAATTAAACGGATGGTAATAAAATTGAAACATCATCGATTGAAAACGTTGAAAAAAAGCAAATATGTAGAAAATGACTATGAAGAATAATCATAATATACCACACACTAAATAAATGGACAGATAAGTAGGACATTTGTATTACGGCATCCCACAACCTGCTTACCATCCTATGTTTTGAAACCAACATCAGGCTATTTTTAATTCTGACACCAATAACTTTTCACTTGCCATCGTAAGTAAGGGGAAGTGGAGCCGAAGCGCAGTCACAAAAAAACGAAGAGGCGCGTGGATGGTTTGTTGTTCTATATATCTTAACCTTGAGAGAGGGGCTCGGGGCGTGGACAAGTTCACGGACCGCTCTCCCCTTCCCCTGAGCCCCGCATGGGTGGCTTCCGGCGCGAGGCCCTCAATGTGGTCGGGATTGCGCGGGCAGCGACACCACGCGCCCCTTCCGCGCCCCCTCGCGCCCCCCTCTCCCCCCTCCTGCGGGCCCTTCTGCTGTCGGCACCCCGTCGGCCGCTGTCAGAGCCAACGGCCCCTCCCCCGCTCCCAGCTTCGGTCGTCGCTACACCTCCCGCCACGCTACACCCGCCGTGAAAGCAACCACCCTCCAGCCCCGTCAATGGCTCCTGTGCATACGCCCGCACATATTCCCGCCCCGGACCACGCCCACGTATCAGTCGCCTCGGGAAACATGCATCCCCGTCCGCCATATTGCCGCCCATTCCACTCCCTCGCTGTTATCGCAAATACAGCCACTCCACCTCAGTGTACTAGAATTTGAGTGTAATGTTAGGGATACACCTGGAAGTTTGAACCTCTCCTATTCTCGGAAGAAGTTATGTTTCCCAAAACTTTCCTTCGTATCAAACTAACAATCGTATAACGGTTTACACTGAAGACTCAAAGTTGTAATACAATTAAAATATTAAAAAGAATTTTTCTTAATAACGAGGGATAAAACGACTTATAAACTACTAAGTCTTGACATTTTTTAAAGAAAGTGTTAATGATATTCATGTCCAATTGTACATTTACCTTTCCTTCACAATTCTCATGTTATATCACTAATGTATTTCAGAAAGCACGCCACTAATATTTGACAAACATTTCTTAACACACCAAAGCAAAAGTGCCCCTAGCAGTGGCGTCTCCTGGCCAGTACATGTGGGGATGCGATCATGATATTACAAGTTCAACGCATAATTCCAAATATTTAAAGTCTGCATCGTTCTACATTACTCTGAAGCATTTTAGAAGTTTATGTTGCAAATTAGATACCCTCTGAATCTTCCTTGAAAATCATTTTCTCATTGCATGCACCAACTTACATAAACAAGACAATAAAACTAAAAAATAACCACAAAAAATACATAATTTTGATAATAATTTTTGAACTCGAGATCTATTTGCGTTGTCTTAGTTGTCCATCACTATTTACCTTAGGTTTTTCGAAATTGGAGAAAGAACTATACGGAATTTCACAAATCCTGTCTATAACACAAAGAAACATTTCACCACCCACTATTCCCTGCTACAAATAACTCATCCACTATCACAAATGAACTGGATGAGCTCGCCATTTGCGTACATTCACACTCACACACGTTTTATTCTTTCGCGTTACAATTTCGAATTCACGATTCTCTTTAACGCATCACTAATCAGGCTAAGTAGTCTCTTTAATGCACATTAAGTAGGACACAGCATTTACGCTAGAACGCAGGACACACATGATGAACGAAATAACATCGCACGCACCGTTTCGAGTTCACGGATTGTCTCTGTCATACCATTTTCTTTCATGAAGGGTGTGATTTTGTTTTGTCAGGCCTGCTAACACACACCGAGTTACCCAGCTGTACTGAATCAGGTTGAAATATGCTTAAGAAAAGTTGGCAGACTTGCTTGACTAGTAAAGAAAGACAGTAGTGCCATCTGCCCCCCGCTCCCGGGTCCCAATCGTAGCACGTGACGTCTGGGATTCCCAGGCGTGCTGTCGAATGATGACTGCATCAGAGGAGGGGGTATGGAAGGTT
Source organism: Acheta domesticus (assembly GCA_031308135.1). Lineage (NCBI taxonomy): Eukaryota > Metazoa > Arthropoda > Insecta > Orthoptera > Gryllidae > Acheta > Acheta domesticus. Next base: position 133,667,044 of record JAHLJT010009436.1, on the reverse strand, counting down.
GTTGGGAGGGGATACACAAACGACAATGAGAAGCCTTTGATGTGAGAAGCTATGTCACATCTCCGGCAGCCGAAACCACATTGGTTGCACACAGCGCATGGCCGTGGGTTTAATGACCCCGCCAACGAAATGAGGTCGTTCAAGGGATGTTTCTCGGCCCGTCACATCCAGAGGGGACTAATGCCTATTGAACCGCGCATGTAAATGGCGAAAGGGAATAGAGTATCAGAGGAAGATATTTACAGAAGAAACTAAAGAACTGTACTGAAAATATTCTTAAGTTATGGAAAACTAGGGGATGTAACATATCACTCGCATACATTGAGCCTACGCCACTGGCCCCTAGGCTTTTTTTTTCTTCGAGGAAAGAGGGTATAGGTATAGTGTCGATTTGAACATTCTTATAAGAAATTTTCCATTTATCCTGAATATAAAATTGATTTTTATTTGTTGACTTATTGTTAATATTTATAACGTAAAAATTGATTTTTTGAAAAGCTATCATTAGTGTTGAAAATCTGCAAAAGCTATATATTTGAAAATACATCGCTGGCTTCTGGAGAGACTGAAGTCTCATAAGCCCTTTAGCGCAACTCTACGTATGTAGTACATACTAATCCATAGTCCTTATGTCCATTTCTGGTCATATTAGTGTTAGCATAATTTGATCTACTTGTTCTTTCGATCTCTAATCCATAAGTATTACTTTTATCTCGGTCTCTGTTTTGTTTACTTACTTTATAATTAATTTCAAAATAGAATATAATATTAATTCCAAAAAACTATCAAGCAAAAGTATTTTCATTAAAAAGAATTAAACAAATATACGCTTTCAAACCAAAATAATAAAGTAATGCAATGGTTTCGCTCCACAACACCGATCAAATATATAGGATCTGTTATTAACAAAAGCTGATGTGAAAAGATCTTGTTTCAAAAATAGCTAATAGCTTATTTATAAAATGCTAAAGTTTCTAATAATAAAAAATAAGAAATAAAATTTCTCAGAATCAGATTCAGAATCTTCATTAGGAAAATTTTCATTCCTCAGTAGAACTATAAGAGACTGGAACAGTTTACCGACCCAAGTTTCAGAACTATCCCTCGCCATGTCCGTAGGCTTTGAAACATGTTATATTAGTTCAGTAACAACAGATTAAGCAGCTTTAGAAACATAAGGTGTCGCTTAGTTCAGTAAAATGTAGTAGTGAATGATGTGAAAAGGAGTTCAAACGTAGGCAAGTGAAATTAAGTGATTCGAAGTGAAATGATTTCCTTTGTAATGTTGTTTACTTTTATTATTATTATTATTATTATTATTATTATTATTATTATTATTATATTTTGTTATTTATTGCAACCGAGTAGTACTTAAATGCTGTTAAATATATTTTATCCGTATTCAAATGTATATCATTCGCTCATTGCTAATATGTCTGTCAAATATGGGAACGTAACCTCCTACTAATTTAAAAATAAATTCAAGTAAATAAAAAAATATCCGAACAGCAATAAAATCTCCCTGATTAATTTGCAATAATCAAGTTCATTAAGAACTTTCGTTTGTCATATTAAGAATATCAAGATGTGTTGTATATTTAAATATAACTGCTGGTCATACACTCAATCTAACAAAAACAAAATAATTTAATTGAGATTTCGTTTTACTGTAACATTGACACTGTCATTTTATTTCAAAATATGTCATTTTGTCTTTTCTCATAACAGAATCTCTATCGTTTCCAACAAATACCATGAACTTCGTAAGCGACGTGATTCACACCGTCGCGTCGACCGGCATCATCCTCGAATGTGCACATGAGCAGATCTTTGCTCCACAAAACCTCTTGATGTGTTCTCTTTTTTTCCCCTGTTAAAAACTGTCGACACTGACTTTTGTCTCCACTTTCTCCGTCATCGGCCACCTTCTCAGGCTACTTGCCCCTCTCTCACCGTCTCCCTTCGATCAACCCTCTCTTCTCCCACTGCAACCCCCTTGTTTCATCACCTCCATCACTCACAGCCATACACTCTCCCATCGCCTCACCTTCTTTACTACCTCCTTTCTGTCACCACACGTTTTTCACCATCTCATCTGACACGACCACTTCCACCTCTTATCACCTATCTCTCATCGCTATACCCTTTCTCACTGCCCCCTTCTTTATCATCCCTTTTCTCTTTCCGCCCCATTCTCACCTTCCTTCATTCATCCTTTCCTTCATCATTCCTTCTCCTCTCAAATCGACCTCCTATCCAATCCTCCCATTCTCTAATAGTCACTCCACCATTTACCGAGCCCATCCCTCACCCAATCACTTCCACCCACCTTTTCTTCCATCCTCACAAAGCCCATGGTCACTTGGTCACATCAGCCTTTCATCAAGTCATTCCGAACTTCGCCTTGCAGCCGCCCTCTTCTCTGGGCGCTGGCGGCGCAGGGTGTCCCCAGCGGGCGCAGCGCGTCCTGCCGTTCCCCTTCGACGCGTCACCCCCCTTTCGCCCCGCCCCACCCTTGTACCCCTCACCCACATCCACTCGCGCGCCGGCCCCCGCTCGCGCAGGCGGCACCAGCCGAGCGCAGCCGGCGTCCTTCCGAGAATTAAATAAGGTCTAGGGGCGCGTGTTTATTTATTGGCCTCGCGCGCCGTCTCGACAGCCCGATAGATCGGGCGCGCGGTTTAAGCCGCGCGTATAAAGCGACCTGGGGAAGTGACAAACGGGCGATATGACGCGATATTGTGAACGGCTTGAACCCATAATAAAGTTTACCGTTATGCATAAATTCCGTCGGAAAACATTGTAAACGTAAAAGTATATCTGGCCGGAGGGCCGCACAACTGGGCGAGACTGTTGAAATTGAGACGGATTTGAACCGCTAGTTATATCTGAGCCGAGTAGTTCAGAACTTTTGACTACCCTTTGATGTAATTAACCCGGATTTTTTCTAAATATACGATTCCAGCGGAGGAGTTGTAAAAGTTGTGCTCGCAAGTGCTGGAAGTTATTGTTTGCACCGATGAAATATTGCTGCCTTGTTTACAGAAGGTACACAGTCGCATTTTACTACTAGCATAGAATGGGTTGTGTTTGATGGCCATATCAATTCATAACTGATGATTACTCACACATGTGTACCAAGTTTTCATACAGTTTTATTGTTTATCACTGCTCGCAAAATTTGATGATGCTGGGCATTGATGATAGAGTACTGCTGCATAGACCACCTACAATCTTTATGAAAAACATGAAAATTATTACCTCTGATCTGTTATTAGCAGTATTCCATCATGAAGCAAGGACTTTGATTATTTTCCGGATTAATGAACACATTATGTGTCATATGAAGGGAACTTCATGGTGTTGATGTCGGCAATTTTTCAGCTCTTTTCTTTCGCACCGGTGGAGCACAAAGCACGAACATTTAGTTAATAGAATACACATTTTGCATTAAAAAATTAATGTCGATAAACTATTGAGTCAGTTAACGCTTGAGTTTCGTTAATGGAATGTATATAGCATGCTGAAGACAACATACGTGAATCATAGAGAAATTCTTAATAATAAGTTATTGAAAAAACAATTTTACAGAAGTGGATACTTTCAATTTTTAAATTACTTTCATTTACTGATAAAAACAACATTTAGATATATTAAAACAAAACATATCTTGTGAACTTCGTACAATTCTAACAATCTCCCGGAAATGAAGCAATGAATTGTGCTGGATTTTGTTACGTAAAAGTTTGAAAGAAGTTACTGGAAATAAAGGTAAAACAAATAATTTTAGCAATATCAATTTTGCAACTGAAACAACCAGATTGGAGAAAAGGATATCTTCCTCTTCAGTTTCAAAAATATATTTTCAAGCTTTCACGACACTTAAAAAGAGCGGTTTCTTAAAATTACTACTACTCGTGGAATTTAATCGTTCACCGTACAGTGCAATTTCAATCACACGTGCAAAATCTAAAAATTCTATTCAGATTTTCAAAACGGGAGGACCCCGTGCGACTGTCCAGCGGACCTGCGCGAATTTTTGTATCCTTTTATTCGGGTCCACGGAAGTAGCGAGTTTTAGGGAGTTATTGCACTGGGGATTCCGGCGCGCTCAATATTTGTTACCTTCCGGATTAGTTCGCGTCGTTAGGAAAAGCTCGCGGGACTTAGCGCCCGGCCGGGCTGTCGCGCCCACTGCCGGCTCGGCGCGGGTGGCGGAGGAGGGGAAACGGAGGAGAGGGGAAGGGGCGGGCCCTGCCCTTGCACGCACCGGGGAAATAAATAACTTCTCCTTGCGTTGTACGCAGGCACCCACCCACCCACCCGCCTCGCTAGCACCGCTTCTCCTTTGCTTTCCCCGCCCACTTGTGCCTCGCATCGCCCTCCCGGCCTGCCGTCGCTGCTTGTCGCACAGCGGACCCCCTACGGACTCGTAGCCCCCTCGGCCACCCACACTGACCTTCCCACCACGCCCATTCCTGCAGGTGTGGTTGCTTTTGCCCCCCTTTGGGACCATCGGTCCCCTTGTCCGCATTGAGCTTGGCGTTCGGCGATGTTTAGCGCTTGCTGCTAGTTTTCGTCTCGCATTGTCTGCTTCTGAAATCCATTTCCCTTCCGCTATTCTCCTCTTAATGTTGCTTCTGCCCTCTTTGGATCCATCGGTCCACCTTGTGCCCATTGAGATTGATTTTAGGTGATGTGTGTTGTGTAGCTCTTGCTGCTAATTTCCGTCTCTCATTTCCTGCTTCTGAAATTCATTTCCCTTCTGCTGTTTTCCCCTTGAAATTCTAAAATTCTTTTCTTCAAGACACCCATCAGTTCTTTATTTTATTTTATGTCGTCTTCATTTGACCTCTTCCAGTTTTCATTTTATTTCTAATTATTTTACCTTGATTCTCCAACTAGGCCAATTCTCCCATTTAATTACCTAATATTTCTCAGGGTTTCTACCACCCTCTTCCTTTACTTAAATACATATTACTAGCTGATAAATGATCAACTCCTTCAACATTTTCCCTACCCGCATTTCTTTCGCAAACCTCATTGTATTTCTTCCGCCAGTCAATATGTCCATCGAAATGTTCTCGACCGTTTTCCACCTCCTTTTCTCCTTCCCTCCTTGTTTGTTCACCTAATATTACATCGACACTTCGCTTCCAACGGCAGCTTTTCCTGCTTCTTGCCTCCACGCCCACGCTCCGCCTTGCCGCATCCATTTCCACCCTATTTCTCTCTCTCTCTCTCTCTCTCTCTCTCTCTCTCTCTCTCTCTCTCTCTGTCGCTCGATCGCCGCCTCAGCTTCGCTTCCTGAGGCTTGTCCCTTCCCTCGCCCCGCCCCTCCCCGCCCGCCACGCGCTACGCCTCCGCCCACCCCACCTCGCGCCTGCCGCGTGCTGTTCTGCCCGTCCGCCCGCTTGCCTGCCGGAGGGCCAGTCGGTAATAAATAACGTCAATAGGTTTAATTTCTGCAGCAATGAATCATACGGGCGCTCCACTAAATTCGGGCATTACACACCCCGAGAGCCTGTCGATGCTCTCCATTGCTTCCCTGATTAAGCGTGTTGAATATTTTAAAATCCGTATTTGTTATAGTGCATAGCGGAAAATTTCATGTAGGAAGTGTTCAATCGAGCTATGGGAATTCAGAAATTTCCTGCGATTCGCCGGTCAAAGGCTTATTTTTCCGAGAGAATTCGAGCCGTATTTAAACCGGGTAACAATGCTCTTCTGTTTGCGATGTGATTGACAGGAAGCCATAACAACCATTCACTGATGAACTACAATCAAGATGGTGAGCACACAAAGCGAATACATGAATATTAAAAAAATGAAACAAAAGCTTGAAATACGTTCACATAAAAATTTCAGAACTGCAACGGACGAGAGCAATTACCTCGTTTATGAATTAATGTTACATCCTTTAATTTTTCAATTTTTCGGCCAGTCATCGAACTATATCTAACATTGAAAATATTATAAAAATATTCTAATCATATGTTTAATCCCCAGAAAGATGTCTAAAAACCAAGAACTAAAATGATTCAATTGATTACAAATATATATTATGGATTCTAGCAAGATATCTAGTAAAGTCTAAAAAACGAGAACTAAATGATTCAACTGCTTACAAATCTCTAGTAAGGATTTTCATTATCGTGGATACAATAATTACCCTTCATAATGAAGTCATACGAAATGAGAATAAGACAATACCTAGCATTACCTTCTCTGCAAATAGTGACAATAAATACATTTTTGTAAGTTCTGAGAGGAAGATACTGATCAATAGAATATTCTTCTAATTCACCAATGCTTGTAATTGATAATCAATTCATGAAACCCGTGTAATAATGTACTTATGAAAGTTTTGGAAGAAAACCCTAAAGGGTATTTCGATTATAAAAAAATTGTTTTCTTTCCTTCACAAATATTAAAAAAGAAATCTCCCTCCGAGATACCACTTCAATACAAAACCCGATGTTGTCCATTCAATATAATGAACCAGCCCGAGGCAATGCGAAAAGAAATTGTGCAGATGCAGCCCAAATATTTCCTGGGATGATCTGGAAACACAGCATTAAAGAAGTTGGAAACATTCGTGCACCCAGTAACCAATACCCATTCAGTGTACCAAAATTAGTGTTTATCATCTGGTCAGTTGTGCGTGAAAAACACAAGGAACACAAACAAAAATAAAGCATATTTTGCGATAATTTAAAATTAAAATATGGAAATTCAAGAGTGGAGAGTTTAGATTGATAACAATGAAAACATTGTTAATCAATATCGACATCAAATAATCTGTCCATTTCAAGCAGCCAAATTATCAAATTCAATTAAGAACGAATTTTGTTATTATTATAGACTATCGTATTCTATTATCACATAGCCCCCCCCATTTCAATTGATCGGCAACGACAATATTCTCTCAATTGAATTTCCAAGTGTTATGAGTCCATATCTCAAACGCAGTATTTATGTACATTTGGGCTCTCTTGAGGGGCAGAAATGTCGAACAGGCAAAAGAAAGATTAAAGTCGACATAATACGCAATAAAACATTTATTTATTTATTTATATATTTATTTATTTATTTTAGACAAAACAGTAAAAACTGTATATGACGTGTGGGGAAACAGATTATTTGCGCACATTTCCTTGAGGCACAAAGAAAACATAGTACGGCACATCACATGATCAGGAAATACTCGGCATCTCGTCCGTAACATCTCACTCTTTAGCCACTTCTACACTTGGAAACTAATTAACTGTAACACCGAAGTTAAATTAGAGCACGGAAGAGAAATAAGCTTCTCTGCAAGCTCGAGGTTTTCTCAGAAATAGTCTCAACTTTAAAACATGCTGAGTTGCAATAATGCCTACTATTCTTAAAAAATGTAATATGTTAATACGTATTATGTATTAATGAAGATGCATGAATTTAAAACCGTTTATGCAGAAAGTGAAAAAGCGCTTACAGTAATCTCACATACTCCCGCATCACATAAAAAACGAGAGGTGCTACAACAGCACACACTTTTCTTGCTATTTTATAATGTCATAGTTATGTAATATTATGTCACATTTTTTTGCTTTTTTTTTTACACTTCAAATACCACTTTGTCTCGTAAATAAACGAAGAGTGAAAAATGTTTCTTTTATTCAAACATTTAAATGAAAATATATTTCTGGCTTTGAATTCAGGGAGTTCTTCTGCCGCAAATTCGCAGTTTTTTTCCTGCAGCATTACATAACTTACTCTATACTGCGTAAGCAGTAGCGAGAAAGTAAAAATTAGTCATTTTGATGATGCGTCATGTTCACCCGGAAGTCACGGCTCTCAATACAACGAACAGGGGCTGTGGAATTGCCGCTACGGCCAACGCAGGAGCAGGTAGCGGATTGACGCCGGCTTGCCCAGCCCTCCCACGACAACATCCGCAGGTCAATAGGTCGCGGAATCGTGCATCCCCCGCGGCAATCTTAATACACACGGACGCATTGTCTTCTCGGCAACTCTCCCCCAACTACCTCCAAGGCGTAGCTCTGGAGGATACGCTCTGCGCTGCACGCTTGCCGGGTTGCGGTTCGCTGCACGAGCTACCTATTCTATAAAGGCTCCCTTCAGATAACAAACCCCTTTGTAGGGCTCAATAGAGGAGGAATATTATCAGAAGAGGTACATTTCGCCCGCTTGTGGAGTACATAGTACCAGAATTTGATAACGTCCACCTCTCTATATTAGAGATAACGAAACAGGTTTGTAAATTTCAGGGTGTAATAACGAACCATAAAGCAGTGTTCATTTAAGGAAATAAAGATAATCCTCCTCTTCTAAGAAAAGATCTTTACTGATATTCCTGCTTTTATCACTTGAAACTCTCTAAACGAGCAGGATAATTTTCGTGCATTTCTTTATACGTAAACCCATTTCTTGCAGTGCAATAAAATGAGAGAATAGAACCTTCCGAACATTTAAAGGAGAACGTTGAACAAACCTCATATTGTGATATGACCCTTGTTTCAAAACATAAAGAAAGCATCCTTGTGGTAAGAATAACACTTCAAAGAAAACTATTCGACATATGCGACGTGATACGCGCGGGTCATGCGTTTCTGCGTCCTGAACGCAGCCTGCAAAGACGCCTCAACTTAATTGTTGTTAATTAGTCTTTCCGACACAATTGCATTCGCGTGTCTAGAGACGTAAGTTGTTTCGGAAAACAATAATAAACTACTTTCCCCGCAGTCGCGAGCAAGTCCAACTAATGAAGCGTGTGAGCGGGGAAGCAGACAGCTGCTGGTGCGCTGCGTCCGAAAGTTTGTTACTGCTGACGGCCCTTATTACCCATGAGTGCACAGACGCAGAGACTATGGCAGCCGGCGATGGCGGTGACGACAACTGTAGTGGAGATAGAATTGGATGTGTTCTAGAGACCAGAGATGGTAGGGCAAGACAGCGGTGATAGTAGTGGTCATGGAAATCATAGCGCATTAAGTGACAGATGGTGGAGGTAGCGATGGTGCTGGCAGTAGAAGAGTGCAAGACGTAATGTATGATAATAAAGTTTTACAAAACTTGTGTCATTACATATTAAAAAAAATTGGTGGTGCTGAAACAGCGCCTACTTTCGCGCCCTTAGTAACGGTTAAATAATATTGTTATACCGTAATTTCTGTCCATAATAACTCATCTCAGTCATCCTTTATGAAACTCATTAAAATCGTCAATATTGTATGTTAATTTTTTTTCTTGATTAAAATTATACGAAATACAGAAAGTTGCCAAAATAGAAGCAGCATCAATATTTGCTAGATACAAAAGAAAAAATTAAAGAAATAATTCAAACAAAATAATTATTTAAAATAGTTTAAAAATTGTTGGTTTCACTCAAAATTATTCATATTTTCGAAAAGTTGAACGTGAACTAATTTCAAGATCTATTTTTGGTTAATAGACTTCGTTAAAAATCTATCATCAATATTGTACTGAATACGTGGAAGCATTTTCAACTTTTGCAATTTTCAAAAAAAATAGAGAGTTCAACGAAAATGCGACTAGCACTACTTCCTTAACGTTCTTTCCTACATACGAGGAAAAATTTTAAGGAAATTTAGAGCCGTTTTTGAGAAAAAAAATTAAACAATTTTTAAAAATTCCCTATGTTTCACGCACAATTACGACAAAGCTACTCATATTTTCAACAAATTAAACATGGCCAGATTTGAAGATCTGCTTTCAGTGAACAGATTTCATTAAGAAAAAAATTATATCTCCATTATTGTAGTTGTAGGAAGACGCCGAAAAAATCTGGAACTTTTGTAATCATCAAAAAATCAGAGATTTCAACAAAAATCGGAGCCGCGCCATTTCTTTACGAGTTATTCACGCTATTCATTCCACATTCATTCATTCCATTCCGCTAACGAAATTCATTCAAAAAATTTGAGCAATTATGAAAAGAAATATTGGGGCTTCATGAAAGTACCCCCAAAATAAAAATATCCGTTTCGAACTTGCAGAACCTAATAGAGCTTTCGGTACCAAGGACCAACGAAACATGGATTCTGACTGTAAAGCATGTTAGAGGAAATAATTTACTATATAGAGAAACGATTTATCCACTTTCTGACAATAAGAGTTTTTCTGTCCATTTATAGCCGCTTTCCGCAGTATTACTACACATTCTTTATACTCCATAAGCAGTATGCAGAAAGTAAATTGGTTAATTTTCGTATCATGATTTTTTCTTTAATGTGATTATTATTCTCTTAAATTTAGAGAATGAACTAGTTGGCAACATGTTAGTACATTACAAGATAATTTTTACCGCTGTACCAAACGTTTATTAAAACTGCGCTATAGATCCACGCATGCGTTTTGTATATTCTACATATAATTTCCATAATATTATTACTGGGAAAACCGTTTTTCGTGATTATTAGTAATGTATCGCAAAACGAAATACACGACAGGTAAGTAAACCAGAACATAACTTAATCCTAATTACACATGGTGAGGTATCATGATTTTATTAATAATAAAATACGGTGTTAACAATATTTTGTATCACACATATTAGATTCAATAAAATAAATAAATTGGTAAACTCACGCAAAATCACTAATCATTGACACATTTTGGCCATTGCAGTTTGTGTGTGTGTGCCACATCGAGAGTTACACACGTTGATCTACGAGGTATTTATTAAGGAAATATTTAATGTTCCGATGTTTAATTAATGAGTAATATATATACATTATTTTGTCTCTTCATCACCTACATTCAAATATTTCATTTGTGAATGGGAAGAATCAATATCAACTTCCAGCAGGTTTTGAGAATGTTTTTCAGTTAATAATTCTTTTAGACATTTGTTATTCAAATCAGTATTTATAAAACGTTAATTCTTTGATTTATTTCTAGAGCAAACTTATTTTTCAATACTTCGAAAGGCGTATTTAATGTTTCGTTTTCCTTGTCCATTTCGCTATCGGCAAATATTCTGAAATTAAAGAAAAACCATAGATTCAACGTCGATTGTCTACAACTAATAAACAACTCTGACAGAAGGCATTTAATCTTCCTCGAACTCTCTTTGTGTTTTGTTCTCAGTTCAGAAGCTTCTCCCCACCTCCAGCTGCCAAGATGGAATAAAAAACAAGGATTTGAGTGCCTTCCATTAAGTGCTGCCTTCATTAATTAATCCTGTCTCTTTGACCGCAGGGTGCGTGAACTCCGACAGAAGGGGACATTTGGGCGAGGTCGTACACTGCTTGATGGCCCGCACCGCCGCCGCTGCCCCCAGGAGTGGTATCAATTGCTTACACGTCGCTCGGGCCACGGGTCAATCGAATGAACGTCTTGGTTAATATTATGTCATTCTCACGCCCCCGGATTTCTTCGGGTGAGTGCTCCAAATTGGGTACAATGGACGCTAAAAACATCGTCATCAACACTGAAGGTTTGTCATCTTCGCAAAAACCTGAAGGTATCATCGATATTGTGATTCACTATTATATTATTATAACTCTTCTTTCTCGCCGCGACTATAGCAGCGTCACAATTCAAAACACGTCTGATTTATATTTTATGTTCCTCTAGACACCCTTCACACACATTCTCTCTCTTCCTTGAATAATTGAAATTCTGGGGGAAGACTTGGTCTGCTGATACTAAACTAGACATAATTACATGCGACGCACTCAGAATGCTAAATTTTAGGTTGTGACTATATTCTAAGAATAGTACTGCAGATAGTTCATATCTCATGCTTTTACTAGAAGAGAGTATTCTACGGATGAATTTGTTTCCAGAACGCAAAGACTAACACACTACTTTGTATTTTACTCTCAAATTATAAAAATAAATTAATTACCAAAATTATTACGTTCTAAACTATCTACACACGTTAGTATACGTTGCTGTATTTCAATAAAACTAAAATTTTACACTGATTTCATGCATAAGAGCCATAACAATATGCACGTAACTGCATACATTACTCCGTTTTATCACGCACATCCATGAAATGAATGTTAATAATGGTAAGATAATTCTCAGAAAGCTGAGAGGAGGAATTCAAAGAACTGTGGTATCTTCAACCGTAAAATGTAAAACGTTTACCAACGAAAAAACACATTTTCCTCGTGTTTCTTGGCATATTCAACGCAAGAGAACTGCAAGACAAAATCTCTCTCGCAGCAACCGCAAGCCCTGAAATTATTTGATAGCAGAATTGGAAAGGAGTCTTCCGAGAAGCCTAAAGTCTCAGGTTGACGGGACCTCATCTCCCAACGGAGATTTCTTATCAAAAACTTAATTCTCGCTTCCTTTTTTCGCCGCGCTTTTCTTTCAGCCGTCGGCCTCAGAATCCATCCTCCCGCTCCCTCTCCTCTACCCACTTCGTTCCGAGCGCGTAGCAACGCAAGAAATACGAGAGGGCAGCTCGATAAACACAACTCACACTCGCTCGCGTGCACCGCGCGTCGAAAGAACGACACACGCCGAATCAACGCTAAACGGTAACAAAACGAGCGCGGGAAACTGACGGCGAGAGGCGGAATGGGGAATCGTTTGTACACAGAAACCTGCATACATTAGGCGGCCGTCTGCCCGGCGGCGGCATTGTGTGGGGTAATGTATAGCGCGCCCTGCGGCCGGGCGAAGCCAGCCAAGAGAGCGGCATGGTGCAGAGTGGGACTAGCCGGTCACGGCAAGGCGTCCCGCAAGGCTCAGGGCGAGGCCCGACTCAGCGGGGCGAAGACTCGGCGGCGCCGGGTCGCGACCTGCCCCTTGCCACCGCCGCCGCCGCCGCCGCCGCCGCCGCCGCCGCCGCCGCCGCCGCCGCCGCGAAGGCTGCGACGCGATGCGCGCAAGACGCGGCAAGCGGTGCCGGCCGGACTCCCAAGTGGGCCCGATGAGCGTGGACGCAGGAGCAAAAATTCAAGGGCACTTTAAATGTTCATGTGGTCATTATTTTCTACGTTAAAAGATACTATTAAGTGGCACTGTGGTACGAAAAATGTTATCCAATTACAGAACTGTAGAATACAAACAGGGCCGGCTCCAGGAAATATGTAAAGGAAAGGATAGAAAATTAACGTTAACAATATTTTGCAAATTGATAATATTTTTACTACAGAATTTATACATTATTTTAATATCTAGTTTTACTTTTTGTCTACCACTTACACACGAAGTATGTATTGTAATTCAGCAGAGGAAAGGGGCGATTTTTCTTTAAAAAAATCTCGTATTGTCGGGCCCTGATATCAATAAAGTGATAAACCTTGTTCATGTATCTAGTAAATTACTTCCTATAATACTTTTAATTGTCAGAATCCACATACTGTGATGGTTCACATACTTAAGTATAATAATATAAGGAAATTTATAAGAAAGTGAATATAGGAGCGCGCACGAGAGGAAAGAACACGCAAGCACGAAGGTTTTTGCTCGAAGCTTGACGCATCAGCTGCGTGGCCACGAGCGGTCCGGCGTCATCGCGAGCGACAGATACACGACCTAGGAGCACCAGAATACAAAGGCGGGGAGGGGAGCGGTACTTGATAATAGTAGCCTCTTGAGATGAGTATTTGAGTAGAAATTGAAGGCGGGAGTCAACACGCTCGTTGCCGATTTCTGTAATCGGGAGGATAAGCGTAATGAGCGATTTAAGGATACCAATAAATCGATCAGTCTAGGAGGAACAACAGCGACCTCGGAATGCGATTGCCCCCCGGGGGAATGTCATTGCTGCACGTGCGTGCGTTCGAGCCCCTGGAAACTTACTGTGTAGTCGAGTGACCTAAAGCCTTCCAACCAATACGGAAACTCGAGGCAAGTGCAAAATTAAATCTGTAGAATCATTCAGTAGATAAGGATTAGGGCGGAATTTCGCTGAGTAAAAGGGGAGAGAAGAGACGGCTTCGTGGTGTTAAGACCAGAGGTAAAAGGTGATGACCTAACAGACCGCGATGAAGTTAATATCGTGAGAGGAGACCATATCACACCGCATAGAAGTTAAGATCGCGAGAAGCAGAACATAACACGCCGCGACAAAGTGGGATCAGGACGAGCGCATTACTCACTGATTTACGCAGTAGTGTAATTGACTGTCACATATTATCGCCACAGTAATTACTATGCGAATAAGTCACGCGGAGAGTAACAATATTAGGCGTAAAAAACATACGTGAGACTGCCAACAGCGCTAAGAACGGTTCCTGAACAGAGGGCGGCGACCTTGTATGGGCGGATCGCCCATTGATACGGTTAGCGGCGAGGGATCACTGAGAGAGCAGCGTTCTCCATTCACCCTCCGTCCTCATCAGCCTGTCATCAGTGGAGGAAGCTGGATGGTATGTTTTCTCAAAGACATTCATTTTAAAAGCACCCTGACAAGAGGCAAGAAAAGAATAATAGTAGAAATTGTAAATTTGGTAGATTATAGTAGAAGTTCTTGTAAATTATGCGCACTGCGACTTTCGGCTAAACGATGTATCAAAATTCAATTTCATGCAGTTAATGACTTTTTAGCAGACTGAATCACCTTTTAATTTAGTAATTACCACATTTTTAAATCCAGTCAAGTATCACCTAGCATGAATAAATTAGATATATATGGTTCAAACAAATGTTAAAAAATCAGAGCATGCTTGTCATAGATAGAGCGGGCGGGCAACCCTCGAATTGACAACACCAGAAGTAGAAGTGGAATGTCCAATAAATAAGCGGAGGGAATGGATTCACAGACTCGGTGGCGGCAGATTGGCCGAGTCGCAACCAGATTAGGCCCCCACCATCACAATACATGGGTCCTTGATACAGAAAATTGCTTTACAACAAAACAACCGTGTGTCCATCTGACACATGGTCAATAGTAGCGCCTAAACCGTTCAGACGATTTCCCTAAACTTGATGTTCCCCGATCGAACTCGCCGAACTCAAGGCCCTAGGAGTTTGACATTAATACCTTGATTTTTGAATACACAGATCAATATCCGACAATAGAAAGGAACGGTGTCCTCCAGCAGAGCAAAGTACGCCTTCAAACATGGCATTGGATCAATTACCATGAAAACCAGGAAACTTTCGAAAATTCAAATTCGAATCTCCTGGGTTTGTTTTGTTGAAGAGAGCCTTTCACGAGAGAGCTGAAGAGTGAATTGGATTATCTATACTGTAATATGAATATTTCGTATATATTACAGATAAAATGAGAAAGTATATGCTGTCGTAGCTACCTTGCAAATATTAGAAATTTTTGTGTAGTTGTTACCATGGTTTAGTTCAAAACAGGTGCAACACGGGAATGGCTACGTCACGTCGTGACTCTTCCGCTTGAGAGCAGTGAATGTCTATGAACGCCCTTGTTAAGTAACAATGTGGCTCACTTTGTAGAACGCCAGTGTGAATTATTGGAGTTGAATAGATGTATCAGCTTTAAAAGAATTAGTTTTGTACAAACAATTTTAACCGATAAAATGAAAGGCATTTATAACCTAATTTTTATCAATCACAAGTTTATAAATCATAGAGATTTGTAATTCTTCTACAGTTGAGAGCTCTCTTTGAAGTTATCTAGGGAATCTTGTGAAAATTATCCTTACTTGACTGTATGTACTGAAAATACTGTTACAATTGTGATTTAATCATATTCGTTTATTTTGCAAATGGGTAAGAAATGACAACTGTTTCTGGCTGCCGATGTAATTACAGGCTTACAGGTAATTACAGGTTCTGATCACATGTGGTAGTTTTGTAATACAACAAAATGGCTTCGGAAAGGGAGCATGTTTAACAGCAGTGTTTTGAATCAAGTTGCTTGTGGAGCACTTAAGATGAGAAAACTTCTCGAAACATGTATGTTGAAAAGTAACATCAGTATGACAAATGTAAGATGAAGAAAAACGTTGACAATGAAGTTGGAACAATAGGTAGGAGTTGTTGTAAACAATATGTGCGAATATTTTTGTTTTTATTAAATTTCTTTCTTTCCTGTTTAGCAGATCATGCTTTTCAGGGAGTAGAACTTGTACATGTTATGAACCTTTTGAGTGTTTGACCTAATTTTTGCAATTTTTCTTTTAGCTAACTGTTGTCTTTGCCTGGTAATTATACGTAATTTTTAAAATAAACTTACATGTTATTTTGACACTTTTGTCTTATTATGCGATTTTGTCTTAAAAGCCTTTGTTATCTTTCTTTATTTTTTTTATTATTTTTTGTCCTTAGCCCTGAGTACAAATGTCTATACGAATATGTTGATGCTCAAGCGGAGGACTGATGCGGAAAATAGGACGCGGTGTAGAAACAGCACGAAGCGAAGTCTAGACGAAGCACATTGAGATATTCTAAAGACAAAGCTCTTGGAGGTTAGGGTCTATGCTTGCCATTCTTTTCAGTAGCCCGAGAGGTAACGCTACGAAAGGGCGGTGGCTTAAGTCTCCTCCAGGGAAGAGATTTCATTCGCTCAGCCAGTCGCGAGCTAATTTCTTTTTCTCTGTTTGCTCAAGAGACCTCTCGCTTCTTTACCTATTACATTCTGGTTATAAACCACGCGATACTTGAATACCTGTATAACCGAAAGATCCAAGGATATTACTTTGTACGTATCCCTGAAATCAAAATTCAAGTTCTGGGACAATTTTCAAAGAGTAGTGTATTTCGCACCGAGCCAACACAGCTTGATTTGATGTTTCATCAACTTTAATTATTTAACTTTTGCAAATCGATGTTATAATTTCTAACTACTAATTTTACTACGGTTTGAACTAAAAGGACAGTTTTACAAAGGTTTAATTGTAGCTCCATAAACGTGTACTTTACGAGCTTAGCCGTAGGGATGAGAAGTATCACTTTGGCATTATCTGCATTTCTGACCTAATGCGCACACAAAATACCGGAAATTCTCATGTGACTATGACACGCATAACATTACAGCAACATAAATCAAGTGAATGAAATGAACGGGGGATTAAATCGCAGGAAATTTGCGTCAGTGGCCTTCCAACATCGTTACGACGTCTAACCTCAGCATTATTACAAAGAACTTTTCTAAATGTGCAGTAACTTTCCTCTGTCTTTCTCCTTTCAAAGAATAACGCAACTCGCGAAAATAGCAACAGTCACGAACTGAAAAAGTGAAACATGTCTTTGTCTTTAAGGCCAACTACCTAATGCACCTTCCATTTTACATCTATAATCTCATTCGGAAATGTCACGAAATATGCAAATTTACTTAGGACGCTGTCGTAAATATTCATAAAAGTGTCACTTTTAAGAACACAAGGTGTGTCGGGAATTTACATTGATGCAGGGGAACTCTTTCCTAACGGGTGAATTTAAACGAATGACGACGCTGGGGTGGAGGATTGTAGGGGTGGGGGTGGTGGGAAAGGGGGTGACGACTGCGGCGCGGTTTGACGAGAAGCGGAAGAAAAGGAAAAGACGCAGCCGTAGCTCTTTTTAGAACGTCTCGTGATCGTTTGTAAAAGGTCCGGAATAGAATTCCGTCAAGAACATCCTCGTCAAAAGGTATCATTCGCATTTTATAGCACGATATGCCTTAAGAACATGTTTCGCCTCTTTTTCGAGATTCAAAGACGCATTTTTAGTGGACTTAGTATTAGTGAATTCTTAGTTGAAACTGGGAAAAGATTAAAAATCTCTATAATTGTTATCAAATTTTAAAAATTGTTAAACACTTGAATTTTTTTAACTATAAATGTAATCGGTTTTATCTTTGAAACACACTGTCTTCAATTACCCTTTGCATTATTCTGGTATTTGCATTCTGAGTCCAGATTTATTCGCAAAGCGTCTAAAGATTAGCTTGCTTGGAAAAGTTAATTGTACCCTTTTGTATATTTCAACTATGAAATACAATATTTTCAAGTTTCATCGAAAATAATCGCCCGTGTTAAGACAGACATTGGCCATAAATTCAGAAAATTGCGAAGATGTTATGAAGACCAGCTGCTCAAAATACGTTCGCTATCTACCTCCATTTATAATGGAGGAGGCAATGTTTTGTTGTACATCGTATTTCATCTAGGAATATTTTTTTATGAGAAGTCAATTACTTTTTTTTATCAATTCTCAGATAACTTTGTTGCAATACATTTTGTAGGAATTATTCCACATAGAATGAATTCATTTGTGTATTGTATATAGACTTGTGCATATACTCAAGACCAATGCAAAAATTAGCTCTATCATTAACAATTAGTCATTCAACAATGAAACTAATGGTGCTACAGAATGGCACAGACTTTCCCGTATTAGTTTTCTGTTTTGTTTGGTCTCGGATAGCTATTCAGACTTGCCAATACTCTTGACATCTACCATCTATCGCCACCCAATCTACATTTTTTGACATTTTATTAATTTCTCGATTTTTTAATAGTAGAACAAAAATATTGTTTTAAGAATATTAAAAAGACAGTTAAAACTTGTCCTAAAAGGCAATTTTCATTAAAAAGTTTAGAGCCGTTTGTAAGAAAATGGCATTTAAGCGATACTGTAAATGCGAAATTTGAAGCTCGTTTTCAGCCATTTGAAGCATTTACACTCACAAATTCAAGTGTTTACAAATTGCAGGAAACGTGCATTTTAACGGCATGAGAAAACTTTCAAAATAATTACATTTATGTAATTTTTGAAAAAAAAAACAAAATCATACCCTAAAATTAACTTTATGCCATATTAAAGAGTGCAATTAGAACTATTCTTTCGAAAAGTTTGAACAAAAAATTTGAAGCCATTTTTGAGAAAATGGCGTTGGAACGTTTCTGAAAATACGGAATTTTGAGCGTTTTCACAGAAAACTATTCAATTTTCGAGAAACTTTATTTGACATTATTTAAAAAACATGTACTCATTACCAAAATAATGTAAATATTAACGACGTGAGAGACAAGTCAAAAAAATTACATTTTTGCAATTTTTGAAAAAACAAAAGAATAGAGCAATATGGCATTAATGTCATCTCATTGAGCACATTTAACACTATCCCTAGAAAAAGTTTACTGAAAAAATTTCGAGCCGTTTTTGAGAAAATCTGGTTTTGTAATTTTTTTAAATTTCAAATATTGCACGCAATATTGCGCAAAAACTACTAAAATTTTCCAAAAAATGTACATGACCTTAATAATAGAAATCACTTTTTACAACAAATTTTATTTCAAGGAAAAATTTCTCTCTTCAATTTTGTACTTGTACAAAGACGGTGAAAAAAATCCAAACATTTGAAATTTTAGAAAATTCAGAGTTAACCATGAAAATAAGACCTATGCGACATTTATAAGTGTATTATACTTTATCCTTACAAGAAATTTAAAGAAAAAATTTGGAGCGGTTTTTGAGAAAAATTTGAAACTGTCCGGGGGACTTCATGTAATGTACCCTCAAATTTTGAAGAAAGTTTTTCAAAATCGAGGCGTCTCTGGTGAACGCAGATCGACCAGGGAATATCCATTTTGGAAGAAATCGCACGTATGATTTACGCGCTAGTGTTGTTCACAGACGGACAGATGTTTTGAAAAGACCCACTTTTTCGGTATCAGGGGACCCCAAAAACATGTATTTCCGTTGAAATCTCGAAATCGATTTTCCGCAGCATTACATAACTTTCCCTGTACTACCTATATTATACTCCGTATATACGTACGTATACGGGAAAGAAAAAATAGGAACATTTTGTTATTTTCAACTATTAGAGTCACTACTGAGAAAATTTTGCCTTCTTTTCTAATATATTTGTGTGAATATCTAATCTACACGAGAAAACACACATGAAATATTTCCTCTTTCGACATGTCAAAGTATGTGTTAATAGTTGAACAATTACTTAGAATCTGGGAATGGAATCTGGACAACGTTACTCAATACTGCCATAATTTACTATCTACATCGAAATACATCGAAACTTCAACGATGGATTATCATGCATATGTGTTTTAAATGGGAACATGAAAGTTACAGGGATCTACTCTATTTGTGTAATAATGCGGTTTCATAAATTCAAACATTTTGCACCGTGCAGAATCATTGATGTGAACATAAGTTGCAGCTGTTAGTTAAAATTTTATTGGAACTTCATTCTCATCACCCATTTGGCAAAGTGTGCAAATTACTAAACGCGTGTTCGCTTGTACTACGAAATAGCTTATGTGAAATTGACAAAGTGTAACTGAACTGAATCATATTCCTCAATAGCGTTTTGACACGTAGGTGTTTTAACTGCAATGGAATGAGTGACAAAAGACTTGCAACAACGTACACAGTTGCGTAATGTAGTACAAGTTTTCCCTACCTCCACTGAGGCAAAGAATCACATTCTGTGATTCTAGAAATTGCACGGAATGGCAAAAATGCTCTCTTCACAGAGTGACACATATTTATTTCACTTCCATGTTATTTTAAATATTGATATCATTATTGTTAATATTATAATTGATATTATTACAGACTTTTGTACTATGCGAAGTAAATTAATTATGAGTAAACCATTTGTATCTTATTTAAGATATATAACATTTGTCCTTTATGCATTAATGATGGGATTAAAAGAAGAGATGAATGAAAGGAACTGTATTTTGAAGTTCAAAGCATTTGAAGACGAGGAGACAATAAAGATGAATGTCACATTTTCAGGTGGTATTTGAATACTTAAGTTATAAATACCTTATTTAAACGTATTTAAACTTTTTCACTGCTAATAACCTCTGGACTTTTTACGTTTAATGTGATTATGATTATCAAAAATACCAAAAATAAGTTGTATAAAATAAGTATTTGTCTAATAGCGTCATAATTTATAATTCATAACAAAAGAACCTTCGTCTTTTTCCATCACTTCAGTATTGCTATTTTAACGAAACATTTATTTTATTACACAAAACATTGGTATCACATGACATTAGAAATGCAAATAATAAATGAACTAATGAATGAACGTCAGGAGGGTGTTCCCTTCCTTGAATACAGGTTTCAAACCTTTTCTGAAAATTATGCATCTATGTGTATCCAACTTCTCATGGTGAGTTACTGTCACTTCTTGCTTGAGTGTCTTTTTCAGATCGAAGTCAGGTGTTTGTGAGAATGAACACGTGGTTTGAGGTAACCAGTTATATTATCATGAAATACTCAGCATTTTGCACTTAGGCGTCGTATGCAAACATGCGGAGTTCTAACCGTCCATTGCTCCGTAGATACTGAAACGCCATTATTACGTGAATGCAACCTTCGCCAGTCCCATACTTTACCCCGTCTAAATAATTGCAGGTTAATGAAAAACATCCAGTTTCAGTCATCACTCTGGAAGTGTGTCTCAGGATAATTGTTACGTCATATAGGTAACGTAGAGGGAGGGTCAAAGATACTCCTACACGCCACTTTTATATGCCACTTCGCAAATGGACATGTGGGAAATCTCGTATTAGGACGTTAGGTCTCGACGTTAGAAAACGCGAAAGTCAGAATTTTACATCTTTTGTTAGCACTACTCTTTTGATTTTGTGGTACCCAACCGAAGGCAAATTTCTTTGCCAGCAGCTGATCTTACACACTTTACAATGATGAAAATTATGATTTTTTTATCATTGTAAAGCCAAAGAAGATGGGATAGAGTAGTCCAAAACACGTGTAAAGTTGTGCTTTATTTTTTATATAATTTTATATTATACTATTTTTTGGTTGATCCCTTCGCAATCCTCAATTTATAAAAATTTTATCATCTTCTCAACGCTGACTAAAAGTTTGTTACATTTATTCCGAGACAATATGTATACATTGCAAGTATCAATGGTACTACTGTTATCGCTCAGTTGCTTATGCACTAATTTCGGCCACATTCGAATGTAGGTTGCCGTTGCCCGCCCGCCCGCCCGCCCGCACCCGCGCGGGGGCTGCCCAAGTGGCAAAGGCTGCGTCGCACAGCGGGCGGGAGCTCCCCTCCCGCCAGGAAGCGCTGGCAGCATTCGTGCTGAGTCCCCGCGTCTTAAGGGCGCGAGAAGCCGGAGTTTCGCTGTTTATCGGGGGAAGCTAAAACCGTCCATTGGATAAATCGAGTGCACTTGGCTTTAGTGCGAAAGTTTTGTTTAAAACGTCAATATAGAGTACTTTAATTCCTCCCCCGCCCCGCCGAGACTCCGGGCGCGCGTTTTACGAAAGTTTCGACGTTGGGCGGCATTTGTTTTCAACGCGGTTCGGGAGGGTCAGCGTTAATCCATTAAGCCCCCAAAGCGAAGCACACTGCGTGTCGGCTTGCGGGTATTGCGTCGGTTAAGACGGTTGAAGAAACATAATTGTCGCCAGTACGACGCGAAAGCTGGCAATTTTAAAAGAACAACCACTTTCATCCATAAAACTACCTCGAATAGCCATTTTGACATTGTCGCTTTTCTGAGTTTCGTTCAATGCGGGCGCAGCTTTAATGAATAACGAATTTTCTGGGCTGCTGTTTTTGGAGGTTTTTGCAAAAGCATGACTTTCCTAATATTGTGCATATCATGATTAACGTAACTATCATATTGCTACTAACTTTCGGATTATATTGAAATTATCTTCCCATTATACTACACCCGTTCACTGAATGAATGATTTCTGGCGTATCTTGTACTCCCATTTATAGAATAACTTACAGATCTACAACCTTCTTAATCCTACAGAATCATTGTATTAGATCTCGCCATCCTTAAAAGCACTGACTTTTTAACTCTTAGATTTTCCTTCAAATGAAATTCTAAGGTATTGTAATATACAGTATAATAAAATATGTTGAAGTACTGAATGGGTTATGCACAGTACAGAATATTCTGCTAGTTATACCATAACTGACGAACTTGAAATCAAGCAACATTCAACATTTGTTTGAGGAAATATTCGATAATGATGAATTGATAATTGATTTGATGGGTTTCATAACGTTTTATAACAAATAAAATGGTTTCGAGGACATAAATGGTTTTAGAACTTCGAACAAGAAACTGATTACATATCAACACAATTATTGTAATATTTATCCTCGCATTATTCTCAATTATTACATATTTTTTCAGATCTTACTCAAATTTCTATAACTGTGAAAACATTAAGAATGCTTTGCATTGCAATATTACTTGTAATGAACATATTACTAGAGACCATATTTTTATTTATTTTTTTAAACCGTTTATTTATATTTTTAAAATATGTAATTACTCGTTCACTTTACATTTGCAGACGGCAGAATTAGGAACTAATGTCGTTTTGAAAGTGAAGGCCCGAACACGCAAGCGAGAATACACGAATGGCCCCGATGTCAATCACCATCTGACCAATCAGCCGAAGGCAGCACAAGCGCTATGGACACAGCTGACGAATTATGCCTTTCTGACAGTGAGCTGGAGTCGTGCTCTTAAATAATAAAGATAATATACAATAAAATAGATCACACTACACGCTATTCACAACATTCGTGTACCATATTTATATTTCTTCTTTGCACTTATCTACTGCTGAAAGGTTATGTTCTTGCCCCGCCGGGGTTCTGTGTGCTGCTCACCGCCATCTATATCATATTAAACGGTCAGTATATACTGCAGACGCGCGTTTCTCATTCAGTCGACGGTGACCTCATGTAAACAGATCGCAGCGCTCCGTCTGCAAACGTAAAGTGAACGAGTAATACATAGTTTTTGTCTTTCTTTTTACTGTTCTCAAAATTGTGATCTTGGCGAATCATAGCCGTCCTAACACCATATCGAATTTTTTTGTTACATATTTTTACATATATAATGCTCTGTTACATACTTCACAGCGTTTGTTTTTTTCACAATTTATTTTCTTATTTTATCAATTTTCTTCAATTTGAATCAGTATTTTTGTGAAAAGATGTATTTTTTTAAATCAGCATTTTCCCTACATTATTGGGGAAATCTAGGTGTCCAAAATATCATTGACATCGCGTTTTGTGATCTGTAACCTCAATTTCCGCCAAAAATTTGCAATCGCCGACGTGTAACACTTCTATGAAGATGCTACAGTGTATGTTTGCTGGTCGTAGATCTCGCCATTTTGTGCGGTGACTTCTATTGCGATTAGTCCGATTGCTAAACGACGGTCCTGGATTACAATAGATGAAGCTTTTACTACTGACGAGAAAGTTGTATGATGTAAAGTGAGCAGTAAATGTAATTTCTTGCTAAGTAAATGGTTTTTAATTAGTGAATATGTGTGAATTAGTGAATATTAAATATTATGTCGGATTTTACATATTTATCTTATATTCTTACTGCTTTCATTACATATTTATGTACATATTCTGACGTTTAATTTTACATATTTTTCCGGTCTCTACATATTACCTAAGATAAATTCAAGTAAGATCTACTTACGTTGTACCTACTGTAATGAATGTAATCTGTCTCTCATTTAAATGGCACTGATAATTTCTTTTGATATCTTCTGGTACATAATCGTTTTTCTTTTCTTCTTTTACGCCTAATTACCAAATATCAGCAATCTTTTGCATGGCATTCTGTCTGCAATACATTTACATAAATAAAACAAACACCGCACAACATTCTGAATTATTTTCTAGAACAACGTTAAAATCAATATGATTTTAACAGTGAAAAACCTCAGATGTTACACTACATTATTCGTTTTTTCCAACTAACCATATTCTTCTAAGCTTTAACATCCGAGTAATTTGGATTTTCAGTACGGTATTTAATAATTTTATTTGCACTCATTCTATAGAAAGAATGTTCCCAGACATTGCTCTGTAATATTCGCAAGTCTCACTAAATATTTTTTATTTCTGTAAGTATTGACAACAATGGAGCATTTAAATTGAATATTTGAAGGTAACAGTGGCCAAAATTAATCTTTTGATACCACAAGTTGACTTCTTTAGCTGTTGACTATATAGAATTAAATAGAAAATATATAATCAGTACAACGAAACTATCTCCAAATTTTCTTAAAGGTACCATATGAAATATGTAACTGGCTACCGAAATTTTAGTAAACATGTTTACTAACTTAAATTTATTCCAAAAGTACATGTGCGAAAAAATCTGCTGTGAACCAGAACTAGAACTAATAATTCGATTATATTCAAATACATTGACTTAGGCGTACATCAAGTACGTAGAAGCACATTGAAATGCATGCACACAAAGAACACTTCATCACAGTTTCCTATTATTTCCGACAGTAAAATAAAAACTAAGTAATGTTATTGCCATTTGTACCACAATGGACCCCTCCGCTTTGTGCATAGGTCGGGAACACTAACAAAAAACACACGCTGTTTACCTAAGATCTTGACCTC
Source organism: Acheta domesticus (assembly GCA_031308135.1). Classification (NCBI taxonomy): domain Eukaryota; kingdom Metazoa; phylum Arthropoda; class Insecta; order Orthoptera; family Gryllidae; genus Acheta; species Acheta domesticus. Next base: position 133,641,717 of record JAHLJT010009436.1, on the reverse strand, counting down.
GATATCATTTTCAAATACACAATCTTATTTAAGCTAAGGTTTTATATGGAACTGTGAAACGTTCATGAAGAAATGGTATGGAAACAATGTTCTGACTTACCATCGCATCAATGTGAAACAAATATTCGAGTAATTTCAATTTCTTAGTTGGAGTAAACATTCGGCATAATAAACTTGGGTTTTTATTTCTTGGCGCGTGGGGGCGTGTCTTCACGATGGAATATCTCACGGTATTTCCCGTCGTTCTCTCTCGTGCAATTAGGATTCGCATGATCGCCTGCACTGCCCGCTCATACAGCCGTGATCATGCGAATCCCAGCGGTACGACTGAGAACGACGCGAAATACCGTGAAATATTCCATCGTGAAGACACCCCTCCACCACGTGCCAAGAAATAAAAATCCAAGTACAGTTGCAGCATTGTAGCCGGGTAGCATTGGTTGGAAAGGAGAACATGGCGGTACCAACATAATAACATGTATCATACCTCAATAATTATGTATTTTTCGAACATGCAATTTTATAAGTAAAGAAGAATTTGGAGTTTCGAAGCTCAGATAACTCGAGAAAAGGTATCAAAAGACGCCATGATAGTGAATTTGGTTCTCGTAGGAGGGAGCGACATAAACATCTTTACGCTGTTAATATTATCTACAGATTGAACTGGTCACTTGTGGACAAAGTAGGAAAAAAGATTTTAGGACACGAATGTAATTTATTTCATTCTGCGTACTACAACGAACTTTCAATCTATGCAAACAGGGGATCATATTATAGAATTATGTGTAAGTTTGAATGTTTCAAAAGAATAAAACAATGTATAGAAATACATGAATATTTAAATATATTGTGAAACGAAATTAGTTCAAATATATACTTGTGTACTAATTCTACAGAAATCAATGGAAAATGCTAAATGTTGAGCATACAAACAAATATATAATATTCTGTTATTGTTTTATACTAATATTGAATATATCAATATACTATAACGTATTATTTTAACTAATATTATATTAACACATTTATTAGAACTTTTAACTAATTTATATTGTGTAATGGAGTTGGCGCCTGGAATTGGGAATTTCTATCAACATATCTTGCAATCCATTCACAGCGCACAATTGGGATTTGTAACTGCGCTCCTCACAAATGAAACGGAAACGGAATCACGACTTTTTTATGTCACTTTTTAAAAATCGGAAATCAACGTTTACTCGGGTGATCTCTTTGTTCTGGTGCGTTGTTGTTCCAGTCATAATAAATTAGAGGAAGCCCGCAAATTTTGCGTGAAACAAATTTAATAATCGAAGTGAACACAGGAGTGCAGCCAGTAGGGTAGGCCGGCCAACAAAGTTCCATTTTCATTGGCCGCTGCAGAGAGAGGTTGAAGTGGGGGCGGATACGAATAAAAACGCCGTAACTCGAATGAATAAAAGCATTGTGGACCTTGTCCCTGCCAGCAACTCTTCACTGAATCCATATTTCGCCGGCTAACATAAACGAATTGTGTTACGTTAGCACGTTATCCGGTTATGCTCCGCATTGTTCCACATGCTCGATAAAATAATGGCAGGGCGTATTTCGTTCGGTACACCTCGCTGCTCAATAATGTTTCGGTCGTATTCTATATCAGGCGTTAATTCGAAAACCGGCCCGAATTTGGAGCAGGTCACTTACCAAAATGAAAGGTCCGATGCCCAAAGCGAAAAGATAGAGATAAAGAGTACTTCCGTTTGTATTCGGCTGCACAACTAGTTAATGCATTACAATTAGATGAAGTGCCGTCCTATGAATAACAGAACAACGGCCTTATTATCAATTCATCGTTCGTTCCATCAGGTCCGACTCCCGCCTGCCGGAATGCCAAAAGGTGCAGTGCTGTGCAACGCGACTCTACTCGATACGGCACTCGACACAGCCCTCCCGAACGCCTTTGCGGTCTTCGCTCACAGAGGGAACGTGCGACTGTGATGTAGGTCTGTGTTGATTGCGACCGGAGCTATGGAATGTGTGGTGCACCACCGAGTAAGTCGCGCAACGAAATTCCACGTACATTGTGCTGTTGGAATTCTGATAGTCATTTCGTTCGAATTATACTACATTTATTTATCCATTTTTTACAGAAGTGGATAATTTTTTTAAATAATACTATGGTGCACTTGTTAGGCTTTTGTTTATGAATAAATCTCTGCCTTCTACATTTTGGTTTTACTATCTATTTAATTTGCACAAATATTTCAATTATAGAACAAGAAAGGCTTAATATTATAATAATGTTAAATGCATTATTAATGTCTGAGAATATCTTACAGAATATGGTCATTTGTTAGATAATTAAGAGATATTTCTCTCAACGTTCTTTTTTTGTAAACAAGAAACGAAACCTGTTTTATCATTCGAACACACTTTTAATATTACAATATTATTTTGTCAATTTAATCCATTGGAAGACTAGTGCTATTTTATGTTTTTTGTTGTTATGTGTGCACTATTTCAATGGAAAACGCACTCATCCTTTCCTATACAAAAAAAGCGATTATATAACTACAATGAATTTTAATCCGTTAAAGTGGGCTTAACACGAAAGAGAGTAAAACTGTTGTTTTAGAAATTTCAATGTTGACATTTTATCATTAACAGAAAATGAATTGAATGATAAATATTTTTATATGGTTCGACGATTCTGCCTGCTCTTCTTTCGCGACTTTGGGCTTATGCAATATCAAAACATTCAATTCAATGTGGAAATATCACGCAAGTTAACTACTTCAATTTCAATTTCATGAAACATTTTTTGTAGTACATTTTTGTTCCAAATGTCCATTTATAAAGAATATTATTAAAATTATTCAAAGAATTTTACAGATAAAAAAAATTCGAATGACGAAGTTTGTAACATTCGCTTTCGCTCTGGTCTCCCAAGACACTGGCGGCCGGCGTCATTTCATGCACCTCTCCAAAATGTTTGCGTTACATGCGCATTGATGAATGTAAAAATATTTTACAAATTTCGTGGGTGATCCACCGTTCTCATAGGTTTCTAATCACAAAAAAAGTTACAGTTTAAGTTTCATGAATTATTTCTAGATAGTTTTGGAAGAAATGTACAACTTTACTGACATTTCAAAAGTTTCGTTAAAAAATTTAATGACAAAAATTATTTTCCCAATATCTCATTTACTGGGGCAATCTAGACACAAAATATAATCTAGTAAGTTTAAAATCGTCACATTTCTTCAAATCCAGATCTACCCCAAGCCTCAGGCAAAATACTTCAGGCTTACACATGAATTGCAGCTCTTCATTTCAGAAACGGCCTTCCAAACTGCCCTGAAAATCATCTCATGCTTTCTTTCCTGAGAAAATATTCAGAGGGTGTCGTAAGACATACTAGAGCAGTACATGAAAGTAGTATACTAGAACAGTACATAAAAGCAGAAGAAGCAGATTTCACCCTTGTCTATTAGAGACACAAGACACGCAGCGTGTAGTGACCGATTTTCTTCACAAAATTAAGAATTCGTGTGTAAGTAAATAATACTCTAAATTTTATAATTACTGATGCAAAAGAGGCCACGAAATACTAGAGCAGAGCATTTTACGCACAATGTATTCTTCAAAGTCAGAATTTCTGTTTTCCAAACATTGTGGGCAAGATGAACACACCAACATTACCAACTGACAAAAGGTTTGAATTGAGTGTCCTGATAAAATTGTATCGAAAAAGGATAGAAACTTCAATAATGAATAGGAGGTAATTCAAATTTTTCATTAAAGTCATTCATCATTAAGATATTCTATTGGAACCTGGGAAATAATAATTATGTTAAACCGGTCAAAATTTCCTATTTTGAGAAACTTAGTCATTTACAGTTAAACTTGGTTTGTTTGTTTTCAAACAACTACAGTTAACATGCAATAATGTGGCAAAAACATTAATTATATTCTGTAATATGTACTCCTTGTGATAATAATAATAGTAACAATAATAGTAACAATAATAATAATAATTATAATTATAATTATAATTATTATTATTATTCCTCATTCCTCAGCGATGTGTTAATGTGAACGAGGCTGCACAATGCGGCAAAACATATTTAACTTATTTCCTCCATAGGTCACCCCCGTCAAGGATCCGTTTAACGGAAGCAACCCACGGCGGAAGTTAACTTCCGTCCATCGCCGCAGCGCTGCGCGAAGGTCGCGGTGCATTTCATCAACAAAAATGGCAGTCGTCGACCAGCCCACGAATGGCAAGGGCAACGTGATATTAAGAGTCCATCACCCGGGAAGTTACGGTTATATGCAAATCGTCCATGTACATTGTTCACGACACCGCTTGGGTGTTGTAACAGGCGCGTAGTAGTATGTACATCAAAAACCCGTTTCCTTCAAACAAAGCAATTTCCCACGACCTGGATTCTTTGATGTACGAGGCGTAAAACACAATATCAGCGAGGCAGCCAAATTACGTTACGTTTCAAAGGATAAAAGGAGATGTGTGAAATAACAACATTCGTTTCATTGTATACAGAAGCTGGTCGATGGCACGTTTTATCCTGTCCTTAAAAGTGGACCCACCCGAACCTAGGTTTAAAAAAACCCAACGAAATAAACGAAAGCCATTAAAAGGATTCTAGAACGCTGAAGATATTCCCCGGCAGCAGCGGACTCTTTGCTCGTTACGCATTCCGAACGTAACACGCACTTTTCACGAGACCAAACGCACACCGTTTTCATTCCGAAATTTCGCACGTACAGGAGGGGAAAAAAGCAATGCATAAAAAAAGGGCACATAAAGCATGCGTTTGGCCCAGCACGCACCGCGGGCGCAGAGCCGGCATTCGAGAACGACGACGGCGGCGGCGGCGGCGGCGGCGGCGGCGGCGGGAGCGCCGAAAAACGCGAGGCGAAAAACAAGCGCCGACAAATTCTTAATTTCACGCGGAGAGCGCGGCTATCGACGCGTTATCAAGCGGAGCGTCCACGGCGCGATATCGAATCGCCGGCGCGGTTAACGAACCGACTCCCATTCCCTGTCGCCGTCATCAGCCCCGTTCGCACGCACCTCTGCCCATCCGCCGTGCCGGCGCGGTGGCGGGCGACCGGCCCGCCGCATCGCGTCGGCTCGCGCCGCGCCGGGCGAGGACACTCGCGGCGTTGCCTTGGACGTGATTCGCTTACGAGGGCTGATTGGAACTGGCGCGTCGCGTCGGTTGGTTTCGTTGACAAGAAACTGGCGATGAGAGGATTCGATTGGCCTTGTCTTGCGTTAACAGGTGATGAAGTAATTACACAACTGTGTACAACCAGAAATAATAAATATAACCTCATTCTCTAGAACAGTTGACGATATTAATCGTAATTATTCTTCAATTGTAATTGGTTTTGACATTCCGTTTCTAGAAGGTATATGATGTCCATTTCTGTTAAAATTATTATTATTATTATTATTATTATTATTATTATTATTATTAGCCTATACAATCCCATGTAGGGCTAAGGCCTCCTGATTTGTCAGGGAAGATTTGTGCTGTCAGCTACTTGTGGCCTTGTACATAGCTAGTTCGCTTTCTGGTTATACACTTGTCGTTATGTTAAACTACATTAATTAAAATGGAATATTTTAACTCAGTTGTTCAAATTTCGTGGCTCTTAGAGGTGGTTTTTCCAAATCAGGTCCAATTAATAGCGAAGTTAGAAGCGATCACATCATGATCACTTTCATTCACTTCATGGAAACTACTTCTACTACTGCTCAGATAAATGTGAAGTAGTGCCTTTTACCTGGGAAGTACAAAATTATTTCTTATATTTTGCTTCCTTAAGCATTTTACTAGTGATCCGAATTCGATATTTTCTAACCACCGAGTGACCCGAAAGACTATCGCTAGCCCCGAAGGAAACGGCATTGAATTTTACACGTGAATTGGAAATACTGGTGGAAACGATATCAATGTCATTTGGTGATAGAAATAGAGTGAGACTACTTGTCATGATGTGTCTAAAATAATAACGGAACGTCTGTAGTAATACATAAAAATTAATTAATCGAATTGTTAGATGGAATTGTTGGTAGCTTGCAGCACGTAAGGACCTTTGCATTGTGCTTTTTGTTTATTTTTGAGATAATATTTCCTCTAGGTTTGTCCTGATTCGGTATGATGAATGTTGATTGGAACATCCGACAAAGTTTCTTTGTCGATGCTAGCTTGAATGAAACATGCAATATCATGACATCAAGACACAGAATGCAATTTAGGAAACAAATGAAAATAATTAACAACGAACTTCAAAGCTGCAATGAATTCGAAGAGCTTCGTGCTAGCAATGGAATGTGTATATTACAGAGATGATGGGCAGAAAGACAAACTACTTAAAACTACACGAACTTGTTTGTAGAAATTATTCGCTGGTATTACTTTTGGGTATAGTTTTACGGTTATATATTTCCAGAATAATCGGTCTGAGAACGATGTAAGTTGCATATCTCCAGATAAGTTCTAGTATATTAGAGCCTTTCAGATATATAAATTGAAACTGACTATAGTATACAATTTTATTTTATAAATACAACCCAAATAACCATAAATTTGAAAATATATACAATTTCTTCTTTCTTTCTAGGACTTTTACTCAGACGAAGACCAGGTACCGGATGAATAATTTCAATTCACTGCATACATACGATCACATATTGATCGTTTTCAAATGTAAACCTAAAAAAATACACATTTCAATTATCGAAAGTTTACTTTTTCGTATAGTGTAATTTGCGCCTTGAAACCATTTGGAATCAAGGAAGTTAAGCATTGCTGTAGCATTTTGCATGTGTTAATTCTAATAACGAACGAAAGATTATATTGATACTAAGAATTTGGTAAGTGAAATTTCTGACAAGAAGAAAATAAACGATTTTGAATTCGAATAGTCCATTGTCATTTACAACATTCTGGAAATTAATCCGTATCGAAGCAGTTGTGGCCAAATGCGCATTCTGGTCTGATCTAGAGCAACCGCGTGTGGCTTGTGCGTACTCGTGCGTTGGCGAGCAAACAGCACCGTGACCCCGACACGGGACGGCGGCGTGGGCGGGGGCGGGGGCGCAGGGCGCGTCCCCAGCGACCGAGCCCCTCCCGGGGCAGGCGACCGGGCGACCGGGCGACCAGGGCGACCGGGGTGGGTGCGCGAGGTCGTCTCTGCGGTCGACCCAGGACCCCGTGACAGATTGGACGTCACAGCGCGGGACGGATTCGCGGCCGCCGGGCCCGCCGCCGCTGCAAATGCAGATGAAATTAGCTGGCCCCGGGAGTGCCGCCCCGCCCGGCCCGGCCCGCCTCCGCGGCCGCCCGCCGCCGCCCTCGCCCCTTCGGGTCGGCCGAACGCGTTGCACCGCTGCCAACGCCGCCTCTGCCGTTTCCATCATCTCTGGCAGTTTCTCCGTTCCTTCTGTTTTCGTCTTGTCTTGGTGCATCGATATCTTCCTTCGGTTCCTTTTCCGCTATATTTTTTCTATCGCTTCGTCGCATTTCATACCACAAACTGTCCTTGTATTTAATAGCCTTCGCTGAAGGCGAAAGTACCCCGTTTAGCTATCGCGTCAACTCTCGTTTTTCGTCACTACCTCTATTATTTATTCACGTAGATTCTAGATTCATTTTCGTTCTATCGGTCTCATTGTTTTCTTATCCACCGCTTTTTCCCGACATGTCCCACTGCCTCGACAACATCAATATTATTCCAATGTTGAATTGTTCACGTACATATGTACTAATTGTTCTCTCAGATAAAACTACTATTCACCTCCGGCGCCAATAATCTTGTAACCGTTTCATATCCTCTGAGGATCCACAAGTTTCTCCTGCTCCCAACACATCAGTATCAGAGACGTATCTTTGTTTTTTTTTGTAACTATTTACAATGAACAGTAACTATATTTTTGTTGAAATACTTTTATTGGCAAATTATTAGTTCGGGGGTATGAGCACACCATTTGTTATTCAACACTGGATCTCAATATTCGCCAAGACGTCTTTCTCTAGCAAGTGTGCGTCGCAATCGCCAACTTTCGAGGTAATAAAAGAGCGGATGTCGGTCAGTAAAGAGATAGTTCAATTGACGTTTCGCTTGGCAGCGGAGTCTTGAATCTTATTTAAGTTTTCATAACTACACCCGTGCGGTATTGCATCAGCTCCAATAAATTTCCTCTTTTATGAAACTGATTTGTTAACTTTGCAAAGTCATTAAAATTTAATTAGGAATTAATTAGATTAAAAATCATGTAATTAAATTGCAGTCTGTATTAAAACATTAATGGTCTAGTCTCGAACCAGACGTGTTTTTTAAAAAATAAAAAAATAGTTTTTGTTTCGTGAACTTTGACGCATTTGCCATTTCCCCCCCCGTATAGATCTACAGATAAAGCTATTAGATACTTCCCAATTACCGGACCAATTTAATGAGAGCTGAAAGAGGAATCTTCGTCCTAATACTCTTACATTTCTTTCGCATTAGTTTGTTAGAAAGAAAGGGCGACTGCGTTCCATCCAATAGCAAAACATACAGCGTTTGGTTTTAATTAATGATCCGTCGAGCTTCCTTTTGAAAGGGGTACCCGAGCACCTGCAGCGCTTATGGAAATCCGAGTCACGCACGTACGAGATCGGCTGGGCGGGGTGTACAGTCTCGCAAGCGTCCGGCGCCGGCGAAGAGTTTTCCATTAAAACTTCTGAAAGAATATTTAAAAGCACGGCACGCCCTGTAATCTGCTTCTTTGTACCACTCCACGCCTCCCCGCCTTTCTCAGAATGAATCGAAGCAATTCTTCTCTCTTTCTCATTACCCAGTAAATCTGCACAAGCTAGAAGATATCGCAACAACATCGCTATTTGTCGAATACTTCGCTCGAACTTGGAATGGGTGGAATGGCAGGAGAGGGGAGGGGCAGCACAAAATAGAAACATTTGCAGATTTATGAGAGCTCTCGCATCCTGTAATAACTCAAGAATCTCTTTGGAAGACGAAGGCAACGGCAGCAACTCGCGTGCAATGCTTCTTTGTTGGCGACTCTAGTATGGAAAGTGTCGTGTGAAAGATATATCGTAACCGAACTTCTACCCTAACATATATCCCCGCCTCGTCTCTTCCGCTTCGCCCTGCTCGTAAGCCGTTTCCACCGAGACGTGTAAACTTTTTGCGTGCCTGTGGATACATCTGAGAAAAAGGCGCACCGTCTCAGTTTCGCGCGATGCCTTCTTTTTCTCTCGCGCTTATTTTCTCCCCCCTTCTTTTCCTCCCCCTTTTTTTCCACCACTTCTTTTTTTCCGTTTCATGCACCAAGTGACTTTTGGACTCGACTCACCCTTCGTCCCGAATCCCAGCAGGACGAGCGACGTCGCAAGCATCCACAGGTGGCGCACAGACATCGCGATCGCTGAGCGAGACACTGCGCTGCGGGGGTCCTTCCGGTGGGTGGCACCACGGCGAGGGACGCCTTGCCAGGCGGCGCCGCGAGAGGGCAGACGGACAGACGGCGGCGGCGGTCACTCTAGCGCGCGACTGTCAGCAGCGCTCTTTTTGGGGGGCATCGCCTCTTCCGGCACACGGCACCACGACGCAAGGTCCTGATTGAGTTGTCAAAGGGGATGGCGGTGGGGGGAAAAATTAACGTGATCAGAGTTCGGGAAAAAATGAATGAACCGGCGCGTGGGGGCGTCGCGAGGGGGAACTCCCGGCGCGCACTCGCTAGGTGGCCGCGGGCGCCGGCGCTGCGACGTTGGCGCTCCGCGCGGACGGGGCGTGTCGGAGGGCGTACGCGCACTGGCGGCCGCAGCGGCGGCGGCGGTGGCGGTGGAGGCGGCGGCGGCGGCGACGAGGCCGTCGGACGGGCGAGTCTCCACGCGCGGCGCGGACCGTCAACGGTGGCGCGAGCGGGCGGGCGGGCGCGGGGAGCGTGGGCGCAGCGCGCCGGCCGAACGCACGACGAGAGAGCGCGCGCGCGCGAGCGCGGGGCGAGCGCAGCGCAGCCTAGCGGGGTGCGGCGGCAGCGTCCGCCAGGCCGGCCGTCTGGGGCAACACTGGGCTCGCGCGCCGCCGCCGTCGCCGCCGCCGCCAACGCTGCCGCCTCCGTCGCCACCTCCGGCCTCGAACCGCGCCGCGCCGCGCGGCGCCGCGGCGCGGCGGCGGCGGCAGCCACTTCGCTCCAGCGCCGGGCATCTTCGGGCGGAGTCGCGCGCATGCGTCACTATCATCTCGCTGGGTGCCGCGGCGCGGCGGCGGCGGCGGCGGCGGTGGGGGCGGGGGTGTGGGGCGGCGCCGCGGGGCGGGGCGCGGGCGCCGGCGCCGGCGGTGGCAGCGGCACAGCATCCCTGGCGCGGCGGTCCACACCCCACGCTATCGGCTTGCGGAACCGGCACCGTTCGGACCGCTCGCTCTGCGATGTGTCGCTTTGCGCGGCGTAGGACTCGCAGGCGCTTTTGCCTCCCGGTTCGCCGATGAGCGATAACCCTGGAAAGGAACGCAGCTCTCTGCCAATGGGAATGTCAAGGGTGAGGGTGATATGTGTTCTTTATGCGCAGTTGGACTCGGACGTTTTAAATATTTTTGTTATTTTGTTTATATTCTGCTGCTGCTCAAATGTAATGCTGCATTTATATTTCTGCCTCTATATGTGAACTCATCCGGAATATGAATTCGTGAAATTTGTGGTGAATTAGTTATGAATGAGGAACTGGAAAACTAAAAGTGCTGTCATCGATATGGCTTATATGTTGGTGCCTTTTCTGTTTAATATTATGAGAATTGTTCTGAAAATTATTGATCTACTGGTGAATATTATTGGCAGTGGAATCATTATGCATGTTGACACTATCTTTACAAATATTTTTATTTTTGTTAGAAGAAGGCGTCACTTTCGGTGGTATCATCGAATCTGCCTCATTTTGGTCGTAGTTACGATTTGAATTATACTACTACATCGCAGATCTGATGATTCTCAAGCCAGCGGATGCTGTTTATTACTCAAATAAAAAGGAAAATATCAGGTCGCCCTAATACAAGACAATTTGCTCTAACCTCTTGCTCTATGACATTTATTTCATTTTTATTATAAGTATTTAAACTCATGAAGCTCTTAATTTTTGACAACACTGTTGACTAGGTGGATAGTTTGTTAAAGCTATGGTTCACATCACATGTTACATCAATGTAGATATGATTAAAACAAGGAACTACGTTATTTCGCATCTTGTATCGATATGTAATTCACAATTACTTAAACGTGTTTTATTTCCCAGTTATATCCATTACTGCGTTGAAAATCCAGTACAAAAGGAAGAAATTATACTTTACAAATGTCTCATACATGTATATTTATTTTCATTGTTACATGAATGTACTAGATCTAAAGTGTCATAAAGCTACACATAAGCTAGCTTCTCACATTCTAACAGATTTTCCATCCTGAGTAATCCCTACAGAGTGTATCTCCTTCGTTTCAACAATATGAGGCTTGTTTGAACCGATTATTTCAAAAACGTTCAAGAATCAATATCGACACGTGTTCCTGGTTGAAGAGCATAAACTTAACAGCACCACGCTACTTCAAGGAACTAGTGGTGTCAGCGACTCAACGCATTTTAAAACTTCAGGAACTTGGGACATTAGCCTAGTTGCCTGAAGGCGCGGGGCCAGCGCAACGCCCTCGTGCCAATGTATCTCTCTCGCGACGTACCGTAAGCATCGAAAGCCTCTTCTGTAAATGACTAAAAGTATACGAAACTTCGCACAGTTGCAGAAACGCGTCAGTCCCTCCCCCCCTGTAACCACTTACCACAATTTACCACTCTTTGCTGCGCTTTCCTGCATGAATATTCCGGAGATCTTATAAATATACATGTGTCGCGCCGAGAGGCAGGGGCTCAGCACCCGCAGATATATTTAATGCAAGCGCCAAGAGCCGAGCTGCAGTAAATTTTCAAAACGCAAAACTGGAAGCTGTTCTTTCGTCGCAGTAAACAACGGTATTCCGTATTGATTTTTGTGCGAACCCTGCGCTCGGCGCTACGGTCTAAATTGGAACGAATTTTACTATGTTTGCGTGTCTCTGTGAGGAATACTGGCCCTTGTGCGTGTAGACAGCACTGGAAATAGATGTTTTTTAAAGAATTTCCTCTACATATTCAGGTTCATTTTCTCTGAATGCATGAGAAGCATATTTTTTGAATTAGTTTGCTAATAATTTCAAACGGACGAATGAAGTAATGATACTAATCGTTCATAAAACGCTGATGAAATGTAAAGCAGCGTACATTTGGTGTAGATGCATTATTTTTCTTAACAAAACCGTAATTTCCAGTAAACGTAAATAAAAATTTAAAATATCTTATACATTATTTCTCAAAGGGATGTTTGGTCTTTTCAATAAATTGGGCGACATACGAAACCGATCTATATAAAGAAGCAATGGATTGAAAAATCGTGTTTCTTTTCACCTGCACATGTGACATTCGTATTGAAAAAGGGCGTTAAAAATACCTAAATATTAAAAAAGTAGTAATTCGGGATCTGTAATATCTGATTGCCGCGCGATCTATCGGAAGGAAATTGCACTCGGACAGTGGCGGGAAATGCAATCTCAAGCATTTTTGTTTGTTTCAATTTAGTGTAGGTTGTGTAAGCACGTGAACGTGATTTTCTACATTGAATAGAAATCTTGAAATATGAGAGGTTAGTGATCTTAGTGAGGTTAGGTCGTTTATAATGCTGGAATACAAAAAAAGAATTTAAGCAGAAAACAGTTTGGTTATTTGACTAACCGTGCGAATTAATCGCACGGGATCTCACTAGTTATTTTTAATGTAATTAGTTATTCTTCGATATAATTTTGGTTCCTATGACTATGCTGATAACTCACATTCATGCTCAAAACGTGGTAAGTATACTAATGATTTCCGCCAACCATCCTCTCTTCTGCATATAATCAAATGTGTTAAATTGTTTTGGTTGCCAAGTAGAGGTTTTATGTGTGTGTATTAACAAAATGTAAATGTCATAAAATCATCAACCCTTACCACATAAATTGAATTATCTGAATGTTTTACACTGTGGATGACTGGGGATCACTGATATAAAGTAAGTTGAGGTGTGTGATTATTTGCTCCAGGAGATTAGTTCGTAGTCACAGAATGGTAAAATGTGTACTCTTACGTTAGTTTTTACATTAGAGGGCTTTCACATCTTGCAGAGAGGTTAAAGATATGTCTTTAATTCTTCAGATTCAAAATTATTTCAAGACCGATATTGATGCAATTTTTGCAGATTCTCATACAAAGACTCGTCGATAAAAGATACAGAAAAGGGTCACTTCATTTTAGAGATTTCTCAAATTCATGATTATCAGTGGTGTAAAAAGATTTCTTTATCAGTCAACAGAATAGAGACAAAGAAGACAGTGGGCAAATAGAAGTGACGTTTGTACGGATAAAGTAAAATGTCAAATAGCCATATTAATTCCGTCCCCTTTCCAAGCTCTAAATACAGTAAATGCTTTAATACGGATTAATTGAGGTCGGACCTCTCCCAAATATCAAAATTTGCAGAATTTTTAACGAACCAATAGTAATGATGTAAAAAAAAGGCGTTCACAATTCACAATGATGCTCAGACAAGTTAACCTGTTTTATTTGCAAAAACTACGTTACCTAATTTCGTTTCTTTGGTAGTCCTTAGGAGCACTGTAAAGTGAGATTAAAAATAATACTACTATGCGAATCCGTCTTACTTTTCCGCAATTAATTGGAGGAGTAAAATATTTTGTTTACGTTTTCATCATCATCCTATTTCTAAAAGTCAGATGATTTTTGACCCAGTCAATTTGTCTCCAAATAGTGCCAGACTTGGAAAAGCAAAGCTGGTTCCGATTACGATACCTAGGTGCGCACTGTTTCACTGATTAAAAGCCGATCTCCAAAATTAAATAATAATAATATATTGTAATAATAATATAAAACATATATAAAAATGTAAAATGAAAATGATGTACCTTATGTTTTAAATGGTTGCACTAGACATGCACCTTTGAGCCAATCATAAAAAATATTGTGTGACATGTGAATGCCGGAGAAATAGTCACGATGGTAATATTAATAATCATATTAAGCCTGTACAATCCTTTCGGGCAAAGAAAGTTCCTTCAGAAAGAAACCTTCAGAAAGTCAGGGGTAGCTTCTGAGTAACCATCAGAGCGGCCACTTCTAATGTTATAAATTATAGTATCTGTAAATGTTAATCAACATTTTTGAACTTGCTTTAGGTGTAAGTTAACATATATAATTTTTCACCAAAAAAATCATTAATCAGTAATCATTAAAATCATTAAAACTGTACAAGCCTACATTAATATTTCTTTAGTCTTTTGAAGTTAAGCGAAGTCCATTTGCATGTATTCAGTTCTATTTCACTTGAACTTCACTTATCATTTATTACTCACTTCCATCATTCACAAACTGTTACTCTTTTTCTTCCACCATAACGAATCTTGTGCTGGCCGTTTCCACTACGTCCCTGTCACACACTATTTCGCTGCACCATCCAGACTTCTTCCCACACTCCTCCTCGAGATTCCAAGATCCCACGTCGTGGTGCCAAAGGCCCATCTAACGATAGTAATACTATGCGATATTTATTGATCTTTGATATGTTATATGATATGAATTATGTGACAGCATGAGTAATTTTTGTGAAATTTTCCAAAAGTAAGAAATAAAGTCTTTTTAAAAGTTGTGTAGTTTTTTAATTGGAAGAAAATGTTTGCTAATTCTACGTAATATCAAGTAAGTTGTGTTTGGACACATTTTGAGCTTATTACGCGTTAACGTTACGTCGAGAAATTGTGAACATTAAAGATAAAATTAGTGCACCATATATATGAATAATTTACTCTATTAATTTTTGTGTTATAGGCAATAGTTAATAATATTTCTATTATAAAATTATAATGAATTTGGGTGGAAACGTTTAACATTTTACTGTCTTGAATTACAGAGAGAATACAGGGTGAATTAAAACACATAATTTTTTATTAGTTATAACAAAAGTGAAAACTTAATCAGCTTTCTAAAAAATTTGTTTATGTGAGTTTATGCATCTGATGGATCGGAAAATATTACTGTAGAGCACATCCGTTTCTGCAGTGATTTGTCTTATGTCATTTTCATGAAAGTTAACAATGTTTGGTTTCAATTTCTAGTGTATTTACCGCTCCATAATTGAAATGGAGACAACATCTATTTAAATATTTATAACATTTCTGGAATGTGGACAATCAGATACTGTCCTCCAAAACCAGATACAAATACATATGTAGATAGCTGCAATAAAATGACAAATAATTGTTGTAGAAGAGTATTATAATACAATTATTCTTTACTGTGTTCATTTTTTTGTGTGGACTTTAACAAACTTTCGATCATGTGATTCTGTATCTAGAAAGATGTAGATACAAATACTGAACGAATAAGAAAATAATTCAATTACCTCTCATCAATAGACTCAATGATAAGCTTTTAAAACCGTTTAAAATGCGTTGATTTTTGTTTCCGCGTTTTTGTTGTGGAATATCATCGAATTCCAAAAGCAAAAAGAATTATGCGAACTGTGTTCCAGGTTTTTCCTTGCCTCTAACAGGATATGACGCTTCATTTGAATGTTTTGTGATTTTCCTTGTTGCATATAAGTGCCCTATATATATTTATATAATCAAGAGTAAAGGGCATATTGTGAAAAATGTCATCTGTTTATTACTTTTGCATATAAATATTTTAAGGTAATATGTAGTTTTGCGATATAATAAACTGATGTTTGTGGAAATTGTAACACCAAAAAGGAGAAAGCATTACAACGAACTTTCTACCACAGATTAGGAACATCACAATATACAAATGATTATAATTACACAACTGTACATGCGTTTTGATCTTGAGAATTTTCTACGGTGTGAAGCCGCCACGCGCTGCCATCAGAGCCTCTAGACGTCGTGACATGAATTTAAAGAGGCTGAATATGCTACTGGGGAATACACTGCCACGCGTTTTTTTTATGCGGGTCCACAAAGCATTGACAGAGGCTGCAAGAGGACCAGAACGAAGAAGTTGCCGACCGATCATATCCCAAACATGTTCGGTGGGCTACATGTGAGGCGAACGTGCGGGCCAGGGAAGCAGCGTCGTTCTTCGCAGAAAGCTTGCATATTCCTTGCCACACGAGGTCAGGCATTGTCCTGCTGAAATACGGCATGTGGAGCTGCTTGGAGAAGGGGAAGTACCTCCCTAATGTAGCGGTTGTTGTTCAGATTGCCCTCGATACATATGAGGCGAGATCGCACATTGTAGCCAATGGCGCCCCTGACCATGACACTCGGCTTTTCTCCGCTATTGCGCGGAACAAGGCAGGCTGGCAGATTGCGATCACCACGGCAGCGTCAAACACGTACGTGGCCATTGCTGTACCGGAAATTGAAGCGGTACTTGTCCAAAAACACCACATTTTGCCATTCAGCACACCAGTGAACATGTACACGTACCCGTTGCTGTCTGAATCGTTGGTGGTTTTTGGACAAAGGAATCCGATGCAGTGGTATGCATGCCACCAGTCCAGCCCTCAACAGACGGCGTCGAACCGTCCGCGTCGACGCAGATATGACCACACCCGTTGCAGTGCTCCAAAGACAATCCAACAATGTGGACGACGCCATTCTGTCGGTTATGGCCATGCGGACAAGATGGCAGTTATCTAGCGCTGTGGTCACATTGTGTGATCCTGTACCCGCTCGCCGCTGTGTACGACCTTCCTCTATCCAAATGGTTCCACACACGCATCACTTTCGCAGCAGCGCGTCCCATTTGAGCAGCAATATCACAGTACGTCAAACCCGCTTCCTGGAGACCAATCATTCTGCCCTGTTCAAGCTCACTCAGAGGCTGATAGTGATAGCTCTTTGGTGTCGACAAGGCACACTGGCACTTGCTTTCACGTTTCCATGTAGTTCAACGGCTCTACACCAAGGTGTGGCTTGACCCTGGCCTGACCTATCACATAAAAGAAGGCGCTGCTAGACCAATGTGCACGCCATCTCTATGCAAATTTAATCACTTTTTATGGATACACAATTCTACACATCCATGGATTTTTAAGTGATTCCGACTATTTCCTCTGGGTGTTGCAATTTTCACATCAGCAATGTAATATATTTTTGCTACATTATTGCGACCACAGGGTCATTGTGATGGGACGCCAGACGACTTTAGCTGCCGGGTAGCTCAACAGGCAGAAAGGTGTGCTGAAAATTTTAATGATGGTGGAAGTCGTTGTATGGTGAAAATGAAAGTCTTGTTATCAAGTTAACAAAATAAGTGGCATTTATTCAGTAATGAGGCAATGGTCATGATACCACTAAAATCGGCGAGCATGCTCTCCTTCTCCCCAAATCCAAAATTACACACACAAAGAAAAATTACACTGATACAAGATTTAACAGATTTACGCCGATTCTGTCTTGACGGCCAAGCGCGGCCGAGAATCTTAGTTTCTCTGTCTGATCAAAAAGCAATGCTAATTCCTCTTTCCAAAAGTTCGTTACTTTTGATCATGGAGGCGTCTGAAGGGCGCAAAACAGCAGCAGCGAATTCACTTACGAAACCAGCCAGCGGGTTGAACGACCTCTTCTCCCAGCTGCAGTGGTCTCGGGTGCCGCGCACTTAGCACCGCCCGGGGAAGGTGGGGCAGGCGACAAAAGCGGGCCGGCGAAGGCGAGCCGGGGCTGGTCCGAACAGGTATCGTTGTGACGGGATGGGCTGACAGAGGCGCGGCGCAGCTCACTCACAGCTAATCGCCAGCAGATAATGGTCACGCGCCTGACTCAATGGCTTCTGTATTTTCAGTCCACGCGTCCCGGAAGCAACCCTCACTCCGCACTCTGAAGATCGCAAACAAGCCCAAAATTGATCTTATCACTCCAGTATAATGCGTTCAGGCATGAATTTCGCATAATGCACTTTCTCTCTGCTATCCTGACTAAAAATATGTGTCTGAAATTCACGTTCAACTGATATTCGGAGGCCGTGCACATATCCTCCCCTTAACGAACTCGTTTTCTCTTACAAATCAAGAGTTAGGAAAAACGTATCTCGCCGGCGCCGCACGCCGCGGCGTACACGACCTCCCTCCTCTAATGCTTCGTACGTTCCTTCTCGGCACGATGTCTTTCCAGCCTCTCTTCACCCATCAAATTCACCCAAAATGATCTAGAATTTTCCAGAATTCTTTTTAAGCTTGGTAGCTATTGGCGAAATGTTAGTGCGCCGCAAAATGATTTTGTTCAATCATCGGAGGTTCTTGAGCCGAGAACTGAGCGAAAAGTTTCCACTCGTTCCCTCTCACTCCAATCGTGTGTCAAACAGGGTAGTAATTAATGGCCCGGGGAAAAACTGGAGAATCTCAAAGGAGGAGGTGGGCGAGGGGGGACACGGGAAAGCACCGTCAGGGACAGGCGCGGGCGCGCGCGCCCCTAGCGTCACGGACATCTTCGCGTACCTAATGGGAGGTGGCAAGCGGGAGTTCGGACAGAATCTCGGCGCCACCACGGGTTCTTTGGCGTGCTTCTTGAAAATATTATTTTATTCGCAGTAGGAATTAATTCGGAATCATTTCATTATGTAACTTTTACCACGTATGCAGCGAATAATCGGTGGCGAGATTTTGATAGAAATAAGCATTTGAGGCTCCCGATGCCTAAAAGTTTTAATTTAACTCTGTCTTTTTGTATGCCTGGCTGCCTGCCTGTCCGTCTGCCACCCGTCTTACTGTGAGTTTGTACGACCGTCTGTCCGTCTTTCCGATCATTTGTCGCTGCGCGTGTTCCTTCGTCAATCTGTCCGTCCGTCTGTCTGTTCATTTGTGCGTCCGTCTGCCCTTTCGTCCGCTGTCCCGGACGCCGGTCCCGTGTGCCGGACTGTCCGTCTCCGACTGTCTGTTCGCCCACCTGACTGTCCATCCATGGCTCTGCCTGCCAGTCCCATGCTCACCCATTACAGAGAACCAGAATACAAAATAAGTTTCCCTTTCATATTTTCCTTAAGAAATTCTCCGAACCAGATCCCGATTAGAGAAACCCGATGGGTAACCTCAACTTCTCTATAACTTTTAAGTTTTAATTTAAGTTAGCTATTACGTCATTCAACATATGTATAGTTAATGAGCCATCTGTGTAAATAAATGAAAAAGAAGTCCGCTTATCCGACCATTCTATCTATTCCTGTTATCTGTCTGTCCATCTTGATTGATTAGTGATTGCGGGCGCGTGAATTGCTAAGGTCATTAGTTTCTTGTGTAGTGTAGTGCATTATTTATGGCGGGAGGTGGTGGTAGTATTCCTCCGCTAGATGCCGAGATCCGTCGCCGAAAAGAGGAGTTTTCTCCACCCAGGTATCCTCCGACGGCGGGGCAAACACCGACCAGTCCCTCCGACTAGCTTCCGACTAGTCTCTCGACATGCGAAGTAGTGTAGTGCTTGTAAGTGTGTGTGTGTGTGTGTGTGTGTTTGTGTAATGATGTGTAAGTATGTGGGTAAGGATAGGACAAGGAAGTGGAAAAATGGATCTCAAGCAGTTCGTAGCCTATTTGCTAGGGCACTTCTCCTATAGTCAGTGGCTGCATTCGACATAGGTATGTAGCTTATGACATCAGTAGCTGCAGTGACATGAATTGATGCCCTGAACTAGCTAAGCCGGTTGGTCCGGCTTCCATCCGACCGTCTGTCTGATTGTCCATGCGTCCTTCGGTGTTTGTCCGTCGTATCTACTTGTCCGACCGCGTCTCCCCTCTGTCGCTGTCTGACTGCCTTGTTGTCCGCCTGTCAACAACACTAACGTAGACCTTCATACAATTCACAGGATTTTTTTCACCAATGGAAAACTTGATGATTTGGACGAATTTCGAATTTGAAAGGAATTTTTTATATTTTGAGTGTACTTCATATGCAGTATATAGAATATTTACGATTATTTTAAAAAATGTTTCCAAATTTTTCTGTGAATAGAAGAAAACGCAGTTGTAAATGTAATAGAAATTTTACTTTCAGTAGACAACGATTTTCAGTCTATACTACGTAAGTAGTAAGCGAGAAAGTAAAACTAAAATATTTGTCTAACATCCTTAAATTAAATACTTTAACGAAACAGCCTTCACGAATACTTCAATAACATGGGATAGAATTTACGGTTACGTAGTACAAGATTTTACTTATCCATAGTAAGAAAAAAGTTGCTGTTCCAAAATGCAAAACGTGAATACCAAATATGGCGCACGGCGTCTTCCTTGGTACCTTGCTGTTGCATGACGTCAGCTGTGAGGTAGGAAGTAACGCAATGTCTAGAGTCCGAAAAAATATGTAGTATCGAACGGCAAAATATGCACATAAATATGTAATAAAAAAGATAATAGTCCTGAGGGTAACTTTGAATTTTATTTTCTTGTGATTTGTTATTGTTTTATGTGCAAATAACTTACTGAACGCTAAAAGAATAATTAAAAAAATTTTCACCTTACATTCTACCAAAACGTAATTGTATTCCACAGGAGACATTAGGTTTCAGTCCTTATAAATGGGCATTACTATTAATTGAGGTGTTAAATTTTATTCATGCATTTTCTGTGTTACATTTCACATGAAAATAAAAAGAAAATAGAAACTGACTACAATTCACAAATTCTTATGAATCCTCTGGGTATGTTAATATATTTTCTCTGCCTTTCAAATAGATACTTTCCAATATTTACAGTTCGTGAAACAATTTAAAGCATGTCTATTATCTTGAAGACAAAGATAAATTTTGCAAGTTGAACACCTTATTCTTGCAGAATTTGCATTACACCCTGGCATTCTGCATCTATTCTTGCAGGTTGGTACTGGTATTTCTGGAAGATGCAACACATTCTTTGTCCTCAGGCTCTGAGATGACAGAGGTGTCCTAGCATTGTACCTAAGCTTCTTCGGGAACGCCTCACTAGGTTCATATTCGGAGGTGTCTTGGTCATCAACAGATCTGAGGATGAGATATTCTGCTAGTTCCATACGCATACCCAAGTAATCCAAAATGTCTTTCTTTAGAGTTTTCAAAGCGTTCTGATATCTTCTGTACTCTATCCAACTCGATGCTATGGCAAAATCAAAACAGTGCATGATTAACCTCACTGACCACTTTTTAGTTCTAGATGATGTCCTATAAAAACTAATGATTCTGTCTAAGAGGTCAACCCCTCCCATGAAAGCATTGTAATGCTTTATTGCAGCAGGCCGATTCACTTCAATATACATCTTGTCCTTCTTGGACCACCGACGACAAATATATTCGGGATATTTTCCTTCATTTGAGACGCTATCAAAGGATATCACATGTAATATCAAAATTCGCTGCAATTTATAAGACATTCACAAACCAAGTAAATTTACACAATTTGAAATTACATTTATTAAACCAATTTTAAAAATAAATATTGCGTGGGCTAGGTACAAGATTAATTTGGTGAAGAGTACACTTTGATCTTTGACAGCAATGAGCCTCGTTTACACGAGGGAACTCAATGCCCGACAATCCCTGTAGCACTGTGTAGTGCTTTACGTCTGCAGCAACCGATATTTCTCAGAAATCGGGATTAAAAATCAAGAAACACGACGTGACTGATACTTTCCACACCTAAAGTCAATATTGTCAGTGCTCTTGATGTTTTGTCACATCATATACCATGTATAATGCAAACGGAGGTAAACCCAAACAGACGGCGTGCATCTGTCTGCGTCATCACATGCGCACCTCGCATCATCTGCACGCAATTATTATTCCTTATTCCTGATTTGTGTAAGGCAAAATATGCAAATTTTAAAAAAATCTGTTTTTGAAATTCATTATAGATTTTTTAAAATAAATTTTCTGGAAATTGGTAGAATAATAAAGTTTTGTAAAGTATGTAAAATAAAAGTAAAATATGTACAATATATAATATTATACGGTGGTTAGGCACTTTAGCGCTGCCGGGAAATTTTGACTCCCATATTTATCGCCAGAGAACACCACATCCACGGTCTAAAAAATATGTATCCATTACTTCAGACGTCCCCCGTCTACGAGAATATGCGATTTGATTAGGAGGGGATTTGTTGGATGACATAATTTAACCAGAGACATTTAACCAGAGTTCTTTTACATGCTGTAAGAAGTACATGACCACAGGATTTTCCGCTCTTCTAAATACCACGTACCTCAGCTGAGGTCTAACCCGCGCTGTGGGGGTCCAGGGGTCAGTAAGATACCTACCACCATGTGAGGACTATGAAACATTGCGCCACTATTTGCTAATTTTCATTATTTTATAACATCTCTGATAAATAAAATGTTGAACGAAAATTATTTTACTTTGTCTCGACACCCCTGCTCTGAAGCCCAAGATAATTTCTGAGTAAGAGAATAAACTTCAACATTTCATCTCGCGTAATTCGTACTATTAACTGAGCGTGGTGCCTCCGACGAGTGTTTTCGTGTTTAAAAGTTTAATTTGTGCTTTGCAAGTTTAGAGTAAACATACATTTTAAAAAATATCACATATGCCCGGCTCGTCCATTTTCGGGAATAGAAAGTTATATGAAAAAATACCGATAAAAATACTTGTTTAAAATTTTGTTTCATTACAAAAGAAGATTTAATTATTATCAATCTGATGAATCAAGTGGTAACAGTACACGTAATT
The DNA here is from genome assembly GCA_031308135.1 of Acheta domesticus. Taxonomy (NCBI): domain Eukaryota; kingdom Metazoa; phylum Arthropoda; class Insecta; order Orthoptera; family Gryllidae; genus Acheta; species Acheta domesticus. Next base: position 133,618,914 of record JAHLJT010009436.1, on the reverse strand, counting down.
GTCGGAAAGAGTGTATAGTAATTCACAGTACAACTATAAAAAACACGTGTTTTTTAAGTTTTTCCCCAGAATATCCAAATGCAAACCGCAAATAATTACGCCAATCGATTTGCCTTGTCGAGCGGGGACTAAATGAAGAAATGATCATCAATGTAGGCGCAGTTCTCGTTACTTAAAAATGCTTTTTAGATACATTTCTTGGAATTTACTGGATGGATCCGCAAAAAATGATCACAGGATTAGTTTTTTTCTTGACCTCTTGAGTTTTAAAGGGATGGGTTTGGTGTTCTTCAGTTTAGGTCATGGTAGAAAAACTACATTCTTTTTGTTCGGTTGCCTACGTGTGTGCCCTTTATTGGGCCTTTATTAGGGCTTCCACTTTATTCTGTTTTCGTAAACCAACGTGTACTATCCGTTTTTCCCTGTATCTTCTACTATTCAGAACCTCATCTCAACCATTATGTACACAGATCTGTACAAGAGATGTGATCTGTGTAAAGACAGGTCTCCTGACAAGAGTGGTAGGGTAGTATAAGTGAGTATAAGTGTATACAAATAAGGAGTTAAGACAGGACAAGGAGGATGAAGAAAAGAACGCGCGCGGTATGTGGCACGTTTGTTAGGGTACTGCTCCGGCATTCGCTTATGGTTGATCGGAGAAACGGAAAACTACCTATCAGAGCAGCTGACCGATTAGTTTAGCCAGACGGCCAAAACGTCGCTGTTTTTCTGCGCGCTCTAGTACCTAAAAGAATTGTCAAAAAATTGTAGAATGTATTTTGTAGAATATTATATTTACTTCAATTTTGCATTTTTTTAGGGTGTCATTTCGAAAACGCTCATAATTGTCGAGCTACAAGTGAAAAATTCAAAAAAATGTGCGGAAGTTTCATATTTTTTGCTATTTTCTTTGTGAAACCGACATTTCTCCACTGACAAATTTCCAATCTGAACTGATCAATCCAGAAAATATAATAAATCCGTGTACCCAAAGACTTCACTATATAGCTCATAACGGTGAATGTGGGGCAGTTATAGGTGTGTTACATGAATCAATGAAATGGGTATCATTCCAAGACACATCCAAGCATATTGCAGAACTCGATCCAACGTGGTTTATCGGGTACTTCCTTTACGCCTACGCTAGGTAACTTCAATTAAAATGATTTTGGGCCGAAAAAATTAGAACTTTTGGAAAAATTAACGAGTTTTTCATGAAAACAATATTTACAAAAAATATTACAATAAAGAAAACTAAATCAACATATAAATTGAAAAAAGCGCAAAAAATTGCCTTTTACAATATTTTCTGTGGAGTTAATTGGAATGTTTTTAATAATAAGAATGAAGTTTGACGCTTCTAAAACTAATAAACTTCCGGGCATAGTTACTGTAGTATTGAATGTTACTGATTATCATTATAGTTAATATAATTGTACGTCATCACACGATGCTTGTTTCAAAAGATGTATGGCCACATCTTGTCTTTCAAAAGATGTATGGCCACATCAATGTATGGCCACATGAGTACATAGCAATGAACGTTTTCCTTTAGGTTTTAATAATTTCCGAAGAACCCTATGAAGAGTAAATTACCTCATAAATTAATTGTAATACACTATCAAATGTCGAATTTTAATCCTTTAAAACTTAAACTACTGCTGCTACAGGCTACAGAATGACACAGACTTTCCCGTATTACTTTTCTATTTCCTTGGGTCTGGGGTGGGTATTCAGAATTGCCACATAATCGTGCCAGCTGCCATGTATCGGTGCCCAAAGCACATTTTTTGACATTTTCTTAATTTTTTGGTCTCCTGAAAGTAGAACGGAAATATTAATTTTAGAACATTAAAGAACAGCAAAACCTCGTCCTAAATGGCAATTTTCATTGAAAAATTAACAGCCGTTTTTAAGAAAATTGTGTTTAAGCACTATTGTGTATGCGAAATTTGAAGCTCTTTTTAACACGAATCTTTTGTGATTTCAAAAAAATTCATTTAAAGCACATTAATTCACAAATACAATAGTGTTTACAAATTGTGGAAATTTTGCGTATTAACGGTATGAAAGATCTTTGAAAAAAATTACATTTGTGTAATTTTTGAAGAAACGAAAAAATATTCCAAAATGAACTTTACGTCGTATTAAAGAGTGCAATTTGCTCTATCCATTCCAAAAGTTTGAAGAAAAAATATGTAGCTACTTTTAAGAAAATGGCGTTTAAGCGTTTCTGAAAATGCGGAATTTTAGTTTGTTTTCACACAAAACGGTTGAGTTTTCGAGAAACTTTGTAAGACGTGATTTACAGCACATGTACTCGTTAATATAATAATGTGAACAAATCGCAGCCAGTGTAAAATTAGCCACGTCAGAGGCAAGTCAAAAAAATAAATATTTATAACTTTTACAAAAATAAAAGAATAGATCAAAATTGCGTTAATGTCGTCTCGTGGAGTACATGAGGCATTATCCTTACCACAAGTGTAAAGAAAAAAATTGGAGCCGTTTTTGATAAAACCTGGTTTTTGTAACTTTTTTTGAAAAATTGCACATATTGCACGCAATATTACGCGAACACTACTACAATTTTCAAAACAATGTACATGACCTTGATGAAAGAACTAATCATGAAGAACAAATTTTATTTGAAGAAAATATCTCCAACTTTAATTTTGTAGTTGTAGGAAGAGCCAAAAAAAATTCAAACTTTTGCAATTTTCGAAAACTCAGAGTTAACCGTGAAAATCGTACCTATGCCACTTTAATAATTGTATTTTAGTCTATTCCCACAAGAAATTGAAAAAAAGTTGGATCCGTTTTTGAGAAAATTTCGAAAATGTCCGGTGGCTTCATGTAAAGAACCCCCCAAAAATTAATGAATGTTTTTAAAAATCGCAGAGCTTTGACTCAGGTCAGATAGACAGGGGTTTCTGCAATTTGTAAAAATTCGTACTCATAGTTTAGGCGCTAGTGATGTTCACATAGCCCGGAGGGACGGACGTTTCGCTTTCAATTGGTTTTTCTGAATCAAGTACCCACAAAAGACGGATTCTAGCTACACCACGTGTTAGGGGATTTTGTTTCTTAATTTAGCAAGTGGAGTTATCCACTTTTTCGACATCACGGCCCGGCAACGAATTTTTTTCTGCGGAAAATTCATTTTTTCGCACAGCATTACATAACTTTCTCTATACTACGTATATTACTGCGTACGTGTACGCAAAAGTAAAAAGAGGTGTTGTTGGGAAAACAAACTCATTAATGTTTTTGACTTATCTAGTTCAATTAGGTTCTTTGTGATAAAAGCAACCTACAAGAAAACTTCAAGGAAAACGAAGAGACATCTTTGAAACATTTTATGTTTGTATTTCCTGAGAATTTTTCACAACTTTGAATGACGAGAGTCAATTTCTGCATGCGCGAAAGCTAAGCTGCAGTTTTCATGTTGTAGTGGAATTTCGATTCACCTATTAGTTTGCACTTGTTTAAAATTGTACTATTAATATAAAATTGCCGTCATTTTTTGTCTACTTCTGTCGGATCTTTCTTATCTTTTAAGTAAGGAACTCACGAAAATCATCTGCACAAAAAATTGTGAAATACAAACATTTTTTCAATGTAACAATGACGTGTATTTTCTTTATGACAATTTCCAAGTTTTCATACACCATATTTTTATGTTATTTCATGAAGACAAGATGTAAGAGATTTCTCTCGTACTTTCCTTATTTCATTATCAACGAAAGAAAGTTGAACGTTGTTAAGATCTTGGGTTTTGGTTGAAAACAATAATGATCATGTGGGATTATACCCTTATCCAGAAGAGCCGCTAGCTTAGTAGAAGGGAATACCCCCATTCACAGCATCATATGCAACATTACCAACTTAACAAGCACTTTGTGTCGTCGTCTAACAATCGTAATGTTTCCAAACCTCCCGCGATTACGACATGCCAACCCTTAACAGAATAAAGCTCGACCTTTTCTGCTTTTTTTCTCCCTTGAATGGATGCTGTCTACGGTTTCAACGCATTCTGTTCTGTATCTGCCGCAACCACGGAGCGCTCCCAGTGCTTTGCAAGTAGTTTCGAGATTCTTCGTCGGCCGCCCGCCCGCGGTTTTAATATAAAAAAGTTTCCCTTCCTTTCACGGAAGTTGCCCAACTGCGAATACGAGATTCCCACTCCGCCAGCCCGCTATTCCCCTGCCTCGTCCGCCCCGCCCGCCGGCCCCTCTGGTGCCACGAACCTCCTCCTCACGGGCCGCTGTTTGTTCCCGAGAGCGGGGGCGGCAAAGCGAGTCTAGTCCCAGCTAATAATTCAGAAGACGAGAGATACGCCAAACAATCAGGGCAGTTCACACAGGTCTTGCTCGGCATACCCTCGGAAATGAGCTCCCCGAGCATAAAGGCCATTCTCAACGGGAGGAGGACACCGGTATCGATTCCCGATAAATAAAACTCTGAACGGCGATACCAGAAGTGGAAGTTCCGTAATTTACCTTCCGGTTTGCAGCAACCTCCGTGCAAGTTGCCACAACATAAAAAACAGAATTAAACCGTCGGGGATGGGGTGGGGTGGGGGAAGGGAGACGAATGCAGGGGTCGTTGCCGCGGCGCGGCAGCTATCGCCCCCATCACCGCTCTCATCATTCAGCTCATTGTCATTGGAGAGAGAGAGTGCAACAGTCGCCTTTGTTTCGGTTGTTTATGTACTCTGTTGCAGGTGTGGAATATTCAAGCGATAATAAGCTCTCGTGTAACTCAGGTTAATGACGAAGAAAATGTGTTGTGGCCTCAAACAATCCACTCCTTGAAACAATGTCTTCTGTGCAAAATAATAGCGGTTAAAAATGAGATGTATCGGAACTTTCTGGGAGAATGCCAGAAGATAGTATTCACATTACCATAGAACAAGACCAAATCGAGAGCCTGTTTGGATTGTGGACTGATATTTGCCATTTAAAACACTTTTATTATTATTGGAAAATATAGAAAACACGAATTTACTTAGCAAAATTTATTATTATTTTAAACACAATATGTTAGGCAAGAGAATATATCATTTTAATATAATGGAATTTGTTTTATTAATATAATATCTCTTTTTATTTCAATAACATTATTTTATTAGATTTTTTCATGAATTTAGTGTAAGCATTGTTCACAGTTACACTTAGAGCATATCAAGTCGAAATAACAAATTATCCCTATTTTTGGTGAGTATTTTTTTTCTTCACCACTGAAAGTCTAAGTAACGTGAATAAAAGTATTTCTTGTTCTCTAAAAATGTTATCACGCCTCACATTCCTTGAGATATAAAAACTTCAAATACATGGGCGCAAAGAATCTTTGCAAATGCATTTCATGTGATTGAATGAGAAGTAAGAGTTACAAAACCTATCAAACCATACTCGTTAAAACATACAAATTCCTAAAACCATACATTTAATTAGAAGCAGAAAAATATAGGTTATTGCATTAGGATTTAAAACAACATTTTTATCAATTTGAAAAAGTGTCGCTTCATTTATTTCAAGAAATCTATCCGATTATTTAGGATCTTGTTCAAAATGGTACAAACGTCAGTAAGGAGATCTAAACAAAAACAATAGTCTGCCTGTAGCAGCTATAATTAACTTTTGTAATCAGTATATTTCAAAAGAACTTATTTTCAAAGATGCAGGAATTGGTGCATGTAGTTTATCACTATAAGAAACCTTAACATTTAAGAATGAATTTGTAATTTTGTGTAAAAAAGGAAACAAATGTAGTTAATTATTTTATATTAAAATAATATAATCTGTATCTAGTTAAATATTCTAAAACCTAAAAAAAAGAAAAAAAACATTCACTCCAAGAAATCATCGTAAGAGGACAGTAAGTTCCACAGGAAGAAACTAAATGCTCGGCAACAACCTTTAAGAGTGAGTAACTGGAACTCGCAAATAACACTTGTTGATCATACACAAGCATAGATCAATGATCTCATTTCTATAGATCAAGCTTGTCCCGTGCACGGAGTAATTCTCAAAGAAGTTCTACGGCATTGACCGTTCGAAGCCCCCTTCTCCCCGCAGCCCTCCCCCCCGCTTTCTCCGCCTGCAAAGGCGACCGACCGTCGCCTACGCGGGGCGCGCGTCGCAACCCGCGCGGGTCGGCCGGGCGGGCAGCGGCCCCCGCCGGACACAATTACGTAAATTGTCCGCGCAAATTGGGCGCGCGACTCGCGTAATGAAGCGGCACCGCAGCCTGGCAGCGGCAAACGCGCGGCGCGGGGCCGACGCGCGCGCGCGTGCGAGCGATCGGCGGAAGACGCTTTCCTCGCCTGCAGTTGTTTGCGCGCGCGAGGCGGCCCCGACCCGCGCGACGCGCGACGGGCGCGCGCGGTCGCAGCGCTCTGCATGCCCGATGCGACGCTGGGTAGAACGAGACCATCTTATGTGGACGCTGTTGAGGGAGGGAGTGAGAGAATAGTGATTCCGGGCGCGGCAACTATTTCAGTCACGCATTTGATGCATGAGTGGATAAGCACGTTTTAATCCATGAGCTGTCGGCATTTCTTTGCAACTGGGAAATGCGATCCGGCGCCGACCTATAATTCAGCTTGCGTTGTTTTTCTCCCTCTGGTACCTCTCCTAATGCGTACTGCCCAATCGGTGCACGTTCTCAGTTCCCGACTAGATTTCCGGCTTGTGCGGTAGTGTTGTGCATGGTGTGTAAGGGCAATCCAAAACAAATATTTAAGACAAACCTTGAAAGCACCCTGATTCATTTCAATTCACAAATCCATCGAGAGCTTCAAGTACCTCTCCTCTCAGAATTCATCTCGCAAACCTCTCAAAAATATTATTCTCTCCTCCCCGTATGTCCTAACACTCCAATATTCAATCTCGGTCAAAACGCACGATATCCTTCATGCATTAGATCCAGATTTCCCAAAGATCTCTTTCGCCCACCCTGATTCATAAAATGATTTGCCCCCCTTTTCCCATCAACACCATCCCTCCACTTCTACACAATAAATACAAATCTTCCCTTACTCAAGTTATCCAAATATGAAATTTTAAAAATAGTGAAGGGTTGCACCGAGACTCACATTTGCCTTAGGATGTAAATTAGTAAATTCATTTTATGAAACATTGTAGCCGTCAAAATCCCCGAAAGACGAAAGTCGAACGGGAAGAAGATAAATTAAAAATAGGTGTGTGTAAGGAGAGAGATAGTGTCAATGATATGACAATTGGCGCACGGTTCTTGTCCCGTTTATGAGGGTACTGCTCCAGCATTCTCCGAGCATTGATGGAGGAAATTGCGGAAAACTACCGGTCTGAGCAGAATACTACTTCTGCTAGATTTCTCCATTGGTTTAATTCGACCCTCCTCTGAAGATAGTCTTTGAATCATATTAGGAATATCGGATGGTGGGAAGTCAACGGGAAGTCTATTTGGCAGCGTTACGGCCATCTTCATTGTATGGACACTGACCTGCTGGTGATCTCGTTGGCAACTCAAATCGAGTAAAACTGGATTGTATCGTCTTTACCAACATTTTTATTAAGGAAATTTCGGACAATAATCTAAAGAAAGTGATGATCAATACATCGAAGATCGCGGGTAATAAATTCACATTTGTAATGCAATGTAAATTGTACTGTATTATTTTGTCATTCCTTTCATGTGTTTTTCTAGAGTAGACACGTTTAGGTTCGAAGGCGATATACTTTTTTAATAGTCGCATTGAATCCTCATTTCATTAACGACTTAGAAATGATTTAATCAAGTTCAAGATAGTTAAGTAATATTTTTCACGATTCGCGGGACCCGTTGTAGGTGAATATCAAAAATGTTGGAATTGACACCTTATATTTCTGCTTGTAGATCATAAAATTCTTTAAAGAAGAACTGTAGCGTCAGGAATGATAAAGATAAAATTTTAAACGTTTAAATAAAAGTTTAAAACAAATTTGAGAAAATAGAAAACTAGTGGTGCTTCCAACGCACACACTCGCACTGCTTCTGTATGGTACTAATAATAAGTGTATGGTGGTTTCATATCTCGCATTAGGAAGCCGAAATATCCAGAGAATGTAAACAAAATGTCCTTCGGGCGCTCAAAGAAGGTATCTGGGAAGATCATCATTCATAACCGAGAAACTAGTTCAATTTAGAGATTAGAAAACTAAGTTTTGCGAGAAAGTCTATGCCATTCTATAGCACCGCTACTTTTTCTAAATTTAGCAACAGGTTTTATCCACTTTTTCGTTACCAAATCCCAGCTATAAGAGTTTTTCTGGCAAAAATTCCCCGTTTTCCGGAGCACGATTACATAACTTTCTCTTCTTACGAAGTGTTCGTAAAGCGAGAAAGTAATGATAATTTCGAAATCGTTAGGGATATGTAAGTTGATCGCATGCGTTTTGGTTATATTGTATTTCAATTTAATGTTGAAATACTCATAATTTTATTTAAATTAGTTCATTAAGATATACACAAGACAACGATTGAATTGACATGACATGACATACGTTTCAGAAATCGAATAACAGAGTTGAAAAATTGTATAAAAAATGAATTTGGGAAAACACATGCAAGTCCTATATATGTATTGATTCTATTCGTGAGTAGATGTACTTCAAATGATTTTCAATAAAGTTTCTACATTCTTCAATGATTTTTTCTGCAACAACACATTCATCACATTAAAACCCTATCTGGGATTCGAACACGGCATCTTTCGAAGTCAAGCGCTGGGCCCCAACATGCTTTAACCGCTATGACGTACTAAACAATAACACAGACTGTTTCTGTTTGATATTTACAATATATTTACAATTATAATACAAAGATTAAGATACAAAATTTAACCCCTTGGCAACCTTTCAATTCCCTTAGCCGCGAAACCCCGCGACCGTCCCTAGGCCTAGCCCAGTACCACTGCTCGAGAGCAGGAAAAAGCAACGCGAAATGCGAAGCTGTCGGACATAGAGTCCCCATAACTAGAGAAGTTACATGGGCTGACGCCAAAACCGATCTTCCACCTGAAGATCACGTGCAAGATAGCACTGGAGATACCACCCGTCTTTCGACACTCTTGCGTATCCCGCGAGGCGCGTGTCGGCGCCGCCTTAAATATCCGACGGCTCGCCCCCACTCTACAAGCGGCGGGCGTCATACGGCTCGCTGGCCAGCCCTCTCCAGGGCGCAACCGACATCACCTAAACTCGCGCCCGCGCGCGCCCTGTTGTCCAAGTTATTTTTGGTGCCGGGATTTTCCTGCCCGGCGCGTGCCTGCGAGTCGCCGCCGCGTTCCACCCCCATTCCCCATCCGGCTTAAGACTGGACTGCCCGAGCGACCCGCCGAAACGGTCCGCCGCAGCGGTGCGCTACCTCGCGACGCTACACCGCCTTCACCATTGGAGTGAGATGCGGACTGAGTACTTATATATTAGTCAAAACGTAAATTCCCCGTTTTCCGGCGCACGATAGCATAACTTTCTCTTCTTACGAAGTATTAGTAAGGCGGGAAAGTAATAATTTCGGAACCGTTAGGGGTAAGTTGATTGCATGTGTTCTGGTTAAAATGTATTTCAATTTATTGTTCAAGAACTCATAATTTTACTTAATTCGGTTCATACACACGCACACAAGGCCACGATTGATATGACATGACACACATTTCAGAAATCGAATAAGAGTTGAAAAAATGTTTAAAATATGCAATTTGTGAAAACAGAGACGACTCCTGTATATTTATCTGCATAATTCTATTAGTGAGTAGTAGATTTTCAATAACTACACTCTTCAATAGTTTTTTTTCTGCAACTACACATTCATCAAATTAAAATCCAAATCTGGGATTCGAATCTGACATCTTTGGAAGTGATGTGATTGCTTTCTCTTATTCGAAGAAGTGATTTTTTAGAATGGATCGCCAGGCATACTTTTTATACTAATCTTACCCAATCTTCAATTTATTAACATTTTATAAGAATTTTAGTTAAGTTAAAATACAGATGAAAAATATTTTTCACATTGCGTGAGAACGTTTATTGACGAATCTGATACACTGAACTGCCATCGGAGACTCCAACTGTTGCCGCGTACTTCGAACTGCAGCTGTATAATTCCAAGTACAATAATGATATTAACATTTTTTAATGTAACTAGTTTATTATTTATTGTAGTTATAACTACTGCATGAAAATATTGGGAAAACTCTGTGAAATATAAAAAAATGTAAATATTTATTAATACTGAATTGCATTCAACAATATTATTGTATGCTATATTTGTAAATCAAAAAATGTGTATTTGCACACTACCACATGCTTAAATGTGAATAAATGAAATAGTTATATAATTATTGAGTTAATTTAAACCTAATAATTACTTAACCAATTCATAATCTTTTGAATATAATTATTGCTACTTTTGAAGTTTACTCATGCTTATTTGCACTTATTTATTTATTTTATTTTATTTATTTATTTATTAGCTTTCACCTCAGTTATACGCCAGGATACAATTATCGAAATAATGAACTTATTAATCAATGCAATAGTCAAATCAATAAGAAAACAGTTACTCAAAAACACAAAAATTACAAAAAACTTAAAAATAATAACATTTTTAATATATTTACATTACACTCATTTAAAAAACGTTCACTGGCACTAAATCTTCCTAAAAAAAGCTTAAATTTAATTCAACAATCTTATAGATTAAGTTGTATTTTAATTATTAAATTTACAGTACTTCTAAGGAAAGCTGTGCCGATATATCAGAAGAAAATACATACTTTCTATAACCTGCATGAATTATAGTTTCACTGGTTTATTATTTGATTACATTCTGCAATAAAATACAAATATAAGAAGTCCAAAATGAAAGGAAATCTTTCATTATTTCTAGAACTCTAAGCAGCAAACCCGACTTGAAATTCTTCATTTTTAATTAGATTTATTTTGGTCCTATCCCTGAAAATGAGATCAATTTTATTATTGACCACAAATATTGCTTTTTTTCAAAGTCACTATTCGACGGTAATAACTCCTTCTTTCCAAATATCTATCAGGCTTTCCAAAAATATATTTGGAAAAGCGCTTATGTAACAATGACATAAAACAACTATATATTTTGCCTAGTTGTTGGTGAATCTATTTATTGTAAATCACACAGATTGAAGGAATCTTTGAGAAGTCCATAGAACTCCAAAATTACTGTCTTTAATTGAAAATTATAGACATTTCTGTTAAGAATTTTGCTCTCCCATCCCCCCTTTTTTTCAAAAATACTCTTTTTATTTGGTATGTTAAAATTAAACCAATATTGTGGAATCTTATGTTGAGATATTCGTAAACTTTTATTGAAAGACCATCTCCAATGAATATGCCCAATCGTACCAACACCGATCGCAGGGACATCCGAGAGTTGCCGATCTTCTCCGCGGGGCGCGGTCAAGTTGGCGGTTCTCGTCACCGCAGCCGAGAGCTAGGAGGCGCTGCAGGCTGCAGCGAGCGTCAGTGCGACCAGTCAGTTGTGTGAAGGTTGGAGCCACACACTTTCCCTCGCATAGGTCGACATAGATGACTCAAGACATCAATCGATATCTCTGCAGTGCCTCTGACCGGAAGATTTTAAGTTTCGAACCCCGACGATGGCAGGATTTTCGACACTAGCCACATAGATAAGTCGCATTCAGCCACTGTCTGGAGGAGAATCCTAGCGGCCGGCTGCTCTAATCTATTTTCCGTGGATTCCCCTGTTACCAGGCGAATGCCGGAGAAGAGTCCTAACAAACTGGCCAAGGCCCGCGCGTGATTTCTCCCCCCATTGGTTCTTGCCCTATCTTTACCCCTTACTTACACACACGTACAGTAAATGATCAAAAGTATCCGGACACGTTGCTGAAAATGACTTACCAGTTCGTGGAGCTCTCCATCGATAATGCTGGAAGTCAATAGGGTGTTGGCCCACTCTTAGCCTTCATGATGGCTTCCACACTCGCAGGCATACTTACAATCAGGTGCTCGAAGGTTTGTTGGGGGAATGGTAGCCCATTCTTCATCCAGTGCTGCACTGAGAAGAGGTATCGATGTAGGTTGGTGAAGCCTGGCAGGAACTCGGCGTTCCAAAACATCCCAAAGGTGTTCGATAGGATTCAAGTCAAGACTCTGTGCAGGCCAGTCCATTATAGGGACGTTATGGTTATGTAACCACTCCGCCACATGCATTGCAGTATGAACAGGTGCTCGATCGTGTTGAAAGATGCTATCGCCTTCCCTGAATTGCTCTTCAACAGTGGGAAGCATGTAAGTGTTTAAAACATCAACAAAGACCTGTGCCGTGATAGTGTCATGCTAAACAACAAGATGTGCAACACGATCACACCATAACACCACGCCTCCGAATTTCACTGTTGGCACTATACACGCTGGCAAATGATGTTTACCGGGCATTCGCCATACCCTGCCATCGGATCGTCATATTGTGTATCGTATTTCATCACTCCACACTACGTTTTTCCACTGCTGAAACGTCCAATGTTTACGTTCCTGTTTATCGTCATATTGTGTATTGTGTTTCATCACTCCACACTACGTTTTTCCACTGCTGAAACGTCCAATGTTTACGTTCCTTACCGATGCGTCGTTTGGCATTTACCTGCGTGACGTGTGGCTAATGAGCAGCTGCTCGACCATGAAATCTAAGTTTTCTCACCTCGCGCCAAACTGTCATAGTACTTGGAGTGTAACCTGATGTAGTTTGGAATTATTGTGGATTGGTCTGGATAGATGTCTGCCTATTACACTTACGACCCTCTTCAATTATCGGCGGTCTCTGTCAGTTAACACACGGGGTTGGCCTGTACGCTTTTGTGCAGTACGTGAACTTTCACATTTCCACTTCACTATCCCGTCAGAAACAGTGGCCCTAGGGATGTTTAGGAGGGTGGACATTTCGCGCACAGACTTCTGTCACATGTGACACCCAATCACCTGATCACGTTCGAAGTCCGTGAGTTCCGCGGAGTGCCCCATTCTGCTCTCCCGCGATGTCTAATGACTACTACGGTCGCTGACATGGAGTACCTGGCAGCAGGTGGCAGCACAATGCATCTAAAACGAAAAACGTATGTTTTTGTACGTGTCCGGATACTTTTGATCATTTAGTGTACAATTAACATTTCATGCACTATACTACCACACATGATGGCAGAGAGGTGATGCTCCGCTGCTGGAAGATTACGGGTTTGGGAAAATCTCAGAAGCCGACGAATTGTTTTATTAATTTTTATTCACTTAAATAAATAATTGAAAATAAATCTGCCAGGATGAATGAATACGGCACTCATAAACAAAATATTTTATTGCAGCTGGAACTTCCACACTTGTCACCTTTCTTGATTTATGTACAATGTTTTCGGGCCTGTTGGTTGTCCAAACCGTACTGTGATGCACACGATCTCGCCTCATTCACTCAGCGTCTTAGGCACTTAGGTACCGTCTCGCACACACTTTTGATAGTAGCCTCTCGTGGGGAGTCAGCCATTCTATGTGAGTGGGATTATAGTGGACTCTCCCTCGCTCTGTTGCACGCAGACTTTGCGCAGCTCCGGTTCTTTGCTGGGAGTTCCTCAAGAACTGCTGCCACCAGCTCCCACAACCGGAATACGTATTCCCCATATAACTGCTGTGTTCAGCATTTTGAAGCTGGCGCGCGCGCAGCTATACGCCGCGCGCCACGGAACTCGCTGGCGCGGAACGCTGACCAGCGAGCGCGAAAGCCTCGAGGCGAGGCTACCCTGGGCCGCGCCGCCCCTACTTAAGCGGGAGCAGGTGACGGCCACAGCAGTGAGTGAGTCGCAGAGAGAGAGCCTGGAGACGCAGTGAGAGCCAAGAGTCGCAGCCTGTCGGCCGGTCAGTCGGAGGCTCTGACGGGGAACGAGGCGGGAGCCACCGCCTAGGGAGAAGACGCGTGCCGAGGCCGCACGCATCGGAGTCGCGGCAGGCAGCCCAGGGGCCGTGCTGGAAGCACGGCAGGATAGCGTGTGGGGAAACACGCGGTGAAGCCGCACGGGAGTCGTGCGGGACATGTCGCGACTGCCAGGCTGAGGCGCCGTGCAGTGTGGCGCACGGCGAGATGACGGCGTGTCGGAAGAGCACGCCGTGGAGCCACGCCGGGAGGCGTGAGGGGCAGTACTTGTGCCTAGCAACGCACTAGCAAGAACCGGACGAAGAAGTGTTTATTTGCCCGAAGATAACGAAACCCCTATACTTTGGTTGTGTGTGTATATGAGATATTAAGAGAATAAACAAAGTTAAGCAAGCGTGTATCTTTCATTTGGGCAAACATAACAACTGGCGACGAGGAAAATTAAGAGAATTGTTGCTGACGGCCGTCACCATAACAATAACAGGCAACCATAACATAGCTTAGCTTGTTGATTGATTAGTGTTTCCGAGCGCAGCAACGGCTAAGGGCATTAGTCCCGTGAGTGAAATGCGGGTTTTTATCGCGAGAGGTGGAGGTGATCTTCCCCCACTGGATGGCATGCAGGTGCAAGAGGACGAAGTGACGAAATGAAACGATGCTCTTGAAAATATGAAGAATTAAAATGTTTGGATTTTTATTCACACGTTTAAATGTTGTGTGTTCAATCTTTAAATTTGCACATCAGATTCAGCTTTTCCAGAAACATTTAACGATTAGTTATTAAACTATTGACGTTTTTGTACCATTTGTGGCATGAAAAGGCTGTTGCTTTTTTTCTACTTGCAGACGATTTATTTACAAAGTTTACATTTTTTTAATACCAATAATCCCCACCTAGAAATCGAATTAACGTTGTAAATATTAGTATTTTAACATGGAACATATAAAATTGTCCCTCTTAAACATTTTCTGAACCCACCCTTTCAGCAGTGTGGGAAAACTAACAAAGCAGCATGCAGAGAATGAAAGCAGTGTTGTCGAAACTGCTAATCCCGGTGACGTTGGCGAGTGGTACCCGGCGTGGGCCACGCTCGGCGGCCAGTGCCCGGTTCTCACGCAGGGGCTGCGGGGGACGGGAGGGGGCAGCCATGCAATCATGTAAATGTACTTGCACCTTGCCGTTGGAGCGTATGATGTAATCGATAGGAGCTGGAGGCTCTCTGTTGACTGTGCCTCGCCGCGCGGGCGCGCTTCGCTGCTGTTCGCGAACCCACGGGGTCTTCGCCCGCCCGCGGCCGCTCGGGTTGCGAGCTCACTGTGCACGCTGCAATGAACGAGGGTGCGGGAAAAGTTCTCGACGATCCGCCTCTTAAACTAGTGCTGATACAAAATCACACACAATTTCCTCACATTATTTTTGGGTTTTGCAATTTTCGAAAATTTACTGTTTAATGAAAATGAGATCTACGTCCCTTATTCCATCCGTGGAAAAAAATTGAAGAAAAAATGGAGTGATTTTTGATAATGTTTTTTATAATTTGCATTAACTTTAAGCACAAATTGAGCAAAAACTACTCGGTTTTAAAAAGTACCTTTTTTAAAATCATATTTTTTTTTAAGAAAATATATTATTTAAAGCAAAAATCTCTGTCTTCGTAGTTTCGCAAAGTTACATTTCTGCAATTTTCGAAATTGCGGAGAGTTCGCTGGAAATGGGACTAGCGCCAATTTTTTACCGTTATTTTACATACGAAGAGAAATCTGAACGAAAAAATTGGACCCATTATTTAGAAAATAACTGTTTAACAATTGCCTAAAATTCATTCAAAATTACGCGGAAAATATTCATTACTCAATTTTTTTAAATTTTACATGACGTTACGATCTGTCTTTCAACAACAAAATTTAACAAGGAAAGATCTCTATCTTCTATTTTGTAATTGTGGGAAGACAAGGGAAAACATTTTAAACTTTTGCAATTTTCGAAAAATCAGGGATTTCTCAGAAAATGAGACCATTCTATTATGAGTCTTTGAGACTATCCAAGGACAGTTTATTAAAAAACATTGGAGTAATTTGTGAGAAAATTTTGAAAACGTAATTGAGACTTTATGTAAAGAACCCCCTAAAAATCAGAAGAGCTGTTTCAGACCTGGAGGGACTCGAGTTCCTTTAAACCCATCAAGGAATATCAATTTCGGAGAAAATCGAATTAACGCTTTGGAGGTACCGCTGATTACCCACAGATGAACAGACGAACGGATAGACAGACTTTTGTCGTCAATTGATCTTTCAGTATTTCTTACAAAACAAGGATTCTGACTACATAATGTGTAAGGGAAAATAATTTACTATGCATAGGAACAAGATTTATCCACTTTTTTTACTACCAGGGCTCGGCAATAAGAGCTTTTGCGTCGACAATTTGCCGTTTTCCGGAGCATGATAATAGTACTTTCTCTTCTTACAAAGTAAGGGCAAGAAAGTAACTAATACACAAATATTCAGAGAATTATTGAAGGTTTCAGCTTAAAAAGAGACTGAAGCAAAATCGTTCCTTCCCAATATTACAGAAGAAATTAAATAATGTAGGAAAATATTACTCTCCAAACTCAAAAACACATTTGAGATCACGGTTCCACCACCGTTGTACTGAACATACTGAGTAATACTGGCAATAATCTGAGGCTACGGGAAATTTCTTAGGTCGTGAAGGACACGTGACACAACGCTAGACCCTACGAATGCTAGATGTAAATGTTACTGTGGCGTAATACGGGTGTAATCAGAACACAGACGGGAGTGGGTTGTAAGAATAGTAGTTTTATTCGTAATCTAGGCCGTAGTCACAAATAACTAATTACACTGCTTACAATAAACTAAACAAATAGAACCCACTGCTAGGAGAAATATTTTTCGAACGGCTACCACACCGCAACATACAATCAATATTCCCCTGTGCGGAGCACCGCTCTACCCTGAGACCGACTACATGACTCGCTAGTTACGACAATGAACTGCCGGTCCCTTGCTCTCGTGCACCACTAGAACAAACTTACGCACAAACTGCCGCCGACGCTGCTGGGAATCAAGAAGATCGAGGCAGTGTTCTCGTGGCCTTATTTAGGCCCTTCGGCGCTACCCGCCGCCCCCATTACCTCCTGTGCCTACCGTCGCGTCCACACTGAACGGTAAGTCCCAGTGCGTCATCGCCGCTTAGATAAAGCTTTTTAAACATCCGGCGATGCCCGCCGTCGGCTACGTGCTTATCCCCGTGTTTTAGCGCGCCACGACGCTACACTCCGATGTAGAATGGGCGCTGTGCCAGCGAACCCCGCTCTCCCCTAATTTTAATGAGTTCATGGAACAATTTCTATGCAAATAGTTATTAGTCGGACAAAGTGGTCATACTGAACTCTCATAGAAAAAAAGTATCTTAGGTTTCAATCTAAACATTTCTCAAATGTTTCTTGTACTATAATTTTCTAGAAATAAAAGTAGTTTTCCAGTTTTTTTGTTTGCAATAAAGGCAAAATTGAAAACAAAATTTAAAAAGATTTCAAATTATTTCTTAATCGATTTCGAGATTTAAACGAAAGCACACGTTTTGGGGTCCTGTGACACCGAAAAAGTGTTGTTTTTTTTTCAAAACGTCCGCCCTTACGTCTGCTGACAAGAGGATGGGGCAAGACCGAAAAGCTAGCCCAGACCAAAGAAATTAAAAAACTAGATAGTACGAGAAAGTCTGTACCATTTTGTAGCATCCGTAGATTTATTATATGTACTTAGGTTCTTTTTAAAAAGTTGTTTCTTGATGTGTTTGCCCTCCTCCTTAATCGCTTTTAAATCAATGTTTGTTATTGGTATAAATACTACAAGTATTTCTACCTTTAAGACCTGAAAATTTCCGAGGTCAGAAAATGTCAGTTTTGCAGAATCTATATTGATATAGTAGCATGAACTTCTCAAACTACCTTGCTAAAAACACACATATGGGCTTCATTTCCTCAGTGTTTTAGATCGTTGTCTTTACCTTTGAATTTCACATGGAATACAGATACCATTCATTCTGAAGGTAGTATTTCCGCTTCGTATTGATTACTTAATCTAACTGTTACTACATTGCGTCTGTATGTGCATCGTCTACGCAATAGGGCTGAGTAATGCGGTGGATAAATCCTTCAGTCAAATGCACTGAGCATCACTGGCCATATTACGAGTAAAGAGCCTACATTAATGGGCTAATGAATGGTTACAGACACATCATTCTAACAGTATGATAAAGGTAATGTTCTGACATGTGGCCTTTGAATTAAATACGAATTTCAGCTATCATTGCAACACGTTTCTCGTGTAATTGAGTTACTTCCAGGTTTGCCTTCGTATTTTGTATACAGAATGTCCGGGGAGGAAACGTCGCAACTTCGAAAATAAGCTCTTAAAACAATTCTAAGCAAATTTGGTCGAATAAACTACGTGGATATTCCGAATGGTTAAGCCGCTAAAACACTCAAAACTTGGTTTGAAAAAATTATTTCTGAGCAAATATTTTCATTATGGAAGCATAGAATCACTCCAGAAACATGTTTATTATTTGCAAAAGAAATGAATATATTTGCTCAGACAAAAAAATAAGCGAGAAATAAAAAAGAAGTCGAATTGTGTAAATTGGGTGCTTTTTTATTTCTTGCTTAACTCTTCTTTCCGAACAAATATATTCATTTCTTTTGTAAATAATAAACAATTTACTTGTTTCTGAAGTGTGTCTATGCTTCTATAATGCGCTTTTTTTGCCTAGAAATCAATTTTTCAAACCAACTTTCGAGTGCTTATTGTGGCTCAACCATTCGGAATATCCACCATGTTTATTAGACAAAATATGCTTAGAATTGTTTTAAGACGTTTCGACGTGTCCTCCCCGGACATTCTGTATGCTTAATAGAAAGAAGAAAAATGTCGATTAGAAAACAGGATTATTAATAAAAGCTGAGTTGCTCGTCTCTCATAAAGGACACTTGACACTTATGAGATGAGAAGTATGAATACTGAGGCTAGAAATGATATATCTAAATAATGACAAAATCTAACAGATCAATCATCAAAATGTGCTATGCAACACAAAAACAGGGCATAGGAACAGGGCAGTCGCTTTGAATAAACCATCAAATTCATTTCACATCATGAAATACTAGCGACTGATTAAACACGACGATAAGTTTCTTCATCGTCATGTGTAATATTCTATTTGATCTAGTACAACAAAGTAAAAATTATGTCAAATTACATAAAAACAAAATTTGTTCCATTAATTTGATAAAAACATAATAAACCAATTAATAATGGTAAAGATGCTAATAACGTATAAAATAATAAATCAATTCTAGCCTGAACACGTTCAGGCTTATAACCCCATCCCAAAATGAAAAACAATGTAGGAATTAATCTAGCCTAAAAAATATAAAAGATAATATACCAATTCTCGGAAAAGAACACATTAATATTAACATCATCAAATAATTATAAAAATAAATAAATTCCCATAGTAATTATAATAATAAACTGACATTCTTGCTACAATTCTTAAACCACAAATTAAAAATCTGAACAAAATTAAACCATAATATTATAAATCAACCTCCAAATGTATCTCAAACTATTTAATAATTTGTTGTGCTACCGTCAGGAGCGCGAACGCCACCGCACAGGCGCGGAGGACAGAAATAAAGTGTAGAAGTTAAAAAAAGTTTTTATTTTTTACTTTCTCGCTACCACTACCACGGTAGAGAGAAACTTTAGTAATTCTGCGCGAAAAAATGGCAAATTTTCCGCAGAAAAACTCTTATTACAGGGTCTGGCAACGAAAAGGGGGATACAACCAGATGCTAAATATGGGGAAAAAATCCCCTATGCTAAATAAAAATGAGGTGGCTACGCGTGTATATTTGAAAATAAAAGTGCTCCCTGTGCCGTCCTGATGATACTGTGAACAGCGTGGCAGGTAGCGATAACAAAGGTTGCGCGAGGTGATTCGGCCCCCACGCAGCGCGCCTTGGCCTTTGCGAAGAAATTTCCAGGAAAGGACAGGAAGCAGTTGAAAGAGAAGAGTTGAGATATGTGCACCAAGCTTTCGTCCAATGGTATTGAGAAGCTCGCAAGTGTGATAAAATAATGAATGATTTATTTTATCTAATTTAATTTACTTTTCTAGCTCAGCTTTTTGGTTGTCATGCTCTCTATACAGAGAAGCCTGGAAGTCTGAAATTATTTATATTCCGAAGGAATTACTTATAACGTGGCACAACAATAATTTTGTTTATTAAAAAATTGAATTTGGGATTAACAATATAAATTCTCTTGATTGATTGCATGCATTAGGTTCACGGTACCGAATTGTCTGGCGTTGTGAAACGTTGGCCCCGCAGTTCGAAGCCCCTTGGCTTCCGCGCCGAAAATCCCTCTTCGCGCCGGTCGTCGCCGAAGTCGTCTGCTTCTTTCTTGCTGACACACTTCTTGTACTATTGTTCCACAATCTATCCTCCCTATTCACGTCAATGTCCTACTTAAATAATTCAGATTACATTCGCGCCGCTACCACCACGATGCAAGTCAACCACCAACTCTCTAGTCCAGCGCCCCCTCATACCCGTCAACAACCTTCGTTACCTAGTAACCGCGACCGTCCAGATTAAAGCGCGGCGTTTGTTTTGTAATATTTTGTATATTACACAAGATTATAAATAAAACTAAAAGTACAGTGAGCTTCAATGCAGGGGTAACTCAGGCACCCCGCGCGCCTACTGCCGGGTTAAGAAACTAAGACCTGCGTTTTAGATGCCTGAAAATTACAACAACAAAAGTTATCTAGAAAAAGGCAACAAAAATACAAAATTGGAAGGGAAAGGTACTAATATATTTCATTGCATTTCCATCTAAATTAAGCAGAGCATTTGTATTTACACCATATAAAATGAAGGAAAATTAATGACTTTATGTTCATGAGAATAAAATTAGCAATTTCCTAAACATCCGATGTCTAGTCATCTCTAAAACTTTTGAATGCCTTTTCTTTGAATTCACAGGTAGAACTGCAATAGATCCACTTCAGGTTGTCCGGGGAGTCAAATTTTGAAGCTTTTTATTCTTTTTTTATTATTCATATTTATTATTTGAAAATTATTATTAAAATTCGTTTGTATATTAAATTTTGAAAAAACCAAATTATTGGTCATTTATTTCAATACTCCTTCCTTTTCCTGAAACTTGGCATTATATATTTACTCCGACGTGGCGGCCGATTATTGCGAGGCGCAGTTTGCCTGAACGGGGTCCGCCGGGAGACCTCAACCGGCTGCGAAGGACAGTCGAGCGTGTGGCGTCGAGAGAAGAGAGGCGAGCGAACGCTGGTCGGTAAAAATCGCGGAGAATGCAGACCTCTAGTATTAATATCGAACACATTATTGTTAGCTTTTCTCTGCAATGAAAATAAAAAAAATCAAAGAAAGACTCCAACTTCAAGACATACAAGAGACTCCAACTTCGAGACATACGTTTTGCAACAGCCGAAGAACTGACAAGAACCGAAGAACACGCATTACTTCACTTGTTAAGAAAAATATGTCTAAAACTAGCGTACCCGTGTGAGAAATCTTGAAAAAGAAAGACCCCAACTTCAAGACATAGAAGAGAATTCTATGTTTTGCAACAGCCTAAGAACTGACAAGAACCGAAGAACAGGCATTACTTCACTTGTTAAGAAAAATAGGTCTAAAACTAGCTTACCGGTGCGAGAAATCTCGCATTGTAAACCCCACCTTTTCCCTATCCATTTGTCTATCCTTTCCATAAAGAAGGAGAGGAACTACTAATGTACACAGAATATCAAACAAAATAACAATGTAATTTATGCAATTGATGTTGGAAACCAATTTTCTATATAAGATTATTTAGCATTATAGAGACATGTTCTTAGAACAATTCATACTTCTTTAAAAACGAAATTTGAAGAAATTATTCAATCTTCCTTGAGACTTAGCTTTTCGCTTTCCTTGATAGTCACAAAATTAATATAAAAGGTTTTTACTCTTGAGAAAGCTAAGTAAATTAGTGCGAAAATACCGGATCGGGCAAGTACAGACCTACCCTTTGCAATAATATTTAACTTTCCTTGATTTGTTATGAGGAACCGAGGGGATTTTGGAGAGTCAGGGTGCCAGCTTGCTGGGGTGCGAAAATTGAAAAATGTTTTGTATACTATAAAGTATTGGATTATTTTCTGTGTTCTTACGCCCGTCAAGAAAAGCAATACCGAATCAAAAATAATCAAACTAATATTTTCACCTTTGAGTACTAAATACCATTTGTTGCCATTAGAAACAATTTAGTAGGCTTAGATTTCATTTCGGTACATGGGAATGTTGCTCAAACGATGTTTGCATATCTTAATGTACCGACACCTTGAATGACCGTTTGAATGTCTTAATGAACCGACACCTTGAGTTTAATATCAAATGGTAAATTATTTACAATATGAGTTTGCAGCTGGACGTTGATGTACATACTTCCAGATAACGCCAACATTTAAATCGTGCGTTAGGACTGCGATCGTTGACAGTTGTCGAGTGACTTGCGCTATTCTTTCCTTAATTTTAAATTTAGTTGTTTTTTTAATTAATTCACGTAGTATTGTAGGCTAGCGTGTTTTGATTTTTGTTTTCCATTTATTTCAAGCTATTTTACTTTAGCTACTTTAAAAAGTTTGTTCTTTGTATTGTGCCATAGCACAGGTTTTTTCCCACTACCTCTGCGTACCCGTGCGGGAACTCTCACATGTTAGACCCTATGTTAGATCTCTATCCTTCTATTGCCATTTTAAGAGAGTAAGTAGTTAACGAAGCGTGTTTATTTGTTTAAAAATATATAAAGGTAACTGTTGTGTCTTTGCAATCAGAAGCATGTTAGACCCCACACTCATCCCTATCCTTCTATTTTCATTCTAAGAGGGAAAGTAGTTAACGAAACGTTTATTTGTTTAAAAATCTATAAAGGTAACTAGCAATGTACTAACACGATAACAAATAAAAATAAAAAACCATGCAATGAATGTGTAGAAGAAATTTTCAATAAATATTTATTCAATATCATGGAGAATTTTCTTGGATCCATTCCCAATACTTCCGTAAAGACATTTGAAGTAATTATTCAATATTCTTTGTCAGTTAGGTCCTAGCTTTTCGTTATAGTCACAAAAATATTAGCTTTTTACTTTTGAGGAAGCTACATCTCTGAACCCGCTGACTTGAAAATTTTATCTAATGATAACGAAAATATTGGAACACGTAAAACACAAACTCAGTCTTCATTCTTCACTGAACACTCACATACCTCCACAATTAAGTACACAGCAGTTACAGACCATGACAAAACGTTAATCGAATAGTTTCACTACACGCATAAGAAACAATCTTCATACGTATCAAGCAACTATA
Organism: Acheta domesticus; assembly: GCA_031308135.1. NCBI lineage: Eukaryota > Metazoa > Arthropoda > Insecta > Orthoptera > Gryllidae > Acheta > Acheta domesticus. The sequence continues at coordinate 133,595,491 of JAHLJT010009436.1, read as the reverse complement.
ATAGTACTTCTAGTTGTTGCTGGAGAGCAAATCTTGCATTAATGATAATGCAAATAAACCTAATCAGACTGCACAAAACACGGTGTGTACAGAAAGCGTAATTATAAGATTTTAGGAGTATAAGCCTTCTAAGCGTGTCGTCAGAAAATGGCTACAGCATCAAGGGCTGAAATATTGACGTGGTATTGACAGTATTGAAGCGCGGAACCGAAAATTTAATTGAATGTCGAAGAACGTCTCGTCTTGTAGATTATGGTGTGAAAAACGTTTCTTTGAGGCACTTGATCTCAAAATTTTAGTTTTTAGGGCCCTAATACGCTTGGTTTAGGAGTTTTTTGACGAAAACTGACAGGCGTTGCGGGTTGCATTTGACTTGAATATTTGGATGCGATTTTTTTAAACAAATCCTTCATATTTTTAAAGTCAAAGTGCAATTAGTCACGTCTCCGTGAAATTATCTTTCTTTTGAGACCTCATTTATAAAGATTGGTTGCCTGTGAGAGCCGGAACGGAAAGGTATTCTACTTAAATAAAACAGGAGACGATTAATTTCATAAAATATTGTTTGAATCGAATTTTACGATTCCCGTTAAACTTAAAGATTTCTTTGTGAGTATGAGCCCCGGGGTACCCTCTGCTCCCCAAACTAACCCCTACCTGCCTTGGCTATTAGCGTTGAATTGTCGCCAAAGGCCAACGCCAACTCGCGCCCCGAGAGCTTATATTTCGCCAGGCGCGGCAGCGAATGTTGACAGCAGTCGGTGCCCGCCGGTCTCCGCCAGTGCCCGCGGAGGCTCGCCGGCGCCCGCGTACCCGCCCGCGGGCAGAGCCTGGGGTTAAGGCAGTGTTGTCAAGGTCAATGCCACGATAGGAAGTCTGTGGCGCGAGTGCCACGACGAAATCGCCCCTCCACGCATTCATCACACTGCCACCAGACAACGTCATCCCTATTGTAAAGCGGCGGGGTTACTACTACTCGTAACAAGTTACCTTTCTCGACGCTAATTGCGCAGAGAAGCTCGTGGCATGCTATGGTGCCACGACGTGTGCCACTGCCACCAGTAAAAGACATTGACACCACTGGGTTAAGGGGTACGTTTTGTTGGCACATAGACATCCCTACACCGTATTCTGGTCTTCTCAATCAGAGAAATGAGTATTCTGATCGTCATACAGCAATATTCTTGGACATAGCAAGGAAAAGGTACACTATAATCTTGCCCGATCTGGAAGCGAACTCGGAGTCGCGTCAGGAAAAGCGAGTATGCTGACCAATGAGCTACCCACGAGGGCAACGGGATACAGTAGCAGCATTCGACTTCAGTCTCATGAATACGATAAAATTATTTTTATTATTTTTTTGCCCTTACAATATCTCGCTTTCATTTTCAAGAAACATTCAAAATAAGAATGAATAGTTTAAAAAAATTAGTTTACATAATACTTCACTTAAATGCAACATTTGCTGGAAAAGAACGTTTTTGTTCACAATCATTACTAGAGACCGGAAAAATATGTAGAATGAAACGTCAAAATATGTACATAAATATGTAATGAAAACAGGAAGAATATGTAATAAATATGTAAAATCGGACATAATATGTAATATTAAAATACTCTAATTATAAAACTCATTTTCATAATACGAACTTACATTTATAAAAAAATTCCTACACAAATTTTAAAAACAATGCAAGCGTTTTAAAAATCATTTGGAATACAAAAGTCGATGCCCACCTGCACCATAAAACTTTCCCATCTGTAGTAAAGCTTTCACAAATTTTTATCCAGGAATGTAGTTTAGCAGCCAGACTAGATGTAATAGAAGCCATCGTACAAACTGGCGAAATTTACGACCAGCAAACAATTACTGCGGCATGGAATATTCTCATCGAAGTATTACACGACGGCGATCTCCATAGTTTCTTGGAAATTGAGGTTAAAGGTGACCAAATGTGGCGTCAATGATTCTGTTCTGTCACCTAAAGGTGAGAATGATTTGTCGCTGACGCGCACTTCCTGCCACTGAGATAACTGAAGCAGGCACGTAGGACTGTCAGAATATTCGACCGCGTCTTCACGAAACGTACCTCAAGTCGAGTCCGCAGTAGCACGCAGTAAACATTCATGAAAAGTGTTGAATTTTTTTGAATATACTTCTTTTCATAAAAATATGCAAGAAAACTGATAAAAATAAAAAATAAGTTGAGAAAATAGCGAAATATGTAAAATATGTAATATAGTACCAAATATGTAAAAATATGTAACGAAAAAAATTGATATTGTGTTCGGACGACGACAATTCGTCAAGATTAAAATTTTGAGAACGGTAAATAGAAAGACAAAAACTATGTAATTACATAAAAATCCGGTCTCTAATCATTACAGTAATAATACATCGAAAAATCATGTTCGTATTAAAAAATAACCAATAATATAAAACATAATATTTTGTTTGAATTGAGGCATTATGGTGGACTTATTTCATTATGTCGTTAACACAGAAAAAAACTGAAAACTGAAAGAGGTATTAACTAACTCCGTAGTTGGATAGTAGAATCGTTTATATTTTTCACTTACTAGCACTTTAATGTACATATACAGGTTTTCCATTCTCTCGATAACAGTTTTATTTTGTGTTTCGTCACATTTGGTAGCTTAAATGGGTAGAGATGTTATCCACTGAAATTCAACGTGATACGTATTGACAACAGGTGAATTGAAATGTTGACAAAATTTGTATGTAAACTCCCCTGCACGCTCGTCAGAAAAGCTATTCATCATCTCTTTATCTGACGACCAGCAAGAGCGTTGCGACCTTCCTCCCTAGTCGTGACGCTCGACTCGCACAATCTATTTGAAAGTAAAATCAATGACGTTAATAGCTCGTTTTTAGTTTGTGCAAGGACGTGTATTATAGCCTTCGACGACGCATTATTGGCTTTCCTCGGCCTTTTAATGGGAGAGGATTATTCCATCATGGATTTTACGCGTTTTTTAGATTTTTGAGCTTGCGAAATTGTTAGCTCCATTAGATACATTCAGGCCAACAGATGTTCACGAACTTTTAAATGATTCAGGATCACTTCACTTCCATTGCAGAGGACTATATTCAACTGCAAGAATATCTTTGGAGAATACAGTAATCAATGCTAACGTTATGTATCGCATATCAAGGTCGGCTCAATGGCCGAGATCGCTAAAGCGTTAGATCGCTAAAAAAATTATAAACCTGCAGGAAAACTTGAAAATACTTGAGAATTTATTGATTCCCCTTTCTTAGTACATGATTGTGATATTCCGATCTGTAGATAAGCGTTCCTTGTTTACCTTTTGTACAACCACCTTCACCTCTGATCATCACAGTATCACTTCATTCAGCATTTCTTGCAAAATGGCAGGAGGCCCATGTTCTTAATGGGATCTTAGTTGGCTAATAATAATAATAATAATAATAATAATAATAATATAATTTGTATTGGTACAATGCTTAAGAGACACACATTCTGAAGTTCTTTGTTTCTACTCTGAGATCGTCACACATTGATGTACTAGAAATGCATCATAACATAGTGCACGGAACTTCTTAAAGAGCTGTCCTTTCAGATCACAATATTTTTCGGCATTGAATCCTACTCAGCACTTACAGGATACATTCTGAAATTTATACATTTGTGTCATTTACACAGCTGTGGCGGGTACAACGTTGTTTCACCCAACTCTTTTGGACGCTCCAATACTGGTTTTCTTACATTCCTAGAGCTTATATATTCTTCAAAGGAATCTCTACACATTTTTCGTACATTACACTTCCACTTTTCGATATTCCTTCTACTTTACGTGCCCCTGTTACTGTCTTTTACAGTGGATGGTGAAATACATGTTTGCTCGTTTTGCGCTATCTTGTCAGCATTTACAACGTTGTTCCACGTTAGCCAATAATTGAAGCTAGATTTTTCACGCAAAAATTAACTTAACCATTCTAATAACATGTCAATAGGAGAGCAGATTCAAATAAAACATTGTTCCATAGAAAACAACAAATTGAAGAATATGCCGCTTACAATGTCGTTATAGCCAAACAAAATTAATACAGTCGGCCCCATGGCCGAGATTGCTAAAATAGAAGTGCCGTAGTGATCTCGGACCGGGAGGGTCGCGGGTTCGAATCCCGCCTCAGGTATATGTTCGTCCTTTCACCCCTTATCATCACCATATAGTTTCATCCTCGTATCATAACCTTAATTCCAGTGACCTAGTAGTTGACGTAGTAGTGACCTAGTAGTTGATGCGACCTTAAATATCAAAATTTATATACATATAATTATTATTTATGTATTATTATTGATCATGAGAAGTCTCCTCTATCGAGCTGATGCATTAAAACTACGTATTCTGCAGGTCACTAAACCATCATCAGGAGGTCGACAATGACCAAAACTAATATCAATCTAAATCGATTATAATGCCACTCATTATTATATTCGGTAATATCAGTCCCTGTTCGCTTTGGGACAGTGAGGATTACGGATTGCAGGAAATTAAAGATTGAAACCAATAAAAAATAAATAAAGTATACGAAAGAACATACGAAATCCATATGCTCATTATTCACAAACGTGAATGTCATCCTAGCAATATATCCTCCTTACTCATCCTAGCAATAGAATAATAAACCACCTTTCATCAGTTCTGACTGTATGAAAGCAAGTAGTGAGTGATATTATCCTGTAATATTTCATCTACCTAAAATGAATTAGTACGACAAAAAGTACTGGAATAGAAGTAAAATTAGAAATAATAATAATAATGATGATGATGATAATAATAATAAAAAAGAAGAAGATTAATAATTTTCATTAAATTTCGTTTAGAAAAAAACACATTTTATAACTGTTGGCTCCCACCAAATTTTGGAATTTGGGCATCTAGCCAAATGGCTCGGTTCGATTCCACTTCGGGGACACTGTCTTCAGAGCAATTTTAGAACCGACCGCTGCATCTCAAACTGCGTGGAAATGAAGAGAACTCAACCCATCGTTACCCCGTATCGGAATGCAGTTGGAAACTCTCCACTGTTGTGGCCTGATGTGCGAAATTGCCTCAGATATATGTGCTTGTCTGAATATGTAAAAGCGACTTGTCGTCGTGTGCAAAATATGCAGACGTGTAATTAATTTAGATATGCGGCATGGAAAGTGAACTAATCTGAAATATTTTCACGCGGCGAATCAATATTCCTTGGGACTGCAGCATGATAATCGTTATTTTCGTACTCACTTAGAAGTGGCTGTAGTTTTATTTCATCTTTGTTACTCAGTTAAATTCCGTAGAAGGCCAGGTAAATAAAAGGAAATAGACTATCAGAAACTTTGTGTGTCTGAGGGGAGATTATTTTATCACCATAAGTTAATGCTTACAATTTACTCGGAATATAAAACGAATCCTTTAATTTCAAATACAAATTGAATGACTAGAATGTAGCAATTATTATCGTCGATTTTTGTCGCTTTTTACTTTCCCGTTTACATACGTATTTACGGAGAAATATACGTAGTATAGGGAAAGTTTTGTAACGCTGCGCGAAAAAAGCGCCCAATTTTCAGCAGAAAAAAATTAATTGCCGGGCCATGATAACGAACAAGGGGATAAAACCAGTTGCTAAATTAAGAAAAAAAAACCAACACGTATTGTAGCCAGAATCCCTGTTTTGTGGGTCCTTGATACCCCAAAACCAATTGAAAGTAAAACGTCCGCCTGTCCGTCCGTCTGTCAGTGTGTGAACGTCACTAGCGCCTAAACCATACGTACGATTTTTTTTAATTGAAGAAACTCTTGAACTGGCTCGAGTCGAAACTTTGAGATTATGAGAAAGACTATAAAATTTGGTGGTACTTTACATGAAGCCCCCCGGACATTTTCAAAATTTTCTCAAAAACGACTCCAAATTTTTGAAAGAAAATTGCCATTTAGGACGGGGTTATGCTGTTCTTTAATATTATTAAAAGAATATTTTTGTTCTACAGTTAGGAAAGGGAAAATCTAAGAAAAGGTCAAAAATATTTTCTTTGGGCGGCAATAGGCGGCAGCTGGCAAGAATAAGTGACAAGTCTGAATAACTAGCCGATGCCAAAGGAGAAATAAAACTAATACGGGAAGTCTGTGCCATTCTGTAGCACATCTAGTTAAAAATTATTTTGAGTAATCGTTGATTCCTTGAAGAGGCGTTGTCATCGTTGTGGGGATGATAGCCAACACATTTTCTTCATAAGAACTTTATTTTTCGTTTTGAACCGTTATTCTATAAAAGTATATCCATTTCGCCTTTTGTTAAATACTGTGACTTTTATTGACGCATTAAATTACCGCAATGTTGCAGTGATTAAGATCGAAAAATCACTGATTAAATCGAAATCACTCTTATTAAATTGAATAATAGGAATGGTATCGTGGAACCATGCCGACCCTAGTACCATGGCCAGCTGCGCTAGGTTCCTCGGTTGCGGATCCATGCACGAAGAGTCCGATCGAGATGGTCCCACAAATTCCCGTTTGGATTTAAATCATGGACGTTCGGTGGCCAGGTGAGCACTATATAGTCGTCCTGATGCTCTTCCAACCATGCACATACACAATGAGCTGAAACGAAAAATAACGAAACTTAAAATGTATTGGCTATCATCCTCACAACGATGACAATGCCTCTTGAAGCAATCAACGCTTAATCAAAATAATTAGATGTGCTACAGAATGGCACAGACTTCCCGTATTAGTTTTGTTTTTCCTTTGGCATCGGCTAGCTATTCAGACTTGTCACATATTCTTGCCAGCTGCCGCCTATTGCTGCCCAAAGTAAATATTTTTGACCTTTTCTTAGATTTTCCCTTTCCTAACTGTAGAACAAAAATATTCTTTTAATAATATTAAAGAACAGTAAAACCCCGCCCTAAATGGCAATTTTCTTTCAAAAATTTCTAGCCTTTTTGAGAAAATTTTGAAAATGTCCGGGGGGTTTCATGTAAAGTACCGCCAAATGTTATAGAATCTTTCTCAACATCTCAAAGTTTCGACTCGAGCCAGATCGGGAAGGGTTTCTTCAATTTAAAAAAATCGTACGTATGGCTTAGGCGCTAGTGACGTTCACACACTGACAGACAGAATTTTGCTTTCAATTGTTTTTTCGGTATCAAGGACCCACAGTATTGGGATTCTGGCTGCACCACGTATTAGGGGATTGGTTTTCTTAATTTAGCAACTGAATTTATCCACTTTTTCGTTATCAAGGGCCGGCAGTTAATTTGTTTGTGCGAAAATCTCCTGTGTTTTCGCGCAGCATTACATAACTTTCCCTATACTACGTATATCCTCTGTATACGAGGTGCTACCCAAAATATTCGAGAATTTAATTGTAAAAACAAGAAAACTGTACTTACGTCCTAATGTCTTCCGTCACCTTCAAAGTAGTCATCGTGGGCAAGTATGCAATGACCCCAGTGTTGTTCCCATTTTTGGAAACTTTCCTAGAAGTGCGCAAGTTGGAGGGTATTCAAGACCCGTTACGATTCTACTTCGATATCTTCTATGGAGTGAAAATGTCGGCCTTGCAACATAATTTTCATCTTCAGAAACAAGTAAAAGTCGAACGGGGCTATATCTGGTGAGTAGGGAGGTTGAGGGACAGTTGTCATGTTGTTTTGGGCCAGAAATTCCCTCACAACAATCGATGTGTGCGCGGGTGTGTTGTCATGGTGCACCAACCAATCTTTCCTTTTCCACAACTCTGGTCGTTTGCGCCGAACATTTTCCTTCAGTCTCCTCAAAACCTGTCAGTAAAAATGTCCATTGACATTCTGATGAGGTGGGACAAACTCGTAATGCATAATTCGTGCACTTTCATGATCATTTCCGGTGTTGTGCATGTTAACGGTCGCCCAGAATGTTTGTCATCTTCCACAGATTTTCCTTGTTCCTTGAAGCGTCTAAACCACTCAAATTTTCTTGCTTGACACAGTGCACGCTCGCCAGCACTCTCTGTCAGCCTACGGTATGTTTCAGCTGTAGTTTCTTCAACTTAAAACAGAATTTGATGCAAATCCATTGCTTCTTTGCGTTATCCATTTGGCATTTTGCAGTAACACTGAAACACGCCTTGTTAAGCACCACTATAATTCACAACTGGATGCGCCAAAAATTACGCAATTTTTCAAATAGCTAAGACATGTACCAAGATATATCTAGAGTCGCATACTGTTTTGACTTTGACCGATACAATGAAATTCTCGGATATTTTGGGTAGCACCTCGTATACGTACGTATAGAGGAAAGTAAAAAGGCCACCTGTAACCACTCAGTGCACGTCGAGTTGCAGTATTGGCGTACAAATTTCCAGCCTTCGTCGCCCATAAACAGCAGAAGCATGGGTGCATGAACCAGGTCCCTGCTGCGGAAGTCCAAACGCAGCAACGGTTGATAAGGAGACCCCGTTGGTAACTCCTTGGTTCATCTGAGCAGTCATTTGCTCTGCAGTTGCTTGTCTATCCGCCGCTATACATCTCCTCAGCAATCGTTCTCCCCTGTTCTCCCCATCTGTGGCCCGTGGTGCGCCACAATTGCCTTGTCGTCGGTTATAGATATCGCCATTTTGCCATGCACGGTATACTTTAACTAAGGCAGCGCACGAACATTACATTACAAACTTGGCCGTTTAGGAAATCCTTCCTCCTTTGGAATGAAACAGATCGCTTTGGACATTTGGTTAATCGCTCCATTCCTGCATTGCGACAACTACTGCAATGTCTTCCGCTTCCACTCGAATACTTTATTTCAGTGTTGTCAAGGACGATGCCACGAGCGGGAGTCCGTGGCACGAGTGCCACGACGAAATCGTCTCACCACGCAGTTCATCATCCCGCCACCAGAGACAACGCCATCCCTTTAAAACGGCGGGGTTACTACTACTCGTAATAGTTACTTTCCCGACGCTAGTTGCGCAGAGAAGCTCGTGGCATGCTACGATTCCACGATGCGTACCACAACTACCAGTAGAAGACCCTGACCCACTGTTTTTTCTGCCGTCGGTGAGGGGTTATGGTACCTTTACGTCGAACATAGGCGGTGATCACATTAATGTGATTGGACTGTGTATTTCCTCTACTAGATAAACCAGCGCCTAAAACTAAAATTAAATTACAGAATCGTATAGAATATTCCCGAATTATTTTTTTAATTAAATAATCTACATCGAATATTTGTGTACAAAAGAGAAATAATGATACTCCTCAAAATAAAATAAAGGTGAATCTAAAGCTGTTTCTTTGAAAGCATTGACGTGTACATTTTACACGAAACCCAACAAAGACAAGAAAGTCACTGTGTTAATTTCGTTTTTGTAATAATCCACTGTTACATTGACGTAACGCGATTAAACAGAGGAAAGAAAAGTCACTCTTCGGTAGGAATTAAACACTTCAGCGTCTGTTAAGAACAATGGAAGCATGCGAGTTGTAAATAAGCTGGTGTATAACTAACGTATTACCTGTGTATGGCATGTGGGTATGACGTATAGCGCATCAGTATTTAATTACATTATAACTGACTTGGTTGGCTATAAATGGCGTCAGTCATTTTCTTTTCTATCGGCCTTAGGACGTTAATAACTATGCAGGTAATGCTAAGATTTGTACTCCATTCAACCTTCATAAAATATTACTAGTTTGCTTTGAAATGAAAAAATGAAATAAAATTACTTTTCATATTGTGTTTAATTTATTGATTATTCTTCTGAGAGTTTACGGTATTAAAAAGGCACAAAGAAAAAATATAATTATATCTTTCTGTTCTTATTCCCAAGATGTGCTTACATTAATATTAACATTACAGGAAAAATCACCTTCTCTTGCCATCTACATTATCAACACTACTACAAAAAATCCGCTGGGAATTAAAATTGGTAATTTGCGTTCGTGAAGTGCACATTTAATTACGGTACTTGTTGTTTCGCAAATAATAGCTCACTAAATTTGTGAAAACCCTTTGTTCCATTCCATTGTATATTCTCGATTTCACTCTCTCCTCTGTACTTAAATGAAGAGCGGTCAAGCTCAATAATTTGAAATGATGTGCACTGCAGGAAATACTGGAAACTGTGCTAGAGTACTGAGGAAACTAAATACCAATTGTTAGTTCGTCATTATCGTAATTCAAACTCAGGTGGAATACCGAGCTTTTTTCTTGCATATAGAGGGAAATTTGCATAATTTGGGCCGATTTTTACTTTCCCCTTCCAGAATAGAGAGAAAGTTATGTAATGCTTCGTTAAAAATCGGAGAATTTTTGGCAGAAAAACTCTCTTTACAGAGCCCTAGTAACGAAAAACTGGATAAATTCAGTTGCTAAATTTAGGGAGAAAATCTTGTATCACATGGTGTAGCCAGAATCAATGTTTTATGGGTCCTTGATATCGAAAAATCGAATGACGGCAAAACGTCTTTTCGCGTGTCTGTCCGTCTGCGAACAGGGTAGCAGCTAAACCGTTCAGCCGATTTTCTCCAAAACGGATATTACCCGATCAATCTGGCTGATATTGCATTCCCTTGAATTTGAAACTTTTTCAATTTTTGGGGGTACTTTACATGCAGTCCCTGGGACATTTTTCAAATTTTCAAATAAATAGCTCCATCGTTTTTCATTACATTTTTTGTTGGGTAGTGTGAAGGACGTTTAAGAGAATGGAAGGTGTGTCATGTTCGTTGAAAATCCTGATTTTTTTTAAAAATTGCAAAGGTTCAAAATTTTTTCGGCGACATCCTACGACTAAAATATTGAAGAGAGAGATTTTCCCTTAATGAAATCTATTCCTTAAAGATATATTTTGAAATAAGGTCAGGTACAATTGTGAGAAAAGTTGAGCACTTTTCGCGTAATTTTGCGTGAAAAGACGGGGGAGAAATTTTTGGCACGACTAGTTAGCACCACTAGATAAATGTTTAATTTCCTTGCTCCCAATTAAGGTTCAATTAAAACAATATTTACCAAAAGAATCTGCAATGTGCATACTTTCGTTTTAGAATATTACACTCGTGCAACGGCGGCGGTAATACAGTCACTAGCAACAAATAGCTCATAAACAGTATTACAAGAGATGCTATTCTATTTATACAAGAAGGGAGTAGGGGAGGCATGCAATGTGAAAACAAGGGAAATTGAATATCGTATTAGCGTAAATGAGTGGTGACCAATGCACGGTGTCAACTGTTACTGGCTAGGTAACACCACTTAACAAACTTTTTAAGACAGTGTCAGAGAGTGAAATTCCTATCCTAAGGTGAAGCACGTTCTTTCTTTAAATCCGTCTCGAAAGTAGGATAATAAGGTAAAGATACAAATGTATGAAAATAAGTATGAAAAGTTTGAGAGATAACATGAATTACTCGGAAATAGTGTAGGAAATGAAAATGAAGATGTAATAGAACAGAAAATTTAAGTGAAATGGTGTTATACGTTGGGCAATAGACAATTGTAGACTGGAACTAGGAGCTAAGAAAATAAGATATCTCATTTTTCAACGCCTGTCATTTTACGAAGTTTGAAGCAGAAGTCAAGGCAATTTTTTTCTAAAAGAAATGTTATCGAATCACCAATTTTATTTCTGGTGTGAAATAAATGCTGTTCCCTTCCCCCTTAGAATAATTTCTCCCTGTCAATCATTACGGAAGCTAATAAATTTACAAATCCTGATATCCCAAAACCTATCATTAAGCAACTAATCCTGGCGTTTAAGCACAACTTTGTAAACCATGTCCAATTTTTCACGGAAGAATTCAAGCAACAATAAGATCTAGTGGAGCTGTTATTTTCATTAACCCACCCCTTAAGTATCTTTATCGCCTCCCGGATTTCTATTCCATATTCTCATGTGAAGCTTGGGCTATTATTAAAGCTATAGATATTTGCATTCTAAGACCATCTAACTCAGATATTGTTATTTTTTCTGATTCACTATCTGTTCTATCCTCCGTCCGCAACCGACATTCCTTAAATCGGCTGATCCAAGAAATTCAAGAAAAGCTTCATCACACCTTTTTTAAAGAATATCGCATTACAATAGCTTGGCTTCCTTGGTACGTAGGCATCCACGGCAATGAAGAAGCGGATGCAGCATTGAAAGCAGCAATCTCTCTTCCCGAAATTGAAACTGAAGATGGCGGTTCACTTCCTGACCTCAAAATTATCTCTTACTTGCGGTTAAGAAACTTTAGGATCAGAACTGGAAAATGTTGCCTTCTAAATTACATGCAGTCAGGAAGAATATCAAGGAATTCCCCGTCACTTCAATTAGACTTAGCAGAAAACATCAAGTGGTTATAACCAGACTGCGTATAGGTCATTTTAAGCTTAGCCATAGCTACCTCATGAAAAAAACTACTCCTGATCTTTGCCGAAATTTCAATCTCCCAGTATCGACTAAGCACCGCATTGTTGGTTGCCATTCAATGACGACTGACAGAGAAAGTCTCAACATTAATAGTGATCTTCATTGTATCTTCAACTCGTACTCGGACCACATGAAGATTATTCAACTTCTTACGAAATTTGATCAGATAAATTGTATTTAATAATTGAGTGCTTTATGTTCCATGTAATTGTATGTATGTATGTATGTGTGTGTGTGTGTGTGTGTGTGTAACCGTTGTATACTTTTGTAAATATTGTATTTTTACTTTCCCGTATACGTACGTATACACGGAGTGATATACATAGTATAGAGAAAGTTATGTAATGCTGCGCGAAAAAATGGCCAATTTTCGGCGGAAAAAAAATTCATTGCCGGGCCAAAGAAACGAAACAGTGGAAAACACTAGTTGCTAAATTAAGTAAAAAAATCCCCTAAAACGTGGTGTAGACAGAAACCCTGATTTCTAGGTTCTTGGTACCGAAAAACCAATTGAAAGGAAAACGTCCGTCAGTCTATCCGTCCGTCCGTCTGTCTGTCCGTCCGTCTGTGAACACTGCTAGGATATTTCCCGGTCGATCTGGTTCTAGTTAAACCTTTGAGATTTCGAAAAAGATTTTTCAAAATTCGGGGGTACTTTACATGAAGCCCCCCGAACATTTTCAAAGTTTCTCAAAAACGGCTCCAAAGTTTTTCTTTAAATTTCTTGTATGAATAGAGTAAAATACACTTATTAACATGGCATAGGTCCGATTATCACGGATAACTCAACAGTTTTGAAAATTGTGAAAGTTTGATTTTTTTCGGCGTCTTTCTCCAACTACAAAATTGAAGACAGTGATTTTTTCTTCAAATAAAATTTGTTTTGCATATTGAGTTCTTTCATAAAGGTCATGTAAATGTTTTTCAAAATTTTAGTAGTTTTCGTGTAATATTGCGTGCAATATATGCAATTTTTAAAAAATTACAAAAACAATATTTTCTCAAAAACGGCTCCAATTTTTTTCTTTAAACTTTTGGTAGAAATAGTGGTAAATGTACTCTATCAGATGACATAAAATCCATATTGCTCTATAGGTTGGTTTTTTCAAAAATTAAAAAAATGTAAATTTTTTCACATTTTTCTCACGTCGATAATATTGACATTAGTGGCGATTTTCTCACATTATTATATTTATGAGTACATGTGCTTTAAATAATGTCAAGTAAAGTTTGTCGGAAACACTACCGTTTTCTGTGAAAAGTAGCTCAAATTTCGCATTTTCAGAAACGCTCAAACGCCATTTTCTCGTATATGACTGTACATTGTTTCTTCAAACTTTTGTAACGGATAGTGCTAATTACACTCTTTAGTATACAGTAAAGTTTATTTTGAGTTATTTTTCTGTTTTTTTCAAAAATTACATCATTGTAATTTTTTTGAAAGATCTCTCATATCTTTAATATGCACATTACCAGCAATTTGTAAAGATTATTATATTTGTGAGTGTAAGTGCTTCAAATAACTTCCAATAAAGTATTTTGAAAACTGAAAACTTTTCTGTGAAAATGAGCTTCAAATTTCGCATTTTTAGTAGCGCTAAAACGCCATTTTCTTTTAAACGGCACATAATTTTGAAAAGAAAATTGCCATTTATGACTAGGTTTTTGTGTTCTTTAATATTCCAAAATTAATGTTTCCGTTCTACCAATGGGAAAGCGAAAAATTAAGGAAATGACAAAAAAATGTACTTTTGGCGGTGATAGATGACAGCTGGCAAGAAAGAGTTTGTGGCAATTCCGAATAGCTAGCGAAGACCCTAAGAAATAGAAAACTAATACGGGAAAGTCTGTGCCATTCTGTAGCACCACTAGTTGTAACTGTGGTCGCCAATGATCTATCTATTTCTAGGACGACCTTAAAATTAATAATAAAAACAAAATGCTTTTCTAATGTGTATTCACAACAATACATGTTTATGTGAGTGTTTATATTGGCACCTAGAGCAACGTGAAATCAGTTGCCTGACTACCGCCGTGCGAGAAGAATGTAACCCGTTTCGAGTAGCGCTCCAGGATAGACGCCCAGGTACATGCCTTGGGAGAAATGCGCGAGAATGTCTTAGGGAAGCAATTGGGAATAATACCTTTCAATTCCGGACTGTCGCAAAATAGGCAGGAGAGATTCTGCGAGATCGCGTAGGAACCGATGATCAGTAACGCACGTGACGACCTGTGAGTTTGCGGGCCCATGAGGCAGCGCGGAAATCGAGTATTTGCCCAATCGAGCCTTTATATGTAGGAAGGGTAGATAATGCTTCTTGAATGTTGAGAATCGTATTTGCTACAATGCTTTGGAACATAAAACCAGCACTGTCATTTCAAATACTTTAAAAAAATTCTCAACCCAATTTGGCGTTTCGTTAAATGGGCATGCACCTAGTTCATACCTTGTTTTTTCTTGTGTATATTTCACATTTTCCACCTGTGCTCGTATATTCTCTCTCCCTCTCTCTCTCTCTCCGTCTCTCCCCTCTCTCACCTCTCTCTCTCCCTCTCTCTCTCACACACACACATACTGAAATGGTTGCCATGACTCATGCGCGACCTCTCGCATTAATCGTAGCTTCTCTCTCAACTGGTGTCATCTCAGCCATTTTAGCTGCCATCTCATCTCTCATAAGCCGTCAGCGTAGCCACCGCAACGACAACGCCACCTCCCCTACAGTCACCACGGTCCCCAACATCGTCGCCGCAACTGCTGAAGATTTCCTTGTCAGTGCTTCTCTTGTCGTCCCAACTGTCACAACTTCCACCATCTCCAACACCGCCATCATCTCAACCTCCACCAGCGTTTCCATCTCTGCTGCCACTCTACCTGGCAGCGCCCTGGCGCGTTGGCTCAAGGGCCCTTATCAGCACGCGCAGCAGACGCGGAGCGTTGGCAGCAGAGCGGGGGAACGGCGGGTGCGACGGAGTGACGGGAGTGGGGGGGCGGGGCAGCGGGGGCGGCGGGGGCGGTGGGGCCGGGGGGGGCGGGGGGGGCGGCGGGGGCGGCGGGGGCCAATGGGCGGCGGGGGCGGTGTGGGCAGCGGGGGCGGCGGGGGCGACGGGGGCGGTGCGGGCGTTGGGACCAGCGGAGGAGGCGTGGCAAGGGGGGGGGTGGCGGAGACGCGCAGGGGGTAGGGGCGACGGGGGGTGCGGGGCTGCAGGGGCGCCGGGCCCGGTGTGGGAGGCATGGGCGGCGTAGGGGGCATGGGCGGCGGGGGCGGTAGGCGCAGCGGGGGCGACGTCGACAGGGGAGGAGGACGGCGCCGGCACTTACGCTCTGCGGGAGCTTATCAGGCGTCTCGTTTTCGCGAGCATCGCAGGTTTTCTCTTTCGGTCGCGGCGCTGAGCTCACCCCCGCTCACACCATCGCCCCAGAGCCCCTGTGCATGCACAGCAGAGGCACGCCCCCTCTCTGCCCACACTCTCCGCCGCGCCCGTTATACGCGTTTAACGCCGCTTCTTCCATTTCGCGCATCATTATACACCTTACTTCGATGCAGTCACCCTGCTGAAGCCTGCAAAACTACTCCTTTAGTGTTTTTTATATTGTTGACTCCACTCTGGTCGTTCTCCGTTTGTTATTTTTCAACTGCACTGAATATTTTTCGCACTTTCCCGTAACTCAACATGTAAAAAGGCTTCCTCATACCTCTTTCTGAAAGTTTTTTTGCCACTGTCATCCTCCGGCTCAATTTGTTTAGTTGTATTTTTCAAGTCGCGTCTGACGATTTTGCACATCTTATTGAAATCTACCACTCATAAATTCTCAAGACACTTCTCCAAACTTCATGTTAGGGGTTCTTCTGAGACTTCATGTAGGGAATCTGAACTTAATTTCTTCTGGTTTGAAATTTTGTCAGCAGAAACGTGTGGCACTGGAAAACTGAGTATCACTTATGGAATTTTTAAGGACTTCTAGCAGAAAACTATAATTTAATAAAATTTTCAATTTACAAAATAGGCCAAAATTAAAATTATAACTGGTCCGCAGTGAACCAAATACGCGTAAACAACATGAATCAATGGCCTAGTTCCCTTCTCTTCCCACAACGAAACTTTACCATCACTCTCTTACTCCTGCCATATCGAATGTTTATTATTCATACTTCCATCTCCTGCCTGTAAACACCTCTTTACAGATGAGAATTATCCAGCGTGGAATGTTCCGACAATTTTTGCTTAAACCAGGGCGCGAATTGGAATTTTCTTCAGTGGGGGAATTTCGTAATTCCTGGGACGGATTAATTGAGGAGTAACACGAAGATCATTTTCGCTAACGTAGTAAAGTGTGAAGAAATACAATAAAATGTTACTTGGAATATTTCTTTTTCCACTTTCCTAGAATAAATTACCTAGATTTGATCATTTTGGCGTGGAAATTATAATTCATATATGAATAAATGGTGGCCCCGACAGAGAAAAACCCCACTTTTCAATACCATGTGAAACAGTGATAGAAGCAGTTTTAAACGATTGAAAGATTAATATGGATGCTGAAAAACAACAAGAGGTATCTTGTTGGATCTCAAGAGTATTCGAAATTACTGATCGGACAAGGCTTAATGATAAAACGTATAAATACTTGAGTCCAATTATGTTTATAATTTTGATTAATGAAATAATCAAATATATGGTAAATCTATTTGGAAATGTTTGTAAAACTCTGCTAAGCCTATGCTGCTGCCAGTGAACGGTTTTAAACAAGTGAGCTACCAGAAAAGGAGTGGAGCCCACTATATATTGAATAGATCACTGTAGCTTTCCCATATTAATAAAATGCTACGAAATTTGCGTTGTTTAAAATGCGCAGCTATGGAATCGGGAAGATGGCGTAACACATCTTTCTTAAACATCATCTTTGTCATATCTACGGAAAAGATCGAGGAGGCGAGGGAGTTCTGATTACACTAGACAACAAAAAAAAACTTTTTTGTCAGGTACAGAAAGAAAATATGGTGCTCTTCATTTTTTCGAATCAGGTGAATCCGAAAATGCAAATATGTACGCCCTCCAACTGAGAGTTACAACAATTAAGAATTAATTTCATTAAAAAATGAATGATATGAAAAATAGAAAAGAACGACTAAGGATGAATCTGAAGACAGTAATGACAAGTGTATACATGTGACTACCTTATGTTCAATATACAGTGCACAGTTCCTCCATTTTGCATTTATACAATCAAGCAAAATAGTTCATTAAGTGTTCGATGGAACGGGCCCAAATTTCTTTAATGAACACTACCTTTTATGGGATGACATGATTCCCGCTTCAAAAAACAATAATAATAACTTAATATTGAGGGGTTCCACCTGCCTGTATAGAAAATTTTTATCGGCAATATGTCCAGGTGGAACCTTTCTCCATGTTCATCACTTTCTGTCCCTATGTTGGGAGGGAAAAATCCAAATGGCTGTGGAGGTAGTGCATATTTAGGGACATTCTACATCCAAGGTTTTTGTAGTTCCCTAAAAGATTTCATGTCAATAAGTCACTGTACTCTGCTCTAGTATTCCCAAGGAAACCGTGGACAACATCCTTGAAAGAATGCCAGGCCACGGGTTCTGATAGATGTAACTTTGCTTCGCAGTCTCTGTCATTAATTAACTTTCTGTTCTGTGGCCCTGTGAAAATGCCTTCCTTCAATCACTAATCGCATCACTAATTTCTGGGAACACTGAATATAAATACTTGAAGCCATCATCACTTTTGTCCATTCCCTTAACAAAGTTTTTCATAAGACCTAGCTTAATATGCAAAGAAGGAAGTACAACATTTTGATGATCCACCAGCGGAATGTGTTTCACATTGTCTCGTTCAGGAGCAAATTATTTTCGTTGGAGCTAGTGTTTAACTTCATAATGTCTGTCTGTTTCTCGAGTTTCCCAAAGGCAAAGGAAACAAGAATATTTTGTGAAGCCACTCTGAAGACCAAGTAATAAACCAATGACATTGAAGGTGCCAAATATTTTCCTGTTGTGTTCCTTATACTTATTTGCTTGAAGTACCTCTGACAAATTTTTGTAAGTTTCTTTCATAGTCACATTATAACCAGCAGGTAAAGATGGCAACTTGTTACCGTTATGTAAAAGCACAGCTTTATGGCTTCTTTGTGAGGCATCGATAAACAAACGCCACTCTTCGTCATGATATTGTATGTCTAGTGCCTTCATTCAACCTGATACATCTACACAAGCACAAATGTTCCCCGCCGAACTGTAATAAGTCTTCAACTCATTACTGCGTTCTCGGTAATAGGTATCCTTTGCTTCCTCATGAAGAATGTCTCATTCCTTAAGACGTGACGCTAAAAGTTCGAATGTTCTTTGGAAAAGGATATATCGCGTACCAAGTCATTGAATTCCGCCTGTTTTATTAAATGTAGGCCTTCTTCTCTATATTGTTCTTCATCACTTGACTGACATTGTGCATCTTCAGAATTTGTCGACATCGAGTCATCTTTAGGTACTGCTTCCTATGTGGATGGGGCTGTGGGCACTGGTAAGTCTTGTCCATGCGGTATGGGTCGTATTGCTGAAGCTAGATTGAGGAATACTATATGTACGAAATTGGACGGAAAGCCCGCAACATTCGTCATACAGAAGTAGCAATCATCTGTGTGATTCTTAGGCTCACGCAAAATCATGGATATTGCAAAAGGTAAGGGCTCTTTCTTACCTTGCAACCATTGGGTCAGTTTAGAATTACATCTTGTGCACGTTACGTGCGGCGCCCACTTCTTATCCTGATCTCCAAGTTGACATTTGAAATACAGCACATGCGCTATTTTGAGAAGTTTAGAAATCGGTCGTCGTTGTTTTATTGTTGTGAATTCACCGCATGCATAACAAAATGTATCAGGATAATTAATACTCCCACGTGTGGATTTCTTCATGGTTGCCTGTGTCTTCAATTTGGAAGACTTTTATGTAGTAATAGTAATTTGTAGACTTTTATGTAATTAACCCAACACTTGTCTCCGTCACCGCAAGAAAAACACAAAAAATAACGCACAATAACAAAATACTTAAGTAATGTATGCATTCCACAAGAACGAGTTGATACCAAACGTAATGAGTTCCAAATATTACGTACGTTACAAGAATTACGTTAAACACAGTGAAATACGCCTGATCTGAATATTCGTTTGCATTGTTAAAACATATTTGGTCCATAACTTGTAATACTGACGTGATGGATACATTCTTATTTCACATTTTACGTTACCTACTTGTGTATTAAGTGCTTCATCATGCTGCTTGTCTGTACCGAAACCTTTTTTGACTAGTGTTATTATTTGGAAATTGCATTTCATACATTTTTTTCATACATAAAGGTAAGATTGATTGAAGGATTTGCTGTTATAGGCCAAAACAAAATCCGTGTATATATATGTAGAGATATTGATCAAAATAAAACATAATGTATATTCATGAATATGCACTATTTTCTGTCGTGGCTTTTCTACTGCACTTCTTTTTCTGCGATGTAATCGGGTTCATCTAATTTATAGTAATGCAAGAGTGATTAAGGGTAAACAAATTAATAATGAATGTTAAAGAGCTAAATTTTTGTTTTACTTAGTGAAAGACATACATAAGTAAAATTAGCTAAATTATTCGCCAGTGACAGAGAAAATACAATGGGTTTAAACGTACATATTTGGGAGTAATTATCAGTAACAAATTAAATTTTAAAAAATAGATCGACTAAATAATTATAAATAAAAACAGGATTTTCGTGCAGTAAAAGTATTACTCTGTAAAACTTGCAGAAAAACACCAAAACGTGCAAAAACAGGCAATAAAAGATCAAAACAGTGCAAAACGTTATGTAGCCTAAAACTCCAGGTAATTCATTTTAACGTATTTTATATTTGGGATGTGTTATTTAGGGTTACTAAAGTATTATAATTTTAGTGTTTCTATTATAATTTTGTACATATTATTTAATAACACCATATTTGACATTTTAAAAATAATGCGCAAAAAAAATAAATTTATCATGAAAATACAAGAAAGTAAATACAAAAAATGAAAAAAACAAATAAACCTTCAGAAATCAAAAATAAATAAGTTACAGAAGAAATGTTAATTGTTTTCATAATAATTTACAATTATGGTTGTACTTGGCGCGATAGTCCGCGTATGGGCCGTGGCCTTATAGCAGTGTCCTGGCCTTGCGGCCATGGGCTACATGTGGTTAGCACTAAGACATCCCTATGGGAATCGAACCCGGAGTCGCGTCCTGGAAAGCGTGTGAGCTGACCAATGAGCTAAGCCACCTGGCACAATTATGTATATTTCCAAATTATTTTCTGAGAAATTATTATATCTTCTATCAATCAATGTTTCAGACAGGGAAAGTTTCGTTCTACATTTACACTTGTTTGTATGCCGAGCCTCACTTTGGCTTACGTGTGCACGCAGCTAAAAGCGGTCAAAACTATTCATTGTCTTTTGATTTCTCAGGGTATAATCTGTTCCGAGAATTTTGATGAATTTGAAACGCAGTGCGCTAGCCACCAAGCTTCGCGCCCGAACTGAAGGTCAAATGTGACTCGCGTATGCAGTCTCATGTTGGTAAGTTCAGCGAAGACTGACACAACGGATATATGATCCGAAATTGGGAAGATAGACCCCGAACATGGCGTTGGCTGAGCGGCCGCAACCAAGGACCGCAGACCTCGTTCGTGGTAACACCGCATATCCGTGCTGCAGTAGCTCACTCTCAGAAATTTTAATTACGAAGACAATAGGCATCATGAAATGTATAGACGATCAGTTCAGTTCATAGAGCAACAAAAAGCGGAATTAATGCATATTAAACGGTTTCACAGACCCAGAATGCATTACTGGGTTAAGCCATTAAAACTTTTTCTTAAATAAAACATTTAAAAAGATACATTAAACAAGTTGATAATATAAAAATTATCTTTTAAGCAATAAATTATAAAATTTGCCAATTTGTCCAGTAAAATCCCAAAATTTGCAATTTTCTGTCACCATTACCTAAAACGTGCAATATCGTGCAGTAACCCCCAAAATGTGCAATTTTCTGTCACCATTACCTAAAACGTGCAATATCGTGCAGTAACCCCCAAAATGTGCAAGTTAGCAAACAAAATATGCAATTGCACGGGAATCCGGTCTTTAGTTATAAATAATGAAAACAATATTAATATATTAAACAAAATTGGTTCATACCAACATGTCCATACAAGAAATTTGATTTATAAATCCGTAATTGAACCCCATTATGATTACTGTGCAACAATACTACTTCGAGTTAAAAATTCCGAAATTAAGAAACAACAGGTGCACAAAAATTGAGCTATGAGTGATAAGCACGTTAGACATTGAAATAAAGATCAATAAGTCATAGAAAATATTATTAGACGCCAATTTTTATTTGTAAATGGATTAAGTCAGATTATAGGCAATTTAGTAAAAAAAATACAAAGAGTAAATGATAAAATAAAAAAAGAAGGAAAACAAGCACAGAACTTAGTCATTAATTTAAGTAAAACTGTTCAGGTAAAAAAATTGATTACTTTGTTCAAGATTTGAATTATTTAAGAAATTATCGTTAAACATTAAAAAATGAGAGAAAATTATATTGAGATAAAATTTAAAAGAAAAACTATATATGAGAGCTTCACTTTGGCACTATTGGACCGATCTCTATGAAAGTTGGCGCTGCTACGTGTTTTTTTTACCCAAATGGTTTATGTGCTGTAAATTCTGTTGTAACTCCACTACATGGCGCTGTAGTACAAAACTAAATATTCACGTCAAATGCAACCCGCAACAAACTCGGCAGCGTTTTTAATCTTGTATGATTGCGTAGGCTTCCGTGGCCGGAATTCATGTTGTCCAGACTATCCGGGATGAGCCGCGTCGTCGATTTGGTGGCTGACGTTTCGGCCAACATATTCTGGCCTTCTTCAGAGCGTACTCTTAAACGAGGCGTTCTAGAGCATTAAAAACTAAACTTTTCAGGTGATACCATTAGTTTTTCCCGGGTGACCCCAACTGAAGCTACGTCACTGTTCCACGTAATTTATCGCACGTACTATAGGGAGAGAAGTTTGAAATCTGCCTTTTGGGTGGTGCTTAGTTTCGCGGGCTTCTCCCACCGCTGCTACTGTACCAGATTATCTGAACCTACTGCGCGCACGCTATTCTTCGCCCTCCCCCAGCAAGGAGGAGCTATTAGTTATCAATGTCACTGTAGCCTTCGCTATGTGACGTCATTGTCGTCCTCAGAGTAACTGCCCCGCAAAGAAACGATAATTTTTTTCACTTTTGCTTTCGTCGTCATGTCTGTTTTCATATAATCTTCTTCGATTTTCTTAACTTTTTCCATTGATTTGGTCAATATTCAGAAAATAATATTCGGTAAACATTTCCTTTATACTGCGATTTTCGTAACTTTGTCCCTGACGGGAATCACCTGTTTCGCTGCCATCCAATCAGCAGCTTATATTTGACGACAGTGACGTCACTATGGTGACGTTGAAGCTCCCGATTGGATGAAACCGTGAACAGCTGATTTCTGTCAGGGACAAAGTTACGAAAATCGCAGTATAAAGGAAATGCGCATTCGAAGGGAGCTTTCTGTCCTGTTAGGGTATAATTCCTGAGCTAGTACCAAATATCTCTTTCGTGGTTTGTCCATTCGCTGCCATTTGTAGAGTGCGCGGTGATGCAATGTTCTTTGCCCTTCGTGATGCTCTTTTTCATCTGTATCAAGGCCTCAAAGAAACGTTTCTCACACCGTAATCTACAGAATGAGCTCTTCCCGAACATTCAATTACATTTTTGCTGGTCCGGCGCTTCCCGATATTACCTCACCTGCTCAGAGACGTGCAGAATCTGCAAGTAAATGTGAATGAGAGGGACAGAGAGCGGCAGAGACAGAGACACACAGAGGCAGACAGACAGGGACAGGGTGCGGGAAGGAGGGAGAGACAGTGAGAAAGGGAGATGGGAGAGGAAAGATGGAGAAAAAGGGCAGAGCAACGTCTGCCGAGTTTTTCTAGTATTATTTAATATAGTATACCTATCTATGTAAACAAGTGTTATGTATTTAATGTAACAAACAGCCTAAGTGGCTAAAAAATAAATAAAATCCAAACTTTTCCATCAGGGAACATCAAACCCTGCAGGGGGCACAATACTCGTTTTCTCGCACCCTGGCCAAACGCCTTCCGAGCGCCACATCCCCGCCAAACCTCTTCACTGGCAGGCACTGCGGCGCGCCGGGCCCGGCGGGCGGGACCAGGCGGCAACGTCGCGCTCGCGCCGCGCTCGCTCCGCCTCACTAACTTATTATTAACTGAATTTGCTGAAGAAAACCAGGTCAGGCCTTGCACAATGAGGTAATAAAATTCACTGGGGTAAGGAACGATACGACCTCCGCAGAGACGGCGCCGAGTTCGAGTTAGGGGGAGTCGAGGGTCTTCCGCAACGGGGGGGGGGCGAGGGGGGGGCGGGGCAAGAAAGAAGAGAAAATAATGTAACTGAAAGGGAATGAACATTCAGAGTCCGAGGCGACACGAAGCTCTCGGAAAGAAGTAACTCCCGATGGTAATGAAAGCAAGATTGTGAATAACAAGATTCTCAGGGAATGTGGAGATCGGTGTTTTTGAGCAGCGAGTCACGACTTGTGACGGAATATTCTACGCAGAGTGAAGCAGTTAGCATAGCAGTTGTTCCGGGATCAACGGTGGCAATCGGGGCATTTCTCCGTCGGAATCTGCTTTTGGCCTTCGATTGGAATGCTCGTGAAAGAATTGCAAGTATTGAGTGTATTAAGGCCAATCCAGTGAAATGACAGTAGTACCTCATGCCTTCAGAATATTGATTGAGCAACATATAATTGATATTCAAGTCTTGAATGTGCCATTTTATTTTATGAATATGGAAGAGGGCAACCAACACTACATGTAGCTTATATCATGTAGTTCCTGCAGTGTAGAATACGCAAGTGATTTTTAACAGCTGAGTTATTTCAGTTAATTTGTTTCCTGAAATGAGTATTGATTGCAAATTTAGAGTAATCACATCAACAGCTTGTGATGAGTTGCAGCTAAAACTGATTTCAAAAGTGAAAATTACTCTAGATCAGTCTGTCCTAACTAATGCAGATATATTGTCACCTCGATTGCCAGAATCTATGAAATGTTTTATTACACATTCATCGAGGAGTAAGGTTCCAAACATAATACTTCTAACAGAGAAAATAGTTAATAAAGTAAAGTTAATTTTCAGATTTTTCTTGTATTTTAATTTTTTATTTAAATATGATATAACTTCAATCACACTATTCATCCGTATACAAATTCCAATAATTTCATAACTGCATTCCAATTAATGAAACAACAAAACAAGTTCATTTGCTTCGAAATATTGAACATAGATTGCTACTGTCCCCAGAGAATTTCTGAGAGAGAGTATCATTATTTTTCGCTTATTCGGTGAACGATAGTTGAAAGAGTAACGCTTTGAATTATTCCATTCTTGGGTTGTTTTAATGTTATTTCCAAATGAAATGAAATGGGTTAGTTCACAAATAGTTATTTACGAAATTAGTACAGAGATTGATACATTGGAGTACGAATGTTGACGGACCAGATGAAGATAGCAGCCGAGACAAATAGATACGAGTATTTATTTGAATAAGTGAAAATGGGTAATTAATACATGAAGATATTTTAATTAAAAATTAAAATATAAAATAAAATAAAAACGTTCAAAATTAAACCATGTGATTAAAACCTGTGAGTTGACAATTTGCAATTCATAGCGTAGCTTCCTCGCAACATCTCTTTTACCCAACAACTTACTCATCTGCATGGATAGTGTTTACAAATTAACTAGCAGTGACTTGCCGTGTACCAAAACGTATAATAAAATTTGGCGAGGCTATAGCGAGCAGAGAAAAAAAAGAAGCGCGCAAACAACAACAAAAAATCTGCGCCTATAGAGGCAGCGGTGCTGTCCTCGAACGTAACGAAAGGAGAAGACCGGCGAGGGTCGCATTCATTAGTGCGTGCGTCTCCCCTCGACGCGCGGAGCTCTTCAGCCGGCGAATGGCGTGGGCGGCGCGAGCGGCGCGGGCGGCGCACACTGGTCCCAAATGGGCCGGATTCAGTACTTAGAAACACGTTCATGTTCAATGTCTCGGTAGAAAGTTTGGCCCATGCCGAGGCTCTGAAGTTTTCTTGACTCAAAGGTTAGATGTATATTTGATCCATTTTGGGCCGGATCAACTTCGTTGGATTATTAGTGAACACAGGTAAGTTACAGTTTCATTATGTGGTGTATATTAAAATGACATATTAATTTCAATTCATGTCAATTGTAATGACATTAGAATTTCTACTATAAACGCAGCTACATCAATGTTTTCTATTTAGCTGCACACATTGATGACATTGACACATACTTTAAAAATACATACCCATGCTTATATATATATATATTATATATATATATATATATATATATATATATATATATACACATCCGTACATTCTACATACCGCTTGTATAAATGGCATCACTTATACTAATAGATTAAATGCAATAAGTTAATTACAATTGCAAACATAATACCTAAGTTATACAATGCTTGAATGAAAGGTTTGTGGAAGTTCACCTTTGGTTTGAATAGTTTCCACGCATCTTCACCATTCATAATCATACTATCAAAAGTGTATTTTACCTTTGGTGCACAGATTCGTAGTTGTAGCCATGAAGAAGGCTCTAGATGCCTTTCTTCTAACCTGCAGAAAGCAATGTGTACCGAAAGAATGTCTTGATGCTGGAAAAATATGTCAGCACTTCAATGAACTACTTCTTAAAAATAATGTGACACAATGTCTGCTTTGCGAGATGACGCCGCTAGTAGAATCGTAGTTTTCCGCTACTTTAGTCATTGATATCACAGAAGAAATGATATACATACGAAATATTCGAAAATAAAAAGTAAAAATCTTTTTAAAACCAAACGAGTAAATAAAAACTGTAAAAAGAAACTTTCCATGAAATATTTCAATCTGCTTATCAAAGGTGACACTGGTCTTAATTATTTAGCCACTTGAATATACATATTAAATGTAGAAGATTTCGAAAAATGCTTGTGTTTTACAGAAAATATTAGTTTTTTTTTAAGAATACATGCAATTTGCACGGGCAGATGATGCCATTGTGTGCTCTTATTCGTCACTTGCGTATTTTCCCCTCATAAATTTCTAGCCGATACAGGAGCGGTACAATAAGCAGCAGGTCCCTCACCCGACTCAATCATTTCCCATCCTCATCCCATCCAGTTTCCATCCTTTCAGGTAGACTATGTGCTAAACTCCCAAACCTTGTATGCATCCCCATGATCTAGATTCTGGCAGGTGTCTGAGATACAAGACATATCGGTAGCTTCTTACAGATGATGGGAGGAATCGAATCACAAAATGTAAATAGCATATATTTTAATTAAAAAAATATTTTTTCCAGTATGTCGTTTTAATTTTAAGAACACTAAAATTATTTGTTAGCAAATGATACTTTTAGTACTTATCTTCTTTAATAAAACAACACGAGTCCATTTTTAGGCATAAGATAAGTATTCGTTACATATTTAATTATTGGCATGGCTGGAGATTTACTTTTAAGTAAAATAAGTTTAAGTAAAATAAGTGCTTTCGCTGCCGATCAGGCCCACTGTACTGCGGGGCGGCGGGCAGCCATCCGAGGCTGAGAGTGCGGCCGAGACGGCGGGAGCGCTGAGATCGACAAGGACGACAGCAGCGACAATCAAAGGGCGCGGAGAGGCACCAGAGTTGATGACGTCGGCGGGAGACAACTGATATTCCTTCCAAAGGGAGGCGGGAGGCGGCTTCAAGAGCTAACGTGTGTCCCGTGAGATGACGTCGGTTTGTGATGCGGATTATTGCGGAGGGAAGAGAGGGCACTGCTGAACTGACGAACCTCTCGAAAGAAAAACAGACTGAATAGATCGAGAAGAGAGCGGGCAACGGGAGAAAAAAAGGGATGACTCTGAGAATTGGCTATGGAACAAAAGCGGTTTTGACGGTAGTGGTAAGCAAAAAAACTGAAATGAAATGGTCATCTATGGTGGAATGAAGCGTTGTCTTCCTAATGTTCAGCAACTACATTATTTATATATATGCATTTTTTGATGGATTAAAAAATTGCATTTTTCTTTTGATCATTATTTTCTTATATCAATAATCGTTGATATTCAAGGGAATACGTTCAGTACGTTACTAAGGTTAAATTTAATATCACTTAGTAAGAAAATCGAAACAATAGAGACGTTAATTTAATTTCTTGTGAATATCTGAAGTTAAATGAGTTAATTGACCAAGTATGACAAAATATTTTGCGTTAAATTGTTTCAAAATCTTGTCGATACATGAAAAACTACATTGCTTCACCACTGAATCAAAATTAATACATTACCATGATCTGAACACAAACTTCAAATCCTGGTACTCGAGGATTTCTCAAAGTATACCTGTGAAGCACAGGGATGGACAAGCGAGAATGGTAGCGCGGCGGAGGCGACAGAGTGGAGCGCGAAACAGCGCCGCGGCGGGAGGCGAGGCTCGCGCGGAAGGGCCGTAATCACGCGGCGACGGCGGCGGCGCCGCGCGGTTGCACGGACAAGCGGCCCTCCACGCGCCGTGTTCACGTAACTGGAACATCCGCTGCTCTCGAGGTCCTTCAGCGCGCGCGGAGGCAGCGGAGGAGGGCGGCGGCGGTGGCGCGGGCACCGTGGCGACGCGGCCACTCCAGGCAGCCCGCTCTCCCCACCCGGCCCTCCTCGTCATCGCCGTCACCACCGCCCGCCACGCCCCGCAGTCCATCCCGCTCCGCGGCCTCCGCCGCCCTCGCCGTCCCCGCCGCCCCCGCCACCCACTTGCCCACTTGCCCCCTTGCCTCCCCTGCCACCCATGCCTCCCCGCACACTGCGCCGCTCCGCGGCCTGTCCCCGCCACCCAGAACTCCCCCGCCGCCCCCCCGGCCACCGCCTTTCCCTCCGTCCCATTCGCTCTCGCCGCCCATTCAAATCTCACCGCCCGATAGTCCCGCCGCCCTCCTCACAACCTTCGCCCCCTTTGTCCCCTTCACCCCCGCCACGCTCACGCAGTCTTTGCCGCCCCCATCGTCCTGCCGCCCTCTCCACCCCTTTTGCCCCCTTCGCCTCCGCCACCCTCGTCGCCCATGCAGTCCCCGCCGCTCCCATCGTTCCACCGCCCTCACCGCCTCCGCCGCCCCTCGCTCACTTACCGTCCCCGCCCTCTCCTGGCGCCCCACGTCTCTCATCCCTGTCAGCGCCCACGCCCCCTTCGACAAGCCGCTTCCACCCTTCCCCCACCGACCCCAGCACTGTCCGCATCATCACCATCGCCCAGCTGCCTTCGCTGCCTCCATCACCCCAACTGTTTCCGCTCACTCCTCCCCCTACCCCAACCCGGCACTGCAGCTCGTCGCTCAACCTCTCCACTACAGACCGTCATCAGCGCGTCCCCGCTTCCCTCTACTGTTGCCTTCCCCACATACGCTGTTCCTGGCGCTTTGCCTCTGTAAACTCTCTGCAACTGAACTCAAGCCGCCGCCGCACCGCTGTGCCGTCACCACCATTCTCCGTTCTGATGCTTCCCCGGGCAACTCAACCTGCCACTTCCCACGCAATACGTGAATGTCATCTCCCCGATTGTCGGGTGCTGTCGCATGCACACGAGTTGTCATTCCACCTGTCTCTCATCCACCTGTTACCTTCTTCCTTCTGCTTGTTATCTTCCCACAGTTAGTGTGCAAATCTCTCTATTAGTGCACTTCATTGTATTCCTGTTCTTGTCTCTACGCTGCTTTGTCGCCATTCTGACAGCTCAATTCCTTCGTCTCTGACACTGTTTTCTTGCATCTCATCCTTCCAATGTTTCTATGATACTTTATTTCTTTTCCTTCTCTGTTTCATTGTTGATATCAAAATGTATTGTTTGAGTGTCTCTACCGACTCTCTTCTTCTTTTCCAGCGTCTGTATCCCGAAGTATTTTTGTTTCTTCACTACAACGTACATCTACATCACTGTAGAGACATTCTGGGGAGTTTTTTCCGTCTACTATTATCTATCACTTATTTGAACTCACTTCACCTTATTTTTGTGATATTTTTCTTTCCGCTATCACTTCCCTGTCTTCTTCAACACAGACTTCCCTCGCACACCATCATCCGTCACCACTTCGACTTTCATGCTCACGCTTCCTATTCGCAGATACCTTCTCCTATCTCTCCCATCCCGCGCTCGCTCTTATTCTCGCTTTCACAGGGGGCCTCTCGTGCGCCTGCCCCAAACATCTTGTCCCCGCCCTGCTCTTGAGGTGGATCTGCCGCACGCGACGCAGCGCCTGAATCGAATCTACGTTCCAAGCAGTGCCAACAGCCAGCGATTCCATTGCCTGACGTTTCCGCCTATCCCCAACGGTGAGTCATCATTCCTTTCACCTATCCGTTTCTTTCATTGGTTACACTGGTTAACAGTAAAATTGTTTCGGTCATGAAATAAATGGTTTCTAATTATTTCTGTGCTCCTTGTTTCGAACATAGCATTTAAAATTGGTTCAGTTCTCGATTTCAAAATACAGGCGAAAAATAGTTTAAGGTAGTGACACACGAGCGTCAAATGACGTATGTTGAAATGCGTCCATCTAAACGTGAAATACAAGAGTACCTGGCACTAGGGATGTAACATCGAGTCGATGTTTTCAAAACATCGACGTTATTATCAAATAATCGATGTATTTAACATTGATAATTTGAAGCTGATATTTTTTAACATCAATTTTATGTTTGATGTTTAAATGTAGTCGACATTTTTAAAATGAAGGAAAAATACTCTCAAAAAATTCTATAATAACTTTTTGATATCCCTAAGTTGAATATACCTCAGTCCAAAGTGATTAAGGGTGCTAAATAAATAAATCAAGTTTTTCGTCAATGAAGAAGCTTCTACCATTTTTTAATCATCGAATCAGATAATCCACGCTTTGTTAATTGTCCTAATGTTATTTTGACTTTGTTTGGTCAGTTAAATCTCAATAAAAATTAATAAAAGATACTACTCACAAATGAAAATCCTCTCTCTCCGCAGAAACTTCAATGACTACTAATTTATGCTGCTTATTATGCTTATTTAATTATTGCTTTAAAAACATCAATATTCAATAACATGGTTTTGGTTCGACGTTTCATTCACATCGATGATTTCATTTTGATTATCGAAGTTTAGAAAGATCGATAGTTGCTTGGCGATGGCGCATCAGTACCTGTGACACGAACGCGCTGCGCGAAGTTGAAATTCCCTAGCGGACAGCGGGAGTCAGATGCTGGACAACGCGCATCGCGACGCACGTTGGCTAGCATTTGACGCACGTTGACGCACGTTGTAGCTTCAATAAGCAATCTTTGGTTGTTGTGTTACAGTCTTTGGGACCCTATGGACCCTATCCTTCCAGCACGTATCACACAAGAATAAATCAAAGCGTGAATACAGTTGACAATGAGTTGCTTATTAAAGAGGTGCAGAATCGATCAAATCTACGGAATTCATCGATTGAAGTCCGTAAAATTAAATTTAAACTAGTGATGTTACAGAATGGCACAGACATTCTCGCACTAGTTAGCTCTCTAATGCCTTTAGTCTTGCTCGCTTTGCAGGATTGCCCCACCCTCTTCCAAGCTGCTACCTTTCGGCGCCTAAATAAACATTTTTCACAGTTTTAAAAATATTCAGTTCTTTAATAGTATAATTGCAGTGTAGCTTTAAGCATATTACAGAAGAGTGAAGCAAGGTTCTGTATGTAAAATTCAAAATTAATGTATTTGATTCTGAAGAATGGAGGCTGCTTTCGTATTGTGAGTATTTTAAGGTTAGGTTGCTCACGTGCGATTGATGAATTTTATGTTAATTATAATGAGTCTAAAACGTCATATTTGCCTATATTATTTGGTATATACAAATGAATAAGAAATTTTAAACTTGACTCAATTGTCCCTTCAAATGTGTATTGTTCCCAAAAACATAAGAGAAATAAATTATAGAATAAAGTGCATGCTCAAAAGAGACTGAAATACGTCTAATAATAGTTACACTGGAGTCAATGGTTCTAAAAAACATTTTTTCCTGGAATGATATTAACTGATTCTCAAATATTGAAAGAAAGCGTTTCTTTTCAATTCTGCAGAGATATTACACAGATTGTTGTGCACAAGGGCGTCAGGAATTTTTCGGAGGGTCATTTGTCCAACTGCTGTTTGTCACCTGAGGGTATTAAAATCTAATAATACTCGAGGTTCATTCAAACTTTTATTTTTCCTAACTTTGTGAAATACGAATGTGAATCCCAATTTAATGACTTTTCAAATCGATTCAATCACACCCTTTTCGACGCATTGGGTTATTTCTCTTCATATTTTTTTTTCATAATGACTTCTCCAGGGAATAGTATGACTCATTTATTAAATCGCCTATATGTCTGTTGTTTTCCAATCGAAGATAACGACCTACATTTCGAGAATATTCACTACGTATTTTTAGTAAGTGAATTTACATTAATATTTAAAGGCTTAAATTACAATTTGTAGCTTACTACTGATATATTATCTCAATGAAATATTGTTCGTATTTTTTAAAGAAAGTCACCAATGTTAAAGTAAGTTCATCAGAAATTGAAATACTAGCTCAGATTCTCTAAAACTATTCGTAGCGGTTATATAAAATAATAATTACATTGCAGATTATGAACTTCTAATGGTTTTCGTATCTTGTGCAAACGTCTCTTAATCAAAATGCTTGATACATAACACATCATGTCTACTCGTATTATCTAGTATTTAAAAAAACATTTTCTTCTCTTTCGTCTTTCGGGGGTTTTGAAAAATATATGTTAGGTACAAAAATATATTTGGTCTCTTTCTGAAATAAATACCAAAAATATATTCATCATTTTTTAAATTACTTAATTATACTTTGACTATTTCAAAGTATGTATTTATTGTTAGGAAGTGAAAAAGGAGATTGGTGATTCCTCATGATGGTGAAAGAAATCCTTGGGAGAATCTGACCTAATATGCAAAGGATGATGTAGAGTTCAAGATTGGAGTACTGAGACTTACCAGGAGAAAATAATAAAATTTCTGAGAGTCTTTTGGGAATAATTGAGATAGTAGTGGTAATGGAGAGCTTTCAAAGTCTTCCTTATATTGGTTTTGGATGGTCTGTAATATGGATGGATTAGTCGGTACTGTGTTGCTCCATGTTAGGCATATGTAATGGCTCTTTTTATCATTTTGTAGATAAGTAGCGCAAGTTCTATCATAAGCGAGGAGTTTCTATTGACGAAACGATGTAACGTAAACATTTTTGAACGTGTTTTATGGGATGATTGACTGTGAGGTTTCAATATTAACCATTTGTAAGACACCAAGGTATTAGGCTGGAGAAGAATGAGCACGCTAGGAGACATCGAGCCGGGGAGATTCGTAACGATGAAAGGATGGGAGGACGACTGAGTGTGATTATACATTATAGATTGTGACTATAAAGGGTTAATTTTAATTCTCTTTTTTTTGCTTCTTGTAAATATAGGCTTGAATGAACTAATCATAAGTTGATATTAGTATGTGAAGTGAAAATAGAGAGCAACACTTGCTTTGTGTGGCATTGACTGATCTGATGTAAAAATTGTGATGGTGGAAGAACTTAGCCAGAGACGCTTACATAAACTGAGCATTTACTTTTACTTGCAAAAAATTGTCTGTGAAAAAGCTCCCAAATATTTTTGTTGGTAGATTGGCGTACCAATTTCCCGTGGTTTGTTCACGGTGGAAACTGGGTCAAAAGCTTGTAAAAAACTAAAAGAGAACTACTATGTATTTTTACCGTTAATAGCGTTTACTAAATGCTCTACTAGTCGTAGCAGTTGATCAGTTCTCGCACTACTAAGTCTGAAACTGAGCTGGGTTTTGGGAATTGCATCTGTAATACTAATTTTCATTGCGCCTATGAGTTGAGAGAAAACTGTACAGCCTTCATCCATGTGAAAGATTATATAGTTCCGTTAGATGCCCAGGAACTCGGGAAAAATACAAAAACATCTACATTAATAATTTTCAATGCTCACTGAAAAGCAATGGAATAGTTTCGATTTTGACTGAAAAATGCAAATATTTGGTTGTGTTATTCTGCCTCTTCTCATACCGCGCGAACCTTCTGAATTCACAAACCCAGTAAGTCACTGCTTACAACGTAGCTAACGTCATACGACAGCACGGCTCTAAGGAAGCGCTTAAATTCACTTTCCATTTCAATTTGATTTTCACCTATTTGCAGTTTTCCTAGACGTCGCGCAGGCTTTGATCGAGTGTGGCACGATGGTTTAAATTCAAATTAAGGAAAATTGGAATACTATATAATCGTAAATGAAGGTTCTCTGCTGTGCGTCTTAACTCTTTCATTTCTTCTTCACCACTTTCTCTATTGATGTTTTACAAGAATACTTTACTATTTTAAAAATCTTAACCAAACCAAAACTTCAATATAGTATGTCGGGTAATACAATGACACCTAAAAAATATAGAAATTTGTTAAATTCGGCAAAATAAAACTCAATTTTAATAAATTAATAGCCAAATTATATACATTAGTATTTTTGAAACGTTCCACTAAATTCATCCATAAGTTATCTCAGCGTTCTCAAGGACACAAGATTAAGTTCGCACAGTCATATCTCGTCCAAAGTAAATGAAGCCAATAAACGATTAGCTACGTTAAGTCCGATTCTCAATCGCTTTGTCAAGTCTGCTTTGAAAATCCATTCCTCTTTAACAATTTACAAATCTATTCTTTTTTTCCCGATATTAACTTATGCGTACTCTGTATGTATTTCAGCTGCCGGAACCATGTTAAATAAATTACAAATCTTTCAAACAAAGTATTAAGTATAACAGTAAATGCCCTCTGGTTCGTCAACAATAATACCCTTCGTAACGATCTTGCAATAGAACCGATTACTTCCTTTATTACGAAACTGACTCATAATTGAACTTCTGGAGCAATCACTTACGAAATACAAACTGATCAACCTTCACTCTCCCGCCTAAGAACCAGACTCCCATTTTCCTTCAATATCTCCCCGACATTAGATAAGGTTCGAACATTTCTTGCATTTACCTTTCTCTCTCGTCGTATTCCTTTCTAAACCCTGTCATCTCCCTCTAAATAAATATTTCAAGATTTTTTTCTTGCAATAACCTTGGTGAAGGTATCACTTAATGAAATCATCGTAAGGGAGGTGACATGATGTTACTCTCTCCTGATTTTCTGATACAAAGTTGCTCGGCCAATCAACTGTAGAGCCTAGCAGATGAACGTTGTACAGTCTGTCAATGTAAAATAAGATTTAATAAAAAAATATAATAAATGCCGTTAAATTTTTGCTATTTACATGTTGCAGTATGGAACAACAAACTTTCTTATATTCTTTAAAATCAGTGCTAATCAGTACAAGAACTACTGTAATGTGTATCCTTTTACCATTCTAAGTTATTGGAGTATTAACTAAGACGTGTTAGAATATTTAAGTTATTGCAGTGTTGTACAAGAGATTTTTATATGCTGTTCTTGAGCAGTCTGCGTGCTACTTTTTCCAACTGTGTGTGGGTTTTTTCAGCAGTATTCTAACTGATCCTGGCCACTAGTTGCAATAATTATTATCAAAGAAACTAGGAATTAAAACAAGATTTTCAATATATTTTTTTGCTGGTGAGAGAAGCAGACGGATGGGCCTAACACTTTTTGGTGATTTACCTAAGTACCTTTCTAATCTTGAAGATTTTAATGATTTTTGCTGCTTCTGAAGGAGAATTTTTTTGGTGGACAGTACATATCGATAGTTCTATGCAGTATTCTACTTCTAAATTAAAAATAATCTTCTATTGTGTTTGGGATGAAGACATTTTCTAGATTCTCTGTTAATACTTTCGCTTTTTTCAGGACTATTTCTTCTAACGCTTACTTTATGAATAAAATTGGCTTTTTTCTGCACACATGGCCAATAATATTCTTTGCATCCCCGGATCTATTAATAATCTGAATGATATTCCACAGTATTCATTGCTATTGCAACAAATGAGGGGCCATTAGTTAGTATAACTAGGATATACGTTTACCATTAATTCTGTGATTAATTCTATTAAGCAAATCAGTTACTTTTGTAAGCGTTATTCTAATTCCAAAATTTATTCTCCTTAGGCAATAGGACTACCTTATTCTGTTATTAACGTGCGTATTTTATTTGCCGTTAGAATAAGAAAACTCGCATTTTAAAAATACATTTTATTTCCTTGGCGCCGTAAACTTTCTCCTCCACACTTAATCCTCCCCTAAAATTTTCCCCAACGTGACATTTTCGCTGTCGGCACTCGGTGTGAGCGTCTCGCGCCGGCCGGGAGCGGCGGAGGGCGGAGGGCGGCGGGCCGGTCAGCCGTGACGTCACGTCGCCCGGGTGCCACGGGACCCGCGTCCGGCGGTCTGCCCACGCCCAATCCAGTTACGCCAACTTTCCCGACAAAACGCGTCTTCCGCCGCGCGCACCGCGCTTCGCTCCGTCGCGTCGCCTCCTCGCCGCACGTCTCGTCACCGCCTCCACCGCCCTCGGACGCCTCCTCCACCGTCACTCCCGAAGTTCCGTGCGTCGTCGCTTCGTCTATGCAGCCAAAATGGATCTGAGCAAGACTTGCGTAGACTTAGCCATGCAGTCTGTAGGCGTCTCTGTAAGCGCCAAAGGCACATTCAGTTTTAACTCACATATTTGATTTCTCTGCTCCATTACTGCCAACGTCGTCGTATGTTTTCACCATTGGTGCAGTCACTATTTACAAGGTCGAAATGATTTCACATAGAATGTAGTTCCGCGTGAATGAATGTTCATAAATTGTCTTTAAGAATGAATGCTGAACCAAAGAAGATCTTAGCGCTTCATATGTCGAAAGAAATCACAGAATTAATAAATGAATGATAAGCAATAAAGGAATATGTAAGGATAAAGAAAACTTCATCCTCTGGGTAAAAATGAATACAACTGCAAATGCTGTGAATTAAAGCTAAAGACAGTTCACAGCACAAGAGGAGAACAAATATCACACAATTAACAGGCAATGTAAAATATTGGCATAACGAACCGAAAGATACGGAGAATACAAAGTTAGACATGGTTGTGGTATTTTCGGAGGAGAAGGAAGTACAACTGCTATTGCCACAGGGTTAATGTTACTGCCTTCGCCACTACCGTCGATACTGCCGCCATCGCCGACGTGACCGAAACTGTCACTACTGCTAGCACAGTTGCCAACACCTTCGCATAAGCGAAAGTAGTATCTTCAGTAACTGTCGCTATAATGCGTTATGATTACGAATACGACACGATTTGCACTCTACACAACTCGCTATCCACCAGCAATAGCATCCTTACACTTATCAGGATATACAATATCTTTTCCACAATTCCACCGTCAACACCTTCGCTGCTACTCTATTGTCACCGACATTATTGCAACCGATACCGTTTCCTTGTCGTTAGCAGTCATTGTAAAGTTTCTTCAGTGTGCTCAAGACCTCTTCTCCCAAACTCTTTAGAGACACCTGCTTTTAACCACCACATCGCCAAAACCGCTAAGTGCTATCACCGCTGTCGTTACTTCAATCGTTCCCGTCTTCCCCTCACACAACACATCCTTACGATCCTGATCACTCAGGCACGCCACGACAGTCCCAGTGAACCTCACCCACATTGCCGCCACCGTACATCAAGTTGTAACCAGCATTGCCACAGCGATGCGTCCTATCCACATTTCCGGGATTATGCTGTCCTTTCCCACCGCCATCACCATCATCGATCCCAAAATCAAAATGACCGCCACAACTACCCACATCATCACCGCCTCCACCACCGTAGCAGCAGACCTCAATCCCAAGGCCAACATCGCCTGCACTCAACAGTTGTTCACTACCATTTCCACTGCCCTCCTAATGACTGCAACGCCACCGCCATCTCCCGCCAAAACTAGCACAACAACCCTCAGTGCCATCATCACTCCGTACAAACCGCCCAACGCGCCGCTACCTTCGCTGGAGAATGGAAAGCACGCAGAAGGGAAACTTCTCTGGATTCTGCGCGCCAAATTCATGCTGTGTCCGCCATATTGAAACTGTGTACTGAGTATACTTCTGCCCCAACGGCACATGCATTACTTGTACTCTACGTGGATGGCTCGGTGCCGTTGTGCATATTAAATTTGTAAATATGTTTTAGCTAATAATGAGTGTTAGTAATAATAATGGTGGCCAACAATGTATTCATTATTTCTTGTCCATTGGTTCCATGTTATTTTCTGATTCGTTGGTTCACCTACTTCCAACCCTGAAGTAATATTTTAGTACTTTCTTCCACTAGTGCTGGCGTACAGCTAAATTATTCTAGGGTGGCCGCTGGGACAGTAGAGAGGGAAGCTGAAAGTGGTGGGGAGAGAGCCAGGCTCGTCTTTCCATACCAAAACATTACTCTACCCCATCGCACATGCTAGCGATACTTCTTTGGAAATTAATTTGCTGTAGTGTCTACAATTGAGAAATACCAAGTTCAGGTGCTGGCCTGTCTCTGCTCTCATCATCCGTATCTTTTCCACTGTCACTGATACCCGCTTACTCATTATCGTAAGTAGTATTACTATCACTGTCTTCACTATCCTGTTTCCTGTAAAAATAACGATATCTTGACATGAAGCATTAAATCATTGTGCGGCGAATCACACTCATTGAAACTGTCGAGAATAGATTCCACGTCCTTTCTCTTCTTCTCTTTATTAGGAGTAGAAAATGAACACGATTCTCCCGATTGAATACAATTAATATCCTTATTAATTATGCGAATAACCTAACTTTTCGAAACACCCGAAGCAGCAACTCCTCCCTTAAGAACTGACAAGATATTTTCAATAACTTCTTTTACTTCTCTTCATAAATTGATGTACTTTTGCAACGACTTCACGCGCCTGACTGTGAAGGACGCCCTTATGCAAATTGCTCTGCACAGGACGCATTACAATGATAAGCCATATAACAAAATAATAATCACTTCTACAGAACTTCATACAAATAGCTGCCCTGTTAGGGAAATACAACTGAAAACTGGAGCCTCGCGAGACGAATAGTCAGGGTCAATGTTTACACAGGGTGTAGGGCTGGCAACACGTCCTGGGAAGGGATGCGCTCCCCCCAAAGCGATAAGTTTAACGAATGGACTCTTCCGGCATCTCCGAGCCCTCGACAATGAGCGGTCACACTAAAATAATGTCACTGTACAATACATTCGACTTTTTTCTTGACATTTTAATAGTGAAACACGTTTCATGAAGGTAGAATATTCTGTATTTTTATGCAAGAACCGTGATTACTTGCTCTGAATATGGCGACCGTTGCATCCTCGCCGCCTCTCGAAGACCAGAGGTATCGCCATGAAGATTCTTCTATACTGTGCCCTCGCCACACCGGTGGTCTCCATTCTCCCTGCCAGCCACACCGGTCCGCTGGCGCGGCGTGGCGGTCGGCTAGGACGCCAGCGCGCAGGGGGTGGGGCGGGGCGGGGGCGGGGCGGGGGCGGGGAGGGCGGGGCGGGGGCGGGGCGGGGGCGGGGCGGGGGCGGGGCGGGGGCGGGGCGGGGGCGGGGCGGGGGCGGGGCGGGGGCGGGGGCGGGGCGGGGGCGGGGCGGGGCGGGGGCGGGGCGGGGGCGGGGCGGGGCGGGGGCGGGGGGCGGGGCGGGGGCGGGGTGGGGGCGGGGGCGGGGTGGGGCGGGGGCGGGGCGGGGGCGGGGCGGGGCCACTGCCCCCACTCTCCGAGTGGCGGGCGCGCGCGCTCCCTCGACGCACGGGGCCTCTAATCCATTTCGCTCCATTTAACTGCGCGTATTACGAGAGAAAACGAACCTCGCCTTCCGTAGGGCCTTATCATCGTCCCCGGCGCCACGCGGGGCTTCACAGCGGCCTTCCTACGCCCCTCACAGCCTTCCCCCTCCCGCCCGTCGCCCCCACCATCCCTCCCACGCCCTACTTCGCCAACTATTACCGCCAAGTTCACAGTCGACTCCCGAGTTGGAACGAATTAACCCATGGGCGCGATATCGACGGGAAATCTGTTCTTTTATTTGTAACAACTGCGTAGAGTTCGAGATAATTAAGCGTATTAGAGATTCATTGTAAAACTTCTAATATAACCTACTTCCATGAGCGGACGAATGCGACTAACCGTCCTCAGTTCTACAGACAAGAATGGTGTTACTCAAACCAGGAAAACTAGAGAGGTTACAAAGACTAGAGATTAAAGATATACAAATGTTCCGGCCCAAAATTCGAGGCAAGCGACATTTTCAATGTGTGTCGGTTATTGATGAAATACTGAACATTTTTCTGGGAACTTTTCAGAACATTAAAAAGAGAATTCTTGAAATACGTCTTTGGGGTGTTTTAAGCACCTTAAAAGCGATTTGGAAGGTTTCAAGACTCTTACAGTCTATACAGAGATGATCAATAGGTCATCCGATTCTTCTCGACAGTTCGAAACGATTGACTTTTATTTAGTCTGATCTTTCTATAGTATCCTAGAAAAATTCTTAAAAAGACGCATTATGAGGGAGTTTCGAGGTATCTCAGTGGGAAAAAGCTGCGATTGGCTATACAGCCTAAGCCAGGTATCAGATGAATCGTTACGAGTTGATTCATCAAATGACGATTAAACATAATATTGTAATGAGACATACGTTTTAAAATAAACTTTTTAGTCACGAATTAGAAAAAGCGGCTACTTTCAGGGCAAACATTTTGTCGTGGTCACACACATTTAAAGGACCCGCTGCGATAGTGCGTGGCGGGGTACTCTTTCTGCTGGTGGCAAGCCGAATTGATTGATTAGTGATTCCGGTCACGTCAACTGCAAGGTCATTGGACAGTAGGTGTAGTGCATGTTTTCTCCTCGGGAGGTGGCAGTGATCTTCCCTGCAGGATGAAATTCAGTGCCGACCCACATATCGGCCGAGGAGTTTTCCCAACGAGGTATCTTTCATCAGCGGAGCGCCGCCCCAACTGGGATAAGCTCTAAGCTCTCGACCGGTCTCCCACCACGTGTGATGGTGATGTGCATGAAAGTGTTAGTATGTAAGTGTAAGGGGTGAAGATAGGACAAGCAAGAGCAAGGAAAGATCGCCTGCGGTCCGTGGCTCATTTATAAGGCTAATGCTCCGGCAGTCGCCTGGTACTGATCGAAGTAACCATAGGAAACTACGGATCAGAGCTGCCGGTTGCTAGAATTCTCCTCCAGACAGCGATTGAATTCAACGTAGCTCTCTAGCCAGTGTCTAAAATCCTGCCACCGTGGGAATTCAAACCTAGGGCCTCCCGATCAGAAGCACTGCAGTGACATCAGTAGATGCCCTTAGCCACCTCTCCCGGTGGCAACGTTGAAGAAACCGTCCTTACGCGTCCGCCACCGTCCCCACCTTGTTGGCCAGCGAGATCCCGGTCTGCGGAGTACATAACAGAGCATTCCCAGCCGGGAAGGCGTAGTGTGCTCTAGGAAGAGCGAGAGTGACGAGCTGCGAGTGGTGTAAGTCGACAGTGTTGAGGAACTGTGCGACGAAATTGGTATTTCTCTGGTGGGCTAAGGTACTGCCCTGTTTATCGGGCGTCAATTGGGTCGGCAACTAAACGAGTCTTAGAACATCTCCCGGATTCCCGGAAAGTAGGCAATGTTTGTTGGTAAAATTCTGTTTAGTTACTGGTACAAATAAAACTGTCTTTTACCTAGTTGAGAGACTTCTAATTCGATAATAATATGGTGTTGAAAGTTTAATTTTCAGCACGGATGTTAAAAGTGAGTTGCTCAAATATTTAGAGACAGATAAATCTGTGAATGTAGCAAAGGAAACTACTGGTGCTACGGAATGGCACAGACTTTCCCATATTAGTTTTCCATTTCCTTGGGTCTGGGCAAGCTATTCGTAATTGCTACATACTTGTGCCAGCTGCCATCTATCGTTGTCCTAAGTACATTTTTTTGACAGTTTATAAATTTTCGGTTTCCTAATGGCAGAACGGAAATATTAATTTTAGAATTTTAAAGAACAATAAAACCTCCTCCTAAATAGCAATTTTATTTGAAAAATATGAAGCCGATTTTAAGAAAATGGCGTTTAAGTGCTACTAATAATGCAAAATTTAAAGCTCTTTCTCACAGACAATTTTTGAGTTTTCGAAAACTTCCTAAAATCCTACCAGCGCTAGTAGTGTTCACAGAGGGACAGACAGTCAGACAAACGAACGAACGGGCGGGCGGACGGACGGACGGACAGATGGACCGTTTTGCTTTCAATTGGTTTTTCGGTATCAAGAACCCATAAAACAGGTATTCTGGTCACACCACGTGTTAGGGGATTTTTTCTCTTAATTTAGCATCTGGTTTTATCTACTTTTTCGTTACCAGGGCCCGGTAATGAATTTTTTTTGCTTAAAACTGTTAATTTTTAACAGTTAATTTTTCTGTCTGTTAATTTTTTCGCGCTTTATTACATAACTTATCTCTATACTATGTATATTACTGCATATATACGTACGTATACTGAAAAGTAAAAATACTGTCCATAACAGCGACTACTGACCTTAATGTAACACAGAGCATTATTGAGTGATATGTATACTTGATTAAAATAAAATTAGTCTATAAGGCTGTCTAAAAATAGTGTATGGGATGAGTAAAATAAGTATTTTGTACTTAAGATTCCGCCACTGTGCTCATCGTCCTCATGTCGCAAAATTTCCTACAGGCAAATCCAATCCAAGATTTACTATTCTTTTCATAAATAACCATTTATAGATTTGATGTCTTGTAACTTTATATTCCAAAAATGGACGCACCAGGCAATCATAATATATCTTCAAATTTAAACAGCTTTCGTTTAGAGTGCATCGAATTATCTACTCAACCAAATTTCTTTAAATGAAAAATTGTGGACCCAAAATGTGTTGTGGCTTGCTCTTATTAACCGATTTTATTGTACAAACATTAAATTTTTATGTCCTAAAATTAATTCAATCAAGATTTATAGATAGACATTTGTTCATGATGTGAGTAATAGTTGTAATTGATTTTAGAAAATAGTAAATATTTCGAATTTTTACTCGTTGAACCATGTGACTTGAAAGTTACAGTAATTGAAGCGAAAACAGCGAGTTTCGGCGACGGAACGCGGCAGAATTGTCATGTGTGGAACAATAAGAAAACATTAAGAAATGGAACTCGAAGTGACACTCAGTTAAATTTTATAAAACGCTTCCTGTCCCAGTACTAATCTTTGCATGCGAAAATTGGACGTTCAGAAAAAAATGCATATTAACAAAATATGGTTCCGGCGAAGTCTTGCTAACTATTTAGATATTTATTAGATTGTCAGAATAATGTGGATATACGACAAGAACTATATAACTTTAACCTGGTAGAAAGAGTCAGAAAACAGATACAAAATTGGTACGCCCATATTGTAAGAATGAACGACGTCAGACACCCTAAACAAATAATAAATTATGTACCGACTGGCAGAAGAAGAGTTGAAAGACCAAAGACTCGGTCGATCGATGATATTAGCGTTGAAGAGGACAGAACACACCTTGAGGCCTAATTCTTGGTGTTGAAGAAGAAGTTTATATACAGTGTATAGCTACAAAATTATTTATCTTATAGCCACCCTGGTCCTCTTGTTCTACCAGACGGAGTAACAAGAAATGCACTCAGAATAGTATTCGCATGATGTAATATATGTATATTGCATGTGATGTATGATGCATATAATGTAATGATGGGTATACGAGTGTGACATTACGACACGAGCGAGGAACAAGCGTCTATTGTAAACTTCACACGAGTGCATCGAGTTTCATACGTCACTTTCTCTACGATTTGTAGTACTTTTATAAGTTAGTTTTACATTGAATCGTTTTGTGGTAGTTGATATTCAGGGTTCAGCCAAGGCCACCTAGCAGACAGCACCCCCATCCGCAGGGGCTTTGGTTTACCACTGCGCTAGTCAAATAGGATCAAATTGAAATCACGATCCAATTTGTTTTAAATAATATTCTACGTAAAAATTACTAATAATAAATAAATGAAAGCTGACGAGCATAATATAATATTAAATGCAATTTTAACGTACACAATCGAACGAAATATTTACTAGAACGATTCTCAATGACAACCATCAAATGACAAGTATACAATGGGAGTAGAAAGAATAATTTTCTTTCATGATAATATCTTCTCTGAAAATCATCACATTGTTTTTAATTCCTGTTTTTTGTATTTGAAATTTAAAAGAATTGTTTACATTTGTATGAATTGTTTCCAGGATATAAGCGCCCAATACGGCCAATTTTGAGTAATTACCGTATTCTCCGATTACCCCTTTCCACTATTACTTCAGAATTTTCTGCTTGAAAAAAAGAAATGAATTTCATAATTTGAACTCAAAACCCTTTGTCTCGTTTACGTATTTCTCGCGGATTTCACATTATT
Source organism: Acheta domesticus (assembly GCA_031308135.1). NCBI lineage: Eukaryota > Metazoa > Arthropoda > Insecta > Orthoptera > Gryllidae > Acheta > Acheta domesticus. Next base: position 133,551,308 of record JAHLJT010009436.1, on the reverse strand, counting down.
GTTATTATTATTATTATTATTATTATTATTATTATTTTATTCTTCACAGTTTTTTACTGGTCGGTGAGTCAACCACTCACAGGTATGATGGCCAGGTGTGCAATTGCTTTACTGAAGATTCAGATGGCTTCTAACAATACGGCATGTATTCAAAATAACTGCCTTCTGCATATTATATATACTTCTGGCATCCAAGTGAAGACACTCTAGTCCTCAAAGTGTCATTTTCGGGATCACTCCTGTGGTATTATTGGCACAGTTGTCACTCAGCTGAGGTTCCATTGAGCAGCGACTTCATGGGCGAGATCAGTATATTTCTGGATCTTCTCTTGGTGTTTTACCGATATATTGTGATATATTGTGATATATTGTGTTAAGTATTGATATATCAATAAAGAAAGCCTGCCGATGGTTTCTATCAATGTATGTTATATCGAGTCTATTGCCAACAACTATTGCCGTCTGTCAGTGATAATGGAACGATCCCAGTAGAGTGTGTGCTCACTACTTTCAAGCACGTTCTGAGGGACATATTTGCAATACGGCAAGGAAGTGGCGAGTAAACCATTTTCATTGCTAATAATTGCTGGACCTGCTTCGCCACCTCATCATGCCTCTTTTTATATTCCAACTATGCGTGGCCGCTACATCCACTTGCCACGTGTTGGATAGTTTCGCTTGCGGCATCACATCTCCTACACGTGTCGGATTGGATGGTCGAATCTCTCAGAATGTGTTTCCTGTAGTTCAAAATTGGCACCACTTGGTCCTGGATAGCTATCATGAAGGCTTCTGTCTCCGGAAAGAGATCCCCACGCTGGAGCCATGCGTGCGACGCAAAGATGTCGACATCTGGATTGCTCAGCTCATGGGGGTACCTTCCGTGCAGTGTCTTCGCTTTCCATGAGGTTATCTTCTCTTCTCTTCGGTTTCAGTTATTATTATTATTATTATTATTATTATTATTATATTATTCCTCTAAATCACGACTTAAGATGTTATGTGTCGGCTGAATATAAAATCTACTCCAGGTTGCAACCAGCTACCTAAGGAGCAGATCTAGGGACTGTCGGTGCCTCTACAATACTTTGCGCAAAATGTGGGCTGTTCCAAATAAAGCTATTTCTTGCACTTCCCAGTCTTTTGGATTACCTGGGAGTTTAGCCAAGTTCTTACACAAATTTTGCGGAACAAATCCCAGAGCTCCGATAACTATCGGTACGACCTGTGCTTTTACGCCCCACATTCGGCTGATCTCGATTTCCAAACTCTTGTATTTAAGACGTTTCTCTGCCTCCTTGGTAACGTTTTGATCGCAAGGTACAGCAACATCCACAAGTAAACACGATTTGTTCTCCAAATCCCGGATGACTATATCCGGTTTGTTTGCTGCTATCGTGCGATCAGTTTCAATTTGTTGGTCGTACAGTATCGTACACAATCCAACAGACGTCACCGGTTTCAGTGAGTGTTCGTACCACTTGGGGCATGTGTTCGGAACTTAGACAATATGATCGATGGTTTCTACGTGTTCCTGAGTTTAATATCAAACGGTGTATTATTTACAATGTGAGTATGCAGCTAGGCGTTGATGTACATACTTACAGACACCACCAAAATTTAAATCGTGCTTTTGGACTGCGAATGTTGGCAGTTGTCGAATGACATCTCCTATTTTTTCTATAATTTTAAATTTACTTGCTTTTTTAATTAATTCACGTAGTATTGTCGGCCAGCGCCAGTTCATTTCTGTTTTTCATTTATTTCAAGCTATTTTACTTTAGCTAATTTAAAACGTTTGTTCTTTGTGTTGTGCCATACACAAGATTTCCCCTACCTCCGCGTACCCGTGCGAGAACTCTCACATGTTAGACCCTATGTTAGATCCCTATCCTTCTATTTCCATTTTAAGAGAGGAAGTAGTTAACGAAAACGTGTTTATTTGTTTAAAAATATATAAAGGTAACTTGCACTGTACTAACACAATATCAAATAAAATAAAAAACAATGCAATTGATGTTTAAAATAAATTTTCAATAAATATTTATTCAGTATCATGGAGAGTTTTCTTGGAACAATTCACAGCACTTCCTTAAAGACAACATTTGTAGTAATTATTCAATATTCTTTGACAGCTAGCTTTTAGCTTCTTGTGAGTCACAAAAATATTAGAAAAGCTTTTACTTTTGAGAAAGCTACGTGTCTGAACCCGCCTGACTTTAAAATTTCATCGAATGATAACGAAAATACTGGTACAGGTAAAACACAGTCTTCACTTTTCTCTGTGCACCCACATCCCTCCACAATCAGGTACACAGCACTTACAGACACCGGTAAAACGTTAATTGATTGGTTTTACTACACGCAAAGAAACATCTTCATAGGCATCAAGCAACTATAATATTTGTTGCTGGAGAGCAAATCTTGAATTCATGATTAGGCAAATAATCTCGTCAGACTGCACAAACTACGGTGTTAACAGAAAGTGTAGATAAATACTGTCGAATCTATGCCTTCTAAGCGTGTCGCCACAAAATTGCTACCAGCAGAATGGGCTGAAATATTGAGGTGGCACTTATTAGTATTGAAGCGTGGAACCGAAAAGTTAATTGAATGGATTGAAAAATGTCTCATCTTATAGATTATGGTGTGAAAAACGTTTCTTTGAGGCCTTTGGCTGCAAAATATTAATTTTTAAGATTCTAAAACGCTTTGTTTATGAGTTATTTGTCGATATAAATTGTCATGTGATGCGGGTTGCATTTTACATGAATATTTCGATGCGTTTTTTAAAAGAAATCAATATTTTTAAAGTCAAAGTGGGATTCGTCAAGTCTCTGTGATATTCTCTTTCTTTAGAGCCCTCATTTATAAAGATTGGCTGCGTGTAAGAGCCGGAACGCAAAGGTATACTACTTAAATAATACAGGAAACGATTATTATTATTATCATCATCATCATTATCAAGTTCATTATTCAAAATGTCATTCTCGTCCGGAGTTTCCAGTTATAACTTAAGGACAGAATGTCAACACATATGGCGAGACAGATGGTGAGAAGCTCTTCCTCCAGAGTACTCAGGTTCCGCTTCAATGACTAAGAGAGAGTATCTTACACACAATATTGGTGGTTGCCAGCAGCACGGCCTTCTGCATGGTTCTGAAGTGCCCCTAATTCAGATGGAGTTACTCTTTCGCAATCCTCCAATCTTCAGCAACAAGCCCATTAGATAAAATATAATTTTATAACTCTTTCAATTATTCATAAATAGCTCTAGCGGATTTATAACTTGACTTGGATTTAACGCTATCATCAAAATGTTCTTTTTAAGACAGAATTTGTGCTTGCAATTTATTAACATGACAAGATTCTTTCCAAAATTAGTGATGTTCTCCCCTAAGAAAGATATGATGAGGGTAATATTCATGCATTATTTTCAATACAGTCTATTTATTACAATATAATAAAAAATGGAAAAGCAGAAACTATTTAGTATTAGTATATGAAAAAACGAAAAATATTTATTATCTGTTTAATACATTAGATCAGCTATCTTATAAAAATTAAAATTATATTATACTGAAATTTGTGCAATTTAAAAGTCAATGTTTTGTATTTTTACAGACATAAATAATAACATAACATAAAAATTATAAATTGAATAATTTAGAAAATGAAATTGAGAAACTTGTCGTTGATTTTTGACTTATAATTAACTACTTCTTGAAATAATTGCTTATGTCTTATTACAGACATTTTCCTGGAGTGCTGCAGATGAAAAGGTTATATAATAAAAACATACTAAAACTGAAAATGTTACTTTGCGTTTTAAAATTTGACAAAATTCTACTTTATAAGAATAATTTTACACAATTAGAGCTACGCTGTTTATAATGGAATGTCTCTTTTAACGCAGTTACCTGAACAGATATATTCTACATACGTAGTTTATGTAACGTGTACGGCCCGGATAATTATGTACTAAAAATTGGGAAAATATGTACATAAATATATATTATAATATACAGAAATATGTACTCAAAAGTATGAAATATGTAACATTAAGTATCATTGTATCAATTATTTTTTATTAAAACACCTTTATCTTCGTGTATATTGTTCTATGTAGTTAATATAAAGACCAGAATTAAATATTATAGTTCTCATAATCCTATTATTTACAACGATCTCCGTATCAATATGATACAAATATCGTCTCCGATATTATTTCAGCAGTATACCTTCCCTTTGCGGCTCTCACACGCAACCAGTCTTTATAAATGAGTTCTCTAAAGAAAGAGAATTTCAAGAAGACGTGACGAATTGCATTTTAAATGTAAAAATCTGAAGGATTTGTTTGAAGGAATTTGATTGAAGAAAAAACGCATCTAAATATTCATGTCAAATCATTTTCAATTCTTCATCGTGTTTTCTGGATCCAGTGTGACGGAATTGTCCCCTCTGCAGACTGCACAAATTGTTTCGAATCCTGGGTTTTTATCCAGAACCGAAGACCTCTTTTTCTTCACTGGATCTCCCTATTAACCCTCGAATGATAAATGAACATTTTTTAAAGAAGCGACTGCTGATTAAGTAATTTCAAAGCTACCAGAAAGTTTCAGGGAAGTTGTTTCCAAAAATTTAATTATAGTGCTTACTGAAAAATGGGGCAATATAGTTGTTCAGCTATTGAGTATCAAACAATTGTTTTGTACCTATAGATGTTGCAGATTCAGAACCAAATTGATGTATAACTTGTATTACAAAATCAAAAGTTTGAGCATTGTAGCCCATAGCGTCTACCCCGGTGCCCCATCTCGTTAATCCTTTTTACTTTCTCGCCTTATTTTGTATTGGAAATCTATGCGTCAACTTTATCAAACCGAGATCTAATCAGTTCTGCAAAAACACAATGCATGCACAAGATAGGTTAGAAATAGTAATTTTGAAACAATACCTACAGGGCTTCTGCTGCCTTGCACTTGAACAGCGCTGCACTAGTACCAGAAGAAAGACATTATGCCAAATTAGGCCACAAAAATTCGGTTGTATCGTTATACAGTTTTGTAATAGTTTGATGGTTGCATTTGGGCAACACTTCACAAGTTAACAAAATAAGACTTACACTTTTAAACTTTCATTAAACCTATCACAACCTTGCCAAAATGATTTCCTTGCACATCAGTTCCACAGCGAGATTTTACTTGAGATTTTTGGTCCGAAGAAATAATTTACGAACAACGGAAGAGGGTCGCATGTAAAATCAGGTAAAGAAAAACATCAACGGCCCTTCTTGAGCTGGTGCGTGTAGTTTCTGGTGAAGGGTATGAAGGTCAAGGGAGACATCTAAATGATGCGAAGTGGGTGCGCGATATCGCCTGCTAAACATATCATTTTCACCAAACTTCCTTTCTGTTCTCTGCGATCTCGCTGAAAACTAACAGAACAAAAACTATGAATTACATCGTCACCTTCCCCTTTACTTGCAATAGCGTTGGCATTAATGGGTACACTCATTTCAGCGCGAAATAACAGCGGTATTTTAGAGAGGATGCTACAGAAAAAAATGTTTGACAATGCTGAATCGTTTGTTTGGATGATTCCTTATCAAAAACATATAGGAAAAATAAAGAATTACATTTTTTAAATGTAGGATAATGGAAAAATTCAGTTATATGTACAAATATGTTCTTTTGTGTAAAATATGTAAATATATGTAATTTTGGGTAAAATATTTAAATATATGTACCAAGAACTCAACGATTTTGACCTCTAACCGATGTGAAATATGAATTTATCGTTGATTCAACATGATAGTGTTACCTTAGGAAAATATTTTATTACATAATTATCCGGGTCCTAGTATTGTGTAATTGAATTCATTTCATGGGAAAATAACATATAACATTCAATTTCATCGTTTGTTTACTAGACCATCTGTGTTCATTACTTTTAACTAGTAACATTACTATTATAGTCTAACTAGAATTAACATTGGAGCAAAAGACCTCAATTCATATTCACAGAATTTATAATTCCTAATTGTTCAAGACCAATGGTCAACACGCTTTTGGGAGTTAATTGCACTTCCTCTTCATCTGAATTAGCCTCTTTAAAACCAGGTTGTACATTTACTCGAGAAATAGAAGGATGGAAAAAGCGGTATCTGGGGGATTCCGTGATTATAGCAAGTTTTTTCAGAAAGCACAGGCCTCGCTGTGAGGTTGCAAAGGCAACTCTGTTTCAACTCCAAAGAGCTCAATTAATATTCTGTGTGTGAAGAGAACTCGGATTTCACCGAGCAACTGAAGCAGTGAATTGTTCATTAGCGCATAAACAGCTCGCTTTGTAGCGTACGCGTATATTCCAACCACAAGCGTATGAGGAGGAAATTCAAAAAGATATAGCTTTCCCTAAAAAATATGTTGTCAAGTAAGAAAAGTACGTTTTGTCAAATAACCAACGGTTGAGATTAATGAATACCTTTTGCGATGTGTTTGTTTACCTTGCTTTTCTTTCGATTTACCACAAAAAGCAAATTACCTACGAGCTTCGCGAAGTCACATTTTCCCCCCATAATTGTATAAAATTTAAACAAATATGTCACTTCAAGTTACAGATACCTGCAGAGTATGTTATACGCCATACCAACTAAGAATGCCAACTATAAAATATGTACTGTTTAACAATGGATGTAAAATATGACTGTTGATATTTTCTGAAAATTTAAGAACGTAATTATATCGTTTAGCTTCGCAAAATATAAATACAAAACTATAAATGTACGTCATTCCAGCGATGTATTAAAATTATGATTTAGATACATTAATACCATTGATTTATTATACGAGAATATTATCATATACAACAATGTATTAACAATGACATGGGGTATCTGTCGATAGCAGAGAGGGCATCGATAGACTCGGGTTTGGTTTATTTCCTCCAACTTTGTTAAGGAAAAGAGCTACTGTTTCATCGTTGAGAACTTTTATTATTAGAACCTTTCTTAACCATAAGCGATAGTTCCGCCTTTCAACGCGTATCGGGTGTTTACCAAAATATTCCCATGCGTAATTTCTCCGTGGAAAATCCATTTTCTTAAGACTGAAATGACATTATTGAAAAATATTTTTAAATCGAGTGGTTGGTAACATGAAAGTAAGAAAATAAAAGAGAATCAATTGTAATGTCCACAGTTCAGAAACAAATACTTTAATAAAAGATCAGAATACAAAGAAAGACAAAATCATTATGAAAACGTAAACAATGTATGCCTAACAGTCGGCTCCGTGGCGGAGATCGCTAAAACAGTAGTGCCTAGTGATCTCCGACCGAGGGATCGCGGGTTCCAGTCCCGCCTAGGGCATAGTTGTATGTCTTTGTCCTCTCGCCCCCTATTATCACCACATCGTTTCATCATCATACCATGACGTTAAATCCGACAGTGGTCACTAATGACCTAGTAGTTGATACGACCTTAACAAAAAAAGATGTATGCCCAACCTTAAGGTGTTCCTGAAATTCTCTGAAATAAACATGTCATTCGTCGCACAAAGTTCTATAAGTGTTTTATAAATGTGGCATATCGTTCTTCTAAAAAACACGTGCTTTGGAGAGTATATGGGGGAAGATAGATTGGATGTTCCGTCTTGACATGCGGAAATTGACCTATAAATTACACAAAGTCGTACCACGAAACTCTTAACCAAGTGTGTTACTTTTTCAATTCAACTACCATCTAAAAATAAACAAAGGCTATTTAAAAATCTTGTAGTCACATTTATAGATTCTCTTCTGCATGTTACAGAATGCCACCTTCTAAGTGACATTAAATGATTACCAATAAATAATATATGAAGTAAAGCCATCGAAAGTGACGGGAAGAGAAATTTCCGAAACCATTTGCAGTAAGGCTTTTGAGCGGCAGCTGCTCAGAACTTAAGTCAATATCTTCCCATAAAATTCCCGTTCCCTTCAAACGCAGACGATTAAATGAAGCGAAACGTCGTTTTAACTTCGTATTCACAAATACGGTATTCGAGGTTATATTTATCTTCAGATAACCGAATATCTTGCTGCTCCTGGTGCTGCGAACACGCAGCTCGGAGCGCATTGAGTTACCAGAGGCGGATTCGCGAAGCAGGTGGAAGACGGTAAGTGGCTTAGGGATACAGACGAGGAGCGGAGGGAGAGCAAGAGAGTCGATGAGCGACCGCTGCAACTCTGGCAGGGAATTACCGCAGCCATCTTCGCCGTCTTCTCTTTCCGCCGCCGCCAACGCCAACGCCACCGCCACCGCCACAGCTCCACAGACACCTAGGTCGCCAACTCCACCCTTCCCTTACCTCTTTCACCGATTGCGCAACGGCAGACGCCAACACTGTCAGCCCTCCTCATCCTCACTGATTCTTGAGTTTGTCCAGCCAATGCCTAATGTCCGGTCATCCCTAGTACATTCTTGTCTGTCCATTGCCCTCGCCCCCCGCCACCCACAGTCATTCTCATCCTTTACCACTTCCACCTCCTTTTCCGTCCGTATTTCTTCCCCAGCCCGACCTCTCCCACCACCACCTTCGCAGCTCTCGTCGACACCACCATCCTTCCCATCCCCTCCACCGCCGCCATCCTTACCGCCCGCACCGCAGCTATCCATCCTTGCTGCCCCCGCCGCCGCGCTTAACTTTGTTATAAACGGTGCTGCGCGGCGGCTGGCGACGAGTCCTGATTAAAAGCGAGCCGAGATGTTGATGCAATAACGAGAACTGACGACACCCTTCCTAGCGGCGACCCCGACTTCCCGCGTTCCTTCACCCTCGCTTTTCGTTCTTGTGGATGGCCTTGGGGAAAGCACGAGGGTGAAATTCTTCTTGGGCAATGATATTTTAACCTCCCGTGACATCTCCTTGTGCAAATATGCTTCTCATGATCTATTCCCCTCTATGATAGGTTTTATTATGCCAACAGAAGTACGGGTAATGTAGGAAAAGCAAATAAGCAAATAAATACAATATCTCAGCAAATAAATATAACATAATGCCACAATATAATAGTTTTCTTACAAGCACTAAAAGGTGTTGTTTTTTTCTTAACAAATATACACGCGAAGAAAGGATGCTAGAAACAATAAAAGATGAAATTTTGTTTCAACAATGTAATTTTCACAACAGAAAACCCATTAGCATTAATATTATCTCTGGACAATTCGAGATAATCCAAGAAATCGAATGTGATTTCACGACTTAGACGCCCCTAAAGAGGACAGTTTTGTTGAAATAGTTTTGTCGTATTTGTCTCGTCGATTTGAATCATCTTCCACCTTTAATTTTTATAAGAATTAAATTATTAAACCTACTTCTAATCCTCTTTATAGCAGCATCAAATTCTCAGAACGTATACGCACAATTAAATGACAATCCTTGCTTTCAATGTGTCTGTAATTCGCATTTCCCAACCCTGCATGTTGTGATAGGTATTACTCCATTTGTGAATCAGGTTGTAAGATTAGAGAGCATTTCCTAACGGTAAGCTTGTGGATTAGGTTCATCTTATTCTGACGAAGACCCCTTAAGCGTCCCTGCTTCTGCGCCTTCAGCTCCCTTCAGCCCACGCTAGCTACAGCTTCCTTCGTCCGCCACACAATGTCACAAAGTTCAAGATGAGAGGACGAAAGTTAATTTTTCTTGGTCTGTACTATTGCATAAAATTTAATTGGTGTACAATTATTTTCGGACGCCGGTACAATTGATTTTTGGACGCCTTGGCCCTGTCAGGAGCTATTGCGCCAGTACAGATATACAGACATTTGTGTTTTAAATTTGATTTGAATTTCACTGAATTTTCCAAAATTAATTTTGACTGTTGAACTTTGTAAAATTTAATTAAATGTACTTACATTTTTTACGTTAGTTCACCTCTTAGCTCTAATAATTCATTGTTATTTAAAAACAGATAAATTATATTATTTTCCTTCCACAATTGTTTTCAGTAGGATATTTAATATTAATGACCTGTCTTGAAAATAAAAAAGGCAGCATTAATTTTTTTCGAGTGAATATTCATTCTTTCAAATTCGTTTTAAATGAGAAAAATTCAATGAGAAGAACGCATGGAGTTTAAAAATGTACCAAGTTACACAGTTAGAGTGGTGAATGTTAGTATTGAACACAAGGCTGAAATAATGTATTTGAAGAAAAGAGAATATTCATTTTTTTTGTTGACATTAAAAATAATTTTACCAAACTACACTTCTACCATTCTACACTTGTATACTGGAACTTTGCAATTTTAAGAATATCGAGAGTGAATGGTACTAATAAAAAATGGGCGGAGAAATTTGTATATAGAATATTTCTAGTCTTTCATCGTGTTAACCTTTTATAAATCCTATAATTCTTAAAAAGAAAATTCCATTGTACGTCTTCCTTACTACTTCGTTCTAAGAGTAAATCTATATTTTAAGCAAGCAAAATGCCTTAAAGCATGTGTGAGCCCAATGTACAAAGGAAGGCGGAAAATTAATAAAATGAAACATTCCTTCTTTACCATATTTATGACAAAATACTCTTACTTGTTATCTTAAGTATTCTTACCAATTATGGATAATATTCGAGTAATACGCAGGCATTCGATTCAACACATAGCATTTATTCAATCCAGTTAGGGGCTCAAGAAAAAAGTGAAGAGTCCTTGTACATAGTTACTCCTGAGAATGAATACATTTGTTTTTACAACACAAAAATCATACCACAATGTATACAACACATTCAATAAACTAATCTATAACAAATACTACTTGAACATGACGACTGCAGTGGAAAACAATGCTAATAATCTTGATAATTCAATACAATACTATAATATATTAATACATACATTGCAATATAAGTGTGTACTATATTATAGGATTTTCAAATGCCAAAACCGGTCTAGTTAACTCAGAGCGTCATTACTGCCCTCTGCAGCGACTCTGTCTGAGAGGTCCTAGCGTTCGAATGGCGTAATTTTTGACACTACCTAGCTAGGTCGAGATCGGCGGCTGAAGGAAGGAGTAATCTAGCGGCCGGCGCCCCAGAGTGGTTTTTCGTGGTTTCTCCTATTATTACTAGGCGAATGCCGGAGCAGCACCCTTTCAAACTGACCACAAAGTGCCCACGAGCTTTCCATCCTCTTCTTTGTTCTGGTTCTATCTTCTCTCTTTACCTCCATGCATTACACTACATGTCAGGAAAATAATCGGCAGCTTACAGCTTGTCCTGGCTGGGGTGGTGCCCCCTGGGAGGAGATAACCTGGAAAGGGAAATCCCTCTTAAGAAGTAGTGTAGGTCGGCTCCTGATCTCATCATCCGGTGAGGAAGGAGCTCCGCCACTCCGAGGAAATAGATTCACTATCCCAGCGGGACTAATGACCCGTAAACAATTGGCGTACCCGGATCAATCAATCAATGCCAAAGTGTAAGTAGACATTTGTTTCTGGAGTAAAGGAAACACTCTTTGTTCCAGCTAAAGGGAAAATATTTGCATTCCTTTTTGCAGGACTGTTCGTTCCATTCGGCCTTCATTCGTGCTTCCACTCGCACAGACGCAAACACTTCCTGCACCTGGCGCGCGTTACTCAGCGTCGGGGCAGACTGTCAAGAGAGTCGCTTTGATCTACGTTAGACAGCAAACTTGGCGCAAGAGTTAGCAAACCACTAAACGGTGGGAAACCACTGTCACATTCCACAGGGGTCGCCTGGAGGAGCCTGAACCCCCGTCGCCTCCGCCGCCCCGGCCTCCACCGCCACCGCCACCGATGGGGAGAGTGGATTTGGTAATGCAGTCATCTTTGGTCGCAAGGACGGGAACGGAAGAGACGAGAGAGGGAGTAAGATTTTAAACTCGCAAATCAGCATGCGTTTTACCGGGTTTGGAGTCACTTAATATAAGTCCTTGAACCAAGATATTGGTAAGGTTCCATGAATAAATGATATATTCAAGGACTTAAATCCACGTACTTTCCCCGTCTGCAGCACTCAGTGTCAAAATCTGTTACCTCAGCTACGTCTTTGATCAGGAAATGCTTGGGTTTCAGTCCCAACGGCGGCGAATTTTCGACATTAGCTACAGAGCTAGAACGAATTCAATCCCTATGTGGAGGAGCGGATGCCTGCTCCAATCGGTAATATTCCGGGGTTTCTACGATCAGTTCTAGGCGAATATCGGAGCAGGAGTCTAAGACGGCAGTCACAATGGATGTCATTTTGGTCGAAATTTCGGACGGCCGACGTCGGGCGTTTTCGTCCAATGTGCTGAATTCGCACAAACACGAGCTCATAAATGGAAATGGCCGTCTTCCAAGGGCGTCCAAAATCATTGGCTATCGGTTCCATTCATCCGAAATTAGCTGGCTTATTCAATACATTTAGACGGTTTTGAGCGTGCTTCTCACGAATGTTTCAAAAATAGGTTGTAGAACTATGGTAATTATGGGACGATTTCGTATGTTTTACGGATGAAATAAGTCGGAACATTTCGTTTGCAGTCTCCCGATTGCTAACTAGCAAAGTCTCAATTACACTGTGACCGTAGCCTACCAATAAGACTACGGACCACGTGCGATCTTCCGTTCCTTATTCTGGTCCCCTCATCTCGCCTTTAAAATACACATATATGCAACACACTACCACAATATCGGGAGTACAGTTGAGAGTTTAGTTTGTCCCGATTGAGGGAGGAAGGGAAACTCGGAGTCCAACATGTAGGTCGGTGCAGGATCTTACATTCCAGTCGGGGCAGGAATACCGCCATTTTCTGGGATAAAGAATTTACTACACACAAGGCACTAATTATCATGATAGTAGTTATTTCGTTCGCAAATAATATATCACTCATGTACTATCTTCTACACATATACATTTTAAGATATACGATACTAGTACAATCGTCATGATTGTCCATTTCGATCCTATGTAATTACAGTAATCAAGCACAGTAAATTACCATTATCTGTGCTTGATTAGCCTCTATCCATTTTTCGTCATTTGTTTATTATTCTTTTATATTTTGCCAATAAGGTTTGCATCCGATTGTGTTTCAATGCGTTATGCATGGTATGGCCTTATATCACATATGGTTCCATTCTCCCCCCCCCCCGTTTCAGAGCAGCAGGGTAAAGTGGTGAAATAGATAATACGGTAAGTCAGGTAAAGTCAGGAGAGCCAAGTAATCGAAATATGGCCCGCCACCATATTAAAGATTTTAATGATGGCCCTTGAGGTCTGGAAAGTTGGACACCTCTGACATAAACGGAAGGTGACGATCGTAGGAGGTATTCTGATACGGGAGATAAAATAATTATTGAGGCTTCAATAACTTTATGTTGCAGTGAAAATTTAGTGTGTTTTGCGATAAAAATATTTCAAGTAAGATTTTTTTTGCAAAAAGGGCATTTAGCTAACGCGAGTGTCGAAATAGATATGTTCATTGCAGACATTCTTGGAAATAGATAATTGTAAAGAGTGTACGTTAATGTTATTAGGTTTCGGATATCAATTTTATTTTCTTTAATAATTTCATTAGTGTTACGTGCAATTGAGAATAGCATTGGAGGGGCGGCAGTTTTAATTTTCACATCAGGAGAAAAGAATAGACGATTCCCGGCGGTCTTATTCCACTGGGGGGGGAAGATTCATGGGAACATTTCACTTCGGCTACTCCTCTACAGTCCACAACTTCTCAATGAATTGTAAGCGCCACTGAAAACGTCGACAACAAAATTTAATAATTTTTTGGCAACCAAAATACTATACAGACATTTAAAAAGCATTAATAATTAAAGTAATTATTATTTCGGTCGAAATGGCATGCGAACAGAAAATAATTGCATAAGGTAAAATTCGTAAATACAATAACAAAGTTCAAATGAAATTATGCTGAATTCAATACATGCGGTAAAGATTTGTTATTGAAAAAAGCGCTGATTTATTTAGAAAATAAATTCCGCAGATCAATTCTTTTATTCTTTTAGACAGTAAATGTTCAGAGAATACTCAGACTCTATGAGACTCACGTAAGTATTGATCTACAATATAAAACTAGTGCTGCTACGCTTATCGCACAGACTTTCCCGTATTTGCTTTCCATTTCCTTTGATCTCGGCTAGCTAATCGGACTTGCCTCTTGCCAGCTGCCATCTATCGCCACTCAAACTCAATTTTTTAAAATGTTTTTTATTTTTCGGTTTCTAATTGTAAAATAGAAATATTATTCTAAGAATATTAAAGAACAGTAAAACCATGATCTAAGTAGCAATTTTCTTTGAAAAATTTGGAGCCGTTTCTAAGAAAATGGCGTCTAAGGTCCGTTCGCTGTAACTTCACTCCGCATGTAAACAAACGCACGTGGTCGTCGCTTGTTCTCATTGGCTGACGGGCACCACACTACCCTTCCGGGCGTCGTACGCAATAAGAGCTAGGTCCCTTCCAAAATTGATTAATTTCTTGACACTCTCCACAAACTGAAAATACATAGAAAGCTTGAAAAAAGATGCAGATATTTGTTGTAATATCGTCAACATTTTATTTATTTCTTCGCTACACTTGGTAACAAGATTTAAATACCTTTACTTTGCTCTGCCTCAAGTTCCTGTTAGCGTATGACTGTGATACATGCTACTTATTTTGTGCATAATTCTTGTGACTTACGTTTTTCATGAAAAATAATTTGTTTCAGTGTTTGTTTCAAATGCAGTAGCTGAAGGAAATAGTGTTCAGTTTATTTGGTGTTAGTACAACAAAATTATGACGCAGTGACGAATGTTTCATTGCGTTTTCACTATTGTAAGATAATACATCACTATTACTTTTAGTATGTTGAGTCTTTTTCGATCTTATTTTATTGTATTATGCATTGCAGTTGCAGTTATTCGATTTTGTAACTTCAGAGTAACGTAAGTGTTACTTTGTAACTTAAAGAGTGCATGTCTTACGTAACATAACCTATGAAAAGCAATCTGAAGTTTTTTGTAAATAACATGTGCCAAGTTACTGCAAGCCAACGCCTTTTGCAACTGGAAATAAACCATGTTTTGCAGAAAAACCAAAAGAAGATCTTAATAAATCAGCCTCTCACATTTAACAGATTGAAACATTACACGTAAGTTGACTTTTCTTTCTCTTAGTTTCGAGAGTCGTACAAAACCAACAATATCATCTATGTGGCACATTTATATATGATCCTTCGAGGTAGTTAGCAAGATTCTAGTTAAATAGAAGTGTTTTGCAGGTTGCTCTTTAAATGGACAGAAACATTACGAAAAAAAGATCAGCAGATCATTCCAAAGAAGTTTGAGAGAAATCTTGTTTACACTCAGTGGATTATTGTGAAGAATGCTTGTTTGTTCGTTCGTTTTAGAAATTTGTTGTTTTTGTAGTGACAAGTGTTATTGTAGCAACAAGTTGTTATTTAGTTGGTTTTGAAAACTGTGTGGCTTGAAAAACAGTTTTGAAATGTTTATTAAAAATTTAGCAACATACTCTTTTTTGAGGTATTATGATAAAAAACATTAAGGCATACAATGTTTCTGTTTATTCAAAGCATTTTTGAAATGTTGAACTGAAAAAAATTCTTAAATTTAAGGCCATTCAATCAGTTAAACTACAATATATGAAAAGAAATCAGATAAAAATCTCATATCAACTATTCTTTTTTAAAAATTGAACATTATTTATATTTTCCAATTGACTTAAAACAATATAATCATTGGGAGGGTATTACAGTGTATCTACAGAATGTGTCTTCAGAAAAAAATAAAAAAATATATTACAATTTCAAACCTTGTAGTAAAGTTTGTGCCTTGTAGTTCAGAAGTTTTCAAATATGCAAGTCACTGCTGCACATTGTTATCAATAATGGGCATTGTTATACTACCTTTTTCAAACAGTTGATATTTTGCTTCTACCACGTTACAAATGAAATTATCCCTTATGATGACATAGAAATATTGTTATCATTCAAGTGTTAAAATGTAATGTTTTTACTGTAGTAAATAAAACTGCATTTAAATAAAATTTTGTTGCTGAAGAATCCTTGGAACTGTCCCCCAAGCTTCTCTAATGTTTTTGTACAAGAAATTTAACAAATTTTGTCATTATATATTATTTGTAGTTTAAGAATTGATTTTTTGTTCTTATTCATGCGACTTGTGGAGATTACTTTGAATAACAATTTAAATATTTTGAAATTTGAAATTAAATTGAAAAGAATAAAGCTGTGGTTTGTTATCAAGCCAGGGATGAAACTTTTTACGAATGTGACAGGCAGACTTTGCATATGACACTTTAACAGAAGAAATAATTATTAATACGGGGTTCAGTTCTTCCAGCGATGAACATTTTTCAGACAGTGCTTTGGACCAATATTTCACCGCTACTTTGCGAGAGCACATCGTAAATGTAAGTGCTGTGATATTTAAGCAAATTATCTGCGTGTTTTGGCTGGTATTTTGGGCGTAATAAAGAAGTACTAGTGAAAATAATACTTAATGACAGTTCTGGCTGCGACACGTGCCAATATTTGAGTATGGTCGTAGCGCGAATGGTGCAGCCAATCACGAACTACATGGCGGAGGGATACTCTCAAAGTTTGTTTACATGCGGAGTGAAGTTACAGCGAACGGACCTTAAGTGCTACTTGAAATTTGAAGCTCTTTTCCCAGAAAATTTTTGAGCTTTCGAAACACTTCATTTGAAGTCATGTGAAGCACTTGAACCTACATATACAATATTGTTTACAAATTCCTGGTAATGTGCATATTAAAGGTTTCCTTTAATATGCACATGGCCTTTAAAATCTAGTGGTGCTACAAAAGCACATACTTTCCCGCGTTATTGGAAACAGCTACGTAGTACTGAAATATTGCACGTTATTCGCTACTGACATCTAAGCTATTATTTGAAAACGTCCAGTTCAACCAAAAAGCGAACACCTCACTGTTTCCATCGCAGTGTTGTCAGAACTGTGTGAATTCTACAACTGCACAAAGATTGCAATTTGCGCTATCCGTACCAAAAGTTTAAAGAAGAAAATTGGAGCAAAATGAAGTATAGCTAGTTTTCACAGAAAACAGTTGAGTTCTCGAAAAACTTTACTTGGCATTATTTAAAGCACATGTACTCGTAAATATAATAATTGTTGTGTTCAGAAAAAGCAGTTAGATTTCGTGAACAAGATTTTTATTTCACACACAGTTTTATACAAAATGTAATGTTCCGGTAACCCAAAAGAATGTACCGTAGACTAAACAAAGTTACCGTTTATCCGTGAGATGTACAAAAAACTAGCGCAGTTAACCAATATACCGCGGGACAAAACAACAAAACCTAGGCCGAGTCGTACACTTAAACACGTAATCACAAACTCTAAGCAGGGCACTTCAATCGTATCTCGACTGCCTCGGTGGTGGCGGCGCCGACTTATAATGTCCTCGGCGCCGCAGACTCGTTTCTGGGACGTAGGCTCGCTGGGTGGTCGCTCGTTGCCCGTTTGCAGGCGTTTTCTCCGGTCTGCTGCCTCTCCTCGTTGCCTCGTCCGCCGCAGTGCGCTGCTTGGTCGGCGCGCTTTTCAAATGGGTGTTTACAGCCGCAACAATAATGATAACAAATCGCCGCTAATGTAAATATTAACGACGTGAGAGACAAGTCAAACAAATAACATTTTTCTACTCCCATTGTATAACGCTGTCTTTGGATGACTGCAACCAGTTGCATAATGATGGTCATTTCGATACAGATTTCATTATGATACAGGTTCTTGGCCAATCACAGAGACGCTTACAAATCAAGTATTGTCACTTCATTAATCGTTGAGAATTGTTGCAGTAAATGTTTCGTTCGAGTATGTAAATTAAAATTGCATTTAATATTATATTAAGCTTCTCAGTTTTAATTTTATTTTATTATCAGTAATTTTTACGTGAAATATTATTAAAAATAAATTGGATCGTCATTTCACTTTTATCCTATTTGACTAGCGCAGTGGTAGTCATCATATATATTATTTTCGTTAAAACCGTGAATTTGTTGTCCCTCCTACTCGGCTCATAGTGAACGGATTTTAACAAATGAGGTACCAAAAAAAAGATAAAAAAATCAGGAATGGAGGTCACTAAATATTGCAAATCACGAAGCTTTTCGTTATTAATAAAATGCTAGGAAACTTTTGTTGTTTGAACTTTGCGGCTGGGATAGTTAGCGTGCCCTCCGCGCGCTGCCTGTCAAGATGGCGGTTATGCGCACACCATCCGCCACAGGAGAACTCACGTGGTTGTCGCATGTGAATCGAAGCGGCGGGAAGCGGAAATCTGTTGTGCGTTCCGTTAAGACAAACATGTGTGCGACTATTTATCAATTGTGTTGTAAGTGTTCAATGTAAAATTTTGTGTATGTTCTTATATATCTTTTATGTGATATCTACGGATTTATGTAATTCGTCTAGCATACGCCAGCTGGCAAGAAGCCTTTGCACGCGGTATTACCCACGTGGCCAACGTGTATTTCTACATGTGACTGGAAGCGGAAAGCATCCCTATTGTGCATTTCGTTAAGACGATTGTGTGAACATATACAACAAATGAAATGAAACTAAATTTTTGGAGTTTCAACATTTCATATGTTCTGTTTTAACGTCCTACAGGTTTCCCTTCAGTGCGATGTAATCGCACGGGTTCAGCTAGTTGAAGAGAACTTTCAGTTCGGTTAAGATCTGAACGCAAGTCATTTGGTGTTATTTGCTGCTTCTGTGTGGTTGTCCTTAAAAAACCGGCCAATTCTTTAGTTTAAAATATTTAGTGAATGGTGGTTCTTTCTGATGGTGTTGACGTTTCCAGAAATGAGAGCAAATGCGACAATACAGAAGTCGGAATATTATTGCCGCAACTTTTGTAGTCCCTCGCCGGCGCTCTGGTAAAGCACAGCCACCTGCGGGTGTAGGGTAGTGATTTTTCCGCTAGGTGGCCTTGGCTGAATCTTGCATGTCGACTGCCAGGAAACGATTGAGTGGAGAAGTTTAACTTATAAAAGTTACCATAAGTCGTAGAAAAAGAACCGTATGAAACTCGATGTAATGGGTATTAATACACTCGTGTGAAGTTTACGATACTCGCTCGTACCTCGCTCGTATCGTAATATCACACTCGTGTATTAATACCCATCATTACATCGTCGTTTCATAATGTACTATTTTGTAAATTTTGAAAAAACAAAAGAACAGAGGAATACGGCGTTTATGTCATCTCATAAGCTCACTAGGCACTATCTTCAACAAAAGTTTAAAGAAAATATTTGGAGCCGTTTTTGAGAAAATCTGTTTTTTTGTATATTTTTTTTAAATTGCACTATTGCACGCAAAATTGCCAGAAAATTAAAAAAAATGTTAATGACCTTAATGAAAGAAGTCACTTTGGAGAACAAGTTTTATTTGAAGGAAAAATCTCTACCTTCAATTTTGTAGTTGTAGGAAGACGTCGAAAAAAATTCAAACTTTTACAATTTTCAAAAATTCAGATTTAACAGCGAAAATCGGACTTATGCCACCTTAATAAGTGTATTCTACTTTATTCTTACAATAAATTTAAATAAAAAATGTGGAGCCGGTTTTGAAAAAAATTCGAAAATGTCCGGGTGGCTTCATGTAAAGTATCCCAAATTGTGATGCACGTTTTTCAAAATCGCGGAGCCTCTAGTGGAACCAGATCGACCGAACAATAACCATTTTGGAAAAAATCGTACTTACGGTTTAGGTCAGGGCCGCTCAAGCAGAGCAAATCGGCAGCGCGGAGCCGTGTTGTCAGCCGAGAGCGGGACACCGGAGCCCGAGCGTTGCGCGCCTGGCGATAACCTCTGATACAGTGTCCCGGTAACTCCAGTCGCGCAAACATGGAAGTCGACGCGAGCACTTCACAGGCAAGAGCACCTACACCGACAATTTTCTATGCAGTATGGGAAGAAAAGTATCTTTTCGCAGCTATGCCAAATGTTTAGTTTACATAAAGGATTTCACGTGAAGTTTAATTTGCAACGACATTATACATTAAATCATGCTGATGAAAATGACAAGTACGCTGAAGAAGAACAAAAGAAAGTTTTCAGTGTTCTGAAAAACAATGCCTCGCTAGAAGTAAGTTTTGGATGTATTTTGATGTTCTTATGTTGTTTTGGCAGTAAAATAACACAATACAAAATAATTTAATTTCATTGCATACCGATACTACAACGTAAGCATTTAGGAAAAGAACTTCCTACAAAACCGTTTTCCAAAACTGCATCGGAATACTCCTCGATTGTTAAGTACGTTTGGATCAACATACAACTGTGAGCAATTTTTTGCTTCTTTGAAAATCTGTTAATCTCGAATGAGAAGTACAATTACAGATCACAATCGGAAATGCATGTTACGGCTCAATAGCACCATGCCATCTCTTCCAAATATAGAAAGTATATTGCGAAAAAAAACACTTAAAAGATGTAATTAGAGTATTTGATTTTGCAATCAACTTCATTTTTTATGTTAATTTCCTTTACTTTTAGTATTTTTATAACTAGTTTATTTAATAACATTTTTTGTGCAACCTTTATAATACTTTTCATATTCAGCAGCATGATAAACTGTGTAATGTCACCGCTATTAAATTTCTTTATGTTATTGAGCACTTGTTTTGCAACTAAACATTTGGCATTGCCGGCGCAATCTGCAAAAATATACTTTTCTTCCCATGCTGCATTGCAAATTGTCGTGTTTTTTATTTCAAAATCACGCTAATATGTTTATATCTAGTAACTGTTCCAATAAATGTTACAAAAGTATCTTACTGTTTTTCTGTCGTAATATCCTTTCCCAGAGCTGTGAGATTTTTTCATTCCGAACAATGTAAAATACCCCGTAGAAATACGACGCGACCCACTGTGCCACACGCCACCGATCGATATTTGATGACGTCATTTGCTCTTTCTGCGGCGGAAGAGGAGAGAGCAACCGACTGCTCCTCCTCGGAGCAAATGGTTGAGCGGCCCTGGTTTAGGTGTTGTTTAGAGACACCGGGCAGACAGACGGAAGGACGGACGGACAGACGGACAGACAGACAGACGTATATTATTCCGTATATACGTACGTATAAGGGGAAAGTAAAAATTGGAGTCGGACATTCAAAGGAATTATAACAAAAATGAAATTGTTTAAAGTCGAGATACATTCAAACATAATTAAGAATCGTTTCAAATTGGCGTTCCCGGCGTGGAATTTAGGTAAAAGCGTTTCAATATTTACGAAGTATGGGATAATTTTTTTTCGATGGGTTAAAACCATTCAAGCCATGTGTCTCCGTGTTTATTACTCTATAGATTTTTAAAAAGAGGACGAATTAATGTTGGATGTTTGTAAAATCTGGACTTTCCTCTTTGAACCAACCGTTTTGAAAGAATATGTGTATGCACATTTTGCAAAGAACCAATCAATATTTTTATGAAAATATTAATAGTTTTCATATGAACTTTTTCTATTGGACCAAATCTTTGGGAGCCATTTTGAATGAATGTAAAAACAATTGTCAATTTTATCACACACCTAAGATCTAATAAAAGGTAAATATTTCTTTCATGAAAAATCAATAATTTTATTACTTAAAGCAAATGAAAATGCGTTCTAATTTGTTTCCGTTATGTGACTTGAGGTTTTGCCAATATGCTTCTTGTTAACAACTATTATTACAAACAATTTATTTACAAAAATCAATGATAAATAACGAAAAACACCTAAACACATTCAACCACCTAAACACATTCAGGCAAGTAACTGTCTCAATGATATTACTGAGAATGATTACTAAACTAGACATTTTCTGAAAAAACTAAATAACTACTCGTTAAAACATCAATGTTTCACATTGTAAAAAAATCGACATTTTTCTCTTTACTGGAACATTGATAAGCGCAAGAAATATACACTTTGGGGTTATTAATACAGGATTCAAAAATTTTGTATTAGTAGTTCAAAATGTAGAATTTTACAATTTAAATGGGAAAACCATTCGCCAACCTTATTTCAATTATTTATTAACAATGAATAAAAATTAAATATTAATAATAATATGCTTTTGAAAATTAAGCTATTTTATAACATAAATATTATTAAAAAATTTCATTGGTCCTCAGAAGTGCAGGTACCTGGGAAAATATTGGCGGTACAAAACTGCCTCATGTAATTATTCACTTCAATATGCGTTAAACACGGCAAATACAGACAAACATTTGTCTTTCATGCACACATTAAATTAGATTGTTTAAGCAATGCTTATCTCTGTTCATTATTGCTCATAATTGGAGAGAAACATTCATCCAACGCAAAATGATTGTTCAAATATTATCTTTTGTAATTGAACAACAGCATGGGGGTCGGAAAGTAAATTTCAGAAACAGTCCTTATCATTCTCAACTAGCCTCTAGAGAACGCGAAGAGACGTTTGCCGCAGAGGCAGGTGTTGCGGAAGACTCGAAGGCAGAAAGAGAAAGGAGTATTAAAAAGAAAGAGAGCACGCCATCTGGAAATAACAACCCTATCTGAAGCCTGTGCGGAAACTCAAACTCCAGAACTCCAGTGTCGTCTTTTGTTTCCTCCGGGAGGTTTACACTTTTGATCTTTGACTCGGTGAAAATACTAATTACAGTAAGACAACCAAAAGAAACGAGAGAATACAATTGTCATTCTGTTGAGAAACTTTGCTGAATACAGGCTATTCTCAGGAGCTAATCAAAAGCGTCCAATGTGCTTGGAGCTTAGATCAATACAGGTCGGCGTCAGACGCTTCGGTGGTTAGGGCGTGAAATCGCAAACTGCCCCTCGTTGTAGTTAGCCCCAATTTGGCCTTCTAGGGTTCTAATCGAGCGAACGTGCTATCTGGGGTTTAAATGAGGGCTGATGTGTTTAATAAGAGAAAAATATTACTAATTCTACTTCAAGTGAAGAATCTAGAGAAATTATTTGCGTCATTTATAATGAAATGCGGAAGGAATAAAAATTCATTTTGTTAAGTGCGTTACCCCGAAAGGAAATGTTGATCTACTGATTGGGCTTTGGTGTTCAAAACATATCTACACGATAATTAAAAACCGTCATCCCACTCTCCCCACGATTACTCCCACTAACAGCGAGAAATACGAACTAATCAGTGGTCATTACTAGCAGGTTGCAATTACTTTCTCCTTGACATGCCGACCCGTACCCTCAATGATTCATGCAGGTCACCGCGAAAGAGCAGTCCCATTTTGTTATAAGCCATTAAACAAACTCAGGAGAGGCAGAGAAACCGGAACGGTCTGTGACGTAATTTGATAGAAAAACATATCTTCAACCCGAGGATCCAGGAACGAATTACTCTTTGTGTACGAGAAAATAACGCCTCTGCCTCTCACAGAGGATTACTGCTCCGTGCGGGTGCGGCCTGAGGCAAGGGAGGTTAGGTATCCTTAAAGGGGAGCGGTCTGTCGGGCAGTAGCGGTTGCACTGGCGTTGGCGACAGCAACCGCCAGAGCGCAGTCCACGATGCGAATTGTTGGTAGGCGGGGAGAATGACGGGAATTGTTTCTAGGTCAGCATCTGAGTCAATGCCCCCCGTCTCAATCACGGTTTTTGTCCAGTTTCCCTTCATACATTGAACAAATTCTCAAATGGCCTGTAGTTTTGCTTCAGGACACACATGCCAGTTTCACTACGCGCTCTTATGCGTGAGCTCTCCTTTTACTACTTACGATAGGATTAGAGCAGGGATATGGGTTTTTACACTGCTGTATGGGAAAATTGCAACACCCAGAAGGAATGATCGGAATCACTTAAAAATCTTTGGATGTGTGTAATAGTGTATCCATAAGAAGTGATTAAATTTGCTTAGAAACGGCGTGCATGTTGGCCTAGCTGAGATCTCTTTTGTGTGACAGTTCAGGTCAGTGTTGCGCCCCACCTAGTCGGTATAGAGCCATCAAACGATGTGCAAACGTGCAAGCAAGTGCCTGTATGCCTCGTAGATGCCAAAGAGCTATCTCTATCAGCATCTGAGTGAGTACGAACGGGGCGGAATGATCGTTCTCCGGGAAGCGGGTTTGTCATACCGTGACATTACGGCTCGAACGGGACGCGCTGCAACGGCAGTGATGCTTGTGTGGAACCAGTGGATAGAGGAGGGTCGTACACAGCGGCGAGCGGGTACAGGACCACACAATGTGACCACAGTGCGAGATGACCGCCGTCATGTCCACACGGTCGTAGCCGACAGAACAGCGTCGTCCATATTGTTGGATCAATTTGGATCACTGCAACTGGTGTGGTCATGTCTGCGTCGATGGTTCGATACCATCTGCAGAGGGCAGGACTGGTAGAATGCAAACCACTGCCTCGGATTCCTTTATCCAGAAACCACGAACGCCTCAGATAGTAATGGGTACGTGAACGTGTTCACTAGTGTGCTGAGTGGCAAAATGAGGTGTTTTCGGACGAGTCCCACTTCAACTTGTGATACAGCAATGGGTACGTACGTGTTCGAAGCAACCCTGGTGATTGCAATCTGCCAGCCTACATTGTTCCGCAGCATAACGGACAAATGCCAAGTGTGATGGTTTGGGGCGCTATTGACGGTAATGTGTGATCTCGCCTCCTATGTACTGAGGGCAATCTGAACAGCAACCACTACATGAGGGAGGTTTTAGAACCCGAGGTACTGCCCCTCCTGCAAGAAACTCCACATGCCATATTTCAGCAGGACAATGCCCGACCTAATGTGGCGTGGAATGTGCAAGCTGTCTGCGAAGAACAATGGGTATCACTGCTTCTCTGGCCCCACGTTCGCCTCACATGTAGCCCACCGAACATGTCTGGGATATGATCGGTCGGCAACTTGTTTGTTTTGGTTCTCCTGCAGCCACTGTCGATGCTTTGTGGACATGTATAGATACCGCATGCCAGTATGTTTCCCAGTAGCGTCTCCAGGCTCTCTTTTAATCCATGCCACGACGTCTAGAGGCTCTGATGGCAGCGCATAGCGGCTTCACACTATACTACATTCTGAAGGTCAAAATTCAGATTCAGTACTGTAATTCCATCATGTATACGTATATTGTGAAACTTCTAATGAGTGGTATAACTTTCATTGCAATAGTATGTCTCCTTCTTGGTGTTGCAATTTTCACAAACATCAGTGTGTGTTGTCAGCAGTTCTATTAAAATCAAATCTGTAGTTCGTTTGCCGATGCAAATTTGTTTTATTTTACTCCGGAGCGGAACTTCTTAGTTTCAAATGTGCTAACCATGCTTTGTTGATATCTTTATTCACAATTCTTCCTCAATGCGTAGGAAAAAAGTGATGTGGGGTTCCTGGTGTTTAAGCAAACGTACGGAATTAATTATACTTTTGCCCCATACGTCATATAGAGCTTTAACTTTGTTTGACAATAGTTAAATTAAATTCCCCCCTCCATGGAGTGTTTGGAGTTCCATAAGAGTCGGATTCGGAAGACATGTCCTTGCTAACTTACAGAACTCTGCTACTAACGTGCTGCCGCACTTATACTAAAATAGCAATGTTTACGTTTGGATAATTTTATACGTTTCCCGATTTTTTAATATTATTGTTCTCTTTTTTATAAAATATTGGTTTACTACCTAATTTTCAGGTGTTCATCTTGTGCTCTTTTCCAGATTAAATGTATTTAAATGTCCCGTTTATTGAGGCATTGGGTGTCGTCTAAATACTGTGTATAACGGTAGTTTATATTGCGTGTTAAAAAGTACACACACACTGATAAAATAATTGTCTCAAAATGTGGGAGAGTTCCTCTTACCTTTTGACGCTATTTGCATTCTAATGAAAAGTTATCACATTCGTTGTAATGGGTCGTTTTGTAGATCACTTTGAGAACATTTTAGGTAATCATTATCCTGATCGTCGTGATCGGTCGTAAATTTGGATAAAAAACTGGTTAGAAATTAACAATTTTTGGTCATCAAGAATAAATTGATTGAAACATTAGTACAAGCTTAAATATAAGTGATACGAGTGAAATAATAAGGTTCGTCCAGGAAAATTGCAAAGATGAGTATTTGGGAAATTATTTGAATGAAGTTAATGAGGGGTTATTTAATAAAATGTTGCTGCAACGCGAGAGAATTAAATGTTCGTTACCAATATTCGATAAAAGTTATTTTGGGGTTGGTGAAATCCAATTGGCAAATGATAGTAATGAATTTGTACTCGTTTGTTTTACGAAACTGAAAGAAATTTGTGTAAAAATTGCAAACAAAAGATTATGAATAAAAAGTGGTCAGAATTCCATTGTAAAGTTAACATCTCTAGTAGTGCAGCTATTGAGTAACGGATAAGCACACTAAACTCAGGTTTAACGTTCTGACCTAATAGAGGCCCCCAGTATCATCATCATGAGACATTTTAACGTTTGCTTTAACCTCTAGGTTATCAGCTAAAGGTGCCTATCCTCAGTTTTACCATTTCTCTGCAATTTTACACCCTAGGGAACCTGGATCCCTGACCTTCCTCTCTTTGACCTTCTGGATGAGGTCAAAACAAAATGTTGCCAGTGTGAAGGGGCGGTGCGCGTGGATATCAAAATTCTATGAGGTTGACTGGATGACAGAGAATAGTGTATGCAAAATGCAGGGAGTCGTGGACAAAACTAATATTATTGAAAATTGGTGAAAGAAAACTCGTGCTGCAATTAATGGGAGAAATGTGGGTGGCATTTTTCACAAATAATGAATGTATGAATTCAGAGAAGTAAAGATGAGCTTTATTCAATGATCGGTGTCTCTCGACCGTTGCACACTGAGAATTCGAACAGAGCGCACGCCTCTGTTATAAACCGATCTGAAAATCCGATTCTGGGATGCCAGTAGTTCTGTTTCCGAGAGGTACTTATTAATATTGCACTTCAGAGATAGTGCATTGAGGGAAATTCTTAGAAATCAAAACAAGCGTATACGAACTTATTGAGTGATTTATAAGTCGCTAGTTAATAGTTTTTAAAATGAAATGCATAAATAGCTTCATGTTAAAATCGAACGTTTTACATTTGTTCCGAAAATAAAGGATATTAATTTTAATATTTCTTCACTCGTGGCGCACTAAGAGTACTATTGCGTTGCTCAAGCCCCACACTTACCCTACTGTTTTCATGGAAAAGACCCTGCCAATACCAAAACTTGCTTCTGAAATGTCTCCAAAATGCACTCCGCCGTCTGAAACGTCTCCGCAAGCAATGTCTGGATCTTCCCTCTCGAAAGCTTCTATCTGGACAACCGGCTGACGAACGCGTCGCCTGGGCAGAGTGTACGTGCAGGTGACACTGACACGACGTTACCCGATGTCCAGTGGCCGTCGCGGCCGTTTGAGGCCCTCTTATCTAGACCGGTGGGCGCGACGTCACGCACCTACCCCCGACCACCCAGTGTGCGACCGACCATGAAAACGAAATCATTGGCTTAGCTAATGGGGTGCAAAATACCCACCGAGTTTGCGGCAGATCAGTAGGGTCCTTCGGGGTGCAGTTTTTTTTTATGACGATGAGTGTATTTAAAATCAGTCCGTGTTTCTATTAAACGAGTTTTATAATATTTTTTCCATTGCTTTTCAGTTATCAGGAGAAATGTCAGTTTCTCTATATCATCTTTTTTAAATCATTAATTGTTTTCCAAACTGCCATTGATTTTGTACCACCAACTAATCGATCTATTTCATAGCATTTCTTTTCCCAAAATGAATATTTTAATTTGTCTGCTTCCTTTTTAACAATGCAACGGTATTTTCAGTATTTCTATCTAATGGATTTTTAGAATTCAGCCATTTTTCCTATATCTGTTTCTTTTCCTGAAGGAGAACTTTGATTTCTTCCTTCCACCAGTATTCCTTAATACTAAATCTACGTTTCTTTTTCTCCCAATAGACTCCGTAGCGGCTTGATGTAAGGATTCCTTTAGGAAATTATACATTTCTTCTGTGGTCCCTTCAACTTTCCTTTCTATCTTTTGTGCCAATCTTCACTTATAAAGGAATATGGTAGACTCATTATTAAAACTGTCAAGTTGATAACTCGCTTCCAATTTTGTTTCCTGTTTACATTTACCTTCCACAGTTGGTGTTTCCTTCTTCCTGGATCTAAACCAAGCTGTTGTTTTGAAGAGGTAATGGTCGGACCCATAATCAGCCCCCATTTTAACTCGGACGTCGATGATTTTCACATGGCATGTCGGTCCAATAATGGAATAATCAATAATTGATTTGAGACCATGTATATTTATGGATATCTTTGTGGTGGTAAAATCCGTTCAGTATCTTTAGAGAGTACTGTTCACATATCTCAATTAGACGAGTGTCAGTTTCATTTGACACATCTTCTCCATATTGTCCCACTACTTGATTAGTTACTTTTCTCCCCACCCTTAATTAAAATCATCTAGTAAAATTAATTCCTTCCTATCACCTAAAGTTAATATTGCTTCACTTAATTTACTAAAGAATGTTTCCTTTACCAATAAGGTGGCGTCATCGTTTGGAGCATATACACCAACAATCATAAAACTAATATTAAAAATGTTGAGACTGAGGGTTATTAATCTTTCATTTATAGCATTCCTGATTTTACTATGTTTTTTCCATTTCTTATGTATGGCTCAGAGGCTCCTGCCTTTGCTCGACGATATTTTTCCACACCACTAAAAAAATGTAAAAAAGCTTAACTGCTATTTTAATATTTATAGCCATTATTAATCCGTCACTCACATATGTCTGTTTGGTCTGGACATATGTCTAACACAGCTAAAATAAATATTAAAAAAACTTTAGATTGTACAGAACAATTTTTTTTCGAAAATGTGCAAAGGCTCCTTGGTTCATATCGAATACATTTTCAACGAAAACGTCAAATAGAGCTCTAATCGAACATATAAAAAAGAGCTGTGACACTTTTTTACACTTTTTCCATCCTCTCCTTGCAGTATAAAATTTACAATGGGGAAAACATTAAAGAATCCCAAGCGAATGCGATCACGATATCCGAAAGAAATGTTAAATCTTCCATGAAAATAAATATTAGTTATGATAATATACGTTAAAATTTGTAAATTTTCATTCCCCTATAAAGATAATGTTTGAATGTATGTACGGTGATTATTTAGATTTAAAAATGAATAATGTATCGTAAAATTGTGTATTGTATTGTGATATACCAGAACGGGACATGGTTTATTCATAATATTAGTTGTATACGGGGCGACTAAATGGACTTGTAAAATGGCGATATCCGGCCCTAGTAACGCCAGCGCAGAGGGTTGCTATGGTGCAGGGCAGGTAAATGAACTAGCTGCAAGCCTCGTAGGTGCCGGAACGCTGGCTAGATCGATATAATAAAGAATATGGGATTGGTCGAAAAACGTATGACGGACGAAGGCGCGGCTACATGGGGTTGTAAGAAATGAGCGGGTTGGCGGGGGGCAATTAGACTTTCTGGTGTTTACCGCCGTGTTTTGGAAAAATAGAACGTGAGACGCTACCGACCCATCAAGGGTTGCAAAATACAGAAAAACATTCATTCGGACTTGGAGCTTCGTTGAGTGCAGATCGTTACAGTCTGACTCAGAGTGGTGGAGTGTAGGTCGTGAACTCGGCTCTTGAGTTTCGTGGAGTGCAAATAGTGTGCGGACCTTGTAGTTGAAAGTGAGACTTATACATTTTCGTGCGAAAAGTAACAGTCGTCATCGGACTTAGAAATTATTTGCCGGAGTACATCCGCGGACTTGGGCAGTTTTGGGTGTTCACCGGACGATAGTTCGAACATTAGTATTTTATTAAACTCGTGTGAAAGATTATAAACCTAAAGCGTCGGAAAGAACTTAGCTAGATGTTATGCAGTGTGGACTGGATACTTCAGCAACCGCGCAAGATCAGAAGACAGAAGAGCGACTCGGATTCATCGGCCAAGTGAGAAGCGTCTTCGGAACGAGCGGGTCGGCAAGACGGTAACATATACTGCAGTATATTAAAATAATATCTTTTAAAAGGGGTCATGGCCATTAAGTAATCTGTTAAAATTAACATTGAATAAATTGTTAAATTTTGTTCTTTGGAAAAAGAAAAGAGTCTGTTCATTTGTCAATCATAAGCTTCTAATTAGTTGGAAGCAGAGAATTTCCATATTTCAGATTCCACGCCAGGCTGTACAGTCGGCAGATCAGGTAATCGGCTATCTTAGCGATAGCGAATACATGTAATCCGAATCCATCGGCCCAAGCTAGCTGGATGCCCATATAATTTTGACAGAATTAAATAGGGAAAAGTTAGTATTAGTTTATGTCACCTGTTCCTGGCGCCCACATCTTTCTATAAATTCGGAACAGGTCAAACTCACGACAACGTATTACGAAGTGAAGGATGGAGGTATATTTCAGTATGTAATTTGTTTAGACGTATATGCTAGAACTGTAAGTACGAAATTCTGTAAATTAACTAGTAGTAAGACACAAAGAGAGAGGTTGTATGTCCAAATGTTACGTACTAAAAATAAAAATGTATAAATTCCTAAAAGGCAGAACTGCCGAGCAGGAAGAAAATAAATAAATAAATTTAAAAAAAGAAATTATGGGTGCCTCGAAGTGAATTGTGAGTCATCACCACAGTGGTGCCAGACAATCAATGTGCAGATTGATTTCAGTCATACCGACGGAAAGAACTGTGAAGTATTTACCTTTAGTGTCAAATCAACCAACCAATCGTTTCATTATGAATCAGTCAATTGAAATCTTTGTCATAAAACTTTCGTAAATAATTTTGTGTAAATTCGTAAAAAGTAATCTGGCAAGGTCTTTCAAAATGACAAATTCATAAGGTGTTTTAATGATCAAACTGTAAATAAATAAACTTAGTTAAAGGATCGACTCTGATCGACCGACTTCCTCCAAACAACTTTCGAGAAAGACATCTCTAGCGCGCAAGTGTCCAGCTCACCTCCAACTACAGTTGGCTAAAAAGGAAGGCGCGGCATCTACTTGACAGAGGTCAATTTTCCTTTTACCTTTCTCTGGGCCCAGTGAACCACCTCCTTTTTAACACCTTTCTTATCTTATTTAATAGAATAATTATGATTATTTCTTTTTACAGTTCAGCGTCTACAAAACAAGGGGAGGATGAACGTTTTAAGAAGATGCAGATTTCTAAGAAATATTTCAGTAGTAAAAGTCAGTGATACTGACGATGATAAACATATAGTCATCTCGATGAATTTTCTGTCTCAGCGAAAATCACAAATTGACAAAATTCTGATCATCACCCACCAGTGGAGAGACACTAGCATAGGGGGTGTTGCAATTTGATATATAGGTGATGATTACTTATTCTTGTGTGTGACAGAGGCTTAACCAATGAGAAAACCTAAAGAGAACGCAAATTCTCTAAACGCCCTTCCTTGTATATTGATTGGGATTAGATGCCGGAGGGAATCTTTTAGGGTACGCCAGGGGATCCAAGTCCGCACTCAATGATAGACCGATTTTTCACGCAAATGTCAACATTTTACACTCAACCTAGAGCTTACACTGTAAAGGACCCCAACAACATTTCAAATTCACATCAAGTTGACATTTCTGACGACAGACATATAGAACTTTACGTACATTTGAATTAAACTGTTGGCTCACTTTCATGCTTCCCGCAGTCTCAGTCGGATCCCCATTCGCCGAAAATAGAAGCTAATTTGTAAGTGGTGCAACTAGAGTTTACTGAAACCTAGTGCTTAGTTCCTTATTGTTCTGCATTCAAATGATAAAAAAGAAATAGTATTCTTCTTATATGAGAAATAGTATTCTCAAAGAGAATTCATAACATTTTCTTTTCATCTGAGTCTTGTATGACATGATTTCAACGTGGATTTGTAGTTTGTTGTTTGTGATACCCCAGTGTGTATTATATGTAATAAAAAATAAGTACAGTTGCAGGGGTAATTTCCGTATGGTTATATTTCCTCTTCATTGCGTGAAGATTTTGAGAACGATAATAGTCGATGTGAAGCTTCTTATCCGATCTTTTCAGCACCCACGTAGTCGCGAGGTTGAATAACGGCTGAAATTGCAATTCTTGGCAGAGCAGATCGCCACAGAATAACAACCTGAGGCTGGCACAGGCTTGCCCCAGAACACAGCAGGCCATTTGTGAGCTTTGCTTCCTAAGTGATTTTCGGTTCGGAAAGTTCTCAATGACATAAGCAGAATGAGCTTTTTAACTTCCTAAATAATCTTACATGAACGGGTTGATTTCCTATACAGTGTTTTTTATTAATTAAATTTAAGTAATAATAGACAAACCTTGCTCGAGAGAAAACAAGAAGTAATTTGTGGAACATGTGAAATTTAAACGTCTGAACCGTCTTCAGCAACATTTTCATTGTTACTAAACGATAAACAAAGATAATGTCGATGTTCATAACACAATAATCATCGATCAGGTATAACAAGGTCGCGGACAAGGTAACTAGCTTTATAGTGTTCGCGGACACTGCATCTAGAGAAACTGGCCCGAAAATTATATTACGGGTTGTACAAATCGCTCCAGGGTGGCGGTAAGTCACTGGACACCTAACTCATGACAGTCTTTTGGGGAAGCCAGCTGACGGTTTTGGCCCGATATCTAGGGATATTAATTTTTATTTTATCTACTAAATCATAGAAATTATCCAATGAAAATAAATATATAGCTTATTTGAACTTATCAAATAAGAGAAAAATGAAACATTTTAAACTGAAAGGTTCTTGATTTTGCAATTGTATTTTTGAGGGTAATAATTACGTTAAATTCCTACGTTCAGGGTTGGAGGTTTAATTTTCTTCTCTGCTAAAAAGACTGTCGTCGCGTAAGAGAGACTAGTTAAGTTCTTCACGTTATTGCCATGCCGGGAAAGAAAATAATGATTTAATAAACCAAGCCAGAAGGAAGAAGGGGCAAATAATTCGCCATAGAAACGTATTCCTTCCCCCTTGGTAAAAAATTTGTATTCGAGGCAGAATTTAAAAAGAAAATGAACATAATATGTTATCAGTAAAAGCCTAGGCTTTCGCAGCCGGTGTTAATACGACTGGATTCTTGGCTTACCGGGAGACGCCAAGTCCAAGGTACACTGGCCAAAGTTTCGGCCGCCATGATGCAACCTTCCCTAGCATTTCGCGCTGAGGAATGTTGCAATATCACGGCCAAAACATTGACACTTGTGCCTAGGACATGATGTCTCCTGGACAACCAAGTATCTAAATAATAAGTAGTAAAGTGTAATCATTCAAGTCTCGGTCAGTTGTTTGATAGAGAACATCAGACGAACATAGTACATTCGTATGAAGCAACCATTCTTCGTGATATGTCCATCGCCCTTTATGCTTATCTTCTTTGAAATAGTTTGGACATGTACACCTCTTTCTGCATTTGTCGGGGAAATGAAAGCGGAGTCGGGGAAAGTTGTCCCCGCTTGCATGACCGCCGCGCTTCCCAACTGAGAAGTAGCTCGCTCGGCCGCGGTTAGACATTCCTATTGTAGATATTGCAGGTGAGTAAAGTAATGGAAAAATTATTTTACCGATCTTCCCGTAATATAATGTTATGGACTGTCACTGATAGAGTACCCAGAAGTGTACAGCCTTGTACGGAGTAAACCAGGCACTTGACAGCGTGTTACTAGAACTGCATTTACATTCTCTAGTGTTCAACAGAGTTGCCTGGAATCTGGGCAAAGCGTAGGCCAAAGGGCACCATGCAGGCCTGTGCACAACGCGGCGCGGGTCAGGGTCACAGGGAGAGCGAGGTGGTTTGCGGCAGTGCCAGTAACAGTAGCGGTGGCGGTGGCGGTGGTGGTGGTGGTGGCGGTGGTGGTGGTGGTGGTGGTAGCGGCGGTGTGGTGGGCGGCCTGAAAGAGCGTTCGCCGCTCCGATCGCTTGCACCCCATCCGTGCCAATGCCATTACAAATATATCAGATGAGGCCGACGCGCGGAGGGGTGCGGGGTAGCACGTGTCGGGCTCGTTCGCCCCTCAATAATTCACGGCCGACGCCAAAGGCGGAGGCGGCGGCGGCGGCAAAAGGGAGGGGGGAATATAGAGAGGGGGCCGCGACGGGTCCCCGGAACGTAAGAGAGGGTGGTGGGGTGCGAGGAGGTCGAGATGGATGAGCGTGGAAGGAGCGCTGGATGCATATGGGATCGTGACGAGATCGAAGGAAGAATGCTTGTAGCCTGGAGACAAAACGATGCGCGAAAAAACGTCTCATTGGTTAGGTCTGAAGCATTACTACCAACTCTGTCAAGTTGGCAGTAGTGCTCTGGATGTTATAGAGAAACAACTGCCCGCTACCGACCAGATACTTGCCGTTTATACTTTTATTTATTTATAGTTGCTCTTCAATGTCACGAGCTGGAAGGAGAGAGGGGCATTTGCATCCAATCCTTAGTTCCAATACCAAAAATTTAAATCGTAACGAAGCTCCAGATTGGATGACAATGTCCCGCTCTTCATCTAACTCGTGTCCTTTGAGTTTTCACTAGGTATAAATCCAGGCGCGGATCCACGGGGAGGGAAATGAGGGAAACTTCCCCTCCCAAAATGTTTCAGTAACTATTAATTTTTATTTGTTCCGAAACTTTCATGCAAAAATATTTTCGTATAAACATTAAAACAAATAACAATATATCGCATGATGAGCTTAGTTTAGCCTGCGTCATTCTACATAATCTGTAATATGACACATTCGACCAAAACATTTTGAATAAAAACATTTCCCCTCCCAAAATTCGTTTCTGGATCCGCCCCTGTATAAATCAGAGTGTAGTAGTGGGCGTTCGAGTGCTTTCTGCGATCGGTTGCCCCTGCACGAGCTCTGGCGAGCGCGGTGAGGGTCCTCGCTCCCTTCACTGCACGCGCTGCAGCCGCCCACGATGCCCCGTTACCCATTTTGTGGAGCAAATTGCTCAGCTTTGAATGAACGCGACTGCACACTTGTACAAATTCTGCCATTCATGACTTACTGGGTTTCTCAGCTTGTTAATAGAACTCTGAAGGCAAATTATATTACCTCCTCAATGTTTTCCTGCGGCTATGATATCGTGGCATCATATGAAGCACCATTTTTTAAATTGTTTCATGTATTTTTTTTCTTTCAACACTCCAAATTCTTCATTCAGAAACATTTTTAGTCCTCTCTATTACACGAGTGTCTTGTAGCTTACTTTTTGGAAGATTAATATTGTCATTACTCATCATAACGTTTATACATTACTTTCGTGGACAGCAGAAAAAAAAGAATATATACTACGTTTAGCATCCTTCACATGTTCCTTAACATACATTTCAAAATTTAACTGTTCAATTTTCAAAATTTAAATATATTTTCTATTAGTTCTGTGTTCTAATATTTCAATGGAAAGTTTCTTGCATTTTGAGGGACATTTTGCACTTCTATAATTTTGAGCATTTTATGCACTTTAGAATGCCAACTGATACATAAAGGATGATATTATGTGACTTTTATCGTGTTCTTTTCAACTTATTTTCAACTGTTTCAACTTACCCCAATTTTTAAATTTTCAGGGGTTCTTCGTCAAAAATGGCGAACAAAAGTGAACTCTCAAATTAATAATGAATAAAAGTACACAATATTTATATTTATTAAAAACAAAATGTAGTGAGAGTTGTTTTTTTAAGATCGCATTGTACAATCATGGGGATTCAGGAAATTATGCTATAGAGTTTTGTACCAAGCCACCACACAAAATCAAGACATCTGCCAATTGAAATCAATTAAGAGAAGTTAACCGGATTATATATGTAAGTTTCTCTTTGCAAACTCCAAACTAACCGAAACTACAGTACATCCATCCTAACTCACTACAACTACCGAAATGAGCGCCGCAAAAACTACCAAATCGTTCCGCCAGATGTCGTTCCAATAGCACTTAATAACTGCGATTTCAATGCGAATGGCCGATTTTTAATTTTTTATTGCTTACAAGGACGTTCTACACGAAAAAGATTTTTTAACTTATCTTTACACTATAAGCAATAACATTAGAAACTCAGGTTTATATTTTATTACAGATCCTCAAACTTAACGATACAATCAGCTGATGCAGGAGATTAGTTATAAATTAACGTACACATCTGTAACGATCGAAGAAGCCTGCGTGTAAATAGCGTCTTTGCAAGTCGCTCAAATCATATTCCATCCATGTCTTCGGTATTGGCATGCATAAGGAGACGATATATTTGAAAACAAGGACCATTTGTAATTAACAATAATGTTTCCTATATCACATATCACGTACTCCTTTTAGCTTTTTTTCTCAAAACAACTGTTTTCTCGCAAGTAACACCATTTTTTACAACGCGAAAGCAATGAATGGGATGGGTTCGAAACGGGGTCAGCCGTAGAAAGAAGACGCCCTAGTAGTGGACAACGGAGATAAAAGCCGGGCTTGTGGCAACAACAAAGGCGCTTTAGGCAAGGGAAGAGGCCCTGCCAGCTCAGCTGCTCCCAGTAGACCAGCGAAGCCACGTGCCGCGACTTTCATTATTTGTCGTTTAATATGTCGCACCCCCTTCAAATATCTATTCAACCCTCTGAGAAGGACTTTAGAAATCAAATCCAATTTGATGCTGGTAGGCCCCTGTGAACATGGAGGAAATGAATGCCAGGCAAATATTACATTACATGCGCTTAATGAGCATCTCGTCAACTGCACAATGTAAAGAGAGACCCGTCAGTGGATCGATATAGGGTTCAGTCAAGTTCAACCGACAGCACACAAATCATATGATACCACTAGTTCGGTCTAATGATTATCTCTTCACAAAAATAAAAACTGGCTTTATTTCTGTTCCACCGACAAAAATTTACGAATAATTTTACCCGCTGTTGAAACACGAGTTAACAGATAGAATGGAAATGGTTTCTTCATATTTCCAATTAATATAATTTTGAATTAACATGATTAAAATCAAAGAACTCTGTGTCTATCGATAGTTTTTGGAGGTTGAACAAATAAATGAAAATAAAGGGGAAAAAATCTACAAATTTAGCACTGCTAAAGTATTTAAACTCAAAAACATATTTTAGAATAAACAGACCATCAAAGAAATCAAATATGCAATGCAGAATGGATGTTTACTACAAAAACATTAAAGTATTAACGCGTGTTATTTGCGTTTATAACCAATAACATGCGTAACTGTAAAAAAAACAGTTTAATCCTAAGTTACAAAAGTCTATAATTATTACAGTATAGACTGTTTTAATAATCCTAAACTACAAGAATTATAACTAAGAAATTGTAAACATCAGGACCCATTTATTGAAAGGAAGATAATAGGTGATACGAATTTACATTCTGTATCGTACACATTCTTAGTTTGACATTTTACATGAATGTCTGTTTTCAAAGTATGCAGTAAAGGCGTTTCAAGCAAACATATACTATCTCTAAGCAATATTTTATTGGTAACTTTACAATTTATTTCAATACTTTTCAACTTTTGGTTTCAAAACTTAATCTTTACTTACAAAAAATAGTTGCGTAGCATTTTACCCAAAAGCGATGGAACAGTTTTTTAGCTCGTTTGCGATTCAGTTTCACACAAAGGAAAAAAAAGCCCCATTGTCACAGTTATAAGCGTAAATGCAAAAATAAAGAGTGTCATTTGGCAGCGCCGTGTAAAAAAGGAAACGATACAAAGAATTTCAATCTCTTTGGAGGCGGCATGGGACGCCACGTGCGTGGACAGCCCCTTCTGGGCCGGAGCCACGCGTCACGAATTTCATTTGACGACCCACAAGGCGCCGCGCGGGCTAATTTGACCGGAGCCCCGAAGGGGGCGCACCCGTCGGCGACACACGTCACAAGAACGAGAGCAACCCGCCCCTCCCCGCCCCACCGCCGATCCGCCGCGCCGCGCCCCGCCCCGCTCCTCCGCGTTCTGCCCCGTCCCCGCCGCGCCCCGCCCCCGCCCCAACCCGCCCCGCCTCTGCCGCAACCCCGCCCCCGTCCCCACCGCAACCAGCACCGCCGCCCCCGCCCGCCCCCGCCACACCCCACCCCAGGCCGCTCCACCCACCCCGCTCCGCCCCCTCCCCCTCTCCACCCCACCCCCACGTTCTGCCCCGCTCCGCCCCCGCTCTGCCCCCCGCCCCGCCGCGCCCGAACAGCTGCTATCAACACCACCGGCCGACGCCCCTACATCGTCGGTCTCCTTTGTCTGAGTTGCAACTCTCACAGCTGTCGTTCGATAGAGAAATATGGCTCTGAATACACACCACAAGACTGAGAATCTTAGGTGTGGAGACGACGCACGGCGATGTGATAAAAACGTGGGATGGAGAAATGGAGAGAAAAAAGAAATGTTGATTAGCAACGGGATGAAAGAACAACGCAAGTTCCGAGAAGGGGGATTTATATACACTAATAATAAATGAAATATCTAAGCAGCTTTGTAGTAAAAATTTGGAAAATATTCACTGAACTATCTCCTGTAAAGTATATTATCTCATCGTAGCACATTGTCTCGAAATTTTTAGACTACATGCATCCGGAAGTTAACTCTTGCTCTACCATTCAGTGAATTTTCGAAGATTAGTATAGCTTCCTTTGCAAAATGGAATGTCCACCGCTAATTACATTTCACAATTACCATTGCGTGTTTGAAACAAATTCCGATAATACCTTAACAGACACCTTCTTACCATAAAAAAGAGAAAATGCTTTCTTTTCTGCACTCTGTTTCGCTCACTTTTTAGGAAAAGCCTCCTCTGTGACTTGTAAGAGTTCAAGTCATATCTATTAGTTCACTGGCGATACCGATTTTCAATATGGACCTGACGGAACCTAATTTTGGAAACAATCGTGATATTCATCCAAATATGAATCATCCTTCCGATTTTGGAAATTGACATTTGCTAACACGTATGTAGAAACACTTTAAAAATTAAATTTATTAAAATAAATATAACAAATAAATAAAAGTGACTAAACATTTGCAAACAAAATATGAGAATAATTTAAGAATTTGCAGAAATACGAAGTTTATACGAACATACGTAAGATGTCCACAATAAACTCATGCGTGAATAATTGGAAATTGTATGTTTCATATATATTCCCAGTGAACACTTTCTGATTTCAGGGGGAAACACGAGCATTCCAGTCCCTAGTCAAAAAATGAGAGATGATCCGAGTCAATAGTCGAATTACGTATGCTTGACTGAAGCCAATAAATGTTAAATGAAGATTATACAGTAAAGCTTATGTTCTAAGCGGGTGAACGTGTCAATGTAAATCGAATGAGCGTGCGATCTTATATAAAGATATCTTATGAGCATATTAGGTTTCATATCTTCTATCTATTCCTACCATTGACATTGCACATTCACCAAACGTCTTTATGACATTGTTTTAGACTTGCTACGTATATACGTAGTGAAGAGAAAGAATGATAATGAGGCAGGGGAATGGGGCGAATTTTCTTTGGAAAATTTGTATTGTGACACCCTGATGTCGGAAAAGTCAATAAATCTTGTTCTTATTTGTAGTACTTACTTCCTCTAACACATTGAACAGAATCCACGTTTTTTAAGTCCTTGATACCGAAAAATTATTTTACAACAAAATGTTTACGTCCGTTCATCTACCCTCAATGGTCAATGGTAGCACCTAAACCATTCGGACGATTTTCTCCAAATGTCTTCCAGCGATTGATCTTACGGTACTCAAGACCCTATGCATTATATTTGGATGTTGGAGGGTACTTTATATGAAGCGTTAACAGTTTCGAACTTTTCTCAAAAATGGGTTAAAATTTCTGGATTATTACTTTTCTCGAATAGTGCTTTGTGAAGTGAAGGACGCTTAAAAAATGGTGCAGGTAACATGAATTCTGAAAAATTGCTAAATTTCAAAAATGTGTTGGCGTCATCCTATATTATTGATTTTTCCTTAAAGAAATATTTTCTACAAAAAAAATCCTTAAATAAGGGCATGCAAAACACACCAAATATAAAAAGTTATCATGATTCTTACGTGAAAATCGAAATTTTTAAACAATTATTTTCTGAAAACAAAGCTCCAAATTTATTCTTTAATGGTGCAAGTCCCATTTCCATTCCCTTATTTTGTCTTCAGCTATTACTGTTTTATCTTATTCAACCTCCTGCATTATGAAATGTACAATCACGGCCAATAATCTTCGACACAGCTTCCACTATCTTTGTAGTGAGTATAGTATAAAACAACTGCCCATCGGTGTCATCATCGCCGTTCTTAATGAATTCCTATCAGGCCGTCTTTCCCACTGTCACCACCACCACTCTACCACCACTCCCACTACCACCACTCAATCCCACCACCATCACCACCATACACCAATATATCACCAACATCATCATAATAACCCCATCACTTCACACACACTAAAACCACCACCACCATCCTACTACCACCACATCCACTATCATCACCATCACCAACCCCGACTTTAAAACCGCGGCCTTTGTCGGAAGCGATCAAAACTTTTTATAGGGGTAGAGTCCTTTCGCCAAAGGGCGGTTTTCCGCTGCGACGGGCGTCAACATGAAGCATCTGGAGCTGTATTTATTGGGTGTCTGCGATAACTTTGTCGCGGGCGCCATTATTAACAATGGCGTAAGCAGGCAGCGCTGCTGGTGGCGGGCGCGCAAAAGATGAAGAGGCCGGAGGATGGGAGAACGGGGATAAGGGGGTGGGGTGCGTGTGGAAGTCACGTACGTTATAACTGCGTGTAACACGTGCTAAATAAACGGAGAGAGCCAGTCGAACAATAACGTTGGTGGAAGGGGGAAAGTAGAAACGTAGTATTCTGTGAAACGCAGTCCGCAGCGTCGAAAAATAACAGTAGTACAAATATATCGACTGATTCGTCACGGAGAATGGTGCTTTTAGGTCAATCAACCACTGGTTTATGCATCGATATTGATTTGATGAGACGATAAGGAAACAACGCCGCAATGAGCTAATGCACCATTGATTTGCGAGATACGTGACTGTGATATGTGTGGTGCTGAAAACGGAAAATAATTCACAACAATAATAAAATATTTAGTACTTCGAAGCGAAGAGCCAATTCAATTTCACGAGACCAAAGTGATTGTAGTGCTAGCGGTAAATATACTTGCCGATGTAAAATTACAATTTATGCGCAAAGTAATGAATTAATTACCAACGTACATATGATCAAATAGAAAACGACAGGTAGTGAAACATGATGAGAGTTAAATATGAATGACGCCATCCGAAATAAAAATGCGGCTCATTTCTCAGTCAACTGCATCGTGGACACTGCGTAATGGCAGTGTTCTGCGGACGTGCCATTTGCATTTCCTTTGTTTGGCGAAGTCCTCTAATTAATACACGTAATGAAGCTCTGGCGTGACACGTAAGTAAACGACCGCTACATTGTCGCGGAACGTCGGCTTTGGAATGTGAATTGTGCTTTGTTTTAAATAGTGCTCTCTCTTTTCCCGTTGGTGACTTTAAGCTCAGGGGTGAACAAATGTGCCTCTTTTAATTTAAGAAGAAAACCGATGACTTTTGTACGTCTTTTAATTCATGTGTTAGTTAATATTATTACATATTTTGTTATAATGTTTTATTAAATGGGCTTCATTCAAATACAACTATGAAGATTTCAAAATTATTTAGATATTCTTTTGTATTGAAATGAATATTGAAAACTTTTAAAAATGGATAGTAATTGGTTGCATTCTTGTAATTTGTTGCATAGAATTTCTTCAGATTTAGTTATCTTCACAGATTCATAATCAGTCATTTCCATTATTCAAAATAAACAATCAAAAAATCCTTTTATTCAAGAAATCCAAGAACGTATTGTATCTTTGTCCGAAAATAACTGTAAAGTCACTCTTACATGGATCCCTTCCCGCCGAAGAATGAAGGAGGAAGATGCAGATTGCTCAGCAAAAATGGGATCTAAATTACCATTACCCGATAACTCCATCTCTGGTTACATTGAAATTTCAAAACACTTCTTCTATTATCAACATTACGATTATGGGATTCGAAATGGAAATTAAAATATTCAAAAATATATGAAGTTAGAAAAATAATACTAGATCCCCCTCCTCTACTCCAAAACTTCGAAAGAAAACTTCAAGTTATATTGAGCATTTTAATCACTGTTATTTATTCAAAAAGACAAATCCGGCCCATGACCAAATTATGGTGAAGTTATTTCTACAACGCATCTATTAATTGAATGACCTTTCTCAAGTGACATCAGGAAAAATTCAAACTTGATACTGATATCCATTCTCTATTAAATTCTACTTCTGAATGTGACAAAATTATTAAATTTCTATGTGCTACAAAATTAGAAAAATGTATATAGTAATAGTTCCTTTCTTGTTAAAAACATTCTAATCATTGTTGAATGTGTTATATAGTTAAAAGATCATGTTAAGCAATATTGCTATGTAAATAAGAATGTAAATTTAGTATTATGTAATACAGATTTTGCTTAAGACCAAGCGGTTTTAGAGTGATCTAAAATAAATTAAAGAAATAAAAAAAGATTAACTGTCATTTTACATATTTAATTCTTCGTACCATTTCCAAGACATCTGATCCGTCATTCACATTAACATAATTTTTACTTTCCTGTATATGTACGGAGTAGTATACATAGTATGGGGAACGTTATGTAATGCTGCGCAAAAAAAACAGCGGATTTTCGGCAGAAAAAAGTTCATAGTCGGGCCCTGATAAAGAAAAAGGGGATAAATCCAGTTGCTATATTAAGAAACAAAATCTCCTAACACGTGGTGTAGCCAGAATCCCTCTTTGTGTCCTTGATACTGAAAAACCAATTGAAACCAATTGAAAGCAAAACGTCGTCCGTCCGTCCCTCCGTCCGTCAGTCGGTCCGCCCGTCCGCCCGTCCGCCCGTCCGCCCGTCCGCCCGTCCGCCCGTCCGCCCGTCCGCCCGTCCGCCCGTCCGCCCGTCCGCCCGTCCGCCCGTCCGCCCGTCCGCCCGTCCGCCCGTCCGCCCGTCCGCCCGTCCGCCCGTCCGCCCGTCCGCCCGTCCGCCCGTCCGCCCGTCCGCCCGTCCGCCCGTCCGCCCGTCCGCCCGTCCGCCCGTCCGCCCGTCCGCCCGTCCGCCCGTCCGCCCGTCCGCCCGTCCGCCCGTCCGCCCGTCCGCCCGTCCGCCCGTCCGCCCGTCCGCCCGTCCGCCCGTCCGCCCGTCCGCCCGTCCGCCCGTCCGCCCGTCCGCCCGTCCGCCCGTCCGCCCGTCCGCCCGTCCGCCCGTCCGCCCGTCCGCCCGTCCGCCCGTCCGCCCGTCCGCCCGTCCGCCCGTCCGCCCGTCCGCCCGTCCGCCCGTCCGCCCGTCCGCCCGTCCGCCCGTCCGCCCGTCCGCCCGTCCGCCCGTCCGCCCGTCCGCCCGTCCGCCCGTCCGCCCGTCCGCCCGTCCGCCCGTCCGCCCGTCCGCCCGTCCGCCCGTCCGCCCGTCCGCCCGTCCGCCCGTCCGCCCGTCCGCCCGTCCGCCCGTCCGCCCGTCCGCCCGTCCGCCCGTCCGCCCGTCCGCCCGTCCGCCCGTCCGCCCGTCCGCCCGTCCGCCCGTCCGCCCGTCCGCCCGTCCGCCCGTCCGCCCGTCCGCCCGTCCGCCCGTCCGCCCGTCCGCCCGTCCGCCCGTCCGCCCGTCCGCCCGTCCGCCCGTCCGCCCGTCCGCCCGTCCGCCCGTCCGCCCGTCCGCCCGTCCGCCCGTCCGCCCGTCCGCCCGTCCGCCCGTCCGCCCGTCCGCCCGTCCGCCCGTCCGCCCGTCCGCCCGTCCGCCCGTCCGCCCGTCCGCCCGTCCGCCCGTCCGCCCGTCCGCCCGTCCGCCCGTCCGCCCGTCCGCCCGTCCGCCCGTCCGCCCGTCCGCCCGTCCGCCCGTCCGCCCGTCCGCCCGTCCGCCCGTCCGCCCGTCCGCCCGTCCGCCCGTCCGCGCGTCTGTCCGCGCGTCTGTCCGCGCGTCTGTCCGCCTGTCTGTCCGTCCGCACGTCCGTCCGTCCGTCTGTGAACATTACTAGAGCCTAAACCATATGTAGGAGT
This sequence comes from Acheta domesticus, assembly GCA_031308135.1. Classification (NCBI taxonomy): domain Eukaryota; kingdom Metazoa; phylum Arthropoda; class Insecta; order Orthoptera; family Gryllidae; genus Acheta; species Acheta domesticus. The sequence goes on along the minus strand of JAHLJT010009436.1, from coordinate 133,507,126 downwards.
TTTTTCAAATTCAAGAAACCCGGTCTGGCTCCAATCGAAGCTTTGAGATTTTGAGAAAGATTCTATAAAATTTACTTTACACGAAGACCCCCAAACACATTAAAAAAAATTCTCAAAAACGGTTTTAAATTTTTTCTTTAAATTTCTTGTAAGAACAGAGTAAAATACGCTTATACAGATCCTAATTTCACGGTTAACTCTGAATTTTCGAAAATTGCAAAAGTTTGAATTTTTTCGACCCCTTCCTACAACTACAAAATTAAAGATCGAGATTGTTCCTTCAAATAAAATTTGTTCTCTATAGTGAGTTCTTTCATTAAGGCATGTACATTTTATACAAAAAAACTAGTAGTTTTCGCGCAACATTGCGTGCAATACGTGCAATTTTTCTCAAAAACTGCTCCAAATTTCTTCTTTAAACTTTTGGCAGGGATAATGCTAAATATACTCTATCATATGACATTAACGTCTATACGTTGGTTTTTTCAAAAATTTCAAAAAATGTAATTTTTTGACTTATCTCTCACGTTTATATTTACGAGTACATGTTTCTGGAGAACTCAACCCTTTTCTGTGAAAACTACTTTAAAATTCATAAACGCTCAAACGCCATTCTTTCATAATTGGCTCCGAATTTTGTCTTCAAACTTTCCGAACGGGTTGTGCTAATTGCCCTCTTTAATATAACGTAAAGTTCATTTTGGGGTTGTTTTTTTTGTTTTTGTTTTTGCAAAAATTACGCAAATGTACTTTTTTAGATCTTTCACGCCTTTAATATGCGCATTTCTAGCAATTTGTAAACACTATTATGTTTGTGAGTTAAAGTGCTTCAGACGACTTCAAATTAAGGTTTCGAAAACTCAAAAAATTTCTGTAAAAAAGAGCTTCGCAAATTTCGCATTTTTAGTAGCGCTTAAATGGCATTTTCTTAAAGAAGGCTGCAAATTTTTCAAAGAAATTTGTCGTTTATGATGAGATTTTACTGCTCTTTAATATTTTTAAAATAATATTTCCGTTTTGCTATTAGAAAAACGAAAAATTAAGAAAATGTCAAAAAACGGTACTTTGGGAAAGTCTGTGCCATTCTGTAGCTCCTCTAGTTTTATATGAATCCCCCCAAAAAGCAAAAGGATTGTGGTCTTGTGGTACAAGTAGTCTCAGAACCGGACCTTCGGCCAATTCATTTTCCTCTGATGCTTCCATTGATGTTATGTCAGGCCGTCCAATGATCTGGATTCGGGGCAAAGTGTCCCGGAACATGCCCATGGCATCGTCACGGCCACTTCCTCCCATCACTCCTCAACCTTTCACTCTGGAGGCGGTGAAAGTGTTTTGCTTCTGGACGTAAATGTAGCTTCACTGTGCGCACGTTTTGTTGAGCACTCCTTTTGCTTGTAGTTCATTTACCGTTGAAATTGATTTTCTATAACTCGGGACAAAACATTTTTCAAATATTTTAATTTTTCTAAAATAATTATTTTCTAAATTCATTTTTCGTTTTTTTTGTTTTTTTTGTTTTGTTTTGTTTTTCAATTCGGGCCCTCAAGAAAACGTGCGCAGATAAATTTCTTTGCCCACACGTCATATACAGTTTTTACTGTTTTTTGACAAATAAATAAATGAATAAATGAAAAACTTGAACCGCGCGTACGCAGAAGACCGATAGTGCTTCCGATTATTTTAACGTTCGAGGATGCACAAACTCCCTAATAACGGCCCTTGCACAGGAGCGTTAGGTTGACGGGGCCTAAGGGAACCACACAAATGACTGAATTGAACAGAGGAAGAAATGCGATTTTGTCATTGAACATCGCTCACCAAGGTTGCAATCTCTTATCTTTCCAATTCATTGCCGTTTACTCTGGAAAATCATTCCGCCATTAATCCCAGAAAGCCTCTAATGAACCACAAAATCGCAATCTTCAAACTGAGGGTTTAGCCTGCATAAACCTTTATTTCTGTCTCCATAAAAATTGGTTCGGGAAGAACGGAAACCTTTTTTGGAGTCGTTTAAAACAGTATAACACTGTATACTTTTTTCTTGATTTTTTATTCATCCTGAATTAAGATTAAAGTATCTAGATTCAAGAACATGTATTTAATGATGTCTCAGATTAATAAGTATGTGAATTTTCCTTATTTTGTTTTTTACCTGACTGTTAGATATCTTTGCGGCTGAGATATTGTATTTGTATGACAATATAACAACTAATTTAATTTAAGCCAACAAAAAATGACAACTTTTACAGAACAACTTTATATCGAAGACAATACATTTATTCTCATCTCGTGATACACTTTCTTTTCATGAATTAAAATTGTTTACGAAACGTCACCTAGCAATGCCAACCACTGTTGGATATATCCGATATTTTATTTATATTTGTCTTGCAATTCTATGTGAACTGTATGTTGTCTGTGGCCATTTTCTAAAGACAATTCATTTTTTCTTATAACATTTTTAGTACAAAATTAATAAAAGTTCAACAAGGTTTTTTGGGATAAAAAGTTTATAAGAAGAAAAATGTGTCTCTAGAAAATAGCGAAACACAACATATACATATATCCGATATACCCTATTGGCATTTTCTAATCACATCATGTTGATTTTTAAACCATTTGAACATTTTACTTTTTAATTATCTACAATTAATTTATGACTTTGGAAACTAATTATTTATTTGCAACTTCTCCATCCAGATGTAATTGGAAAATCTCTCAAGCTGTATCACATTTAATATGTTTTCAGTTCATGTATGTAATTCAAAAAGGGTGTTTAAACCAAAGATTGAAAATATTCCTGTCAATATATCTTGCATCAGCTTTTTAATAGCAATATATAACTGAAGATGAAGCAGAGATATTTTAAAATTCTTCAGCGCTGCTTTAATTACGAAAATATCTTCTGTAAATTGACACTATTGAAAAATTTGCTTTCTTTAGTTGCAGCAACAGTGAAGCAACTAGCAATAAAATAAATGACTACTGTGACAACACATACTATTTCCTACACATTAGGTTAACTGATTTTATCCTATTAACCAACGCAAATGACCCTTCAATAGACGGATTTCTCTTTTTGAAGACTGTATACTGTGCAGCCCAGTTTCAGGTATAACTACGCCACTGACGCCGACACGGACATCCAGAGGTCATTTACGGAGGCCGTTTACGTCCCATTCCCGGCAGGCAATTCCTTTCGCATGACGAATGGGATGGCTCTTTTCAAAGCCCGGCCCTAAAACTGCCGATTAAAGAGTGCCGTTTCGTTCTTCGCAATCAATACACGCATCGCAATGACCGGTTTATTCGTTACGGGCCGGCCCAGGTGAGCCTTATAAACATTCAAATGGTGTTCTTGTTTAGATTTCATTCGAGTCCACCTTTAGGGAATATCAATGCAGAAACAAGAGAAATTAATTGTTAGATGAATTATAATTTGTCATTCTGTGTTCATAATATTGATATTATATTATTACTAAACTATGCATAAAAGATTTGAATAGTGTTCTGAAGTTCCAATTTTACAAGTTCGTATTGGAAGGTAATTATGAATGAACAAATAGGAATCAGTGCTGAAGTGAGCAAAGTAATAAAAATTAAGATAAATGTGAGCGTCAGCAGGTATTTTATTTTGTAAATTGTATTGTCCGTCTACTCTATTAATGAATATACATCAGAAAATGGCATTCAACACTCAGAGAAAGTATTTTGAAATATAACGAAATCAAAGATATCCTGGTTTCAGGGAATGGAATGATTTCTTCTGCGTTTTCTTGTTTCAGTACATGTATGATAACACAAATCAGGAATATTCACTCTTTATCGCTAAATCATAGGATGGCAAAACTGAAACGAATGAAGCAGTTCTAGGTATCTTAATTTTGAAGAGCCACAGGTTTAAATGCATTAACTCCAAAGCAAATATTGATTAAAAGAAGTCATGGCCCATGACTTAATATTTGTTGGCGTGAAACTATAATTCTTTATATAAATGAAATTAACCTCTTTTTATTCTGTATATCCTAGGAAACGATTAAAATATTGTGTATAGTTTAAAATTAAATTGAAATAAATTATGGAGTTAATATCAATATTTTGATATATTGCAGTATATATGGTCCCTCCTTACTGCCATCGAATCCGGCTAAACCAGAGCAAGAGTTCGGAATATTTAGATCTATTATGGTAATTTAATAATTTAATAAAAAATACTTTTTTAAATAATATCCAAACTAAAAAGAGAATTTAAATAAGTATTTATAAACGAGAATGTAGAAAGTAGTATTGCATATCTGGACACAAAGTGTTACAAATACAAATTACAGGTTATATTTTTTAATGAAAGAAGTAAATTCTGTACGTAGGTGTATGATAGTACCGATGTATTTCCCAGCAATACTGTTTAATATTAGGTAGGGGCATTACTGCCAAAATATTAAACAATCTGAATATGAGATGTGTAACAGATATTTCACGGCCTCAGTGTCATTTCATAGAGAAAATACGTACGTATACCGGAAAGTAATAAAATGAAATGATCTGTTGGTCCAGCACACGATTAACCTAAAGAAAGTACACCACAATTGCACAGTACCAATCAAATTTAATTTACTTTTTGTAATTTATGATGAGAAGAACATTCTTAACGTTACAAGCCCACGCATAATTAGTTTCTTTAATGAGCTTAATTTTTTCTCCCTCACAAAACCTTCCGTGGCATTACAAATTCAAAATGACTTTATAGACTTGAGGTTCTCGTAATGTTGATACCTTGAGTTGTAGATTATTTAATCAATTGGTCAATCTTGCACCTTTTCCTAGCAAATCAAATTATCTGTAAAATGTCCAGGATATTTCACAACAAAACATTTTTTCTCGCACAGCCCGCGTATTGATTCAGCTCGTTTCAACCTAGTCCGCTCACAAATAAATCACGGTCTGATCCAAATGTGTGTCAAACGAAACAACGCCTTGGCGCACGAACTTTCAGGCTGTACTGCTACCACCCTCTACCCTCCACCCCTGGTCGGTGGCGAGCGCGGTGTTACACTTCCCCTCCTGCCGCGCCGCGCCGCGACAGCTGTTGCAGGCAGCGCGCCGACAGACTACCACTGACCGGCGACGTGACGAGTAGCAACGCGTTGTTCACGACACGACGGCGCGGCGCGAGGAGCGAGACGAGGCGAGGTCCGATGCGAGGCGAGGCGAGATAATATCAGAAGACAAATGTCGAGAGTGCCTTGAAACAGCAGAAGCATAAATAGGACATGAAACGATGATGTAATGATGAGTATTAATATGCGAGTGTGATATTACGATACGAGCGAGGATCGAGGAAGTATCGTAAACTTCACACGAGTGTATTATTACCCATTACATCGAGTTTCATACAGTACTTTTTCTACGACTTTTATAAGTTAAACTTTTACATTTAATCGTTTCGTGGCCGTTGACGTAAAAGATTCACCTAAGGCCACCTAGCGGACGCTCCGTAACCTCACCCTCGTATGCTGCCGCAGGTGGCTCTGGCCACCAGTCAGCCTGCGAGGGAGTACTGCGCTAGTCAAATATGATCAAAGGAAAATTACGATCCAATTTATTTTAAATAATATCCAACAAAAAATTACTAATATTAAAAGGAATAAAAACTGACAAGCATAATATAATATCAAATGAAATTTTAATGCACACAATCGAACGAAACATTTACTAGAACAATTCTCAATAATTAATTGTCAATACTTTGTTTGTAAACTTCTCTGTGGTTGGTCAAGAACCTGTATCATAATAAAAACTGTATCGAAATGAGTATCATTATGCAACTAGTTGCAGCCATCAAATGACAGCATTAAACAATGGGAGTAGAAAAAACATATTGGATCCTGTCGAATGCTTGAAAACTCATAATATTCCAAAATACACAATAATGTGGCAAAAATAATCCATCTAAATTTATCAGGAGGCAAAGCATCAGAATTTTCTTCTTAGAAGTACGAACCACCCCAGTCATTGATAACAGTGACCTCGAACTCTAATGAGATAGAGAAATCAAAACTGACTTCACCATCTCAACCAAACCGTGACTTCCCTCTCGCAGACAAGAACAAGGAAGAAGTCTTAATTGATATAGCCATCCTACTCATAACATGGACATAGCTACAATAATAAGATCAGTAAATACAAGGACCTAGCATATGAAGTAAAGAAACTTTGGAAAGTAGGTTTCATTGGATCTATTAACATTTCAGACACTGGTAACATTCCTACAAGCACAAAGAAACAGTTAGAAATCCTAAAATTAGAAAAACGTTAGTCAAAAATGCTAAGTCAATGACAACTGACCCTTGTCACATTTCAAGAAAGTTCTTGGGAGTGAAGCCTGATTGAAACTGACAAATCGTCCGTTCAAACAAGTGTGAAAACCCAGCTGTACAAACAGAATTTGTAATTTGTAGTTTTTTTTATTTTGGGTCCAGATAAGTCAAAACTGATCATCTGGTTCCCATACAAATTCATTTATACAATTATTCGTGTACATTATTTATATTCATATACAAATTCATATAAAATTATTTTGGTTCACACATTACAGACACGCTCATTCACAAATAATAAATTATGCTTATATAGTTTTATTTATGAATATTTTGTTCCTTTTATTGACAGAGTTCTGCACACACTGTTGTTGGTTGTCAGACCGTAGGTTCGTTTATCTGCAGCCATGACTTAATTTAGTTGCAAAAATGTTTGTAAATTCTATTAATATTCTTCTTCTAATAATAATAATAATAATAATAATAATAATAATAATAATAATAATAATAATAATAATGTTAAAGAAATCGTGGAGAGACAAACCACTCCACGGACAATAATTGAAACGAATGGACAGGGTACAGATCAATAAAAATCAATCATTTATAGGGCTCAAAAGGGGAAGAATGAAGCCAGAATCGGAAGCAGTTCTAGTAGCTGCTCAAGATCAGGCGTTGAGAACATGACATTATGATAAAGCGTTTCTCAAAATTTCCCAAGATGATAAATTCCAGATTTGCCGGGAACACGTAGAAATCATAGATCATATTGTCTCAGCTTGTCCAATTCTAGCAAAGACCGAATTCTTGAAGACACGACAGGGTGTGTAGCTACCTCCACTAGCAGATCTGTACCCCCCTCGAAGTTTCGAACACATGCCCCAAGTGGTACGAACTCTCACCAAAACCGGTGACGTCTGGTTTGTGTATAATATTGTATGACCAACAAATCCAAACTGATCGCACGATAATGGCAAACAAATCGGATATAGTTATCCGGGATTTGGAGAAAAAATCGTATTTACTTGTCGATGTTGCTGTACCTTGTGATCAAAACGTCGTTACCAAGGCGGTAGAGGTCTTAAATACAAGTGTTTGGATATAGAGATCAACCGAATGTGGGGCATAAAAGCACAGGTGATACCAATAGTCATCGGAGCTCTGTGATTTGTGTATGAACTTCGCTAAACTCCCCAGTAATTCAAAAGACTGGGAAGTGCAAGAAATCGCTTTATTTGGAACAGCCCATATTTTGCGCAAAGTATTGTAGACGCACCGACCGTCCGTAGATCTGCTCCTTAGGTAGCTGGTTGCAACCTGGAATAGATTTTATATTAAGCCGACGCATAACATCTTTAATCATGATGTAGTGGAATAATAATGATGTTAATAATAATAATAATAATAATAATAATATAACTACAACGAAAGTAACACTTTTTGCTGTCCTCTTAATTAAGTACGTACCGCTCGAATGCACTGGTTCCGTGCATAAATCCGAATGCTTCGTTGGGACGCACCCAATTGCGATGAACTGGGCGGACTCGTGAATTCCGTGTGTGTGGCCCGGAGGGGTCCGGCGGAGAGCAGCGGGACCGCAGCGGAGCCGCAGCGGGGCCTGGTGGGGCTGCACCGAGCTGGACGGCGCGACGAGGCGCGGCGCGGCACGGCGCAGTGCGCTACGTGGTGGACAGGCAGCAGCGCTGGCGGGGACATTTTCAATTTCTCATCGGCGCGCTTTGTGTTGCGGAGCGGGTACACGGATAAACAAACAGCACTTTTGATGTGACGTGATTGCTTTCGGCGGCCGGCACGCGCGCAACACGGTGGTCGAAGCTCTCGCGCGCTCTCTCGCAGCCGCAGTGCCCCACCTGCTCCCTTTCTCTTCCCCCTCTCTCACCGTCTCCCTCCTTCCCTCTCCCACTCTCTCTTTCTCCCTTTTTCTCTCTGCTCTATCCTCTCTCCTTCTCCCTCCTCTCTTCTTTTCTTCCCTTCTCTCTCTCCCACTCTTTCTCTCTCCCACTCTCTCTCCCATTCTCTCTCTCGCTCTCGCTCTCCCTCCCTCTCCCTCCCCCCCCTCTCTCTCTCTCTCTTTCTTTCTCTTCAGTGGTATAACGGTTAGCACATCAGACTTGTGTACTCAAGTTTGCGGGTTCAAACCTGATGGAAGCCGTGGAATTTTATGGGCGAAAAAATCTTTCGTACGCCTTCCTTGTAGTTCGATGTAGTAGTAAAAGAAGCTTCTCAGCTAAATTCACATCGCTTATCTCGTCGCCCGAGATGATACCTCGTTTATCCGCCAGATGGTGAAAGGAGCGTAGCGAAATTTCCGTGGTCAGACGGAAGAGCGGGCTTGATGGCCCGAAAATAAGGCATTAACTGAACTCTCTATCCCTCTCCCTCCGTCTATTCCTCGTCTCGCCGCCACGCCTCATCTTGCAACCTTCCACACCCAGCCATCATTGGTCTCCTCCATCTTCCTCGTCCTCTCTATTCGTACTTTTCCTGTCCTTTCTGAAACAAACATCCTTCCTACCAGACCCGTGCCCAGTTCCTGTCATGTTCGTCATGAAGTAGGCGTGTATTCGATTCTTTGTTTTGTTTTGTAACCCAGGCTGTTTAATATTGTAAGCATTTATTTATAGCAATTTACAGACGATCCACTCAATTAGTTTAAGGTGGGGAGGATGTGGAAATCGAGAAATGTAATTCTTTTGCGGAATCCATTATATGTGTAGGACATAATAAACGAGGAATCTAATGTTTTTCATGTATGGATATATTACAATTTTAAAGTTTTAAACATTAAATGTGCTTTCATTAGTTAGTCGATAAAAATAAATATTTTTATATTATTAGATTATTAGTTAGCAATAACGTAATAACGTAAAAATATTACATATTTACGTTGAATATTTTGTGAGAAAATGTAGCTTAAAATGTACTTTCTTGCAAATAAAGGAAAGTGTCTCTGCTTCTTAAAGTTTCTTTTTAACTTTGTACAGAAATTAACTCTCACAACAAACTGCTAACCTATATTTCGTATAATAAAAAGCCTGCAGTTTTCTTTATTTTCTGATCACATTATGGGGTGCGGTAAGCTTCTGATAAAACAACGACCTTCCTGCCTACAGAATAATCTAAATAGTTTAAATCACAGATCTTATTACATGAACTGATTATTTTATATTTTTGTAGATCATTGGGCGTCTCCCAATTGAGTTTTAATATATTATTTGAAACACTGACATGTAAATATCGTCTTATAAGTTTAATATTTTAAAAACATATTAATTGTGAAACAAGACAGACTCAGGAGGGTTTCGAACAAAAATAAGGTCTGAAAAGGTGCACGAAAGTATAGAATATTAAGTGTTACAAGAGGATCTGTTTCTTTGACCAGAGAGAGTGAATAAGCCATTACGCTTTCTGACATTGAACATTATTTCCAACGAATCTTCAGGGCTATATGAACAAGTAGTGTCAGTATTTTGTACTGCTAGTTCACACATTTCTCCTTTTCACATGGGTCCTTCTTATATCGTCAGGTAGACAAAAAAATATAATGTGTATCGTATTGTCAGAGTATCGTGTAAACTTTAACCACTCAAATGTAGCGCTGCATCCTGTTAAAACAGCATTCAGATTAGGTGTTTCTGGATCGCGGGTTGTAAGTCAATGAAGTCATATGAGAGTCCACAAATGTCGAGAATTAGTCAAATAGTATCTTGGTGTACAGCTACGTAAAGAAGATTAATGACTTTGCTTAATTACATTTCTTAATTTCACCTAACATCTTTGTATTGTTCCCGTTTATCTTACTTAAAACTACACTTTTGCCAATGCGATTGTTTTTCCATGTTCAGCTTTGCAATTTTCGCCATCCAATCGGCTGAGGTCATCCTGTTCTCACCTCAAAGCAGCTTTATACGATGATGAGATGTGGCAGATTATTATGAAGTACGTAAAAGAGAGATCCGGAAGAGGTAGATGAAAGTATGAGAGATACAAATCCCACATTCACCCTCAGCCAACTCGTTAATTGACGTAACCACATTTCAACCTGTGATTAATTGAAAGTCGAGTCGTTATAAACGCGGCAAACGTTCGTTCAAATAATGTGAAACTACCAGCTATCAGTATTGTTCTGTTTGTTGTTTCACACAATGGTTTCGGTGGACTTCTCGGCGTGTTCATAACGCATGACATATGCATATATTACAGCTGTTATCTTATTAAATGTGCCGAGATTACAGAGGAAACATGAAACGTAATTCACGTATTTCATTCGAATGTCAACGGAAACTCGCACGGTATTACAGGAACAAAGAATGAACAAAATTCTTAGGCAAATTTTAATAATTTCCCAAGATAACAAGCATGACTCAAAGGGAAAAACAATATTATTAACATTTCTTGCTCCCAATCTCTGAAAATAGAATTCAATGTACATTTTTATTAGTTTTATAATTATCAGAAATTAGATGAGCGATAATTCTTTTATTTAAAAAAAAATGATGAAAATCTTCTTGTGTATAGCAAATAATTTCTTTAATTTAATTTAGGTACTGCGCTCTACAACTATTGAATATATTTCCGAAACGATTCTGAATTAAAAGACTACTTACTAACATTTTTAGAATTTTCTCGTCATAACTTCTTAAGAAATTTTTATAAAATATCCTGTGTTACATAATGATATATTCATTTGTGGAAATCAATGACACTTGTAGTAGTTTTTACTGCGAAAATAGTCAAAAGTTTGCATTCAAAATCTATTTTTTTAAATTCTGAACAAGGTAAATTTACAATCTATTTTACATTGAAATAATTAGTAAATATATTAATATTGGTAATTACAGACAATTATAGATATATAAAGAAGACAATGACAGTTGTGGGTGGAAGTATCCCAGTGCTAAATTTCACCGTCTTTTTGCGTCTAGAACAGAAAGAGTCAGTTCTGGATGATCTGTAAGTTTCTTCATTATTACCTAAGAGGTTGATGGATACAGAATTTGGATGAGTTTCCAGACGTTGAAGATAGCTTGAGTTGCTTGTTTCGATTATTTTAAAAGCTGTGGGTACTTTTATGTCTGCGTAGCGTTGTGTTTGTGATATACCATGGTGCTGCAGCAATCATCATATGCGTTTTTAATCGAAATCTCTGTAAAATGGAGAGATTTGGCCTGCTTGTTGTTCACCAGATTTGGATTCTTTAGATCCAAATAGGAATTATTGTTGTTTTATAAATCAATAATTTGTTGTCTAAGGATGGCTTCGAATACGTCTTTTCACTTGTATAAAACTAATTTATGAAGCGTAAAATGCATTGTTAATTGCTCTTTTGAGTGGTTAGTTAAATAGAATAGCGAAACGATCGGCGTAGTATTCTCAGAATAATATCCAGCTATGAACGATTTGAAAGCGTTTTATAAGTGAGCATCCAAAAAGCTAAAACAGCCACCTTTTCCTCTACGTTTCGCCCAGTCAATCCGCAAAATGCACCAGTGTAAGCCGACCGGCTCACCTCCTGCGCCTGCGTAGTTCAGCGACCGCCCGACTGCCGCGCCCCAATCCATTTTTCATGGCTGCGTGGCGACCGGTCCTGCGCAACAATGGAGCCACTATGCACGCCCGCCCTCGCCCTCACCGTCGACCGCGGCGCGCGCTCTCCCGCCTCCAGCCCTAATCGATAAGGCCCGATCCCCCGGCCGACTTCCAGGCTGTCCCACTGGCACGGAAGCGCCGGATGTAAACGGAACTTCGCAGGCGCGGGGCGCCGGGGCGCCGCCGCGCCGCCCGCCTGGAGGCCGGCCCGGCGGCTGGACGCGCGCTGCAAGCCGAGAGAGAGCCCTTGTCCTCTGGGAGAGAGCACGTAAATTATTCGCGCCCTGCGAAGAGGGTTGCGTGGTGTCATTGAATCGGTCGCGACGGGCCATCTCTCAGAGGATGCATTTTTGATGAAACATCTACGCGGGTTGCTCGTGGAATTAAGAGCGAATGCGTGCGAAAAAGAAGCGCTCGCGCGAGCGGGGTGGGCGAGAGAGGCGCGGCTGATTCACCGGCGCTCCGATGGGTAAATCGAGGACCGTTGTCAACGACTTGTTTTTGATGGTCAGAGAAGCTGCAGTAATCTACATTCCATCAACGTTCTTCAAAATTGAAGCAGCACGTGTGTCAAAAATCTCCCGTACTTAGAAATTCTAACAACACTATTTACTTATGGAATACTACAAACTGGTCAGTTGATTCGAAAAACGACTTTAAAAAAATTATTGCTGAATCTACTCAAAATAAAACAATTAAACAATGAAACTCATAATAATAAATTAAATATAAAAATAATCATAAACTAAGAAAACTATCACAACCAAGATGATATTTTAGTACGCTATATGAACATTTTTATGAATAATGAGGCAGGTTCACATGTACTGATTATTTGTGCAAATATTTTAAAGAATCTGTTTAAGTTCCCACGATGTTTCGGAATGTATATAATGTTTTACTTCACTCAGGCTCTGCATACAAAAAAAAATATTGTAAATTACGAGGCAATGGAGACAATGTACAAATTATTTGAAAAAGTACTCCAAATTCTGTGTTGCACGTCATGAAAAATGGCAGGTCCAGTTTTTCCGAAAAAAATTTTGTCTTTGAGAAAATTGAGTTTAAAAGTCACTTCCGGGCCGCGAAATTCAAACCGGCCGCTACGACACTGCAGACGGCGGCGACTCATTCTGCGCGGAGCATTTCCTAGTTTCTCCGCGTAAACGGTGAAACTGTCGAGTAATATTCTGTATAAAAATAATAAAAGCATCGCGTGGCTTACACTAGAATACGTTAATAGTATGAAATGTTTGTAGGTTCTGTTTAATAAATATTTTAAATGTACTTATTAAAAATTCAGTTTTGTTCAAAATGATAGCCACGGTACACGGCGGCGTAAACGTAAATGATGAACACATCCAACACATGAAAAATATTGAATCTCCTGGAATGCTCGAATTGTTATTTTTAGCACATATTCATATGAACTAGTGCCTTGGGCTTAAGACTGCCACATGAAGATTATTCTAAATGTCGTGATAAAAAAGGGTTTCGGAAATGAAATATTTGTTCATGAAAATACCGAGTTTATTGATTATCTCCGGGCACGGCATTCGAATTGATGCCTCTGGCACTCATTTTGTGGAGATGAAAGTCGAATCTGAAGAATCTTTATAGGAGGCACGTGGACAATTAATCAATCCCACAGGTGAATATTAAGAGATAAAATGGCGTTGCTTTATGTGCCATGCGCCAATGAATAAAAAATAGAAAACTAGTATATTCCTGAGGTGAAAGGGTAAAAAAACTGAAAAGACTGTGATGTTGCATTCCGTGGTGTACAAATATTTCAAAAGAACTCATTCTTGCACGCAAAAGTTCGACCGAAGTTCACTGAGGGAACCGAACCGGTGCAATTCACAGTCCGTAGTATGGTCGATGTCCTTGGATTTTTCAGTTCCTAGGTCGCGTCACATCGTGGTTTATATTGTATGGCAAACAGGCACGTGAACCTGCCACCGCCGCCAAGTGATTCGCCTATTAGCCGCGTGTCAGTTTTGCCTCAAATCAGCAGATTGCAAAGTTCATGGCCTTGCCCGCAGAGTGGTCATGACTGAAAAAGCACCTGCATGGAGTCATCTTTGGGGTTAAAAATTTATTCTCTTGCATAAAAAGGTTTTTTCCTGTTTGCCTATTTTCGTGATTGTACATTACGGAAATATCAAAGAAAAATATTGAAAGTTACTATAATGTCCCTGAAGTAAACTATTTCAACTCCCTTACATTCTGTACAATGTAGTAGCCTTGATATCCCGTCCTTCCTTTAATTAGAAAACGCTAAGAAAGTAAATAATTCAGTACTGCAGACATTCGCTTGCAAAGAGAACTGAATTACATCGTTCTACAAAATAGGCATTAGAGGAATCCGGGATAGGCATCGATACTATTAAATCGAAGAAATGGCCTTCACTCACTTATGCACGTATTTGCTGACTACATTGCAAATGAAACACACAAAAAAATAAAACGTTTCCCTTGTAGCCGTCAACTACCTCATGAAGTAATTTCACGAAGAAACTCGAAGATTTGGGACAGAGACATGCTCTCATCTTTCTTGTGGAAAAGGAAAACGACGGGTAGAATGTTTATTCAACTTAGAGAAATGGGTAGTATTTGCCGTTTGTTGCAAATTAGATATTCCACATAGAATGCACTAGCATATTTTGCAATAACAGGTATTTCGCAATGCATTTTTGTGACAGCAGAAAGTGCATCTTTCTGTACCACATATTACTTAAGAGAGAATAATTTGACGGGTAGTATTAAGGAAGTTTATGGGTATTTTACTGTACCGACTGATAGTTTTAATTAGGAAAGATACATTCATTTTGGGGGGAAATATTGATATCTATCAATTTCATCTGAGATAAATCGTGCAGTCATTTATCGAGAAACCTAAATCCGGCTATTATTTATTTATTTATTTATTTATTTATTTATTTAAGGTCGCTTTAAAAACATCTGTGGTCATTGGCGACAACTATTGATTTATACTAGAGATACACTTTTTAAAATTTAGAGTAAACAGAAGTAATAACGATAAACTGAAATATGAAGTACAATAAATTGTGCAATTATTAATATCATGTTATCTAAACCAGCTAAATTAATATAAGTTAAAATTAATCTATTGTTAGTCTGAAAATTCAGAATATGACAGCCAGGAGATCAATTCAAATTCCAGAGAAAATCAACAAACTTGGTATTTTCATGAACAAATATTTCATTTCCGAAACCCTTTTTTGTTTATCACGACATTTAGAATAATCTTCATGTGGCAGTCTTAAGCCCAAGGCACTAGTTCATATGAATATGTGCTAAAAATAACAATTCGAGCATTCCAGGAGATTCAATATTTTTCATGTATTGGATGTGTTCATCATTTACGTTTACGCCGCCGTGTACCGTGGCTATCATTTTGAACAAAACTGAATTTTTAATAAGTACATTTAAAATATTTATTAAACAGAACCTACAAACATTTCATTCTATTAACGTATTCTAGTGTAAGCCACGCGATGCTTTTATTATTTTTATACAGAATATTACTCGACAGTTTCACCGTTTACACGGAGAAACTAGGAAAATCTCTGCGCAGATTGAGTCGCCGCCGTCTGCAGTGTCGTAGCGGCCGGTTTGAATTTCGCGGCCCGGAAGTGACTTTTAAACTCAATTTTCTCAAAGACAAAATTTTTTTCGGAAAAACTGGACCTCCCATTTTCATGACGTGCAACACAGAATTTGGGGTATTTTTTTGTAACGGGAGCTTCTGGACACCCTGTATATATTTTAAATTAGCCAATGTGATCACGGGTTTTACTTATTAGAGAAATTTGCCAAAATCGAATAAATTACTCACAAGTGTTTGAATTGATTCAGTCATATTTCTGAAACAATAAAAAACTTTGAATGTAAATAATAAGTTTAAAAAATCCATGTTTTAATAGACTTTTAAACGAAAAGTTAGCTCAAACTTTTTTATTACATGTAATATAATATTTCAATCTGAAAATACTAGAATATTGCCTGATTTGTAGTGAATTGTCACGTTTAATAATAATATTGCGTCACTTTTAACAATATGTCCCTGTCAATTATTATTATTGTTACTCAGCCAAACTTTAAATATGGTATGTTTGCATAGCGTGACAAAATAAATTACGGTCAAGGACGTAAAATTTGTGACTCTCAGGAGGTGAAAGACAATCATCAATATGATGATCATAACCCGCTGACTTCAATATGTAATCAATTGTTTTCAATTATGTTCTGAGTAAGTCTAAGTTCAATTCTACTCTGAAAACTAAAAATTTAAATTACGTGTCATTCATCATTAATCAACCCTTTAACAGAACCAATATCAGAATTTATTGAAAATAAACCTATGAATGTTATAATATTATCATTCGTAAAGAAATAATACTAGAAGAATGAGAAAAATTCATATAAAAATAACTCAATTTACAAAATTTTACAAGAATACAGAATCGCTTCGAATAAGTCAGAAAATAAAGTAATTGAAAACTTATAGATGATAAATCAATACATTGTGATTATTGTTTAATTTGAACTGCAGCAATGCATTTTCTTTTCTCTATCATTTGTATTTTCTCATTTCTTTCATTTGTCGATAACTTAGATTAAATCAGCACCCAACTTTTTTCCTTGCTTTTAAAGACGAGATCGCCCTCTCACAAACATACTCTTATTAATTCAAGTAGTTGTAAATTCTTAACAATAACTATATAAAATATCCCCATCTTATTTCAGTTACATAATAATTATGCTCCATCGGTGGAGTATCACAAAAGGCCTTATTACCACTAATGCCGACTTGCATAGCAGAAATTTTCTTTTGAGAGGTTGTCTAAGACCTTTAGACCTTCAAGACCAAACAGCTCTCGATGCTGTCGTTATATAACCCGTACAATGTTCAGATCCTGCACTTCCATTTCTCCAAAAGCGGCTGGAAAAGAAAAGAAGAATCTTATTGATTCAATTACGTTGCGCATCCTATAATTAGACAATTTTCTAAAAGAAGAAATTTAATCCCCTCGCAAAGGGGAGAAGCCATAACTCCTAAGTCGGTAATTGGATGAGGTTTCCCCTGAAAAAGCTTTAATGCTTCGTTACCTCACTCAAGAGATCACAGGTATTATAAGAAGAGTTACATTGACGCGTCCGACACTTTTGAAGATTATCATTCAACGCTCATCGCTTCTGCTAAAACTCAAGGATCCTCCATTGAGAATAAAGATTCCGAGATTTAATACAAGAAGTGTAAACGATTATTTTATTTATGGAATAAACTTTTGTATCGGCGATAATTGACGAGAGGCAAAAGGGTTTGTTTTCCAATATTCTTTTGAGAATTTATTTTGTCATTAAGTCGAAGTCAACACTCAAAAGACATCAATTAGTTTACTAATCACCATTAATATTTTGTTTATTAATATATTTGAATTTGCTCAAAAATACCAGAAGCAGTCTCCGGCTACGTGAAAGTTGTCTGTGGTTTCGTTAGACATCCAGGGCCTCACGAAAAATCCAAATACAATTAGCTTCGTCTTTGAAAGAAAGATGCGAATATTTGATGGTATTATTCCTCCTATTTTCATAATGCGCATACCAAATGAATTGCGTCACTCCTTACGAAACAGCTGACGTCAAGCGATAGAAGTTTCTAAAGAAGAGGCTGTCCGCCTATAAATATTTGCTATTCACTTGCTACGTTATGAAACAGCGTGTATATATAACATCTGCATATCTATATCGATGTATAGTACAACAGTTCTTACATACCAAAAATTTCCAAATTCTTGCTGTTTCATAACGCAGCAAGTGTATGCATAACGCATACGTGTATGCATATGTTATAAGTGTTACTGTAGCATTCATGAAGACTATTTTCTTCAAATATTTAATTCGTTACAGTGATATACAGTCATCTTTTGATCTGCCTGAGTGCTTTGTGGAAAACAATTGGTTTGGTTGAAACTCGTTTCAGCAGAAATTTTGCTGTTGCAGGCCACTAGTAGGAAAATATAATTGTCACAATAATATTTATACAATAATATTTCTTTGATATTTAAATTACAGTGTGAATTGATATTCCTGATGTTTCATTGGTTTCTCATTGCTACAACATAAAATACTTAATTTCCATTCATTCATTACAATGATCAGCGTAAAGACGGACCGTAATCCTGAGCAAATTAAATGACGCGAAACCTTGCGTGGGTCGAATGAGCTTCGTCTTCGAACACGACATGGCGAGTACATAAAACGCATAAGGCCTCTAGATTAATTTATATTTTCCCTGATGATCATACGAAAGCGAAAGAAGCAAAGATTAAATTTTCGGGAACAGTCGAGTTCTGCAAGCAGGTAAGGCGGCCGCGCTTTGAAGTCGACACAAAAGCAGGGAAGCTGCGATATTAAAAGCGGCGGAGCGTGAGGCCTGCACACGTGGCAGCGACGCCGGAAGCGGCCGGGTGAAATGGCTGGTGCGCCGGAGTGGGGACGCTGAGTCGGGGTCGCTGGGTCGGGGACGCTGGGGGAGGACGTTGGGGCGGGGACGTTGGGGTGAGGGCGTTGGAGCGGGGTGATTGTGGCGGGACGTTGTGGCGGGGTCGTTGTGGCGGGAACGTTGAGACGGGGAACGTTGAAGTGGGAACGTTGAGGCGGGGACATTGGGGCGGGGACGTTGGTTCGGGGCGCTGGGGCGGGGCGCTGGGGCGGGGCGCTGGGGCGGGGCGCTGGGGCGGGGCGCTGGGGCGGGGATTCGGGCGGAAAAGCGGGCAAGGGTCAGGGTGTGGGGCCCGGTGAGATGGTGGGCTGTAGGTCGTGCGGGCCAGGCCACGTTGAGGTAGAGCGTGGCGGAGGCGTAAGCGAATGAGGATGTGGAGGCGGACGAGACTATTGCGGAGCGAGGGGAGGCGGAGTAGGCAGTGCGAGGCGGGCTGAGGCGAGACGAGGCGGGACGAGGTGGGGCGGAACGCGGCGGGGCGTGTCGGGGTGTGTCTGGGACGGAACGTGTATAGGATGGGACGGGACGAATCGGAACAGGACGTGTTGGGGCGTGGACGGATCGGTGGGGTAGGGTGAAGGTGGGTCGGAGGTGAAGTGGAGGCGGGGTGCAGGCGGAGAAGCGTCGGGATCGAAACTGGGACAGCGAGGGCAGAGCGTGTGGTATGGGTCTGGGCGCAGGCGTGGGAGAGAGAACGCCGGACGAACAGTCCGCTTGGATCGAGTGCCGACGGAAACGATTCGGGTCACGAGAATCGAGGCGTAACGGCCGAATGAACCTGGTGTAGACATACAGAATTCAATGATTCAGTGAGGAGATCGGAGGTGAAACAGAAATATCAATGGGAAATAAGCACAAAGAGTGAAATGCAGAAGAACAGAAATATCGAAGCCAAAGGTACGGGAATAGAGGAAATCATGCTGAAGTTTTGATGATAAAGGGGAAAGAATCATCTTCAGAGGGACTTAAAGTGGATGGCAAGTAAGCAAACAGTCGTGCTTCTGCTGGAGAATCCGCTCTAAGGAGGTAAGAGTAAACAAAATTGATACTGAAATAGAGAAGATAAAGAGAGGTTTATTGACGCGAGAATCGAGTTAAAGTATACTGGAAAATGTGCCGCCAACGCTGAAGGTAGAATTGAAACGTAGCCTGCGAGAATGGGATTTTCAAAAGGAAATGATGCAGATGGGAGGAAATGGAAGGGAGAGGACAACTCCAGAGGTACTCAGCTGCAGAGGATGGAAAACAGAACAAAAACGAAGCGTGGGTGTTGAGCCTGAGGGATTTGTTTATCCCAGGAGGTTGCGCCGGCCGTTGCTGTAATTGAATAACGCGTCATGATGTTCTGTTTAATGTGCTCATCTCACCAACTGGGCAAACAGCATGGCTTGAGTGTGAGATCCGTTTTAATCTCTTGCGGAGTTGAAGAACAAGCGGTGCTGGCAGAGGGAATCATCTGGGAATACGCAGCTCTGCAACTGACGGCTTTGGTTCCGCCTTTGAACGCAATCGTCTGTTGCGTCCCACGCGCCTCGCATTGAAGTTTCACTGATGCGACAGCACACATGCGGACAAGCAAACACGAATCTGTCCGAGTACGCACGAACACACATACATTGGAAATGCATGTTTTATTTGTCGAGTATAGAAATCGGCTTTTCGCACCCATTCATTGCACATTTTCACTGACAATACCAATGTATATACTTTAAACGCTAAAGTATTAACATACTCTGTAATTTTCAAATATTAAAATAAAATTCTAGCACATAATGTGTTTTTTTAGCGCATTGTAAAGGGAAATGGGTATTGAATGGAAACGGACTCCCATATTTCGAATTATCTGCAATCAAGTTTGCGTGAGAGTGGACTGACTGCTCAATCTTATGGTGCACAAGTACACACAATTACTAATTCTCTTCGTTGTCTTTCATTTAGTTTGTTGAATGAAACGCTGTGTTTATTAACAAAACAACGAATGTAAAAAGTTTCTTTTACATAATCTTTTTGTGGGTGTTGAAAACATTACTACTTTATAAGGCTCTTTCAAAGATACGTGTATGTTTTTGATAATAAAAGTTTCATTAAGAAAGAGACATCGAGTATGCATGTTTTCTAAAAGACGATAATATTGAAAACGTGTACTTACAGCACCCTTTCTCTTGTGTCAATCGCCCAATATGCCTACTGCTGTAGAAGACAAGTAAGCAACGAGAATTAGGTACGGCGGAGACTCGGGTCTAATGATGTTGAGAGATAGCATCGAAGGGAACAGACCACACACGGATTTTGTCAGTAAGTCCGAGTCACGTTTCCACTTCTTTTTTCTTAAGGTTGCTTCTCCTTCTCCCATTTTCTTTTTTTTTTACTTCTTTTAGGTACGTGCAGAAGATGAACTACTCGATGAGATTTTATCTCCAAACTAAGGTGACAACATTCCAGGCGTCGAGTTCAAAGGTTAACTTGGTAATCATTTACATTGACACGCGGTGCTGTTTATGAGCCAGGTGAAAGTAAAATGCAGATTTATCATAGAACAGAACACAAGCAATTTCCTTGCCAAGATGCGTGCATAACTCAGCCTCGCTGATGATTTACTACCGCTCTGGAACGAATAGCAGGATTCTGTGGGAGAAAATCGACCGCGAGTTCAGACATTACTTGCAAAACTGTTTTCTCTTGAGAAAAGATAGCAAAATATGTCGGATACAAGACACACTTCACACGTAAAAACTGAGAAGACCATAAAAAATAAATCTGCATGTAAAGAAATTAATGAAACAATAAGTAAGGTCCGAATGAACAAATATAATGCAAGAACATCCATTTCAATTCTTTTTCTTGAAAGTACGTGCCATTTTTACATTCTCGTGTACATATGTAGGATGGATTGTGATTTTTAGTGCTGCGGACTATCCTGTAGTATCAGGTAGTATTGGGGTATCTGGTAGTATTTGGGCCGGTGCCAAATATTAGACAAGCCTAAAGACAAACGGCAAATTTTTAGGGGTGGGGACCAATTAAAAATTGTCCCAAAATGCGCCTTCAAATGCGCCCCAACCACTTCTTTAGACAATTTCGGGACTTCACAGCCGCTATCAGCTTCTAGGCTCTTAGCTCTTTACTGAATTACCCGGCGTATGTTTTTACCAAAATGTCCAGGTCAGTATCCATTAATCAGTAGAGTCCGCATTTTTAATTAATTACATATACAATATATATTATTCCATTTTGTATGTAATTTGTATCTTCATTTCTCAAAATTACATTGCCAAATCATGACAATCCTAACAAAATATCCAAATTTGTCATAAAGTATTTCGGCATGTTTTGTAGTATATTACATATTTTGGTTATATTTTACTTATCTTGCAAAATTTTAATTTATTTTATTCTACCAATTTTCCGGCATTGTTGGCTGGATATATATAATTTCACGTATTGCGTGTTGACTACGCTGGGTGCCCTTTGTTGGATGCAACTTTTGGGTTAACTTTCGTGGGCACTACATACATGCGCGAACGCTGAGAATATTACCCTTAGATGTGGAAGGTATCAGTGACATCCTGTTTCTTTAATTCCAATTTTCGCGAAATATTGTGTTGTAAATGTATTATTCGATGGTTATCGTTAGTCTAAAAGATAAAAATGAACATTTTAAAATTGAATCAAGTGAAACTATCAATATTTATTTTTTTAAATGGGATAATAAATATTTTATAAGTGGAATTTCAATTTGTGTAAATTTATTTTATTTGGAAGTAAATGACACCACTTGTGCCACACAAGTGTAAAGCAATATCAATTATAAAATAGATACAATATGTTATATCCATTATTACATATTTGTTACATACTCTTATTATTTTAATTACGTATTTATGTTCATATTTTGCCGTTTCATATATTCCGTTATTAATCACAACTATCTACGAGTGTTACATATTCTTGTTCTGTTTATCTATTAGATATTATATTCAATTATCTATTAGATGGAAAGAGGAATGAATCATATATCTAGGAATTCCCCACCGCGTCCTCATACTCCCTGCAAACGTCCAGTAACAACTTTGGCCTTCAATTACTCAAAACGTACTTGCACTAACGGAGTGAATTAAAATAAATGGATGAGAGTTTTTTTCATATTTGTTTCATTCACTTAGCTATCTTTCCTTATCGTTTTGGAAATATAGCTGAAAGAGTGTACGTTTTAATCTTGCTTTAAAGGGCAGGAAATGTAGATGGAGGGTATAGTTACGAAGTATCAGTAACTTTTCTCCTTTTTGAAGTTTATTATTAGAAAATTTCATTCAGGTTGGAATAAAACTGTAAAGTATCTATATAAATATATTAGAGTGTGTGTGTGTGTGGTTTCAAAGTGACTGCCGTTTTGTAATCTCATATGGTTATTTTTAGGTGATACAAAACCAATTCAATTGCTTTTATGATATCCTGTCCAACGGTTTGTCCGGGTTAAATCTCTGGAACAGCTAAACCGATTTCGATGCGGTTTTCACTTTGTCGAGCATAACATACTTCCCTTTTTTGACTTCCCTTTTTTAAATAATTATTTTCATTCATATAAAGAAGTATATTTGTTTTTCATTCAAAGCTACAGTTTTATTGCAATCCTAATGAAATTGTCACACGTTAGCTTCAAAGCAAGAAAAACGTTAATGTCCGCAAGACATTTCATTAAAACTACTCTATCTGCCTTTTCAATTTCAAAATGTAAGTGTGCACTCTGCAGTTCTTCGCGAGTATTTCTTAAACGGTAATTAAATGTAATTACGTCAATTGATCGTTTCTTGAAGCCCAAACATTTTTCTACTTAGTGCATTTTGATACTATAATGAAGCTTCGTGCAATTCAAATCCCAAATTGCTAGTGGAAGTTCTAGAGTATGCTACAATTCATCTAGTTACAGCTGCCTGTAGCAACGATGGCGGTAGCAATGGTGGATGTAACAATCATTTCTGGGCTGGGCTGGGAAGGGCTGGGAGGGGAAGGAGTTGGAACGGAGCAGTGAAAAGAGGGAAAGAATGGAGCTAGGTGAGTGGGATGGGGCTTGTTGAGATCGGGCAGGACGTGAACATACCGGACTATGGTCGTTGAAGGCGATGAAGTTCTGAGTGGGGCGAGGATACTCTACAGATGAAAAACATTCCTTTTCCTATCCAACAGATTCTCCGCAGGGGGGATCGTGACTGCTTAGGTGGGCACGATCTCTTGTGAAGAATCGTAGACGATCACCCGGAGCCTAAGTCTCGCGACCCCACTCATGTCGTTAGCCTAAAGTGTAGGCAGTGAGTGGACGAGAACGCTAAGTTCCTGATTGTCGGCTCACTCCAGCAACCCACCAGTTGGGCCCCTGGCTCGTCGACGGCAGGACCGGGTGAAGGGCACCTCTCGGGGTACTCTGGATTCTACATTTAGAAGTCCGGCGGACAAATTACCAGCCGCCAGGTTGTCTTGGTTACGGCCCAATCCATGTCGGTAGCTAAACTGTGTACTAAACGCGCACTTTTTCTTGATACTCCACAGCGGGGGGTGCGAGGAGACGCGGATTCTGTCTCATCACGGCAGCGCAGTGCTGCCAACGTCGTACACAGAAAATGCATCTTGGACTGGATGACAACGAGAAACAACGCAAGGTTTTTTTAAAATTCTGAAGAAATAATTAATAATTGTAGAAATTATTGAGTAACAAGAAGAAGCGCAGTTTGCAGAGGTCGTTAGATAGAGAGAGCGAAAACTGAGAAGTCCGAATTGTAAAGGAAGAAGGTAAGCAGCACTGCAAACTGAGCCGTGACGTTCCGAGTGGAGCTCATGTTTTCTGCCGAGCCGTGCTGTGCCGGGCTGAGTGAGAACTAGGATCTGGAGGATCAAGAAAAAGTGCGAGTATAGTAGGCAATGGGGAGACGGGTTGGGGGCCCCGATCCGTCCGGACCCTAGTTCGGATGGCCCCCAAACGGGCACTTGCCTTCGTCGTGGCAGTGGCCCGAAACTCTGGGCAAAGAGGAGGGACTTGGTGTTCCGGCGCATGCGAGTGGCGCGTTGTCATGCAGGCAATACTGACACTGGTACTAGCCCGGATAGCTAGTGTGGCGTCGTATACAATGGGCCAATAGGTGGTACCGTTAGGCCTGTGAAAGGCTACAGGCGGAAGCGGGGAGATAAAGGCGGAGGCTGGCACAGACAGCTTGGCCGGGCCAAAAATACCTCTTGAATGGATAGTGCGAGTCTTGTGGACACGTAACAGTCTGCAGCCTCCGGAAGCTAGCCGGCGAGCCTACTCGTCGAATGTATGGGACAGACCCGGCAAAACACGAGAGGTGGGGGTGACAGGTCCCGGGTATAAAAACGCGGCGCCGGACGCACCCGCGTTCTCATAAGTTTTGTATCGGAGACGAGAGTACGTAGGTACGGGGAGAGAAGAGTTTGGGTGGGTGCAGCTAGGCACGCGGTCCGCCGGACGGCGACCGGTTTTTTTTGCTTTTGGCGTCAAGCCATGTGACGGGCACGGTCACGGGACTAGGTCCGACAGCGCGCACCACGCGTCGCTTTTCTGCGGTAATGCGGGGTTGCAGGGCTACAGGCCTAGGAACGGTCGCGGTATGCGGCTAAGGGAGAGAAAAGGTTGCCGGAAGTAGACTTAAACTATTATGTAAAATTGTAAATATTTTTCTCTTGTAAATACATTTAATATTTTTATTAAAGTCATCTGTGTGTATTCCACTACGTTACACTAGTAGCTCTGAGCTGGAAGGGACGGCCCATTATCCAGGCATTGAATGGGGAGGTTACCGTGAGGGTCAACGGGGTACCGGCCGAACCCGGTTACCTGCCTGTCGGTGTCCTTGTACGTCGGCGGGGGGTGCGGATTAGAGGCTAAAATGCCCAAGACGCCCACCCCGGGGACTTGTCCTCAACCCAGAACAAGTACAATGTGGAGTAGTACCCACAAGAGTGCATGCCCAACAAATTATTGCGACTAATACCCGCGCAACGCTCGGTATATCAACTAGTAAAAAATAAACTTACAAACATTTTTGTTATGAAATACAGTACATAACTTTGCATTACATAAAACAATACATTTATATGAAAATTGTCTAAATTATACTCGGCAGCTTACATGTCTTTTCCGAGAAAACCCCATTAAAATCGGTTTAGCCTTTCCCGAGACTAGTCCGGGCAGGCAGAGAAAAATTGGAAAGCAATTGAGTTTTTATATAGTGTAAATACTTATGACTGTAAAAAGCCAGCTATTTTGAAATCACAGACTGACGCACCAATTTTAATTTTTGTAGATAATGACAAATTCACAACTCAATAATTTTACAGAATTAGCCATTATTGTCCCGCTCTTGGGCAGAAGTTTGAGATACAACTGTTTGAAAATCAATGGACGTATTTTAGACATCTCTTTCGAATAAGTTATCTCACCTGACTGCATCAGTACGTCATCCACCTTGTCGTTGAGCACTCAGTCACCTCGCGTCGCCCTCGTAAGGGATCGATGCGCCAAAAGGAGGGGTCCTCGTAACGGCCCCTTGACGCAGCCAGGCCGCGGCAGTCAGCGCGTCGTTTCCGCCTTCCGAGGGCCGCGCCTCTATCGCGCGCGACTTGGATACGGCCGAGGACCCCTTGGGGGGGGCGGTCTGGAGGGAGGAGGTGACAAAAGGAATGAAGGCAACCTGGAAGAGAAGAGGTGATGACTGGATTCCAAGGGGGTCAGTGGGGACGTCCTGGAAGTTAGCAGGTCCATTTCATCCAATCACAAAACTGCATAGCTCATACTTTGCCGCTTTTTTTGCCGTTTTTGAGATGCGAAAACCAAAAATTTCCAGCGGGCCATTTTCCCAAAAAAATCAGTGTTCCTGCTAACTTCCAATGGAAGTTAGTAGGATCACACCTATAAATCAGCTAATAATGGATGGATGAAATGGACCTGCTAACTTCCAGGACGTTCAGTGGGGTGATGGAGTGGGGTGCTGCAGGATGTTGTGCCGTTGGGGTCAGTGTTTGCAATGATGGTGGTGGTTGGGTTGAGTGATTATTTAGTGTTGTTTCGGGGGGCGTCAAGTACTATGGTCATAAGCGCATGCGTGCGCAGTCTGAGACTAGAGGCGGACAGATCACATCTGGCCCCCTACATCATTACTTTTGTAAAAATTTGCACAATTTACTAGTAAATTGTTGAAGTATAAAAATGGGCATAATTTACTAGTAAATAAATAAGTCATGCCTCAAAGAAAATTAAATTGTAGATTTAATCACATTATAGCTCATATAATTGATTTTATCTTCCCTCGCTGGATGGCGAGATACGGCGCCGACCTACGTTGGGAATTTTCCCCAATCACATATCTCCCGTCAGCGGGGCACCGCTCAAGCCGTGACAAGCTCTAAGCTCCTGACTGGTCTTCCGACAAGTGTTGTAGCGTAGCAAATGAGAGTCTGTGTAAGGGAAGAGGATAAGACAAAAAAGAGGAGGGAAAGATCGCGCGCGGTACGTGGCCCGTTTGTTACGCTTCTGCTCCTGCATTCGCCTGTATTGATCGGAGTAACCGCGGAAAACTACCGATCAGAGCAGAATTCTCTTCCAGGGAGCGCCTGAAGACGACCTAGCTATCTAGCCAGTGTCGAAAATTCTGTCACCATGGGGACTCAAATCCTAGGAACTCCCGGTCAGAGGTACTGTAGTGACATCGGGGGATGCCCTGAGCCACATTTGTCGGTAGACACAGGAATGAGGAAATAAGCGTCGTTCCAGTCCGTGGCTCGTTTGTTAAGGTACCGATCCTGCAATCGCCTGGTATAGAAACGGGAAACCACCTAAAAATCAGGCAAACCATAGCAGCCCGCCGCTATAATTCTCCTTCATGGTCGAAAATCTGTCACAATGGGACTCGAACCGTAGGATCTCCCGGTAGCGACGTGTAGATGCAACGGTAATGTTAAAATTGAGCGTAAATGACGCTAAATGACGCGAAATTCTAAATTACGCTGGTGATGGCGGACCGTTGGGGCGGGGTCGGGTGCGGGGAGACGGTGGAGCGGGGTGGTAGCGAGTATGCGGGGTGGCGTGCGCGGCGGCGGTGACGGTGCTGGGGTAATGGCGGTGGCGGTGACAGTGTGGGGGTGGGTGCAGTATCGGTGGTGGGATGGAGGTTGTGACGAGGCGGGGGCTGGGACGCAAGCAGGGCTGGCGAGGGCGGCTGTGCTTGTGGCGACGGCGTGGCTCCGCCGGGGGCTGCTCGGCGCCGCGCCGCCGCCACCGTCGTTGGCCGAAGCCCCGCCTTGGGGCGCCGCGAAGTGGTCCGGCGGTCGTCTGCGGCGCCGGTCGTTTTATGGGGAAGCGGAGGCGGAGACGTTGCCGCCCCCGAGAGATAAACCGGCGAGGACGGTGCGACGCCGCTCGAAGGGCAGCAGGCAAAAGGAAGCTTAGGTGCACTGGCGTCGCCTGACAAGGTAGCGCTGCAGTGGACAGCAGTGTTTTCTGCTACGGGACTTCGGAAAACTGATGACCGTGCGTGCTGTAATTGGGAATAGACGACGATGTTTACAGAACTTGGAGACACTCTGATTGGACGGACGATTCGGGGAATAATAACATGTAGCAAAGTGATGTTTCAACGGACGATGAAGGTGTGGTGTGGAACAGCATGTCTGTCATCCAAGATAGCAAATGTATCAGAGCAATTACCCTAAGAGTTCATCTGTTTCAAGGAAACTAAAACATCGCTTTTGAATGGATTTAAAATGGACCTAATTAACCTAAATGGGCAATAAAAATCGTAACTTTCACACATAAAAATGTATTAATTTGTGTTTTCTCAAATGACTGGATACTATTACATAATTTTTTCTACCAAATGATATATTGCTATTTTAATATAATATACCTTAAACACAGTTCTTTCATGCTCAAAATCTTTAAAATCCATAAATATACTAATTTAAATATGCTGTACAGTTGGAGAGCAGAGGCAATGCTTTGTAGAAAGTGAATTTTGGAATTTATACGACAATCTTTTTTTAATAAACATTAAAGTAATGGCGATGTCTCTCAAGTCCGCCAACTTATTATTTTCTTGAATATTTTCAAGGAAATGTTACTTTGTTTTAAAAATTTTAGTAACTGTAGTAAAATGCATGTTGTAGTCAAGGATGTCATTATTATTCAGGAAATCTCTTCTGGCGACGCTAAATTTTGGTAACTTTTGATGCAGTAAATGTATCCCTACCTGAAAAATATACAAAAATATTAATTTCTTTGCACAAGATTTTAATCCTAAAAGCAAAATCATCCTTTTCACGATATAATAAGCTCGCGTAGTTAAGAGAAAATGAGAATATATTGCTGACAATGAATGAAATACGGAAATACATCTGTTTAAATCTGAATCTAGGTGATAACCCTCATACGCGATCAACTCTCTATGCAACTGAAAAATAATTCGGTTGTTTAAAAAAGTTGAACTGCCCCTTATTGAGAAATTTCGACTTTGAGAAGGAATTAGAAAGATTAATAAGAAACACAAAACATTTTGAATTAAAAAATTAAATAACAATATATAACCTGTCAGTTGTAATACAACCAGTCACGCTCTATCAATTGTTAACCGATACGAAGACACTTTCAACTGATCGGTTTGTGCTTCCGAGCGCGTCAACTGCTATGCCATTAGTCCTTAACCCGGGAGTGGTAAAGCGGGGTTCTGTGGGACCCCCACGAACCTTTCTTCCCGCTTCTTGTATTTCCCACGTTGGCTACCCTGACCATTGCTTGAGTACCTTTCTGTTTTTGTATCATGATATTTATTGTGCTCTGAGTTTGCCAATTTCGTGAGTTTTACCCGTGTAACAATCTGTTGTTTTGTTTGGGGTGCCCAGGGATCCCCGCGTTACCTTCGACGTTAGCAAAGATGTGTTCAGTCTCGTATATTCTATTAGTTTGGCAACGTATTGCATGCTGTGTTTTTACGTTCGGATTCCCCTGCAAAGTTAATACTGAAATACTACGAACATTTTAGGTCACTTTATATGTTAAAAAAGAAGTTGAAGAATACTCCAAATTTTGCTGAAAGCGGGAACAGAATATCGTTACTCATCGCCCTGGAAATAGCAGTCTGTACGCAATTCCAAAATACCAGAATAATGTTTTCTTTCTTTATTGATTTGGATATAATTGAGAGAATTACAGAATCCACCAATATCAAAATTTAAATGGATTTAGAGAGGAATAAAAATGATCGCAGCACTTATAAGACAAAGCGGAAATGAAGGCAGTAATTGGGCTACATATTTTGGCTGGATCTGTGAAATCAGGGCATCAAAATCTTGCTGAATTGTGGAACGTGGATAATTGGGTATTGAAATTTTCTATTATACTTTGAATTTGAAAAGATTTCAATTTGTGCTACGAAACATGCGCTTGGATGTGACAACTCACGCAGCCCGGTAGAAAAGTTAACTCCAAATATTAGATGATTTCCTGATGAATTCTCAGACTTATTTAGCAAGTAAATTCTTAATAAATTGTTTAATTATACGCAAAAAATTGTTAATAATTGAAGAAGAATATTATATTAATTTCTTTTTTTAATAATTCAGCAATAATTTAATATATCATGATAAGATTGTGGGGGTCTGGAGACACCCCACATTACCACTTTTGATTCAAAAATTCACGTTACCACTGCAGGGTTAAGTGAATGCATGTTGGCGGCGTTTTCCCTAACCAGTATCGCCCACCAGTGGGGCACCGCCGCTGTCGGGAGAAGCTCTAAACTCCTGAATGGTTTCCAGACATGTGTAGTAGTGTAGTGCTTGTAAGTTTGTGTCTAAATGGGGTTAGGATTGGATAAATAGGAGACAGGAAAGATCGCGTGCGGTCCATATTCCTCCGGTATTAGCCCGGCATTGATCGGAGAAAGCACGGAAAACGACCGATTAGAAAAGTCGGCCGCTAGAATTGTCCTCCAGATGGCGCGACGTCGGAATTCGACCCAGCTATTTAGCAAGCGTCGAAAATCCTGCCACCGTTGGGACTCGCACCCTAGGACCTCCCGGTCACAGGCACTGCAGTGACATCAGCTGATGCGCTAAACCACCCAAGCCTGTCGGCGATGACGTATTTTTTTTTTAAAAATCGCAGAAGAAGAAAGGTCTCGTCCTCTTTGAATGTTTTCGGGCGGGCAGGCGACTTTACACCGACATCCCACCTTTCCGGGGGAGGCTGTGGGCGCGGGCCGCCGCCGCCGCCGCCGCGCGTCGTGGAGATGGCGCGGAAAATTAGGCAACCATACATCACAGGAGGAATCGGATACACTTGTAGGGCAGATTGAATAGGCGCCCTCTGCCGCCATCGCCGTCGGCATCCAGTCACGCCGCCCCGCCGCGCCGCACCGCACCACGCCGCGCGGTGACATCATGTTCCCTGGAGAACACGGAGGACGCGGCCACGCCGCCAACGACGCCGCCGCGCCGCGCCGCGCCGCGCCACCCAGCGCCGACTCTCCAGCGCCCGGCCTGACGCGGCCGACTGTTTGTAATTAATGGGCAACCTTATTAAAGGCCGGATGCCATTTCTCACTCACCCCAGCGCGCTTGTGCTCGGAGCTGTCTGCACTGCTTGTAAGAGATACTCCGGCGAACTTGCATGAATAGCGCTTTCTGTCTTGAGTGGCCGTTTATGCATCGATTTCGGCGAGTTCTCGTCGCTTGAGGAGCGGACTGGGTCAAGTTTGTCGAACGATGTAATGAGCAGTTAGTGAAAATATGAACCGACGGAGTTCTTTTGAAGTAAATGAAACTTCAAATATACCATCAGCGTTTTATTTCAATATAAAGTAAATTACACGGGTCATTAAATTTTCTGGCTTCTGCAATGGTCGTCGGAATGAGAACGTAAAATAACGTATTCGTGCGTCTGACTTCCAAGAGTCGTGCCTTACTGTAGCTCGTACATTGGTGGCTTCCAAACTAAATTTGACGTCGCTAGTGTACTCAAAGCACTATCAGACACATATTCACAAAAGTAAAGTATACTTTTCACATATGAAATAGCACGACTCCACAGATATATAATATGCAATATACGTTTACAAGCAATTTTAATAAACAACTTTTAATAAAGTTTATTCACAAAATAAAATGCACATTTTACATGTCAAAGAGCATCACTCCACAGATGTATAATATGCAATATCCGTTAATAAATAGTCACATAAAGGCGCAAACGTGACAGCTTTTCGAGGCAGCAACAACACGCTTTATTCGTTAACAATAATACGAATAATCAGTTAATAATTGAAATGAGATGATCTCATTCAGGTCTAAACCAGAATGCAATTTGGAAAATCTTTTTTTTTCTGCTCCCATTGTTTAACGCTGTCATTTAATGGCTGTAACCAGTTGCATAATGATACCCATTTCGATGCAGTTGTCATTATGATACAGGTTCTTGACCAACCACAGACAAGCTTACAAACCTTCATTAATCATTGAGAATCTTTATAGTAAATGTTTCGTTCAATTGTGTCCATTAAATTGTATTTAATATTATATTTTGCTTCTTAATTTTAATTTTTTATTATTATTAGTTTTTAACGTGAAATATTGCTTAAAATAAATTGAATTCTTTCACTTTGATCTTATTTGACTAGCGCAGTGATAGTTTTTGAAGAAAACATTTGACCAAGGTGAACGCAATTCATTTTAGGTTATTTGTTGCTGCCATGTGGTTGTCCTTAAAAAATGACTACTTTAAAATGTCTAGTGAATCAACGGTGGTCTTGAGATCTCCAGAAATAAGTGTAAAAGCAAAGATGGTGACGTCGAAATTATTGCAGCAACTTTTGTACTCCCTGGCTGGCTGGCTGGTGAAACAAAGCCACCTGCGGTAGGTAGAGAGCTGTCCGCTAGGTGGCCTTGACAGACTCCTGCATGTCAGCTGCCACACGCTCGTTTCTCGCTCGTATCGTAATATCACACTCGTGTATTAATACCCATCATTACTTTATCGTTTAATAATGTACTATTATGAGTTGTGGTGGAATACAATCATTCTCCCTGGCACAATAGTAGGGTAAGGTATCTTTGACCAGTTGTACCTTTAACCAGTCCTTGCCAAAGTGCATATTAGTGATAAATTTCAGAATTTAATATTCCTAGTTTATACACTTGCCTTCAGAGCTGCTACAAGTCTTGTCATTATTTGGAAAGCTTCATTAGTGTAGTGTGTAAAAATGAAATCAGTTGTCAAAAGTAAGTATTTCGTTCAGATTATTTTGTGTAATAACTTGAATTATATTTCTATTTAAAGTTCGTTCAGCGCCTTTTTAATTTTGAACAATAAATACATTAATTTTTTTACATCAGACTTTTATTTAATTTATGCATTTAGACGACGTTTCGGAAACTGTTTTGTCTCCTTCGCAAGTTACAACTCGTACAACAGGTACAATAGAAAAGTCGTCTAAATGCATAAATTAAATAAAATTCTGATGTAAAAAAATTGACATATTTATTGCGATTGTTCAAAACTTGGTAACGGGCTGAACAAACTTTAAATAGAATTATATGTGACCACAAATTAAAACTTAATCTTACTAATTGAATTATATTTATTCCATTTGACATTCTAGATCAGCGATTACCAACTGGACAAGAAATGACGTCGGAGCTCCTTTCCCTTCCCAGATAAGGCGCTCGTAGAAGCACTGCGAGAAAAGGAGGAGGGAGGGAGGGAGGGCGGGCAGACAGCGATCGCTGGTACCGAAAACCTTTGCAGTGGGCCTTTGCCGATGTTTCAGGCAACATTAGTGAGAAGCATCTACACCCGTTAATTTTCTTTCAGTTAGGGAAGAAATGTTTCCTTGTGTAGATATTGGATCAATGGCGAAGTGTTTAGTGTGTTCGAAAGAACTGCAGTATGTTAAAAAGTCCAACCTAAAGACGCATTACGCAGCTTTGCGACCCAGGTATATCTACGAGATTAAAGTAAATTTTGAGAATTGACGTAGCCCGCAATCAAGGGATAACTAAAGGAATTTTCAGATTGAAGATTATGGAAAAGATATTGAAAATCACGAGGATTTACAACATTCTCAAACAAAACTGTACATCAAAAATAATTAAGTCTGGTGCAAATTTCTCTCACGTGACCCTTAGCAGGTATCTATTAGTTATCATTAGTTCGATTTGAAGCAATAATTAATTATTAATATTCTATTCTATTGAATACAATTTTATTGTCCTAAAATGTTAAAACTGTTTTTTCCAAAAATGTTATCTAATAGAAGAATTGAAGTGGAATTACAATACAGGTTATGATAAAGAGTCGGATATTGCTTTGCGTTCGGCTCAATGCGGAGCAAGAGAGGAGATTTTGTAACGTCACAGAGCACTGAGTTGGCAAGCGGTTCTAGATGAAACATGCACTTTACTATTTGAAAAAAATTCATTATGCTTGATTTTTTAAAAGTGAGCTTATGTTATATCTTTGACCAACATGATCCGGCCTTGTAAAAATGTCACATAAACTGGAATGTTAGGTCTGATGACTTTGAGCAGGAATAGCACAACACCTTTTTGTGATAAACTCAAACTAATGATCGTCATCAGTCCAAAAAGATTAAATTTGAAGATAGACTGGTGGATAGGTTTAGAACTAATTTCGTTCACTTGACAGACTCTTTCAAAGATGTCACTGGGTTTGACAGACCCAAAGTTCCCACTGCCGGGTTAAGGGGTAGGCCACATATTACGTAACGCTAAAGAAAGGGCAAGACGTATGAGGCAGCGTTACTCTGCGTTATATAGGGGTAAGGTGGTGTTAGATTAGTGTTGCGTAAAGTTGATATATAATTCTTCAACGTTTGCTGAAATAATTCCTTTTATTCAGTTTCATGCTACAACGTATTAAAAAATTAAATTAAATGTATAAATAAATTAAGGAAATATATTTTATTAAATGATATATTTATTGAATCTGTTAGATTCTGAAGAAAATAATCAGAACTGTAATGCAGTATTTTCTAAAATCCAATTAAATTGGCACAATAGTCTCTCACTCCTGCTACATCCAAGATGGCGAGTGCACGACTTGTCAAATTGTCTTGCCCATGCAGTCTTCCTACACTCAAAAATTGTCTCCAATCTTATTGTTAGGTGCGGACAGGATCACCAAGTAATTCTAACTTAATTTTCACAAATTTTAATATATCACAAAATAAAATTAGAGAAAATGATTTTTACTCAGATATTTTTACTTACTGTAAATCTCGCGTTACACGGAGAGAGAGGGTTGTCAAAATACTCCAATTTGCGTTACGTAATTTATAGACAAACTAAGAGATTCTAGATAGAAACAATTTGAAACTCTGTTGGACACCTGACAGTGTAAGAAAAATTGTACTACGTATACGCTTCCCAAAGCTCTTTTGAAAGTCACGGAACGAAACAAGTAAAAGCCCTCTCTGGAATTTGTTTAATCAAAGTTCAACTCAGTAACCTGCATGCAAATTCTCAATTCAGAGCTATTTAATATTGTAATTTACTGTTTCACAAATAAGCTCGTTCAATTGAAAAAATGAATAATTTCGAGAGATAAAATAAGGTATGTTACGTACGTAGGTTGAAACAAATTTATTCGCTGATAAAATTCTAATAGCTTTGAAGTTGCAAGGTATTGCAGAAAAATAAACGAAATAGATCGAATAAATACGAAGAATCAGAAAACCTACCACTCTACAGTGCGTGAATTTAAATGCAAAGCTTACGAAAAGAAAAAAATTCACAGAGGAATTGCTCTTAGAAATTAAGACCTATATTTTAATCAATGATTAGAACAGTCAACTGAGAACACACAAATATGTATCACGATAGATGTATTCTGAGGTTTATCTGGTTAATTATACTTTTTTGATGGTAGGTAATATTTTTTAAACAGAAAAGAGTTCATTTTATGAACAATTATTCATAGTTGGTCTCTGTAAATAAGGTATCTTCCGAAACTGGAAATAATTATATTTTCCATTCGTTGGACTGCGTTGTCTACTCGCAAAAACTATGCATGCATTAAATCTATTGCAAACAAGAGTACCACGACATCATTTATTCTACAACGAATATTTTTCATTAATTCGGACGTTTTTACGAGCAGTCCTTCCGCACCGTGGACATCGAAGCGAAAATAATATAGCAATGTTTACATTTCATGAGTGGAAATTTTTATATCCGATTCGTATTACGCCAACTTCGACAGAGAAGAGGTAACAAAGGAATATTACGTTTTCAATATATGTAGGCTGTGTGTGCACTATTTACGGGCGGTGGGGGACGGGAGATGGAAAGCTTAATATATTTTACTCGGGAAAGTAATGATGCGAGAACTTACGGGAGAATAAACGAAAGTCTGAAATGTTACAAAAAAATATGTAGACAATGTTTAAGGTTCATCTTATTTTCAGCAACCATAGTTTCGACATTTTGTTACCTATCATATTTGTTGTGTGAATAATGAACATACCTTTGTAAGAAGAATAGTAGTCTCTGCATCTTTATCATTCAACTCCGAGTAGATTGTAAAATAGATTTACAAACAGTATATAATCTGCCTAATAAACTTTAACACTTTAAAAAAACTATACCAAATTAAATAAGCTGAACTAATGAAAACAGATATTGTTTTGAATCTTTGTTAAGCTGGATGGCACAATGTGGCATATAATTATTACCCTTGCCAGTCATAAAGCATGTGTCTAGAATAATACAAAATAATTAACGGCCACAATAATACCTTTAAAAAATTATAATAATAAACATGAGAAAACCTAAACCTATCGAATTAACTGTAAAAGCTATCGTAAATACACCTATAATCGACAAAGAATAAGTCCACATAAATACTAAAGTGCTTTGTTACAAAATGGGATAAACGCTGCCATACAACGCAGTTTTGATACACATTTCTTTTTAAAATACTACTTTTGTGAGGACTGTTAAGTCACATGAAACTAAAGGACTCTATTTTTAATTCTATATCCTCTATATTTTCCGAGTGGTTTTACTTTCCCGCCCTTACGAATGTAAGAAGAGGAAGTACTGTAATCGTGCGCGGGAAAACTGCGATTTTTCGGCAGAAAAATTATTATATTCGGGCCTTGGTAACGAAAAAGTGCATAAATCTTGCTGCTATAAATAGTGAATTTCTTCCTCTTACATGTGGTGTACCCAGAATCCATTTTTTTCTGGGACCTTTATACGGAAAAATCGATTGACGGCAAAACGTCTGTATGTCTGCTGCCTGTCGGTCTGTCAAGGTTAGCGCCTAAACCGTTCAGCCGATTTTCTCCACAATTGATATTCCCCGATCAATGAGAATGAACTCGAGGTATTGGGAATTTCAACCCGAAATTTTTATGTTTGAAGGTATTTTACGCAAAGTCTCAAAATCATTTCCAAAATTTACTCAAAAATTACACCATTTTTTATTAAATTTTGTGTTTGGATATGGTCTGAAAAGCATGGCGTTAGTCTCATGTTCGTTAAAATCCCTGATTTTTCGAAGATTGCAAAAGTGCAATTTCTGGGGACATCTTCCAACAGCTTCAATATTGAAGAAATAGATTTTTTCCTTAATGAAGTCTGTTTTTTGAAGACAAATCTTGACATGTTCAATTTTTCGAAAATATGAGTAGTTTTGTAGTAATTTTTCGTAAAGAATAGGCAATTTTTATTTTTTTGAACTTTTTTCTCAAAAACCGCTACAAAACATTCTTCTCGTATGTACCAAGGGATGTTATGATGCGGGTCCCAGTTTGGGCGATCTCTCCGATTTTTCGAAAATTATTGCAAAAGTTAGCATTTCAAAACTACAAAACTGAAGAGACACATTTTTGCTTCAGACATTTGTTGTAAAAATCAGCTCTTTAATATAGGACATACACAAACGAATAGTTTTCACGTAATTAGTGCTTGAAATTAATGCAATGAAAAAATGTTCTCAAAAACATCTCGAAAGTGTGCACAGATAGAAAAAGGGGGGCTTAAAAGAGTGGCGCGGATCTCATTTTAGTTGAACTCTCTTAATTTTCGAAATTGCAAATTTAGAAATAATTCGAGAAAATATGTCCTGTTGTAGCACTGCTAGTTTGTTTCTCTGATTAATATTGTTGGGATCTTCTTTCTCTGAAGAAATTCTGGCTCTCCTCGCAGTCAGTTAAGAAAAATGGAAGACCCCAGAAGGCTCGTATTGCTTCGCTTCCGAACCACAAACGAAGAAATGACAAAAAGCATTTATAAATAACTGTTTGTTATTAGTGACTTCAAAAATATGTGATAACAAATCTTTCAGTTATCAATTGAACACCCGCAATTAATACAGTAACTAAATTATTTTTAGTCACGCTGTGCAACTGGTAACTTAGATATAAATAACTCCTACTTTTAGTTGTTAGTTGCACTTGCGTGAATATTAATAAATTCAACCAATTTTTGCTCACATACTTTTGTATTATTTATCAAAATTCATGGTATTTGTAATTTTCTCTGTATGTAATACTTCATTAGCGGAAAGTTCGATCATACGAATATGCGGACAATTGTAGGAAATGTATTCTAGTAATTTCTCTCCTTGTGATTGGCCATGAACAATTGCTACCACTGGCTAAATAATCAATTCAATTTTTGGACGGTTATTTTTGTATTTACCGTCAATTTTATGTTTTACGGTACAATATAATTCCGGTCTAGTAGAATTAATAAGGCGAGAATTCAATCATTATATTTGTTCATCCATCCAATTTCGAACTAGTTATCTTCTAGTAATGAATTGATACTTCACAGGAAAAATTACGGACCTCTGCCGTGTATAATGATTTTTAAGTCTAAATCAAAAAAATTTTCACCAAATTCAAAATAACATCAAACGGCAAGACATCGTCCATGTACCGTCCAAGTACTGCACCTCGTACTAACAACTAATAACTGCTGAATTATAGTATAATACACATGTTCAGTCAATAAAAACATCCACTTGGAATATTAACTCAAAGCTTCAAGATATTGAGATGGAATTTTCACCAAACGTTTCAGGACATAGGAGTTCATGAGCAGTAGTACAAGCTTTTTGATAGCGTTTTTAATTTTGAAGGTATTGGACAAAACCTCTTTTTTTTAAAGTGAAGGCTTTACTTCATTCTATACGAACAAAAATATTTTGAGAAGACCAATTAATTAATTAATTATACATAAATTGGTATTATATTCGTCCGACTAATTCATAGCACAAAAGAGTACGAAATCCGCTGAAATAGTATGAAGAGCAGGTGAAAGGGCGTTCTTGGCGCGCATCCGGATACCTCAGCTGACTCAATGCCGAAAACCTGTGGACTCTGCGACTGACTTCTCGACCACTTCGGTCGAATACCCCTCCCGACAAACCCCTCGTAAATTACAATCATTCAAAGTTTTGAATTCATATTTCGTCCAAACTAATTAAAGAGAAAAAATATTACACGTACATTCTCAATAGTAATATCGCTCAAGAAGCGTATTTAAACATCTTCTCATTCTTGAGAAATCCACACACACTCACCGTTTAAAAACTAAAAACTTTCATAAGGTAACGATCAACTGGAACAATCTTTGGTATTTACATAAAAAATTCCAAAAATACCACAAAATCTCGATTTGAACCAGTAGCATTACATGGCATTCTCCGTAAGCAAATGCATTGAAAAAAAAATACAGATGACTTTGTTGAATTTTTAATTTGTTTAACGTTGCACCACAGATGATAAACATGCATTTCCGAGTCACAGTCAATATCGTGACTTCAAAAGCAACACATTAAACAAATATATTTTTCTTACAAAAGTGAGAGAAATCACTGCGAGAATAATTTGACGATTCATTTTGTAGGGTCCTGACGTGTCGGAGGAAGAGAACCGGAAGAGCAGAGGAGAGGAGAGTGGTGAGGAGACACTTAGAAGTGCGTCTCGAGGTACGAGGTGCCCTCGGCGGCCGCCACTCGGTGCTCGCGAGCGCCGTTGACGCGCGCGCCCAGGGAGCGGCGGAGGGCGCCGTCGGGGCGAGGGCCACAGCCCTGCGCGCGCCCTTCCCGCGACGGCGACGCTGCGCAAGGGACCAACCACTCTCACTCCCCATTCATTCGATGGGAGCTTCAAAGGCAAACAATCTCAACCGGTTTTATACGCTATATCTATCACAGAATTATTATCAGGTAAGAATCATGGGAAAATACCCTAATCACACGATAAAAACACAGGGGTAGAACGTTTTAAGTCAATAACAATGAACGTCTCAAACAAATGAAGTATACTTATGCAGCCTCAACAACCCCACAAGAATATACTCAATATTTGGACGAAATTTTAGAAAACGTCAAATATAACAGAGGAATTCTGTTCATATTCATACTGCGTATCATCATCTCAAACGATAACATCCCATCTAAATCGAGCTCTTGAAAAGGCGTTGTGTGGGAGTACTAACGTAATGGGATGCGCTCTTGGAGCGCGTCGGCAGCGCTGCGTCGAGGGCCTTGGCCAGGTGCGCCATCTGCGCGACCTTTTCCTGCGGAGCCGGCAGGAGCCAAGCAGCCGCCGAAGCGAGCGGTGCCAGCGCCGTCGACAAGGCGAGCGGCCGCGGAGGCGCCAGCGGGGCCAACGGAGCCGACAGGGCCCATGGAGCCGGCGAGGGCGGCTTCAGCCTTGCGCTTTTCGTAGGCGGCCACGATGCGGTTGCGGCGCCGAAGGTTCAGCCCGGGAGACTCGGGCAGCTCCAGGATGAAGAACTTCTCCTGGCGGGGGCGGTCGCTGCGGCGCTCCTCGGCGGGGGCGGCCGGTGCGCGCGACCCTGCCACACCCGCACCCCACACTCTCACACGCCGTCCTCTCGCACGTCTTTCGTGTTAACTGCCTGCATCAACTACGTTTTTCTAGCTATTTCTGTTTGGCGCGAGATTTACCATCACCTCAGGACTGCTCGGGCCAGAAAATAATGCAAGGGGGACTGAAAATTTATAACGAGTGTGATCGACGGTTGAAGTTGTTGGGAACAAGACTGATGAAAACGCAACAGCTTCATTCAATCGGAAACAATGGAAAGATGTATTTACGTTCTGAGGCGAAAGGAATGTCATTTTCAGTACCAATGTTACTGTAATCCGAATTCTGTCGGCTCACAAGTTCACCAGATACTACTTGACTCAAGTTGCCGCGTTGAAGAACAAGTTTTACCAAATTGTTATCCAACAGAGCATTGCGTTTTTGATGCAAACTAATCACAGTAATTGACAACAACTGAACTGTCATGTACGGATTGCTCTTTTGTATATCAAACATGTATCCCAGTGGTGTTGTTCAAGTTGGGCATTAACATACAACATACTCCATAATGTGTTCTCCTAAGAATACTCGCGCGTCACGATGTCGCTTACTTTTGCCGCAATCTGACTGCCCGCAGGGAATGCAGAATGCTCGCAGCACTTTCCTGAAGGCCATTGCAAGCGGTGCTCTCGGAATACCCAGCTATCGACCTTGGTTCCGGAGCGCGTTCTGTCGGTAACCACGGAATCAGCGAACACTGGGTCTACGGGGTCATTGTTGCTTCAATGTACATTGTAGTATAGAAATATACTCATTTCGCTTTCCATGGAGCTCTAGTGTTTCTCTTAAGCATCGTGGAGTTACTACCACAATTTCGATCACCGCATTTTCTAATTGAACAAAAGGGGACATTCGGAGAATTGTTGAACAATTGAATAGTGGAGTTAAAAAGCGCGTAATTTGTCGCCCGTACTTCGAAAAGTACTCAAATTTTCGGAAAACTGTACATGATCTTATTTCAAACTCTACCTCTAAGAAACAGATTTCATTAATGGAAAAAAACTCTGTCTTCATAATTGCTGTATAGTTTGAATCTTTGCAATTGTCGAAAAGCAGAGTTTTCAATGAACACTGTGAACCGTCGCAGGAGAATGCTTGCAAGACACTGCGCTCCACTGATAAACTACGCGAAGAATCGTCGCCACGCCACTCTACGCTCTTACGTGCGCGGGTCGAATAAGCATAGTCGTTCGCAGAAACTCAACGTGAGTCACCCTGCGTCGCGTCACCGACCTGAGTCTCATATGCAACTAGCGAACAAATGGGTCACAGACAGAGCGGGATCTTTCTTTCCACTGTTTTTCTTATTCTTATACTACCATTCACTTACACTTACATGCATTACACTAACACACATGCCAGGAGACCGGTCGGAAATTTATAGCTTGTCCCAGCAGAGGGATGCCCCTCTGGTGGGTGTTATCTGGTTGGGGAAAAAACCCTGGCTGACATGGAGGTTGGCGCCTGATTTCATAATCCAGCTGCGGAAGATCACCCCAACTTCATGAGAGGAAAATGTGAACTACGCTTATTGACTTAAGATTTTACCCGTTGACGCGCCAGGACTTATCAACCAAGCAAAGCTTAAACGCTCCGCAATATACAGGATGTCCCACCAACTATGGACTGCCCCCATAACTTGTAAACGTTTCGGGATATCGAAATGCTGTTTTCGATTAACAATGCGGAATCATGGGGCAAGTAACATGCCGTACAGAAATTGTCTATAATATTTTTAGTTTTCGAGAAATTGAATTATTTTTGATTTTTTAAATGAAACTATATTTTTTTCACCA
The DNA here is from genome assembly GCA_031308135.1 of Acheta domesticus. Taxonomy (NCBI): domain Eukaryota; kingdom Metazoa; phylum Arthropoda; class Insecta; order Orthoptera; family Gryllidae; genus Acheta; species Acheta domesticus. Next base: position 133,464,945 of record JAHLJT010009436.1, on the reverse strand, counting down.
GTAATGGATAGATCGTGAAAAGAGGAATAAAATGATGTATCATATGTTAGTATTTTGATAGTAATTTGAGTATAAAATTAGATTTCCTGGTATGTGATTGTGAATTAAACGGACAATATTTCGTGAAGCATCCCTTGCAACTCTCGCCTTCCGGAAAAGTGGCCTTCACGGCCTCAAGACTTGCGTGGAGAGACAGGAGACTGAGAGGGGTGGCAATGGGTGAAAGAGGTCTAACTAAAGCAATCCAGGGTCTTGTCACAAAGGTCACATTAAGAAACACTAATTTCAACGATCAGAATAAGAGATTTTTTCTATTGATTCAATTGCATTTCAATTTCAATTTTCAATTAAGATGATTATTCGTCCAATGCGCAACCGTACCTCTACTGCTGTTCGTAAATGGAAAAGAAAACAGTACACTTCCGTCTTCTGCTGTGGATTTTCAGGTTTGTGGCAGCACATGGCAGTATGAAGTGAGAAACTCTCCAATCAGTATTAAGAGTTGTGACTGCAGATGTGCATTTGTGTTAAAGTTTATTAAATTTACACTGATAGACTGTCAAGAGTATTTCAAAATTTTTATTGCTTTGTTCTTTTTGTACGCGTTTAAATAAGAACCTTATTAACAATAAATAATAATAGAAAATGTCTACATATCTATTATTTAATGAAATATTCGAGATATTACAATAAAAATATTTAATCATTCATTCCCGTTCCATGTTTTAAAACGAGAGCTTGTTTCTGCCAAAATACACTGAGATCGATTCTTGCAAGTTTGAAAAGGACCTTTATGATCATCGTCTTACAAATTATTTTTATTTTGTTCTGTTTGATTATCGTTCCTTTGGTATTTCAGTAGAAGAAAAGTTCAATTCAGATGAACAAATGGCAAAACTCATTCTGATCGTTAATGTTGATGTTAGTTCATATGATCTTCATGTCAAGACCATGAATTGCTGTAGTTACGCCTCTATCTCTCACGGCCGCCCCTCTCACACACCCTGTCTCCACGAAACAGTCTCGACGCCGCGAAGGCTATTTTTACCAACAGCGACTGTTGCAAGGGCTGCTACAAGAAAAGACCATTTAATTCAAAATCACATGTCAGAAAATCTAATTTTATACTCAAATTACGATCAAAATACTAACATATGATGTATCATTTTATTCCTCTTTTCATGACCTATACATTGCTGCTGAAAAAAATATATAGTTCCATTTAAAAAATCAAAGATGATTAAATGTCTCGAAAACTAAAAATATTATAGACAATTTCTCTGCGGCATGTTACTTGCCTCATGATTCCACATTGTTAATTGAAAACTGTATTTTGATATCCTGAACCGTTTAGAAGTTATCGGGATGTTCCATAGTTTGTGGGACACCCTGTACATTTTACTTTCTCGTCATTGCTTACGCAGTAGAAAGTTATGCAATGCCGCGTGAAAAAACGGCTAATTTTCGGCAGAAAAACTTTTATAACATGGCACTGGTGAAAGAAAAATTGAATAAATCCGGTTGCTATATCTAACAGTAAGGATCCTCCAACGGCCAGAATCCCTGTTTTGTGCGTCCATGATACCGAAAAATCGAACGACGGCAAAACGTCTGTCCGTCTGCGATCACCGCTAGCGGCTAAACCATTCAACTGATTTTCTCCAGAACTGACAGTCTCCAGTCGATTTGGATGAAGTCGCAGCCTCTTGAATTTGATGCCGAAACTTTTATTTTGTGTGGCATTTTACATGAAGCTCCTGGATTATTTTCCAAATTAAAAAAAGAAAACGCTCCATGGTTTTTGATAAAATTTATTTGCTGGATAGTGTGAAGGACGTTAGCAAGTATCATGTTTGTTAAAAGCTCTGTTTTTTTAAACATTGCAAAGGTTCAAACTATACAGCAATTATGAAGACAGAGTTTTTTTCCATTAATGAAATCTGTTTCTTAGAGGTAGAGTTTGAAATAAGATCATGTACAGTTTTCCGAAAATTTGAGTACTTTTCGAAGTACGGGCGACAAATTACGCGCTTTTTAACTCCACTATTCAATTGTTCAACAATTCTCCGAATGTCCCCTTTTGTTCAATTAGAAAATGCGGTGATCGAAATTGTGGTAGTAACTCCACGATGCTTAAGAGAAACACTAGAGCTCCATGGAAAGCGAAATGAGTATATTTCTATACTACAATGTACATTGAAGCAACAATGACCCCGTAGACCCAGTGTTCGCTGATTCCGTGGTTACCGACAGAACGCGCTCCGGAACCAAGGTCGATAGCTGGGTATTCCGAGAGCACCGCTTGCAATGGCCTTCAGGAAAGTGCTGCGAGCATTCTGCATTCCCTGCGGGCAGTCAGATTGCGGCAAAAGTAAGCGACATCGTGACGCGCGAGTATTCTTAGGAGAACACATTATGGAGTATGTTGTATGTTAATGCCCAACTTGAACAACACCACTGGGATACATGTTTGATATACAAAAGAGCAATCCGTACATGACAGTTCAGTTGTTGTCAATTACTGTGATTAGTTTGCATCAAAAACGCAATGCTCCGTTGGATAACAATTTGGTAAAACTTGTTCTTCAACGCGGCAACTTGAGTCAAGTAGTATCTGGTGAACTTGTGAGCCGACAGAATTCGGATTACAGTAACATTGGTACTGAAAATGACATTCCTTTCGCCTCAGAACGTAAATACATCTTTCCATTGTTTCCGATTGAATGAAGCTGTTGCGTTTTCATCAGTCTTGTTCCCAACAACTTCAACTGTCGATCACACTCGTTATAAATTTTCAGTCCCCCTTGCATTATTTTCTGGCCCGAGCAGTCCTGAGGTGATGGTAAATCTCGCGCCAAACAGAAATAGCTAGAAAAACGTAGTTGATGCAGGCAGTTAACACGAAAGACGTGCGTGAGGACGGCGTGTGAGAGTGTGGGGTGCGGGTGTGGCAGGGTCGCGCGCACCGGCCGCCCCTGCCAAGGAGCGCCGCAGCGACCGCCCCCGCCAGGAGAAGTTCTTCATCCTGGAGCTGCCCGAGTCTCCCGGGCTGAACCTTCGGCGCCGCAACCGCATCGTGGCCGCCTACGAAAAGCGCAAGGCTGAAGCCGCCCTCGCCGGCTCCATGGGCCCTGTCGGCTCCGTTGGCCCCGCTGGCGCCTCCGCGGCCGCTCGCCTTGTCGACGGCGCTGGCACCGCTCGCTTCGGCGGCTGCTTGGCTCCTGCCGGCTCCGCAGGAAAAGGTCGCGCAGATGGCGCACCTGGCCAAGGCCCTCGACGCAGCGCTGCCGACGCGCTCCGAGAGCGCATCCCATTACGTTAGTACTCCCACACAACGCCTTTTCAAGAGCTCGATTTAGATGGGATGTTATCGTTTGAGATGATGATACGCAGTATGAATATGAACAGAATTCCTCTGTTATATTTGACGTTTTCTAAAATTTCGTCCAAATATTGAGTATATTCTTGTGGGGTTGTTGAGGCTGCATAAGTATACTTCATTTGTTTGAGACGTTCATTGTTATTGACTTAAAACGTTCTACCCCTGTGTTTTTATCGTGTGATTAGGGTATTTTCCCATGATTCTTACCTGATAATAATTCTGTGATAGATATAGCGTATAAAACCGGTTGAGATTGTTTGCCTTTGAAGCTCCCATCGAATGAATGGGGAGTGAGAGTGGTTGGTCCCTTGCGCAGCGTCGCCGTCGCGGGAAGGGCGCGCGCAGGGCTGTGGCCCTCGCCCCGACGGCGCCCTCCGCCGCTCCCTGGGCGCGCGCGTCAACGGCGCTCGCGAGCACCGAGTGGCGGCCGCCGAGGGCACCTCGTACCTCGAGACGTACTTCTAAGTGTCTCCTCACCACTCTCCTCTCCTCTGCTCTTCCGGTTCTCTTCCTCCGACACGTCAGGACCCTACAAAATGAATCGTCAAATTATTCTCGCAGTGATTTCTCTCACTTTTGTAAGAAAAATATATTTGTTTAATGTGTTGCTTTTGAAGTCACGATATTGACTGTGACTCGGAAATGCATGTTTATCATCTGTGGTGCAACCTTAAACAAATTAAAAGTTCAAAAAATCAGCTCTAATTTATTCTTCCGTTCACTTTTTAGCAATGCTACAAAATTCAAATTACAAGTGTGTGGGAATAGCGGCATTGGTGATAATATCAAGATTTTTTCTTGTCCTTTTGTGTAAAAATCAATTTTTTTTTCTAAAATGTTAGAATGGAGTATCGATCTGCTATATATCATAAGCCCCGTGTATTTGAATTTTTTTTAAAGTTTCGATAGTCCTTTTTTCTTAAGTTTATTTGAGAAAAGGTGTCATCAGGTTTCAAAATTGATACGTGAGGACACCTTTCCTCAAATTTTTAGAAAACAAAAAATACCTCACAACTTGGAAAATTAATACACTTGGTAAAATGAGTAAAAACGTCCACCCCGAATATTTTATAATCGGTTTGAGATATCGATATACAAAGTTCACCAAACTATTTAATTCTTAGGGGCTTGTCAGTTGTATTTATCTTTTTTTACCGGTTTATCTTTTAAAGATATTGGAGAATCATACTGTTTTAAATAGGGCACAATACTTTCTTGAATACGAACAGAAAGGTCTTGTGAAGACAAATTCATCAATGATAAATTTGTTGGTTCTTGATGACTAATTAGCAGCACAAAAGAGTACCAAGTCCGCTGAAATAATATGAAGAGCAGGTAGATGGGCGATCTTCGCATGGCTCAGGTGACTCCATGCCGAAAACCTGGGCTCTGCGACTGCCTTCTCGACCATATCGGTCGAATTTCACTTTCACCAAACGGATTGGCGAATCCTTTGTGTGTTACATGCATTGATACTCCTAAGTTTACATTTCATCCAAAAGAATGAATCGAAGTCCAAAACAAAACAGTAATATATTCTTATTAGCACTAACGTTCATCAGGGAGATTTGAACATATTCCATTTTTAGAAGGGGACTATTTGTACGATATATGGTCTTGTAAAATGCACTCCACAGTTAACTTTGCTGTTTTTTTCAAATCAGTGTGCGTTGATTTACATAGCGAGCCCGTTCTCTCTACTTTCAACTGCCTCCGTCGATTTTCGAAACGCAGCAAAAATTCAGAACCTTTCCTCTGTTTTACAATGAAAAGCGTTACTTTGCGGATACTAACAATAAATAATTGGATTCTCTGTCTTGATCTCATCTTAAAGAGGTAAAGACTGTATGCTATTATACCATTCCGAAGTAGTGAGAAATCCATCAAACCTGAGTCTGCAGAATTTGAAATGAGTTGTTCCCTCGACGCATGGTGACCGAGAGTGAACGCGTCGTCGACAGTGAGCGAGCGCTACAAGACAAAATGTGCACTCGAGACAATTGCAACAGTGTCTGTATTAATACTCCTTGCTTTTGTGGAGACCCACTAACTATGGGCCACCCTAATAACTTTTGAGAGTCTGAAAATAACGAAAGGTGGTTTACTCCTAAAAATACTGAATAATGAGCCAAGTAACATGCCGTAGATATATTGTACGTAATATTCTTAGAAAAAACTAATCAATTAACTTATTTGCTTTTTATTGAACTATTGAGTTTCTTTTGCATGCAGTCAATAGATCATAAAAAGAAAAATTCAATATTACAAGATTTTTTGATGTTTTAAAGCTAAGAGTGTAAAAAAAATATGAAACGATATTTGATATTGGAGGCCGCCACCATACTGAAAGTTTCGTGTAATTACAGTACCGATGCACAATATTCGCCCTCTTTCAGGCAGATGACCTTGCCGTTCGCGTTCTAGACCATTAGCTGCAAGGGGGAAAGAGGAGTGACTGTGAAATGGAAACTACAGAATACTAGTTACAGAAATCGAGACCACATCTAGAACAAACACCTAGAACAACTAATATTACATTGTAAATTTTTTCATTCATTGATCCCGTAACTAAATTCCAATCGTGTATAGTAAACAACGATAAGAAAAAACAGGTTACATTAAAGAGATAATAAGTAAGTCGATTTTCAAACTTCTGTCTTCCTCAATAAAATATTATGTTATGTAATCAATATGCAATTAACAAAATATAATGGAAATTTGCTACTATTTAATTTCGAAATTTTCTTCGTGAAAAATATCCCAATATTACTTACCTTGTACTTCAAGTGCACAAGCATTTCAAATAGAGATTGAGTATTCTTATCATTCTTTCTACAACCTCTCTCACCCTGAGCGTCCCATTAAAAGTAACGCTGAGCAAGCTAATAACTGAAATAAATACGAATTGTAAGTTTTCAACCAATAAAACATTTTATTCTAAATTATAACTAACAACTAATTTGTTATAATTACTAGTGCTATACTGCGATTTTTTCATAGCTGCTTCTCAAGACTAGTCTTCACGATGGAATATATCATGGTACTTCGATTCTTTCTCGGTGGTGCCACTAGATGTCACATGATCGCGACTGTGTCAAGCACGGATTGGTCATGAGACATCTAGCGGAGCGCCCGAGAAAGACACGAAGTGCCTCGATATACTCCATCGTCAAGACGAGTCTTGAGAAGCTATGGAAAAATCGCAGTATAGCAACTAATGATTACATTATTTATTACTAGTTGGATTCAAATAATTACTACTTCTTAAAAATTGTTGACTAGCAATTACTGATATTATTTTGAAGTTATAAACTATAGTTCTTATGAATTAAAAAGTAGTTACATTGTGCCCCATTCTGCGACCACGTGCTCTCCCTCTAGAGAATCACTCCATTTATCCACAGATAGGCCTACTGCATACTTTTCCAGAGTAAAAAGAAATGTTTTTTTACATACAGTAAATGCTGCTTTGACGGTGTCCACTCCTGGAAGAAGGTCCTATGTCCGTGAATTCGCGCAGAACTTCAGGATGTGCCATCCGTTACCTTCCGAAAAATTCCGAATGCAGTGGTTCTCCGGGTAGTCTTTGCTCACAAAATTTCCGTTTCTTGTCCTGCAGTTGTGATCAGAATTTGTGTTCTGAATACGATGATTATTATTTATGCATAGTCCTGAAAGCTGAAACCCAAAATTTGAAAAGATTGCAAACTTTATGTTGTGACCATTCCAATAAGATGTCGTTCGTACTACGCAGAATTCACGTTGTTTTGAAGGTATTACCACACAATTCCCATCTCAAAGCTTGTTAAATCATTTCAGATTTATATAATCCGCTCGTAGAATGGCTTCTTACCCCTTTTGAGTCGCTGTATCAGTTCAGTTTGGCCCATTCCATCGCAGACAGTACAATACAGCTTGCAGCGTTGGTTCGCCAACATGGATGGAAGTGTGGTGTCTGGTATTGCTCACTATCGATTTATGCATTGATCGCTGAGATCAGACTCAGAGTGACGCTCATGCTCAGCAGTGACGCTGACGCGACCAGTTCACAAGGTGCCCAGACATTTCCTGAGGTTTGCAGGTTGCAACAAAGCTGTACGGTTCCAGTGTGTTATTTTTACTTATTTATTGTAGTTCAAGGATTTTTCTGAACAATCCGTAAGTATCTCAGTTTTATCTTTTATTTTCTTTTTTTCTTCTCATTATTATTATTATTATTATTATTATTATTATTATTATTTTTCATCACTTACACTCACTTACTTGTACATTATGATTGTAATACGGTTTCTTGATAAAGTTTCCAAATCCAATTTCAAGAAAATCAGTTCTTGGTTTTTGAGACAGTAAAATATCCTCAGATAGGCCTACTGCCTATTTTTTCACAGATTAAAATGAAATGTTTCTTACATACAGTAAACGCTAATTTTTTTCTCGTACTAGATAATGAATGGTATCGAAACATTGAACATCAAATTAAATAATATGATGAATTCAAACCTCGAATGCAACAATTTAACGAATGCGTATGATAATATAATACTCAGAATTGGAAATGTAAAATATCTCTTTTTCTCTTTCTCAATTATGTTGTTGACCCATTCCGGTCCTTACGTTTGAAGGAGGAGAAAAAATACTAGTAACATTTTCAACGGCAAATCTTCCTATAATCAGTTTTTGAGATAAAAATATTTAAACAATGTTCGCAATCTTATGTAACCTTAGCAGTGAGTAACACTGTTCATGTCAATGAATTTATGAACTTAAAAAATTCAAATTCCAGTAACTAATGGTGTATTAATTACAAACATCAGTCCATTTTAGAATAATTTAAAATAATTAAAATAAAAGGTAAGCGTTCGCCGCTCCGATGCCCGAGATCATTAAGGCAGTAGTGTAACCGCTATCTAGTGTTAATAGCCGCGTTTCTCACGAAATCGGCCACCTGTTCTGACAGATTTTGTTGCCAGAATCTTTAAGGCCTGTGCAAGATTTCCAAAAGTATTCCCCGTCGCCACTAGAAAGCGCAGAACAGAGGTACAGATTCATAAATTCCTCGCCCGAATGAACTAGCGAATGAGAAATTTACGTGTCAAGGCACTGCAAATTAACGGGAAGACGATAGACCTCGCCCCATTTTGTGAGTGACCAGCGCCTGGAACAGACGTACTGCCGAAGAACGGATGGTGAACGAAGAACGACGGAGCACGTTTTTCGCAAAAAACTCTATACGAGGTAACTATCAAAAATTATACTCTGGCAATTTATTGAAGAGTGAATAAATAATAGTCTCCAATCATTTTAACAACTTGATTGTGATAAATTTCAACTGGTTCTGGGTATCACAATAATTTTAACAACCGGTTCGCGCGAACCGGTGGTAGTTAGGATAATTCAATTGTTGTATAATTTTTACAGTGAGAAGAATGTTTAAATGCTCACAACATATCGCCTCCAGCAAATAGGATACTGAAATAGTTATTTATGTATCATTTGTCGAAAAATGAATGATTTTGGATGAGGTTGGTAAACTAACCTTGTCCAAAATCATTCAATTTCGTCCGAGGTGCATACAACTATTTTTCGAATACTCACCTCTCAATTTTAGGTTTGAATTTTTAGAGAGATCTCATTTATACCATGCGGTTTCGTTGTAAAAAAACAGATGTTCATCTGCATTATCGCCTATGAAGTTGCCAGTACTGACACAATTGTTAAAACATGTAGAATTTGCGGCTGGTTTTGGCGATTTGTTTCGTAAGGATGGAGTGCGATATTCCAGAGATTATAATTGAGGAAGCTGAAGCTTCTGAGAGTTTACTTCCTCAAAAATCAAAGGATTCACACGAAAGAAAGTATGAACTCTTTTTAAAATGGAAAAGAGAGAAACATGTTACCGTGGTAAATAAAACAACTATGCTGGCATATCTTTATAAAAAGGTATTACACTTTCATAAGCAAAGCTAATTTAATTTGATAAGATAACCAACTTTATTTGTACAATAGTTCCTGGCAGTGAAACCGTCAAAATTATGGAGCAAATATTCAATGCTAGTCATCCCTATGAATAAAAGAAAACATAATGTTCGTCAGTATCATAGAATTAAATTATGTTTGAAGCGCAAGTCAGAAAAACACGAACCTAAAAAGTCCAAAATTATTACAAAAGAAGAAATAAATACATTCATGGGGTCAGCACCTGTTGAACCATATTTATTAATAGAAGTAATGTAATATTTCTGTAGGATCGGCGCGTTGTGGTGAGCAGACTGTATGTGTGATTAACAAATTGCACTATCGCCTACATCCCCTGGTTGCTACTTACCTGGAGGATCTCTGATGAATTAGTTCTTGCTACATGAGTCACCAGTCTCGCATTTCTGAAAATACTTTCAGGTGCTGTCATTACCACAAATTAATTTGGAAGCATGTGGAATGAATACATATAATTCCATTAACAATTTCCATACAAAAAACTGCATGATGCCTTGCAAGGAACTAGATAATATTACACTTCTTAATCATAGACATGAAAATTAGTAAAAGTTAAATTAAGCTACTAAAATTGTTGATTCAATTTCTTATCACAAACAAGATTGAAAAGTTAAGTTTGAGAGAATAGTGAGACTGTTGTAATGCAGATAAACATTGTACTGATGATTACAAACGTTTGTATACCGTTAGTGGTTAGCTGTTTACTGATAGAAACGGAAGACTGCATTGGCAGGCTGAAACAATGAAGAGTGCTAGGTGACCCTCGGCGATGTCGTCACATGTGACAGATAAGATCTGGCACACGGGAAACTCGTGATAGAATCAGTAATCACTTTCACGTTAAGCACAGCGCATTTAGTATGGTGCAACAATGTTTTCACACCAGGAATTAAACGTTGAATTGAATGTACAAGGCAAAGATGCTAGTGAGGTTCGTGCAATTTTACACAATCCTTGCATTATACGCAATTATTTTGTTGAAGGCAAACACGTGAAACAATAATCATGGCACGAATACTGCACTGCATAGAATTACTCGGTCACAGTATAATTATGCAAATTCGTTGTTACCAATAACAGTAGGAGAACATGGATTAAGTACACCTATAATGCAGTTCATGATTTACATACACCAGTTGACTTGAAATAACATAGTTCCGTTCAGCGTAGCTAATGGTATTGAGCAGTTTGTCGTATGAGTTCGAACAATAGACAAGAAACTGAGAGCTTTGCACACGTCTATAAATTACACGTTTCGTGTGAAGAAAGTAAGTAAGCGGCACACATTTAAATGTTGTAACGACATATAGTACATTGTAGTTGTATGACACTGAACAATACAGAAAAACTGAGAATCTAGCATACGTGTATGAATTGCAGGTTCCGAATGAAGAGAGAGCGGGCGACAGAACCTCTGTGCTTCGTAGCAACTTGCACCCAACTGCTTCGTGCAGAATGTGTCGGCTGGCGTGAGAAAATGGCGTTCGCGCCAGAACTGAAACCAATCGGTGAACCGACCAACCAATTCTATTGCAAGGAAAGTTGTATCTTGAATTATTAATTAAACGAATTACATAAAATGTAAGTTATTAAGTGTTAAAAATTGTGCAGTTAAGCGTGGCCAACGAAAGAGACAGGCCATGGCCCGTGAGAATCACGTGACTGATCCCAGTGTGCCTCGCGACCGCGCCAGCAACCGTTGTGTATGCAATTCTTCTTGCTAGCTTTCTGTGGCTTGTAAGGTTGTTTCTGTGATATTTTGTGCGAGAATTAATTGAATTATTCTTTTTGTGAGTATTTACATTCTATTCGGAAAATATAAAGTTTAATATTACCAGTAAATGAATGTATTTAGTTCACAGGAGTTGGCGTGTGTATTTGTAGGTAAGGTGTGTATTTTATTTCTTTTCGATTGCAGTTTGTAATTATTTCCGAGTTGGTGCACGTTTCAACGTTGGAAAGTACGAACAGATATTGTTGGTGAGTTATGTTTCTCTAGCAGGTGTGGTATTTTGAATTTTGCACTTGTTAAAATTGTATTAATTTTCTTAGGAAAGTATTTTCTCCTCTAGTGTGCGACTTTGGAAAGGTGAACAATAAAAACATTGTTGGGGAATTAGAAGTGTTATTTATCTTCGTGCATTTGTGTGTTCTGTTCGGCAAGGATAGTATTTGCTATTAAGTGGTAAGTGTTAATACAATTAATTTAATGCTGTGAAGGCATAACGCCGTGTACTTTTTGAGGTTAGAACAAATGGCTGACTATATTTTGTTTTCTTTCAGATACAGTTTTCTATTACTTCGGAATAGCTACTGTAATGTACATTTTCAAGCACAGTAAATTGTTGTTGGTAGGTTTTTTTTATTAGTAGTGTATTAGTGTGAATGTGGGTTTTGTATTTTCCACATATCTAAGACTTGGTATACTTTGCAGAACAGTTTTCTTCTGTGGTGTATTATGCAAGGGTGGACAATAATCGCCATGATCAGTCAAAATTAATGGCAAGGAAAATGAAGAAATTGAAAACTTGACTTCAGTATGGTTCTTCATAGCAAATTTTTATTGTAAATAGTTGTTGTTTGTATTTTTGTGGAATGTAAGAACATGACAATTTCAAGATGATGTCTGTGTACTTATGTCAATAAATATTGTGGGTTTATTAAATTGCAATGATATGTGCTGTTTGAATGGCTCACAGGAATGGAGGGAGTATCATGTTATTCATGTGTTGAGATAATAGTTTTAAAACCTGCATAGCTTTAGTTGTATTCACAATAATGCAAATAAATATTTTTGTACATATTTTAGTTAGTTATGTCATTATAATAAAAATATAAGATATGTGTAATTGTTTGGAACCTTAAAACAAATAAAAATATATTTACTGGTGGATAAGTTTGTGATTATTTCAGTGAAAGTATTTTATTTCCAGATAGCAAAAAGTAGAGGTTTATTTCCCAAAAGTTAAAATAATTTCTCCCCAAATTATATTCCATGTCAAGTCATATATTTGCGTCAAAGACTTATATTATATTAAGGATATTTTGTCTAGCCAGTTTAATTATCGACGAGCTTTATGTCAAACTAGTGCATAGGACCTATGGCATTTCAAGTATAATTCAAGACTTAAAAATACATTTTTTGCCTCGTGGATTTCATGACTAAACTATATTTTCGTTTTAATTTAGTATGGACGAACTTAATCAATTGTCAGGACCGGACTTCATTCGCAGTAATTATCAAATAAAAAAAGGATTTCTAGTGACAATTGGATAGACGAAGCTATCCTGTTAAACAATGCTATGGAATTATTTTTGTACGAACGCATTTTCAATAGAACCAGAAATGCAGAAGGATGGCGCCGCAGAACGAAGCCGCGCATGCGAGCTGAGACCTGGGACTACTAGAACCACGTGACCACTTTCTGTGACGTATGCGCCATGGCCTGTCTCTTTCGTTGTCCACGAGTTAAGTTCATAATGAATAAAATACTGCGCACAATTTAGGTTCGCTGCAAACAGTTCTCGGAATGAAGTGATATGGGCAGCGTGGCGATGCAACAACGAAGCAGTTTTGATAATCTGCGAGGCGTTGGCTAACGCTTTCGTAGCTGATTAGATACAAAAAAAAAAGGAAATAAAAGTTATACACTTAACTTAGACATATGTCATGTACATAATTAATTAAATGGTTTTGCTTGTTTGTACGAACAAATACATTCTTACGAAAATTCTTACTGTAGAGTTAAGATTCACACAAATGATGCAATTAGGTACTAAAACTGTCGTTCGAAGATTACTGTGACTGCGGAATTGATGTAAATAATCCTGTACATCTTTATCGAAAGTATGTTTCTATGATGCGACTAGAACACATAAAAACGACAATTTTTTCGAATGTAAAATTAAGAAGTGTTCCATTCAAACTGTTGGAATTCATAGGTTCGGTAAAGTGCCTACCACAGTTGCACAGTTTCTAAAATTAACTAATGCAAATCAGTACACTGGACATTGTTTTAGGCGGTCTTCCTCTACGACATTAGCAGACGCTGGAGTTACTTTAACAAATATTAAAAGACATGGTGGGTAGAAAAGTTCAAAGGTAGCTGAAGGATACCTGAAAGATTCGGTGGAGTATAAAAACAAAGTAGCTAGGATTTTGAAAAAAGAAAATTGTCTTTCATTTAGGGTTGAGACTACTTCAATTTCTGTTGAAACTCCTTGCACAAGGTGTTGGCACATTTCGCTCGGTGCGGACAAGTTCCTGCGACTTCCGCCCACCTGGGCACTCCTTGCGGTAATCCCGCTAAATTATGGGAGTTCCATGCTACACCAGTGTGTTATGGGGGCGCCAACTCCAAAGTTCGCGCGTCCCACTTTAAAAAAAATCATCATCAATCAATCAATGAATGAAATGGAATGAAAACATTAATTGAATCTTTGTTTCCCCGCGCCTTGAAGCATGTGACAGTTCTTCCGCCGCCCGGCCAGGTTGCAATCAGCTACCCTCGCCGCCGACACCGGTGACGTCACTACATCGCCACCGTCATCGCCGCCACCAACACCATCGCGCCGTCGCCGCCCCTATCTCTCCCCCCGCCTGCGTCCGCCCCCCCGCCGCCAGCTAGCCGGCTGCCCGCCTCCCTGCGCCCTGCCCGGGGTCTGAACCCGGGGCAGCGCCAGAACACGAGTGGACAGCGGGCGACAAAGCTGGTGGAGTGTGGGCCAAGCGGAAGGAGCTATGGTGGACTGGGAGCATGAAGCATCCACGGCGGTGAAGGGCATTTTTCACGCTTTCTGCATTTGAGACCCTCTACTAGACAGCTGGGTAATTTGTAGGAGCTGTGGTGCTGTGACAGTGATGTGGTTCGACAACCCAGCCATGTGTGCCTCGTAACCTTTCAATGTTACATTCATTTGGTTTTTCTTTTCTGTGTTAGTCAGGTAGCATCGCTTGGTCAGTGTGTGCCTTTAATTTTGTGTTTCGCAACATTGCAAGAGTTTTGTGAAATTGTTAAAGTTTTTTTTGTATTCTTTGACACAAGGGTTAAATTCATGAAAGACGTAACAGTTCCAGGTATACTATTTCATAATATATCAAATTGTGATTTTAATATAAATGTTAACAATATATAAGTTAAAAAATCTGTATTTGAAACATAATAAATATTCTTTTCCAATGTGTCAACACTCATTTACACATTATCTTCTTTACTTCACATTTTCATAATAATCATCCTCTAAAATTCATTCTTGTCATAGGCCACCTGTCAAAGAATACAAAAAAAACTTTAACAATTTCACAAAACTCTTGCTGTTGTGAAATGTTGTGAAAAATACAAATGAAAGGCACACACTGACTAAGCGATGCTACCTGACTAACACAGCAAGAAAAACCAAATTAATGTAACATTACAGAATGTATTGAAAGGTTACGAGGCACACATGGCTGGATTTTCCAACCCAGTCCACTCTCACAGCGCCACAGCTCCTCCAAATTACACAGCTGTCTAGTAGAGGGTCTCAAATGCAGATATCAAGAAAATGCCTTTCACCACCGTGGATGCTTCACGCTCGAGGTCCACCATAGCCCTTTCCGCTTGGTCCACACTCCACCAGCCATTTCTCCCGCTGTCCACCCAAGCTCTGGCTCCGCCCCGGGTTCAGACCCCGGGCAGGGCGCAGGGGGGGGCGGGGAGCCGGCTAGCCGGCGGAGGGGCGGACGTAGGCGGGGGGGAGATACGGGCGGCGACGGCGTGATGGTGGTGGTGGTAGCGGCGGTGACGGTTGGTGATGTCGACGTGACGTCATCGGTGTCGGCGCCGAGGGTAGCTGGTTGCAACCTGACCGGGCGGCGGGAGAACCGCCACACGCATCGAGGCGCGGGGAAACAATGATCAATTAATGTCTTAATTCAATCATTAATTGATTGATTGATTGTTGATTGATTGATTTTTCTTTTTAAGTGTGACGCGCGAACTTTGGAGTTGGCGCCCCCATGACACCCTGGTGTAGCATGGAACTCCCATAATTTAGCGGGAGTATCACAAAGAGTGCCCAGGTGGGCGGAAGTCGCAGGAACTTGTCCGCGCCGACCAAAATGTGCTAACACCACCAAAGCTCACTTTTTTGTCTGCGAAAATATGTTTTGAAGTGAGAATGCGGAAAAAAATACTTTACTTACAGCAATGATTATTTGACTGAGAAATAAATTCACTGCATATTGATTACACTGAACGAAGTAATTATGAAATGTTAAGATTTTTATGCACGAAGTGCAATTTTTAAAGTCTTTCGTACAGGAATGTAAAAAAAGTAAAATGTAAAGACACGAATTTATTAATTGAGACAAAATATTCAACGAATCCTTAAAATTAAAAGTATAACGCACGAATAATGAGTATTGTAATCAGCTGGTTAAAGATCATGAATTGCTTTTCACCTTCTTAACAAACACTTCAATTACTATTTATCCAATCCATAGTGAACAGTAAATTGAACATTATATAGTAAAAGTGCATCTGTGGGAATAATAAAAACCTTTTCATTATAAGAGACGAAGTAGGTACTTAGAAAAAAAAATTCACAATTTATAACATATTAAAGTTAAAATTTAATGAATCTCGTGGCTAGGAGCAATTCAGTATTGACTATCTGGCAGTTTCACATATAATATGATATCACTGTATATCAAACAACTGTAATAATTCTAACAGAACATTGAATTGACACGCTAAGCATTAGGGAAATGAACACAGAATATTGCAATTCAATCAAACGTATCGTAATCATATTCTCCAAATAGAATTCGACATGTTAGCCCAAATTTGGCCAATGGTGGCAACAAAGGAATGAAAAATTTCATTACAATAATTATGCATGCTCTCATTATCAAATTCTATAATTACAGTATAAAATATCCGTTTTGACAAATAAAATCCCCAGGAAAGAATTATGAAATAGTGTGTGAGGCCCAGCGCATTTTATTTTCATTGTTCATTGCTTGTGTAGAAATTCGTTTATCATATTCGATTGGATTCGATTTACGCAATGTCCATGTGAAGTAGTTTTCACATTAATATTTTATAACAATATCTTTAAATAGTCCGATTAAATGTTTGGTAGGTGCTTTAAAAAAATGAATGGAATATCACATTTTGAATTAAAACTAGGAGTAACTTCGTTATAGAGATAATGTGTGTGCATTAAGGTAATTTGAATTCGTAGTTCCTGTTATTCGATTGTAAAGACTTTATATGCATATTTTCATTACTTATTGATTCACGTCTATGGTGTGCTAAAAATCGGATATCTGAGGATGAAAGTAATTTTTAAAGATTAGGTAATATACAATATAAGGGTATTCGGTAAAGGTTTTGTCATAACGCAGGAAGTATCCATTTTGTAAATTTCATTGCTTTAAATCATTCAATGAGTAATAAAGCGTGGAATTGAGTTCTGCCATTCTTCATTGCGAGAGCCATAAAGAACGTGAAGACAACTTAAGACGGCACCCTAAGGCTTTCTTTAAACTTTCTAACTTCATCGAAAAGTTATGACTGAAGGGTTGAGCTAATGGTACGATAGTGTGATGTAACATGAATTCAAGCTCTTTTTGCATAAAGGACAAAATATTCAATCCCCTTGAAATATGTCCTGGATTTCGACAAGTTATTTCTTATATCCACAAGCGCATATTCACTTTTAATTGCAAAGATATTTTAATTCAGAATAATGAAGAGAAATCATAAGGAACATTTGCGTGAAATACTTTCTTGAAAGACGAGGATGACCTTAAACTTCTTTATTTGACGAGACTTCAATGACGTTTCATAGAAATTCCAAAATGAAAAGAAAAGTAAGAAGAAAGAATATAAATTCCTCTTTAAGGAAAGCTGAATACGAGTGTACTGATCACGCCCTACTCTCTTCGGGCAAACCCTGGGGAAAAGCGCAACGGTGCGGAGTCAGAAGGGCGTAGTCGAGTCTCTTTCGTTACTTCCGCTCAGCCGCCTGTTTTATTTGTACTCTTTCATTTCATTAACTCGGGTCCCTGCGGTGCGCCCAAGCATAACTACTCACCTTGCCGCCAGAGCGCCTGCGCGTCGTTGATGGATTTGTCTCATTTGTCTGGAGTTGCTGCGAGTGAGTGTCACGCCTTCTATCTATCTGTTTCAGTGACATCGAGCGCAGACACGTTAGGATCGCTTCCAACTCAATTTCACACCCTGAAATGTGATTTACTGCTTGCTATATGGAAACTTTTTGTCGAACTCCAGAAGAGCAGAATATAACTTGAGGAAAAGCTTTTATTTAACGAGTCGTTTCAAATCTTGCATTAAAAGAAACAATGTAAACTATTTTAGATGTAACAGTTTTAGACATAAGATATTTTGTCAAACAATGTAAACAATTTTAGACATATTTTAAATTTGGCAAAATATTTCTTTATTATTCACGCTATCGAATAAGGAAATATTGCAGTTCGAGGAGAACGTAACTTTAGTTCTTCATTGTTCAAATAGTATATTTACAGTAAAAAATTCATTTCCTGCGCACTATTACCGCTCATAGAACAATAGTTAAATATTATTTCTTTAACACTATACAGATGAATACCCCCTTTAGAAGGGGAATACGTAATAGAGAATGTTCTACGCGAGATCGTCTTTCAAGAAAGCGTTTACGTAGTATGCACGGAAAACAACATTACCGAAGCCGCTATGAATATTTACATACACAATTGCCCACAAATATTCGCGGAGAATTCAAATGTGTATGACTACGTGCTCTTAGTATTTATATATTCAATACTGCTCTTTTATGTCCCGCGGAATAAGGAAGGGTCACGAGGGACCGAAAGTTCAGAAAGGGATGCATTTAAATTAATTATAACAACCTCAAAGATACATGTAATTATTCGCGGAGGGGAATTCCGGCCGCGGGGCAGGGGGAGGGGGAGGTGGGAGGGAAGTTCGAGCGAAGGGTCGCGCGAAGGGCGTTGGGCCGACGCGGCGCGGCGCGGCGCCGAGGAAGGATGTGGATGGCGCTGTCTCCGCAGCACAGTGCGCCGCTTCGCCATTCTCAGCGGCCACATGTCATTTATTCAAAATCATATTTTTCTTGTTTCGTGTAAAATCGCTGTTTCACGTGACGTTTCCAATCGAAATGTGAACTGCAAAACTTGTTATTAATTACAGCCGAACACTAATCGCATGAATGAGTGCAAATGAAGAGATGTTAAGTGCAATAGTGTTGTGATGGACAATGATCGGTGATGAAGTTTATTAAGAGAAAACGCCAATGGCCAGGGCAAGTGAAGCGATGTAGGCCAATGAAGTGTTAAACGAACATAGACAATAACATTTCAACGTTTGCATTTTTTATTTGCATGTTTCGCAAATGGTTTTTGTTTTTAATGTATATTAGTTTTATTAAAATTATTACTTTTATGCATTTCGGCCAACAGTCCATGTGACTGCTCGGAGAAAATATATCTAACTACTGAATATTACTGTCCATGCGTATGTATCAATTAGAGGGCACTGGAAAATACTTTATTATTTATATATTTATTTCTCAAAAGTTACTAAACAAATCAAGTAATTAATTTGTGCTTCACTTTCTTGAATAACGGAAATGGAGAATGAGATGCAATCGGAATAAAAAAATTGAATAAACTACTATTAGAAAGCTAAAATCTTTCAGTAGAGCATTTTAAAACTTTCAAATTGGAATAAAAGGAATTCTTATTCTTTAGAGAGACTCCTCGTTTAAAAAGTCATTGTGCTCTCTAAAACGAACAATATTTAAAGTGAACACATTTTTCTTTACAACCATTTGACAAAGAGTAATGTTTTAGTCATTACAACATTTACAAATTTTATTAAGAAAGTATTTTAAAACATTCAGAATGGATTTTGCACTAATAGAAATAATAATAATAATAATACAACACCTAAATATTTTCAAACGTTATTTTTTTAATACGTGCTCTGTAAGAAAATTTGTGTGCTCTACAGCTGACATATCCAACCAATGTACTGTGTTGGAGAACCGCATTCGAACGCCATCTGAAGAGGTGTTTTGAAGAGTATTTTTATCGTAATATAGTCATTCTTTGTTATAGTATCAAAGACGGATTATAGAGGAGAACATAATGTGAATATGAAGTTCTAAACAGCATTTAGATGCTTAAAGTTAATTAAAACACGAGTATTCAAATCGGGTCAGCTCATTCGTGTAATCACATTTCGTTACATAAACTGTGCAAGTCTTCGCTTCTTTCGCATCGACTTCTTTGCGACGTCTTTTGGCTATTAAATACTATGCCAGGTAGTCGTCACTGGGATGTAACCATAAATATAGCTGTATTTGATACCAAGTTTTAGAGAGAAAATGAAAAAAAAAAGTTTTTTATATGTTCTTTGGTCCCGAAGTTATTGAGCGTTGCATATAATCAAACATCACGTGTGTGGGCTCTTCATACAGGAATTTTACTCTCTACATCAGCAAAGCGTCCCCTTTCGTGGGACGTAGCATTCGAAATAACTGGTGAGATTTTGTCGCCCTAGTGCGATAGCGAGCGGCTCGTCACGGTTTCTCTTCAGCTATACAGATCGTCGAAAAATCGCAAATTTCTGCAGTGCATATTTCGTTCAGTACATTTTTCGTGCAGGACATATTTTGTATTTTACAGATACATATGAACGAAATTATGACGTAAAGGATGGTGGATCGGGGTAGAGTGAAGCACTAAGGAAGAACATGACTATTTGAATTGGAAAGGTTCGTCAATTTTGCGTATTATTGATAAGAAAGACAGACGAAAATCGATATCATTATTCGATGAAATTTTCTTTAGGCTTCTTCACAATGCCAAACATTACCTATCTTGCAGGACTCTCCTGAATAAAATATAATAATTTTTGTCCATTGTTTTGCGTTCCTCTGATTACGTCAGTGCACACTTTTGCTGATGAACCTTAATATTATAGATCAGAATCAACAATCACAATTGCGAGTCTAAACCTAACGCGAGTGAAAATAAGTATTTTTATGGTGCGTACGAATTTGGCATTATAGGATGAATTAATCCGACTTTGATAAGCTATCCGTTTTCCCAGACCTGGGCCCTGTTTTTATTATTCACGCCTAGAGGTGAGGGAGACTTGCGGCGAGCATGACCCATCACCCTATCCACGTATCTTATTTGGCCTACCTGAAGTATCTTTCCTCACATTGCTACAAAATTCAGACGATTTGTATGAAAGAGCTACCGCTTTATTTTTGCCCCGGTCGGATCGAACTCGGGGCAACCTCACAAAAAGCTGGTACGCTGTCCACGAGCCACTCGAGAGGCTTATGGTTCATTAATTTTTTTATAAACTTAAATTTCAGAACAGTGTATAATCTTCCCATTGAAGCAGTAATATCAGAAAGGTATTTTCGAGTTTTCTTTGTTCATGTCCATCTTACGTCATATACCATATCATATGCATTATAATGAGTCTGGAATAGCAATATTTATGTACACTGGTTAGATTAATTAAATGTAGTAATACCTTTTTCTCATACTGTGTCTATTACATTTTATTTATATTTTGAGATAAAATTATGAGTGCGTAAGCCTTCGTTCTACCACATTAAAATGCATATTGTTAAATACGTCTCGGCTGTAATTCAATATATAACAGTCGCAGTGGATGCAACAGTGACCCTTCATCGAAGTCCTCGAAGTTCACACATACTTTGCTATTCTGCACGTACCTCTTGTTGGTAGATGTCATTTGGCTTTGTCCTCAGTGTCTCAGGTGCTACGCGTGGTCTTTTCGGTAATGAAGTGACCTGAATAATTTGCTGTTGCACGATGAAGAAAAAAACACAGTCAAATAGCATTTCTGCCTGTAGTAGTCGCCAATAGTCTTCGAAACAACGGCAAACCCTCGGGGGGAGCGGCACACCACGCTCCATCTACACTTTCTCTTCTTGTAATGAAGTTATCACTCTTCTGTTTAGGGGTCGTCCCGAAATTACGTAACGCTATAGAGGGAGG
This sequence comes from Acheta domesticus, assembly GCA_031308135.1. NCBI lineage: Eukaryota > Metazoa > Arthropoda > Insecta > Orthoptera > Gryllidae > Acheta > Acheta domesticus. Next base: position 133,443,514 of record JAHLJT010009436.1, on the reverse strand, counting down.
GGGTCCGAAGCAGTGTTACGCTGCGTTACATAGGGGTATTAGTTAAGTGTTACTTAACATTGGTATTTTTTTTTTACATTTGTCAACAGTTGCTGAAATATTTCCCTTTTCGAGGCCTGTACTAAAACATTAAAATATTAACTCATTAATTTGTTTTAAAAACGTAAATAAACTAAAGTTATTAGTTGTACATTTTTACAATAAATGGAAATATTTTTGCTGATTTTTTAATCTGTAATATTACGAAGAAAAATATTCAAAACTGATTTGAAGTGCATTCTAGAATCCATTTAAATAGGCGCTACATACTCTCGCGCTTGCGTTACCGGCGACGGCGGGTGCATAGCTTATGATCAACCATTTTTCGCCCAATCATTCTTCCTTCAATCAAAACGTGCCACAATCTTATTGTTAGGTGCAGAAAGCAACGCCAAATAATTTCTACTTTAATTATTATTAATTTTAATATTCAACAAAAGTAAAACAAATACAAATTGTTTTTACTGTGCGATAATTTATTTCCACTTCTTTCATTTAAAGGAGTGGGTGTGTTACAAGCGTTACGTAATTATTTATGGGAGGTTCAAGTGCGTGTTACGGGAACATTTCAAGGGTGAGAGAGGGTTTTGAAAGTACTCAAAATTTATATTACTTAATGTATGGACGGTCCCTTACGATTTTTCTAGTCTTAAATAACACGAACATATACCTTATACTCTGTGTCCATCAATGAAGCTAATACATAACAATGCACCGCTAACATAGCATTTTCCTCAAAAAAATTGAAATAATCCGTAAAAAGATTTTTCCGTTCGCAATAGCGAGGAGTGCCATTGACTACTATGTGGAACTGTAATTTTCCCTCGGATGCGGTCAGAGGTGGATTAATGGGCAAACTAAGCATATCATGTTCAGGGCGCCTGCTGGATAGGTTATCCATATTTTGTGAAGCAGAATTTTATAATGCTGTAGGTCATGAATATGAAAATATATTTTAACTATTTTGTTTGTATTTAGACTATAATCTTCGATAGTATGTCTAAAAAATAATTGTAGTTAATTTTGATTAATTAATCAATCATTTTACTATTTAACCAGATCAATAAGTACAATATATCATAATATATTCATTGAACTTAAATAATCATATTTAAAACGTCTTCAATCGCTGCTAAATTTTACGGAGTCATTTTTTATATTGATTCGTAAGTCTTCTTTCACTAATAAAAAAAAAAGAATTTGGAAATCGATTTTAAAATCTGTCCTGATCGTCTAGCACTCATATTTCTAAAGAAAAGAAGATTGACGTTACATGAAGAACAATGTTTTTCCGATGCGAATTGTTTTTGTTTTTTGTTTCTTTTGACGTACATCATTTTAATTTTTAGGGAATCCTACACTTTGGATCATGGTAAAGAAAACAACGTGGCCCTGAGAGTGAAACATATCTAACACCTTGATCTTCTATATTTTAAATTTTCAATGAACATGCTGTCCACATCGTTCCTGTGTGCCGTGTCTCAAATGACACGCTCCATCTCCTTGGAGAGCTATGCCCACGCACAACCGCGCGCTCGCGCACAGTGCTGCTGCGGGGGGAGCCCGCCGCGAGGGCTGATTGCTGTTTTATTATTCCGTCTCCTTCCCGGGAGCATCCGCTCGGTGATAATTGCGTGGAGTTCCGGGCCCGCCGCAGAGGAGTTCCCCAAACCGCACGGAACTAACGAAAGTAATTAAGTAGGGGCCGCCGCGAGGCCGGAGATTCCCTTTCCTTTCTAGGGCGCAGGCGGAGTGATCGAGTGAGTGGATATTGATTCAGGGCGCGGCAAGTACTCGGGTCATTAGCTCCATAAGAGGAGTGCATGTTATATCTCAGGAGGGTAGACACTAGCAAGATAGCTAGGTCGAGTTCTGTGGCATTCTCGAGGAGAATCCTAGAGGCCGGCTGCTTTCATCGGTAGCTTTCCGTTTTTGTTTTGTTTTCGATAAATACCAGGCGAATGCCGGAGCAGTATAATAACAAACGAGTCACTGACCACGCGCGAACGTCCTTTCCCATTTCTTGTCCTATCCTACTCCTTACATACTTACATGCACTACACCACCACACAATCCGGGAGATCGGTCGAGGGCTTAGAGCTTGTCCCGGCTGGGGCGGTGCCATAGGGTGGGAGATATCTGGTGAGGAAAATCTCCCTAACCGACGGTAGGTCGGCGCCGGATCTCACCATCCAGCGGGGGAAGATCATCGCTACCTCCCGAGCAAAAACGTGCACTACACTTACGGGGCTTATAACAGTAGCGGACGCGCCCGGAACCTCTAATCTCCTAGGAGATGTTCGTGGGAAGTGAGATCCTCAGTAGACCTACAAGCCAGCTTGTGTTTTTCTCTCTCTCCGTGATTCTACCCCAGCGAGACACCGCTTCAGTCGTGAAAAACTCTACAAGCTCTAAAAGCTGTCCATAAAATTCCCACGAATACAGGTGACATTAGGATGTCATACTAGAGCCTATGTGATTACAATTTTTTGAGATTTTAAACACTGGAGACTGAACTTGACACTGCGACTATAATTTTTTTGCAAACTTTTGAAACTTTTGATAGTTTGAATTGAGACTTTGTTAGATGAAAAATATGTTAATCTTCAACTTTCAAAAGGGAACGAACAATCCAGAATGAAAATACTTTTTATTATACGTACTTTTGGAAGTTGTAAACGTCATAAACTTGCGCGAAATTAAATTTATGTAAATCATAAACATTAATACAAAAATATTTTGCGTATAATCTTGACTGTACCGACCCCCTCATGTTTGGGAATGAATTTACGAATGCGAGATATATCTACAATTGAACATTTTTTATATTATAATAAAACGGAGATTTTTGATTATTTGTTACAATACATTAATGTAAAATTACTTCAGATGAGTACATTCACAAATATTCTTGGCTACTTTAACTTTGAAAGACATGGTAGGACTAACATACTCATTCCTAACACCACCAGAAAAAATTCACCAGCTGTTTTGTGTGAAGCCGACTTGTGTTACGAAGACAAACTTGAACCATCCAAGAGCTGTGTTCTTCTGGAAACACTGCCTACAAACATCATTTGCGGATTACCGTGAAGGCTATCGACATTTCTTCTGCCAGCCAGCTCCAATACCTTCATTTCAGCCTCGTTGCAAAAACAATATTTTCTTCCCCAGGAGCGGTAATATGTTTTCCAAACGCCGCCGCCGCCGCCGCCACCGCCGCCTGGTCCCAATCGATGGGGGAGGCGTCTGCGCGAGGGGCGGCTGAGAAAACTCTCGGCGAGAAAAGGCGCTTTTTGCGGGGCGCGTCTGCGATCAAATTTCATGTGTAGAGGACGCAGGCAGGGCGCGCCCTGGGCCCTAGTGACGTGGCGGCGACGGCGGCGACGAGGGCCGCGAGGGAGAACGGAAGGCAGCTGGGAAGCGCGAAGACCGAGGGACGAGACAAGGAAAGGTGTATACCATATGATATGACGAAATGCAATGAGCGTTTCAGAACGGGACGAAAAATCGAGTCAGAGGCGTAGTTAAGAAGGGGCGGGAGGGGGCGGCAAATTTTCTAATTGGGGTCTGTCCCTGGTGACATCATATTGGGAGTGACATCTATTAGAAATTTTGTAGTTGAAATTATATAAATTTTTATGATTTATTTACAAATTATACTTTTATGAAAATATGCATTTGTTGATTAAATTTTCTTCGTTTTAGATTATTTATTTAAAATTCTATTTCAATTATTCTGAATTGCATACATTTTTAATATATTATAAATAAATGCCATCTGCAAATATACTTATATTTTGGTGGAATAATGTGTAAACTATTCAGTAAAAGATTTTTTTATATTTAACTAGCGGAGCCAGCAGACATAGTTCTGCCCTTTATATTCACCTTTCTCCTTCCCTCTTCCTTTCTCTCTCCTTCTCTCTCTGTCCCTCTCTGACCCTGTCTCAGTCTGACTCTGTCTGTGTGTGTGTGTGTGTGTGTGTGTCTCTCTCTCTGTCTGTCTATCTCTGCCTCTCTCTATCCATTTCATTCATATTTAGTTGCAGATTCTGCAAGTCTGTGAGCAGGTGGAGTAATATTGAGTTGCGCCGGACCAGCAAAAATGTAATAGAATGTTCAAGACGATATCATCCTATAGATTATGGTATGAGAAACGCTGGCCTCGAAAGTTAAGTTTTTAATGCCCTAGAATGCTTCATTTAGGAGTTATTTAACGATATAGATGCAAAAATCTTACTGAGAGTAGCGGGTAGCATTCCATATGAATATTTAGTTTTTCATTCTATAGCGCCACATATTTTAATAGTTATCCTATTACTCGGGACAGAGATGAATCCACCAAAACAAAGATAATTAAAATTGATCCAGCCGTTCTTGAGTTAGAAATTGTGTTTTACATACACTAAATGATCAAAAGTATTCGGACACGTCCAAAAACATACGTTTTTCAGTTTAGGTGCATTGTGCTGCCACCTACTGCCAGGTACTCCATATCAGCGACCCAATAGTCATTAGATATCGTGAGAGAGCAGAATGGGGCGCTCCGTGGAACTCACGGACTTCGAACGAGGTGAGATGATTGGGTTTCACAAGTGTCAGAAATCTGTACGCGAGATTTCCACACTCCTAAATATACCTAGGGCCACTGTTTTTGATGTGATAGTGAAGTGGAAACGTGAAGGGACACATACAACACACAAGCGTACAGGCTAACCCCGTCTACTGACTGACAGAGATCGCCGACCGATGAAGAGGGTCGTAAAGTGTAATAGGCAGACATCTATCCAGACATCACACTGGAATTCCAAACTGCATCAGGATCCACTCCAAGAACTATGACAATTAGGCGGGATGTGAAAAAACTTGGATTTCATGGTCGAGAGGCTGCTCGTAAACCAAAAATCACGCAGGTAAATACCGAACGACATCTCGCTTGGTGTAAAGAGAGCAAACATTGCACGATTGAACAATGGAAAAACGTGGTGTGGAGTGACGGTACACAATGCGGCGATCCGATGACAGAAAGTGGGTAAGGCGAATGTCCGGTGAACGCCATCTTCCAGCGTGTATAGTGCCAACAGTGAAATTCGGGGGCGGTGGTGTTATGGTGTGGTCGTGTTTTTCATTGAGGGGGCTTGTACCTCTTGTTGTTTTGCGTGGCACTATCACGGCTCAGGCCTACGTTGACGTTTTAAACACCTTCTTGCTTTCCACTGTTGAAGAGCAATTCGAGGATGGCGATAGCATCTTTCAACACGATCGAGCACCTGTTCACACTGCACTGCCTGTGGCGGAGTGGTTACACGACAATAACATCCCTGTAATGGATTGGCCTGCATAGAGTCCTGACTTGAATCCTAACGAACACCTTTGGGATGTTTTGGAAGCCGTCTTCGTGCCAGGCCTGACCGACCTACATCGATACCTCTCCTCAGTGCAGCACTCCATGAAAAATGGGCTGCCTTTCCCCAAGAAATCTTCCAGCACCTGCTTGAAAGTAAGCCTGCGAGATTGGAAGCTGTCAAGGCTAAGGGTGGGCCAAAACCTTATCAAGCATTACCGGTGGAGAGCGTCACGAACTGGTAAGTAATTTTCAGCCACGTGTCCAGATACTTTTGATCACTTAGTGTTTATAGATTTATGGGGGGATACCATTAGTTTTGACTCGGGAGACAGAAATTGAAATTACGCCACTGCCGAGAGTTGGATAGTGTATTTCTTGTATTTTAATTTTGTAAATGTTATATTTACCCCTTACGGGAATATATATTGGTTAACGTATTGATCCCTTAAAGTCCGAGTAGTGTAACGCAAATTTTCTTGTTCCAAAATATTTAATGTGTTTCTGTAGTCGTAATAGGAAACGCAGCAGTACATTGTTTCTATCTTTTTACGTTTAGAAATGTTTGCTTTAACTCACATTGACAATTCTGATTAATTTTGTTCAGTTACAGACTTTGTATGTGTATAAGCGCCTAAATAAAGTCACATCTCTTGGAAAAGGGTGTAATATACAAGAGAATATGAAATGTAGTTAACTAAATTATATTTACATAAATTTTTCAAAAATCCTTAATTAAATGGACAATACGACCGAAAGTGGACAAAAAAAGATATCAAAATTTTATCTAAATTTTTAAAAATGTTTTAGGAGCAACGTGAGAATATAACCAATCTCTATTAGAAAATTGAATTCAGAACTATTTACCGAGATACACAATGTGTTACTCATCAGTTATTATAAACATTAGGCTAATATTGTCATTTCCAACCGGTGGCTGGTGCTTTCAACAATATCCGAAGTAAGTAGACTTAACAGTAGAGGTAATGAATAGGTGGGATAAAAGGCAAAAGGTCTTCTCCATCTTTCTTTTCTCTATTGTAACAGCCCGTGGTCCTCTGTACAGCTTTCTTTGAGATAAGTTAACAAGAGAAGCTGCGCGTCCTTTTTTGCCTCCAGACTTGAAGAACAACTTGCGAAATGCCATGTACTCAGAAAAGGTTTCTCTAAAAATTTGTAAATTGTTTCCCTTTTGGTACTTATAGAATATTCTCAGCGAACTGAGAAAAAACAGTTACAGGTAAGTTGGTGCAACACCCAACTACCCGACTTTCCTTCTCATGGTTCCGCATGTGTACACTTGTTCCCACCTACACTGTTGCTAAGTAATAGAACGCCATAGAACACAATTTTCAATCTAATTTAATGAAAAATGGAGTTACATCACTTAGGCTTTAAGGGGCTTTGTAGTCAACCAAACCTATTGAAATAAAACTTTAAGAACATGAGAAATTTATTTATTTACAAAAAGAAAGCGTAACGTTTCGTGGATTTAACGCGACCACATTTTCAAGTGATGGTTATGAAAGGTTACAATTCACGAGAAAAGTAAAACCAGCAACATGTAGAATTTACTTCAAAAATTAATTATTTCGACTGTTTTTATTGTATATAATTATTAGAAAATGCCTTCTTTCATAATGTAACAATCATATTTCTTACGTAAATTGACCAGCAACTTAAATAAGTACTCCTTAAAATGCCATTTCGCGGTACGGTCGACACTGCGTCCTGGTACATTTCAAACATTGATGTATAACCTCCTTTAGAGCTGTAATGCAGTACGTCAGAACACGAGTGACTGCCCCTGTCGTAACACAAGTGCCTGCGGTGCCTTGGGATACAAGGAGAGGAATGGAAGAAAGAGGGAGCCTGAACTGTGAGGAGCAGAAGCAGCAATTCCGTACATCGTATGATAGACCTCGATGAAATTAGCATTTTAGGGTTATGAAAAATTTGGTTATTCTATTTCTTTATCATCGTTTAATATTGCATCGATTATATTGTAAAATGTTATTATTTCTTATCCTTTCAACACTAACACTAGTAAAGCCATATAGGCTGGACACAGGAAACCTAACGAAGTACTTAGTTGATTATTTTCTAGCAAAAATTTGCAACAGGTTTTATAATGCTCATATTCAATGCAATGTTCATTAACTGTTAGAATATTTGTAGTCGATTATTGTAATTCAACGTCCTTCTGAAGAACATAATTTTATCGCAATTGTTTTTTTATTTCACATCTGCACAATTTATGATCTGTTCTTGAAGAAAACTTAACAAATAGTTTGAATTTAAAGAAATAGCATTACTACGCAGACTTACTGTTCACATTTAGAGTGATTGTGATTAATTAGTGATTTAAGTAGCGGTATGACAGTTCTACGAGTAATATGTGATGACGTTTCAGTTTATATATGGGCTCACTATTGTGCAGTAGATTAATTGATAAATGGTTTGTATGCTCATTTAGTTTCTTCAAATAATCTGGCTTCTTTTCGTAACGACGTCCGCAATAGTTGAGATCTTTAGGTCCTCATGGAGTTTTTTTTACCGACGAATCACGATGCTCCAGATAACTTTCTTAATGTTCTTGCAAGGGAAGGTAAGCAAATGAATGCTAAATGAGATATTATCTGACTATAATATATATATTATATTATTTTGGTATATTACATAATATGCATATCACGTGTTATTATAGAAATAAATGCAATAAATATTTGAGAAGAGCCTGAAGCTTTGTTCACAACGTAAGAGTTTCGCTCTATTCATACATATTTGAGAAAGGCCCGAAGCAATGTTCACAACACAAAAGTTTTGCTCTATTCAAAATTCTGAAATTTAACCACTCCACGATGGATCAAATTTCAAGTGCTTATCACCTAAGACTGTGGCCCATACTGCGCCTGGGGATAGGCGCCTATGGCGTAAGAGATCTGTAGCCCAGAGTCACTGTGTTGCAGAGGGAGGTTACGGTTATCTAGAGAATCAGCTAAGGGTAGTTGTAAAGGTAGCGAAACATATAATTGAATCGAATCGGTATCGAATAATTGACTAGGAGAGCTACTGACGGGATACAGAATTGTGTATTTTTAATTCTCTGGCAGGAGTTTTGTAAAACGGGAGAAATCACGACTGTTAGAATATTTATACAAAAGAATCAGTAATTATTGAATGGATTGTTAACTTTTAACTGTTCTGGGCGCGGGGAAAAGCTGTTTTTGCACTTATTTGTTTAATAGACCATGAGGCACTACAACGGAATATTTTTTGCGGGAAGCAGCTGTAAATTCTTAGAAATTATTGCTCGTTGCCAAATTTCTCGAGTTTAAATCCAATTTTCACGGCACTGAAAATTCACACGCACTTATGCTTGCTTCCATATGCTGACAACACGACGGCTGGGATATCACTGTTGTGCAGTTTTGAATTTTGTAACAATTGTCGTGTGCGTCTCAGCGAAACTTAGAGCCTTTCTGAAAATTCTAATAGTGGAATCGCCTGCATGCCAAGTGACCAGTAAGTGCTGCAATCTTGCGGTCGTGTTTGAAAGCTGCAACAGTTGAAATTCTAGCGCCAAATAACTTGCCTCCCAAAGCACACCGTTGAAAGAAGTTACTCTGCTCTTCTGTTGGAATTACCACACGGAATTTAGAGAAAAGTACTATATTTCAGAGGCGCCACGTTTGAAATGTATGTTCTGAGCTAGTAATGAATGCCAAAGATTGTAATAAATAATTGATTTACTTGAACGGCGCCAAATTTGAATCAATTTTGGCCGCTCGTGCCAACAATAGTATTAGGTGTCGCGTGTTTTACGCCTTTGAGACCTGTCTGCACTTTCATTGTGGATAACTACTAAATTACTGATTTAAAATTCTGTATTATGCGGGCGAGAGGTCGGGCTAGAGGTCGGGCGAGAGGTCGGGCGAGAGGTCGGACGAGAGGTCGGGAGAGAGGTCGGGTGAGAGGTCGGGTGAGAGGTGGGCGAGAGGTCGGGCGAGAGGTCGGGCGAGAGGTCGGGCGAGAAGTCGGGCGAGAAGTCGGGCGAGAAGTCGGGCGAGAGAGGTCGGGGAGAGAGGGCGGGCGAGAGGGCGGGCGAGAGGGTGGGCGAGAGGGCGGGCGAGAGGGCGAGCGAGAGGGCGGGCGAGAGGTCGGGCGAGAGGTCGGGCGAGAGGTCGGGCGAGAGGGCGGGCGAGAGGGCGGGCTAGAGGACGGGCGAGAGGGCGGGCGAGAGGGCGGGCGAGAGGGCGGGCGAGAGGGCGGGTGAGAGGGCGGGCGAGGTGAAAGCAGCGCCAGAGAGTTTCCTGACAGAAGCTAATGTTAGCTGAGGGAGAATTGCAAGTGACGGGCGTGGGTTTCAGCGAGGGCGCGTTGGAGGACGTGAGGCTTCTCATTTTCACGGGCGAAGGCTCCCGCGCCCGCCTGCTCCGCTTCGACTGCGAACTCCCCCGATGTTGGCACAGGGCATGGCTCGGAGCAGCAGCTCTCGCCGTTTTCTTAGTTGGGAGCCCTTAACCCAGAAGGAAAATTCGGTGTTCCCTACGGTAAATATAGTCACATTTCAGTGTACCTTTGATAAATTCGTCGAAAGACATTCGTAAGATTATTCAAAATTTCATAAACATTTAGGTTCTATTTAAAGTTTAATTTATTGTTATGACTAGTTAAGGAAAAGACAAATTCATCATTCAGTCATCCTTCATTTATGCAGATCGTTACGCGCATTTTGCGAATGTGCTTTTCTGCCTGAGATATAACATGATATCCTGGGTAAACATGTCCTAATGATCAATTGGTAAACTTCCTAATTTGATTCATTTGTTTAATAATTCAACAGAGAAGTAAAGCACATCACATTAGTTTGCGACCAACAAACTGCACAGAATTTATTGACTAATTCTGATATCTCCTAGTTTGTTGAAACCGAAAATGACTTCATTTGTGTTCCATGTGTAGTCGTTTTTTGCAGATTAATGTTTTGTAGTTTACCGGTAAACTGTAAAATTAACTCTATCGCTATATTTTACATTATTGCCTTGGGTTTTCATTTGTATTAGACTTATTATCTTGTCCCCAACAATGAGACCGTCAATGAGTTGTCTGTGTCAGATTTAATCTTACTGCAATAATTAATATTTCATTGGCTCAGTGTTTTCTTCAGTTGTTGACTTTACGTTAGTGTATATACTGCATCTTCAAAAATGGCTACTAGGGAGTGTTCTTCGTTTCATTTGCAGATTACCTGCTTTATAAAAAATTTAGGTGCTGAAGGGAGCCTATTTAGTTTACTTTGGTATGAAACTGGATGGCCAAGAATGAAAAATGTGCTCCTCAAAAAGTTTTCACAAAATATGAAGATTTTTTTTCGTGGTTTAAAGATAAGAACAAATCATTCGTTATAGTAATATTAAAATTAGAGACCGTATTTTTATGTAATTACATATTTTTTGTCTTTCTACTTACCATTTTCAAATTTATAATCTGGGCGAATCGTCGCCGTCTTAACACAATATCAATTGTTTTGTTACATATTTTTACATATTTGATATTATATTACATATTATACATTTTTTTGTATTTTGACAAAATATTTTTTTATTCAATCAATTTTCTTCAATTTTAGTGCATATTTTTAAGAAGAGAAATATTTTCAAAAAAATCTGAATTTTTTTCTTTTTGTTATTACTGCGTACTGTCTACTCCAGATACCCTTCGTGAAGATACGTGATGTTCTCACAGTCCAGCGCGCCTGCTTCAGTTTTCCCACTGGTAAGAAATACGTGATCATTTTCACCTTTAGGTGTGAAAAGTATCACTGGCGCCGCGATTTGTGATCTTTAACCTTAATTTCGAAGAAACATTGGCGATAGCCGACGTGTAAGACTACAATGAGAGTGCTTCACGCTGCAGTGATTATTTGTTGCTCGTAGATGTCGCCAGTTTGTAGGATGTCTTCTATTGCGTCAAATCTGGCTGCAAAACTACCGTTCTGGACAGCAATAGATGAACCTTTTACTATTGATGGGAACTCGTACTCTCTAAATGATTTTAAAGACGTTTGTATTATTTTTAGAATGTTTAGGGAATTTGTTATCAATGTAATTTCGTATTATATAAATGTATTTTATAATTAGTGAATTTTAATATTATATATTATATCGGATTTTACATATTTATTAAATATTCTTACTGTTTTCATTACATATTTATGTACATATTTTGACGTTTCATACTACATATTTTTCTGGTCTGTAATTATAATGTGTCATGACCGACGAAATCATAATGATGACTGCTCCATGGGTTCAATCGATGTGAGAAGATATAACAAGCAAAACAAGATACATTGCTTATCCCAATCTTGAGTAAGCTATTCAGCCTAATTCCTCAGAGCAGATGCATCCTAATACCAAAACACTACGTACTTTATGCGATATTACATTAGATACACGTTTAATAAAAGAATTTGCTCAACAATAATCTGACTCAGATTTTGAAGTTAAAGAGGAGACTTCAACCTTTTTCATAATACGAGCCTCATGAAAGGCTTAGTGCGATATTTAATCTTTCAATAGATTCAAAGGACTTGTTGGTACATGAGCATTAACATATTTTTCACAAGATAAATAATTCTTTTTTGTGCAGATATTATGAGAAAGAATTCGTTCCGCATTTATCCAAAGAATGCCGTCTCTTTTAACGCAATGATGTTTGCAGTCTTTGGAAGAAATTCGAAATACACTGTGGAGATTTTAAAATAGTATTTAAACTTTTTGGCCAATAGTGAATTGCTTTCTTTGCTTGTGGGACAGTAATGCAAGAGATATTTATTCAGAATCAGAAAACTGGCCTCTTGGAGATACCATCAGTTCAAGCAAAAAACGTCAATATAAGCTTGATGCTCCTGACAATAATGTTCCTACTATCGCCTCGAATTAAACAGGAGCTGATGCAACAATTCATAAATCGCCCTCAAATGTTGACGCACTCTTCAGAAGTGTCCTCAAAATTCCGCAAACTTTCTGAAGCCAAATTGCAACAGGAAAGTTTTGTGAGACTTGATATTCGTAAACTTCAGCCAGATGAAGTCTTCTCTCGAACGACGAATGAAGCTGAAAAATATGTGGAATGTTGAAGCTGCTTATTAAGAGTTTCTTGGGTATCAAAAACGATCCTGACTACAAAATCATAGTGAAACCTATGCACACAGAATTCAAAATTCAAGGATGTAAAATGAGCTTGAAAATTTATTTCTTATAGTCCCAAGTTACTAGAAAACGTGACACTCTTTAGTAAAAAGCAAGGGGAAATATTACATCAGGATTTAAAAGATAATGCGAAACATTACCAATAATTTTTTTCTGGAATGGATCTGGAAGATCTAGGTTTCCTTTAGCAGGACGTCTTTAGAATACATTGCTTTTTACATGCATTCGTGTTTATAATATAATTGAATAGTTACCCGGAATAGAGATCTAAACCACAAAAGGAAACGTTTTCTGGAAATATAAAGAACCTCTAATCAGAGAAAATTAATTTATTTCTGTAAAAAACTTACATACCATCAATGTATTATGAACTGTGAATCACTCTGAAGTCAAATTTAGTCAAGGCACTACCGCTCATAACATACTCGCATCGATCCGACATCTTGCTGCAGATAGATCACTAATCGCCAATAGGGAAACTTCACCTAACGAATAACTTAATTTGGAATGGCCGGTTTGCCCTCAGAATCGAGGGGGCTATGTATTACGTCCAATAGGTCACTATTGAACTGAAATCGCAACTTTGTGGGTTAGATTTGTATTCGGGGTAACTATTAAATTATATCTTAATTACCCAAGTCATAGCGTCTCTTAGGGCTTAAGGGACCTACCACATTGTTTTTCATTGCCCTGCATCTGGAGAGAATAATATTTAGCCTTACATGAAAACCTACCTAGTGTAACAATGTCACGGAGTAGGATATTTCTAATAGACCAGTTTTCAATTGTTCTGCAATCCTAATTTCAGTCAATATTCAGTCAAGGATACCTCCTTCTACTCAGATAATTTGAAGTTAAATAATGTATATTATTTCTAACAACGAACACATTTATGTATTTATTTGTCAATAAACCCAAGCCCGGGAGTTGAAAACGAAGTATAAAATGTACGGTGAAATTTTCACAATTTGAATGCGAGGAATCTGAAAAGTGTTTCTACGACTGTACAGTCATTTTCCGAGTTCTATGGATGCGTAACACCTGTAACGGTCATTTCAACAAAACGGGTTGAATCAACAGTAAACTCGTTGCATAGATTGTAAAAAGAAAATGATGTGCAAAATCTCCTCTAATTACCGTAACGATTAAATAATTCAATTTCCAGCTAAACCAGAGATTAACATTTTAATTCGTTTAAAAAAGATAATAAAAGAATTATATATTTTATTTAGGAATAAGAATCTGATTACTCTGAAAGACTTTTATTTACAACGAAGCGACATTTGATGCGCAGAATCCTGCGGATGCTTTTATAACCTTTATTACATTAACGTTATTTAATGGATTATATTGTGAGTGCTGTCCAACTCTTTATCTTAGTCAAAACTGCATCTTTTAAACAACGTTTCATTGTTAGTGTCTTAACTAAGGCTTTTAATATCTAATGGATATTGTAGTTTTGTATGCCACAAAAGAGTAAACGTATCAGGGACTATTAATTATAAATATAAAAATATAATTTAACACATGTCGTTTCCCGCGCCCTAAAAAAATTCAGTGGTGGTTTCACAACAATTCATTATCATTAATATTGTCATTTGTTAAACAAAAAGTTGTTGAACTCTTCTCCTGCTACTAGTTGCAAGAATAGAGTTGAGAATGTGGGTGATATTACTGTTGCTATGTTTTTAGCAATAAGTTCACGGAATCAAATGAAATCTGTTGTTAGTTTACCGATGCAAGAAAAGATTACTTGTGTATTACTTGGGAGAGAAAATTTCTAATAGTCAAATGTTTCTAACCACGCTCTATTTGTGCTTTTATTCGTCATTCTCTGACCCATAGGAAAAGGGATGGCTAAGAATTCTGGAGCTCAAGAAAACGTACATAGATTGCATTTCTCTCTCGTAAGTCACATATAGTTTTTAATGTTTTTACGAAACAAATCAAATCAAAAGAATAAACGAAATGTGCCATCTAAATCTTCTAATTGCTACAGTCGGTAAACAACCCCTACTTTTGTCAGCATTGTTTAATTTCAATGTAATTAAACCCAGGTTTTTAAGATACATTGCACGCATTTTCACAGTTTTATAATTATTTTGCCTTATAAAAGATCATGGCATTTTTAATAGTTCATATAATAGGGTACATGTTTACAAATTTAAAGAAAACCGTTAAAAACGAAGATACGTTTTATGTTTTCGACTCCTCATTCAATTGTGAAATATCTTTCTCTTGCAACCCCATGTCATTAAAACATGTTTTTCAAGTATAATACCTATTCATGACACAACCCTCCTTCCTTTACGAAACAAATAAGACGGGAGTGTGAAAAATAACAAACTTGTTCACAACAGACAGAAAATACCATAAAAAAAGAAGACGAAAGACGCCTTTCAGGGAGACGTCGGGATAAAATTACTCCATCCTTGGGGGATGCGACCGAGAGTCTAAAGCACGCGGGAGGTAGACAAAATTTCAAAGCAGGCAACGTCTCATTATTCCATCCGGGGAACTTGTCGATTAAAAATTAAGCCCTCGTAGCAAAAGTAAACAAGGAGCTGGCAGAGGGCGAGATTAAAAAACGGTGGCGGTGCTCATTACCGGGGCACTCGGGCGCGCGGGGTCGGGCGGCGCGGCGCGCGCGGACAATGGGGTGGGATTACGCGCACCCGCCCTTCCCTTGCCTCTTCCCCTTCCCCGCCCCCGAGCGGCCGCTTAGACAGCTCGCGCTATCGGTCGCCATGACCCCCCGAGTACGCCTCGCCCCCCCCTCTCTCCCAGTCCTCACCGCGCTATACAACGCTTTGCCACGTGATGTCGCAAATAGCGGAAAATTATGTTCCCTGTGCAGACGATTTGGCAAGAAATCGTAATTATTAAGAATTCAAAATTACAATTACTTTACAATTTGGAATGTACTGTTATTTTTCTTTCTATCTTTTTCCCTCATATTTTGTTTGTTTGTTTGTTTGTTTCTTTATTTTTGTAGAATCTCACGAACTCGACACAGCTTTACTAGATGGTGCAGAAACAGCAATTTTTACTTTGTTCTGTAGTATCAGTATTATTATTATTATTATTATTATTATTATTATTATTATTATTATTATTATTATTATTGGCACATAGGCCATATCTGACCACGTTACATGCTCCCTTCTGAGGCCCAGTCATATTCTATCCTGGAGAGAGACATCTGTAATTACGGGTATCAGCTTTTCGTCTTTATCCCTTCGTAAGACAAGGTTTTTAAGCTTTGATTTATGAATCATGAGGTGATAGGATAATGATAAGAGGTGATCGTCGCTTGTATGACCGAGGGAAACCACGAAAAGCCCGGTCAGGATGGCTCGGCAGGAGATCGAACCCGGGCCATCCGACTGCGAAGTCAGTGCGCCGCGCACAGAGTCACTTCGCTCAGTTTATTATTATTATTATTATTATTATTATTATTATTATTATTATTATTATTATTATTATTATTTCGATTTCTTCCTATCTCGAACCATGTGGCAACAAGATACTCGTTGTACTAGTACTCAGACCCCATTGTCCTAAACCTCCACGGCGTGAGCATGTATATTTGGGCAATTGTATTCTTAGAATTAGAAATCAGCTTTTAGTGCATTTCCAATTTTTAATGACCGTTTATTATAATTCAGTTTTATAATAATGCTTGTGTCCTAAAAGATATCCTAGAAATTGCACTCCCAAAAATTTGCTCCAAAACAAAACTTCTTAACCTCACCGGCTCAGACAACATGATACGTAGCGTGATTAGGATATTACCTAGTCAATTTTCAGTAAACGCTTGAACTTGAGACACAATAGAAGATAAACGATCTCTCTAAGGGCCCTCATTAGTGACGCTAATTGATAACATTTACGTAATTAAAGGTTATTTAAAGATATCTAATTATCAAACAAGATTCAATTTTCCCCTTATTAGTATAAAACTGAAATTGTTAAACATCTATTTAATGACCAATCTATATTAATATTTTCATGTCTGATAAATCTAAGAAAATGCGAGAGATGGTCAGTAAATAAGAACGTGGGTCAATTTTTTTTTTACAAGGGAGAGTGTATAGTAGGTTACTCACAAATGACAGCGTAAAGGTATTACTGTAAATATTTACAGTAATACCTTTACGCCAGTGGCGGCTCGTGACGTTTTTTCCTGGTGGGGCCAGGTGTAAAAGCACGAATATCATCTCAGAATCAATAACTTTTTTAATTAAAGAATCGTAATTTAATCAACTGTTTAATTAATATTGTTTATCAATTAATTATAACTTTAAAGTTTTCTACAAAAAACAGAAGCAGGAATTTTTATTAAGTCACTTAATCAAATAATGGTATGTCAATGGAAACAAAAGATTTTTTACAAAAATTACGCTAATGCCATCGCTTGTCTTTCGGAATGATGAAAGTTCGAAAAGGGAACGTATCGTAAAATTAAGACAAGTTGACTTCGGCTTGTTATGCCAATTGTTTAATCGGCTTGCAGAGAAATAAAATCAGCTACATGTCTTTCTACATTTCCTTCAAATACACTTCATACATATAATTTAGCAGCTCTTTTCTTTGTCATGTGTGAGTTATATTTATAAATAGAAGAATTGTTTAAATGATCATCTAACACACTATCTAGATTGCCGAGTAACGATAAGTCTAAAAAATTGCCACGGTCTTTTGAATCTTCAGATTCATCATGCCCTCTTAATGCTACTAGTTGATGAATGACGAGTGCCATGGTACTTAACTAAACACTCAGTTATTCTACCTAAAATGTCTATTTATTGCGACTTGTTCATTATGTTTCTTGATTGAAATTTTCATCGCCGAATCAATCTGTACAACAATGCTCACATTTCCAAATGTTTTAAATTTGCAAGCATTTTCTAAATGCAATGCACTTTCTTTGTGTTTCTTTACCCTTTCGCTCAAATGTTCCAGATCCTTAAAGCCTATTGTCGTCCACAATCCCTCACCAAATAATAAACAATAAAAGCAAAATTAGCTTTGTTTTCACTCACTGTCAACCATGATTTTTTTCTGAAACCTCGAAATACAGAATGTTTTTTTCTTCTTTCCATCAAGTTGTATAAATGATAAGTCATTCGGTTGATGTGCTCCTAACCGTTTAATATAATTTTTTTTCTTCAAATCTGAGTGAAGAAAACGGAAAACAGTGTAATGAATCCACTGAGTTCATCTTACAGCGCGCAGAACTTCACGGGCACTTTGAAAACTGCGCGCTCGGACTGCCGTTTCTCTGCGAAGAGCCCGCTGGTGCGGGCCCCTAGGACAGCTAAAATTAGCAAGCAGTGGTCGCGCCCACTACGAAAGGGCTCTGACCTTGTAAACGGAGTGGGGTTACCGGTCTGGGACCCATGCAAACCGGGCCCCGTGAGCACTACTAACGCTATCTTTGATTGTGGCAAGGAACTATGACCCTCAATTCTTGATTATTGGGACTTGGATTGAGTTCTGGGGACGAATTGTCGATGTTCACGAATAAAGAATTCCAATGAAGTACTACAATTATGACAAAGATATTACTGTAAAGATATATAAACATTTTTGTGCTTTATTAAATATTGGTGGGGCCCAGCCCCTGTGGCCCCTTAGGACGAGCCGCCCCTGCTTTACGCTATTATTCAACATAGCCACGTTTCTCAGCACATTTCTCCATCGCGATACATAAATGATTGCGCAGCCTAAAATTAAAAGGGGGCGACGTCATTTCCGGCTTTTTCCATTGGTGGCCCAGAATTGGTGTAACTATGAGGGGCAGAAGACCGATGAACACAGGTTGCTCGTTGTTTTGTTTTTTTTTTGACATGCGGACAGGCCAACGTGGACCACGCAAATATCACTTCATATAGTTTCCTTCTTTCTCCTCCGGAAGCCCTGCTGTTTGACTGCGCAGCTCTTCTTTCAGCAGTCCATTCTCCTCTGTTCTTTTCACCGACAAGAAATTTGAGGTAAAAAATTTTGTTTCTGTATTCTTTTTGAGACAGTCTTGTTCAGTAATTTAAAATTTTTCTATTTCTTCCTTCATTTGTTTGACATAGCCTCCTTGACCTTTGTAGTTCCCCATAATTTGTTTTTAACACTTGCTTGTGGTATTTGATCACTTGTCATAATTTCAGTTTTATCAAATGAGATCTGTAAGCCCGCTGTTTCCACTGCTTTTTTAACGGATTAACTTGATTAGTAACTTCTTGTTCTGATTCTGCAAAGAGTAGTAAATCATCAGCAAATGCTAAACATTTAATCTCGAGGTTCTTGTTGTTTGTACCAATTTTTGCCCCTGAATCATTCTTCTCCCAAAATGTCCTAATAACTTTATCCAAGATTGCTGTGTACACATCCACCTTCGAATATGGCGCGCGCGCGCGGGCAGGCGCGCACTCTTTTCCGAAGCAACGAAGCAACAAAGTGGCAGCCGCGCCAGCGGACCAGCGAGCCAGGAGCGCGAGTCTGCGCCAGCGGCCTTATAACGGGCGGCCCGGCTCTGGGTCGAGCAGAGTGCGAGGAGGAGTGAGCCGAGCAACTAGACTGCGTGAGAGTGACTTGTTACTGCGACGAAGTGCTGCAACGGACTGGCGCCGGATTTGGTACATCTCCCGGAGATTTGGTGACACTGCTACGACGTTGGACTCTTCTCTTGGACCACGGAATTTTGTATGGGCAAGAAAACCCAATCTGTATTTCTGTTGTATAATAAACTGACTAATTTAGACTCTGCCTCTTTTTCATATATTTCAAAGATCACATAAAAAAGCATTGGTGATAGACAGTCCCTTGGCATATATCATGAAAAGAGTGTGGGGGTCTGGAGACACCCCACGTTAGCACTTTTGTTTCAAAAAGTCACGTTACCATTGCAGGGTTAATTTTCTATTAAAAACGTATTTGAACTTGTAACACTGAAACATTTTTTTGCGCAAGTTTTGATTTAAAGACATATGTTGTATGCAAGTTTTTTATTCGTTTCTAGACAGATATCAACATACAGTACGCTTCCACGAGATATACTCTGTATAAAGATTTGCCCTCGTATTTCAAAGGTGGAATAAACTCCCAGTGAAAAAGACAATTTTTAAAACAGTAATATTAAAAATAATCAACAGAAGTAGGTAAAACTAATAAGACGGTAGAAAAGTAATCAGAACTGTCACATTCATAAGAAAATATTTTGATCATCTGAAAACAGCAGCTCCGGGTATTCGAAACTTGTCTTACGAAGTGCGTAACTAATGCGGTATATGGCTAGAAATCTTCTTGCCTCAAGTCCTCTTGAGCGTTGCGGGTGACTTCAGGGGTCGATTGCACTTCTCCCTTCTCCCTTCGTTCGCCGCAGATGATTATCAAAAGTTGCTAGCAGATGCAAACAAAGACGCGCTGTTCAAGGAAAAGGGGACTCGCGACCATGGCGCCAAAGTGACTGATGTTGAATAAAGGAGTACACGTCCTCTGCATCCCTTCCGAATTGCTATGTAATGTGTTACTCTTTCTATGCTATGTAATGTTTCCTAAACATTTATTATAATTGACCTAGAAACAAGACAAGGTCACAGGATAAAGTGAAACATTTATATTTTTAGCTACTTCATCAGAATTGCACCAATAAGATCAGTGTTTTAGTGTTATGTGTCACAGAGACATTTCGACGGGAAGAACATGAAGTATGAAAAGCAGGAAAGTATGGAAGGAAAAGTACAGGAAGTATGAAAAGCATTGGTAAGATTTAATGTGTAGGGTTAAAAAACATTTTAACTGAGCTAATTTCCTTCAATGTTAATTGAGGAAACCAGGAGACATTTACTATATCAAACGCAAATCATCTTTCAAATGTTGTTTAATAAATCACAAAAATTTAATTTTTTGACTTGTCTCCCACGTCTTTAATATTTGCATTAGCAGTGATTAGTTTACATTATTGCATTTATGAGTAATTATGCTTTAAATGATATCCTATAGAGTTTCTCGAAAACTTAAATGTTTTCAGTGAAAATGATCTCAACATCCCGTGTTTTCAGAAACGCTCAATCGCCATTTTCTCAAAAAGGCTCCAAATTTTTTTTCGACTTTTTTTCGTTCGGCTGGTGCTAATTGAACTGTTTAAGATGATATTAAAGTCATTATGCTTTTTTTAAAAAAAAAAATTACACAAATGTAATTGTTTAAATATTTCTGATGTCTTTAATACGTCCGGTTTCAGCGATTTGTATACATTATTGTATTTGTGAGTAGAGGTACTTCAAATGACTTCAAATGAAATTTTTCGAAATCTCAAAAGCTTTTAGGGAAAAAGAGTTTCAAAGTTCGCATTTGCACTAGAGTTTTAAAGTAATATTCTTAAGAATAGCTTCAAATTTTTCTATGAAAATTCCCACATAGGATTAAGATGTCTTCTTTAATGTTCTTACAGTTATATTTCAGTTCTACCATTAGGAAACCGAAAAATTGAGAAAATTTAAAAAAAAATGTACTTTGGGCGACGATATATGGCAGCTGGCAAGAGTATGTGACAAGCCCGTATACCTAGCCCAGACCACAGAAAATAGAAAAGTAATATGAGAAAGTGTATTCCTTTATCTAGTGCCACCAGTTTTCTTTGCTTTGTGCACCAAAGAACTCATGTTCTACTGGTCTCATTCCCGACACCTCTCCCGACACCACTTCCGACACAGTCCCCGACACAGTCCCCGACACAGTCCCCGACACAGTCCCCGACGCAGTCCCCGACACAGTCCCCGACGCAGTCCCCGACGCAGTCCCCGACGCAGTCCCCGACACAGTCCCCGACACAGTCCCCGACGCAGTCCCCGACGCAGTCCCCGACGCAGTCCCCGACGCAGTCCCCGACGCAGTCCCCGACGCAGTCCCCGACGCAGTCCCCGACACAGTCCCCGACACAGTCCCCGACACAGTCCCCGACACAGTCCCCGACACAGTCCCCGACACAGTCCCCGACACAGTCCCCGACACAGTCCCCGACACAGTCCCCGACACAGTCCCCGACACAGTCCCCGACACAGTCCCCGACACAGTCCCCGACACAGTCCCCGACACAGTCCCCGACACAGTCCCCGACACAGTCCCCGACACAGTCCCCGACACAGTCCCCGACACAGTCCCCGACACAGTCCCCGACACAGTCCCCGACACAGTCCCCGACACAGTCCCCGACACAGTCCCCGACACAGTCCCCGACACAGTCCCCGACACAGTCCCCGACACAGTCCCCGACACAGTCCCCGACACAGTCCCCGACACAGTCCCCGACACAGTCCCCGACACAGTCCCCGACACAGTCCCCGACACAGTCCCCGACACAGTCCCCGACACAGTCCCCGACACAGTCCCCGACACCGTCCCCGACACCGCCCCCGACGCCGCTCCCGACGCCGCTCCCGACGCCGTCCCCGACGCCGCCCCCGACACCGCCTCCGACACCGCTCTCGACACCGCTCCCGGCACCGCTCCCGGCACCGCTCCCGCACCGCTCCCGCACCGCTCCCGACACCGCTCCCGACACCGCTCCCGACACCGCTCCCGACACCGCTCCCGACACTCATTCCCTGCCCCCTCCCTCATTCCCTGCCCCCTCCGCACTCTCTCCCTGCCGCTCCCCTCCACTCCACCCTCTCCGCCTCCTCTACCACAGCCACCAGCACCGTCGCCGGCAGGGTTTCAGTAGCGGTCGTGTTTTGATCGCCCCAGATACGCCTACAACAGCCTCCACACATGCGCCTGAATACGAGCTGCAAGAGGAATACCAAAAACGGACGCTGCGGTGGCAGTGGAGATGGCGCTGCTTTAGCGGCGGAGGATTGGGGTGAGTGCAACGCAGCGGCGGCAGACTCAGAGAGAAACGTGACAACGGTTGTAGTGCGAACAGATGAAGTGTAAGCATCGGAGATGGCTTTGGCGTTGTATTGAATTTGCTTTTAGCGGAGATGGGAGTGATTGGTATGATAATACCCTTGGCTGCATACTTGTGAATGAATTGAATGCAGCGATCTTGCAGCGGGATGTGGGTCGGCAGGAGGCCCGAGCAGTGGCAATGGTCTCTGAGTGAGCTTCGGCGGAGAGCAGTGCGTGCTGCAAGTGGTGAATGGAAGTGAGAAGAATAGGTTCAAATCCGCGACGGGCGTGGATGGCGACGCCAATGGCAGCAGTGTCAGAAGCGGCGACTGTAGCGCGTTGCAGTACAATTGATGGTGGCATCAGCAGTTTCTGTCGTTGCCGTTTCTGCCGCTGTGTGACGTGAATGAAATATAAGTGTGATGCGTAGATTTGTTCATCCAGTTGCTTCCCTGTGAGCGTCAATATGGTTACGGACATTTGTTTTCTCTAGAGCGAGACTTTACTTTTGTTTTGCTAATTAAGGCTGTTTAGAATTGGGTTTTACACGTTTAAACATATTACTATATACCAATTAAAAACATCATCGGCATTCAAACTGCTTACAACTAAGTTCAATTTTGTTGCTATATTTTCTTAAAGAGATAACTTTTATTGTGCTCAAGAAGTTGCTAATAGCAATAAGGATATAATCAACTTTTAGGTTACTTAAATGTATGAAAACTATTTTATGACCTTCATATTGTGAAAAGGCAGTGACATTAACTATTTTGAATACCCATTATGTTTACCTACAATGGAGTCAACTCTGGTAAATGATTATTACCCTTGGAGACGAAATAATAAATATTTTCTACTTCGCATTAAAAGTCGTTAAACTAAATTTCTCGAAATTACTCTAACCGCAATATTTTACGTAGAGAAACTTTTAATGCGAGTTCTATATTTACGATCATCATAATTTAAAAAGCGCTATCATCTGAGTTACCATGAATATTAAACTGGACACTCTGTAGATTCTGAATAAAGAAAAAGTGTTCAAGTGCTCCTCTTTATAAGTCTTAGCGCCAGTATTACAACTAGTTTCAACTGGGTGTGTATTAGCTCTTTTTTGGTTTAACTGCACGCTTCTTTTCACAGAGATTGATCATAAAAACTATTTCCGAAGTGCTCATCCCATTGAAATATGAGGTCTCTCTTAAAAGTTTTTAATATTACATGCGTAATTATACTGCAAGCTCTTGGTAATAAAAAGAAAGTCACGTTATACCTGCTATAAATCACGATATAGGAATTTGTTTGCTGTGCTTTTTTCTAAAGAGATTAGAATACCAAGCGTTCCTTCCACCTTCCTCACAAAGAAAATTGCTCATTAAATCTCACACATAGGAGAGAGAGGTCGGGCCCGGAGAAGGGGTTTGAGAAGAGCTGGATTGCTAAAGAAGTTGGGAACCCTGGCACCTCGATTCAAAGGTCGACGCTGAAAGGCCGAATCCCAAACTTTGCAGCTCGGTGCCATATATCAATCTGTATGTTTACATAGCAACCGGATGACGTGACTTTTAATATCTTGTTCGTCTATTAATTTAAGTTTATTTGCTGCGGCGCAGTTATGCAGCATTCGTCAGCTGGCAGTCATTGTGTTAACGTATATGAAGAATTTATTTACGAGCACCGTTTCTTGAAAACATAAATATTTTTTTCAGGACATCACACAACCCACTGTCCAAACATTAACTTTACAAGGTTACTTCTCCTTAAAAAAGCAGTCGCTATTTGTCATTTAATGTTGAAGTAATATTTTCCTTACGGGCGCTAATAATATCTTTTTACAACTTCAGACAAAATGTATTGAAAAAAAATGTTGGCCTTCGAATACAAGTAATAAAGCTCAAAGCTTATAGTAACTACCAGTATTCTATGATACATACAACCGGAGTGATACTTAAAGTTGAGTCTCAATTGAAGTGCTTCATTTCTTCTGAAATAATTTGATGAAAAGTGGCTGCGTAACAAGGAAATACCTTGAGCATATCATGAAGGTATCACAGTATTACAGTTGCATTCAAATTGCGACTTTTAATAAAGTAGTACAGTATAAACTAAGTTATTTAAATAAAATCAACCATTTTACTTTCTCGCTACTACTTATTCAGTACAGACAAATTTATGTAATGCCGCGGGGAAAAATGATGAATTTTCGGCAGAAAAACACTTATTGCCAGCACTGATAACAAAGGAGTGGATAAATAGAGAAAAAATCCTCTAATACGATGTGTAGTCAGAATCTGTGTTTTGTGGGTCCGAAAAATCGATTTACGGCAAAACATCTGTCCGTCCGTTTGTTCCTCAGTCTGTCTGAACAAGGCTAGCGGTTAAACCGTTCGGCCGATTTTCTCCAAAATTGATGCTTTCCAGTCGATGTGGTTGTTGCGTTCCCTTGAATTTGAAACCAATGTTTTTATTCGGAGGCTCTTCATATGAAACTCCTGGAACACTTTCAAAATGTTCAAAAAATGGAACAGAATTATTTGATTAAATGTTGTTGCTGTATAATGTGAAAGACATTAAAACAATGGTGCAGGTCAGATTTGTGTTAAAATCCCTGATTTTTCGAAAATTGCAAAAATTCAATTGTTTACGGCATCTTCCTACAAAAAAGTATTGAATTTTTCCTTAATGAAGTCTGTTATTTAAAGGCAGATTGTGAAATAAGGTCTTGTAGAATTTTTCGAGTACTTTTCGCCTAATTTTGCGTGAAATATAGGTAAGGTTTAGTAAAGTTGGGAAGAATGTGTATACAGATATGCTTAAGATAAGGATCCTACTTTCGAATGTATTCATAATGGGATATATTGAATGGCATTTAATTCAATTCAATTAATGCCTTATTTTCGTGGCGAGGCTCAGGCCATGAGGTCAGCTATTCCGCCTGACAACGCAAATTTCGCTACGCTCCTTTCACCGTCTAACAGAGAAAGATAAGGGCAACGAAACTAGGGATTTTTTTAAACAAATTGCTCAGAGGTTTCTTTTAGGCTTGAGGATCTTTTACATGATGTAAATCTACAATACCACAACCGACTTTACTACTCCTACGAAGGAAGGCGTACAAAAGGATTTTTTGCTCTTGAAAATCCACAACTTCGATCGGGTTTGAACCCACGAACTTGGATATAACAGCCCGATACGTAAACAGTTACACCATTGAAGCCAGAGAGTTCTGGGCGTTCAATTTATTTGTGAAATTATTCTTGCTTTTCTACATGATGTGCTGGAAATAAAATTGTTTGTAATAGTTTTCTTTCATTTACTATTTTATATTTTTTGAACTTTTTAAAAAGAACTAGCGTATGAAGTTGGAGAGCTCTTGGTTTCGAGAGTTCTTGAGAGCGAGTTGGCAGAAAAAATGAAAGGTATTAAGCGAGCTTTCTGCTTTACTGCTTTCCGGAGCATCTATAACTGTTTAATTTCTGTTTGAAGACGTTAATTTTGAAGAGACTAATGGTTTTGTTGGGTTGTAAATCTTCATTTAAAAGAATATGAAAAATTTAAGAATGAACATAAAACACACTTAGAGATCCTGGGAAAAATGTATGAATTCGAAACAGAAGTAATAGTAATTCCCTAAAGAACGTCTTATAAAAGCACCCCAATGAAAACTAATAAACAGTTCCATTTACCGTAAGAATGACGTTTTTAGCAGTAATTAATTAGAAAAGAAGTGTCCATTTTCGGCAGCGCTCATTGCCGCAAGCGCGCATAGATATCAGATGCCCATTGGTTGCGCTGTGCTAGAAATTGCGATATAAAAATTATGCATCCGTTACAAATGCGGAGAAATTATATGCTGTTATAGCACCACTAGTCTTTTGCTTTTGGTGACATTATGTTATTGGTCACTCACAAATTGACTGTATTTAAGCTAATACGTATATCTTCTTTTACCAGCTCTCTGGCTTTTTGTATTGTTTTCTTTTATTATAAAAGACCAATTTCTACTATCTTACACATTTCTTCGCCATCTTTTAACACCTAGATTTCTCAAATCTTCCTCCACCTCATCATACCATCTTAATCAAGGTCTAACTGTACTTATCCTATTGACCATACTCTCTACGTACACCTTTCTAATCTCTCTCTGTTCCATAATATGAATTAGGAGAATGATTGAAGGTTATAGAAGGTTTGAGCACATTTAACCGCCCAAACAAACAATACTCGTACTCGACCAAAAGCAATACCTACAACAGTCAAGTAAATTATATATTATTAGAGACTATGAAGATTCCCTATAGATATTGCAGATCTTCCAAAATCACATGAACGTATTGGTAATGATCTAATCTTGAAAAATAATTTGTTACGTTTCATCGCATCTCACTAGTACGATTAAACACGAGAGTCATCAATTGACATAAGTACCAATATGCGACCTTACCATAAGCTATTCTTACTCCTTGTCCCTGTAAATCAAAACAGAAAATTGTTCACGATTTTTGACTTATAATTTTAATTATTTTGAATGTATTTGACATAAAACAAAGGAATTGTAAACGAAAAGAGTAGGAGTTGTTACAGTCATTTAAGCAATAATTCAAGTGATTTAGATTTTTACTTTCCCGTGTACTATACGTACATATAGTATAAGAAAAGTTATTTAATGCTGCGCGAAAAACGACGGATTTTCGGCAGAAAAACTTCTATTACAAGGCCATGGTAACGAACTAATGGTGTTACAGATTGTCACAGACTTTCACGTATTAGGTTTCTATTTCCTTGGGTCTGGACTCTCTATTCGGAATTGCCGCATACTCATGCCAGTTGCCATTTGTCGCCACCCAAACTACATCTTTTTGACATTTTCTTAATTTTTCTGTTTCCTAATGGTAGAACAGAAATACTAATTTTAAATATTAATAAACACTAAAACCATGTCTTAAATTACAATTTTCTTTGAAAAATTTAGAAGCGTTTTTAAGAAAATAGTCTTTAAACGCTGCTAAAAATGCGAAATTTGAAGCTTCTTTTCCAAGACAATATTTGAATTTTCGAAAAACTTAAATTGTAGTTATTTAAAGCACATTAAATGGCAAATACAATAGTGTTTACCAATGGCTGGTAACTGCATATTAAAGGTGTGAGAGATCTTTCAAAAAATTACATTTGTGTTATATTTGAAAAAAATACCCCTAATTGAACTTTACTTCATGTAAAAGAGTGCAATTTGTACTATGCGTTCGAAAAGTTTGGAAATAAAAATTTGGAGCCATTTATCAGAAAATGGAATTTGAGCGTTTCTGAAAATGCGGAATTTGGAGCTAGTTTTCACAGAAACCTATTGAAATTTCGAGAAACTTTATACTATATTATTTAAAGCACATATACTCATAAATATAATAATGTGACCGAACAATTCTAATGTAAATATTAACGACTTAAGATACAAGTCAAAAAAATTTCATTTTTGTAATTTTTGAAAAAACAAATAATAGTGCAGCTGACTTTTATGTTATCTCATAGAGTACATTAAGCACTATCCCTACCAAAAGTTTAAATAAAAATGTAGAGCCGTTTTTGAGAAAATTTTGTTTTTGTAATTTTTTAAAATTCCACATATTGCACGAAATATTGCGCGAAAACTACTAAACATTTAAAAATAGTACAGGACCTTAAGGATAAAACCCACTTTGGAGAATAAATTTTATTTAACGCAAAAATCTCTATCTTCAATTTTGTAGTTGAAGGAAGATGCCGAAAAAAATTCAAACTTTCGCAATTTAAGAAAATTCAGAGTTAACCGTGAAAATCGGACCTATGCTACCTTAATAAATGTTTTTTACTCCATTCTCACAAGAAATTTAAAGAAAAAATTAGAGCCTTTTTTGAGAAAATTTTGAAAATGTCCAGGGTCTTCATGTAAAGTACCCCTAAATTTTCAAGAAAGTTGTTCAAAATCTCAAAGCTTTGACTAGATCCAGATGGACGTGGGTTTCTTCACTTTGGAAAATATTCTACGACTCGTTTAGGCGCTAGTGGTGTTCACAGACGGACAGACAGATTAATACTTCGAAGTGAGTCACTAATCCACATTCTTCTCCTCAATAATTCCCTTGAGGTATCCAGGTACGTCTCAATACACCCTGAAGAAAAAACTTTCACAATTATAATCTTCTGACAAGTTACCAAAAATCATTTGTTTTATGTAGTGTATGATTTTTGGTTTATTATTAATTTTCACAGGCAATGAATATATTTTACAACAAAATCTAGTGGTCAGAACAATTACGTCTATCGACCTATTGTCATCCCAAACGACAAGTTCACCACTATATTTTGTAGTTAGATACGCACTTTTGCTGCTAAAAAGGCTTTTGGACTAATTCGTTTTTCTTTGTTGCAGTTTTTACAGACATGAATTCAAATGGGAACAATCGGTTTTTGTGAGAATATTATTTCACGTTAATAGATGTAGTTTGAATAGGAGAAATGGAAATTGTCTTCAATTGCAAATGTGAATATTTGGACATATCTGGTTTTGCTATTAATTCTTTCTTCGATTCTTGCACGCGTTTCATTATGTATTTTTACTGTGTGAAGAGATCCAAATTTACAATTTAGAATCATTCAAGTGTTTCGTTTTTTTAAAAAATGGGGTAAAAGCGATTGGCATAGAAATCGTCCCTTGAAAATAGTGCAGAACATAACAGAACAAATTTCAAACCAACAGAGAAATGTTGACATCGTACGTGAATACTGTAGTCCTCAAAAGGTGTACTCGGCTTGCATTTACCGCAGCACGTCATCATTCCCCCAAATCCGCCAGAAACCTACATTGGCAGCTTACGTCGGAGGGCTCTCTAAGCTCGTCAGATGGAAGTTAAAGCTGCAAACGCGCAGAGCGAAAAGCAATGAAAGAGCAAATTAGGCACAGTACTGTGTCGTTTGACGCGGAAATAGGTGAGGATTAATGACAACAAAAGCGATGACATTTGAGTTTACCGCATATATTTTAAAGAGGTTAGTGATAGTGTTGATGGCAGGGAATGTGGACGAAGTGTTGCAAAGGGTGATGAAATTGGGATGAGGGAAGTGGGGTTGAATATCTTGACAAGAGTTGGTAAAGTATGGTAAAAGATACGTCAATTCCAGACAATGTTTGCCTAAGAATACATATTTGTCCATTGACTTTCATTAATAATTGAGTGTCCTATTACTTCAAAGACAACATTTTTTGTTTATTAAAAACGTCTTGGAATAACTTGATTCAGTTTTATTATATTTTTCACATATATTGTTGGCTTGAGACTAAGAAACTATAACTAATAACTTATGAGTAACATGAAAAGTTGAGGTAACCAATGGAGGTTACTTAATTTTATCCCAATTCGAAAAAGATTTTAAGGAAGTTATGGAATGGGTATTTTCGTTTGTTTTTCTTAAATTTCGGATTGTGTTTCTGCACAGCGTGAATTCGGAGAGAGCTGACATTTATTTAAGATATGAATATAAGTAAGAGGAGATATGTGATGAGTACATTATTTTGAAGGAGACATTACCAGCTATTGAAATAAGCTAGTGTAATTTATTTTTTGTGCCTTGCAAGAATGTTTTTGGCTTTTGGAATATAAACACGCTTGTGCCTAATCCGAACCCCCAAAGATTCCTATCACGGGCGCCCAATTTTTCTTCAAAAATAAAAAACCATTAATTTATTTGGCACTCCTTATACTTAAAAAGCAAGAACCTACTCTGAAGTCTGTCAGTTCGAGAGGGTAGGAAGAAGAAAGACTTTAAGGAACAAATTCAGGATTTAATCCCAAAGAAGACAAAAAGGCAAAGATATATGAAAATTCTGAAGTCAAACAAAAAGCAAAAGGAAGAAACCATCTCCCGCGAAGAATCGAACGACATATCCTCTGGCTCTTCATAATCGAAAGTTCTACCTGGGATATCTTCCCTCCCAGGTGAAGAAGATAAGGACTACATGTTTTGCATTGTAAAATTGTCAGAGGGCTGTAGGTAATTATGTGTTTAATGTGTTCACTCTGGGCTCATTTAGAATGTGCGGGGAAGGAAAAATACGCTTTGATGTATATATATATATATATATATATATATATATATATATATATATATATATATATTGCACTTGAGTATATAGACTATATGCAAGAAGACAATTTTTTATGTACAAGATGTTAAACTTGTATATTTGTAAAATTATACTTAGTTTATGCTACTTGCAGTTTTTCATATGTTTTACTCACTACTTAAAACGTTTGCGAGGTGCTGACATTAGTAAGCCTTTTTTCTTAAATCCACGAAGTGCAATGCTTCCGAAAAAAATATTCTTAAACTTCTTGACCAAGTATTTTAAATAGAATATATCATTTGTATAACTAAGTAAGGTATGAATTGCAAATATACTTTGATTCACTTGTGTTGAAAATTGGTTTTAAAAATATTAGAAAAGAAAATGGGAGCCTGGATTTGGGTACTTTCCTCTACTCAAATTTTCGGAAATGTGTACATGACCTTATTTCAAAATGTATCTTTAAGGTACAGTATCATTAAGGAAAAAATCTACCTTCAATGTTTTAATTATAGAAAGACTCCTAAAAAATTTTAACTTTTGCAATTTTCAAAAAATCAGGGTTTTCAAGGAACATGAGATCTGCGTCATTCTTGTAAACGTCCTTCACCCTTCACACTGTCCAACAAAATTTAATCAACAACAATGAAGGCATTTTTCAGAAAATTTGGAAAATGTCCCAGGGGCATCACGTAATGTACCCCCAAATATTAATGAATATTTTTCAAAATCCCAGCGCTTTGAGTCGAGTCAGATCGAACAGGGAATATACATTTTGAAAAACATCCTACGTATGGTTTACGCGCCAGTGGTGCTCACTGACGGATGGATAGACGTTTTGCCGTCATTCGACTTTTCGGTGTCAAGGACCCATGAAAGTGGATTCTTCTTACACTACGTGATAAAGGTTTTGCCCCCTCAATTCAGCAACTGGATTTATCCACTTTTTCGTTACTAGGACCCTGTAAAAAACTGCCGAAAATTCGGAGTTTTTTCTCGCAGCATTACATAACTCTACTTCGTAGCGAGAAAGTAAAAAGTGTCGAAGTGAGCGGTGACGACAAAAGCAGAATAGTATCGATAACGTTGGCAACGACGGTAACGACCATTGCTGTAGCGGCATCCGTTACAACAGCTGCAGTGAAAACCAAGGTCACAACGAAGAATAGTGGATGTTGACGAAGGCAGCAAAGAGACGTCAACCAGGAATGGTGACGAGGAGAGCAACGAATTCGATGGTAACGAGAGGGCAACGCACGCAAGTACTAGGTAGTGAAAGGCGTGTGCATGTGTGTGTGGGGTCTGTTGGCGAAACCTGGGCTCCGAGAGAGCCCCCAACTCGGGAGGGTTCCCACCCCCACGCGCCGCCACCCGCTTTCGAGCGTGTTCGCCGCCTTATTTACGGGCTCTTGCGGACGAGCGGCCGTAACGTAGGGATAATGTGTGTTTTAGTCGGCTGTGCCGCCAGCGGGTGCCGTGCCGTGCCGCCCCGCGCCGCGCCATGCCGCGAGGCTTCGCGAAGAAGCGGTGACGGAGCCGCACGTGGCGGTGGAAGGGGTAATGGCAGGAGGAGGAGAACGTGTGCTTGAAACAGCAGCGGCGGTGGAGGCGGCAAAAAGACAAGGTGGTGACAGCGGGAGCCACAGAAGACGTGCAAGCGATAAAGAAGATACGCAAAATCTGGATGATGTTTTAGCTATGCAAATTTGGTTTCAAGGACTAATTGGCAGGTTGTGATTGACACAGATAGTAGGGGATCAAAAATATCAGATTTGCCTACGCTTGTATTAGATATTTAGAAAGATAGAAAAAATGTGGTAGTCACGCGAAATATCAGGTATCTTGCATGGAAATTGTGATATGTTTAAACTATAATATAACAACAAAGTAAGTCCCAATGATTTTTTATTGACAATCACTTTATTCTCTCCAATTAGCTACATA
This sequence comes from Acheta domesticus, assembly GCA_031308135.1. NCBI lineage: Eukaryota > Metazoa > Arthropoda > Insecta > Orthoptera > Gryllidae > Acheta > Acheta domesticus. Next base: position 133,410,984 of record JAHLJT010009436.1, on the reverse strand, counting down.
TTGTATCGTTTCGGAGACGTACTTTCTCCATCTTCAGACTCTGAAATTGGACAATTAAAAATCTACATATTCTAAAACCAAAGTTGCAAAAGTAATTGTAAAAGTATAATATTGTAAAAGCAAAATTGCAAAATCAGTTGTAAAAGTTTAGTTGCATGCAGTGTCCATACGTCTATATAGTATAGACTACACGCATGTTAAAAAATGGAATGCTTGAGCACAGGAATAACACCAATCAGCCTTCCTACCAGCACAACTCACACGAAGCATCGTATTCAAACTGCCCACCACATAGATTTTGATAATCCAGCTATTCTAGTTCAATATAATAACAATCATGGAAGGCTTTGTCTTGAGACATTAAAAATAAAAACTCATAAGACCATGAATATCAAGACAGAAATAAATGCTTTTACTAATTGTTACGATTATGTGCTGGTTAACCTCCAACAACAGCAATTCATTACGGTCACACTCACCCTCGCCTTTTACCTTTTTCCTGATCCCCTCCCTCTCCGCACCTCTTCCACCTTCTCCCCCCTCTCCTTTCCCCTCCCTCTCCCGTTGATCGCTTCTCATTACACCTCGTGCGCCAAGTTCAGTGTCACTATTCTTCCAACTCCGACCAGGGCTGGATGACGTAGACAAGGTTAATGGTTGGTGATTATCTTTCATCTCGTACTCGCATTCATCAGCATTTACTTTTAGTAGAATTGTTGTAGATATAGGTAATAGGTGTTTTTGTGAATGTGACTATTATTTAAGTATAGTGTTCTAAGATATCAATTTATAATATAACGACATCCTTAGGATACATTATTGCTTTTAATTGTAATTATTTGTAATTTGTCTTGTAATTATTTTAGTATTGTTTTATTGTTATCATCCAAAGATCAGTGTTATTTATTTCAATTTGTTCAAATTTTTAAACGATGTAGACTACCGCCTACTCACTACAAGTAAATGCTTGTCTGCAGTTCGATGTGATCGGTGGCATGTATGCTTGTACATCTAGTGAATGGGAATGTATTAAGAATGTATGTATGTCATTTTGTAGAATGAAACTTGTAACAACACGTTGATTTTTAATTGTCTAATATCAGTGTCTGAAAATGGAGACAGCACATCTCCGAAACGTTACGATGTGTGACTGATTAGAAACAATAAGGTGATTGTCCATAAAAAATTTTTGGGTCTTACTTTTTTGTTACATTATTGAATAACTCTATGACTATGTTTAATAAATTAAACATGTTTGTACTATGTCCTATGGGATCGATAATCATAGTCGGAAAGGGTTAGCAATTTAATTTCATATTTTTACTATTCTTATTAATTATAAATTAAATAAAAGGAGAGAACGAAATCTGTTTCAATATTGTGCACACTATTACATGAAGTAATATTATTAACTAACGTTTTGAACCAATTATTCACAGACAAATTTATTCTTCAACTTTCTTGCTATGTTTCGAATCCAATGTTTTCGGATTCTTATTCAGGTTTATACATCTGTTCCCGTTATCAACCGACTTGGTTAAAATGCCGTATGCATATGTTGGGATTCATCCAACAAAGATATGTTGGGATTTATCCAACATAGAAGAGGAATCCGAAAACATGGGATTCGATGCGTTGTAGCAAGAAAATTAAAGAACAAATTTGGCTCTAAATAATTGGTTCAAAAAGTTAATTATTAAAGACAGACATAAACCAATTTGGAATATTAAAAACTACTATGCTTTTCTGTAGTGGCAGCAAAGATATTGTGGTAGTCTGTGATTATTAATTCAGGATTAGCTACCAACCGCAATGTAGATTATTACAATTTGAATTTTAATGAACCGAAAAATTACCCATGATCATGTTTTGGGACTTCATCCCATTATCAGTGGTTCCAAGTTACATGGATTAAACACTTGATAGGTCCTAAATTGACGCCGTCTTGTATGTCGTACGAAGAACAGAGACAAACTATTTCAAATGAAAATTTGTCTCGGTACTTCGTACGACGTACAAAACGGGGCTACCTTAGGACCTACCACGTGTTTAATCCAAGTTACTCGGAGCCACTGACGATGGAATGAAGCCCCGAAATACGTGTATTACAGAGTTTTCTGTTTATTAAAATTCATATTGTAATAAACTACTTTGTGCATGATACCTTCGCTATCCTGAATTAATAATATGATATTCTCTCGATTTTTCAAGAAAATAAATATTTGAGCATATACTAATTCGTAGATACTGTAGGAATATTAAGTTGTTTCCTGAACTCGTTAAGGAAACAGTGAATGTAGCGAATGGAAACATAGCTATTCGAAAATACTTTATCTTAAGGAAAAACACGATAAGTAGATAACACGTGTTCAGACGAACAAAATCATGCATTCGACGTGTGGTCTCATCAATGATACAGATTTCTTTTTTGCCCGCATCTTAACGAAGTTTCAGCCTAGCAACAAAAAAGAAGAACGAACGTTTGGAAAATCGCTTTCACAATTCAATTAGATTGAAATTAATACGTTGAAAATCATATATTTGAAGAGTCCTTCCACAATATGACCGTGGCACAGAACATAGACAGACCCGTTTTTAATTTATTATCTTTATGTATTTACTATGCTGTAATAAATACCCTATTTCAATCACAACGTCAAGCTTAAAATTGATTCATATTTTTTTGCCTCAAAAAGTTAAGTTTTCGTGTATAAATACTATTAGCATACAAAGACATCATTTTCTTTATAATAACTGTTTATAGCAGGATTAATTGACAAATGTAAGATCTCCTAAGGGACACGATATAACCCAACAACTGAAAGATCTCTATCCAGTGATACCCGTTGATCATTCCCGTTCAACACTGCAATGGAGAAGGAAGTTAAATGATAATAGGAGCGTTGGGAGAATAGGGGGAAAAGCAAAGGAGAATTCTATGCTAATCAATAGCACACTCCCAGTATTCTGATATCTTATAAGGAACTGACCGAGCTTTGAATCGAGTTCTCGAGGTGAAATGAGAGAAGAATGACGTCCAAGCTCATATCAGAGCGTACTTCAATATTTTCCTACTGTATTTCTACGTGATATTCACTAAGGATACGTCGGAGCTGTTTGGGTTACGATGCTAACGTTGGCGTAGCGTCGAGAGTTCTAAGAAGAGGTCGACGACGGTGGAAGCCATGAAGTTAGGGTGTAAGGTAAGGATTCTGAGGTGAGGGTTTGGAGGACGGTGATTGCGGCGGGTTCAGAACGGCATGCACTGATAGACAATGGAAAGGCAGAGGGCAAAGATGGGCGGGGATTGCATGTCGACAACACTTGTGAGAACGATAAGGAAGGACGACAGGGAAATGGCGACAGGGAAGCGACAAGAAAATGGAGAGAGGTAAGGGGCAAGACAAGATCCGCGAAGGCAAAATAGTTTCAGAGTTTGCGAATAAAAATGTAAGTGAAAGGTATGGAGACGAGGAATCGGAAAGGACAGCAGGGACGGCATGCAACAGAGTTGTCGGGGATAACAGATCGATAGAGCCTGCAGGAGTGTGCCAGGGTCTGCAGGTGTCGGGAGGAATCGCAAAGTCAGCAGGTTGGAGAAGTGTGGCAGAGAAGCGGGGAGCGTTTGGGTTCCGGGACAGCAAGCGGGTAACGATTGAAAAGGCGAGAGCCACATCATAACGGGGACGCATAACGTCAAGGTTGGGGAATGTAAACGTGGGCGAGCAAGCAGGGGCGGTAGGGGAAAATGGTGGGTGTCTGACAGCCTGGTGATGGGGACGACGGAATGGGTGGGATAACAGGAAGCGATGAGAGCAGGCGATGAGAGGCAATGAGGTCGGGACGATAGTAGTATGTGCGGTGTGATAGGTGTGGACGGCGGAGCGAAGGGAGTGGCGGGTGCAGTGGGCAACGGAGCTTGGGAAGCAGGCGTGGCGGGGAAGGGCGAGAGGCGGAGTGCGTGCGGGGAAGGAGCAGACCGGGCGGTGTGTAGGCGGTAGGTGCGTAGGAGGTATGAAGGAAAAGGTGGGTCAGCGAGTTGGAACAGGGGCCGTGGCATTTGGCGACGCGAGAAGAAGCAGGGCGAGAGCGGGATCGCGGCAGCGCGGGGAGGGAGGGTGAACGTTACGGTTGGCGGTGTGAAGGGAGTGGCGTATTAGCGAGTTAGAACAATAGGGACGTGGTCACGGGCGTGGGCAGGGGCGTGGGGAGCAGGAAGGGAGAGCGAGCGGAGGAGCGAGGGGACGGGACGGGGAAGTGTGGATGGTGCTTGGCAGATTGAAGGAAGTGGCGGGAACACTTTGAGAATAGAGGATGTCGGCAGCAGGCTGGGCGGGGCCGGGAGGATGCGCAGAGCGGGGGCGGAGAGGAAGTGGGCGAGGTGGCGTGTTGTTGGGAAGTGGTGGAGTGAAGGGAATGGAGGATCAGCGAGTTGTAATAACAGGGTGCGTAGGCAACAGGAAACGTGGCAAGAAATTGCTGGATCAGGACGGGGAGGATAGGGAGAGGGGCAGGGTGGTGTTCGGGGTGGAGTTCGGGATGGTGTTCGGGATGGTGTTCGGGGTGGTGTTCGGGGTGGTGTTCGGGGTGGTGTTCGGGGTGGTGTTCGGGGTGGTGTTCGGGGTGGTGTTCGGGGTGGTGTTCGGGGTGGTGTTCGGGATGGTGTTCGGGATGGTGTTCGGGATGGTGTTTGGGGTGGTGTTCGGGGTGGTGTTCGGGGTGGTGTGCGGGGTGGTGTGCGGGGTGGTGTGCGGGGTGGTGTGCGGGGTGGTGTGCGTGGTGGTGTGCGGGGTGTACAAAGTGGCGGGTGAGCGCGCTGGAACAACAGGGCGCGTGGGCATCAGGCGGGGCGGGGCGAGAAATTGAGCTGGGTCCGGATCGGCTGAAGCTGAGCGTGGTCGGGGCGGGAAGGAGCGGGGTGGGACGCGGTGGCGTGCGGGGTGTAGGAAGTGGCGGGTCAGCGCGTTGGCACAACAGGGGACACGGGCACCAGGCGGGACGTGGCGGGTTGTGGCGAGAGGCGGGGCGGGGCGGCGCGTGCGCGGCCGAGAGGCTGACGTCGGGGCCGGAAAGCGCCGGCGCGGCCATCCGTCCTCCGAGCGGAACGCGGCGCCCGCGCCCGCGCTCACAAGTCGCGTCTCCGGCGCCGAGCCCTTTCTCTGACGCAGATTTAATTTCCTTTCCGAAAAGACGCTGAATTCGAGGACGTGACTGGGGACAAAGCGGCAGGTAGCGGCGGCGGCGGCGGCTGCCGGCTACAGAAGCGCAAGCGGCGGGGGCGGAGAATGCGATGGCGGTGGCAGCGCGAATGGAAATAGGAGAAAAGGAGAAACATGAGGCTGCAGTGATGGTTTTTAGCTGTTGCGTAGGTAGAAAAGCCAAAGTGGGCTGAATGTAAAGGCAAGACGGAATATGATTTCAGAGGCAAGGGTAGGTATATGGAATAAATGTTACACTGGGCTCTCCGGTGGTAGAAGCTAAACATATAATTACCGTATTGTGTGGCCGTTGGGGGTATAAAGAACGTTGTGAGTCTAATCTGAAAGTAACTGTGAAGACAGTAATGTCAGTGTTGCTATCTACAGGAGTTACGATTAGACCAGTCTTAAAAGGGATACGAAAGTTCACACGTTGGGCTATAGATGCAATTGACAAAAATAATGTGTAGTGCTGCTGATGAACGGAGAGGTAATGGAAAATAGTGATGGTAACAGAATTAACCATGCGGATGGTAGTTAAACAGGCTTCAGGCAGGGACGTCGGGATATGTTCAAAATACCAAGAACCATACTAAGATGGCACTTCTCTCCACAGGTCGAAAGAAAAGTAATTGAATCGGTACCATGTGAGTGATCTGCATAAATGTTGGTATTTTTGGTCTGCCAATATCTTATTATTTAATATATTAACAAGTTGTTCAAAATTCCTATTCACTGGTTTTAGTAAAATTCTTTTGAAATGTCTTCAGGAGGATCCATATAAAATGTATTTTTTTGGAGAAGGGAACACGAGCTGAAGGTAATAGGGCTTAGAGGAAATTGAACTATTTGCTCATCAATCTTAAACGCTGCTTCCAGGACGCACCTGACGGGTGACAGGTGATTGGTGTTGGTTGATGGGTGACGTGTTCTGGGTCAGGAGTGGCAAGGTGAGAGACAGGAAGTGGGTGATGACTGGCAGATAGATGGTGGCGGGTGACGCATGGGAGTAACAATTTACTAAAAAGGCAAGTGGGTGGTGGATGGTTCTGTGGTCAGATAATGGAGTGAGTGGTGAACGGCGGGAGTCAGGAGCACGTAGAGGGTAACGAGTGGCGAGTATTGACAAGGCGGTAGCGGGCAGCGAGTAGAGGGTAGCGAGTGGCGAGTGGTGGGTGCCAAGCAGCGAGTGGGAAATAGTGGGTGACGAGCTGCGAAGGCGGATGTGGCGCTGGCTGAGCAGGGAGCGGGCGTAGTGGCGAGCGCCGCGGAGCCGTCGGGAACAATGCGTGAGAGGAAGTGGCGCGCCAGGGGAAGGAGGCGGTGACAATGGAAGGTTGCAAAGGGAGCGACTTGGGCGCGGCGCGAGGCGGTGAGCGCGGGAGCAGTGAGCGAATGGCGTTGTCCGGCGGGGGAATGGCGCCGCAAGTGGCGACGGGGCGTGGGGGAGTACGGCCTGTCGGCCCTGGAGCCTGGGAGAGCAGTCGTGAAGGGAAAGCGGTGACAATAGTAACGCGGCTGCGAGAATAGGGACAGAAGGGATGCTTTGCACAATTCATGACAAGTGTTGTTCTAGAATGTTGTTTTGAGATTTATTTTTCCGGTTCGATTACGAAATTGAAGAAGAAATTACACTGATCAATTTTTTCGAATGCAGCAGTTTAATACTTTCTTTAATCATAAAACATATTGTATTTTTAACTTTCACACTTATTACCAAATTTCTACGTGTTTACAGAGACACTTTTAACAATTACTTTGAAACAAACGAAATGTATGCTGAATTTTCGGGCATTAACGTCATTCTGGCATCGTGAAGCATCATTCAGTTGCTCACGTCGTTTCCTGAGAGAACGATTTATTGATTGGGATTGTCAACTGCTAAGGTCTTTAGTCCCTTAAGTACAGTACATGTTGTCTTCTTCTGGAGGTGGCACTTGTCTGCCCTTGCTGGATAGCGAGATCCGGCGCCGACCTACCGTCGGCTACCGGGTTTTTCTCCAAACAGGTATCTCTCACCAGCGGGTAACCATCCCAGCCGGGACAAGTTCTAAGCTCCCGACCGGTCTCTTGGTATGTGTGGTGGTATAGTGCATGTTAATATAAGTGTGAGTAAGTAAAGGGTGAGTACAGAACAAGGAAAAGGAATGGAATATCGCGCGCGGTCCGTGGCCCGTTTGTTAGCATACTGCTCCGGCGTTCGCCTGGTGTTGATCGGATAAACCACAGAAAACTACCTATCAGAGCTGCCGATCACTAAAATTGTCTCCCAGATAGGAAGTGAATTCGATCTAGCTGAGAAGCTAGTGTCGCAAAACCTGACACCGTCGGGCCTCGAACCTAGGACCTCCCGCTCAGAAGCCTAGCTGTGACATGTGTTGATGGGCTGAACAACCTCTCCTGTTTTCATATTGGAACATACACGCTCGTTCAACAATGCCAAACTTCCTTTAAAAGGGAAAATATGTTATCAAGTAAGTAATCTGTGTTAAGGCTAGAATTACCTAGTGAAAACTAGTTTTAAGAAAGTTCTGTGGTGTAAAATAATAAAATCACATTTACAATATTTTACTAAGAGACAACTAATTAACTAGAAACATAATATTTCTATTTTCTTAGGGCAAACTAGAATAACTGAAGTTGCTATTGACATCGATTTTAATACGCTTTGACGGACGTAATTATGTCGTTCATGTAACGATAGAAAGTCGTCGAATATGTTAAAATGATTCTTGGCTCATAGACGTACGATAACGACGCAAAGGACTAGTCAAACTGTTACATTTGTCAGTATATAAAACACTGGCATTTTAAAGGCAAAATGCTTGTACACAGAAAAAATATTCTATATTTAGCTATATTTATAAGTTAATGACTTAAAAATTGCTATAACAAATTATCAAGAATATAACAAGGGAAGGCCTGAGTGGATTATAGAGTTAGCAGCATTGCGATATGCTGTTGAAAACTTAATAATAATAATAATAATAATAATAATAATAATAATAATAATAATAATAAAAAAATTATGATAAGAAGAAGGAGGAGAAGAAGAATTTATAAGAAAAAAATGGTGCAACGCTAAATGGTCTCGACTGTCATGAGTAAAGAAATACAAAACAAAACTTCTTCTAATGTATTATGACTCTACATATCATGTCCTTAATATGCGTTTTTGGTTCACCTTCTTGACCAATGCTAAAGTTTCAACGAATGAAATATTGGTTCTAGTTTTAGTTAGTTATGTAGCTACATTGCTGTACACTAAATAGAGTAAGCAAGCAAAGAAAGTGGAAATGTTAGCCAGAGAAAGAATTGGAAACTATGACCCTCGAAAGAAGAATAAAATATATTGCCTTCCAGAGATTCGTGGAAGTCGTGTGTCTTGGAGTTTTCGAAAGAACAGGTGATACGCAAAGATAATAACTAATATGACAGAAGATTCAATTATAAAAGAATTTAATTAGGCTACATATATCGAAATTGATAGTCAAATTATAATACAAGTTTTCCTTGTGTAGTAATTTAATGGACTACCAGTATAGCATTTCTGTCATACGAAATGGTTTTAAGTCTTTTTCAAAAATAGTCATAAAATAATAATAATATAGAGAACATTTTATTTCAGTACGTTAAAATTTGATACGTTAAAAATGTTGATACGTTAAAACTTTACCCCTGAAACGTCAAACAGAAAATTTCGAGAAACCGGAATATACCATTAACTTAATGAAGCATTTGCTCCGATTTTACGTTAAATTGGATTGGAACAAATGCCATAGTGTATTAATATTAGGCTGGTATATTTGAAAGAGGGCGAATAGAAATATTTAAGAATCATTAAGCATTTATTCATGCAAATTAGGCGTTTACTCACGTGAATATTGTCACCTAAACACATTCACATTACTCTGAACGATTAATAGGTGATTCGGCTTAATACAGGAAGACCATAATTTTTCTTTCATATAATTGTTAAGAATTGTTATTGAATTAATTCACAAATGGTCAATTTCTTTATGGAGAATTTATGCCACGTCTTGTGAATATTAATCGAATTATTGGCCAGAAACGAATTGCTTTTCGTAAAAGAATTGAACCGATTTAGAAGAGAAATGGACGAAAAAGATGCAGCATTTTTTTGTTCTTTAAGATTGTAGTTCAAAATACCGGACGATCTATTAAATCGGTGGTTCGTTTAAATGGGATCCAAAATATTGCCAAACGTCTAAAAAGAATATGACCGCCCACAGAGTTCTTTTTCTACAATTCTCGCTGAGAGAGACGCGTCGAATTGTTTGTGAACGGTTTGCTGCCCGAAGCGCCTTCCTGAGCGTCACTCACTGTTTATAAATACAAACACCTTTCCCACTGCAGCGTCCTCAGTCTTCACGCCGCCGGCTGTCAAGGCGCGCCAAGGAAATGGAGACGGAGGGTCGATCCACCTCAGCCAAGCTGCGCAGTGCAAGTTGTGCAATAGCATGGCCAAATTGGATGTAGTAATGTTAGACAATGAATGTTGGTTTGCAAACGGATTTATTTCATTTATTATTTATACATTTATACATTCAATTCCTGAAGTCATTGAGGTCCTAGAATCCCAAGTTTTCATTTCATTTGTCCATTTCAAGTTTCCAGTCCCACTTCGGTTTTCACAATACCACCTTGCATATCTCAGATATTACGATTCTGGACTGCAACTATTTATGAGTAATTACTTCTAATTCGTTATAAAATCTATTAATTGAAATCAAAATGACTGGTTGATAAGTATAATATTGATGAGGTTAATAATGATGATAAAATTGAGAAGCTGGGAAAACAGGAGAGCCCCGAGAAAAAGAGGCGAGAGCTCAATTTGCACACCACACTTCCACATAGATTGGATGGGAGCGAATCCGGGCTTCAGACATGGGTGGCGTATGCGGTTACCATTTGCATTGCACCTTGTACTTATTGGTGTGATCGGATAAAGGTGATGGTGATGGGTGATTTTTAAACAGCTTTTTGTGAGTAAAATTTAAAGTTGCATTTATTTTTTCTGCTCTAGGTGATAGTATTGGGACATTTGTAATGGTAATGTAGAAATGATGACGGGAGTTAATCTTGAGAAGTTGTAAATGTATACGAGTACAAATAATTAGCAGAAACGATGGCAATAGAAGTGGATTTGAAAATGCGGTGACTGAGAAAGCAATTGACCGAGGCAGCGGTAATGAAATTACGAGAAGGAAAAAAGTCAATAACGATTACAGCCATTGCATTGACGATGGTGTGGTATTGATGATAGAGTAAATGAGGATAATAACTTAACTTGTAACAGTATTTTGATAGACATTATGGATGCGTATAACCACACCTTGAATATTACGAACCACCTCGATAATGGTTGTTCCAGCGATGTTATAGAGATTAAGAATCTGCTTAGGTTGAAGCGCTGACGCTGCAATGGCTCTCTGAGTAAGAGAGGATGGCGACCACTTTAGAAGCTCCATGATGGAAGGCGCGTCGTTAAAGCGAATAGCGCGAGGTTAACCTCTCCGTTGACGTTCGTGCTTTTAATCCACTGGCTTTCTTCAGGTACTTCGCTCGTCCCCAGCGCCAGAGATCAATTCCCGGTGACATCATTTCTATTGCCGAAGGAGAGTTCGAGTCAGTTACACTGGGTTTTTGCCATCTTGTTTCCCAGAATTAATGTTCCGAGATACAATATAACAGATTGTTTTATAGAACTAATTTTATGGTCTTGTGCGGTTAAAAGCAAATCAATGCTTAACGATGGTTCTCTTCTTCACTTTGCAACAGTCCACGATGTGTCATAGTAAACGTCGCGACATTTCGAATATTGTGTGCAATCCTGTATCAAGAGCTGCAAAATAAAAAAATGCATGAAATTTGGTATTATTGACTACAATAGTAAACAATTCAAACTAATAGATGAAAAAAATATTTTCATATTACATTCATATAAAGTTATTTAATTATGAAATTATTACGTACATTTATTAGATAATTAATTACATTTTATAGACACATATGTTCAAGTTACACATGTTGCAATTCATAAAACAAATTGATAAAACAAAAATAATTTAGGTAAGAAAACATAACCTAAACGTCAAACCCTTTGGAACTGTGTGGAATATAAGACAGGAATATGGCAAGACATATGGACTTGCAAGGGTCAATGAAAATGAGATGGAATAAAGAGAGTAACTCCGTAATGGAACAAGTGTAACAAGGAAGTCAGGGTGACTAGACTGTAAGTCCAATCACTTCTTCAATCAACAAGAAGCAATAATATACCAGATGTTTTGTTTTCGATGCCACTAATGTATTATTTCCTTTTTTTATTTTGTATTCTGCTTGTTTGGCATTACTGCCTTCCAAGTGAATTACAATGGAAATATGATAACTTTTAGAGTCCGTTACTCATAAAGTAACTGCTTTGTTTTGCTAACGATATTGATGTATTTTGCGATTTTTATTATCTTTAGTTTGAAAATAGCAAATATAGTAATGAAGTGTATTAGTTATTTAAAATATTCTAAAACTTTTTGATATTAAGGAGGTTTAAATATATCTCTAGGCTTTAATCTGTCTGTAAACAACGCTAAGGGCTAAATCGTCAACACGATAGTACCTAAAATTGACATTCCCCGATCTGGCTATATTGGGGCCCCTTGATTTTGGAACGGATATTTTAGTTTTGGGGGTATCGAAGTCATATTTCAATTTTACTGTTAGGGGACCGAAAAACAACGCCGCGATAGCAGTTTGAAACTCATAGAATTACCTCTTTGTTGGGTGATATTTCTCACTGTATAGAACGCAGATTTGGATGGTCGAATTTATGTTGACGTATTAGCTATAAAATAATTAGTATTCGCACCTAATGCGTTAGGATTGATAATGCAGGATGATATGTGTTAAAGTAGAGAGAAATTGCGGTATAATATTAAGTAAACGTTACTATTGCGTCTATATAGTGATTTTGTAGAATCAATAGTTTATATAAATATGTAGAGTCTCGTAGCAATTGACTACGAAAAAACTATTGATAACGTGAAAAGTATGCGAGGCATGTGACGTGTTTTTCGAATTTACTTCATGTCATACCGTACATTGTAATAAATGAAAAAAACGTACTTTGTAATATCGGTACTCTACTTTATTACTAAGCATATGACATGAGCGAGGCAACTTCATGAATGCCTGCTATGGCGCTTTTGAATTACGACGCTGGACATTTGAATGAGCGCAATAACGTAGGGGCGTAGGGGGCGCTGACACGCGAACTGCTCATGTCACCCCTCACGACAAGTCGCGTGACACGCGCGGGCGTGGTCACTACACATGTCCCGCTTTTATGCTAGAAATGCGAAGGTTTGCTCTACGAAAGAAATTTGCTGATGTTCGTGTAAGTAGAGGGAAATGTGTTAGGGGTTTCTCTGAAATGCAATGTAAGCTAAAAGACGAGGCAAAATGAACGTATTTCTGGCTCGGAAAGCCCATTTGGTATTTCCTTCAGTCGTTTCTACATCTATCATTAATATTTTTCATTCCACTACGAATTTTACGCATCGGCTCATTTTAGAATCTTAAAGTAAAAATATGTTTTGATTTATTATTCTAAACATTTGAAAGCCAAAGCTAGTTACGTTTTGACAATAATTGTGACTGCATTTGTTTCTGAAATGCAAAAGGGAGTCAATTTGGAGTTTTATTTATGGATCTCGAAAAACGTGGACACAGTTTTGGTAGATGACTTCAAAACGTCAAGACTGCACACGCTTTGTACTTCTTGTTAAATAATCTCAAATTTGCCTCTCTTCTAGCTTACTGAGGCTTCCCTGAGGAACACTACGACAAGATTTAGACGAATCGTCTTCCGGGCAACAGAGAGTATTCTCGAATGATTACATGCAATAGCATAGTTCTTTTTTCTACGATTACAAAACTAATAGAAATTGAACCTTTACATTTAATACTTAAATGTGTGTAAAATTGCAGCAGGATTCAGCCAAGTGTCCAAGCAACAACCAACTACGGGTCTTAAGTGACATTGGTTCAGCATAAATGGGCATTATACGAGCCAGACTAGAACAAAATTTATTAATGGAGCATGTTTCTGCAGTGAAGCACATTTTTGCCTTCGATATGAATCAGTCTCAAGATGGAAGAGTAGAGTTTCAATTTTATTGTTCTTATTGTTTTCATTCAAAGTTGCTTCAAGACAGTTTATTTCATTTCAGGTTTGATAAACTATGCCCTAATTTGTTTCCATATATTGCAGATTTTACCTGGAAGACAAACTCTACCATTGCATGGCACTTGCCAAGTGGTGTAAGTGTCACATGTTAACATTAATTCACATAATTAATTAAATTAGCATTGTGTTGAAAGAGAACTATAATTCGTTTAATAAGAGAAAATTGTAAATTATACACAAAATAAAATATAAAGAATCGACAATCCCAGAATATATTTTAAAAAGAGCCAAGTGGAATTACATATTCATCATTTAAATGAAATGTGCTTTATTTCGTGGAACTCAAGAACATATTCCTAGATTTCTCGTTTCCCTGGTCATTTCCGAAATTTTATTAACATAGAAGTAAAAAGAACAACATTTGCTTTTTTCGTCAGCATCACACAAAACAATCGCCTAAAATGAAGTTGCATTCAGAATACATATTAAAAATTACCATCGGTGTTTATTTATTTACCCACTTTCAAGCTTGCCTTCCGCCAACCTCTCGCACGCTTTCCAATTTCCATTTCCTGAATTTCAGCATCGGGTAGATCGTCCACTGCTTGTTTTACCCAAAATGCGGAGCATGTCGAGGCAGAGCGCGGCCCAGGGGCACGGCGGAGCCCTGGGGTTGGCAGCCAGGGGGCACGGAAGGGGGGGGGCGCGAGTGGGCGAGAGAGGGGGGTGACTGGGCGGGAGGCAGAGGGCGCGGTCGCACGACGCGGCTGGTCCCGCTGGCGCCACCTGGCCCGAGACTGACCTGCATGTAAACTAAGCTCAAAAAGGGACACCGCACTGCCATAAAGAACATGCGCCTGCAAATAGACAAGGCTGCGGTGCGTCCCGGCTGCCGATGCGCGGAGGTGGAAAGAAGCAGGGGAAGGAGAAGAGGAACGGGTAGGGCAGGGGAAGGGGCGGGAGGGAAAACGTGGCACAGCCGGGAGCGGCTGAGTCACGCGTGCGGGAGGGAAAGAAGGGATGTGGGGAAGACCAAACTATTTGCAGCATGTCAGATTTGTAGTTCTTGAGGGAGACAAAAACTGTGCCCATCTGAAGCTCTGTTGATAGAGTGCACGTTTTTGACACACAGAAATGTACCTTCAAGGTGAATGGCAACAAAATAAAACATAGGGACCTTCGATCTACAAATTTAATTAATTTATATTGATGCATTTATCAGTTTCTAAGATGTGGAGGTGTGGATTTATCACATATTCTGCCATATTACTAATTGATACATCATAAACGCCCGTAGAAAGAAATGAAAATTAAAAGAAAATCTAGTACAGAATTCTAATGTGTGCCAAGTGAGAAATGTCTACTAACACAATACTCTGACTCCAATGACACAATACTCGACTAAATGTCCACAAACACAATACTCTGACTCAAATGAGGATCATTTTACTCACGATAGGATTAGTCACATTAGGTACCTTTGTAGAAGGCGGCGCTGAAAATGCTGTCGACAGTATGTACTATGGAAGTAAGTCAGTGTTAAGAGTGAAAACACGGAGAATGTATTTTAAAAGTACTATTATATTTAAAAGTTTAACTTAACCCTGTGACATAGGCGATTTATCTGTCAGACGTCTGATTTGATCTTCCGTTGGTGGATGGTCATAGAACATTTTCAGAACATCGTTCTTCTCAGATTCTTTTGCAGATTATTTTTGCTATCGTCACTAGAATAGTCTCAATCGAACCGAGAATGGCGCAGAATACCGCAGACCGGAGCTTGTGCGAGAAATCAATAACTGATACAACTTTTTAAGTCAATCGCGTTCTTACAAGGTGCGTCCGAAGTCAAGTTCCGTTTTGAGAAAAAAAACGAATACAAATGTTTCTTTAAGCCTCTTTTATTATAACATAAAAGGTTATGTCTGAAATTATTTTTCAAAACATTTGCCACTATTGTTAAGTCATCTGTTGTGGCGAGGGACCATCCAACACACACCTTTCTCGAGGAAACGTGAACTCCTGTGATAACGGTCAGATCTCCGCATGTTTTTTCATCGGGAGGTGGCGGAGATCTTCCCGCACTGGATGGCGAGATCCGGCGCCGACCTACCATTAGTTAGCGGGGAATTCCCCAACCATTCCCCACCAGCGGGGCACCTCTCCAGCCGAGACAAGCTCTAAGCCTCCGACCGGTTTCCTGGCATGTGTGGTACTGTAGTGCATGTTAGTGTAAGTGTATGTAGGAGGTGAGGCTAGGACAAGTACAATACACAAAGAGTAAGAGTACAAAGATCACACGCGGTCCGTGGCCCGTTTCTTAGGGCACAGTTCGTCATTCGCCTGGTTTTGATCAGAGAAACCACGAAAAACTACCGATCAGTGCAGCCGGTCGCTTGTATTCTTCTCCAGACAGCGAGTGAATTCGACCTAGCTGACAAGCTAGCATCGAAAATCCTGCCACCGTTGGAATTCGAACCTAGAACCTTCTGGCCAGAAGCACTGCAGTAAAATCGGTTGATACCCACGTTTCCATATCCGTTACTAAATTGCCTTACAAATACTTCTCCCTCATCCCTGTGATGGTTCATCCCTATAAAGGTTCATCAATGTTCTCCTAAATCGCTTAGTTTATTGTACATGTCAGCATTTTTGGTTGCCAAAGGGTACACAACTTACGGTAACCAAAGCAATGAATAGCAATTTCCTATAAAACAGTTCGTAATACGAGGCACGTCCAGAAAGTAAGTTCCGTTTCAATTTATCTCCGCTGCAGCGCTGCGATCGCAGTTCCACACATGCGCGGTAGACGCTCTGTATCAAGGAAAAGAAACGTGAGCCATTTGGAGATCGCTGTCAGTCACGTACGCTTTGTTGTGCTAGTTTACAATGTCGGTGTTGATTGAAAATCCCGCCGCTTGTGAAATCAGATCTGTGATTCGTTTTCTGAATGCGAGGAAAGTGAAACCAAGTGAAATTTATCGGCAAATTTGCGATGTTTACGGACCAAATGCGATGAGTGATCCAATGGTGAGAAGATGGGTCCGACAGTTCAATGACGGACGTAGAGATGTGCGCGATGAAGAACGAAGTGAGCGTCCATCTTTGGTTACAGAATAACTGGTTCAAGCGATTGATGACAAGATTCAGGAAAACCGAAGGTTTACAATTAGTGCTCTCGCTATGGAATTTCCCCAAATTTCACGATCACTAATGCATGAAATTGTTACCGAAAAACTGAAATTTCGTAAACTTTGCTCACGTTGGGTGCCAAAGATTCTTACTGAGCAACACAAAACAAAACGGATGGGTAGTGCACTTCAGTTTTTGACCCGTTATGCTGAAAGCAGCGAAGAATTTCTGACACAGATAATCACAGGAGATGAAACTTGGGTTTCTTACGACACCCCTGAAAGTAAGCGGCAATCAATGGAATGGAGGCACACATCATCCCCAGCAAAGGTTAAGCCGAAGCAAATCTTGACACCTCGAAAAATGATATGCACAGTGTTCTGGGACTGGAAAGGCATCTTACTCATTGATTTCTTACCGCGTGGTCAAACAATCACAGCAGATGCTTATTGCGAGACACTTAGGAAATTGCGCCGCGCAATACAGAATAAGCGCCGAGGATTGCTGTCAAAAGGTGGTGTTTTTCTTCACGACAACGCACGACCACACACTGCAAATGTGACGAAAAACCTCCTACAGGGATTTGGCTGGGACGTGTTTGACCATCCTCCGTACAGCCCTAACCTTGCTCCTAGGGACTTTCATCTGTTCTTACATCTCAAGTCTTTCCTTGGCGTCAACACTTCAACAACGACGACGAGCTGAAAGACACTGTTTCCAACTGGTTGAAGACACAGGCGGCAAATTTCTGTGAAGAAGGTATACAAAAACTTGTGCTACGCTATGACAAATGCCTGCAAAATTTCGGCAGTTATGTGGAAAAGTAATTTAAGAGTTGTAGAATTTTGTGAAATAAATAACTTTTCTGGATCTGTACACAACTTAATTTTATTACAAAACGGAACTTACTTTCTGGACGTACTTTGTATATCAAAGCCTCAGAAAGCGTTAAGAGTATCAAGCGTCAGTTTCTTCGCAGTTTTCGTCAACTTTCAACACTGACAACAGAAGTGCGTCCACCCCGCTCTTCACCATAATCATTTGTTCGTCCTGTATAAATGATTACACCCACCTCCTCACTCTCTCATTTATATTATCGCTCATTGGGCTTTCACTGTAGATTTGTTCTTTGGCGATGAATCTGAGTAAGATTCACGTTCCTTGCATTCAGAAAAAGAATTACAAATCGAATGTCACAGTCCTCGGTACTGTACAACATTGTAGTTTCAAATTTGAGTTCTCAGTAACTGTGTTTAATGTGTGGAAGTACCTGAAAGACCCAATATTCAGTTTGTGAAGCTAGATAAGCACAAAAGATGAATATGATAGTTCACTGCGTGCACTTGAATAACTTTTAAGGAAATCTGCCGCTGGGTTATGTTTTTATCCATTTAGCCTTTTAAATAATGTAGTGATATTTATTCCAATTTAGAGATAATTAAGTACAATACTTAATTATCTCTAAATTAGTGGCATTGCTTGTTGACCTGATCAGCTAAACCATATTTATTTTATGAATAAAGAACTTTCTCTGGAAGTGGTTCCTGGGATTGTGAAGAAAATATTATTAATCTTACTTAAATTGTATTATTCTAATATCTACTGTAATTTGCAATATGAACAATAAAACTATTTACTTTCATATGAATTGCTATGTATAAAATGGTTTATAAATGCATACAAGGTGCAATAAAAGGAGTTGATATGCTTGAATACAAGATTAAACATTAAAGTCGTATTCATATTATTTGTCTTTTCGCAGAAACCGCCTATTTCGTCCGCTGAAAATTATCCTTCGTTGTTGCAACAATGTTGTAGAAATAATTTTAAAAAATTGAAGCCGGACAAATACAACACAAAGCTAAAAATATTCCAAAGACGCTAGAATACGTAACTTGATAAATACACTTCTAAAACTTCAGATAAAAATAATTTTATTAATGAATTATTTGGCATATTTTACTGAAAATTTCATTAACCAAATGCAAATAACTTGCAGTATTATTGACGTCTGGTGAACTAATTTACCTGCAAAATCACAACAATACAGAATTTTGACTTCAATTTCAATAGCACAATAGCAAAACTATGCAACCCAGAGAGCTGACCATCTCTTAGCGCCCATCACCCTAAAAACCACAGCACCAAATAGATCTGCCTAAAGCACCGTCCTCCCTCTTATACACTCCGCCTCCCATACCCAAGGGAGGCGCATAAACAGAGACAATGAATTCCGCGGTGCTAAAAAAAAGAAACAAGTATCTTGGCTCCCGTTCACATCCGCGTAAATCTGATCTGGGGAGATTACGTCCGGTTTAAATCGCACGAGCGCCAATTGAAGGGAGGCCCGCAGAAACCGCCGTATTTCGTCCGCGGAGCCACGAGGGGCGCGGCGAGCGCGCGGGGTCGGACGCGAGAGTGGCGATAAAATAGCCCTCTCGCCCGCCCCCGCCGCCACCCCCGCCGCCACCGCCGGGCCCTCTGGACGCGAAACCGTGACTGCCCCCGAATGCCCTTCGACCCGAGTGGCCCGCACCCGAACGGTTGCCTGCTCTTGTGCCGATTCTCGGTCTCTCCGCGGTCGCGCTCTGGTGGGTGATGAAAGGAACTAAACCTCCTTGACGAAGATGAATGAATTTTCCTCCCGATTTTTCCACTTCTTTTAGACTATCGGCTTTACACCTTGCCTTTATTCCTTTCCCCTGTGTTTCCCATCGAGCAGAAGGATCTTAAAATGAACAGAAAAATGGTTCATTCCTTGATAAGAGGTGTAGCCGAACAAGGGAGTGAAAAGTGCCCTCAAACCAAATCGATAATCGAGATTCTCTTATGAAAGAGAATACAAATTGTAGCAGATTCCCAAAACATCAGCCACCTAGTGCAATCTGTTGCAGAGATAAAATGAGAAACGTAATTTTCATGTTTTATTTTTTTCTCGGCTTCTATTGCATGTATCGGGCTGAAAAAATTGGAGTGACGGAGAAAAGAAGTTGCATTTGAAGATTTTTTGACAACCAATTTGGGCGCCAAATTCAAATAGAAAAACGTTTTTTAAATTGATTTTCGACATAATAACGGAGTACTGTCTCAGTTTTTCCCCATTTTGAAATTACGAGATGAATGTATTTAAAATTTCGTAATGTATAGATATGTAGAAATCATGAATTGTAGAAACGGATATGTAGAAATCATAAATTCCCTAGTACCTAATAGGTTCAGAAGTTAGCGTAAATGAAAAGCTAGGTAGAATATCTATTTAAAATAACTATTGAAAGGTTATAAATTAGGGTTGCATTTTGCAATCACAGTTTTATTGACTTTCCGTTGTAGAAGAGCAATTCAACTATTTTGCGTTCATGGTTCTGTAACCCGGTCAACTAATGCGCCAGTGTCGTTGACGAGAACGATCACAACTGAGTGTATTTGGGTCCTTCTCTCGATAAGGAAACACATTTAAATATGAATACGTAATATTTCGCACATTTAATTAAGATGTTAAAAATTATTAAAGAAATACTTGCGGTGATGCATCCATCGTTACACCGGGAGAGGTGGTATAGTGCATCAACTGAGTCCAACTGTAGTGCCTCTGACCGAGAGGTCCTGGGGTCGAGTCCTCACGGCGTCAGAATTTTCGACACTAGCTTGTCAACTAAGTCGAATTCACTCGCTGACTGGAGGAGAGTTCTAGTGGTGGGCTGCTCTGATAGGTAGTTTTCCGTGTTTTCGCCGATCAACACCAAGCGCATGCCGGAGCAGTAAACTAACCAACGGGCCACGGACCGCGTGTGATCTTTCCTACCACTTCCTTGTCCTACCCTCACCCCTTATAAACACATATACACTAACATGCACTACACTACTACATATGCCGGGAGATTGGTCGGGAGTTTGCCCCGGCTGGGGTGGTGCCCCGCTTGGGGGAGATACCTGGTTGGGATTTTAAACATTATAAACTAATTGCATAAACTACTATTACTTCACCGCAGCAGAATACACAGCTTTATTAGCATAAATTATTTTCACCTTCCCGCTAATCAACATTACGCCTTCTTACATATGTGAGAGATCTTTCGCCCGGTGCCCAGGAGCTGCTGGCAAAGTGCTGCTTGTAGATACACTTCTTATTCTGAATTTTGTATATCTGACAGTGTGTAATTAATAAGTGAAACGTATAATTAAAGTCGAACACTGTTTTCTTGAAATGCGGCATTAATTGTCGGTAATGTTTTAAATAAAGATTTGCTTGTTCACTAGAAAGCAAGTTCTCTCAGTCCTTTACTCCAGTTTTATCTCTGCATAATCCTGAGCAAGAATTAGTCCTCGAAAAAGGGTCCATGCATGGGATATAAAACAAACACAATATAGTTCATTTTGTTAACGTAGCAAAGCGAGTTTTGCATCTGTTTTGGTGCTACGTGATTAGTGAAATATTACGAAATATTTTAGGTTTTGTTGCAATGACCAGAAGCCATTTCGCGTAAATAGTTTTCACAGCGTGGTAGTTTTCGGAAACTTCACTTGCTTTTGAGAGAATGCTGCGATTCAAGTGATATTGTGCTTTCTTCTTTCATAGTCCATTTGTAAAATTCCGTCAATCGATTTCTATCTGAGAGTTTACAGTATTTTGCAGTAAAAAAAAAAAGACAAATATATACGGTAATTGCACTGTTTGTCTTTTGTAATGATGACAGTGAGACCAATATCTTCAATTTTGGAGCATGCACGTCTTTATTTCTTCATTTTGTGCGAAAATGGGATTCTGAAGTTGAATCAGTTTATATCCAAAGGAAACTTAGTTCTTTTCAGTTCACCGTTCCAGTAAATGTATCTTCAGAAATTATTATTGAAAATTATGTCGCTAAACTTAACTACGCAAGAAAAGAATCTTAATGTATTCTATGACTAATTATTGCACAAAATTACATTTCCGACACAATATTTCGTAATCTGAATCTCGGTCATTTACATAATATTTATTTGAAAATGAAAGAAAGTGATACGCAGTCTTGTAGTATATCGCTTTCAAAGCCAGTCATTACTAATTAAATATGTTACCACTGACACTTTCCTTTTGTGTACAGTTCTTGCGCTTCTAATTAACATATTTATTTGCAGTGTATGACACAAGACAAGGCGCGACTTTGTATTGTATCGAAATCACTTCATTAGTTAAAAAATTCCACACGCTACATTTTCGAATTCACATGACACAGTTTCCAGCGTAGAACCTCTAAGAATCTGTTCCTTGC
Source organism: Acheta domesticus (assembly GCA_031308135.1). Lineage (NCBI taxonomy): Eukaryota > Metazoa > Arthropoda > Insecta > Orthoptera > Gryllidae > Acheta > Acheta domesticus. The sequence continues at coordinate 133,389,190 of JAHLJT010009436.1, read as the reverse complement.
ACAAATCTTTGGAAATGTGGTACAAATCCGAGAGGGTGTAGGTTTTCATTTGAGTTATGATAAGAAACGCGTCTCGGAAACGGTCTTGGGCCAGGCACTTTTGTAGCTTATGGACCCGGCTACTGCGTTTGTGGGCGACAACAAAACATCCCTACATCACAGCATTGTGACCGTCACCTCTATCGCCACCACCCGCCTCCGCTAACATCCGTCGTCTGCAAACCAACCTCCTGCCAGTGGGTTGGTTGGAGGCCCCACTCTTTTCTTATGGGTTGAACCTACCGCCTTCGGCCCATCGCCCTTTACTCTCTGCCTTTTGCCCCTGATTTGCTACCCCGTCTTGCCATCACAGCCACGCCCCTACTTTTTCCCTTGCCATTAACCTTACCACAGCCCCGCCTTCTTCTCCGCCACCGTCCCCACTTCGAGCTCCTCTTCCCGCACCTATTCCGACCCCGCTTCCTGCCCCGCTTCCGGCCCCGCTTCCGGCCCCGCTTCCGGGCCCGCTTCCGGGCCCGCTTTCTTCTGCGCTCCTTTTCACGCTCTCGATTCCAAATCACCCGCCCACCTTCTTCTGACCCCGAACAGAAAGCTTCAGCTACTCAACTCCCTTCTCCATCGGTGTCTACCTGAAATTCATCGACCTTTGTCACCTGGAACGTTCACCAAAAACCGGCACCCATCGTCCTACATTATCTTTTCTTTTGCACCCTTCACTTACGTTCACGTATCTGTCCATCGACCTCTTTACACCAGATTCTCTGAGCACTAATCAATGGCAATCTCCTCACACAGCGAATTTAGGTGCTTATGTTTTACTGCATGCTCCACCTCACAACCCTCCTTCGTGCTTTTCCTGTCGTTCACATCCACTGCCACCGTCCCTCCGTGTCCACTGCAGCCCTTACGCCTCCAGCCGCGTCGCCGGCGCCGCCGGCCCCAGCGCCGCCACAGGAGGTTTAGGTGCGAATTTATGAGGGTTGGTTAACTGCCGCTTTTGCGCCGGCGACGTCGCCCTGGCTTCACCCCTCTCAGCCCGCGCCCCCCGGGGGGTGTTTATATCCACATTGCAGCCCAGGTGCCCGCGCACACGCCCGCGAAAAGGGCGGCAGCGTTTTTCGACGCTAAGTTAACTTCCCTCACAACACTCAGCAGGATTAAATGAACTTGGCCGCTCTTTCTGCTTCCTCTGAACACGGGACAGGACGATGGGATTGCGATGACGCCTCTGCTAGGCTCAGCACTAATATGAGTTACGTGACGCGAGTCTGCAAACATGGAAGTTACATGCGCTTGATGTCAAAACATCTTCTTATCTTTTAGTAAAACGTACAGCCTCGTTTCTGAAAGAAAGATTGTTCAGGTTGAAAACTAGTTAGGAATACAACTGTCTGAAGTTAATAAGTATTTCTATTTCTTTTTGTTTTAACCACGTTATAATATACATCCGTATAGCGTGTCATTCCGGTAATGCGATACAATTGTGAGTGAACCATGAAATCTATAAGGCTGTACTCTTATATTTATTATCTGAAGACCTCTGCAAAATAATACATTTTATAACATTTTTATTGACACAAGAAAACAAATAGTTACGTGTAAGCAATGAAAACATCAAGCTCTTGAGCATGTAACTTGCTTCAATATCACTACACAAAATTTAGGTGTTTTGTTCTTTTATCAGCACACAAAAAGCACCATTCTCTAAAGTGTCGTTTACGCTACCCGAGGACAAACTTCACGTTATCCGAGAACAAAGTTTACGCAATCCGAGGGCAAAAATATTTGAGGGTATTTTTAGAAAATTTTGAAAATGTTTCTGAGACCCATGTAAAGTAGGGAGAAAAATCAAAATATCTGTTTGAAACTCCTAAAGCCTCGAGTTCGTTTAGATCGATCGGGGACTATCAATTTTGGAGAAAATCGGCTGAATGTTTTAGGCGCTCGCGTTGACCACAGATGGACACAGCTTTGCCGTCAATCGATTCTTCGTTATCAAGGACCCACAAAACACGAGTTCTGGCTTCGTCACATGTTAGTGGAAGTAATTTACTTTATATAGAAAGATGATTCATTCACTTTTTTGTTACCAGGGCTCAACAATAAGAGTTTTCCTATCTAAAATTTTCCGTTTTCCGGCACAAGATTACAGTACCTTCCCTCCATACATTCGCAAGGAAAAGAAATTAAAAATGAGTAAAGACTTCACAGTTTTCCAAATAATAATACAAAGGAACTGTGGAACTTTTTAAGAATGATGTTAGAAGATTTCTTGTCAGAACTGGTACATGTACCGGTTCGTACTGGTTGTAATTTTCTTCTTTTTCTTGTCCTTCTTCTCCCAGTCACGGTTTAGGCCAGAAGGCCTATTTTGGCTTCACTCCATTGTTGCCTTGGTCGACTAGGATCTATTTTCCCAGCTGGTAGATAATGGTAGGTCAGTTTAGTGAGCCTATCATCTTCCATCCTTTGTAGCTGTTGTAACCAATCTGAACGTTTCTCCTTTATTTTGTCCAATATGGAGAAAATGCTGAGGTCTTTTCGGATGTTTTTGTTTCTGAACTGATCTAGTAGGCTACAGATATTTACTGTTCTTAGAAATCTCACCTCGAAAGCTTGTATTTTTCTACTTTTCTTTCTCATCCATAAAACTGGTATTGCCATTACTTTGTACAGTTTTAGTTGCGACTCTCTTCTTGTCTTCTTCGAGAGCATCCGTCTTATTGTGCCATACATTTGTTGGGACCGATGTAGTTTGATGTCAATGTCGTTCTCGTAATCGTAGCTCAAGTCTCAGCCAAAGTAATTGCAAAGCCTTACTAGTTCTAACATTGAATTGTAAATACATATTTTTGATCTGACGGGGAATTTTCCTTGGAAAGCCATTAGTTTACTTTTTTGATAGAGATTTTGAGGTTGTAATCTTCCAAAATATTACTCAATTTATGAGCATTTTTCTGGAGTTCATTTTCATTTCTAGAAATTAAAACCTGGTTGTCTGCTAAAGAAAAGAGTGTTTAAAAAATTTCCATTTCCAAAATAATTTCCCTCTGAACATTCTCTCTTCCAAACTCTAAGAGCGTCGTGTAAATATGCATTAAAAAGGGTTGGGGACAAACTGCACTCATGTACTCCTTTATTTACTAAAAACGTTTTGCCCTTTTGGTGATCCGTACTTAGAACTACCTCCGTTCCATTAAATAATGGTTTTAAACTTGCTATTATTTGCTTGAGGTATCTTCTTATCTCTAATATTTGCCATTTGCCGTATGTAATTTTCAAAATAAAACATTTTCATTTTAGAAGATATTACTTGATTGTGAAATAAAATTCCCCATTTCTTTCCACAAATGTTCTATCAATATTTTAGAGAGTAAAATAATAAAATTTGAATAGTTCTTCCATCATAGAAGACGACTGATAAACAATTATTTAAATATTTTTTCGTTTGAAAAATTAAATATACTCGCTAATTTCACGCATCGTTCATTTTCACTACATTAATTGCATGCGTGCAATGAAAACTCCGCATCTACCAATCAGAATGCAGGAAAAGGAAAATTATGCGTATAAGTCACAATGGACACAAGAAAATGCACAGCACAGATTACGGAAAAAATCACTCTTAAACATTGAGGAAAAAACACTTAAGTTTCTATTTTAGAGATATAAATATTTAAAAGTATAATTACTGAAATTGGATAATGTTAACCCTAATACTAGGATGTTGTAATATTAAATACTCTTTTTTTTACATATAACGACGCCTTCAATGTGGATAAGTACGACCACAAGAATATTGGCTTGGCACTAGCTAATGAAACTAACATATTTAATATGAATAAATGGAATGTATAAATGTAAAACATATTTGGCGAAATCATATTGGAAGTGCAAAAATAGAAATGTAATTTGTATTTGCCCTTTCTGAAAAGTTTGCTAGAAATCAGTCGTGATTCGTTGCCGATTCTGAATCAGACGTGGTTCTCTTTTTCACTTTCCAATACTTTTAAATATAATATTCTCTATCAAATGTATCTTCATTTATGTTAGAGAGTAATGGTAGTATTGTTTTATCAGCTTTGTCTTATATTTTATATGGAATTTGATCAATATCTTCAATTTTAACACTGTTTTCTTATTCTCTGTCACCACAGTTATCATTAAGTACATAATGCAACACCGACTAAAATGGGTCTAGTTCAGATCGTTCAGGTCGAATATGACGTCATTGAGTATATTCCTCACATGCTTAATTTATGCTTGTATTTCTAAAAATTAAAAGTATTCTGAAATGGAAACGAAAAACCATTGAATGAACGTGGATGCAATGGGAATAATTGCACTCATGGTAAATAAGAAAATTAGCGCATTTCGTCGCTCGTTTTCTTGAACATAATTCTTGCGCGATTATACCCTACTTTATTAATTATTTTCGTTAATTACTATATTAATGTTCTTTAATGCACATTGTATAAAAAATAACCTCCGAAATGTAAAAATTCTAAGGAACCATTAAATACCCGACTGAGAGCAAAGAAGAAGAACTGATATTTTCCATACCCAAGAAGTCTCAACGTTTTCCAAGAAACATGCCATTTCTCTACGGTTCATAAAGCATGCAAAAACGAAGTTCCAGCATTTGAGAGAGAAGTCATTACTTGAATACAAGACGATCAAAAGTTCCCAAGAACATCTGGTTAAACTATATAGGTCCTCTTATCTCCCCTTCGGATGTCGATGGAATGATTTAAAACTTTTCTTTTCCAAAGTGCTTCGAACTTCTTGAAGTCTTTATCCATGAGATGCTACAGACCTTTCGCTAGATTACGTATTAACTCAATGCTACGAATTCTAGAAAACTTCATTTTAAGAACTCAAATATTTTAAAGGTTTCATCGAGATTCTTTTAGTATTCAGATATCTTCTTCTGATACGCAACGGGAGAAGAATGCGTAATTTTCAAATGATTCACGATTTAAGAGGAAAGGACATTAAATATTTCGTGAATATCCAGCATTAGTAGTAAAACTGTAAGAAAACTTCCATCGGAATAATGAAAATGTAACATATCCGAATCGACAGCAACTCTTCAGATGTAGCAGATGCATTGCGTTAAATGACATGTATTATTGCGAAATGTCTCATTATAAATAAAATCTTGCGTGTTTGGGGAGATTTCTCCATAATAATATTTCTCCATAATAATATAAGATTTAGTTTAACGTGCACTTTATTGGTTCACTGGTCCCAACAGAAATTTTAAAGTAGTGATGCTAAAGAATGGCACCACTAGTTTAAACCACACCACATACATATACCGGACAAACAGGCAGACGTTTTGCTTTCAATTGATTTTTCGGTACCAACGACCCACGGAACCGGGATTCTGGCTACACCACGCGTTAGAGGATTGTTTTTCTTATATTTACAAATTGATTTATCCACTTTTTCGTAACCAGGGCCCGGTAATGATTTCTTTTGCCGAAAATCCACCGTTTTTTCGCGCATCATTACGTAAATTTCACTATAATACCTATATTACTCGGTATGTACGTATGTATACAGGAAAGTAAAAATGTCGTAAATCGTAACATTTACAGCACTTATCAGTTAAAACAAATATTTACTTTACTTTCATATAATGTTTACCTTGAGGAAATAGTGTTTTTATCAAAAATCACGGACATTTTGCCAATTTTCCCCCCTGTTCATCAAATGGAAATACAACTTTAACTGTTTTACAGAAGTGTGAAGTCTCGTCCTGTATGAAAACTTTTATTAAAAATTTGGAGCCGTTTTTGTGAAAATATCGTTTGAGTGTTTTAAAAAACATAATTTTGAGCTTAGTCACAAACGAACAGGCGCAATCTAACAAACTGTGACTGACAGAGACTGACATCTGACAGACAGAGAGACACTAACTTACTGACCGACTGACAGATATACATACAGACAGAAATACAGACAAAGAGAGAGAGAGAGAGAGAGAGAGAGAGAGAAACAGACAGATACAGTCAGACACAGACACTGATAGACACAGACACTGATAGACGCAGTCACACACAGTGAAGCAGGCAAAGACAGACACAAAGAGACCTAAATAGACACAGAAAAACACAGACAGACAGACATACAGGCAGATACATACAGAGAAACAGAAATAGCCAGACGCAGACAGACATACTCTAAATGTCGAAATATTTCCGCAGCATTGTATAACTTTCTCTGTATTACATATACGATCAAGTAGAATTGAATACACAAAGGAACTTCAGAAGGGACGTGAACTCGAAGAGTAATATTTGTATTTATTGACCAAATAAAACTATTACAATATTGTTTCCTTTTGAGCAATAAGATCATTTATGATAAAATACTTACTTCATTTTATTACTTTTATTTTTTCGAGTATTGACTCCTTGACGAAATTATCGTTGAGGCAAAAAAAATTCATGGGCTTTGTTTTAAGGAAATGACAGAAATTGCCACACCGGGTGCTAAACTTTGTTGCTTTTTTGAAAGAAATTATCTATTTTGCTCTTTTGTTTTCTAAATTAATATTACACTTTAAACATTTTAATTCTACAACCATTCTAGAATATTTCCAAATATATAAACTCCAAACTCCTTCTAATTCTTTTCTCATTTACATTAATAGTGGAAAATAAAGAACATGAACTGTATTGCAATTTTTTCCTAAAAATATTTTTTGAAAGTCAATTGTACTGCATCGACAATTTCCGTCACCTAAGAGAGTAATTTCGCTCTCATTAGAGATTCGTGTCTTGTGCCTAGTTGGCGGTCTCCGGGGCCCATCGCAGCAAGAAGAGTCCGTCGAGCGCCTCACGTCCCGCGAGGCATCGCTAAGTAAATCTTAGTTCGAGATGCGGCTGAATGCTCTCTCATTACTCGCTGAATGGAGTTCAACCGGTCCTATTGTAGCGGACCAAACGGTGGCGGCGGTAGCGGCAGCGGCATGGGGCGGGGCGGGGCGGGGGCGGAGGAGGCGACGGCCCCGCACCGACAACGGCCATTCCGGCGTTGCCGCCGCCGACGCAGTCGCTACAACCGCAGCAGTCACTCATCACATTCGTTGCCATCACAACGCCACTACTGTAATCATCACGAAACCCATTGTAGCAGTCGTTGCAAGTATCATTGCTTCATGCCGCACCTCACTCTAAGAGTACTTTAGATGTAATTATTGTAATTTATGTAATTGCGCCAGATTATCTTTCACAAATTTTGATGTTGTCACCATATTCACTGTGGCATTTGTTCTTTTGAATAACCATTTTTTATTACCTGCCTCACTTGTATCTTACAATTTTCAATTCGAAACCACCCGAACAAAACGGAGTACAACATTGTAGGCGCAGCGGTTTTCTGCATACTTCTCCTCTAAGTTACTTCTGGACTCCAACATCGAGACATCCCCTAACATTTATCACAATCTAGTTTGCCAAAACTTCGATAAAAAAACAATATAATCTCTTAAATTAATTCAGAAATTTAGTATTTTTTATTCAATTTCTGAAGGAAATAAGATCCTATTCTATTTACATATAATTTAATTTACTAATATAGATTCATACACTCCTGGTGCCTCTCTTGGCAAATACCGTCGTACTAGAGTGCTCAAGGCCCTGGAGGATGCGATCCTCCTCTTCATCACCATCTTTGTTCTCCTTATTAGTGCCACTGCTGCCATAACGTTACCACCATTTCCACGCTGAGCCTACCGCCAACCCTGAAGCATCCATCTACGACATAATGAGAGCCCACAATGCGAGTCGGCGCGGGCGGAAATTACTGTCGCCATCTAAACAATAACGGCGCGTCTACGTGAGAGGACGCGGAGAGCGGCCACGTCTTCATCCCGACCCGTCCCCCGCCTTCCGCGCCGCAGACAGACACTCGCAGCCATACAGCGCACCGCACAACGCGCCACAAATTTGGGGGATTTGACCAGGCCACGTGAAGGATTGTCAACGCCGGATGAATGGCCTCGTGTCTCTACGCCTCGAGTCTCCCTGGCCTGTATCGGTCCTCCCTGCCTTGCGTTCCTCCTCTCCTCTCCACCTCTCCCTCCTCCTCGTCTAACTTCTCCCCACCTCTCCGCCTCACAATCTCCCTACTCATCATACTTCCGGTCTCACACCTCCCAGTTTCTACCTTTTCGCCTCCACGCCTTCTGGCGACACGCCTTCCGATCTCACGACTTCCGGCCGCACGGCTTCAGGTCGCACGTCTGCCGGCCGCACGCCTTCCGGCCTCATGCCTTCAGGCCTTACGCCATAAAACCTCATTGCTTCTGGCCTCACGCCTTTCAGCCGCATGCCTTCAGGTCATGCGTCTACAGGCAGCACGCCTTCCGGCCTCACCATTTCCGGCCGCACGCTTTTCGGCCGCATGCCTTCCGTTCTCACACTTTGTGGCCTCACTCTTTCCGACCTCACGCCTTCCGGCCACATGTCTTCCAGCCGCACGTCTTCAGGTCTTATGCGTTCAGGCCACACTCCTTCCAGCCGCACGCCTTCAGGTCGCACGTCTACCGGCTGCACGTCTTCCGGCCGCAATCCTTCCGGCCGCACGCTTTCCGGCCGCACGCTTTCCGGCCGCATGCCTTCCGTCCGCACGGCTTCCGGCTTTACGCCTTCCGGCCAGACGCCTTCAGGCCTCACGCGTTCCGGCCGCACGCCTTCCGGCCACATGCCTTCTGACCGCACGCTTCCCGGCCTCACTCATACCCGCGTCACCACTTCTTGCTTGCCGCTCCCCCCCCCCCCGCTTCGCTTCTCTCTATCTCGCGCCGACTTGCCTCGCTTCTCCTCGCCTCGCCTTTCTCCTTCTGCCCTGCAATACCAAGCTCCAGAGGGTCGTGAAGGGCCCCCGGGTTTATGCCGAATCCCTCTGCGAAAGACAATGCTGCCCGGGAGCAGGATTTCTCGCCGTGTCCTCCGACACATTCATGCATGATGAGATACGAAGCGGAGGCTGTGTGAAGGATAGGGCGACCATCGCGTTATTACACCAGCATTCGATGAATTGGAGAATAAGATTATTTCTGGATCGGTTTCTGTACTGTTTTTGTTGTATCTTTTATTGCTTTTTAATACATTGGATGAAGCAACAACAGCACTCGAACGAACAAAAATAGCCCAAATTATGAAGATTTGATAAAGTATATTGCGAATTTCAATGTGGAAAACTGCGAGAATCCAACAAATACATTGAATTACATAATCCCTATGAAAAGGTTGAATTTATATTGCATTATCTTAATGAAAAACAATATTAGCATTAATAATGATAATGTGTGAATATTTCAGTTGTTTTGGACAAAAACACACAAAAGAAGATTAATCGAAAACCAATATTTAGCATGAAGTCCTGAAAAAAAACAAGCTGAGTTATAATCTCTTGATGATGCTGTGTATGTATTCCTAGAAGTACGATATTAACAAAAAATTCGGTAAATATTTTTATTTAATCATGTTTCATTAAAGACCTTTTCTTCAAGAAAACAAAATCGCGCGTCGTAGTTTGATAATACAAAGGCTACGTTACAAGCGCAAGAGGAGGAATTTGAAACTGAAGAAAGTTTGAGCAACTATACCTTGAAATATTTCTTGAAAATGATAATTCATTGCGTAAAAAAATTATAATGATCAAAAACAAAGTTCACCACAGATTGATTTGACAACAGAGTAAGATGAAACTGAAGTGAATAATTTGAGACTATTTCAAAACCGACTCACGACGCTTTTATTAAATTCATTTATGGTGAATAAATAACGTACAGTGAACAAAGCATGCTAAACATTATACCTTTTTTTGAAAACAATGAAGTCAAAAGAAGCAAATTTTACAGGATAGGAGAATAACTAATTACCAGAGTTCGGATTCTTAGGTCTTAACCTACTTTGTTCTTCAGTTCTTAGTGTCATTATTTTATTAGAGAATGCGTTTCAATCATTTCTGAACCAAATATATGAATCTGATAGATCCTAAAAACAATTAAAGTGAGTCATGATTCTAAAAAAGGATACATTTGAATTTCTGAAAAAATATATTCAAAGTTCGCTTAAGAAAACTAATTTTGATCGAACGAAATTTTATGATGGCCTCATCTAACATTGTTTAATTTATTACTACTATTTATTAGATGAATAATAATTCCATTATGAAAGTTACACGGTGAACAATGAACTTCATTTAAGCTGTTTCATGGAAGGAATTAAAAGCAGTACCAGGGTTCTCGTCAAAAATCTTACAACGTAATCACAAAATTGAAGGCAATCACACAATTGGATTTCTTCTATTAGAAGAAATATCTGGATAATTTTCACGTATACCGGGAACAGTGGCATCTGTGAAGTATATACCACTGATTTCCTTTGTTTTGAACCTTTTTTGTTTGAGCCAGCTTTTTCTCTTTTTAAATAGACTTTGAGAGACATGGGATGTACATAACTTAGGTATTTTAGGTTTAAACATCGTTGATCATTGTAACAGCGCATCTTAAAGCTGACTTTTGGTTTGGATGTCAATTTTAAATTAAATATTTAAGAAGTTGAAAAAGTATTCTCAAATTTTACATGCTTTTTTTATGAACTGTGTTCAAGTTCGGAAGTAATAACACACAATGAAATGAATTAGTAATTCCAATGTTACTTTCTACAATTTTTATTCAGACTGGTACTAACATGGTTTTTAGAAAATGTAAGAACTTACAATTCACTAAATCTACTTTTCAAAAAAACTCAAAATGATAATTATAAATCCTAAAATAGGAGCCCTACAAATGAAACAATTTTCAAGAAGTCAGAAACAAAACCCACTCGCAACAGGACTTTTCGCAATAAGATTTTTCTAAAAGCTTTCTAAAAGCTGGACAAGATAAGAAACGAAGTGGTATGGGAAAGAGCTAGGGTTCAAACAACCATAACCAGAAGACTAGAAAATAAAGCTCTTCAATGGTACGGACATGTCCAGAGGATGCAAAATGAGAGATGGCCAATTCAAATTTTAAACTGGATACCTGAAAGAAGGCGTAGAAGAGGTAGACCTGTTTTGACCTGGAAGGCGTATATACAGGAAGTAATGAATGAGAAAGGACTAGAAGAAGGTCAATGGAATGACCGAAAAATATGGAAATCGAAAACGGCAAACTCTTAGGGGTAGAAACCGTCGAAGAAGTCGAAGAAGAAGAAGATTTTTCTAATCTCTTTTGAAACATTGAACATATGAATATAAATTACTTTGTAGAGCAACAAACGTTGACAAACTTATGAAGCCTTTAAATTCAGGTGCCTGCGGCGGGTGCTCTGTATTTTAATAATAAAATTACATTTTAAATATTATATAGTTGTCTCACTCATTTATCCCGGAGCATAGAGAATTAAATGAAAAGTATTGATAAAAACACTAAAAAAGGTTTGTTTCAAAATGAGGTTAGCTAGTAGCTGCTCTTCTACTGAGCGACATATTAAACCTATTAACAAACCTTTTTACATTCTCACTATCGAGTAGAGAGAATGTGTGTAATGCGGCTCGAAAAAGCGGCGAATTTTCGGCAAAAAACTCTTATTACAGGGCCCTGTTACGAAAAAGTGGACAAACGCAGTTGCTAAATTTAGAAAAAAACATAAAACACGTGGTGTAGCCAGAATTCATGTTTTGTGGGTCCTTGATATCGCAAAATCGAATGGCAGCAAAACGACTGTCTGTACGTCCGTCAGTCTGACCATCTGTAAACAACGCTAGCGACTCAACCGTTCAGCCAATTTTCTCCAAAATTGATATTCCCCGATTGATCTGGCTGATGTCGCGGCATCTTGAATTTGAAACCAATATTTTAATTTTGGGAGGTTCATTAGACGAAGTCTCTAAGACATTTTCAAAATGTTCAAAAAAATTGCTCCATCGTTTTTTATTAACATTTGTAGAGTAGTGTGAAGAACGTTTAAGAGATTGGTGCTGGTCGCATGATTGTTGAAGACCCTGATTTTTCGAAAATTGCAAAATTTCAAATTTTTTCTGCGTCTTCCAACAAGTACAATTATGAAGATAGAGAGTTTTACCTTGATGAAATCTGTTCATTAAAGATAGATTTTGAAATAAGGTCATCTATAATTTGCTGAAAATTTGAGTCCTTTTGCGTAATTTTGCATGAAAATACGGGCGAGAAAGTACCAGATGTTTTAGCACCACTGTTTTTTTCATTCAGTGCGATGGCACTGTAGGCCCGACATGCTTACTTGCAGTTTCTTTTGTTGTTCAGGAGAAAGAAATCAATGTCTTATAATTCCCAAAATTTAGAAGAATCGTCAAAAATCTAAATCTTTTGACAATGAGGCAGGCCTCTTTTTACTTTCTTGCCTTAAGAATACTTCGTAAAAAGAGAAAGTTATGTAATCGTGCGCCGGAAAACGGGAACTTTTCGCCAGAAAAACTCTTGTAGCTGGGGTCTGGTAGCGAAAAAGTGGATAAAACATGTTGCTAAATTTAGAAAAAAATCCTCTATTTCGTGGTGTAGTCAAAATCCATGTTTTGTTGCTTCTTGTTACTGTAAAATCGATTGACGGCGAAACGTCCGTCTGTCCGTCAGTGGTCAATGCTAGCGCCTAAACCATTCAGCCGATTCTTCAAAATTGATATTCCCCAATCGTTTGTACTGATGTCAAGGCTTCTAGAATTTGAAACCGATATTTTAATTTTTTGGGGGTACTACATGATGCCCGTCGGAGATTTTCAGTGTTAAAAGAAAATGGCTCCAAATTTTTTGATTAAATTTTGTTGTTGAATAGTGCGAAGAACGTTTAAGGGAATGATGTAGGCATCATTTTCGTTGATGTCCCCAATTTTTTGAAAATTGCAAAAAACTCTTTAAAAACTGCAAAATTGAAGACAGTGATTTTTGCCTTAAACAAAGTCGGTTGTACAAAATTAGCACTTTATATAAAGTCATGTATCATTTTTTGAAAAAACGAGTAGTTTTTGCGTAAATTGCGCTTCAAATTTACAAAAAAAATGTTTCACAAAATCCGCTCCAAATTTTTTCTTTAAATTTTCTTCACTTATGTAATGAGGGGCGATAAAAAATATGGTCTTAGACCTACTTCTGGAAAATACTTGATTTTTTGAAAATTGCAAAAAAAAGAATTTAAAACTACAAAATTTTAGATAGTGATTAACCTCAGGCAAAGTCTCTTGTACAAAATTAGCACTTTAAAAAAGGTTACGTAGAATTTTCTGATAAAACGAGTAATCTTCTTGCGTAATCTTCGTTTCAAATTTACAAAGAAATTGTATAAAGTAGTGGTGCTATAGAATGGCACAGACTTTCTTGTAGTAGTGTAACCGCTTTCTCTACTTGGTTACAAAAGTAAATCTTTAATTTACTTATTCCGTGACAAGCACCGTCACGCAAACCTGGGATTATTTCTAATGGAAGGTAAAATTCCCTATCAGGGGTGGGTTCGTCATGGTTCAACTAATTACCAATTAGCAAGTAAACACAGTTCATTAGTTTGAAACAATATTGAACGTATATTCTAATGAATTAAATATGACCTACAATTGTATTTACAAATTTTACCTATGTTCTCAATATTTTTCCCATTAAATCCTGGTAGCTACCTTTCCTACCTAAACTGCAGTTATGATTTTCTAATGTAATCTTAACTTTGATCCCTTGTTTTCTAATAATAACTTATACACACAGAGATACAATTTACATAACAAAAATCACTAATAAAACACACGAAGTACAATTCAAATAATGATCCTGAAAAAGAAATACATGCACACACAATGTTCCAAAATTTTTTAACATCTTTGAATCAATTAATAATATAACACTTAATTCTTACAATTGAAATTTGGCTCATCCTTAGCCTTTCAGTATAAAAAAAATTTCGTTTAACAAAGTCTTTAGCCAGTCCTTCAAATGCTATTATGAAATAAATAATCGGACGGCTTTCCTCCCATTCAGTATTTCATACAGCTCACTTTTGCTAAGTGTTATTTATACTCTTAAATCAATTATACGTGAATTCAGTTAAATAGTTTTACGTAAGAACACAATTTTTACATTATTCACAAGAAATATCTGAATCTGATTCTAATTACGACTTTATGAGAAAAAGAAGTGACTCGACTAATTACCAAGACAACTGTTCTGTGAAATTCTAATTTGAAATTTCGTGAAAGTTCTTTCGGTATTTGTTTAACTCACGACCGGTGACCTCCCGAAGAATACTCTGCGCTGCGTAGCCGGCTGCAAAACGGCGTCCACGCCTCCAAGGTCGCTGGATTTCTGCACCGCTCCGTGTTGCCTGCCGCGTTGAAAAGTGGGATGCCTCCGAGCGCCGTCTCTCATTGCTTAGCGACGTTTTACCATCGGTCACTCGAAGATGGTGGTCGCATAAGAATGCAAGTTGAGAGCTTCCTATTATGACTTCGTAATGGTAATGAGCCAAACTAGTTGTAATATCAAACAGAGTTCTTATAATTCTTGAGATTCAATAAGTACATTTCAAGAATGAGATTTCCGAAAATAATACAGACTTTCTTATACGTCGTAGCCTACTACGTGACGCTCGTCGTCTACGCCGTGCACAAAAAAATTAACTGTTCACCTCGGCGGCTCAAACACGATAAGAAGCGAATTCTTTTGACTGCTCACCTCGACGATTCGAACTAGAATAGGGATGAATTCTCTCTACATCAGTTCATGCCGTTTCCGTTTGTTCCCCGAAAGTTTCGATTGGTTACTATCAGAGTGCGTTCTGAAATGAATCTCCTGGCTGTCGCCATCTCTACGCCACCAGAGAAACTATTAGTTAATAATATGGTGTCAAGTTTTCTCTTCTATTTTTCTCCTTGGTTTAAAATGTAATCGACAATTAGCGGTTACAGTAGTTATTTTTCTCATGTCGGTCGTCGGAATGGTATTTGGAATAAGCCCTTCACCGCTGCCTTTCTTTGTGGCCCAAAAGACATGTTTTTCGCATGTTGACAATTACCGGCTTCCTAATGATACAATTACGTTTTGACTAATATATAAGTATTCCGCATCTCACTCCAATGGCGACGGTAGTTAAAGCGTGTTCGGGCTAGCGCTTCACTTCGGAAGATGCCGGGTTCGAATCGCAGATACCGATTTTAATGTAGTGTTATACGTGCCGGTTCATTAATTTTGAGGATCGGATTTTGGGTCTCGAAACGGAAAAATTTGCTGGTAGAAAACCCTTTTGCTGGTTTATGAAATAATGGAATAGCATTTAGAACCATATAGAAGCAGTGTGAGAAAGTGTGTGTGTTGGAAGCACCACTAGTTAGAAACTAGTGTGTATGCGGGTTTTTATAATATTTCCTTTTTTGAATTTTATATTAAATCCTTTCAATTTTTATGAGGAAAGCATACGAAACTCTCTCTGGTATATAAGACTTTTTTTGCCCAGCAGACACAATTTCAGCTCTCTGGGGATTACAGAAAATCTAAGATAATAACAGACTAACATTACAACAATTTAATAATTAATGCTTTCATTTTTCCGTCAAAAAGTATTTTCGTTGAAATCTCGAAATCGACTTGCCACAACGTTACATAACTTTCTCTATACTATGTATAATACTTCGTATATACGTAGGTATACGAGAAAGTAAAAATCGTTACTCAAAGTTGGAAATGAGAAATCTTCACCCTACAATACAAGTACAGGAAACGAATGATTGCTGCAAGCGTAGAAGGCCTGGGCACGGCCACCATGATGAAAGCGCGTTCCTGTGTCTTCCGCCATCCCTGACGAGGTGCGTGCCTTTCTTTATCGCTTCCCCGATAATCGCATTGATTCATTAAGGCCCCTGCGGATGGCGCCGGCCGCGCCGACCAGCGCCCGAGGAGGTCTGTTCCTCAGGCGCGGAACCCCGGGGGAACGAGGGGATCAGAGTTCATTGGAGCAGACCACGTCCACCGCCTTCCGCGATCACCCCACCCTCCCCCACCATCACCTTCGGATCTTGAGCAACCATTGCCACTCCATCCTACGCCTCCCTACAGTCCACGCCCGACCCGTTCGTAGCCGCCCCGCCATCTCCCCGCCTCGCCACCAACGTCTTCAACCGACTTCCTCGCAATTCCGCTTCCAGCTCCACGTTCGCCATTCGCACTCTACCACTACTCTCAGCCACAGCCACCCCTGCGAAGAACGACAAAGCTACTACCACCTTCGTCGCCACCCTCCCCATCCCCACCCCTACATCCTTCTCTTCCTCCACCTCCCTCATCGCCTCCACCTCCAACGCCGCCAGTTTTCTCAAATTCAAGCCACGTCAACCCGCTCCATTCTGCTGGGCTCTTGTTTCTAGATGGCGGGTGTGTATGTGAGCGTAGGTGAGTGCGCGCTCGTGCGTGTGTGTGCGTGCGTGTGTGCCTGTGTAGTTTGCTGCGCAGCCTGCCTGGCTGCCGCCCGTTCGCTACTCCTCGAAACTACAAAGCCAGCTCCGTTGGAAGAGCGTACAAAAGGCGCTGTGTGGCGAAAAGAGCGAGGCGGAAGAAAGTAAAGCGTCCGCGGGGAGGAAGGTAGGAGGGGAAATACATAAACAAAGGTGGAAATAGTCGAATCGACGCGTTTCTCGCCGCGATATTACCGAGAGAAACGAGGAGAGCAAACATTTCAAAAGAAAGGCTTCGCACGATGCGGACTTTCATAAATACACACGGTTTTATAGAGTATGTTGAAAGGATAAGAAAATTGAAACTTTACTGATCTGAATCTGAAGGATCATCTACAAATGGCAAACCTGATGTCTTCATAAAATTATTTAAATTCTCGAATGTTCCAAAGTGATATTATTGTTACATTTTTCATCCAGGAAAATCTGATACATCATTGTAAAGTCTTGGAGAAAAATTGCACTGATTGAAAAAAAAATATATACATTTCATGTAAATATACACATCCACTGTACTTTCCATTACTTACTTACAATCTTACTTAGTAGAGTACTTACAATCACATGTAAGGAAATCTTCGAAAGAATCTAATCTATTTTTCACTACTTCTGTGGGGTTCTACGCAATTTTTAGGTTTTAATATCTTGTTATATTTGTCTTAATATATTTGTTGAAATGTTTAAAATGTTTGTTTAGACTGCACCATAATAAAATATCGTTGGAAATGAATGTTTGTTCAAAATTGTATTTTATTTATGACCTCAAAGCAGTGCAGTGCTATAAAAATATAGAAACTAGTGGAAACCCATAAAAAACTGTCCCGAAACCTCACGTTTGAGACGGAAAATTACATATTAAACTGTTTTTTTTAAACACTTACTTAAACAACATAAATATTTCATATGGTTTTCCAAATTTTTGAGACATTGGCTCATTACCCTTTCGCGTTAACTTTATGATGATTTCATGATAATCATGATAATAATATGACGAATAAAGGAACATTTGGGGTCAGATCTCGCACCAAGCGAAGAGAAGTACGCGTGTCGAGAAGAATCTCACAAATATTCAGCATTACCAGGGCAAATATTTAGAATGATTTCTTCAAAATAAATGAATTCGAGTTTACCCTTCATTAGACATCAATATTGCACTACAAACTACCATGCTTAGCGTAAGTAAGTAAACTAGCATGCTTAGTAAAAACGCCCTCGTTGAAAATATGTGCATTTTAATGCACATGATATGAAAGATGAGGGTATTTAAATTACTCTGAATCCACTTATAAGTATTGGTGATTAGCCCTTCGCCACATTACCCAGCGAGGAATATCCCATCTCCGCCTCTGAAGAGAGTGATCTCCCTAGCCTTTGGAGATCCCTCTCCTCCCTGCAAGGCGGCAGGTTGGGTTTTCTGTCAGGGTTTTCTTCCCTTACTTTTGCGGCGTCGATGGTGTAACAGTTAGCATATCGGTCTGTTATACCCAAGTTCGGGGGTTTAAACACGATCGAAGCCGTGAATTTGTAAGGGCAAAAAAATCCTTCATAAGCCTTCCGTCGGAGGGAAAGTAAAGCCGGCTGTCCCATGTTAGTAAATTTACTGCATGTAAAAGATCTCAAAGCCTAAAAGAAGCCTCTGAACTAAATTCAAACTGCTTGGTTCATCGCCCAAGTAATACCTTCTTCCTCCGCCAGTTGATGAAAGGAGCATAGCGAAATTTGCGTGTTCAGATGGAAGAGCAGGCCCCATGGCCTGTCTCGCAACGTAAAATAAGGCATTAATTCAATTCAATTTATCCCAATGCTCCCGTTTTCAGGCGACGGAGAATTGCCCTCACCCTGCTACAGAAATGAACTTTCTATGGAGAACAGTGGGCGAAAGACGAAAAAAGAAATACTACTGCCAGCGATGGACTAAACGTCACACCACTAATGAAAACCACTGAAAATAATGCGCTAAAATGGTTCCAACATGTAAGTAGGACGGAAAACCGAAGCAGATGCCGGAGGCGAGACCTGAGGGAAAAAGACTGTCTGGAAGACCCGGGGGAATCTGAGAAGGCTGTGTAGCAGAGGAATGTCATAGGAATGGACTAATAACAAGGGAAGTGAAACTCAAGCCACAAAATAAGGCGGATTATGTCAAATGGCTATCTCCACGCTGAAAGGTACAAAGGGAAAGAAGAAGGTATGAGGGCCGACCTGGATGGCCGAGGTAGCTAGAGCGTATGGCGACTCAGCGCCTCGGTTCGAAGGGTTGCAGACTCGAGTCCCTCCGTGGGCATGGTTGTTTTTCCCATGTCTTTCATGTACGTGTGTTGTCACAGAAGGCCTTGTGAGTCTGCTTATCACAGACCGAGCAGACCGCATGTGTGCCTAGTGTAAAGGTTAATATGTGTCCCCAAGAGGGACATAGTGGGTACCCGCCTCGGCTAGTCGAAATTGTCATCCCATGAAGCTGGAAAAATCCCTAGGAAGAAAAAATTTGCACATGACATGACTTAACTTATTCTTTTCATTTTAATTTTCGATCATTACTTCCTAAACCTTTCCCATAAAATGTACTGTTTGATGTAAGAACTGCAAACGTTCTATAGCTTTATCATATGCGTTACTGCACAAAGGGCCGAGAGCGTCAGTAACGGCGGCGGCGGCGTTGGAGTCGTGTGCGGCGGCGGAATGGCAAGGGAGGTCAAAGGGATACCTGAGGCTTAGAATGCATCGGGGGCGCCGGCGCCCTGCGGGAAGAGCGCCTCCGCACGTGGAAGGGTTGCAGCTCGGCACCGCGCGGGACGAGGGTAGGTGATAGCGGGCAGTGTGGGGACGGAGGAAGGACAGAAAGGGGCGGGAGAGGAACGGCAGGGACGGGAGGGGCCTAGAGAAATGGCGAATGGAAGGAGAGGAATGGAAAGAGAAGGTGTAAGATCCGGAGCAACGGGAAACGGTAGAGAGGGCTTGGCGAAGATCGGGGAGGAGAGGGGACATGTGTGTAGGAGCGGTGGCTGGCAGGAGTTTGAAGCAGAGGGGTGAGGGGTGAACAAGAGACGTGAAAGAGAAGGGACGAGTAAGGGGTGGGAAACGCATGGAAGGTGTGGAGACGGCAGGGCTGAGGAGAAGGAAGATCCGGGCGGGGCTGGGTGGAGAGGGCGGTGCGGGGTGGGCAGTGTCTGCGGTGGTGGAAAACTCCTGGAGATTGGAGTGCATTCCTGCCTCGAGCGTCGCCTGCGGGGTGAACGTGAAGGAAACAGTTGTGCCTTGGCCTGAGCAGCGCGTGCGTCGTACAGTGCGCCGATGGAACGAAAAACTACATTGAGGTTTTTTTCTCGTAATTTCAGTGGAAGCGATTTCAACAACAAATTGTTCACAGTACATGTTACATGTTCTCGTGTATCTGTTCTTAATAAATCTACTATTTATTTTGATACATTTGTGTCTTCATTCATACAGGACATCGATATTTGTGAGTTCAAATAGCTACACATATCGGAAACTCTTGCTAAATTTTTTTTTAAAACCAAAAGCATACAATTTTTTAAAGGGTTGTTCAGAAAGCCTTATATAAAAAAACCAACCCTGAAATGAAAATTTCTGTTTATTCAGGACATTTATTTTTGAGATAGGAAATATTCAAATATCACTTATAATAACGTTTTCTTTTGCGTTCAGAATTATACGCATTTTAAAAGCTTCCTTTCATTCTTTTCAGAATTTACATTCAGATGCTTTCAGAAAGGACTTCCTTCTTTTACGTATTTACTTGGTCACATTGCATAAAATTGTTCATTGCTCTGAATAGCAAACGTAATTCCATTAAAGTAATATCACGATGTGCCTGTATATTGTAAGTACTTTCTATTCCCTAATTCAGAATGTCCATGTAACGGACGTACTAGAGCTCATAATGATGAAATGTAATTGCAAAAACTTTTGAGATGAAAGAGTATGTATTTGTCATAAAATGTGGAATGTCCGTCTCTGCTTTTTAACGAGACGAATAGTCGTGAATCATTAACAAATTACATAAGAATTTGAAGGTACCTGCTCGCTGTCTGCTGGAGCCCGTGACACATTTTCCGCAACACGGGGTCTCCTATCAAGGCTAAGAGGTACCTGTCCCTTCAACATTTCACAATTACTTACCTTGACTTTTACCAATTCTCGTTCGTACGTCACTTGACAAAACACCTCAAATATTCGCAATTTTATCTTTTAATTGATTTACACAAAAACAATATATTGATTTAAAGTTTAGTATTATAAATGCCGATAAAATTGTTTGTAATAATTATTAATCGTGTTGTTATTATTTATAGAAATACTATATTATTAATGAATATTCCGTTATTCTTGATTCAATTTCTATATTCTAAATTTAATGCTTATAAGTAAAATGACTTTGATTAGGAGCTTTGGAAGCACTAAACGCATTTAATTTTCTTAATATCATTATTCTTGAGACTGTCGAATTTTATGAATAATCTCAGATTGCAAATACTCAAACAACAAAAACAAAATTTATTTTGTTTGTTTATTTAAGCAAAATTTATTATGTTTCCTTGGTGACCACAGACAAATTTACAGGAAACATATGTTGGTGGTCGCAAACATATTTTAAAAAAACAAACAACGTTTTGGAGGACCTAAAATATGAGGAACATACTGAGGAAAGTTAAATATTTTTGAAAATATATTTCCTGTTCTTTTTCAATTACAAAACTCAAAGCGCCGGAAAATCAATACTAGTTACTATGGTATTACATGTTTATACACTTTATTTCATAGTTCCAAATTCATTTTCTTATTTCATAGAATGCTTGTGGTATTTTCAAGTAAGACATTTTCAGTGAGCATCTTCTATCATCATTTAAAAACTATATGTCGAAGAAATATCAGCAGTCTCGAATAGAACAGAAAGATGGTGCAGCAATGCAGATGTAGTAACGCATGAGATGAGACCGATCGATTGAGATGGGGATCACTAGTGGAGGGAGAAGCAGAAGTGACTGCAGGTGTTTATTGCAGAGAAGGGCGAAGAAATCTGTTGAAGCTAAAAGCGGTGAAATAAAATAATTAGTAGATGACTTGAAACAAGAGTTATAAAACTAGATTGTGTGTTCTTTATCTTTTACTGGCTCTTGGGAATCGCAATTAAATTTTTAATCGGATATATTATTAAAGTTTGAAAATAGACTCATTTTACCGTTTGTGCACAATCTAAATCTATAGGCACCTTTTTATTTAGTGTGGTTTCGTATTAGTTATAAGGTGCTTTCGCCTAAAAAGAGAGTTGTCATTCATACGTCATCTTCAGTGAAATTGTCTACGACGGTTATGTTGAACATCTTATATACATGATAGTTATGACTTCCTCATATATATTAATTATATTGTTTATTGAAGATAGTACTATTTCAACCACATAAGTAATAAAAATAATCATAATAAATGTCAATAAGTATGATTTTAGATTTATGCCTGGTATCAATCAAATGTGCATAAAGAGTATCTTCAGTTGTATAGAACATAAGCTTAAAGATTTTAAAAGAGAATGAAAATTGAAAAATATTATTTTCAAAAGAAATTACAGCGGTAGTCCTCTTTGTAGTGGCAAAAGAATAAGTGAAGCACATGTGACATGAGGTAATAGTCGATTGATTTGTTAAAAATATTTTTAAAATACAAATGTAAACGTTGAGTTAAATAAATGAAGTGATAAGCAAATAAGATAAGAAGATAAGTAATATTTGGGCAGATCATGTGATTCACAGTAATTATGACTGGTTTTCACAAGAAATTTGTCGCCGCTGGCATTGAATTGGCAGATTATTCAACTATTTAATGTATTCAACACTGAGTTAAATACGAACATTTCAGAACTAAAAGACGTAAAACTTGAACCAGTGACCCTAATTGATGCACACCAAATTCATAACGCTGGTAAAATAACAATGATTTTATTTTAAGATCTGTCTTTGAACATCAGATTTCATTAGCAAGAAATATGTATTTTGAATATTATAGATGTAAGATGAATCAAAAGAGAAAAACGTTTTCAATTTTCGAAAAAATCAAGGATTTCAAGGAAAATGAAACCCGCGAGATTTTTTTTAAAAAAAGTTCTTTAGTCTAGTGGGAGAGAGAGTTTAATCAAAATATTTGGAGCCACTTTTGAGAAAATTTTCAAAATGCTGAGGTTTCTTGTAAAGTACTGCAGAGAATCAAAATATCCCTTTGAAATGTGCAGCGACTCCAGTTCGTACAGGGAACATCAATTTTGGAGAAAATCGTGTGAACCGTTAAGGCGCTAGCGTTGACAAAAGACAAACTGAAGGAAAGACAGACTGATGGATAGACTGATGCTTTACCACCAATGGATTTGTCGGTATCAAGAATCCACAATACACGGATTATGACTACACAATGTGTTAGGGGAAGTAATTTACTACACATAGCAATAATCATTTATCCACTTTTGCATTATCAGAACCCGACGAAGTTTTTCTTTCGAAAAATCGCCGTTTTCCCCGCAGCTTTACTTTCTCTATACTGTGTAAGCAGTTTACGGGAAAGGAAAAAACATATCAACGTGTTTAATCAAATCAAACCTGCGTTATCAAGCCCAAGCGGAGATGAACTATTCGTTACATACGAACAAACGGCTACAACAAACGCACAGCATCGACAGCAATTGCATAGTTGAGTTGAGTGTTTGTGAATTTCATTAATGATTTCGGGCGCGTCAACTGTCATTAGTCCAGTACCTGTAGCGTATGATTTTACCGCGGGGATGGTAGTGATTTTCCCACAATAGATTGTGAGATCTGGCAGCGAACTACATGTCACCTGTTTTTTCCCCAACCAGGTGTCTCCCACCAGCGATGTATAGCACCAACAAGAACAAGCTCTAAGGTTCAGACTGGTCTCTGGGCCTGTGTGGTAGTGTAGTGCATGTGAGTGTGTCAGTGAGGGGTGAGGATAGGACACGGAAGAAGGAAAGAACGCGCGGAGCCCATTGCCATTTGTTAGGGTACTGCCTCGGCATTCGCATAGTGTTGATCACAGGAACCGCCGAAAAACTGCCGATCAAAGAATTCGGCCGCTATAATTCTCCCTCAGACAGACTCGAACTCTAGAATTTCCCGGTCAGAGGCACTGCCGTGACATCGATTGATGCCCTGAGCCAGCTAAGCCCGTGAGGGAGAGTTTGTGGGCAACATGATGATCGTGGATCAATATTATGCGCAGCAAAGCTTTACAGTTATTAAAGCAAATCGAGCATGTGCTATCAAATACAAACGAAAACGAACCACTCGCAACTCGCTACAACGAACGGCTACATCGAACGCGCAGCATCGTCGGCGGTCGCAGCTCGGCGCGGCGCGGCGCGGCGCGGCGTCGAGCTGGGAGTTGGCGCGGCACGGAAAGTCGTGAGGGGGAGGCGGTGGCGACGCGGAGGGACCGCGGCTGCAGATTGTCTAGAGACGCGGGCGGCACCGTGGGGCGGACATTGATTGTACACCGCCCCCGCTCCGCTGGGTCCCCGCTGCTCCGCTCCGCGCCGCGCCGCGCACCGCGTGGGCCGCTCGGGAGCGGGGAGCCGGGGAAGGGGGGCGCGGGGCGAGGAAAGAGGGCCCGCTACTGCGTGACGCGGGGCGACGCGGCTTCAGCATACCGAACAGCCTCCTCCCCCACCCTCTTCCTCTCGCCCCTCCTCGTCCGCCTCCACCGCCGCCACTGCCGCCGCGCCGCCAAGAAGAACGAGCTCTGTCTTTCCCGAGACAGAATCTTCACGACGGCAGTCGCGAAACGAAAGACCCCCACGCCAGGTTTAACCCGTTTGCTGTCGAAACAACTAGTTCGACGGCTGGGATGCTTTTTTTTTCGGCGGAGAGAAAGGGCGGTCTTCTGTGTGGCTGCGCCTCCGTCCGCTTTCAGCGGCAGTTATCGGAAATTGCTGGGCGTGTTTCACGGTGTATTCGGTTCATAAATACTACACACAAGTTATTATTAGAAAGATAAATAGATCAAAGTAAGCAAAACGCACGTGGTTTGAAGTTTTGTAATCGAATTGTTTATACAAAGAGAGTTTCATATATTAAAATTATTTCTTCACATTTGGCTGCAATACCAATTGAGTGTTTGATCTGAGTTTGCCTATTCATAATGTTCCTAATTTACGGCATCTGAAATTTGGTTCAGAAAATGATAAACAAATGTATGGGTTATTCTGTATTTCCACTGGAGTCCTTCCTAAATATCGAGTAAAATTTTAATTGATCAGATTCAATCAGATATACGACGTAGTTCGCTTATAGTAGACTGAAAAATAAAGAAGATCTTGACATTTATAAGTAGCGGAATCAGAAGTAGTAAAATTTAGAAATCATTTAAAACCAATGAATTTCCTATCGAGAATTTGACACGTTGAGTCAGAAATCGTTCTTTCAAACTTAATATGTTTTCGCGATACCTTTTGTCACGCTGTAATATTCTCTAACTGAATTTGAAATATTAGATCAGCCCCAAAATGTACACACAAATCTATCTTGTTTGGGTTCTTCGTATCTGTTTTTTTCAACTCTGCGTGTTTTACAAAATGCATTTTCAGATTCTTCACCGACTATTTGGCATTTATCCAGAGTCAGATTTTACTTTCTATAAAAATACATTATATGAAATGTTGAGTAGTGCGCTGGCCATCGTACAAGATGTCACACGACTTTAAAGATGAAAGAAACAATATTAGAGCAGCCGTTGAAGTAAACTTCCGTGTTGCGTGTCAAAACAATAATTTTTTTCAATACAAACGAAAACACCATAATTTTTCTCTCTTTATTAAGGACAAAATTAAAAATTATATTATAGTAGTAATTTAGCCTTTTGTTAACATTTTTTATAATATATAGTTGTGAAAGCTGCGCAATTGATTTAATTGAAGTCTGTCTATCCACTGCCATTTGAAAAATACAAATATTATACACTACTCAAGACTTCCATTCCATTTAAAACTCATGTCATCCTCGCATGTATCTTCAGTGAGACTCTTGTGAAGGATTATCACTTACTCGCCTCGTTTTAGAGATTCAAGCAGTCTGCGCGCAGTCCAAAAATCCTCTCCAGTCGATTTCGGCCGGGACCCTCACCGCCTACGCAGCCCCGTGCTGGGCGGAACCCCGCGGGCTAAAACTCTTCGCCCTCCCCGCCCCTCCACCCCGCCCCTCCGGACGCTGGAGAGAGACGAGCGTTTGTGCCAAATGACAGTGCTTAACAGGGCTCACGCGGAGAGCGCCATATTTGTTCACGGCTTAATGGATCCGTTGGCGACCATAATGCATGGCTCGGAGCAAACTGACTACAATAGTTGGAAGACCCGATGCAATAACACGGGATGACTGACCGAAAAGTGATGTTCGCTGAAGTGCCGGTGCGGCGGTTCTCTTGTACATGACAGAAGTGGTATATCAAGTACGAAAGGGGTTCTTTTGAAAATAGTCAAAATATTTCCAATAATTCTGGTTTTCAATTAATCACGTGACGTTCAGTAATGTCCAAATCTTACAGACTGGTTTTATCAAAACGACAGAAAGAAATACACAACACACCAGTGCCTGAGGCGGGACTCGAGCCCGCCATCCTTCCGTCCTTATTCTATTATAATTAACTATTTTTTATTATATCTGGAGGAATAATGCAGGACAAGGAGTAAACTGACTATAGCAGTTGGAAGACTCGGCGGAGCTCCCTTGTGGGAGATACCTGAAAGGCGAAATCCCCGCAAGCCGACTGTTGGATAAGGCAAAATCACCTCTTCTCCCCACCGCGCCTTGACGCCGGCGAAGAGTATCTCTTTCCGGCGAGGCCCTTGGTCTTCAACCGTCCTCTAGCTCAGGGTTGTTGGGGCCAGGGCCTTGCGACTCTCCATCAAAACCGGGGACAAAGCTTGAGGGATAGATAGATAGATAGATAGATATTGTTTATTTAGCCTTCTCGGCTATTTTTTACATAAAATACATATTTACATACATTGTTTACATCTATAACGGAGTGAGAAGTTTTCATTAGCCGGAACAGACTGAACAAGTCTAATCCTTGCAGTTGATGATGATGATGATTATGATGATGATGCTTACATCTATAAGTATACTCTATTAACTATTTAGAAAATTAATTTTCTACTTTTATATGTGTATTATTGTTCTTTTAAATTTTTAATTTGTTCACAGGTTTTTATTTCTAATGGTAATTTATTATATAATTCAATTCCTTTGTCAAGTAGTCTATTTTTTGCCTGTTCAGTTTTACTAAAATTAATTACTAAATGTTGTGCTTGTCTTGTTTCCCTTGTTTTATCTACTATAGGAGCTACTATAGGAGGCGCAAGTGTCTCCGAAATTAGGCTCGCCAACTTCCGTACATAAAAATTTGGCTAATTTGTGAGAAATACGAAATGTGTCTTCTAAATGTAACATTATTCATAATATATACTTATAATAAACCGCGTAAGAAACCGCAAACATTGATGCTACCTTTTGTAACATAATGGCCCTGCTTGCGTCGCGCGAACCTATGTAGCAGTCACGCGCGTTTGAAGTATCATTGGCAGCCGTTCGTATTTTAGTTCCAGTAAGAAGATGCTGCAGGAGAGCGCACCACTCTAATGGTCTTCACCACCGAATATGAGAGTTAAAAGACCCTGGTTGGGGCCGTGACACAAAGCGTAGCACCTCGAACACGCCAGCTCGTTTTATTTTCAATCCGCCGCGATCTGTCCGAACCAGTTGCGAGCGATGCTCAGGAATGTTTAATATTGCTAACGAAGCAGAGCTATTTATGTGATGATATATGTTTCTTGCTTGATATGTCGGACAGGTTGTGCATTTGCTATACTTCATCATGAAGTCGCGTGAAGCCATTGCATTGCCTTTTCAAACGAGGGCAAACATCAACTATTCTAAGCTGTGAGTTGCCTTTGTTTAATTTAAGTTGATGTTAGTGTCATCCAAGCGGCAACTAGAGGTGGTCGAGACTTGGTCGCGATAGCGGGGTCTAAAATAATAAATGTGCTTGTGGACAAGGTAGTGCTAATGCGGGGGAATATAACTATTCCACGTCTCACCATGTTCAATTGGTATGGATATTATCTACAGTCTCATGTCACTACAGTTAATCTTTGAAACTCATTATCCGAAGACAGTTGACACCTTCCAAGCAGTCTAACATATGGTTTTGTAATGTGTCTTTTTAATGTGTCATTTTGTTATTTAGTGTGTAATAATTTGTCATTTAATGTGTTGTTTCTTTTTATAATGTGTTATTTGATGAGTAAAAAACTGTTCTACGCGAAAACAAATAGTATAGTAAAGGAAAAAAATAATCTGCCTAATTAAATATCACAAAAGTAATTATTCAACTATTCTGTAATGAATCTTATTAACATGTTGAAACCAAATGTATCATTTTTATAATTATTGAACTAGTTCTTTTCACTTTGGATTGCTTCGATTCTGCGCTTCCAGGGTGAAAAGAATTACTGTTCCAAAATATTTTTTTCTATAGTCCAATACCTGGCGGGCATTCAATTATCTTCTCCGACGTATAGGTCAGCGCTGGATTTCACTGTATAGTGAAAATAATCACTGCTCCTTCCGGAATAAACACGTTCACTACACTAACGATACTAATTAAGATGGCCCTTGATGTGCCAGGAAACATCAATCAATGAAATTCGAGAAGGCGGGGTGCCACGATTTTGCGCTCGGATAATCCGTAATAATCCTGTCCTGCTTATAATTTGTGGAACAGTATTAATTTTATAATATTGTGTCATGTTTATTTACAGGAAAGAAAATGATTGGAGTACATTTCTTGTGAAACATTCCTTTTTACAAAGATTGCTTTAAAACAGAACGAGTAAAGAGTAATAATCACGAACGAGTTGGGAGTAAACGAGGACAGATTACGGAGTAACAATACACACTCTTAAAAATACATTCTGATAAATATTATAAATGTTTCAGGAAGGATTTTGTAACTAAATACAAAAGCTTTAAACTGTAACAAACTTAGTGTCAATACTGCTGAAGTTTCAAGAAGCTGGTTTATGCCCGGGTTTTAACTGGAGCTGCTGCGGTTTGGAGAGGGCGATCTTGTAATTAAACCTTACAGAGAGTTGTGTGGTTTCCAATATTCGAAGTTTCTTTCTGGAGTCTCTTCTAAGTTTCGAAACTTACTCTCCTTAATTTGTTGAAAAGACGAGAGCTGATAATATCAGAAAATTATACTTAAGGTTCATTCGTAGCCATGACCCGTGTTCTCGATAATGAAGAGATAGAGCCAGAGAAGGAAATAACCTTGCAAGGGTGCCGTTTCACGATATGGCAAGGGAGGAAAATCCTGTCGTGTTGATGGGAGCGACGGGGTAAGTGGGTGGAGAGAGGGTCGGCATTAAGGAGATATCGGGAGGACTTCGGAACAATCGTCTCCAAACAGACGGCAGCTAATCCAAATTAGCTCACCGAGTCCGGCGCGTTCCGCCGTCGCTGAGCTCAGACGGCTGGCAGGCGCTAGGGGGATGTCAAGCTGCAAGGCCGTCTCAGCAGCCGCGCGGAGGGCAGAGCCGGGGCGGCGAGAGGTGGGAATGGGGTGGGGAAGGGTGGGGAGTGGAGAGATTGAGGAGGGGTGAGGGAAGATGAACAAGTGTTACCTTGGCAAGAACAAAGGAGGGGGTGGTGCCAAACGCATAAGCGGAGAGGGAAGAGGAGGGGTGGAAGGGAGAGAGGTGGGTGTGAGCGGGGAAAGGTAGGGCGGGACGAGGCTGGGAAGCAGTGGGGAGCGAAAAGGAAGAGGCTTGCTTAGGGGCGGGGCAGGAGAGAGATGGCGCAGTGTGAAAATGGGATGGGGGCGTGGCGATAAATGGAAAGAAGCTAGGTGGGAAATCAAAAGTCTAAAAATGAGACGTAGGAACTTTCAACCTTAGATGTCCATAATGTCAGTTGTTATATTATCAAAAAAAAACTTACCTGATAGTTCTTTTCGTAATATGCACCAGTCGTTTGTAATTTGAATTTCAGACCCTCCTTAGAAATCAAAGTTATTCTTTCGAATATAATTCTAAATAATAATAATAATAATAATAATAATAATAATAATAATAATAATAATAATAATAATAGATCCAATCATAGAAATGTATCGTTATTTCAAGTTCTCTGAAAAATAATTATTATCTGTTTGAAAGTCTTCTTCTTCTACCTTACACTTATTAGTCCATAGGCTAGTCTCCAGAAGTCTCTAGCTGCTAGAGTCTAGCACGTTTTTGTGACACGTGTCCTGGGCAAGTAGTTTGCCATTGCTTTGCGTAGGGTTGTGAGTGTGCCAATTTTGACGTTTGATTTGAATACCAGATACTACTGGCCTAGATACCATATCTGCAATCTTATCCACTAATTCAAGCCGAAACTCTGAAGTGCCTTTGCTAGGATCTGTTTTACATGTCAACAAGCGTCGGCATGCATGCCGTCCATTTTTGGCACCTCAAAAATCCTACTTTTACCGGGTTTGGACCCGCAAACTTCGTGGCAGTTGCCCGGCATGATCCCCACTATACCATAAAACATGTTGTTTAAACGTACTTTGCGTTGAAAGTTTTAAACAATGCAGCCGTAGTGAATGAGATTCCCTGAAATATTTAGAAGTTTTGATTAATTAACAAATAAATAATTGTTGAATCAAATATTTTAGATATCCTTCACATTATTGAAATTTTGAAGGAATGAGAACCATTATTGATCGAAAATACTGTCGTAGAGCGTATTCTTATTGGGTAGAGGGTAGAGAGTTATCGTATCAAAAATACCATACAATGTTTTATTTATTTAAAAATCCTACAATACTAAATGCAATTAAGTGGTCCAAATATTCTCTTATAAGGAATTAGTGGAACATGAAATAGCTTGAAAATAGTACAACAAAGAATATTTTCATTCAAAACATAACGAACAAAAAATTCAAAGAAAAATACGACTTTAGGAACATCACTCCGAATAGTTCTGTATAGATGCTGACAGAGGTTGAAAAAACAAATAAAATGTCCTGGATCAGATAGAGTGAGAATACAGAAGGCGATGTTATATAGTTGAAACGAAAAGTGGTGTAAGAGAATTTTGCACTGATGTGCGTAAACATTTCAAACAATCTCGAACTCTTAATGTATTATTTCATAAGTAACAAGTGCAATTCATAAAGGATCTAATTGTAATTGCAGATGCTGAGATAAAATGCATTATACGTTAAAAGAAGCTGAACTGTTGGGTATAACTTTTCACGTGCATTCATAATTTATATTTATCTATAGTTTACTTCACACATTCTGTGTCTTCACATTGTCACAGAGAAACGAGGGATACATTTAATGTTTAAGTTAAAAACAAAATAATAACAATTTTGAAATAGTTGTTTTCATATCCCGTTTATGAAATTATTTACTAATATCGACTAAGGGCATTTAAGAATAAGAAGGCTCTGAGAGTAGGTAATTTAATTTTCCAACACTTGTTTAAACTGCTTAGACACATTTGCAGTTTTATTCAATCTGAAGTTGTAAACGTATACAAAATTGAGTAACTATCTGCACTCATTGCCTATAATTTATTACAATAACAGTACAAAATTTAAAATGAGACCAGTTTTCAGCACGTTTTTTAATGTACTTAGACATTCACAGCACCAGCTTTTCGATGCCCTTGGAGAAGAGGAGTTTTGATGGAGCAGTAAGCCGTGTAAACGCAGCACCCTCATCTGTAATTCGGAGGCAAATCTTCGACCCCTTAAAGCACCTTTAAGGGAACCAAATAGATGATAATTATACATGTCAAGTTACGAACTGTATTCAGGATGCTCTGATACTTCAAAATACAGATTTTGAAGAACTTGGTCGGCGGTATGTGGATGTGCTTTGTCTTCCAACAAAACAATGTCTTTCGACAATCCATCTTGGCGTTCCCTGATTAAAATTCATGATTTTCTTCTTTATCAGTAGGTACTAATCGGTAATTCAGAAAAAGTGTACGGATTTGCTCAATATTGGGATAAGGGGTGGTTCAGGCTAGATCTCTTGCTCTTTTCTCATCCTGCTTGCTTATTAACTGCTTTCAAACGGTTCAATCCTCTTGTAAACTCTTCGCCAAGTAAATTGCACCCTCATTGTACTGAAACTCTTCTGAAGATTTTCTGAGGGTATAAACTGATGTCACTACAGTGCCTAGAGGGTGGTCCTAGAATTCGAATCCCGGCGGTGAAAAAGTTTTCACACTAGCTTCATGTCTTGGCAGAATTCAACCGCTGCCTGAAGGAGAATTCTAGCGGCGGTGATCAGTAGTTTTCAGTAGTTCCTCCGATCAATACAAGGCTAATACCGGAGAAGTACCTTAACAAACGGACCACGGATCGCGCGCGATCTTTTCTTCCTCTTTTTTGACCTATCCACTACTTTCACGTACTTGCACTACACTACCACACATGTCTAGAGACAAGTCGGAAACTTAGAGTTTGTCTAGGCTACGACGGTGCCCCGCTTCAGGTGGGAGATACCTAGTTGGGAAAACCCCGCAATCCAACGTGTAAGTCGGCGCGGTCACCCACTCCCGCGATACAAAATCATGCACTGTATTTACGGGACTAATGACATCAGCAGTTAACGCGCTAGGAATTACTAATAAATCAATATTCTAAAGATTTGGGCTTCTGGTACACATTCATATCACTAAAACGGATTATGAAAGCGGTTATTTTTGTGCAAACTGAGAGTGGTACAGCCGTGTCGACGTCGCAACAGCTCAAACGAATATGTAGTGATATCACGATTTCTTACCATCTGCCATAGGCATAATGCCATCTTAAAGCTGGTAAGTGTTCAGTCAACCTAAAGACGATTGGAACAAAAGTGCAGATACTTACTGTCATACCCTTGTAGAAGCATTTACTGGCAGGTATCGTACGGCTACAAAGTGAAGAAGGTAAGAATAATTTTTTGGTTGCCTGGTGTACTTTGTCGGTTGAAATGAATACTCCACTTGTGATGTCTTGGGATTTTAGAAAAATAGTGCCACAGAACTTTCCTTGTTGGAAGAGATGACTAATTCCCAATCATAAAATTCCTTCATTCAAAAAAAATCTACTCACACCCATTATTCCTTCGAGCATCTTGGAGGATCCTGGTGATAATCACAAGTTTTCCCCTTCCCATACTTTTCCATTTCCTTTTGGAGTGAGAACTCCTAATCCGAATAAAGACAGTCTACCTAGGGGAAGGTACCCGAATTAAACAAAGCAAGTTAGGTAGCTGAAGTGTGGCAGCCCCTTTACTTAACTACATCCGAGCAACCTTTGTAAGGCTGCCAGACTTAACTTTTGTTACTATAATCTTCACAAAAATAATACGGCAAATTCAGATGTACCATAGACTGAGCATGGTGAAGATATATGAATTGGAATTGAGGAACACTTTAAAATAGCCACACGGTATGTGAAGAGAATAGGTATTAAAGGGCAGAAGCTAGAAAACATTAAAGAAATTCGAAATTCTTACATAATTAAAAAACTTTAGGGGGTATAAGAACTAGGAGACTATATTATAGTTTATTGTAGTATACTTCAAAATATAAGGGCAGAAGCTGGAGTAGCAATATTAATAAGTAAATCCTGGAAATCAAAAAGAAATGGATATTCATTCGTAACTGAATGAATAGAAGATGATACTTGACAATCATTAGCATACATATTCCAGAAGAAGGAAAACGGGAAGAAACAGACATATTTTGTAATCAGCTGCAAATGAAATTAGAGGAAATTGGCAAAATTGATCATTTAAATTATGTGGAGATTTTAATGCAAGAGTAGATAATGTACCAATTCAACAAATTGGAGAAAATGGCGAACACCATTTCAACTCTAATGGTGAAGAACTCAAACAATTCGTCACAATGAAACATCTACAAATTTCCAATACAGTTTTCAGATATCGTAAAATCCATAAACACATGGAGTGCAAGGGGGTGAGATCAATCAGATATTTTTTTCAAAGATTATAAAATGAGATCGCCGCTAAAAGATGTTAACGTGTATAGGTATTGTGACATTTCCTCAGACTCCCATTTGAAAGTAACAAAATTTAAAATACAGAAATTGAGGTCTTCGCAATCTAGACAAGGACCACAGGAAGAGGTTCATAAAACCTACTTGTTGCAAGAAGAATGCATTCAGTGTCTTTAAAAATAAGGACTGCAATATTATTTCATAAAAACACCTACTGTAGAACCCTTGGAAATGGAATGCTATGACGTAAAATCTTTCGTTGAAGTCACTAGTAAAAGTAGCAGTGGAAGTCACTGGTAAAAAGAAAACGATAATTGGCAGAAAATGTTTGTGAGTTTAGAATGATTAAATTCAGCATTGTCAGTTTTAACACTAGTACGTTCATATTATTACTAATAAAAACACGGAAACGAATATATTAATTTCATTATCCTCCGCATTCCGAGTGTATTTGAATTTTTGTGATATTATTCGTGATTTGGCACACAGACTGCCCTGCAAATTGTCATCAGGTCTAGATATTATACATTCTAAGTTTGATATTTATGAATTGGTTAATGTTTGTAACAATACGGGAAAACAAAAGGACCTAGCCTCAGTATATCAGCTACTGCCTCGTTAGTAATGGGAATAATCGTAGATTTGTCAATTCGCACTGCACAGAATTCATATTACATTTTATCAAATTTGTTGATTTTCTGATTTGTTTCGTTTTGGTTAAAGCAAAGGTCTTGCGATAAAACAAATCTTGCGAAGTGACAAGAGATTGAAATACGTAAATGTCCATTACAAATTCTGCGATGTATTATTTTGCCTATTTCTAATTAACTCGATTTTTAGGACAGTGTTCTTAATTTGCACACTAAATAAATTCTTCTTAAATTCAGTAGTAATTCTTTCAACTTCTTGACGAGAGGACTGTTCTACCTTCAAAGTCGAAAAATACACTCCAGAGTTAGAGTCGTGTGGTTGAGAATCTTATTGCTACACTTAGGCAAAACAAATTTATCAGGAATTCTACGTGTGACCTTCATTATTTTCTACCGTGTCGCTGAAATATTTAAAAAGAACTAGTGAACAAGTTTTTTTTAACACGGCATGGCAAAGAATGTTTGTTCGTGCTTTTTTTCCATGTGCGAATAATCTATTTTTTTCATGTATGTATTATTGCACATTATACTGATTTTGATCTTAAAAAAATTCCTGTAACATATTTTGTAAATTTAATCAAAGAAAAATTGTTCACTAATTTTCTTTATTTACTGATGGCTATTCTAATTATGCAATTTTGGGTGATTGCTTGTCAATAATAAATGAGTAAAATAAAATTAAATTCTTACTAATAGTGAGCGAAGCTTTACGAAGCGTGTACGAAACATCTTTTGCGAACGGTGCATTAAAAAATACGTAACATGTGCTCAAGATGATTCGAGGGATTGAAAGCCTTGGGAGCGGGCCATTGCCTGAGCTTCAGGCAACATGAGAGCTCATTTACGCCCGTTAATTTTCTTTCGATTTGGGAAGAAATATTCCTTTTTGTAGATACCGTTTCAATGGCGAAGTGTTTAGTATGTTTGAAAGAACTGCAGTTTGTTAAAAAGTTCAACCTACAGAGGAATTTCAGCTTTGCAACTTAGAGGAACCCGCGAGATGAAAATAATTTCTGAAAATTGACAGATAGCATACATTCATTAGATGAGTACAGGATTTTTCAGATAGATTATGGAAAAGATTTTGAAAATCACTAGGATTTACAACATTATCAAACAAAACTGTACATGAAATAATCAAGACTGGAATTCAAATTCTCTCACGTGACCTCTCCCGGCTATCTATTTGTTAACATTAATTATCGATTTGGGAAGAAAACAATGTTAAATTATATAACATTATATAAAATATTGTTGTACTAGAATGTTAAAAGTGTCTTATCCAAAAATATTATGTATTAGAAGAATGGAAGTAAAATTACAGTACTGGTTACAATAAGCAGGGTCGGATATTGCTTTGAGTTATGCAATAATCTATTTTCAATTTTGAATTTTCCATTTTTTTATTAAATCATAAATATTAAAATAATAATTACCATTTAAAAAGTAATTATCGAGCGATCCGTTTTCGCCCACTTTCACACGTCCCATCATTGGAACACTGTACGCCTGCCGCGGCGTCGGGCATTTGCTTTGCTCCTCGGCTCGGTTCGGAGGACGAGATCTGATTTTTGTGATGTTACAGAGCATTGAGTTGGTAAGCGCTGCTCTAAGCAGCATAGCTCAATAACGCTGTACAATGTACAGTTATCCAGTTGGGAGTTCAACATAAGTTTGAGGTAGGCTGCTGTTTCAGACCTTTTCCGATCCAAAACACATATTCGTTAGTGAAACAAAATAATTTAACAGGCAGTGTGTATGTTAATGATTCAACCAACGAAATTTCCACTTTCCTTCAATTTTCACCTTCACAGCAATGGAATTAAATTTACCCGAAAATAAAACAGGTGACAAAAAGAAATATTTCATTGAAATTATACTTGCAAATATGGCAATATCCAACAAAAAGTAAATGAAGATGTATGGGAAGAAATGTTTAAAAATAAGCATGATATTGCACGATAGTTGAAAAAGGAAATTGTTCAAATTTTCCAATAAAATATTTTACTCTCTCGCACGTAAAAAGAGATAGTTATGTTATCGTGCGCCGGAAAATGGCGAATTAACGACAGAAAAACTCTTATTGCTAGGCCCAGGTAAAGAAAAAGGGAATAAATCGTTTTGCAGTTTGTAAACTACCTCAAGTGCCCAGCGTTGTCCGAGAATTTATCGTAATTATTTATTGTACAGGAAGAGGAATTCCATCTAATCACCTACTTGGAACCTACTTCTATTCTATTCTATCCCCGCTCCGTCCTGCCCCGCCATTCTCTGCCTTGCTCCCATCTAGTAATATCTGGTCTTATTCACTCACTTTCTCACTTTCAAAAAGTGTATTTTTTTTATTATTGGGCTTCCCGCCCCAACTTGTCACCTTAAAAATAAAAAATCTAAACTAAAAAAATAAAATACATGTCTTCACATATATTCTTCTTTAAAGAATTTTATGAATTATACCAATATATTTAATCAATTACGACATTGTAAAACTTACTCATTTTCGTATTTTTCTCACGTATTTATAAAGAAAAGCTTGAAATTGATATTAAACGCAATGCCAAAGATATGGACCTTTAATTCTAATTAAAATACTTTTAATTGAAATGGAGTACGCGTTTTAGGGTTCTTGAGAAATAGTGGCTGACAGAAAGATGCCATTAACTACTTAGACAATTATAATATCTCCAAAAATCCGTGATCATAGTGGATCCCGGCTTGACAAACGTTTTTCTATTATCTGAAACATCATCTTCGGTTCTATTTTCAACAACCTTGAAAAACAGCGTCGGCACAGGTTCAGTTCCCCCCCAACTCCCATTTTCCATGACTCATTTTCTTCAATTATATTTCTTCTAGCCGAATTTACTGTCATTTGTTTAAATAATCATTCCTTCACCAGAGGTATGCTTTCACCATCCATTATAATAAATCACTATAATAATTCATCCTTCTGTTACAGTTTCTGCATAACACAAAAATCATTCTTAATGAGTTTCGCTTTCGTTGGAGCAACTTGCAAATACGTAATAAGGGGGTGTTGATGAACTACAAAATCGCCAATATTGATCAATAAAGTGATTTTAAAGTGGTTTTAAAATGCCCTAAAAGTAAAGAAAAATGACATAAAAATTTGATCAAAACTAGTTAAAATGAAGTACTCAAGCTCTTGGATATATTACTGATGTAATGGGGATTCGTCTTTTCGTTCATGTGAACTCAGTTTGCAAGTTTGGTTTGGGCTGTTTTTACCGGGAATTCTCAGTCTCTATTACCCCAAATTCGGCCGAAACGACATTGGCGCTGGTAGGCGTCAAAGTAATCTTAGATTACATACTCACAGCGGCTGATATTGCAATTTCTAAGAGAAGAAATCAAATAGGCTTGTCATGAATTTTGTGGAGAACATTTGTTGCATCTCATAAATATTATTTGAAGCAAGTACCATTTACATAATATTAAAATCGAAGAAAACCACGAAAAGTGTATTAAAAATGACGGAAAAAGTAAAAAATGACATATTAGTTGATATCAACGAAAAATGCAAATAATATTAGGGTAATTTCCTTTCGACCCTTAAAATTAATATTTATTCTAAAAGTCATAAAAAGAAAAAAACAAAAACCTTTCCGTAGTAATAAACATGCTTAATTTATTAAAACCAAACCAATAAATATTTTATCTAGAACACTTGTGTATATTCATAACATTTTACGACAATATACAACAAGCACATCAGAAAAATGACTTTCCTCCAATAGTTTCATATCTCTTGTAGGTACACTCAGTACAGGTACTTCACGAATAGATGCAATTAAAATCAATATCCAAGTTACTTTTATAAAAGAAACTGTCAGAATCATTCTTAAATATGAACATTTTGGATTGTGACCATTGAATGTAAAAATAAACAAACAGTCCTCTCCTATCCAATACGCAATTCTGTGCATTGATGAAATCAACCGTAGATCTCAGTCGTCATCCTCAAATGACGCGCAGTCAAACTAATGCACATTATTGCACTCTTGTATCTGTGATGTAATTCTAGGCGAAACACGTCCATAAAAGCAATTATTTTGTAAATATATTAAGGTTTATGGTTATAAATCACAGCTTATAGCACTCTTGGCCTTCAAAGAAAGCTAGGGCGAACGTTTCATTGATTTTGGTTTCCTACATTCAAAGACAACGCGCTGTAACCCGGCGCACTTGTATCTTTATAGATTAGTATAGAGTATAGATATACTTCCTACCAATGGTGTAGCTAGAATTAATGTTTTAGGAGTCCTTTATTTATTTGATCAAAAACAGTAAAAACTGTATATGACGTATGGGGGAAGAAATTATCTGTGCACATTGTCTTGAAGCCCAGAATGAAAAAAAAATCGATTTTGATCCTTGATGCCAAAAAATCGATTGACGACAAAACGTCTGTCTGTCCGTCCGTCCAACCGTTCGAGCTATTTTCTCTGAATGAAACATGTTCTTTAAAGACAGATTTTCAAACAAGGGAGTATACTATTTTTCGAAAATATGAGTAGTTTTTTAATAATTATGCGCGAGATATAGACGTTTGTTAAATTTTTAAAACAATTTTTTCTCTAAAATGACACTAAATTTTGTCCTCGTATGTATTAAGGCAGTACTTGTCTACCTCAAAATGGCATTTTTTTCGTGAAAAATTTTTGTTTTTCATTGTTTCTTGGGCATTGAGGTGTGTACCTCCCTTGTTTAAAATCGTCTGTTGCTAAGTTTGTTAGTTTTTTATTTAAAGATACTTTTCCATATGCGTGCCCTTATACCACGTCCCATGACAATTTGCAGTTCAGTTGGCCATGATCGCTAAAAATTAAAGAAAAAATGGATTACTTCATAAAAAAATTTTAAAATGCAATTTAAAGTTCTAATGTTGTCCTATTAACAGAATAACTTCCATTTTGGATATTCTTTCTTGCTGTTAGGAATTTAGCGTTTACAGACGAGCATTTTAGAGCTAATGAATCATAATCTGGCTTTTACTTATGTTTTCTCTTGTTTGGTCCGACTTGAAACGTCATAACTCTACTAATTTGGAAGATATCTTTACGTTTCTTCTTTTATTTATTAGGAGAACAATTATTGTGCCTAATCCTCAAATTGTTATAGAAAATGCGTATTATCAGTAATAAAATACTCTATTAATTGTTATTATTATCAGTGATTTTTAAAACTTTTAATTTATATCAATGTAAAGTACGAGGGGCATTCAATAATTAAAGAGACAAATTGGTCTGGAGAAATAAATGTTAATATTTACAAAACAGGACTTTTCCTACTTTTTAATATAACCACCACCAACATTTATGCACTTGTCTCAACGGGTTACCAGCCTTTTTATAACGGCTGCAAAGAACTCTTTATCTTGGTGTTTCTGGCGGTTCTGACAACTTTCACCATACACTTAAGTCATTCTAAATTATATATTAGCTGGTTTATCACCTTCAGCAAATACAAAACTAATCACAGAACGTTGTTGAATTAATATGTAATTTTCAAATGGACTCACCATCGTTCAACTCAATTTTAAAGTTATAAACACAACAACGCTATATCTCTAGACGAGTACCTTAAGGGACGATAAAAATGTATGTTGCTAGTCCCATTTTCAGCGAATACTGTATTTTCGATAATTGCAAGAAGTTAACGTTTCAAAACCACAAAATTGAAGATACAGATTTTTGCCTTAGACAAAGTTCGTTGCAAAACTCACCTCTTTAAAAATGTCATGTATAGCTTTTGGAAAAAACTAGAAGTTTTCGCATAATTTGGGCTTGAATTTCAATTTATAAAAATGTATTTTCTCGAAAACCGCTCTAAACTTTTTCTTTGCATTTTTTCGACGGGTACAAGAAGGGACGTTTACAAGAATGGTGCAGGTCTCACTTTCATGGAGATCTCTGAATTTGCGATAATTGCAAATTTAGAAATAATCCGAGAAAGTATGTGCTGTTAGCACCACTAGTTTAATTAAGTATTATGGATCATGACATTATGTGAAAATTCAAAGAATTAGAACCATTTATGGACCGACATTTGATAAAGATAAATTTATTATCTGCAAAACATTGCGTTCAAATATTTGGAATTTTAGAATATAATAGGAACTTAAAAATAAAAATTTATTATCGTTTTTATTAATCACTATAAAAGCTTAAGAGGTGATGTAGCACAATGAGACTGATACTTGAAAATATGTCCATTCATCTTCCAAATTTTGAAAACATTTATCAACAAGCTTTTCAATATTATGATTCGCAATTTATTAATTACGAATACAGGCTAAATCAAATGAATTGAAATAAAAAAGTAAATAAAAAATAAGCTCTCCAGACTTCCAAGATAGTGATGTTTTTCATCTCACTGAACCACATGTTTTTCCTCATTATTGGACCAATCTTGTTACGTAATTGATCACATCATCAGAACAGCCACCTATCAGCAACCTATGACCCTGCTTTCTTCCTACGACTCGTTTGGAAGCAAATCACGTGACATCCATCTTCAGTTCGCATGGCACCGAGGGAGACTGTCGTCGTCAAACGACACCGCCAGAGAAAGTGACCGCCAGACCTGCGGCCATGCGTTTCCACCGTTGCGGCCAGGGTATTTTCGACTGGCCGGCTCGCTCGCTTACGTTTGCGACAGCGGGGGGGGGGGGAGGGGAATGCCACTGGTAGACGTCGAGGCGTCTTTTCCTAATGACGACCGTGGGTGCAAAGTAGTGCATGCGATTGCGTTCTTGTTGAGCGCCGAGGAAACTACCCAGAGCTGGTCGCGCATAACAGCTCTCTTGTCTCTTTCGTTAAGCGTTTGCTAACAGGTGTTTCCGCAGCTTTGATGCGAAGGAGACCCCCTCTGGGTGAATGCCGGGAGCCGTTAGATTAGAATAGGCTTTGTTAAATTATTAAAAGTCTACGACCTAGCCACATTGTGTCATACAATGGTTTTGACAAAAGTAATGAATGGTTCACAAAATTAGTAAAAAATTAATTGCTTTTCAATACCAGATATGAGTATCCACGTGTCCGGGATTCTCAGGTACAGTCGTTGCTAAACTTAACAATGCGCTACGGCTACACGGTATCGACGACCCGAAAAAACGTTACGGAAATGTCCCGTCTCCAGAGATGTCGTGTGATCAAGAATCATTCCCTTTCACGGTAACTCTCGCCATCGGACTCGCAGCCTTTACCATCGACGCTACCGCCAACGCTTCCACTATCATCACCACAAACTTCGTGAATAATATTTCCACTATCAGTAAGACAGCTACTATCATCTTTGCCATCATCCCCACCATCACCAGTATAA
Organism: Acheta domesticus; assembly: GCA_031308135.1. Taxonomy (NCBI): domain Eukaryota; kingdom Metazoa; phylum Arthropoda; class Insecta; order Orthoptera; family Gryllidae; genus Acheta; species Acheta domesticus. The sequence goes on along the minus strand of JAHLJT010009436.1, from coordinate 133,347,635 downwards.
CCACATCCAGAACACCACCAGGACTGTCACCGGTACCACCACCATCGCCATCACCACCACCACCACAACCACCACCACCACCACTACTGCCGTCACCGCTGCCACCGCTATCACAGCCGCCGCTACTAGCAGGACTACCACTGCTACCACGACCACCACATCTACCACGACCACCACCAAAACCATCACCTCGCAACCAAATCCACCACCACCACTACACACAATGCCGCTGATATCGCCACCGTTGCCATCGACATGGCTGTCACCACCACCATCTGTGTCACCGCCACCGTTGCCTCCCCCGCCAAGGCCGTTTCCGCGTGCGAGGCTAGCGCCGGGCGCCCCCCACTCGGCGCGGCGGGCGGGCGGCCGCCCCAGAGGCGGAGCGCGCCCGCGGGAGATGGCGGCGGCGCGGCTGGCCGCGTGCGCCGCGGTGCTGGCGGCCCTGGCCCTCGGAGGCGCCGGTGCCGGCGCCGCCCCGGCCGACGCCAGCGCGGACCTCCTCAGCACGCGGATCTTCGGCGGCGACGACGCGCTCGACTACGAGTTCCCCACGCAGGTGAATATTTCTACGCTTAGTCTTCTAAACAGCACGAGTGTTATTGTGGATCCATAGAAAAATAAGTCACCAGAGTACAGAACAAGTGACACATTTTAAAAATTGTCGTTCACCAGGAAAAACAGTTTTAATCTGAGCTGAACTGTTTATTTCGTGCGTAAAGGGAATTTTCCATCTACATACTTGTTGTATTGTAAACGATCTTTAAGAAGTGTTTATTAGTGACCCTAGTCTAATTTTATAAAATAATGGTCTACTTAATTCAAAAGATAATTTTTGGGATGTGTTACTTTTCTTGTGATCCAAGAAAATGCGTTTATGACTTTATAAGAGGCATTAGTTGGTCCCATTACATTATTTATAACAGTCAAGCAAACTTCTCTTTTAACCTGTACGTTTATATCTGTCAATATTTTAAGTATTAGAGATGAAAATTTGATTGAAACAAATTTGATGTATCAAAGGCTATTTATTTTCTTTAGTTATTTATATCTATATTATATTATTGTATTTAGTATTTATATACCAATGTATTTTTTAGTGCTTTAAGTGTAAATCGTCTCGGTCAAGTATGAACATTAGGCTGCGTTGATGACAACATATTTGTCTCTTGATGACATGTTCATTATTCGGTAAATATAACTGTCATACACAATTGAATGAACACGAATATACTAGCAATAATAGAACTAACCCACATCTTAAGCATAATTTTACTTACGAATGTGACCACACAATCGTAATTACTTAGTTTGTTCTGATTTAGTATTCTCCATTGTTTTCTCCTGTTACAGAAAAAATTGCAAGCTGTAAATGCAGTTAGTACACACCAGATATGACTATCGATTTCTTTGTTATGGCAGTTGCAAGAAGCATTGAAACAATATTTCGAAATAATGTAGACTGTTAGTGCTATAAGTTTCGTCAGACTACATTAATTTATTAGATTTAAAATATAAAGCAAACACAATAAATTGAGGTTCAGCCTTTTGAAATCATTTTAATGGTCTAGACATGTTTAGAAGAGCTGACAAAATCTTTTTACCATTAGTTGTTCTCAAGTTTGTTTATTTCGTGTACTTGCTAGAAGATGATTTTTATTGGACACGCATTTTTGCTGACCCTTTTACACGTTGATAAAGGTTTCTGCGGTGTTACGTGTAGGAACACATTGTGCATATTATAGGTTTTATTTCATGTAACACCCCTGTTTTGGTCATTCGAACGGCTCTCGTGTTTGTAGTTTGAGAAAGCGACCGTGGTTTCCCGTTTGTTGCCTCCACTCCTATTTGGTGTCTCAACTGTTCTGTACTTTGAAGTAATTAAAAATCAAATTGGCTGCATTAATCAAATTTTAGACAAGATAATACTTTTGTTTTACAGTTTATGTTCGTTTATGAGCATAACTATAGCTTCGTTTTTGTTGAATAAAACGAAAGTTTTGTATGAGGAAGGCAGGTTATTAACTTAAAATGATAGACAACATAGAGCGGATAAACGTAATTTGTCAAAGTGAAATGAAATATTGTTTAGAGACCGTCAAAAAATAGAACCATATAGATTTTTTCCGTGTCCTAAAGCTGTTCACAATTAACCGATCTGCAGTGTTCTATGTACTAAATATCATGAGTATAATTTTTACTATTCCTTTTTTTGTCTATCTAGTGGCGTTTAAAGCTAATATCAAATTCAGAGGTAATCAGTTCAGAACTGTTTGGGTTCTTATTGAAATACCTTTTCCTTCCTTATTATGAGCCAAGTTCGAGTGTTTTATGCCTTGAAGAAACTCATCAGTAATCCATGTTGAATCTGTCCCACTTTTAGGTATTCCTTTTGTCTCTCATGTGGTCTAATGAAAGATCTACTTTCGAGTTCCATTTCTGTGGAGGAACAATCATCACTGCTAAATGGATTCTCACAGCGGCACATTGTGTGTAAGTGAACTTGTCATTTCTCTTGTAGTCAATACCATAAATGGTGATGCATTTTCAATCGACTTCTGACGATGTAAAACTGATATGAAAAGAAAACTTGATTCGGAGGGTCGTTCCTTCTCTTCGAAACAAAGAGTTTAGGAAAACGCCAAGACAATAGTATCACGTCTTAAGTTTAGTTAAGAACATATTTTGAAGATCATTCAATTAATAAACATTAAAGAAATGACATTTACATTACAATGTTTACGGTAAATGATTGCGATTTGGCGCGAACAGCTTAAAATCAAAAGAGCAGCTTCGCTTACTTTAAAAAAACATAATGAATTGCTTAAAAACCTACACATTTAAAACATTGAAATGGATTTTTTACAGAAATGATGCCCAACATACCATTGTAAAAGCCGGATCCATTGACAGGACAGTCGGTGACGACTTCGATGTACAACAAACAATTCTGCATGAGTCATATCGTATCGATATGAAAAGTAATAGACCAGTCAACGACATCGCATTATTGGAGGTAAGAATTGAAATGTCTTCATTTGTAAATATTATATATAGGACAAATACGAATTTAGAACGTTTATTGTTAGTTAATAATAGTATTAATAAATAAAATATATTCCGAAGTTTAAAGTTGTGCGTAAATACAACCATTCAAATTTAGAAAATATCCAAAATTGAAAATCATACCGTTCAATGTTGACGAAAATGTATTGAGAACGAGCTATATCTTTGTTATGAAGGTAAACATTCATGAAAATGTCATTATTAATAGCTCAAATTTTATAAAGGCGACCTGGATTAAGCTAGCTAAGAACGTGTAGCAAATCACAGCTTCGGTCCGGAAGGTCGCGGCTTCGAGTCCCACTTTGGCAATGGTAGTTTGACCCTTGTCTCTCATGTATGTATTGTCGCGTTCTGTGAACTACACATCAGAGGAGCCCGCAAATGTCTAGTATATGGTCAAATATGCGTCCCCTTAGAGACGTAATGAGTAACCGGCTGTCGGCTGGAAAAACTGTAGGGGAAAATATTAGTAAATATAATTAACATGTATTACAAAAGCTTAAAAAATATTATAAAACATTATAACTTATATTGGTAATGTTCTATGGGAAAACTCATGGCCTGTGAAAAATGTGTCTTTTATTTTATTTTTCGCAATTAAATCAATTGTAATTAATTGATGGTGCTATTTTACTATCTCAGAAATTAACTTAATTAGTGTGTGAAACCATGGCGTTCATTCGGAAGAACAGTTGTGAAATTGAAATTAAATTGAAATTTTTAAAAGGGCTTCACTAAAGGTCCACTAGAAAGATTCATGTTCCCCGAGATTGATTTTTGAAGATAAATTTCTGACCAAACATTCAGCTCTTACAATGTTCAATTTGAATGACAAGCGTTGCTTAATTGACATGAAAAATGATTCTGAAATGGAACTAAACAAAACGTTCAAACATTGAAACATACTATTATCTGTTCCACCATTACAAAAATCGATTGGCCGCCCCGAAACGAAATACTCACGTACAAGAAACCGCAGTTCAAATATATGGATAAAATTAATCACTCCTTACTCCAAAGCAAGCGCACACACACAACCCACACACACACACACATAAGCATTCCAAAGCACACATATGCCCACTCCATAGCACTCACAGGTGTATACCCTGCATAGCTCTCACACACACAGACTCCATAGAACACACACATAAGCACTGCACAGCAAACACATACACACTTCATACCACACACACACACGTACACACTCCAAAGAACTTACACATACTCACTCTATAGCACACATACACTTTTCATAGCACACAGACATTCACACTCCATAGTATACACACGTACACACTCCGTAGCACACACACATACACACTCCATAGTACACAAATACACACTCCATAGCACACTCGTACATACTCCGTAGCAGTACGCATTCTGTAGCACGCACACACACACACACACACACATATGCATACTCCATAACACACACACATACGCACACTACAGCACACACATGCGCACACTCCCTAGCACACACGCATACGCACACTACAGCACACTCATGCGCACACTCCCTAGCACACACAAACACACGCTCCAACGCGCGCGCGCGCGCACACACACACACACACATACATACACCCTCCAAAGCCCCCAAATTCCCTAGTGCGAACGGTACCTCCGCGAGGCTGCTCTCCTGACGTGTCGCGTGGCGCGCTTGCGCGTGTGCTTGCGCAGCTGGCGTCTCCGCTGGCGCTGGACGGAGCGACGCTGGCGGCGGCGCGTCTGCCCTCTCGCGGCCACGGGGCGCCCGCGGGCCAGGGCACGGCGCTGGGCTGGGGCCGCCACACCTACGACACAGCGCAGGTGCACTAGGGCGCGGCGCGGCGGCGGGCGCTTCAGCGGTCGAAGGCACGGGCGCTCGCGGCACCAAGTGGCGTAAGTTTCTCTGCCCCACGCATTTTTCGCCCCGCTCGGAACAGACTGCCGGCACTCGTCACTACGCGCGCGACGTGGAAATTTTTACCTGTATTGCAAGGAATGACTTTTAGGCAGACGAAACATAAAATGAAAACTTACGCCACTTTGTGCTCCAAAATATTTTCCCGAGCAACTGCATGAGCTAATATAAAGTAGTATATTGTTTTGGGGAAATATCTTTTGTAACTACAAACAAAACTAAAATTACACTTTAAACAACATTCGCATTTACAGTGGAAGTGATAACCAGAGATAAATACATTTTCCAGTGCAAGTGGTATGTAACTGTGTTGTAATGATTTGTTTGTTTTTTTTTGTTTGCCGAAAATTAACAAAAGTTAGTTTTCAAAATATTTAACTTTTTATAAATAAATATAATTTTTACAGGAAATCAAAGACTCCTAACTATATTATGCAATAAATTTGTACATGGAATCGGAGGGCAATTTACTTTCATAACATCTTATTTCAAATATTACACCAATTCTAGTTCATTGAGTTAAAAACCTTCACGTTCAGTATTATAGAAGTTGAGATACAATTTCAAAGCAATATATAACGATAAGTAGGTGCATTTTCTTAAAATAATTAATGTACTTCAAAGAAATATAGAACATATCGAAGAAATTTTGAAAGAAAAAAAACATTAAAATCTTGCGAAATAAACTAGTGTATTGGTAACACAATTCTTGGAGATATAGTAGGAAAACAATTGTATGTCTTACACTTAAATTAAACACATCAATAAATAATGAGAGATTGGGGTAATCAACCACAACCATTACAGTTACACTATTTAGTATAACATAACCAAAGTTTTTCCCAGAAATAATTTTTAATTTTTATTTATATATTAGTTATTTCATTTCATTTGCCAATTTTATTTCGTAATTTTGCTTTATTTCTATTTGCTTTCTTTCTGTTAATTCTTCGCTTTTTTCTTCTCTATGTTAGAGACCTACTGAAGATAGGAAATTATTTTCCCGAAAGTTAACTATGTGCATGTTATAATAAATATTATAATTGAGATTGTTGTGGATGATTATCTTCATTTCTCATTACGGATAACCCCAAGTTTTCTGCTACCACCACGAAATTTACATCAATATATCTTTTATGTTCACTATTCATCACACATTGTTCAACGTACATTCTTTTCGCAAATGACCATGTTTTTTAAAATAAAGAACAAACAATTTAACGTTTCAAATAGTTTATAGGAATAAAATTCTGCATGAAAATAGTGTAGGCTTTTAACCAACAGCACCAAATAAGGATATAAATTCTGTTCCCAATGACCCATAATGTCTCATATTTGTGGTTATTGTGGAAGTGTTTAATTATTTCGAGTTGAATAATTAAGTGTCATTATGTGAAAGTACTAAAATTGCTGTGATTTAACAGGAATACTTACCTGGAAACTTACAAAAACTTGACCTTGATATAATTCCCTGCCCTGACATGAGCAGGAACTTAATTTGTGTGCAGTCTTCCTGGTCAAACGGAGGAATATGTACCGTAAGTATATTTACTAGTTCGAAAACATTCTATATGCAGCGTTTTACTTCATTTAAAATTCTAATTCCGCGTTCCTCGTGTTTACCTCTGAGAACGACAACTGAAATGAAAGTCATTTCGACCTTTTCGAAACGCTCAGTCATTTACCATAGCTCTAATATGTTTACAGGGAGACCTCGGAGGACCACTCGTTATAAACGAGACCGTTTTCGGTGTTGCATCGTACATCGACCACAGGAACAAATCACTGGAAGCCGAGGATCACTGTGCCGATCAATATGCTTGGGGTGTATATACTCCAGTCACGAGTCATCGTTTGTGGATCAAGAAGCACACCGGTGTATAGTGGAATGAACAGTGCAGAAATTATTGTGATATTAAAAGTTCCACAATTCATTCCGCAACAGGAAACTAAAATCATTTTTAAAATAATGCGCATTTACAGTACATTATTATAAATCACACGTTAAATTTTGAATTAAAATCCACGCTCTTTTCACATCTTTTAGACCAAAAATCGATCAAAAATCAAGAACAGTAACAAAAACATCTTACACCTATTAAAATGTTGAGAACAAAGTTCATCAAATAATTTAAATAAAAATAAAACAATAAAATAAGTTAAATAAAAATTAAATTATTTAATTTCCTCTATTACAAATACTAAAGTAGAGTGCATGTAATTGTTTAAAAAATAAATTTTCTATTTAAAACAGCATTTCTTTGAGTTTATAGGAAATATTATACTTATTAACTAAATCCAATTGTCTATTGTAAACCGTTTCTTCCTCCTTGGTGTGTGTGTGTGTGGGGGGGTGAATTTCTTTAAATACAATTAATATATTTAATTAATTAACAAACAAAGCGATATGGTGCCATGCGTCGGCGTGCCACTGAAACGGGTTTCTTACTTCAACACAATCATACCATAAATATATACAACATAGCTCCTACCGTTTCAATACTAAATTGAGTGTTAATGATTCTGAATGCACGAGCATGTGACCAACCACCCCGAATCGTTACAGAAAATTTAAAGGATCGTGGGGTGCGATGCCGCCTATACAGGATACGGTGCTTATCTGTATTGCAGAATACTACTATGTAATAATGAAACACGAAATGTTAATCTTAAAGCCACCAATAATGGCGTATGGATTTATTCACATACTATTTCGCGAATTGTTCGTCTTTGTTGAATAACGTCATCAGCAACATATACAATGAAATGTCTTAAACACGAAAACAAACACATACTACAACAACAAAATATTTATCTCACACACACACTTAACATTCAAAATCCATCCACAATACGCACGTTTACTCTTAAACATGGCCAATTGTAATTATCATTACTCTAATGATTATCAATTGTTTTTGTAGTTCTTAAAAATAAAACAACAAAACTTGGCCTTGTCATAAATTAGTGCCGCCAGTCATTCGGAAGCAAAAAACATCTCACTCTCCTATCGAAATTCGACAACGTTGAGTCGGCTGCTGCCAATCACGAATGCCTCCTTCTTTGCAGGTTTTGCAGATCTGCACTCCGTTATTCCATTCACACCGAAGCTCAGCATCTCATCCTGTCTCACGACGTTCGAACCCCGACACGTTCACCATCTAACAACGCGAAGACACGACGTGCACTGCCGACGTTATCTATTGTCTGATCGTCTGATGCTCTGCACTCACCACGAAATCTTTTTAAACAACGCACTGTCTATATTGTCTTTTGTCCAAAGCATTGTTCTAAGAGGAAAATCTTATTTGGTCATTTACTCACGTATTGGTTTTTAATGAATTACCGGCGAAATCATTTTTGTGTCCTCCCCATTCAAAATCTTCGAATCTGTTTTTATTTAATGGTTTTACCGTGATTTGCCCTCTTACTTACACGGCGTACGCTATTCACTTGTTTCTTCACGTCACTTCATGTTATTACCATTTCTCTTAATTCGGCATTATCCTAATACTGACTGTTTATGACACAACACAAATAACAAGTCTTTATTTATTTACATTTGCTGGCTCGTACTTCGCGAAATTATGCGATATTCGCGTAATAACACATAAAGTTCCTATGCCACTGCACCGTCCCTTGTCACTACGACAGTACTACGATTTCCATTTATGGAAATTATACTTACAAATGCAATTTTTTAATAAATCACATGTGTATCGTCACATTATTTTCAATGTGCAGAAATAAGATTAATTGCGCAGAAGAATTTTAAAGATTTCACAGTGACTGATTCTCACAGGTACGATTTCACAACTCTTATTTTATTTACAACGCTGAATGCCAGCGGAAAAAAGAACAAAGGAAAAAAAAGAATTCAACGAAAAACAAAACTCGCCGTTGCCGATGCGGAGGGAAGCTAGTCGCCCCTAGGCGGTGTGCCTGCATGGAGCGCTCGTTGCGCGAGTGGTCGCCAGGGGCGCCTGCAGCGGCGGCGCCCGTGTCGCCGCGGCGTAATCCGCGGGCCGCAGCATTACGGCGCGGAGGAAAGCGCGGCGCGCGATTTACACCCTCATTTACGAGTCCGCATGCGCCCTAATCCCTGCGGGCCGGCGCGGCGGCCCGGCGAACGCCCCCGCGCCCAGCGCTGCCCCTGCCAGCGCGCGCCCTAGCCACCCCCTTCCGCCGCCGAAGCCCTTCCGTCTCTGGCCGCCCGCGCTTCGGCTTCGCTCCCGTGCGACGGGGCCCTCTTTGTTGCTGAATATTCTTTCTTTATTTCACAATTTGGTCTTGTTGCTAAACTGTTCTCGTCACTTGTGCATTTATCTTCGTCTCGTCACTGCAGCATCTATCCTTGCCTCGTCACTTCTGCATCTACCTTCGTCTAGTCACCTATGCATCTAGCCTCGTCACTTGTGAATCTACCCTCGTCTCGCACTTTTGAATCTACTCTCGTCCCGTCTCTTCTGAATCTACCATCGTCTCGTCACTTCTGAATCTACCCTCACGACTGATGAATCTACCCTCGCCATTGACGAATTTGTTTTCGGTAGTGATGAATCTATCCTCGCAGCAAATGAATCTACACTAGTCTTTGCTGAATATTGTCCTTTCACTAGTAAAACTACCCTTAATGTTGAATAATCCTTCAACATTGTTTAATCTCTCGTTGCCACTGCCCATCATCTTCGTAGTTCACTTTTTTTCCTGATCGATATTCACTTATCTCTCTCAATCTCTCCCTGAAGCATCAAATTAGTCCTTATTCCTCCTAGTCTCGTCACTCCTACATCCGCTGTCCTGACTAATTTGCTTTCACTATTGCCTCTATCTTTCATATTTTTAATGAATTGCACATCGGGTCGCTCTCTTTCTTGTCCATCATTACTGGATCTTTCGCCATCATCGTTTTTCGCTCTTCGTCATTCCGCTGTTTTCTTTATCATTGACGTCGACGCATCCTACTCTTCAATCGCAAATATCTTTCAAGTCTCATAAAATTATTCTTTAATACTTGAGGCGCAGTAAGAACACGAAACAATAATAATTATTACATTCAAAAAATAATAATTTTTCTTTTGTGTACTTCCACTTCTCTTTTATTCAGTATTTCCTTTAATAAGTAATCGGTATTATGAATAAATCTGCAGTTTATTCTCTTCTTTCGCCCTACTCTAACGACAACAGTTCCTTTCGAGGTGGTTCCATAATATATCCCAACCCGCCAAAACCATTACCTCATTTCCTCCGGTCCCGCTCTCCAACTTCTCTGCATCTGGCTCCAGTGCTTAGCAAGGGACGTTCCCAATTCTGGTGTTACCACCAATAATAGTAGGTTACAAGAGTAAGCGTCCAATAAAAACGAAATCAAAGTTAAATGAACACAATTCGTTGAGCTTAATTACCAAATCGATAAAATGGACTTTGGGCAGTCTTTCCTTACATTCCCCGCTCTTTTGTGTTCAAAATCGCTCTTAAGCGCAGGGAAGCTTGGCGGTGCGTTGTTGGTATAATACTCTCCTTCTACAAATAGTCTACCACCTGACGCAGTATTCGCTGGAGAATTCTGACATACAAGTATTTCTCGGTATTTATTAAAGTTTAATACAGAGTTCAATTTTACAGGTTCACACACCTTTACTTGTAAAATTGATATGATGTGTGTTTTGTTCACTGTGAAGGACAATCTGTCTTAGATCGATAGGTCCTTCAGTTTGAGAAGTCTCCACCGAAACATCGGAAACTTGCTCTTTCGATTCGGGAGAGCGATTATGTGGAAAATTTCTGCTCTGCTGGTCTATCTCCTTTTCCCTACTTTTAAAAAAAGAAATTCCGGTACCTTTAAAGAAACTTACCACACAGAAAGGCTTGAAGAAAAGACCGCGACCAAAACTTTTATAAACTTAGCTCTTCCCGGAATCTCCGCTTCTTGTTTTGTGTTCGTGTGGACTTGGCAATGGAAACGATAAACAAACGGGCTTATTGTGATTTTTCTTTATACACAAAAACCGAGAACACAATGACTTCCGAAGCTTCCTAAAAGGACTTGCGGGTCAAGAGACAAGTTGTGTACTTTGAGCGTGTCTTGAAGACAGCAACTTCATAGGAACAAGGATTATGTTTCAGTTGGTGTCTTTTTTTCCCTAGGTTCCAGTTCTTTGTCAATCCAAATACACTGACGTTTCGCGGACACCAAAAGTTTTCTTCGTGAGATCCTCTATGATACGAGGCAGAATTTAATTTGAATGGAGCTTGTTTCGAAAAAATGCTCAGAGATGATACATTCACTGCACATGTCAACAATGTCACTAAGAGAACATGCGAAATTCGTGAAATTACATGAAAATTGAAGTACAACTAACGCTGGAACTTTGAAATCCGAGCAGAGACGTTCTTTTACCGGAATACAAAATGTACGTAAAAATATAAATACAGAGATAAACAAATAGTTATTTATGATACGAGTGGTAAGAGTGGCATTTTATATTGCGAGTAGGAAGTACTGTGACATGATGCCGATAGGCCGAATGGCGCAATCTTACGAACAAAATAAAATCACACCACGTTCTTCATACAATCTCTTTTAGAAAGCCTTACCGACTTTCATTTTATTTTAATTCAAGTGTGTTAAATCAATTAATAAAGTAATTAATTGGGTACCATTTTACATTAAGATCAGTTGTAGCTAAACAGGACATTGTTTCCGAAGATCATCGACATCATTACTTACAAACTCACGAGCAGACCTTTTGACTGTAGAAACGCGGTGAATGGGGTCTAATATTGTCGCTGAAGGCTACATGGACGACTCGACAGTAAATAAGACAAAAATAGCAAATATAATTTTGGGTGAGGTTAACAGTCCTGGGCCTTCGAATGTAAATAACAAAGAAATTCATTATCTTAATAAACTTTTTGATTTGACTTCCGCTGGTGTTAATACAAAATATTGTTTGTGTTACAGTGAATATTTATAATAAGTAATTTCTTTTTAAGGAAAGCATTGTACAAATATCACTTTTAATACTTACGACAAGAAGTAATTTGTTTCAAATGAATTTAATAATATAACATCTTACAATATAATACTTTCAAACAAAGTTTTTCTTTTGCCCACGAAAAAGTGTAGTACCATAATGCAACATAATTGTTGACATAATGCAACTAATGCTTTAATGAATTCTGTAAGAGCACTAGTTGCATTATAAAGCTCCTTATAGCATCTGAAAATTGAAAAAAAAGCTTCAGAACTACAAAATTGAAGATAGAGATTTTGGCCTCAGACAAAGAATGTTGCAAAAATTAACTTTTTGTAAAAGCTCCTCTAAATGTTTTTGAAAAAACGAGTAGTTTTTGCGTACTTTCTGCTTGAAATTAATGAAATATACGCAGGCTTCACACCAACTACGAGAAAAAACAAACATTTACTATTGAAAATACCAATATTTATTCTAAATTATGCCTACAATTTTGAGGCCAAAGGCCTCAAAGAAACGTTTTTCACACCGTAATCAATAGGATGAGATACTTTTGAACATTATTTTACATTTTTGCTGGATAGGTTCTTATCGATATTGATGATTTGTGAGTATAGTGCAACCGTTCATCTATCGAATGTAAGTATTGACAGTCTTGATTCTGTGAAAACTTTGTGATCTAACCTACAGTACTCATGCACTTGCTATGGTTTATCACTAAACGCTCATGTTATTTTTATTCAAAATCTTTTTGTCCGTTTTTTATCGCTCACCCCTCAAATTTCAGACTCTGTTAATGCTAATTGCGAAACCGCTATTCTGTTATCTTAGATTTTAAGTTTATGTAAAATTTTTATTCAATGAACTGAACTATATTCTTTTTACTTTCCCGTATACGTACGTATACACGGAGTGATATACGTAGTATAGGGAAAGTTATGTAATGCTGCGCGAAAAAATGGCCAATTTTCGGCGGAAAAAAATTAATTGCCGGGCCGTGAAAACGAATAAGTGGATAAAACCAGATGCTAAATTAAGAAAAAAAATCCCCTAACACGTGGTGTGGTCAAAAACCATGATTTGTTGCTTCTTTATACTTAAAAATCGATTGACGGCATTCCGTCCCTCTGTCCGTCTGTCCGTCTGTGTGTCTGTCCGTCTGTCCGTCTGTGGTCAACGCTAGCGCCTAAACCGTTCGGTCGATTTTCTTCAAAATTGATATTCCCCAGTCGATCTGATTCTAGTCGAAGCTTTGTGATTTTGAAAAAGATTCTTTAAAATTTGGGGGTACTTTATATGAAGCCCTCGGGGATTTTCAACATTTTCCCAAAAACAGCTCAATTTTTTTCTTTAAATTTCTTGTATGAATAGAGGAAAATACACTTTTTAACATGTCATAGGTCCGATTTTCACGTACAGCTCTGAATTTTCGAAAATTGTGAAAGTTTGAATTTTTTTCGGCGTCTTTCTCCAACTACAAAATTGAAGAGAGAGATTTTTTCTTCAAATAAAATTTGTTCTGCATATTGAGTTCTTTAATAAAGGTCATGTAAATGTTTTTCACAATTTTGGTAGTTTTCGTGCAATATTGCGTGCAATATGTGCAATTTTAAAACATTACAAAAACAAAATTTTCTCAAAAACGGCTCCAAATTTTTTCTTTAAACTTTTGGTGGGGATAGTGGTAAATGTACTCTATCAATGACATAAAAGCCATTTTGGTCTACCGGTTGGTTTTTTCAAAAATTACCAAAATGTATATTTTTTTACTTGTCTCTCACGTCGTTAATATTTACATTATCGGCGATTTTTTTACATTATTATATTTACGAGTATATATGCTTTAAATAATGTCAAGTAAAGTTTCTCGAAAACACTACCGTTTTCTGTGAAAAGTAGCTCAAATTTCGGCATTTTCAGAAATGCTCAAACGTCATTTTCTCGTATATGGCTGCAATTTTTTTTCTTGAAACTTTTGTAACGGATAGTGCTAATTACACTCATTAGTATAGCGTGAAGTTTAGTTTGAGTTTTTTTTGTTTTTTTCAAAAATTATATAAATGTAAATTTTTTGAAAGATCTCTCACATCTTTAATATGCACATTATCCGCAATTTGTAAAGATGGTTATATTTGTGAGTGTAAGTGCTTCAAATAACTTCAAATAAAGTATTTTGATAACTCAAAAATTTTCTGTGAAAATGAGCTTCAAATTTCGCATTTTTAGTAGTGCTAAAACGCCATTTTCTCTTAAACGACGTATAATTTTTAAAAGAAAATTGCCATTTACGGCTAGGTTTTTGTGTTCTTTAATATTCTAAAATTAGTGTTTCTGTTCTACCAATAGGAAACCGAAAAAATTAAGAAAATGACAAAAAAATGTACTTTTGGCGATGATAGATGGTAGCTGGCAAGAAAGAGTATGTGGCAATTCCGAATAGATAGCGAAGACCCAGGAAAATAGAAAACTAATCCGGGAAAGTCTGTTCCATTCTGTTTCTGTTTTTTGACAAATAAATAAAATAAATACGGTCATGCTTAATTTTTCAAAATACGAGTAGTTTTTCTTTAATTTTGTGACAAACGTAATAGGCCGCTGTAAATTTACTGCGCTTCGGACAGCTGGATGCGTCGTAAATTAGAATGTGCAATTTATTATTTCTTTCTTCGTTTCTTACATTCGAACTTTGTTATAGACTTACACATTAATATTTTAGAAATTGTTTATTTTGAAATATTTGAAATAAGCAAAAAGAATTAATAGCTCTCAGAATAGCGACAATGTAGGGTCAGCAACAATGGAATTCACTTTGCGCTCGCGAATATCTGAATTAGTGTCATTGTTGTGACCTAATGGAGCTGTATGAAAAGGAGTTATAATTGTCTAATTTATGTTGATATTTGCAGGCAAATATTTAGTTTTGCACCAAATGCTGTACCATTTGTAGTGAGTAGAGAACTTGTTGCATGGTTTTAAAATACTCTTCCCTAATCATGGCCCAATGGAAGGAATTTTTATTTTTCCAGGGTATCAAGCTTCTTTTTCCAATACAGGGTTACAAAACTTTTGCATTCTATTTTTGTGAAGTTGTAGAATTCACATAGTTCTGACTACACTGCAATGGAAATAGTGAGTTCCAAGCGAAGATGTTAGTAGCGCATAAAGTGCAATATTACAGTACTACTTAGCTGTTTCCTCTAATACGGGAAAGTAAGTGCTGTTGTAGCACCACTAGTTTATTAACAGATTTTATTCTTCTTTTCCAAGTCAATATACAAATACATTCATGGACAGAGCTATTCAAGAGGGGATTTTTTAAAAACCATGACTTAAAAATTGATGAATTAAATTGATGAAAGCATAGGCCTATATTTTCACAATATTTGTTTCTGGTGTGGTTAATTTTAAAGACCTAACAAAAGTCATATAGGAGAAATAATTGTTTTACATTGTTTATTCTATCTCATTTCTTTGAAGGTGGGTGAACTTCACTTTGATAAAAGGAAAATTCGCTGCAGATTCTTATGCTATGATGAAAAGTCACGAAAGGAGCTACAGTTTACTATGAGACGACCGAGACTTAAGGAAGAAACCATCTGCACGAAATTGCCTGGGTGTTCTGCGTGTAAATCCAAAAGATAAATCAGAAGGCTTAGTAAAATTTGAGAAGGGCATTATCAGATAGCATAGAAAGTAAATCAAACTATGATCGAAAGAGGGCTCTTACCCCTTTTGATGTTCTTCATCAAAAAAGAAAGAAAGGATATTGGCAAAGAATGCACGATTGTGTACAGTGAAGAGTGAAGACTGTGTCTTGTTAGGATTGGGTTTTTTACCTGTGCAAGAATTTTCTTTATCAGCAGTGATTCGGTGAAATTTTCAAGTCAGCGTGTTCAGTCGTGATATTGCATTGAAAAAGCTGGGAAATAATTCTTTCTTTAGGCCCGCAACAGACTACACCGAGGAATGTGTTTCCAGAAATGTGCAACGAGAAATGCGGAAAGAGGCCAGCGAGGCCGCGTCCACACACTAGAAAGAGTCATTCGATGTCTCGAAATGCCACAATCGTGGGTCTCGATAACACTGTATACTTTTTGGTTTCTGTGCGTCCTGCAGAGCGGGCTACACGGAAATGAAATGAGCTGTGATCAGAGTGGAATAACAATTTTGTCGCCTGTAGGCACATTAAAAAATTGCCGACCGTTGTTCTACGATTAATTCTTAAAATTATGTACATCTGTACTATTAACATTAGAAAATATAAACGAAATAAGTCATCTTCATATTATCAAAATTGTATTTATTAAAATATATATAATTTATTCATTATATAAATTTTAGAAACGTATTGTCACAAATTTAGATCAAAGTTTTTGCCGCCTCTAAACTTTGCCGCCGTAGGCACGTGCTTTCTGTGCCTACGCGCGAATCCGCCCCTGGCTGTGATAGGTACCTAATTATTTCATTTGATATTGTTTTGAACTCACCATGAACGATGTTGCAATAAATCAAATGGAATCGTCAGATGATGCAGAGTCCGAAGAAGAGGAAATAGTTATTCTTCATTTAATTCGTAAACGACTCCGAAGCATGTGGGTGAGGAACCACATTCGCTTTCGCGAAGAAAAAGGCGAATTCCACAGTCTGGTACCGGATTTAGATGACGAGTCCTTTCGAAAATATTTGCGGGTTACCAGGGTGCAATTTATGGACATTCACCAGATCGTGGAATCGACCATTAAAAAACTATTTTTCACTCCACTAATTTTCGGAGGCCCATTGGAACCGAAGAACGGCTAACCGTCACCCTAAGGCAAATATTCTTAACTTCATTGTTGAAAATAAATATACTTTTTTAATATATTTTGTTTTTAACAATACATTTTCAACGATTCAGTCAATTAAAAAAGAAATCCACTTGATTTACTTTTGATGTTCAAGACTAACACAATTCTCTCTCTTTCAGATATTTAGCCACTGGGGTGTCATATAGAACACTGTCTTATAGCTTTAGAATAGGAGAAAGTACAGTAGCCCAGATTGTTAATGAGGTCTGTGATGCCCTATGGACACATTTACAACCACTGTACTTACCGAAGCCAGATAAACAGTTGTGGCTTCACAATAGCAGAGATTTTGAGCAGCTTTGGCAGTTTAATAACTGTTGGGGCAATTGATGGGAAACATGTGGTTATAAGAAAGCCCATGAAAAGTGGATCCCAATTCTTTAATTATAAAAAACAATTTTCCATAATTCTATTTGCAGTTGTTGATGCTGACTATAAGTTTTCTGTTGTAGACATTGGCTCCTGTGGTAAATTTAGTGATGGACATGTTTTTAATGAAAGCATGTTTGGAAAGGCCTTGCGAAGTAATAAACTTGATCTTCCAGAACCATGCATATTAGAAGGTAGTAAAGACAGTCTCCCATATGTATTTGTAGGAGATGAGGCATTTCCCCTGCTAGAGAATTTAATGAGACCATTTCCTAAGACTCAGTTGCAGAGCACTGAAAAGAAAATTTTTAACTATAGGCTCTCTAGAGCCAGGAGATTAGTAGAAAGTGCATTTGGTATTTTAGCAGCAAGATGGAGGGTATTCCTGAAACCATTCGAATGCGATATAAAAACAGTGGACAAAGTTGTGAAAGCAACAGTAGTTTTACATAATTACCTCAGAACTCAAAAGAACACTCACAGTGTAGAACAAGACTTGATTAATTTTAGAGAGGAAGAAGATTTCAGTGAACCTAAAGACCAGTTCATTCCATTAAAACATTATGGTTATAATGCTACAAAAAAAAGCATTTGAAATTAGAGAAAAATACATGAAATTTTTTTCTTCATCGCAAGGGAGTATTCCATGGCAAATGGATGCAATTAGGAAAGGTCATTTTTAAATGTTTCTTTTGTTTTATCTTTGACTTAACCTTTGAATTTTCTTGTATTATTATTTTTAACAAAATAATTCTTAAAATTGAATTGTAGATTTTAGATTTTTCTCAAAAAATACACTGATAACCTCTTCTTATTTACTTCACAATTTTATAATTCAAGAGCTGAAACGTAGCTCTAGAATGCATGACTTTGGTGTTCATCTGTACCCCTCTGAGCTATTTTAAACAAATGAGATTCTTGATACAATAAACCATATTTAAAAGTATTAATTCATAGTTATTACTGATAAATTTCATACAACTTTAACTTACATTAAAAAGGCGTTATCTTTAAGTTTGTAATTCTATTCTGTGGAACAATACCTATTTTATCTGTAACTTCCAAGTCCACCAAAACAAAACAAAAATTATAAAAGATTTCCTTGTAAATTCCTTAATATTTAAATGAGTGTAAATCTTTGCAACATTTACACTAATTTAAAAATTAATAATATACTTACCATGCATTATTTTATCACACACTAAATTTATTGATGGGCTCACAAAATTATAGGATCATGGAATAAACATTTTGATGAGACATTAATGACAAAGTAATCCAGCATTTCCTAATAAGTATTTATTTATTCATTAGCAAAATACACGCAATCACTTGATGAATTCTCTTCCAACTCCACCTGTGCCTCTGCCTCTTGGACTGCTGCAAACAAAATATTTTTAATGTGCCTTTGGTATGCCTTGGGTAATTTTATGGTGGAGTGTAACATAGACAAAAAAAAATAATCTAACTCGTCCTTTTCTTCATCTGCCTTCATCCTACTTTGCCATCTGGCTTCTCTTTCCCTCCTTCCTTTTTCCAAGTACTCCAAAATTGGGTCAACTTTTTTCCCCAATTTTGGAGTGCTTGAAGTTTCCTTGATTTCAGTTCCAGCACTAGAAGAACAAGGCATTTCTTCTTCAATATCTTGTACTTGTAACTGGTACAATTTTGCCTCCTCTTGCATGTTGCTATGCCTTTCTCTATTTGCCATTGAAGGCAAAAGGAAGGCCATTTGCTCTTCATATCTCCATTTTTTTTTTACTTGTCCCTCTTGCCCTGAACGTACAACTTTCCTTTTAAGGGCATCTCGGTGACAGTCTCTTAACTTTTTCCATTCTTCTTTGGCATCTGAAAACACCCATTGCAACATCACAAGATATGTGATTTGAAATGCAAGGTCATTTGTTCCAAATATAAAAGAAAATAATCTGATGAAAAGTACAAAGATCAATACATATTTTATTGAATTGTTAATGAATATGAAAATTAGTTATAGAAAACATATTTTAAATTGTTAAAGAATCATCTTATATTATTGCTGTTAAAATTATAGTTAAGCTGCTGTGTAAACTAAAGATGGCGTTGCTATTTAAATTAACAATAAACTGTTTGTAAATACATAAATGCTAATTATAATTCCAAATGAGTTAGCTTACTTTCATTTAATTCTTCGGATAGAGTCCTCCACGTTTCATCCTTCAACTTTATATTTTTGTATTGTTCATTACTAGTTTCGTACAAATACGGGTAATTTTTCACACACTCAATTAATTTTTCTAAATTCATTTCTGCTGCTCGAAATTTCACACTACAAAACACTCCAATATCACTTCTCACCTGCTTCCAGCTTCGCACCACGATCGCGCCAATCCAAATGTTTAAACGTCTGGTAATCCCACAGAGCGTAGAAAACCTAAAAAACAAATGAGGGAACAGAAATGTGTCCGAGAAAACTCGCTCGCCGACCGACTCGAGCGAGGATCTCTTTCGCCTCCGCAGAGGCGAACGAGAAAACTCTTTCTAGTGTGTGGAGGTCCATAAGAGTACCTTGTTTCGATTTTCCACATTTCTCGTCGCACATTTCTGGAAACACATTCCTCGGTGTAGTCTGTTGCGGGCCTTCGAGTGGTTAGTAATTTCAACAAGTTAATTTATATCTTGTACAAGTTGCAGCATTTGCACGAAAACTAGGACTATTCTCGTAGAACATTTAGCATTCTCGTAGTACTGCAAATGGTCTTTGAGCAGGTTAATAAAATATTTAGATGTTACATGCAAGCAAGTTAAATTTATTAAGCAGATCGATTGATACTCACTTAAAATATGTGGAAATATAGTTGATGCAGCATATGATAGTCCATATGCTGCTATACCTTGTTTTATAAGATATGTTTACATGTTATATAAACATATCTTATGTTTTATTGTTAGTATTATACAAAATCCTCTCCTATATTATTTGAACAGTACACATGAGTTTTGCGGACACGCAACCGATCTTCGTAAATGAAATCTCTAAAGAAAGGGAACTTCGCGCAGACGTGACGATTTACACTTTGACTTAACAAACATGAAGGATTAGTTGAAAAAATAATATTAATGTCAAATGCATAATGCATTTGGACAGCATTATTAAAATCTATTTAGTTGAATAACTATTAGACGAAGCGTTCTAGGGCCTTGAAATGTGGAAGTTTGAAGTTGAAGTTCACAAAGAAACGTTCCTCGCCACGTAATCTATAGGACGAGCGTTTCTTGAACATTCTATTACATTTTGCTGATCAGGCTCTTCTCGATATTTAGCCACCTGTTCAGAGACGTGCTGAATCTCCAACTGTATGTGAAGAAACAGGGTGTGTGTACTTAATTGTATGTGTATGTGTATGTACTTGTATGTGTATGTACTTCAGGCTATTAAATTGCACGGGCGTACCTCTGAGTTCGGTAATAGAGTTAAATAATATTGCAAAGAGTAGGGTTATGCTGTCTCAATCCTGTATTTTTGCATGGACAACTTTAAGTAGAGATCTGGTGAGTAAAACGCCTTGTAATATTTTTGTGACTATCAAGGAAAGCGAAAAGCTAACTGTCAAGGAAGATGGTATAATTACTTCAAATGTTTTTAAGGAAGTGTTGTGAATTGTTCCAAGAAAATGTCTATAATACTGATTATGTTGTCTATAATACTGAGCAGGGCTTTATTAAAAATTTGATTCTAACATAAATTTCGAGCCTGTTCCAGGCTTCTAAGACACAGTAAAAAAATTTCTTGATATTTTTTTTCGAAAATATTTTTTTGTGTTTGAATTGGGGCCTGAGAAAATATTTAAAATGTGTTTTTCTGATACTTCAAATTGTGTTATGTATGATATTTTTTCAGTCTGATAAAATAGTGTTAAGTTGTCGAAAAAAATGAAAATAAAAAACACGTTTTTGGCTGTATAGGGGTGTGAGTGGTGGGACGGGGGCTAAGAAACCTTTCAAAAATATTATTTTTATGTTAGAATTATAGTGTAACCACTCATATGTAATTTGGTTGAGGGGAACTTTTTACCATCTTATCCGGGGGGACCCTTTAACATGCGAGAGTTCTCGCACGGGTACGTTAGTCAAGAAATATTTGAGATGCATACAACTTTAAAAGAAGAAACCATGCGAGTTCATATTTCTAAAGAAGATTAAGTTGATCGGCATTTCTTACCGTTTGTATGTGAATATGTACGCTAAGTCCTCCAGAGGCAATTTGTGTTGGTACGGCTGACGTCTAATTTGGAAAAGAGTGCTGTTGGCTACCGCCCCTGCGACCGAAACTTTGTTCTGAGTTTGCACATCACGTGGAACGTCGTTCACTCAATAGATCGCAGCAGACTTACTATTGTCGTCGTCTCTCACCACTTCATAAGAAATAGGGAATAAAAAAACCCTTTCGATTTTAACTTTTCATTTCAGTCTTTTATTTTAAGTCTGTTTACTCTTTTTATATGACTGACGTATATATTTTAACAAATGATGTTGAACTTTAACCTCTAGGAACCTCCGTTCAGAGCTGGTACAGTGACGTAAGTTGATGTTCTGAGTCAACTCAGTCGGTTTCATGGTACGACATTGCGGTATCCACTAGCTCTTGGACTGAACTCCAATCTCATGTGTTCGGCGGGTTGTTTAAACTCTAATTCAAATTCTCTCCAATTTCGATACAACCGAGTATTGGACACGTCTCATTACGTGCTTTTTAAACCAGCGCCGTATCCCCTTCAGCACTAATCATTCTGATTACACTTTAATTTCAAGCCTTTTAACTCTCTTTTAAATCCTGTTCTGTTACCAGTGGTAGCTGGAAATGGGCAACCACAAAATGTTCGAGAACATGCGCAGATTCCTCATTCTGCTGGAGCGGGAAACCTTGGTCCGGGTGTCGCTGCCGCGCCAACTCAAATTTCTAATGGACACGCGCACGTATTACCTCAAATTCCGGGACCATGACAGGTGGCTCAGGGCAACACCTGACGTCACTGCAGTGCCCGTGACTGGGAGGTCCTGGGGTTCGAGACCCGACTATTGCACGATTTTCGACACTAGCCTGATAGCTAGGCCGAGTTCTGTCACTCTCTAGAGGAGAATTCTATCGGCCGACTGCTCTGATCGGTAGTTTTCAGAGGTTTCTGCGATCAATACCAGGCGAATGCCGGAGCAGTACTCTACCAAAAGGCCCATGAACAGCGATCGAACATTGCTTCCCATTCATTGTCCTGTCGTACCGCACACACACACACACACACACACACACACACATACACATAGACACTTAAATGCACTGCACCACCACATATGGCGAGAAACCAGTGAGAAACGTAGAGCTTGTCCCGACTAGGGCGGTGCCCACTTGGTGGGAGATCCCTGGTAAGAGAAAGCCCCGCTAGCCGATGGCGCCGGATCTCTCCATCCAACAGGTCAAGTCACCGCCACCACCTGAGATGATATAAAATTTAAGGAATTGGCAGAGTAGAAAATATTTTGTTTACACATGTTACGGAGGATTTCCCACTTTTTAATTGCAATAAAGCGATTTCGACCTTATTAGTTTGTTTCTACCTTTATGTTTTCGATTGTGAAATAAATGCTGGATGAATTCACTATTCCTAGAATAGGCGTTTTCTCAGGCATTATTATTCTTTACAGAAATCAATTTATTTAAAATAGTGAATTTAATTCAATTACGGAGGTGAATCAAATGTGAACGAGACTTTTCATACTGCGCACGTAATTTCGAGTGGTTTGGGCAGTCGTCACTAAAGGGCATTGTTGGGGATGAGAGGACTCTGCAGAACAGGCGGCGACCTGTTCCCATTTGTTCGGCAGTGGGAGTGACGATATCTGAGCAACCGGTGCACCCTTCTAATGCTCAACGCGTTATTATTAAAATTTCTTAATCGTGAAGGCATGAAACTTGTGGAAATTTTGCAAAGATTAACTGACTAGCTTGGGGATAAAACACTGTCAAGGGCTCACGAGTTCGCGTGGCATGGGAAGTTCAAGGAAGGACGTGAATGTGTTGAAACTGAGGAAGATGATCGCCGTCCTCGGGCCAGCATTACGGAGGAGAACTTTCGCTCGATTCTTGTACTTGTTGAAGAGGATCGATTTCGGTCAGTTTCAGACATTGCAGCAGAGGTTAGAATAAGTTATGGGAGCTGTGAAGCGATCATCACCAAAGACGTAGGGTTCCGTAATGTTCCTTCTGCTTCACGACAACGCTACGCCCCATATTGCAACTCTGACTTGAACATCCTCCCTGTAGCCCTGACCTATCACTCTGCGATTTTCATCTGTTTGGGCCGCTTAATTAAACACTGGGAGGGCAACGGTTCCAAGACAACGCGGGAGTGGAGATTTTCATGCACAAATGGCTCATGTCACAATCTAGTTCTTTTTACGATGCCGGGATTAAAAATCTCCCAATCCGCTGGTCAAAATACATTTCCAAAGCCTGAGATTGTGTGGAAAAATGAAATGTACTTAGCTGCTACATTAAACCAATTTTTTAAACATAGAGTCTCGTTTATATTTGATTCACCCTCGTATTAAAAGATGATATCACTGTAGGAAAATTTCGTTTTTTGACACTTTTGATGTCTATAATCCACAGTACGAAGCCGAGAATTGTAACACGGGAAGGCCATTCGACGAATTCTCAAGAAATGATTTGCCACCATTAATTATCATTATTACGAATTCAATTTATGTACCATTTATAATTAGTTAAATAAGTGTGTAAGAGTAATAAATGTTAGATAGAAGGATCATTTGAAATGTAATTAAGCTTTCATAATATATTTTTGTATAAGTTACGGTCATCCTTCTCCGCTGCTGAAGCAGGAAAGCTTCCTTAATATGTTCGGGAAGATTGCTACCACACAGAAGTTTTTGGACAGTAATGCAACATGTATCGTTTAGTTCTCTACAGTGATTGCTCCATAATGGTCGTTCACTTCGACACACTCAAGAGCAGTCACGGAAGAGTATATTTTCCCAGAAACTACAATGAAAGCTCCTATCAAAAGCTAGGTACAATTCCATTAGTTATCCCTAATTTAGCTTCCCAGCTATTATTTGAAATAAAAAGTATTGGTTAATAAAAATTGCGAATAAATATTTAATTATTTAAAATATTGAAATATTTGTTCACCATTGTTGTAAAATCTGGGTTATAAATATTAAAAACTTTAAAACACAATATTGGGAGGTTTTATATCAAAAGGGTTCGAATGAGTATTATTTTACTGAGTAATCAATCTATTATCTACCAGTTAAACAAATAAGTACATTGGGCAAATAAGGGCTCTCAAGTATTAAGATCCAAGTGACATAAGGACTTCAAATACGAGTGTAGAATGGCATCCGATTTTACATCTTGTCAAATTTCATGTCAGAGGTATGTGTATTGTTCTTGGCATAAAGAGAGATGTCGACCTACACGTTTTTAATTTCAAGATATTGAATTTTGTCATTTAGTTTTCAATCTGTCTAAAAATATTCTGGGGTCTTGGTCTAAAATGGGAATGCTCTATTCAACTCAAAGTTGCATGATTTCCCGCTAGTGAGAACAATAATTCTTACTTAGCATGTAACATTTATACAAATATATGAACATTGTAACAATGATACTCTTCTCACGTAATTAAAACTTTAACTTCTGATATTAAAATTCCAACATCTTTTCATTTCCATTTATTCTCGACCGTAACCGTACTGAAGAAAAACTATGGAATCTCATTGTTTTATAGTTAACTCAACATTTAACGGAGGTAATAATGGAAGAAACACGAAATGATTACATTTTCAATGTTCATTCTTTGACGAGTTCCGTAACTTCGGATTCTTTTGAAGCAATGTCTTATGCGCTTAGTACGCGTTTTCGGGAGACAATGCAAGTTATTTAAATATTCCATTAAATCATACAGATAGTGAATAATGCCATGTAATGATTTTTCCACGTTTACAAAATCAGTTCACGCAAGTTTTCAAACCGCACTGATGGACTAAAGCCAATGAGTCACGTTTGATCCCGATGTCCCGTTCATGATCGATAGGAAATATCGGCAATCGGGTGGACTAGTAAAGTCACTGTACACAAGAAGAACCTTGCATATTAGATACGGCCTATGCATTATTGCGTTTTACTGGAGCGTAGCTGTTCATGATGAGTGGCCTTTAGAGAGCGAAAGAGATGATGACACACGAAGAATTGCGAGGAAGAACTCGCATGGTATGCGTGAAGAGAAAGAATAGTCTCTCATCATGGAAAGAAGAGCTATAGAAATCTCATCATAGCGAATAAACTACCTCACCACATTTACTTTTCCTCCCTATAGGATAGGGAGAAAAAATATTAAAATCACTTCAACAATACGATCTCGAATTTTCAGTTCTAAAATCCGTGTTTAGGGTTCATTCAAGCTGTAACATTGTACACATATCTGGATTAAGAATATTAGAGACGTTCTACAGATAGTTAATATTTGTGTAGGTGGCGAGAAGCAACCCTCGATTTTGTACCCGAAAACCAAAATGTCTAGGGATGAGCCTATGGAAGTGTCACACATAACTGTCAGATTAGAAAAAAAATAACTAAACTTGGAAAATATATCTGAAGAAAGATCCAATTGTCCTTTTTCGAAGTCTATTAAGTTATTTTAATTGTTATTGGTACTATACACGAAGTGTACGTGACATTTTCAAAAGTTTCTGAAACACAATCGCATCATTTTTTAACATGTTTTATTAACATGAAGATTGTGAATTCATAAAAGTTGTATATCTCAGATCTTCATTGAAACCTCTGAAATTTTTAAAATTGAAAAGTTCAAATTTATTTTCGAATCTATCCTGCTTAAGTACGACTTAATTCGAAGCGTAGATTCTCAGTGCAATTCAACTCTCAACTTTAGATCTTTAAATAATGAACTTTTTCAAATATGAATAGCTTCTGAGAAATAACCCTAAGTGAAGAAAACGTTTTAGAATGCCACACACATTCCCACAATTTGTTCTCTGAAATCGAACCGTTACTGCAGATCCATTATATACTCTTACACAACAAAGAGACTTCATTACTTTGTTTTCTGCAAATCTTCCTCCCTTAGCAAACTCGATGGTGGAAAGCGACGGAAGCGCTGCGGCGGACGCGCAAACTACCGGCAATTACGTGCGGCGCGCGCGAGCAACGATCTTCCCGTGCGCGGTGCCAACCCCAACTTCCCCGATACCGGGTAACGCCCGGCACCGCGCCACTCCGCGGCGAGCCCGCCGGCCTTCCGACAAGTGAAGCCCTGGCTGCCCCATGCCTTCAAATCCACTCCCCGCCCTATCCCATGTCGTGCCTCATTCTACACCCCTCTCCGTTTCACGCCATGTCCCGTTCCATAACCCGCCTCATTCCATGCTCTGCCTCAGCCCACGTTCTTTCCCATTGATATCTCCGCCACATTTCACGGCTCAAATTATTCTACGACTTACAATGGCTGAGTTTAGCTCAGAGTAACCATTGCCGCTGTCTGTGCACCGACCGGGGGGTAAAATTGTTCGAGTACCGAAGTCATGGATTTTTCACACTAGATTTTTTCTATCATTTTTGAATGAGCTGCTGCTCGAATTCAACCGCTCTCTCGCGGCGAAATCTAGCAGCCGGCTGCTCTGATCGTAATTTTCCGTGATTTCTCCGATAAATACCACGCGAAGCATTGCCCTAACAAATCGTCCACACATTGCGCGGGATCATTCGTTTCTTTCTCTTGGCCTATTTTTAGTCCTTACTAGCACTTACATGCAGTACACTACCACAAAAGTCAGACGTTTATAGCTTGTCCCGGAAGAGATACCCAAAGAGGGAAATTCTCGCAAGACGACGTGTAGTTTGGTGCCAGATCTTGCCTTCCAGCGAGTAGAAACAGGACTACCTCCAAGGAACAAAAACATTCGCTGCACAAAGGGACTAATGCCCATAGCAGTTGATGAGCCCGGAAAATGAATTAATCAATCAATAAATCAATTCACGTCCTGCCCCATTCCATGCCTCCACTCCATCTCACGTCCTGCCACAATTTACACCCATCACATTCTGCTAATCGTCCCACCGCCAACCCCGCCCCTCTTCCCAGCCCTCCCCCTACCTCTCTCCCCACCGTTTCTCACCCCTCCCAGCCATTGATATATTCAGGCAAATAACATGAAGAGTAATTCAAAAACATAATTTTTCTAAAGTGAATAAAATCGGATTATCCAACGATTCTTTTAATGGGAATTAACTGAAAATATCAACATTTTAAAATTCTATGATTAATCTTTGTGGTATTGTGTTCGAGTAACATATCTTTCCAGATAGAAATTTCGATTGCCCTGAGCTCGAGAAGAGTACGCTATGAATACTGTAATAATAAATATATCTTTAGAAATAATGGATTTTGCATCATTCTTCGTGACTAGAAACCGAGGAGAGACATCCATACGAGTACAAGAGTACAGTTCAGTGAAG
Source organism: Acheta domesticus (assembly GCA_031308135.1). NCBI lineage: Eukaryota > Metazoa > Arthropoda > Insecta > Orthoptera > Gryllidae > Acheta > Acheta domesticus. The sequence continues at coordinate 133,319,933 of JAHLJT010009436.1, read as the reverse complement.
TACAAGAAAACTAGCACGCTCTTCATGCAAGCTACCCATGCATGTCTATTCGAATAAGTATTGAAAGGTACTTATCGAATTAATGAGATGAATTCGAATCCAACTATTCGAACTTATCGAATTAATAAAGATAGATGAATGCTACCCTCAAAGTCATTCTTACGTGTATTAATATTATAAAGACACATAAATACATCTCATGGAAACATCAACAATCAAAAGAAAATCCAACATTTCATTGATGCACTTTAATTCCAAATACATGACAATTTGATTCATGTAACGAGTAAAACCCGAGAGCCTTTGGAAGCTCATATTTCAAGACGTAATCATCTGCGAAGTCGCACACTTGCTCCATGGAAACGATAGTACCAAACTCCTCAAGCCACCGAAACCATCATTTTAGTGAAGCGCATTCAGATATTCATGTAGTACATTGTCGCCGTCGTTCCGCACCCCCCGAGTCTCCGGCAATTTCGGGCCTGGAGGTCGCTCGTCACTCGCTTACCACCATCTGCGCCCTCATAAACCCAAACCTCCTCCTTTCGCGCCACCCACGCTATTCGAGCTAGAAGCGAACGCAACTATTAAGCACTCGCGAACGATCGTTCTGCTCGAGAAATAGGAGCCTTCTGTCGCTAATGAGGACGCCATTCTCCCGTTAGACGGGGCGCACGCTCGACTCCTAAGCAGCGGGCACGCATCCGCACATGAAAAGGGATAACGAGGCCCCGCGCCGCGCCGCGCCGCTACCGGCGAGCGGACGTTCGTGATCGGAGTAGGCACCCTCCACCCACCCCCATGCAACGGCGCGCTCATCAGGGACTGGCGACGATGTGAATGTTGTGACGATGGGTTGACTATTTACTGATACGGAGGAAAAGAGTTTGAATCGTTTGTGCCCGTGATATTCGTCACCAAGAGATGATGGCAATAGTGCAAAAGTGGAGCCTAAAATAGAGGGTGATGATATGGCGGTACCGACTTGGCATGATATTGGTGTTTCATTAATGCCTTGGTGTCGATTGTGGGACTGACGGGTCGTTCGTAATAGAGTTGGCACCTCCTGCGACGGCGCGCTCCTCATGGAATGAGGACGATGTGAAGGCCCTGACGATGGGTTGACATTACTGAAATAGACAAAAAGAATCTGTTGTACTTGCAATACTCGTCACCAGGAGATGAGAGCAATCGTGAGGAAGTGGAGTCTAAAATAGAAGGCGATGACATGACGATGCTGGAATGAAAAGATACCGTTATTACATTAACGCCTTGGTTGTGGTGGAGACGTAATGTGTTAATGGCAGAACCGACGGACGTTTGTAATAGGGGTAGGCATCACCTGCAACGGCATAGCCATCATTGAATGGCGACGACAATGTGAAGGTTGCTTTGATTTCACAGTTGCAACGATTGCTTTGATTTCACAGTCGAAGGGTGAATGAAGGAGATGTTTTCGTACGGTTTGTAACTGTGGCGACACGTCCATCCACAACGTCGACGGGGTGTTGTGGAGACACGTCCACGATGACGAGTGTTATGACGACGTGTTGCCCAGGGAGAAGATATTATTATGATAAAAAATAATATGTCGAGATACAAATAGAGGCAGACGAACTTCTCCTGCCGATTTTGTATTTTCAAGTGTTATAATATACTAATTCGTTGTGATACTTTGCTTATTATTTCTTATTCATAAGAAAGATGATATCACTTAAGAAGATATTAATTACAAAGCAGAGCAGACCTAACACAAGGTAACGCTCGCCTCAGTAACCACCATAACAAGACGGACGTCTGATTTGACGCGATTTTTGCGGTGTTTTTCGACGACGACGGGGCACTCATGACGGCAGTTGACATCTGCTCTGATGGTCATGGTAATTTTGAAGTGAAGGTGGTGACGGTCTTTTGAGTTCACTAAAACAGGAAAAAAGGAAATGAAGTGGTTGAACATATGAATCATTTTTAATGATATGAATAAGGAGCTTTGAACATTCGATGTAAAGAGAAGGGGATAAAGGAGGTCGATTTGTGATTGAGAAGCAATAAACTATATTAAGGAGCAGTGTTACATTTATAATATTACCTATTGAAGTACCGTGATGTAATAGATTAGGATGGAGGATAAGGAAGGAACAAAGTAAAACCCTGGTGTAAGAGAAAAAAGAAAAAATGCGATCTTTCAAATTACTAACCTAATTGACTAATTTGCTTTCAAGGAGCATCGGCCACCCAAGTGTTTGTCAAGCAAATTATGTTAGATCATTCAAATTCCCACCTAAAACCTTGCTCGGCTATAAACAGTATGGATTTTGCAATTCTTTAAATATTTTATTACCTTATTATTCATAAAAGGACTATAAATTTAATGTATCATATTAAGTCAAAAATACAGTTATTTATACTAGCATAACTGAATATGGTATACCGGAATAAGTTTCTAGATAGACACTGAAACTGAAGTCACAGAGCCTCAAAACGATTTGTTTATTTAGATACTACATGTTTTAATGTAATTAATAAATTATAGATCACTACATCTCGTCTCTTTATTTAAATTAGAATAGAATTAACTTATATCAACAAAAACTACACATTTTAAAAATAAACATTCATTTAAAAATTGATAAGAATATTTTTTATCAAATAACAGTAAAAATTGTATTGCTTAATGGGGGAGAACATAGAAGAAAATCTCTACTTTTCAAAAAATGTATCATATTGTCAGAGCCATGAGAAATACACTCAAGCGCCAAAAAATCTGGTACAGCCCTGCGTATTGAAATAAAGAGATCTGGAACCAATCAGAATACGGCTCTCCGATCGACAACGACTATATAAGACAACCAGAGTCTGGCACAGTTGTTAGATCGGTTATTGCTACTGAAATGGCAAGTTATCACTCTAAGTGAGTTTGAACGTGGTGTTAAAGTCGGCGCAAGAGAGACGGGACATAGCATCTCCGAGGTCGCGATTAAATTTGAAATTTCTCGTACGATCATTTCACGAGTTTGCTGTGAATACCCGGAATCCGGTAAAACAAAAAACTTCCAGCATCGCTGCTGCCGCAAAAAGATCCTGCAAGGATGGGACCGACGACGACTGAAGAGAATCATTACACGTGAGAGAAGTGCAATCCTTCCGCAAATTGCTGCAGATTTCAATGCTGGACCATCAACAAGTGTTAGCGTACGAATCATTCAACGAGACATTATCGATATGGGGTTTCGGAGCCGAAGGCCCACTCGAGTACCCTTGATGACTACATGACACAAAGGTTTACGCCTCACCTGGGCCCGTCAACACCGACTTGGACTATTGATGACTGGAAACTCGTTGCCAGGTCTGTCGAGTCTCGTTTCACATTGTTTCGAATGGAAGGACGTGTACGAGTGTATGAGTCGGGCGACAACCTCATGAATCCATGGACCCTGCATGTCAATAGGGGACTGTTCAAGTTTGTGGAGGCTCTGTGATAGTATGGGGGGGGGTGCAGTTGGAGTGATATGGGACCCCTGGTACGTCTAGATACGAGACTGGCAGGTGAGAATTCCGTAAGCATCCTGCCTAATTGCATGCACCCATTCATGTTCATTGTGCATCCCGACGGACTTGGCCAATTCCAGCAGGTTAATGCGGCAGCCCACACGTCCAGAATTGCAAGAGAGTGGCTCCATGAACACTCTTCTGAATTTAAACACTTTCACTGACCACCAAAATCCCCAGACAAACGTTATTGAACGTACATGTGATGCTTTGCAACGTGTTGTTCTGAAGAAATCTCCACCCCCTCGAACTCTTACGAGTTTATGGACAGCCCTGTGGTGTCAATTACCTGCAGCACTACTTTAGACATTATTCGAGTCCCTGCCACGTCGTGATCCGCCATTTCTACGTACTCGCGGGGGCCCTACGGCCCGCGATATTCGGCAGGTGTTCCAGTTTTTACTTTCCCGTATACGTACGTATACACGGAGTGATATACGTAGTATAGGGAAAGTTACGTAATGCTGCGCGAAAAAATGGCCAATTTTGGGCTGAAAAAAATCAATTGCCGGGCCGTGAAAACGAATAAGTGGATAAAACCAGTTGTTAAATTAAGAAAAAAAATCCCCTAACACGTGTGTAGCCAGAAACCCTGTTTTCTAAGTCCTTGATACCGAAAACCCAATTGAAAGGAAAACGTCCGTCCGTCCGTCCGTCCGTCCGTCCCTCCGTCCGTCCCTCCGTCCGTCCCTCCGTCCGTCCCTCCGTCCGTCCCTCCGTCCGTCCCTCCGTCCGTCCCTCCGTCCGTCCCTCCGTCCGTCCCTCCGTCCGTCCCTCCGTCCGTCCCTCCGTCCGTCCCTCCGTCCGTCCCTCCGTCCGTCCCTCCGTCCGTCCCTCCGTCCGTCCCTCCGTCCGTCCCTCCGTCCGTCCCTCCGTCCGTCCCTCCGTCCGTCCCTCCGTCCGTCCCTCCGTCCGTCCCTCCGTCCGTCCCTCCGTCCGTCCCTCCGTCCGTCCCTCCGTCCGTCCCTCCGTCCGTCCCTCCGTCCGTCCCTCCGTCCGTCCCTCCGTCCGTCCCTCCGTCCGTCTGTGAACACTGCTAGCGCCTAAACCATACGTACGATTTCTTCCAAAATGGATATTCCCCGATCGATCTGATTCTAGTCGAAGCATTGAGATTTTGAAATAGATTCTTCAAAATTTGGGGGTACTTTATATGAAGCAGTCCGGGGATTTTCAAAATTTTCTCAAAAACGGCTTCAAATTTTTTCTTTAAATTTCTTGTATGAATAGAGGAAAATACACTTTTTAACATGGCATAGGTCCGATTTTCACGTACAGCTCTGAATTTTCGAAAATTGTGAAAGTTTGAATTTTTTTCGGCGTCTTTCTCCAACTACAAAATTGAAGATGGCGATTTTTTCTTCAAATAAAATTTGTTCTGCATATTGAATTCTTTAATAAAGGTCATGTAAATGTTCTTCAAAATTTTGGTAGTTTTCGTGCAATATTGCGTGCAATATGTGCAATTTTAAAAAATTACTAAAACAAGATTTTCTCAAAAACGGCTTCAAATTTTTTCTTTAAACTTTTGGTAGGGATAGTGGTAAATGTACTCTATTAATGACATAAAAGCCATTTTGGTCTATCGGTTGGTTGTTTCAAAAATTACAAAAATGTAAATTTTTTTACTTGTCTCTCATGTCGTTAATATTTACATTATCGGCGATTTTTTCACATTATTACATTTACGAGTATATATGCTTTAAATAATGTCAAGTAAAGTTTCTCGAAAACACTACCGTTTTCTGTGAAAAGTAGCTCAAATTTCGGCATTTCCAGAAATGCTCAAACGCCATTTTCTCGTATATGGCTGCAATTTGTTTCTTGAAACTTTTGTAACGGATAGTGCTAATTACACTCTTTAGTATAGCTTAAAGTTTATTTTGAGTTATTTTTTTGTTTTTTCAAAAATTATATAAATGTAAGTTTTTTGAAAGATCTCTCACATCTTTAATATGCACATTATCCGCAATTTGTAAAGATGGTTATATTTGTGAGTGTAAGTGCTTCAAATAACTTCAAATAAAGTATTTTGAAAACTCAAAAATTTTCTGTGAAAATGAGCTTCAAATTTCGTATTTTTAGTTGTGCGAGAACGCCATTTTCTCTTAAACGGCACATAATTTTTAAAAGAAAATTGCCATTTACGGCTAGATTTTTGTGTTCTTTAATATTCTAAAATTAATGTTTTTGTTCTACCAATAGGAAACCGAAAAATTAAGAAAATGATCAAAAAAATGTACTTTTGGCGATGATAGATGGTAGCTGGCAAGAAAGAGTATGTGGCAATTCCGAATAGCTAGTGAAGACCCAAGAAAATAGAAAACTAATACGGGAAAGTCTGTGCCATTCTGTAGCATCACTAGTTTTTGGTTCTTCAATATAGTACATGAAATATCAACTTCTGAGAAGTGAATTTATCTTATTCCCTTTTCGCGAGAAACTGGCATTGGTACCTGCGGGAGCGTGTATTGTGCCTTGGGCTGTGTGTCCTTCTTTTGCATCCAGGGCCGCTTTTTCCGCTGGGGACTCCTCCGGTGCCGCTCATTTTGCCCGAGAGGCTTCGAATGGGGACGGCGAATGACGCGTGGCTCCGAGGTGAGGGGGGGGTCCATCCCTGCGACTCCCGCTCCGCTCACACTAACTTTTGATTCTCGGCCTCGCCTCTTCTCTGATCGTTTCATTGCACTTTACTACGATTCAAAGCTTTACGTTATTTTTAAACTGCAGAAGTACAGTTGTAGTGGAGATTCTCTCTCTCTCTCTCTCAAAATTCAATGAGGACATCAGATTAAGATCAATTTTTTTTACTAACTTAAGTTAGTACAGATGTATTTTTATAATATTTTTCTAAAACTTGTAACTTAGTTTAATAAACATTTACTATCGTTTCAATACATTATATTACATGTTTTAAAAAGGTTTTAAACAAAATACTTATTTGGTTGGACTGTAATATATTTGTTTTGTATTAAATGTATCAGACGCAAACTTATAGATATAACATATCGAAGGGCATGTTAACTGAAATATTGTAACCGATCAGCCCAAATATGAGATGAATCGAGAATTGCGTTATTGAAGAGTCCCTTTGCGAAATGCTGTGCATTCGTGCCCCAGTTGCCGCCGGGGCCCACGAATCCTTATCAGGGGTTGGAGGGGGGCAACAGGGGGGGTGTTACGCCCTACCTGCCCAAATGACGCGCGGAGAGGAGCAGAGACGCGAACGGAGAGAGACAAATTTGTAAGCCACCAAGGTAGGAGGTCGTGAGGCAGTACCAGGACGGTGATAGTGAGCTTTTGGAAGGCAGGTGTTGAGTTGGAGATGGCTGGGGCAAGCATGTACAACGGTGTCTCTGCCGATGGCTTGAGACGCTGGAATTGGCGGCGTTACTGAGAATCTGTGTTTCACTGACGCGTAAGCAAATTCGTGGGCCAGCCCTACCCATTGCTAGCTTTTGGCTGCGTGAACGAGGCTACCGCCCGAACAAAGGTCGGTAAAACGATCTCCTAGTTTCTAAATCCTTCTAGTTTTTTTTTATCACCACGAACTCCTGAGATTGCACAAAACTTTGAGTTTGCTGCATCCGCAAGAGGCGGGTAATTAAATGTAGTAAAACTAGTGATGTAAGAAATGTAGATGTGTTTTATGGTAGTATGGAAAAAATAATTTCATAGTAACTGAAGTGGTCATCGGTATTCCATAAAGGAACTAAATTTTTGAAGCAATTGGCTATAAAATGCAGGCGATATGGGAAGTATTGTATCTTTCTTAGAGGAGAACATCACTGGTTTCGGAAGAATATAGTTAAGTCAGTAAAATGTACGTGCTGTTTCTGTTCTTTAAAGAGAACATTCTGGATAATAATGATAAATCAAAGTCAGAAATCAGTTAGAGTTATTGGTAAATAGATTAAATGTTATAAAACTTGTACTTGCAAAAGCAGTTACAGAGAAAATTCTGGATAATAGGGGTGAATCCAATTCAAGTGAAGTTAGAAAGTAATGAGAGTTATTTATACATAATTAAAAGTGTTATAAATGTCTATTTGTTAAACATTTGTATACGCCAAGAACTGAAGGACATTTTAGGATGATAGTGTTACGTCCTAATCAGATCAGAAATCAATCAGAGCTTTTAATAAATAATTAAGTGTTATAGAGATTGTATTTGCTATGAACTATTAAAGAATTTAAGTGAACTTAAATATCTCAAAATAGATGTTTGAACAAATGATAATTCTGTAGTTTTTCAAGAAACTTCTTTGAATATTATGTGTTTTCAAAAACTATATTCGTTTTAGTTGAATAAAAGATATTCTTTTGTAATTTCAGAGAATTACGTGCCAGAAATTGTATATGAATGTTGGGGCAATGTATGTTAGTGTGAGGGACAGTTAACCGCAATTTTCGTAAACAGAAAGTACTACGTCACTGTCTGCGTCTCTGTCTGTCATGCGAAATGCTTGCGCACTTACCTTGGAAGTGGCGTTAGGGGCACTCCTCATTCCCAACAGGGATTCCATTCATCCAATTTGTTTAATTTTAAATTATTTAGTCACAGAAGATATTGCAGTTATTCTAAAGGGGAGGCGAACATGAATTTAATTCATGTTGATTTTGCAGTTGGTTTTCCCTTCTGATGTTTTTTTTCTTTCGAATATTGTCAAGGGCGTTTTTTGTTTTGTTTGTTTTATTTTAGGTGTCAATATTATTGCCATTCTGTAATTTTTTTGTGAATTGCTTACAACGCTTATCCAATTATGTGTTGTTTTGTGGTCACGACTTTGTGTTTTTTCTCAAAATTTTCAAAAGAGACACGTTCCCGTGAGAAACCCCCCAACCGACAGAAGTAAGAGCGGTTACAATATCAAACTGTTTTTGCTTAATACCCATTTCTGACCTTGAGTTAGTCGCTATTATAAATAGTCTGTTTACCCAATTTTTATTAAAAAATCTTTGCATACGTTTTCCACGAACTTAATCATATTGAAAGTAATGCAATGAGAGTGCGAACAATGCCCACAGAGCAAAAAAGTAAAGATAATATAGAAAACGCCTAACATATTTCGTCCATTCAAATCTAAAAATCATAAAATTCAAGATATAATTGTTTTCTTCCTTTTGTAATGATAATCATAATAACAACAAATCTTTTGTCGTTTAGTAATGCTTGATTCAGTATGCATCAGTCACAAAGCAAGTGCATTTCAACCGCCAGCGAAATCTTGAAATATTTTCCTCTCAAAACTCCATTTTTCAATTTGGGTTAGTATTGTAGCTCATGAAAGATACAAACGTTTCATTTTAGCATCGGAATTTATGTGGGCATTCATTCAAATTTTGTTAAGGTCAATATATATAATTAAATTCAATTATTAAATCTTTCGTACGGGAATAGAACGTGTAAATAAAGCGCATACAGCGCAGAAATATACCAAGGTATTGCAGTATTTTGTGCACACTTTTAATGTTTACAAAATGGGCATTCTTTAACCAACCCAACTCCATTCACAAAGTACAGAAATAATAATATTCTTAATATTTGTTATGTGAGCGATTCGAAAATATGCTGTAGTCGGTGGAAATTAGAATTCATCCTAATTGTAAGATCGTCCATGGATTAAGTCCTCTTGGGACAGTACATTCGGGTGGTTGATTAGTGATTCCGGGCGCGTGAACTACTGAGGTCATTAGTCCCGTAAGTGTAATGCCTTTTTTATCGGGAGGTGGTGGTTATCTTCCCCCGCTGGATGACGATATCCAGCGCCGATCATCGACTGGCGGGGTTTTCCCCAACCAGGTATCTTCCAGCAGCGGGGTACTGTGTCACCTCCTTCCATCCTTCCTTCCAATGTTGGTGGAGGCGCGATAGGTGGGGCAACAAACGACCACCTAGCACCTGGTCAAAATTCGTCGTCGAATTTAGCCTGTCCAACTATTCAGATAAAATTACCTTAGTCGTGAGAGGAGACGAGTGACTTAAGTAAATGATGTCTTATTACTCGTTGTCGTGGCTCCAGTAATAATAAGCCACAACACACACATACAAGAAAGTTCTCTACTGACTTCCTTTTCAAGGGAAAGGGTTCTAGACGTGTGCACTTGGATATAATTAAGAACAACATTGTCGTTTAAAAAGAATAATCGGAGAAATATATTCTTTTCAAAGAATTAATACATTGAACACTGAAAACTGACAGAGTACCCTGTTAAAATCAGGTTTGTAAAAAAAGTAAAACATCATAACAAAATATTATGAAAAACTGAGCTGAATTACAGTCAAACTCTTTGACTACTTTCTTGAAATGATTTAAACAATCAGCGTTAATTCACAGAATTCCTGAACTATGCTATTCACACACAAATACAATTACACTGATCTGCTGTAAAACACATAAAACAATACATACACAATATGCGATGCACATAAATAACATTCATATACAATGTGAATCGATAATACCAATACTACACTATACAAAGAAAATATGTTACACTACTAAATGATCTAACATCTTACACAGAACAAACTAATAGACTTGTTCAAAAAAAATGTAACTCTTTCTGATAAACGATATTTAATTTAATCAAAGTCAAATGAAATTAGCTTTACTTGATTCTATGAGATCTCTTTGTATACAAAACTAAGTTTACTGTTAAATAACTTTGTTATTACATCAATCATAGTACGTTACTCAACCAAATAACTTATTGTCATGGCAAGAATTTCCTTCAATTATTACACCTATTATATTGTGTTAATAGTTACTTGACATAAATCTAGTTGCAGATTAAACACAGAAAAATAACACACTTCTAATTTCACAGTAATACTTTTTGAGTATCTGAATTCAGTAACGATACTGTGTTACTTAGCTGGCATTCGGACACGTCTTTTAATGCTCACGACAGTAGTCGAGTAAAGTTACAGTCAATAACCTCGCAAAATAACGTATTGAAATAGTTCTGCAATCTGACCAGCGATTCTATCTATAACTTGGAATGAATCAGACGAAATCACAAGTTCTCCCGCGCCGCACGATGTCTCGACGTTTTTCCGAGGTCGTCCGTAGCTACACTTGAGTACGAAGAATTTCCATCGGCTACGCTGCTCTTCTAGGGTTTTCGTCGCTTCTGTCGGCGTTGCTCTTGCGTCGAATGTAGCGTTGATCATATTAGATTCAAATAAGTCCAAGCGTTCTCATTAAAGCTGAAATAAATCATATATTCATAATAATATTTCTATTTTAATTTATTTCCCACTACAGGTATATACTCGTTTTCGACTCGTAGTTTCGAACGTAGTATAAATCTTACTATTCATTCCTAAAAGTTCTTCTTTAAATATACTCATATTTTATATAAAATTCATTTTTTATTCTCTAGAATAAGTTATCATATTAATTGAATATATTACCTTATTCTAAAAGCTTCAATAAACGATGACTTCCTGGTGTAGCGTGATCCGTTATTCCAATGGTTCTCTCTGGGTAACGGATTACACTCGCTAGTAGCAAAATGGCAGAATCTCTCTTCTCTAGCTTAAAATTCAGCAAAATTCGCCTACTAAATTCTGATTGGTCAGTCTGGTTGTTCCAGTGACTGATTTCGTTATCTCGACTTAGGATATGAGTTGCAAGCGCTTCCCGTAGCTGTCTTTTGAACTACTTCCGTCTTCTAGCGTTCTCTCTCGGTTTACCAAGCAACTTCATGATCTCTAGATAACGAGAGGCGTATTTACGAAAAAAAAAATATATTTTTCATAATGTAAACAACTTGAGCGGTTACAACTGACCCATCCGGGACAAGTTCTAAGCTTCCGACCGATCTCCCGGAATATGTGGTAGTGTAGTGCATGTTAGTGCAAGTGTGTGTGTGTACTGGGTGAGGATAGGGCAAGGAAGAGGAAGGAATGATTGCGCGCGGTCCGTTTGTTAGGGTACTGCTCCGGCGTTCGCCTGGTATTGATCGGAGAAACCATGGAAAACTTCCGATCAGAGCAGGTGGCATCTGGAATTCTCCTCCAGAAAGCGATTGAACCGACCTAGATAACAAGCTAGTGTTGAAAATCCTACCTCCGTCGGAAATCGAACCTAGGTCAGAGGCACTGCAGTGGCATCAGTTGATCCAATGAGTCACCTCTCCAGATAGTACTATTCGGATACTGTGCAATTATGGCAGCAGCCTCGAAATCTTCAGAGTGGCGGAGCCAACAGTCGAGAGAAGGAGAGGGGGCGCGTGGGTGTTGACGGGGGTGAGAGGGGGCGCGACCCCGCAGGCAGCGCTCTTAATGAACGCGCGGGCGGGCGCGCCGGCGACGGGCGTCGACGTGGAGCAAACCCTCGCCCCGGCGCTCCCCTCCCCACCCCCCGCTCACCTCGTACGTCGATCCACAGGCGCGCCTCTCATGAGAGATTCAGACGGTAACCCTTACGACCGACCTTGCTTGACTTTGATGACCCCGGAACGTACCTCGCATGCCCTGCAAGTGACCTTCTGCCATCCTTCATTACCTCCTGGTGGATCTTGTTGGGTTCGTTGTAAGAAGATACTCAGGACGGGCAGAGGCGAGCGGAGGCGGCTGTTGAACGCAGGGGTTGACTCGGGTGAACTCAGAAAACATTACCCTTGAGGGAAATACTGGTTGAGAATACGCGGGAAAACGAGAACTTATGTAAAGTAATAATGGCTTGAAAAAGTTCCGAGCATTAAGAATCATGACAGTATTTCTTACATTTGAGATATGTAAATTATACAAACAATTGCTACTTCTTGACTGAGAATTCATATATTATTTTCCAACAATATTTACAGTTTATTTCAGTATTCAAAACGATGAATTTTAATATGACGATGAATAAGCATAGCATCCTTAATTACTCAAATAAATCCATTATTTCAGAAGTTTCAACGAAAATTTTATATTAAAGATAAATTTACTGTTTTCCTAATAACATACTACATTTTCATTAGTATTTGAATTGTTGAAGTTAATTTCAGATATATTTGTTAATGAAACCCATTTCAAATTATCGAATGTTACAGGTCCCATTAGCTGTTAGTCATAGCTGTCATCCCCTCCTTTCAACGATCCTTCATCACCATTGCTCCTCCCGCCACCCACTGTTTTTGCCATCGCTAACCCAAGCCACGGTGCCTTCACGTCCGTCGGTGATGCTGCTTCTACGTCCTCCAATTCTAGCGCCCCGCCTGTTCCTCCGTCTCCGCCTCCTCCCGCCTTCGACGCCTGCTGTTTGCTCGAGGGCTAATTCCGCAGACCGCGTGATCGGCGTGCCGGAGAGCGTCCGCCGCCCCGTCCTTCTTCAGCCATCACCTGCTCCCGCCCGCCCTTCCCCGCGCCGCCCGGGACGACGGAAACTGACCCGTCAATTTACATCGTAATGGAAGAAGAGTTACGCGAGTTCTTCCCGCGTCGCGGGGCCGCCCGCCCTCCTACCCTCCCACCACCCTCCGCCCGCCCTCCGGCGCGGCGCGTGGATTGAATGCGTGATCCTTCGACGTTCCAGCACCGCCCCCGCGCTCATCACCGCGCACACCGCCCCCGCGCCACCTCCTCGCCTCCGTCCTGGTCCTACCCTCGCCATTCTGCGTCGCCCCGCGCCGCCCCCGCGCCGCCCCCGCGCCGCCCCCGCGCCGCCCCAGCGCCGCCCCCGCGCCGCCACCGCGCCGCCCCCGCGCCGCCCCAGCGGCACCCCTGCGTCACCCTGCGCCGTCCCGCGCCACCCTCGCGCTGCACTCGCGCCGCCCCGCACCCCCTCCCCGTGCCCCACACCCGCGCCGGCCCCGCGCCACCACCGCCTCTATGCCACCGCCGCAGCACTCTCGCGCCACCCTCTCGCCGCTCCCGCGCCACCTCACACTTCTCCCGCCGCTCCCACATCCCCCTCTCGCTCCACCTCCTCGCCGATTTTGCGTCGTCCCCGCGCCGCCTCCACATCTTCCCCCCCACTCAGCGCCAACGCCGCTCCCGCGCCACCTCCGCGGTCGTCGCAGGTGGCGGCAACAGGGCTCGTTACGTCGCCCTGCCGCCGGAAGCGCGTCGCGCGGTGCGAAGTTGGGGGAGGCCCGATTACGCGCCCCGCCGCCTCCCCATCCAACCCCTGGCTCATCTCGGGTTTCTTTTGCCTCGCGAGGTGGAGCGTCCGAGTCCGCTCGTGCGGTCTTCTGAAAGAGGGTGACCGGTTCCCAAGAACGTTCTATGAAGCTGTAGAAATAACATGAAGGTTTTAATATCTTGGATGAGATTGAAAACAGTGGAAGTTTCCTCCAAGGGCACGTAGGTGCATTGGAGTTGTAATAATTTAAAACTTTTCTGATACGACTCGATTCAAAAGTTTTTGTAGTGTAGATGGTTTTTGTCAGCATTTTTAAGCTACACTCCCAAATGCACAAATTTACAGTGGAATGTGATATTTCATTACTTGGTCTTATAAATACAATTAGCGAAGTCACATTTTTTCTATAACTTGTTTGGAACATTATATAGTGTAGACTTTTATGAGAGTCTCTGAGATTCTCATTGTATTTCGATACGAACTCTTGCTCTTTTAATGAGATGTCGTAATAACAAACTAAAATATTGACTTTCAAAGAAAGTTTGAAAGAACTAAATTTCTTTATTTGAACTGGGGTAAACGGTACAGTGATTGTCCACTCCAGCTATAATTTCAATTACCGCATGTTCTAACACCGTGTTCTAATATTTTGCTTGTAAATGGCGTGAAGGGACGCTTTTTGGTTAGAATGTAATATTTAGTTTGACCGCAAGAGTGCAACTATTGCCCATGTGGTGGATGTTTGTAACTGCGGTGCGTGTTCATTGTATGTAAAGATTTCTTAAGATTTTCGTTAGAAACCTGACATCCACTAGCGCTGTTTGTTGATTACGGCGGTAAGTAAATCACCATGATATGTCAGAAAACACAAACGTTATTTAGTGACAATATCAGCTGAAAATGAAAAGTCTAGCTTTGCATATTTAGTGACAGGGGGATGGTGAATGACTGTATTTTCGATAGTGTGTAAATTGTGTTATTGGCCACACTGCTAATCATTGTTGTCAGATTGTTTTTAATCGTTCTTTAATATTAATGCGCACAGGTATAAACTGCATGGGCCTGAAATAGATATTACGAAACCAAAGAAGCCGAAGCAGGAGTATGATGCAAAAGTCATGGCAAATTCCATCAAATTTATTATAAATAACTGGACATCTTTGCGTTCTGCTGAAAAATCATTTAATTTTCCCAAAAAAGTTTGAAGTTTCATTTTAACAATACAGATCACAAAACAATTCTAAGTTCTTATACTGTATTATCTAAAGAAGAAGACATTCTTGTTATGTGTAAACTTCAACTAGCCAGGAAAGGTTTTCCAAGGAAGAAGGAAGATTTACAGAATAGCGTTCAACAAGTTTTAGCTGCTAAAATAAGTTCCAATCCGTTGAACAACAACCGTCCATGAGAAGGCTGGGTCAAGTCATTTTTAAGAAGACACCCCGTAATCACTACAGGGAGAAGTGAAGCAGTGACAGCTGCTAGTTCATGTACTAGCGAACAAGACATCAGAATGCGATTTGAAGAAGTTATTGGGTACATCGAGGGAAATAACTTGGATGAGAAGATAAATGGTCCTACAAGGGTCTTTATTAGAGAAGAGTCAAGTTTTGAAAGTCCAATTACAGGGAAGGTTTTAGCTGAAAAGGGAAGTAAGAATGTTTACTAAGTAAAACAAAGATATTCAAAAGTCAATATGAATGTTCTTCTTTGCAGCAAGAAGACTTGTCACTAGTCCATTGATTATCTATCCATACAAACGTATACCAAAATAATTGCTGAAACAGTCCCAGACGGCTGAGAGATTTGTAAAAGTGTCAACGAATGGATTACAAGCGAGCTATTCTACGAATGTATTTGAAATATATTCCGTCCATTTCAATTACAAATTGTCACCACACACCCTGTGACGGACGGCCAGAAGACATATCTGACATAAGAATAGAATCGAATATGCTCGGATTTGAAAATAGAGGATTTACCCTAACAGCGCTTAAAATCCAACTTATATTAAATCTTTTTCTTACAAATTTTTGTGCTTTTATAGGTAATTTAATTAACTGAACATATCTTTATACTAGTTGTTTCTTTTAAAAATGACTTAGTGGCCAATCACCTGAGGAATTCGCAAATAATTATTTATGTGAACATTGTAAGTTGTTTAACATATGATTTAATTCATAAACGTGAACGGAATTTCAACATCAAGACAGAAGATTACTGGTGGTAGACGGGAGTGTCTTCGGTAGATCTTTAACTTCAACAATGCGGTCTACGAGGAGTACATCACTTTAATAAACTGGAAGCGCCACAAAAAATATCTTACAAAATATTAAAATATTCTTTGCAAAAAATGTAATAGACATTATTTTTCATTAAAGTAAAGGCCTTTTAATGAGCAAAATACAAGTTAAAAAATATAACCGAGTAAGGGGGTGAAATGTGCCCCCAAACCAAATCGATAAACGCGATACTCATTTAAAAGAGAATACAAAATGTCGTAAATTCTCAAAATATCAACCTCCTAGGGGGATCTGTTGCAGAGACACAATGAGAAACGTGTTTTTCACGTTTCATTATTTTCTCAGCTTCTATTTTATATATCAGGATGAAAACAATTGTAGCGATGAAGAAAAATATACGAATTTGTAGGACATTTTTGAACCATTTTAGGCACCAAACTCAAATAGAAAAAAAAATTTAAAAATTGAAATTTATTTTCGACGTGATAACGTTGGAGTACTGTCTCAGTTTTTCCCTAGAATATGTCTTATAACATTCTATAACATACGTTTCAGACTTTTAAACAATGTTTTCGATAGTGAAAAATAATTTAAACCATTTTATCAGTTTAGAAATTGTATTTACGTATAACTTGAGGCAAACACTGCCTCTATAGACTAGGCAGAGGCGGTGTTGCTTGAAGGGTTGAAATTAAAACAGTTATCTATTGGGACATTTCAAAAAATAACCAAAAAAAACTTTTTGTTAGAGGAGACCCAAAATAATTAACTTCTAATTTAATATTTTTCATACACTGGTATCCTTCTCATATTAGCGACAATCAAAACAATTCTTTTTAGATTACATACGTTTATTATCTCGTCTGTAAACTACGTTTCGCGACACACTTGATCGCATCTTCAGATGTACTGTAATATAGGTTTTTTAATAATTACAAATGTTTCTTTCTTAAAATATTACATTTTGAATAACATTATAAAATTAAAAAATTAAATAGAATTTATCAAATGAAACAAGAAGTATTATGCAACCAAAACTCTAATTGTATTAAATATTTTAAGTATGAAGCCCAAGTCGTATCTGAGACAAATAAAAGAGACATAAAAAAACTTAGATACATTTTACAATATTCGGGCATATTAAAATAAAATAAAAAGAAAATAAATAGATGGAAGAGATTGTCCAATACATTTGAGTCTCAACCAACACATCAAAAAACAAATGATAATAAAAAACCGTCTAGTTGGGGAGGGGTGTGAAGGAAGAGGGAAGTAGTCACCCAGAGCAAGGAATGTTAAAGAAACGAACGAAAATTTATTGAGTTATTCTTTGAAAGGTAAGGAAGATTCATTGAATAATTCTTTGAAAGAGGAGGTATACTACTGAAGTAATATAGGAGACGATCTTTGGAATAAATGGAATAGAAATAGTTTTCGTTTCTTTTTGATTATCTGCATCCAAAACGTTAACTAATTGTTCATTAGTAGTTCCCAATTAGTTTTAAATATTGAACTTCAGGACGATTTGGATGCTCCAAAAATACATACTTTTATTAAAACTGTCTAAAATATAAATTTTTTCGTCCGCAAAAATATGTTTTTCATCTCATATTCATTCGTTTGAAAATTACGATTTCACGAATGCATGACATCAGCTCATCCAAGTATAAAATCATCACAAATAATACCAATAACGTTTTTTTTCATAGATAGCTGCATAGAAGAGAGTGTTTGAACGATATCGTGTGGCGATCTGTATGAACACGATGCGTTGCATGTGCCGAGTGATCATTATCGACGTTACATATTCGAGCGCCTGACGAAGCAGTCTGTGCGTGGTGCAAAACGCAGAGGTGGTTGTGAAGGTATATTAGCGCAGCAGTGTTTTCCTGGCTTCCGTTTGGGTCACCACCACTGAACACACTGCCATTAGCACTGCAAGAGCACGTGCGCTGCTGATTCCACCGGCTGCCCTGAACCTCTATCAGCAGCTCTAGAGTCAAAGCCAATATCATTATATTAACCTCCAATACTCGAAGATACTGTCGCTAACATTACAGCATCCGATATCATCACCTATGTAACCCCGACGACAGGTTTCAGCGACGCCAGTCTCTTGTCTTCCCCCTTTCGATACAATTTACTATGATTACTATTATGTCTTGCTAACCTTATTACTAGGGGGCGGATTTTGATGACCTAAAATATCGCCGAAAATGATCAATATAATGCTCGAAATTTTTTTTTTAAAATGCCCTAAAAGTAACGAAAAATTATGTAAAATTTGTTATCAAAAACAGTTAAGATGAACAACTCGAGCTGTTGGATAAGTTACGGATGTAATCAAGGATTCTTCCTTTCGTGCAAGTGAACTGAGTTTGCAAACTTTTAGTTTGGACTGCTCTTTATCAGGAAATCAGTCTTTTGTAGTCCCGAACTGAAAATGGCGCGGTAGGCGTCACAGGAACCTTAGATTACACATCACAGCTGACATGACAATTTCTGAGCAAAGAAATCGAATAGGCTACTCAGTTATTCGGTGGAGAATATTTGTTGCATCTCGTAAATATCTTCTGTGTCATTTCAGTACTATACCTTCTCTTTGCGGCTCTCACACACAACCAATCTTTACAAATGAGGTTTCTAAAGAAAGATAATTTCACGGAGACGTGACGAATTGCACTTTGACACTAAAAATATGAAGGTTTTGTTTAAAAAACGCATCTAAATATTCATGCAATATGCAACCCGTAACGCCCGTCAGCATTTTTGAATTGATATCGAATAACTACTAAACGAAGGCCTAAAAAAATAAAATTTTGAGGTCTCAAAGAAACATTCCTCACACCGTAATCTACAGGGCGAGATATTCTTGATCATTCTATTATATTTTGCGGGTTTGACGCTTCTCGATTTTACCCCACCTGTTCAGAGCCTGTGAAATCTGCAACTCTATGTGAAATTACTAATTACTTGATATTCTATGCAAATCAATTTCACTGTTTTTTTTTTCAATTTCACTGAAATCTTTGCTCGATAATAAAGTCAAATAAGAATAGTTTGTATTGACAAGAGTGTATTATATTATTATCAATTACAAGGTGGCATATAAAACAAGTGACGGAGGATAAGAGAGTATTGAAGAAAAATATATATTAAGGCCTAATATGGAAATGGAAAAGTAAGGAAGTGAGTGGGGTTATACCCGACCCTCCTCCTTATTGTGAGAGTTCACGCACGGATACGCTAATATTATTTGAAGCAAGTACCATTTAAATTATATTAAAATAAATGAATTCAGCAAAAAACATGCTTTCAAAATGACAGGAAATGGTCAAAGAATCGTATTAGTCAATGTAGAGGAAAATGCAAAAATTAGTCGAATAAATTGGGTAATTTTTTTTATCGTAACATAAAATGAAAGTCTATACTAAAAATCATTTTTCTAGAGTAATAAGTAAAAAATGACATTTCATTAAAATCTGCCCCCTACTCATTACTAAAACATCAAATATGAATCTATCTACTCCCATTGTCACTAATTCAATAATCCAAATTCCATAATCCTAATTCCATAATCCAATCTCGGCCATCCTCCCAAATATCGCCACCAGCGACGAGTAGTGACACTGCGGATTAGTCACCGATTTATTATTAACCCGAACTCCCCTATTCATAAGACCTTCAACCTCACGTCTATCTTCTTAGCCACATCTGCCAGCTTCCTGCAATGTACGTCAGTCCCACGCCCGCCGTCGCCGCCCAGCCCCCGCGGTCGACCCTCGCGCCGTGTTGACGGGCCGCTGTGGACAACGGCGGCAACGCCGGTTGCAGCGCAGTTACATCGCCAATTAGCGGCGCTTGTTGGTGGCCGACGGCGCGCGCCGCGGGGTGGAGCGGGGCGGTGCGGATTGGGCCAGCGCCGTGGTGGGCTGCAAAGGAACACTCGGAAGAGGGTGGGGTGCGGAGAGATGGGGTTGGAAAGGAGAGCAGTTGGGGGAGGGGCAGAGAGGAGGAGGAGGAGGATGACCAGGTGAAGAAACTAGTCCAGGCGAGAAGGCGAGAAGAGGAGGAAAGAATGAAAGAGGAAAAGATGAGAGGTGGAAAAGAGATGAGAGGAGGACAGAAGGAGAAGAGAAGACGAGACACGATGACTGGCGGATTAGGGACAGGGAAGAGGTGAGAAGGGAATAGAGGGTGAGAAATGGAGTGCGATGGGATTGGACGTGGTTATGTGGAATAGACGAGGCAAGGGTAGGTGTTTGGGAGAGGTGGGTTGGGCAGGATCGGGGACAGTGATCGTAAGGGTGTGATGAGTTGAGCAGAAATGAGGTACAGCAGGGCGAGCTGGGACGAGCCGGGGCAGAGCAGGGCGGGGCAACACCCGAAGAGCGGGTTCGGCGGCGTGCCGTTGCGGCGTGAGGTTAGGCGAGGCGGAGTGTGGTATGGTGTGAAGAAGAGCCGGAACTAGGCGGAGCAAGGGAATGTGGAGGGGGGACGCGGGATGGGGCGAAGGGGAACGGGGGCCGGGGTGTGCCGGGGCGGAGAGGGGCGGAACAGGGTGGGCGGGTCTTGAATCATGGCGGGACGAAATGTTGGAGATGGCACTAGAGAGAACGGAGTGAGTGTGGGAGACGGAGGGTGTGTCGCGATGGGGGAGACTGTAACAACACGGGCAAGTCCTGGTGATGCCGTGCGACGCGGATGAAACGAGGGACATGGGGAGAGCCTTATTGCGGCGAGCGACGTGGGAGTGAGCGACGTGGGGGCGAGCGACGTGGGGGCGAGCGACGTGGGGGCGAGCGACGTGGGGGCGAGCGACGTGGGGGCGAGCGACGTGGGGGCGAGCGGCGTGGGGGCGAGCGACGTGGGAGTGAGCGACGTGGGGGCGAGCGACGTGGGAGCGGGTGATGAGATGCTGGGGCGGGAGCGACGGGAGGGAGGGGCGCAACGTGGAGGAGGGGGTGACGTGGGGGATGCCGACTTACGGGACGAAGTCGACGTGGGGAAGCAGGTCGACGCGGGGAAGGAGGTCGACGTGGAGAAGTGGGGCGACATGTGGGCGGGCGACATGAGAGCAACGTCGGTGACGGCGGCGAGTCCGAGGAAGCGGGGGCGGAGTGCAGTGCGGCGCATCCACAGCGAGGCGACCGCCGACCGCCGCGCCGCCAGGCAACGGAGCGCTCGCCCGGGCGGGCAGCGGCCGCGCCGCGCCGCGCCGGCCACGCGGGCTGGGATCAGAGCGCCGCTGACGCCGCAAGTGCCACGGACAATGAACACCCTTCTCAATTACGCCTCCATTGTCTCCCAAGCCCGCGCCGCGCCCACCCGTGATCCTGCGAGGGCGGTGGCTGCGGCGACGACGAGGTGGAGGCGGCGGAGCGATGACACAGGCCACGGGAGGTGAGGTTTAGAGAATGCTACGGCGGGTCAGCCATGTGGAAGAAGCCGCTTGGGCGGAGAGCTATCAATGGAGTTTCTCTCAATGGCGTAACAGTGGCCAGCGATGATGAGATTGAGCGATGTGGGGGCGAAAGAGGAAGCCGCAAAGGGTGTGGTTTTGCAAAGGCTCTGTCAAGGTATATGTAATACTCGGAATATAGGATTCGATTTAGGAATGTAGAGGTAGCAGGGAAAGTAAAACACAACAAGGCGTTGGCAAATAATGCCCGTACTTTAAAACAGATATCGATGAGAAATATTTGAACATAGTAATTTTTGAAAAAAGTCTTTCAAATGCATTTCTAAAGTATTTTGAAGATATTACTGGTGTCATATCTTGGCGCCGTACACTTTTATAATTCACACTTGGCGTTTTTGTTCCAATGGAGTAAATTTTCTAGCAAATTAGGACGGAAAAATATTATTCCTGGACGTCCACGTTTTAGATTACTTTTAGACAAAGTCTATAGGAGAAGATGTGACTTCCTTAAAGAAGCTTCAAGTCTCTGTGTGTCAATGGACTAAGGACCTTCGAAAATAATCATTTATTGGATGAAGTTGATACGATTTCGTTGACATGACACAACCAAGATATAAACCCTATGAACGGGAGAAGGAGGAGGAGGGGCGGGAGGAGGAGGGGCGGGAGGAGGAGGGGCGGGAGGAGGAGGGGCGGGAGGAGGAGGGGCGGGAGGAGGAGGGGCGGGAGGAGGAGGGGCGGGAGGAGGAGGGGCGGGAGGAGGAGGGGCGGGAGGAGGAGGGGCGGGAGGAGGAGGGGCGGGTGGAGGAGGGGCGGGTGGAGGAGGGGCGTGAGGAGGAGGGGCGTGAGGAGGAGGGGCGTGAGGAGGAGGGGCGTGAGGAGGAGGGGCGGGAGGAGGAGGGACGCCAGTGAGAGGGCAGAGTAGGTGGGATGGGCAGAAGGGCGACGAGAGGAGGTTTTTTTCTTTTAAAATATTTATTCATAATTGTTCGATAAATATTTGCCTTGGCATGAACAATTACATTAATTTCAAATATAATTTGAGGATAAACTTAAAAGTAACGTCTAAACATGCTACTGACATGTGAAAGTATTTTTTGGTATGACTTTGGAGTATGAAGTATGACTTTGAAGGGACGTAATGATCTTAAAGTAAACAATGATTTTTGAATACAACAAAAGACGTGAAAATTTATGTAATAAATAATAGATACAGGGAGAAAATATAACTTAGGAAGATGTCAGAGGTCTTCTAGGAAACTTGATTTAATTCGCGGAAAAGCATTAACTGTTGAATTTGTGAATAGGCAAAAGAAGAAGAAGAAGAAAGTAAATCATAAAATTTATGTGAGAAACGAAAAATCGAGGATTTTAGAGTAAGAATACTGAGTTACTGTAATATTTGATCGTTTCTTATGAAGCAGGGTGCTATCAACGCTTTCCTTAAATATTTATTTTGTATAATCTCTCATTTTTGAATATATTTCGCTGCACCACCCCAAATGGCGCATGCATAAGTTAACGAAGAGCGAATTAAGTATTTAAATATAGTCACAAATCTTCAGAGAGTTGAGAATTTGTATTCAGAAATGGATATAATTTTAAAAGCTTGACACTCATTTTATTAGAAATAAAGTATGTGATTTCCTTGTTAATTTAGTTGTAATTCAGGACAGGTAATTGAATTATTAGTAGGAATCCAAGGAATTTCTTTATAGTTAATAATAAGTTAGAAATAATATAGTTAATAATAAGTAGGAGAGTTTCGTTTTAAACAAAATATGTTTGCTTGTGAAGTTCGATTGTTTATCTTTATTTGCCAAATATTATATCAAGCAACCAGAATGGTTAAATTTTCTTGTAAATTATCACATCTGATTATAATTTCAGAATGAGAAGTAAATAAAGATGTATCATCAGCAAAGAATGCTATTTGTGAAAAAAAATTGTTGAGGAGTATCTGAAACTAGCTGGTACCCGGCGCGTTGCTGCCGCAGAAGAAATAATTGAGGAAATATTCCTCTCCCTCCTCTCCTTCCCCCTCTCTTTTTCATCCTCTCTCATTTTCCCCATTCTCTCTCTTTTCCATCTGTTTCTTTTCCCACTCTGTGTCTCTTTTCTCCCTCTTGTCTGTTTTCCCTCTCTGTGTTTCTTCTTCCCCCACTCTCTGACTCTTTTCCCGCTCTCTCATTCCCCCCTCTCTCCCCCTCTCTCTATTCCACCTCTCTCTTTCCCCCTCTCCCTATTTCCCTCTCTTTCATTATTTTCCCTTTCTTTCTCTATTTCCTTCTCTTTTTTTCCTTTAATTATTTTCCCATTCTTCCTCTATATCCTTATCTCTTATTTTTCCTCTCTCTCTCTTCCCTGTCTCTTTTTCACTTTCCTGTCATCAACTTGCACCACCTGCTCTTTGTGTTCTCCTCGACCTCCCCCCACAGCACACGGCAACGCCCAGCAACAATGAAGCTCACGTGGATTGGGAATTGCATTTAACTGAAACGCTATCATGTGCTCTAGCGCCATCTAGTGGAGTCACAATAATTGTACTATGCCTGTGTTCTTCCCGCAAGTGCAAGCACATTTTTATCGCAATTGGATGCTGCTGCGGCAACGCATTAAGCACAAACCAACAAACATTGATTTTTATATATTAGATTAATTTTCTGTATAACAATTTTTCTAGCTTATGAAGAACCCCGCATTCCCGTTGTATTTATCATAATTTTGTATTAAACAGAAAGTGCAATTCCATCTATTCCCGCCCTGTGGCAGAGCCTACTCCTATTCCACCGTATATTCCCTCCACACTATCACGCCTCTCTGCCTTGCTCCAATTTGGAAAAAACCTTATAATTACTACAGCACTTCTCACTAAAAATATTTAAAATTTAGTCATATTGGGGTTCCGGCCCCCAAACTCCTTTCTCTTTATAACTGAAAATAATAAACAAATCTAAAGTAAAAAATTAAATGCATGTACTTACGTTATTCGGTTTGTGGAATTTTATGTATTATATACCAAAACTTACAATAACTTGACTCATTATAAATCTTACTCTTTTTCATATTTTTTTCTTCTCGCGTATTTATGTAGAAAAGTTTAAAATTGATCTTTCCGCATCAATCGACGGTTAGAAATAATTAAAGTAATTTTAATTGGATTCTAGTACCTGTTTTAGGATCCTTGATAAATTGTGGCTGACCAAAAGGAGCCATTAACCACTTATGCGATTATAATATCTCCAAAAATCCGAGATCGCAGTGAATCCCGGCTTGACAACACTTTTTCTCTTATTTAAAATCACAACCTTCAAAACCAGCGTTGTCACGCATTAAATTCCTCCAAATACCACCTTACCAATACTATTTTACATTAATTGTACTGACGTTTTACTAAAAACTGTATTAATGCCAAACTGTCATCAATTTAACCGTTTCTTCAGCACTCAAAGGTACTCTCTACTATATTAAAACACTTCTCTGAAGCATGCATTCCTCCATCAGTTTCAGAATAACACGTAAATCGCACTGTTGCTCGCCTACCCTGCAAATACGCAATAATATATGTGCATACATACCTTTTTACGGCAATGTTAACCACATTCATCAGAAAATGATATCTTCCAAACATTTAGTCTCTTGTACACTTTATGCACTCACGTCCACACGCAATTAAAATCAATATTCAAGTTACTTTTCTAAATAAAGCGAAAAAACTATTACTATTACAATAAAACAAATATTTATGGTTAGACAACTGACTGTGAAAAATAAACAAACAGTCCTCTAAATACCCAATCCTTTACATTGATGAAAACAGTAGAAGAGCTCAGACCTCATCCTCTGGCGGCGCGCAGCTTAACTATTGACATTGATCCACTATTGAATCTGTGATGTAAAGCCAGGTGAAAAATGTCCGGAAAAGTAATTATTTTGTAAATATAATAGGGTTTGCGATTGTAAATCATAGCCTATGTTACTCCAGACCTTTAAAGGAAGCTAATACAAAAGTTTCATCAGTATTGGCTCAGTAGATTCAGAGATTATCGCGCTGTAAGTCAGTGAAGTTCTGTCTTTATATATTAGTATAGATGAAAAAATATTAATTAGTTTAGGAGAGAAGTGAACCTTGAGGTACACCAGCTTAGATATTATAATAATTAGAGAAAAAAATGAACTTGAACTTGAAATTTACAATTCAATAAAAAAATTGATAAATTTTTTGTAAACAAATAGGAAATCCAAATAATCAAAGTTTATAAAGTAAACCATCATTCATCAAACGCCTTTTAACATCTAAAAAGAAGGCAAATGTAAATTGTTTTTTTCTTGAAAATGGGAGGAGGTGGGAGGGGATGTAGGATGGAAGAGGTAACCGGAGGAGGTCGAGTGGAGGTGGGACGGGTAGGATGAGAAATAATGGATGGCGGTGAGTAAGATGGCAGAAGGCAGGTTGACAGGACGGCTGGAAAAGGAGTGTCCAGAACAAGTTGGCGCCGTGATGGGTTGGCTGCAATAAATTTCAAGGACAGGAGTTAGATTGCGAGGCATCGAACATCAAAGGAGGCAGAGAAACAGCGGTGTAGGGCACACCCACGCGATGGCAGCGCCGGCGGCGATGGCGGCGGCAGGCAGAGGCGGCAACGCGGGCGGCGTTCGCATGCAGCACCGTAATGCCTCGTGCCCCGCGCCGATCCCGCTGCCCTGGATTACAGAACAAAGCCGGTAGATCGTCCTAATCTCCACTCGGCCGCGCGCCGCTTCTATGGCGCCAACCACCGCCACCGTCGCCGCCACCGCCGCCACCGCCGCCACCACCGCCGCCACCGCCGCCACCGCCGCCACCGCCGCCACCGCCGCCACCGCCGCCACCGCCGCCGCAGCCAAGGTCGCCACCACCGTCCTTACCATCCGCTGCTCTCCGCCGCCCGCTCCACGTGCAAGTCCGGCCAACCGCACGTGGTGGACGCCAGAGGATGCCAAGACGAGGTCCAAGCTCTTTGCGCAATTAAACGCAAACTTCTCCGGCTGGCGACTACTCGAATTCTCACGTGATTGTCGAATTAACCGTAGACGAACAAAATGACGATATCTCCGTAATTAAGGGGAAAAAGGAAAAGCATACATTTGATGAAATGCATTTTCTAGCCTACAATTATAATAAAAATTAAGACGAAAAAGAAAGGAAATTGTATAACAAAACATTGTTAGTAAATAATGCTCAAAAAGAAGCTACAAATGTGCAATAGGTTAACATCAGCAACACCATTTGTGAATGGCTAGCACGGGTAACTTCAATCGGTTTCACTCCCCGATGACAAGTAACACAAATCTCTCACTTGGGAGAGGGAGACAGTGTCAAAGCACCCCATAACCCCAAAACCCCATAACAAAAGCCCATACGTGTTAAGTGAAACTTTCTGGTATGCTTCTTTCACAACAAAACAATTTCTGATTGCGAAAAAATGAGTCCTGTTATTAAGAGTATTAGAAACTTTTATTATAATGTATTGTTATAATAATAAACAAATTACCACTATAAAAAGCAACGTCGAAGCACACAGCCACAATAATACTTGGAAGCTTCAGATATGCGAAACTGTAACTGAATGAATGCTTGAGATCGCCAAAACCGACGTCTATATTTAAACTTTCTTGCAACGTACGTTTAAAAAGACTAATTTATTAGGCTGTTAACTATTGTAATACCTCCATCAACTGTGATGATTTCTAAGTAATTAGCTTAATTATTTAATCTCACCCCCATGTGGGGCTGCCAATGAGATGATTTTTTCCCAGTAATATCTTGTTAATTTATGTAGCCTTAATTGGAAACGTGAACGTTGTACATGTGGGTGGCTAGCTCGACACCAGATCCACTGGATGCTCCTGAAAAATAAGAATACTTACTTTCTGCATTTGTCGTGGGCTGAAAATACCGTTCTACGAGAACTCCGTCGATGGATCTTATACTTACTCTTTGGTTACCAATAATACAAGGGAATAATTTTGAGAATACCTAATTTCTATTTAATGAAACGAAAATGTATATATGCACGTAACGACATGAAGTGTCGTACGTGTCTTTTTAATATTAGAAATTATTAATCAATCTCTTTCATGTTCTTTTATGCATTATCATATTATTTAAACTTGACAATTAATTTCCCTAATGATGGCCATCTACTAATTGTTACAATTTCAATTTTTAATTATTGCTTTAACCAAAATTTTAATTATTCTTGGGGCTTGTATATCAAATTTTAGCTGGTTTCGTCTTTCTCGAATTCGGGATTTCGCGGAAATACTTCCTTGTCCATTCGGCGTCAGCACACTTGGCAGTTGAATACTAGTTCAGCTTCACAGCACCACATTTTCTTCTGGATTCCGATGTCCGCTTCAATTCACACTTTGTTAATTAGCTAGTCTCAGAAAACTTCCTCCGATCCCGATACTACTAAAAATCCCGATATTACTAAAATTTAACTATATAATTCTTACACCAAGTTCCAATCTCAAATTAATCATCAAAGATGACGATTACAGTATGTTCATCTCGATTCTATCACGCGCCAGTCTCAAGAAACTATAAATTCAGAGTAAACAATCCTACATCCTATCGCTACCAGATCCTGACACGAAGGGTTGTAAAATTCCAAAATGTTCTACCTCGTTCCTTTTTTCAATGCCTCTTGTTTCTATTTTTGTCACGTAGTCTTTCTCGTGTTTTTAATCCCTATGTTATTGCTAATCAAATCAATAAATGACTAATCTCTTCTGGTTAACAATGTTCCTATTTCTTTATGTTATTTTTCGTGATAATCTATGAATAAAACTATTTTCCCTATTCTTCAATTAAATATATATAATTTTTTTCATATTTCTACGTATTATTTTTCACTCCAAATTACGTACTGAAGTGCACGAAAATTGAGGGCTTTTCCGATGCACTTCACTATATTAGGCTGTTAGTTAGCTATATTAGGCTGTATTAGCCTCCAGTTTTTGTTTGGGGAAAGAGGTAAATCATAAGAATTTCTGTTCCTGAAACTAAAAATTCAGATTGCCAGTGAAGTATGTTTGATCGAAGGATGGTTAAAATTTGGTGTATCCCACTATTACGTTCTACTGTCAACTTCATCTCGTGCCCACTTCTCGATTAATACCTTTTCCATTTAGCCCTGCCCAAAACCGTATCCTTAGTGCTTGCGACCTCTTTTTTTAAAAGGATAGAAGGAAGCTAGTACATAGTTAAGTCTGTATTCAAGAATAACGCAAGTATGTGTTCTGGCACAAATAAAAGAACACAAAGCATGACACAGTCTTAAAGTTTTGTACGTGAAGTGGGCGGAGAAAAAAAACTGCTGTTGATTGGAGATTATTCTTTTTGTGTTAGGGATATATTGCGAAAGGGTTCAGGGGTAGATGAAATCGATGGCAGCGTTTCAAAAGCGAAGGGAAGTGAATACGTAGATACCAGTTTCAGTAAATAAAAAATATTAAACATAATATTATTTCAAAACAATAATTTTTGCTTATTCATTCCATCTGATGAATACAGAACATGTGTAAGACAAAATTAACAACACTAAAACGAATATTTGTTGATTGTTTTATTTTGTCCTGTTCCCTTCGCTGTTTTCTAAATTCAATAAAAAAGGGCTAGGAAAGCTCTTCCTTTTAATCACAAGAAAATCATGGAATTGAACGATTCCTTTCCGGAAGCGCGATAACATGTAGGCTGCTGATAATTTTGGAAAAGGAGGCAAGATGCCGAGAAAATGTTTGGTAAAAATTGAAAAATCTGTTGTATAAATATTTAAGGTGTGTTTCATCTATAATCACGTTTCAACTATAATCTCGCCACCTAGACAACTTATACTCACAAATATCAGGCGCGGTACTGATAGTCGGTGATTTTAATAGTCACAACTTGATTTGGGGATTAGGCTAAACGGATCGTAGAGGGAATCTTGTTGGAGATTTTGTGAATAATGAAGATCTAATGGTCTTGAACGACTGGAGAAAATCTACATACTTCAACGTGGGTAGCGGAAACTCAACGTATATCGACCTAAGTATCTGCACTCCAACTTTGGCGAGGTATCTGAAATGGAATGTGATGGAGGACCTTCACAAGTGATCATTACCCCATAACATTGACATACAAGATTTCTATTACTCCTCGGGGTATCTATATGCCCAGATAAATATTTAAAAAGGCCAACTGGAAGTCGTACCAAGACGTCATTGCAGTTTCAGAGCAGCATTGCAAGTTCAGAACCTTAAGAAATTAAACATCGACCATTCAGTACAAATAAACGACATTCTGAGCAACTTTTCTGAACTTATACTGTCTACAGTGGAGGTCACTATATCCAAAACAAAAAATACTAAAAGTAAAAAGAAATTACCTTGTTGGACAAAGGAATATGAAGAAGCGGTTATGAATTAAAGCACTTATTCAATGTATTCAAGAAACATAAAACAAATGAAAACAAATTCAACTTTAAGTCAGCGCGAGCCAGCGCTAGAAGAACCATAAAAGAATCTAAGAGGACCTGCTGGAAGGAATACATATTATCCTTAGACAGTAAACTGAATTACACGGAGGCCTGGAAGCAAAATAAACGCCTTTGATGGAAAATACAAAACAAATTACCCGAAGTCTTTTGTACACGCCAGATGGTCAAGTTATTGAAGACCCGTTTGACATTGCGAATAGCTTTGGAAAGCGTTTCGCGTCTAATTCTAGTGATAAGAACCTTGTAGATGACTTCGTAAAGAAGAAACTGAGAGATCTCCCCTAAACCTGGAAGTAGAAGAAGATGAAATAGATGGTTCTATGCAACTACACCATGCACCATTGACATTACGTTCCGAGAACGTAGGTCAATATACGTCAACTAAAAGACACCAGCGCCGGCCCCGACGAAATTTTTAACATATTTATCCGTATGCTCCCTGAAGAAGTCCTTTTAGACATTTACAATTATTTATATTTAAACAATGTCTTCCCACAAAAATGGTCAGAAGCAGTTATTGTTCCAATTCACAAACCTGGTTAGGACAAATTCTCAACTGCCTTAACTTGCTGCCTGTGTAAATTACTTGAGAACGTTGTGAACCACAGACTTAAATGGTACCTAGAAAAACATCAGATAATATCACCCCATCAAAGCGGTTTTCGCAAGAAACGATCTGCTTTAGACAGCATTGCAGTAATCGAGAACAGCAGCTACAATGGATTCGCCAATAATATGTTCACAGTATTACTAAGTCTTGATAACGAAAAGGTATATGAGATGGTCTGGCGCAGACGAATTATGGACATAATTACGAAACATGGAATTAAAGGCAACATAGCTAAGTTCATGCATAACTTCATTAAAGAAAGGTACATTAATGTCAGAGCGAGAGGATCCTTATCAGAGAGATGTATGTTGGCAAATGAAGTACCGCAGGGCTCTGTGCTTAGTGTAACCTTGTTTCTGTTGATAATAAAAGAAGTTCAGACCAAAATCAAATCATCTGCGATAGTCAGCATGTACGCTGACGACTGTAATACATGCATTAAAGGTAAACATCTGTCATCAATAGCAGCTATAGCGCAAAAATCTTAGACATCCTAACATTCTCTACTGAAGTTGGTCTAAAATTTTCGAAGACGAAATCCACATTCATCATTTTCTCCATTCTCTCTCTCCTCTCAACGATCCACTGAGGAGACCCTATCCCTAAACCTGGGTGAACATAAGATAAAACAATGTAAAACCTTAAAAGTCTTATGCTTGACACTTGACGAAAGGCTATCCTGGATACCTCACATTAAGAACTTGAAAGTGGAATGCACCAAAAGACTAAACTTAATGAAAAACATAAGCCACTCGGCGTGGGGGGCCGACCATACAGTGCTTAGAGGAACATACCGGGCATTGATCAGAGCTAAAATGGATTATGGCAGCATATTCTACGATGCTGCAAATAAGAATATTAAAAGAATACTCGACCATATCAATAACACTGGTGCCAGACTGATATGCGGAACATATACAAACGAGTCCGGTAATAAGCGTGTTACAGGAAGCTAAATTACCATCTCTGGATAAAAGAAGAAAAAATCTAGTTGTAGGATATACAATAAAAATTACAGCTAACTGTGGCAACTCTATGAATCAAATTTACCAGCTTACATACAGACACAGGAAAAACTATGGTTCAAAAAGAAAGTACCAAAACCAAATACTTTACAGGCTATACAAATACTAAGCACGATATCAGAAACTAGTCCCCCTCTTAAACCTATCAGTATTACTTACTATGCACCATGGAGTATGCAGGACATTAAAGCTGTGGAGCTGACAAACAATTCTGAGATGACAAAAAATCACAAACAAGAGATAAGAGCGAGAATATGAGAAGAAATTGCCATTAAACTATATTCTTGAAGACGGTGAACACAAATTTCTGATAGTAACAGACTCCAAATTGGCTCTATCGGCTATTGGAAATGCGTTTAATTCAGGACCTTTGGTAGCTTTAGACATCGTTAGCATGTTAAGGAACTCCAACTTGAAGGTAAAGTGATATTTTTTGGATGGATTCCGGCTCATGTGGGTATCAGTGAAAATGAGCTGGCAGATAGATCCACAAAAGTGGCATTACAACTTGGGAAAGAAGTAACCTTCCTATAATACCAGAAGACTATCACGATAACGTCAAGAGAAATCTACAAGAATTGGACAGGCAGGAATGGAATAAAAATGCTCGCTGCAAATTAAGAAGTGTATATGAATACGATTATTGGAATCCAGCCACATCCTTCTGCAGAGTTGACCAGATTGTGTTATCTAGATGCAGAATAGGTCACACCAAGCTCACACATGCCCACCTGATCACCGGGAATTTGACTGTTATGTGTTATGTGTGTAATGTTTCCATGTGGATTAACCATTTATTTCTGTGTCCCAGGTTTGAGGCTGACCGGGTGAGACATGGTGTCAATAATGATATGAAAATAGTGCTAAACGACAAAGAACAATCCAGTCGATTTCTTAATTTTTTAAAGGGAATTAATTTGTTCAATGAAATTTTTAAAAAAAATATAAATTATTGAAAATTGTTGTATATATTGTTAATGTGTCTGTCGCTAATAAACTTAGTACAAATAGTTGATGCGACGTAAAATAAAATAAAGAAAAAAACTTTTTTTTCCCAAAAGATGTCCAACAAATTCCTAACGCATGAACTAAAGTAATAATCATAATTTGAAAATCCATATTCTTAGTATAACAGTGAAACTTTCATGCATATATCTTGAATGGTTTCGGCGATAATGGATCAAACGTTTGAAAATTTTAACTTCTGAGAAAATAGCACTCAAAGTTTTCAGAGAAGCGTAGGTTAGGAAAACTTAGAATATTTTTCGCTAGAGAGTAACTAAAGACACCATACATCATAACAACAGGTTTCACTATCTTTTAGACCAGCCTAAGGTTTTCTTTTCTTCTTTCTTGCCTCCTTTGACATATGCTGATCATCGTATTCTGTCTTTGCAAAGCGTAATCTGTCACGTTCTCTAGAAAATATCAGCATGGGTTTTCCCAGGTGACCTATGTAATTTTTTCAGAACTTCTCATATGGCACAATTTCTATCGTTGTATATTAGAACAACTCCAGACACTCGTTTTTTTTCCTTTAGACTCATTAGGAAGAGTTTCACATGCATTCGGACTCATATTATCATTTTCGTGATGCAAAGGATTTGATCTGATATGCTGATTTTCTTTGAAAATGCGTATTTTAAAGATTCCTTTACATTTCGTTATATTCCTTTACATTGTAAAACATATGAAACTATTTATTTTAATTTTGTAGCCTATAACACACAATAATTTATAATAAATTGAACTTTACTATACAACAAACACATCAAGTCACACTTCTACACGTGCGAAGCAATTGTTAACAAAAATTGGACTATCGCTCAGACAGTTCTATCAGCACCTGCAGACAAAATTCCTTTACAAATGTAAACAAAATTACAGCCAGAGATGTTAGAAGCTCTATGGGTGGGAGTACAATAATATTGTAGTCTGACAGTTGATAATGGAATTTTTCAAAATAAATTTCCTGAATCTGATCTAGAAATGTTCTTAAAAGAACGTAATATTTCATTATGACAAAAAATTTCATTTTTTTAAGAAATCGGCCTACTTTCTTACCTTAATACAGTATACCTGTAAATATACCACAAATAGCCAATTAAATCTAATCGAATGCTGTATGCTACCATGTCCAAAGATTTGCAGTTCTGACTAGGAACCTGTCACATTTCGAGAGTTCTCCGCCATGCGGAACTGCATCATGATGACGAGGTAGGAGATGGTGGTGCTGACGGCGACGCCCAGCAGTCCTAGGTCCACGCGCAGCCCGCCGGCGGCGCGCAGCTCCGTGCTGCAGGCGGCCAGCTGCGCCGCGAAGCCCTCCCACTCCCCGCGGTGTCGCGCGCCGGCAGCGGTGGCCGTGGCGGAGGCGGAGGGGTCTCGTGCAACCAGCAGCACCCTCTGCACCAACACGCCCGTGCGCCGGCCTTCCCGCGAAGCCAACTCCCCGGCCACTGACAAGGCGATCAGCTTCGCCATGTCGAACGACACCCACACCACAGCCACACAGCGGTTGAAGAGGTTACTGGAGTCTTCCGTGTCATCGGGGGTTTCTTGAATGATGACTAAGCACAACCAGCACAGGAATATAATCACCACCAGCAGATCGTACGTGAGGAGGAGTGAGAATATGGATTGTGTTTGGTTCAAGGACCAGCACAAGTTGAAGTGTAGTTGACGAGCGTCGCGAGGACTAGTAAGACTTGAATCGGGGATTTCCGTTTGTCGTGGATTGGGGTTGAATTTTTTTGCCCACAATTTTGAGCCGTTATTTGTTTCTTGATGGGTTTCATGGAATGAGAATTCGTCAAGGCAGTTAACACCTTGCATTACTGGTAAGCAATTTATTAACGTGAAATATATGTAGTGTAATAGCGTAAGATGGGTACAAATACTAATACACATACATGATGAAATGTAAGCTATAAGCTCAACCAGGCAAGCCAACGTTCCAGCGATGCCGATAACTTTCAAGAACCAAATTAAGTATATTGATAGAGAGAGCTCAAGCAGAAGTTCTGCAACTTTTAGGAAACAAAAGATGTTCACAATGACGGGCAAATTACTGTCACTTTTCACGAGCGATCTGTGTACTTTATCAAGAGTTGCAATCACACTTACCATATTTTTCGGGTAAATAATGTTAACGAAAAATATAGTTAAAACTCCTTGAAACAAATGACCTAACCATGTTGCTAAACTCACTAGAGCCATTAATGTGCTAGAAGAGTTGTCTGTTACGTACGTGCTGTCAAAGAATAGTGTCACAAACCCTATTAAATATGTCACGAAGAGCACTAAGCAGTAAAACCTTGCAACGTTTGACACGACTAAACGATATCTCTTTCTTCCATCGCGAGCCACAGAGTACGAGAACGGTGCCACTCCGAGCAATTTAGAAACCAGGACTATTGGCGCAACGATCGCAGAGAGGCCTTCGACAGTGACAGCGTTCCTTAACTTCTCCATAATGTTCCTCATTGCAGTGATGGGCTAAAGATCTGCTTTGTCCTAAAAGAGAAAGGAACCAATGAACATTGTGATATTATTAACCTCAAAAATTAAATATTTCATTACTTATGTGTTTACAAGAGAAATAATAATTATGTACGTCGGTAATTATGTAAAGACGAGCTTGTACAGATGTCCTATTTACAATCAATAGAATAATTGAAGAAAGAAGGGAGTGTGACTGAGAAACACATATGGCATTTACAGATCCAGAGAAGACTTTTGATAATGTGAACAGAATATTACTTTGGAGAAATCTTAAAAAAAGGGGATACCCAAATCGCCTAATAGGATCTATTAAATGCCTGTACATGGGAATCACAGTGTGCTTAGATATAAACGGTAAATTAACGAAGGAGACTCTCGCAAATACAGGAGTGAGACAAGGTTGCAGCCTCTCGCCAACAATTTTTAATATCTGTATGGACGACATGTCCAGTGCATAGAAAGTACAGGTAGATAAAGGAAGACATCTAGAGAAAAATGTTTATTTTAACTCCTTATGCTATGCTGACGACTAAGTTATCTTGCAACTTTGTGAAGACAAGCTACAACACACGGTGCATTTTTTAAGTAATATTTCGAAAATATATTTACTTAAGGCTTACTTTTAAAGGCTAATTTGACCTACAAAACAAAAACAATGACTTTTAAAGGGTAATTTCCAGTTAGAACGAAAATTGTAATTGACAACAATATTTTAGAATAAGTGAAGAAATTTCAAAACTTAATTTCACACAGCATTGATAGCTACTTCGGATGATATGTTACGTATGAAAAAGATATGGATTTCGACGATAAATTAAATAGATTTAGAAATAAGTGAAAATATTCACAGGAATTTAAAAAAATAATACACACAAAGATACACGTATAACGTTTTTTAATACTATTGCTGTTCCGGTGCTTTTCTATGGAAGTGAATAACAGTAATCTTAGAAAGATATAAAAGGACAATTTATGCGGGGGAAATTAAATTTTTAAGAAGTATCGAAGATATCGTACACTCTCCTATACTGCGATTTTTCTTTGTCCCTCAAGGCCCGCCTTCACGATGGAATACGTCGCAGTATTTCGCGACGTTCTCAGTCATGCCGCCAGATATTGCATGATCTCGACCTTATCAAGCAGTGCTTGTGATCATGCGATTTCTAGCGGCAAGAGGGAGAAAGACGCGAAATGCCGTGTGATATTCCATCGAGGCCTTAGGGGCTTGAGGGGCAGAGTTAGAAAAATCGCACTATAGATAAAAAGAGGAATGTGTATATAAGAGAAGAGTTAAATGTCCCACCTGTAGATTAAATACGAACTAATAAGAAGAAATAATGCGAACATTTGGAAAGGATGCAAAATGAGAGATTGCTGGCATTAGCTCTTAAATCTATTCCACAAGAACATGAGATATAGGCAGACCAAAGACAAAGTGGACGCCGGAACAGGTTGAAGCCTAATCTTTGTTGGTAGAAGAAGAAGAATGTACGTCGATAGCCATATATGTACACGCATAGTGGGCGTACCTGGACTATTTGGACATCAAGAAAAATTTACACTTAGTAAAGAGGTAATAGAAAATTGTCAGACAGACAATATTAACACGGAAAGTTTCCGTTGGACTAAAAACTAATTCATTTTTACAAGATTTTATTTCTTAAATTTTGAAGTCAAATCAGGTTAATATCACATCCGAGAAACACAATGTGGAAATGAAAGAAATTTTTTCAATAAATTAACTTAATGTTTAACAAAACATCAAACGATACAAACGGTATGAAGGGTGAAGTTAGGCGAGATGGAATTGTGTTAAGGACAAAAATACTTCAAGAATTTGGCACAGAAACCCAGAAACCAATGGTATAATTGAAATAAGAATATCATTTGTAGCTTCCAGCCTTCACTTGCATATTTTTGTGTAGAACAGAAATCAATTTTGTTTGTATTTTTGATAGATGTTTTTATACTGATATCAATACGAGATTCAAAGCGAATAAAATGTAGCATTATGAAAAAGAAATGGTACAAATAAATTTTGATCTTGGTGGCAAAATATTGTATCTTCATCTTATTTGTTTTATTATTCCAGACATTTGACAAAGCATATAGCTACGACGTCGGAAACTGAAATTTTATTTCCAATTAACAAAGAGCTTTTAAAACTGAAAGACGAGTAACAGTCTTAAATCAATATTTTAGTAACATGCCAATAATTGCTTTAAACATTTAATTACACGATAAATAGAAAAAAACATTAAATTGTACTTACTGCGCAATATTTGGTATATTCAAGAAAGGTTTGATTCGCTCAGCGTCAGTCCACTACTCTGAGAAAGGTACACGTTCTTTCTTCACGATCCGAAATATATCAGATCTAAGGTGAAATACAAGTGTCATTCAGAATGGTACTAAGAAAACACATTTGGAAAGAAAAGTTGTTTAGTACTTTGCCCATAAAATTCCAGAAATGATGGATAATAATACTTTGTGAAGGGGCAAACATGTTCCTAGATATGTCAATGGTTATTCATTTTATCGATAACAACATGGAATACTTATCTTCAGGTAAATTCAGAATATCCAAATATTCATTATATCAGCCAATGGGCGCTCTGAATCTGATAAAGTTGGTACAAGTAACTTTTGAACAAACTTTTGGACATCATACTGTGAACATGGAAAAGAGAATTACATCAAAAGATATTTCCAAGTTTTTTCTGAATGTATAACCCAACAAAAACTTGAAGTAAGGAGACGTTCATTAAAGCAATTTTCTCATTTTTCTTATAAGTTGTGTAAGTTTTATAACGTTCAATTCTGATCGAAATGTTTGTTTAGGTGATCTTCCAAGTTATTTATTAACACGAGAAATGTAAACATTAACAACATTAATAAAAGGAATTCACGAAATGATTTGACAAATTGCTGCGAGTGAAGATAAGGGTGTTTCTTTCTCAAACGTCTCAACAGTTTAAGGTGAATATGGATAATAAAGTTTTGTTAAATGATGTCTAATGCACTTGCGTATTACAGTCATACGTAAATTCTGTTCTTACATGTAGCATTACAAACCAGTTGATGTGAATCCCAAATATTTCAGCAAAAGATTTGAAAAAAATATCAGAATGTGAGAAAATAGCTCTCATCGTCAAGAAAACCTCCACTTATTTTTCAACACAGAAGTGAAAACCCTTAAGGATAAGTTGGCAATTTAAAACCGTTAATTTGTGTTTGTGTTAAATAGGGATGGAATTCTTTGCATAATTTCCCTAATAACTTTGGAAATAACAGGTACTGGTTACCACAGTGCTATTGAAATATATATCGTTCCGGTGACCGCAGTTTGTACGTATGGGAAGAATTAACGATTCACACCTCAACCTGTGTAATTCCAACTCGTGACGTCTGTCAAGTTGTGTTTGCAAGAAGGGGGTTTTCACGCCATATTCCGAAATATTTCCTTTGCACATTTAAAGGCGTAAATGATACATCCTTTCCAATAATCAATTATAGTTTAATGCTTTATTTATTTCGGAATAGCATTACAAACGATTGTCAAAAGCATATAATATCATCAGCATTTCATAACCCTTTTCCATGATAATGGTATCATTCTCTTCGTGTAGTTATCTTCGGTAATACAATTATACCATTGACGTAAAGAACAGTTTACATTATAAGGAATTATTCAATAGTGCACTTCACTGTCTGAAAAGGAAAACACTAATATCTCAAAGAAAAAATATTTCAATATTTTACAGGGAAACTCTCAATAATTAATCAATCGTTGTAAAACAAATTTCGTTTCATACGTTAGTGGAAAGGAAAAACAATTTCCGCTATGCCGATTTCTAATCGTTTTTAAAAACAGTAGTAAACTGCTATACATACACGCCAACGGTAGAGTGAAACATTCCATACTGAATTCAATTATCCGACATGCGGGCAAAAATTGTTCAAAACACGCTTGAAAAGTATTTTCAATTTAAAACCAGCAACGGGTGGTAATTATTCTCGAAATTATCTTCCAAAACTTCAAATGCATTTATAACGTTATTACCGCCTACAACAATCCATTGCGCAGAATTCAATATTTGTCACAGATTTGTGAAAGTGCCCACCCGGTAAGCTTTAATGAAGCCACATAAAACAGCAATAATTAAATGAACCACATTTTGCCGGAGTGATTAATTAAGCGAAAGCGACACATCGCACGCGTCCTACTGATGGCACGCAGACCCATTGATACAATATAATTACACGGCTTAAAGCAGGTACAAGTCGCCACGTTTTAATTACGAGTTGTTATTAATAATCAAAACATGTTGTCAGTACTGCGATCACTATTCTTTTAGGTCGCGTTAACGTAGAATGGTTTCATCGGAAGTTTGGTGTCATTAAATTTTTATTGCAACTTGCAACTACCTTATAAAGTTCAAAAGAAATTGGTGCTTTAATTGTATGACTTAGAATACATTTTTTAAATTTCCATATTCGTTAATATGGTCTACGTTAATTTTCTTATGAATTTTATATAAACTTATGACAATTTAACAAAATTTGAATATTCGAAATGAATTTGGATTACCTTACCTACGTCACATTGTAAATTATTGTTTGCAAAAATTCTGAAACGTACACATTACAATTTAATCGAGACAGCGAATAGTTAGCTCTATTAGACCATTTATCATTGGCAAAATACCCAAATGGACCGTAATCACTGGCACTTGTTTTGTGTTGATATACGAGTATATTAGGGCTAAGTAGATCGTTGAACTCCTCTCGTCTCCTCTCGAACTCCTGTCGTCGTCGTCCTCTTTCTCGTCGACCTCGTTCTCGTTCATCTCCTCCTCCTCGACCTCCTCCTCCTCGACCTCCTCCTCCTCGACCTCCTCCTCGTCCTCAATGTCTTCCTCATCATCCTTCTCGTCATCCGTGTCGTCTTTCTCAGAGTCTTCCTCATCCTTATCGTCATCATCCTCCTCCTCGTCATCCTCTCTACATCTTCCCTCTCTCACCAAATCATCCCTGTGGGTTTGCCAACCGCGTCGTGGAAATTCCAATGGCATCCCTTCTGTGGTGATTCGAGGATAGATCGCGATCTGCTCCATAGAACGAGCTGAAGGAGACGGTACTGAATATTCTCCATGAAAATGAAATACTTTTTGTTAACGAGAAACATACTCCTGCATGCGACTACATGAAGTTACAGGGTCAACTTATCATTATGTTCCAAAGAACGGATAGAATGAAAGAATGAATTAATGAGAAATGGTAACACGCTGCACGTGGCCCGTTTACGACAAAATCTTCGGCAATTACATTAAAATATTTCGCATCTTTCCAAACGTACTTCATTAGTGGGATTCCATCTTTCCATCAAAACGCAATCCTGAAGGGTATGCGATGAAATACGCGCTGGGAGACTTCATACGACGAAAATGTAGGAAGCTAGTGGCGCAAAAGCTCCTCTCTTGCATTCATGACGTCGAATTTGTTCCTTCGGATGCGCGGTGAGGATTAACATTCCAAGAAAGCTAACATGCGTCCCTTCCACCAGATGCTGAAGAGCTTCTGGTTTCGTCATTGCCGAAAGAGATGTGGCTTTAAATTACAGAACGTCGTTACTCTTAGATGTGTTCGAGTAACGAGACTTTATTTTACTACAAGAACTTCTCATAAAATATTAGGTTTCGTTGAAATATATTCCTGCGTTACTTAAGAATTTCGTTGGAAGTTAATAGATTTTCTAAACTTTTGTAAAACTTTGTAAAAGAGATGGTTTGACCATGCAATGACATATTTTGTTCAAGCTTACAACTGCTTTCAAATTTTGTAAATAGTATTTCATGGCATGTTCACTTGAAAAAGTACCACGTTTCCATCCATGTTTCAATGTTTCGGGTCTATTTTGGAATTCATGAGAAATGCATGAATAATGATGTTTCTATTGTTTTTAAATAATATCGGACACAAACATTGTTTACAAATACTATATTAGTACTTGTAATGGATTTTATGTAACTTAACAATAAACAAATGTTATTTATGCAAAGAATAGATTATTATTAGAATCTAACAACCTGTAATGTCGTCGCACATTTTACACTACAATATACAGCACTGAGCACTAGTTTCAAAAATCCCCAGCCAAAAAAAAAAGATCCAATGAATTTGAATCTGATACAGCATTTCTGAATTTGAATTTGATACAGCATATTTTATTGTTTTACTCTTAATCGGATTTGTTTTGTTATTTAATATCGCATGA
Source organism: Acheta domesticus (assembly GCA_031308135.1). NCBI lineage: Eukaryota > Metazoa > Arthropoda > Insecta > Orthoptera > Gryllidae > Acheta > Acheta domesticus. The sequence goes on along the minus strand of JAHLJT010009436.1, from coordinate 133,278,699 downwards.
TTTATATTTATCTCACGATTTGACAATGCAGAAAATCCTGTCTTTACAAATGACATTCATGATAGAAGTTATTAGCAATAGTTAATAAAATATTGTTACCAATGAATACAATTTTGTTACCAATGAATACAATATTGTTACCAATGACATACTTCCTGTAGAAATCAGAGATACGAGTATATTCGAAGATTTTTCCTTTATTTGAAAGAATGTTCCGAATGTTCGAATGTCATTTAATGAAAATTAATTTCTGACATAATTATTATATTTAAAACATAATTATTTTCTGACAAAACAAATGTAGCACATAACTGTCTCACAAGACACTGTATTTATAAACGAAGGTAACAAAATGATCATGTCAATCATTCAATGTTGTGATTGAAGTGTTGCTTTCGTGATAAGAATAGCCCTTGAGAACATTTGCATTAGAACATGTTTTCAAGGCTTACGGCATTATATATTATATGAATGGTTATCTCTACTTACTATTAGTTAGTAATTGCGCGTAATCAGTTTGTAACACGATATTCTTCTCCTTCTCTAGTTTCCATACAGTAGGCATATCCATTTTAAATAAAATTTGTTAATATACATTTATATTTATAAGTTCTTGATTTCACAATATGAACTTATTTTCACAGTTATAGACCCAACGATTACCTATTGCAACATTTGTGGAATGTCTGACCATATCATGTGATCTAACAATAAGATGTGTATATACATGGAAAGATAAATGAAAGAATGAGATATAGGAGCAAATTGAATACTTAAGCGAACTCCTTAAAGGACATTTAGTAGAACTGACCACCAAAAGAAGCGATACCACTACTGCCATTTAAGTAATCAGTATCTCTGTGAAACATTAAAAATAAACAAGAAACACGCACTAGCAGAAAACACAGGAGGGATAACAAAATGAATTGAAAACAAAACCGGACTTCGAACCTCGTGTTGACGCAGTGCAGAGTAGCGCAACACGGCAGATGACTCTCGGATGAAGTGGTGTGGTTCATTAATGAGTGATTGATTAGTCTTTCTTCGCGCGTCAACTGCTAAGGTCGTTAGTCCCGGAAGTGTAATGGTTGTTTTATAGTGAGAGGTTGTGGTGATCTTTCCCCGCTGATTCGCAAGATCCGACACCGATCTACATTCGGCTAGACAGGTTTTCCCTAACCAGGTATTTCCCACCAACAGGTACTGTCGCTGACAGGACGAGCTGTAAACTTCGGTCTGGTCTCTGGAGATGCGTGAAAGTGTAGACATGTAAGAAAAGGTAGGCATGTAAGTAAGAGATGAAGATAGGCGTGGAAGGGGCTGGGTGGGGAGGAGAAGTTCAGAGGTGGGATGGATCAAGTCCGGATGGTGGGAAGCTGAAAGGATGGTTTTGGGGAGGGGAAATTCAGTGGTGAAGTGGATCAGGTAGGGGCGATAGGAATGGAAGAGGAGATGGATTAGTAGGCTTCCGCGGCCGGAGTACGGAGTTCCACTGCATTCTTGGCTGTCCGGGATGAGCCGCGTCCCAGTCGAGTATCGACTGAGACGCAGCTCATCCCGGACAGCCAAGAATACAGTGGAAAAGGAGGGGAAGAGAGAGGTCTGGCGGAGAAGGGTAGCGTGAGACGTAGACGGAAAGGGTAGTGGTAGGTGGTAGGACTGGGAGGGAATTGGAAGGGTAGGGGAGGATGGTTGAGGAGGGGACATGGAGTGTATGGGATGAGAGAAGAAGGAGAAGGTTAACGCGGGACGGGAATTGGAAGGGTGGAGGTAAGGTGGGGGTAGATGTAGGGTAGGTGGCGGGGTGTGGAAGGGGTGGGGTAGGGATAGAAAGTTCAGGGGTTGGGTGGATCAAGCCGGGGTGGCGGGGAGTGGAAGGGGTGAGGGGTGGAGGGGCATTCAGGGGTGGGATGGATGAGGTACGGGTGGTGAGGAGTGGAAAGGGCGGGGTGGGCAGGGGAAGTTCAGGGGTGGGGTGGAACAGGTCGGGGCAGTGCGGAGTGAACACCGAGGGAGGCGGGGCGCGATGGAGCGCGACGGCGGGTGGTCCCTGTCCACCCGCCCGCCCGCCCGCCTGTCTGGCGTCCCCGGTTCGCCCTGGGCGGGTGGTCCGGCCCATTAATCGAGCGCCGCCGGCGGACTTCCAATACAGCCAACGCGGCGATTTATGGCCTTTAATTTCGCGCCGCCGCTCTCTTTATCCCACCTGAGCGCGTTTTGAAGCCTGGGACATGGCGCGCCGCCGGCCGTTCGGGCGGCAGGGCGGGGGCGAGGGCGGGGGCGGGGGCTAGCGGGGCGAGATCTGGCGACGCCGCCCGGAGGCAGCCCGATGGCGCAGCGGCGGCTGGACCACGCATATTCTTGTTCGACGCGCGCTGGGCAAATGAGATAAATTTCGCGTTTTTCAGCCTCCGGAATGTTGGGGAACGTTTAGTAGTTTAGAGAACTTACTGCATCTGTAGGGAAACAAATTTGGCCAAGAGTTTACTTTAATTCGTTTGACAGCCTTACACCTGAATTAAGTTAATTTTTCAATAAAGAAATAATTAGCGTACTTTTGTTGCTACTGAAAATAAATTTGTTAGTTTGAATGTGAATTTTATTTATTTAATATTTTTCCTTATATAGTCCATACAAACGTTTCCAGTAAATTTAATTTTGCCTTAATTTTTCCTTTTGTGTGTTTTGTAAAAAAATATGTTTTTTCAAAGAAACCCTGTTGGAGTGAAACATTAAATCATTTTATTTAACGATTTGAAAGGACTGAAAAAATATATTTGAATAATTAGACTCTTAGAATTTCTTTAAAAAATTCAAAAAAATGACCAGACACCAAACGCAAATGTAATATATGTATCTGCAAAATCCGACAGGAACAAATCAACTAAACTCTAAAAATTATCTCCGCAAGTTGAGAACTCAACAAAATATGTGAATAATTAGCAAAGAGCCTGATCTTTAAGTTAAAATGTATTATAAATGCGTTGTTATGAGAAATGAGGTATTGGAAAATCTCTTGATATTTTTTTGAAGAGTAAACACTTTTTAATTTGGTGATCTGGGTAGCTGTCTTTCAGACGGAGGTTTTTTAGGATATGCTATGGAGTAGCGAGATTGAGCCCGCATCAAACATGGCTGTTTGCTTTTGTGTTGTAGTGTTCTGGCGGTTTCCCAGTTACTATACTACATTTCTCAATTCTCCTCTTTTCCTTAAAAGAATTTAAACCCACCTCCCGAAAAAAAAACTGGCTACGTAGTTAACTGAGAAGGTCCTGTGGGGTACATCAGTGCTAGAACTGAAAACGGGAAAACTACAATCAGGCGTATGGGCCACCTCTTACAGACGAGGCAGCGGAAAAGTCTCATCTGGGAGAAAAAGGTACATTAGAAAGGCGATGGAATGCTTTGTCCCGAAATCGCGTGGAGAAAGAGGGAAATGCCATAAGGGGGGACTGGCAAAGGCGACATAAAATGCACAAAAATATTTATTTGATTTTTGGACTTCATCATTATCACTCAGATCATGAGCGATCACTCAAATTTATATTTTATCATTTTCATCACATAAAAAATTACAGAATTCTTCGCTGGTATGCTTCTATGCAACAGTGGAACTTTATAGACTGAATCAATCTCAAAATCTCTCTGATAATAATATATAATCATGATAAAGCATAATATGTGTAATTTGAACAATGCGTTGGAATAAAACGGTAAAATTTCATAAACAAGAAAATACCTTAATGAATTACAGTAGACAATTTAGAAAAAAATAGTTCTCTTAAAAATAATGTGGTCATTAATATATGAAAATGTTCTATTAACAGATATGCAAGTGAGAAAATTTATATATGATTTAATGATAAATTGAATCCAAATTCATTTTGTTAATGCATATTGAACTCAATCAAATGCAGTAAGAATAATTTACCACAGAATGAAATTTTTATCAATTACTTTCACATTCGATAAAACGTCGTGCTGAAAAATCATTTTCGTGCACTTTATGTAAGACAAGTTTAACATCAGAAACCTGTAAAGCAAAATGTATAAGAAGTTTTACCGAAAAAAAATGAAAAGTGAGCCAATTTCATCTATGAATCTTGGAAAAATTGCTTCGCTTTTGTGCTCTGTGTGTCTCGTGAAGAGAAAGCAACGATGAATCACTGCGCACGCACTGTTGTGGCGAAGGAAGTGTATGATCAGTCATCGCTTGCCGGCAGGTTGGCACTGCTGACCATCCGGCGAGCCGCTTCTGGACGCTTGACAAATTGCGTCATCTACTGGCTAACTATGTTCTCTGCGGCTGGACTTTTCATTTGTCACATTTTTTGATCAACTTCCTTTTTGCTGCGTTTGCTGTCTTCCACAATTCTCTTCCTAAATTTTGCCCGACAAGTTATGAAAGAAGTGAGTGGTATTCTTTTGAATAAGATCGCAACTACCGCCGTACTCAAGATGCTTCCTTCCAGAAATTCTGACTCAGTAGTGTCAAGAAAATGATTTTTCCAAGAACACAAGCGTTGAAAAGTAAAATAAATGAACTAATACCATGCAATCCTCTATTGTTACTCACGATTTTATTATACGTTCATTCTTCACGGAAGTCTCTCAATAATTAAGTATCTGAATTAATTAACAATATAGAGGGCAAAATGCGGCAGAAAATTGGAAGTTAATATATGGTGTTTTAATATTTTTAAGAAAAATGTTTTCTTGGGGGGAGTATATACTATTTCTTTCTAGGAACGTGAGTTTCTGGAAAACATATTAATAAATTGCGAAAGAAAACAGTTTTTAAAACAAATTCTTTGATATCGTTATGTCAAATTCTGCTGCAATATTGTAGTTCCAATAATCAAAATCTTCAAATATCCATTATACATTTAATTCATTAAGTAAACTAGCACCAGTTAATATATTTATTATATTATATCTGTTCATGTAAACATTTTCTTCATAATAAACAAAATTTAATAGTAACATTTATTAAAATAATCTTAAATTATTTTAAAGAATTATATACTGTAAAATAATTTAGCGACAACTTGCTCGGAATTTTAAAAAATCTGAAGTAAAATATAATACATATTTATTGCTACGTAAGGACTATTTGTAAATTCATTTCACTGCACAGTCGAGGAAAATATTTTGAAATCAATAGCTCTTGAATTGAATTCATTTTCTTTCTAAAGATTCGAAACTCAAACCTAGTTCTATGATGATCATCAAAAGCATCAATAATAATTTCAAATGAGAGTAAAAACTAAAAGAAAACTACGTATACATCAATAAAAAAGATTATCTATGGTTTCATTAGATAATCAGTAACTCTAAAAAACAAAAGCAATGAAACATCAATTTTGGACTGACAATGGCAAATATTTTATCGTGATATTCCGTCTCTTCTTTTCTAAAATTAATTTTATTTTTTGTTCTGTTCAGCAAATAATGCTTTCAGGGGAGTTGAACTGGTATATGAACATTTTGGATTTTTATTCTAATTTTTGCGATTTTTTAGCTAAATGGAACCTTTTCCTGATGGGGATTATATTTTTTAATTATTTTACATGTGATTTTGACGCGATTTTGTCCGTAAAGGCTTTGATATGCTTCTTTAACTTTTTGTCCATATACCTGAATACAAATGTCTATGGAGGTCGAAAATCGTCTTGAAAGGAAATGGGGACGGATTCTGATTCTTTAAATTGTGAATTTGGCGAGTTTGAAATAGGGGTGCAAGGTAGAAACTGTGATGATTCACTTAATTTTGACAGAAATTCAGTGATTGTAGTAATTGATAATCCTCGATGTATTTGGCTATTGCTAATGAACCAAGACGCTTAAATGATTTTACGTAAAAATTTGTTTTGAACCGTCTGTAATAATTTGATGTGACTAGATGCAGAGTTGCGCTATACAGAGGAGGCATATATGTTAATGTAGGACGAATTGTTGATTTAAATAATAATATACCATTTTTGATACCAATTTGTGATTTATAGTTGATTAGAGGATTAAGTTTACTCATTTTAGTCTAAGTTTAATTTGATTGAGTAAATTGGGTCTCCGTGATAGTCTTTTATTCAATAGGATTCCGATATATTTTACTGCTCTTCCGGAAGGGAGCCAAAGGATATTGGTATTTTCTATTTTAAACTCAGGAGGTGTAGATGTTCTACAAAGAGTAAACATATTACATCATGTCTTTTGCGGGTTGATTGTTTTCTCCAGGCCTTTGTCCAGTTTGTGAATTTTTTCTAAATCGGCTTGTAGGTAATCTTAAGATATAGTAATGTCCACGTTAGATACGAAGAGGGCAGTGTGGTCCGCATAGAAAGCAATCTCTGAGTCTATCGGAGAAGGGAAATCAGCCATATAAATGGGGAACAATAAGGAGGATAAACAGTAACCTTGAGGTACCCCTTCCTTTTATTGAATGTGATGTTGATAATTCAGAGTTCATTTTAATTTTGAAGGTTCTGTAACAAATGAACTGCAGGAAGCTTCGTTGCAAGTATTCTGGTATAACTATCTGTTGCATTTTAAATAATAGTCGCAAGTGACACACCTTCTCGAATGCTTATGCGACTTCCAGAAAAAGCGGAAGTGTATGTTTCTTTTGATGAAAACTATTTGCAATGAATTCAGTTAGTCTCAGCAGCTGAGGAGGTATGGCCTAGTAGCATCGGAAGCCGAATTGAACTGATGGAATTGCATGTGTGTAGCGTGTAGGAATTCAACTAGTTTTGATAAAATTAATCTTTCGACTATCTTTGAGAGAGTTGGTAACAAACCGATTGCTCTGTAGTTTGCTGGATATTTAGTACGTTTGCCTGGTTTACAAACCCGTATGATTATGACAGTTTTCTAATGTTTGATAAAAAATACAAATCTTAAGCATAAACAAAAAATTGCAGTTATTGCTGAGATAGAATTATGATTTAATTCTTTCAATATTTTAATTTTTATATTATCGTGACCTGCAGATTTTCTTATTTTGAGCTGGCTTATTGGTTTATTTATTTCGGAAGAAGAAATCCATATTTTCTAATACTATGCTTACAGACAAAATTCTCACAATCATTTGGTCATGCTGTATATCCGCGGCGAGAGTTTGAACGGGGCGCGCTATGCAGCGCGCACCATAGCTTCGCCACCCCGAAAAATAGTTCCGGGTCGCTGGCCGGCGGAGGTATACCGCAGCGACCTGGGGCAGGGGGAGCGCCGAGACCGCTGCGTCAGTCAGGCAGCGGAGAGCAACGAGCTAGCGCAGCATTTTTAGACGGTGTTTAACGTTGTATTTGTTCTCTTGCTTTAGGACCGGCTTTGCCCCGGACTTCTTTTGGATTTGTGGCTGGGCCCCGCTAGTATTCCTGCGGAGTATACTTGGCAGGCTCGCCCCTGGGCCCCACCGCCTATAGCAGCGTGTCGTTAAGGGCACGCGTTCGATCGCGGCCGCATTGCTGGTCGTACGCCGTAGCGGCACAACTCGTTGAGGCCACGCAGCCGTGTCCCCAGCAACGCCGATAACGCCGGCGCCCCTGGTTTTCGGGCACGTTGGTGGCCTTACCGCGCCGCACGGGAGCGCACCGACGCCTCGTGGAAGCTGCCGTTGAGGCCGCATTTTCCTTCAGATATACAACAGGTCACTTCGTATGAAAAGCTGAAATCATGCAAAAGCAATAATTCAAAGAAGTGGCCGCTAGCAATTTACGGAACATTCTTCTGTAATTGTTGGTACGAAAAGAAATACTGTACTGAGTTGTGTACAATGATATCAAAGTATTCGTGAAGACTGTTTAAATATTAAAATGTATAATTTATGGCAATGTTTTTCTAAAGTACTTGTTCTTGAGCAGTGTGCCAGTTAACTTTTTGAAAACCTTTTAGTATGGTTTTCTTCAGCAGCGTATGTGCTGCTATAGGCCACCAGTCTAATTAAATGTTCACGCAGTGAAGCGAACTAATGAAGGAAGATTTTTATTTTTACCGTCTTCGCTAACAACCTACCTTATTATTATTATTATTATTATTATTATTATTATTATTATTATTATTATTATAGGAGGAGGTGGAGTTATTATTATTATTATTATTATTATTATTACTATAATTAACGCCTAAAGATGTTATGAGTCAGTTGATTATAAAGTCTATTCCGGGTTGCAACCAGCTTCCTAAGGAGCAAATCTAGATACCATCGGTGCCTCTACAATACTTTGCAAAAAATGTGAGCTATTCCAAATAAAGCACTTTCTTGCACTACCCAGTCTTTTGAATATCCTTGAAGTTAAGCAAAGTTCGTACACAATTTTTGCGGAACAAATCGCAGAGTCCCAATAACTATCCGGACGACTTGTTCTTTTACGTCCCACATCCACGTCTGATCTCGATTTCCAAACTCTTGTATTTAGGACGGATCTGTGCCTCCTTGCTTACAAAGTTTTGATCGCATGGCACAGTAATTCCTACAAGTTGGCACGATTTTTTTGCTCAATGCCAGATAACAATATCCGGTTTGTTTGCCGCTATTGTGTGATCAGTTTTAATTTGTTTAAAAAGTTTTTACACAGTCCAACAGACGTCACCGGTTTTGTCGAGTGTTCATACAACTTGAGGAATGTGTTTGTAACTTCGAGGGCCGTAGAGATCTGCACTACTATCGTGTCTTGTCAAGAATTTGGTGTTTGCTAAAACTGGACAAGGTGAGACAATTGTTTCTACTTGTTTCTGGCAAATGCGGCATTTATCATCTTGGGAAATTTGGAGAACCGCTTTATCATAATGTCGTGTTATGAACGCCTGATCTAGGGCAGTTTTTAAAACTGCTTCCGATTCTGGCTTCATTCTTTTCTTTTTAGCCATATAAATGATTGATCTTTATTGATGTGCACCTGGCGCATCCTTTTTAAATAGTTTACGTTATTATTATTATTATTATTATTATTATTATTATTATTATTATTCCAATACATCACGACTAAAGATCTTATGAGTCGGCTGAATATAAATCTACTCCAGGTTGCAACCAGCTACCTAAGGAGAAGATTCGGTGACTATCAGTGCCTCTACAATACTTTACGCAAAATGTGGGCTGTTCCAAATAAAGCAATTTCTTGCACTTCCCAGTCTTTTGAATTACCTGCGAGTTTAGACAAGTTCTTACTCAAATTTTGCGGAACAAATCCCAGAGCTCCGATAACTATCGGGACGACCTGTGCTTTTACGCCCCACATTCGGCTGATCTCGATTTCCAAACTCTTGTATTTAAGACGTTTCTCTGCCTCCTTGGTAACGACGTTTTGATCGCAAGGTACAGCAACATCGATAAGTAAACACGATTTTTTCGCCAAATCCCGGATCACTATATCCGGTTTGTTTCCCGCTATCGTGCGATCAGTTTGAATTTGTTGGTCGTACAATATCGTACACAATCCAACAGACGTCGCCGGTTTCGGTGTGTGTTCATACCACTTGGGGCATGTGTTTAAAACTTCGAGGGCGGTACAGATCTGCCAGTGGAGGTAGCTACACACCCTGTCATGTCTTTTAAGGTATTCGGGCTTTGCTAGGATTGGACAAGCTGAGACAATATGATCAATGGTTTCTACTTGCTCCAGGCAAATGCGGCATTTGTCATCTTGGGAAATTTTGAGAACCGCTTTATCATAATGTCGTGTTCTCAAGGCCTGATCTTGGGCAGCTATTACAAGTGCTTCCGATTCTGTCTTCATTCTTCCACTTTTAAGCCACATAATTTATTGATCTTTATTGATCTGAACCTTGTCCATTCGTTTCAAGTATTGTCCTTGGAGTGGTTTGTCTCTCCACGATTTCTTTAACATCTTTTGTGTCTCACACTTCATGTTTAGCAGCATCAGAAGTTCAGTGTCTGTGTTATTCGACGTGTCTTGCCTAGTTTTCTTCGCAATGTTTCTTGCTACACTAACAATGCCTCTGTTTCCCATTCTTCGGTCAGATTTCATGACCTGCCTCATTAGAGGGTCGTCTTGATGGCTGACTACATACTTCCCCAACCCGACAACTGCGTTGGGCCAGGAGGCCTCAATTTGTCTGAGGCCTCTTCCTCCTTCCTTACGTGACACATAAAGTCTATGTATATCAGCTCGAGGGTGGGAAACATGATGCATTGTTAGCAGTTTTCTGGTTTTTCGATCCATGGTGCGAATTTCTTGCTCAGTCCAGTCGACTAGTCCAAAACTGTATTCGGCTACAGGTACCGCCAAACTACCTATTGCAGATATTTTATTCCTGGAATTCAGAGCGGACTGCAGGACCAGTCTCACTCTCCTATAATACTCCCTACGAATTCTCTCTTTCATTCTGTCATTCGAGATGGTTTCACATTCTTCAATGCCCAGATATTTGTAAGTTTTACCTGGCTCAAGATCTTGAATCACAGTGTGCGTATCAATTTCAATGTTCTCAGAGTCAGTTTCCCTCTATTTAAATTGATTTTTGCACACTTGTCAAGACCAAACTTCATGCAGATGTCATTGCTAAAGTTATTCACGACAGACAGCATTTGGGAGAGAATCGCTTCATTCTTAGCAAACACTTTCAGATCATCCATGTAAAACAAATGTGATACTGGCCTTTCATCACCATGGAGCTTAAAACCAAAGTCAGCTTGCGACAACTGTCTCGATAGTGGGATCAAACTAATGCAAAACAGCAGAGGGGATAGTGAATCTCCTTGAAAAATCCCCCTGTTAATCTGAATATTTCTGGTTTCTACTGCTTCCTTTCCGCTGTAACCTGGTACTCCAGGACTTCATACTAGCCTTGCAAAATTCAATAAGTCTAGGATGAAATCGATAGATCTCCAGGGTCTTCAAAATCCAATCGTGTGGTACACTATCAAAGGCCTTTTGGTAGTCAATCCAAGCCATGCTCAATTTACGTTTGCGTTTCTTTACATCATTCAAGATTACTTTATTCAGTAGCAAGATTTCCTTACAGCCATAAGAGCCTTTACGACATCCTTTTTGTTCAGCTGGCATTAGATGATTCTTCTCTAGATGTCTGTACATTTTGTCAGCTATGGCTGAAGTTATAACTTTGTACAGTACTGGCAGACAAGTGATTGGCCTGTAGTTCTTCGCCAAAGAGCTGTCTCCCTCTTTGGGTAGCAGATACGTGATGCCGCGTGTGAGCCATTCCGGGATTTCCTTTGGGTTTTCAAAAATTTTATTAACAGCCTTTGCTAGATGAGAATGTATTGCTGTTAATTTCTTAATCCAATAAATCTGGATCTTATCAATCCCGGGGGACTTCCAGTTTCCCTTGTTCTTAATTGCTTGGAAGAGGTCCTCTTCCGAGAATTGGTGAACATCTTCCACTGTTTCTACAAGTTCATCGGCAGCATCAACTTCAGATTGAAGCCAAGATGCGTCTTTGTTGTAGGATCTGCTCTCTTCCCAGATTCCTGCTCAAAATGCTTCGACGTCGTCTTTTGAAGGAGTAACAGCTTTGCCATTCGGTTTTTGAGTCAGATTGCGGTAGAATCTCTTCGCGTCTGTTTCAAACAACCGGTTCTGTACACGGAAATCTATTCTACGTTTGTACCTTCTTATTCGTTGAGCCCATGCTTGAATTTTCTCTTTTAGCTTCTCAACTACCATTAGCCTGCTGGTGTCATTTTCAATTTGGTATTTTTGTTCAACATTGAATATTTTTCGTTGAACTTTAGAGGTGTGCGTTGATTTAGAAGATGCCTCAGCTAAGAGTGATATTTCACGCCGGGTGTCGGCTATCCGTTTCATAATTCTCTTCATCCATGGGGGTTCAGAGCTGTTTACTCTGTTTTGCTGTCGGCCGTCGGTGTTCTTGGCTGGCCCCAAAATTATCTGAGATACTAGATATCCAGTTGCATATATGATGTGATTGATTTCAGTAATATCTAGATCTCTGCCTGGGGTCTCCACCACCTCATTTAAGACAGAATTCACTGTTTCTATCACTCTTTTAGCTTTGGCATTTTCGTATATTCTCCTCAACGGTTCGCGAGATTCAAACGGAAGTTGACTAACTCTTTCTATCTCGCGCCGAAGGAGATTTCGCATCATGTCCTTATCGTGTAATTCATTGCCAGATGAGTTTTCACCACTGACGTGTGTTTCACTGGAAAGCGATGAACCTTCTACGAGATCATCATTTTCAAGTTCTACATGTTCGTCATGTGGATTGTTCGAGCGAAGTACATGCTCCGCATTTCTCTCAATGTCAGCAAGTTGTTCTGCTGTGAATTTTCCACTGCTGAGTATGTATCGTCGTTGACTGGCAAGCTTCTTTGAGTCTAGGGTAGGTTTCATATCTGGGTTCCGCTCTCTCCATACCTTAAAAACTTCTATTTCTGAGCCCCCATTTTTCGCTTTTGCATAGTAAAAGCACCACATCACCTCCTTTAATTCATCCCGTGTCCATCTCTGACGATGGCTTCGAGCTACTGTCGGCTCTGGGTCCCTGAGACTAACATCCGTGGGATGGCCAGACGTCGACAAGGTGACATTAGCTCGGTTTCTGAGCAGGTATGGGACATTGGTAGAACAAGGCACGTTAAGACTCATTACATTGCTTGTTCTATCCATTTTGCTCATTGGTTTGAATTGAGGATTCGCAGGACGCAAGTTCGAGTTCACAGATCACACTTAACCCTCGAGTTGTTTCCTGCTATCCGTTACTGCGACACACAGTGGCCTCGGGGCATCCCCCCGCAGGGCCCAGCAAGGGGTCCCTCCGATCGCCAGTCGGTAATACTAAACCCTACGGGATTTTCACTGACTGCTGAAGGCAGCCTCCTTCGCTGGCTAATGCAAGGTTCGGGCCTCCACTCTAATCAGTGGCCTGGTGTGCCAACCCAGTTTCTCTCCTGTACCCTCTATGGGCCGACAACAGGAATTCCAAAGGTTCATGATCCTTCCCTCTCTACTTACTTCCCACTCTCCTCAAAATGGAGTACTTCTTCGTCTGACCCCTCACCTTCAACCTATTCAGCAAGGGAGGCCCTACCGGTAGCTAGGCTACCACTGACATAGCTTTAAGGCTCATGGGGGTACTCAAGCTCCACCACCAACTGCAAGGTCGTGTACTCCCTAGGTGGAGTTATTATTATTATTATTATTATTATTATTATTATTATTATTATTATTATTATTAACGCGCACTAGAAACAGTTGTTTTTGAGATATGCAATGGTGTCGTACACTTGTGTATGGTGGGTTGCGTTGATTCATTTCCTCTGAAATGAAGTAGCTAAGGTCCGTTCGCTGTAACTTCACTCCGCATGTAAACAAACTTTGAGTGTATCCCTCCACCCTGTAGTTCGTGATTGGCTGCGCCATTTGCGCCACGACCATACTCAAATGCCGCCACTTGTCGCCACCAGAACTGTCATGACATTATTTTCACTAGCGGTTCTTTAATACGCCCAAAACATGAGGCAAAGCATGCCGATAAATTGTTTAAATATCACAGTAGTTACATTTACAATGTGCTATCACAACGTAGCAATGACATCTCGTCCTAAGCACTGTGTGAAAAATGTTTATCGCTGGAAGTACTGACATCTGTATAAATAATTATTAATTCTATTAAAGTGTCATGCTACATTCATAAGAAGCTTCGCCACTAGAATGATAACAAATCACAGCTTGTTTTTTTACAATTTAATTTTAAATTTAACAAATGGGTCACTTTTTTAAATTTAACAAATGGGGGTCCAAATGGGTGACTTTGGGTCCTGGTGGGGTATACTGAGGCTCATAGGTATACACTATTAAATGCCAGGAAAAGCCCCCCTGTAATGGGGAGCCTTTGTAGGAAGGCTGAGTCATCAAGTCCCTTCCCAAATCTCCTCGCGGTGGTCCTGGATGCGCTGCGTGGTGAGAACCCACAGAGTAACGAAGAGGGTGGGACGAAAGGCGAACCATCAGTTGGTTTGATGTAAAAAGGGCTTTGTCGAAAGCTAAAACAATAAAGCTCCAGGACCAGGTAACCTTAGAATGGAACTTTTAAAATACGGAGTTTATAATATAACTGAATATCTCAAAAATCTTTTTAACAAAATTGAAGTTAGTGGCGATATTCCTCAGGAATGGAATATGTCATATATCAGCTCTATACACAAGAAAGGTGACAAACCCCTTTGTGAAAACTACAGAGGAATTAGTGTCATCCCATCAATAGCTAGGCTATTCGCTAGTATTCTAAAAGAAAAAATACAGAAGGGAATAACATTTAGTGAAGAACAAAGTGGGTTTAGAAGTGGGAGGTCATGTTTCGATAACATCCATTGCTTACGCCAAATAATAGAGAAAAATGGAATATACAATATAGACACACATATGACATTTATTGACCTGGAAAAGGCCTATGACAGTGTTCCTAGATGCAAAATATGGTCAGCAATGAGAAGAATGAATGTTCCAGAAAAATGGATTAATTTGGTTAAAAAAATGTACTAGAATACTGAAGCGTGTATTAAAATGGGAAGGAAAATTACCCAAAGTATTAAAACTAACAAAGGGTTAACACAAGGATGTAGTTTATCGCCACTTCTCTTTAATATATATATATATGGAACAAGTTTTGGAAACTTGGTACAAGAAATGCTCGCAAATGGGAGTTCTCATAAATGATAGGTGCTTACATTCTCTACTTTTGGTAGATGATCAGGTCATTTTGGCATCAGATCGGGAAGATATGGAGTTTATGCTTAGGAAATTAAAAGAAGAATACGAAAAGTGGGGACTTAAAATTAACCTTAAAAAGACCGAATATTTATGCATTGGAGGAGATACCTCTAATATAAAAATTGATGATGACGAAATAACTAACAGTTCAAAATTTAAATATCTGGGGACTATAATTACTGACGATGGGAAAGTTGATGAAGATATTACCACTAGACTCACAATGGGTAGAAATGCAATCAAAGCTCTACATAGCCTTATATGGAATAATGTGCTACGACAAGACACAAAGAGAAGAATATTCCACAGTGTACTGGAAAATATTATATTATATGGTGCAGAAATGTGGCCTTTAACAAAACGCCGTAGAGACAGAATACGGTCAGTAGAGCTCGACTTCATGAGAAGATCTTTACAGTTAACAAAGCTGGACAAGATAAGAAACGAAGTGGTATGGGAAAGAGCTGGGGTTCAAACAACCATAACCAGAAGACTAGAAAATAAAGCTCTTCAATGGTACGGACATGTCCAGAGGATGCAAAATGAGATGGCCAATTCAAATTTTAAACTGGATACCTGAAAGAAGGCGTAGAAGAGGTAGACCTGTTTTGACCTGGAAGGCGTATATACAGGAAGTAATGAATGAGAAAGGACTAGAAGAAGGTCAATGGAATAACCGAAAAATATGGAAATCGAAAACGGCAAACTCTTAGGGGTAGAAACCGTCGAAGAAGAAGAAGAAGATTTTAAATTTCAAAATATTAAAATTTTTATTCCAAATTAATTTTCAGTTACTTCAGGCAGAACGAAGTAAAGGTATTCAACCCTTGTTACCAACTCTAGCGAAAAAATAAACCGAATGTAGAAGATATTACAAATATCTGCACCTTTTTTAATTTTTTGTAGGTAGTTTTTGTTCCTGCAGAAAGTCAGGAAATAAATCAATTTTGTAAGGGACCTAACTCCTATAGCGTACGACACCCGGAAGTGTAGTGTAGTGTAGTGTCCGTCAGCCAATGAAAAAAACAAATTTTCTTCAGAAAGACTTCACATTTTTTCTTTTATATTTTTGAGTTCATGGAGCTCATTTCACTGAATAACATGACACAAACATTATGTTGACGTAACCGTTATCAATATTGTGTGAAAGTGCATGCTGTTGTAGCACCAGTAGTTTAAATTCATAATAACTATGTTACTCGAACTTGTATCCTTGAATGTAATAGTTTCACACCAGGATTGAAGGCAATTTGCACTTCCGAATGTCAGAAATCAAACAATCTGAACTGTAATTCATCACAAGAAATGGAATTATTGATTCTATCGTTCTCATCCTGCTTACTTAATATTGACGACAATCGTATTGTATAGAATTCGTTCTTTTTATGTCATGTATTATTTTGTGCCGTGGGTTTGAATTCATGAAGTTACTAGTAAAGACGGGGAAAATATTCATTTATCATGAACCGTAGCTGTAAAGGGTGTGATTCAAGACAAATTACTACTCTAAGAAGTAATAACAATTACAATGCCTTCCGATACGTCTTCTCTGTTGTAAGAAGCATCAGCAGAAAATATTAAATATATTTGGCTATTGCCCTGAATCGACATCAATCCCTACAGTTATAAATTCTGTAGTTATTAAAGTTCCATTCTTTCAATTTTGAAATTGTTCATTTAATAACTGCGTGTTCTTGTAAATTACGTTTTAAATTAGTTAAGTGTTTTGAGATCTCTTGTCCAAGATTCACTTCCATGTTCTCAATATTTCTTTCATTGAAATATTATTACGAAGTTTAAATATTTTAAAAAATTAATTAGTTAATTTTATTTGTAAAATAATTCTAGTAATTCTCCATTATACTTTTGTATTTTTCAAGTAGATTTGCTTGTCATTCTCGAGTCGTAATTTATCTCGAAAATGTCAGAAACACTCGTTAAATTTCTTATGATAATCAAATATTCGTAAACTGATAATTCGATTTACAATGGAAAACATTCTTGCAAATTACGCATATTTATTTCCGTTGCTTTACTCTATTACTGTAATTAATTATCCATTGCCGAAATAAAAGTTAAAATATGTTCAATACATCCGACATATATTTATTAACGCACACACTTTTTTATTGAAAGTGGACTTCATTTAGAGAAAATGCGATTGCCGTATGCACATACGCTCCTAAACAAAATTCTGCAATTTTTTTACAATTTGCCAAAACAAAATTTAATCACCTAACACGTTTCACAGTCTGCATTTAACCAGAAACGCGTTCACCACCGCTGCCCAGTCACCAGCGCGAACGTCACCACTGTGCAAACGAACAGACCGCCGCGCGCGGGCCCTGATCTTCACCAATGCACACGGAGCGGCGATGCATGAAGCGGCTCGCGGGGGCACGTTCCCACGCGACCGAACAGGTGTTCCCCGAACGGCCGCGAAAACAATGGCGGCGGCCGCCGCGCACTCGCGCATTAACGCGGGGGCAGCGCGTGCGTGGGTGGGCAAGGGCGGGTGGCACTGGCGGGCGGGTGGGGCGGGATTGGGAAGGGTTTGGGCGGGATTTGGGGGCGGTGTTGGGAGGAGTTTGGACGGAGTTTGGACGGAGTTTGGGCGGGGTTTGGGCGGGGTCAGGGCGGGGTTTGGGTAGGGTTTGGCCGGGGTTTGAGCGGCGCGTGGACGGATTGGGGAGGGATTGGACGGGATTGGGCGGATCTGGCCGAATGTGGGCGGGCGGGATGAATGAGGGCGTTAGTGAAGGTGCGTGCGCGCGGGTGGGCGGGAGCCCAAATACGCATGTGAAGCGAGGCGTTTGCAATTCCGCCCGAAACATAGGACTTTCTCCTGACGGAGCCGTGATTCTAAGCATCAAATACTATGCCATTTACAGTTGAGATGATTTGATTATACATGATATACTAATAATTGATTGTAAATTTTCTAATAAGGTTTAAAGAATTGATGCCGTTAGTACAAAAAATACTGAACATTCAACTAGATGGATTTTAAATATTTAGCTATAAGTTTATATGTTAATATCTTTGCAGCATATGTTAAATAGTAGATACGTGTGGGGCGACAGAATTGAGTAAAAATAGTCAATTATTGCGAAATAATTTGCAATAATTTAAAAATTTGAAAGTTTGTAATAGCAAATATGTTATTCTGAAAAGTGTGATAGTTTGCATGCCGCCTTCCAATTTTTGTATAAAAAAGAGAACATTCCAATTAATTGATTGGTTATTTTGTGTTTTCAGGCGAATCAACTGCTCTGGTAACTAATCCCGTACGTGTTGTGCACACTTTATCTTGGGAGGTGACGGTGATATTCCCCCGTTAGAAAGCGAGATCCAGCGCTCACGTACATGCCCCAGATGGGAAAAGATCTCAGCTACCGATAATGTGTGGTAGTGTATGTGGTGATGTAGAGCTTTTAAGTGTACGTGTATGTTTACATAAGGGGTGAGGATAGGCCAAGGAAGAGGAAGGAAAGTTCGTGCGCGATCATGGCCCGCTTGTTATGGTACAGCTTCTACATTCGCCTGATGTTAAACGAAGGAACCATGGAAAACAACCGATCAGCTCAGCTGGCCGCTAGAATTGTCCTCCTCCAGACAGCGGCTGAATTCGACCTAGCTATCTAGTTATAGTCGAAAATTCTGTTACGTTCGGAACTCGAACCCTAGGACTCCCGATCAGATACAGTGCAGTGACATCAGTTAATGCCATTAACTACCTAACTCGGCAGAGAACATTCCGTATTTCATCACATTCCGAACAATATTCAATATTGCGAACTTTACGCCAGAGGTAGAAAATGTTCGTTATTACGATCATTGTTTCAATAATATTGTGTGAGATACCGTATTTAAATACTTTATTGAACGTTATTATATTGAGGACCCTGGAATTTTACAATATAAAGTAGTAAATATTATTAAGTTATTTTAAGAATGACATTTGTAAGTAATTTTTAACATAAAAAACAAATCATTCGTTTTAAACTTTCATATATCAATAATTATAAATGTTGAGACTGAAATGACAAAGAAAAATATTTTATGTTACACTCATCATTTATACGAAAATAATATGCATTTGTTAAATTTATTTCTGCTCGTACATCACTGAATCTCCAGATATGGAATCAATATACTTAACCTTTTGCATTTGGTCATCATTAAGGAATGAGTATTTTATTTCAGTCAAAATGTTTTATTTATTTTTAATTTAATGAAGATATATTCGTAGATTTCTGATATGTCGGTGGTCTTCCATTTCAAAGATACATTGGTTATATGGATTTATCGTTTTGCTGATGAAAGTTGCACGATGGCCATCAAATGGGTTATTTGACTAACCTTTTAGTTTTCACACATTTTAATTTCCACCTAAAACAACAGCTTATTATATATTTGAGTTAGAACGATCAGAAAATAGTTTTCTTAGAATGATGGGGCCTATAATTTCTGTAATGTTGTAAGTTACTATAATTTTAATCCCTAAAAGCAACAGGATCTAGCAGGTAAAAGTTATTATTTTTAGTGAATAATAAGTTATTATAATTTGTCTTTTTATCTATACAAACTTGTGTTGTTATGACAAAATGAACTATTTTTAATGGTAATTTACGTGTTGGAAACCGCTTCGGTCATCGCATAAATGTCAAAGTACGCTGAGTGCGGCAAAATCTCCACTCCAAATTCAATTATTCACAACCCAACGAAAATTTGTAGCCTCTAACTACGATAATATGCTACTGGTGTTTGTTAAGTTTCAGGCACAAGTCCTTTCAAAGAGATTGTTCCGCTAGCAGTTTTAGAGAAGAGGCTTCATTTCCTAATTTGAATACCTTTCAAGTAAAAATATAGGAAATCTAATTGAGCCTAAAATAATTTAGGGCATGAATTTCAAACTGACGAATAATTACTTATAAAAGTATGGGATGAAGTAAATTTTGGAACAAACTATCTTGAGAATTTAGCGGCAATATTTTCACAAACAACGATCGCTGACTAACCGTTAATACACTTACACTCCGTACAAACTTCTAAATTAAAGAAGTAAATTGCCATCGTCTTTCAACGTAGAAGAGAGTGTCCATTAACTTGAAATTTCAGTAAGTTTGTCAATGTTATTATAACTTAAATATGATGAGAATTTCTTTACATTAAATTTTGAAATATTGATATATTTTTCTTCTAAAAAATAAACTGTTTTCTCAGTTGGAAAATTCAATTCTACGTTGAACACATATTAGTGTGATTGAACCTAATACGGACTTGGAAACTGTTAATATGCACGTGGCGCGGACGGAATTGCACTACCATTTCAAAGACAATATTCTTATATCAGCTATTTGTTGGGAACTTTGCAATTATTAATCTTCGATAAGTGAAATTAAAGAGATACAAAGTAAAATCAAAACTAATTTCATCATTCCATAATTTACAGATAGAAAAATATTTTTTGTTGGAGACACTCAGTTCCAAAAAATATGTAATAGGGAGAAATGAAGTGAACAATCCTCATACGAGAAGAAAATATGGTGCACAAAGCTGTTCGTGCGTTTACAATCTAGCAAGGGAATCCATTTTTAAAGAGTGGAAAACGGAACGCATGGCGTCTCAGATGTTTACTGAAAACGTGAAAACAAGCAAACCGAAGAAGCTGGCCGTAATCTCCACGGATATTGTAAATCCGTCTGTTTTCCCGGGAAACACGCTCACGCAAAGTACCCAAGGGCTGCCCTCGTAATTACGGCGGCCGGCACGCCTCATATGCAAATCCGGCAAAGGCGACACGGCAGCGCCGGCGGAGAGGGAGCAGGCAACACGGCCGGCCCCGGTCAAAATCCCCCGCGGCGACAGCGCCTGCCGCAACATGTGCCATCTGTGACGTCACAAGAAGTGTACTCATTAGGGCTTCGTTCTTCCGCGTGGCGCGGCACTTGGGGCCCACGGGGCGGGGTACGCGCCCGTGGTGCGCTGTGGAGAAGTTGGGTGGGCCTGGCGCCACGCCCTTTTCCCTTGGTGAAGCGTTGCCGCATAGAACGCTGTATACACGCGATAGGTCGTCCGCCTGCCGTCCATCTCCCGCCGCCCTCCGTCGCCCGCCCTCCGTCGCCCGCTCTCCGTCGCCCGCCCTCCGTCACCCGCCCTCCGTCGCCCGCCCTCCGTCGCCCGCCCTCCGTCGCCCGCCCTCCGTCGCCCGCCCTCCGTCGCCCGCCCTCCGTCACCCGCCCTCCGTCGCCCGCCCTCCGTCGCCCGCCCTCCGTCGCCCGCTCTCCGTCGCCCGCCCTCCGTCGCCCGCTCTCCGTCGCCCGCCCTTAGTATGCGATAATACATTGTTACACTGTAGCTTTCACTTTTATAAATGAGTGGCAGTAATATACAACATATTGTCTCTCGCATTATTTGTTGAGCAATTTTCGTTATTGCGAAGTTTAACAAAATTAAATATGCATCATTATTATAAGTGTTATTTTTACTGTCCGAGGCAAAAATTTAAAGAAAATTCGTTGATTTTTGGGAAATCTTGCCTTTAATTATGCTTTTATTTCACGCAAAATTACACGAAAACTATTCATCTTCTGAAAAAGTTTGTGCATGATCTTATTTAAGTATCTAATTTTGAAGAACAGATTTCATTTTTAAATAGGTCTCCACTTTCATTTATTGTAGTTGTAGAAAGACGATGAAAACTTTAAGAGTTTTGCAAATTTGAAAATTAACAATTTGGCAAAAACGAGATCTGCGCTATTTCTACATTCGATAAAAATGTTAATTAAAATTTAACCCAATAAAATATTTAATTAAAAAATGTCAAACAATTTTTGAGACGATTTGGAAAATGTTGTTGACGCTTCATGTATAGTTTTTACCAATATCAGGATATCAATTTTAAATACAAGAGGACGCGACATCGTCCACATCGACATGGGAATATTAAATTTGGTGTAAATCCTGACCAATTTTTAGCCGTCAATATTTTCCGCAGGCTGACGCAGACAGATGTAGTATGTATATTTAGAATATAAATATATAAATGCATTTCAAAAAGTCGTTTTTCAATAAATAGGACATTTAAATCTCTGACGATGTATATAATTTTAGTAAAAACTCGTGTTTATGTTAATTTTTAGTATCCCGTACATGCTCCTACAATGAAATTAATATACAGAATTTTAGGACAATTTTCAAATTTTACGTAATAGTAATTAAGCTAATATTCATTGGCAATTAACTTCTATATGATTTTAGAGTAGGCGCTTCTAAATAACGAGCAAGTATTGAAAGCTTTCTTACGTTTAAAAATCAGTATTATTTTAAATTTTACTATTGGTAATATGATTGATAAAAATAAAATTCTAAACATTAAGAAAAGCTTTTCTCCCTCTGAAAAGTCTCACATTATTTACTTACAATCAATAAGTGACTACTATTAAATCACATGAATGTGCTAGAAAAGTAATACTTTCATTGAATTTGTATTGCACGTACATTGTGGGGTGAAGCTCTTGAGAGATTGAACAAGCACAGGAAGATTCTGATTGTTGTGCAGTATTCAGATGAAAACATAATTCATTTTGTATACAAGAGGAAATGTGCTTCAGTAGGGAGAATAACTGTTTGCGGTCGCCAGCATAGTTTCGCGGAATTGCTTTGTTTGCTGGGCGATGAGTACCGCGTAAATAAGCGAAATATATTTCATGTCATTTACATTAAATCATCAGAGGAGAGCAATAAATAAAATACATTTTAATTTTATCCCACGAGTTTTATTTTTTCTTTAATGTGTTATTTAAGTGCGGCCATAAATAATGAATCCATTAAATGATAATACAAAGGTTTAAAACAGTTGTTGCCCGTTTATAATTGAGGCAGAGCTATTGGACACGTAATTTAAAATTTCGAAGACAAATGTTGGCACTAACACTCATTGAAACGTCTGTTTGATTGTTGTTTTTTATAAGTAATCAGTGTATTAATTAATATAGTGATACATTTATATAAAATAATGATTCGAATATGTGTATACTAGAAGAAATTCAGATGAAATATAAAAAATAAAACATATTTTTGTATAATTTGTACAAATATATAGCTGTCCTACACTACTGACAATTTTTTCAAACTGGACGAACAACATAAATGAGTTTCACAAGTCGTTGCAACAAATTATAAACGAGGAAGCTAAAGAAATATGAAACAAATTACTATTAAAAGCAAGCCCATGAAGATACGGCAACTTATGACACTTGATTATATGACTACCATTTATTTAGTAACGAAATATATTCACAAAACGCACAGTCGCTTCAGTACGCCTATTGTCATGAATTCACACCCATGTGTTAACAAACAGAACTGCGAGCCTATAAAATACCAACACTGCTGCCTAGATTAATGCACATTCTTCACAAAATTTCACAAACTGTTTCTGCGTGATGTTTCCATACAGTGGTTATAGTGGTTATTTGAAAACAAAAGATGAAATACATATCCTTTCCAAAAACAGGTAATTTGAAAATTAGGTTTTTATTAAAGTGTCAGAGAATCATCATTTAACCTTTATTTTACCTGTGTAATAAACCTAATAACACGTTTCCTGCATGTAACCTAATACTAACCGTATTCTTTCATGTAATTATTTATGTTCAGTTTCAGAGAGGTACTTTTTCACATTTGATATCACCGACAATCCACTAAACGTACTGCTCGAGGTGTTATACCTAAACCTATGGACGTAAATTAATCGCTTCTGAAGAAAATAACTTAAAGAAAAAAATACGGTGACCGTCATAAATTGTGATTAAGATATTTGTTGCTAAAAGATGTAGTAATACGCAGCACATAAATGCGCAGAAAATCAACTTTGTATTTCATATGCCAAAAAACTTGAAAGTAATAAAAATCGGTCTAGTAGTAAAATGTATAAGGCAAAGTATTGTTGGGAAAGTAGTACATGAAAAAACAAACAAAATATACGCATCGCAAAGAAACGTTCACTGATAAATAACTAGTGGTGCTACAACAGCACTTACTTTCCCGTGTTAGAGGAAAAAGCTACGTAGTACTGAAATATTGCACTTTATGCGCTACTAACATCTTAGCTATTATTTGAAAACGTCCAATTCAACCAAGAAGCGTACAACTCACTGTTTCCATCGCAGTGTTTTCAGAACTATGTGAATTCTACAACTGCACAAAAATATAATACAAACGTTTTGTAAACCTGTATTGGAAAAAGAAGCCTGATACCCTGGACAATATAGAAATGCATTCCATAGGGACATATTTAGAAAATAGTATTTTCAAACCATGCAACGTATACTGTACCCATTACAAATGGTACAGCATTTGGTGCAAGAACTAAATATTTTCGTGCAAATAACTCAAAGTAGACAATTATAACTCCCTTTCATATAGCTCCATCAGGTCACAACAATCACACATAAGTCACAGACATTCGGGAGCGCTGAATTCCATTGTTGCAGACCCTGCATTGTCGCTAATCTGAAAGCTATTAATTCCTTTTAATTCTTTCAAATATTTCAAAATAAAAAAATCTAAAATATTAATGTGCAAGTGTATAACAAAAGTTTGAATGTAAGAAACGAACATTGAAATAATAAACAAATTACAAATTCTAATTTACGACGCATCCAGCTGTCCGAAGCGCAGTAAATTTACGGCGGGCTATTATGTTTGTCACACAGTTATAGAAAAACTACTCGCACTTATTTGATGATGTAATTTTGATAAATACATCCAACAGTGAAAAAATTGTATTTTTAAAAGTGTAGTTGTGAGAAAACTACGAAAACGAAGCTCATTCAATTCCGAGCGGTTTATTATGTTTGTCAGAAAATTATAGTACAAGTACGTATATTTTCAAAAAATTCAACATGACCGTATTGGAAGATCTGTTTTTGATGAGCATATTTCATTAAGAAAAACAATCGTGTCTTTACAATTGTAGTTGTAGAAAGACGCCGAATTTTTTAAAAATTAAAAAAAAACTTTTTGCAAAATCAGGCATTTCACCCAACATGAAACCTACACCATTCTCTTAAGCTTTCTTTATGTTATCTCAGGTCCCAATATAATAACTAGTGGTACTACAACAGCACTTACTTTCCCGTATTAGAGGAAACAGCTAAGTAGTACTGTAATATTGCACTTTATGCGCTACCAACATCTTCGCTTGGACCTCACTATTTCCATTGCAGTGTTGTTAGAACTATGTGAATTCTACAACTTCACAAAAATAGAATGCAAAAGTTTTGTAACCCTGTATTGGAAAAAGAAGCCTGATACCCTGGAAATATAGAAATGCCTTCCATTGGGCCATGATTAGGGAAGAGTATTTTAAAACCATGCAACAAATTCTCTACTCACTACAAATGGTACAGCATTTGGTGCAAAACTAAATATTTGCCTGCAAATATCAACATAAGTTAGACAATTATAACTCCTTTTCATACAGCTCCATTAGGTCACAACAATGACACTAATTCACAGATATTCGCGAGCGCAAAGTGAATTCCATTGTTGCAGACCCTGCATTGTCGCTATTCTGAGAGCTATTAATTCTTTTTACTTATTTCAAATATTTCAAAATAAACAATTTCTAAAATATTAATGTGTAAGTCTATAACAAAGTTCGAATGTAAGAAACGAAGAAAGAAATAATATACAAAATTGCACATTCTAATTTACGACGCATCCAGCTGTCCAAAGCGCAGTAAATTTACAGCGGGCTATTACGTTTGTCACAAAATTAAAGAAAAACTACTCGTATTTTGAAAAAAATAAGCATGACCGTATTTATTTTATTTATTTATTTGTCAATATTCGGAATTTCCACATACTCTTTTTTGCCAGCTACCATCTATCATCGCCAAAAGTACATTTTTTTGTCATTTTCTTAATTTTTCGGTTTCCTATTGGTAGAACAGAAACATTAATTTTAGAATATTAAAGAACACAAAAACCTAGCCGTAAATGGCAATTTTCTTTTAAAAATTATGTGCCGTTTAAGAGAAAATGGCGTTTTAGCGCTACTAAAAATGCGAAATTTGAAGCTCATTTTCACAGAAAATTTTTGAGTTATCAAAATACTTTATTTGAAGTTATTTGAAGCACTTACACTCACAAATATAATCATCTTTACAAATTGCGGATAATGTGCATATTAAAGATGTGAGAGATCTTTCAAAAAACTTACATTTATATAATTTTTGAAAAAAAAAACAAAAAAAACTCAAAATAAACTTCACGCTATACTAATGAGTGTAATTAGCACTATCCGTTACAAAAGTTTCAAGAAAAAAATTGCAGCCATATACGAGAAAATGACGTTCGAGCATTTCTGAAAATGCCGAAATTTGAGCTACTTTTCACAGAAAACGGTAGTGTTTTCGAGAAACTTTACTTGACATTATTTAAAGCATATATACTCGTAAATATAATAATGTAAAAAATCGCCGATAATGTAAATATTAACGACGTGAGAGACAAGTAAAAAAATTTACATTTTGGTAATTTTTGAAAAACCAACCGATAGACCAAAATGGCTTTTATGTCATTGATAGAGTACATTTACTACTATCCCTACCAAAAGTTTAAAGAAAAAATGTGGAGCCGTTTTTGAGAAAATTTTGTTTTTGTAATTTTTTAAAATTGCACATATTGCACGCAATATTGCACGAAAACTACCAAAATTGTGAAAAACATTTACATGACCTTTATTAAAGAACTCAATATGCAGAACAAATTTTATTTGAAGACAAAATCTCTGTCTTCAATTTTGTAGTTGGAGAAAGACGCCGAAAAATATTCAAACTTTCACAATTTTCGAAAATTCAGAGCTGTACGTGAAAATCGGACCTATGCCATGTTAAATAGTGTATTTTCCTCTATTCATACAAGAAATTTTAAGAAAAAATTTGGAGCCGTTTTTGAGAAAATGTTGAAAATCCCCGGGGGCTTCATATAAAGTACCCCCAAATTTTAAAGAATCTTTTTCAAAATCACAAAGCTTCGAAGTAGGCGAAGTTTAAGTAGACAAATAGAAGATGAAATAGTCCTCTTACGGTATTTATGGCGAAACAAGCTAGATTATTAGAAATTATGCGATGACAACTGATAAATTAGGTAGTGACAATGAAGATGATTTCCGTGTATATTAACATCATGCATGAGGTCGTTTCCTCTGGATTAATTAGGAGTAGTGATATTACAAAGGATGAGTCCTGAGGACTAAACGTTCTCCTCTGAGCAATTTATGACAGAGTTTTTATTATGGCTCTTTGTCAAGAAATTATCGTGACCCGTTTTGCAGGAGCCATCTAAGCGCGCTGCAGCACGACGTCAAAGGAGAGGGGCGGCGGCGGCGGCGGCGGCGGATACGGCGTTTTAGGGCGGCGTTAAGAACGGAGTACGGCAACTTATCGCGGTGGCCGGCGCCACCTTAGTTAAACGTGCATGAGGCGGGAGGTCCGGGAAGGCCCCGCAGTCAATCTCAAACGATCGTTTCGGGCGGCCGGCCGGCCGGCGGACGTGCGGTGGCCGCCACTGCGGCACCGCCCTCCCCTTCAGCACTGCCCCTCCCCGCGCTCCCCCCACTCTCATCCACGCCTCCCGCCCGCCTGCCCGTCGATTCGTGCCGCTTGCGGCCGCGCCATGGATCAACCTCAGGCTGGAGAAGAAGTTGCCAGGAGGTTGCTTTGTTGGGGAGGATGAATGCTTGGGAGGTTGTTTGGTTTCGCCTAGCAATACTGACTTATTTTCACTTTCCTCTCTCGTATAAAATAAGTGAAACATAATCCTTAATTACTTGAAACCAGTGTTTTTTGAAAAGCACCCTAAGTGGGGGCGGGTTTACAAATATACCATGTTTTATGATTCTTCACAAAATTACTTGATAATATCTACCGTCCTTGTTTACTGTGGTAATTTTCTTTCTCTGCTAGAATTCACTAACCGCAACAGAAGTATAATCTACACAACCTGAGTAATGCTTCTAAATCTTTCAATAAAGGCTTCTATCCAAGAGGCTGTTTAAAAAGGATTATTACAAACATTAAGGTTTGGAACTGAAAAGAAAGTTATTAACAATCTTCTCAATCTTCTTCGTAAATGATGACCGGCGTAGATGGCTCAGGAGACCAATTGATATCACAGCAGTGCCTGTGACCGAGAGGTTATAGGTTTCGAGACCCGACGGTAGCAGGTTGTCGACACTAGTTTATTGCTATGTCGAATTCAGCCACTATTTGGAAGAGAATTCTAGCGATCGCCTGCACCAATCAGAAGTTTAGTGGTTTCCTCGATCAATCACAGCGAATGCCGGAGCAGTACCGTAACAAACGGGTCACGGACCACGTGCGATCTTTTCTTCAACTTCCTTGTCCTATCCTCACCTTTATATGCACAATATTAAGCTTAGAGCTTGACCCTTCTGAGGCAGTGCCCCGCTGCAGAAAAACACAGCAAGCGGGCGTGTAGGCAAGCCGACATGTAGATCTCTGTATCCACGGGAGGAATATCACTGCCAAAGCCTGCGAAAACATGTAATACACTTATAGGCCTAATGACCTTAGCCGTTGGTTCGCCTGAAATCGCTGTCAACCAATTCTCGATAAATGAGGAACATATAAATAAATATATATCTGCACAACATCTTATAATGTAATGCATTATATTGAAGAGTTGTAAAATTAAATTAAAAAATGGTAAATGCCTTCCTCGTTCATATATATGTCACTCCCATCGCACGACCGCAAAAGCACCCACCATTTCTTCGTGGTCCGCTGAGGTTTCCGCACTCTATCGTTTCGATTGCCAGCAATGAACATTGGAAGTGGAGACTCAAGCACACACACATCTACCAAATCTCGTAGAGCGCAGTTTCATTTCATTTCGCACCCTCTCTCTCACTCTCTACACTATCACGTCGCTGGAAGGAGTATGGGAGGAAACGCGAAGGGCTCGAAGGGGAATGGAGGGATTGGAGGAGCAGGAGGCACCACGACGGTCGCGCGGTCTGGGGGGCGACTTGAAAAACAAACGGTCGCTTCGGAGTGGTTCCATTGTTTCCAGGCACAAAGGAATGCATCAGCTCGCCTAATGGACGCCTCCGATGTGTCCGCGAGGCCGCGGGACCGTACACCCAGGACGGCGGCAGCGCACAGTGGTCCGAAACTACACCACAAAAGGATGTAGCCGAGTTTCCACGGTTTCGAATAAAGTGTCACCAGTACAAGAGCGCGCAAAGGGGAGGCCAGGGGGGCCACGACTACCAAGAAAATTTTGAAAGGACTTCGCAGCCGAACGTAATCAAACCTTAGTTTCCGTGAATATGATTAATTCCTGAATTTCCCCATTTTAAGGTGACAATGTGGAGAATTGATACTCGACATTTGGAAAAGAGGCTCTCCAAACCATCTGGCAATTCTGTAAATTGTCCAATGTGAAATCAATTGTAATAATTAATTGTATCATTATAAAAGCTGTAAATTCATTCTTCTTGTATTAAGTTTTATTTATTTCCTTGTGAAATATGTCGTAAAAAATGATTAATGGGAAATGGGACCTAGGGGGTGCAGGAAAGTGGTTGTCCCTCTATTGTTTTAGGCAACGCACGCCTAGGGTCACTATACATGATGGACGAACGTATTGGTAGTAAAGTGATCGAAGTAAGGAACACCACACATTTTCAAGAAAGTCTCTTCGCGATTCTTTCTTCTTTCTAACGCGATAATATGATGATGGAGAAAAGACGTGACTGAAATTTAGGAAAGGAGTTAATTACGGAAGGAAATGGACCCTATTGATCCAGTCAAGTTTCTTGCACAGTTGGATGGGTATTGCCCCTATACAATGTGATTTGGTCAGTAAGTTATGCTATTCATTAAGGATATTTTACTGTACAACATGTACAGAAAATTAAATACTACTACAATACATTTCTCATTCTCGTCACCCTTTGATAGAAATGTACCTAAATACTAATTGAAGCAACACTTTCTACTGGACGTTTACAACTGACACAGTACCATCTTTTTCTTTAGATAGATCAGGAAAATTATCTCTTCTTTTTAAAATCAATCATTTCAAATTCTTAATTCATCTAGTTCATTTTCATCATGAAGTCGAATGTCTTCATTTGAAAAATTTCCTCTTATTAAAAAAAATTACAATTAATTAATGTTCTCCCTATCTCCACCTATTCCCCTCTCTCTCTTTCCGATTTCTTGCCTTTTTTCTCCCCATCTTCCCATCACTCTCCTCTCACCTATTCACTTTTTATATTATTCGTCTCTCCCCATCTTCCTCCGCGTCATCCTCCCTCCCCTTTTCTCAACATCTCCGCCCCATCTCTCACTCTCTCCTTCCCTACTTCACTCTCCTCTCCACCCCTTTCTCTCTCTACCTCATTCTCTCCTTCCCTACGTCACTCTCCAATTCTCAACACTGTAAGTATTGTTATGTACAGAATTCATTGTTTTATCTACTTTTGTATAAGCTTTGCTTTCGGCCCACTTCGAACCAGTGTGCGGGGCGGGTTGCTTCGGCGGGGACGGGCGTTGGCGGCGGCAGCGGCAGCGAAAACGCGAAGCGGACGTGAATTATGAGCCTTGAAACGTGACCTCGAGCCCAGATACGCCCTGCTTGCTCGCGAGCCCGCGTCCTGCGCGCTGAACGCGGCCCGCTCGCGTTTTTGTACGGACAGCGCGCGTTGCGTTGTTCTTTGTGCTGGCAATTTCGGGGAGAGGGTGCGCGCCCAGGGCGTTGCTCGTGCGAGGCGCGGCGGGGCGCGGCGCGCAGCGGCGTGCGTTGCGTGTGAGCGGGCGAGGGCTCGCGCGCGGCGATTTTGCACGCCTCGGACTCAAGAGCGGGCGCGGAAAATGGTTCGCAGTAAATGTAACGTGAATGATGCAAATTGTGCTTACAGGAAGCAAGTGAAGATTTGTGCTTCGGTGCTTGAAAATTTGATGCTGGAGGCAATCGTGTTGTTTGAGCAGTTCGACAAGAAGTGAAGGCCTATGATTGACTCTGGGGAGGAAGATTTTTGACACCAGCCAAATGTTTTCGTCGTGTAAAGCTACTGACTTGACTGGAATATACCTGTCACAAAGTTTCAAAATTTATCTCCGTAAATAAAGTGCGTTATTAATGATTCTAAGGATTCCCCTCGATCAGTTTCAGACGTACTGAAGAACTTCAGAAAGTGACAACAGGACACGTGTAATGACCCCCCCCCCATCTCTCTTTCATCTCCATTCCCAAGGTTAGGTGTAGCATTTACTTGTGTTACCCGACTGTTTACGTCAGTTTAATTCAGAGATTTTTGACATCTTTGAAATCTCCGATATCAAAGCCATCGAGAAAAAAATAATGAAAACTAATGGAAGTAAATTTTATTACCTTTTCCAATAGAAACAGCAAAGCTATACTGTGATAAATATGCACAATGTGCATTCTTACACAGCGTATATTCGTTAATAAGATCAATACTGGACGGAGATGTTTAGAATCGCTAATTAGGAATGGCCCATAAAAATAAATGAAATATTTCATTATATGTTTTCCTGATGAATCCAACTTAAATTATATTTTTAAATTAAATATTTTTTGTTAAATAAATTTGCAATAACTGATGAAATAATCAGGAACATAAGTGAATTTTATCATTTCCGATACTGTAAGTTCCGCATTTATTGCCACGGAGAAAGAAAATAACTCATTTCAAAAAATATTTGTGTAGGATGTGGTTCGGATGAAGGTTTAGAAAAACATGAACAATTTTCTAAGGAATGTTTATTTAAGTAACTAATGGGTGGAATTTTTTTCGGAAACACGGAAAAAGAGTAACGCTGTCCAGAGTAACTTCCTATGTATCCTACAAGCAATACAGTCAATAATCTTCAAAAATATTTAAAGGGTGTTGCTGCCTTGGGTTGCAGATGCTACACAGAGAAAGTGGCGTGTAGGCCAAAGGGTAATAATATTGGAATATTTTGTGTCGGTTTTGCGTTCATGCTTTTAGTTTTTTTATCAAGCGATAAATATTCGATCTTTTTACCCCAAACTGGGGAGGATACGACCAGTTTATCAAAAATTGTAATAAAAAACAAGAAAAATGTCATGTAAAGAAAATTTAGATGAAATATTGTCTTCTTTTATATTCATAAAATATCTGTATTACAACTTTCACATTTTAAGTGAAAAGTGAAGCACATATTGCAGACAAACACTTGAGAATAACCATGCAATGATTAAAGAAAACATTCTATTTCGTACACACTGTTCCAGAATATTATGAAAGAAATCTTCAGATTTGTACAAACATAGAGAGAAAAAAGTTAAATGAACGATTGTACACATTAAGGGTATTTCTATCAAAATTTCTCAAAGGAAACCTCCTTCCTTCCTCAGATTACACGCCGTTTAGTGGTTTATAATAAAAGCAGATCTCTGCACCCTTTCGTGGTTGTATCGATTTGGCGGAAGTAAATTGTCGGGGTCTTAATTTCGGGGCCCATTCTGCCTTTTCGTATTCCCAGCGAAATATTGCGAAAGGTCGAGTGGCGGGAAAGAGGCAACGAAGAGCCAGCTCATAAAAATTCATCGTCCCTCCCGCGCAGCAACCAGAGAACTCGACAAGGACGCTTCCGGCTCAGCCTCTTCTCGGGGCTCCGTTAAGCCATTTCATCGTTCTGGTACTTTTTTCCCTGGGCGAGTTCTGTTTTCGGATTAACGACTTATCACTTGCAATGTTCTCGTATTTCTTGCCAGGAACAAGTTTTTATATTGTACTCATTAATTATTTATTGTTAGGCAGTAACAATTGTTTTTACCACGAAGTAATTTTGTCAAGGCTTTTTATATTGCTCAGACATTGAAGTCAATTGAAATGTGTGTTAAATTATACGTCTGTTAAGATGATTTTATTCACAATTTCAAAATAGTTTTAATTTTAATTCTTGCACAATACTGTAAGAAACAATGAAAGTGTAGAGGGTATTTTTTCTTGTACTACAATTAACAATAATTGTTATTTGCCACAATACAAATTCACACATTACCAACTACTAGTGCCATATCAACAAGTACTTTCTCATGTAATTGGGAAAGTAATATTAATTATAGTGATTTCTGTTATACCAAAATTTCAGCCATCAGTTGAGAAATTATTAGTAATTATAGTAGTAATTATTAGTAGTAATTATTTTGTATTTCTTCAACAGAAACAATCATGATCAAATCACAACTACAACAAGATTCGCAGTATATTATACAAACAATGATAATTTCACAAAAGTCTGCCTTGATTATATCAAACTTTTTAATGAGCTTCCATCTTTTTATCGACTATACCATAATTGGTGATCAGACCTTTAGTAAAATAAATCTATAAATTAAACATTCAAATCTGAAGGCCATCCAATAGAAAAAGGTGCGGAGTGGTCTCGAGCGAATAACACGCCCTCAACGAGCGATAATTCAAGTCTGAGGTAGGATATGCCGGACATTTTTAAATTAATTGCACGAAAAAATGCGAGCAAGTATCTACAAACTAATTTCAAAACAATATTTTGAAATTTTAATGGTAAAATTTTAATTTATTATTTTTATTTACAAAGCTTAGACAATGCTTAGCTGATAGGAAGCTACAGCAGGTGAGCAGGTGAGGCAACTTTCGTCTACAGGTAGCCCTGAAGCCAATATTTCTATATCACCGTATAAATATTTAAAATAAGGTTACATATTTATTGTCTTTTATCGTTTATATATTACATCTGTAAAACAACACAAGCGTTCGTACGAAATTAATACTTTTTAAATAAATACATTATCACAAATTCTACAGTCGGACTAGAATTATGAAGTACCCTAATCGGCGAAATTACACGATGCATCGTGTAATTTCGTGGACATCGCGATGTCCGGAAGGTCAGCTGTCCTTGCGTGCTGCTGCATGGCGTTTACCAAGTTCTAATTGCATTGTTTTGGAAAAAAATACTTTTAGAATATTAACAGTGTTTGTATAGTTGCATTTCGTTTTTAAAGAACTATAGAATGCTGGTAAAATATATCCTTCCATTAAAAAAACAAAGTTGTGTCAATATCTCGAAAATTATATACGGTACTATCAAGATAACTAAATATGTTATTTGCCTCATCCTCTGCAACAATATGAGTAAATAACATTTCGATATCTTAAACCGTTTTCAAAACATTTGCTGTGGCCAACATAGTTGGTTCACCTTGTACACTCCATAATACTCCGTAGACAGAAAGTAAACTACAGAGCACTCCATTGTTGATACGGTTTCCCCCCCATTGGAATGCAACTGTTTAAACATTACGACTCTGTTTTGTTATTAACATTTCCTGAAAGGTATTCCAATATTCATTACATTTATTCATGAGAATTTCATTTTGAACAGATTTTAATTCCATTTCATTGATTCCATTTCATATTAAAATTTACATGACCTCTTTAATTGTATTTGGTATTCACAATCACAACTCATTTATAATTTTAATATTAAATCTAGAAAATATTGCCTCAGCTATTAGTTTATTTCTAAGCGTCAGTCTGTTTCTGCGTCACACACGCCAGTAAATATATTCGAGTAACGCGGTGATCTCTAAGATGCATCATTTGAATTTTAGCTGATCTTGCATCACAAAGTATTTGGTGTTTCAGGTACTACAAACACATATTAGAACAATATTATCGATATCCACAGTTTAAAACTTTATAAAAATACAATGTTTAACACTAAGAAGGACAAGGTATAAGTTGGAAACTGTATCAATCGCATTATTTATTGTAATGGTTTATTGACCTTCATCAATTGTAAATTGTACTACAAGCTCCGCTGCGATATTTTGGGCCGCGGACAGTTTGACTGAGAGTATTCTAGTGGCGACAAAATAAAGCCTATTGGTATGAAAAAGAAGTTATGAATTCTGAGAATAAAAGTAGAGAGGTTATGAGAAGGACTGTGGTCATAAAAATTTCAATGACGCTCTGTCAACGGACGAACAAGGCAAATAGAAGAAGATCGACCATGCATGCAGGATTTAGAGTACTTTCACTGAATACTTTTGGCTAGAGCTGGGCATAACGTATGTGCTCTAGACTTGCAATTGCGCAGACAGGCACAAAATATCGAAGTATAAAGTGAGTGTGACGAGGTGTGCTGGTGAACCTAGAGAGCTGGCTGTGCAACCATGGTATACAGAGTTCTTGTTACGACTGCTGTGCAGAGCACTTCGTTATCAGTAGTGGATTTCGCTAACACCGGAGAGGCCAAACCAGTCCAAGTTCGGTGAAAAGTGTTTTTTTAGTCTTTCGTCTGTGATTGTGTAAACTGCATAGGCCAGTGCATATTGGAATCTCTTTCACTCACACAATGATCTGACATCAACTCATATACTGCAAACATCAGCATTTGATCATCAACAAATTTATCAGCATAACATGGAGTCACAAAACATGAATTCCCATGTAAATGGACAACGCCACGTCTCGACAGGTGCAGAATTCTATCTACAAAATGGAACGTCCTCCAATGGAAATATCCGCTCTGATTCAACAGTATGTGATGACATGTCAACTCCTCAGGCAGGTACACTCATGAATGTTTCTGCACCTGCAGTTTATTCGTCTAAGAGTCAGCGTAGTAACAGAGACCCAATTGTGCCAGCAAAAAAATCAGTCAAGATCAAAGTGCTGTATATTCAATTCCCACTTACAATAGTTTCAACTCCTTAGAAAATCTCCAAGACTCAGAGGAAAATAATATGATCCCTCCCCCGGATTTTGTGTATAACATTGATCATCTTACCAAAATTCACAATCTCTTAAAAAGTACCCTAAATGAATTTTCTATAAAGTTACAGTTTGGCAAGGTCAAATTCAAACGGAAAACAGCGACCACTACAGTAAATATACTTAACCCACCGGCGGGCGCGGGCGGCACTCCGTACCGCATTTATCATCTTATATTTTCGAGTCTATAGTTATTACTTTTGTTCTGGAATGTGAAGTGAATATTCTTTGTTTATGTTTTTATACATTATATTTATTACATTATATTAAATACCAAAAGAAATAATATTAATAAGAATCTCATCCATCACTCGCTCCCATCGTGTCTTAGCACGTGATACATGTCAGGCGATGAATACGGTGCAAACGTGCCTTCTATCGTTTCTTCGGAAACAAAGCATTTAATTTTGAATTAGTAGTTAGTACTTCAAAATCTGTGTCATAAAGCTCAATAACAAAACAGCAATAAGAATTCTAATGAATACTATACTATACTTACATCATAAGGCGCGTGCGGTACGGAGTGCCGCAACCGTTGCAGAGTTCTGATTACTAATGAATAACGGTCGATCGGTAGTGTATAAAATCGTGATTTGAAAGCCATCAGGTTGAAAATACAATCGACGAAGAATAACTACTATAAGCTCAATAGTGCGACACGAATTATGTACACGAAATCAACAAAAATGTAAGAATGCGGCACTAAGTGTCACTACGCGCCCGCCGGAGGGTTAATACTAAAAAAATCTTCCATACTTATGTGGGCCTATTATCCCAAAAAATCTATTGTAATAAAATATGTTCATCAATCTTTTACTGAAGATCAAATACTAGCAGAAGATATATCGAAAAACTTTCAAGTTGTGAAAGTAAATAGATTTGACAAAAAGATCAGCAAATTCCAGTCGTTTCTGTGATAATTGTGAAAGACAATATATGACAAGATATATTCAAATTACGATAGACCGTACCAACAGTTCGTGTCGAAGAGCGAAAACGTTTCCCAGGGTCATTTCAATGTGTCAGATGTCAAGATGTCCAGCGGGTTTAAATCCGGAGACCAAGGTGCTCATGCTATTAGGCCTCCTCGTCTGATCCACATATCTGGAAATTGCATATTTAGATAATTCCGAACTCCGCGATAACTATGTGGGGCTCCGCCATCATGTTGGTACCACATCTGTGTCCATTGGCTCATTCAAAGGAACACCCTCCAAAAGGGTACGGAGTACCTGAGTTACAAAATCCAGATACTGAACGTCTCTCATTCACTCGGGTAAGAAGTGAGAACTGATGACGAATTCATCCACAATGCCAATCCACACAATTATAGAGAATCAGTCTTTGTGAGCTACGCTGCGTGCAACATATGGATTTTTCTCGTCCCACATACGCATATTATCTCATTAATTGTTGCAGCTCTTTTAAAACACGCTCCATCTGTCCAACAAATAGTTTCATAAATTTCTGGATTTCCTTGCATTTGCGCAGGAAGTGCCTCCAGGATTCAGAACGACATTGAATGTCTCTACTGAGCAATATGCTGTACCCGCTGAAAATGGAAAGGTCATAATCTCTCCGCGTGAATTGTTCGCCAGGTGGTGGGCAGTGATGCAATGACATCGCACGCTTTTTGCCTTGCACTCGGTTCCAAAGTTTAGCGGATAGTATTAAGAACCGAGTTTTTCAGAGAAGCGGCGAGCCCTAATGCAAGGTAAAGCTTCTCGCTCACTTGCCATAGCCCGTGTTACACCAGCACAAACGCATAGTCCAAATTTTAACATTGAATATTTACAAAACTAAACGACGAAGAATATCCAATTTTGGCAAATTCAGTCTG
Source organism: Acheta domesticus (assembly GCA_031308135.1). NCBI lineage: Eukaryota > Metazoa > Arthropoda > Insecta > Orthoptera > Gryllidae > Acheta > Acheta domesticus. The sequence goes on along the minus strand of JAHLJT010009436.1, from coordinate 133,241,285 downwards.
TACATTACATATGGGATATGGCTCCGACGTATTAGCAACGATGACTGAATCACTTTGTATACGCCGCCTAATAAAAAAATGACTTCAACACGTCTTCAAGACATTTTCAAGCTAAAGACTCCTATTATCTTAGTTGGCGATTTCAACACAAAACTCAGTTATCGGGAAAGAAGAATAAATCAACCAGCCGGAACTTTTCTCTTAAATCTCGCAAAGCAGTAACATTTTAAGACTATTGCGCCCTTTGGTCCTACATATTTTCCTTTAAGTGCGAATGCGAATTACCTTCCCGGTATTCTAGATATTGCGGTAACAAATTTAAATTTTGCACTCAATTCGAATGCTGTCTGCAAACTAGATTCAAATCATAACCCAGAGATTAAAACCTCTAAATTAATCAGTTCATTACCTAATTTCCCACCCGATTTATCTGTATACAAAATAAATTGGCATAATTTTCAAAATCTGTTATGCTTCTTCTTCCGTTGTTTAATCTAAAAACACGTCCAAGGCATACTTTCCACAGCAGACATCGACCAAAGCACTCTTTTGTTTACTTAAGTCATCACAAATTCAATTGGTTATTCATCTCATTCGCTAATTGATACTCGCAGAGGACTCTCAAAATATCTATACCCGAGCACTTACGTAACTTACTATCTCATAAGAACAAATTCAGACGTTTGTGGACAAAACATCGTCAGTCTCATTTGAAATCTGCATTACTCATTTCACCAAACTGGTGCAAAATGCTCTTACAACGATTCAAATGGATTATTACAGAAAGTGTGTTCCAAATGTTAATTCTCACGAATCGTCTCTTTGGAAAGCAATACGTCGATTGCTATGTCAGTCAACCAATATTCCGTAATTAAAAAGTGACAACAAAATTGCACAGTCGATTTCTGGAAAAGCTCACCCTTTAGCAAATTATTTTCAAACCACTTTCACCCAGCATATCGTAAACGATAGTGGATATCGTATAATAACAAATTTTATTTAGTCGCCAAATTTTGATCTATCAAATCGAACTTCTTTTACATTATCCACCGAAATTTTTGAATTAATCAAAAACTCTCTAACAAAAAATCGCTAGGCCATAACAGAATTACCGCGAACATTTTAAAGGATCTTGTCAGGCGAAATCTCGCTTACCTAAACAATATATTTCACTCTGCATTGCGACTAGGATATTATCCTAATTATAGGAAACACTCCGTTATGAGACACTAAGTCTCACAAAAATTGAAAATTATTTTAATTACATACCAATTAGTTAAATTCCATTACATACCAATTAGGTTTGTCAAAAATAATCGAAAAAGTGTATTAAAAAGAGTAAAAAAATTCATTCTGGATACCAGCGTGCTTCCTTCTTTCCAATTTGGCTTCAGAGAAAACCACTCAACAACTCATTAGTTATTAGATTAACAGAACAAATTCACTTTTCATTTCTATCTGATTTTCACCTACTTTCAGTTTTCTTAGAAGAGGCCCAGGTGTTTCATCGAGTGTGCCATGATGGATTAAAATTCAAATAAAGGAAAATTGGAAAACTATTACTTATCTATAACATTATTTAAAGTTTGGTATTGAATCGCACGTTCTCTATACGTTTTAACCCCTTCATTTCTTCACCTTGGGCTGTGTTTTGCTGGTGTTTTACAAGAATACACATTATCTACTTTTTTATTCAATTTGTACATCGCAGATATTCATACTAGTAATACAGTTAACACAGCTCTCTTTGCAGATGATACTTTACTCTTTTATGAAACCCCAAACTTCAACACAACATGTCATGTAAGGAAACAATGTCACCTAAGAAAGCAGAAAATTATGGAAAATCAGAATTAACTCCAGTAAATCAACAGCCAAAGTATTTACTTTAACGTACCCTGTCTTACCTCTCCCTTTATCTCTGGACTCCATAATTCCCTGGTCTCCACTAAATTTACAAATTCGTTATCTCGGCGTTCTCATGGACACAAACTTAAATTGGCATACACATCTCATCCAAAGTAAATGAAGCCTGACGAAACTGACTTCTAATTTCTCCAATACTTTAAACTACGTACAAGGGGCAATCACTCATGAAATGGGAACCGATCAATCACCACTTTCCCGCCTAAGAAATAGGCTTCCATTCCACATTTTCCTTCAATATCTCTCCGATATTTGATAAGGTTAGGTTAGGACATTTCTTCCATTTACCTTCCTCTTCTTTGCTAAACCGTGTCATCGCCCTCTTCTTCAAGAATTTTTCTTGCAATAACATTGGATGAAGGTTTCACTTGATGAAATCATTATCAGGGAGGTAGCTAGTAGTTACCCCATTTACACTTCGCTGATATAAAGTTACTCGGTGAATCAACTGAAGACCCTCACGGCTAAACGTTGTACTGTCTGTCAATGTAAAATAAAATTTAATATAAAAAATAGTAAACAGAAGTTAACTTTTTTAGAGCTTCTTCAGCTAACTTCAGAAGTGATTCTAAGTGTTTTGTACTATAGTTTCCACATAATTATTCTTCAGTAAATGTTCAAAAGGGAGAAATTAAAACACCAATCTATACATTCCGAATTGGTACTTTTATTTCTCCACTTCCATATTCCGTTCAATATTGAAAATTAATGTTAGTTTCTATCACCCGTTTTCTCTTCACCTGCATTCGCATTACTGGATCGAGTGACGCTCGATGCGACCGAACTGAGCGGAACTATGCGTTGTGGATTCTGATATAAATGTAGAGGTGACAAAGTGTTATCTGATTAAAACGTGAAACGCAAATCACTGTGTATCTCATTCAACATTCAATGGAATCATTACCACATCCATTTATTGCTTACGGCATTCGCTTTCCTGGCCAACATGCAATCGCTGGCAGAAAAATAAAACAAAAATATAGTTTTACTTCTTGCTTATGCATTTCTCTCTTTAATGGAATAATTAATTTAAATGCGGATACCTCTATTAATTCTGCTTTCCCACTCAAGAACGTTTGATATTCTTTTGCATTTTTCATAATTCTTAATTTTTTATAAAAACACTTAAAATATGTTCGCACTTTATACTCATTCTAACGTACCGTGCATTTAGCTACATCAGAAGCTTTAAAATTTAAAAGTTAATAGATTTAAAAAACTTGATTGATGATTACACGCGTATTCTTGGGCCACTGGGCATAACATACGAAATTTTTTAGAGAAATCTAAAAATAAAATTGATCAGAATAATACACTTAAGAAATATGTCAAATCATGAAGAGATTACAGGGCGAAGGAAAAGGATGCCGCAATGCCAATGTAAAGTTTCAACGCATTCTTGAATGGAAAAACTTAAAAAATAAAATGGAATAATAATAATATAATGGAAAAACTTAAATACCTTTTTGTTCCTATTTACAATTTTCTCTCATAAAAATATTCAACATTTCCGTTAAATGATAGTAACGCACAGTGCCTTCGATGTCTTCTCCGTCACCCGCGATGCATGGGGTGGGTTGGGTCGTTTTTTATTTTATATTTTTAAATTGTATGTAGGATTGTTTTACAAACTTCAGTTTACATGAAACTCTTCATTTGTATTGTTGACTTAAACCTAATTTATTATAAATAAATCTAATGCAAACTACAATTGATGAGGGGACTCACCGAGCACCTCTAAAAATCTTTAAGATTGGCAAAAATGTTTAGAAAAGAATGGGTAGGATATCGGTTTTTTTATTCTCATTGGGTTTTCATTATATTTTCCAATGTTGATATGCCTATCTCAATTACTGAGGTGTAGGTTTCAATACAATTATTGGCAAGAAAGACTATGTGGTGTGTGATGGGATTTAGGTTAAGTACGTGGTGTAAGGGGGCTTGGGTGATGGTTCTCAGGTATTTGTTCTGGATTATCTGAATTTTGTTGATATTATATTTTAGCTGCATTTGGCCAAATTGGACAAGCGTAGAGGAGAAGAGGTCTTACGATGGTTTTATATAAGGTGATGCCATTACTTAGTGAAAGTTTATGGCCGGGTCGTTGTGCATGTCGTTGTGGGGAGGCGCTGGGCGCGAGGAGCGAGGCGAGGAGAGGCGGTGATAAGGGGGGAGCAGGTGGCGCTCGCGGGCCAGACGGCGCCCTTCATTCGATTACCGCGAGTGGGCAGCGGTCGTCGCTTGGCGGGGCGGCCGGCCGGCAAAGGGGCGCGGCACAAGCCGGAAAGCACGGCCCAAGACAGCGGTGACAGAATACATTCGTGACAACGTAGGCTTCCGCGTCCGGAGTCAATAGATAATTGGCTGTTTCGGACGCATTTTTCCATGCGGAAGGTCGCAGTATGACGGTCAAAACTTTGGCAACTCTGTCTGGGATGCGGTGTCTCCCGGATAGGCAAGTATCTAGAATACGCTCGTATCGGCAGAGAAATGGTGGCGGCGACCTGCAAGAGATTTGACCAGGCGACTTGAATCTGTTTCGTCATGAGCCCTCTTTGGTAACTCATTATCCTTGAGAGGGGATTGATTGTTGGTTCCGGATACGTTTACCGCTTAGTCGTTAGTCCCGTTAGTGTAATTAATGTTTTATACGGGGAAGTGGTGGAGTTATATCCCTGGATAGGAGATTTAGTGCCACCCTACACGTTGGCCTGCAGACGATTTCACTATCCAAATATTTGCATTAGCTGGACACCGCCCCAGCCTGTACAAGCTCTGAGCTCTCAACAAGTGTAAGCGTATGGGAAAGGGGGAGAGGATACGACAAGAGGGGGGAATAAAAGATCACGCGCAGTTCGTGACCGTTTGTTAATGTACTGCTCCCGCACACGCCTGATATTGATCGAAGAAACCGCAAAAAACTAACGATCAGTGCAGCCGGCCGCTAGAATTCTCCTCCAGACAACGGCTGAATACGACCTGGGTACGTAGCTTGTGTCGAAAATCCTGCCACCGTCGGGACTCGAATCCGAGCACCAACTCGTCAGAGTCGCTATAGAGCGAACGGCAAGGTTGGCTCTGTGATAAACTCAGCTAGTTTGGGAGGAAACTGAGAAAAACTGAAGGGCAAGGGCAGTGCCTTCGGGAGAAGTTCACCAATGGCATCGGCGGAGGTAGAGAAGTAAATTGCGATCCTAGGCGCTGCAAATTGAGTTACTGTTACTTTCTATTTTGTTTTACGCAGATTTATAAACAGTATTTTTCCATTGTGAAATTTAGTAAAAATAGCTAGAGAACATGTTTGATGATTCATAAAATAGCATGATGATAAAAAAGTCATAAAAATCAGTTCTTTTTGTTGCACCAGGCAACGACTGGAAATCATGTTTCAATATTCTAGTAAATACAGAAAGAATTAATGTAAATTGTAACTACGTATTAATATAAATAGTACACATTTTCCCCAGTGAAACTATAAAGCATACAAAGTAAAATCTGTGCAAGTATGTAAGTCTCTGTAGGAAGACACGTTTTATATACATATTTCTATTTTTCATGATTCTAACCGGCATTTACTTTGTTACGGTTGAAACGACTTTCACTTCACTGTCATTTGTACTTTCTTTTGTACACATGTAGCTCTCACTCTTCGTCTTCCATAACGAATTCTCTCTCCTAGATATTTCCCTTAGCACTCGCATAAGGGGTACGGAGGGCGAAGCAGGCACTTGCAATTGTTATCACAACCTGCATTGTGCTCGCGAGTGTGAAACTTGGTCAGGTTTGTCCTATGCAGATAGAACTCTTTGAGAGTGAGGGTAATATCAATCAAGCCTTATGTTTGCGTCGCGATTCTCAGACTATCAGGCCTGCTCTTCCACTTGACCATGCACATTTTGCTTCCCTCCTTTTCCTTTCTAGCAGAGACGGAATATATCACTTAGTGCGACGGATCAAGAGATTTGAATTTAGCTCATAAGCTTGTTTGGAAGAGGTTTTGTGTGCAAAAAATCAACAACATGGGCAGCCAGCTTACCTTCCTCTCGGAAGAAAGGCATAGGAAGGATTTTTTCCATTAAAAAGTATGACTTTGTTCCGGTTTTACCCTGCGAACTTGGATACATCATTCACATATGCTAGCTGATACACCAACGCGATGAGCTCATAGATTTTCGAGAGACTTTATGTTGGGAGGTGGTAATTACGGTAGAGTCATCGAAGGGGTCATTCACACAGTAGAGAAACTAGAAACAGAATTATTCAGGTAACAATCACGGAGATTCATATTAACAATATTGATTAATATTTTAATTTGTAGTAAAGACGGAAGGGACTGAAATGAGAAACGTACTCTGCTACAATTCATGATAAGAATCTCGCGTCAGGTAAGGATATTTTCAACTCTTGTTAACCAGGACGAAGGGGAATGTCAATACTTAGTTCATATTACATTTCCAAACTATCATTGCAATTGACTGAACAGAGAAATATCAGAACTCTTACACTTCTACACCAAAATCCAGGTACGAAACTATGCGACACAACAATAATAATAGTAATAATAATTGTAATAATAATTATAATTACATTAGGAAGAAATAGATGGGAAGCACAAGAGAAGGAGACGAAAGAGAAAAATGATAGAGATTAGCTCTCAAACTTGCCGACGGTGATGGTGACTGGCGAATTCAGCGTCGAGGAAGAATTGAGTGACGGTCACAACGAAGTTAATTGACGCAAGCGATGGCAGTGACGCAGTCGGGGACAGTGATGCTTATGGTCGACGATCGTTGCAGTGAAGAGAGTGTCAAACATGTAACGGGGAGTGGTGGAGTGTATAAAACGTGCGAGAAAGATGACACGGGGAGCGAGTCGCGATTTTAACGTCGCGGCGCGGGCGGGGCAGCCAAGGCGTGAAGAGAGGGATGGCGGAGCACTCTCGGCGCGGTGGTGGTGGAGGGCGTCGCCTGCTGGCCGACCGGACGCCGCCCGACAGCCACCCGGACGGCGCGCGACGGCGGCGGTGGCAGCGCGGCCGGCAACACGCGACCGCCCGCCCACGCCCGGCTGCACTTCTCAGGAGCCGTAATGCAATTATTTTCCCCGCAGGTAAACAGCGTGGGGCGGCAACCCGAGCGGCGCGGGTTGACGTCACTCTGCAGAAGGGGAACTGCGCCACCGCTGGTGTCACCGCAGCGCCACCGCCGCTAACGTCCTCGCCGCCGCCGCCACCAGCACCACCACCACCACCCCCGGCATCCACGCCACCCTCGTTTTTCTCGTCGCTATCACCTCCCAACCTCGCCGCCTCTCGACGCCCACCACTGACACCACCGCCTTCTCCATAATTTCCATCTCCGACTTCACCTCCGCCACCGCCTCATGCACCGTCGTCGTTTTTCTCTTCGTTACCTCCTCCCTTGCTATTGCCGTCGCCGCCCGCCACCATGCAACACCACCGCCGCCGCCACCTCCGCCGCGTCGTCACCCTGATCCCCACCGTCAACACTTTCCCCGCCGCCCTGTCTGGCAACGTCATCACCATCGCTGTCGCCACCGCGACATCCACCCCCTTCTACTCCACCCCGACCTCGCAGCCACAGCCACAACCCTTGGCGCTCTCGCGGCGTATAACGGCGGCCGGAAAGGAATTAGAGGAGCAGCGCCGGGGCGGGCGGGTGCGGTGGCGGCGACAGCGAGGCCGACGACGTCGCGGGTCGCGGGCGGTGCGGAGCCGCGGCGGCGGCAGAGATGGCACGGGCGGTCGCGGCGCGACGGCTCCGTGTAGGATTCGCGTTCCACATTATACCTCGCACGCTTAATAAGGACGGGGCTTAAAACGGCGGATGGCGGGGGCGGTGGAGGTGGGCGTGGGGTGAGATCCAGACGCATTCGCGCTGCGAGAAGGGAAGTGCCCCGGGCGGATGGGGGCGCCGCGCCGGCGATGTCGCGCTTCCTGCGATGGGTCGCCGACGCTTCCAGCGGGGGGGGGGGCGGGGGGGCGAAAGGGGCCCGGGCCGGAAGGCGAGGGAAAGGGTTCAGCCCGTTTTCCTGAGGGCGACAGCGAGCTCTGATTCTACGTTGGTGCTGCAGCCGCGCCCTCATCATCGACTCGCCACGCCCCAGCGCGGGGGATTAGAGCTTCGAAATGCTGCTTTCGGGGTTTATTCGCAGGTGTTTTCGCCACGTTTCGGTTCTGTTTCTTCATGTGTTTTGTTTTCGCGGTAAAACGTTGAGCTTTTTGGAGCTGTTATTTAAGAGGATTTTTGTTCACCCGGCGGATGTTTTATTTTGGGGTAACTTCTTGGAAGCAGGTCATTTCATTTTAGTATTATGAACAAAAAGCTGATTTTGCCGCGGCTTAAATATTAAATGTGATTTTGTTCGTTGGATAGGCAGATAATCTGTAACCCTGAACTGTGACAAAAATTTGAAAAAATGTACTGCATTACATATCAATACGTAGGTTGCTCTTTGACTGCGCAGAAATAACTCACTGTAATGCACGAGACGATACTTTCTGAAAATGGGAATAATTATTTTTTCTTAACTCACATACTCCCCAAACTTTCTTGAACAAAATTGTAATACTTTGGGCGAGGGAGATCTGGTAAAGCCTGTGAGGTCGGATTTGTACCTGAACGGATTTGTACCTTGTTAAAACTAGACAGGATTTCAATACAGAGGCCTGTTTAGTTTAAGCTTTCTACACTTCTCAAACTTTGCAAATAAGCGTTTTATGTCAGACTGATTTTCCAACTTTTTCTTTTCATTTCTTTTCTATTTAGATTTCTTTCCGTTCATGATTACATACTCGGCAATGTTTTGAATAAAGTCATGCACACTTCCTGTTTATACGTTTTCCTATATATTACATCATATTTACACTTTTATCCAGAATGTTAAGCACTGTTTGTTAGTTTTTACGTACATTATTTGTCTTTAAAATTAATATATATTATTTACAAGTATTATAAACAACAAATATGTAATATGCATTGATAGTAATCTGAAAAAAGGAATAGAAGACCTATGTTGCTACTTTCAGTGTAGTGATCTAGTAAAATTTCAAATTCTCAGATTTTACAAGAAAATCAAATAAAAGACGACTTCTTTCATAAAGAGAAATACTTTATTTGTGGCATGGGGCAAGTAAATACTGCAAACTACGCAGTTACATTACAGTGGAAAGTGAAAGTGTCATACCCGGAGGCTGCATACCAGCAGACCACAGATGAGTATGTAGATGGATTCACGCTTCCGCAACAGCGTTTGCAAAGTGCTCAGATACTTCCCTATGCAATGGCACTCCGAGAAATAACGGGAAATTCCCGTGACATTGTTGGTCATTAAACAATTATAGTTATAAAAGAAGGAAAAATCCTTTGCGGAAAAGAAATGCCACGCAAAGGAGTTAAATTGTTCCGGCTTTTTAAGTGTGAAGTGGTAGAATGGCGAATTTCTTTCTTGAAGTATTCTCTTATTGTAATGAATAAACGCCGTTTTATGCTTAAATAATACTTTTCAGGCAAATGGACACATTTTACTGAAGAAAATTAGGAGAAATTGTTAACGTTTGACGGACACAAAAAAAAACAAAAACAGATAATGAAAAAATGCAAATACACGTAATAAAAATTGAAGATGCATATTTTATTCCTTGTTTCATAAATGGTGTCATTTAATGGTGCTATTTAACAGCACTATTTCCACATTTATTTTAGTATTTGATTCTACACAGAATACAAAAATGTTATAACTATTTCATTCACATGATGAGCTTTCAAAGTGGCCATCAAACAAAAAAATAAAATACAATAGTACTTAACTTTTATTTGCATTATTTTGCCTTTGACTTTCCACTTTAGTAATGTACGTACTAATATTAGGTTATTTTTTTCTATTTCTACTCACTTGAATATGATCAAAAAAGAGGAACAAAGAAACTAATTTGATGATAGTTAATTCGTTCTGATACTGCATTATATGATACAATATTTTATTACAATACTTCACATAGCCTTATACGCAACTTTTCAAATACTACACATAGCCTTATACGCAAAGTGTTCTTTAATATACTCGAGTGTTTTCATAAAGAATCTTTTATTTAGCACGAGTCATTACAAAGAAACTAATAGCGTTTTCCATTCGCCGCACTGGTGCGCACCCAGTGCACCCTCAGGGCAGCTTTCGTGTTCCATTCGGCCGCTAGGGCGCACCAGTGCAGGGAAGCGCATGTTCCATTCGCACAATGACACTGAACCAGGGTGCACTCGGGGCGCCCTAACCTGCACTGACGAGCTCGACGGTGCAGTCCATTGCATTTTGAGGTTAGCTACCAAAGTTATGAATGTTGATTTGGATTCATGGTGAAATTGTAAAGGCAATTGAGGATCTCCTGTCATACAGAGTACTTCGAATGATGGAGAATACCATGTTTTACAAGAAATGCTTTAAAATAACTTTGTTTCGAAGTTCGGAACATCAGGTTGTGTTTCGTAATATTTAACCGTGAATTACTGCATGTTAACAAATCCAGTGCTATTTAGTAATCAAACCTATGCCCTTACAAAATCATTCAAAGTTACAATGTGCCAAGAAGTTTCTCGCATGCGCAAGCGGAAATGCTCATATTAATATTTTTATAGTTTTCAATAACCAAATAATTCTGCAGAAGCCGTTCGTTTCGAAATCTAGTGTACTATGTTCGAAATCAATCACTGGCAAATCTCGAGAAATGAACTTTCGACAGATTAGCTTTTGAAGTTTTCGGTAGTTTTTAAGTAAAGAATCACACGCGTTAATACTTTATGAATTAAGGAGTAAACAATTACCAAAAGACTTCGTACAAGATCTGTTATAATAAAAATTATCATTATAAAAATTATACCGACCAAAATTCTTATTTTACGAGTTCTGTCAGTGTGGCAGACCAAAGAACAGCTGTCTATAATCTCATTGCGTAGCGTACACGCACTGACTCAGTTCCGGAATCCGATTCATTCGTGGCTGCCCCACGTCTGCCCTTCACGCGTGTGGGGCAGCACTGTTGCGGAGCGATGACGTATGTGCCCAGCATTAGGGTGGGTTTCAGTGCAACAAATGGAAAACGCTATAAATTGCACTGAGGTTGAGTTCGGGTTAGACAAACGTTAGTTACACAGGGCTCTAGAGGACATCATTCTAGAACGCATACAAGAAGTGACGGATGAGGAATTCACTGTAGATGGTTTCGTACAGGGAAGATAACGACATCGTTACTAAGTACGAAGGGTATGTTGAGTCAGTCAGGGTTGGGATGTAATAGAGAATAAGTAACTTCGTTGGGGAAAGGGAAGCGGGGAAAGTTATCAGACAGATTCAACGCAAAGAGCAATGAGTGTGCCAGGGGGTAGATTCTTCGCGTGTACATTATAGTGCATTGAAGCAGTGATGGTAGTAAGGACTGTGCCAGAAATGGTGGTAGTATGGTAGTAAGGACTGTGCCAGAAAATAGCAAGATACGATAAAGTAATAATTGGAACGCGGTATTGTAGCAATAATTTTAATTAATACTGTTTGTTAACCAATAATTTATACAACAACTATGCATGCTATTTAGTTAACCAGTGTAATCTGCTAGAATTTGCTAGATCCATACTTGAAACATGCCAAATTTTGAAAAATCAATTTATTTTTTGTTCATTGTCCTTGTCTTCTGCGATAGACAGACTCGTAGGTTGAAATGCTTTCTGCATGTTTCCTTACCATTTTCAGCTGATGTTTGGTACGTTTCCCTATCTGTTCCTTCTATGTGAGGTATAGTTGTAGCATCTAAAACAATATATTAAGCAGGTTTCCTTTCCCTTAATTGTATTTGAACATATCTTCTGACCAGTTTCAACTTCAACTCAAATTTTAACTAGTGCTGATTTAGAATGGCACGGACTTTCCCGAATTAGTTTTCTATTTCCTTGGATGTGGGCTAGCTATTTGTAATTGCCACATACTCTTGCCACTGCCATCTATCGCCGCCCAAAGTACATTTTTTTGACATTTTCTTAATTTTTCTGTGTTAAACCATAAGTGTCATATAACATTAAGTGTTACATACCATAAGTGTTACATAACATAAGTGTTTCGTAACATTATTAACAACAATAATGTTAAACCATAAGCATTAAAATTATTTCTGTGCAGTAGATGTTTTGAGGGTAGGTGGTGTTTACATTATAACACATATAAGTCAGCAATATGTCATATCAAAGTTACGTCCAAATTTCAGCTTTGGCATAATCGAAAGAGCTTCCACAAAACTTTGTCCCATGTCAGAGTGCGTCAAATATGCTGCACTCATCACTTTCTTTTTCAACATTTCTAATCACGTCAGGGGAACGAATCCTTCTACTACCGAACATCTTGATTGGTAGAAAAATATTTTCTTGCTTTTTCAGGGATGCGGTTTCCACTCCAAGCACTTCTCAATTCATTCACACAGAAGAACATGACATGATTTTTGAGGATTATAATTGTTTTGCTCAAAGGAGAGTAATTTGCTATCGTATTTTGGTTTTATTTTTTATTCCTTTACAGGGTAAAGGAATAAATAAGCTAATTAGGTAGATATTATTTCCTTTATTGCTTAAATATATTTTTTTCTTCTCGATTCTTTGAGCACAATGCAAATGGAGTTTGCCGAGAAAATAAACGAGACCTTAACAGAGTACGAATTATTTTATTGAGAGCTTTACAAAAAACACATTACTGTAAATTGAAATGCATTACATTCTAATTCCAAGTTTTTTTAATAAAAAAGCATTAATTTTTCAGAATTTCATTAGAGTTTATTTAAAAAATCCAACATGACGAAATGTCACGAAATTCCATCCAGCAGATAAAAATCCTGTTTCCATTACGTTAAATATTATATTAACGAATAAAGAAGAAATATAAAAGAGTGGAAAGTGGTTAAGGATGCAATGTTAATTTACACAAAAATTGTTTTTTGTTGAGATGAGTTAGTTCTGACTATCTGAAGTAAGTCAGAAAATATGGAAAATATCGAGACTTTTACAACAAGGATGACAAATGAGCAACCTTACTGAAAATTTGCCTCACTCGAAGTCAATTCTTTAATTAGAACAAAAGCAATCAATCTTGGGTTTATTTTACTTTTCTTGGTGAGTAAGCAACTCTGAGATGGCGTGGTTTTCTTAATTTTCCCGCATTTTCCATTTCTCTTTAAGCCTGAACCCCTTTCCCTAAACTTTCTAAAAATCTCGTAAATAGCATCTAAACTTACACCACAATCTTTTGATATCTGCCTTTGAGTCACAGACGTGTGCCGAGGAAGTGTCACAACTTTTGTGCGGCTTCGTGTGTCGAGAAAGTGTCACACTTTTTGTGCGACTTCGTGGTTTCATATCTATTGTAAACAAAGAACCCAGGAACTAGCGGTGCTACAGTATTGCAGATTTTCTCGTGCTAGTTAGTTTTCTAATTCCTTTGCTAATTTTAAAAAATGTACATGACAATAATGAAAGAACTAATTATGGAGACCAAATTTCGTTTCAAGTCAAAATTTCTATCTTTAATTTTGTAGTTGTCGGAAGACGCCGAAAAAATTTCAAACTTTTGCAATATTCGAAAATTCAGAGTTAACAGTGAAAATTGGACCTATGGCACTTTCACGAGTGTATTTCACTCTATTCTTGCAAGAAATTTAAAGAAAAAAATTTGGATCGATTTCTGAGAAATGTTCTTGCAATAAGAGTATTTCTGTCGAAAAATCGTCGTTTTCTCTCGGCTTTACAATATTTTCTCTATATTGCTTAAGCAGTACATGAAAATTAAAAAAAGTATATCTACCTTCAATATTGTAGTTGTAGGAAAATGCAGAAAAACGTTTGAAAGTTTGCAATTTCCAAACATTCAGATAGACATTGGCATTCCAGCCCTGAGGAAGACCACGACAAGATGGTCGAAACGTCGGCAACACAGCCTTCGACGCGGCGTCACCCGGACAGCCAAGATCATCCATATGACACCGGCCGCGGAAGCCTGACTTCATCAAACATTCAGATAGCTCAATAAAAATTATTTTTTGATTCATTGATTCGTGATTCCGGGCGCGTCAACTATAGAGGTCATTAGTCCCGTTAGTCTAGGTGCGTGCTTTTTCATCGGGAGGTGGCGGTGATCTTTTCCCGCTGGATGGCGAGACCCGGCGCCGACCTACCGTCGACTAGCGGGTGTTCCCCCAACCAGGTATCTCCCACCAGCGGAGCACCGCCCCAGCCGGGACCAGCTCTAAGCTGTCGACTGGTCTCCCGGCATGTGTGGTAGTGTAGTGCATGTTAGTGTGTGTGTGTGTGTGTGTGTGTGTAAGGGGTGAGGATAGGACAAGGAAGAGGAAGAAAAGTTCGCGCGCGGTCCGTGGCCCGTTTATTAGGGTACTGCTCTGGCATTCACCTGGTGTTGATCGGATAAACCACGGTAAACTACCGATCTGAGAAGCCGGGCGCTGGAATTCTCTCCCAGACAGCGACTCAATTCGTCCTGATTTACAACTAGTGTCGAAAATCCTGCCGCCGTCGGCACTCGAATCTAGGACCTCCCGGCCAGAGAGATTGCAATGACATCAGTTGATGCACTGAGACGTCTCTCCCGATGATGAAAATGGGACCTGCGAATTTTTTATAAGCGTATTTTGTCAATCTGTGAAAAGAAAATGAAACCAAATATTGGAAGCCATTTAGAGAACATTTTTAAAGTGTTGAGGCTTTGTAAAGGACCGCAAAAAATCGAGTTATCAGTTTCAAGTTTGCAGGGTCTTGAGTTCGGGCAGATTTATCAGCGAAAATCAGTTTTTGGGAAAAGCATCCGAACGGTTAAGACGTTACTGTTGGCCGCAGACTGAAGAATGGACGGACGGACGGACGACAAGAAGAGCGGGCAGTTGGCGGGCTTGCGGAGGGCGGAGGGAGGGATAGACCGACCGAGGTTTTGCCGTAAGTAGTTTTGTGAAAATCGAGGACCCAAAAGACATGGATTGTGTCAACAGAAAATGTTAGAGGAAGTAATTTATTACACTTAGAATTGGGATTTATTCACCTTTTCTACATCAGGGATAGTGAATATGAATTTTCTTTGTCAAAAAGTAACCTCTTTTCGCTGCAATCTTACAATATTTTCTCTTTACTACGTAAGTACGTAGTAGGAGAAAAAGTAAAAAGGAGTGGATGAGCATTGGTTAGGAAGAGAGATGGAAACGGTCACCGTTCATCTGTGGCAAAGCGAGATGCTAATGCAGCGAGGTGGTCCCTGGGGACGGTGCGTGTGGCAGAGGACAGGAGCGGCGCTGCCTGCCACGGAGAGGCGTGGCGGCTGGGAAGCGGTGCCCAGCCAGGCGGCGCAGATGCGAGCGTTACGCGGTTATTGTCATCAAAGCCGCCGCGTCGATTGCACCGCCCACCGCCGCCCGCCCGCCCGCCCGACCGCCAGACCGCCCGCCGACGAGCTTGCAAGCCCCTTGTCCCTCACCTCGCTTCCGTCCGCTCACCCAGTGTTGCTCCAGAGAGCTAGCTTGCACCTGCTCGTCTGTCCACTAGCTACCCGCACACTGTATCACTCCAGCCTTATTCTCGTCACGCGCGGCCTTGCCCCTCCATTATAGTAATTGACACTGTCTCCACATGCAGATTATAACTTTTCAGTCGTTTCCGCACTCCGCCCTATCTTCTCTTATTCATCAGTCATGAGAGCTGTATGGCTAATACACCTTACCTAGGTCCTTCACCATTTTCTATATCTCTAGCTCGGTTGCTATTCTGCTCGTCCGGCCACTTTCTCTGCTCTCTTTCTATCTGAATTTTCATTATGATCTCGTTAAATTTCAATTATTGACTAATTTTCCTGCTAATTATTCAGCTAATGGTTACCTTCTGAGGAATCCACAACACATTCTTATCTACGCATTCGCGGGCTTATCAAATCACATCTCTTCTTTATTGCCTTTTCTTTATCACAAATATATTCAATCATCTACCTTCACTACACTTGCTGGCCTGCTCGTCTGTGAATCACTAGCCTACCAACTACCTTATCCAAATCCCTATCCTCTCGTTACCAGTCTCCCCGTCCGCTTTCTCGTCCACTCACGCACCCTCACACTATTTCTCATTACTCCTCACACAAATGCAAACCCTGTTGCCTGCTCCTCCGCACCCAATTCCCCCCTCCGCCGCCTGCTCTCACACTCTCTCGTCCGGCCCTTCTCGTTCGTCTTCACCTGCCGCCTCTGTCAATCGCCCGCCGGCTCTCTCCTCTGTTGATCTCTCACCGACACACCCTTTCGTCTGTCCGCCATTTCTCCATCCCTTTGTCTCACCTGCTCTCTATTTCGTTCACCTTCCGGCTCTTTCGTTTAAATGCTTGCTCTCTCGTTCGCATTGTGCACACACTCGCTCACCTCTCCGCTCTCTCGTTCACGTCCCGGCCATCCCATTCACCTCTACGTTATCTCATTCACCTTCACGCTGTCATTCCCCTGCACTCTTTCTCATTCACCTTCTCTCTCTCATTCACCGCCATGCTCTCTCGTCTAACCACTCGTTCTATGGTCGCCGCTCTATGGTCGCCGACTGGCTCTCTTGTTGGCCCGCTTGCCCGCCATCTCTTCGGCATACCCTCTCGTTCTCCAGCCAGCTCGCCCAGTCGACCCAGCTCACTCGCCGGCTCGACCACCTCCACTCCTACCAGTCGCGGGACGCTTCCACGCTCCGCTGCTCAGCTTGCGCCCAACCACGTTGAGTTACGACTCGTCCTTCTCGGAACCCTCCGCTGTGCGATGGGACATTCATGGACGTAATTCAACGAACAGAGCCTCCGCTCTGCGCATCATTAAGCTCATTGACGAGTGGCCTACAAGCACTGGTGTTGGAGTTCTACATCTTCAGAATGCTGGTGGTGGTAAAAACAAACGATGTTATGGAGAAAAAGGTACATCAACGATAGGCCAAAAAAAATCCTTTCAATTTTTAGTTATAATTTTATTGGTGCACAACAGTACATAGAATAATAATTATAATTTACCTCTATCCGTGAAAAAGTACGAGGGTAAGTCAATAAGTATCTGCTCTCAGTGTTTATAATTGAATAAACAGTACAAAATTTACAATGGGACCAGTTTGAACATAGGCACAACGCTTTTCCATGTACTTGGATCATCAAACACTGACTTTCCTACACTCTCAGAAAACGGATTTTTGATTGAGTGGCAAGCCACGTATGCGTTTCTCATCACCTTCAGGTTGAAAGTTAATCTTTGGTCTCTTAAAGTATCTTTAAGTGGACCAATCAGATGGTAATTAGACATTACAACATTGGAACATATCAACATATCAAATCCCTCTCCTCAAAATACTGATTTTGAATATCTTAAGCGGCGGTAAGTGGTCGTGCGTTGTCTTGCAGCAAAGAATGTATTTCTACAATTCATCTTGACGTTCTCATACGGAGAATCACTCAAACCTGCATATGATTTGTCACTTTATCAGTAGTTAATAATCGGTTATTCAGAATCAGGACGCGAACCTGCTCAAAATTTGAGATGAGTAGTGGGTGAGGCTCGATATCTTCCTCTTTTCTCACCTTCAATGCTTATTTCACTACTTTCAAATGCTTCAACGTACTGGTGAACTCTAACCAAAGAAAAATAATTGCTGCCATGTTATCTAAAAGCCTGTTAATTATTTAACTTTTCAGTACACAGTTTGATAACAAAAACGGATTACGAAAGTCTGTAATTTTTTGGCGCAAAAGACAATGGTGTGTGGTTTATGTCGCAACAATTCAAGCACATCTCACGTAATATCGATGAAACTTACTTTAAGAAAACGTCGGCCCTGTGGCCGAGATCGCTAAAGCGGTAGTGCTGTAGTGATCTCGGACCAAGAGGTCGCGGGTTCGAGTCCCATCTCAGGCATGGCTGAATGTGTTCGTCCTTCCACCCCCTATCATAACCATATCGTTTCATCCTCATGCCCCAGCATTAAATCCAATAGTGGTCGCTAATGACCAAACCATACACGATTAGAACGGAAGGGCAGAAACTTATTGTCGTTTCATCAGAATTAAGAACTGTTTCGAAGATTCTTACGTCAGCTCTGATCCATTCGAAAATGAAAATGGAACAATTTTGATAAATCAATTTTAACCTTTCGCAACTTTCAACAATTTAAGGAAAGGGGCTGTATCTTCTTTAGGTAATGATACAAAATTTAGAGTATCGTCTCATTACTACTTACATTGGTGTCTTCCTTTCAATGGAAAACATTTTAACTTCAGGTGCAACGCTCAACAATCCAATTTCTAAGCTAACAAATTTGTCTCCATTCTTTCAGACACACACATACCTCGTATGTTTCACACGACGTAGAACACAAATAAGTAGCACAAAACAACGTCCCGAAGTGCACGTAAACGTTTGCTGTGTTTTATTACACTGCACTCCATTCCGCAACTTATCTTTCTCGCGCGGTACTCGAACGAACCTTTTTCGCGCATTCTCAGTCTTTTCACTCTCCTCTCGATGCCGCCGCCGCCGTCGCGCTCTGCGACTTACGAGGTGCCCCGCTCGGAACGGGCGCGCAACCCGCGACGAACGCCTTCAGTCGTCACCTCTCGTTCACGGTCCACGTTGCAATAGGTCCGCCCTCTTTGCTCGCTCGCCTCGCTCCGTATTGTCATCCTCTACCCACCCGCCTTCCCAGCCCTGCCGTCCGTCTACGCTCGGGTTCACTCAGCCCCGATCGTCCAACTGTTTGCGATTGTGCGCGACGCCGTGTTGAGCCCTGCTTCTCCCAGACCCCTCTAGTACACCTGGTTCTGCATATTTACCCAACACCGTCCTATTTCATGTCGCTGCTCCGTTTCGCCTTTCCAGTTCTTTCATCTCACTTGCCCATCTCACCACACTTCAACTCATCACACTTTACTACATTTCAACTCACCTCACCACCTCACTTCACGTCACTTCACGTCACTTCACCTCACTTTATCTCTCCTCACCGCCCTTCGCCGCATCTCACATTACTAGTTTGGCCACGCTCCGGCTCTTCACTCCTGGCCCATCCCACTACCCTCGAACCGGTCCGACACGCCTTCTGGTCAGCCACGGGCTGCCCTATCCAGTTCGGTAAAGTCCAAACCAGCTCAAACCCACTCGTAAGCCTCTAGTTAGGCTCCTACCCTTGCCCTTCGCTATATTTTTCATTCCTATCCGTCCCATCCTACCGATCGCCTCTCTCATCCTTATTCTCAAACAGCGGCTCAGTTTAGTTCAGAGTCATTATTGCCGATCGACTCTGCAGCGTTTCTGACCAGGGATTTAGGGTTCGAGTTTTGACACAGGCTGATTTTCGACAATAGTTATATCGTTAGTTCAAATTCATCCGCTCTCTGGATGAGAATTTTGATGAGCTTATCGTGGGTTTTCCGTGGTTTCTCCGATCAACACCATGTGAATGCCGCAGCAGAATCTTAACAATGGGCCCGAGATCTTGCGTTCCTCTTTCTTGTCCTACCCTCTCACCTTAACCACATTCTTTCACGTCCACGCACTTCACTACCCTACACGTCGGGAATCCGGACGAAATATTAGAGTTTGTTCTGGCTGAGGCAGTATGCTGCCGTTGGGCGATACCCAGTAGAGAGAAATCCCACAAGCCGACGTGCAGGTCGGCACCAGATCTCACCATGCAGCAGGGAAGCAATACCACCACCTCCAGAAATAAAAATACTCACTTCACAAATGGGACTAATGACTGTAGCGGTTGACGTGCCCGAAAATATCAATCAATCAATCAATGGTTCCAATCCCCGATCCGTACAGATTTTCCTCTTCCCTCTCACCATTTCTCTCATCGCTGCTTCACCCAGCCCCACCCTTTTCGATCTGGTCCGCTTGCTCACCCACGACGCGGCGTCTCAGCCATTTCTCCCGCGCGGACGAAACCTCAGAGGGCGTCGCCGAGCGAATAAGAAGAGCGGGTCGCGCGAAATCTATTTCAAAGGAATAAGATCCTATCGACATCCTTATAGCAATATTATTTTTAGCTCGGGCGCGCGGAGGCGTCCATCAGCGCGCCAAGATGGCGGCGCGCGCCCGCAACGGCCGTTTGCCGTCGCCGGCAGCTGCGCGCTCCGCGCTTTGTGAAGTATGGCGGCGGAGACGCTGCGCAGCGCAGCGCCATGCGGAGGGAGGCAGCTTGGGATACTCGCCCCGGCTCCGTGATTCTGCAAGCTAGGCGTCTAATCTAAATCGACATCAAAATAGTGGCTGGTAAAAAAATTTCACTAGGAAACCGAAAACAAATTTTGGCCATTAGGATATCAAAATTGCCATTAGGATGCCAAAATGTATGATATCAAAATTGAAATCAAAACCGAAACAATAATCAGTAAAAACTGTTTCAATAGTGAAATGGAAATTAAAATAATTATCTTGTAGATACAAAAAGAAAAAAAATCTTCCTTCCTGATTGGTAGTCATATTTGTTTCAATAAAAAACGTATCAACTCTTATTATCGCAATCATATATTATCAATTAGCACTACGTTTTGTAACTTTTTTTGTAGGGTGAGGTGATAAGGAAAAGTTTCACAGTGTCTCGATCTGTTTTTCCAATTCATTGATATAATACGAGATAACAGTTTCCCCACAGTAACCTGATGATGTTAAGTTACGAAATAAAGTTACGAAACTTCGTGCTAATTAATAATAAATGTGTCGTGTCACGCTTGCCAGGCCGCGCATGACTGTTATATTTGGCGCCCGAACGGCAAAGCCAGCGCGCTCTATCGGGGATCGGCGGCAGCAGCGGCAAGCCGTGGTCACGGCCTGACAGGCTCGAGCTCGAGTGCGAGTCTCACTGCCCACCATCGGCCCTTTAAAGGGAGCGAGCCCGCACCCTGGGAGTGCCGTCATAGTCCAGATTCTACAGTCGGGAGACCAGCCCCGCTCCGCCAGCATGAAGTACACAGTGAGGTCTACGGTTCGCGCATGGGGAACGCGGAGCCTATGCACTGGGGTATCGCGCGTTGGAAACACGTACAGATAGGCGCTTCGCGCAGAGATAGCTTTCGTTTCAACATGTTTTGTTTTGTGAGAATGTATGGACGCTTTATTGTAATTGCAAATAAACGAGTTGTTGATCTGTCCTGAACTATGTGATTTTGGTGGACATAACAAAAGGATTGTCATAAAATAGTGTATACGTTTTTTATTAAAATAATGATCGTTATTTGTTTTACTTACATTGCTGGAATCGAAACCGAATGAAAGAGATTTGGTTTCAGTTTTTAATTTCTTCATAATCCCCGGAAATTTGTTACGTTGCGTTTATGTTTCTACAAGTTACTTGTACTATATTTATTGATACTTCTTTTTCTTACCTTAATTAATATTTGCTGTATTTTGTTGTTTAACGATGACCATTGTAGCACAAATATAAAATTTCTTTTAAAATCAGATTCAGATGGAGCGTGTGTCAATATGGCAGGGCTGTCAATGAAAATGATGACCGCAGACTAGATGAATTCAGAGCACAATAAAGTGAATTTCATCGCAGAAATGTCAATATAATTAGAACGTTTGAATTAAAAACTGAAGATACGAGTGGTTATCGAATACTACGGGCGTCGACCCGTTAATAGTTTAGAAGTTAATGAAGAGAAAGGTCAAGTGTTAGTAGAATAGTATTACATTAATACGCAACTGTCACAATTACGATAAGATATGTGCTCTTGTAGCATGAATCTTTTTTGTTTCTGACAAGACAGCAATTTCCACATATTTTTTTTTCTGTTTACCAATTTCTTAGTGATTCACCTTTGAGACGCCGTACGTTCTCTGTGTTCGTTTTCCGTGTTTTCTGGACATTGCATTAATATTATTACAAGGACATTCCCAGAAATTTTACATGGATAATGGTGCTGACATTCCCTAACCCACAACCTCAGGGGGGGGGAGGAGATATCTTCTGGTTTATCTTCGTTTAGCTAGTTTCCCTACCGCATGCTGAGTTACGACCAGTTGTACCCTAAGGAAAGGAAGTAATGAATTACGGAGATAGTAGGAAGAGCAAAAGAAAGGGAATATGCCTGAATAGCTTGATACGACGTTGAGAGATTTCATTGGCTTTGTTTGTCTATTTTAGTTCTTGCATTCTAATCATAGCTTAGTTAAATGGGTAGCGGGAAATATAGAATAGGTTATTCTTGTCCAATCCAGCACATCTACGCTGGTCCAAACTATACAATTAATTTTAGAGCTTATTCTATTACATGGAGCATTGCTTTCTAAATCAAATAGCGAAGTTTCTAGGAAAGTGCTCTATCATTAGTAATTTCATTAAATTCGCATAGTGAAAAATTTGGATTCACATTCACGTTCAATTAATTATTAGTATTTGGAGATATTTCTTGGGGTGACTAAAATGAGTTATTAAATACATCTTTCACAATTATAAAAATGTCCAAGAAAATTTTTATTCTTTCTAACTCTAACACTCTTCTCTCCAATATTATTTCCATCGTGTCCAAGATATGCCTTTTGTTAATTAATAGTTCTATCATCACTAGCCGCCATATATTTTCTACAAAGACTGATCATTCTTTGCAACTCTTTATGAACCATGCTTGAGAATTATTCCTAATATTTTCTCATTCCGTAAGTTCTTGTTTTAACATTCTCTCTTTCCCTTCTGAACTTAAAACCGTCGTACTTTCTGGACCTTATCGTCCCCTGACTTACTTCGTCCCTCTCTCACGGTTCGGCGCTTCGCAGACCTCTTCAAGTCTCGCTCTATTTCTCTCTCGGTCCTCCAATGCGTTCTCACCACCGACATATATACGTCTCCTCCACGTCCGCGCAAGATGTGGGGGCGGGAGGGCTGCTAACGCCCATTGCCCCTCCCCCACCCTCCCCGCCCCTTCTCCGAGGGTTGGCCCGGGAGCGGCGCCTTGAGAGGCCATGTAAACCGATCCAACTGCAGACGACGATCGGCCTTTGTTTCGCGAGGGTTTACAGCAGCACCGACACCGCGAAGTAGGTCGTCCTTCCGGCCACAAGTCAGACGATTCTTGTTGCTCGCAGGCGAATTTTACGACCTCATTTTTTTTAACAGTGCACTAGTTTGACGCAAAAAGATTACTACTCGGCCGATAACTTCTTTTCTTTTGTGCTAAACCGGTTGAGATTCTGTCAAACACAGCAACAGCCTCATGAAATAAAACTACTTTCTCGGATTTATTCGGTCGTCGAAATATAAGAGGTAATAAGGCTTACAAAAAGGGGTAACTCACAAACACCTGTCGGCATAGTTTTTCACTGTACGTGATTTTTACTTCATCTGTTCGGCAGAAACCAGAGTCTGTTGATTTGTTTTTAACATTAAAGTTTTGTTTTATGTTAAAGACATCAAACATTTTTTCTTAATGATACATCATAATCGTTGTTAATTTACAGAAATCTAGTTCTTACAGAAAATAATACCACAGTCATAAATATCCTTACAATGATTGAACCTGTCATTCAAATTATAATGTTGAACGTTTTCAGTGTTCACCTAAACACTGCAATAAGTGACAAAAAATTTGCCTCTGGGAAAAT
Source organism: Acheta domesticus (assembly GCA_031308135.1). NCBI lineage: Eukaryota > Metazoa > Arthropoda > Insecta > Orthoptera > Gryllidae > Acheta > Acheta domesticus. The sequence goes on along the minus strand of JAHLJT010009436.1, from coordinate 133,217,704 downwards.
TATTTACGTCACGCAATAACATTTGTTTTCAAAACGGACCAGAATATTTCCACTGAAACGATTATTTGTTTTTAATTTAAATGAACACCAATATCAGAGTATTACATTGCAACAATAATGTGGAATTACTGACTTGCATTATTATTGCTCATATCCACTGTATTGTTTGGAAGTTCATTCAATTTTTAAATTGCTTCTGACAAATCTATCAAACGTGTTTTTAAATGACATCAAAACTAATCAAACGCATGCACCTTCAATATTTTGTAAAATTAATTTACTCATATTTATTTTCTCAATATTGAACATAAATAAACAGATCATGAAAACACACACGGCGACGTAGATGATTGCAAACCAGATTCAGGGATTTTTTTAGAAACTATAGCAGTGAACGACGACGTAGCCAATGACACTTCACGTTCAGTAGTACTCGTAAAGAGTTGAATCAAAGCTTATGTACTTTTACAGCTTATGTAGTATATACAGAATAAATGTTACTACATACTTACATACTGAGAGGTAAGTATATAATTCTGGGTTTATTATAATATTATATTAATTGCATATTACATATCAACTATTCGAACATATATTCGAGACACAGAGTATCTTCCATTTTACCACATAATCAGACCCGTTTCATTACACACGTTTTCGTTCTCAGGGATTCAATCAACCTATTTGAAAGCGTTGTAATGAGTGAAACGTTAATGGAAACATGAAAACTCATTTTGGAACTATAATGTAATCAATGTAAATAATGTTATCAATGTAGATAATTAATGTAAACACAATTTTTCCTGGATTCTCTACAGGTTTGATGAATTATTCCTGCATTCTGCTCCAATTACTACTTTAAGAAAACTTTGCAGCCAATTGGGCTGTCTTTAGTTTAACTTATATGATAATTTTGAACCAAATAGCTTTTCAAAATTTTAAACTTCTAAACATTTACACAGAAAATATTTTAATATCCTAACATTACTAATCTGCCAGGACATTTTAAGATGTATAATTTTAAGACTTTTATATGATTTACGCGAAGCCTTATTGCGGGTAGTCAGTATCGTGGTTTATTTCGGTTTTGAGATTATTTGAGTTAAAATTATGACAGTGTTTTGTAGCACCCCACGTATGTGTTACTGCTAGTAGCATTTGTAGATCCACGCAAGCCAGCACATTTGTATATGTCACGCAGTAATGCATTTAGAGAAAAAATGAAGTTTTTCTTAATTTTTGAAAATTTTACACTACTAGAAAATGATGAACATAAGCATAGAACTTTTGCTCTGTGTTAGTTACTTATTCTCTCAAAAACAAGAAGCTGTTAAAATACTTCTACGTAATATTAAACATGGATGAAATCAAGTACATACATGGATGAATACAATTACAATATTCCAAACATCAAATAACAACACAAGTATTCTAAGAAGGAAGTATTTGCAAACATTTAGCTCTCATCTTGGTAAACCACTCGCGTTGTTCTCAGCCAGAATCTTTAAGAATAATGAACGACTTGGAAGGTGCATGTACACCAAAGAGAGAAGAATAATGCTTTTTAGATATAACCTCCAAGCATGGAAGATGCTTTTCTAGCCCAAGATCAAAACATCGGAAACCAAAAAAATCCTGTGTAAAATTACAGAAAATGATGCTGGAAGAACACAAATAAGATATTTGTGTCAATTGACAGTCATAACTACATACAACACTACAAACAATCTAAGACAATAAATCTAAATTAATAAAATTTGGACATTTTCTTTAAAAAACACATAAATTGAATGACATGCTATAGAAGCCCATGTGGTCCTTAGAGTTAAAAGAAAATTGCAATACGCAATCTAGGATTAAAAGAAAAGTGTTTCCAATAATATGTAGAATGCTTTAGTTTAGTTTGTTTGGAATATACGCTTAAACTATTACGCTTAATCTACTGCTTCTTTTAAGGAGCAGAGAACTGTGCAGCAGGATAAAGGCAATACTTGTGGATCTGTCAATTTCCAGTTAATGATCTCTTCGCAGTAGCGAACATATGTTAGAAAGGAGAAAATAAGAAGCTAAAACTCCGCAGAGTTTATCTTTAAAAATTAAGATCTATGAAAAGAGAAAATCACTAGAAAGAAGCTTGCAAAAGAAAGAAATACAACTCAAATTGAGTGATTGTATTGCACCTCGTCAGGGACTAAGTGCAGTTATATCTCAAGAGGTGGAGATGAAGTTCTTTCGCGTAAGATTCGGCGCCGGTGTTCATGTTGGCTTGCAAGTTTTACACGTCCACTATCTTCCCCAATGGGACACCGTCACAGGCGAGTCAAACGAAGCTTCAAACAGGCCTCCCGTCTTGTGCGATAGTGTAATAAATGTTAGTGTACATGGGGTGACGAAGATAATGGTAAGAAAATAAATATTCTGCGTGGACCGTGAACAGTTTGTTATGATATGTCCCTGGCATTCACCTGACATTGATAGAGGGGACAAGTACAAAAGCAAGGGACACAAGTACCCGGCTAGTGTCGAAAATTCGCCAACATTGTGTGTTGAACCCTGTGATCTCCAGGTCAATGATGCTACGATGACAACAATGTTTCTGCTGAGTTATCGCAACCAGCCGACAAGGGGTAAGGACACTAAGGTTGAAAAGACATAGCGTAAGAGAAATGAGCTGACACAGGGGCGAAGTGAAACGGAAGGAGTGTATAGGTAGGTGAAGGAAGGGTGAGTAAGAGGGGTGGAAGCGAACTGGCACTGCGCTCGGTGGGGGAGAGACAAGGGCGGCTCCTGCGGTGAGGCCATCGCCACCGTAATAAACAAGAAATGTGCTGCTTGTAACGGGTGATTTTATCGGAGAGCTAGGGTAAAGGCAGCGGCAAAGGGGCGCGCTTGGGGATGTTAGAAGGGGCAAGCTCAGAGCGAGAAGGGCAGGAAATGAAACAAGCAAAACAGAAATGACGGAAATGGTAATTGAGAGAGAAAGGGGAAAGAGAGAGAGGGGGGAAAGAGAGAGAGAGAGAGAGGGAGAGAGAAGAGATACATGGTAGTAAAAGTAAAGAAAAAGATAAAAACCTAAAGAATGAGTGGAGTAGGATCACTGGATCATGGGAAGTGACGCCGAGTCAACGCTGATTCGATGTATCGCTTATCACGGAAACGTCGACGGTTTCTTTGGATGCAACTGCATTTTTGATGGAGGCAGAACCTTAAGCGGTAACAATACTATTGTCATCTGCATTTAGTTAGAGATAAATAGGGGTTGTCAAGTCCTAAGATTCCAATTTCTAGTCATACATATTTACTACTTCGTAATGATTGTAAAGTTGGAATGATTCGAGGTAAAGGGAAATGCATTTAAACGTAATTTATGAGTGTATATGTGCATATGAATGTGGGACATAAACTTTTGTAGTATAGACATGTACATATATGTTTATATTGCACATAGACATGTAGAAATATGTATATTTTAAAGGTACGAGTGCAAATGTATGAATGGTTGATTCAATTAAGAAAGCAATGTGCAAAACGAATTATTGTAAACAATGAGAAATAATGATCTACAGGATGAGAAGATATCAACCCAAATTTTATGTGTATGTAAATATAGCAATGTATAAGCCCCCGCAAGGCAGAAATATCTAACGAAGAAATTTGTTAAAAAATTATAAAAAGAAGTAGAGGAGATAAAAAGGATTAGGGTCAGAGATATCACTACACTGGCAAATGTGATAGCATTCATTACAGTGAGAAGGAAACCCGACATTGACAAGAATGACGTAAATGATGTTGAGTGAGAAGGGAGACCATTTGTGGTTGCAGTTGTGGAAATTCCCTAGTAAGGGGAACACGAGTGCTTGATGACATGCGTTTCACACTACATCTTCACTGCAGCAAGACATATTGTAGCCTTTAACCTTAGGTATTTAACACTTCATAAGTCAGATCAGAGTACAGATACGTCGCTTAGAGCCATATAGTGTGCCCGAATACAACTGTGGATTTACTTGCGTAAATAGCGACTATACTAAATATAAGACAAATGAAAACTAAAGTAAACTAAACATAAAACAACTAAAAAGTCATGCCTAGAATATGTACTTGGTAGTGAAGATGTTGTAAGAAAAGACTAGCATACCCGTGCGAGCTCACTTGCGTGTGAAACAGCACCCCCTTCCCTAGCCTTCCATTTCCATATTAAGGGGAAACTTTTTAACTTAATGTGTTCATTTGTTGATTTTTTTAAAACGTCTAAACCTCTTATATCTTTTTCTTCAAGGTCCTCTTATCTTCCGTCTCAAGTCTCGTAGCAATTTTTCTAACTAAACGTACTTTAACCTAACGGTACAATACATCCTGGTAAACACAAACTATTCTTATTTTACTTTATTACTGAACAGAGAGGTACACCCTTGAAATTCAATCGCATGGTAGTATATCAAGAAGTGATTTTAATTCCACACACAGTTGCAGATTCTCCACGTCTTTAACCAGGTGAGATCTTGTCGAGTGACGCCTAACCAGGAAATATGTAATAGAATTTTGTGTGTGATAAACTTTTATTTGAGGTATTTGGCATCAAAATTCCGTATTTTAATAACCTATAATGCTTCTGTTTGAAGTTATATAACTATATAGATTTTAATCATGCCGCTCGAGTGTTGCAGGTTGCATTTGACATATTTAGACACGCTTTTTCAACAAATCTTTCGTATTTTTTAAGTTAAAATGCAATTCGTCCAGTCTCTGAGAAATTTCTTTAGAGATCTCATTTATAAAGATTAGTTGCGGGTGAGAACCGCAAAACTCACCTATATTACTGAAATATTATAAGAGAAGTGTTTCTATGTACAGTCGTCTCTGGTTATAGCGAACTTACAAGGTCCCGTTTCACCTACATTACAAATAAGCACAAGAACTTCACTGAGTCACTGAACCTCGGCTACAGTGAACGTAGGAAAAACAAGGTCATAGAAATTAATTCCCCCCCCCCCGAAAAAAATATCGCCTCAGTGCCACAAATTCCAACACAAATACTAGGCAGCTTGCAAAAAAATATAAATAAATAAATCTTCGGCCAAAGGTCATAATCGATGAAGTCTCTCCAGAGGTAGAGGTATTTGACTCGGAATAGGGACCTTACTGATGACCTTGTGCCATTCAGTTTCACTGTGGAAGCAAAAGCCTACGTGGGGTACAACTGGCGGCGGCGACGCGCGACTGATTGCTTCAGTTTCAAGCTTGATGTTGCTTGAGATTCCGCGAGACAAAACGCGGAACAAAACTGTTCTACGTAGGCGACAGGAAGCGCGTGACTGCCACAACCCCACTGCCTGGCGACACTCGCCGCACCGCCCAGAAAAGCCATCAGTTTCATTTGCCGCTTATGTGATACCGCTACGGAAAGTATTTCGTAAGTTGTTAGGCAATTAAAGGTGCCATTGAAGAGTGGGACGGTGTTCCAACAGTGCAAAATGCATTGAGGCGTGTCAGAATCTAGAAACATTACTAATAGAAACTGTAAGAAGCAAACAATTAAAAATATTGTTATATAAAAATATTAAATTTTCAGTTCGTGCTATAAATGTATTTTTTGTATCTCTATATTAATAAGATAAATACTTGCTGAGAAATTCTATTTAATTTTGACATCATCAGATAAAGTGAACCTCTGAACCAGTGAACCAAAAATGTTAGTCCCCAGAAGTTTACTATAACCGGAGTCAACTGACAGTATGACAATATGTTTGTTCTTAAAACATGAAAAGTTTTTAATGCGCGTTAAATTTTTTGAAAAATAACTAGCATTTTTTAAGGTAATCCTGAAATAGAATCGTGAGATTTGTTTTGTATTTATGACAAATGTCAACTCGTTAATTCCATAACCGGATTATCTTCCTCGCAACTACTAAATACGCACGCACGCATTCACAAGGCCCCTTCCGACGGGTTCACTTGCGCGCACTTCGCCGCGTTCTCACGCAGCGCCGGCACGCAGTTTCACTTGAGTGGCCACAGCATCTCGTTACCCTCCGCTTCGACGCGCTCGACCGAGAACCGAAAACATCGCGGCCTACCTGATTATATGAAAGTTTTGTTTGTGGAAGTCATTTCGCCCAAGCAACATCTTTAAATTTGAGACATAATGAAAAAGTGCTCCGGCTTTTGATAAGTTTGGTAATCTCGTTTTCCTTTACTTTAACTTCAGAAAAGTTGTCTGTTCGCGTTTCCTAACCGTAACAACATTTTGTGCAGGGCTGCCGCACGCGACCGGATAGATACGCCCTTTTGAGAAGTATCTGAAGTGGGGCTCGTTTAAAAGCATCGCCTCCCCTGCCGAAAGCAACTAACCAAACGCAATTATACACCTAAGCACTTTTGGTGTTACATTGGAAGATTAACCCCAAACATCAACAAACGTCAACTTTTGTTCGGGTATTCTATTCTCCAGAGACCGACTTCAAACCAAACTTCAGGAAAGTAGGGTCATTCTCCATTGAAACTAATATTCATTCTTACGTAGCAGAATTCTTTCCACGACGTATGCTACTCTCAAAAAGGACTGCGAGATTCAAAATGTTAATGGGCCTCTGTGAAATGTTCTGGAAAGTCATTTAGCTCGACTTCAGTCGTTAGACGTAAAATATCTGCTCATCTGATGCAGTTTGCCAGCTTAATAGGGCTTAACATGCAAGTATTGCGCAATCTCCTTTTCCGCGCATTGAAACGCCAAGCATGCCGGCCGCGTTCCTCCGAGACTCTGCCCATCCCACACCGGGAGAGCACAGTGACTCAACGTTGCAGGTAGTCATACTAAACGGACAAAATTGTTGCTTGAAAAATGGTGCACATTTCTTTCAGATATTACATTGATTTAATTTAGAACATTTCACGGACTGTGATTTTGGCTCTTAATAGAACAATTCATGTACTTATCGTAATACTTTACTCTGTCGATTTATTGCAATCAAGCAAAGGAACGAAAACTCACTGTTAAGGCCAGCGTCTATTAAGGATTTAACTTGCCGTCCGTTTAACCATTCCAAACAAATTAGTTGTACCTGCGTTTGTTATTTGCTGTTTTTGATCCAATTGCGTGAGCAAATGCGTCGGACTCCAATAAAGAGCCAAATGTCCCTGAACGTTTTGCTGGGTGTAGTTTGAGGAAAATATGAAAACCACTTCACGTAAATTCATAGTGCTTAATACAAAGAAAGTGTAAAATAATCTTTTATTGAGAGGGTTTAGTTCTAACGGTTTTGCTACTTTTTGTAAAAGAAAATGTTCATAATATCAACCTCTAGCGTGTAGTACGTAATCTGTAGAACGAGCTCAAATTTAGAGTCCCAGATCTTTCCCGGTAAAAATAAAACACTTCAATATATTTCTCTTAATATTATCAAACCAGTAATTCCTTTGCTTCTTTAGTACTCACTAACTTGTAGAAATTTTTACATAAAAGTTTTTGGGGATTTCCAAATTCCGTAGCAGTCTATATTTCATCCTGACATTTCTTTCAAAAACATTTCCGAAACCAAAAAACCTTTGGCAGACTTGGGAGGTCATTCGACCATACTAAAATAACTTTTTATAAAAACTGAGGCAAGTTGTTAAACAATTTTGTACAGATGTGCTAAATACACTGAATATGATAACATAATCATCTTTTTGATGTATTCTTTTTATTTCTCAAAAAATACTCAATTGTTTTTTTTTCAAGTATCTCTCACGTCGTTAAAATTTACTTTAGAGATTTTTTAATGGTTTGATACGTTTGTTAACACAAAACTTCAAAGTATCTCCAATGATATTTCTTAAATATTCATAAGTTTACTGTATAACGGAACTAAAAATGGCGCATTTTCGAAAAAAATTGAACCAATTTTTCTCAAAAACTGTTACAATTTTAATCTTGTAAATCTCCGTGTTGGAAAGAATTTAATTCTTTACGATATTATCCAAAAGTCTTATCTCGATCAAGATAATTGGGGACAGAAAAATAAAAAAAAATACTGAAAAACTTTAGGAAGAGCGAAGATACTTTTTTCCAGGAAGGGAAGGGAATGCTTTCGGAGGAGCAATTTCGATCCTGAGAGAACGTGTTAGGTGCTTAAGTGCCGATAGATAGCACCTGGGAAAAGAATGGGGTGAAAGCATAAAGCTAGCCTCTCTGTGCCATTTTGTAGCACCACCAGATGTTGTTTCCTTTGTTCATTATTTTTGTAGGAAGTAAAGACAAACTGCAATACGTTTTGTTGCCAAGACACCCTAGAGATTATAGTAATTATTTGAAAAAAATCTGATCGCAATTATTTTATAACGAAGATTGTGGACTTTTTCAAAATTAAGTTTTGCTCTTCTGCAAAATTTTGTTTCTGTGGCTTCGGTCTTCCTCGTCCTCAACGTTCAATTATTAAGAACACGATGGTATGATTTTTTACTCTCAGCAAAAGGAGCAAAAACCGCGGAATTATTTTAAAATTTTTTGATACCACAATTTTTTGCACCCAAAATGATACAAAAGAACTGAAAAGTAGGAAAAAAGAGAGGTCAACGCTATTTATTTATTGCCATCTTTTCTGTCTGGACCACAATCCTTTTAAATTTCAACCCGGTGACAGTAGAACTTTGTAAACAATACATCAACAGCAAAGTAGCCAAGATAGAGCTAAAACGTTTCTTTCCCGTTCATCTCTACCTTGAACACTTGCTCATGATGTCTTCATACTTAAATTCTACCAATGCCTGGTCGCGAGATTTATAAGGAATTCGGTTCAGACCGAAACGAGTGTAAAGTAAATAGCGAGTTCCATCCCACATCGAGCAAACTGCTCAGGGCGTAACGCGCTATCTTCACTGTCGCAACATCCGGGTTCAACCCCCGGGCCGCCATCCTGACAGGTATTTTCGTGGTTTCCCCCGGTCACACAAACGAATGCTGAGATGATTTCAAAATGCCACGATGGTTTCATATCACCTAATAATTCACAGGCTGGCATCCAACTGTTTTGAATATCCTCTTAGTGGATCATTAAGGATCGCACGCAAGGATCGTACGCAAGGATCGAAGTATTTTGCCAACATGATCGTGGAATGGAGCACTGTGACGCAGCGGCCCCGATCGCGCGAGAAGTGAGAGGAGGGCGCCCTTGTGCATCCGGGTTCTTCTCTCGGTCGGCTCGGCGGCGCTGCACGCACCCATGGGCCAGGGACCGTTGAACGGGACAGGACGGGGCGCGACGGGACGGGGCGGGGCGGGGCGGGACGGCGCATTCTAAAGGCGGTGGGAGCGGAAACTCTCCATCGAAACCTTGCTTTTATGGGGGCCTTTGCGGGATTTTTTCGCTAGTGAAACAATGTGTCGTGAAATGCGGAAGGCTCTGGGTGCCGCCCTCCACGTTTCATTGTAAAAGCGCGATTGGCTCCCACAGGACGGGTGGGAGGGAGGGGTTTTCTCTGTGGAATGATTTTGTGTGCCGAGTGGGGTTGCGCAGAGACCGGAGTAACACATTTTGGTAAATTGAAGTATCTAGTTCGTTATAATATAACTTCGTTTCATTTGAAAGCTATTAACAAATTAACCAATCGCACTTGATTGATTCGTTAAATGCGAGATTTTGATTATTCAAATCGAATTTTGGGAACCAGAGGAAATGGCATGTCGTTCATATTTGACATCAGACAAATAACAACAGAATTCCTTTTCAGGTAAAGGTTTTTCATTTATATTTACTTCAAAAAGTGCCGTACATAAAAATTAGCAATTAATAAAACTATAAAACTTATAGATCAAATTGAAGAATTGTCCCTGATTGTCAATATATGATTGTTTATAAGGCCAATCCAATTTTCTTTATGACAATCGTTTAGTATTCACCATTTATACAACGTTTTGTAACGTGTTTTGTTACATAATCAGGTTCCTTACTGGTTCCTCAGGTGGGAACTGTTGTTTTATTTTGTTATGTGGCAAGTTTCAACTGTGAAACACTCTGTGTACTTAGCAACGACCTCAACCCGCAGGTGCTCTAAAAGAATATCAGTGTAATAAAACACGTTACAAAATGTGTTAATGGTGAATAAGAAAGGATTGTCATAAAGAAAATTGGATGTTTTATTAATAGTAATAAAGCTATAAATGTTTATATTTTCATTACTCATTTTTATGTATTTTTATATATCACTAAATCCATGGTCACTATTGTCATTCAATAATAATAATTATCGCAGGGTGAACGTGTTAGTAATAGAGCCAAAGCATCACATAATAAATATTTTTAGTTATTCCTGTGAAACTGCTGTAGTGTTTCAACGGTATAAAAACATTAATTGGAAAATATAGAAGAAACGTAGCATATTTATTAATTAGTGGTGCTACAGAATGGCACAGACTTTCCCGCATAAGTTTTCTTTTTCGTTTGGTCTCGACAAGCTATTTGGATTTGCAACTACTCTTGACAGATGCCATCTAGCGCCGCCCAAAACACTTTTTTTTGACATTTTCTTAGTTTTTGGGCTTCCAAATAGTAGAACAGAAATATTATTTTAAGAATATTGAAAAACAGTAAAACCTTGTCCTCAATGGCAATTTTCGTTGAAAAGTTTGGAGTCGTTTTTAAGAAAATGGCGTTTAAGCGCTACTCTAAATGCGAAATTTGAAGCTCTTTTTCACGGAAACTTTTTGTTTTCGAAAAACATCATTTGAAGTCATTTCAAGCATTTACACGCACAAATTCAATAGTGATTACTAATTTCTGGAAATGTGTATATTAACGGTATGAAGGAACATACATTTGTGTAATTTTTGAAAAAACAAACAAAATACCCCAAAATAAACTTTACGTCATATGGAGTCATTTTTGAGAAAGTAGCGTTTGCACGTTTCTCAAAATGCGGAGTTTTGAGCTAGTTTTCACAGAAAATTTTCGAGAATTTAAATTTTTTAAATTTTCGAGAAACTTTATTTGATATTATTTACAGCAAGCTAAAAAATTCCATTTTTGTATTTTTTTCAAAAACGAAAGAATAGAGCAATATGGCGTTAATGTCATCTCATAGGGCACATTTAGCACTATTCCTGCAAAAGGTTAAAGAAACAATTTGAAGCCATTTTTGAGAAAATCTGGCTTTTGTAATTTTTTAAAATTGCTAATTTTGCGCAAAAACTACTAAAATTTTCAGAAAATGTACAGGGGCTGAATGAAAGAAGTCATTTTCGAGAACAAATTTTATTTGAAGGAAAAATATCTATCTTCAATTTTGTAGTTCTAGAAAGACGTAATTTCAAACTTTTGCAATTTTCAAAAATTTCAAACTTTTGCAATTTTCGAAAATTCAGAGTTGACCGCGATAATGAAACCTATGCCATCTTTATAAGTGTATTTTATTCTATCCTTACAAGAAATGTAAAGAAAAAAATTGGAGCTGTTTTTGAGAAAATGTTGACAATGTCCGAGGGGCTTTTCGTAAAGTACCCCCAAATTTCGAAGAATATTTTTCAAAGTTGTGGATCCTCGAGTGGAACCTAAGCGGCTGCGGAGTATTCATTTTGGAGGAAATTGAACTTATGGTTTCGGCGCTACGGTTGTTCACAGACTGACAGACAGACAAATAGACGGACAGACAGACAGCGGACGGACGGACGTTTTGAAAAGAACAACTTTTTCGGTATCAGGGAACCCTAAAACGTGTATTTCCGTTGAAATCTCGAAATCGATTTACCGCAGCATTACACAACTTTCCCTATACTACGTATATACCTTGTATTTACCTACGTATACGGAAAAGTAAAAAGGCTTCAATAAACGTATTTTTTTTCACTGAGTCTCTCTTGATATATGAAGCAATGATATACAGCACTGCCCTTCAATACCACAGAAACATATGATTGTGTAAGTTTCACAAACGGAGTAACCCTAACACTACAAGGACTAGACTTCCAACTATTGTTGGGTTCACCAAAACTGTAGCCTTTCAGCATAACGATCCTTTATCCCTGACAGCAGGCATTAGTAAAGTGCGAAACTATTTCCACAACTTCATCGGCGGGCACGTGCCCCGCCCCGGCTGAGGGTGGGTCGGCGGCAGGTTCGCGCGCCTCCGTGCGGATCAATGGCGCCGCCGCGCTGCGACGTCTACTCGGCGGCGGCGGCGTCCAGCGGGGCGACGGAATAAGCGATAAAGCTTTTACGCAACGCTGCTGTTACACGGCGGGAGATCGATAGATCGACGATCGCGGAGGCGCCGCGCCGCCTCGATCCGCTTACCGCCGCTGGGCCGCCCCCCGAGGCTCAGCCGCCTCCACCTCCGCCACTTCCTCCGCCGCCGCCTTCGCCGCCGCCCCCACCGTCGCCTCCGCCGCCTCTCCCGCCGCCGCCTCCACCTTCGCTGTCACCCCACCCCCGCCTCCGCCGCCGTCCCCGCCGCCGCCCTCGCCGCCTCCGCCGCCGCCCCCACCGTCGCCTCCGCCACCGCTCCCGCCGCCGCCTCCACCTTCGCCGCCACCCCCGCCTCCGCCGACGCCTCCGCCACCGCCTCCACCACCACCGCCTCCTCCACCACTGCCTCCACCGTCGCCTGCGCTCCGGTGTCCCTCGACGCTCCCGGTTTCCATCGCAGGAGAGGCCGAGAGAACCCTGCTCACTGTTTCTTCTCTCCCTTAGCTACCTTGCTGACGATGTCTTGTTTGCCAAGTGCTACCGATGGCGTTCGTGGAATTCCAAAGGAATGCGGCACACCTAGAAAAGGTTCCATAATAATTCTGAACCATTGTTTATCTTCATTTATTCCTTGTATTTCTGATGTATTTTCCTATTTTGGTGTCGGCTGCACTTGCTCATTGAGAGCAATGACGTTTTCTCTTTATCGTCGCTGAGTGGGGAGTTGTAAGTTTCGAGTCCCAGAAATGGCAAATGTTAGCACTTACCTCTTGCTCGATTGATATTAACCACTGTATAGAGAATATTAGAGGTCGGTTGCTCTGATCGGTAGTTTTCCGTGTTTTTTTTTTTCAGATCAATACCAGGCGAATGCCGAATCAATACCCTAAAAGACGGACCACTGATTACGCAGGATCTTTCCTTACACTTCCCTGCCCTATGTCCTTCCCTTACCAACAAACACACAGATACACAACACACACTGACTACACAAGAACATACTCACACACTGACTACACTAGAACACAGGTCGGGGACTTTGAGCTTGCCCCGGCTAGGCGGTTGGGCTAGTCACTGGGGAGGTAACTGGAGGACGGAAAACCCCGTCGTATCCGCCGTACCACGTCACTTGAGGGAGCGACACTCAAGCATATGTCGACATTTGATCTCATGTTCCAGTGAGGTAGGGAAATTGCCAATGTAGCCCAGAGTACAATGTGCATTACAATTAAGGGGCTAATGGCTGTAATAATTGACGTTCCAGAAAATACTAAAATATTTAATCAATTGTATTTTGGGCGCAGATAATTCCTCAGTCATTGATTGACGGATATCACAATGATTCTTGTACCGTTTAATGCCCTTTCTGGCTGTTCTTGCAATCGTTAGCGCTATTTCACGTATAAGTTGTGATTAAGTTGTAAGCGGGGCCCTGTTCTAACAATGCTGTTTTATTCGGCAAAGCCCATTCATGCCTTTCCGCAACCTAAGGGGCCAAGCTTTAGGATCATGACAGCATGCTCAGAGCCAAACTCTGTCCCTTGCATAGTTGCTAAGTTACACCAATTCACAAACGTACACGTTAACTGTCATGAAGACCCTACGATATAATAAAAACCAAAAAGTACTTTCACATTTAATCAATAATGCATATATTCACTTCTTTTTATATTTGTTAATACAGTGGTACTTACCCGTCTGACCTGATGGAGAAACCGCGTCTGAGGTCGTCTCCTAATTATCCCATATTCCGGGAACGAACTCGTGGTGGTATCGGGGAATGAAGATTCCGGCTATGTTTCTCTTGCATGAAAAATCGAACTCCATTTATCCCTCTTAATTTACTTTCTCTGATATGTATTTATTACAAAATATTAATAAAATAAGCATCCATCCCATTTAAATACTTCGATAATGTAATTAGTAAATCATTACTTGTTTTTGAATAAATGAATTTTTCGCAGGCAGGTAATTTCCTTCGTTTGTACCAAACTGATTGCCTCTGCTGCAACCGCTAAATTTAATTATCTTTTTTATACATTTAAACAGGGGCGTAGTTAGACTGGTGCAAGCGATGCGTGGCACCGAGGTCCCGAAGACAAGAGCTCCCAATGAGAATTCCCGACGTTTGTAATGAAGATGGGATTCCTCTTCAAATGTATTCCGAGTATCCCGAAGGCAAAGAATTCTGTAACAAACTTAACGACAACTATCTGTACAGTTATTTCTAATTATTGCCAGAATTTGCTTGAAAAATTATTTAGAAAGAAAGAATATAACCAACTGGTGGGACAGTGACAGGGTTTTCAGCAGTGGCGGTGGTGCACCAAAAATAGGAGTTTACAACTCCATCGAATGACGGAAATGTAATTTCCAAAATTCAGAACACTAATATATAATAAAACATAAACAAGTCAGTAAATTAATTTAAAGTAAGTTTAATAAAAACTCATGTTTAAACATTACTTACATAATATTATGTGTGGTGTCCACGGTACACACGCTTGTAGTTCTGGCTTTGATTTCCAGTGGACACTCGAGCTTTTGTCTTAGTTATGCATTGACAGAATTCATACAAAATAAAAAAGAACTTGGTTTCGAATACACGATGATCGCGCTCCAGCATTTTCTAACAAGCACTATTGTTTGAACACATTTTTTAAATTTCGAAAATTTTCCTATCCGTGTATATATTGCAATAATGAAATCTCGAATTCACAACAACGCTCGCTGACTGGCTGCGAACCCTCTTTATCGCCGTCGGACCGTGGAGGAGGTTGTGTGGCGAGCACAATGCTCCAGTCACCGTTACCTCCAGGATAGATCGTGGTAATAACTTGAAAAACAGGCTGAGTCGACCTCAAGGCCGCCCTAAATGGAAATCACAAGATAATACCAAAGATTTACACCCTCCTTCATTTCTGTACGAGTACCGAAATATTAAATCTAGGTTGCTCTACATCCCCCATAAAAATCTAATTACATTTCACTTTAGTAATGACAAACTCTATTCACCATACATGACAAACATAAAATAAAACAAAATATAATAAAATATTACTCGGTACAATTCATTAAACAAAAAGGGAACCATTTACATTATTAAGAACTTCATCATTTATTTTCATCATACCAAGCCTTTTTATTTTATTTCAATCGTTCTATGGTTCCGTCTCAAAATTTCCATCAATATTGTAAAATTACGTGATTTAGCGAATTGTTTATTGTTCTAACCAATGGTATTCACGTAGGGCTCTATTAGCGTCAAAAAAATTAAGTGCACAATTCATCTTCAAAATTTCTTAATCACGTCATCGGCTGGGCTTAGCAATTTAAGAATAACTTTAAGTAAAGCACTGTTTAGTTCTTGAATGAAAAGGTCCTATTCAACTACTGCGTCTTCCCTGATCGTTTGAAAATTGCCGCAAATGAACCTGGTGTGGCTCCACATTAATTAAATGATGCTCTAGGTTTGCTTGCAAGCACGGAATCTGCAGAGCGGGTTGTTGTCGCACTGCGTTATATCAACTACGTTAAATTTATCTTCCCAGTCGGCCTATTACAGTGTTGTGCAGGATTAGCCCGTCCCTCTATGTTATGTATCAACAACGAGGGGTTCGTCGTATCAGCACACGATGTTCCGGAGGGAATGATGTGGGCCGCTGGCTGGGATTCACAAAGCACCTCGGAGCAGCGGCATTGGCTGGCCGGAGGCCCTCGGGCTGCAGTAGCCGTTTTGAGCCGCAGAGGGTTGGAATTATTCCCCACAGCCGACCAACAGGACGGTGCCAAGTACTAACAAGCCCTCGTGGTATAGTCAAGTGAACGGACGGACATGCATTCCGATACGTAAACGATGCGGTTGCCCCTCGACTCGCGCTGATTTAACACCTCTGGTTCTGTTTATTATTTGTCACAATAAAGTGACAGCCAAGAGTGACGTAGGGAAACCGATGGAGAATGAGGGCAACAATTCTACAGCCTGTATAAAACATACATTGTTTCAATAATATAATAATTCGACAATTATTAACAGTAAAGGCTACGAAATTGATACGTAAAAGATAAGTAGAAGATACTGCCAATAAAGATACCACCGTTCATTAGTTGTAAAGTTTCAACTTACAGGTCTATTAAATCACATACTTTAAATGACATTGTGTAATAAATATCAAAGTTCCATTGTAGGCGTTTTTAAATTTTAAAAAGCTACCTTGCAAACAGCGTGATTATCAAATTACTAAAGTGTATCTAGGTGCATCGGAAATTTAACAGAACCCTTATACTGAGTATGTAAACGTTACCGCATACGCAACAATCACTTACTTAATGCGTATTGTTTCCGTACTTTTCTCTGAATAATTACTTTTGAATAATTAATATTTTGCTTGAATAATAATAATAATTAATTGTACTGTGCACTGTGTTTAATTAATGTGAACTGTTTCTGAGTTTCGCTTTGAATTCCGTTAGAAACTAATACACTTTAAATTGTACTGATGCCTTAAAAAATGAGCAAGTATGATTATCAGATTTTATTTGAGGACAGCTCACATTTCAATCGATAACAATGTTCATCAAGATTAAAAACTGTTATGATAAATAATACTTCAAAAGTTTTTAACCCGATGATATTTATTGGAGAGTTGTTTGAGCACACAAAATGAAGATATCGGTAACGAATTTTGAAACCCTAAGGTATAGAAGTAAAAATACACAACAGTTATTAGTTAAACTTGATTTTTACTGTTATATTTTAATTAAGAGTATAACAATAATTTTTAAGAGCAGTTTTAAGCAATTTTTGACCCCGTTTTAAGTGCTGAAAAATTGTTGAAGAAACAGGACGCAGTGCATATTACTCAAAAAATTAACTTACCATATTATGAGTATAAAAATGTAAATGACACTCTCCTCATAAAAGAAAACCAAAACTACAACACAAAATCAATTAAAACAAAATACTAGAAAAAATAAAACCAGTAACACATGAGATCAATTTAACTAGTAAAACAGTCCGTATTCATTAAAGACGTCGATCTAATAAAACACAGACGTGTAGAATAAAAGGGCGAATGAGTTCATGATGTTAGAACATTAAAGGCAAAGAGTTTAGAAGATAGTAGAAAAATACCCGGCGTTGCTCGAGCTTTCTTCATATGCATTTCTTGTAAAAGAGGAAAAAGATAAATTTCATATAAATTGCAGTGTTTAAGATTATTATTTTCAATGTAATTGGTTCAAATTTTAATAAAATACATAATTTTCTTTCATTTTGTTTTACAGTAAATTACTATCAGATTAAATATTTTTACCTTATGCACTGCTACTGGCCTCTAGCGAATCTATTAGCTACCAGTTCTGCTTAGAGTCCCTAGATTCATAATGTATCTAGGGCAATAGTTCTGCCACACCGCTACTGGCCTCTGGTGGAATTCAATGTATATTAGGAACCACGTGCTCTTAGGGAGAGGATAAACCAAAGATCGTGGTGCATCTACCAACATATTATTTATATTATTTATTTTTCGCATTTGTGTTGAATTAAACTTTACCAAACTTTGAAAGGACATTGCGACAATCCTGAAGAAAATCCTGTAAACATTTAGTATCTATTCATACACTTCTTTTTGTCGTTCAATGCCGGCTACATATCGTTGGATTCACTTTTATTAATAGAATATGATCGATCCTGGGACGGTGCATAGAACAAGGCAATATAACATTATGGTAAAAGAGAATAAATGTTAGAAGAGAGAAGACACAATCGTATTAGAAATGCACATAATGCTTGACAAAATGAAACGAATGACAACGTGAACATACTAGAGTAAATGCAACATTGTTTCAGTTACGACATATTTATTCTTAACAACTCTCACTCTTCCCGTAAAATGAGACTTTTATAATATTTATTTATTGTAGATTTTTTTATGTTATCGAAATCAAAGGAATGCACTTTGCCAATCTTGTGTTTTGTAAGAGTAGTTTGAGCGTTTGATGGTCTTTTGGAATTATTTTGATGTTCTGTGTTCTTAGCCACCTCTTAGTTTGTATTGTGTGTTGAATGGTAATCGGTACTAGAAGTGGAATAAACTAAATTAGACTTGTAGCGTGTTTTGATAGACTCTGTGGTGGCAGCTGAGATTTTGTGGTATTCCATGATGAATTTCAAGGATAAGGAGGTATCAACCATAATAAAGGATGAAATTTTTTAATATTTAGAAAATTACTTGGGTAAGCACCTTAATTAATTAGTTTTCAAGCTCTATATGTTTATGTACATTGGTAATTTTCATTTGCTTACTTTTTACTGAATTTTCTATTGTAGTCACTGATGATGAGAAAAACACTCCCAAAACATGTCTGACGAAATTTTCTAAATATTAAAAAATTTCATCCTTTATTGTGGTTGATACCTTCTTATCCTTGAAATTGTTTTGATAGGATCTTTGATACCTATAAATGTATTTTATAAGTTTTCTTATTGGCCTTCCCTATAATTTTAAGGCTATGATTGGCGAATATTCATTTTGAATTTGAAGATATTACAGTTCATACAGGGTAGAATCATCCACTTGGTGGAATGAGGTTGCCGAGGTTGTTAAAAAAATGCACTTTCAGAAGTCATTGACTGGAAGAGAAAAATATTGCAATTGGCACGACTTAATCCCTGCTTCTACAAAAACCTTATTTTGAAGTCTGGAAATTTGCTTCCAACTGTTTTGTTTTTTAAATCATATGTACTTTTCATGCATGGCTGTTTGGTCCACCTTGCTTTCCAATATAATTTAAACAGCAATGCCATGAAGCATACTTCGACCACCCTTCTGAGGCATCTGCTGCGAAGCGAAATTTATTTGTCACTTAGACCGTTGCGGCCTACGCCGCTCTCCTCTCTTTTACGACGGCCCCCTAAAAAACCGTTCGAGGCATCTGGCCTCTTCCAAAGCCCTCCGACTCTATTTCGCTCCTTTATCGGATTTAATTCAAGGCACAAAACGTTTAACTGACTGCGACAAAGCTGACCGGCTATACGCGATCTTTCACGATACTTACTGGGCCCGAAAGCCTTCTCGCCGAGGAGAGGTTATTGGCCACTAAAAAATCGCGACTTTGGAGACGCGCCACACCATTCGCGGGCGGCCAGCGCTTCGGAGAGCCTGCGAGGGGAGCGAGGCCCGGGAGGCGGCGGCGCGACGGCGCTAAGAAAGCACGGCGAGGGACCGACGAGTGTGCGGGGATTCTCCGCCTGTTGGGGACAGCAAGTTGCCATCCATTTTGTTTTCCAGTCTATTTGGAGAGCGCGGCGCGGGCTAGGACAGTTATAAGGGCCTCGAGGTCGGCACCGGCGGGGCGGCGGTGGGAATGAGGGACGAAGGGCGCATGGAAGAAAGAGCGGGCGAAAGGGGGTAGGAATGGCTCGGAATGAGGATGATGCCCACGAGGCGGTTGAAGCCGGAGGCGAACAGTTTGGTATTAGAGTAGCGGAGACTTTAAAGTGGAGAACGGTTAGAAACAAAAGGATTTTTTAGTATGTTTGATTTGTGTAGAAGATGCAACATGCTGGAGGTTCAGATTAAGTAGTGACAGAGTCTGTAATAAATCAGCTTTCCAAAACAACACCAAAAAAAGTGAGGGGGGGAAATATTCATGAAAGGCTATAGACTTTGGTTGCAAAAATTTCCTTCACCCTACATATTTCTGCTTCTCAAAAACGTATCCCATTTCTTATTCAGTACTAATAAAAATAAACAAAAATTTCTTAGTCATTCGAAATTGTTAGGTTAAAGAGGCTAGTTATTATCATATCCTGATCCTATTTTGTTAATTTTAAAACAACATTGTAATAAAATACAATCTACAATAGTTGAAATTATATGTACTCCTTACCTTTAATAAATAGACCACTTCACCCTCTTCATTACCCAAAAGGAGCACTTGCAATTGTGATTCATATTTTTAATGAAAACGGAAAGCGAATGAATGTAACAAAAAATTTATTACATAAAGAAAGGTTCCATTAATTATAGACAATCAGATCAGGTGATAATAAAATATATTTAACACAAAGTTGAAGAAAAACGAAGTTAGAGTTTTACAGGTTAGAGTTTCACAACGTTTCAGAGATCATTTGTCTCCATCATCAGGTACATTTTGGATAAAATCAAATTTATTACATAAATATGATTAAATAAAATGAATTTCGTTAACGGCTGACCGTAACGCATTTGAAGCTGTTGACAGGGAAGAGAGAAGCGTTAGGCTCCCAGTTCATTCCGCCATAAGGCCTGTGTAAAACGAGGAGGCAATGACGTCATGCATTCACTGCACAAGCTTACCGGCGGACGAAAGGCTGCAGAGAGGCAGCCTTCAAGGGTGGGGGTCTAGGGTCTGAAGAAGGGCGTGCTCACCAGATGGCATTACTATGCAGTTCAGCGGCTAGCATTGCGTTTCAATTAGTGTTCCCGATACGCGGTACACTGAAAAAAAAAGGGCCATTGACTCTCAACCACAAACCCATGGTTAAGTGTCTTCCAGTTGTGACGATCGATTTATACATTGTGGCAATAATCAGAGAGTATATGGCAATAATCGCCATAGATGACGTGCTGGTAGTTGATTGTCAAGCTAACCAACCGACGAAGGTTGGAAAATACGCGATTCTTATAACCATCAGTTGACTTCATATAACGTTCTAATTGGTTCCCGCAACCACGGGGTTCTCAACGCCTCCTCAACGCTTCGGAGATGGTTGAGTTGACCAACCTTTGGCGGGAGACCAGCGCGGCCTGAGGATGAATTTGACAGCTGGAAATACGGACGAGTTTCAGAGTGTGATTAATAAGGACTCTGGAGAGAGTGTTCACTTAAGTTTCTAAAAGACGAAATATTAAGATGAATATCTGCTGAATCGATTCCAAGAGAATGCTCATTGTCACTCAATGGTAAGTGAAACATTTTTCATGTTACGGCCACATTACTCTAATCGAGTAACAAGTATTTTTAACGTATAATTTATGATTCATTGCAGGTTTATCGTTTGGCGGTACACGAAGATGTGTGTGTGTGTGTATGTGGAGGGGAATCCAGTACTTAATTTGGAAAATGAGTGTATTCTGTTAGCAATTGTGCCGAATCTTTATAAGGAGAAAATTTTCGAATCTCTAAAATTCTGTTGAAACGTGGTTATGTTGATCATGGTATTTCGTTGTTGATGAAAATACGCAGTATATATGTTTATAAAAAGTGTTGAAATGTGTCAGAGAAGTTGTTGATTAAGACCAGAAAACTACACATGCAGAACGTTTACACAATGGGCACTGCAAAATGATGTGCAACTTGATGTCATTGAATGTGTGTTTCTTGAAGGATAAGTAAATAAAGGCAGTTTTTAAACAATCAAGTTAAGATGCATGTGATTTGAATTGGACCTCACAGACATGAAAACCTCAATAGACCCTATTTGATGTCAGCTTTTGGTGACATCCTGTGGTGCTGTGCTTTTGAATTCTTGCAGTGTTCTTTTGTTCCGTGCTGTGTTACATACCAGCATTCACATTGAAATGTAGTGTACATAAGTGAAAAAAGTTGACAACTAAATTTATTTGCACTGTCATGTACTGGAATGTTTTGATGCATTTGTAGTTCATCAAATATGTATCTTTGCTATGGTTCAGCAATTTAATTAAGAAAATTGCTACCATTTTATTTTATAACTGAAGAAAATTGTGGAACTTCAAGCAATCTAATGTTCCTCAGAGATATTAAATTCCATTGTCCCTTCTCTGTTTCCTTTAATAAATTAATGTAGTGTTTTGAGTAATCAGATGAGTTCCGTATTATTTTATTGCTTAAATTTATATTTGTCAAATGAGAAAATAATATCTTTCAGGATTCAAATATATGTAAGTAAAATCTAAACTAATATTCTGCCCATGTCCATGCTTTTTTATTGTTGGTTTCAAATGGTATCTATGAATCTTAAAGATTATACAAAGTGAAGCTTGACTACAAGCCTCTGTATACGAGTTGGCAGGTACGTCAGTAAACCGAATGAATTGTTTTTGGGGTCCAGCATTTGTTAAAAGTATTCTTGTGATTCTGAAGGTTGCATGCATTGTTGGTAATTGTCTCTTTAAAAAATTCATTAATTCATATCATATCTTTGTATCAAAATTAATCAATTAACTTATTGATTTTAATTTTATTTGTTTATTTTCATCTTTAAATATAAATTAATGGCGTCCTCTGCGAATATAGAGAAGTGGTTTCAGTGTACAATAGTATATTAAAAGAATCAATTACTCAAGTCCTTAAGGAAGGGTTCATTTCTAGTTTACATATGTTGTGGGATTTATTTTTGATCTTTTCATACTTGCATCAAATCAGTAATATCAGATATTTGATAATCGCTTCATTTCTCATTGAATATCAGTAAGGTATATATTTTAAAATTTGAACACAGGCTGCGACATACCAATTGTGCTGATCTTATAACTACTATATCTAAAACGTGTTCAACGTGGCAAGGCAAAAATTATTCAATTACATTTAGTCATATCTGTTCCCCATCACTTTTAAATTATTAATAATTTAAATACTTCAGGTGTATAACCTGACGCCCAAAATAATTAATTAACTTATTTTCAATTTCAGTATAAGAATTTTAAGAATATTGTTGAAAGTCATTGTATCATTGTGCTAATGAAAAAAAACCAGCAAAGTGTTGAACAAATCCATATTAAAAAGCATTAATTTCTCAAACCTTACATTCCTAGTCAAAATTAGTCAATTTTTAAACAAAATGACAACGAACAGTCTTAGAATATCTCAGGTTTAGAATTGTATCTCTACATTCTGTACATACTTGTTATTTGTAAAGCTATGAATGCTCATGTAATTGCACATTTTTTGTTGCCAATATCTCTCAAAAACTTGAAATATGCCCTAGAGCAAAATATTAAGTCTGAGAGAGAAAATGTTTTACATGTAATGCATATTTTGTGTATTCCAGAATTTTGGGACTATTAGTTGTGTTTATGTAGTTAGGATAAACTTGTTAAAATACAAATGTGTGCCCAACACATGATGTCAAAAGATTTTTTTCAAAATATGAGGCAGTACTGTGTGATAGCGCTTCTTGAGGACTGAAAACTTTTGAAAAGTTTTGTCACTATTGAAATTATATTTTCTAATATTTTTCAGTCCCTTTTTTATGTAGGACAACCACATTTTAAAAATCCAAATTTATTTTTTATTTTGTTCAATGAAGGGTTTACATTTGAGATTCTATTTCCCTCATCAAGTGTAACAAACTACAAAATTAGTTTCCGAAGAAGAAGCCAAATTAGTGTTTACAATATTTGTTAAATTAAGGAAGAACATAAAAATCACTAAAGTTAAAAAAAATTAACGTTATACCCAATTTAATTTGAAAACTTACATCAAAATATAAAAAAAAACAATTGGAAGATGTATTAAGTAAATTTTTCTCAATGTGTGTGGTTTTTATTTTTTTACTGTAAAGTTTCAATTGTCACAGGCATGCAAATTTCATGGACTCTACATTGTAGAATTTGAGTTTTTATGTTAGGAGTGTGCAGACAGGGGATGCATACACTATTTCTGATCCTTTCAATTAAGTTTTTTTTTTACATATTTTAATTATTTGCTAGTACAGATCCCTTAGTGACACACTTTTTAAAACTATTTTCATACTGCCATCATGTTCCTTCATTATTCTCACTTTTTTTAACATATATTGAATTATTAATTTAATTTTTTAATTCAATCTTTATTGACGATTTGTTACTAGTGTACATGATTATTTAGATGAGTATGTAAATACACAATTATTCTTACTTCAGAAAACAAAATTTAGAATTGCATAGTTGGATTTTGACCTTGGTCTAAGAAAATATGAAACTTTCTTTCTTTAATGGTTTTACTCTATGGATTTGAGTTTTAATTTAGAGAACAATTTTGATTGTTCTTATTTTATACATTCGGAATACTGTCACTTTCAGAAATTACTAGGGATTAACAATGTTTATATTGGCAAACTTTGTAATGTAACTTTGTAATAATTGGTATCTCATGTAACAATGCTAACTTCATACTGAGAGGTGAGAATTTTGTTTCTATATAAAGTATTATATACAATTTGGAACAATCAATTTTAAAGACTGCTGGCATTTATTTTGTCTTCGATTTCTATTGTGAAAAAATCATAAATATTTTTGTCTAGTTTCAGGGAACATGCAATTCTAATGGCCAATATTGATCTAGTATGCAATAACTAAATTTTTATTAGAAAGAAGACATGGAAATTGGAACTAGCCCTCTCATGTGAAAATTTAATTACACTGTGCTTTTGTTAATAAAACTTTGTGATTTGGGAACACTTATTATAGTTTGGGATTGATGCAAAGAAATGGTCACGATTAATGCATTTATAAAAGCTATTTCCTCTTGTAATTATTATTTCTTCATAAACAATGTTTACATTGTTTCCTGACTCACTATTTTTGGACAACGAAACTTATTTGATTAGACTAATTTGAACCTCATTAAACACTGAGAGGCCTGCAAGTAATAATTAAAGTTCAATAAAATAACATTAATAATGTGCATAAATACAATGGATTTTCATCTCTTTATCATATATCTTATTCTAAAGGAGTAAGCGCTGCATGCAATTTTTGTGTTATACAAGGCTATGGGCTGTTTCCAAAATGTTCTTGTGTGCTTTGTACTACATAAGAAAACTTGCATTGTTCTCAGATGCAAAACTGGTATCTTACTTTTCAGTATTTGGCTTCATTGTAATGTTTTATTTTTTGTGGCGCCTAGGACACTTACTAGCTGAAACTTGTTGCTGTGAAATGTTCATTTTAAATGTATAAAAAGATAATGTAAATAATTATTTAAAATATATGGAAGCATTTATAAGTATTCATCAAGTGTTTATCTCATATCAATTTCCCAAATATATCTATTTCAATTGCTTTCACATTTGTTCATATTCCTGTTTGTGATTTTCATGCCTGCAAAACTGTTATCAGTTTAATGTGATTGAGTTTGTGTGTTAATTTATTCTGACCCTTGTTTCAGTGGAGTCATTTGCAACTTGGTCTTAAGAGAGATTATGTGACGGTTAAAACTAATAAATTAGTTTCATGGAATGTAAGAAATTTAAACTTTTATTTAGTGATGGTTGTGTGCCACAAGTTGCAAATGACTTGGTGAAACAAAGGACTGAAGAAATGAATTAAGAAATACTCTATATTTTTGAGTAGGTTAATTGATTTTACAAATACTGTATTGAGTTTTGCTTAATTTGTTTTGTGTTGGTTAGGCGTCTTACGAGTGTTTACTTGTTGCTATTAAATGTTAAGAGTGAAAATATTTGGCAAAATATTATGAATGAAATTATTTCAGAATTAATTTTTATATATCTAATTCTATTCAGCAAGTACTTTTAGTGTCAAGTTTGCAAAAATGTCTTTATTCAAAAATTCTTCAAATTGACTTCTTACTTCTTTTTCAGTTGAATTTTTAAAATGTAACAATTTCTAGAATCATGTTTATATAAAATTTGATTCCAGACATTGTAACATAATTTTACAAAATTATACAAAATTTAATTCATTTATCCAATTAATTTACACTGAATTTAATTGAAAATTTGAATTTTGAAATTGTCTCTACTTGTGGTTTTGAATTGTTTTGCATACGCACAAATTTATGCAATTCTGAAAAATTGTATAATTTCTTAACTACATAACCAACAATTTAATGCTACAGTTACGAGTATAAAAGAAGGTAAGCATACATGCAAACAAGGGTTGATGCAAAATTTTCCATTTTTGGTGTAAACATTTATCTAGGAACTAGCACTAAATTTTAGTTTGTTCAACCACCCACCGAAGTTCCGAGACAGTCAACCACGCACTGCAAACATTTTGTGGTTCAAGACCCTATGTCGGCAAGGGAATCACAAGATCCAGCGGTGGTTGAGAGCACCACGGAGGTTCACACATGGCGCCGAGGTTGCGTCAACCATACAAATAGCTGGGCCATATTTTACTATTAAATTTGGTTGGGAGAACCGAATTTTAATGTGCGGCAAGCAATCCTTTTTTTCAGTGTAGGAGCGCTACTCCCTTAAGTCTGTATCAGATTTAATAATAGAAATACAATACAGGCAATGTAATGTAATGTAATGTAATGTAACGTAACGTAACGTAATGTAATGTAACGTAACGTAACGTAACGTAACGTAATGTAACGTAACGTAATGTAACGTAATGTAATGTAATGTAATGTAATGTAATGTAATGCAATGCAATGCATTGCAGCCTTCCCCGTTTATAAAACCACGAGCCGTGACTGTGCGATGCCCACCGTGATGCGGACACAAGCCCTGGGGACGGGGAGCAGGTGCGTAGGAGTCACGGAGGTACTGGCAAACATAACCCCTGAGCTGTACATTTATAAATAGTGTAAATAGATTTGTACATAGAGCTCGTGTCTGTGTTCATCTCGCTCGTGTCATTTCGCTACCACGACGCCACACTTTCCAGACATGTAAACACAACGGTGTTTATAATAAAAAAAGATGCACTTTTAAGAAGCGACACCCTAATGAGCAAACTGAAAGAGGTTTCTTTTCAAAATGTGGATCAAAATTATCTGCCATAAGTCTTTTATGAAGTTTATTACTTAAACCAGTGTTCGCGGCATTGTCATTGAAAAGAAGTTTAAGAGAAAACATTTTAAGAACATGACAATTTATTTCTAAACTTGTAAATATGCATATAAACTCCTTTATGAACAAAATACGTATATCTCTATTTTGTAGACACTATGATTTTCACTAGGTGAGAAACGTTTTGAAAGTGCTGTTGACTGCATTGCTTTCTATTTATTCTTTTCTTATTTATTATTATTATTGTTATTATTATTATTATTTGCATTATTTATTATTAAAATTTTAATGACATAAAAACGTTGAATCTAAAGACAAGTATACCCGACAGAGTGTAATTAATGTGTTTGGCCCTAAACTAAAAATATGATCTTCAGGACTAAAATTAAAATATAAATAATATATCTAGAAAATTCCTTACCAGGACTGACTCTTCACACGCATATACGCACGTACAAATACAAAAGCTTATTGGGGATGTGAATCACAAGATCCAACTGCAAAACACTTCCGCCAGTCATTCCTAATATATGTGACGTTCAATGCGCTATTTGTCAAAGCACCATTTGAACAGCTGGGCTGGCATTCTCGCTAGTTGCCGCAAAGCAATGACTTTCCCACGGCGCGGTAGGCTAGGGAATCTTGCCCCCATCAGACAAGGAAATGTCAGTAGATGCACAAGACTACGAACGTACCTCGTGAAAATTATAAATTATTAATATTTCATATGTGCTAGAAATTATGTTTCTTAAAATAGAAAAGAGGCAGGACATATTATGTATATATAGTAATTAACTAGCAGACGTAATTTGACCTTGGCAGGTTATTTATCACAATCATCTGTTAATTAGGAATTAATTCTCTCTACTGCAGTGTTGTCAAGGTCGATGCCACGAGAGGGAGTCCGTGGCACGAGTGCCACAACGAAATCTCCACTCCACGCAGTTCATCACCCCGCCACCCGAGACAACGCAAACCCTATTATAAACCGTCGGGGTTACTACTACTCGTAATAGTTCCCTTTCCCGCTCCCGCTAGTTGCGCAGAGATGTTCGTGGCATGGCACTGTGCTACGACGCGCACCACAGCTACCAGTAGAAGGCCTTGACACCACTGCTCTACTGTGTCGTGACGTGTGTTGTGTTGTGACGTGACGTGCTGTGAAGGAGTGTGGCATGTCGGTCATGTCGTACCATTTTGTGTCGTACCATCTCACCGCATTCTAACTACCCCCACTCGATTTGAGTAAACAGTTTTAAAAAGAATTTCTCAAAAATGTGATTTGTCACAGGGAGTCAGATCTTATTCAATAATTCGTTACATTTCAGAACTATTTTCAGTTCAGACCGTACAAATACATCAATTTACAATAATTTAAATTTTTACTAATTGAATTTACATTTAGACGTTAAATATTGATTAAAACATAAATCATAGTTTGCTTTTGCGAATTGTTTAGTGGAAGAATACGACAATTAATAACATATTTTGTTGATTCTGTTCATGCAGATAGCAAACTGAATGTCTAATAGTTTTTTGATGTTGTTTTCATAGATATCTATTTTTAGTGTTTTGGAGATAAACGAGTTTTGCTTATGTTACTGTTCTTTCTGGAGTCAAATAATTTTGTAGGAAATGGGTGTTAGTATGTGTGGGTGGAAGAACGAGGAAAAGTGTCTTCTCTTGATATATTCGTCAATAAATTGACTTCCATTTTAGTATTGTCGGTTCACACAATCAAACACATTTTCGCAAACCCCATGCTCATCAGAATATTTGCTGCAACATACAATAGAGCATTTCCTCTGCTTTAATTCCATTTAAAAATGGTTCTTCTATTTGGAGATGGAAATTAAGCTTTCATTCTTCATTTTGTTGACGATAATGGATCTATTCCTTCTGTACTAGCGGAATCACCCGTAAATCCCAAAACTCCAACACGTTAGAGGGGCTTTAGGCAGCGTTACACCGTCATAGAGCTAGAGATGTTAAATGTTATGTCATGATTACAATTGAATTTTTCAATAATTACAGTATTAATTACACAGGCCAACGACCAAAAAACCATTTGTGTGTGTTCACCTAATTCTTATCATTTTAAGTGTGCTGATTTCAAAAATAACAATAAAAATGCCGTATCACCCATCATTTGTTCACATTTTAACATTTTATCTGCATAGCTAGGTAAATGTTGCTCTGAGTATCTAGATATGTATGAGATGCAGGAAGTTATAAATTCCCATATTTACTATGTGAATGGGATAGTAGGGCACGAGATTAGCATTAGTCTAGAAATAATTGGCCTGTAACAAAATCTTTAAACCCGGGGGAAAAAAGACATTCTACGGGAACATATGATGGATCAACACAAGATTCTCCTGCCTCCATTGCTCATAAAATTAGGTCTCGTGAAACAATTGCCTTACCTAAAGATGGGCAGTGTTTTAAGTACCTTTGTGGAAAGTTTACGCAATTTGTCTGCAGCAAAATTATTAAAAGAGAGTATCTTCATTGAGACTGATGTTAGAAAAATGAAGTTTGATCTCCATTTTGAACTACATTTGACAGAAAATGAAAATAAAGCGTAGAGTGCTTTTAATAAGGTTGTTAATAAGTTCCTAGCCAACAAAAAACAAGATTATCAAGCAATTGTTCGCAGTATGCTGAAAGATTTGAAGAAATTGAGATGTTTAATGAACCTCAATGTTTACTTCTTAAACAGTCATTCACAATTCTTCCCGGACAATTTCATTCCTAATGTAAGTAAAGAACAAGGTGCGCGTTTTCATTAAAATCTGAAAGTGATGAAAAAACGTTATCAGGGACGCTGGAACACCAACATGATCGGAGATTACTGTTGGTCACTTCACCGAGAGAGTCAGCAAGCGGCGTAGAAGAGAAAAAGCTATTTCAGGGGATTTAAAGAAAAGAGACAACGAAAATATACGTCAGTGGACATGTAAAGACTTTGTAGAATGTAATGTTAAGAATATAAAGCCATCTTCTATGTTTAATTAAAGTTCTTTTGGTATTTTAGAGGACGTTTATTTTTCACTTTATTAGCATTTATAACATATTTTTCCATATCTTAATAGATCAAATTCTGACCAAACTGTAGGTGATGGAAAGAAATAGAGATCAGATGCAGAATCAGCACCCAAAAAAACTAAAAATCAGCTATTAAGATTCAAAAAGTTTTTTGAAGCCCTTTTTTTGTTGGCCCGTGTTATTTTTATACATTCTGATGGTAAGATCGCAAAACATTTCGTGAAATATTACATAAGTAAAATTTAAAAAAATATTGTGATGAGGCCCAGCCGAATACACACGACAACGCGCCGTTCATTTGATTGTGTAAAAACGATGGGAAAGGGTGGACGTGTGTTAATGACTTTAAGATCCTATGGCCGATCTTAGCGGGCCCGACCGAGCAAAATGGGAGTCCCGCTTTCAAGACTAGGACCGATCTATAACTCAAATGCGCTGGGAATTTTTCGTCTCAGACAACAATATTCGGGAAAATATTTGAATATTTCCCCACGCCTCTACATTTTCAAACAACCGGAGAAAATAACAGAAACGTCGCCGGCCTCAATAGCCGAGGTCACTAAGGCTGAAGGCAGTAGCTGCGTAAGCTCGAGGGGTCGCGGGTTCGAGTCCTGCCTGGGGCATGTGGATTTGTGGTGTCTTTAGGAGTTATTTCTACAGTTCGCCCCACAGTTAAAAAAATATAACAGTGGTCGTTACATGGCCGATTTTAAAAATGCGACTTTTTAAATTCGAAGAATTTAAAAAATCGATCGAATTAAAGAAATCGATCCAATCTAAAAATCTCAGGCAGTTCTTTGTCAACCGACTGTGGTTTGAATGCTTTTAGTACACGCTTATCCCTCACTCTGATCCGAAATTATCGAACGAGATGGCGAGAACCCATGACGGAATGGGGAGAGCTGAGGAAGCTGAGCTTTGGTATCCCAAGACGGAGCACAATCAAGTCATGCTCCGCTAAACGTTATCGTAAAGATGCGGAAAAGAATCTCTCTCGCAAGCTCTTCGACGAAGAATTTCCTAATAGACACTGGGATAAGAAATTCGATCGTGAACAGTTCCGTAATTTTTCCTGCTACTGGGGAGTTTATAGAGAACAAAACCCATTTGCACATATATGCACATATATTGAAAAGCAGCAAGTGGTTTAATGTATACGTTTCGATAAAGTGAGCATATAATAGCAATAACTGCCCGCAATGATCCTATTGAAATTCGTCAAATACTGGAGATGCGATTTTTGCAAATCATACGGGCGCCAAGATGTGACTGACCGGCAACTGCACCTTGCGCCCACTGTTCACATAAATACTATTCAAGGGTCCCTTTCGCCTTGGGCCCGGGAACCGTGTTACGCTCTCCGGGTCAACCAGTGAATGGAAGGTGGGCCTATCCCAATCACAGAATCAACTGGTAGTGCTACAGAACAAGAAAATGTTTTCGTGCTAATTAGTTACCTATTCTCTTGAGTCTGGTCTAGCTTTTCAGTTTTGCCACATCTTCTTCTCAGCTGTGGGAATCGGCGCCACACAGAACTAACAGGACTTCTCTCAGTAATTTGGGGACATTCCCAGTGAAGAATTCCTTCGCGCTACCCGAATATCGTGTAGGTCCATCTCGATTCTCTACCCCTACATATTCGGTAAGAGACGATGGGAGGAATAAGGTATAAATGTAATATACGAGAGGATCGGAATGCTCCCACCGCCACGGACACAACCTAAAACATTTCTGTCTAACACAGATTTTGGACCCATACCCTTAGTATTCATCTTTGAGTACTTGGACTCACAGCACCGGAGAGGCCGAACTATGTCCGGTCTTTCAAGTGTAAAGTGTTGTTCTGTCTTGTGTTGACTGTGTAAACTAGTATTCTTATATATTCAGTGTTTTTCTTGTGACTAGTGTCCATGTGTAGAAAGGTGTCATAAGTATTGAAGTTAAAATAACTGCAGACCCTACTTCATGCGTTGGCGTAGGCCAGTGCATATCGGAATGTCTCAACATATTGAATTCTGATTTACAAAGTGAGTGGATGTCAACCAACCTACTGCAATCATCACTTGGTCATCAGCAAATTTATCAGCAAAACATGGAGTCTCAAAACATGGATCCCCGTGCAAATGGCCAACACCACGTCTCAGCAAGTGCAGAACTCTATCTACAAAGTGGAACGTCCTCCAACGGAAATTTTCCCTCAGATCCAACTGTAAGTAACGGTACATCAACTGCTCAGGCAAGTACATTCACGAATGGTCTTGTACCTATAGTTCAGTCGTCCAAGAGACCGCCTAGTAACGGTGACCCAAATGCGCCACCGAAGAAAATTAGTCAAGATCAAAGTGTAGAAAATTCAATCCCCACTATCAATAGTTTCAGCGCCTTACAAAATCTCCAAGACTCTGAGGAAATCAATCCGATCCCCCCAGTGTTTTTGTATAACATTGATAACCTCACAAAAATTCACGATCTCTTAAAAAGTACCCTAAAAAGTTACTTTTCTGCCCAGTTAAAATTTGACAAGGTTAAAGTTCAAACGGAAAACAGGGAAGGCTACAGACTGTTAGTCAACATGCTAAATACTAACAACAAATACTTTCACACTTATGCTGACTGGTTATCAAAAAAATTATCTATTGTAATAAAAGATGTTCACAAATCCCTTACTGAAGATTAAATTCTCGCAGAACTTATATCGAAAAATTTTCAAGGTGTGAAAGTGAATAGACTACATAACAAAGAAGGTCAGCCAATTCCTGTCGTTTCAGTGATAATTGTGAAAGAAAATAGGTGACAAGATATATTTAAATTAAATAGATGTGTCATTCTGTTGTTCGAGTTGAACAGCGAAACGTCTCCCAGGGCCAGTTCAATGCTCAAGATACCAAGACTATAATCATATCCAAAACTATTGCAATAGAAAAATTCACTGTACTATTTGTACGGGCAATCATTTCACCAAAGACTGTATGGAACCGAGCAACTTTGTACCAGCATGCAGTAATTGCAAAGTGAAGGGTCACAGGGCAAACGTAAGATCGAACGTTTGTCCATACTACGACAAAATTGCAAAATCTAAATCAAACAAAAACGGCAAGGGAACAAAACATTAACCTTCAATCAATAATAATAGCAACAATAACAATAATAATAACGATCATTTTACTTATCAAGCTAGAGAGTTTCCTGGCCTGCCTTTCACTTACAACATTTCTAATTTTAATTTCTCAACTCACTCACAAAATCCCCCTCCTAACCCAAAACCAATGTTAATGATGTTTTATCAAATAGTTCAACTAACAATTCAAACGGAAATTTTAACTTAAGTGAGTTCCTAACTATCTATACTGTCAATTTCATTAGTCATTTAATTCAATCGTTCGTCCCTACTTTAATTGATAATATCAAAACCTCAATTCTAAGGTCAATTTTCCAAAATTACGTTTAAAACACCATGCTTCAACAATCTAACATTTTTAAACTGGAACTGTTGAGGTGTTCTAAATAAACGATCTGAATTAAAACAATATCTGGTTCACATGATATTGACATAGCATTTTTAACCGAAACTCACCTTATTTCTTCCAAATCTTTCACAGTTCCAGGATACAAATGTTATAGACGTGACAGACCAGGGGACGTACCACCAGGTGGAGTATTAAATTTTGTGAAGTCGGGCATTCCACACTGGACATCATCTCTCCCAATAACACCAGGGTTAGAAACAATAGCAGTAAGTATCAACCTTCAGAACGGTAATAATGTAATGATAATTTCAGCATATAAGCCGTCTAATAAACAATTGACTGCAACACTTCTTAAAGACATTTTCATGCTAAAGGCTCCCATTATCTTACTTGGCAATTTAAACAAAAAACACACTTCTTGGGGATGTAGAAAAATTCTACCAGCCGGAACTTTTCTCTTAAATCTCGCAAAGCAGTCAAATTTCAAGATTATTGCGCCTGTTGATCGTACATACTTTCCTTTTAATGAGAATTACCTTCCAGATATTCTAGATATTGTGATAAAAAATTTAAACATTGCACTCCATTCGTATTCTATCTGCGAACTAGAGTCAGATCGTAATCCAGTGATTACAACTACCAAATTAATTACTTCTTTGCCTAATTCTCCACCGCATTTATCTACTCACAAAATAAATTTGCATACTTTTCAAAATCGGTTATCATCGCTCCTTCCTCCCTAGTCGAATCTAAAATCTCCAGCAGAAATCGACCAGGGTACACTTTTGTTTACTAATGCCATCACAAATTCTATTGATTATTCATCTCATTCGCTAACTGCTTCTCGCAGAGGGCTCTCAAAACATCCGCTACCTGAGCAATTACCTAATTTAATATCACAAAAGAACAAAATCAGACGTTTATGGGCAAAACATCGTCTACCTCATTTGGAATCTGCATTAAACCATCAAACAAAATTGGTACGAAACGCTC
This sequence comes from Acheta domesticus, assembly GCA_031308135.1. Taxonomy (NCBI): domain Eukaryota; kingdom Metazoa; phylum Arthropoda; class Insecta; order Orthoptera; family Gryllidae; genus Acheta; species Acheta domesticus. The sequence continues at coordinate 133,183,325 of JAHLJT010009436.1, read as the reverse complement.
TTACGATGTTCCAAATGGGAAGCTACAAAAAGTATGTTTCAAATCTTAATCTGCAAGATTTAACTCTTTGGAAAGCAACACGTCGATTACTAGGTCAGTCAACCAATATTCCGCCATTAAAAAGTAACAACAAAATTGCAGTCTATTTCTGAAAAAGCTGAGCTTTTAGCAGGTTATTTCGAAACTACTTTTACCCAGCATGCTGTAAACGATACAGGACACTGCACGGTAACACATTTTGTGCAGTCACCAAATTTAGATGTACCAAATCGAATTTCTTTTATATCACCCAACGAAATATTTGAACTAATACAAAAATTACCAAACAAAAAGTCACCAGGCCATGACAGAATTACTGCAAATATCTTAAAGAATCTGCCCAGACATGGTCTTGCTTACCTAAGCAATATATTTAACTCCGCATTGCGACTAGGATATTATCCTAATTTTTGGAAACACTATCTAATAATACCTATTCCGAAGCCTCAAAAAAATTAAATCTTTCTTCAAATTACAGACCAATCAGTTTAATTCCAGTTTTGTCAAAAATATTCGAAAAATTTGTTTTGAAAAGACTAAAAAAACATTCTCGATTCTAACGTGCCTCCTTCTTTCCAATTTGGCTTCAGAGAAAGCCACTCAACAATTCATCAATTATTAAGTTTAACAGAACAAATTCATTTTTCATTCCAATCGGGTTTTCACTTACTTGCAGTTTTCTTAGACGTCACCCAGGCGTTTGATCGTGTGTGGCATGATGGATTAAAATTCAAATTAAGGAAAATTGGAATACCATTATATATAACATCTCAGCAAGTTTTCTACTGAATCGCACTTTCTCTGTACGTATTAACTCTCATTTCTTCACCTCGGGCTGTTCTTGCTGGACTTCCACAAGGATCCCCGTTATCTCCTTTCTTATTTAACTTGTACGTCGCAGATATTCCTACTAGTAATACAGTTAATATAGCTCTCTTTGCAGATGATACTTTACTCTTCTATGCAAACCGAAACCTAAACACAGCATGTCGTGTAATTCAATGTCACCTAAAAGCATAGAAAATAGGTCAAAATTATGGAAAATCAAAATCAACCCAAACAAATCAATCACCAAAGTATTTACTTTAAGGTATCCTGTCTTTTCTCGCCCTTTGACTCTGAATTCTTCTATCATTCCATGGTCTCCTCTGAACTCATCTATTCGCTATCACGGCGTTCTGATGGATGCAAGACTAATTTGACACAGTCACATCTCGTCCAAAGTAATTGAAGCCAATAGAAGGTTAGCTATTTTACGTCCGATTCTCAACCGTAACTCTTCTGTAAAAATTCACTCCACTTCAACCATCTACAAATCTATTCTTCGGCCAATATTAACCTACGCATTCCTGTTTGGATTTCAGCTGCCCCAACCACATTAAACAAATCTTCCAAAACAAAATTTTAAGAATAACAGTAAATGCCCCCTTGTTTGTCAGCCATAAAACCCTTCACAACGATCTTGAAATAGAACCAATTACTTCCTTTATTATAAAGCTGGCACACAATTTTCTCAATAATTTAAATCATGTACAAGGAGCAATCACTTACGAAATAGGAACCGATGAACCCCCACTCTCCCGCCTAAGAAACAGACTCCCATTCCATATTTTCCTTCAATATCTCTCTGACATTAAATAAAGCAAGAATATTTCTAGCAATTACCTGTCCCTCCCATCGTATTTCCTTTTTAATCCTGTCATTGCTCTAACATAATTCCCTCGCAATAACCCTGGTTGAAGGTACAACACATGAAATTACTATCAGGGAGGTATCAAGAAGTTACCCCCTTCACACTATTCTGATACAAAATTGCTCGGCCATTTAACTGAAGAGCCTCACGGTTGAACATTGTACTGTCTGTAAATGGAAATAAAATTAATTAAAAAAATATAAAAAAACCTGGACTCACCAGCTTCACGTCCCTGACACATGAGGCGGAAACACTTGATAGTAATATTTGTTAACATCTTACTGTTATGTATGTATATACAGTGTCTCGCATAAGTATTCGACCAGTCTCCTTGTATGCAGAGAAGTGCTTGTAAAGATTCACATAATTATAATAGAACAGTAATACTTTGTATTTTATCACATCTGTGTAGGTAGAATACAATATTGTAAAACTACTATATTTCAACATTTAGCACATTTAACTTTCATCAGTGTTAAATATCTGCTCTTGCAAAAGTATTCGACCAGCCAACCGAGAACCAATGAAAATATTTTACCCCCACCATTTCCAAACCAATACTTCACAATTTTCTGTTGATAAGGCGCAGTTGTTGGTCTGACGTGCTCCAAGATTGAACTAACACCTTATACCACTATGGAACGTAAAGGTAAAGTGTTGTCAGAAGACTTGAGGTTGCTAATACTAGAGCATCGTTCCAATGGTGATTCATTCCGTGAAATTGCCCAGAAAGTCAAAAAGTCTGTGTCCACTGTCAAGTCACTGTCAAGTCACTGTCAAGTCAACCAATGGCAAAGGGAGAAAAAATTGCAATAAACGGCGGACAGGACGACTTAAACTGCTCGGCGTACGGGACGAGCGTGCTATGGTAAGAATTGTGAAAAAGAATCCGCGGATTAGCGCTCCCAAACTAATCGCTGAAGTATGAAAGTTTTCAGGGAAAACTGTAAGTGAAGAAACAGTAAGACGAACCCTCCACAGGAGTGGTTACCACTGCCGAGTAGCTAGGAGGAAACCCTTCATCAGTAAGAAGAATAAACGCAGACGCTTTGAATTTGCCCAAGAGTATATGCGGAAAGGTTCTGAGTACTGGCAAGACGTTATTTTAACAGATGAAAGTAAGTTTAACCTATTTGGCTCAGATGGCAGGGTCATTGTATGGAGAAAGGCTAATGAAGAGCTTCTTGAAAAAATATCAGTCCAACTGTGAAGAATGCAGGTGGTTCAGTGATGGTGTGGGGGGGTGTTTCAGCAAAAGGAGTAGGCAAATTGGATTTCGTGGAAGGTAACATGGACAGAGACAAATATATGCAAATTCTAAAGCGTAATCTACGAACAAGTGCTGCTAATATGGCCATCCTTGACTCTTTTAAACTCTACCAAGATAATGACCCGAAGCATACAGCACTTCAAAACTGATTATGGGTCCTCCACAACTGTCCTAAAGTTATCCAGACACCTGCACAAAGTCCAGACCTTAATGTAATTGAACATGAGTGGCAAAACTGGAAAACAGAATACGACAATACACAATAAGAAGTAAAGAACATTTGATGCAGATGGTTTTGTACCACATAATTTTGTAATAAAATGCTGTGTGTTTTTCTTTTCTACAACGATTTTTGTGCATTTTATCACGCATTCTGCGCACAGGAGAAGATCGGCCGAATACTTATGCGGGCCACTGTTTATATATATATATATATATATATATATATATATATATATATATATATATATATATATATATATGCACTTGGCGCAACAGTCCGCGTGCAGACTCGGGCCTACCAGCGACGTCCCGGCCCTCGCGGCTTCATAGGTTTGGGGGTTTGTGTGGTTAGCACGAAGACTTCCCCCCGCCGTAATCTGGTCTTCCCAACCTGAGAAATGAGTTTTCTTATCGTCTCACAGCAACATATACTGGGTCATACTGGGAAACGCACACTATACTTTTGCCCCCGAGCAGGAATCGAACCTGGTGTTGCGTTTTGAAATGCAAGCACGCTTTTGAGCCATGCCGCCAGGGATGGTTGCTGTTATAGTATACAATATTTTTATAGTATAATTGAAGTAATAAAATAACTGAATGTGACCTTTCTATGCATAAACCTATGTTAATTGCTGTGCAGCAATGAATCTATGTATGCATTTGACCTATTTCGTTTCGTTGTAAACAAGAAAAACAATTAATTGAGGATATCAAAATCGCACTCAGTAGGAACAATTTTCTCAAAACGATCTCTTCGAAGAATGCTGTAGACCATAATATTTACAGCATGTTTCAGTTAATACAATGTTGTAGTTTACCTTCATGTAATATTAATACTTACAAAATAACATTTAGCAAAAAACACGTACATATTTTCTCAATTTTGCGGCTAGTAGTAGAAATAGTAGAATAGTCTAATAAGTAATACGACTTCTAGAAGTTAGTCGATTTTCCAGAGCTTTCCATAAATTCCTCTCTAATATAAGACTCTATAAATAAGTAGTACGTATACGAAAAAGTAAAAACACGGCTTTGACGAGATGTAGGTTCAACATAAATGTCATATTCACATTATGTGATGAAAGTCACGCCGTGGCCTGATGAAATGTTTAAACTAAAAAGAATAAAATAAATATTAATAGGAAAATTATAGAAAATTAGTATGTAGAAAAGTTATTAATGTAAATACTGTTATAACGTATTGCGTTTTCACAGAGATAAATTAAATAGGTTTATTCACATTTGCTATCTATGTATGTGATTTGTGTATCACACAACGATAATAGTTACTAATGCCATTAGACCGATATAGAACAAATATTGAACGTGGATGTAAGCCAAGGCAAAACTTATTTGTGTTATCGTTCATGTACTGTTCAATATTTTTCGTAATTACACCATCTTATTAAATATCTCATCAAACGAATATCTTTGTCTTGAATAGAAGTATCGAAAAATGATTACTATAATTGAGTTAGCAACATGAAGCCATGAAATATTACATATAACAATGTCCAGCAGCAGAAAGAAATAAAAAATATAAAAATCAAAAATAGTCCCCAAGTTGATAGTACAACCGCAATAATTTAGTTTATTCTAAGAATACATTCGTACAACATGAATCATAGTTCTTTAATACAAAAAATCACAAATGATCTGGCAATTCAGTCGCTGCCTGAAGGAGAATTCAAGCGGTCGGCTGCTCTAATCGTCAGTTTTCCGTATCTCACAATCCAGCTGGAGAAGATCACCGCCACCTCTGGAAGGATAAAAACGTGCAATACACTTGCGGAACTAATCAGCTTAGCAGTTAACGCGCCCGGAATCACTAATCAATCAATGAATCTTCTGGATACATCATTTGAATACACATATTATCTTTATTTAGGGCTAATTAATGCATAAGCAAAGTACTTACTTCTAGCCGCAGTGGTTAGGCAGACCCAATATTTAAAAAACTAAAACTATATATTACATACCTCATCAATTAACTCATTATATAAGAGTATTGCACAAACGTTAAATTAAACGCTTTCGTTTATGTGAGCAGTAATTAGGTCTCTTAAATATAGATATAATCGTCAAATAACAACCAACAAAATACAGATGGTTCATTGCAAAAATTATCAAAGTCGGTTTTTCTTATTGTCGGGTTGCCTGACCGCTCCTGTGAGGAAATTGAATAACAAATGAAGCAAAATATCAAACACCTCTAAGTATCGCTGCTGTCAGGGGCAGGAAAACGAGCATCGCTTCAGGCAAAGGATTGGAGGCGGCAAAGCGGACAGCAGGAACACCGCGCGGTCCCATAACTCTCGCGGATTTGCCACCAGATGGCGCCGTCTCGCTACCGTCCGGCCGACGTCGCCGCTGTTGCAGCCACTATGTGCTGTTTGTTCGCTGGAGAAGCGGATTAGATGCGTACGTGGGTTTGACACGAGGGATGTTCAAAGCAAAACTACACCAGCTGTGCTCCTGGAAACGTAATTCAAAGCGCGAAACACATAGAAAGGGAAAAACGTGGATATGGTGTACCTTGGAGCAATAGAAAATGGAAACATATTCTAAGTATGATAATGTTTTATAAACAACTGTGAACTTTAACTAGCAATTTTCGTTTCCATAGCACACGACTCGGTATTGTCTCGTATGTGTGTATTTGGTTTCCCTGGAAGTTTGAAACAAATCAGTAATTGTGAAACATTTTAAGAAATTCGAAGCATTGAAATAGCATTCTTAAAATTAAAACAGTTGATTATATTATTTAATTCTGTAGTTTAACTGCTCTAACGAGGATTTAGATGATATGTCTGTAAGCAAAGTTTTAATAAAGACAATATAAAGAAAGAGAAATGAACCATTGAATACGTGAAATGAGACGAAAATGGAGCCTGAAGACCAGTGGCGGATTTTCAGAGGAGGCAAGGGAGGCCAGGCCTACTCACACATTTTTTAACAACGTTAAAAGAAATATATTGTTTGAACTTGAAAATTCTTAGATTTAATTTTGTCTAAAATTGGCATTATGTTGGCGGCTGGCGAGTGAACATTTAAAAGAAGTCATTTCTCTTGCCGTAAACACAGCGATTTAATTCAAGATGGAGCCAAGCAGTTCTATGCGTTACACATAGGTAGCGCCACCAAGTACTAGCATTGCTTGTGCCTGCAAGATACTGGCGGCCCTTGTTACTACGACAACATCCCTCAACCAATAAGAAAAGAGTAGTTTCGTTGTGTCCAGCTGTGGAGTTGCTTTGAGATGGAGGCTCCCGCGCTTCTGGCCTCCTCGTGTAAAGGCGTGCTGCGGTCATAGACAACCGCTAAACCACAGAGTTTCTACAAAACAGATGAAAGTCGATCAATCGCAGCAGACCAGTAGAAAGCAATTACTCACAGACAGAAGTAAACACTCTAAGTTTCCCGAAACTTTTTATTCATATGAAAAGAAGCAATTGCTCATGAGAAGTAGTAGTTCCTACTTGTACTCGTGAGCAATTGCTTTCAAGTACTTACTTATTTTTATTCATATCATCCAATGGGTGTTCAGTGGCTGCGATGGCCATTGTGTGGTAGACAGTGGTCTGGATGTGATTGTGTGGCAGACCCAGTATTTCAGTGGACACAAAAACATCTTTTTTGGAAGTGTCGTTTTCGCGGAGAACTGGTCCTAAAAGAAGAGAAATATTAAATTTGATTCTTGTATTTGTAATGTCGTCAATAATAGTTTACGAAAGGTCATTGACTATCAATTTCACAATATGATTCCGTCTGAACCTTCCCAAGTTTTGAACCCACCGTTCGCCACTTCTGAAGATCCGAATGAATTTCTCAGCCACAACCACAGTTCTGGTTCAGAAACATTCAATTAATTAAAACACTATCTTGACAGCCACAGAAAGAGATTATCACAAAATTAATAATGAGATTAACGTACTCCACCCATAGGTATTATAAAGTTTCCAAAGTTTCTGAATGCTGTGCAAAGTAAACGTATATCCAGGTTAATTTGCATGTTTAAAAATAAATAATAAATAAGAAAAAATAGGTGTTTGAAAAACATTACAGAGCTGAAAATAGGGTTTCATACACAAATACTGATGGACATGCCCATATTATTAAAATAAACATAAAAAATGAATTCGCTCCGAAAAAAATGGTGTGTAAAGTAATCCTAGCATATAAGTTAATAGGTACTACGCTATGAAGATTTTGGAAGTTATAAATTGCTAAATTTCTGTTCTGAGAACACTCTCTTTTGTGCTCTTTTAAGCATATTATTGCTCAATTTCCATTTATATTTTCGAATACCTGGACGATATATCTTTCTTGCTAATTAGCATTACTCCTCGTACATTGGAAAACATTTTATTTTCTCAGAAACGAAGGTGCTCAAAGTTCATCCACGACCTCTAAATCAGGCTTCGATCAACTCTGCACTTCACGATTCACCCCACATTCACCTGCGCCGACACTTGTGCCTTCCCGCCGTCGTTTAATGCCGCGCGTCTACGAGATCGCCGTGTTCACGCAGCGCGTCGAAATGAAAAGCGGTGAAGTCTAATCTCGAATTCCACATCTGCAGCGCGAAAAACCACGCAACTACGTGGGAAGGAGGGGCGCCCCACAAAGAAAACGGTTCGTTCCGGCTGTCACGTGCATTCCGAGCGTTCCTCCCTGCGGCGCTAGGGAGTTCGGGCGCCCTTTGAAGTACGGCCTCGAGGCGCAGACCACGGCTGCCGCGGCGGCGGCGGCGGTGGCGGTGGCAATGGCGAAGGTGGGCGCGGCGGAAGCCGCGGAGGCAAGGGCGGGACAGCGGGGGCTGTACGGGATGCGAAGGACCGGGGTGCGGGCGTTGGTGGTGGCGGCCGCGGCGGCGGTGACGATGGCGCTGGCGGTGGCGGCGGCTGTGGTGGCGGAGTCGGCGACGGTGTGGGTGGCAGCGGCGGCGGCGAACAGCGGCGGAGGTGGAGGCGGCGGCTGCGGTGGCGGTGATGTTGGCGGCGGCGGCGGCAGAGTGAGCGTGCCGTGATGAAGTCTTGGAGCGCGCCAAAGGGGTGGGTGCTCCCAAGGGGGTAGGGCAGGCGAAAAGGTGGGGAGTAGTGGTAGTGAGGATGAGAAGAGAAATGAGAACAGGGAGAGAAGAGAAATTTGCAGTAAGGGACCGAGTGAGACAAAAGCTAGACTGAGTTAAGTAAAATAGTTGCCAAATAATGTGAAGAATTGTGATAAATAATGTGGTGGATATGAAATTTGTAGAAATATGCTGTGTCGCGGTGTACGTATCTACCGTTAATCGATTATTGAGAATGGAAGGGAACAAAGGAAAAGTAGTAGTACGAAATAAGGAAGGTGAGGTCTAGGCAGGTATGCAAACTAGAATCTAAGAATTCAAGGTCAATGAGTGATTCATTAAAGGCACGAGAGGGTTTGGAATGAATAAAGGAAAAGAAAATGCCCCCAAAAAACCCACTGAGAATATATCTTAGACGCTGAATCAGGAGACATACGAAATTGAAGAATAAATTAAAAAATTATACAAAAAAAATTACTGTGAAATTTCACATGCAATATACACTAAAAAGTCGATAAAAATGTAAGCTTAGTTAGGAACCAGTGTTCATAAATGAACAGGACGAAGGAATATAACAGTCGAATACATACTACAGGTATACAAAAAGAGGCAGGGGGAGGAACGCTTAATGTAAGACAATATTCATAGTAAAATAATGTAATGCTGTGATTTTCAACAGATATTGCAATACCTTGTTTGTCACAAATCACATCAGATACGAGACAAACGTTTGCATTTCTTATACATTTGATGCCATTCAAGATTTTAATTGCCTATTTTTGATTCAATGCATATTGAGAAGTTGCTGTGCTTTTCTCACTACACTGAGGGTTTTTTGATTAGTTTCAATATCAGTATTAAGAAATCAAATTTCAATGATAAATAAGGGATAATAAATTCCAATGATAAAGGAATAACGATACGAAATTCATTGTATCTGTTATCACAGAAACAAATTCAGAAAACGTCAGCTTAAGAAACAATGCGATAAGACAACAAGAGCAGCGTTTCAAGCCACACCAGACACTGCGCGCAGGGTTTCCGCAAAGGCGCCAACTGAGAAGGAGGCGGCGGGGCGGGTGCGAGAGCAAAGGCGCGAGGGAGAAGGTGGGAGATCCGACGCGCCTGTAAATATTTCAGCTGGCGCGTAAACAGGGCGTGCGCCGCGGCGGGAGTGCGATTATTCTTCGCCTGCGGGGAGACTCCGCGCCGCGCGCGCCTCTGGAGGAGTTCATCTCCTGCGAAAAGTCACTCCCGACGCGCAAATAGGGCGCGGCGGCGGCGCCAGGGGCGCAGCCACGTTGGCGTTCGCGGCCTTGTCGCGGTTGCAACTCAGTGATAGGTGAAGCGCTGGATTCGTGTGAAGGGGTAGGGCAGGATTTGACTATACTGCCAAGATGATTGATTCATGATTTCGGGAGAGCCAACAGCGAAAGTCACTAGTCCCGTAAGTGTAGTTCATGATTTCTTCACGAGTCGTAGCTGCGATCTTTCCTCTCTGGATGGCGAGATCCGATACCGACCTACCGTCGACTAGCGGGGTTTTCCTCAATCAGGTATCTCTCACCAGCGGGGCACCGCCCCAGCCGGGGCAAACTCTAAGCTCTCAACCGGTTTCCCCGCATGAGTGTTAGTGCATGTTAGTGTCAGTGTGCGTAAGAGGTGAGGATAGGCCAAGTAAGAGTAAGGTGATAGAGATGAGGATAGGGCAGGGAAGTAAAGATCGCGCGCCGTGGCCCGTTTGTTAGGCTACTGTTCCGGAGTTTGCCTGGAGTTAATCGGAAAATCCACGGAAAACCACCGATCAGCGCAAACGGTCATTAGAATTCTCCTCCAGGCAGCGAATGAGCTCGATTGGGCGAACTAGCCAGTGTCGAAAATCCTGCCACCATTGGGACTCGAACCTAGGAACTCCCGCTCAGACGATGCAATGACATGAGTTGGTGCCCTGAGCCACATCTCGCAGTCGCACTGTCAAGGACCGGACTGGCATGTGAGTTATTAGAGTCTTGTTTCACTTCCCAGGGATTAACATGAAGAATAAATTATTTATTCAGTATAGTTGGCGTGTTTGAACATAAAAATTTGATCAAAATGGTGGAAGAAGAGATTACCTTTTATGGAATCAGAGAGCATGTAATTTTATTGCATGATTTGATATAGGATCCACAGGTTCTGGTATTTGATCGTTTGTTGACCTGTAACTTTAGTACCACGCTTTTAAGCAAAACACAACGCTTCTAAACGATAGATCATATCTGATTCCATTACAAATTATAATACGCAATGAGCACTATAAACTCTGTCAAAATGCCCGTATGTCTCTAAAACCTCACTTCGACGGCAGCGTGTAGCTGCAAAAACTTATCTATAGAACGGCTTTAAAATCACTAAAAAAAACAAATATTTACATTATTTTCGATACGATGCTGATCAGTTTGGGGCTTGGCCAACATCAGTACTCACAGTTTTTCCGGAATCTTTCTCAACATACGGGTTGGGTCAGATGGAACAAAGAATTGATAGATGATTCCAGCGCATCAACTGCTAAAATCATTCATCCCCTAAGTGTAGGGCATGTTTTATTGCTGTAATCTTCCTTCGCTGGATAGTGAAAACCGGCGCCGACTAACACGTCGGCTCGCGGAGTTTTCCTCAGACAGGTATCTCCCACCTGCAGGGCACCGTTCGAAGCTCCCGACTAGTCTCCCGACATGTGTGATAGTGTAGTACATGTAAGAGTGAGTAAGTAAGGGGTGAGGATAGGACAAGGAACAGAATGGAAAGATCGCGCATGGGTCGTGTCCCGTTTGCTAGGGTACTGCTTAAATGGGGGCCACTTAGGGCATTCGCCTTGTGTTGATCGGAAAAAATACGGAAAACTAGATCAGATCAGCAGACCGTTAGAGGTCTCTTCCAAAGGCTGAACTCGAAGTAGTTTTCTAGCTAGTGTTGAAAATCCTGCCACTGTCGGAATTCCAACCCTAAGACCTCCCGGTCAAAGGCACTGCAATAACATCAATTGATGCCCTGAGGCACCTGAGCCGGTGTGTCTACGCTGATCTGTGTTTGCCTGAATGTGTTTGTCGCTATATGTTTGTATGTTTGCCTGTCTGCGCTTGTCTGTCTGCGTTTATCTGTTTGGATTTGTCTACATGGGTTTGTCTGTCCTCCATGTTTGCCGTCTGTCTTTATCTGTCCTCCGTGTATGTCGGTATGTGTTTTACCTTTCTGAATTTATCTGTTTTTGTTCGTATGTCTGTGTTTATGTGTCTATGTTCATGTGTCTGTGTTTATTGTCTGTGTTTGTCAGTCTGTTTTTGTCAGTCTGCGTTTGTTTGTCCGCGTTTGTCTGTATGCATTTGTCAATCTGTGTTTGTCTGTTTGACGGTCTTTATGATTGTGAACTCCAATGACTGAACTGTAAGCAGAATTTTCATAAAAGTTGATATTTCTCGATCTATGTGGATGAATTTGAAACTGATATTTTGTTTTTTGCCTGAAGTCATTTTCAAAATTTTCTCAGAAATGACTCCAAACTGTACTTTAAAGAGCAAAGTAAGCTTATAAAGACTGTGCAAGTGCGATTTTCCTTGAATTCTGTGAATTATTTGCAAAAGTCGCAAATAATAGGAAAAATTATGTGCTTTGTAGCAGCACTACTTTCTCGCTGTCGCACATTGTAAATATGGAGTAATATTCTTGGTAAAGAGAACATTACACAATTCTGCGGAAAATCGATTTCGTGATATTAAAGAAAATACACATTTTCTGTACTCCTTAATATTGCAAAAGTGTTGCTTTTTCAAAACGTCCCTCTATTCCTCAGTCCTTGTATCCATTTGTCTCTCTATCCGTTCGTGTGTGAAGTCTACCAGCGCCTCATTAGTTTTTCCTCAAACCATTTGTAAGTTTTTTCTCCAAAATGAACGTTCTCTGATCGACCTGACTTGACCTGAATCCCGGTTCTCAAAAGAATGTCTTTGAAGTTTGGGGATCTTCACATGAAGAACCTGAGACACTTTCAAAATTTTCTGAAAAATGGCTCCAATATTTTCTTTAGATTCTTTAAAATAATAAGAGTAAAGAACACTTATAAAGATGGTATTGGTCTGATTTTTACTGACATCCATGATTTTTTGAATTTTTTGGACCCCCTCCTAGAGCTACATATCTGATTGAAAAACTACATTTTTTCCTGAATTGACATTTGTTCTTGAAAATTAGGTCTCTAATTAAAGTCTGTAAATTGTTTTGAAACAAACGTTTTTCGTGCAATTTTGAGTGAATGTTGGCAATTTTAAAAACAATATTTTCTCAAAAACGACTTTAATTTTTTTAAAACTTTTTCTACAAAGAATGATACATGCACTGAATAGTTTGACTTATACGCTATATTGTTGCACACCTCCGATTCTTTTCAATTACGTAACTGTACTTTGAAGTCACTTTATTGTCTTTAATATTTAACTACTAGAGATTTTTATATGTATTGCGTTTTCTAGTACAAGTGTTTCAAATTATTTCTTTTAGGTTTTTCGAAAACTCAAAAGTTTTCCGTGAAAAAGAGCTCAAATAAATTTTCTCGAAAACGTCTCAAAAGTTTTCAATGAAAAGTTGCATATAGAGTCAGGCCTCTATAGTATTCATAAAGGCATAATTATTACAACACTGCTATTAGATGCCTAAAAAACTGAGAGTATGTGAAAAATATGTGTTTTTGATTAAACAATTTCCCTAGTATAAATATTGTATGAAAGTAAACTAAACTATTGAGTTAATTTTACGTACAGTAGGGTATGTAACCAATAGCTTCCGCATTTACATTACGGCGTTTCCGAAACTTCAAGATCCTGTCGCTACGTGCTGACACGCTGAAATAATTTATTAAGTGACGGACAGAGAGCTCTGCAAAACATTCTGACTAGAAAATCGTAGGCCTGATCATATCCACCAATCAGAGAATTTGTAGACAAGCCCTATGAATTAAAGGTGAGATTTCTGTTTCTCGCCATTTTGGCGACCGTCCCGGTTAAGGAAGGATCTACTGCAGAAAGTGGTGTGTTACTGAAAAAGTAGAAGATACGTCGAACAGAAGGTCTCATAAGAGGTATGTATACTACAAAAGTGCACATTTTATGATTTTAAAGTGCACATTTTGATTGTGTTGTATATTGTTTCAATTCTATGTTTTTGTCATTGAAAGTTTGTGAGGGTAATTATTGTCCTTTCTTGATTTTTGTGATTTTTGGAGAGAGCTTATATTTTCTTTTTGAAGCAAAACTCGAACTATATTATTTATTTCATTTCCAAATCGAAAAAACGAAACCCAGGCCCTTGTCAGTCTAAAAAATTCCTTTAGTTCTATTTATCCTCGTGACAACCAGTGTGAAGCCAGTTGCCACGCATCGAGCATCTGTTTCAAATGCTTGAGTCATCGGGACCTGGAACCAACAGCAAACTGAAAACCTGAGAGATGATAAGTAAATATTATATTTTACAACATTTTTTGAGATTTAGTCCATTTTGAGAAAATGGGTCATTACTGTTTATGATGTTAATTTTAATAGCCTATTAACTTAGTTTGCAGTATTGCTACGAAACATGTGGTGTCAGTGCCAAACAAAAACTTAGGTTTAATGCTGGAAGGCATCAATGGCCATAAAAATTCCAATTTTAGTTATATTAGTTATATCAAATTATCGTTACAAAGGCGTAACAAGTTTACAATTTGTACCAATTGATTCGGCATTCTGAGATAGGCGTTCGGGCCAGGCGAGCCAATGAAGTCTGGGTTCTAAACCCACATATGTCGTGAATATTTTCATTTTTCATTTTGGCAATCCGAATTCATCGTGCATTATGCATTTACCCTAAAACGTCCAAACATTTCCACCTGACATAAATTGTGTATGCTATGTGTTTTTATTTGAAGAACTTGATTCCAGACCCAGAATTGTACATTACCTGGTTATGGTAAAGTAAAAGTGTGTACAAATGTGTAAATGTACAGTATGGAAATAGATCTATCCGATGTTCGGGATGCGTGAAGATGCTCTTCACCACACTCCAGATGAGTGGTAGGTTCCACGAGTGGCCCTAGGTCTTTAAGACGCCGAAGAGAATAGAAGACTAACTAATACGAGTGCTTCAGTGAAGTCGGCGCCTTGGTGTTGCGCCATGGCGTGAAGATGGTATACGTGTATAGTGAAATGGAGGTAATAGTATGGTGTATGAATGAGTGAATGTGTTCTGAACGTAAATTTTTGCGCGAATTTGAGTATTAATGGAAATGAAAACATAAGAAAAACGAGCATTAATAAAAATGTTTCAACCTAATATTTTGTTGAACTTGTAAAACTACAATACGCCCCAAATGATTATAATTTAGATGCCGTTAGTTTGTAAATAGCATATTTAAGATAAAAGCCATCCCCCGCCATGCAAAAGCCTAATCGGTTGTAATAAAGAAAATGCAACTCAATATTGTGAATAAATTCCCGCTTCTTCAGGGTTACTGGAGAAGGGAAATGTGAAAAAACTGAAACAAATACTAATACGAGAAAACCTCTCTGGCTTTCCTTTCCACTAGTTCCTAACCTGTTTCTCTGAGTACTGCACACATTACTTATTTCAGACAATTGTCGTTTTACCTCAACGTATTACTTTTATCGTTACTATGATCGTTCTTACTGTAATAATTCATATTGCCTCGGAGACCAAGATCATATGGTTTCTTTGTCGATTCGACCATTGAAATTTCCCTGCGTTTGCTTGTCTACGTTAATTTGCTTGAAACAGCATGAAAATATATTTCCCTCATCACATCCAAGTTATTAGTAAATTGTTATATATTATATACTACACTCCATTCTGCTACTCTCTTCTCCAGATCATCATTCCCAATTACTTGCTGTTATTTTCCTTAGTCGTCCTTACCGAACTTACTTCTGCAAGTTCTCATGTAATTGTTCCATCAATAACGTCTCAAATCCATGTGCATGTGGATGTCGGATGTTATATATTGAAGTAAAGATTGTTACTCACTCCTCTACAAATTTCTATAAATATTATTCCGTCTTCTAAACAATTATAGTTTCCCGGTTCTAATTAAGATTTCCATGTTATTTTCAGTCAGCTTGTATTGCTTTGTAAGGTACCCTCTGCACCAAGAATCTTCTACAACTCAAAGGATGATAATATTTTATTAGCATTACGATTTTTTAGCAGTTTTTCCATCGAGTCTTCACAACCAAGAAAAAGGTCAACGTAAAGAAAACAAGAAGTTTCCATTGTACTTCCTCCTAATGAGCAAAACTTTTAAGGAATTTGCCTTATTCGGTGGCATGCAGAATAAATACAAAAAATAGATAAAAATTACGATGTATCAAGAATAAAACGAAGGATGAAGAAGGGAACTAGAGGCTGAGAACACACTCCGAAAATTTTTATAAGATACTTGTCAGGGGAAAAATATTAAAATGTAAGAAACTCCATTCAGCATTCCTGGATCGGCAATTAACAGAGTTCTTAGAAAGCATTTGCGGGATCTCTAACAAGAAAATCTGTCTTCAATAATTACTGGAGCCACTAGTTCGGGCTTGATGAGATAAAGTGACATGAGAATGGAAGTGTTCCTAAGTACAAGCAAATTGGTGAAATGAATTAATGAAAAAAAAAATAATAAAACAGAAGATCAATATATAAACAAATTCAATAAATTCATGTTTTTGTGTTCACCAGCATTATTAACGAACTTTTCTGTTGCAAATAATTGTTCATAAAAGAGCATTTTACGGCACAAGTGATGACGTATTAGCATTGTATCGAATGATTGCATCATCGCACGAATGATTGCGTCATCACACGTTTAGCCAATAGGAACGAGAGAATCGTGGGTAAGCAAAGGTAAACGGAACCGCCGAATACCGATTTCTCACAAATGCCAAATACCTGGGACGTCACAAGAAAGTAGTTTCGAAAACTAAGTTTCATTATCTTATATATTTATATCGGTGTTATTAAAAAATATAGCGCATGCAACTGTTTATAGTGTTGCTTTATTGCATTCGTACAAATTCAAAAACTCGCTCCTCAAATCGCTTGTTTTCAAAACAATTACTCGTGCAATCAAGCTTAACGTTATGAACTAATTACATAAACTACTATTATCACATTTTGTAGCTATTCACAAAGCCTCGATAATGATTTTACTTTAAATGAAGATTAAACGGAATTGTCGGACACTACTTAACCACTAAGGAACATTATAGTACAATTTCAGTGCGTAGGATTATGTTCTGTGAATGTCAAACACACTAGTTCAGGGTTGTCCAACTGGCAGCCCGCGGGCCGCATGCTGCTTACGGTGCCATTCATTTTGGCCCGCGAAAGGTTTTTAGTCGCAAGTGAGAGTCCCTTTTACCTACGCCCAGCGTGAATATTGTGCTCCTAGCGGGGTCAACACCCCCTTTAATATAAAATTAGATTGTTAAGATC
Source organism: Acheta domesticus (assembly GCA_031308135.1). Classification (NCBI taxonomy): domain Eukaryota; kingdom Metazoa; phylum Arthropoda; class Insecta; order Orthoptera; family Gryllidae; genus Acheta; species Acheta domesticus. Next base: position 133,166,531 of record JAHLJT010009436.1, on the reverse strand, counting down.
CAAGGATTTTTTCTAGAAAATCCAGAAATTAAAATCATCCCAATGAGTTTCACTGCGATATGCATGGTATGGCCTGATATCACGCTTGGTTCCATCCCTTTCGCAGTTTCTGGGCGGCCGGGCCAAATAAGACCCATAACCATAGTAAAGGTTTTAGCTACGGCCCTTGAGATCTTGCAAGTTGGACACCCTTGCTGTATATTCATATTGGTCATGCTGGAAACATGTCGTAAGAATGTACTACATTAGTTTAATCGCCTCTTACAATTAACTCCCTTTTTACAGTAAACTATCTACAATAAAATAATTAAAACGTAAAATATTTTAAATAGCTATACATCTGCTTCATTATCAAAACAATTATTATTGAAAATAAATAACAAATAGAAGAGAATTTGTAACTTTACCTTATGAAATTTCTTGGCGATTGATTTGGCCAGTTTCCTCTTAACATGACGTTGCTGTTGTTTTAACTTGCATCAAAAGTTCTTTTGCTGATAATAATTTTGAGATATCAAAAAGTAAAATATAAAGCGCAGTGAGATAAATTTATAAGATATTAATCCGATATTATCTCTGATGTGTCAGTGCAGCTGACATAACAACACGACTCCACTTGGAAGAATCCCCTCTCGTTAATTCTCACGTTCCTCGCCGCCACCAACAACAATACCGGCCGCTATTCATGACAATGAAAACAATATCGATTAAATATAACCGTAATATGCGATGGTTCGGGGAGGGTGGCAAATCAGGTAACTAACGTGTTAAAAGAGCGCGGCGAGTGCGGTGGGACCGCGGCGTGGCGGCGGTGAGCCTGCCGAAGGTAACAGCTGGGCCAGTGGCGTGGCGCGGGGGCGAGCATAGAGAGCGAGGCTGGGGGAGTGGGCGGGGCGGGAGGGGACGGGGAGGGGTCGCCGCGGGCCGCGGGAGACCGCGGAACGCCGCGGGCGCCGCCATCGATCGTCGCGCGGCGCGTCACAGCTGCTGCTGCGGCCTCCGCCGCCGCCGCCGCCGCTCCCAACGCAGCCTTCGACGCGGCGCCGCGCCAGGCCCGCGCGCGACGGGAGTGGTGATGCACGATGGCTGGGTAGAGATGGCGATGATTGGGTGCAGAAGGTGGCAGAGGGATATAGAGGGGAAGGTCAAGAGTGAGAAGTAGAGGTGCGTGTAAAGGAGGAGGCAGGGGTCCAGGCAAGTGCCGTAGTGGGGAGGGTCGGAAGCAAGCGAGGTGAAGGACCGAGAGGATGAGAGGAAGAAGACGGACGGCAGTAGCGTGGCCCAGCTCCTTATTGATTATACGTAGCTGTCTCATTGAACGAAATAACAACGAAAGCAAAAATGGAGACATTACAAACAGAACCTTATCGACGTAAATATCTGTAAAAAAATACACAACCTTTGGGGGAAATGGGTTATGACATAAAGTGCAAAGTATTGACATTTTGTGAGTGACAAAAATTATATTTTCATGCTAATGAATGATCCCAGAGGAACAGCATGTACTTGAGGAAACTTTTAGGAACTGATGTCGCGAAAAGTATTACACAAATTATGACACATGATTATATTTTATGAAAATTTGTAAAATCGAATCTTTATTAAGTAACGCGTTTACGTAATAGAAGGAAATAATTCCTGTATTAAAAATGTTGATGAGTACTTTGATGAAGAAAGATGAAAGTAAAGGAAGAAAAATCAATAGGGAAGAATACGAAGAAAAATTGTTCATGTGAGAAGCAATCCCTTTAATTAAGGACGTGTGGGGACACGAAAAATAAATGATTGTGGAATCACGGTAAAGATGGAGATCAACAAAATGGATCAAGAAAAGAAACTTCGTTTTAGAATATTTAGAAACTTTTCAAAAGGATGGTTCTTTCTCTTCTTCTTTAAGTTTACATCCTTCAGTTTATTCAAAGAAGAGATTCCTTTCTTCACAGGGAAAGACGTTAAAGATGGAAGTTAATCCATGTCTAATTCACGCTCCCAGCGCAAAATGGTTCAATCCCAGTTCAGGAGTTCTCTTAGGGAGGTATGGTGTTTTTAGTGGTAATCAATTATCGGCCCCACCAGTAAGAAATCTTATTCAGGCCCCAGCAACGACGAGTCTGGGGTCAACTAATGAAGATCGGTCGGCAGTTGAAAGACTTTCGCTTCCCCTTTGCACGTGGCAGTAGCTAAGTGATATTGATCCAGTTTGGTTTCCGGAAGACTCTGGTAACCATTTTGTTCACTCTCGTCTTTCATCTCTCGGGGCCTCTTCGTGGAATACGACCTCTTTTCGATCCGTTATTTGTTTAGCAGTTTTGGTATTCACAGACTTGAATTCAGGATCTTCCTCTTTAAAAGGATGCTTTCAATACGATTCGCGCAAGAAGTCCATCACGTTTGCGCTTATTTATATTTGATGTTTAGGGAGCCATCACGATAACAAAGCGTGAATTATGTATCAGACGTGAGCGCGGAATGCCCAGCCCAGATCTGTGGCGATAGAGGGGTATCGAGAATCGATCGGCAACACTTAGGGTAAGCGATGTCACGACGAAAAGGAAAGGGAGTGTAGAGTGAGAAGTAACGGTCCATAAATGTCGATAATAAGTAAATGTCCTGTCGATGAGAGAAAACGCTTTCTTCACACTATCAACATCCTACATTGAAACAGGCAGAGTGTATATGAAATGGCAAAAGTGAAAACAAATAATTTCAATATAAATGGACGGTAATATAGAATGTATAATTGAAATTTTCGCGTCCACATAGTGAATTTCCTCCTTCCGATAATGTGTTTGAAACAAAGGAATAACAAACTTTTCGTAAAATCAGACTTTTCTCAGTTTGTATACAGAATGTTACGGGTAATGTCGAAATCGAATTGGAGAATACGCCGGTTAAAGTACATATTATCAAAAGTGTGTGAACAAAGTCACAGATAAAAAGCTTGGAAACATATTTAGGATTTATGCCGGATAAAGTTGACCTTAGCCAACACTAGGTGGCTAGGTGACTCTGGCTATTGGGAAGTTCCCAATGCTAGTGCGAGACAAGGTGTGTAACTTCAAATTTCACACACCTAGTCGTAATTTTCTACTTACGAGATTCCACATAACGTAACCTCACTATATGCTTCCATTGACGCTTCGCTACGAATTTCAAAGTTGTAAATTCAAGAAAGAAAAAAAATGTAATATAAAATCAAAGAATTCCAGTTGGCATCCAGGCTCCGGCCTTCGGTCTTCTCAAACTACATATAACTAGGTAGGTACCTTTAGATTGCTTGACGCATAATTTTAAACGTATTTCCATGCCAAAATAGTCTCCCGAACACACAAGACGCCTCATTCACAGGCATTAACCTTACTTTAACCGGGGTCTGATGATAATGCCAACATTAATTGGATGGAATCCGAATTGATCCACTCATGGTCATTCATTCAGCTTTATTCCAATTGTTTGGGTAATGTGCGACTTAATTCGCTACTTTGAAAATTATCCATATTTAGCTGTTTAACACACATTTCTTACTGCTATACTTCCCACACATATACTGTCCTATGGGCATGTTCGTACAGTGTTTTGGTTTTGGAAGAACATTTACGATGTTTATTTTAGTTAACATACCGTAAATATAGGGTATATGCAGCGCTTTCATTTGACTCTAGCTATTAGTCAAGTCTTCGAGTGTTTTGAAGGACTATAGTGGCTTCTATTTTTAGAAGTACTAATAATGAAAGAAACTTGATTATGTCGATTGTATCGTATGTGTCAAACTGAGGAAGACGTCACCGTTGCGACCCCTTCCGATCTCCAGCGAAAGGTGGTTTTTGTCAGGAATTTCTATAATTGATTTTTTTTGTCAAAGAAATCGTGAATTTGATAATTAATTCTCCATTTTTCTTTTGAAAAGTTCTGATGAAAATGGAGTTTGGTAAAAAAAGGGGTTAAAAATACACCGTAATATGTATAAAGATAACTTTATTGTACTAAACAACTTACATAATAATGATATTATTTAATATGTGAAAACATTTCATTAACTCGCACTGAAGTATATTAATTTTCAAGAAAGCGTCACTCTTGGCCTCAACATTCTGTGTGATGCGTGAAGGGTCGACTTTTCATAGTTGTTGTGAAATGAGGATTGTCGTTATCTTGCTCCAACCACTTTATTACTAATTTCTTTTTCCATTACTGATATTACTATTTCACTTTCATTTCGTGCCACAGTCAATCCAAAAATAATTTGATATTCTATTAAAATGTTAATTCCACCAACATTCTGAGATTTCTGAAAATATGGTAAGTCATTTGCAATGTTAAATGACAATTTTTATTTATTTATCGGTCTGAATGTTCTATACATACATTTGCCCTAAACCAGGCCAATAAATGACCATTACAAAGAAATATTGAGTTACAGTCCTCTCATTGTCGGTGCGAGTTAATTAGCGAACGCAATAAGTAAAACAATAACATACGATGCGTTTTTGCCACCACGTGACAAGCACCTGCCAATGGCGATGCTCAGAGCTGACTCCATCAGGAATATTTCTATCACTTGTGAATACCAACCACGTTTGCATCGTGTTTTCATTTCTTCCGGGAGACAACGTAGGCCATAAATGTAAAGTGCGCATTTGATTCACTTAGGCAAAATTGCACTGATGTCTGAATTTTGTCTATGTAAAATTTAAGACATTTCTTCAGTTGTACTCTTTATCGAATCAGGTTAGGTATGAATATATCCATTAAAAAAATTCTTGAGAGATTTTATTGATGAAATGCTGCGAGATATAAAAATTGATTAACTCAACAATTAATATTTTTATGTATATAAGACTGATAATTATATGCTAAGAACAATATGTAATTAATGAATAATTTTTTAATCCACAATGGATTCAGTTAATAAAATAACAAAAGATGACGGTTTTGTATCATTGATAAGAAACCATCGATATAAAACCCCGTAACCATGCTATACTACTCCTACGTAGAAAACTACCGTCCCATTCCTGTATCAAACTGATTTAAGAAAAAAAGACTGTGACAGATTTTTGTACAGCAAAAATGAAGGCGAACATACAACCCTCAATACACGTTACGGTACAAAACACAAACACACACACACACACACACACACAATTGTGCATCACACAAAAACTGTGATATTCTATTAAAGCTTTAAACCTTGTTTCCGTGTCCCTAGACAAAGGGGCACGAGTTTTTAATTCTGCAACCTGAGATGATTTTCGACATTCTATTGAGTTTTTGGAAATTTAGCTCTTATAAGTGTCCGCTCTTCTTGATTGGATGGATAAATGCAAACAAATACTTTAAATATACGTAAAACTAAATTGGTGGAATAAAGTCGGAAATAAACATCCACGATTTAAGTGACCATCTAATTTTCCCTCTAATTTAATCTGAAACCTTTGCAATGTTGGAACGTTTTCTAAAACACAGTACTGAACACAATTCTGTTTCACACATTTCAAAGTATTGTTACTCGAAGCTGGATTTTAGTACGAAGCTTTTTTGACAAAACAAAGAAGTATGGAATGTTCATACAGGTCTAGCTAGTTAAATTTATTAGCAAGATCTCAAAACAATTACGAATATTCAAGATATTTTGAAGAAGTAATAACATTTTAATTTGAAACTAAAATATGATGACTCTACGTCACTAACTATAAAAGACCGCTGATCAGCATTGTTAATAAGAATAAATTCATTACCAGATTTAATTTACAGATGTATTTTATCAATAATGAATCATTTTCCCTAATAACTCATATGAAGAATTTGGCTAATTAAGAGAGACTGGCTGTGATGATCACATAACGAAATACATGCGTTTCTCATTATCTTTATTAACTTCAGCGTTAGAGCTTGATGAAATATTACATTCGTAATATACTCCTGTATTTATCACTAAATACAAACAGGTTCACCAACAAAGAGCTTTATTCCACTGACAGCTGAATGACGCAATACGGTTATCAGCATTTCTCGCCAACAAGAAGTAAACAACTTTAAACAGTAAAATAGCTATTTAAAGTGGTAACGCTTCAGATTGGAAGCGTTACTTTTTCCCAGCTATGTGAAGTGTTGGTAAAATTATTGTAATAAAATCTACATTTCACAATGCGTTCGTAGTATCTCTAAATAAAAGTGGACGTTGGTGTGTATAATTTTTGTTTACGTCAAATGCAACCCGCAACACATTCGGCAGGATCTTAAATATATATCGTTAAAAAACTAAAATTTTGAGGCCGGAGGCTTCAAAGAAACGTTTCTCACGCCGTAATCTAGACGTTAAAGCTTTCTTGAACATTCTATTAAATTTGTGCAGGTCCGGCGCTTCCGATATTACCTCATCTGCTTAGAGATGTGTAGAATCTGCAATTAAATGTGAATGAGAATAACGGAGAGTGGCAGAGACATACAAACAGGGACAGGGTAAGGGAGGGAGGAAGAGACAGTGAGAGGGTGATGGGAGGGGAAAGAGATAGATAAAGGGCAGAACAACGTCTGCCGAGTTTTCCTAGTATTATAAATAAGGGCGTCTAATGCGATATCTACACAAGAACTACGAAAAATCAATCGCTTATCTAGTCGGAAATGCAGAGACTCAATGGCATAGAACAAATTCTTCCGTGGCTCGCCGGAAGGAGCCAGAACGCAGAGAAATTACAATCGAGGGTGCTGCTCGCCCGCCGGTCGCCTGGCCCACGCACGTGTCGGTTGCCGCTGAACAAAGGCGTGCCGCGGCGCTCTGCGAGCGAATGTAATGAAATAGAACACACGCTGCAGCACTCTAGGGTGCAATAAAGGGGCGCCAGGCAACAGAAAACATCGCATCGCCATAATTACCTATTGTTATTGCAGAAATTATGGCGGGATCGTTGTGCGGTTTGAAATTATGGCGCCGGACAATGTCGGCAATTAGCTGGTGTTTGTCGATGCCTCGATTCTCGAGAGGCAATGGTCAGCGGTATCGCCTTGGTAGTACGAAAACGAGTTCGGCCGTTCGATGCATTCGAAGAAGGGAACTTTCTCGTTTAGTGGGTGCATCTGGAGTCGAGATGCTTATTAATTGCCTCATTGAGAATAATTTTAAACTCTAAAATGGATGGAAAACAATTACAACACTCTACTCACATTCTTATTGAGATGTATTTGGTGAAGATCATCGCCTGATGCAACATCTACACAAGAAGTAAGAAAAATCAATCACTTATCTAATCGGAAATTTTTCACAGTTTCATTGTGAATTCCGGTTCTTGTGGTCGGTAGACAAGAAAAATGACACATCTGAAATTGTGTTCTTTTTCTGGAGAAAGTTTTTATTGCTTGGGAAACCGTTAATTTTGCGGCCAATGACAGTATATACGGCTGTTTTGTAAATCATCTTGATGAAATTTTTATTTTCAAAAATATATTACTTTTCAAACACAATTATTCTTTTAACCTTCCGGCAGGCGCGCAGTAGCACTGGGTGCTGCCTTTGTACTTTTATTGTTCCAAAACGGAGTACGGCTATTTGACATTTTAGAGAGTACTAGTATTCTCACTTCCCAACTTTCGAAACAAAACGCAGCATCTCCGTTCCGTTGCGTTCTCCCTATCAGTCGTAAAGAACATTCGAAAATAAAAAAAAATTCTGACTACAGCACTCCGTGCTTTACTGCGCTCACTAGTGTAAGTATTTTTAGTGTTGCAAACGATCATTTGACTTATTCAAATTGTTGGTTAACATGTATTTTCGATCACTGTAAGCAAAATCCAAGATGTTCAAAGTTGTTTTTTTGTTGATTTTTTCCTATTAATTCTAGATTTATTTTTGGTTTTCTTTCATGAAGAGATGAAACAGACGAATTCAGGTATCTTCTTGAGATACTGGAAACGGCTTGATGAAAACCAATTGATGCTTTTCTAAAATTTAAGGACCGAGACTGTTTCATTTAATTAATTTGTCTATTTAATAACAATTATCTAGTTAACTTTGTCTTTGTTACATTCTGTTTTCTAAAGTTTTCTGAAACAATATTTATTATTGTGTACTTTAAAATAGCCACATTTCTGTGATGTATAAAATGTATTAACATTAAAGCTGTAATAGTTGTGAGTTTTTATTCTTCCTTCTCCAGTTAAATAATAGAAGTTTTGAGGGCTCAAAAGACTGTTTTCTAGAGACAGCGTACTATGCTCCTAGTGAGTAAAATCGGCGCGCCCCCTGGAAGCTTAACTGAAAATGACGATTTTAAGTTTTTTTTCCTTTTTCTTGTGCATCAACAATGTATGTCAAATACTTTCTACAGTAAACGGTTTTCCTAGCCGTTTAGATCCTTAATGTACCTCCAGGGAGTAATAAAATGAAAAGTACGAAGGCTATCCAGAAAGTAGATTACGTTTTGGAATAAAAAATAAACAAAGTATAGGAAACAAATTTTATTATATACAGATGAAAGCCACACTCAAATTCTACTTTTCTACATAGTCACCATTCAAATTAAGGCATTTATCGTAGCGATGTACGAGCTTGGAAATTCCTTCGTCGAAAAATTCGGCCGCCTGCACCTTCAACCACTTCTTGCAGCTGTGCGTCGTCATCAAAACGCTGCATAGCCAGCCACTTCTTCATTGCTGGGAATAGGTGGAAGTCGCTCGGTGCTAGGTCGGGACAGTACGGCGGATGGGGAAACAACTCCCACTTAAAAGATTCAAGAACTTCACGAGTGACATTTGCCGTGTGGGGCCGGGCGTTGTCGTGAATCAACAAGATCTTAGAGCTCAACATTCCTCTGCGCTTGTTTTGAATTGCTCTTCTGAGGTTTTGGAGAGTTTGGCAATACCGTTGAGAGTTATTGTAGTGCCTCTTTCCAGGAAGTCCACCAAAATCACACCTTTTCTGTCCCCCAAAACAGTCGCCATCATCTTCCTTGGCGACATTGTTTGCATGCATTTCCTGGGTTTTTGGGGAGAACTTGTGTGCCCCCACTGCATTGATTGCAATTTCGTTTCACAGTTTACGTGTTTCACCCATGTTTCGTCACCAGTAACGATGCGATCGTGTAAAGAGTCACCATTCTTATCGTAAGCGTCCAAAAAGTTCAACGCTGCAGCCATTCGCTGATTTTTGTGGTCCTCTGTCAAGATTTTTGGAATCCATCTTGCACAAAACTTGTGGTAACCAAGCTTTTCGCTGATGATTTCGTGCAACAAACTTCGCGAAATTTGTGGAAAAGTCAAAGAAAGTTCCGTTATTGTGAACTTTCGATTTTCACGGACTTCAGCATCGACTTTTTCGACAAGTTCGGCAGTCACTATGCTGGGTCTCCCACTTCGATGTTCGTCGTGAACATTGGTTCGGCCATTTTTAAATCTTATGACCCACTGACGCACTCCACCTTCCGTGATAATGTTGTCCCCATACACTTCACAAAGCTGCCGATAGATTTCTATCGGTTTACAGTTTTTTGCAGTCAGAAACCTTATTACTGCACGCACCTCGCAGCTCGCGGGATTTTCAATTAACGCAGGCATTTCAAACCGTCACAGTATCTTAACGGAGCACAGCACGAACCTCTCACTAGCACGGCTAGATGCCGACTGAGCTGCGCAACGCTCTGACCCCAAGATGGCCGCGCTAGCCCCGCCCCTAGCGGACACAGACGAAAACGTAATCTAATTTCTGGATAGCCCTCGTACTAAGCAATTGGAAAAAATGAGAAAGTTTCTGTTATTTACTCTCTTATTCAGATAGTACTCACACTATCTGATCCTTTGAGTAACATCTTTCATAGCCCAAATGAAAAAGTTCGACACCATCCATAACTCCTACAAATTCTTTAGGGCAACAGCCACTGCTTCTGCGACATAGTGGAAGCTATGTGGAAGTTATGAATTTTTCTTGGTTCTATGGAGAATTGAACCTTCAGGTATAGAAAGGCACATTATTAATTATGAACAATTCCCGGGGCTTTACGTTGAATACTGTGAAAATACTACGACATTCTACGAATGTCATGCACAACGCTATCCAGTCTGATGACAATTATTTAAATAATTTGATTATTTTTACTTTCCCGTATACGTACGTATACACGGAGTGATATACGTAGTATAGGGAAAGTTTTGTAATGCTGAGCGAAAAAAAGGGCGAATTTTTTCCAGGAAAAACTTCGTTGCCGGGCCATGATAGCGAAAAAGTGGATAAAACCAGTTGCTAAATTAAGAAACAAAATTCCCTAACACGTGGTGCAGCCAGACCACCTTTTTAGGTGGTTCTTGATACCGAAGAACCAATTGAAAGGAAAACGTCCATCTATCCGTCCGTCTGTGAAAACTGCCTAAACCATACGTACGATTTCTTCCAAAATGGATATTCCCCGCTTGCGAGTCAAAGCTTTGAGATTTCGAAAACATTTCTGTAAAATTTGAGGGTACTTTACATGAAGCCCCCCGGACATTTCAAATTTTTTTCAAAAACGGCTCCAAAAATTTTCTTCAAATTTCTTATAAGAATAGAGTAAAATACACTTATTCAGGTGTCATAGGTCCGATTTTCACGAATAACTCTGAATTTTCGAAAATTGCAAAAGTTTGAAATTTTTTCGACGCTTTCCTAGAACTACAAAATTGAAGATAGAGATTCCTTCAAATAAAATTTGTTATCCTAAGCGAGTTCTTTCTTTAAGATCAAATTGGAAAATTTTATTCGTTTTCGCGCAATATTGCCTGTAATATGTGCAATTTTTAAAAAATACAAAAACAAGATTGTCTTATAAACGGCTCCAATTTTTTTCTTTAAAAGTTTGGTAGGGGTAGTGCTAAATGTACCCTGTGAGATATCACTCTATCTTTTGTTTTTTCAAAAATTGCAAAAATGTAATTTTTTTTGACTTCTCTCACGTCGTTAGTATTTATATTAGCGGCGATTTGTTATATTTATATAACAAATTATATTATGAGTACATGTGCTTTAAATAAGTCAAGTAAAGTTTCTCGAAAACAACCGTTTTCTGTGAAAACTAGCTCAAAATTCTGCTTTTTCAGAAATGCTCAAACGCCATTTTCTCATAAATGGCTAGAAAAAATGTTTTCAAATTTTCGATCGGGTGCAGTCGTTAATATGACGTAGGTCTATTTTGAGGTATGTTTTTGTTTTTTTTCAAAAGTTACACAAATGTAATTTTTTTGAAAGATCTCTCACATCTTTAATATGCACATTACCAGCAATTTGTAAACACTATTTTATTTGTGAGTTAATGTGCTTCAAATGACTTTAAATAAAGTTTTTTGAAAACTCAAAAATTTTTTGTGAAAGAACTTCAAATTTCGCATTTTAGTAGCGCTTAAACGCCACTTTCTTAAAAACGGCAACAAAGTTTTGAAGGAAAATTGCCATATAGGACGAGGTTGTTGTGTTCTTTAATACTCTAAAATTAATATTTCCGTTCCAGCATTAGGAAGTCAAAAACTTACGAAAATGTTGAAAAAATGTAATTTAAGCGGTAACAGATGGCAGCTGGCACAAGTATGTGACAATTCCGATTAGCTATCCCAGACCCATAGAAACTAGAAAACTAGTACGGGAAAACCTGTGCCATTCTGTAGCACCACTAGTTCAAATTTATCTTCTGGGGAGAGAAACGTGCTATTCGGAAACGTTAATTACAATTATTTCTAACATTTTGCTTTGATTGTGAATGACAATTCATAGTACCAATATATTATATACCAATATATTATAAATACCAATATATTATATATTTTGACAGTAACATTTGCTGTAAATGGGTTGGGTTAAAAGGGTCTGCAAACAGCAATATACAGCCTTAGCAACGCCGGCGTAGTGGTTGGCAAGGTCAATAAACTGCATTCGGGCCTTGACTAGGTGAGGGCGCTGGCTAGAAAGGAATATAAGATAATTTGGGATTGGTCTAGAAAGGAATGACTATCGAGGGCGTGGCTACTTGATTTGGTAAGAAATGGATGAATTGGCTAAGGGAGAATAGACTGTCAACTCCTGAGAATAGACTGTCGAAGTTTGTCGTTTTGTTTAAAAAAATAAGAATGAAGGATGGATATTGATGCGTTGAGGGCGAAAAACGGAGGAGTAAATGACATTCTGATAGAGGTCAAGTGGTACAGATCGCTCGCGAGTATAATATTAGGGGAGTGGGACTTGTAAGTTTGACGTGAAACTCAATGGTTTTCGGACTCTGAAAATTGATGTGCAGCAGTAAATTCGCTTAGGACTTTGAAACTTTTGTATATTGCGGTTTTGGACTTTAATGTTTTACCACGTAGTTGAGGAGAACTAGGAACTCTGAATATCAAGTAAGAACTGGTAGATATTCTAGGCAGTGAGGGCTGGATTCGTCGGCAGCGTCGCAAGATTAGAAGAGAGAAGCTGGACTTGGGATAATCTGCATTCAAGTGAGAAGGCGGGGCGCTGTCGATGAAGATCACATTAGATAAGTACTGCAGTACAAAGGTTTTCTTTTAAAACGAGGTCATGACCTAAAGGCAGAACAATTGTCAATAGAAGTTAATAAATTGTTAAATTTTTCTTTTGGAAATGAAAAGATGATTTTCATTTGGTCAATCACAACTGTGAAGTAGTTAGAGATATATAATTATTTCCTTTCAGATTCCTCGCCATACTGTATAGTTGGCAGATCAAATAATCGGCTATCTAGGCGATAGCGATTATCCATTACGTGACCCATTGACCTAGCTAGCCGGACATTTATCCATTCGTTAAAATTAGCTGAGGGAGCATTGGTTTTAATTATCAATTATCGTAACCTGTTCCTGGCGCCCAAAATTTTTCTATAAATTCGGAACGGGTCACGAATATAACAGTCCTAAGGTAAATGATGTCAGTTAAAACGGCACGATCTCGTAATAATTTATGACGAGACATTGTTTGTATATTTCAATAGTCAGTGATTTTTCGCAGCTATAATTTATATATCGAATTTAGAACAAAAGCTATGTCGAATTGCAGAAATGCAGTTTAGAAAGTTTTGAGAATTAATTCCAAATATTATATTAGAGAATAAAAATGTGGTTAATTTAAACGAAAATACAAATTTTAGAAAAAAGATCAAATACAATAAATATGTGCTCAAGGGAATTTTTGACACTAGCTATGAAGCTAGGCCGAATTCAGCCCATATCTGATGAATAATGCTAGCGCCCGCCTATTCGGAACGGTAGGTTCTCCAATCAATACCATGGTAATGTCGAAGCAATGCCCTAACACTCTGGCTACGGATCGCGTGCAATCTTCCCTTCCTCATTCTTGCTCTTCTCTCATCTTTCATCATGGTCTACATTACCGCTCATATCGGGAGTTCAGTCGGGAGATTAGAACTGGTGGAGATAACTCCAAGTCAGAAACCCGCAAGTCACCCTGTAGGTCATCACCGGATCTTGCGTTCCAGTCTACAACATGCACTTCACGTATTAAAGTTCTACCAAGATAATTGTCGCCTCCAAAACCACGAAACTCATTTCATTCGCTTCAGTCGTTTTAATCATTTCAATCGTTTTATTCGTTTCATTCGTTTCAGTAGTTTCAATAGTTTCAGTAGTTTCAATAGTTTGAGTCGTTTCAATAGTTTCAGTCATTTCAATCGTTTCAGTAGTTTGTCATTTCAATCGTTTCAATAGTTTGTCATTTCAATCGTTTCAATAGTTTGTCATTTCAATCGTATAAATCGTTTCAGTCATTTCAATCGTTTAAATCGTTTCAGTCATTTCAATCGTTTAAATCGTTTCAGTCATTTCAATCGTTTAAATCGTTTCAGTCATTTCAATCGTTTAAATCGTTTGTCATTTCAATCGTTTAAATCGTTTGTCATTTCAATCGTTTCAGACGTTTCAGGCGTTTCAGCCGTTTCAGACGTTTCAGACGTTTCAGACGTTTCAGTCGTTTCAGTCGTTTCAGTCGTTTCAGCCGTTTCAGCCGTTTCAGCCATTTCAATCGTTTCCCTCAAAGTCACTCACACACTCACTCGGGCTTCGGGAGGCTCTACGCGGCGCACCGACTCGCGGCGCCTCGCGCCCGTGGAAGGAGGCGACGGGGGGCGGCAAACAGGGCTTTGCATATAGACGACGTTCGCGAGGCCGCCTGTGTTGGTTTTGCGCGGCGAGGTGCCTCGCGGGCGGCCGCCGATCGCCTCGCAGGCGCTTCACGGCAGCGGAGAGGAGCCATCGAGCAATCGACTGGGAGGTGCTCTATCGAGATGATATTTGGGATGTAGGCTGACGTCGAGTGGTTGCCGGGTCTCCGTTTTAAAAAATAACCTGCGAGAATTAGTGATTTGGGAATACATGTTATTTATATACGATACCTCTTCTACTTAAAACTAAATACTGTTTTGAGGTTAATATACTTAGAGGCACATTCAATAGTTCAGTTTAATAGTTTTACATTATATTTGGTGAAAATGCGTAATGACAAAAGAGATTTAATTTTTAAATTTGGTAAAGATTAATACTCTTGCAGTAAAATTCTTGAGTTCTTGTGTAAATCTATGTGCTCTCCATTACATTGATATTAGCATTGGTGTAATAATCGTATAAACAAACCTCGTGTTGTCACATGCTGTCTATTTATATCACTTGAATTACGATGTAATATATAAATAACGTTTCTGTCAAAAATTTCATGGTTATTAATTTAAGGAAATGTTGGACAAACTATTGCTAGGCTTATGCATTACACGTAATGCGTTGTTGGCCGTGGGGTTTCTGATGATTCTGCGCTTCATAAAACTCTAAACTGGAATGGATATGGAGCTAAGTATAATACTTATGCTGTAATACTTAGAAAGTACTAAACACTAACTTGAGCAGAAGATTCTAACAAATGTTTATTCAAATTGCTTCCAAGGAATAATTTACTGTAACTAACCAATATCTTCTCGAGAAATATACTAAATATTATTTATAAGTAAGTGATTCTTTTTAAAGAAACTCCTGTATATTGAAACAAAAATTCGACAGATTACCTGAAGTCATGGCTCAAGCTTCCTCTCTTCCATGTTCCTCAATCTCCGGTCATAATTGTTTCATAAAATATAGTGTTTGTGAATCCTTTACGATAACATTTTAAAATACTAATCACGCCTTGAATTTTGAGCTACTTTATGGAACAATAAATGTCGTTCATAAAATAACATTTAATACAAGGTAGATCACCACATAACACTCAGTCAAGTTTCAATGTGCTTGAATACTGATTTTTAAAGTGTTGAGTACTATATGGAAGAACAAGTAAAATTTCATAATAGGAGAACAAGTAATTGCTATCATTTCAAAACGAAATCTCATCAGTTAAAAACCGTTTAAAGTTTACTTAAATATAAATATTTTTTTTGGATGCTACAAAAAATTATTATAGAAATAATTAAAAGCTACTGCATGAAAAATACGAACATTCTGAAAATAGAATTAAGGTGCATAAAATAGTAAAAATACGAGAATTTTCATTTTGTTGATATTTTATGTCGCAAAACATTACCATATTAAACGTTTTACTCTCTTCTCCGCAACAGACATCAGAGAAATGTTTTCTCCTGCCTACTCAATTGTGTTACAGACTGTTCCATATGTTCGTACGCGCGATAAAAAATATAAAAAAGCCCAATGGATTTTGTTCCTGGAAGCTATAAAAGAGAAGCGTAATATGCATTTTAAAACTACTAACTTATTTCCCGGTAATGCATCGCGCCGCATCTCTACAATTACAACTAATAGGCAGGTAAAGCATCGTCGCTTATGCATGAGCTCCAATGTATGCGCTCTATCTCACATCAAACGACATGTGAGGGTATTATCAGCAGCCCCACTCTTGCAAGTATCAAATGCCGCAGTGAGCACTAGTATCAAACGAAGTATTCTCCCGTATGCACTTCAAATTTACAGTAGTGATTATTTTATTATTTATTTTAAAAAGCAGCTAGACGTAAATTGGAAATTGGTCCAGTTTTATTTAATTTTTCTATTCATTTGCAACTTTGCACATGTATTTCAAATGACGCAACTACTTCTTGCACACACATCCATTACTGTGATTTAACATTTTCGTATAGGCAAAACAATGATGAAATGATTTAAATGATAAAGAAATGATTGAACAGATACATAAAAATCTTTGAGAGACCACTTTATTTGAAAACTGGCACTTCTTTATTCGTTTTAAATCGCGCAGTCAAGTAAAACTTGTTTCAGGCGCGTAAGAATGAACTGAGCCCTACACAAGTGGTTATAAATGTTATTTATAACCCCTTGTGTTTATGTGATTATAATAACTGGTTATAAATGTTACAACAATGGTATAAATCGTACAATGGTATAAACAATGGTACAATGGTATAAATGGTTATACAAAATAACTGGTTATAAATGTTATTTATAACCAGTTATTTTGTAATTTCTTTAGTATTCTACAATCTAGTTAAAAATCTTGAAATAGTACAAATATCTTTACCGTTGTTTCATATCTTAACATTTCTAGTCTAAAAAAAATAAAATCGTTACATGCGAAGATATAATTCAATTTAATACGAGAAGAAATAGGAAAAAAACATTTGTAATATGTAGGTTGTGGGGAAGGCAAATATACCTAGAGAGTGAATTGACGGAAGTGAAGTGAATTGACTTAATTCCGTGGTTAACGTGGAAGTAATACAGGGAATAATGAAGAAAGGAAATCATAGATAAAGGCCGAGACGATAATAGTGATTGATGAAAAATGTTCCGGCAAATAAAAGGCACGTTTTTTTTCTAAAAATGGAACAAGAGCGGTTGCTTTAGGAAAGGAAGAACAGAACATGATTAGAAAAAACTGACAGACGAGCACAACGGAGGGAATATATAGGTAGAGTATAACGTGTGATGGTAATTTAAGTGAAGTAGCAAAGAGATAAAACAAGCGGTGGGGAAGCGGAATCACAAATGCGGGATGATAATGGAGCACAAGGTATGAGAACGCATGGAAAGTACCCGTAACGGGTCGAGGTTGGTGGAGTGGAGGAATTGGACGAGAGCAGGAACGGGAATCGCGGTCGGCGGAGCTGGAGGGCAGGCGCGTGCGCGGACAAGCTGCTCGCCGGCGAGGCCCCGCCCCGCCGCGCCCGGGCCCGGGCCCCCGCGCCGCGGGCCTCTATCAGCATGCACGCGTGCCATCGGGCTGCGGCCCACGTCCCTCGCGAGTGGCTGCCGCTATTCACCCAGCCTGACGACCCGCTTGTTAGACGGGATACAGCGGCCGCCGCCGCCGCCGCCCGCGGCTTCACAGCCCTCCTGTTGCCTCCGTCCCCGCCCCACCTCTGTCCCCGCCCACGCCCTGCCCTCGCCCACGCTCCACCTCTGCCCCCGCCCCTGCCTCCCGCCTCTCTGTCCCCAGCCTCTGTTCCCGCCTCCAGCGCACCTCTTCCCCCACCATTGCCCTTGCCTCTCCCTCACCTCTGTCACCGCCTCTGCCTCTGCCTCTGCCCCTGCCTCTGCCACCGCCTTTGTCCCAGCCTCTGACTCCGCCTCTGCCCCGCCTCTTCTGTCCCCATCTCTACTCCAGCCACAATCCCTGCTTCTGCCCCGCCTCTGCCGCCGCTTCTGACCCCGCCTCTTCCCCAATCTCCGACCCCGCCCCTGCCCCCACCACCGCCCCTGCCCCCGCCCCTGCCCCCGCCCCTGCCCCCACCCCTGCCCCCGCCCCTGTCCCCGCCCCTTTCCCCGCCTCTGCCCCGCCTCTGCCCCGCCTCTGCCGCGCCTCTGCCCCGCCTCTGCCCCGCCTCTGCCCCGCCTCTGCCCCCCCTCTGCTCCGTTTCATACTCCGCCCCCGGTATTCACCCCCGCTTCTTCCCCCATTTCTGCCCCCGCCTCTGCCTCCGCTCAAGCCTTCTTAGGGTTGCGCTTCCGAGTCGGCGGACAGAGGCGACTTCTGTGCCCGCGGCGCGGCGCACCGTTCGCTCGTGCGGCGATGGCCTTTCTTCCCCGGCGCGTTCGCTTGCCCCTCCTCCTCCCCATCCTCCACCCCCTATCCGCTCCGCCCGGGAGTCAGGCGCCTTCCTTCCGCCATGTTTTTTCCTCTTACAAAACTCGACTGCGCCACAAATATGGAACAAACTCTGACAAAACAACGACCGTCAGAGTTTTAGTCCTTCCATTTACTGACGGAATAAAGTTACCTATGGTTTATATCTCAACGTTCGAAAAAACGCCTCATGACAGTGAAGTAAACTACAATAGTGATGTCTTCGGAATATGACCAAAAACAATTGTTGCAAGAGTGAAGCCACAGATAATAATTTTTATGATTGCGAGCATAACTGACTTTAATTTCTCTAGAATATTTTAAAAGAACATAAATATAAATATATCAGCATCATTCAATTATTATATTATTATTATTATTATTATTGTTTCTTTGCTTTTCACTTCTTTCAACACATGCATCTCGGTTACCATGAACAAAAGATACACGATTCATCTGTCGTAATCAGCACTGGATCAACCATCAAGGATTAGAAACTTCCTCACAATGTTGCATGTGTCTAGTATGACAATCTTTTGCAGTTGGATGTATAGCCCCTTCTTCAGTTGTAGCTCAGGCAGGGATTCATGAAATTCATTTATTATTATTATTATTATTATTATTATTATTATTATTATTATTATTAACCTTCCCCAGGGAACGTCACTTTAAAGTAGCACTGTCCGTGCGGGCGCGGAAGTTTTAGTGCTCCAATGAAGCTGAGAGCTCATGCAGCGGTAGCACGGCTAATGAATAGCGTGCTACTGGTAAGTCACCCATGCTGTACACGTCTCAGCAGAGGAGTCAATGTGCCGTCCTACATCGACCCGTCACACGAATTCTGTTTCTTGTTTCCTGTCTCGCCTATGCCTATGCTCCTTCCTCCACAACTAGTGGTCCCTTTCATGGATGTGGCATTTCTTCCATTTACTTGTACCTCATCCCTCTCTCTGTTGCCTGTAATATTGGCTGTTCTAGGCCCGTTATGTTCTTTGACCCTGGCGGTATTAGGTTTCGAGGGTTAGGGAGTCATTCATTTTTTCACCTTCACTTTTCTTTGTCTTTCTCTCATTTTAACTTCTGCTATTTCCTTTCATATGGGGATGGGAGTCGAAACCAGGTAAAGGCAACCTGCCTGTGGCACAAGAAGCCAGAAACAAAATCCCTTGGTCCTCCTGTACGGGGGTTGAGGCGATGGGCCTGCACCTCATCACTCGTAAAAAACTACACTTGCAAAATTTCTCAGCAAAGCCTCAGAATATGGCAAACATTATATACGACGACTTTGGGCAAGAACAAAGACTATGAGAATTGGAACTTGGAATATTCAAGGGCTATTAACCAAAGAGATACAAGTATTTAAAGAAATTGATGAGAATCATACGGCATACGATACAGAGCCAATAAATAAGTTATGGCCAAGCATAAAAGCAAGTGGTATCGAGCCAGCCCATATCAATGCATTATAAAGTGATAATAATAGCGTTATCAAAATAGGTAGCAAATCTCCCCAGAATTTCAAGTGAACAAAGGGTTAAGACAAGGTTGCTCATTAGCCCCTCTTATTTAAAATTTATTTTGAAGAAGCACTTAAAAAATGGAAAAGGAAGTGTTGCGGAATGAGATTGACAATAGAAAATGATGTACTGTACATTCTGCTGTTTGCCGATGAACAAGTGGTCATAGCTGGAGACGAAGATGATGCGGGTTACAGGCTTCATAAATTACAAGAGGAGTATGAAAGGTGGGTTCTCACTGTAAACCTTTAAACAAACTGAATCTATGATAGCAGGATGTAAAGAATTTGGGAACCTGGGCGTCGCTACAGGAAAAATTAAACGAAGTGAAACAGTTAAGTACCTTGGAGTTACCCTCTCCTCGAAGGGGAGCAGCTCCGATGACATTTCCAACGAGACAGGACAGGTAAAGAGAGTGATAAGACAGTTAAACTCCATTCTCTGGTGCAAAAATATCACAAAGCGGAAGAAGGCTCATATCTTTAAACCCATCGTACAGAGCATAAGAAGCAACGGAGGTGAAACATGAACATTGAACAAAAGGGAGAAATGTAGGTTGATGGCCCTTGAAATGGACTACTGGAAAAGATGCTGCCGGGTGTCCAGGATCGATCGTATTAGAAATGAAACAATAAGAGAGATGATGAACGAAGAGGACAGCATCCTGGAATCAATTGGAACAAAACAATTAAATTGGTATGGGCTCCTCCAGCGTATGGGAAGTAATAGATGGTCTAAGAAAATCTGGGCATGAACACCTCCAGAACGAGAGAAACGTGGAAGACCACCAAGAAGCTGGAGAAAGGACATCCAAGAAGAAATGGATCAAGAGGCCTCAAAGATGGAGACTGGGAAGATCAGAAGAGGTGGAAACTGAGAAGTGAGAAGCGGCGGCAGTGGTTAAAAAATTCGCAACATATATATGTGTGTCCATGTGTGTCTATGTAGTTAAGTGTCTGTTATTCTGCGTGTCTGGCGTAGTTTTCTTCGCAATGCTTCTTGCTACTCTTAACAATGCCTATGTTTTCCATTCTTTGGTCAGATTTAAACGGCCTCATTAGTAGGGCATCTTGATGAGTGACCACATACTTTCCCATCCCGACCGTTGCATTGTGCCAGAAGGATTTAATTTGTCTGAGACCTCTTCTTCCTTCCTTATGTCTGTCTGTGATAGTCTGTGTCCATTAGCTCGAGTGTGAGAGAGGGTGATGATTCATTGTGAGCAGTTTCTGGTTTTTCGATATGATTCGAATTTCTTACTCACTCCAGCCCACTAGTACAAAATTGTACTACACTATAGGCACCGCCAAACTACCAATTGCAAATATTTTATTCCTGGAGTTCAGAGTGGACTGTAAGGCAAGCCTCACCCTTCTGTAATACCCCCTGCAAATTCTCTTTTTCATTGTGTTGTTCGAGATGTTCTCACATTCTTCAGTGTCCAGATGTTTGTAAATTTTACGTGGCTTAAGATCTTGAATCACAGTGTGCATATAAACATCACTGTTTTCTGACGCTAGGTCATTCCATATTAAATCAACACAGTTTTAATTAAAATTTTGCCTCACCATTTAATTCAGATGAAATTTGACACATAGGTAGTATGAATAAAGAATAAGAAAACTACAATGTTTGAGTAAAATATTTCCACCCGTTTGTGAAATACAGCCACGTACAAGTTTACAATATTGGGTTCCCAAAAATTTTTAAATTGATGGAAAACTTTGAAATTGAGGCAAACTGTGATTCAAGATCTTGAGCCAGGTAAAACGTACAAATATCTAGGCATTGAAGAGTGTGAGACGATCTCGAACGACACAATGAAAGAGAGAATTTGCAGGGAGTATTATAGAAGAGTAAGACTTGTCGTGCAGTCCGCTCTGAACTCAAGGAATAAAATATCAGCAATAGGTAGTTTGGTGGTGCCTGTAGCCGAATACAGCTTTGGACTCGTGGACTGGACTGAGCAAAACATTCGCATCATGGATCGAAAAAACAGAAAATTGCTTACAATGCATCATGTTTCCCACCCTCAAACTGATGTACATAGACATTGTGTCACGTAAGGAAGGAGGAAGAGGCCTCAGACAAATTGAAGCCTCCTGGCACAATGCAATAGTCGAGATGGGAAAGTATGTAGTCAGCCATCAAGATGACACTCTAATGAGGCAGGTCATGAAATCTGACCAAAGAATGGGAAACAGAGGCATTGTAAGTATAGCAAAAAGCATTGCGAACAAGACCATGCAAGATACGCAGAATGACCCAGACCCTGAACTTCTGACTACTTAACATGAAATGTGAGACAAAGAAATCGAGGAGAGACGAACTACTCCACGGACAATATTTTAAACGAATGGACAAGGTGCTGGTCAATAAAGATCAAGCATTCAAGTGGCTTAAAAGGGGAAGAATAAATCCGGAATCGGAAGCACTTGTAACAGCTGCCCAAGATCAGGCCTTGAGAAAACGACATTATGATAAAGCGGTTCTCAAAATATTCCAAGATGATAAATGCCGCATTTGCCGGGAACACGTAGAAACCATTAATCATATTGTCTCAGCTTGTCCAATCCTAGCAAAGACCGAATACTTGAAAAGACACGACAGGGTGTGTAGCTATCTCCACTGGCAGATCTGTACCGCCCTCGAAGTTCCAAACACATGCCCCAAGTGGTACGAACACTCACCAAAGCCAGTGACGTCTGTTGGATTGTGTACAATATTATATGACAAATTCAAACTGATCGCACGATAGCGACAAAGAAATCGGATATATTTATCTGGGATTTGGAGAAAAAATCGTGTTTACTTGTCGATGTTGCTGTACCTTGCGATCAAAACGTCGTTACCAAGGAGGCAGAGAAACTTCTTAAATACAAGAGTTTGGAAATCGAGATCAGCCGAATGTGAGGTGTAAAAGCACAGGTCGTGCCGATAGTCATCGGAGCTCTGGGATTTGTTCCGTAAAATTTGAGTAAGAACTTGTCTTAACTCCCCGGTAATTCAAAAGACTGAGAAGTGCACGTAATCGCTTTATTTGGAACAGCCCACATTTTGCGCTAAGTATTTTAGAAGCATCGATAGTCCCTAGATCTGCTCCTTACGTAGCTGGTTGCAACCTGGAGTAGATTTTATATTCAGCCGACACATAATATCTTTAGTCGTGATTTAGGGGAACAATAATAATAACGATAAAAACACAACACACTCGCCAAAAGAACACTAAATTAATAATTTGTGTAAATTAGGTCTTATAATTTTAAATAAAATCCATTTTAAATCAGTAAAATCTAGAGTAAGTAAATATTGTGCATTTTAAAGGAAAGATCATCATATGAACCCATTGCAGTCCCAAGTTTAAACTTGCACCGTCTTTTTGGAAACATATATGGATTATTTTTAAAAAATTCAATTTTTGTGAAGATGAGCATGTTGAAAAAACTCAAAATCAAAATTTTAAATACAAATTTGAAAAACGTTTTGAACCAACCACTATTGAGTTGTATATCATATAAAAAGCCATAAAGAAAGCTGGAAAATGACACCTGTTTCAGCTCTCTATCTTAATTTGGAGAGGTTCTACATCAATTTAAACATTTTCGGGAACCCAATTTTGTAAAATTGTACATGGCCGTATTTCACAAACGAGTGAAAATATTTCACTCGAAATTTGTAGTTTTCTTATTCTTCATTCATACTACCTATGTGTCAAATTTCATCTGAATTTGAGATGGTGATGTAAAATGAACGTGTTGATTTAATATGGCATGTTCCCGTTGTTACTTTGCCTCTCTTTTAATTGACTTTTGCACATTTGTCAACACCAAATTTCGAGCAGATGTCATTGCTAACAATGCTCTCACTGATGACAGCATTTGGGAGAGAATCTCTTCATTCTTGGCGAACACTTTAAGATTATCCATGTAAAACAAATGTGATACTGGTCTTTCATCACAATGGAGCCTGTAACCAAAGTCGGTGTGCGTCATCTGCCTAGATAGTGGGATCAAACTAATGCAAAACAACAGAGGGGATAGCGAATCTCCTTAAAAATTTTCCTGTTAATCTGAATACTTCTAGTTTCTACTACTTCCTTTCCGCTGTGTATTAGTAACTTGGTACTCCACAACTTCATACTAGCCTTGCAAAACCCTAAGTCTGGGTTGAAATCGATATATCTCCATGGTCTTCAAAATCCAATTATGTGGTACACTGATAAAGGCCTTTTAGTAGTCAACACAAGCCATGCTCACATTAAGATTTCGTTTCTTTACATCATTCAAGATGATTTTGTTTAGTAGCAAGGTTTTCTTACAGCCGTAAGGACATTTACGACAGGGCAACTGATGGTTCTTCTCTAGGTGTTAGTACATTTTGTTAGCTATGGCTCCATTAGGAACTTTGTACATAACTGGCAAACACGTGTTTGGCCTGCATTTCTCGCTAAACAACTGTTTCCTATTTTAAGAAGATACGATGATGCCCCTTGCGAGCCATTCCGGGAATTCCTTTGAGATTTCTAAAATGTTATTAACAGACTTTTTTAGATGAGGATTTAATGCCGTTAATTTCATAATAAAATGGATTTTATCCAACCCTGAGATGTGCGTTTGTTTAGAAGATGCCTCGGCTAAGAGTGATATTTCATGCCCAGTGTTGGTTACCCGTTTCATAATTATTTTCGTTCTTGGTGGTACCAAGGTCTTTACTCTGTTTGGCAGTTGGTCGTTGGTGTTTTTGTCTGTTCTCCAAATTATCTGAGATACTTGAGGTTCCATTGCGGACAGGATGTGTTTGACTTCAGGAATATCTAGATCTCTACCTAGTACCACCTCATTTAAGACAGAATTCGCTTTCTATAACACTCTCGTAGCTTCAGCATTAATCATATATTATCCACAACACGAAATTGGATGGAAGTAGACGAAATTGTAAAATCGCTCGTGAAAGGAAATTTTGCATAATGTCTGTATTGTATGACTTATTATTATTAAATGATTTTATATAGAGATCCATAGTGGAAACTAATTAGATGAACTTTAATTGTTTTATGAAAATATAATTAAAATTTCATATAAACTCATGTCAATATGAAAAGGAAAATAAACAACAAAATTTTCCTATACTTTATTACGACTGTGTAACTACAGCGACAAATCCCATCTATTTGTTTATGAAACTAAAAAGCATCTTCTAATGAAACTTCCATCGTGACCTACAGGATTTATTTTGACCATGAATCACTACTTTCTTTACATTACTGTTTTTAAGCTGTATCTAAATAAAAATATATTACGTCTAAATAAAAAGCCGTTGTTAGCAGATTATCAATAAAAAATGTAAAGATGCCAAACAAAGCAAAAATACACATCCGAAAAAAGGGAAAGAAAGGCACATAATCCCAGAAGCACAATGAAACATGGCACATTGAATGAGGAAGAAGAGCAAGGAGGGGGCGGCGGGCGGCGCCTCTCGCGCCGGCGGAGTGGTTTTAGTGCGTCCCCGAGGTGGGCGGTGTTGGCCTACGCTCCTTGCTTTCGGCTCGCGCGCCCATGATTCATTGACGGCGAGAGACGCGGCGCGTGGCAGGCAGCCAGTGCCGCTACGTGACGTCACGCCATCGCCCCGCCCCCATTCTTTTGCCTCCGTTCCTTTTCCGGCGCTTCTGCTCCGAAAATTTCTTTTTCGCTTACTGTCCAGTTCATAGGATGTACTCAGTTACAGTAAAGGAATATTCTTGTTTCCCTAGGGTGAATTTACACACTTGTTTGAGAACGATGTTGCTGAACAATGTCGCGAAAGAGTTGCGGATTAGAAATTGAAAAGTGTTGACTCCTTTACCTACCTTGGGAGTTTGGTTAGCACAATGGGGGAATCGGAAATTGATGTTTTAAGTGGAATTGGTGGAGCAAATTCCGCGTTCCTGAAGCTGTATCCCATATGGAGAAACAACTGTACGTCACAGAAAACAAAGTTGAGTATATTCAGTAGCAATATCAAGACAGACTTACTTTATGGAACAGGAACTTGGCGATGGACTAACACCACACAAACCAAATTACAAACTTTTATAAACAGGTGTCTCTGAAAATTATTTAAAGTCTCTTGGCCCATAAAAATGAGCATGTACCTTCAGTACTTCGGATTATAAAGAGAATATGGCGATGTATAAGACACACTGAGAAAACCTACAAGAGCAATAGAAAGGCAAAGTTGAGATTGGAACCCGCAGGAACGAGGAGTTAAATTAAAGAAATAGCTAATCGAGGTAGGTGGAAGTCTCTCATCGACGTCCTATGCTTCCCGGAGGAGCGGTGGCAAAGAAGAGAAGAGATTGAGTTGATAGCAGGGCATACTCAACTACAATAAAGGAATATTCTTGATTTCCAAGTGTGAATTTACACACCTTTTCAAGAAACAATGCTATATATTAAACAAGCAAATTCCTAAATAATTTATAGTAAAAATTAGTTATGCTATCGCGAGAAGACGGAGAAGACAATAAAGCGTAGCACGCATTGGACAGCTCCTCTACTAAACCTACGAAATTATCCATTGAAAGGAAATACATCGGTAACGTTTGAACTTATCAATCGAAAGTACAATTCAACATTTCAAATCGAAAGGATCTTGATTTCGTATTCACACTTACTTAAGAATGCAAAACTTAAATTAACTTCCTAGGTTAAGATGAGGAACAAATATTTTTGATGGTGAAAAGTTGTATGCCCGTAAGAGTGAAACACTAAGTCTAAGAGGAGGCTTTATCACGGATGATACACAATCATAGAGATTTAATATAATCATTTATTTAACAGTATTTCTATTCAGTAAGAACCACTTAATTTGACCGCAGCAAATGTCTTCAAAACGGTACGAAGTATCGGGTTGTGGTTTGTGCAATGTTGTTTTAGTTGATAGGGGAAATATCATTTCTAGTTTGTAATATTTAAAATTTTTTTAGATATTGATAATAATTTGATTTTTTAAATGTTTTTACCAACATTATAAGCACTAGAAGAAATTAATACAATAAGGATTGTTAATACGAAAAATTATTGTTAATATTCGGAAATAAACTGTAGAAAAAATATATTCTTCATTTCGTGAGAATCTGCGTTTTCCGCGCATCCTCAACGGTTTTTCCGAAGGCAAAGAGTGCGTCTGTCGCTGACTCGCCGCTATCTAGAGAGAAATCAAAATTAAAACTTCATTTTCCATTGAAACTACGTGTTTCTTATATTATTTGTGTTCTTTTTGCAATGATCTACTTATTAGTGCATCAATTTTTTTGTATTTGTTTCAGCCACAACAAAATGATAATAATGATGCTAATTCGGATAGTAAGGGAATACAATTTGTGTTTATATTCCACAATGGAATGCATTTATTGGCCAATCAATTAAGATGATAAGAAAATGGACAAATTCACACTTTACTTGGACTCGCTCGAATGTATTAGAATATACTTTTGTTTTGTATATCATTCAATCATTATGTTGCCACGCTCTAATCTCCCTCTATCTTTCATATTTCATAATTTCCTTTTTACTGAAATAACTGCACTTTTAGCATCTTCAGTATCAATGTCTTTAAAATTAGAAATGAGTGATATTTTACCCTTGCTGTTCCATACCAAAATTTCCAAACATTATGATAAATTTCTGACAGATTAGATTAATTTTAGGTTGTTAAAGAAACGTAATTAATCATTAGTACCGCTTGCACGGTGTCGGCAGGCTCCATCTCGGAATCACTTAATGTACGCTCAGTCGAGTGCACTGTTGACACGCGAGAGGGAGGTCGCACACAGAGTGGTAGAAAGATGAAAAATGTGATCGCAAGCAAGGTCATCATAAAAATTCTAGGGAACTAACAAAAATGAGTATTTTTTATAATTACTTTCAGCCGTGTCCCTCTTAAGTGTTGATGCATTCAAACTTTTTTTAATGTTTGGAACAATCAAATGCATTGATTACGAGGGTGCGCGAACTTTCATTTCGTAAATATTTGGTGGCAGTACTCACCATTTGTCACTGAAATGTTCACAACGTATATAACTGTTTTTGTACGCACTTGTAAGTCATTGATTATTACATTTCAGTGATGCATGACCAGAAGCGTAAAAAAATTATTATTAAAAACTGTAAATAAAATAAACGTTATTGTCTTAAAATGATCCAATTGTGGGATACATTATTAATAATAATTGAACCTAAATTTTCCAAGATTTTCTATCTTTTTGTGATTATTAATAATACCTAGATCAAACCACGTACACATTGAGGATTTTGAAAAATCATAGTTTTTAAAAGTGAAAATAGCTTTGACTTGAATCCATCTTCAGGTCAGAAACTGAACTGTACATTGAATCACTGTAGTTCCCGTCATGACAAGCATATTTATTAATTTATCAATTTAACTTTGCATAGATCTGTCGTTTCTGACCATTCTGCTACAGAGTAGGGATAATAAGAATACCTTAATCTTCATTCAATTTTTCGTTCCCCCTGACTCCCACATGATTTTCTATAATATCCTTGATATGTTCCCCTCGCATATTCTTTGAATTTTCTTGGTTGTTCAACAAATGTTGCCTTGAATTTCACCTCGTGTACTACTGCGAACTCACTACGTATCCCGTCGCATATTCATCAAATTTTCCCTCGTATGTTAACCATTGGCTTTGGACATGCATCCTCCTATGTACAATCGCACGTTTCCATGTGATTCCTTACATGTTGCTCCCAAATATTGGCCCCAAAACGTTCCCTAAGATGTGATCACGAATACTCCCTCAAATGTTCCCCCAAATCTTCTTTACATGCTCACAGCATGATCATGTACTTGGTTATCTCGAAAATAAGCTTACTATATTTTTTTTAAAATTCTGGTGTTTTATTACGAAATACTTTTATAAACGTTACGGCGGGAAGTGACTTCCCTGCCGAATGAAACGGGAAATTATGGATAGAGTACGCAGATAAACGAAAACTAAAAAAATGTAATAGAAGGGTTCCAAGGATTTTTTGCAAAAAAATTACAGACTCCAAAAACAGATAACAGATTGAATCATTGTTTTAAAAATGAAAAAAGCTCAACACTATTATCCAATTTTCAGCGTTTCTGGCAATCCGTTGTGCATCATGGTAAAGTGTGTTGCGGCGTAATGTTTTTCGGGTTGCGTGTTCGCCTGCTAATCAAAATTTGCCAAAATCTGCGATCTTCTAGGTTTTTAAATCTCTTTGATGCACCCTTGGGGGTTTATTGCCTATCAAACTAGAACTTATAGGGTTTTGTTTATATGGTTTCTTATAAAAGGGAATAATTCGTTTGCTTTCCTTAGCGTATTATATACTTATTATTTACTCGTACTGAGGGGATATCTGTCTAACAAACTAAATAATTATTTAATAAAAACAATTGACAAGAAAACTTAATTCACGCCGTAGTTGCGTCAAACAACATAAGAAGCGTGTATTTGCAAGAAAGGTTATCTGAGTCAGCATATCCGTATGTTAATGTTTATTGCACTGACAATAATCTGAGTCGCTTGGGCTGGCACAAATTCATTTTATTAAACTGAAATAAAGAGATATTTGGCCATAAACAAAATTTATCAAATCATGTTTAATGCTAGGATTCCTATAAAACTGTTTAACACTACGTGTATTTCGTTTGAAACACTTCCAATTTAGAGAATTTACCTCAGAGAGTCGGAAAGTTTAAAAATGAATTAAAACATATGTTATAAATAGTAATTGTTCACATATTTATATTACAGCATTCAAGTTGTGATTTAATTTAATATTGAGTTGTATTAAATATAAAATATGTAATGGGCGATAATTTGATGTACTTACAAACTGAAATCAGCCACCGGGATCTTTCTTAAAGCCGGAAATATTATTATTGTTATTATTATTATTATTATTATTATTACAGAAATAGATAAACATTCAAGTGAGGAAAACACTTACGAAATTAGCTTCATAATATTGAACATTCTAAAAAATTGTCTTCAAAATAAAAGTTTCAACATTTCTACTGCCTCACACTTTCCCTAAAAACACAACTAGCATGTACATCCTCTGCCATTTCTTTTTTACCTTTAGACCGGAGGAAAAAACAACAACGCAGCCGTAGTTGCATCTATCGCCCAATTTCATCAGAGATAAATGACCACAACGGCATTCATTTCCAGAACCCGCACTTCTCGTCAACCAGCGCACCACTCGGCCTTTCATTCTTTTCGACCTCCGCTCCAAACATCGTAGGCACGAGCGTGCAGAGGGGAAACGGACAAAAACCCCGACCCACAAAAAATGAGATAGAGCGATCCGGTTACATTTCCCCGCATCAGCGAGCGATGACGATCACTTTCGCTATCGACGCCCAGGCAGACAGGCAGCCTCTCCCGCTTGGTATAGTCCGCTCTCGACGATTTGTCGCGGGTCGAACGCGCTGCATCCCAACTGGGTGACCGGCCGGCCGCTGGCCTAATTAGAGAGGGGTCGCTTCAACAGTCACTTGACTGCGTGATTTCATAGAACGCGAGGTAACTAGCGTGCTAATAATTCCATTCCCATTCAGCCGACCGCGCCGGCGATGAGATAGATACTCGTACACACTCCGCTCGTTCGGGAGGGGTTACGCAGGCTATTCCCAGCGTCATTCGCAACGGCACGAAATTTATCGACTCCTGAATGGCCAGGCGCACTCTGTCTGAGTGCCGGACAGGGATGCTAATTATAAAACTATCGTACATAAAGTCGGGAACGTGAAAATATGCTTGATGGCGGCGCAGCCTCGACTGAATCCGCTGGTGGAGCGTCCGTGACCCTCAAAACAGACAAAGGGCTTACAAGTGCGTTTTTCTCGTTCAAAATCGGTATGAAGAGAACGAAACTGGCGAGTAATAATGAAACAAAAAATTATTTTGATTAATTGCATGGTATGCATTTGCCAAAATGATTTTGAAAGTCAATTGCTAACACTTGACCTAAAAGCAAATGTGTCACATTGTATAACAGCCATTGTAGAATGAAATGGAACAAATATTTAGTCATTAGGCTATAGAGGTACAAATTCACGTTAATCAATCATGTAAATAATTAAAATTACACTTACCTGTCGTTCTCATCGATCATGTGCTGTATTTATACTTCTTTCCTCACAATATTTTTCTGGACTTTTAGATACACAAAATACACACAGCCACTACTGAATAGATGTGCTGGAGATCTATTTATATTTCAAATAAAGAGAAATATAAACAATACAGCAAAATAATGGAAACCCTCGAAGCATGTTTAACTCAACGTTCAAGAAGCGGGGCTGCTGCACACAGCTACTTGATTGCTACTCAACTATAATTTTTACTTCTCATTCTCAACAGAAACCGCTATTGAAATGAAGACAGTTGTGGTAGGAAAACATTGCCGTATTATCTGTTGGTACATAAAAGCTTAAAAGATTTGAGCCATGTTCTGTGAAATTCATATTACCTGAATTTGTACCACACAAGTATATTTTTCTCTTTTTTGGACAACTCAGGAATGAGTGACATGTCAGGTGACACTGTAGTTTTTGATAATGAACGAAACTTTATTCTTTTTAAATATAGATTTCATTTAGTAACATTAAAAAAGAAAATTAAATACTTACTGAGTATTTATTAATTGTATAATGTTGTAGATTGTTATAACAGTATAATACAATTTTAATATTTTCCAAATCATTTTGTGTAATTTCAGAGTAATACTATTTATTATACTTTTGATCACGAATTACTCTGTGCCTTGAAACACCCATCAGTTTCTAGGCAGATGAATCTATGCAACAAAAACTGTTCTAGTTCTAAATTTACCTCCTATAATGCACAAAATGACAAGTTCGCAATGCACTGTTTTTTGTATGTAAAACAGAAAATAAATGTTTAAGTAAAATATATTTCGATATTACTATTGTTTAAAAAGTAGTTTTGGGGGAGGGGTGGAAATCACTTTTCATCTCAATCACTGTTTGTTGAGTAGTATTTTGCTTTGCTACATTTCATCTTCGCCTCTAGCTTTGAATGTACAGGAAAGGACGTTTGTCGTGAGCACCACGGTGTACCACTGATTATTAAATACAGGCAAGTAATGATGCAATTTTGTCTTATTTTAGTTTAGATCCACTTGCCATGAAATTGCCCCTAGCAAACGCCTACGCTTGAAAGACAAAAATATAATTTCGTTTCTGCTTTATACCTTATTGTCGTCCTTAGCCAACAGACAGAGTTGTATAATTTTGAATGCTTACAATACAACTAAAGATTTGTTCTCCTTTATAAGTTCACTCTCATCACAAAATAAAATATTAGTTTGTAACACATGTATCATATTAACAAAAACGCAAATCTGTACACAAAAATGTATGTAGAAACAAGGTAATGAATATGTACATCTTTGTTTACTCCTTTAATATATCATAAACAATAAGACTAAATTAGTACAATAATACAACCCATGAAATATAAAAGGAA
This sequence comes from Acheta domesticus, assembly GCA_031308135.1. Classification (NCBI taxonomy): domain Eukaryota; kingdom Metazoa; phylum Arthropoda; class Insecta; order Orthoptera; family Gryllidae; genus Acheta; species Acheta domesticus. Next base: position 133,134,427 of record JAHLJT010009436.1, on the reverse strand, counting down.
AAGAAATATCTTTGCTATTCAGAGGAATGTGAATAAAAAGCAGTTCACAAAGTTTTATCAAACCCTTTGAATGAACTATACATGCTGTGCTGATGCATTGTCTGCTGATTCACAGGATTACGATCAATGATTAAAATAGTTTGGACTTTTCATTTATAAATGTTGATATCTGATGGACCAAAAATTGATACAGCCATACCCAGTGTCTTATGTAATGGATTTGCATTGCAACTTCGGCAATGAATTTCCTCATGCATGTATGTTTATTTTGACCATTGATGCAAATTATTAAAACACAAATCTTCAATATCGTGATCAGTAGAGATGTTTGAACCCCACTTGCATATCCATCCATAACCATTAACTAAGAATTGATCATTTAGTAACAAAATTGCAACTTTTTAAAAGTATTTGTTAAAATGTAGAGATTTATGGAATCTATTTGCTATTATAAAATTAATCTGTCATTGGAATATAATAAGAAATATTTTAATACACATGCGAGGAAAATACAAAACCAATGTTTCCAGTGCTTCCAATTCTGATTCAACTTTTTGGCTACGAATAGACAATTCCTTATCCGCAACTTAATTGAAAGGTGGGCCTATAATAAAGTTAATCTCTTTTGTTCTATACGATAACTTTATTTGCAAATCAATAGTCAGTTCTCTTTTAAAAAATAGATAATACTCAAATAAGTCGTCGAAAGTGCAAGTACAGTTCAAAATCATTGAAAAGAGACTGGTAACGTTTTGTAAGTTCCTTCTCATTATTTTACGGGATACAGGAAAAGCTTATTTTTCCTCTTATAATTAGTTATGTATAATTATATTATATATATTTTTTGTGTACTGTATATAATTGCGCATAATATATAAATTGTAAACATGCTTGAATAAGTTCATTTCCTTAGAGGACAGATATTTGTCTTACCTCTACAGTCCTCTTCTCACTACTACAACTACTGAGACATGCATTCGTGTTCAAAAACTTAATTCATTCTTCCCTCTCCCTCTCTCTCTCTCTCTCTCCCTCTCTTTCTCGCTCGCACTCCTTCCTGCTCTCTCGCCCTCTACACCTCGTTAAGTAAAACAATAAGATATTCCTCTCAGTATGAATCTGCCATCTCTTGCAGTTATTTATTAAGCACATCCCTCAGATTCCCCTCACCAGTTTTCGAAACTTGATATTCATTGACGAGACTCGCATACCTCGCCTGAACCCTTCAATTTTATCTAATACGGACACCCAGAAGTACGTGAACCACATGTTGCTTTGTGTCACCGAAAAGTTTCGTCTGCAACCCAATCACGCTCATCGCATTTGGACATATATTGAATAACATATTTCGGGGCCGCTGCCGCGGGCGGCGGTAACAAAGCGTTGGCTGGACTACCGCAACGCGCCGGTGCTGTCCTCTATCACACGTTCGCGTAACGAGATTCACATAGGTGCCGTAATGCCATTGGAAACAAGCCCGACGCCGCCATTTCGCCTAATGCACATTCACAAAATTAGCGGAATATTCAAATCATTATTAATTTTGACAATGCGCGAACGCGGCTTTTAGGTGATTGTCTCCCACCCTCCCACGAACCGTCGGGTTTGCATTCCCAACATCCGTGAATCCTGAGGGCGGGACTACTTTCCGCACAGAGGCCGTTCCGATGATGGGCAGGCACTAGGGGTCGTGTATGAACGTTGATTTACGATCAATTCTGTTAGAGCACCCGGTTAAATTTCAATCATTCATCGGGACAGCGAGTCACGAATTTGTTAAACGTGGCTCGAACACGATGATTTACATCGCCGCTAGATGCCGCTTCTGTCGGCGGCGTCGGCCTGCAAATCACGAGGTCGTGTATTCAGCGGCGCCCGATGAAGCTTGTCTGCGGCCTCCCGCTGTGGGGCGCTATAAAAAGGGGAAAGAGCACTAGTGTAGGTTGGAGACAACACTCTGTGCTCCGAAATATGACGGCTCGCCGTGATGGTGATTCTGACCTACTTATCTCTGAACCAAATAGCAGGAATTAGCGTCTAATTCCAATTTTAAACATTTATTCTCTTTTACGTTCACTAACCTGCAAAAATAGACAAATAATAACAAAGAAGTGAAATGTGTATAACCAAACAGGTGAAAAAAAAAGTGTCAGAAACAGTGGAAAACAAGTGATTAACAAAAGTGTGAATGTCAAACAAAATGTATAACTATAGGTATCAGTGTACAATCAGTTAAAGTAGATATACAAATGAAAGTTGTCATAACAAGCGCAGTCAGAATAGTGAGCTAAGTCAGTTAACTAATGAAGTTGAACATAACGATACGTGTATTACCAGACAGCGAACTAGCTATGTTCAAGGCCACAAGTAGCTCTCAGCACAAATCTTACTTGAGAGATCAGGAGACCTTAACCCTACATGGGATTGTATAGGCTAATAATAATAATGATCACTAACACTTAATAAAAAGGTGGAAGTAATCAATATTTAACACTTGGAAATTGCAATTTACTTACAATACTTTAACACAATCCAATATTCCATTTCTTGGAGACTTTTTTTATTAATTTTAAGCAGGGGAGTGTTTTTTGGTTGGCGTATCTATAGTAATTACGTTATATCAACTTATAGCAAACAATAGTCGTCGGAAACCTAAAAAAATATTGAAGTACGAGTATTTGTATTTAGCCATTATGCGTCCCATCATGGACAATTGGCCTTCACACCGCGCCGTTAATTCTAGGCTTCCTAGTCGGTCACTCAACAACGATATCTCGAATTCGCTTAACCTTCCTGCTCTAGTTACAGCAGTTAGTACATAGTTAACGAATTCGGCTAGTAATTTTCGCGAGTAATGTCTACCAAAAATATCTCATCCAATAACATTCGCATCTAGTTTATAGTGTGTTGCCATTCTTTGCAACTGAATGCTACGCGATACATTGGCATGTTTGTTGACGGAGGCGATTGTAAGCATTACTAACATCATACGAGAAATATTTAATACGAGAGAAAGTCTGTAAGTTGACGTTCACCGCAGCCAATCTAACGAAAAGCGATCGTCAGGATTTTGAGCGCTTCAAAGCAATTCAGTGGGCATCCAGCTATAACTATCACTGGGAAAGACACGGCATCATCCTGTTTTTTCTCAATTCCCGCATGCCCCATTAATCTAGGTTCACGACTGTTGAGACGAGACAAATTTCAGCATTAGCTTTAAGTGCTTACAAAACATGTGTGCAAATTGACCTTTTTGTTTTAAAAATCGGCTACTTAATTTTGGATTTCCATGTGCTTTTGGATTACGTTTGTCACCTCTAAAGAATTCACTTGAAAATGACTTTATAATATTAAAAGACATGCTCAGTTTTCCAGAAGTCCATATTCTTCTTGTGAACCATTCTTCACTGGTGGAATTCACTATTGGTAAAAAGCAAGCGGGAAAAGGAACCATTTACTGCACTTTTATTTTCACACTACTTCACTTTATTATCAAAATTTGTTTACATAATTATTTCATCTTAAATGATTTAATTATGGTTTGTGAGTGAAATTAATTGTGTGACAGGGCAATCCATTGACATGGAAAATATAGTCTTCAAACACATCAGATATCATTGGGCAATGTTGTAATGTTGCAAAAAAAGATAAATTAAGTATCTATGATGCGCAATAATATTCCTTACGTTTTAATATATTTAAAATATGAAAGAATGTAACAAGAGCGCGAATCATAATTTTCAATTTATTCTAGAGCTTTAAATCACAGTATTTGCTGCCAAACGAATAATTCTTTTTCCATTACCACACAAATATATGGTAACACCATAATACTACGCCGTAAACGCGAACATCGCAGCAATGGTGATAATGATGAATGCCCCCGCTGGAACAGTTGCTGCTGATGGGTGTGGAGGATTAGGATGCGGTTGAGGAGGGCTGGTTGAGGTAGTGGAGGCAGTGGTGGTAGTGGTGGTTGGTGGATGAGGGGGGTGGGAAGCGGGTGTTGAAGGTACTGTGGCGGCAGTGGTTGTATCAATAGCTGGAGACTTTGAGGTTGAAGATGTAGCAGGAGTCGTTTCTGGGACAGAAGGAGTAGAAGACTGTGTGGTCTTCTCTGGAAGGACAGATGGCTTACGGGTAGTGATAGATGTAGTAGTGGGGGGTAAAGTTGTCGAGGTGGTAGAGGGGGCAGCAGTGGTAGAATTAGTGGGTGGAGCCGGAGGTTGCGGCTGTGGAGTTGGAGTTGAAGTAGTTGATGGCTGGACGGTTGTCGTCGTGCTGTTAGAAGCTGGAGTGGTGCTAGGTACAGTAGTTGTATTTGGTGCAACAGTTGTTGTGGTAGGAGGTGCAGGTGTTGTCGCTGGATGCGAGTGGCCTACAAAAAAGTAATTTTAAGCATTATCTCGCAATGAATTAATTATTAAACGTGTATAGTCTTATTTTGTAATCTAGACACTGCTAAGCATTGGTTGAAGTTTAAAGAATAATGTAGAATAGGTGTTGATAAATGAAGTAAGGTGTTAGTGGAAATTGTCCCAGAAATGAATATATAATATTGTAATATAAAAAATTAAATTGAACTTACAATTGTCATTTAGAGCTGCAAGACCAATAATCAAGCCAATAATGGCGGCAGCCATAACAGTTATGACGAGCAGAAGCTTGCGCTCCAGACTGGTTCTGTTCACACACATACTGTCCAGACTAGAAAAAACACACAACAATTTATGAAAAGCTCGTATTTATATCAGCGGAGAGTTTGGATTATATTTTCACAACAAATCCTCGCATAGATTAGAACAGGCATTTCAGAATTTATTTTCAAATTAGAACAGTTTTTCCCTTATGATTTTTCTCGTCCAAATACAAGGAAACATATCTCCGCATTTAACATTAAGAAAGCAAAATATGTAGGATAAGTTGTAGCAGAATGCTTTCAAATAATTTGAACATTAGGAAAGGCACTGCCTAAATATTTTTAAAAAGGGGTTGCCATACTCATGCATGCGCTAAACCTGGCGCGTTGAGGGATTAAATGTGACTCATTGCATACGTGAACCAAATTATTTTAAAATTCAGGCATCACAACTGAATTATCGTCATAGTCGTTTCACCACCAGTTAGCAGTTATCGAAGTAGTAGTAGTTATTGTTGTATACACGATAATATATTTATCACTAGAAGATGTTAATTATATAAAAAAGGGATTTGGCATTCTAGAGTAAGACTAATCAAACTTCTGCCAGCTATGGGAGTACCAAGGCCTGGTCTCTGTTTTTATTTATTGTCCACGTCTGGAAGGGAGACATGTGGAGAGCATGACATACCTAACCGTACCTAATTTATTTAGCCTGCCTGAGCTTTCTTTCGCCTCCCATCTATACAAACTGACAGGAGTTCTATTAGAAAGCTACTACTTCATATTCTTCCCGGCCACGAATCGAACCACGGGCCGTCTCAGAGACGTTAGCAATCTGGGTATGCGTCACCCAAGAGCCTATGCCCAAAACTATATCTTCACTAACAAAATTATTAACAATCCACCATGACTCCTCTCAGCGAGAAGAATGAACATAGGATGTAAAGTCCCTCTCATCTTGCTCTGAATACGCAATCTCGTTCGGAGATCTCTCCCTCATTACATCCAATACGGTCTAGTGCTGTTTTCCACACCAAACAGGACTCTTCGACAACTGTAGTCGATCACTGGGGCATACGATATCAGTCAGTCTCTCATCCAAGACAGAATGATCTCTGATTATTGAAGATAAATGCAGCAATAATATACTTTCAGTAATGATGGGTTATTCAAAATGTACATAATTTGACCTGACGTACGTTAATTAATATTGTTGCGCGAATTGATAATTTTTCTCTCCCAAGCAAAACAGATCATGTCCATATTTTTATTTTTTAATTCCAGAGTAACAGATTACCATTACTACCATTACCACTTTGGAGTATTAATCGAAAGAAGCAGTTTAAAACCCTGACAGCGAAAGAATTTATAAGCGGTGAAAATCAACGAGTTAAAATGCCGCTAATTGTAGGTGCATATAAAAATAACACTGGGACCCTTCTAGAGAGTTAACGCCAAAGTTATACTCTCCGCGTCAAAGAAACCAGAACCCGCGCTCTCTACTGCTCACATCGAACGTTTGACTTGAAGCTTCAGTGCCCCTGAATAAATTAACTTCTAAATATTTTACGAACAAGTTATTAAGGGTTTTCAGTGAATGAAATGAAGATTTTATGTGATACTTGGGGATGTGTGTAGCAAACAAATTATTGGTATTATTTCATCGAAGATAAAATAATAGTAATGTAATAGTGGTTTTTAGTTTCTCGCTCTTAAGAAGGTACTTTTAAAGAAGAGGAATGTATGTATTGCTGTGGGGAAAAACTCGCAAATTCTCGGCAGAAAAACTATTATTGTCGGGCCCTGGTAATGGGAATAAATCATTTGCTAAATTTACAACAAAAAACTCCTAAACGTGGTGTAGTAGAATCCGTTTTGTTGGTCCTTCATACCAAAAACTCTATTGATGGCAAAATAAGTCTCTGAACAACGCTAGCGGCTAAACCGTTCAGCCAGTTTTCTCCAAAATTGATATTCGTCTGTCGATCTGGCTGATGTCGCGGCCCCTTCAATTTGATATCGATATTTTAATTTTGAGGGATATTTTACTCGATGCACCTGGGACATTTTCAAAATTTTCAAAAATTCGCTCCATGAATTTTGATTAAATTTTGTTGTTGGATAGTATAAAGGACGTTTAAGATAATGGTACAGGTCTCATTTTAATTGAAAAGTCTAATATTTCGACAAATGCGAACATTCAAAATTTGTCTATCTCTTCCTACAACTATAATTATGAAGATCATTTTTTACTTTCCCGTATACGTAGTATACGGAAAGTTATGCAATGTTGCGCGAATAAAAAGGCCAATTTTCGCCAGAAAAAAGTCGTTGCGGGGCGCTGATAACGAAAAAGTGGATGAAACCACTTGCTAAATTAAGAAAAAATCCCCTAACACGTGGTGTGGCCAGAAACCCTCTTTGTGGGTCCTTGATAACGAAAAACCAAAAACCTCTGTCTCTGTCTGTCTCTGTCTCTGTCAGTCTCTGTCTGTCCGTCGTGGCAAGAAAGAGTATGTGGCAATTCCGAATAGCTAGCGAAGACCCAAGGAATTAAAAAACGAATACGGGAAAGTCTGTGCCATTCTGTAGCACCACTAGTTTCATGAGGAAAAATGTGTCCATCAAAAACAGATCTTCAAATAATGTTTTGTTCAATTTTTCGAAAATACGAGCATTTTTTCATAATTTTGTTTCAAACATAGTCAATTTTTATTCACTTTAAACAATTTTTATTAATAACGGCTCAAAATATTTGGGTAAATTTTGAAATAGTAAGTAAAAATTTTGTACCATAAAGCACACTTATAACAATTGTGCAGGGGTCGATGGCCGATGGCCGAGATCGCTTAAGCTGCAGTAGCGAAGCGATCGGGAACCTAAGGTTTGCGGGTTTGAGTCCTGCCTTGGGCACTGTCGTGTTTTTGTACGTCCTTTCACCCCTGTCATCACCATATATCATCTTCACAGTTACCATATTGTTAAATTCAATAGTGGTCACTAATGACCTAGATATGGATGCGGCATTAAATAACAGAAACAAATAGTGCAGGTCTCATGCTCGTTGAAATGTCTGATTTTTCAATCATTGCAAAAATACAATATTTTTTCTGAGTCTTCCTACAACAACATTTAAGAAGATAATATTTTCTTAATAACATGTGCTCATTAAATAAGGATTATCAAAAACGGCATGTTCAATTTTTCGGAAATATGAGTATTTTTGGCAAATATTTAAAAAGAATTCGAAATGGAAAATTCGAATTTCTCGCGCTTCGTTTGTGACGTCTGTAAAAGTAATTTGCGAGGCGCATTGAGACAGATGTATATCTTGGAAATCCCTTCTCACTGTTGAACTTAATATTAATGAACTTAATAAAGTAACTTAATATTACAATCGTAAAACGAAAATTCATTATCTAATTTTACTTATTATCTTGTATTGGAAAACGTATATCTACATTAAGTTGCAAAGTAAATGCATATCACGTAAACATTCCAAAGATTTGCTCGAAGAGCAAAGTAAGGTGATTAATTTGGAATATTTATTGCTTTGGGCATTTCATTCACGGCTTACAGAGCATTCTAATTTCTAATATTTATCTTGATGAATATATGCGCGGAATTGCAAAATTTAATTTTAAATTTAATGTCAATTAATTTAATTATAATTATTGTTTCAATTATAATTTACTATTGAATATTCCACTATTATTTTTTACTCTCTTCTACAATTGTACATTTGTATTCTCGATGTATTGATGTATTTTCTTCCAACCAACCCACAAACCTTAATTGAAACTACCCCTTAGATTTTCTCCCATGAAAATGATATTAATATGAAAGAAAAGTTGAAAATATTGTATGACAATTTTGTACGAACTGTTGTACGATTGTTCGAGATTCACTTTTTACATTCCCGTATACGTACGTATGTACGGAGTAAGTAGTATAGGGAAAGTTATGTAATGCAATGCGAAAAAACGTCTAAATTAACAAAAAACTAGTAGTGCTACGAAAATGCACAGAGTTTCCCGTATTTTGTTTCTATTTCCTTGGGCCTGGGTTCTCTATTCGCAATTGCCACATACACTTGCCAGCTGGCGCGCAGCTGCATCTTTTGCCACTCAAAGTACATTTTTTGACATTTTCTCAATTTTTAAGTTTCCTAACAGTAAAACGAAAATCTTAATTTTAGAATATTAAAATGCACAAAAACCTCGGTCTAAATGGCAATTTTCTTTTAAGAATTTGTAAACGTTTTTAAGAAAATGGCATTTAGGCGCTACTAAAAATCCGAAATTTGAAGCGCATTTTTCACAGAAAAGTTTTGAGTTTTAAAAAAGTTCATTTGAAGTCATTGAAAGCACTTAGTCAGAAATATAATAATTTTTACAAATTGCTGTTAATGGGCATATTAACATTATGAGAGATCTTTCAAAACAATTACATTTGTTTAATTTTTGAAAGAACAAAAAATACCTGATAATAAACTTTACGTCAGATTAAAAAGTGCAAATAGCACTAACCGTTCCAAGAACTTGAAGAAAAATGTTGGCGCCATTTTTGAGAAAATTGCGTTTTAGCGTTTCTGAAAATATGGATGCTTTATTCACAGACGGACGGACGTTTTGCCGTCAATTGATTTTTCGGTGTCAAGGAGCCTTAAAACGTGAATCCTGATTGCACCATGTTTTTATTCTAAATTTAACAACTGGATTTATCCACTTTTTCGTTACCAGGGCTCTGTAATAAGAGTTTTTCTGCCACAAATCCGCAGTTTTTTCGCGCAGTATTACATAACTTCCCCTATACAGACGTATACGGGAAAGTAAAACCATTAAGTTGTTGGGATATTCTTAGGCGAATGTGGTACGTAAGGCGTACCCCTCAGTTATAAATTCAATTTTCATAATTTTTGGAATTTAAAGACGTGCGTCAGGCATGCGACGCGGCGCAAAGTTTATTTCATTGTCGGGGGGTGTTTCTAGATGAGTGTTTCTTGTGAAGGAAGGTGGTATCGACAACAAGACTGTAAATAGTGGATTTAAATTTTGTATTTCTTGTGTTAATGATTTTGTTTAGTTTTATTATCTTGTTGATGATTTAGTCGTAGTTAACTAATTTTAGTAGATTAAAATTTTAGAATAATAAATCACTTCTTTAATTTACAGTTATTAATTAGTTGCAATTAAATTGATGCTATGACAACACCGATTCGGCCGCAACGTGTTGTAGACAGCAACGACTGCCAACGCGGGATCGAGTTCTTAATTTCTAATTTTTTAAAGGCTAAAATACGCATTTAATTGTCGATTTTTTGTTGATGTACGAGTATTAGCTTTATAATAATTAGTTTTCATACTTTTTGTCACACGATTTGTAATGAGTATTACAAGTGATGACTGAGAAGTGTTAATATGGGCAGCAGTTGCGGTATTATAATGTCACATATCCATTGCTATGTGCGAGAAAGTATGTGATGTTTTAGCACCGCTAGTTCTTGTAGTTTTAGTGTGGGAAAACGATTTAGTAGGTTACATCATAAACGCAGCTGGAGTGAAACCGCCCGGGAGAGGTGGCTAATGGCATCAACTGATGTCACAGCAGTGTATCTGACCGTGAGGTCCTAGTTTTGAGTCCCGACAGTGACAAGATTTTCGACACTAGCTAGATAGCTAGGTCGAGTTCAGGCACTGTGTTGAGGACAATTCTGGAGTCCGACTGCTCCGATCGCCAGTTTTCCGTGATTTCGCCGATCAACATCAGGCGAATGCCGGAGCAGTACCCTAACAAACGGGCCATCGACCGCGCGCGCTCTTTCCTTCCTCTTCCTTATCCTCTCCCCTCCCCTTACACTAACATGCACTACACTACCACACATGCCGGGAGACTGGTCGGGAACGAGGTTGCCCCTGCTGGGGCGGTGCCCCGGTGGTGGGGGATACCTCATTGTGGAAAGCCTCTCTAGCCGACAGGTAGATGGGTGCCGGATCTCATCATGCAGCGGGAGAATATCACAGCCACCTCACGAGGAAATAGCATGCACTACACTTACAAGAATAATGACCTTAGCCAACTGTGAAGAACCCGCGAGGGGTTAAATTTGTTTCCTTCGCGTCAGTTGTGGAGCGTCAGCGGCGGGTCTACGTGACCAACGCGTGACGAGCAAAATCTTCTTTCAGCAAGAAAACGATACCAACGTTAGCCGCGCAACTAACATTCGCAAAAGTATTTCTTCCAGCATGTTCATAAGCTACGGAAAGCTTTCCACACGATTTGTAACACACCATCCACACGCAACACCGGATGTGGGCTACTGCCGTGTAGGAATTCACTTACCATTGGTGCAACAAATAGTTTTAAAAAATAATACAACATTGGAGATATTATGCAAGGAAAACGACGGGTGCACATGCAACTCGCAACATCCCCAACGCAGAAACCCGCGTTAAGTTCGTTCTTAACTCTGAAGCGTTGCGTTTCAAACTCTAAAAACGTGCTTCATTCGAGGTTTCACATACAATAAACCATAGAAAAAAACAATTCATATTTTAAATTACCTAATCAATTCATCAGTAAAAAGAAGTAAATAATACTAATGGCACATTTTGTCCATCAAAGAATGGTATGACTCTATCATTAAGAAGATCTGCCTAGAAAACCGAGACTGTATTGAGATACTCTAATTGCAAAAATATTGGAGAAATAATGTTACCTCAAATATCTCGTAAAATACAAGCGATAAAATAGAAACGAATGCATGTATCAATTAGATTCATTCCCTCATGCACTTCCGTGAAAAATACTTTGCAATAACCTCAACCATTAAAAAGTTACAGGAGATGCTAAAGTTACGTGACTCTCACTGCATATTATCTACATTGACCGACAATGAAATTCTTTGCAAATAACGCTTGAGAAATTCATATTTCTGGATAGTTGACAAGAAGCCTTATCAACATTTCAAAAATTTGCTCAAAATTCACTGGAAATATTTGTTATTTTTCCCCAGGGTAGAACCAACCAGAGAGGCTACAGAATGGCACACTTTTCCGATTAGTTTTATATTTCCTTGGGTCTGGTCTACCTATACGGAATTGCCACAAACTCGTGCCAGCTGCCATTTATCGACGCCCATATTACATTTTTTTCGACATTTTCTCTAGTTTTCGCTTTCCTAATGGTAGAACGGAAATATTAATTTTAGAATATTAAAGAACACTAAAACCTCGTCCTACATGGAAATTTCCTTTAAAAACATGTAGCCGTTTTTAAGAAAATCGCGTTTAAACGCTACTAAAAATGCGAAATTTGAAGCTCATTTTCACAGAAATTGTTTTAGTTTTCAACAAACCTTATTTGAGGTCATTTAAAGCACATTCACTCACAAATACAAAAGTGTTTACAAATTGCTGGTAATGTGCTTATTAAAGATGTGAGAGACTTTTCAAAAAAATTATATGTGTGTAATTTTTGAAAAATTAAAAAAAGTATACCGAAATGAACTTAATATCATATTAAAGTGTGCAATTAGCACTATCCGTTCCAAAACTTTGAAGAAAAAGTTTTAAGACATTTATGAGAAAATGGAGTTTAGGCATTTCTGAAAATGTGGAATTTTGAGCTACATTTTACAGAAAACTATTGAGTTTTCGTGAAACTTTAATTGACATTATTTAAAGCACTTGTACTCGTAAATATGATGTAAACAAATCGCAACTAATGTAAATATTAACGACATGAGAGACAAGTCAAAAAATTATTTTTGCAATTTGTGAAAAACAAAAGAATTCAGTAATATGTCGTTTGTCATCTCATAGGGTACATTTAGCACCATCCCTACCAAAAGTTTAAAGAAAACATTTGGAGCCGTTTTTTAGAAAATTTTGTTTATGTATTTTTTTAATTGCACATATTACGCGCAATATTGCGCGAAAAGTAATAAAATTTTCAAAAACTGTACATGACCTTAAAAAAAACTCACTATGAAGAACAACTTTTATTTGAAGTAAAAATCTCTATCTGCAATTTTGAAGTTGGAGGAAGACGACGAATAAAATTCAAACTTTTGCAATTTTCGGAAATTCCAAGTTAACCCTGAAAATCGGCCCTATGCCTTTTCTTTAAAACGGCACATACTTTTTAAAAGGAAATTGCCCTTTAGAACAAGGTTTTTGTATTCTTTAATATTCTAAAATTAATATTTCCGTTTTACCAATAGGAAATCGAAAAATTAAGAAAATTAAAAAAAAAGTAGTTTGTGCGGTGATGGATGGCAGCTGGTAAGAAAGAGTATGTGGCAAGTCCGAATAGCTAGCGAAGACCCAAGGAAATAGAAAACTAATACGGGAAAGTCTATTTCATTCTGTTGCACACTAGTTCCTCTTAATAACCATAATGGTTCGATAAGCATGTGAATTTTCGAAACAGCCATTCTGTACCACTACAATTGTACACTTTCTACAACTGTGCATTAGTACAATTGTACACTTTCTACAACTACAATTGTGAAGACACGATTGTTTTTCTTAATGAAATATGGTCATCAAAAGCAGATTTTCCAATAAAGTCGTGTTGAAGTTTTTGAAAATATGAGTAGTTTTTCTATAATTTCCTGACAAACAGAATAGCCCGCTCGGAATTGACTGCGCTTCGTTTTCGTCGTTTTCTTACAACTACAATTTTAAAAATACAATTTTTTCTCAATTACGTGTATTTATCAAAACAACATCTTTAAATAAGGTATTGTTTAATTTTTTTCAAAATACAGGTAGTTTTTCTATACTTTTGTGACAAACATAATAGCCCGCTGTAAATTTACTGCGCTTCGGACAGCTGAGTGCGTCGTAAATTAGAATTTGCAATTTTGTACATTATTTCTTTTTCTTTCTTCGTTTCTTACATTCGAACTTTTGTTACACACTTACGTATTAATATTTCAGAAATTGTTTATTTTGAAATATTTGAAATAAGTAAAAAGAATTAATAGCTCTCAGAATAGCGACAATGCCGGGAATGCAAAATAGAATTTCGGTTCTCTCTCGTGAATTTCTATGAATTACGTTTCATTGTTGTGACCTGATGGAGCTGTAAGAAAAGGAGTTATAATTGTCTAATTTATGTTGATATTTGAATGAAAATATTTAGTTTTTGCACCAACTACTGTACTATTTGTAGTGAGTAAAGAATTTGTTTATGGTTTTAAAATTAAATACTCTTCTCTAATCATGGCCCTATGGAATGCATTTCTATATTGTCCAGGGTATCAGGCTTCTTTTTCTAATACAGGTTTACAAAACTTTTGTTTTCTATTTCTGTGCAGGTGTGGAATTCACATAGTTCTGACAACACTGATGGAAACAGTAAGCTAAGATGTTAGTAGCGCATAAAGTGCAATATTTCAGTACTACGTTGCTGTTTCCTCTAATACGGGAAAGTAAGTGCTGTTGTAGCACCACAAGTTCGTTATCAGCGCTCGGCAACGATTTTTTTCTGGGGAAAATTGGCCATTTTTTCGCGCAGCATTACATAGCTTTCCCTATACTATGTATTTCACTCCGCGTATACGTACGTATACGGGAAAGTAAAAATAGATGAGGTGTGGGAGGACAACATATCACGATAATCAGAAAACTGAGTTGCTATTATCCAGAGAAAAAAACAGAACGTCTATACCTGTGAACATCATTATTAATATCCAAAGAAAGAATGACAGTGCGTTGACCTCGTGACCCTATTATTTGAGAAAATGCGTCGCCTGCGGGATCGGGCGAGGCAGAGGAGACTGGCGCATAAGAACGCGACAGGGCGACAGTGGCACAGAGGAGGGGAGCGGGCTAGGTCAGGGAGTGTTGGCGAGTGCAGAGAGCGCGATGCTCGGAGAGCGAAGAAGGCGGAAGACAGGGAGAACGAGTGTCCGGATTGTAAGGCGGAGGGGTAGGCGTAACAGATGGAGGATACGAGGGAGAAGGAGGCGGTGATCGCGAAAGGGAGATCGGAGGGAAGTGAAAATGTGAGGGAGGAAGGAGGGAGGAGGAGAGGGCGCGAGGGAGGGAGGAGGAGAGGGCGGGAGGGAGGGAGGAGGAGAGGGCGGAAGGGAGGGAGGAGGAGAGGGCGGAAGGGAGGGAGGAGGAGAGGGTGGAAGGGAGGGAGAGGAGATGGCGGGAGGGGGAGAGGGCGGAAGGGAGGGAGGAATAAAGGGTGGAAGGAGGAGTGAAGGAGGGGGCGATGGAGAGAGCGGTGAAAAGGGTGGAAATGGTAGAGGAAAAGGGAGAAGAGTGGGGAGAAGAGGGCGGAAAAGGCCAAAGAGAAAGTGTAGGAGAAGGCGGAGAAGAGGTTGGAGGAGAGAGAGGAAAAGATAGAAGGGATTGAGATGATAACGGAAAAGGGCGGCGAAGGCGTAGCGAGGGGAGCGAGACATGGTGCCCAAACCCTGCCAGAGGCGGCGCGAAGGCTTTCCAGCCTTTCTCTTCTTGATCATATTTTGTCGCACGGCAACTTCCCCGTCGGTTCTCCAGGGGCTGCAGGCGAACGAGGACGTGACGTAATCCCCCAGGGGGCTGCGAAAGGAGCGCGTTGCCCGAGTAGCCCGCCAGATCGCCATCCGTCGCGTGGCGCTGACCGGCCGGCGATTGGCCTGCCCTCTGATGAAAGCGGCCTCCGTGATGATCGGCAGGCGGTTTACGATTGGGGGTGTCACCCCCACCCCCGCTGTCAGCATGGTGCCGACGGAACGCTGCCATTTACGAGTCGCTTCGGGGGAAAAGCCTTCTCCTTTGTAAGTGGGCGAGTAAAACGTGGACATTCTCACATATGACCATACTTTTCCAAAATACGGGGGTTGTAGTTTTCTTACAATTTGTGAGATTCGTCCAAAATACTAATTCCACATTTAGGATTGCAATTTTATTACATACCGGATTCTCTTACTGAGTGACATTAACAGTAATTTAAGGAAATATTTTTCCATTAATCCTACTCAATTTTCATGTATTTCAAAATACGCTTCTTCTATAATTCATGTCAAGAAGTAAGAAGCCTCGAATTCGTTTTCATACGGAATAAAATTTTTTGTAGACAATGATCTCCTTAATCTTCATAAGTTCGCTTATAATATTTATATTGCATAAATCACATTAAAATGAATCATTTAGATCAAATCCATTAAATAGAAGTCCACTCTATTCATAACATTTTAAAATTTCTAATCTGCCCTACAATTGTTCATCGAATATTTCAATCTTTTATTATAGTCACAAAAATATTCGAATAGATAAAAAGGAATCGCTTTTTAAACACACTGTTAAAACCTAATTATATAATCTTATTTTTGTTGCTTTGGTTAATATTATTATTCCGATTTTGAATACAAATACTTTATCTGTTGCCTTGATATTTTCCCGAGTATTCCTAATGTTCCGCTTCTTGCAGTGGTATTTATGTACTATTTCGAGAAGCGTATTGTTTACTAGAAGAGAGATAGGCATAGCACTTTGGACTGGTTTTGTTTAACAGTAGACTGATAAAATTCACTGGATACGTCATTGCCATCATTCCTCAAAATATTAGGCATTTAAAAGAAAATATTGAAGAAACGTTTGATGACTCCATTAATTTACATTGTAAATGGCTATCATGAATTTGTTTCAATTCGTTAGGTGACTCTTCATTCACACAGTGCATCAACCTCTCTCTCTAACTCTGGCTCCTAACCGCAATATATACTCGTACATACTTTACACTTTATCTTTCTCCTCGTAAACTTGAAAAATAAATTGTCATAAAAATAAATTAAATAAACAGAAGTGCTCAAAAGTTACGGCAGAAAAATTTCACTAAAAATCAAATTAACCCTCTCTACAACACTAAACTTTCTTCACTCTGAAACATTTGAACCTTACACATAAAGCACACGATCTGTTATGTGAACATTTATCAAACACATTCACTATCCACAATTTAAACACGTTTTACACATTCACTCATGATATATCAAAGTCTAAGAAGTGTCCGTTCTCCCCTTGCCCAAGATACGGACTCCCCCCGTCTCGTAGCTCGTGAATTATATTTCCAATTTTAAATAATTTCAATGCTCAAAGCACAAGTCAAATTCAGAGAAATAAACAAGACACAAATAACGTGTATTGATTATGCATAACAAAATTCAAACACATTTTGACATACAGTCCAACTATCACAACCACGCTTTCTATAAACACATGCATTTTAAAGTTTTGAAAACATTCAACCGATATCCCACGAAATTGAATTGGAAATTTAATGCATCCATAAATATTCCTCTTACTCGATTTTAAATGAAAATATATAACGAAGCTAGCTTGTCATTGCATTTTCTAATACTCTCTCCTTCCCTTGGTGGAAAACGTCACATTTTAAACAGCAGCCAAAGATGTCTGTTCTCTACCATAGTGCCATCTATAAAAGGTTGCTACCGAATTATTTTATTATGCAAACTATAAATAAATTATAAGTGTTATTGTACAGTTTATTTAAGATCCTTAAAGATGGTTTAAAGCGTGTCTGAATTGATGTTGGAATAAAATGACAACAACAAATACCTTTCTTCACAGTACCCTTTAAACGTATTGCACATATGATATGACTCAGTATCGCTAGAAAATATCTGTATTAAAGGATTCACTCTGTACACAATACATTTAGAGGCATAGTTAGTGCTTGCGCAACGTCAATGTACACATTCCCTTGGACAACACAGTTGAAACAGAACGAAACGCTTACCATGAATGCCCCTCCCCGAGGGGAGTGTAGGGCAGTTCGTCGGCTGGCATTATGGGAATGTCGATCTCGTCCTAAAACAAAGGACATCTGTGAGGACGAAACTTAGCATGGGGTGCCGATAGTCTCACACTTCTAGTTACAAATTCACTCTTCTCGTATATTAATTTCTTAATTTTCATGATATGTTTGTAGAAATGATAGATGAAAATTGTATTAAAGG
Organism: Acheta domesticus; assembly: GCA_031308135.1. Lineage (NCBI taxonomy): Eukaryota > Metazoa > Arthropoda > Insecta > Orthoptera > Gryllidae > Acheta > Acheta domesticus. The sequence continues at coordinate 133,116,803 of JAHLJT010009436.1, read as the reverse complement.
TTAAACAATGAAATGCACGTATTCAATTTGGAAGCAACGTACTATTTTTTTCTTTTCACTAGTGACATTTTTAATATTGAGAAAATGTTATTACACAATTAGTTTTTCAAAGTGTGTTAACTTTCGAGAAAATTAGGAATGTTTTTGTGAAAATTTGTAACGTATCTTCAGAATTTTATTTTATTCTACCTGGCTAATATCATTACATGGAATACAAAATGGAATATTTTACATGAACTATAAATAACTTACAAGAAAACGCTGCGCTGAAAAGCTGTATTATTAGGCAAAACATTAATAATTAAAACTGAACACAAACATTAATTTTGAGATATCTCCTCTTTAGTATTCGACTACTCACATCACTAGAGAGAAGAGGGCGGCGCAAGTGAATATTTGTTCCGCTGTGTGTCCACATAAAGAAGAACATACGTTACATCCGAACTAACACTACATCCATACTAAAAGGCTCGCCGTGTTACGAAGCTAAGGAAGTGAGAACACCGCGACCGCCGACGTTATCGTCAGTTTCCGGTAGCAAGACGCCAAAAGCTGCAACTGATAGCTGCGTATAGTAGAATGATGTATTGCAGTAAAATATTTCTTCTCGTTAAAGCAGGTACATATGAATGAACAACGGACGATGCTATTAAATTAATATTACCATTTTTCAAAAAAAAAATTAAATCTTAAATTCTCTACGAAAATAATACACAAGCATGTATAGAGAGATTTTATAATTTTGTTGTGACATTTTGAAGGAAGGAAAGCGAAAATGTGTTATTTCGCCGTGTGTTAACGTACCGTAAGAGTTTACCAATTAATTACTTGCTCTATAGTGTTGTATAGCCTGTCCACGTATTGCTTTGATATTTTCACCCAACCGAAATTGTGTAGAAACGTAACTGCATATAAATACCTGCTTCACGACATGAATTGATAAAACCATTATTACAATATTATCCTTGACAAGTTATCATCAAAAAGTATAGTTTTAATAAAAATGTTCTGATAATAGCAAATTAAAATACGAACGTTTTTGGGAGGGATATTGCTGTAATCGTAATAAATAGCCTTCATTAAAATTTTTTACAAAACATTTAATTGCTAGAATATCCTGTAGAATCGAATATTAATTGTTATTTTAACAGTTGAAATGTTAAAACACATTCAATTTTTCAAACAAATTTAAGTTTCGTGTTGATATTTTAAGTCCGTAGGTACAGATGGTTATGTTGAGGTAGGTGTCTACCTGAGAAACAAAATTCTAGAATTTTGGGTTTATTTTTTTTTCATTATACATTTTATTTCTTTAAACTTTTAAAGATCAAATAATTTCTTTTAAAACGATAATAACATATAATTTATATATTTATTTTGGACATATCAATTCATAAAACACTTTTAATGACAGATTAACTATTCTAGTTTATTCAGCAAAAGAAAAATTTTGGGTTACATGCAGCGAAAATAATTATGTTATTATTTTTAATAGTTTATGATTTAATATGTTTGGCATGTATCAATGTGCTGAAAATTCCCAATTCGGGAAAGTGCACTCTGAAGTTCACTCAATAAGGGCTTGACAGTTGACACTCGCCTCGAAAGAAATTATTTTCTCAAAAACTAAGAAACGTAGCAATAAACAGTTGGAAGCATTTAAAAGAGAACCAAAGAGAACGTAAGGCTCAATGAAAATTGAAAAACCCTAAATTTCACGATTTTTTAAAATTCTCATTATCAGGTTGACAGCTAGGTACCTTAACTAAAATGTATTTTTCAAAATGTAACTATAAATATTTCTTGTACACTAAACTCCATATTGGATAAGGTTTCACTTCGTTCTCAGAATTTGTTTTCGAAATATGAAGAAAAACATTTACTTTTGTACCGGTAATATTGTTCCCCCAACGATCACGTTCTCTTTGAATTTTATTTTCTCAGAATCTATTTTTGCTATTTTTTTGCTAACTTTTGAACTATTAATTGAATCTGTATCTACATTTCAGGAAATATGTGTTTCAGTACGTTTAACATTTACCATGGTAAATAATTCAATTATACTATTTTTATTAATTAATATGCATGAAATTACATAATTAAAGTTCCTGAATAGATAATTTCACACAATTACTTACTTACACGAGTGTACTTGAACCTTTGTTTCATAGCCCCCAAATAAGAAAAAAAATACGAGTCCTGTTTTAGGGAAAAACAGAAGTAAATGCGGGCCCCGATCACATTAAATTGCTGATATATTGATATAAATAATATATAAATATATGATATAAATTGCTGATTAATTTGCAAATCTAATTTGCAAATCTTATTATTCAAACTGTTATTTTTAATGTAAAGGTTGCTAAAACACGCACGAAAATCGGAGTATGAAAACTGCGTTAAACGGAGTAAAATATTAAAAATCATTAAAATCACCCACGCGTTAACTGTGTCAAATCTATTTCGTAAAATTCCACAAAACGTTGTTAACAAAATTACTTAATATTTTGTTATATCAGTAATATTACTTTAATCTCCTATACATCGAAGAACTTAATTGATAATTTCAAATTAAAATGTATTGTAAGTTAGGTTATACGTACCTTTTCAATAATTACATTAAAAAAATGAAAATTATAATGTCACTGATTGTGCATCACGATGTCTCAGCATAGCGATTTTAAAATGGCGGTCGTTCGTATCAATTTACGTTCTTTACAATTCAATCGACAGTACACGATTATGACAAATCCAACACATTAAGAACATTAATGTGTTGGATTAAATTATCATATCAAGGTTAATCAACATTTTAAAAATGTTTATTTTGATTATTCATTATGCGTTTTTACTCATTCTAAAATTCCAAATGTATTGTAAACAGAAACCTGCACAAATGTCGAACTAATGGTGTTTTATTATAATACCATAAATGTAGTGCGCATGAATTTCTCAATAGAGATGTCATGGAAAGGTAGTGAGTTTAATATATCATCGGACAAATAATGGACCAGTATTATGAAAACTTACCTTCAAGAAAAAAGTGACTTCTCTTTCCGGAGGATAAATGTACACTGGACCCGACAGTGAGCGCCATACGCTGTAGATAAGGCCAATGCGATAAGGCGCTACGTGTAGATTGTCGAAGCAGGAAGAGTGTGACTGAAGTTTAGTAACGAGCAACTACATCGAATTGAACATCTGAAGGTTCCTCTCCTTGCACTAGTTTTTTGTAATGGTTGTTTCAAGGACAGTGTCTTATACTAATTAGAGATGATAAGATGCCTACTTTATCCTCTTTAGATGTTTTAATTTAACTCCCTGTCGTAGTCTTATCAGAATTGGGATATTAAAATCAATTCAATTTTATCAGGCATTTATTGGTAAGTTATGCACTTATTTCTATTGAACAAAAATTGACGGAGCATTCGCCCAAACGTTGTCACCCCGCCGATCGGATAAGGAGGAAAATTGGCTATTTCGGGGGAAAGCTACTAGACAGCGCTCTAATACAAAAGAATTATACTAAGTCAACTGCGTCCGCAGCTCAGAATTTGAATATTCTAATAATGGGAATGAAATGTAACAAGTTAGGTAGTTCTTATAATTTCAAAGGCGTCAGAGACGTCGGTAAAAGTCAGTGGAGTAGTAGGTTTCACTGAAACGCGGGGGAGGCGGCAGAGGTATACATACTGTCGTACACTACTTAGGCCAATCCAACAATTCAACTCTCCCACACCCTCATGTTACCTACTACTGAAGTATTTGTTTTTGGCACTTTTCATTTAAAATGATGCATTGATTTCATCAACTAGTATCGTAGAAGATAATAGCGGACTGATAATTGTTGAGTTGGGGAGCGCAGAACAGTGTACATTACGTAGAACATGCATACATAGAGTACATTATGCATATTAAGAGTACACTAACGACTGATTCTGGTATCAACAGACTGGGAAAGACGGAGCGGCATAACTCCTTATCTAAGTGTTCTACATCACGTAATGTAGGAAAAAAATGGTAATTTATGCGATTTTTGCACTATTTTTGCAACAAAAATGTTTTTATCTCCTAATTTTTTTGAAGTCCAGCGTCCCACAAACGTTCACACATTCATACACAGTGGTAACAACTTTTGTCTGAGACTTTCAGAACGGAATTTTACTACTGAAATCTCTGCATCGAATTATTGGAGCGTCTGTAGCAAATCATTGGACATATAGCCGAAGAAAAGTAACATATATAAATTCCCTGACTCCAAGTTTTAGTAATAAAGGGACAGAACATGTCAGTATGTCATTTGTATGTAACATACATATTGATAACCAAGAAGTCAAAGAAAAATTCTATTCGAGAAGTTTCTGAAAGGAAATTCCGTTCCGAAGAGGAAAAGACGGCATTTGCGTAATACTTAAGTAAATATCCTTGTTTGAAATACTAATGTCTTCAGTTTTGAAGCTGTTGGTTGGATGTCATGTACGCAACTACATATGATGAGATGTATGATTCACATGAAACAATATTAAGGTTGCTGTTAATTGGAACTGTTGAGATGAGAAACTGTCAAATTATAACCGATTGTAGGAAGTAGAAAACTTCAAATATTTAATTTGCATTTTACTTAATGTTGATATCTGTTCGGTAAGGACAACAAGTACAGGTATATAAGATGTGTTTAGACACGATAGTTGATGATTTACACCTACAAATTATCAATCTTGCGACTATTGAGAAAGTCTTTGACAAAGTGGCAAACACAGTAATGATTTTTGGCGACCCTCTTGTAAGATAGTTTTATCTTCAATTAATTGAACATTCGTTTCATGTAACAGCGACGATTTAAAAGAAAGTTATGCCGTTTTATCACGATAATTATCAGATGGAAATATTTATTGTTCTTCATTTAAAAAATATTAGACTGGACAATAAAGTGTGAAAACAGATTTTTTAAGTAGATTCAATATTAATCATGCATTAAAATACAGGTGGTTTTGCGTTGATGTATGATGCCAGTATTTGTCATGAATGAATGCCAAATTTTCGCGTGCTCTAATACACTTTCTCTCTTACTACGTATATACATAGCATAGAGAAAATTGCGTAGTGCAGCAGCAAAAAAATGACTTTTTGAGGGCAAATTTATATATTAGGTACCTCATACAGAAAAAGTGTATAATTCTTGTTCCAATATGAAGTAAATTACTTCCGCTAACATGTTGTGTGGTCAGAATCCACGTTTAAGGGAAAGCCTCTATTCATCTGTTTCTGCCTGTGAACAATGCTGGTGGCTGAACCGTAAGCAGGATATTTACCAAAATTGATTTTCCCCGATTGATTTGACTGATGTCGGGGCCCCTTGAATTTTGAAACGGACATTTCATCTTTCGGAGATACTTTGCATGACGTATCAAGGAATTTTCAAATGTTTAAAAAATTTGCTTCAAATTTAATACGGAGTAATATACGTAGTATAGGGAAAGTTATGTATAGTATATTACATAACTTTCGTAGTATATTACATACGTAGTATAGGGAAAAACAGCGAATTTTTGGAAGAAAAACTTAATTGCCGGGCCCAGATAACGAAAAAGTGGATAAAACCAGTTGCTAAATTTAAAAAAATCCCCTAACACGTGGTGTAGCCAGAATCCCTGTTTTGTGGGTCCTTGACACCGAAAACCCGATTGAAAGCAAAACGTCCGTCTGTCCGTCCGGTGTATGTAAACAACACTAGCGCCTAAACAATGCGTACGATTTTTTCCAAGTTGAAGACACCCCTGCACATCTCCCTGAGTCGAAGCTCTGAGAGTTTGAAAAAGATTCTTCAAAATTTGGGTACTTTACATGACGCCCTCCCGGACATTTTCAAAATTTTCTCCAAAACGGCTCCGAATTTTTTCTTTTAATTTCTTCTAAGAAATACAGTTATTAAGGTGGCATATGTTCGATTTTCACTGATAACTCTGAATTTTCGAAAATTGCAAAAGTTTCCATTTTTTCGGCGTCTTCCGACAACTACAAAATTGAAGATAGAGATTTTTTCTTCAAATAAAAGTTGTTCTCCTAAGTGACATCTTTCATTAAGGTCGTCTATATTGTTTTGAAAATTTTAGTAGTTTGCACGCAATATTGCATGCAATATGTGCAATTTTAAAAAATTACAACAACAAGATTATTTAAAAATGGCACAAATTAGGAGCATCAAAGCTCTGTATTAAACGTTTTTCTTAATTGCTCATTTTTGAACGAAATTATCATATTTATGTAAACAATGAGACAAATATTGACTCAACATTAAAAGTTACTGACGATTTCAATGCAAATTTATTAAACTATCCTAACTACCATGGTCATCGTCGCAGAAAACATGAATGTCGATATCACTACGTGAGAGAACATTTCTTACAGGCTTCTAATCAACGTAAGGGCGTTCGATATTGCTTCACCAGCATCATTTAACACGATGCTTTTCTCTCTGTAGCAGAACGTTCGTGCAGGCGGACGAGTTATCTTCTGACGCTGAGGGGAAGGCATTCACGTATCGACGCGTGGGTCTGAGGTCTTCCCCGCTGCGCGCCGACCCCGCCGGCTGGCCGCCCCGGAGATAAGGAGGGCGAGAGAGGGGAAGCTGGGTGGGGAGGCGGGGAAGTGTGCATCCGGTTATCGCGTTTTCCACCAATATTTGCCCAGATCAACAAGTGCGCAATGCGGTGATTCAAGACAGCCGGTAGACGCTGCAGGACTTTCGCAGGGGTCAGGAGGTCGTAGCCGGCAAGGTCAAAGATGACGACCGTGTTTGGGGATACCATGACCTGGGCTGTCAAAATAAATTCCGCGATAGTTTGCAACTCATGAAACACACACGCCAATTTATCTTACTACTCTTCCTTGCCAAATTTCTAACTTATGGAATTACTTCTTGAAAATTAATAACATTAATTATTTATATCAATTTTCATTCTTATTTTGAAAATCGACAGTACAGTGAAATACAAATATAGTCAAAATGTATAATTTCAGAGAATTTATTGATATGATAATTTGCAATATACAACTGATTAATTTTTTAAAATATTGATTTCTCTAGGTCAAGGAAATATGAGTGGGGATACCATACGATAGTAGATATCCTGGTTTCGGAACAATGACCTTTATGCCGTATTCTTCAAATTAATGTTATACGAAAAATAAAGAAAAATATGTAATAGAGAATTAGTTGAAATTCATAGGATATGATAAGAGAGAATGAGTGTGATCAAATTCTCTTTTAAAACTTAGGGGAGTAAAACATTTTTCCTGCAGAATATTTCCATCACGACCTCTAGAGAGAACGGCATACTGAGAGATCAAATGTCCTTGATGAAGCTGCATAACAAGTACATTTCTTTTTATGTATATCTTAAAATTAACGATTGCAATTCTAACATATCTTATGTAATCTAGGAATTAAGCCAAGTATCAGTATTGTTACGTTGTTCATTTGTGAACAAATTGTTACAAATAATCTTGAAAATATGGCGTAAAATGAAGGAGGATTGACGTAAAAAGAATATGAAAAGAGGATTCTCTTTGGTTTCCTTAATTCTAGCTTGCCGTCATCTTAAGAATATAAAATGGTAGAAGATCAAAATCTAGTATTATATTACACGAGAGGAACGGTGAGAGAAAAGGAATGAAAAGCTTGGAAAAAAGATTATTTTTAAAGCAATCTAGTATGTGAAAAAAAACTTTATGAAAATGACGAAAAACCATTATATAAGTGATACAAAAAACTTTTGTATTAATAACCGAATTAAAAATTAAAATTCGTGCATTCTGTTTTGAAACTTTTTGGATAGTAATGACTATCATTGCTGCATTGCTGTAACATAATATATTAGAGAAATGACAGGTAAAAACATTCATTATTAAAATAAATACCACTTTAATACATTACTAATTATATTTTTTGTAGCGTTCTGGGATACACTATAATTTATTGAGGAAAAGGTACTAGAACTTTTTAAGAACACGCTAAGAAAGTGGGATGAAAACGACAGAATTGCGGAGAAACGATATAGTAATTGTTTGTCAATAAACATTATTTTTTGTAATTCTGAATAAGAATGGAGATTTGCCCACATCAAGGAAAAGGTCTTCAAATATTTCTCTGAAGATTGCGTTCTTGGAAGAATGGAGGAAGTTTAGGCCAGAAATTATCACTACACAGGGTCATTTTTACTTTTCGCTACTGCTTACACATTAGAGTTACAAAAACTGCGCGAGAAAACGGCAAATTTTCGGCACAAAAACGCTTATTCGTGGGACCTGGTAATGAAAAAGTGAACAAAATCCAGTTGCCAAATTTAGAAAAAAAATCCTCTAACATGTGGTGTAGGCAGGATTAAAGTTTTGTGGGTCCTTGAAACCGAAAACTAGAATGGCTCCGAAACGCCTGTCTATTCGTCCGTCCGTTCGTCTGTCCGTCCGTTCGTCTGTCCGTCCGTTTGTCTGTCCGTCCGTCCGTTCGTCTGTCTGTCTGTCCGTTCGTCTGTCTGTCCGTTCGTCTGTCCGTCCGTTCGTCTGTCCGTCCGTTCGTCTGTCCGTCCGTTCGTCTGTCCGTCCGTTCGTCTGTCCGTCCGTTCGTCTGTCCGTCCGTTCGTCTGTCCGTCCGTTTGTCTGTCCGTCCGTTCGTCTGTCCGTCCGCTCGTCTGTCCGTCCGTGCATCTGTCCGTCCGTGCGTCGGTCCGTCTCTGAACAACCGTAGCGTCGAAACCATAAGTACGATTTCTTACAAAATGAATATTTCCAGGCCGATCTGGTCGCGCTCGAGGCGTCGCGATTTTGAAAAACATTCTTCAAAATTTTCGGGTACTTCACATGAAGTCCCCCGGACTTTTTCAAAATTTTTTTCAAAAACTGCTCCAAATTTTTTCTTTAAATTTCTTGTAAGAATAGAGTAAAACCACTCATTAAGGTGGCATAGGTCCGATTTTCACGGTTTACTCTGAATTTTCGAACATTACAAAGGTTTTTTTCGGGCTCTTCCTACAACTACAAAATTAAAGAAAGAGATTTTCCCTTCAAATACAATTTGTTCTTCATAGCGGGTTCTTTCATTAAGATCGCGTACATTATTTTGAAAATTTTAGTAGTTTCCGCGTAATATTGAATGCAATAGGTTCACTTTTAAAAAAGGACAAAAACAAGATTTTCTCAAAAACGGTTCCAAATTGTTTCTTTAAACCTTGGTAAGGATAGTGTCTAATGCACTCTGTGAGACGACATCAACATAAAATTGCTGTATTATTTTGTTGTTGTTTTTTAAAAATACAAAAATTTTTTTTGACTTGTCTCTCACGTTAATATTTACATTGGCGGCGATTTGTTCACATTATTACATTTATGACTACATGTTCTTTAAATAATGTCAGAAAAAGTTTCTCGAAAACTCAACCGTTTTCTATTAATGTAGTTCAAAATTCCGCATTTTCAGAATCGCTCAAACGCCATTTTTTCAAAAATGGTTCAAACTTTTGCAAAGGATAGCGCGAGTTGCACTCTTTAATATGATGTGAAGTTCCTTTGGGGATATTTTTTTGTTTTTTCAAAATTTTCACAAATGTAATTTTTTTAAAAGATCTCTTACACCTTTAATATGCACATTACCAGCAATTTGTAAACACTACTGTATTTGTGAATTAATTTGTGTGTTTGAAATGACTTTAAATGAAGTTTTTCGAAAACTCAAAAATATTCTGTGAAAAAGATCTTCAAATTTCGCATTTTTAATAGCGCTTAAACACTATTTTCTTAAAAACCGCTCCAAATTTTTCAATGAAAATTACCATGTAGGACGAGGTTTTACTGTTCCTTAATATTCTAAAATTAATATTTCCGTTCTACCATTAGGAAACCGAAATATTAAGAAAATGTCAAAAAAATATAGTTTCGGCGGCGATAGATGGCAGCTGGCACGAGTAAGTGGCAATTCCGAATAGCTAGCCTCGACTTAAAAATATTGAAAACTCATACGGGAAACTCTCTGCCATTCTGTAGCACTACTAGTTTAAGATTTAGGGAAAGTGTACAGAAACACAGAATAATTATCCCGATAGTTCCAACAAAAATAAGCAATACTTGACAGTTTAGATCATTATTCACATCTCTCTCCTCTTCCCTTTTCTTGCTTTCTCTCTCTCTTCTCACTTACTCTTTCTTCTTTTCCCATTCTTTAACTTCCCTGAATGCACACGCTCTTTCTGCAATTCCCCTGGCACACAAATATTCCACATGCGACTTTAAATTCCCAGTCATTGAAATTGTGTCACGAAAAACACTCAAGTCCGCCTCGCAACCCACGACTGCTGAAATGGAGGCTCAATTATTTGCTCATCGATCACTCGAGAACCAAGGCGTCCCAAAAAACAGACCTGCTCTCCCCAACCGACCGCGCAAAGACAAAGCGAATTCGCGAACTCTCCTCCGCGCACGCATGCGTTTATCATGGAGAGCTCGTATATTTTTTCCAGCTCATGTCCTTAGGGAGCCGCGACTCGCAGCGGGGGTGGCGACAGTATTGACGCGGGGGCTTGTCTGGCCGAGTCAGGTAGCCATTGTCTGGCGTCGATATATCAGCGAAATTTACGCTTCGGCGTGTAGATGTTGACAGGCCCACTCTCATAAAGCAGTCGCCGGGTCGGCCGCCGCCGCCGCCGCCGCCGCCACCGCCGCCGCCTCCCCTGGTGCCGCCGTTCCACCCCAGCCACCGCCAGGCCACCGTCCTTCTCCAACCCCGCAATGCCGGCCGCATTGGCTCGCTCTTGTGGTGAAAGGTCTAATTGACCCTGTCGCCGATTCTCTGATCGGCGGGACACGCTTCTGCGTCAGCGCTAGTGGTGGTGGTGGCGGTGGCGATGGCAATGGAGGCGGTGGTGGTGGCTGTAGTGGTTACGCTGGTTACGGCGGAGGCAACGGAGGTGGCGGAGGTATCAGAGGCGATGGTAGTGGGAGCGATGGGGGTGGCGGAGGTTGCGGAGGAGGCGAAGGCTTCGGAGTCGGCGGACGCGGAGGAGATGGCAGAGGCGATGCCTGCGGTGTTGGCGATGTTGGTAGTGGTGTGGGGGGGCGTTGGTAGTAGCTGTGGTGGATGAGGTGGAGACGGCAGAGGCTTCGAAGGCGGTGTTGGTGTTAGTGTCGCAGCGATGGCAGTGAAGGCAGTTGTGCCCAGGAGGCGGCGGAGTGGCAGCCGTGGCAGCGACGGCGGTTGCGACGTCGACTCTTGAGCGACGCGCCGAGCACCGCCCGCGCTGTTCGGGTCGCGCGCCGCTGCCCGCTGGCGTGTTCGCGCCTGCGTCCGCATTGACAGTTATGATATCAATTTCTCGTCGGACAAGGCTTATCTTTACTGTCCCTCTGCGCGTACACGGCATTATAGATGCGCGCGCGCGAGCGGGCCGTGGCGCGCGTATGTTTTATCGCGAGTGCGCGATGCTCTCGGCTTAACACGACGACGTGCATTTCTCATGAAGATGCCGCCCGCCTGCGGTTCGCTTTCGTCAAAGTTTAAACGCGACTCGTGATGAATGGTTTGCATACGAAATATAAATTTCCTCATAGTTATGAACAGTGCTTTATTTGGAAGCTACTGTGTATTCAGAGTGTTTATGACTAGAATCAACTAGCAAGGATGACCTATTTTTCACAGCAGGAGGAAGGAAGCATTTCAGACATTATTAATTATTAATTTTTGGAGAAAACCAGTCTTCAGAACAATATGCTTTAAAACTCATGTTAATATTAAAATTAGATATTTTAATCTTCATATTTCTGTTATTATTTTCTTTATTTTTGATTTATTGCATCCCTGTTATTACTAATTCACCTAACTACTCGGAAATTATTTCAGAAGAAGAATGTTTATTAAAGGTTTGTAAAGAGTATCTTTAGAAAAATTATCTTTCAGAAAAATTATCAGAGTGAAAGAAATTTACGTGTTCATGTGATTAAAATGCAAAGTTATGTTAAACATGATAGTATTGATTCATTGAGATTTCCTTTATAAATTAAGCAATTGAAAAAATATTGTATAATAGAATTTATAATCACCTAAAATAATCAAACAATATACAATACGGATGAAAACTTCTTGTAAATATTTCAGCAGATCAGATGTTCTGGATCTAAAATGCTGGTTCTCCCTGATTACAAAAAGTACAGGAAAAGTATTTCTTTGATAAAACTCACCAGACACCTAGAATGGCGTAACCATGACCCGCAACAGATACAAAGGAACCACTTTCCTCCACGTTGGCCACCAAAATATCTGCTTGTCTGGAGTAATTATTCATGTTGGAATGATGTACACCGAAACATTAAACCTGTGCTCCGTCAAGAGTGTGGCTTTTGTCTCTAAGGCACGTCCCTAACACAACAGTAAGAGCAAACATGCTTCTTTTCTTTCTGAGAACGGTCATATTAAATGTTGACACACGTTATCGCCTGGAGCGGCACTGTGCATCAAACCAAAATGGAAGCATTTCAGAATCTCCTATCTATGGCGTTTCATTTGAGATCATCCAGCACTGTAAATATAAACTTCCAATGCTTTACGCTAATACATAAATATTTTAAGCCACCCTATTTCGTTAACCCTTCGTCACTAGCACTGGTGGATTTTGTGCAACATCTCTGCTATTCGAATGATATTTCTTTCTCAAGGAATCACTCTGCTTCTTTACTTTTTATTTTATATGTCTTCAATTAATTTATGAAACAAGTATTTCGTTCGTTTATGAAACAACATTTGAGATAAGTTATATTATTAATATAATGTTTAATGCTCTGGTGAAAGATCATTTCCTTACAATTGTAACGAATTAGGCAATGCGTGTAGTGTGTCAGGACCCTTGATCAGAGCGAAGTAGTATAAACTACGTAGCAAGTGCACGAAACTGGTCATAGTCAAGCGCACGAGTCAAGTTTGTCGTCCAAACATATGCGAGGGTGACAAAAGTCAAATGTGTGAATCATCTCTCGCACGTTTTGCATATATATATTGTTTTTAAACAGGCCATGCGCGAGGGATGATCTACCCGTGCGATGTTTCGCGGACGCTTCATAATGTTTGACACACTATTAGTTAGAATGAAAACCTAACTAACCTGAAAACCTAACTGTTTCGCACACAGAAAATAAGTATGAGAAACGTTTCGCACATTCGTGCGTTGTTAAAGTATTTCTATATAGTATTTCATTTTAAGAGGGTCTTCTATTGCAAATCTCATACATGAATGAATTTTGAAAACATTGATTGAAATTGATTATGTTTTTTATTATTTCATGACATTAACACCAAGCTTGTTACATTAATATAGTACCTTCTACACTTTTTTAATTCTTCACATACATTGAGGGATGCACTTTTATAGTTTAATAGTGCGGTATGTGATAAAATATTTGGTTTTCATAGATATAACTACACATACTTTTATGGAAAGTTATTGCGAATATAATGATAAGTTAATGTAGCGAGAAAATTAAAATAGAAATAAATACTATACTTTAATAAAATGGGTAAATACATGAAATGTTTACGAAATTCGATCGTGTTTTCGTAAGACGTTCGCGCTCCCAACACAACGCACGCCCTGTGACTCCGCGGATCGGCGGCGGTAGCGGCGGCGCCGCGCGCCCGCGGGTGTCCCCGGGAAATCCCTCGCGGGTGCGGCCGGCGACGGGGGCGCTTCCGGCGGTGCAAGCGCTAATCACAGTGCAGAGGTCCGCCCGGGGCGGCTGCGGGCGCTCCCCCTGAGAGCTACGGAGGATGAGCGCCCGCCCCGAGGCCTCGCCACCGATGCATTCCTGTCATCCCTGCATTACATAGCCTTCGTCATCGCTCTGGCCATCGTCTGCATCATCATTATCATGGCCCTTGCTCTCGCTCTTGCCCTCTTCCTCGCCCTCTTCCTCGCCCTCTTCCTCGCCCTCTTCCTCGCCCTCTTCCTCGCCCTCTTCCTCGCCCTCTTCCTCGCCCTCTTCCTCGCCCTCTTCCTCGCCCTCTTCCTCGCCCTCTTCCTCGCCCTCTTCTTCGCCCTCTTCCTCGCCCTCTTCCTCTCCCTCTTCCTCGCCCTCTTCCTCGCCCTCTTCCTCGCCCTCTTCCTCGCCCTCTTCCTCGCCCTCTTCTTCGCCTTCGCCTTCGCCCTCGCCGCTCTCTTTTCCACCACTCCTCCTACGATTGGAAATGTAGAATTCTCGCAATTATGTGATATAATCTTCATTGTCGTATTTGGTAATGTTGTAAAACAACAGATACACTTTTGGAGTATCGGTTGCTGTAAAGTAAACTTATAATAAAGCTGGTTCACCTTTACCTTTATAAATATTACATTCTTTTTATTTGATACCGATAGTCAGATATGGGTCATAAAATAAACATCTTTGTTTTTTTAAGTCATTTATTGATAAAATTTCCCAGAATATTTCGGGAACTCACTTTTTTCCATCATCAGGTGTACGATTCATCAAAATTTTAATTTGTGCCCTTGTAGAAAGTTGCATCCTCACTAGAAACCGTATATTCAATAATGCAAAAAAGGAATGAACAGGAAAAAAAAGAGAAGGCTTTCTAGCGAGGACGCACCCTTCTACTTCAAGAACACAACTAAATATGTTTAATCGTAGACCTGATGATGAAAAAAATTAGTTTCTGAAACGTTGTGGAAAATGTATCAATAAATGACATAAAATAACAAAGGTGTTCATTTTATGACCCATAACTGGCTACCGATAGCAGATATAAAGGACCTAATATTTCTACATCAAATTATAATACTATTTATATTGAAACCTTCAAACCCATATCCTACTAATATTTCAACCATGAATGTATCAAATTACCTAAAATACACCACACAATGGCCATTGCCTAATATTTTATGTTATTTAGAAAATTAAATTATTAGTGCATTGTGTCAAATAATTCATATTTAGGAAATGAAACTTCGTATGTTTGATATTCACAATAATTCATTACCATGCCAATAATGCTTTAGATTTTTAATCTTTAGTATGATATTTTAGTTGTAAGAGGACACTATTCAGGACATTAAGAAAAAGGATATTACTGAAATCCAAATAATTAATAAAATATTTTTGTATAACTTATATATGTACTAGGGATCATTTTATGTGAAATATATGGGCCAGTAAAGATAGTTAAGTAAGAAATAGAGACAGAGAACCTTAAAGGAGGCGATAGGATGCAGCAGGAAAATCTATTTTTTGAACATCAGCCACATCAGATAGCTTGGCAGCAATATTGGACCGCACATACGATGCCCCATGTGAAATCATCTTCGTTGAAGATTATCGAAAGGTGTTTATCAGGGAGCGGGGAGAGTCGCAGAGCAACGGAGAATTAACGCAGGCTCTGATAAGCCTTCGCATCTTCGCCATCGTTATCGCATTCCCCATCGTCCTCTTCGTTACCCCTGTAAACGCCCTTACCCCCGTCCACGCATCCATTACCGCGGAAGGAAAAGTTGAGAGCTATCTAAGTTAATTACGTGTTAGTCAACCACAAGTGGATGTCAATGTCTTAAACCGAACGGGCGATGTATTATAGAGGAAGGAAGACATTTCCATTGCTTTTACATAAGAACAACTAACATGTAAGTAATAATATAATATTTTCGTTGAATTTCAGCTATTTAATGCCAAAACCGGAAGGAGCCTGGCTGAATTTGTCGTTAAGAAATGTTGGATAATGTCCGCTCCAACACATGTTCCAAGACGCTTCGTCCAAGGCAGTTCCTCCCCCCCTCCCCCTCGCTGCGCCATTGACTCACCCCAGCATCATGCGCACCTCCGCAACGGCTGAGCATAACCACCTCCGCGTCCAGCGCCGCCGCCGCAGCAGCCCCTCCCGAGCCCCCCCCCCCCGCGGTGTCGCCTCCGCTTTTATTGACACGCTGCGGCCGGCCGAGGGCGTCCATAATTTACGCGGCGCAGGCGACCGCGGCGTGGCGGGAAGGGGAGGGGAGGGGTGGGGCGGGGGCGCGTTCGCGGGGCCAGCGGCGGGGACTCTCACCGAGTACCAGGTGGGCGCCCGCCGCGGCAATCCGCCCGCCCGCCGCCATCACGCCGTCATCCATCATTCAACCTGCGCCAGCGCCCCCTCGCCCTGATCTCAAGTCTTCCCACTCCTCCCTTTCCACGCAACCTCGCCGTCCCGCCATCCCGATCCCCTTCCCCGTCTTGTCGCCCCGTTCTGCAACCCCCTCCCCTGCGGACCACGCGCCGGTTGTCCGATGTGACATCCTTACGCCTCCCTCCCTGTCACCACGCTCTTAATCCCCATTTCATCATCTCCACCCACTTACCTCGTCATCCCTGCCCTGCCGCTTTGCCTTGTCACCTCCGCCCTGTCACCCGCCCTGACACCCTGCACTGCCATCCGTGCATGTCACCCCACCATGTCACCCTTCCCTGCCGCCTCACGGTTTTACCCTGCCTCCCACCATACCGTCTTCGTCTTGTCACCCCATCCTATTACCTCATCCCGTCACCCTGTCATTCCGTCCTGTCATCCATCCTGACACCCTGCTCGAAGCCTACACTGTCATCAGGATTCTCACCGTGCTTTCTAACATGCCTCTGTCCCTCCGCCCTGTCACCTCCTCTGCCCTCTGAATTGTGCCCCCCCCCCGTCCAATTCATCCTCTCAATCCTCCTTACCACTTAACACTCCTATTTCAGATCACACTGTCCTCTATAGTCTGATGACGTCTCGAGCCGCTCCGTTCTATCCCGACTCATTTCGTTCAGTCTCGTCCTGTCCCGACCACCCTCTTATCATACAATTTCGTTCCATCCAGTCCTGTCCTGTCATATCACCACGTTACACCTCGCCCCACAACCCGTCCCGCGGCCCTGTCCCATCGTCCTTCTCGCCACCTTTCCTCATCACCCGTCTGTGACCCTTTCTCCTGTGCCTTTGCTTCATCTCTCCCCCCTCCACCCCTCTCTCTCTCGCTCATGCCCCGTCACTTCACACCGCCTCTACCGCGTCCCATATTGCCCCGCGCCGCTCCGCAATCGCACTGTGGGCCCGAGCACGTGGCACGGCGGGGCGACGTGGGGGCCGTAGTGGGGAGAGCCGCGCCGCAGAAGTGTTTTTTTACGGCGGCGCGGGGTTGCGGAGGGTTATGGCCCCACGCTGAGGAGTGGGCGCTACCAAAGGGGGAACCATTTGTCCCAGGCCTCGTGATTTAAGGGGATCAAAGGTTCACGGAAACTACGGATGTATTCGTAAGTTTGGAAATATGATATTACTGTAAATGTGATTGTAACACACTATGGAAGAAATAAAATTTTAAAGACGGATATTTTTAAAAGATCCGCAACGTTAGATGCCCAAATTTTATAAAGATAATGAACTTATCCATTGATGAAAATTTATCAATTTCAATATTTGTGGTTAGACCAAAATGTTTTTCAACCCACAATTTTTGTTCATGAGTACATTCGTTGCAGAAGAGCTCGCCATTCACAAATCAGTTCCAGATCTCTAAGGATTATAGAAACGCAAAACGATGAAAAGTTGTTTCAAGTTTCTCGACTGTGAGACATCTAACGAATTTTAACTTCCTACTGTTTGGGTTGCATTTTTGGGCCATATACACATACAACAGAGATGGCTGAAGTGGTACACTTTGAATAAACTGTAGTAGAGAAAGAGCTTATTTACAAGTATTTGGAGACATTTGGAGCTTATTTACAAGTATTCAGAATTTTTCAAAAATCAAATACTTGGCTAAGACATTTTTTACTGAATTATGAGTATTGAATTACGCTTCAGTTTTATTTCGAACCTTATCCCATTTTACTGGAATCACTTTTTGTTATTTTTAGCTGTTTTTTGTTTCAGAAAACCAACTATATGCAACCAGAACACAGTTTAAAATGTTCATTCATTTGGTTATATTATTTTGTCTTAATGCAGTCAGACATATTAGAAGTAACAATTATTTGCTGAATTGTAATTGAATTTCGAATGTAATTATATTTCAAAATTTTCGGTAGAACACTATTCGGTATGTAAAGTACTAGAAAATAAAGTATACGAATGCATGGTAAAAACGAAAAGTTTTCTTAGATGCACGTGCATTAAAGACGCAACAAATCTCACCCAAAGACAAACATTTTCACAGCTCCCTTCCAAGGGGAGTAATTTTGTTTCGATCATGGCAGCCACGACGACACCGCGAAGAACTCATTTCGCTGAGCAAACAACACGGCGACACCACGTCCGCGGCTTCCGAAGTAGAAAATTCAACATGGCTGAAATGTTGATAATGCCATCCGCCCTCGTCGCCTCTCGCTCATCGGCGCGCCGCCGCGTGGAGCAGCGCTCCTAGCGGGCCGCAATTGACGCTTGATTACCACCGCGGCGCCGTATGCATTTCATATGACTCTCATTAAGAGACCAATCACTACGGGGGGACAGCCGTCGTCCACTCCCTTCCCCCGCACTGGTTCAGTGGTACGCCAGGCAGATGAGAGTAAAAAAACAAAGGAAATAAATAAGTAAAACATAAGGAATAAACAAAAATATGAAGTGAAAGTCTTCAATAAGCATGACTTTGGAAATAGATGATATCATCATTGCTCTAAAAGACAAAGCCGATAATTAAAACTTAGAAAAATATTTAGTATTTGAATGGCAATAAGCGACAGATCCTAGAACGATAAATGATGAAGGGAAAAAATAAAATAAGTTTTCGTTTTTCATAAAACAACTCATTTTAATAGGAGATACTGCAAAAAACATGATAGATTTTATAGTTTATTTCATTTTGTATAATTACTGTAAAATAGAAACGTTCCTAACACAATTTGTTAACACTTTTAAACTAAAAATGAACGTTCAGAAAAATTATTACATATTAATTTATTATCACTTTTCATATAATATAATCACATATTAACAAAATTGATAATTTAAGCATCTATGTGTAAAAAATGCTCCTGGGCATCGTAAGTACTCCAAGGTACTGTAATGTGAAATAAAGTTGTACAAATACTGTGAGACCTACCCAATAGCGTATAAACGAATTATCACCATCATTTCGGTTCCACTTCTTGAAATCACTTTGAAATTAGACAGAGCTACTCCCTCTTCTCCATAATTGGAATTAATCTACTTTTTTCGTCGAAAATGTTGTACCGTATATCAACACTATTATTTCATGACATTGTAGTTTTAATTAGAAAAGTACAGACTTTTTATTAGGAATTCTTTCTTAAATCAGGACTGCTACTCGCATTTCCTGTCACATAGGATTCTTGTCAACAGCCACCCAAAACGCCACCCGTGGATTTTAAACCACGTAAATGCGGTGCGTGATCGGGATTGAGTCCTGCCGTCGGGGTCTGATGTGAGGCGCGGCACGGGATAATCAATCACAAACAACGCTTCTCATGTCGTGCTTAATGTAATGCGATGTACTGTGAAAATTTGTTTTCAGATTACTCAATGTTTTACTTAATTTACAGGGAACTTTACTTAGTTCTTCAAATCCCCATTATGAGTACTCAGATGTAAACGTTAATGTATTTAGTTTAATAGTTCCAGTTTGCAGGTTAGAATGATCTAACTAAATTTTGTCGAAATACCTGTCAAGGAAATATAAAGCATCTCTCTCACTCTTAATATTTCAAATACTAGTATACAGACTGATACGTACTGTATATATAATTATATAACTGCAAAAATGGATATCTAGATTTTGACCGAAATACACATTGTGATGGCCCCTTCACCTAAAATGTTATTTTTTAAAGCGTCTGTGCGAATGTGTGACTGCCTGATTAAGTCTCAGCCTGTATATGTCTGCCTGTTCGTGTGCCTGTCCGTCTGCCGTATCGGCCTTTTGTCTGTCCGTCCGGACGTTTATCCGTCCGTCTGTCGAAATACTGGCCCGCGCAAACGAGTTTTTCTTTCTTGATCATTTTTGTAAGTCAAGAATACAAGACATTGAATTCCGTTGTATAAATGCCATTTTCATTAAAACTTTTGAATGTTCACAAAATGTACTTTTCGAGTCCCTCGGTCGTTGTATAATGAAGAGAAGAGGGAAGTGTTGGTAGCATTGAAATTCCAATATTGTGCTATTACTAACCGTCAGAATTAGTGCGAAAAAATATGAGGACTAATAGCACTAATAGTTAATTCTCTGTTGAGCTCTGAATCATCCTTAGTACATTGACACTACATCCTTAGGATATTTAAAGCAGAAATTACCATTCGTTAGGGTTGCTGCAAATAGTATTACCTGATTTGAAACATGAATTTACACAAAAAGTAAACTGCTGTCGAAATTTTTATCAACATCCCAAATTAACGGAAGTATCCCTTACAACATTCCAAGCAATATTGCTATTTTCCAAACAACTATTCTTCTAAACAACTAAGAACTATAATCTCCATCAACACCCCAAATATTCTCGCCATCCTATTCTAAACTTTCCCCTGACGTCTGTTCGCTGTCATCGTGGATTAATAACTCACGGTAACCACGAGTGCTGTTTTGAAGCTAGAAGCAGGAAAGCTCACTTTTCCCCACGTTATCATTGTTTCAACAATGTTCGTACATAATTAATTTTAGTACACCAGTAAACAGCGTTGTGCTGTTTTCAAATAAAACATATTTTGCATTTATTAAAAGTAGTTTAATCTGAAGTGACACTGGTCCTAAGCGTTCTATTTCGTGGACCCCCTGCCCCTGTCAATAACGCTGTTGACTGGAATTTCATATTACATTTAGAACAGACAATCTTAATCGTTATTCATCACGATCTAACGTTTCTTATCGTTCAAATGATTATTTTTTTAAATTTAGGTTTTTATAACAACACATTAGGATTTTTGTCAACTGAACATCAATCAAATGTATATCCCTCTTTGTGATAGTCAACTTTTCCATTACGCCTTCAAATACTGTCTCGATTTCAAAAACGAATGTACGAGAAAATTAAACGGTCTTGCAGAGGCTCCATCAACTTCCAAAACCTTCCCTCCACGACCTCCCTGGTCGTCGGCGCCGCCTCTTCGCTGGCTTACGAATCACGCGCGGAGCGACGGCGCGGCGCGGCGGTGGCAGCGGCGGCCGCGAGCCGAAAGTTTTTGCGCGTCCTGCTCCAAACGCAGGAAGCCGTGCGTCTTTTCGCTTTCTCTGGCGCCAGCGCGCGCGGCCCGGCCCCGCCTCGCCTCGAGAGGGAGCAACGGTCTCGATAGCTGACCCCGCCGCCCTCGCGACGCTCTGTAAATCTTGCTGCCGATTCCAGGGCGTGCCTCCTCCACTCGCCAGCGCGAAGACCGAGCGCGGGCGGAGAGAAGCGAGGAGAGGTGTGGCGGGGTGTTGCGGGACGGGGCGAAGCGGAGTGGCGCTGGGCGATCCGGGACGGCGAGGGGTGGCGCGGGGGGGGGCGGGGGGCGACCCGGGGTGGCGGGGGGCGGCCCGGGGTAGCGCGGAGCGGCGCGGGGTAGCGCGGGGCGGCGCGTGGCGGCGCGGGGCGGCGCGGGGCGGCGCGGGGCAGCGCGGGGCGAAGTGTGATGGCGCGGGGGGAAGCGGGGCGAAGTGGGGTGAAGTGGGGCGAAGCGAGGCAAGGCAGGACGGGGCGAAGCGGGGCGGATCGGGACGTGGCGGGACGGGAAGGGGCGGGACGGGGCGGGACGGGGCGGGGTGGGGCGGGGCGGGGCGGGGCGGAGCGGGGCGGAGCGGGGCGGAGCGGGGCGGAGCGGGAAACGCGCGGGGAAGCGGGGCGGCGCGGGGAGAAGCGGGAGGCGCGGGCGATGCGGGGTGCCTTGTGGCATCAATCGCGGCAGGGCGGCGCGGGGCGGCGCTGGTTGTCATGGGGCGCTGTGGGACGTCGTGGGGTTGGCACGAAGGTGGGGGTGAGCAAAGCGGGGGCGTAGCTTGTCGGATCGGTGTGGAGCTGCAAGGGGTGGAGAAGGGTGGCGAACGGGCGACGTAGGCCGACGCGGAATAAGACGAAGGGAGCGGAGAGGAGCAGGGTCGGAGAGGAAAAAATTCGAGGCAGCAGAAGTAACGGCAACAAAAATTCGGAAGTCATAAATAAGTCTAAGAGTGAATGCTCGTGTAAGCAAGCCTGTAACCTTAATAGCGACCTGAGGTAGGAATGATGGTAAGATTATGCTTTGGTATCGTTTCATTCTCCAAACTGAACGGTTTCGACTATTGTGTGTGGTTATTTTTGTTTCTGAAACATACGATAAGATAATTGTGTTTGTGATATGGGTGTGATAAGGTGGTTTTCTTGTGGCATTAATCATTCTCACGTCACTTTCAAGTGCTTTGTATTCAAATTATACGATCATTGTCAAACATATTAAAATATTTTTCAATTAAAATAAAAGGGAATTTGAAGAGTCAGAATATATACCGACCTTGACCTCTTAGTTATACCGACAAAAGAATGATTTAGATCCTTTTTCTTTCGAAAGTTTCACTCATTCAATGTTTCGTTGTTTTGGAGTAAAAAATCAGACATCTTTGCTTCTTTCTGACGCTCGATTCAAATATTCTCCACCCTACCCGTGTACGCGTTGAGGGGTAGATGAGTGTGGTGAGATTGTCACCGATAAGTCTCGGGAGGAATGCCGCCCCATCAGGAAAGGGGGAGGGGGGAAAACTGCGCGACCCATAGCACGAAAATCGTCGATCTGCGCTTTGTCGAGATCACCTCTTTTCTTCGTCCACTCAATGCATTGCATGTCTCGGTTTAACAGAATATTTGAATTGCTCGCAAAAACGAGTCTCAAAAGAGTATTTGAATTGCCCACTAAGAATATTGTTCTCCAAAACATTTCAAGAATTTCGATTGTCAATGAAGAAAATTTCGGATGTCAATTTCGAACATTTCGATTTTCCCTAAAACCAGTTTTTGACAGGAAAGGGATTCCATCAAGTATCCCCAAACAAACATAGCGAGTCTATTTGATTTTTTGTTGGATGCGTTTTTGTTGTGATTTTATAATCCATATGTGAACCACGGAAATTACAAGGATTTGAATGATCAAGCGGTGACAAAAGATTGAAGATATTTGGTCCTTTGGCTTTCTGTTACCGGAGAACAGTGCAACCGCATTGGATGTTCGAGAACTGTGTCAACGTTATTAACAAGACTATTTCAAGAGGATGTTGCAGGATGGAAGTAAAGTTTATTAAATTAGTATCATTTTTGTTCACTTAAATGTGTCTTTTTTTCCTCATTCAGAAATTTTTAGTCTTAACAATCTGTGATCTAATTCCCTGCATCTCTGTCTGTGGTGCCTGGTTAGAGCAAACTTAAACAACAGAGAAACATGGTGTATTTTGTACCTACATTATTACTTATGGTTTAAGAATATGCTACTAAAAATATTTTTCGCATAGTACGCCCCCGTAAACAATAACTAGTGGTGCTACAGAATGGCACAGACTTTCCTGTATTAGTTGTCTATTTCCTTTGGTCTCGACTAGCTATTCGGACTTGCTACGTAATATTGCCAGCTGACATCATTCGCCGCTCACAAAATATTTTTTGACATTTTCTTAATTTTTCGGTTTCCTAATAACAGAACGAGAATATTATTTCAAGAACATCAAATTGCAGTAAAACCTCTTCCTAAATGGCAATTATCTTTGAAAAGTTTGAATCCGTTTTTAAGAAAATGGCGTTTAAGTGCTACTGTAAATTCGAAATATGAAGCTCTTTTTTACTCAAAATTGTTGAATTTTCGAAAAACTTAATTTGAAGTCATTTGAGCCACTTTTACTCACAAATACAATAGTATTTACAAATTGTTGAAAATTTACGTATTAACAGAGTGAGCGATCTTTCCAAAAAATTGCATTTGTGTAGTTGTTGAAAAAACAAAACCCCCTAAATTAACTTTACGTCATATTGAAGAGTACAATTAGTATTATCCGTTCAAAAGTTGGAAGACAAAATTTGGAGCCATTTATGAGAAAATGGCGTTTATGCGTTTCGGAAAACGCGGGATTTTGAGATACTTTTCAAAGAAAATGGTTGTTTTCGAGAAACTATATAGAACAGGGCCGCTCAAGCAGAGCAAATCGGCAGCGCGGAGCCCTGTTGTCAGCCGAGAGCGGGACACCGGAGCCAGAGCGTTGCGCGCCTTGCGATAACCACTGTCACAGTGTCCCGGTAACTCCATTCGCGGAAACATGGAAGTCGACGCGAGCACTTCACCGACCAGAGCATCTACACCGACAATTTTCAATGCAGTATGGGAAGAAAAGTATCTTTTCGCCGACTACGGCAGATATACCAAATGTTTAGTTTACATAAAGGGTTCAATCACGTGAATAAGTTTAATTTGCAAAGACATTATACATTTAATCATGCTGATGAAAATGACAAGTACGCTGAAGAAGAACAAAAGGAAGTTTTCAGTGTTCTGAAAAACAATGCCTCACTAGAAGTAAGTTTTGGATGTATTTTGATGTTCTTATGTTGTTTTGACAGTAAAATAGCACAATACAAAAGAGTTTAATTTTATTGCATATCGATACTACAACGTGAGCGTTTAGGAAAAGATCTTCCCACAAAACCGTTTTCCAAAACTGCATCGTAATGCTGCTCGATTGTTAAGTACGTTTGAATCAACATACAACTGTGAGCAATTTTTTGCTGCTTTGTAAATTTGTAAATCTCGAATGAAAAGTACAATTACAGTTCACCATCTGAAATGCATGTTACGGCTCAATAGCACCATGTCATCTCTTACAAATATAGAAAGTATATTGCGAAAAAAAAACACTTAAAAGGTGTAATAAGAGTATTTGATTTTGCAATCAACTTAATTTTTTAATTTTAATTTCCTTTATTTTTAGTATTTTTATTACTAGTTTATAGTTAATCACATTTTTTGTGCAACCTTTATAATACTTTTCATATTCAGCAGCATGATAAACTGTGTAATGTCACCGCTATTAAATTTCTTTATGTTATTGAGCACTTTTTTGCAAATAAACAATTGGCATTGCCGGCGCAATCTTCAAAATAATACTTTTCTTTCCATGCTGCATTGCAAATTGTCATTTTTTTAATTTCCAAATTACACTAATACGTTTGTATTTAGAAACTGTTCCAATTAATGTTACAAAAGTATCATACTGTTTTTTCTATCGTAATATCCTTTTCCAGAGCTGTGAGATTTTTTCATTCCGAACAACGGAAAATACCCCTTAGAAATACGACGCGACCCACTGTGCCACATGCCACCGATCGATATTTGATGACGTCATTTGCTCTTTCTGCGGCGAAAGAGAAAAGAGCAACAGGAGGCTCCTCCTCGGAGCAAATGGTTGAGCGGCCCTGATATAGAACATTATTTATAACCTATGTACTCATAAATATAATAATCTGAACAAATAGCCGCTAATGTAAATATTAATGACGTGAGAGACAGGCCAAAGAATGTCATTTTTGTATTTTTTGAAAAAAACAAAAAATAGAGCAATATGTCGTTTATGTCATCTCATAGAGTACATTAGACGCTATCCTGACCAAAAATTTAAAGAAAAAGTTTTAGCTGTTTTTGAGAAAATCTTGTTTTTGTAATTTTTTAAAATTGCACATATTGCACGCAATATTGTGCAAACACTACTAAAATTTTCAAAAAATGTACCTGACCTTCATTAAAGAACTAATAATAGAGAACAAATTTTATTTTAAGGATAAATCTTTCTTCAATTTTGTAGTTATAGAAAGGGGCGAAAAAATTCACACACTTGCAATTTTCGAATATTTAGAGTTGTGACCGTGAAAAAAGGACCTGTGCCAACTTAATAAGTGTATTTTACTCTATTCTCACAACAAATTGAAAGAAAAAATTTGGAGTCTTTTTGAGACAATTTTGAAAATGTCCCATGGGCTTCATATAAAGTACTCCCAATTTTTTTAGAATCTTTTTCAAATTCTCAATGTTTCGACTTGAGATAGATTGACAGGGGTTTCTTCAATTTGAAAAAGAATCCTATGCACGGTTTAGGCGCTAGCAGTGTTCACGGACGGACATGGATTCTGGCTATACCACATGTTAGGGGATTTTTTTCTTAATTTAGCAACTGGTTTTATCCACGTTTTCATTATCAGGGCCCGACAATACATTTTTTCTGTCAAAAATTCGCCGTTTTTATATAATTTTCGCTATACTACGTACATGACTCCGTATATACGTATGTATACGGGAAAGCAGAAATGAAATTCCGACATGGTCGCTTTGAAATCATAGGTGTTATTGAAAAGACAACTGGCGGTAAAATTCTGTAGTTTTCGTGGAGCGCATTTCGATAGTTGGAACGAATTATGGATTACGGGGGGTAATTTGAGAGAGTTTCGTATACAAAGAAAGCTAGGGCAAAAAGGCTTCCTTAAATTGATTTCGTTTGGCGGCTGGGTACAAAAATTTACAATAATATGTTTTCTTAAGTTTATGTGTGAGGGAATGCTTAATATAGATACTACAGAACAAGGTCTATATTTTATTGTTTTGTCCTTTTATTTGTTTGTGTGTTGCTTTCTTTCTTTATTAACTCTACTGCAACAGTTTCAGAAAGAAAAGTTTTTGATTTAAAAAAATATTTGTGAAATATAGGGTTCACGTTTAATTCATAGGTTTTCACGGGTAATACCAAGTGTTAGAGTGAATATTTACTTGTAATCTCTTATTTATTTGTATTTATATCAACTCTATATTAAATTAATATTTTTTTAATATATTTTTTTCATCATGCACTTCATGTAATGTATTTTTAAGGCTGCTTCGTTGAAATGAGCGAGGCTTCTCCGTAAATATTTTTATTCATTTCATGCGAGTAATGAAATTGTGCTGAGCAAATGTGCTATTCTTCATTCAGTAGTAACATTACACGGTATACAGTTCCCAAACGCTCTTCGGTATGCCCTATGGATATGTAAAGCATAACTGTTCGGTAGGAATTGTTAGAAGAAACAGAAGTTCATTAATCATTACATTCATTATACGCCGTTCATAATTTGCTGTTAAACGAATAAATTAACAACTATCAAATCGATCAAGTCTAAGTAGATGTTTGGAATAAAATTTATGAAAATTTTATAGAGTTATTTCTTTTTAATTTTTACCACGACTCAATGCTGTACATAAAATTACAAATATTGTGTAACGGAATAGTCTCTGAAGTGGTTTATCACATTTTTATTATACCCAGAATTCTCTCCTTAATATTTCAAGTACTATCAAGACTTCAATGGAAAGAAGATAAGCTCCAAATCAATTTACCTGATATCAGACCACATTACCTCACATCAAACACCAAATTCACGCAATCTCTAAAACTTTCCGCCTCCAGTGTCCTGCTGTCAGCTTGAGTGAAGCGACTGCGAGGGCCCGCAGTGGAATGAGAGTAGTGCCTACAGCGATATTCTGCCGTTTGCACGGCCAACAATTGCACAAAGTCCCGCAGAATTAAGTTCCCTTGACAATTAGACTGGTGATAAATTACTCTTGGCGTGGCACGGTGTCGGTCGCTTTCGCCCGCGAGGCTAGCGAAACGGGAGGGGTGGTGCGGGCGGTGCGGGCGGAGAGGGTGGTGCGGGTGGTGCGGGCGATGGTGTGGGCGGCGCAGGCTGGGCCTTCGGCGCCGCCACCGCCGCCGCCCGCTCGCGCGCTACACGAGTCCTTAATTAAGAATCCTGCTGAGATAAATGCTCCCGTCATCTGGAACTGTGTTCTCGGAGCACGATGTCACGGCGCGAAGCGCTCTAGAGAATTGGTTTCGTGCTGGTAAACAGCCGCGGTATGGAAGCTCGGTCGTATTACTGACGCCGTTCCTGTGAGAGCTCGGCGCATGTCTGTTGTGGTGGAGTGCCTGTAAGGCTGATCAATTCATTCGTATGTGATGACTCGCACAAGCCTCTGTACTGTGCATTGAGTGCACTGACTATATTGAGTGGTACTTGATTATAACTGAACATGATCGACATGTCTAAGGGGACAGAGAGATTTGTACGGGAGAAATATACCCTTCTATACTATAATGAAATGTTGATCTCCAAGATCAGGGCCAATAGCAAGTACAGCCGGCCTGGATAGCCGAGGTTGCTAAGTCTAAAAAGCCGTAGCTACCTCGGTTCGAAGGGTCGCGGGTTCGAATCCCGCCTTGGGCGTGGATGTGTGTGTCTTCGTGTTGTCCCTATGTGTTGTTCCTACAGTCCACTTTCAGTTAACGCAATCACAGTGGTCGCTGTATGACCAAGTTGTTAAAAAATGACCTTAAAAAAATACGTGCTCAGAGCAAGCTCGCACCCTCCAGGGCACGATATAGTCGCTCCGATGTCACAGGGTTTCACAGTAGGTAGTGATGACGGGACGTAAAAATCGAATAAAAAGTTTCACTCCGAGCCTCTAAAAACGACATAAATTCCCTTTAAATATTTGTTTTAGAAAATATTTTTAAAATATAAATTTGGAATCAACATTTATCTAATAAATATTGGGGAGAATTGTTGTTTCTAAAAGTTCCAGACATACACACGTTAAAAATTGGAGGGTAAAAAACACGTTTTTCTTTATGAAATGAGAGTATGATTTTGTTTATTTTGAGTCGATATCATATTCATTTTAATTATTCATTTTAATTTAAATTACCGTCCTACCCTCCTAGACCTTTTTTGTATGATAAGGCGCTAAGAGCCGTAGCGATCGTGGGCCGAAGGATTGCGGGTAACCAATAGTGGTTAAAAACCAATAGTGGTCACTGATGGCCTAGTTGTTACTGTGACTTTAATTAATACCCACACACAGAATTTTAAATGTAAAACATATCCTAACTCCAAGGATGTTTGCAATTACGTGAATTCTGAATATCAGATATTTAATTGAGATCATTTCCTAAAATATATTCTTCAAAGTGCAAACATCAATAAATCAAGCTAAGAATTACATGCACTGTATATAATGTGCAAACATACGAAAGATATTTGCAAACACATATTCCATGTTATAAAGTACAAAAAACTGTAAATGTAAATTGATTATAGTTTCATTACGGTGCCCGAAAGATTTACAAAAACGGCGATAAATATTCGTGGTTGCAATTTTACTGACCAAAGATGGCGTGACGATAAATGATTAACGAAGCAATAGCAGAGAAAAATAAATTATACCTAAAATGGTTAGCCAACAAAGACCCGCAATCCTTAGAACTCTACAAGATTCAATGCAAGAAAACAAAATCCCTGGTAAAAAGCGCATATAAAGACAGCTGGGATAAATATATATCAAATATAGAACATGATATTCATGGGAGGCAACTGATGGCCTGTAAAGCGATGAAACACCTGAATAACGATGAAGAAGATGCTGCAAAATTTCAGGTATTAGATGGCAAAGAATGGCCAAAATACTGTAAAAACCTATGGCATGTTAATGAAGAGGAAGAAGAAAAAGAAAGATCTGATACGCCAGTCCTTCATAATGCAGTGGATAAACTAGAATCTATTGAATTAGAAGAAGCACTAAGAAATACTAAAAATAAGAAAACACCAGGCCTCGATAATATCAACGTAGAGTTACTTAAATATCTCCCAGCTGAAGCAAAATCTAAGCTGTTAGATCTATTTAACAACTGCTGGACACACAACATAATACCAACGGAATGGAAGACTGCTCTAGTCATTCCTATATTTAAAAAAGGATTACGAACGATATGTGAAAACTATAGAGGTATAAGTCTGCTGAATACAGCTTATAAAGTTTATGGTAAAATCATTAATAATAGAATGAAGAAAATAATGGAAGCAATAATTCTGGAAGAACAAACAGGATTTAGAAAAGGGAGATCATTTTCTGATAATATGTTTGTGTTAAAACTATTGATTGAAAAGAGACGAGGATTCAATCTACAAACATATATGGTCTTCATAGATTATGCAAAAGGTTTTGATAACATTCTGAGAGGAAAATTATGGTAAATTATAGACAGAAGAGGCATATCAAAGCATCTAATCGAAGTTATTCGAAACATGTACAAAGATACCCAAATTAATGTAAGAACGAAATCAGGTAAAATTCTCAAAGAGTTTATAAATAAAGGAGTGAGACAAGGGTGCTGCATGTCACCCACCCTTTTTAATATTTATCTTGACGATGCTATCAGAATATGGAAGCAGAAGATGAAGTTTTTAAATTTTACCGATAATTTTAATAATAAAAATTTATAATGACACTTCTGTTTGCGGACGACCAAGTGATGATATCTGATAATGAAGACACTCTATAAAGAGCTCTATATGAACTGCAGATGATCATTAAAGAATATAATTTAGAGATTTCTATTCAAAAAACTAAGTCAATGGCATTCCAAGGGATATACCCAATTAGGTGTAAATTAGTGGCTAATAGCCAAAACATCGAACAAGTAAGTTCATTTAAGTTCCTGGGTTGTGATCTGTCTTACAAAGGAGAAATTGATGCAAATAAGAAAATTGAAAAATTTAACAGAACGTGTGGAACTATTAGGAGGACACTAAAAAGTAAAGTCAGGAAAGATACGATCATGAAATTTTATAAAACCTTAGCGGTTCCTTGTGGGCTATATGGATGTGAAATCTGGACCATGGACACAAAAATTCGCAGTAGGATTCAGACTGCCGAAATGAAGTTTTTGAGGGGTTGTATTGATGCCACAAGGAGAGACAGGATTCGAAATGAAGAGATACGAAACTACCTAGAAATTTATAATCTAAATGGCAAAATTGACGAATACAGGAAAGCATGGAGAGATCACATTGATAGAATGGAGGACACACGTATACCAAAACAGATTCTGAAATATAAGCCAAGAGGAAAACGGAAGACCGAAGAGAAGATGGATAGACCAATAGAAGGAGACGCAACGGAACGAAAGTTCTAATGCTTGCAGCAGCAGAAGAAGAAGATAATAATAATAATAACAATAATAATAATAACAATAATAATAATAACAATAATAATAATAACAATAATAATAATAATAATTATAATAATAATAACAATAATAATAATAATAGTGGATTTGCAAAACTTACCTTTCACGACATTTTGAATTGTTTTTAAGATATCCCAGCAGAATTTTGCAGTATATTTTTTAATTACGTATGTATTCTTTTCTTATATCGTTATATATATAATGTAAATGATGGTCAGAATTTGTAATTTTCTTCAATGCATTTCATTGGTTTATAATCTACTTTAAATGAATTATTTACACCTTCAATCCATATTTTTAAATTATGAGGAAGGGATAGAAAAAAATAACAAATACAACCATGCTGCTAAAAAATATTCATTCAATCATTGAAGTAATATTGGAATTTAAAAATATATAAATTTTAGAAAATACTACAAAATGCTTTTCTTTTCACTTTATTTTACCTTTTCCTGTAAAGGCATGAGATGTTTCTTCACGATAATACAGTTTCGTGCTACTTTGCAAGTCAACACAAACTATTTTCAAATGAAAGGAGTTGACGAGATATTGCACTTAACATAATAATGAAGTACTAACTCTTGCTTCTTATTCATTACATTTTCATGACGTTATAACTGAAGATTTCACACAAGAAAGCATTTATGGAGAGGTTGCAGAAATTGATTGATGGGGTTCGATATAGGAACAAGAAAATTGCATCTCACTAAAATGTAGTTTGATAAAATCTGTCCGTCGCCTCCTCAAGTAGCCTTCAAATATACTTAATTATGAGGACATTAATAAATTATTTAGTGGACCTTTTTCAAATGAACAATTGATGGAATATGTTGAAAAATGTGACAAGTTTTGGCCATTCGTTTTTCATTTCCTAAATTAACTGCTTTAGATGTCCGTTTACTCGATATTTTACACATAACTTATCTGTATTAAAAACGGCGCATTAAATTTGCCACTGTTCTCAGCAATAATCAACAGAAATAATGTGCTCTTTTAAGCAGAGAAATTGAATACAGACGTCACTATTTTCTGCATTGAAATTTCCAATTCTCAATTATTTTGATTTTGACAATATGTTAGTATTTCTTAACAAAGATATTCTTGATTCGATGTCAGAGTTCAAACCCCATTAGGGTCATGGCCTGAGGTTGACAAGTCGAGATTTAAACACTCGGTAAGAAAGCTAATAACTACAAATTCACTCGTAAATTGAACATTGCCCTCATGGAATATCATTTAGCTGACAAATCCCCATATAAATGAGAAACGCTAACAATGTTGACTGTATCGCGAATACAGTTAGACGTAAGCGAAATAGTGGGAAATTTGGCACATTAGTGGTTTAACAGCGGGTGCCTCGTCTAGAATTAAAGCTTTAATACAATTGCGGAAGTTAAGCGTATTTGAACGCATGCACTTTGCGACGACGCTACGGTTTCTAACTCAATTATACACCGACCATTAATAGAGTTAGCATTCAATTTATGAGGCCGATGTGGATGGGACGCCGTCCGCGTCGTACGTCGCCTTATTAGGAAGTGGGCAAATGCGGAGGCAATGGCCGCAAGGTGAGACAAGCGACGATAAAGAAGGCCTTTTCCTTCGTTCTCTTATCATTTTTTCATTTCGGATTTCAGTTCAACTCAAACACAGCTTAGCGAGATACGTACGAAATTCCATTCAAAAGTATTTTGTGTACAATTTCTATTCTCATGTAGAAATATACAAAAGCAAACCAACTTTGTATATGTTTATGTAGAAAATTGAAATTGATTTCAAAAATGAAAAATGACTTTAAAATAAAATTTAAAAAAATAAAATTAGTTATGGCAAGGTACATTAAAATCAACAAGATTGAAGATGTATTAAGACTCATTATAAAAAATCACAAGTGTCAACAATTTATTGAAACCGAAAAAATACTTCGAGAAAATCAATAAGTTTAATAAGGCATAAGCAGTAATAAATGAAAGACATTCGTCGTTCTCAGTTTAACTAAAATAAAATCTAGGAAACAATGAAAATAATGCTTCGAGGTTTAGTCATATTTTATTTTTCCTATCAGGACTTTATATTCTTTTTCATTTCTACCTAATTGTACATAAATAATACATTATATTTTCTTTACGTGTCTCTTTACAAACTTTTTCCTGTTTACAGATAATGTCTCTCTCTCTCTCTCTCTCTCTCTCTCTCTCTCTCTCTCTCTCAATTTCTCAAAATAAATAACTTTATCTGTGACTCGTAAAGAATGCAAATGAAAGGTGGGTGATAGGTTAAGTGAAGGATTCGCGGAGAAATACTTTTGTGAGTTTCTTGCTAAAATTCGCGGATGCGCAAGACGAGAGAAGATTTGTGGAAGCACTTATGTCTAGCATCTTTGTTCCTGGAAGTCGCACCATATCGTACGCAAACACAGCAAGTTTCTGACGCGAGAAAAGTCGAGAAGAAGTGTATCCTTTTCACAAAGGTATATTTCTTCTAGTAAAGAACTATTGATATTATTCTCAAAAAGGATTTCAAAGGACAGTCATCCAAGAAATCCTTGCATTTCTTTTGAGAAATATTTTCATATAACACACACTACGGTTTCTGAAAATCCATAGATGCTTTTGTTCCAAATACTTATTATTTAGTACGTGTTCTCGAACACACAATATTTTCAGAATTATGGAAGCAAGTGACTCTTTAATTTACTATCTTTTATAATAATATTCAGTATCCAGTGTGTTGTTTACCGAATTCGTGACACATCCTCGGTCTATTAAAATGAGTGTTTCCGAAAATATTTGTCATATCATAAAGTACCAATATAGAACATTTCGAAGATGATGTAAATGGCACTTAAAAATTACAAAAAATAAGAGCTCACGATATATTAGCATATTCAGTTTCCATGGGTTCAATTTAACTTTGCTGAATTTGGAACAGAAAACATAACTTTTACTTAATTTTCTTACTAACTGCCTCCTTCTCACAGTTATGCAACCTGAAATTCTTTCAGTTTCCACGAGTCCCTTGTATTGATCTTACACTGGAAAAGACACTGTCACTTGAACGCGCGCGTAACTTAACTTTCTCCATCAACATGTTTACAACTTCTCAAAACTTTTTTCACTTTCTGATACAATCTGTTCGTTTACCCTGCCTGCGGCGTTGTTTTCCAGTTAATTTTATTCCGCGTTTCTCAGAGAAGTCGCCTCCACCGTAACTACCATTACTCGGGCTGCCACTCCACCTGCGATAGCCCTTTCCATCCACGCGCTCCTTGCTTTCCGTCCACCAGTCCTTGCTTCCGCCATCATGACGACCTTAATTGTCTTTAGTAATATATAGAATATTCAGAATTGTCTTTAGAATATACAGATAATTAAACTTTCCCTATTTAACTGGCTGTGTGTGGCAAGTGCGGGATCGCAACTGCCGGAAACGTACTGTGAACATTGTGAAGGACATGGGGAAGGGAATGACGGTATGAATACGCAATTCAATGGAAACACCTTTAATGTGCCGCATCAGACCATTACCGCTACCGGTACCATTACCGCTACAAAAGAGGCTCAATATGGCGCCTATCAGTGTCCAGAAGAGTTTGAAAGCGCAGGATTGCATTCTGCACAGATGATCGAAGCATGCTCATAGGTATGTTTGATACCTCTCTTGCTATGTTGCGCTTCAGATCATACGTGTGAATGTTCCCCTGATAAACCCCGTCCTTCGGATAGCCCTACAACCAGAAATCACCGGGAGTGAGATCAGGTGATTGTGATGGCCAAGCCGATGGAAATGATAATGCGATGTTACCGAATGTGATGCAGAGAAGCAGCGAGACTTGACAAATGATGTGCGGTGGGCCCCATCTTGTATGAAAACTGTTGAGTTCAATGCATCTGTCTCCTGAAGGACGGGTAAGACATGCTGGCGAAGCCTACCGCAGTAACACTGGCCAGTCACTCTGCACGTCTTTGGTTCTTGAACGCCAGCCTCTTCAAAAACGAATGAGCCAATGATGAACGTTTGACGTGCATCCACACCTTACGGTGACATGTTCACCATGCAGAGGAACTTCATGCACATTGCCTAGCGGTGAAGATCCCAACACACGGCAATTCTGGGTTATCACCTCACTTGTCAGAGAAAACTTTGCCTCGTCTGCCCATAGGGTGGTACAAGGCCAGGCCTTGCCAACTTCAATCCTTGAAGAAAGGAAGAGCGAAGTCGATGTTGTTGTGCTTCCGGATGGTGCAAACACCTGTACAAAATGGATCATGAACGGATACCATTTGAGAATGGTTCGAAGCACTTCCAGTTCACTGGCTCACGGAATGTTCACAGCATATGCACTGCTCGACGCTCGGGGATTGCGCGAAGCGTTGTCGGCCAGAGCAACAACGATTTCAACAACCACCTGTGGTTTCACCGGTCGTTTGCCCCTTCCCCGAGCGACACCCAGTTCCTCAGTTGATTCAATGATGATTAGCCGATGATATTCTCGAAGTGCACCTGCAGCATTCCTAATGTAAAGTTTCACCAGTAATGCCCTTCTCCGTTTGCCCAAACCCATGTTGACTCGTCAACAAGTGCATGGCGGCTGGTCCGGTGTGGGCGACGTTTCAGTACTATGCCTGATCATGGCACCTGGTGGCCATATTTGGAAGTGGACGGCGGCGCTGTGACGCATAGAAGTCATGCACCCCATACTATGGACAGTAATACTAGAGAGTTGATACTCGTATTATAATTCGTTTCCCTGTTATAAAGTGTTCCCTAGGGAAAGTTTAATTATAACCATTCTGTAGTATATATTATGGTTATAACCAGGGGCGCCCAGAGGAAATGAGGGGTCTGAGACAGTGGATCCATGATGACCCCATATTTATAACAGAAGTTGCTTTTATTTATTATGTATTAATATTATTAAAGTGAATTGTATTTCAAATTTTTAACTCAATGTGTATTCTTTAATTATAGTTTATTTTTTTCAAAACATGTATGGAAGCAAACAAATATTGTATAAATTTTCGGGGTTACACTTAATAGGGGTCTGAGACAAGTGGCCCCAGTTGCCTCACCCTCTGAGCGCCCCTGGTTGCAATCACTCTCGTTTGGCTGCCCTTCACTTCCAAATAACTCTATCTTCCTTTTAGATTGGAATGAACTGTTGGTACTATCTCCTTCAATTGTCCTTATGTCTGCTCTTCTCCTAATCTTCTCGATCGCTTTAATTCCTGAGGTTGTATTGTAAACACACTAAATACTCGTATGTTACTATTACTCTTATCAATTAGTAGCTGACTAGGAGATTTTTAAAACAAGTTACTGATATGGTTGTAAATTAGCTGCAGTAATTTGTTTTATTACACGTTTGGTGTGGTTCTTTCGATGAAAATGATCTCAGAAATTCGTTTACTTATTAAACAAAATTGTCCTTATGTCTCTGGACTTTCACAAATCTTTAATTGGTATCTTCATTCCGTATGGACTTCTGATCAACTATGTCAATCATTGTCTTTGAATTAACTGTCTTCCACCCATCCAATAACCGTCGTGGGTTTCATTATTTCGTCATTGCTTTCATCATCAATTATGCTTGCGGTTTCAGTGTCTTTCTTAATTGTGATCCATAGATTTATTCTTTTCTTATTTCCCCATCGCCAAAAACCATAATTTTCATCCCTCATCTCTTTCCCCCTTGGCCTTCCTTGCATGCTTTTCACGGTTTTCCTCCCGCTGACCTCGTTTTGCCCAATTCTACCGAGGCGCTGCTCCGGTGGCATTCTTGTTACTTCCTAATTCCCTAGCGTGGCACGTTCGCCTCATCAATATCTTTCTCGTTCCTTGGGTCTGTCCTGTATTATTCATCCACTTTCAGTCGCTCTCCTAATTTTCGCCTCCTCCTCCTCCTTCTTGTGACTCATCGCGCCCCGAGTGCCGCCGCTCCTTTAGCATCATATTCTTACCCACCTACAGCAATGACTCGACCCTCGCACTTTTCACCATCGCGGCCCCTTCTTGGCGTTCTGCTCGTGTCATTTTTTCCTCGAAATCTACGCAGTTACATTTTTATGATTGATTCAATCGTTGTTAGTGATTCCTGGCGCGCCAACGGCTTAGGTGATTAGTCTCGTAAATGTAGTGCTGTTTTCCTCTCAGGGTGGCGATGATCTTCCCCCGCTTAATGGCGAGGTCCGGCGGCGACCTACTGTATGATGCTCGCTAGCAGGGTTTTCCCCAACCAGGTATCTCCCATCGCTGCCCCAACCGGTATATCGACATGTGCGATAGTGCAATGGTTGCTTGTGTAAATGTGTGTAAGTACGAGGGAAGATAAGACAAGAAAGAGGAAAAATTGTGCGGTTTCTGGCCCGTTTGTTAGGGTAATGCTCCAGCATTCGCCTGGTGTTGATTGGACAAATCACGGAAAACTACCGATCAGAGCAGTCGGTTGCTAAAATTGTCCTCCAGACAACGGTTGAAGTCGACCTTGCTATTTAGATATTTACTTAGGTATTTAGTTAGTGTCAAATCCTGCCGCCATGTGGGCTCGAACCTAGGACCTTCTGGAAAGAGGCACTACAGTGACATTAGTTGATGCCCTGAGTCATCTCTCCCGGTCCCACAGATTGTTAAGAAAAGAGTTATTCTACATTGGCATATTATCATATTTCGAAGTTTCCCATTAACGTACTCGACAATAATGGAATCTTAGATCTTGGACATTGTAAGAATATTTTTACTTTCTCGTCTTATATGGACTTACATAGTAAACAGAAAGTACTGTAATGCTGCAACGTAATAAGGCGATTTTTTTGACAGAAAATTTCATTGTGGATTCGTATTGGTATCGGAGTGTTCGTATTGGTTGGATTATGTGGGCGAAACTCTCAGCTTCAAAGCAATGTCTTTGCCAGTCTGCTCCGAGCCTTTGTGGCGTTAGGATCACTGTATCCGCGTACCCCTGTTTAGGGCTCGTGTCACAAAAACCGCGATCTGTTAAATTTGGACCGTCGGTTGAGAGTCCGGATGATTGCAAAAACACTCAACCTACCCAAAACAATTGTTCACAAACTAGTGACCGATTAATTGGACATGATTAAGGAGTGGTGCCAAGCTTCTTCCCAAGGGGTTCCAGGTGAAGCACAACTTGACAACACTGACCCTGCCTTTCTACAATCCGAACATGGCTCCGGCCGACTTCTTTCTCTTCTTGAGAATCATAATCGCCCTGAAAGGAATCCGTTTGAATCGATTGATGCCATCCAAGGGCTGTGACGAGGGCCCTTGCCGAGGTCCCCATTGGAGCCTTCCATGACGCGTACAGTGCGTGGTAGAGTCGCAGGAAAAAAGTGCATGGATTCCCATGGGAACCACCTCGAGGAGTATTAAATGTTTGTGACAATATCTTCAATCAATACATTGATTTTAAAAATTTGCATTACTTTCCGGACACACCTTGTATGGTATTCCACATCTTCCATAGCAAGGGCGTCCACAAATCCAATTGATACAAACCGCCTTTCCTACGAAATTCTTTCTTTCCTCTACTTTTTTTAAAACTTGCCACCTCCTTCACAAAATGTTCATTATCAACATAATTTCCTACTCCTTTGAACTTCGCCTTTCCAAGAGCACCGTCCTTTACAGCAATATCGATCTTCGTTCCCAGTTCAGTTTTCTTCATGGTCTCCTGCAAAGACCTACTTTTAACTCGCCAAAGTCTCGTCTTTTTCCAAGCTCTATCATCATTGGTAACTCACTAGTCTCATTCGAAATTCTCGTAGCCGAACACCATGAGCGTCTCGAGAAGGAATCTAGTTCAACGGCCCGGCCTTTCAAACCTTCTTGCGTCCTTCTTGCTTATTCAACGAATGACTTTTTGATAGTGGGCAACAATAAAGACAACTACAAAAAGTGGACAACTACAAAAAGAAAATCATAGAGTCTCTCATATACATCATGCTGCAATACGTATAAACTCTAAGGACACTGATTTACTTCATTTTATATCCTGACAATTAATTTCATATTTTACCAAGTCCTTTGGACAAATAATTCATTTACATTGCTGTCAATGTTTATCTAAGTTTTGCCATTAGCTCCACTGTTACAACACAATTTTGACACAAACGATTTCGATACTTTTCTTTTGAAAGTCTCAGTACATTTTCAACAACGCTTTTACAAATGTTAAATAAATGTCCATGTCTCTCTACCATTTCCTCCTCTCACATCATTTTGCCATCTTAATTGCTCCTATTCAAGCTCATGCCGGCCGTAACACATTTTCTTCCGTATGTACCACTAGTTCTACAGGAACATATTCATCCTCCACTTATCGTTCTCCGGTAAACGCAGTTTCTATCACACTAATTCTCCCCTGCCTCTTTCATCCTCCCCGCCATCACACACTGCTTGCAGTGCGCATGTCACCGAGTGACCCGCCGTCACCGCCGCCGTCTGTTTGGAAGCCGCCTCGCTTTTCGCCGCCTCCGTCCTCTCCCGCGCTTCCGCCCCCGCCCGCGCTCCGCTCGGCGGCGCCACCGTCTGCCCGAGGGCCCTCTCACCCGCGCTCGCTGGCTCTCATTTGTTCCGCAGCGCTCATAAGCTGATAAGGGCCGCCCGCCTGTGGGAAGGGGCCAGGCACATCCTCGCCCGGGTTGTCTCCCGGCGAAAAGAATTTCCGTCCTCGGCGAAGGGAAGAAAATATAATGTGAAAGGCCTGTGAGCTCAGTTGAAAAATTGCCTGAGCTTCGAACGACTTATTAAACCGCTTTCTTTTCCTAGTATCTGCGCCATAAATTTACGCGCGCGGATCGACGAGCAGTAAACCTCATCGCGTAGTGATGGACCCTGCCACCGTAAAACGGAAGAAGGAGGAAAGAGAAAAAAAAAAGAAGCAAAGAAAGGTTGTGGCGGCGACGGTAAAGGCTCCTATGAAGGAGTGGTGTTTTATGAGCGGATACATCAGCTCCCTGTTTACAAATACCGTTATCGCGCTATTTCACTCGCGCTTCCTTCTCCAGGAAGGTTCGCCGACGGATTCGGTGCACGTGTACTCGCG
Source organism: Acheta domesticus (assembly GCA_031308135.1). Lineage (NCBI taxonomy): Eukaryota > Metazoa > Arthropoda > Insecta > Orthoptera > Gryllidae > Acheta > Acheta domesticus. The sequence goes on along the minus strand of JAHLJT010009436.1, from coordinate 133,076,720 downwards.
CCGTAAACTAGGAAACAACAATGGTCTGGGGCTGCCACCGACACTTCGCTCTTAAATTTACAGAGTTGTGATAGATTATCTCTTGCGAGTGCTTGAATGTGTGGTGCAAACTAGCTACGAATATGCGAAAAGAAAAATTGAGATTCGTGATCTACTTCTCTGCTATGGTGGGTCATGTACAAAATGATAAAGAACAAAATAAGCTTTTTTTTACAAGAGTACTTATAGTATTTTGTATTGTACTCAAACTTGTAATAGACTTCTTAACGTGGCAGTGTTTTTCGACTCTGACTTTTTCTTTTCTTGAAAAAAGGTTGTTCTTCGTACTTCTAGTATTGTGCGTTGTAGTCACGCGTATAGCACACTTCTTAACATTGTAGTTTGTGTCTATTCTGACTTTAAAAAAAATACTTTTCACGGTGACACCCTCTCATCTGCATGTAAACTGAGAGATCTATACATTAAAATCAACGAATTTCCTTTTGAATCTTTTGAAAATATTTAGAAGAAAGAATGATTATTGTCATTATGGAAGACGAGATTCTGCATTAAATTTTCAATTATTAAGATTTTTAATAGATTTAATGAAGTTAAAAAAGTGCTCGCAGTAGATTAACAAAATCGAATAAAATGGCAGCTTTTGAACTCATACCTCCTGTTACAAAATAACGGGAACCACGAGGGTGATGACGGCGGTAGCGGGGGTTATAGAAGTGGTGGTGAGAAGTAAGGAATATTTTAGTTTGCACCCAGTTATTATTTAAGACTGAACATTACATAAGGAATAAATATGATCGTTATAGTAGTAAGAGTACTACATAAAGGGGTTAAATCGAAATTCGGTCGAAATAAGATAAGTAACTGACGAAAAAGTTTCTTTGCTGTGTATAAGAGGCCAAGTGATGTTTCACTTGAAATGGAGTAGAAGAAATTAAGTGTTTTCCCATTCCTCTTCAGAGTTTACATACTAAAATAGTTATGTTGTTACACCAAATTCGTACAGTTAATTCAAATTGGGAAACGAGTACCATACAAATAAGATTGATAAATTATTCACGCCGAATAAAACGTGCTGGAGTCAAGTTAAGTCATTTATTTACAAATTGTATCGGAAACCTACTTCCAAAAGAAAGGAAATGTGGGTAACTACTTACATTGTCTATATAAATCGACTACGAATGCATAATAATTATGAATAGAAATTCGTGATCGTGTTTCGTTAGTGCCAACAGTTTCTCTAAGGGTTTTAAAGACAGGAGAATCAAGAACGGAATGTGTAGTCACTGCATTTGTCTTTTTCATTTCATGAAAGCCATTATTGCCTAAATTGAAGTAATATCGAAATATGGCCGCAAGTTTGTTTACAAGTTTGTTACAAGTTCGTTTTTGAACAAAGGGAATTGGGAAGATCCTGTTTGTTTAACTATTTATATGCAATGTTTTCTTGAATAGAATTTGCTTTTAAACATTCTAAACAAGACACATGCAATAGATATGATTACTTTGATGCTAATGTTAAAGTAGCTATAGAAGAAGAAATAATTGCAATCTTTATTCAAATATACACACTATGGAAAGGCGTAAAATGCATAATAGAAAAAGAAAGATCACGTTTCACACGACAAGCAATGCACAACAAATACCAGAGCGATGCACGACAATGTAAAACTAAACCAGCCTTTGCAATCGACTTGCATCAATGCCTGCCGACATCGTATTTAACAACATATACTATGTTCTTCTGTGAAAGAGCAGCAATTGTAAACATTCAAATTAAAAGTGCGCAGTCCAGTCTAGAGCAGGCCACTAGACTTGTGAGACAAAATCATAGAAGTACGAGGATCAAATGAAATTTCCTTCTGTCTCTAACATTCTCTTTTGAACCTTCCTGACGAAATACAAGAAGTTACAGAGTATTCTGATACATATTTGGGGAAATAATACTTGTGCGGCATCTGTTCTCCTTATAACGAATCAATATCTATTAGACTACTTCTTCCATTAGACCGAAAAATCAGGTATAAACGCGTAATCCAAGAGGGAATAAAAAGTGATAATTCGCGAACAATATGGCGGACAGTTTCAGGCTCACATCGGTATGTAATACCACTCCTTCTCACTTTTGCTATCTAATGAGCAATATACAACAAACTCACTCCCCCAGGGCATAGTTTTTTTCAACACGTTCAAAAAATTGTCCAGCGTAATGCCGGGATCTACAGACCGCCCTACTTGCGTTTCCTTATTCTTCATAACATTGTCTAACTTCTCAAAAAGTCTTAGTTTTGAACGTATATGTGATTTTTACTTTCACGTATACTATACGTACGTACAGTATAGGGAAAGTTATGTAATGCTGCGCGAAAACACGGCGGATTTTCGGCCGAAAATCTCTTATTACAGAACCCTGGTAACGAAAAAGTGAAAGAATCCAATTGCTCAATTAACAAAAAAAAATATCGTGGTGCAGCCAGAATCCCTGTTTTGTGGGTCCTTGATACCGAAAAACCAACTGAAACAAAACGTCTGTCCGCCGTTTGTCCGTCTGTCAACAACGCTAGAGACTAAACCGTTCAGCCGATTTTCTCCAAAACTGATACTCACCGATCGATCTGGCTGATCTCGTGGCTCCTTGAATTTGAAACAGATATTTTAATTTTAGGGGGTAAACGAAACCCATGGGACATTTTCAAAATTAAAGAAAACGGTTCCAAATTTTTTCTTTAAATTTCTTCTAAGAATAGAGTAAAATACACTTATTAAGGAGGCATAGGTTTGATATTCACGGTTAACTGAATTTTTGAAAATTGCGAAAGTTTGAATTTTATTTGGCGTCTTCTTCCACCAACAAAACTGCAGACAGAGATTTTTCCTTCAAATAAATTTTGTTCTTCATATTGAGTTCTTTGTTTAAGGTCATTGTTTAAGGTTTACATTTTTTTGAAAATTGTAATAGTTCTCGCGCAATATTGCATGCAATATTTTAAATAAAAATACAAAACCCAGATTTTCTCAAAAACGGCCCAAAATTTTTTCTTTAAACTTTTGGTAATGATAGGACCTAACGTACTTAGTTAGCCGACATAAACGCCATATTGCTGTATTCTTTTGTTTTTTCAAAAATTGCAAAACTGTATTTTTTTTACTTGTCTCTTACGTCGTTAATATTTATACTAGCGGCGATTTGTTGACATTATTATGTTAATGAGTAAGGTTTAATTAAAGGTTCTGGAGAACTCAACCATTTTCTGTGAAAAATAGCTCAAATTTCCACCTTTTCAGAGACGCTCAATCGCCATTTTCTCGAAAAATTACAAAAATGTAATTTTTTTGAATGATATGACACACAGTTCCAGCAACTTGTAAATACTATTGTATGTGTGAGTGTAAGTTCTTCAAATTACTTCAAATGAAGAGTTTCGAAAACTCAAAAAGCTTTTGTTAAAAAAGAGCTACGAAGTTTGCATTTACAGTAGTGCTTAAACGGCATTTTCTTAAAAACGGCTACAAAGTTTTCAAAGAAATAAACTCTGTGGTGGCAGCTGATATTTTGTGGTATTCCATGATGAATTTCAAGGACAAGGAGGTATCAACCACAATAAAGGATGAAATTTTTTAATATTTAGAAATTTCGTCAAACATGTTTCGGGAGTGTTTCTCCCATCATCAGTGACCAAGCATCACAGGTTAAACACCCATAATTAAATGTTATAAAAGTACATCGACCAGTATGCCGCCATCTTGTGCATCGCACGTGGTTCGGGAGCAGTCTGCAGCAGTCTGCTCCCGAACCTAGTGCGATGCACAAGTTGGCGGCAATTGGCCTCTAATCGGTCTCACACAAGTACAGTGTATCAAGGATATGATAGGGCAAAAAACAACATGAAAATTAATCATCTGAATGAATGAATTTAATTGGTCACAAACGCTAAGCATATAATCACATTTCATGTAGTTACTACAAAAATATATATATTTTTTAAAAAAGTTAGCTTTTTAAGCAAAGAAGGATCATTTAAGTAATTAAAAAGGACTATAAAAGAGGCAACATTTGGTGCAATCCTGAATGGATGAAGTATTGAATGGGAGGGGCAATACCTTTAAGCATTCGCGCAACAGACAGAATTTAAAGCAACTCGTCAGTGACACTCAACACCATGTAATTCGTCGATGACATTCCAGTGTGTGTCTTTTACAAAATCTCTCAAATGATACATACCAATATTAATCAAAAAAACGAAATATGTCATTACTCTTTTGGCATTTTCCACGATTTTAACTTGAATTTAAAAACAATTAATAAACGTTCTACATTCATCTCCGATTACTATTCTCCCTCACTAAGAATGGCGAAATATTATCAACACAACTTAGTAGTCGTCTATTAGGCATACTGCTTGCAAAATAATAACACTGTTCTACAAAAAAAACATTTTTTTCTATTTCTTGAGAAAAAAGTTGTGATTCTTATAGTAATTTCAGTTTTTCTCTGTCAGGGGTAGTTTAACCGGAATTCTAATTTTTATTTTACGGTACTCTATACATGTAAACTTATTTTTCGGAATTCAAGAAATAGCAATAACATAATTTGCAGTGATCTTGATGATTGATTTCAGTTACATAATCCAACTCTATCGAATTAGGAAAGCCGAGGAAGGTGCTGTCAGAGGCAATATACACGAAAGAATTCACTTTGTAGAGTGTATTTCAAAGGAAGGTATAAAGAAAAAGAGAAAATGATACAATTGTGGCAACATGATAGCAATTTACATATCTATTTTTTTTCTTTTGTGTGTGTCGAGTGTCTTTCTTGTCTAGAATGATACCCATGGTAGATATGTTTTTAAAGAAATCTCTTTCCGTGGTTGGTCCGATCCATCGCTGAAACTCTTTGGGAAGAAGTCAAAATAAAAGTCCATGAAATATACTTTTAAAGACAATTTGCAGCCTAGTTCTTGATAAGCTTTGCTCATCTGGATCACTATTTCCTTGTTATTTTCAGCTCTTTTTCTTCCAAGGAAGTTTTCTTGCACCTCCTTGAAACATTGCCATGTTCGCGCTTCTGCGTCTGTGAGGCACATTTCAAAATTTCTATTTGTCTGAAGTTCTCTGATCTGAGGGCCTACAAATACTACTCCTTTTATCTTTGCTGCTGAAAGACGAGGAATGTTGTCAGCAGTGGCGTAGCGTGACTCACACGTTTGGGGATGCTCATCAATAACACACAAAATGTCACTATCAACTACTTCGTCTAACAGGCGAACGCAACACAAGGCAGATACACTGGGACTACTTCCACGATCTCGATTGCTTACGACGGTGTAGGCGCTTCCCACAAAATCCTCACAGCAGTCAGGGCTGCCGATGTCTTGAAAGCAAATTATACAATGGCTCAGCTTTAATTCTTATACGCGAATGGCAATAAGACCATTTGTTAATTTATACATTGCAGACTTAAATAATATGTAATCTATTTAAGAGATAATACAATTTCTTGGATATTAATTAAGAAATAGTAGTCAGGCACTATTTCTACAGTTTGTACCCATGACCAAGCGGGGACTCCCGAGTGAGAGAGAGAAAGATAATTTACTGAACGCCTGAAGTGTGGTGCGCTCTCGTGCACAAACGAGCTTCTTTCCGCAGTAGACGCTAGCGTAAAGCAGTCGGGTTTCTCTGGGCCAAGGGTGAAGAGGGGAGAGGGGGACCTCGTCATCTGCGCATGCGTCATTGCTCGTCGCAATCTGGCGGCAGACGCTGAAGTATTTTAGCATCCAAGCAATCAGAGGCCAGCTTCAACAGCCCGCCGAATTCAATCATAGGAAATCAATTTTAAATTAATACAAAACGTGTTTCGCTCAACAGACCACTTGTAAGATTATCAATATAGTATTTAAGGTTCTTATATACGGGGATGCTCAGCATCTCAGCGTCCCCTGACGCTACGCCACTGGTTGTCAGCAAGATATGTAAACCCTTCGCCAGTTGGATCCATCGCCTTTACAAATTGTTTAATTAAACCGAGTTTGATATGAAGAGATGGTAGAAGGATATCTTCACGAGCTACCAGCCTTTGACGTTGGACATTTTTTCACCTACTTTCGAATTTCGTTCCGGCCATTTCTTTCTTATGTAGTGGGGATTTCCATCGCGACTATCCCTTTCGCAAAGAAAGCAAGCATATTTTGTGTAGCCTTGTTACATGCCTAATAACAATGCAGCTACTTTGAAATCGCTGCATACCTTCCATTTATACTAACTGTATATAATTAATTTAAAAATATTTTCTAAAATGGAACTGAAAGACTTTCAGAGTGTGGCACTGGCCTTTGCACAGAAGGTAGGTCCGGGTAAGCAATGTGTTTCTTTGACTTCTTGTCTTTAAAACCTCGAATTTTCGTGACACAGAAATAACAATCTGATATATGGTCTCTTGGTTCTCGCCATACCATAGGTACTTCAAATAACATGGTATTTTCTTTTCCTTTCCACCAGTTAATTAATAATACAAGAAAAAGATGCGCAACACACTATTCCTGTTTCTTACAAATCTGAATTCTCCGCAGTTGTAGCAAAAGTTGTTGGGAGTATCTCGACAGGAGCCCGACGAGGCATTTTCTAGAAAAATCAAAATTGTATCATAATAATCTTTCATTCATGCTGTACAAAGACATTCTCATTTACTCCTTTCCTTCTTATCAACTTGTCTCTTTCTGTATATCACGAAAAACGAAAAAAAAATCTTTAAACGTGTTCACACTTGAGGCTTCCTGACAGTGACTGTGAGGCTAGGTTTGAGGTAACCAGTGTTTATGAAAATATACAATCGAGAGAGGCGTACCAACATTTGAATGCTAAAACATTTGACATAAATGCAAGAGTCCATGTTGCCAAGTGTTATTTGCAAACTTTCACTCAATTTACGAAAATAATGCCTTTTCATGATATAAAAGTTAAAATTACTGAAAAACTATCCCTTAACGTGACGTTTTGATTTCAGATATGAATTTCCCATTCCAAATGCATAGTGAATTACATACTTTTATCTCAGAAATAGAACCCTTGTAGAACAGTGTGATCTATTTAAAAACTCACTTGATGGTCAAAAACAGTTTTTTCCCTTTCCACCGGGTTATCATAAGTCATCGCCTAGACACACTCAAATCAACAACTGCTGGTATAAAAACAATAACTGTTATTTGATGTTTTGGGTAGGAAACGCCATTATAAAATGTATCTCCTCTGAAAGTAAAAAGTGCGTTATTGTGAATAGTTAGTATCACTCCTTAGATGAAAGTAAAAATTTTCGAAGTTCATTCCAGAACAATATATCCCATCCCATTGGTTCACAATGTCGTGCTGCTATTATCTACGCATCACGATAAAAACTGACTACTTCCGAAGTGTACGAATACGCACTAAACGTAACAGCGCAAAAGAAAAAATTCAACACATCGCAAACCCTTTTACTACTGATTCTGTTTCGCGTTTCCTCTCCCTAGCACGTGAGCGCGCCATGCAATCGAACGCTCTCCATCCTGATATTTTTACGCCTGGCGTCGACGGGGCGTGGAGGCGGCGGCGGCGGCGGCGGCGGCGGCGGCGGCCGCGGCGGCGGCGGCGGCGGAGGCGGCGGCGACGACGCGCGGACGTCGCGTTGACATGGCGCACCGCGCGGAGCGAGAAAGTGCAGAAACGGTTTTACAGCGAACACTCTACCCAGGCGCCTCCCCGGCGCTTCTTCCCCCGTCGGCGCCACTAGCGACACACGCGTGTTTTTCTGGCTGCGAACAGCGGCGCCGTCGTTGGCGCAGCCGCTACCCGGCGCCGCCGCTGCGCGCTGCATGCGGGACAACGCCACCGTCGCCGCTGCCTTTACGTCCCTCGCAGATCTGTCCTCGCCTTCGCATCCCCGCCTCCGTCTTCGTCTCTGTTATCGTCTTCATTTCTGTCCCGTCATCGTCGTCACTTCCGTCCCGTCATCGTCGTCACTTCCGTCCCGTCATCGTCGTCACTTCCGTCCCGTCATCGTCGTCACTTCCGTCCCGTCATCGTCGTCACTTCCGTCCCGTCATCGTCGTCACTTCCGTCCCGTTATCGTCGTCACTTCCGACCCAACATCGTCTTCACTTCCGTCCCGTCATCGTCGTCACTTCCGTCCCGTCATCGTCGTCACTTCCGTCCCGTTATCGTCGTCACTTCCGACCCGACATCGTCTTCGCTTCCGTCCCGTCATCGTTTTCCCTTCCGTCCCGTCATCGTCTTCACCTCCGTCGCTGCCACGCCTGTCGTCGCCCCGTCTCCGCAGTAACCACCGCCGATACATCCGCCGTCCCCGTTGTTTTCGGCTCCAACCGGTCTCCTACCCCAACCCCGGCTTTGTCCCTTCCTATCCGCCTCCTTCATCGGCCCCGACCTCTACCTCCTGTCGGTCTCTACCTCCAACCCTGCCTCTTCCTTCTCTTTGCTGCAGCCTCCACTCTCATCGTCATCGACGCCAACGATCACCAATATTGACTTTACCCTTGCCGTCTCCATTCCAATCTCCGCTGTCGTCTCCATAGCCTCTACCATCCCTACATTAACCACAGCCTTCGCCTCTTTCTCCGACCCCATCCCCGTCCGTTCCCTTTCCCCATACATTCGCACCAGCTTCAGTACCGCCCTCACATTTGCTCCCCTTTCCTTCCCTCTCCCCCCCCGGCGCAGCTTCTAAATCCGCCACTGTCATCGACGCCGTCGCCGTTGCCATTGCTACATCCGCCTGCCTTTTCGGTTGTCATCATCACAGTCACTGTCCTTTGTTGAATGCCAAATTTTGATGCTGATTTCTGCTACTTCTAGCTAAATGGATAGATCGAATTTAGCCGCGGAGGAGAATTGTAGCCTCCGGCTGCTCTTATCCTTAGTTCCTCGCCGTTTCTCTGATCAATACTAGACGAACGTCGGAACAGTATCCTAACAAGTGGGCCACGAACCTCACGCGATTTTTCTTTTATCGTGCTGGTCGTACCTTACCCCATACACACTCCTACTTTTACACGCACTACACTACCGTACATGTCGGGCGACCGCTCGGGAGCTGCGTGCTAGAGCTTGTCTCGGCTGGGTGGGGCCACCCCCCCCCCGCACCACCGCTGATGAAAGCTGCGGTAAGAGGAAAACACCGCAAGCCGTCGTGTAGGTCGGCGTCGGATATCGCCATCCAACGGAAGAACTCCACCACCTCCCGTGATAAAAGCATGCACTACACTTATGGGACTAATGGCCATAGAAGTTGACGCGCCTGGAAATACGAAATAATCAATCAACTTCTTGCGTCTTATTTGTCGTTTTATCTCCCGCACCTCCGTAAATTTGCATCCTTCCCACCATCTTAATACCTTTCAACAGGCGTCCAGACATTTTTCCTTGCCATAATGTCTACAGCTCATGATCTTCCTGTAAGCGTTCTCTCCCTCTGTCGGTGTGTGTGTCTTCCGCGTGTCTGTGTTTGTAGTCTTTCCAATTAGTTATCTTCTGGCCACTTCAGTCTGTTCATAACACATTCACTTGTCTTTGTCCATCATTCGTTTGGTGGCCGCTCATAAGTTGCTCACCTCATCCCTCAATAGAAAGAACATTTTTTCCTGCCGTAGGCGTCATCCTTAACTTTCGTGCTATAGGCGTTACCTCTCTCGCCTCAGGATCGATTTGTATTCTGTTTTGTCCCTGTATCAAAAATTGACAATCAGAAATCCGTCACGTATCTCGTCTGTGTACTTGCTGTCAGTCTTCTTCAAAACGATTCTCTTCTTCCCATGAGGAGCACGATGTCTGCCTGCAACTTTTTGCTTTCCCTTCACACACTGACATTACCATTGCCAATTCACTCCCTCGGGATAACTCGTGAACATCATTTCCTAATTATTAACATCGCTTCCCTTTGTCTCTCAATAGTTGCTACTTCAGTGACATGCCACTCGTTCACACGTCACGTTATCTCCGTTGTGACTTCAACGTCTTCTGATCCCTTCGCAAACACGATGAAATGTAATCTTCATTCTATCTTGTTTCTTTAAAAAACCTTTCTTCGGATTTACAATCTCAACTTCTTTACATACATTCACCTTTCAACATAACTATTCCTCAAAGGCTCAACGCCACTTATAGACCGGGAGCCAGCAAGGAAATCGACGTATGAAAAGCTCAAAGCTAAAATGTTTTGAGAAATTAGCCAGTGTGATGACGAACAAGGAAACGCAAGTATGGCGGCCTGTAGGTGTTGACGTTGCGCTGCTCAATTTTTTAAATGTGTCGAAAAAAATTAGACCACTGGTGAATTAGTACACAGCTAATTCTAGATGTATATTGTTAGTTAGATAGCCAAAGTGTGAGGGAGTAGTATGCCATACCGAAGCAGCGTCTCGAACAATATACAACTAGAATTAGCTGTGTACTCGTTCCCTAATGGCCTAGATTTTTTCGACATATTTAAAAAAATTGCGCAGCGCATCGCCGACACCTACAGGCCGGTATACTTGCGTTTCCTTGTTCCTCATCACACTGGCTAACTTCTAAAAAATTCCTAGCTTTGAGCTTATCATACGTCGATTTTCTTGCTGGTTCCCGGTCTCTTAAGGCATGGCACACTCCCCACACTGTAACCACCCCCGCCGAAACCATCACCGCTAACACCACATTTTCCGCCGCCTCCGACGTCATCGCCGCCGTCGTCGCGACCACCGCTTCTCAGGGTGTGGAGGCTCTGGGCGCGGCGCCGCGCCGCGCCGCGCCGCGTCGCGTCGCACAGCTGCTGCAAGTGGTAATTAGCGGGAACTGCTCCGACGAGGTAGTGAAAGGACCAGGAGTCGCGCGCGCACGGCGTCGCGACGCTCAGCCCCCTCCCCCTCCCCTCTCGCCCGCCCCCTCCTCCCGCATTCACACGGCTCCCTCCCTAATTACAGACGCAATTTGAATGGTCGCGCCGCCCCCCTCCCCGCGCTGCAAAAACTCCGCCTGCGTGTCCGGTGTAAATGGGGTAGCCGCCCACGCCGCGAGGAAAGGCACCGCCTTCGCAAAGCCGGGTGACGACGGGGCGTTGTCGCCCGCGCCCTCGTTACCCAAAGAGCGGACGCTTTCTCGAGTTTTCGTTAGGGAAGCAGCCCCAAATGCGCACACTTGTCCTCAAGTTTCGTCAGCAGAGGTCGGGAGACGTCGCTGTCGAGTTTCCTTGCGAGAACGTCCGCGTCTGCTGTTGGCGCGCGTCTTGGAATTTCTGAATAATTCAACGGTTTTGTAGTTACTTTTCAAGAATTCGGGTTATGTTTTGGCGTTTTCTTCTGACAAGGTAATGAAGTGTTTCGGATTCTTTGCATTTCGCACCTCGAGTCCGCTTGAAATCAACGTTGCCAAATTTGACACTCAAATGCTCGACAAGTTAAACAGTTCCCGCTCTGAAGAAGAGAAACGCGGAGTCATTAACCTTAATAGGCATTTAACTATGTTTAACGTCAAATGAGAAGTATTTTTCAGATGCGGTTCTCTGATTTCAAATTAAATTTAACTCTAATGAATGGAAACAAGGACATGTGATTTATTGTTCTCGAGATATCTTAATGAAAATCTTGCTTCTGAAACAATGCAAAAGTCTAGCAAGGAATAATGTATATTTAAAAAGATTCAGGCTGCTTAGGAGATTAATCGGGGAATGTAACTTACTAATGAAATTTTAATTAACCATTTTCCCCGAAAGTCGTGTAAAGATACACAAAGGATTTATAGAACTTCTGAACTATTTTAGTGGCTTTCACTACATCTTAGAACTCTGAAATAATACTCGAAAAGATGTATAACTATTTTGACATGTTTCTCAGCAAGTCACGAATAAAAAATTAAGAATATTTTAAATGTTTTCAAAATACTTTAAAAAATAATTTAATTATATTATTGGCTCAAAATTTTCAATGAGCAAATCTCTCTTACTACAGTAGAAAATAAAAAAAACTCCTATGTGTATTTTCGACATTCAAAATTCGGTGCAAAACGTACAAACCCGTTGATTCGGTGTTCTCGAAACGCGCTAGTACTAAACCATCAAACGACACTTCTGGTAAACACCCTAATTGACGTTTCTAACTTGATACAATTACTTTCAGATTGAAACAAAACGAAAACGGTTATTGTTCAGTTAAGATACAGTACCCATTCAAAGCATCAATTCCGAAAACTGATTTAAACGTTACAAAATTAATAACACCCTTTCGGTTGCGCGTTTCCAGACACTCATACAAGTGTCTAGTGGACCCCAGTTTCCACAGGACAGCTGTGGCCGAAATTTAATATACCGCCTGCCGAGAGGCAGTCTGAGGTCATACACGGTCAACGAGACTTCAGCGTTCACGAAGTTGTTGCTGTCCACAACACGCTCATTACGCTCACGCGCAGGGGTGGGGTTATATTGAAACTAATGAAGCACGCGCTTTGGGATTCTACGTCACATCACCTACTTTCCACTCCTCACAGAGAACTTGAATAACACCCTAAACGGTTGTACATTAACATTTTCCTATGTGAAAAAGACTACTATATTTTCCTGGATCAGTCTTGAACAAAGTTGATCTCTTATTTGAGACCAATGAATAGCTTCGGAGTGGAAAACAAGAGAATGACAGATACCATTAGTAGCTGCGATATCAAGAAGGAAATACCTGGTTTTCTGAAATTCCTAACAGTTCAAAGAAATTGACAAATTTGATTTTTTATCTTGTCTTCATTAACTTTTATCCTTTCTTATTGTTCGAAATCGAGAGTAACGTGCCTCTCGCACACAGATCCCATATATAGTAAATATTAATTTATCGTTCTAACAATATGGATACGTCTCCATAGCGTGTTTAATTATCAAGTTAACAAACGGAGAAAGTAATTATTATTTAAGAATAATTTGTTATGTTCATTTAAAATTAGTATAGTAGTTTTCCAAAAGGAAGCTAATTGCATTTCGATCTTATTCTTCCTTAAATTTGTTTAAGAAAAACGCTCTTTTTTTTGAATGTTAATTAGAACTTATACCTCACGCTCGGGTGTAAAGCAAATACTCTTTAGAAATGTGATATGATCAATATGTTGTATATAGGATGGCCCATGGGTATCACACTAGCTTCCCGTGATGTGGTCCCGAGTTCGATTCCCGGTCAAGGCAAAACTTTAAAATTGTCACAGTTTCTATAACTGTGAGACGAACAAAATCTCAAGCAGGCGGATTTCGCCACGTCTCTCTCTTACCATCCAAGCGTGGGAATTAAACCAGATCTAAACATGGAGGCACACTTATCTAGGTGGCAAAGACGGATAGTCGACACAAAATATACATACATGCGCACATACATCAATAGGTGACCATTGTTTTGAATAAGCTGTCTAATATTACAAAGAAAATATTGGATACGATTCATGGCACCCGAGCCCTTCCTGGATCCGCCACTGTTCGGTTTTCTACGTTTTGCTTACCCTCTACCTTTGTTTACTAGCTGCCACTGAACATAACAGATATCCAAGTATTCAGCTTTCAAGTAAGAAAATGAGTTGAAAAGACATTAATAGATTTTAAGCGAACCATGACATTAGATCGCCGGAAAAGTGAAAAAATGTAAGGATAAAACATTACTGAGCGAAAAGTTGATGTAACATTATCGAAAGTTCGAAAACAATTGTTTGCGATTTGTGAAAAAGAGGTTCAACTCGATTTCATTAGATTGGCCCTGATCAGACACAATCGTTGCCCGCCACTTAGCAGAAATACTGCTTTTACGATGTTGAGCTTTATGAGCTTTACTACTTGGCATATACCTCATGTAGGGTAACAGAAATAGGATGAAGGCAGTGAAGAGTTACACTTAATTACGCATATTACGCACATTAATAAGAGTCATAGAAAGTAAAAAAAACAATTTTACGACCAACTATCACTGAACAATACTCAATATTCACAAGTACTTGGGTACTGAATATTTACTTACCAAGAATGTAGTATTTGTGTTCGAACCTACACCCTCGAGCCTTTCGTGTGCAAAATGAGCAGATAATTGTTTATGCAGTGAAGATTAATCCATGGACAAGTGTACTGCAATTGTCGGTAGACCTGGATAGCGGGAAAAGATGTACACCAAAACTTGCGCAGCGTATAAAGACGCAATGCTCACAAGAAAATGTGGACGAATAAAGTGAACAGGAACAAATGCTCAGCACTTGCAGCACATTTCGAATATGACTTTTGGAGGGAGGTCACATTTTCAGACAAGAGCAAATTCATTTTGGAGTCAGATGGTCGACGAACGGTATCGAGGAACGCAAAGGACTCAACGACGAAACAATTCCTACCGTCAAACCCAGCGATGGTTTGGTGCTCTTGTGGTAACGTATTGCGTTGTGAAACATGTATCAATTCATTTACAATGGTATTCTAAAAGTAAATTTTAGTAAATTTTTTTCTAAATGTACATTTATGGAGCATTATAGAAACATACTTTCGGGAAAGGAAAATTGAAAACAAACGTGAACTCAAGAGACCAGTAGAAGAAAGCAGTATTTTTGCCGCTATATGCGAGAAAATTGTAAAATTCATGTCCGTCAGGCTACGCTGTAAAGTCGGTGCAAAGGGTAATCCTAAAAATTATTAAAAGAACGTTTTGTAACAAAGAGTTTCTGTGTCCAAAGACTTTTTGCGTCTCGTATCGTCGTTTTTGTTAGTATCGTGGAATTCGTTTAGCTTTGTAAAACAATTTTTTTGAGAATAAATGATATTTTATGTTGTCAGGATTGTTGAATATTATTGCTGTTATTTTTCTCTGCACAGTTTTCACAGACCCAAAACAGTGAGAATACCTAAGTATCCACTCACGTTTTTCATTTGCTCCATGTTACTATGAATGCAAGCGAAGAACTTACGAAACGATTCTTGAGCAATGTGAAAAACTATAAATAGAGTTAGCAAGCTTCCATTACTGAAAAATAGAACATTTCTTGTATATAACAGGACAGTTGATGTAAACTGTTGTAATATAATAACTTATTTTTTCTTAAAGACAAAATACTAGTGACAAAATAAATATTTCCATCATTGCCATCCCTTTCATTTCATAGTCTTACTTTATCATCGTTACTGACTTTATACCAGGAGTATTTAGTGTATTATGAAATCTCCCTCAACAATTAAAACTTTCAAAAACATTTCCTGCCTATTCAACTGTCCAATTAAAACTTTGATTTACTTTGGCTTTGAACCTTGAAACAATTGTTTTGAACTTTTAAGTATGTCTTTAAACAAGGCTTTTCTTTCAGTCATCCTGCTCGAAATATAAACATCACAGAGCAGTATTAACTCCACAGAGCACAGAATCTGTAACCAACATCACCATTCAATATGTTGTACAATATGTTGTACCAGGTGATGGCAGCAATTTAGCATTTCAAGGAGAAAACATAAATGTAGATATAGTTGATCTATGAATTTTAGCGGTTGTTCGGTGAGATTGTTGAGGTTAAATGACATTTATTTATACAACAATGAAATGTTATTATATTGTGATACACCAAAATATTACATGTTTTGTCAATAACATTCGCTGTAAATGGGTTGGGTTAAAAGGGTCGGCAAATGGCAATATACAGCCTTAGCAACGCCGGCGTAGTGGTTGGCAAGGTCAATAAACTGCATTCAGGCCTTGAATAGGTGGGGGCGCTGGCTAGAAAGACATAAAATAATGTGGGATTGGTCTGAAAAGGAATGACTATTGAGGGCGTGGCTACTTGATTTGGCAAGAGGTGAATGGATTGGCTAAGGGAGAATAGACTATAGAATTTTGTCGTTTTGTTTAAAAAAATAAGAACGAAGGACGGATACCGAGGCGTTGAGGGCGAAAACTGAGGAGAAAATGACATTCTGATAGAGGTCGTCGAGTAGTGCAGATCGCTCGCGAGATTAACATAAGGGGAGTGGGACTTGTAAGTTTTGACGTGAGACTCAATAGTTTTTCGGACTCTGAAAGTTAATGTGCAGAAGTAAATTCGCGTAAGACTTGGAAAGTTTTTTTTATATTGCGGTTTTGGACTTTAATGTTTTAACGCGTAGTTGGGGAGAACTGGAAACTGTAAATATCACGTAAGAACCAGTAGATATTCTAGGCAGTGAGGGCTGGATTCGTCGGCAGTGTCGCAAGATCAGAAGAAAGAAGCTGGACTTGGGATTATTTGCATTCAAGTGGGAAGATACTGCGGGGCGTCGTAGATCAAGACAACGTTAGATAAGTACTGCAGTACAAAGGTTTTATTTTAAAAGGTCATGACCTAAAGGCAGAACAATTGTCAAAATTGTTAAATAAATTTTTAAATTTTTCTTTTGGAAATGAAAAGATTTTCATTTGGTCAATCACAATTGTTAAGTAGTTAGAGATATATAATTATTTCCTTTCAGATTCCTCGTCATACTGTATAGTTGGCAGATCAAGTAATCGGCTATCTAGACGATAGCGATTATCTATTACGGGACCCATTGACCCAGCTAGCCGGACATTTATCCATTTGTTAAAATTAGCTGTGGAAGTATTGGTTTCAATTATCGTAACCTGTTCCTGGCGCCCAAAATTTTACTACAAATTCGGAACGGGTCACGATTATAACAGTCCTAAGGTGAATGATGTCAACGATCTCGTAATAGTTTATGACGAGACATTGTTGGTACATTTCAATATAGGGGACTCGAAAAAGTGAAAAAAAGCTCAGCATCCTTCATACATCATACGTCATTGCACTTTAAAGTAGTACCCACTTTCCAATGGAAAAGCGGAATTTCTTTAAAATCTACCCGGAGAGTTTTTTTCCCAAAGGAGGACATGTCCGGTGAAAAGAGGACGTATAGTAACCCTAACTATAAAAGGCATAATTAATAAAAGCAAGTTAGCGGCTTCCCATAATTCTTCATTCTATATTAACGACAGTCGAAGATTCTTCATAGTTATTGAAAGATTTCTGAATATAATAACTTGCTTTCTTCCAAGCAAAACAAAGCATTTATTTCAAAAATAGTCGCTTGTTCTCTACATGTCCGAATTTTTGAAGGTTAATATGGCACTTCGAGGAAAAAGTGTTATTTCACCCTAAAGTATCGTGGTGACTCTGGTGAGTATATTCATAGTAAATTTTATAGTAAAAATATATTTTTTCGTTAAGTAATTATGGTCAATCTTATAAATTGTGTCCTCTAAGTTCATTGCTAGAAAGAAAGTGCAGAAAATTCACGTCGTTTTACGGGCTTTGACATCTAAAATTCTTTCCAAATATACTACAAGAATTCGGCTAAATATTGTGTCGGTCTTTTTTCGTCCTTTAAATTGAATGAGCTGTTGGTCACCTCTGTGCATGCCTTAAAAACTCGAAAACACGATTTAGATTCTTTCCATCCCATAATAGATTTTTTCATAATTCTCTGAATTTTCTCAACGTGCCCTTCAGGGTTAATACTGCAGAAATTTTAAGACGGTATACAGATTACAATTTCGGGGTTTCACTATCTCGAAGATTCGTCATTACAGATTTTGAAATGTAATGAAAGTCAGTGAATAGCACAACTTAATTTCTTGAAATAGCAATGTTACATATATGCGATTTCCAACTTTCCTCATTGAATAGACTAGACGTTTTTAGCATGTACTTTTGCATCTCATGTATTCGATTCCTGGAATGTAAAAATTTTATTCATTTCCGTTAATGTTGCTTTCTACACATGCATGGTATACAGGCCTCGATGAATTGACATATTCCGTTATTCTATTTTTATGTAACACAGCAATATAGCTTTAGTTCACACTAACTAATTGTGATCATTGAAACTGAAATTATAAAACTCTGACATGAATTGACCCATCATTATTTTTTCATCGTTGGATAATACAATTTATATTTTTGTCATAAAGAGAACCTTTTTACTACAAGTGAGCTGAGGTTGTTCATTGGCAAAATTCAAAAACAAATAATTGTATACAATTACAAATAAAAAATACAATAAATTATTCTTTGTTCCCTTTCTAGCACATGTAGATAGCATTTGTAATATATGCAATTGCAAATAAATACATACGTACTCATGTGTACATAAACTTACTCACGCATTCTAAAATTAGTACATTTTACTCCGAATTCTGTAAGTCAAAAGATCAAAGGAAATGCTATCCTTGGTGACCCAAGGCTTAAGTCTTTCGCGGAGGGAAGGCGCGACGCCTTTAAATCGTATCTCCCAGTAATGGGGGTCGAGAGAAACGCAACAGCGAGCGACCGCTGCCGTTGTGATCTGCGGCGATTGCCGCAATTAAAGATAGCGCCGGCCTCGCCGCAGCCGGGCGCCGAGAGGAGAGTTATCGGACGCGCAGGAGGAATGATACGGCGCGCACGGGGGGGGGGGGAGAGGCGATAATGTGCTTATCGCGCGCCGTTGCCGTCGCCGCCGAGTCGCGGTTAGGGCGGTCAGGGCTTTGCAACATTCTGCGCAAGAGCTTTGTTCAGAGAGGTTGGAACAAAGCTGTGCAATATAAGTGTTAAGCAGGAAGTGTGGCTTTTAAGAAAATTGCAAGTTTTTCATATTAAGAGCAGAATGCAATTGCTAGTTTTTGTTCATGAACGTATTTTTTAAATGCGAACTTCAAAATTATTGATAAAAGTTGGGTGATGACTTGACTCGAACCGCTGGTTGCAATGGTTCTTCAATTACAAATAACATTGTAATAAATAAATAAACAATAATTTTGGGTAGTGTTATATTGTACTAATATACCAAACAAAACTCTCTAAATGCACGAATATCAGCTTCCCCCTGCATTTGAGTAAACTATACTATAATTCAATGTTCTTTCACAACTCTTATGCTGCTTACAAATTTGTTTTTTTTTTTTTTTTTTTTTAATTTATTTATTTTAGGTCGCTTTTAAACTGCTCGGGTCATAAGCGACCACAGTAATACACAAGTACACTAGTCAGATATTTAGATACATAAATTACATAGAAGCAATACATGCAATACATTACATACTTGACACAATAATGCAACCTCATATGAACCAGTTGTTAACTGTTTGAATCAATGTAAAGATCCATTGTATCCCTAGGAAATTAATACTCAATTTCAGAATCCATATTAGCTTATTAATTCAGTTTATGTTACTGGAAAGTACAATAAAATTTAAAGGAAAAATTTAAATTTAGATTACATAACTTTCATGTTTTTAAATAGATCCCTAAGTTACTATTAATTCCCAGTACAATGCTCTAATTTGTACTTCTGTGGGTTTAAGTGGTCATTTCATCTATCAATTTGCCCGTTGGACAGAATTATACATAGAGGTATTTAAATTCAGTACACAGAATAGCAAATGTTATTTACAATATGTCAAAGTACATATACATAGACTTACATATACATATATACAGATACATACATATAATAAACATATACATACATATACATTCACATTCAACACATACACATATATATATTCATATCCACAATTTAGTAAATAAGCCCCTTACTTGGTATCCCATTCATTTCACTATGCGGTTCTATATTAGTTTGTCAAATTCCGTTACTTTTAAATATTTGATAATTTGATCACACTTCTCTATGGTATTAAGAAGGTCTAATAAATTGCCACTGATTTTCATTGCTGCTCTTTGAGTGTTGGTTTCTGGGCATTCAAGTAGCAGATGTGGGGAAGAAATTCTAGCTCCACACTTAGGACATTGTTCTGGATCGGATTTTTTAATAAGATGTCCATGACTGGCTTTGAAATGACCTATTCTGAGTCTGGTGATAGTAACCTGATTATTCCTGTTAACCAACTTATGTGGAAATGGAGATTCATTTATTGATCTCCTAACGAGATGCAGTTTAGATGTTATGTTCTTCCATTGTGTGTCCCAGTATTTAACTATTTGAGATTTAAAAAGCTTTTTAATATCTTCATATGAACCATAAGCATTATTGTCAATATTTGGTAATTTTGTTGCTCTTTTTGCGGCTTCATCTGCTTTTTCATTACCTATAATGCCTTTGTGGGAAGGAATCCAGGTAAGAACTATTTGATTTCCTGCCTCATGGTGATCATACAGTAGTTTTTGTATTTTTTGTATATAGATATTCTTTGTATATCTATTATTTATGGCTCTCAATGAGGACAGGGAATCAGAGAAGATAAGTATGTTTGGATTTACTTTATTTGCAGAAATGGTTTCAATACTTTTTAGGATTGCCCAAGCTTCACAGGAATAAATTGAATAGAAATCAGGTAGTCGAAATATTTCTTCAGTACCCTCTGTGGTTGAAATTATAGCACAACCGCATTTACCATTACATTTTGACCCATCTGTGTAGATCTTTAAGTGATTATTGAATTTTGCTTCATATTCAGCAATAAATGGGAGAAGAAGGGTCTCAGATTGTGAGAAAGGGTGTGGAAGTTGATTAAACTCAAGATTTATGGTGGGATTGAATAAGTGCCATGGGGGGATGGGGTGATAGCTTCTTGGGAATATGAGGGGTTTATTTATATTTAGAGCGTTAAGGTATAAGGGAAGTCTTTCTCTCAGAGGCTTTGGAAAATTTGGATGTACATTATACATTTCTGTTTTAGGGGAGTTGAAGATATATGCGTTTGTTTGGTTTGGAGGTATGCTGAATGTTGCATATGCATACTTTAAACATTGTAGCTTTCTTCGCAATTCCAGTGGCATGAGACCTGCCTCTGCTAGAAGGCTGGTACACGGGCTAGTTCTGAAGGCTCCTAAGCTTATGCGACATGCACTGTGGATAATGGGATCCAAAGTGTTCAGTAGTGTTTTGGCTGCTGCGCTATACACCACTGACCCATAATCGAGTTTAGATTGTATTAGGGCTTTATAAATTTTTATTAGAGAATCAGACTGGGCTCCCCATTTTTTACATGCTAGCATTTTTATGATATTCAGTCTGTTTTTGCAATCGGTTTTTAGAGCTGCAACATGATGTTTCCATGTATGTTTAGCATCAAACACTAATCCAAGGATTTTGCAGGTATTTGATCTTCTTATTTCTTTATTCCCAATTTCCAACGTAATTTTTGCATTCTGTTCATGGGATCTTCTGGTAAATACTATGAATTCAGATTTAGTTTTGGAAATAATAAATCCTGTAGAACTAGCCCAATTGTCAATTTTATTTAATGTTTCTTGGATTATTTTAGCAGTTAACTGAATATTTTTTCCAGTGCACAGAAGGGTGATATCATCTGCAAATAAAAATATTTTAGTTGGGCCTTTTACTAATGTACTGACTTCGTTGACAGCTATGAGAAACAGGAGAACACTAAGTACTGACCCTTGCGGAAGTCCATTGATCATTTCTACAGCTTTCGATGTTTTTTCTTGTAATCTTACTTTGAGATATCTGTGACTTAAGAAATTATTTATGAAAGCTAGTGTATTACCTTTTATTTCCATATCAGAAAGGATATTTAGGAGTCTTTTTTTATATACCATCTCGTATGCTTTTTCAATGTCTAAAGAGACTAAAATAGCATGTTGATTTGTAGCTAAGGCGTCACATATTTCTGTGTCTATACTGACTAAATGATCATTTGTTGACCGGAGTGGTCTGAAGCCACTTTGATACTGTGATATCAGATTTTCTCTTCCAGGGTCCATCTCAATCGATTGTTAACCATTTTTTCTAGTATCTTGCATATATTACAGGTTAACGAAATGGGACGAAAGTTCACTGGGTTTGAATGGTCTTTAAGAGGTTTAGGGAAAGGAATTACGATGGCTTCTCTCCATTGGTTAGGAAGGGTATGGGTTGTCCAAATACTATTGTATATTTGTAAAAGATATTTTAGTCCATTCTCTGGGAGATTCTTAAGAAAACTGTTTGGTATGTCGTCCGGCCCTGGTGCTGAATTTTTGCTCTTGTTTAGTACATAGCTAAGCTCATGCATGTGGAATGGTTGGTTATACTGATCCTCATTGTTTTCTAATAGTTCTTTGTTGAGTTCCAAGTAGGGGGTAGAAGACGATGCAATTTGTGCTAAAAATGTTGGTTCGTAATTTGAGTTGCTAGAGTTTTTAGCAAAGGAATCAGCAAGTAAGTTACTCATGGCTTCTGGACAGAATTGTTTTTCTCCATTCTTGTCAATTAGCATTCTAGGTAGGTGATATGTGTTTGATCCGCTAATTATCTTGACTTTGTGCCACACTTCAGAAATTGCTGTCTTATTCGTGATGGATGACGTAAATTGTTGCCATGATTGGACCATTGTGGTCTTAAGTGTTAAGCGGGCCTTAGCTCTTGCTTTCTTGTAGGAAATACAATTTTCTATTGTTTTGCTTTTTTTAAATTTCCTGAACGCTCTTTTCTTTTCTTTTATAGCGTTTGTACACTCTTCATTCCACCATGGTACTTGACGTTTCATTACTTTTCCTGTAGTTTGGGGGATTGCCTGCTTGGCTGCTTCTGTAATCAAAGTGATAAACTCACCAACTATCGTATTGATTTCATATTGTTGAGGCGAATCTAGCACTTTAAGATTGTTAATATTATTATTGATAATATATTGAAAAAGAGGCCAATTAGCTCTGTTTATTATCCATTTAGGGCGATTTCTTTGTTCTATTTTTTGTTGCTGGATTGACCAGTTTATGGATAAAGGATAGTGATCGCTGTCATATAGATCTTGCATTGAAGCCCATGAAAGTTTTGTTGCAATATCTGTGGACGCGAAGCTTAAATCTATGACACTTTCTGTACCGTTACTAACGTTGAAATGGGTCGGCGTTCCCGTATTGAGTATGACCAAATCATTATGATTGTCTAACCATTCTTCAATTAATTTTCCTCTTCTGTCTGCAGTTGTGGAACCCCACAGGTTGCTATGACTGTTGAAGTCTCCTAATATTATAAACGGTTTTGGCAGTTGTGCGAGGATGTTATCTAGTTCAGCAATATTTAATGAAATACTATTTGGTAGATAAATATTGCAGATAGTAATAGTACAATTTATTCTGACTTTGATTGCTACTGCTTCTAACGTTGTTTGAAGAGGAATATCTT
This sequence comes from Acheta domesticus, assembly GCA_031308135.1. Taxonomy (NCBI): domain Eukaryota; kingdom Metazoa; phylum Arthropoda; class Insecta; order Orthoptera; family Gryllidae; genus Acheta; species Acheta domesticus. The sequence goes on along the minus strand of JAHLJT010009436.1, from coordinate 133,053,613 downwards.
GAATGAATACTTCGTTTTTTGTAAAAATTGCTACCCCTCCACTAGCGATTTGTGCTTGCCTTCTATTGTAGAAGGATGTTCTATATCCTCGTATTTTTGCATTGGAATTGTTTTTGAAATTGGTTTCCTGTATACATAAAATTTGTGGATTAAGGTTATTAATTAAGAGTTTTAGATGTGGAAGTCTTGCATAGAAACCATTACAATTCCATTGAACAATGTCCATGATGTGTTTGGTTGAGCTTGGTTTCTAGTTACGGTTCATCCGACGATGAATGATCAATTAATTCATGGGAAGTATCTTTCGAGGCCTCCAGTTTTTTAATAATTCTTGAACATCTATTTTTTAGACCTTTACCACGTAAGGTGGGATAAATTTCTCTTAGCATTGCTATTAGGGGGGAAAGGTCATTTGTGAAATCTTTCGCAATGTCTACTGTGAATTTAGTTCCTTTTGTTTTATCGAAAAAGTTTATTAATTGGTTGAATGACAGTGGATACTTTGTAACATTTTTCTCTACTAGTGCTTTTGTGTCTGCCCATAAATTATCTTGACTATTATCTGGTTTGATTTTTAATTTCTTTGGATTCTTTCCCGCATTAGGTTTTCGTGATGTACTAAATTCTTCTGGGTTTTGTATTTCTGAATCTGATCCAGAGTTGTAGTCTGTAGACTCAATATCGCTTTCAGATAACTGGTTTACTGACGTAATGATTGAGTCGGTAGTAGATAAAGGTCTTTTCATTCTTGCTGGGGTACTTTTGTCGACCTGTCCTTCTGTGAGCTTATCGGTGGTAGCGGCCTTCGTCGAGGTTACAGGAACTGAGACTGATTTTGGAGTTTGAATATGAGGTTCTTTGCAAACGGTTATAGTTTCAACTTGTGCAGGGGCGGATGTAGTAGAATGAAAGGCAACGTGTTGGGGTGTGCTTATGATGGGAGTTTGTGATATGGTATTGGATGTTGGATTTATCTCCACAAAATCTGGATTGATTTGTGGGCAATTTTTAGCTAAATGACCCTGTTGTTTACATTGAAAACACGTAGGGGTATCCGATGTGATGTAAATCCAGTGTGGTACTTCTTCAAAAATTACTTGAAAACATTCAGGTAGTTTGCTTTCATCTTCTGGGCTAATAAATGTTTGTCGACGAAAGCTTAGAATATGACTTAGATTTGGACTAGAAAAACCTGCTCTAAGAAATGACATTGGTGTTACTGTTTTAATGCCAAACGAATATAGCTTATTTTCAATAAGCGCATGCGGTATACTAGGGCTCACATTTGAAAGTATTATTCTTTTATTTCTGGATATTAAGGGTCTTATAGGGAATTCTTGCCTACACACTGTTATACTTTTGTGTTTTTCAACAAGTTCGTCAGCAACTTCTTTAGTGGCGAGATATACACACAGCCTATTATTTGAAATTTTTGACACAAATCTTATATGGGCTGGATTGATTTTTTGGGCAAGCACTTGTATGAAATCTAAGGTTGGAGCTTGGTTGACAGAGTCTATAACAATTGCGTTTTCTTTTTTGGGGAAAAGGTTCGCTGCGGTTACTGTAGCATAATTCTTACTTGAGCCATCGGTAGGTTGTTGGTTTCCTGAGGTTGATGCCATGGTGGAGCTTGTGCCCGGTGCCGAGCACCGAACAAGGGGAGATTTTTTACACTCACTCACAATTCACGAAGCACTCGTCACCAATGGTAAAATCACACGATAAATTAGCAAAATCAGTATCGATCTCCTTCGCGTACTCTCAAACCATTCACTTAAACTGTAGGTTTGGCCTCAACAGTCCACGATAAGAGCTGCCTCGGTTACGATGCTCACACCTCGGCGGCTAGAGCGAGACTGAAATTTGTTTGTTAATAATTACTTAATAAGTTTCTTACAGGTTCTTACGTATAAAGCCACTTTACATGGCACTACAATCCACGTCACACATTAGCCTTTGCTTTTAGGCACATCGTAACCAACAAATAAGAATAGTAACAATATAAGAAAAGATCCTCCATAACTTAAGATTCTCCTAGACAGGTTTTGCAGCAAAAATATCTTCCGTATAATGAAATGGAGTTTTTATTTTACTTGCTAATTAGGCCTACTTACTGTTCAGTCAGTAAGATTGGGTGTTTTCGCTGTTTTTATGTCTAATTGGTTTTTCATTTCGCCATGCACCTTAATTGGAATTATCAGCCCACCCTAAATCATTCAATTATTTTATCATTTAACACACACTATCATGGTCGATTTGGTAGAAGGTATTAAAAACCATACCTAGCTCATGAGAGAGAAGGCAATACTCTTCTTTTGTATATGTGAAGGTCTAAAAACCTTCAGGTTTAGGATATTCATCGACAATCTTTTTTTTTCTACAAAAATACGCTCCAAACTAACTTTCTACGAACCACCAATATACGGGTCAAACAGCAAATGGAAAGAAGTTTACTTTCTTTGGTTGCTTCCGCCTAGTAGTTATATTATTGCAGCTCTCTATCTAATCTTAACAGAACTAAATACAGATAACTGTGAAGAAGCAAATCATAATATGTGTTGGTAGAGTAGATAATACTGAAGCGTCACACAACAAAAATTATAAATTATCAATGGAAACGTGGAAACCCCATATCCACGCAACTGATAATAAAGCTTTGGTCAAAAAGTCGAAAATGTTTCCTTTAATTAACTCTAGATCTCCCACTAGTATCGAAAGCCAAATATTACTGTACAAATCAATTATTCAACCCACTCTTACCTATGCATGTCTAGTATGGGGTGGCGCAGCACCAAGTAACCTTTAGAAGTTAGTTGCATTCCAAAATAAGTTTCTAAGAAAGATCCTCAAGGCACCATGTTTTATTCCAACTTCCCAAATTCATCGCGAGCTAAATATATTGACATTAAACGAACACATAAACAAAATAGCTGACCATTTCTTTCAAAACCTTTACTCTTCCCCTGTTCCACAATATTTAATCTGGGCCGCCGTGCTTCATGTATTAAATCAAGATTCCCCAAGGATAGACTGAGGCCACCGTAACTTCTGTTTCTACACCTTTCCTAGCACTACATAAATTTCAACGTAACACCTCAAACCTGAACCTTGAATTCTTAACAAATCATCGAACCTTAGACCATGTTTTCACGAGTAGGAATGAATACTAATTTGCTATGGATAGCCATATCCAAAACGTTATAATATAAAATGTACTGTTGTCAAACCCCTCGTGAGACAGAAATGTCGAATGAGAAGAAATAAATTTAAAAAATAATAATAAATAAATTATCAATTCACCAATTTTCGCGCAACTGCAGCATTTCCGAAGTGTGTGTGTGTGTTAGTTGAGATAGAAAATACAAAAAATAAAACTATTAATATACAATTTTGTGTTAATTGCCTGATTTTATCAGATAAATGATTTTTTGTATTTCATATTATAATTATTGCTATTAGAATGTTCATGTTTGTTATTATTTGACTTATTCAATCTAGCATGAGGTGTTGACCTCTTCTTCTCACATTTCATGTACAAATACTAAAATGTCAAGTATCGTATTAGGTTATTTATTACAATAACTTTCTTAGTACGGAAAACAGTACGGAAAATGTATTTTTTATGTACTGATCGGCCGTTTGTTTATGATTTAATCTCAATTTTATAATTATTTGCCTAATAGTTTTCTCAAGTACAATAATTTAGATTTATGAAACGCAAAAGCAAATTACCGAGTCCCTATCTCACAATATCGTAATTTTCGAGATTTTTAAAAAATATTCGACAACACCCACTTTCGTATTATTTATATTATTATAATTAATCGTCATACAATGTCAACTTGTTATCATTAAGTTCAGTAATTTATTGTGAAAATAGTAAAATAATGAATTGTCGAGTAATTTAAAAAAATTAGCGTCATTACTCATTCGATTCTCAGTCACATGTTCGCAGTTCTCCCATCCAAAAGAGGATTACGAACTGAATTATTGTGTACCGAACAGACAGTGTATCAGAATAGTAGGCATGTCACACCGATCATCTGAGCACAGGAAATGGCGTACCCCTCGGTGTTACTGTCCTGCACGTTTATTTGGCGAAGCCATTATTTAAATAGCATTTATTTCGTGAAGCGTGATAATTTCGAACGTGACGGACTAAATTCCGAAATTCTGAAAAGCATTAAAACGAGATCCTTCTCGTCTCTCTCATTTCGAATAGGATTATGTCATTTGCGTAAAGCTTTTTACGTACCTCTGTTTCGTTTCGCGCCCATAAATTCCCACGAAGCCCATGCATCGTACAGCTAATGCGGATCGGTCTGATAAAATGTAGTAAGCTTCCTTTCGTCCTGAATGTTTTATTGCGGTGTCACTCACAGCGACAACTGATAAATGAACTGTATTGGTGCAGCGAATCAATTACAGGGGGAGCCAACGTCGGAAGAGATGGAGAGAGCGGGTGGGCGGAGAGAGTGGGTGGAAGTGTTCCTGTACAGTTATTTAATTAGCGCAGTGTCAGTCAGTCCGTCGCCAGTCGCCCCATCTTCCCACTTGGGTGCTCGCTTGTCTCGCTTGCCAGCCTCCGCGCTCCGGCCGTGCAACTAATTGCATTACTCTCCGTCGTCGCGTTGGCGCTAGCGGGTAGAGCAATGGCGCGCCAGCGGAGTGAAATGATGATTCTTTGTGGAACTATGAATTAATTAAGGTAAAATAAGCGTATTTGCGGCTCTTTTCAATGTTCACTTGACCTAGAGATACTATCTGTGAAGATCTTCGTTGCAGATCAATGCAGAAGTCAATGGATTACATTGGAACTGCAATAAAACATTGATTCTAACAATATTTACGAAAAACATGTTTTGTACGTACTTTCTCTTGTTTTGTTCTGAGATCTCTAGGAAGGTTAAACTGAGTTCTATCGAATCTTTTAGATAATTTGAGATATTTTGAACAGTTTCATTGTTTTTCTTTACTAATTCAAGTTATCTCTAAAACGTTTTATTGATAAAATGGAGAAAATGTTTGTAAAAATCTGGGAGTCACAAATGAAAATTTTGCAAAAAAAAACGCAAATTAATACATGTTACCTGTTCTCCAACATAACTTCGAAAAATTCCACTCCAATGATTTATTCCGAGAATATAAACATAGTTGTGGGCGAAAAAATATAAACATATTCATCATCGGGAAGAAGAAGGATGAGAAGAAGAGGAAGAAGGACGATGAGGAAGAAAAAGGAGCTAAAGAAGAAGAAAAGGTGAGAAATAGACGTAGAGTATCGTCTTGTTTTCTCCAGATACAAGATCACTGTGTTCAAAAGACAGTGTTCTGAGAGTTACTAGACAAGAAGAGGGACCTGAGGCAAACTCCAATACGACGAACTTCTAATCTCCAAAGAAAAGGATCGGAAAACTCTGGAAGGAAAAGAAAATTAAAAAATTACACTAAAATAATCATCCAGTTTGTAGTTGTAGATTTCAGTTTCAAAAATTGCATCAAACCCATACATTTCTCCTAAATTAATATTTCTTCAAGAGTTTGATCATTTCGGTGTATTGAAAAAGATTCGTCTATTCTTTATCATTAATATTGCCCATGCTGACATGATTTCAATACCTAAAAAATATTCTATTAAGAACAACATTAAAAGGCTTATTCTGTACATTAACAATGAAGTTCTTATTCGTTTTCGTAAACAAATTTCGTTTCTATCAAAATGAATCTTGAGTTTTAAAGAAAGAAAAAGGGAATAATGTAACATTAAAAATTGAAGGATATTGATTTTTTAAAATGAGGTTTGCTCTTATGGACAATATTTAAAATAAAATAATGCTAGTCTTAAGTTCTTGACAATCTTCATCAGAAGAAGTTTATTATTTAATTCCATTTTTATAGCAACATTATTAGAATTCAATTTACTTAAGTACGAGTAAAGTAAAGGTTTATTTAGAAAGAGAGGTTGAAATTGCTGTGATTAATTTATGATTGAAGTACCAACGCTGCAATCAGGCGATGAGATTAAATGCAGGATTACAGCAGGGAAAATCCTATTACATGCTCTTCCAATATATCAATTACAATTTACGTTCGCAAAACGATAGGCATTGCCTAAATTGCATTACCATGGGTTTATCGTCCACTTAGCGATGGACGTAGTATTAAGCTCAAATAATATCATCGTTATTTTACATCGAAAGTCCCTTAAATAATATTTACACTTGGTTCATATAATGTAAGGAATCATCTCATGGAACGTAACAGGTGAATAAAGGTGTCTGGAAAATCCATTTTAGCAATGTGCTTGAGAAAATTTTGAATGTATTCTTCCATCTACAGTGTCTCGCATAAGTATTCCACCAGTCTCCTTGTATGTAGAGAAGTGCTTGTAAACATTTACATAATTAGAATAGAACAGTAATACTTTGTATTTTATCACATCTGTGTAGGTAGAATACAATATTGTAAAAGTACTATATTTCAACATTTAGCACATTTAACTTTCATCAGTGTAAAATATCTGCTCTTGCAAAAGTATTCGACCAGCTAACCAAGAACCAATGAAAATATTTTACCCCCACCATTTTGAAACCAATACTTCACAATTTTCTGTTGATAAGGCGCAGTTGTTGGTCTGACGTGCTCCAATATTGAACTAACACCTTATACCACTATGGAACGTAAAGGTAAAGAGTTGTCAGAAGACATGAGGTTGCTAATACTAGAGCATCGTTCCAATGGTGATTCATTCCGTGAAATTGCCCAGAAAGTCAAAACGTCTGTGTCCACTGTCTAGTCAGTGGTTTACCAATGGCAAAGGGAGAAAAAAATTGCAATAAACGTCGGACAGAACGTCCTAAACTGCTCGGCGTACGGGACGAGCGTGCTATGGTAAGAATTGTGAAAAAGAATCTGCGGATTAGTTTTCCCAAACTAATCGCTGAAGTATTAAAGTTTTCAGGGAAAACTGTAAGTGAAGAAACAGTAAGACGAACACTCCACAGGAGTGGTTACCACGGCCGAATAGCTAGGAGGAATCCCTTCATCAGTAAGAAGAATAAACGTAGACGCTTTGAATTTGCCCAAGAGTATTTGCAGAAAGGCTCTGAGTACTGGCAAGACAACATTTTTACAGATGAAAGTAAGTTTCACCTATTTGAATCAGATGGCAGAGTCATTGTATGGAGAAAGGCTAAAGAAGAGCTTCTTGAAAAAAATATCAGTCCAACTGTGAAGAATGCAGGTGGTTCAGTGATGGTGTGGGGTGTGTATCAGCAAAAGTATTGGCAAATTGGATTTTGTGGAAGGTAACATGGACAAAGACAAATATCTGCCAATTCTAAAGCGTAATCTACGAACAAGTGCTGCTAATATGGGCATCCTTGACTCCTTTAAGCTCTACCAAGATAATGACTCAAAGCATACAGCAATTCAAAACAAATTATGGGTCCCCTACAACTGTCCTAAAGGTATCCAGACACCTGCACAAAGTCCAGACCTTAATGTAATTGAAAATATGTGGCAAAAACTGGAAAACAGAATACGACAATACACAATAAGAAGTAGCATTTGATATATTCTTATTGACAATACACAATAAGAAGTTGCATGCAATAAGTAGTACATTTGAAGCAGGTTCTAACAAGTGAATGGGAAAAAATTGAGCCAAGTGAAAAAAACATTGGTGGATTCAATCCCTAGACGCTTGCAAAGTGTTATTAAATCTAAAGGACGAGCAACTAGATATTTGGCTTCTGTTTGTAATATTTATTTTTGATTTTCTTTATTTGGTCGAATACTTTTGTGGGACCACATTTCTTTGTACTGAAATAAATCCATGTATTTCACATTGAGATATTTTATTTTTAAGATCATGATTGTATAGATGGTTTTGCACTACATGATTTTGTAATGAAATGCGGTGTTTTTATTTTCTACAACGATTATTGTGCATTTTATCTCGCATTCTGCGCACAGGAGAGGATCGGTCGAATACTTAAGCGGGCCACTGTATGTAATAGAATATTAGCATAAGAAATGGGACGCAGATTGTAGTTATTACTAAATATTCATTATCTTATTTCGTGCTATTAATAGTAGAAGTAATCGATGAGACTGTCTTAGTTCAATATTTTTTTTATTTTGAAGATTGCATATTCAATAGTTTATTAAACTTTACAATAATTAATAGAAAATATTGTATTTTCTTTCAAAATGTGTATGAGCGAGGGTTTTACCTAAATTAAAACCATTAAAAGCCGGTCGGTTGTGGCACGTTATTTTTAATGGAGTTCAAGTAATTATTAATTGCATCTAAATATTAAATGATGGTTAATGTTTATATATCAATGAGTTTATGTAGTAAGATAAAAGAAAACTCGGGTTTTTAATAGTTGGGTATAAATTAAGTCATTTCATAGCTGCGATTTTGCCTTGCAAAGTGGTTTACCATTATTAAATTTCAAATTCGCTCTTTATCGAAATAAGATGAAAAAATCAAATGCACATCTCTTCGTGGAGTGTTCATTTTTAACATTGAGAATAAGCTAATCAAAGTTCTCAGTTCAGTCAGACGTCACTTAGTTCAATTTGCTGTGCACACAAAAATAAAAATCATTACTCGTTTTCCCGAGATATAATTTCTCTAAACTTTAGACCATACACATTTATTTTCATAATTTCAATATTTTATTAAGAATAAAATAACGTAAAATCTACAGGTTTTGTTACAACTCAAGAAAGAAGAAAATAATTGTTTTCATGTTACTTCCTCAGGCACTCTGACGAAGAATGGATGTAAGAGCATATTTATTTTAATAATAGTACCTGACTTTTCCTTTTCCCCTTTAGAATTAAGTCAACTGAAAACAGAGTAGAATGGACTTTGACTCCCTATTTAATTGACACAAAACGAAGTGTCTCACGCACAATTTTGTCTATTATTAACACAACCACTCATGAATTTATAGTATGATTCTTATAGTACACTCAAAATACCCCGCTACCTTAATGGGATACCTTCACAGAGAATGGCACAAACTTTACATCAACCCAAAATATTTCGCAAAGATTAGCACCACGCCTGTAACACGCCACATCAGTTTACATTCTCGAGCATTCACGAGACAACCTTGGCAAGTCCTTGCCAAGTGTTGGCACTGCGAAGAACTCCGCTCAGACCCCCCCCCCCTACCAAGCGAATCCCTTCTCCTCAGGAGACGAATGCGTATAGGCGGAAAGTTGGGCGAACCCCGTGTATATCTCCACGTGTAAAATATGTCTTAGGAGCGCGAAGGCGGGCACAGGCATCTTGTGCGAAGGATGCGTGCGATCATCAATCGCGATTTTACGACAGTCATTTTTCACGCACTTTTTGTCAGCGGAAATTTCCCGCGCGGAGACGGAGCGGACTGCCTCGCCCCTGTTCCCGCTCCGCTCCAGCCCCCCACCCCACTCCAACCCCTTCCCCTCCCCGCCGCCGCCATTGGCACCCACGCCGCGAACGCTGGCGGCGGATCCAGCAGAAAACACGCCTCATTATTTGCTATAAAATATAGGTGCAACGTTCAGCAGAGTAATGTTCGTCGTTTATATCAGCGAGTTTTACGACAAGCGTATTTGCGAATAATGGATTCTCATCTTGTTTCTGAGAAAGTGTATTGATCTCCTGGCTTCTTTCTTGGGTGAGGATTTCGTATGGAGCGTATTTGTGCTTAGAGAGTAACTCGACAGCTCCGGCGCTGCCAAGCGTTTCGCTCGACGTTGTGTCCACATTTATAATACGGGATTGTCGAACAGTTATAAATGTTGAATTACGACGTAACAAGAACGACAATTGGAACATATCGAAAAATATATTTATTCACTCTTTTATGACATTTTTACTGACTCATAAATCCTTGTTATCTCAAAAGTGGAAAAATGTATTGATGTTTGAAAAAGTCGATTTATTGCAGAAATTATTGTTTAGATTTAAAATTCCACTGCAAAGCTAATCATGAGACGCAGAGATTTATTTTTGGTAATTAGGAGTAAGAAAGCAAATACAGAAATCGCAAATGTACATGAAAAATAGATTACTTTAAGAAAATATTTTCCTGTGTATTTCAGGAAATGATATTTTTCAAATGCACTGTGAATGACCAATGAATTAGGAAGTTTCCGTTTTGCGAGAATATTAAAACCATCAATGATCTCTTTATATCAATTGTCGAAATTTACACTATCGCTAAATGACAAATAGGTAACGTAAAATTATATTACATCCAATATGTTACTTTTTTACTCACATGACTGCAGTTATCATTAGGTTTTTTGATCATGGTGTCGAAATATATTATGCTGAAGAATGTGGTAAGGAACAATAAAAATATTGATCGGACATCGTAATACGTGAGAAATGTTATCATTAATTGATACTTTATATCAAAGGAGAAAGTAGGTGAAAATATGACCCAGGAAGAAAAAAGAAGAAAGTTGAAATGATGTTCAGTCAGACATCAATGAAATTATGTGAAATTGATTGTATATGCAACATTTCCTCTTTCTGGTCTTTAGAATAGAATACATGATTAAAACGGAGGATCCCATATCAGCATGTGATGCAAGTACTACAAGAGAAAAGGGAAAATTCCACTTCGACATGTCAGAAAGCTTCCAAACTTTGTATTTCGGATCAGAAAGTGCAGAATAAAGATTAGAGAAAATTAATGTACAAAGTTAATAATCTAGATATATTCACGGGCGTCTCAGTAGCGTTCGTTCTAAGATATGCTGGCCATTACAGTTACATTAACTAGGACCAGCAAAGAAAGATAATTTTCACGTAATGATAATATCATTATACATATTATGTTCATCACATATTGCGTTCAAATCAAAAACAGGGATTTAGCGATTGTGTGATTTCTATTAGGTACTACAAATTAGTAAATTACTACTTTGTGTCTCTGTGCTCATCAACTTCTGGAATGTTTTTTGAAACAAGAAAAAAGGCTTCCTTCTATTAAGAAATGATGTTGGAAATATTAGATGACACATGTAAGTATCATGTAGGGACCTCAACATTTATGAGGCGTAAGCTTAGAGATTATCATTATTACTACATCAAGTGAATTGAAAAAAATGCATATAAAATTGTATGTGTAGCGTGATTTCTTCAAAACGGAAAAGAAGTTTCGTATTGTAATCGTGACGTTCCATTCAATAACAATGTACTGAAATATTGAATAACTGTTTATTTAAGTTAGTATGAATAGTTTCGAGGAAATTAAGGTTTTTGATGCTAGATAGAACTCTGTTTCATATTGTAAAGGATGTAATGAATCATGATCCTAACCGCCCCATCTTCAACGCCATCTAGATGTCCGTTACACTGTACAGAGGGCCATGGAAGTGTGTAGTAACTGGAGAAGGCTATGGAAAGGATTCCTAATAGCCTCTAAATCCTAAGCAGATTTAACTTACAGTACTTTTACTTAGTACAAGTGTAAACAAATTATATAACTGCAATGATTAAAATCTAAGCCATGGAAACTACTAAAAATTAATTCTATCGAGAATATTTTTTAAAAAAGCAGTAACTCATGAAGAGATAATTTAATGAGCGGCATCTAGACAAAAGACTTAACCTCGTGCGACAAGTAGAGCACTATGTTCTACGGAAAAATAACTGCCGTGTTTGACCGACTACGAATACTTGCCGTCTAGCAGTGGAATCTCGAACGCTTTTGTGCAACCGTTTGCCGTAGTCGAGCGATGAAGTTTGGGCGCGGCGATCGTTCATGCTCCCTCCTTGGGCTGTTCCACAGAAATCCCTGCGGATTATTTTAAAAATTCTGCCATCCACCACTTTAGGAGTGGGCTTTATTTGGCAGTGTTTATTAAATAAAACTAACTGAGTATAAATAACATTTCCCTTTCAGTAAATTTGTGCAGCTTTCCTTCACTGGCTCCTTAAGAATGTGCACAATTTCTACTCTACTGGATTAGTATGTAGTACAATTTTTTTTATTCGTTATTTGACTGATTAGATCACTTTTATTTATTATTTTACTTACTCTACTACCATTACGTCCTTCCTTCAATATCATTTTACATCAAAGATATTACGAGAAATGTCATAAATGATTAATCTTCTAGCTTAAAATGGTTTCATCAACGCTTTTCATCGTTTTAAAAATATTTTCATATGTTGAAAATGTCTACTTACGCAAGCTATAAATGAAAAGAAACTTTAAACACAATCCTTAGTTCTTACATCTTCGAGAGTAGTAAAAATGTGCATATTAAAAATGAAAATTATGTAATAATAAAAAAATACAAAAAATGTTTGGTCGCAACTGCCGTTGTTGGATGTTCTTGCAAACTACGGCCACTATCCATCCCAGATTACGGTGTTGGAAAACCTTATCCAAACGCTGCCAGAAGATATCTTTTGACAAGTACATTCTTTCAGTGTATTATCAGGCTGCTAATTAAAGAAAATTTGTACATTTCGAAGCTTTTATTCTAGAACATACCCTTCCATTGTTGTAGATTTATATTAAAATAAAATATTGTAGCTGAAATTATTCTACGAAAGCGGATTATTACATTAACACGTTCGTGTACGCTACACATAATATTATCTTAATAAACGATAATATCCTACTGGGTGGCAACACCGACGAACATTTTCCTTCCTAATGATTTAAGCCCTTCACCACACATTGTGGACAGCGGCGGCCGGGCGAATCAATTGTGTTATTTAACTTAGGTGCCGTGGTACTAGGGCACATGGTTCGTACGGTCACTGGTTGATCGTAGGGCTACAAAACGCACAAACAGGATTTTGGACAAATATCTTAGATTCTTTTGGATGGATTCGAGAACGAATCATTAGGAAATTTTTGCCACCTCGAACGATAAACACTTTCGATCTTCTGCTCATGAGCAGTTCAAGTTTCGCATCATTTAAGTGCATCTGTTATTTTATAATAGTTATTTATGCACGAAGGGCGTTATAAGAATTGTGATGATCGAGCGGCGACAAAATACCCGAAGGTCTTCGGCGCGAGGGCTCTGTGTCGCCGGAGATCATTAGAACCAGTTAACACCCGCGATACACAAGTATTTTTATTTCTTACCTAGTTTTAATGAATCAGATTTACTTATTTACTTATTAACAAGATGTTGACTCGGTTTCTCTTTTCATATTTCCCTCCTATAATTCCCTTTCACACTTTCCTCCGTAAGAGAGCATGTTGCATCATTCAACTATTTTCATATTTCACTCACAACCACGATCCTGTCAATCCAGGTAAGTTATACAGAGTATAACGAACTCCATATCGAAGGTAATAACATGCTACGTATATCGTGTCAGTAAAAAATAAACATATTTATTGCTTTTTAGATGATATACATCGTTCAGTATTAAGCACTTTACAGATATGTTTTCAGGCTTATGGTAGTTAAAAATCTAAGCTAACGTAATCTAAAGAGAATAGGCGAGAACGATTTTTTAATGTATTTATTTTAGGTCGCTTTAAAAACATCTATGGTCATTAGCGACCATTATTGATTTGTACTGGAGAATTTTTTTAAATTAGAGTAAACCGAAGTAATAACAATAAAGATAAATATGAAGTACAATAAATTTTACAAGTATTCAGATCATATTATCTAATCCAGCAATATTAAGATATGTTAAAATATTTTTCCAACATTCAATTGAATTAAATATTTCATAAATTTCCTTTTTGATGTCAAGAGAGTTTCGTAGATATTATTGGTTAATTTTTTTAGAAATGTTTCAAATGAGAATAAATTATTTTATTCAAGTGAGAGTTGGATTTCTCGCTAGTTTTGAAGTGGGATGCACAGCAGCCGGCTGATCCGATAGGTTCCGAGATTGTTGGGTCCGAATAGTAATTACTTCTTTGATTCTCTGGCAGCTCATCAAAATAACGGTATGAAAATTCAAAACAACTAATTTGAATGTGATTATCATGCAGGAAGAAATAAAATGAGTGGTTGTAAAATAAGAGAAAGTTATGTCCTTTAAGATGATTAATGAGCAAAATTTACTTAGCAGTATCGTTGAACTTATTGTTACATACAATGATGCGATATGCATAATTTCTTTTTACTGATAATTACTTCTCTCATTGACACATGCTAGGATTTGAAAATATGAACATGAATTGTTAACAACAGAGTAAAGCTTAAATTTAAATACAATACTGTGACAGGCATTTTCCATTCCCTCTTATTAACCATGTGTCTTGCTGCTGCTAGGAATGTTGAAAGTTTATTTGAAATGTTTGTACAGTACCTTACAGATTCCAAACGTGCGCTATCAGATTTTGTATATACCACCCATTTTGTGATGCGTAGTTTTGCATAACTTCACCAACTAAAAAGGTTTGAAAAATGATGTTCACTCGGTACCATGATATTCTTGCACAACGAAAAGAAACTACCCAGTTTGTTTTGAGTTTAATGCGCCTTCCAAATGAAGGGTTGTTTGAATTGTGAAGTGCCATCCTTAGATCTGACTGACTTCAGCGTATTCCTGAGGCAATGCGTCACTTCGGAGCACTGTGGTTGATTAGGGGGGTTTAGTGAGTTGGGAGTGGGAGGGCAGTTTTTCTCAAGAAGTCGTCTTATTCAAGTCTATGCACCATTTATTGCAAATATTAAAGAAAAGGGAGGGAGGGGAAACGCTAAATTAGGTGGAGAAAATGCTTAGAGTCGAGCTCACATATGGCAGCCTCTTACCCTATCACTCCGTGGATTGATTGATTCGTGTTTCCGGGGACGTTAACTACTTAGGTCATTAGTCCCGTAAGTGTAGTGCGTGTTTTTTCTCGGGAGGTGGCGATGATCTTTTCCCCGCTGGATGGCGAGTTCTGGCGCCGACCTACCGTCAACTAGCGGGCTTTTCCCCTCAACCAGGTATCTCCCACCAGCGGGGCACCGCCCCAGCCGGGACAAGCTGTAAGCTCCCGACCGGTCTCCCGGCATGTTTTGTAGAGTGGGTAGTGTAAGTGTGTGCGTAAGGGGAGAGGATAGGACAAGGAAAAGGAAGGAAAGAAAGATCACGCGCGGTGCGTTGCCCGTTTGTTAGGGTACTGCTCCGGCATTCGCCTGGTGTTGATCGGAGAAACCACGTAAAACTCCAGATCAGAGCAGCCGGCCGCTAGAATTCTCCTCCACACAGCGACTGAATTCGACCTAGCCGACAAACTAGTGTTGAAAATCCTGCCACCGTCGGGACTCGAACCTAGGACCTCCAGGTCAGAGGCACTGCATTGACATCAGGTTGATGCACTGAGCCATCTCTCCCGGTCACTCAGTGGACCAGGTGCAGGGGAAACGACAGCAGCAGCGGCGGTGATGGCGGAGTTCTGTAACCGCGTCATTACCGAAAAGGCTCCTGATGTATTGATGTCGGTCGGTCGGTCCTCACGCGTGCCTCTATCTCACATCTGCTACAGCCACATCTGCCTCCATCTCTGACACTGTTACCACTGCCTCGGCCACCGCTGGGCCCGTTCATACTGGACCCGCGCTTTCATTCGGCAGCACTTTTGGAAGTTGCTTGCCGGAATTTTTTGCGATGCCGCATGTTGCTCGCCTTGAGAGTCACCCCCGACACTGTGTGGTGCAATGGCGGCTCGACACAGAATACATGAATTGAATTTCACTGAGTCTTATTAACTTTAATTTTTTTGACGTGGCGTCGCTAATTATGACCGCGAAAGGAAAAAACGCGTACGCATAAACATTGACGTATAAACGCGTGTGCGAGCGCATGGGCCCCAACCGTTGTCTGGCCCGGCGACTGTTTGCCTGAACGGCTGTGAGAACCCTTGCGGACACCGTCTGCAGCGACGCCTCGCGGAGTTACTTGGTTTGTGCAACGTTGTCGACTCGAATCTCTTGAATTTGAAGGGAGCGTTTTGTAGCAGAAATTCTGCGGCGTACGTTGCTTCCCGATCTTGCTTCGAGTGCTTCACAGGTTGGACAACGAACGACGCGACAGTCGTTTTGTTTTCGCAGAATGTAGACCCCGAGCGAAGAGCTTCAAACTCGATCCGCGGCTAATACAAGCTCTTGTACAGATAAAAGATAATCAACAATGTATGGAAACAATTTTGATGTACTCACGTTTGTGAGAGTCATATGATTTTCTTTTCTATAAAAATATAAAATATTAATCTTTATTTCATGAATGAAGTCAATTACATGAAGAATCCTAATTCATTGGCAATATTACGCTCCCTTTCATACAGTCTGGATAATATCAAGTAGTCACATTTGAACCACTAGATGTTAAACGTTTAACAACTGTTAAGCGTTTACGATAGTATAATCCAGAGCTAAGGAAGAATGCGCCAAGTGTTTGAATTACATCATGAAATAATGTATCTTCCTTTCCGAAGTTGGGCTTTTCCAGCGTTCCTTTCCAAAGAGAAGAATTGTAAAAATATTGCTTCATACACGCAATTGTGAGCACCCTCTTTACTGTGTCTGGGTCATACTACTCGGGACTACTTGTTCCGGACAAAAAAGAAGTATAATACTTAATTACTTGAAACATTCGGAATTACCTGTTAGCCCGATTGCAGAGGTGAGACGAATAGAATATTAAACTTTTCAAACTAGACAAAATAATTAAGGTGTGTAAATAAAGGTGTGTAAATAATTAAGGTGTGTAATAAAAAGGTGTGTGAAAATACGAAACTTGTTCAGTATAGCCTAACAACGGAAACGGATACGTCACAGCCAAATCCTCCCCAAACTTGGAGCAGTCCTGGCGCCCCTCATTCCGTGCGTGAAATTCGGCATGGCTTCCCTACTCCAGATCGCGCCGCAAACCCAATTCCATCACCCCACGTCGCCCGTCGTGACTTCTCGGCAACTCGCGAGTTCCTCTCAAGACTTTCTGACCGTGTCCGTCAGACCGGCTGCCCGCACGCCCGTCGCCCTGCAGCCGCCGGCCCGGCCCGACTAGAACGGAGTGGCGGCGGGAGCGGGGCGAAGAGGGGTTGGGCTGATGGTCCTAAAACACAACGGGAAGGCCCGCCTGAAGAGAGAATGCAGCCTAATGGACGGACGGAGACTGCTAAAAGCGAGGCCGCAAACTTACGCGGGTAATTCAATTGCGAAGCTGGACCAGGCCGCCCCCGCCCCGCCCCCGCGCCGCGTTCGCGCCTCGAGGCGTCGCGACGCCCGCCGCATGCGGATAGCCGCCCGTGGCCGCCGAAACAAGACGTTTCGTAGGGAGCGGAGGATACTCTGGAGGTGGGTGTCGCGGGCCTGGCTCGAGATGCACTCTCGCCAACATGCAACGGCAACCAAGAAGCAAATTGTTCACATTTAGTTACTAAGAATCATAGTATTTCCTCTACGCTAGAACCAACAAAAAGTTATGAAGCAATAGCAATAAGAGTAGTACGTATGTATACTCGTATATGTATGTGTTTGGGAATTTAGGGTCATACTTTTGCCAGCTAACGGTGTTTCCAGCCCTGGGAACAGTGTTTTGATTTATTATCCACGCCAAAAGACAAGAGAGTTTTGTGGCGGGTATAAAGTATTCCCATCATCGTTCCTAACAAATTTGGTCTACCTATGTTTTCTTTCGTCTCACAGCTACAGAAACTGAGATGATTTCTATCAGAAAAGTACAGTTTCAATTTTGCTCCGGACGAGAATCGAATCCAGGATCAACTCACAGAACCTAGCACGCTATTTATAAGATACCCGACGGGCTATCAAAATAGTTATTAGTGAAATAAATAGAATCTTACGACATAAAATCTTAAGGCACGAGTTTGGAGAATTATCAAGTGAGGCCGTTTGGCTGTATTTGATTACCAAACGAAAAATGCAAAATATTACGATAAGAATATCCCATGTTTTATCTACTTTGTAAACAATTACAATGAACTGAAATTTTAATTTACATTTGACAATTCATTCTGCAAAATGTGACTGACTGCGGTTGTCACTGGTTTATAAATTTATTTTGCATGTAATGTTTACATTAATTTGCTCATGATCTGGCTTCAAATTAAGGTGTACCTTAATCTCCGTTGCCTAATATTGTTATTTCTGATTTACACATGCCATGGATTATTAGAACACTTGTATTAAAATAATACTTATTACTAGAGACGAACAAAACGGATTATATTATCGATTGGTCTCAGTGGTTTGCGAATGTGAGGACGCACGTGCTCCTTATCTGCCAGTGAAATCGATATCTAGGTCTCTGGCAACAATCGGAATAGTAATGAAAAAGTTCCCGGAGGATTCTTTCGAAAAATATATTAACAAAAGGAGTGAAGTCTTAAGGACTGTACAGTACACTGATGATAGTAAAAACTAGTGGTGCTTCAGAATGTCACATATTGTATTAAATTAAACAGGAAATAAATATATTAAAAAAGAATGCCACATATTTCTGGTACTAGTTAGTTTCCTTATCGATTTGGTCTAGGCCCCATTTACTTTCTCCATACGGAGTAAAGAGTTGCACGAAAACCTGCGAATTTTCGGTATAAAAACTTATTGGCGGGCCCTGATATCGAAAAAGTGGATAAATCCAGTAGATAAATTTAGAAAAATAAATCCTGTAACACCCAAATTCATATTTATGGCACCTTGGAGCGAAAAATCGAATGACGGCAAAACGTCTGTCCGTCTGTCTGTCAGTCTGTGAACAACGCTAGCGGCTAAACCGTTCAGTGGATTTTCTCAAAAACTGATATTCCCCAAGCGATCTGGCTAATGCCGCGAATCCTTGAGCTTGAAACCGATATTTTAATTTGGGGGAAATTATGCTTGAAGGCCCTGGGTCATTTTCAAAAGTTTCAAAAAATATTGCTCCAACGTTTTTAAATAAATTTTGTGGATTCATAGTGTACCGGACGTTTAAGAGAGAAGTGCAAGTCTCAAGTTCGTTGAAAATACTAATTTTTTGAAGATTTCAAATGTTCATTATTTATTGGGAGTGTTCCTACAACTACAATTTTGAAGCTAGAAATCTTTTCTCTTAATGGAATTTGTTCCTTAAAGATAGATTTTGAAATACGATCATGTACAATTTTTCTTAATTTCAGTATTTTCCGCGTAATTTTGCGAGAAAATACAGACGTGAAAGTACGTGCTGTTTTAGCACCTAGTTTTTATTGGCCTCGCCTCACCCCATTCTCAGCTTTCATCTGTTGGCTGACTCCTTACAGATATGACAGAAATACGTCTTGACAAACATATGATTTTAACCACAATATAGAAGAGTAATTAGTGGTGCTACAGAATGGCACAGATTTTCCCGTATTAGTTTTCTATTTCCTTGGGTCTTCGCTAGCTATTCGGAATTGCCTCAAACTCTTTCTCGCCAGCTGTCATCTATCACCGCCAAAAGTACATTTTTTTGGTCATTTTCTTAATTTTTCGGTTTCCTGTTGGTAGAACGGAGACATTACTTTTAGAATATTAAAGAACACAAAAAACTAGTCAATAATGGCAATTTTCTTTTAAAAATTATGTGCTGTTTAAGAGAAAATGGCGTTTTAGCGCTACTAAAAATGCGAAATTTGAAGCTCATTTTCACAGAAAATATTTGAGTTTTCAAAATACTCTATTTAAAGTTACTTGAAGCACTTACACTCACAAATATAATAATGTTTACAAATTGCTGGTAATGTGCATATTTAAGATGTGAGAGATCTTTCAAAAAATTACAATTATGTAATTTTTGAAAAAACAAAATAACTCAAAATAAACTTTTCGCTATACTAAAGAGTGTAATGAGCATTATCCGTTCCCAAAGTTTGAAAACAAATTTGCAGCCACATATGACAAAATGGCGTTTGAGCGTTTCTGAAAATGCGAAATTTTGAGCTACTTTTCAGAGAAAACGGTTGTGTTTTCGAAAATTTTTACTGGATATTATTTAAAGCACATGTATTTGTAAATAATGTAAAAAAATCACCACTGATGTAAATATCGACGTGAGAAGCATGTGAAAAAATTTACATTTTTGTAATTTTTGGAAAAAACAACCTACAGAGCAATATGGATTTTATGTCATCTGATAGAGTACATTTATCACAATCCCTATCTAAAGTTTAAAGAAAAAATTTGGAGCCGTTTTTGAGAAAATCTAGTTTATGTACTTTATGTAATTTAAAATTGCACATATTGCACGAAAACTACGAAAATTTTGAAAAACATTTACATGACCTTTATAAAAAACTCAATATGCAGAACAGCAATTTTGTAGTTGGAGAAAGACGCGGAAAAAATTCAAATTTTCACAATTTTTTAAAATTCAGATTTATCAGTGAAAATCGGATCTATGCCATGTTAATAAGTGTATATAAGTGTTACTCTATTCATACAATAAATTTAAAGAAACAATTTGGAGCCGTTTTTGAGAAAATTTTGAAAATCCCCGTGGGGCTTCATATAAAGTACCCCCAAATTTTGAAGAATCGTTTTCAAAATCTCAAAGCTTCGAGTAGAATCAGATATACCGGGGAATATCCATTTTGGAAGATATCGTACGTATGGTTTAGGTGCCAGCAGTGTTCACAGACGGATAGACAGGCAGGTTGACAGACGGACGGACAGACGGACGTTTTCCTTTCAATTGGTTTTTCGATATCAAGGACCCACAAAAGAAGATTTCTGGCGACACCACGTGTTAGGGGATTTTTTTCTTAGTTTAGCAACTGGTTTTATCCACTTTTTCTTTTCACGGCCCGGCAATTAATTTTTTGCCGCCGAAAATTGGCCAATTTTTTTCGCGCAGCATTACATAACTTTTCCTATACTACGTATATCACTCTGTGTATACGTACGTATACGGGAAAGTAAAAACTGGTCAAATATTTGCGTTTTTATTGGAAAATTTGTAACCGCTTCAAAAAATATTTGAATTATCTGAAAATGTGTACTTTGAAGTTCATTTTCATCCAAAACTTTTGAGTTTTAGAGCAACTACATTACAAATCATTTTAAACACATATACTCCAAAGTGCAATAATGCATACGGACAGCCGGTGATGCAAATATTAACGAAGTGAGAGAGATACAAAAAATAAATTGGTGTAGAAAGGCTGTATAGAATATATGTCTATAAGGCTGTATAAACTCTTATTACAGGGCCCTGGTATCGAAAAAGTGGATAAATCCAGTTGCTATATTAAGAATAAAATCTCCTAACTCATGGTGGAGCCAGAATCGTTTTTTTGTGTGGCATTGATAACGAAAGCCAATTGAAAGCAAAACGTCTGTCCGTCCGCCTGTTCATCTGTCCGTCTGTCTGTGAACACCACTAGTGACTAAATCTTTTAGCCGATTTTTTCCCAAATTGATACTCCCGTATCGGTCGGGTAAATCTCGTGGCACCTTGAATTTTAAACCAATATTTTAATTTTGGGGGGTTCTTACATGAAGCCCATGTGACAATTTCAAAATTTAAAAAAAAGCCTCCAAATTTTTTCTTTAACTTTTTTGTAAAAAGATAGTAAAATACACTAATTTAGGTGGCATAGGTCCGATTTTCATGGGTAACTGAATTTTTGTGCAATATGTGCAATATTGTGCAATATGTGCAATTTTAAATTAAAAATACAAAAACCAGGTGTTCTCAAAAATGGCTCCAGATTTTTTCTTTAAACGTTTGTTAGGAATGGTGCTAAATGTACTCTATTAGATGCGATAAACGCCATATTGCTCTATTCTTTTATTTTTCCAAAAATTGCAAAAATTTAATTTTTTCGAGTTGACTCCCACGTCATTAATATTTACATTAGCGGCGATTTTTTGACATCATAATATTAATGAGTACATGTGCTTTAAATAATTTCAAGTAAAGCTCAGCCCTTTTCTGTGAAAACTATCTCAAAAGTCCGCATTTGCAGACGTCATTTTCTTATAAATGGCTCCAAACTTTTTCTTCAAATTTTTCGAACGGATTGTGCTAATTGCACTTTTTAATATGACGTAAAGTTCGTTTTGGGGTATTTTTTGTTTTTTCAAAAATTACACAAAAGTAATTTTTTTGAAAGGTTTTTTCAAATCTTTAATATTCCCATTACCATCAATTTGTAAATATTATTATATTTGTGAGTGTAAGTGCTTCAAATGACTTTAAATGAAGTGTTTTGAAAACTCAAAAATTTTCTGTGAAAGAAAAGCTTCAAATTTCGCATTTCTAGTAGCGCTGAAAGGCCATTCTTAAAAACGGCTGCAAATTAAGAGAAAGAATATTGCCATTTAGGACGAGGTTCTTGTGTTCTTGTAATATTATAAAATTAATATTTCCTTTCTACCATTAGGAAACCGAAAAATTAAGAAAACGTGAAAAAAATATACTTTAGGTAGCGACAGATGGCAGGTGTTTTTCTCAATATTTATCAAAACTACATCTTCTAATAAGGTCATGCTTGAGGTTTTGAAAATACGAGTAGTTTTTTCTATAATTTCGTGACGAACATCTTAGCCCGCTGCAAATTTTCAGACAGCTGGATGCATCGTAAATTAGAATTTGCAATTCTGTATATTACTTCTTTGTTCGTTTCTTACCTTCGAACTTTTGTTATACATTTACATATTAATCTTTCAGAAATTGTTTCTTTTCAAATATTTGAAATAAAAATTACTGGCTCTCAGAGAATAATCAATTTTCATTCACGTATTCAAGAGCAACATTTTTTAAATATTAAAATAGTCCTAAGTAATGTGAAATTAAGTTTATGTATTTGTTTTTCTTAGTTTGGAATTACATAAACGAGAAACAGAGAATTCATCATATTAATTAGCTGCATGTACTGTGCTTTAATTATTTTCATGAAATAATAAATCGCAATCGTCAATTAAAATGGGTGAACTAGATTATAAAATTCAAACATTAACTATTACTACTAAAACCCTTCTGGCTGACATGTATATGATTTCACTCACATGATAAGTGACCTGAGTTGCTTCAACAAAACAATTCCTAACAGACTAATTAATGTTTTAATTTACTGAATTCTCAATGCTGAACTCCTTTCCAAAAATTAAAGCTAATTTAGAAATAGAAATAAGAGTATGTCATATCTAATTTACTAGAGATTCACCTTTAATGTTATAGGTTTTTCATTGATTAAGAAAGAAATTAAAACATTTCAAATTAAAAGCGTTCTTTATTCAATTATTTTCTGACACATATATTATTAAAGTGTTAATGGACATTTTCATTCTCAGACAAATCTACAACACCATTTATTGACAAGGACAAGTAATTATTTTAGGATAAAATAGAATGTATATTAAAAAATACTGATTAAAATATTATATTTATACCGGATTATGGCAAATAAAATATATCAAAACCATGGTATTAAAACTGTAAATTTTTACCCCTAACGAATGAAATAACCGGTAATTTCTCGTAAAGAAACACATACGAAATAGAAAGCCTATAAAATACTGCCTGGACAACAGAAGATTACAATGAATTTCCCTTCTGTGAGCAAAATAAAGCTGTAAGCGTCACGAGTGATTAATATAATCGCAGTGTTTATCGTCCATTTTGTGAATTTGATTCGTCAATACACATTGGAAAGGGAAACGGCTTTCCAAATACAGATTATCGACGTGAGAGGCATATTACTAGAGAATATTAACAAAATTACGCCCTATCACGTAAATGCAAATTACTGTTAATGAGCAATACCAATGTGAGTGACAAGTCATAATAGGAGACGAATCCTTTGTTCCGCATAATATTTTTGCAGGGCGCTTTACGCATGTTAATTGTGTATTGATTATAAATTAATTATACATATTTGAAAAACTGCGCATCAGTGAAGATTGTACTCGAATCGCTTGTGTGAATATATCAGTATGGTTTTCGTTTTGTATGACATGTGATCATTATATTCCTAGCATTCCAACAGATCTCTTGATATTACATATTGCTTCGTGATCACAGTATTACGTTAGAGTCACAAATATGAGTATGTTGCAATTAATTTTACGGCAGTTTAATAACTACGTTCATTAGCTTTCACTTTACATCTTCATTCATGCAGTTATTTGTCCCCAATAGTGGAAAATGCGAAACAGTCATCACGTGGTCTTGTTTTGCAATAAATACTCAGAAATGATTAAATTTGTCTTTACCGTCATTGTAACTGGTTTTGAAATAGTAACACAGTAGATAAAAATAAATAATAAGAGGAATCATTGTTAAAATTCAAAATATCAATCCTAAAGGTATGTCAAGAAAATTGTACAAACGATCCATTACTTTTAACAGACCGTCCTTCTCTCTGACCACTAACCTGTCTCTTAGCAGCAACTTCCTTAATTTACCTCTTAAATTCACTTTGAGGACAAAATTAAGTATGTAGTACACCGAGTTTTCCGTAGTTGAAATGAAAATTGGTCACGCGATATGTCCTGGGCCTTAGCTTCATTGTGGAGGGAATTGTGAGGCTAGGGGATGCCGTGTATACATAACATAATTTAATAAAAAAGAATAAATGTTTTTAAAAAAGTATTTACTCACAAAGGCAAAATGAAACTTAGTTTAATGTTTCACTTTTGGTAATTCGTTTTTGTACCATTATAAAAACCTTTCAAATAGCCGATATGAGGCACTTTCTTAAACATCCGTTGTCTGAAAATAATATATCATATTTTTTTCTAAAAAATGAGCTTTATTACTAAACGAACACCTGTCTAAAAGGCCATCTTTTCATGGAATCATCATAGTAGTCCCATAATGCAAGTTTTGCTGTATCTACTACTTAAAACATATTTTCGTAGTTTGTCACAACAGATACGCAAGTCGTAGTGACAAAGAGTTGAGGATTGAAATCTGAAGTTAATAGAATGCTTTCATCATGTGCTTGTGGAAGGCAATAGAAAATTATACTTTCCATCTTGTAGTAATACCTAAATTTTATAGAGGACTGTACTAAGCAGTCTTAACATGACTTTCAAGCCGCTCAGCTTTGAAGTCATCGCTTTTCTACTACACGAGACTATCACACATTATCCTCTTTACACTGTATTACGTATTGTTGCCTTTACAAAAACTTATCTTGCGAACATATTTGCGTACAAACCGTGTATACATGTCTTCACATAAAAAAACAGTGAAGGGGAAACGGAAAGGTGGTGAAATATGTCCATGCTGCTTAAGATAGAACTATATAGTCTACAACACTTGAAAATCTTTTATATTCACGTTTTCATGGCCCTTATCTAAAATTTCTAAGCCTCTGCCAGAAGGAGAATCCTTCAATTCTTTTCTGAACCTTTCAAGTTATACATTCTTTAAGGTAATATACGTAATGAAGTCTACTGCCGTTTTTCAAATTATAATAAGGAGAATAATAGAGTACGTCTGTTTCACGCTCGCTTCCGCTGCCTCTGGAGGAAAGGGCACAGTTGAAATGGAGTACCTGCCCACATCCAGCGCTGCGCTTAAGTGCGCCTCGACATTGCAGGCGGAGCTGTGTAGGCCGTTGGGGTGTCAGTGCAGGCGGCGGTGGAGGTGGGGGTGCAGATTGGGGTAAAGAAGGCAGGGATGACGGTGGCGGAGAAGGCTACGTATCCGGCACTGGAGATTTGTCGGAGGCGGATGAGGCGGCTACGGAGGCAGTGATCACGACGATGACAATGGAGGTGGGCACGGAGGCCGCGGTGGAGTGAGGCTGCAATTAATGCGGTAGTAGATGGTGGCGGAGGATATGACAGCAGCAACGAAGGCGAGGGGTGGAGGGCGGAGGGTGGAGGGCGGGGGGTGGAGTCGGGGGAGTGGAGTCGGGGGTGGTTGCAGTGGATGCAGAAGCAGAGGCGGTGGCGGAGGCCGCGACATAATGGAGACGGAGGCGGCGGCGGAGGAGCAGAGGGACTATGGAAGAGTCTATGGTGGTTGTAGTGGATACGGCAGCTGACATGGAGTCCACGATGTGGTGGTCGCGCGGGTGGAGGCGGCAGCAGTGCATGCAGCAGCTAAGCGGGCGGCGGAGGGTACGATGGCGGCGACAGAGGCGGAGGCGGTCGAGGTGGCTGCAGTGGACGCGGCATTAGAGGCGGGTGCGAGTAATGGCGGCAGCGGAGGCGCGGCGGCGGTGGTAGCGGCGGCGTCTCCTTCCCGGAAGGGCGCGTGGCGTTGCTTCTCTCCGGCCGCCCCGCCGCGCCGGCGCGTCGCGTGTCCCGAGCCCTTCCTTCCTCGCCCATCGCACGCAGTCGGCGCTAGGCGGCGCGGCGCTCGCTGCATAATGCAATCAAGCCAAGTGACCTTAATGAAGCTTTTACCACGGGCAGCTCCCGCCTGCGAGAGGAGGCGCGCCCGGAACCCACGGAAACCAAATGCAACGCGGGCGACGCCCTCCGCGCCGCCGCCGCCGCCGTCTGCGAAGTCTCGCAGGCTGCCGGTGAGCTTCCCGCCACTGCCGCCGCCGACGCGGACCTTCCGGCAAAGTGGTTGCCGGTTCTGTTGCCGCTGCCGTCTGCGCTGGTGTCGCACAGGCGCTACCGCCGCACTACCCTTGTCCCATTCCCGCCTGATGTCTTTCCGCCTCCACTTTCTCCTCAGCCGGTTAGGGTACGTGATGTTTGTCGCCATCCTCTACCCACCGCCGCCATCCTCTTGCCACTGCCAGCTGTTTTTCTTGCAGAGTAGCCCTCTTGCGTCTGCGTTCGCTCACCATCCATCCGGCTAATGAGATCTAACCATCACATGATTATTAACGAAACAGACATTTGGTGGAGAAAGTTAGTCACGCACAGCCGCTTCAAGGAACTTCCACCATCCGCACCTACTCGCAAAACTTTGAGACCTGTACCGACGGTAGGCATTTAAAGAACCGTACGTTGAATTACGAGTGCGTAACGCGACCATGTGCCCCACTCCTCGCAATGTCCGGAAGGCGTAAATCTATATTATTAATATTTTATTTCTTCCTGGGGCTTCTTCCAGCTTCAGGGGATGCCGGTTTCTGCTATCTCCGCCAGGTACCCACTACGTCCCTCATGGAGACACATATTAATCTTTGCACTAGACACATATGCGTGCTCCCTGGTCTGTGGTACCACATAAGGTTTTCCACAATAACACACATGAAAGAAAAGGGACAAACAACCATTCCCACGGCGGGACACGAACCCGCGAACCTTCAGACCGAGACACAGAGTCGACCCACTGTATAGCCACTTCGGTCATACAGGTCGGCGTTAGTCTGTATAATTAATATGTGAAGAGAAAAATTTGAACCCTTTTTGAAGCATAGGGACGAAGAGCGTTTTTAAGCTCACGAAGGAGTGTGTGTTTTTATAGTTAAATATTGTAAGGAGAATGCATACAGCTAAAATTTATCTATAAGATGGGCTACAAGTATATTAAAAAAAATAGCGAGCACATGTGTAACAATACATCGATCCTCATCATATCAAATGTGTATACGTGATGTGAGCTCGTGGAAGAGCCGCTCTTTGCCGCTACCGCCTCCGGCGCCCGCGACCGCGCCACCCCGGCGCCCGCGCCCACTCGAGAGATTCCTTTGTCACCGTCCTAAGACCTTTCACTACGTTCAAAAGGGTAGCGCCCATTAATGGATTAGGCCGCTTAGCGCAGCCGTTGCCGGACGTTGGAGATTTTCGCTTCGCAGAAATACTTTAAGGGAAACTTATTCTTAGAATTCTCACACCCCCAAATGTTATTTCCAACGGACCTGCGCCGATATTTCTATTGGCCAAAGCGAGGCCTCACTCCCACGCCTTTCGTTTAAAACAACGAATCAGAGAATAACCTCACAGGTGGATGGTGGGAGACAGAAGTTTGGTGGTGAGTGTAGCTGTAGTCAAATTCAGATTCCTATATATTCTACTGACAAGTAAACGTCAAACGGCCTCTCCGGCTCTTGAAGGGGAGCGTGGCATCTGCCGCATATCGCGAAGTGCTAGACTTGCGCTTGATTTCGTCATTTGATGTAGTGAAGCAAGCAGTAATGTTACGCTCTCCACACTTCAAGTCTGTCGGAGTTGTATGGTGACGGATGGTTGTGTGGATGCCAGTCGCCAGCACTGCCCGAGCTTTTGATAATCTGCCGGCGGTTAATAGCCGACTGGTGTATGGTGACGGATGGTTGCGTAGGCGCCAATTGCCAGCACCTACCATAGCAGATTCACCTAACATTCTGTCGGCGGTCAATATGCGCCCACGTCAACTTGGCTGGCGTATCCCTGCCGCCGGCGCACCCCGCGCTGCCGCCGCCGCCTCCACCGCCGCAGCCTTTGTGTGGCCACCAACATTGCCAGCCAGGGCGAGAGGGTCGCCCGCTTACCCACCATCTAAGGACCATCTAAAAGGGGTGTGATGAACTCTTGCGTCAGCCATACGCACTGTTTGTAGTTGTTGTTTTCTTTATTGCGAGGCGGGCCGCGCGTTGGCCGTGTAACTTAAATTGCAATTATAATGTTACTATAGCAGAATGAATAATGTGATTCTTTGCAATGCATGTTTGCAAGACTTGCTCCTTCCCGCATCCCGCGAAGTTAGAAGAACAGAACTAAATTAGTTAATAATCTTCCTCCATGAATGATTGGGTGGGGGATTATTACACATGCAACCCGCAACTCGCTGCAACATACTACATCTACGCAACATACAACATACTACATCTTACTTAACTTAAAAACAAAGTGTTTTAGAGCCTTACAAACTTATTTTCGAGACCTCTCGGGAACAAAAGTTTTGTATTTTATGCCCTAATCTACAAAACGAGACATTTACACGTTTTATTCCAAGTGTGACGTCATGGGTACTCACAGCGAACACAGACACAGAGCTTGCATATATAGTTATATATACAAACAAATATGTACAGTGAAATGGTTACATTTTATACAATCGCTCTGATAGACCTTCTTCTATCTCCTGATCGCGGGAGCGATCTCAAATCCGATTGAGAATCGGTTTAACTAGTGGCACTCGCCACTCGTTTATTCGAAGCGCGCACAAAGCCCAGCTTCCGTGACCGGATGTTACACTCGGACACAGTCCTTACAGGCGCATCAATTCTTGATGTGCCTTGATCGCAGGAGCGATCTTAAGTCATTAATGTGTGAGTGGTGGATCTCAATCACTCCTCACTCGGACCTCGCACACAGCATCACTCTTACGTGACCGCAGTCACATCTGGGCCACAAAGTCCCCGCAGGCGCGTCAACACGTGACTTGCCTCGCGAGCCCTGCTCGCCGCTGCACCGCAAATTTGTGCATAAGCACGAGGTCCTCACTACTTCTCTAGAACCTACCCATTCCCTTCGTCTGCTCTCTTATATACTGGAGGCTCACGTGACCTCCTACGTCATGCCGCCTCCCCCGCCCTGCCTCTAGAATAGCCTGTCTTTTGTTCAGTCCTTGGATGCTTTCTCTTCCTACTTGGCGAGGCGATTTCCTGTTGGTAATTCCTTTCCGCCCATACCCAAGTAGTTACCACGAGGTTAACTGGCCAATACTGTAATAATCCCCCAACCCACGCATTTATGGAGGGAGATTATTTACTAATTTATTCCTGTTCTTTTACTTCGAGGGATGCGGGAAGAAGCAGGTCTTGCAATCATGGATTGCCAAGAAACACATTATTCATTCTGGTAACATTATAATGACAATTTACGTTACACGGCCCACGCGCGGCCCGCCTCGCAATAAA
This sequence comes from Acheta domesticus, assembly GCA_031308135.1. Classification (NCBI taxonomy): domain Eukaryota; kingdom Metazoa; phylum Arthropoda; class Insecta; order Orthoptera; family Gryllidae; genus Acheta; species Acheta domesticus. The sequence goes on along the minus strand of JAHLJT010009436.1, from coordinate 133,023,890 downwards.
AAAAAACAACAATTACAAAAAGTGCGTGTTGCTAACGCAAGAGTTCATCACACCATCTGTGAGCTCGTCCTCACGTAAGCGGACGATCCTTCGCCCGGGCTGCAAGGTTGGTGGCCGCACAAAGAGGGCGGCGCGGCGGCGGCGGCTGTGGCGGCGGCGGCGGCGGCGGCGGCGGCTACGGCAGGGCGGGGTACGCCGCAATACCTCAGCCACGTTGACGCGGGCGGATGTGACCGCCGATAGTTTGTTTTGAATCTGCTAAGCTCGGGCACTGCTGGCGAGTGGCATCTACGCAACCATCCGTTACGATATAACTCCGCCAGACTTGAAGTGTGGAGAGCGTACCATTACTGCTTGCTCCAATACATAAGGTGTTAAAATCGAGCGCAAGTCTAGCACTTCGCGATATGCGGCAGATGCCGCGCTCTCCTTCAAGAGCCGGAGAGGCCGTTTTGAAGTTAACTCGTCAGTAAAATCTCAGAATCTGTTATTTGCCTACAGATACGCTCACCACCAAACTTCTGTCTCCCACCATCCCCCTGTGAGGTTATCCTCTGATTCGTTATTTTAAACGAAAGGTGTGGGAGTGAGACCTCGCTTTGGCCAATAGAATTATCGGCGCATGCCCTGTTGGAAATAACATTTGGGGGATGGATAATTCCAACAATAAGTTTCCCTTGAAGTATTTCTGGGAAGCGCAAATCTGCAACGTCCGGCCCCGTCTGCGCTAAGAGGTCTAATCCATCGATGGGCGCTACCCTTTTGAACGTAGTGAAAGGTCTTAAGACGGTGACAAAGAAATCTCGAGTGGGCGCGGGCGCCGGGACGGCGCGGGTGCGGTCGCGGGGGCCGGTGGCGGTAGCGGCAAAGTGCGGCTCTTCCACGGGCCCAATCACGTATACACGTTTTATATGATGGGAATCGATGTACTGTTACAATACGTTACACAAGCTTAGCATTTAGGAGGAAAATTCTTTACTCCATATTTACATTTGTGTACGTGGAAAGCATATTATTAATAATAGTATTGTTTCGCATATTATTAATAATATATTTGTACACGCACGCTGTTGATGGAATAGAAAAAATTCAAAAAAGTGTATGCAATAATTATACAGGTATAATTGTTGCGTATTATACTTTGCTATACTACATATACAGAATAACCTCAATAACGTTAAAAATTAAATTTTAGTTTAGTTTATCCCTTATTTTAGGTGGCTAGATTCTTCATCAGACCCGCTCTTCTTTCTGGCCATGCAAATATCGCTACGCTTCTTTCACCATCTAGCAGACAAAAAAGGTATCACTCCGACAACGAAATAGGCGATTTGATTTTGGCTCAGAGGTTTCTTTTAGGTTTGAGAATCTTTTACACGCAGTAAATCTATTCCATATTTACTTCCCCTTCGAAAAGAAATGTACGGAGAATTTTTTCGCCCATAAAAATCCACGGCTTCGATGCGGTTTGGACTTGCAAAGTTGGGAACAGCAGCCTGACACGCTTATACTACCGAATTCAAAAATTTATTGAATTACGATCGAATTTCGACCGCTGTATGACCACTAGTAATAATTATTAATGCGCTTTCTCTGCCGATCTGTCACCACTCGCCCTCATGGCGACGCATCCTCAAGATTGTGCCTCTATGTCGCTATCCTCCTTTCCTGCTGCAATCCTTTCAATGTCTATCTCCCTCACCATTACCTATAATCTAGTATCACACTGCAGTGATACCAGATAATAGTAATCCATTAACTCTTGGTTGGCAGCATCAGTGTAGCCGTCGTCGTAGCCTTCTTTGTCGTTACTGCCGTTGTTGTAAGCACAATTGTCGACGTTATCACCACTGTCGCCATCGGTGATATTTCCATTTTCAATTTTGCCTTCCATTCTCATCGATAATCATTGTCATAATCTGGAATCGTCACAAACGTCTCTGATGCAGCCAATGTGGTGCGAGTGTGTGTGTATGTGTGTGGGCCTTCAACTTAGATGTTCTTCACTTTTGCTCGTAACGATATTTTTTAGAGCCAAAATTAATTCAAGGTCACTTGTGCCAATTACAACTACTTTTGTATTGTACAATCGTTACGACAATAATATGTAAAATGTTTCCATTAACATCAAAGTCAACACCAAGGTAATGTCAAAAGTACAAAAGCGACGGGAGAATATACTTGCCAATTTCCAACGCACGAATGGCATTCAATAAGACTATTTCACAAATGAAATTATGACCAACAGAGTTTTAGAATGCTTTAAATATTAATCATATCAATGAAAATTGTGCTTTCATTGTATGCCGCCTCCAATGGCTAATATGTCTCAACTAACGATTGCTCAATATTCTGCCCTATTCATCTGTGCAGCACAATATAATTCAAGTTTTTGTCATTACTGTTCTAAAAAATGAATGCTTACGAGAACTTAAAGGCAGGTATTTTACATAAAAATGAAATTCTTATTGATTTTAATAATAAAATAATAATAATATGCCTTCCAAATATTTTGGTTATATGCATTTCAGTAGGAACTTTAATTTTTTTTTATTTCATAGAAAGTATTACATTTCATAATTGAATTCTTTAGGTAAAGGAATTTCAGACAAAGGACTGCAAATTCCTGTTGACTAAATCAGGATGAAGAGATTTAATTCTAATTGGGAGGAGTCTGACAGGAAAGTGTAGTTTTGGCTTAAATTTGTATGCTCAGGGTAGTAATCGAACCTGTGGTGTTCAGTATCTTTGCAGGAAGTTCTTAGGCACATTGTTTCACTTCTTATTCTCAGTTCTACATGAGTATTAAAATGACTAACTGGATGATTACCTCTATTGCTGCTATTCAATACCCGTGAGCTTTTTTTCCCGACGTTATATATGTCCTTTCCAGAGAGAGCCTCTTCATCAACTCGGAAATTAAGAAATGCATCTCATCTGCACGAGTGTGTAGTACACTATCGTGTCCTTTTTTCTCAGAACCGCCAACTAGTTTGGAATACGAGTACGTAATACCTTCTTTAATTAAAGTCACTCTTTCATCTCCTCGGCGTCTCATAAAATCTTCGACAAATCCTTCTTGTATACTCGTACCTTACATCCTAACCTCTAACACCTCTCCGCATCCACTACGCCACGCGATCTCATCAAGGCCTTCTTCGGCCCTCGTCGGTTGCAACCTCGCCTGCAGCGGCCGCCCCCACCCCGTCCCTTCCACCTTTGCGGGTCCAGCGGAAGGCAAAGGAGCGTACGGTCGCGGCGGCGGCGGCGGCGGAGGTGGCGGCCGGCTCCGGGGAGCGGTAGCTGGGGCTTTGTTTGTTTCCTAGTTTGTTTGTTTGTACTCGTGAATATTAATCCAACGCCCGCGCGCGCTTCTGGCCGTCGCCTCCGCCGCGCGCCGAGCGCAGACCGGCCCGAGCACACCTCGGGTTTATTCAAATGCGGCACAGAGACCCGGTTCATTAGCCCGCCGTCCTCTCCTGCGCGCAGCGCCGCTGCCGCCTCCCTCGCGACTTTCATAGCCCCTGTCGCCACGCCGCCCCACTGTGCCACGCACCCACGTATCAATCGCGTTGCCCCCGCAGTGCTCTTGGCTCTAGCGAGCTCATTTTAATAAAACGCACTCGAATGTAAATGTCCCTTCTCTTCCTCTCAGCGCCATTCCGATCATTCTTGTTACTATCAGGAATGTTAGAATGTTGACCGCGTAGGAACCAACTACACTGTTCTATTTCACAATTTTTTTCTCATTTACACAAGCTCATTTCGATCATCATCGCTATAATCAGAAATTTTGGATTTTTATTTCTCCTAATTCATGCTTCGTCTTTCATAATTCGTCTTTCTACTGTTATTTTGATCTCTGTAATTTTTACCACCTCAGTGATTTCATCGTCTTTCTGTTTCGGATTTTTACTTACGTTTCTATGCAACTACACCCCCATTCAATAGTTCCTCTGCCTTTGCCATACGCATCACCTCAATTCCTCCATCAACTCACTGTTCTCAGATCCGTGGTTACCAACATTCCCAACTCGCTCTGAGTCGGCGTTCTCTCTACCGCCTCGTACACATAATCCCCTACCAATCCCTAATTCTCTCACTACCTATGTTTTCAACTCCCTTCCATCTCCCCATTGTTTCCATCTCTACCGTTCCTACCATCGCCGTAGGTCGAATCGCCTTACGGCACCAAAGCCCTCCCCTCTTCGAGAGTTTCTGCCGTTTCCTCCAGTCACTAACACATTCGCCACCCCTACCGACTGTTTCGCCTCCTCCCCTTCTCCCAGTCTCTCTGCTGCCCCCCCCCTCTCTCTCTCCCCGCCCGAGGGAGGAAGAGAGGCGTCGCAAACCGCGTTCACGATTACTAAAATTGCACAGTGCGGTCGAACGAATTGCGATAATAAATAAAAAAAGTACAACCGCAGACACCATGGCGTACCGCGTTCCGTTCGGTGTTTGCCGCATATTGGTCGCGATGGCTTTAACTGGCGATATATATACTTCCTTTCTCTAATATGTTGCGCCGCGGGAAGTTTTACTGCTGCTGTTTGGAAATGGAAGTTGGATTTTGTTCGAAAGATATAACTTTAAATGGTCATAGAATTTAGGGAGTGCATTATAGTGCGATTTTTATAAAGCTGCCTCTCAAGGCCCGTCTTCACGATGGAATATATAACGGCATTTCGCGTCTTTTTCGGCCGCCCCGCTAGATGTCGCACGATCAAGCAGTGCTTGATACGGTAGCGATCGTGCGACATCTAGCGGCACGAGAAAGACGCGAAAGACTTCGTGATGTATTCCATCGTGAAGACGGGCCTTGAGAGGCAGCTTTATGAAAATCGCACTTTAAGACAACGAATATTGGTTATAGTTTAAGATACTTGAACTGAATTTGCAAAATGATCAGAAAAGCTCTCAACGTACTCTTTTCAATAACTTCTGGTTCTGTAAAATATACTTTAGCGAGCAAATGTACATGTTTTGGGTTGCCTCGAATCTAATTCTCAAATACTGCAACAATAATAAAATTTTCGAGTAATGTGTAATAAAAGCACTCTCATATCATTTTATTGTGAAATACTGTACTCTTCCTAGTCCTCTGAGTGCATTTTGTTTTTCTCGCTCTCTGGTCATTTTAGAAATTTATCGTTTTATTAGGAGATTTATCAAGGGGAAAAATGTGTACAAAAATATTTAAATAATTGAAATTGACGTTTGGTAACGTTTATGGGAATCCATAGTGGAATATATTTATAAGATTCCTGAGGGTGTCTAATCAAGGCCTCGTCGCAATACGCATTCTCCAAGGTAGAAGAGAACATGATGAAATGGATATCTTTCTCATACTGATTAATTGCGAATGAAACGATGTCTTCTGAAATTAGTTAAAATATTACAATCAATTCACTTTGGAAGTGATGAAGATGGGAGGAGTGGTTAATGAAAATGACAAAATTATAAACCTCTACGTGTGTATCTAATGTGATCTTCAGGAAAATGCAGATGAAAGATGTGAAGTTTAAACTAAAATAAATTTTGTAAGAAGGCTCTTCGTTATTTGACACGTCCTTCCTTTATCTACCGTAAACAGTGAGACAAGCTCTAAAGATGTAATAAGAATAGATAGTATATAATAAAAATAGAAAACATGAATAAAACTTCCTTTCAATGTGCCGTATCTTGGAAAGTTTTCTTTAACAGTAGTTAATCAATCAAAATAGCTTACAATTTCCCCAGTACTTACCTAGAGAACAGATTGGGACACTATTTGACAAACTTTACATTTACTTTTTCATCTAAGAAGATCCAGTGGCTGTGAAATTTGCTTGTTAATTACCTTGATTAATCAATTTTGAACTTTACGTCCGATCACATATTTTTCATCAAAATAAATAACGTAAATCCCCGTGAACAATTCAAGCTGATGTCATTCAAGTCCTTCCCCTTTCTCCGTCATAACCATTTGATACAAGCATGTCCAACTGAATCCATACGAGCTACTTTCCCGCACGGGATGCTTTCCTTTACTCTGCTCTCACTTACACATGTATACCAGTTTCTGGATTTGGAGGGTAAGCTGAAGCTGGGAATGTAAGCGCAAACTATGCTAATGTTCAACGAAAAATGGCGGCTTCAAACTAATATGTTCGTGTGATGTTTTTTATCAAATGTTATATACTTGTTAATTTTTAAATGTAATTATTCTTTCTGACCATCAACTATTTAGGGACAATTAAAGGCAAGAAAGAATAATTACATTTCTATCAAACAACCGTTAGTTGACTATTGTTTTTATGATACACTACACATTACTTTATTGAATTTTTATATCGTTTTTAAATTCTGCCTTGCATAAATGTGTTTGCCTAGTGATGGTAATATGTTTGAACGGCGAATTATTTGCTTATTTTCGTTTTGTTGTGTTACATTGAATCATTTTGTTATTCGTTCTATATCGCAACCTTGTGAAAAAAATTATCAAGTCTCTCTTATGAGAAGACAGTTATTTTGACGCTCAAGAACTTGTGTCTTTTTAACCTGAATGTGGGAAGTTAATGGAATTATTGCACTCTAAAGTAAACGCGATTACGCTACTAAGACCTTTCCGATTCAAAATATTTAATTTTACTCTGAATTGACAAGCTGAAATATGACTATTTCGTTTTAGTAGATATTATCTACTATTTGATTTAGTAGAGAAAATGGGACATAACGTTGCTTTTGGGACAATAACTGAAAACTGACTGCTCCAGAAGCTTCTCTAAGAGAACCGAAGCACTTCGTAAAACCTTTATTTTTAAAACACTTGCTATTTGCCCTGCACGCGGTGCCCACGAACTCAAAGACGCTAGATATTTTACTCACAACCTTGCCCTGCCTGATTTACTACCTTCAATTCTGATATCCCTTCTTGTAACTAGCCACTCAACGATCTTGTACGCGGACGACACAGTCATGTTCACGTTGAACTAATACTTGGCAAAAGCTAATTCCAATCTACAATCAGATTTGAACTCATTTTAGACTGGGTTCCTTCCTGGAGACTAAATCTTAATATTTCAAAATGCCAGTCAAACAATTGTAAGCTCCTAAGCATGAATCACAACATTTTTGTACAAATAATTTATTATCATCTGGACCCCAAATATACCTACTAAATACCTAGAAGTGCTTCTTGATATTCGTGTCATGGAAGCCAAACACCTAAAGCCAGCAAGAACAGGCTTTGTTTTTCAAAATATCATACAATACAGGTCTGCGAAATATTTTTTTAAATCAAATTTGTTCAAAGAATTGTTCCGAGCAGCTGGGCGTAAACCAGAAGGCCCGGATTCGAATCCCGGTCGGGTCCACCAATTCTTTGAACAAATTTGATTATTGAAACGCATTGTAACTTTGGCAACATGGTCACAATTTAGATTCTATCAACACCCTCTGGGTGTTGATTCTATATGACTACGGAACATATTATCCGAGCGTATAGCTTCCAACAAGGTGACGGGAATGGTGACAATTATAAATACATTATTTGCGGCACAGGATTAAATATGTCTCTCAATCTTATTTAGGTGTGCTCAACTGAAATCTGTCTGTCAATTTTCTGAGTCACAAACGGCCTTCGTGTCACACAGGAAATTAAAGTTCAAAATTTTGGTAAATTATTGACAGTAACCATGTTTTACAATGTAGAAAAAACTGCAAAATAAGACAAAATATTAAGAGTACAGATACAGTAGATTAAAATTAATAGTGAATATCAAACATTTTGCAGGAAATATATTTTCCCTTTCGTTTTGTTAAACACGAACGCTATGACGATTGACGTTTATACTTCAGGTGAGTATTATCACTTACTAAACACCAAGAGTTGTCAGACTGTCTGACTGTTCATCTGTCTGTGAAAAAGAAAACTAGTACCAAAACTATTCACAAGATATTTTCTTAAATACATATTCCCTGGTCGATCTGGCTCGACTGGAAGCATGACGGTTTTGAAAAGCATTCTTTAAATTTCTTGAAAACTCAAAAGTTTTGGGTGGAAATGAGCTTCAAAATTATTTTCAGAAACGCCTATACGACATTTGAGGAAAAATAGCAGCAAATTTGTCAAGAAAAATTTTCCATATTAGACGAGATTTTACTCTTTTATAATATTCTTAAAGTCATGTTTCCGATGTCCCATTTGGGGGCCGAAAAATTGGTCCTGATACAATGACCCCGCCCTTATGAGATGGACAATGATCATAACATTAGCGAAACGCCCAGTGCGGCCGTTGCTTCAAATTCGTGACCACGAGCTTCGTGTCTGCGCGTCTCGTGATACTACGCACGCACGTGTAGTCTGCACGGACTCACACACGCACGGTCACGCATTTCAAAGGGCACGCAACTCTCAGTGTCAGGAACGTTCAGGCGAGGGTACTATGTGGGATGTGTACGACGCATCCCCGATGGGCAGTCTGCAACACGCTCGCAATTCTTTATGTGTCACTTAAAGTAATGGATGGGTTAGTGGAGATCTTCCGGATGATGATCAAGCTAGATGGGAATATGCTATTATATCAGTTGACGAAATAACAGGGCATCACCTGAAATAAATGGCCTCTCAGCGTACTGGTGAAAGGCGACCGACCTGCAAGAGCTCTTATTCACTTCGACTGAATTTCTTTTATAAAAATTCAAACAATTTGTTACTGAAAAATATATACGAGTATATTACACCACATGCAGGAAAAAATAAATTTGTTACATATACTGATTTACAGCAGTAAGAATACAATACAAAATACAGAATTTACATTAGTAAACATTTTTATGAAAATTCTCGCGTTGCATTTCGGAGCTGGCAAATAAAAATTAAAGTTTAAAAGTACATTAAAAAAAACTGATCGAAATTGCCAAGATAAACTTCAAAAACATTTTCCAGAAGACAGGTTGCTCAGCTTTTACCACTCGACGTGGAAAAAAGTTTGTTTGAACATTGGTTTGTGTCATTGTCCTAACCATTGATTAAAAGGAAACAAATTTAAAGTAAACGGATAAGGGAATATTTACTTTCAAATTCCTATTGACTTTCTAGCCCTTCATTATTCAGGTAAATAAATCACATTGCTTAAATTAATATGTTATGAAGATACAAATGACTAAGACATTGTTTACATTATTGTGTAAAAGGCCACGTTAGAAGCAATTTAAATTCTAAATGGATAGATAAGATAGTTACACGATTTTATTTATCTACAAAGAACACTTCAAATGTTGTATTATTGTAATTTGTATTTTATATTCAAATGCTGTATTATTGTAATGTATGTAATTTATATTAGTACTTTAAAATATTCCGATAATCATCTTCGTGTAATTAATTTTCCAGGCTGTTAGCAGAGAGGATTGATTTAACAAGAGAACCCTGTAAATACGTTATTTATCGAAGTATACCGTCACACCATACTAAGGAAGCTTAAGCAAAACTCAATAAAATCATCTGATGATGTGATGTTTATGTAAAACAAATGAGGTTTTCTGGAAAGTTCTCATATCCGTTTGAAAATATGCAAATTATTTTTTTAAATATTAATTTCAGATCTTCATTAATTCTTTTAGAGACGATTACAAATGTACGCATCCTTTTTTCAAACATTTTACGACCTTGCATCCTTGGGGCGCACTTTACATTAGTTTTATTATAATGTTTAAAATATTTAATGAAATAAGTCTTGTTTACTGAATTCTAATTACAAAACGTTCTGGGTCAAGGCGTATTTTAACTGATTTTAAATTTCAGAAGGGAAACGAGAATCACGGAGATTTCAGTTTCTCGAAAGCGGGAGCGTATTCGGCTGGGGAGGGGGGGGGAGGGAATGTTTAGTAAAAGGCCAAGTTTGAATTTGGATCATCTCGGTGAGAGTACTATTGAAGATAAGACATGTTAAGAACAGGTTAATAAGAAAATTCAATGGCACTAAAATAAATCGTTGAATATTTGCTTATTTGGAACGAACTAAGAAGCTTTTATAAGACCTTCGAAATAATTTGTTTAAATTACAGGCAAATGTATTTTTGGCGGCTACATTAAACCAGATTAGCGTACCCGGGCGAGAACTCTCACATGTTAAATATCATCCTCCTTCCTTCTCCATATCAAAAGGGGAAGTTGTTAACAAAACGTGTTTATTTGTTTAAAAAATTTTAAAAGGTAACTTCCAATGTACTTATAGAATTTAAAATTAAAAACAATAAAATTGATGTTTGAAACAAATTTTGAATAAAGATTTATTCAATATTATGTTCATTCTTGGAAAAATTCAAAATACTTCCTTAAAAACACAATTAAGTAATTATAAAATCTCTCTCGACTGTTAGCTTTTCGCTTTCCTTGATAGTCACAAAAATTTAATAAAAGCTGGTCAAATTTAACGTGAACTTGTTCATGTGAAAATACAGGATGGGGCAAGCACAACCCTACTCATTGGAATAATATTTAACTTTATTATCGAACTGGAGGGGTACACCCGTGCAATTTAATCGCCTAGAATATCAAGTAATTAGTTTAATTTTACATACAATTGCAAATTCTGCACGTCTCTGAGCAGGTAGGATGGTATCGAGAAGCGCCGGACAAGGAAAAGGCAATAGAATGTCCAAGAAGCTCTGGTCCTATAGATAACGGTGATAATATGCGATAAACGTTTCTTTGTGACTTTCACCCCCAAAATTCCAGATTTTAAGGACATACAGCGCTTCATTTAGAAGTTATTCAATGAGATTTTAATAATGCAGCCCGAGTGTTACGTGTTGAGTTTGACATAAATATTTATTTTTTCTACAAATTCTTTATATTTTTAAAGTCAAAGTGCAAATTGTCACGTCTCCGTGAAGTTCTCTTTCTTTAGAGACCTCATTTATGAAAATCGGTTGCAAATGCGCAAAACTCATCTATACTACTGAAATAATGTAGGAAAGGATTTTATGTACGAGGATTGTAGCAAAAGTGAGATTCCCAATGAGCTATAGCCTCGAGGGAAGGTGCTAGGCTAAATCCGAGAACAGTGCCATGCGCAGTGGTTCTCCCACTCTCGAGCTCGCCCTTCCGCGATTCGCTACGTCGCTCAGTGTTCGCGTGGCAGCCGTCAGAGATGGAAGTGTTGATCGTCACTCCCGCCAAGTACGAGGTTCTAGCAGTAATCCGGTTTCTTCACGCAAGGAAGTTACTGCAATCCAGAAGGAGCAATCCAGAATCGCCGGAGAGGACGACTGACGGAGGGAGTAGTGCTTCTTCAGGAAAACGTTCGACCCCACGTCGCTCGTCCAATACAGGAGCTTTTCAAGAAATTTTGATGGACCGTTATGCCCCATCCCCCGTATAGGCCGGACTTAGCCCCCAGCGATTATCACCTTTTCCCCATGCTAAAGGAACACTTAGGTGGCGAACGCTTCAAGAGCGACGATGAAGTCCGAGCAGAGGTCACAAGCTTCCTCAGCGTATTGGTGGGAGACTTCTACGACTTATGAATACAAATGCTGGAGTACCATCTTCAAAAGTGTGTCGAAAAAACGGAGACTATGTTGAAAAATAGAAACAGTGTAAGCTTTTCAACCATGTATAAATGAATACAATAAATGTTTTCTATTTGTAAAAAATATGGGAACCTTACTTTTGGTAGTACCCTCGTAATAAATACAATGAAACATAAGATGAAATAGTAGCATCTGAACTATATTAACGCTATACGTATAGGATATTCCAACTGTATTTACTCCTATTTTTTCAGTTATTATTAATAATTCAATCAGGTTAATAATAAATTTTACTTGCTTGCACTTAACATCTAGATATTATACTAAACTGCTCAAAAAGCATTTACGAGAATACTTCGCCTAATTTTGTTGACATGCTTCAACTTGTTCAAGAAATAAATTAATTTGTTGAAATTACTACGAACTCTAGGGAAAGTATTATTCCCCAGCTTTTCAATGCAAAATCATGACTAAACATGTTCACTTTAAAATTTCACCGAATCAATGTTGATAACGAAAATGCTGGAACAGGTAAACCAGAAACAAATCCTAACAAGACACATTCTTCACTCTTTACTGTACACAATAGTCCATTCTTTGCAAATCTTGTTCCTTTCTTCTTTTTGACGAAGAGATGTAATAGCTCTCTTTCCAACACAGCTTGATTTAGTTTTTGAGCTCTCTGATGTTACCCTTCGCAAATTTTCTTGTGCCTTCTGTCTTCACTTTTGGATTCACACTCAGGACACCCTGGCAATTTCGTGGGGATGGTTCCTTCCTTGAGTCTCGGTTGCCCCACGGTACACTGTAGCTCCTTTCGTGTCTTTTCATCATAATATAAGGACTTAGAAGAGAATTTCCCTCTTATCAAAGTGAAGTGCACCCACCCTCAAAGAAAAGAGAGAAGTTAGTTAAACAAGGTAAAACCATTATTTCTCTTAAATGACTTATGCTAGGTCTTTAGAATCAACCACACGAAAATGATAAATGAACGTTTGCACTATACACATAAAAAGCAATCTTCATCGGCATCAAATAACTATTTATACTTGTAGCTGCTGCGACAGCGAATCTTCAATTATGGTAATTGCAAATAAATCTTATCGGTCGGCAAAAACCACAGTGCACATGGAAAGCATGCATATAAAATGGAGGAATCTAAGCTTTCTAAGCATGACATCACTAAGATGGCCTCCAGCGCCGAGGTCTGTAATATAGTTGATATTAGAGTGTATCGATAAGCGCTGGACCAGCAAATATGAAAATAGAATGTCCAAGACTATATTATCCTGTAGATTACTGTGTGGGGACGGTTTCTTTAAGGCATTTTGTCTCAAAATTCCAAGTTTTATGGCCATAGAACGCTTTGTTTAGGAGTTATTTAACTAAATAGATTTATACAATGCTGTCGACTGTTGCGCGTTGCATTTGACGAATCTTAAGATGTATTTTTTTCAACAAAACCTTCACAATTTTATAGTCAAAATGCAATTTGTCACGTCTCCTTGAATTTCTCTTCTTTAGAGACCTCATTTATAAAGACTGTTTGCCCGTGAGATCCGCAAGGGTATCTATACTACTAAAATAATATAGAAGATGACTTGAAATGCATGTGTTAATGATTTTACTTATCACAATAGGCGCTTTTCGACGTCGGATATAAGTGAGTTATCTTCTTGAAGAACGTGAAGCAAAGATGTTAATCGTTACAGCGTAATATTAAACTTATTCTTAAATTTACTTAATGTACTGAAATGTATATAATTCTAGCTAATGAGCTTATGGTTGCTTATTTTTTTTGTATTCTTTTCAAGAAATTGATTTTCTAGTTTATGAGAACATTAAAACTGCTCGTGAAAAATTTAAGACAACGAAATATGAACTAACAACTGTGTGCTCCTTTAAAATATCTTGTATCCAACATACAATTATCTGTATTATCTGTATTCTTTCTTGAGTATTGTTCAATCTTTCCATACTTTCGACATCATTCAAATACCAGAAATCGTTTCTCTTCTCCTGTTCTGAAAATGATTCTATATTCAAGAATTAAAATATTATTGCACTTTTCACTTTAAAATCGGAGGTTTGATAACTTTTCATTAATCGATTTTTATAAATTTGCAGCGTCACTGATCTTTTGACAACTTAAAAGAACTTATATAAATATTGTTATACCTAAATTAATTTCATAATATAAGGAAACTTCAATGGGTAACTTTTAGCGACAGCAATAATATTACTATTAATAATTATTTTTTTAAATATTGGGAATCCAAAATTCTGTTTCGTAAATAATACTGAAAGAAGTTGCTTCTTAGGGATTTCACATGACAAAGGACTAATTCTATATCTACTGTTTCCCTAGATGACCAAATACACGTTTCATTTACAATCATGTATCCTCCTTCAATATCAAATTCATTTCCAAACCCTGACGCAACAAAATGGAACTCGGTCGGGGAACAACCCTCCCGTGTGAGTCATCCCCGTCGCTTTCGCCTAATTTGTCATAACCCGTGCACATCGTCTCTTTTTCTCTCCACCCGTCTCTTGAAAACGCACTGCCTCCTTTCCGCCGTTTATCTTCCATAGGCCCCGGCGCCGACTGTCCACCCCACAAAGAGGCCCGCGAGGGAGAGAAGACGAGAGGGAAGGCGGAGAGGAAGGAGAGGGTAAAGAGGAGTTTCAGGCACAGACGGGAGATTCAGAGATGAAAAAGTCGTGGTATTTGAAAAGGAGAGGTCTTTTTGGCTGTTGGGTCCTGCCACCGACGCCGTCTCCGCCGCCGCTGCCGCCGCCGCCGCCTCCGCTGCCGCCGCTCGCTGCCCTTTTTGTTGGTTCCTTCTTCCGCGGCGTCCCTAGAGCCGCATTCATTCATTGCAGACCGACCCCTCGGGATTGTTCCCAGCATTCCTGTGTCGGGCGCCAGGCGGGTCCAGGCCTCCCCTCTTCCCCCCGCGGGGGTCGGTGGTATTGAAAGAAAACTGGGAGCACGCAACTGCCAAAACGTCCCCGGCACTCTGCCCCGCGCTCGCGGAAGAGTTGCCGCGCGCCCGCCCACACTTCCGATACACTGCGGTTTCTTCTTCTTCTTTTTCGGGAGGAAGACTCTTCTTTTGTGGGCTCCGAATAAACTTCTTAATTTTGGAGAACGCTGTTCTTTGTTTGTTCCGATTTGGAAGATTCCGTCGATTCTTCGCTTCTGGAGGATGGGTGTGTGGATTTTTGGGTTTCGATTCAATCGTAGAGGAACTTTGTTAGTCGTTTCATATCTGGTATACGCTGTTTTTGGACATGCATGAGGTACCTTGTTTACAACAATTTTATTCAGCGCAAGGTATTGAAAAAAACGTGGGTAGTGTGTCCCACAAAATATATCTACGAATTTTATTTGTAGAGTGAATAGATGACAATACAGTTTTTTTAAATAAATCACGGTTACATGATTTGTTTCTGGTAGTGCAGTAAATATAAAATCTCGCACTTAACCATGGATTCCTACTCTTTCAAAACAAATGGAACAACTTGTTTCTTCAGATCAATCTAATTATAGTACTGTTTGTAAGAATTTTATGAAATTAAAAGACCTTGTATTTCTAAAGTCAGACACTGATACAATTTCAAAAATATCTTTTACTTCTTAGAAATCCTTTCTGTGTATCTTTCAAGGTAGAGAACACCCCGCTCTGAAATATACAAATTACAAATATATTGTGACGGAATTTGAGGTCGTGGGTGAATTCATGAAGCCTTACATTCGACTTCAACTTGTATGTGGTTTCCAAGGCAACATTTTAATCTTGAGAGAAATCAACGAGAACGTCGCGAAGCCTTTTAGAGAGCGTCTGACTGACTTCATTGCTCATTACGTTATGACGTTTAAAGGCGGTATTGAAATCTACAGTCAGTGCTCGAGTTGGAGGATGATTTCTGGATGGTCCGACGAGGAATTAGTTGAAATTATAATATTGAGAAGTCTAATATCGTCGTGGACGCGTAGTTATACATGATTAAGGGCAAATTCAGGAAGACAAAACATGGAATCTTCAAGATAGTTTCAGTATCGTAACTGTTATTTTTTATTTTAATTTCTGTAGTTGAATTGGTTTATTTCTATAATTTAGTTTCTTTTTCTTCTACATTGTTTCATATTAAATATATTTGTATTTTTGAAATGATTGGTTTTTAATAACTCTTCCCCGTATCGTGGATCCTTTAAACAACCGCATTCCTGAATCGTGTAAGAAAAGTACAAACATTCAACTGGGTAACCTGGCCCACCAATTAACAAAAACATTCTCCCTGAGTCCACCAAAAAGCTTGTAATTTTAGCTGATAGCAATAAAAGACCAATCTCCTTCAAACACTATGAGTAACTCCCAACATTTTGTCACGGGTGTGATTAAACCTAACGAGAGGTTTGCCGACGTGACCAATGAGTTTGATATCCACACAAAATCTCTCATCGAAAGGAACACAGTGATCATCAAGGGCAGAACGATAGGCATTCACATTATACTTGATCAACATGTCAAACTACAAACTCAAACAAGAACATCATAGTCTCAGCTCTTCCCTTCTGGCAACAGTAGGTAAGCAATGTGCAAGTAAATTAGAAACACATTCAACAAACTGCATCTGACAAACACAAAAATTAAACCGTTTGAGCTAAGTTTCCTCTCAGAAAAACATTTCAACCAGCGTGATCTTCACCTGAACCTTGCTGGAAAACATGCATTCGGAAGCAAATTTGCAAAAATACCCTTTCAAATCGTCGGCAGTGTCGACCCAAGGCCCATCCCCACCCATACGTCCTAGTTCTCTTCAATCCACTGGACGTTATTTGAATCCACTTACCTTATCCCCTGAACCGAATCCTTGTACGACCTCTCCCATTATTCATTCTTCTCTATCTGCCGCCACACATCCTTCACTTCCTGTCAGCTGGGACGCGATACTTTGTTTGGCCAATGGCATTGCACTCGAAGTAAAAATGAAATTAATAAACAGCACTTCATTCCGATATAGCAGAAAAACAATTCGTGCAGATACATGCAAAAGAGTCTCATAATCACATTTTCCCATAATTCCCAATTTCCACCATTATGCAAGAATCCCAAATAAATTCCCAAAAGATTCCCATTATCACAAAAATGATACTGACTCTACTTTCTTGGAAGAATTCAATCTACATTCAACTGAAAATAATTTTTAAATAACAAATGTGCATCACACTATGTATAAAATTATCTTGCTTTGAATTTACATACTTTCAACAAAGCGAAATATAGTTTACTGCACTTTCTTAGAAAAATTAGAGATAATGCTGGACAAAATTGATAAACGCTCTTTAAATCCTTTGTGTTTGGATATTTCAACATTGATTTTCTGGCCCAAACTCGCCAGAAAGAGTAGTTAATTAATTTTATCCATTCTTTTAATTTAGGTATTATAGTGAATGTATTTCTATACTGAAGAAAGTTGAATAAAAAAAGAACTGGAACAAATTATAATAAACAAATTACAATTAAATATGAAATCGTAACGAATGATCTAGATTACAGGATCTCGATGCACAAATTCTCAAATTATCAGTAACTTTAACCCCGACAAAATAACATAGTACATGTAAATTATTTACTAAAAGATAAAATTTTACTAAAAGATAAAATATAATTATTTATAGACAACTTGCTGCAGGAATTGTGAGACGCAGTTTATAAACTATTTGATGCAAGCAACTACTTATTTTCCAAGCTTTAATTTTAACGCGTGCTTGCTCCTTCAAAAGAGAAAATAAAAAAGGAAAAAGATATTTTTAAAACAGCAAACTTTAAGAGACTTTTAAAAATGTTACAGAAATTAAATTTAAAATTATCGGCCAATTTTTCTTTTGATTTAAAAAAGTAGAGATACTTTCTAATGTGCGACTGGAAACATTTTCCGGGAAATCAAAGCGTTCAGAAACATAGTTTTTTGCTTTTGTTAGAAGTTTTGCTTTATCAATATACCAAATTAAGCCACCTGTTGGATTATTTTTATATCTTTCAAAAGCTTTTGGTGTCTTTTATACCATTTTGGTTTCAAAATTTCCTTGACATGGAACTTGTGGTATTGCCCTAGATTGGATATCCTCGTAACTTAAACATTGATCGCAAAGCGAAATAATGTACAGGCATCAAAACATTGTTTACTCGTCTTCCAAATTCTTTGTCAATTGAGCATGGTGTTTCCAACGGTTTAAACACAGACCCTACTCTTTTTCCTTTTCACTTTAACCATAAGCCTTCTTCCATTAGAAATGGAAGAACAATATGGAGTTGGCTGATGTTAAAGTAACATTTCTGGATCTCTCTATTCAGTCAAAACTCAAATGAATTATCCATAAAAATGAATTGAATAAATTAAATAAATTGAATGAATTCAATAAATTAATAAATTAGTTCATTGTGTTAGACAATATTCTTTCACTTTTAGTCAGATTCATGCAACTCGTTGCGTATATTTTGAGAATGAATTCCTGCCCGAGATCAGATTTAATATTCTAAGAAAGCATATCCTATTTTACCCAGACTTTTACAATGGAGAAAAAATTGTACGAATAATTTGAAATTGCTATTCATGTGATTCCTACATGGCTCTCTTTATTGATCTTAGAAATTTACCATTGTTTTGTCTACTTATTTAAGAATCTATGGTTTTGTAAAAACTGACTTAATTAAGAGTGCAAATACTCTTTCGTGCAATACTGATATTTATAATTACAAGACATGTCGTAGGAATATTGTGTACCAGGAATCAGTATCAACAGCTCAATTCAAGAAATTGACATATAATACACATACTACAACACATTTCAATACGACAAATAAAATCGGTATGCAAATTTAAGTGCCAAGTATTTTTTTCTGCAGCATAACTGTTTCTATACAATTAGAAACTATAGTCTATTAACAATAAATACTGTAACAAATCAACAATAAAATTGTATGCATGGTTGAATTAAATTGCATATTTTAACCCGAGTTAACCGATCTCGGGTTAAGAAATATACGCCTGTAACAAGTAATGTCCTTCAGCTTCTGTTGGAACGACCTCAATCTCGATAAGTTTTTTTGTCCAATTTTCCTAAACAATAGAGCAAATGCCGAGATGGTCCCTTGCTTTGCTTCTGTTTGTGTTCGTTAGTGAATTCCTGTTTGTGTATCAGTGGATATAATTTTTCTGCAACAAGGGTGGGAAACTTTCTAGTTTTCAAAAGTTGCTAACCACGCACTGTTGGCACCTTTATTAGTCATTAAAATAGCATATGCATAGTAAAATGTGGAGGAGGGATTTTGGAGCATAAAATATTTGTGCAGATTGATAGTTCTCTCCCTTATATCACACATCATTTCCATTTTACTGTATTTTGGCGAAAATAAATCAAAATGAAATCATAATGGAAATAGCTATCACTGGCAAACAAGTGTCCGCATTTCGTGCAAGCATCTTTTCAATTATACGTTGACACTGGTTTTACTTCTATGAACAATTTGTTTGTAAGTGCTTACTTTCTCAATTACTCATGATATTGCATATCATGTAAAGTAATTGACTTCCACAATTGCATATGCAAAATCAGAATATTCACGTTTTTTCTCTTTTATATGAGTTTCTTTATACACTATCTAGAGCGTGTAAATATATTTACTCTCATGTCGTTTTGACATACGTCCTTCATGACTGATTAACGGGTAGTCACCAAATCAATAGAAACATCAATCTCGCAAAGGCTTTGTGTTATTTCCCTTACACAATAGAATAGACATTTGACGTATGGTTTTGATTGACTATTCGCCGCAAGTATTTCTGGTTCATTGTTCGATACACCCGCAATCACTGATGCGTAGAAGCTTTAGTAAATGGCATTTTTAAATTGTATTTTTCCATTAAATTCACTCCATTCGAATGTTACAAGCTGGGTGCACACATTGTATCAAATATCAATGACGCATAATTTTGACAGAATGTAAAGAAATTATTATAGACTTTGGAAAATAACTATTTTAAATGTAAATTTCGAATGTTTGATAATTTATTGCAGGAGCAATCATATTTTGACTTGCTCTTATGTGTGGTATAGAGAAACTATCTTTGTGGCTTTCAAATATTAATAAGATGCAGGAAATTACCCTAAAATGAGAGAACAGTTAAACGCCGGCAGTATTTACTAATGGTGGCTGATAACCTGTCCCTAAATCCGGAGAAGCAGGTGTTTCAAAACAGCTTTACGTCAAACCGTTCTTCTGTCTGTGAATTATACTAGTAGCTACACCTTTCATAGGATCTTCACCAAAATAGATATTCCATAGTCAATTTGGCTAATAATCGATTCTTGAATTTAATACGATTATTTTAAATTTTATGTCTACATTACATAAAGCTTCGATTACATTTTCAAACTTTTCTAAAAATGACTTCAAATTTTATCTTTACATTTTTCTTGAAAAGATAATTTTACGCTTAGAATAATGGCGCAGGATACATTTTCGTTGAAATTCTGTGATTTTTTGAGAATTGCGATTGTTAAACGTCTTTTGGACTCCTTCTACAACTATATTAATGGAGATTAACATTATTTGTAAATAATATTACTATCGCGTGGTCGCAGACGGCTGGCGCCCGCATAAGCACAATGACATAGTCCCGCCGCGGAAAGAGCGTCTCAGCAGTAAAAGCCGTACAACAGCTTGACCTCCGCTTAGCGGGGGTACGAATGTTACTCGTCCCCCGTGTGAACGGACCTTCCACTCTTCCGTCGGTCGCAGTTTCCCGCTCTCGCCCCAGACAGCCATGCACTTTGGAGGAAGCAGATGCATTGTGGACGAATTGCACTGCTACAACCACCTCCCCTGGTAGCTCATGGGGTGTCTTACCTTAAATTATTAATCATGTTCATTAACAAAACACAATTAATTCCGGAGAACCACCGAGTTGATTACTGCCCTAAACCACTAACTCGGAAGTGGAATGGGGTTTCTAACAATAATGAAGATAAATAAAAAACAACACATAAATGAACATAGAAAGAATATAATAAACTAAATATATATACAATACTTAAAAAACTAATGACTTAAACTAAATAATTATGGCCTAATTGGTTACAATACTAGCGTGATGGTCGACGCCACGTGGTGATGTGGACGTTACCAAGTTCCAGCGATGAATGATGAAATTGGACGAAACGGGCGAGTATATTAGACTCAAGCCCGTTTAGGCAGTTGCGATGAGTGATAACTAGCTGGCTGCACATCTGGATGACGCCAGTAGAAAACGATAAGCATGGATGCAAGGATACTTGCAGGAGCACGCGAAGTACGTGCCAGACATTTTAAAGAAAAACAGTTCGTGCGTTGGTGCACTGAATAAAACACGCCGGTTGGCATAACAATAAACACAGTGATGCAGTAATAATTAGTTAGTTCAATATAAGGAGAACTATACTCTCCTGTAAATGTGACTTGTAAAAGTGCACGTGGCAGTATGACTGACTGCAAGATGGCGAGCCTCCTGTAACGGGGCGACGAGGGGCGCATCCGACGCACGTGGTGGCGTCCTCGGACCTGAACTCATTGTTTAAACACTAGTGGGGTGGGAATACACGCTCTTCGCGTCCGTTACGTAAGACTCGTCCGTTGGGCTAGTTTCAATTTGCAAGGAAGGCGGTAGAAGTACCATACGGAGCCACTAGGCCGCGTGGCGCATGGTTGGTCCTGTATGTGGCTCGCTCTTACTAGGAAGCAATGAATTAAAATAAGATGCATGAGAAAGATGTGCGGGAACTTCTTAAGACACATGAATAACATAGCATTGTTTATTTGCTTGCTCCAACACACTTCTAGTGTCGCCAACTCCTCCGATGGCCGCTGCAAAGTCGCACTTCCGGAGAACAATCCTCGACGAGGCTGGGCTACGTCAGGTGCCTCCCCAGTAAACTGCTGTTTGCCATGACTGGGGGCATCCCTGTTCTTATTGCTCCTTAGACCTCGATGAGAATAGCGAATGGCCAGGAGGGCACCTTCTGCCCTTACCGTCCTTCCACTCCCCTGAATCTGGTGCCAGACCCCTTCCCCCACGACATTACTTCAGACATAGACCTTTAAATGTGATGTTAAAATTTCCGAAATCGCTGCGCCTCGCAGTCAACCTTCCGGCCTAGTCCTTAAAGACTGTTCATACAATATTTTTTGTAATTTCTAGTTATTCTAAATAAACATTTAACACTTTCAGGAGTTAATTACTCTTGATGTTCTGTACCAAGGGTTTTTGGTACACGGTCATGGTACCGTTTTAATAAAAATAACAATCGCAGTACCTTGAAGGACGAAAAGGACAAAGGGGAACAAATTGGACAAAACTGAGAAAGGAGAACAAAAAGGGCAAGGGGACAAAATGGGACAAAGCAGGGGAGGACGAAGAGGACGAGGGCAGAAAATGAACAAAATTGGAAAAGGGGTGAAAAGGAACAAAATGGGGAAAGGGAGACAAATTAGACAATTAGACAAAATGGAACTATCGGACAAAATGAGAAAATGGAACAAGGTAGGCAAATGTTCAGATATTCTATTCGCTACTTTTAATCAACAGGAAAATATTAATATACGATTCCTTCTTTTCTACGAACTACGTCGGGCAGCCATCTGCACATTTCAGAACTACTTCTTTATGTGTTTACCAAAATAATAATATTTACTTCCTAATTTCCTCCTCATATTTTATAAATACGAATAGCCTAGCATGTGACGTAGAATACTGTACCGTCTTAAAAAATTCATTTCAGGTCTTGAGAGCTGGACGTCCCTCCTCTACAGGATATCGGAAAATTGTCATCAATCATAGAACTCATGCAAGGAATTGCCCTCTTTTCACCCCCAATTTAAAAAAAATTCAAAATCGGTTCTTTGACAGTTGTCACCGCCAAATGTTGGTGCTATTTATTTACTTATGGCGAGATCTTCTACGTAACATGGCATGGAAAGCACATACATATACCCTTCACAAAAAGTAAATATTTACAACACATTCACACTTTATGTATATTTCGAAAACTCATTCACACCAAGTGCATTACTTTCCCAATGGCCATTACATGCTAGTTTTGAGTTTGTTCTCCCCATGAATAAATACAAGTCTTGGCCTTCTTACATGCAAATCCGAAAAAAATAAAAGTCTAAAGTAACCACTTTCCTTTTGCCGTCTTCAACCGCTTACTGCAATTTCATTAATCTGCTCTATTCCAATTCATAGATACCATTTTTCTTTATTCAATATTCATATTTTGCGCGACATTTCAACATCCGCCAATCACACCTTTTTACCCTCACGTGCTTCAGCACATGTTCACTCGGCCGATCTCTCACCCCATCTGCTATCGCGTTTCTGCTTCGACTGTTTTTCAAAACAAAACGCCATTCTTCGCCTTCAATTGTCGGGGACCTATTTTCCATAAAATTATTTTTTCCTCTGTAGTTCTTTCCCGTATTTTAATATTTACAGTTTATAAATTAAATGAGATAAATCCTCATTTTACAAAATTGAATATCCTCTTTTACATCTTTTTTCCCCAAAATCCAACACTTACTTACCTCAGTTGTGATTGTGTTTACTTGTCCCCGGGAATGTAAATTACAAATTTTGAAAGTTTTTCATACAATCTCAACGCCTACTCGTTTTAGTATTTCCAAATTCTTTCTTTTTATTTTTGTGCATAGACTCTATTCTCTTTCGTGAGTTTACCAGCACCAGCGGAAGAAAATAAACAAATGTTCCTCGCTCGAGCTCCGTCAATTGTTTATGCAACATTCATGCCCTCACTATCCACTATATATAAATGAGGAGCCACTATATTTACATGTTCCTCCGGACCGTCACAAATGGGACAAGATGGACATCAAGAGGACAAAATGAGCCAAGGGGCAAACGGAAAAGGGGAACAAAATGGACGAAATGGCTCAAAAAGGACAAGAGCTAAGTGGGACAAAAGGGATGTATTTACCCAAAGATTTATGGACACTGCTAAAATCAAACCCAAGATTCCTCTAAATTATTCCTCAGTCCAAAACACGTATTTGGCAGAGCAGCGTACAAAACGCCACGACGGTGCGCTTTGGGGGCCTATAATGAATTTTAGAGGACGATTACCATGGCAACGTCAAGAAAACAAGAAAATGCACGAATGAAGTTGACACATTGACAAAGAATATTTATTATTTTTCGAATACATGTTTTAACTTATTTATTGTCAACTTTTATATTAAAAACACAATTTAATATATTCTTCATGTCGGTTTTACTGTCTGGGAATATTGTACAAATTACCAATTAAATTAGCTTTACTTTTGAAAGTGAGATATCTTTTCATAGAGATGTACCAGCATAGTTGTTTCATTTACCTCTGTTACATATTTCTCTCTTTTAAAAAGAGACCCATTTTAAAAAGAAATCATACTCTCTTTCCTATGAATCCTTTGATTTATGAGGAAGTAATCTCTCAGTAGCAGCTTCAGCTTCTTCAATTATAATCTCTGGAATATCACACTCCTTATTTACGAAACAAATCGCCAAAACCAGCCGCAAATTCTATACGCTTTAACAATTGTGACGGTACTGACAACTTCAGAGACGATAGTGTAGAAGAACATCTGCATGTATACGACGAAACCGCATGGATAAACGAGATCTCTCTAAAAAGTAAAACCTAAAATTGAGAGGTGAGTGCACAAAAAATTATTGTATACACCTCGGCCGAAATTGATTTTCGAATTGGTTAGTTTATCAACCTCATCTGAAATCATTAATTTTTCGACTTTGATACACAAATAACTACTAATGGACTCTCGAGGATTTTCACGGCCGTTACTATGGACGCGCTCTTAGAGCATTGTTTAGATGGTTGGTTGCTAAGGAGGTAAGCGCGTTTTACCGACGTAAATAAACAAGGTATTTATTCAGTAAAGGCATTTATGCTAAAAACAAGCATAACTTCGTCAAATGTCATCATTTGTCACGATTCGTGCAAATACATTATTATTAGCCTTTAATTATTTTTAGCCTTACATTATTATTTCCCTAAACATCCAATGACTGGGTGTGTTACAAGTGGTGGCCGAGATGTGTTAATATGGAGAGAAAGTTAGGTATTATTTTATTACATAACCATTACCAACACTAGAAAGTACTTGCTATCGTAACACTTAATGAAATATGTTCATCAATATAAGCTCTCTAAAATATTTCAGCGTTTGTTTAGTGTTGTCTAAGTAGTTTTCGCGTAATTTTGAGTTATACGAATGGTAACAAAATTCAAATTATTTTAAAACCTGTCCTATACGCCTTAAAAATGAAGTTAGAAACTTGATTTTACTGTAATATATTTTCTCATATTAGATATTTAAAATATCATACGCGAGTTATAAACATTAGCAATTTTTGCATAATTTCCAGTTATATCGTTTCCATTTTTCGAAAGATGGTTGAAGTGTTAGTAGGATAGAAGGTGCGAGTAACCATTACCGGCAAAAGAGAAAATACGTGGTGTTGTAGCTCCACCAGTTTTTTAATCAGCAACATGAAAATATCTGTGCTAAAATGTAGTTTCCAGTCAGAGGTACTTGGTTAGGGTCGGACACATTTAGATTTCTCTTGTCAGATCACGCCCATAGCGTAACAAAAATATTTTTATGTATGTGCATCAGAAATAAAAACTGAACCTATTGATAGTGAGAAAGTGTTAAGTTTATTTTTACTGCAGTTGTGACACGTAGATGCGACAAAACAAATACAAAATATAGAATCAGTTTCTGAAGATTTGAGTTTACGAAAAGCACATTTGTGAAATGAAGGATTAAATGAATATGCTCTTCTTGCACCAACGTATCATGCTAAAATTAGATGTTTCTAAATGTTTTAGATACTAGTTTGTTTTTTTATACTCCAGAATAATGGGAAACAGAATGCCTGTTGTACACGAATTTTTTATAATGTGGAATATCCCGGACTTGACTGACATATTTCATTCCAAACCAAAAATGCCAAATATTATCTCCAGGGATGAAACGTCAATCAAATGACTTTGAAGTCCGCGACCATTGATGTATTGATTATTAAACACAAAAGTTGAAATAAATGTGAATCTGGAAAGGGAAGATCTCTTGTTTCCTGGACAAACGGTTTCCGAAAAATATTCATTTCTATATTGTGCTATAATAAAATAAAAATACTCAAAATCGGAATATGGCATTTCATTTTTTCTTAGCATGATAACAAACATCATCATTATATTACATTATGTGAAAATATTCTGTTTACCTGTTATGTGTTTCGTTTTCTGTCATGCACATTTTTCCCCTTAATATTTTTCGCAAGGTAAATTCTCGGAACAAAAATATTCGTTATCTGCGTATAACGTGTACGTTATTTTCTTTATCTATGCCTAAAACAAGACATTGCAGGGTTCTTGAAAGAGTTATTCCATAGATAAATTTATTTCAACTGTACGTAGTATGTCAATGCTTTGGTGGTACTACATCACTAAAATTATCCACGCAATATCATTTAGTTGACAACAGACTGGATGTTATATTTACGCAGTTCACTATTTACTAAGAATTAATAATTCCATAATTAATAATTGATTTTGTAATCTGATGAAATTAAAAGAATAGCAAATTATTATTCCATTTAATATTTTAATTTTTAGTTAACAGTTGAGATCGACATTTTCTTCATTGGATGAATGATCGATTCAAAACAGTTTAATTTGCAACTACTATAAATTGCTTTTTGTTAATGTACTTTACCCTCTTCTCAGACCAAATTAGTAAATCATTTGAATGCCATCGGAGTAATACATGAAAATTTATTTTTGATTTATAAAAACTGCAGTCACATATCAAATTAAATACACAATTATTGGACTCACGATAAGGAGTGTAAGAAGATATCCCTACATTTATATTTTTTAAATCGAAAATTTTTATACGAGGCCGTCCATAAATTACGTAACGCAAATTTCGAGTATTTTTAATACCTCCTCTTCCACGTGTAACGCACCCGCAACATGCGCTTAAACCCCTATGTAACGCAGAATCACGCTGTCGCAGACCCCTTGCCACCCCCTTTAGCGTTACGTAATTATTGGACGAACCCTATGATCCAAAAAATTTTAAAATCGCAAGAAATTTTCATCCGCAGTAATGAGCACTATCACATATTTATATTCAATAAAAAAGTTCAGTCACCATGCTAACAACACGCAAAATCAAATGAATACTCGTACGTAAGTAAATATCGTTCTGCTAAATTATATAGATACCTATGAAATTCAGAATAAAACTACTAAAAGATACCCCAGCTATTACAACCCTGACTGCGTCATATTGAAAACAGCGTTAAAGGCTTTGAGTTGTTTGCTAATATAAGGGATAATACCTTACATCCTACCTTCAAAGCTCACTTATACACGAACCGCCAACAGAGGTCTTGCTGCAAAATGCCTTCATTGACGCAAATTCGCGAAATATCTCCGAAGGAAATAAATTTTCTCGTTAATTAAGACCTAAATGCAGCTCGGAAGAAGCTCTCAGCTTCCCTGGCGCGCCGACAGAGCGCATCACGGATGAGCCGGGAATCGACACACAACGCTGCCTGGCGACCGCCCAGAACAGCACGGGGCGAACTTCAACCTTCGCTTGTCGAAAGTTAACAAGACATTCACTGAGCGGGACGCGCGCATCAAGTTTCCACATTCCAATTTGTACCTGAACTCGCATTGCCTAGAGGGTCTCCCCGAAAACTTTGCCAGTAATTAACGGAAAGATCAGCCCACGCCAACGCCGCTCGGTACAGTACATCGTAGGGGGCAGGGGAAGTCGGGGAGGGGGCGGCGGACGAGAAGGAGGGCGGAGCGACAGGTGTGGCGGCATGCGGGGCGAGGGCAGAATGCCGTGTGGGCAGGGTATAGTAGGGCGTAGCAGTGAAATGGGGAAGGTCTTGCTGAAGGCGGCAGTACTGCTCTGAATGAATGAAAAATGTAAGCAAAAGCTGTATGGTGGAATGAACACCATTTTGCAGAGGTGAGCAGGAGACAGTGAGGCTCGAGAGTAGCAAAAATAGAAAAGGTATTAATAGAGATGATGGATTAATGATGCCAGAAGTCACATTAAAAGAAGTGGCGACAGACACGGTGATGGGGGATTAGTTGTTGTGGAAGCAGAGGAAATGAGAGAAGCAGATGATACTCTCGCGAGACTTTGAATGAGAAAAGGCGCAATACGGACTTAGGCATCGTTCATAAATTATTATATTCTGAACGCAGCAATAATGAAATTGGGAAAGTGGGAGAGTACGTCAGTGTATATGAGAATGTTGTCAGTACAGTGGTGGTAGAAATAAAGCGACAGAGTTGTCATTATGTATATATATTATGTGAGTGGGATGAGAGTGAAAGACAGACAGAAAGAGAGACGGAGAGATGGGCGAACAGGACTGGCAAAGCCGAAAGAACGAGAAGGAACAGGAGGGATGGCACGAGAAGAGCTGAATACAAATAACAAAAGGTGAGATAGTAAAGAAGCGAGCAAGCCGTTCCAGGACCCAAAATACAGCGAATATTTGTGCCGAAGCCGAATACTGATGTATGGAGATGGCCTGGAAGTGTCGAATGCAAATGAGAAAATATGAGAGAAACATGCAATACACAGCAGAAGGTGACGAATGATAGGTTAATGAACAAACGTAACGATTTTTTCTCTTATGTGAGTGTTTAATGCATAATATATGTTTGATGTACAACGCTTTACTTTTTAGAAACCCACCACCGGGTTTTAAACCCTAATTAGATCAAATATATCTTCGCGTCAACCTGTAAGGACCGTGGAAGCGGCTTGGCGAAGGCGCGGCGGCTTGCGCATGGCTAGAGAGCAGAGAGCGGCAGAAGGCGAGCGGGTGATGGAGGCGGATCAGCGGAGGCGTGGCAGCGACGCGGCGCGGCGGTGGCAGCGGCTTTTCCCCTTAATAAGCAAGCCGCTGCGCCTGAACAACAGTCGCATTCATTAGAGGCGGGTGGGCGTGGGGCGGGAGAGGGGCGTGGCGGCCCGGGGTCACGCACGTAGCCGCCGCCGCCGCCACGCAACGAACGCGCTGGCATATCCGGTAGCCGGAATGTTACGCACTTCGCGGCCGCAGCTCTGCAAGAGGGGAACTTGACTGCAGTATCTTCGGCCTTTCGACCTTTCTCTTCACTAGCTTCATTAAGCGGTTTAGGAAATTGAGGTTGAGCTGCGATAAAGGGAACCGGTTGTTCTTGTGCTCTTGAAGCAAAGTACGGAAATGGAAGGTTCAGAAAAAATATTGAGTTCCTTTTAATAATTCGTGTTTTATTGAGTGGGTTAACCCAACGAGGGTATACTCTTCTATCATTTTGACGGTATGAACGTGGATAATTTTATAAATGGCAAGACGCAGTTGAGTTTTATTTCGAGTGTCTTGGAAGCATTTTAGTTGCGTGCTAACGCAACTAGAGACGTTTCTAACTGGTCACTAAAGATATATATTTTAATCCAACATAAGTAAACAGCATAACCGATTAAAAAACTTAAGTTCATGAGTAATTCATACGCCATTCATAACATCAAGCACTTAGAGAATCGAAGAAAATTGCGCTTCTTATTGATACAAACAACTAATCGTGTAATTTGTTATGTCCCTCGTATTTTAAACAATTTATGATTGTTTTCATCGAAATGTGTAGGAAAGATTGTCATTACATGTGAAACAATTTAACTCCAAACATACGACGATAGACGATACATCGTCCCTTGGGTAACTCATGTTATATGAGATACTTAAGAATATATGTTTGTGTGTTATATAAAGATCTAAGTACACTATTACGTGGATACATTTAAGAACTTCATAAACTACAAAACGAGGTCCATCGCGTAAATCTACTTTCTTCGGGTACATATAGTGGCTAATTTTGGTTAACCGTTTAGGCTTTGAAGTCACTACTCATTTTATGAATCTGCGGTACGGATATTGTCAGTTGCACTTAAATTACAGGAAGACTCCACAACGTTTTATATTTATTGCTAGTGTGATAAACAAGTAATGACATGTTCATAAAACGCTCGCTACGGTAATTGAGCCTCGCATATCCAGTTTAATGAAAGCGAAAATAAACGGGGAAATAACCTCCGGCTTGCTACAAATTTATCGTAGGAGGTTACATACAGTTACGTTACACGAAATTGAACATACGAGCTCAGCACAGAAGGTTATGCTCACATCGCTTCTAATCCACAACTCGAGGAAAAGAAACAGTGCTGAAAGTTCGAAATATGGAGCTTGAAACTCGGCACTCTACATAATTATAAGTCCCGTATACTTCTTCTCTTTCTTCATCTACTCCGCGAAGAAAGAAAAGAAAATCGCCACTCGAAACCGCGACTAAGGAACGCGACTCTTCCAGATCTCTTTGGCGACTGTAATCCATTTGATCAAGGCTCTTTGTTAAAAGAAATCATTACTTGACATTTTTATTTCTGCTTCCCCTGCCTAAGAAGTGGCAGCGGGGCGGCGGAGTCTGGATCCGCGGGGTGTTTTAACCGCAAGTCCGTCTGTCTTCTCATTACTTCCTATCGAACCGGAGGAGGCTTGCCTCCCGGTCGCCATTAGCAGACGGCGCTGCGCGGCGGGCCGGCGGTGCGGCTGGCTGCGGCGCTCGCGAGAGGGTGCGACGGACGCGCCGCCCCGCGGCGGACGGAGAAGGCGAAGCAGAGGAAAAAGAGCGGATGAGGGAGAGGAAGACGAAGAAGAAAAGGCGACTCGACGTCTTCTTCCAGTGCGTCATGTGACCCGCGCCAAACACAATGGAGCTTTATTGCGGACCGTGCGCAGATAACGAAGGTCTCTAAGGCACTGCCCCCTTTCACTGGTGCGCTCTGTCGGGAAGGTTGGGAATCGTTTCCATTTTCGACGCATTGTCGCCCGCCATCTTCTCGAAGGAGACACTTAAGGCGTCGCGAGAGAAGTTCGTCTTCAATTTATTTTCGACTGGATATATTTTTGTCGTTTTGTTTCTGAATCTAGAGTATGCCATTTTTCTTAAAGAAAGGAAGTAAATCAGAACTGGATTCTATAATGTTAAGTAATGTTATGAACTTCTGTCGTGATCTTACAAAAAATGACAATGGAAAAAACATTTGTTAAAAAAATTATTACCAATATTTCAACATGCATTTTACTACTTGTTTTTGAGACATCTGACATCTTGTATCGAAAGAGAACTTAAATTTTCCGAAGTGAGAAATATTATAAAGCAAACTTTTATTTTTGCTTATGTACAGACTGTTTTAAAAATGACATTAGAAATAAAATTGATTATTGGATTTCCAATTTGCGAACTTTAGTCATATCTTCTCCAAATTACATTACATTTTTTAAAAACTACATTGCGTGAAAATGTTTTGCAAACTTTCTCTCTCTCGATCGAAGGAACTCTGTTTCTTCGTTGACTTTTCTACTTACTCGAGATGTTATCTGCATCATTTTTACTTCAGAACTCATAATGCACACTTTAAATACAAAGCCCGAAAAAGAAACGCGACGCTCACATTTCTGTGATGTTTGTCTCGCTTGACAATATTACTCTGCCATATCCTCTTGTCGTTTTATCCCTACAACAATATCTCTTGTACAGTCCTAGCGCCTACATATATTTTACAGCAGTTTTTATATAAGCTGTTGGGGCTCTGCCTGACATGATGATTTAGAAAGACTTTTCTAAGTCCACGGGCCATCAACACAAGATAGATGCTATGTTTTGTGTTTTCTTCGTACTCAAACTATCAGCGTGATGGGGAGGAGGCGGGGCTCGGGACTTGTATTATAATTCATGGATGCGATCCAAGTGAAACAAAAAAGCGAAGAGAAGAAAACCGAGAAGAAAGCGGCGTGTTTTTATTGCTGCGATATTCGCCGAAGCAGAGGCGAGGGGCGAAAGACGGCACGGAAGTCTCCCCCCTCCCCTCCCCCCTCCGTCATCGCCCACGCACTTTGCGCCACGCGCTCCAGGTTCCCCCTCGCTCCGTCGTTAGGATCAAGGTCGTTGCCTAGTGACCCACTCCGTTCCAGTCATCGCATATGTAACGTTTTTACGTGCACGAGTCACGTGCTCTCGTATGAAATTCAATTTTCTCTTCTGCATCCTGTATTAACTTGTAACAAATAGTTCAGAGAATCGCGGAGACGGACAAAATGAAAACTTGAATTATACATACGGAGTTTGGAGAATAGTCAGACGTTTCTTTTCTTAAACTTTGCTTTATTTCTCTTCAAACAAAACTGAATTTATTAACTCATGTCTCATTAGTTCTTATAAACCCTGATGTAATAACTTTTATTGCACAATTATACGCTCAAAATGCTGGCATGTTTATGCGCTCAACAAAATTATGCGAGTAAACATTTACTTACACGAACTTGTGATTATGATTAAACTATTTGAGTAATTCTTCTTTAGATTAACATATCAAAACCGTACTTTTCTACTGAGTCGAACATTCTGGTTGGTTAAAATATATTTTTAAGTTTAGTATACGCATGTCAAATACAGGAAATCGAATTAAGAGAAGACGGGCTCTCAAATCCACTGAAATGGTTTAAGCAATTTGAAAACGTAAATGTTGGAAATGTTCGTAATGTACGAAGACTACAGAATTCAACTTAAAAGAGTCTTGGAGACAATTATGATGACATGATATTAACCAATCTTGTGTTATTTAGATTGCCTCTGACTGAATGAAAGTTTGTTTTCATCATTTTCCCCCTAGGGTTTATACGCAGTCGACACCCGGTTACCTTTTACGTCCCGATGGGAAGAATATTCGACAGTAGACTAGACACCAACACTCTTTGCGGGATCCTCTGATCTGTGATCAGGAGAACGCGAGGCACCCCGCGACAACACATGTACACGAGAGACAAGGGACAAACAACCATACCCAAGGTGAGACTCAAACTCACGATCCTCCGGACTGAAGCCCCAAGTTAGTTCACGCTCTCAGCCACCTCGGCCATTCAGGCCTGCTGTTTTCGTCATTATACGAATACAATAATTCTGAAATCACGACTTTATTCCTACTTGTGTCACAATTTCTCTTGTTTATTCGATAGACAATAACTGTGACAAAACTCGTGTTGTTTTATATAAGGAATCAAAATTACCTTTTAATTGCGAGAATAGTGAATAAAATAGCCGAGGCATTAGACTAAGATTCACGAAGATCATCAAATTTTCACGAGATTTTCATTAGATTTTCTCGGTTAGATTCCGTGAATAATACATTTTTTAAATTAATTTTAATGTTGTAATTTTAAAAATACAAATTCTTGCACACTATTTTCAAGGTAGCGCTGTTGGTCGTAATATTAAGTCATTGCGTGTATATTCTAAACAAACAAAGGGAACTGAATAATACTCGCGGAGCAAGTGAAAGTTTGTTCGAAATGAATGGAAATTTGGCTATAAACTGCCTTTATGAAATAGGAAAGGAAAGTGAAAACTGAAGTCGTCAGAACGATTGATTCCATGCAAATCTTCGAAACCTTACGTAATAGCTTACACTAGATGGTTTCGTTACTGGAAAGAAAGAAAAACAACAACAAAAAACAAGAAAGAAAGAAAGAAAGAAAGGGTGTACGAGAATCGTAATTCTTGCATTCTTGAATGAAAAACGCCAAGTCTGTTAAACCCAGATGTATGGATTGTACCTTTACATGCAGGCAATAAAAATACAGACATTTTCCAGAATATTTTTTTGTTGTAGGCGTTCATTGTTGTTTCTTTATTTCTAGAAGTACGCGGATACATCTTGAATAAATATTGTTCTAATATGCTTTACAGGATTATTGCATTTCACTTTTGTAAACAAGAGACAGCCACTTAACGATTTCGTAGAACTGAAGAGGAATAATAACTTTTCTCCTTTTAACTCGTATGGATACCACTTGTAAAGGTCATGCAGGTAAATCGCCGTTTAGACGTCTTGTAGTAGATGGAAAGTTAAATATGTGTGTAACGTAGGAAATTAAATAAAAAAAGTATGACTGACAAAATTTCGATTTGAAAATGATTAACAGTGCTTTTTTTCCACAGAACCTCACTTAAAAGGTTAAACTAGGTTTGGCTTCTGGAAGTAGCATTGTCCATGCGCATGTTTGCTGAAACTGTCGTTTGCTGTGAAACAAAATCGTTCGTGAAAATGTGTCTAACGGGAAATCGGGTCTGTCATCACACACATTCAATCCAAACAGTAACAAATCATCGATATTTAATCTATGAAGTGTTTGAATAATTAAAACTAAGAGTCGATTATTTATTTCTCTAGTATTTCTCTTTTTGTGCTGTAGTACTTTGAATCTGAAATAATCCCAAGAAAATAACAAATATCACACTTCGAACTAAAATGTTTATTTAAATTACAAATATCTGATAATCCCTCTCATCCGAAAAGGGGGCAACAGTTATTTCACCTTTTGTTTACCTTCAAAATTCTCGCGTATTCCCCGGGGTCCAGACAAAAGAAAACTAACACGACAACTGCGTTCTTTCGTGTAGAGAGAGAAAAAATGCCTTGCTTTCTTCTAATAAAGGGCTATGTTTCTTTGTAGCGAAACGAGTCGGGAGGGCGGCTGCTGAACATTTAATGAGTTAACTCTGTGTCACAATGGTCGCAGCAGGACGAGGTCCTAGAGGGCATTGCAGAGAAGAACTCTTCGGACTTCCAATTTCCCAGGAGCTGCCCGGGCTTCGACCTTCAAAGGAAACGGCTTCTTGCCTAGCCTGTGATATTTACCGTTTTGCGAAAAGAAGCTCATTCGCGCGTTTTTTCGAATTACGGGATGCAATTCCACTAAACACATTAACAAGTTTAAAGGGCAAACTGACATCTGTTCGATTACAAATGAAAATTTAGAGGCGTATTTCTGTGTATTCAGATAAAAATAAACTTGTGTTAAATTCGAAATTGTAGATTCGGAGGCCATATAACAGCAAAATGCCAGAGAATACTCATGGTTTAAAATTCATATACATTATTCGTATGTTCTGATATTGTCTATCAAAATTGAGAAACTCTTAGAAAGTATTTAAATGGAAAATATCAGACATTTCTTTCATTTTATTCAACTCCGACGGTTAGGAAATATTACAGCTATTTTTTATTATAGAATGACGTAATCGTCGAAACATTTACTACTATAGTTAACAAGGGAAAGACACATATAATAAACCCTTATATTAGTACTTCTATGCCCAAAATGCTCTTGTAAAAACAGAATTTATTTTCCTTTTTATTAAACACCGAAAACATATCCTCGTGTATTTTTCAAATTAAACGAAAAGTTACGCCGATGTGGCGATATGAAATAATGAAATAAAAAAACGATAAATAATAATATGGAGCGGTTTTAGGGCATCATATTAAAATGTTCTCATTTTTCAATACAAAATTTAACAATTTCATTCAGAGACCTTACGTAATTATTAATCTAGTCATTATATTTCGTTTATTTAATCAAAAGTAATTTTTCGCAGAGTATAAATTTCGGGAAAACTTGCGTGCTGCGCAGCTTTGCCGGGCGGTTGTCTTGCGCGAAGTTTCAAAGAGGTCCGAAGGACGGAGAAGAGCAGAGGAGCGATCAAAGTGCGCCGAGTGGATCGCATTGTCTCCCAATTCTCGGCCCGCTCGCGCCGCGTCCCCGCCCCCGTCCCCGCCCTCGCTCTCCAGCACCTGGTGCCGGCGTCACCTGCAGGGTGGCCAACTTGCGCGGCGCGGCGGCCCGCTCTCGAAACACGTCTCGGGGCGGTTGCTCGTTCCGGCTAACGGCCGCCCCCGGCGCTCTCCAAATATTGCATTCGACAACCACACAACTCACATAAATAAGCCGGTGAAAAACAATAACTGCCATCTCCAATATCGGCTTTTCATAATTCGTAGCGCCAGTTTCTGATACCACGTATATATTGCGGCGGTCGGGTATCGACTTGCCGCCGTAATCTCACGGCGAGCGCGCGGGCGCCCCGCCCTGCGCCAACCTCAGCGGCCTCCTCGCCTCTTCGTCTGCCCCCTCCCCCCCACCGCTTTCCTCCTCGTAGGCGCTTACGACCCGCCAACGGAAGCGACTTCACCCCGACCCCCGGCCCCGGCTCACACTCGAGCCCCAAGTCAGCGCCCCCCCCCTCTCGCGCCGGCCTCCCCCTTCACGCGGGTCCTCTGCCTCTCAGCCTCGCTGGCCTATCCCCTCCCCCCTCTCCTCTCTCTCTCGCCAACCCTCATTTCTCTCTCGATTTGTTTGTAAATGATAAAGAAGTTTTGTTTGAAAGTCTGAAACGACCAATTACAAAGAACGTGGTATTATTCATCGGGATTAATATTCTATATATCTCAAGCCAATGGAACATTCAAATTGCGATATCTAATGAATCGTAGGGAATATCGAGTACACAAGGGTTTTGAATAAAGTTCCATCCGCATGATATATGCTTCGAGATACTTAACGCGAGAAGTAAGCTTCAACGGGCTAAATGCTAATTCAGAAAGTTGAGTCTTCTCAAGAAATTTTGCAAACCGAGAATTTCGCTAATGAACGAACTTGCGGGAAAGTGGGCGTCGATTGGTTCTTGCGGAAGTTAACGAAGATTCAGATGCGCTTTGGGCCGTATTTCGTGTAAAAGGCGAAGAATTTCAAACTGCTTGGAAGAACACATCTCAGTTTTTTCACTGGAAAATAACGAATAAATTATGGGGTTAACAAACCACGCAATCAAACATTAAAATCTGCGTAGCTATTTCCGGAGAAATATTCTTCAACCAAGAGCATTATCCATAAATGATGTTACGCCTTTATGAAAATTGTGAAATATATGGCTAGTTCTGAAACTAGCATTTCTTTATCATCCGCAATAATATATTGCTACAATATTAGGACACTTTTGTAGACGAATGTGCTCATTTAATACCACGAAGTGCGCACAAAGTGCATTAAGAATACAAGAATGAATAACAGAGAACATATTACGAAGAATGGGGCGTGAGGCTCTGAGAGCACTTGGAATGGAACTATCTCTGTTATTGCAGAGCTGTTGTTGTCAATGAAATTGTAGATAATATGATAATGTAAATATGTATATAGTATAATCTTTATAAGACAAGTAAGGGGCTCTGTTTTCTTAAATTATTGTACTTAATATAGAAAAATAAACTCATAAAATTATTTGTTGCTGTTACATATGCCATGTTAATAACTGAAAAAAATTAATTTAACCTTTCAGATCTCCTGAAGATGAGTGAACTCACACGCTCGAAACGTTGAGAATAATAAATACAAACCACACATGTAGTAATGGTAATATTTATAACATTGACATTTAAAACGAAGTTCTTGTACATAATTATTCGGTATATTACGAAGAACATGTTATAACATACTCGTACAGCCAAAGCATGTATTTAGATTTACATGAATCAAAGCGTTCGTGAATTATCTTTCTAAATTCTAACACGAACCATCAAGCAATAGATATAACATACAACCACCAAAAACACTTCACACATTGTTTGTACTATATAAATGAAATACGAGGTGAAATAATAAAATTTCACTGTATAGCACTAAACCAAAGACAAACCCTAGCTTTTCATATCCAAAAGCACACTAATATATTAATTTTTATTGTGGCAACAGAGAGTTAACGCAGTGTTTATAAAATATAAATAAAAATTCATGGAATTTCGTTACCACTTTAAGCAATTTTCCTATTTTACCCATGCAGGAAAAATGGAAGCAGAAGTCATCTTGCTAGGTTTGTTGAATCCTTATTTTAATACTAAATTTCCATTCCGATTAGAGTTAAATTTCTCTAAACGACCAATTTTTCTTAAAACGGACACAAACTCATATACTGTATGCTAATTATACCCCTGTTAGCAGATGACTCCTCTCTCCGACCACAGACCTGATCGTTAACATTAATTTTTTGAAGTAACCCCCTTTTAAGAGAACATTTTCAGGAATATTGACAGAATACAGTACCCCGTATTTTTAATAATTAAAATGAAAATTGGCAACATTGTAAACGCATTTGCGCGACCATATGCTGTGCCTCAGCTTCCTTCTCGAGGAAGTGCGGAAGGCGAGGAAATCCGGGAATTGAGGTAACAATAAATTGTGGCCTATGATATGGATGGAATGAGTGCTGCTTGCTTCATTTCAGTGTCTTTTAATGATATTTTGGATATGAAAGAGACCTAACATATAATTCTTTGATTAATAGAGCCTTCTTTACCTTGCCTTCCTGGAAGAACATCTGGAGGATATCAATGTCGACAGTCAGGGTTATCAACTTGCCCCGAAATGGGAGTATTTGGATTGCGTCTGGACTCTGAGCCCAGCGCTCACCCAACACCAGTAGCTTGAAGTTTTTTTTTCGTTTATTTTTTATTTTTGCGAAGAAGTGCGAGAACAGCGATGATTTTCAGCTTCTAAG
The DNA here is from genome assembly GCA_031308135.1 of Acheta domesticus. Lineage (NCBI taxonomy): Eukaryota > Metazoa > Arthropoda > Insecta > Orthoptera > Gryllidae > Acheta > Acheta domesticus. The sequence goes on along the minus strand of JAHLJT010009436.1, from coordinate 132,985,774 downwards.
ACATAATTTGGTGTCATTGCATATCCAAATGACATATATGTCCAATGACTATGTAAGAAATGGAGTTCGTTACTGATAGAGAGTTCTAAATTGAAAATATTTAACATGTATTTGTAGCCAAGAGCAGGAGATATAAATATTTTAAATGCATTTCGAAAGATAGTGAAATAATTCTAAAATTTATTTTCGTTCAAAGACAGCAAAGGCAAATAAAATTTAGAAATGTTTCATTTTCATATATTATGCCGTATACCAAAATCTTTCATAAATATACATTACAAGGCACCTTCCTAAACAAAATGACGTGTGGTAACGAGAAGATCGATTTTGTAAAAAAATCTATTGTCGACCACTTCTTCAAAAGGCCCCTTTTTCACAGAATGAACAGTGGTTGCTTAGTATAGGTTCCGCTGTACGCCTAACTTACAAGCCGCTTCGTTATCTTACAACATTATTGTAATGTCACTACACATTAAGAAACAGGCTTGCAAAGGCATCAGCAGCGCTGCACCAGTTAGATAATCGTGTGCTCGTTACGCAAGGTAGCCACAGCCCTGGACTGACCCCGCGGAAGCGTTTGCCTGCGGGCGAATGGCCTTACGGCTCAAATCTCCCAGAGCGGCGCACAATTTACGAGCGCAGCTCGGGGCGCGTTTGACCTCTCGCGACTGCTTAGCGCGCGGGCTTACGCAGTCACCTTCTTCCACGACGATATATCACATCGCAGGCTTTCTGCCTTAAATGTTGCAGCCGTCTGCACCGCCAGCGCCCTTGCACTCAAACGCGTTTGCGCGGGGACACATCGTTTCCCTTCGTCCCGAGTTCCAAGAGGCGTTATTGAATTCCCATTATGGTCCAAGGTATTTCAGGTTCCATGTTTCATGATTCGTTCCATGTTGCTGATTCTGTCTGAGGTATCAAACATTTAACGATTAAGGTCACATTAACGTTGCGGCTTTGTATCATTTACTCCAATGGGTCTGTTGTGCTATTTCCGTGTTCAATACGTTAAGAAAACTTGAATAATGAAGAAATACAGGATAGTTAAACGAAGGAAAAATCTTAAACAAAATACAGAGAATTGCTTCACAACAGTTATTGGTTTCCTCATTTCTAGTACGTAAGTGTTAAATCTTGTTGGTTTTCCTGACAAGCAGACTTACTCCCGGAAACCTCTCCGGAAGGGACATATGCGACTAGTTTTATATTAATACATTTAAAAAAATACAGGCTTTTACATAACCAAGATTACCAAAGGCACAAATCTCAGTATCGAAAATAAGAATCGGAACTGGAATAAAACGCAAAGTAAATTCTGAATTGAAGAAAATGCAAATCAGATGTAACATTCAAATGAAAATTTAATTTGTTCACATCTTTCGTAATGTTTGCTATTCAATCAATGAAATTCAAGTTAAGGGAAAAGTTAATGGGCTATTCATATTTAGATAGCAGCGGTAAATACGAAATGTTAATATGAAAATCCCATTGATTGTAGAATTTATTACGTACTCAAAATTGTATTGCAGAATATTGTGAAAGAAATTCAGTGAATTGAACCAGCCTCTTAGATTTTACTGTCAATCTAAAAAATAAAATGCAATGCAGTTACTAAAGCTGGTTAAACATTATTCTGTATAAAACTCAGAATGTTCAGTCCAGCATTAAAATTCTGTCAACATTTGCAAGAAGCTTCGGTCATTAAAATGTGAATTCCGACAAAGAACTTGTGGTGACTCTCGGAGGTTTCCAAATTTTCTTTTTCTACAATATTCACACCACTATTTACTCTTTTGTTTTGACTCTACTTGACCGTCGGGTGAAAATATCTCAAATAATTTCTATAGAAGTTAATTTTGTACCAAAAAACAGATTTAGAGAGTCTAAAATTCAAATACGTGTAAATGGTACGAAAATATAGTAACTTATGAGGTAAACTCAAAAACCTCAAAAATTTATGGGAACAGCTGTTAACAATGAGGATGAATTTTATTGGTCAACTAGAGATTTCAAATTGAATAAAGTTTGATACGAGATTAGACGTCAAAAGATGAATAAGAAGCTCAGTATTTTAGAATCTAACAAACATAAACATTTGGAATTGTAAGGTCACATGAAAAGAATAAAAGAAAATAGTTACCTAAGAAATGTTTAGAGTGTTTTCCTGAATGAAGAAAAGATGTACACACAAAATAGTTTATAAGTGAAGTTCTTTATGCAGGAAAAAGTATTTCTTGCGCACTCAAACCTGTCAAAATTATAAATAATAATAAAGTCCCCATGGATACGAATAAATCAAAGTTTCTATCATATATTTGTATATCTTCAAAGGATTTTAAAAAACATATGAGTACAGAAAAATCATCATCTAAAAGTAATTAATATATTTTTTACCATTTCTATGTTCAATACTAATGATCAACGTTAATTCAGTTAGAGGAACCGTGCGATTTAATGGTCTGCAAACTGATACATTTTGTGAAAACAATGCAGTTGTCTCACGCAAAAGCGAGTAAATTATAAGCACGTTTGAATAATTATATTTATTTTTTAATGAAAGTAAACAATAAAATAAAACTCCATATTACACCTCACTCGCTTCGACCAGTAAAATAAACTAAGCGTGTTGTAAAAACAGTTAATTAGCGCCTATGCAATTACGCCAGAACCTACCAAAAGTTGCATTGTTAGTGTTAATTAAGGGTTCTCCTTGCTCTTTACTGCACCGCCGCGACCTTCATTACAGGCGCCTGAGATTTGCGCGGATGAATGGATCTGTTTGCGACACCCGTCACCATGGCAACGGGACAAAGGCAGATCTTGAGACTGACGACCTAATTACATCAGCCTTTGGAGGTGTCGGTGTGACGACACCCTTCTGCGTGTTCCCTCGAGAAATGTCTCCCTGCCCCTCCCCCGGCCGCTTTCGCGCCGGTGAAGATGCGTCGATGTCATGAGAACGTCGCGGAAGTGCCATTGTCGTGTGTTGGTGCCGCTCCACTGTTTCTGTCTCGGCGGAGCTGCTCGCGCCAGACTATTCCTCATCCAATCCCTCCGCTGCCACCTTCCGCACCTCTGCTTCAGCCTTCCCCGACTGAGCAAAGTTTCCCTTAAAATGCACGAAGATTAGAAATGAAAAGGTGAAATATCTGTTTTATACGTGTCCTATATATTAGTATGTCTTTTGGAGTTAACCTTTTTCCAGCTGAAGTACAGAAAAAATATGGAATTGTTTGAAAGGCATTTGTATGGGCCTGCGGAACAGTATGACTGAAATTGTGTCACATTTCACTTACATTCAGTCGTGGCGTGCAGATGCGACACATAACGCTGCAGCACATTGTTATTGTGTGTAACTCGGAAACGAAGCATTTCAGAGCATTAAAATCAGACTTTCCAACCCCTCATCACCAACCTTCTCACACGTGCTGCGGGGTTCTTTGGTCTGGGATTCCGAATTTGAGTCGAATTCCTAGTTTGTGAGAGCTGGAACGAGGTATAGAACATCTCTATTTATTGTTTTATTTACTACGTTTTATTGAAAGTTGTAGCTAATTCGTATTAATATCAATAATATTCTTTTAGGGGTATACAGGATTTTAAGAATCATCTGACGCAGACACACTAATATCGACTATCATTATTCTCACTTTTTTAATTTTATGTTACCACATCCATTTTTCCATTTCTATTTTCAACATTTGCAATCAACATCACTCATCTCATTCATTCACTGATATCTCCAAGTTGGCATAAAAATCACCCTTTATATACTACTGAATCGAAATTTCATTGTTGAAAGAGCATTATTATACTTCGGATCATTAGGTGATGGTCACGTAAGATTTCAGGAATTTATTTTTCTACTAGCAGAACTTGCCAGTACGATACTTTCCCGTACGATCTAATTACATACGACTTCAAAACTTCATCATGGAAGTAATTTAATATCCAACTTATAGTTCGTAGTTATTAAACTGAATTATGGAAAGTCGTTTATAAATACTATAACTCAAACATAAACGTCAAAATAATCGTAGATCATTTAAAACATAAACTAAACGTATTAAAACATTTTATATAAAAACACTAGTGCCTTATCAATCATATCAAATTATCAACCTCTCCAACAACATATAACGTTAAACATTTTGTATGTGATTTTGCGCATTACATTTCGTCCTAATTATTGTGAGAATCTAAAACGACTTCTACATTTGTGGCTTTTTCACATTATTTCGCCTCTGAAATAAGATAAAGATTGCTGTAACAACCATGCCACTTACGCATATAATTTAAATATAACAGAATCAATAACTGTTTCTGTACAAGATTGGTTCTGCCAAGTGTAAATCTTGCAAAGTCAGCTCCTTCAACAATCCTGCCAGTTGTTCTACGAACTCCTCAATACCCTTAATTTCTCGTGCCCAAACTGTGTATAATATCGTGTTGATTCACTTGATTCACTTGCATCGCTTTCTAGTACCGCAGCAAATCCGCGAAGTTCTCTTCCTTACTTGTAGAACTCCCCAATAACTTTCTCTCAGGAACGTAGTAGAACAAACTGAGTAAATTGAAACAGTTAGTCAAATGTTTACGTCGTAGTCTGCATTCACTCAGCGTTTAAAAGGTCATCATTCTGTTCATTTCGAAATTTGAATTGCTATGTTGAATGCTGCGAAAATGTGCACGGGAGATGGAGTGATTATAACATACTACACGGCCATACAACCACCTCTTTTAATTTCTCAACTGCAAAGGATTCAATGCTTCTTTATAAAGCTTACTATAGTAAGCTGCTCTTATGATCAATTATGTATTATTATAGTAGATCACCTGATTATAATGCTTAGCTATGTCGGCGAATGTTGCATACCTGCCTTAGATGAATACCAGCAGGTGCGGCTGTTCCTTACCACACAGACACTGACTAACATAGTGCTCAATGAGTTTCCTACCAATCTGGGATAAATGTCACATACATAATTTCGTAATATGAAATGTTCTACCGCATTCGTTTGGGAAAAACTATGTTCGACCGCCCCTTAGAAGAAACATGTTTTGAAGACCCATTACAGTTATTTACGTAAAGTAAGTCCAATAATTATTGAACTTACTTTACGTAACTTGCTTTATATAGAAGAAATATGTTGCGATGGCCCATTATAATCACTTACGAAAAGTAGGTCCAATAATTATTGAACTTACTTTACGTAAAGAATTGTAATGGGCATCCCAACATATTTCTTCCCATGAATTTGTGCGTAATCGCCGAGAATTAGGGACATTGTTACTTACAGGACTGAAAAGGAGCGCTAGTACTGTCTCGTAAGAGCCGGGTCTGCCCGGTTTCCAAACCGGAACCACTATACTGTTGACAAAGAAGGGTGCCACTTACTTCCTGGAACAAATTTCTCTGATTTCCTTGATTTTTCAAATTTCCCAACAAATTTCCTTGATAAGATTCGTAATTTCTCACTAATTAAAGGAAATATTCAAATCCTTGATTCTAATTTGTCAGACGTTGGATTTTATCGAGAAAAAGAAAAGATACAATATTTTCTCACAAATAAAAGTTGAGCAACAAATAATGTAAGGAATAACATCTAATTGTATGACCATATCAAAATTTTGCATGGCTTCTGGCGAAAGTGGTGCCCCTGCAACGTCAGCGTTCCGGTCTTCCCCGTGCTGCTGCAATTTTAAAGTGGAGTTGGAACCCGCACGAACCGACTTTTACTAGTCCAGTCACTACCTAGCTTTTGCTCAAACAAATTGTGGCATAACTTTGATATTTTGCTCCTCTATGTTTTTTGGAGTGTTGATTACTAATCTGAGGTTTGCCAAAAAATATTTCCGTTGAAATTTGAGTTATAACAAAAACCAAAAAACAACATTTTTCATGTTTTTTGCTTATATCTATGACATTGTTGAATTATGGACAAACAAATTACTCTTTACGAAAATATTCTCCATACAATTTATTACCATTTAGTTCCTTACTACATTTTTCGTTATGCGCACCGTTTAATCGTAATTGCTAGTTGAATTATGACAATTTTTTGCGCAACATAACATTAGCTCGGCTACTTATTGGAATGGCTAATCAGAAACCTTCGTAAAACTTGATAATAATTTTCTGTCTAATGACCTTTCCGTATCATACGGCCCTTGGTGACAACTTTTGTGCTCTTGAATAACTGTATTACATATGGATAAAATCAAGTATAATTGTTATTAGTATTATGAATTAAACGGTTCTCTGTTGAAAAGTGGCATTGAGGATAGACATACAAAGCCCCTTTCAAAGAAAGAATTTGTCTAAAATTTGCGAACGACAAAATGTATTTACAGTTATTTAAACATAGGATTGTGACAGCGTAGTTGTTAGGACACACGCTTGCTAACCTGAGGTAGCTGAGTAGAAATCCAAGTACGGCTGGGGATTTTTATCCGATGATGACCTATTCAGGGCGATCCTGAGGTTCACTCAGCCTTCTTTCCAAATGAGTACCAATATTTGCTGGCTTTATTAACAGTAAATATTGGGGGAAATGTTGACGCTTGCCACGCCATCTTCACTCCACTTCTAGATACATGATCAACTGAGATACCCGTTAATTCTATGAGGGCCTTGGAAGTGAGGAAAACCGGATAAACGGCTGAACAAAGAGGATTCCTGACATCCTCAAACCCTAAGCAGGATCATCCTGCAGCACTGGAAGTGCAAAAGGGTAAATGAATAAAATTAATTAAACATGCTCTAAAGTTGTTCAAACATTTTAACCTGTGATGTCTCTTTGTGGAAAACACTGTGCGACCAACATATCCAAATTAATCGTAAGCTAGCGGCAAAGAAATAAGACATTGTTATTGGGGAGATGGATAAAAACCGTGTCTACTCGATCAGCCAAATGTGTGGCGTAAAAGCAGGTGGCCGCAATAATTTGAGGAACTCTGAAATGGGTTCTTCAGAGATCTTGAAGTCTCCGACATCGATTACAAGTGGTGGTTATGTTTGCTCCTTAGGAAGCTGGTTGCAAACTGGAAAAGATTTTTCATTTAACCGACATCCAGCTTTGTTGCAAAACCGTCACAAGCCGGCAAAACCGTCACTAAAAACATGGATATGTTTTGCTTGAAAACGTATCCTGGTATTAACTCTTAAAAATAACGAAAAATTTGTATTGTTGAAATATTTTAGTTTTAGAATTTCGTTTATTTCACCACCAGACACATACAGTCTCTCGAGGCAATCGCAGCAGATTGCTGCGTCTCAAATCATTCATGCTTCTCTGAGATTTTCTCCATCACTAGGGGAAACAACTTTTTGAGAATGGGAAATCATTTATGTTGAATCGAAAGTGACACTTTCAGGATTTGACAGACACTTTCTGGGGTCTCCAAGTTACAAAGCTTCAGTTACAGACTCACAACTACACACAGTAAAATATATTTTGTAATAAATATTAACATCAATTTGATGATTTATTATTGTTAATACCGAAATAATTAATAAGCAAATTATTTTTAATTCACCGAATTTATTTCAAGCCGGCACTGAATAATTTATTGTTACATATAACTTCACTTCAGACATGGCAATTTGGGCTCTTGCGGCTGTGGAACAGCGGTGTACGGATGGGCCCGAAAGAGTAAAACAGTCATTCTGTCCTTATAGAACTTCGCACCTACAATTATTATTATTATTATTATTATTATTATTATTATTATTATTATAAAAGTAAGTGAATCCATACTTGTCTTTAACTATAAGAACTCATATTGAACTCAACTGACGTAATCAACGATCAATCCATGAAAGTATATTTATGTGAGTAATTTTAATGATATACATGTTAATTTTGTCTTTACCTCACATCCTACATCAGTTAGAATTTTTCGGACTTTAAGTTGTCAGAAACAATCTACTTAATTTCAAGGTTTTCAATTCGAAACATTTAGATGCACAAAACGAAAATTAATAGCAGAGTAACGATTTAACACAATATGCTGAAGCAGTTTCAAAGAGATTGATGTTTCACAGAAGTAAGTCACTGTAATGCTCTTAGCCTCACAGTCAAACTGAGTCACACACACAGAGAGGCTAATACTCAACATCACTGCGGATGCACTACAATGACAAATAGGAAGCACCGTCTGCGAAGTAGCTTTACGGCCTAGCGCGAGAGGGAGAGGAGCCGCTGTGCTGCAGGCAGTGGCGCACAGTAGGACAAAATATTACGAAAAATGGCAAAAATAGTTTCAGTATTTTTCAAGTAATCACTTAAAAAACGAATTAAAAATGATTAATATATTTAAATGTCGGTTAAAAATGAACAATGCCATATTGTTACGTTCACAGTTCACTTCAATGGTTCACATATGTTCTATGTTCACAGTTTACTTTAATGGTCTCAGACGTAGGATGCCTTTTGAAACAATATTTAGTTCTACAATGTAATGTAAAAAATTATAGCACTTTCTCAGTGTTTGTTAAATGTATATTCTTGACGTGGTAATTTGCTCCCATACATTGGTAACACTTTGGTTTCCTCAGTTTTAAGACTTTTTTTAGAAGAATTTATTTTATTTTTTCTCAATTCGCCTACTTGAGAATCCGCTCATTCCACAGGCAGTAAATGCGTTAACTAGTAGATGAAAATCATACGGTTGACAGCTTGAGAAACGAAAGAACCTCAAAAGAAACTCCGACTTTTCCCACAACCTCTGCATGGAGTGATTCCGATTTGAACTGTGTTCCCCAGAAGTGGAAAGTATTAGGCGAAAACAAGATCCGAACCCTTTTTTATTTGATTCATGCTACTCAGAATTATTCGCAATAACATTGATTTTTGTGTTATATTGTACTTTTATATAGACTGAACTCAAATCAACTGAGGAACGAAAAAACCATCCGTCTTCTCTGTCTGACCTCCGTTAAGCATTTTAACTTATCCGTATTACAGTTTATTCAGAAAGATAGAAATTTGTTGTATCTACAGATGAAGGATGAGTCCGCCTAATCAAGGAAAATCGATTTTTTGTTATATAAAATCGGTTTCTTGTTCTATTATAATCTGTATCTGATAAGAAGTTTGCATTACGAAAAGTATTGATCAAAACATGGCAGATATTACAAAATATTCAAACTTCGATCGCGTCAGTTATTTGTTGAATATCGGTCTAATGAGGCCAATAACTATGTATCCTGCTGTGGATCTCTCTTAATCCATTTCGACCCAATGTGGCTGCGTCGGCGGCGGCGGGGGCGGCGACAGCGCGGCGCGCGCCGTTGGACGGAGGAAGGGGGCGCAGCGCGCACAGCCCAAGGCGACGCAACGTGCGCTCTAATTAATGCTCGGGGCGGGGAGGCTGTGGAACGCGGGAGAGGAACCGCCGACGCGGCTGGCAGCGCGGGGGCCTGGGCCGGCGGGAGAGACTGGTGCAGAGGTGGAGAGACAGGTGGAGAGACTGGTGCAGAGGTGGAGAGACTGGTGCAGAGGTGGAGAGACTGGTGTAGAGGTGGAGAGACTGGTGCAGAGGTGGAGAGACTGGTGCAGGGGTGGAGAGACTGGTGCAGAGGTGGAGAGACTAGTGCAGAGGTGGAGAGACTGGTGCAGAGGTGGAGAGACTGGTGCAGAGGTGGAGAGACTGGTGCAGAGGTGGAGAGACTGGTGCAGAGGTGGAGAGACTGGTGGAGAGAATTGTTTCAGGACGTATCTTACGGAGCAGGTCGAGTGATACGATGGTGTGACATAACGGTGGGGTGGCTCTTGTTGGACAATAGAAAAACAATATTTCTTTTATCAATTTGTTTGGAGTTACGAAATAGAGAAATGTTTGGTATTTTCATTGCCACCTTGCCTTTTTATACACAAGTTTCAAATATTTAAATAATATAAAAGAGGGTTTTACACGCTAAATGTAATAAAAACAATGTATCTGATACTCAGGTTTCAAATTTTGTCCATTCATTACAAATACAGACCTCTCAGACTGATGTATGTCCTCTCGTCCATGAACAACATTTTTACTTCACTCTTTCAACATTCTTCTCTCCTCATTAAATATTATTTTCAAAATACGTATTTCCCACATTTTTCCTTCTAAAATGAGGTCATTTACCCTCCCCCCGCTCGACTTTTTCTTTTCTTTGATTTTTCTTCACTTCCCACGCGTAACAATTAAACAAAATGTTATGTTGACCGATCACAAAAGAGCCTCATCAACTTCAAATATTTAATATTGTTATGAACACGTGTTTAATCTTTTCTTTTTTAGTCGATCTCAAAGTAATTTATAGCTGGAATTATATACAAGAGATTTGTTCTAAGTGACAATTATTTATTATAATATATTTGATGTGAGAGTGAGCATTTAATCAATAGAATATAAATATCCGATTTAAAATTACAATAATGTAATAAAAAGTTATTTTTTAAATAAGATTAATTCGGCTTTACTGAAACAATAATGGCAAGATGTTTTTCTCAAAAAATATTTAAAATTTTAATTTCGCCAAAATATTGAGGAATAAGACCGTTTTTTCAAAGGTTTGATAATTTTTACTGATTGAAAACTATTTTAATTGCAGATACTGTATGATGACCACTAAGAAATAGGGATTTTCTGCTGCGGGATAGATGTACGGTACCAAATTTATGAAGTTTTTCAGAAAATTCAAAAATAAAGATTCAATATTAATATGAAATGATCATAGATAAAATGTTAACTTATATAAGTTTTGGAATGGTATGTTTAGTTTGGCTATTCAGACTGCCATTGACGTTTGTCCATACCACCTGATTGCAGGCAACTAAAGATTGTGCGCCGAATCGTCCGTTGGGCTTTGGTAATTTCATGTTTTGTTGTAAAAAATGCAAAAAATAAACCAACAAAAAACAATCACATATCCCATTATTTATCTACATAATAACTTTCAATCCATGCTCAAAGAATACGGTACCCAGAAAATACAGTACATGATTAAACAGTTATGTTCATTTTAAAATATGGTAAATATAAAAAATGTTTAATTGCTTTTGTATTTTCCATATAATAATATGCAAATTGGACTCATGTAAATATTCAGCACCGTTTAAATCGTGTTTTAAAACCGAGAAAATCCTTTGTACTGGAACACAACTTCAAATGTTTCTTAAATCCAGTACTACGGAATAGGATTTACCTCCAAAAATGGAATAGAATAACTAAAGGAAATATTGTTAGGTCACCACAATAGCAATATAAATTGTAAAAAAAACTGAATTAAGGGACACAAGAAATTTCGTTTCCCTGACATGCACAATAACCTGTGTAACGTACGTTGGGGGTTGTATGTGCGCCTGCTGATTTCCTTCTACCGTAGTATGCAATAATCTAAGTGTTACATCTTAAATTTATTCAATACATCCCTGAGCGGGAATAATTAAGTGGTACGCCTACGGGGCTTTGTGTGGGTGATTCCTAATAAATCGAAGAAAAAACAACATATTTTCCATTCTTATACTAGAGAGGGTAACAATAAAATGTTTCTCTTAAACCGTTTTAACCATTGCAACTCTAATTTTTTATTTTTTTTTAACTTGGTAGATTCACACTTGAATTGCGACTCGAGTAATCTATCTGTCGAGTTCGCTCATAGTGACGCTCCGGCTGAGTCCCACAACCATCTTCGTGTCGCTATCTCTTCTGCTTCCGCCCCGCCCCCGCCCCCGTCGCGTCGCCTCCCCGCCAGCGCCGGCGGGCGTCCCGCTCGCTCCCGCCACAGCCCAACGCTCGCTTGATTAATAGACCCGGTCTGAATAACGCCGCCTCGCGGGTAATCCGCACGAGCCTGTTATGGGAAAGTGAAGTTGGAACGAATTTAAAGGCGATTAAGTGTTCCGCGACACTCCAAAGAGCGGCGGGGTAAAAAGAACCAGTGGTGTGAAATGGGGATGACACCCTCCGATCGAAAAAAATATGCGTGAAAGGAGATTGTCCGCGTTCTATACGATTCTTTCGCTTTGTCAACCACTGGAGATAGGTTTTTCTTTATGCCGTAAATTGTTCTGTTGGCTGCGTTTCATGCTTTTTGGATTCCTACTTTCTCCGCAAAGTATTCGAAATATAGGTTTGGTGAAGTACGTTTCGACCCCATCTGCTCTTTACTTCATAATTTCCCTCAAAATTACCGCATTACCCTCAGTAAGTGTACGTGAATGATACATGCAAATTATCCACTGTTCTACAACAAAAAGCTTTTTACGGGAAGGAAACTACTTTGTATGTTTACCTTTTACGGTAATTTAAGTTTGTAATGATTGCGTTTATTCGATTTAATTATAATAAAAATATTTCAAAATGTTGATAGTAAAAATATGTACCATTACATTCAAAATATTCAATTAAATACCATTCTAATATATTCACAATTAATCTCTTAATAAAACAATTACACTGGACTGGGTGTGTAATGTATCTATTTACAATAGGTATTCAATAGAAAAAATTGTAACAGCAAGAAATCTTTGCAACGAATTAGTAAGTTAATCAATAAATATGGGAAAGATTTCAACGAATTATGAAGTAGTGAGGTACATAAAAACACGTTCTGGAGTGCTTCGAAGTGCATGATTAAAAACTCAATACGTAGATGAATTAATTAATTTAACCCTAGTAAATTATTTCAACTATAATCGTATAAATGTAGCTTGTAACAATATCTCTTTGCTGCATATGGACATCAACGTTAATGTAATTTCATTGCCATTAACCTCATGTTAAGAACATCATTTATAAATAAATTCCCATATGTACTTAAGTAAAAAATAAGCAGTTCAATATTTTATTATGGTTCAGCATTCCGAACTACTGAAATTCAATGAAAATATAATTTTGTAAAGATTTGTACTAACAGGAGCTTATTTCCCACGAAATGTATACATGCAATGCTTCGTAAATGAAATTTCACAAACTTACCTTTCAAACGTTTATTAGAAAAGAGTATCTCCCTCCTCTGCTTGATTAATCCGTCACAGAAATCGCTTTGCCGCCGTCCTTCACGAGCACTCGAGTGCAAGTGCAAGTGTACGCCAGTGGCACGTACTCTGCACCATTGCCAACTTCACGCATTCACTCGCGGAAGTATTTTCCCTCGTGAACACCAGTGTCGTTATTTTTATTGTTTGAATGTAACTAAGACATTTTGTCATGGCCTCATTCAAAAGAAGAGAAACAAAATAAGGGAAACGTAGGAAATAGATAAGTTATCTTATAAAGAAATGCAAAATTAAAAATAGTAGTTAAATCCTGTAGGATGAAAGTGGGTTGAAGTATTTCACAAGTCAAGCATGCACCAAGATATAGCTGATATGTTTCTCAGGAAAGTTCGATGTCTTGAAGTGATAGCGCCACTAGTTTAGGTTTTCTCTGTTCCTTTTACCACCCGTTGGCGCATTTATTCTGTTTCGACTTCTGAGTAAAATAACTCACGCCTTTGTCTTACGCCAAATATTTCTATATGGGCCCCTTTATTCTTCACTAGACACTTCATCACTTTATCTCCGCACGTCTTTTCTTTCTATCCCCCTCTTTCTCTCCTATCTATTTCAGCTCCTCTTTTTCTCTTTCTTCTCTTTTTCTCTTTGTCTATCCTCTTTCTCCCGTCTCCCTTTCGCTCCTCTCTCTCTTCACCTCCTCTCCCTCCTTCTCTCCCCTCTTCGTCTCTCTCCTTTTTCTTTTTCTCTACTTTTTCCTTTTACCTACTCTTTCTCCACTCTTTTTCGTACTTTTTCTTCCTCTCTTACTTTCTTTTTCTCTCTTTCCTTCCCTTCGCCTCTCTCTTAGTTACGTACTGCACTTTCAGAAAAATAATCGAACACGTCTTGTTTATCTTCAAGTGAAGGTGCGGTATGTTGGTAGTCAGGAGTGAAATAATACCGCCGAAGAAATATTACATTATATTTCCTCCATGAAAATTCGTAGTAGACAAAAGTCGTGTTTAGAGCACCTCGCTGAATTGCGGCAGCAAGTAAATGTCCCATTGATTGTTTATTTGGTGATTCCGGACACGTCAAGTGCTATGATTATTACCATAAATGTAGTGTTTGCTTTTATCACGGCAAGAGGTGATGTTCTTCCCCCGCTGTATGGCGAGATCCGACATGGACCTACCCGTCGACTTGTGGGGTTTCCCCTACCAAGTATTCCAATTAGCGGGGCACCGCTCCAACGCGTCAAGTAAAGCTCTAAGATCCCGACCGTTCTCCCGACATTGGTGACAGTGTAGTGTATGTAAGTGTATGTGTGTGTAAGTAAGGGGTGAAGTTAAGACAAAGAAGATAAAGGAAAGATCGTGTGCCGTCCTTGCTGCGTTTGTTAAGGTTTGCTCCGATATTTCCCTGGAGTTAATCGGATAAATCTCGGGAAATCTCCGATAAGAGCATCCGACCGCTTGAATTGTCTTCCAGACAGTTGCTAAATTCGACCTGGCTCAGTAGCTAGTGTCGAAAATCCTCCTCCCGTCGGGTCCAGAACCCAAAGACCACCCAGTCAGAAGTACTACTGTCACAACATTTAATGCTTCGTGCCCCTTCAGCGAGTGGACTCGACAGAATATTTCGCTCATTTTAAGAGTGACAAAAATATAACGCTGGAACCCAACATAGGACAAGTCCCTGACGTGTGAGCTACAGATTTATAGGATTGATAATCTGTGTAGGTAAACATTTTAATATTGCTGAAAGTTTGTTAACGAGCTTAAAGACTTAGAACCGTAGCATTTAATTGCGCAGAATACCGAAGTGTCAATTTAATTTGACGTAAGTTTCGAGATTTTCATCGTTTCTGATCACCGGTGCTACAACGTGGATCATCGAGATAAGACAAACCCCCCAAAATATAGTAGAATTTTCGAAAAGGTCCATCTGTTTCCCTGCATGTTTCTTCTGTACGTTCCCCATTCTTCTTCCCTAAACATTTCCACTTGGTTCCTTACAGGTTTTTCGCATATTCCCCACATATACTCGTATAGAACCTACATGTTTCGGACGTATTTCTTGTATGCGCCCCTACGCGTTGCCCTTATGCTTCCATGGGTGTTGCGTCACACGTTCTCTTAATATTTAACTGGAAATTAAACTAGAAGTTCAGATTTTTTAAAATTCACTTCTTGTTTTGAAATTCTCTCCTAAACCTTACGGCACCTGACTGTGAAGTTGCTCTCATGGTGGATAACAGTGGAAGTTCTGAATAGCTAAACCTAGAGGTGCTGAACCCCCCAAAAAATAATAGAAGGGCCCAAAAGATCTAATTGTGTAGTACAGACTTTAAAAACACAACATGCACTTCCTAAGAAGGGACGGATTTTGAGGGTAAGATACACTTTATTCCCAAGTTTTGTTTGAAATTCATACAATAAAATTATTTTATGTTGATTTTTTTAGAGGATATTAAGATTAAATTATCGAATTTCTCATTTGTGACGATAAGTCGTTACGCTTTCAACGATTTCTCATTTGTCATTCCGTGTTATATTTCTCTTAACATAGGGTAAAACCGCAGTCGCTGGTAAAATATTATAAAGAAATAGGTTTTAATATTAAAGTTTCCCGGCTCTTTCATTTTCAGGCATAGAAAGTTACAGAAAAAGTATAAATTAAAATACTTTTAGAAAATTTTGGTTTCATAACAAAATTATCGTCAGTCAAAGGCTTAATTATCGTCAGTCTGAAAAAATCCACTTGTAATGATTTATGTTAATGCCGGAAAGAGAGTATAGTTATTGGCAGCGTTTCACCCTTGTACTCGTCGGGGCATTGAAAACATCAAGAGTTTCTAGAATTCGTCCAGATTCCTCTAAATGGAATCGACTAAGAATGATGCGAATAGATTTATCTTGTCGAGAGTAAATCAAATGAGCTATTACCTGGGTAGATTCGTAGGCTTCCGCGGCCGGAGTCATTATGTTCTTGGCTGTCCGAGATGAGCCGCGTCTCAGCCAGCAGTATAGCTCTGAAGAAGGCCACAGCAAGATGGCCGAAACGTCAGCAAAACCGACTGAGACGCGGCTCATCCCGGACAGCCAAGAACATATTACCTGGGTGTCCAGGGGGTGAAGCAGCTGGGGCAACATTTCGCAAGGCAGCTGGAGCATCTTAAGTGAGGCGCCAAAAATGTAATTCCTTCAAACTATTTAAAAAAATACTAAATGTGACTTGAAATATGGTTTACTATAAAATATATTAATTATTTATTGTAAAGGGACCTTTTGTTGGAAATAAGAGGAGGGAAATCATGGATCTACTGTCCTATGGCCCTTGTTTTCTCTTGGCGCTCAGGAGCCTATTGCTCACCTCTATAGTTGCAGTAAGTCACCCAAAACGCGTTTTAGTTGCTTCAAACCAGAAAACACTTTTTCTTATGAATCAAACAATCTTTTGAACGAATTAGGGGAAAAAAGAGTTCCCGAAACACCAAAGCGCAGCAAATTACATCTTATTTGTCTCGATTGGGAGACTGGAATGGGCCTGACGGACAGACATAGAAAGGATTCTTAGACTAGTCGATTTCGGTCTTTTGGTTCATATTTTAATGGCAGAAGTTACAATTTGTTTTCATATTAATATTGAATACGACATATGTCCAATATTTATAGGAGGCCTCATAGGCTTCGTAGGAAGCCTAGGTCAATAGTTATGGTTTCGTAAGAGATTAATCCTGCCACGTTGGTAGTGCTCTTTTCAAATTTTATGAATTCAGCAATTCAAGATGCGAGTCGGTCGACGCCACAGCGCTTACTTCTTTCGCATGAAGAGCGTTGGAGGATGACTCATGCTGATTGCCGTTTCCGTTTTTAGACTGCAGTTTTTCGAATCAAGAACTCGAGTTGCTGCCATTCCAGAGATAATAAGCGTCCGATGACGGAGGCGAAACTCGAGCCTTCGCGAAGCGTTGTGTGGTCTCTCGTTTCTTTCCTGGTACGTACTGCAGGTTAGTATACATTAGGAAATCAATTTCAAAACAAATAATTTCTTTTCTTAGATTCCGGAATTCGTGTCAATAAACGGTGCGGTGCGCTGAGAAGCAGCAGTTAACGAGAAAGTGATATTTGCTTTATTCACTACCCTGGGTAAACAACAACAACAACAATAATAATAATAATAATAATAATAATAATAATAATAATAATAATAATAATAATAGTGATAATCATATTACTCGACCAAGCGAAGAATGAAGGCTGCGATTGCGGCGCGTCGTGGAACTAACAGTGAAAACACTGGTCTGTACAGTCAGTTTAGCTAACGAAAGTCGCTACTGATAAAATATAACTTCAGAGACACATCATGCAAGATTTGCACTGACTGTTGTATTTTTGTCCCTTTACGTTGCTTTTTTACTTTTCTCCGTTCTAGTACAAGACTATAATAAAAAGTTATATTTATATTGAATTTTTAATACTTATTCATTGAATGTAAACATTTTGTATTCTCCTTCATTCATCAATTTTTCCCATAGGCTTTAGACGGTTTGTTAGGTATGCAATAAAGTACCTAAACATTAACTTTACTGTCATAAGTATCTATTATATTCTTCATTATGGCAGTCGTTATTTCTTACATAAAAAAATAATTTTATTTAGTATATATTCTGAGAAACTACTTAAGTTAAAATAAAAGATTTATATAAATGTTACTGCTCATCAAAAGAAATCAGTTGTAAAATTTTTAATCGTTTCGCAGAGAAAAGTTCACTTTTATTTCTTCCAATATGAAGTGCAGACATATCCAAATATAGTTAAAATATTAATTGGGAAGATTAGATTAGATTTATTTAAACTGCAATTGGGCATAACCCGGTGGCAGCTAATTATAAAAACATAAATATACACAGCCTTTCTGTAATATAGAACTCTAAAACCACTAATAATAATAGTAATAATAATAACAACAACAATAATAATAATAATAATAAGAAGAAGAAGAAGAAGAAGAAGCAAATTATATACTAATTGTAGTAATAATAATGGTAAAATAATGATAATAATATAAAAACTGACTGATTCATAAAACATTAAATTACATTAAGAGAGAAAACACACACACACACACACACACACACACACTGCATTAGTATCACACTGCACTTCACTGCACTTCACTTCACTAAGACCTGAAAACATTTCCTTCTTTATTTCTCTGCTATACACTGCACTACACCTCACTTCACAATAGAACACTTATGCATCGCTATATAACCCACTATTCTCCCTCATTTACTTAATAATACCCTAAATTAATTTCCTAAACTGTTGAACACTTTGAGGAAAGGGTTCAAAGGTTTTTGCAGGCAATCTATTCCATTCCGTAATCGTTCGATTTGTAAAAGAAAATTTCCCGACATCCGTTCTCTGCTGTCTTAAATTTATTTTGTGCCTGTGATCCACTCTACTGATGTATGTAGGAATACATAGCCGCCGATTAATTTCTTTCCAAGCTGGATGACCATTATAAGCTTTATACAAGGCGCAGAGTCTTGCTACTGATCGCCTGTTTTTGAGTGAATCCCACCCTGCCGTTTTCTTGTCCCTGAAAGTAAATTTAGCTGTCCTACGCTGAATCCTTTCCAAGTGTTTACACTGCATAATCTTCTGCGGATCCCAACAAATTGTTCCATATTCCATTATTGGACGAACAAGAGATAAAAAGCAATTTCCCTCGCGTTTGCCGTACTCTTTTTTTGGATGCGCATTACAAAGTGAAGAGATCTCCAGGCTTTCCCTACAACAAAATCTACGTGTTTTTTCCAACTTAATTTACTATCGAAATGAATTCCTAGGTACTTGCACGAGGAAACTCTCGGAATAATGTCATTATTTAAACGGTAATGTGTTTCACTGTAATTATGACCCCTGCCAAAAGTGATGGATTTACTTTTAGAGCTATTTATGGACATTCCGTTATTTTCCGCCCAGTAATGTAACGCATCAAGATCCTTTTGCAGTATTTCTTCATCTCTTTTCGAGTTAATACTACGATATATTATGCAATCGTCTGCAAATAGCCGAACATTTGAGGTTAATTGCGCCGGCAGATCATTGACGAAAGCTAGAAATAGAAGGGGTCCAATGACACTCCCCTGCGGTATTCCTGACGTAACGCTTGCCCCGGAAGATAACTCTTGTCCAATTCGGACTTTCTGTTTTCTATCTCGCAGAAACTCGCTAATCCACGCCACCACCCTGGGATCTATGCCTGAATTCATTAATTTCTGTACAAGCCGATCGTGTGGAACGACATCAAATGCTTTAGCAAAATCTGTAACTACTGCATCTACTCTCCCGCCCGCGTCAATTTCATCTGCTAGATCCTGAAATAGCGTGACTACCTGACTTTCGCATGAATAACCACTCCTGAACCCGTGTTGCCCATCGTAGAGCCATTTTTAATTTCCCATTCTTTCTTAATGTAACTCCCAACTAGATGCTCCATAAGCTTGCACACCACTGACGTAAGACTTACCGGCCTATAATTGCATAATTTAGTTTTGTCACCACTTTTAAAAATTGGTACGACAAAGGCTAATTTCCAATCTTCCGGTACTTTTGAATTATTCAAAGACACGTGAAAAATTCTAATTAGGTACGGTACGCCTTTCCTGCTAGTTTAATTAAATCCGTAGAAATGTCGTCTGGACCCCTTGACTTACCATTTTTCATTGACTTTACTTTATTTCATAGAACGTTTACTTCAATATTAAACTGATACTAGATTTGAAACGAAATAAATTGCGCTTTCTTTCGCAATAATTTAGCACGGTCTCATTTTAATTTTGAATTGAGTATCCTTATATATCTGTCTCTGTCGTTTCGGTTGTAAACACAGACGGTGGCGCGCTCCTGTAAACATCATTCTCAACTTGGTCGAGCTATAACAATCCCGAGAACCGAGCTCACTAAGGTAGTAGTGGCGTAGCGATCTCGGACCGAAGGATCGCGGGTGCGAGCCCCGCCTCGGGTGTGTTTGTGTATGTATGTGTGTGTCGTCCATTCAACCTTAATGATCATCATCATTCCATCTTCCACCCCCAAGACGAACAACCCTGGGGGATTGGTGTATGGGTATGTAATTACCTCACTGGCAGATGTGCCCCGCCCTCGAAGTTCCAAACACATGCCCCACGTGGTACGAACACTCACCAGAACCAGTGACATCGGTTGGACGCTATTCAATATTGTTAGATCAACAAATTCAAACGGATCTCACGATAGCAGCAAAGGAACCGGATATAATTATCCGGGATTAAGGAGAAAAAAAATTGTCTCCTTGTAGATGTTGCTGTGCCTTGTGATCAAAATGTTGTGACCAAGGAGACAGAGAAACTTCTTAAATACAAGAGTTAGGAAATCGAGACAAGCCGAATGTGGGGCGTAAAATCACAGGTCGTCCCAAAAAATGTATATATAAACATTAAGAAACCGAGAACTTGCCAAGAATCTTTACTGTATCGTGTGAAGCTGTGTAGTAATTTAGTAGGAATATTTTCGAATTTTATTATCTTTTGGGCTATGCTTGTGCACTTTTCACTGTGTTTTGTGTTCGATGAGCAGTTCCCGAAGCAGGGGGTTTTAGTTCATATTGCCATTCTCAATGTACGTAATTCAACGTAAAGGTTATGCCTTTCCAAGTCTAAAGCTCCATTTCACTTCATGTATTCTGCTGTATGAAGAATTACTTTATGATATTGAAGTAAATAAGAAGGTCAAAAATAAAACAGTAAAATTACTGGAGTATTTAAAATATTACGTTTTAATTCACTTTGAAAATTAACTATTTAGCAATCGTCGTGGTACAATAAAATCGATTGTATATATTATATTATGATGCTCTTACATACAATAAATGGTTTGAACATAGTGATTTACAATTATATCGTGCTGAGTAGCAGTGTCTTTGCACCATGACCGCCTTTAATGAAGTTTAGTTTTTTGAAAAACCATGGATTTTGTAGAGTCCTATTTAAATTTCCCGAAAGTCGAACAAAAGTAATATCAGTTACTAAAAACCTTATCAGACCAGTAAAATATACTTCCGTTTGAACTGTCAGTTCTTAATTTTCTTGCAACGGCAAAAGAAAATTTACCCCATATCATTAAATTACAGTCTAGCACATTTTCCTCCGGAACCTTCTGAACATTGATTTTTGAAGATAGACAATATCGAAGAGAAATAATAAGACATGAGACTGGCAGGTGACTACGTGTATAATAGTAGCCCGACAAGAGTGCTGAGTCAAATTGCTAGATGGGACAGCGAGTGGCAGAGAGCAGAAGGTGGGAGGCCGCGCGGCCGCCCTGCACCCAGCGCGGGCCGGTGACTGGAGCCCGCGCGTCGTCTGCGCCCGGAGAGGCTCCTCCGCACCGGAGAGGCCGCGTGTCGAAGGAACTTCAATTACATTCGTAGGGCCTCAGAGCCTCGCGGGAGCTCGTCGTTGTCGAGTGTGTGCCAGTACGCTGTCACGACCGCCCGTCTCGGCCACTGCGATCCAGCTGCTGCCACACCCACCTCCTGGACCGTCACCGCCGCCGCCGCTCCCGCCCTCGCCTCAGGCTTAGATTTTCTCCCCTCGAACATTGCCGTCCCACCTTTCTATTTCTTTATTTTATGGACTTTTATTTTGGAGTTTTACTAAAACAGATCTAGAGCAAATCAGATAAATAAGGACGTTCATACCGATTTTAAAGAGACTTTTATGTTACATTTATCATGGTACATTTTCACTGACCTCCCACATATTGATTTCCGGAACACAAACATTATCAATATTTGATTGTCATCGATATTTCAGTAATGTTAAAACAATACACTATGAAAATTTCTTGTCTATATTAGTTAATTAAATAATTTTTTGGGATTTACTTAATGATTTTGTTTGATAGAAAAAAATCTAAAACCCTCTTTGAAGTAACTGAATAAACAACAGAAAGAAATAATATCAAGATTATGTAGATAATTTAGTCATGACATATTTAGTTCTGTAAAATTACAGGCGAGTAGATACGACACGATATTACTCAACGTAACTGATTGTCTAATGATTGTGAAAAAGTGAATAATTGGCTTAAAATTAAGCGGGGTTGTATATTAGATGAAAGATGATAACGAAGAAGGGAAAGAACATTTTAGATCCCTGATGACAGAAACGATCATAGATCTTTATGTCTAGAAAGATAAATGCGGATATCAGTTCTAGAAACGGTGAAAAGTGTAAATGTTTTAACGTTCTTAAAAAACACATATGTTCAAGAGGGTTATGTGTTAAAAAAATTCCTAGACTATACTTTCTACAAATAAAAACGACTATTCACTGCCCCAACAGCTTGTGGCATGTTACATGTTCCACATCGTCGATGAAGCTTCTGTTAGAGAAGCAGATCGTGCATGCTCTATATGTGGATCTGATACCGAGCGTGCAGGCATTTGTAATGTGCAAACAACTACTGATTGAAACCAAATTTCACATTTGCACTCCCATTTATAAGTCCTTTCCTGAAAAGGAGCTTCACGGTTTTGCATTAAAAAGAAAGATGTTTAACAGTGCATTGTTAATCTTTACCCCCCTCTCCGTATTCAACGAGAGCAGATGGAGACGCGAAGGCAGATTGTGCCCCTGGGCGCTTCGTATCGGACATTCGGATCGGATCGCGCAGCAAGAGAGAAAAACAACAAAAAGGGTGAAGGATGGAAGCAAAAGATTGAAGAGAGAATATAAAGAGCGAGAGAGGGAGAGAGAAACAATAAGAGAGAGAATGAGCGAGAGATTGAAAGAGAGCAACAGAGAGGGAAAGAGTAAAGGGGAGAGAAAGAGAGAGAGGGAGGGTGAGAAAAAGAGAGGAAGCGTGCGCGCGCGAGAGAGAAAAGAGAATGAGCCTGTCTGTGCAGGGGCAGAGGCCGCCGGGGTGGGCCAGCAGGGAAGCGACAAGTGGGCGGGGCGGGGCATGGCCGAGTGCTCAGCTGGAGGGCGACGCCCGGGCGGTGACGCGCGCGGGGGCGGTGACGCGGAGGGTCGCCCTCGCCGACAGCAGTGCTCTTTCCGCCCGACAGAGCGCGGCGCGGACGCCGAGCCGCGTTCGAGGGCAGCGCACAACAAAAACAGCGCGCTCGGCTTGCACCGACATATTTCTTTTTTTTTTTTTTAATTTATTTTCTTCCTGTTCGGCAGTTTTGCCTTTCAGGGGTTTTAAATTTTACATAACATTACTTACATAACATTTTGGGCAAACAACCTCTTATTATTGTATTTTACTACTAGCTATTTTACAAGTTTTCATGATTATATTTCTATCACATGTAATCAATTTACATACAATACTCAATTTTTATCATTAAACATTCTTAAATCTAGATATTTCTATAAACATTGAAAAGAAAATTTATTTTTAAACATACAAAATTATTGAGGATACTTATTTTTTTTTTTTTTTTTTTTCATGGGGGTTTATACATGTCCTTCGGGTATCTTGAACGTATTCTCTTGTGATTATTCAATGTTTTTCCCATTGTAAATTTTGTACAGCAAGGAGAGGACGGAAGAAGTGTAAAAAATTTATCACAGTTCTTTCTTATATGGTCGATTAGGGGCTCAATTTGAAGTTCTCTTTGAATTTGTGAATTTGAGATGAACCAAGGAGCCTTTGCACATTTTCTTAAAAATTTATTCTGTATTTTCTGCAGTTTTTCAATGTTGCTATTTGCTGTGTTATTCCAGACTGGACAGGCATATGTGAGCGATGGCCTAATAATCGATTTAAATATTAACATAGCACATTCCAAATTTAAGGCTGAGCGAAAGTTAATTAACGGATACAGTTTCGATATTTTGGCATATGTTGCACTGGTTATTACTTCAATGTGCTTTTTCCAAGTTAACCTGCTGTCAATGTTAACCCCAAGATATTTTACTGGTGTATCAGATGCTAGCCATGGGATGATAGTATTATTTACTACTAGTGGGCGCGGAAACTTTGGTTTACAGAGAGTAAAGATTTTGGCCTGTGTTTTAGTTGGGTTTATTTTTATTCTCCACTGATGAGCCCACTTTAGAAAGCATGAGACATCTGCTTCTATGTTATCCTTCGCTACATTTATATCTGCATGCGTTGTGTATATTGCAGTATCGTCTGCGAATAATGCAAGATTTGAGTCACCTAATTTGGGAATGTCTGAAAAATAAACATTGAAGAGGAGCGGCGATAGCGCGGAACCTTGCGGTACCCCTGCTCTTATTGTTCTAGTTTGTGAGAGTGCGCTGTTTACTTTAACTCTGTACGTTCTGTCTGAAATAAAACTATTTATAATGTCCTGTAAGTAGAAAGGTACTCCCAGATGTTTCAGTTTGAACAGTAAACCAGTATGCCAGACTTTATCAAAGGCTTTCTCTACGTCTAGGAACAGTCCAATTGTATGCTGTTTGTTATGGAAACCATTTGCAATTTGTTCTACTAGGCGGATGAGCTGATGAGTTGTACAGTAATTTTGCCTGAACCCGAACTGCTCGTCTGGTAATGCCCTTATTTCTAAGAGGTATTTGGTAAGTCTTTTTTGTATCAGTTTCTCAAATACTTTGGACAAAGATGATAATAAGCTAATTGGTCTATAGCTCGTTACTTCTTTCGGATTTTTGCCTGGTTTACTGATTGGAAGGACAATGGCCTGTTTCCATGATTTTGGATAATACCCAATTCTAAGTGCAGAGTTATATATTGCTGCCAGGGTTGCAATCGAACTTCTTGGTAATTCTTTCAAGACTCTGTTTGTTATACGGTCATGGCCAGGAGCCTTTCTAATTTTGAGCTTATTTATAATTAAAGCTATTTCGTGGGGGCTAATAAATTTAATTTGCGTGGGGACTCTGTAATTTATGTCTGTCATACACTCCTCAATTTCTTTATTATGTTTAACATCAATCATGGGGTTAGGTGTAAAAGTATTTTCAAAAGTTTCGGCGATGTAATCAGCCTTTTCTTGGTCTGTGTGTATATTATTTCCTGTTTGAGAGTTCAGAGGGGGGATATTTGTTTTTTCCCCTGATATACTTTTTATTGTTGTCCACAGTCGTTTTGAATTAGGATGTATTTGGGATAAATGAGTTTGGAAGTTAGAATATCTTAAGTTGTCTAATTCGATTTTAATTATCCTCGCTAATTTGTTTATTTTTCTTTTGGAATTTGCGTTTCTATTTATTTGCCATTCCCTTCTTAGTTTTCGTTTTTCATGAATGAGATTCAGTAGTTGGTTTGGCAATTTACTACAAGGTCTTCGTGCTGGAGGGGATGGAATGACATATTTCTGCCGACGATTATCGGCATTCCGAATGGACGTGGACGTTCTGCAAGTCTTTGCCTTGTCACTGGGCCCGACTTTTAATGAAACTGTAATGCTCTCTCTTCGAGTCGTGCGTCTACACTAACACACATGTCGGGAACTTGGAGATAGTTCCGGCTACGGCAATGCCCCGCTGGTGGGAGATACCTGTTTGACGAAAACCTGGCATCCCGACATGTAGGTCCCGCGCCGTATTTCGCCATCCAGGAGGGGGGAAGATAGCAGCTACCTCCACCCCAATTGAAACATATGCTATACTTACGGGACTATGATGTTAACAGTTGACGCGTCTGGAAAGACCAATCAATTAATGTATCGATCTAGTTATGAAATTAATGAAAATGTTATGCAAGATGGTGAGTGGCGCTGTCTTTCTCGATTCGTGAAATGAAAATACTTCCAAGAAAGGCTTTCGAGTTACAGTGGTTTTAAGCTTGTATTCCTTGTGAAATTTTTTTTATTGAGAATTTCGAAAGCTTTGAAACTATCCACTTTTGTGAAGGAACAAACCATTGGAGAAAATTGAGGAAAAGGTATTGAACGTCGAAAGTGTTTCGAAAGTCCAAATATACGAGTATTTGGACTTTCGGAAAACTTTTGGCTTTCAACACATTAGAAACGTGTTAAAAAATGTGCGGAATAAAAATTGTTTCAAAAAATTTTAATTTTTACATTGCATCAAGTATTTTGAATACCACATCAAAGTACTCACTCACATTAAAGATATATTTTATCTTTTCTTTTTCCGTATATACTAGCGATATTTGCAAAAGAACGGAATAGACAGCTTGTAATTCAAAGAGAAACGCTTGAAAAATGCCGGAGGACGTTTCAGATAAAATGAACACATTTAATTCCAAGCGGAGCGGGAGATATACGCCGGGGAGAAAAATGTCACCTCCCTACACGCAATAGCGCCAAAGAGACACGCAGGGAAAGCGTCCGTTAAAAACAGCGCTACTTCGCTGCCAGTGGGGAGCCATCACGTAAATGAAAGCACGCGGATGTGGCGTCGGAGACTGTCCACGCCTGCACGGCAACATGAGTAAAAGCGGTGAGGATACGCTTTGCGTCTTACAAATGAAGTAGACGTTTTAAGGAGATCTGCGGATCTAACGTGTTATTTAGATTTCTTTAGCATGGTGTTTTTCCTTTGAAACTAGAGTTGTTTTATTATTGTTAATACTATTAAAATAACATATTCGATTATAAACGAAATCCCACAACTCTTATGTGGGGATAACTTTTAGAAAGATTTGTAACACGAGTCTGTCTATGCACCATGTTTTATGATTTGTTTTATAATTGAACGAATTACAGTCACAGAGACTAGGTTACCTAAGGGAAGATTTCAAGACTATGTAGATCTCAGCAAGTTTTCAAAGGATCATTTAATTTTGTAAGAATATGAATGTTTTTAGAAACTGTGTAATTTTAATGTGCAATAATAGTTTTACAAAATGTGTAAAGAGTAAGAGTAATGTAACAAAAGTGTGTAAACGTAACGAACAAAATGTAAAACATAATGCAAAACGTGTTGAAACAGAATTTTGTAATAAAACGTATAAGTGCAATAATGAAAGGTTAATAATGGAATGTTATATAATGGAACGTTGTAATAATTATAAAACATAAATGCAATCAGCATGAATTAGCCTGTATTGTTTGTCACATGTGACCACGCTGTCAATACGACATAAAATAAATTTTGGAAAAATCTTATTAGTGATTTATTGTAATTAGTTGTATTAATTCATTATTTTCTGTTGTTAGGAATTTAGGAGTTGTCAGTCGTAAAATGAAGTAGGTGGATATAAGGGCGTAGTATTACACAACTTAGTGGAGACTGGAATTGTAAAAACTGATAAGTATAAAGTAAAATGGGTAATATAATTGAATGAATTACGTAATTTGTGCCAAACATTCGTGAAATAATCACTAAAATCTTCATGAAGGTGTTAGTTATGTTTTGGTGCCATATTTCAATAATCAGAAGAAAAAGAAAGAGTTTATGATGATAAAAAATATTGACTTCAAACTTCTTAACTGTAACTGGCTCTTCAGTCAGCTGAACACTACAACAAACTTGACTGAGTAAAGACTAACATATTATCTGCGAAAACTGATTTGAGCAACTTGGTAAAGACTGAGACGCATGTTTTTAATTGACTGTTTATTCAGGTGTATAGTTCGTATATCGTTCTTTATTTGCATGCATATCAGGACCACGAGTGATAAATAATAAAAATAACTTCTTATAAATAACTTCTTAGCATAAATAATTTATTTCCAGGATCTGGAGGTGCATTAAATGCTAAATTCTCCTAATCTTGTATTCTAAAAGTTCTCAAATACCTCGAAGATTGTTTCCAATTCTTAAAAAACAATAATATACATATTAAAAAATTAGGCAACACCGTTTAAGAAGAAAATCTGATAAGGGTGAGTAATTGTGAAAAATGCAATGAACATCTTTTTTCGACAAAACCATATAATTTTGATTAACTTTGTAATATAAATGTTAAGGAACGCTACACAATGCGGATGTTACACATTTAAAAATAGCTAATCTGTTAAAAATCTAACTTGAAACAAAAAGTGTACGGAAAGTTTATTTTTGGATAAAACTTAAATGGGTCTTTAAGATTAAAATACCAAAAACGTTTCAACGAATTTTTTAATAATCTTTTTCAGCATTCTTCTGAATTGAGAATGCCTCACATCCCAACACAGTACTAAGAAAGCAATTCCAGGCACCTGGCTCAGCTTTTGCTTTTAAAACTAGGTTAAATCAAAAAATTTTGAGCTGATTTTGAAAAAAAAATTGAAAGTTCAATTGAGGCCCCGTGTAAAGTACTCTCACGTATCAAACTATCAGGATTCGTCCGTTCCCATCGACCATGAAAAAAAACTTTGGAAAAAATCTTATGAATGGTTTAGGCGCTGGCGTTGACTGCAAACATAACGGATGGACGGACGGACAGACGGACGGACGGACAGGCAGATGTTTTGCCATCAATCAATTGTTCGCAATCGAGGACCCACAAAACACAGATCCTGAGTATACAATTTGTTGGAAATAATTGGTTACATACGGCAACAGAATTTATCAACTTTTTCGTTACCAAGGATTTTCTGTCGAAAACTCGCCGATTACCGGCGGACGATATACTTTCTCATCTTACGAAGTAAAGCGAAAAATCCTTGTTTAATTCTCTGCACCTGGGCCGGAAAGAAAGAGACTCAATGTCTTTGGCGCGCGATGCGGAGGCGACAGCTGCATCTCTGAAGGGTGGGGTCACTGTTTCAGAGCCGCCACTATTCCACGCAAGCACCGTGTGGCAGGCGCTCACAATCAGATGTGCGTGTCCCAGCAACTCTCGTCAGGTCGCCACCCTAGGGACTACCGCGACCCCCACCCATTTTTCGAGGTCACGGTGGACAGTCAACAGCGTGTGTCACTAGTCGTTCGTACATTAAATAAGTACAAAAAATAAAGTGAAAAAGTAAAGTTGCGTGGAAGTGACTAGGGCGTGTATCTGAGTTTTAAAGAGAACGAAAGAGGTGAAAAATGTTTTTAAAAGAAGTGGGTGAAAAAACGAGTATCACGATATTAATTTAGTAGGTATTATATTATTAATATCAAAGAATAAATTGATGTAGACATTACGTAAAAAACGATCTTGTTTTTAATTTGAAAATTACTTAATCATTCAATCTAAGTGAATGTTTAATTAATTTATTAAGTTACTTTGATTTAACTCAGAGACGAATAATTCTAAACCGGACGTTTATTTCAAGGAAGACCAGTTGAAGGTGTTCTGAGTGTGCAAAGAACGGTTTGAAAAATAGCTCAATGATTTTGAGTATACACTGCAATAGTTGGTGAAGTACATATACAGTACAAAAGTTTTTTATACTCCCAGAATATAAAAAAATGTTGCTATTCCATAAAACAACACGTGAGTAGCAAATATTTATAACGGGAGGCTTCTTGCTTGGAGACACCCTCCTCCACGACGTCAGCTGTGTCGAATTCAGTGTCGCACTGAGCGTGAGAATTCAGTCGGTAATGCAGTATGAGAATAGGAGGAACAACACAATCAAATAATTGCACTTATCTTTCAAAATCGAAACTGGTTCATTGTTTTTGGATTGTTCTCGAGTTCCTCACTATCTACCAAAATCATAGATACCTCTCAAAAGGTACCAGTATATGAATGATGTTAATTCATTGGTCTACTTCCTAGAAGAGTCTAGCAGAGATCTTTATTTTGAGACAAAAGATCCTCTTCCACTATCTAGAAATATCACTACTTCTTGCCAAAAATAGGGGAATTTGAATTGGGACGTGAATTGCGACCATTGCTCTATATCCTTGACGCGCAGATCAGGTAACCTTCGGGTAAACCCAATCGCGAGCTCAGCGATTTTGAGCATAGCGCTCATTGGGTAATGCTTTTGGCGGCGAAAGAAATTTTCCGGTTTTTCGTAGTATTTTTCATTAGTTTACTGCAGCACCATTGGTAGGGTCTAATGAATCTTGGAAGTAAAGAACGGGATCACGTTCCAAATATGTGGAGTAAGGCCGTTACTGCTCGGTAAATGCCTTGCCAAAGAAGCTAGTCGTGTTTATCGGGAACGATTCCCTGATCGTCGCTTCGATCTAAGATCAAAGATCGAACCTTGCGGAACCCCATGCTCAATTGGCAAAGAATTGGAAACATAAGTATATAATGTCCTTTCGTGTCAGTATGGTATTTCTACTCTTTGAGTCTGATGTTTAAGTTACGAGGTTGTCCAATCTAGGGCAATACCTGGAATTCCATATGAAGGTAATTTTGAGAGCAAGATGTTACGGTCAATAACGTCATAAGCTTTCGAAAGGTCTAATAATATTCCAATGGGTGCTTCATTTTCGTCTATTGATAAAGCAACATCTTTGAGAAAAGAAAAACTGGAAGTTTCCGTAGATTTTAATTTTCTAAAACCGTGTTGTGAGTCTGAAAACGCTTCGTTTTTCCAGAGAAAAATCTTCATTCGTGAGTAGAAAAGCCTCTTTAATACTTTTGAGAAAACTGATAAAAGAAATTGGCCGGTAATTTTCAATTTCATTTTTGTTCCCTCTTCTAAAAAGTGGATTAATTCTTGCTGTTTTGTAAATATCTGGAAATATTCCTGTACATAAAGAAGCATTGAAAATGAGAGTTAACATATTTATAAAGGCAGATGCACAAGTTTTTAATAAACAATCCGGAAATTCATTTGAACCAGGTGAATATTTATTTTTTAGTTTACTGACTATTCTGAGGATTTCGTTGGGAGAAGTTTCGGAAATAAACATCGTATCGGAAATTTTTTGGCAAGCGTAAGATGTTGAATTTTGTGGTTTTAGTCCCTTCGTGAGATCAGACGCAATTCTAAAAAAGTGTTTGTTGAAGAGATTGGCAACTTTTTCAGGATTACTCGTTTCTCTTCCATCATCCTTTAAAATAACATTCTCTACAATGTATCGAAATGATGTGGTTGTATTTTTAACGATATCCTACATTGCTTTAGTTTTGTTACTAGCGTTCAAAATATCCTGACTATTTTTCATTATTTTTGTCTGAATTATTACTTTCCTTAAAATTAGTTTGTATTCTCGGAAGTATATATGGAAACCGAAAGATACGTGAAGATGTTTAGAAACAAAGTAGGCGTACGTTTGTTTTTACACGATGTTCTATTTCCTTGCGTGATCCAAGTATTACTTTTGCTTGAGATGTTTAATTTTCTCTTTTTAAGAGGAAAGCAAACGATAAAATGAATTGAAAGCTTTGAGAAAAATAAATTATATTTTTCGTTGTGTGAACAGCGTTATAAATTTCGTCCCATGATTCCTTCACCAAGTAAATAATTTTATGTTAACTTTAGTGAATGCTCTCTACATGCGTGCATTATTTATTGTGTCAATGTATATGCTATTAGTAATTGTAAGAATTTGTCCATCGTGGTCACTGTGACTTTATTCGTTATTCTGTCATACGTAGTTGTGGTTTTGGTTATTATAATTTGATCTAATGCTTTTTATGATTTAAATGTATTCCGTGTAGGTACATTCACTGTAATATCCGAATTAAAAGAATGAATTAAATTTAGAAACTGCTCTTTTTCACGGGATTCGCTCAGAATATCAATATTGAAATCTCCACATGCAACAATGGATTTAAAAGAGAGTTTACTAATTTTGTTCAAAATTATCTCTAGATTTTCCAAGAAAGTGAAATAATCTATAGCTCGCTTTGGTGGAGGTCTGTAAATGCAAAGTAAGTTAATTTTGAGCATAGTGAGATGTACTACTGTTGTTTCAAAACCTTTTTCTACTGCATATAAATTGAATTCTGACAAAAAGGTAGAATCAATATCATTTCTTACGCAAATACACGAACCTCCGTAAGCAGGGCTCTTATTTGATTCCCTCGCTCTACAATATGATTCTACAAGATAAAAACTAGGAATTCGGAGTTTCTTTATATCATTACAAGACAACCAATGTTCTATAAAGCAAAAAACATCTATTTGACTCGGATTAGATTGTGATGCAGCCTCGATGAATTCAATTTTTTTTGATAGAGATTTGCACATTATGATGCATTATTCGAATCTTTTGCATGTACCTACACGGGTGTTTCTTTGCTGCATCTGACTAGTTGCTATTTATTTATTTCATTTTTACCTCGAGTGCGTGGTCGAAGGACGTACGAACCCACCAGTGACAAGAGGTGAGAAAGAATGGGTGACAGATGTAGAGGAATGAGTAGTGGGAGTTGTAGTACAAGGAGTAGGTTTAGGGGATAAGGTAAGTGGATCCAAAGGGGTCACGGAGAATGGAAGAGAAATAGAAGGGGATGGGTCTTGGACAGGACACTGCCGAGGTTGTGAGATAATGTGATTTGCAAGCCATGCGATTCGAAACCATGTTTTCCGACAAGGTTCAGGTGAAGACCGTGCCGGGCGAAGTGTTTTCCTGAGAGAAATTTTAGCTCAAATAATTTAACATGTGTGCCTCTCAGATGCAGTTTCAATTGTTCGTTTGTGTTACTAATGTCTTTACACAGTGTTGGTTTGTTGTATCAAAAGGGCAGAGTCGAGACTATAATGTTCGTGTTTTGGGCGGCACACTGTAATTTGTCAACATGGTGTTCAGGTGTAAAGTGAGAACCCCCTCCTATGATGATGACTGTATCCCGTTTGGAGAGAGTTTTTTGTGCGTGTTCAACTCACTGGTAACGTCGGCAACACTCCTGTTAGGTTTCAACACACCCATGACAGAGAAATTGAATGGAAGTTTCCCACTGAGCAGGGAGGATATTTGTTGCCCATTTCTATCTGCTAAAATGAGTACCGTTTTGATGTGCTCAGTGGGAATGTCCTTGTTTACTTGTGGGCAAGGTTGCGCAACTCTGTGTCATTGTTCCTTTGCGCTTGCTAGTATGGTTGCGTTGGTTTGTGGATGGACGTGTCGATGTTGGGTGGGGGTAGTGAGAATTGGGAAGGCAAGGAAACTCATTGTAATAATCTAATACAGAAAATATGTTTTCAGTCGTGATTGGTAGTGGTGATCAGAGAGTATATGATGGTGGTTGTGTTTTTGCTTTCGCGGATGGACGGTTGGAAGTTTTTGCGGTGTTGCCTATTGTTGTCCAACCGGGTTTTGAACGACCTCTTCAAGCCTTCGGATATGTTCATCTAAATTATTGTTTATATGTGTGAAGGCTTTCAGAAGATCGGCTTTGAGAGAGTAGAAAGTAGAAAGTGTATAGGGATTACTAGCCAAGTCGCGAATGCTTATTGAGTGCGTGGTAAATATGAAAATAAATAAATAGATGAGAAGTGCGAATAATATTAAAAAAAGCTCCTGAAACTTTCTTTTTAATTCAATTGTATTAAATTATTTAATTTAAATTACATATTTATAGGGAGAGCACAAAGAGTGCGAGAGCGTTAACAGGGAGAGCGCTGCGTGACCTTGGGTGGTTGGCTGTTACATTCAAAATATCCATTAAGTACGAGTCGTAAAGAAATGAAAATTACTCAAAAAATATTTTTCCAACATTTGACTAGGGAGAGGAATCTTATGCCCTCAAAAGTCTTGAAATACGAATGCTTCTAAAATATGCACTTACAACCAAAAGATTCTCAAATATGTACTTTAATATACAATTAAAATGAACATCATTTCATTTCCTGCATTAACATTTCTTGATAAAATTCAGGAGAAGTATGCTTGGAATGAAAAGGTAATTTTTGTGCAAACAATATAA
Source organism: Acheta domesticus (assembly GCA_031308135.1). NCBI lineage: Eukaryota > Metazoa > Arthropoda > Insecta > Orthoptera > Gryllidae > Acheta > Acheta domesticus. Next base: position 132,952,098 of record JAHLJT010009436.1, on the reverse strand, counting down.
TCTACCTTATTTCGCGGGAGAAATGACTTAAGTAAATATTCACCTTAGTGACATACATTGTCTTGGTTTGTACATTGAATGTCTTGTTGCATTTATTCTGCTTCGTTTAAATAATGTATCAAGAAATTTCCAAAATTTGCACAAATATTTTGTCTGTGACACACTCTAAGTAATAAATAAACGCTCAAAAATAAATAGATCGTATGAAAAGATGAATCGTTTTGGAGATAAGTCTCTGCTTTAACTAAATATGCAAAATGCTGGTATGCCCCTGTAATTAGACGAATATTCACCAACAGGAAAAATCATCCAAATATGCACAAATATGCACTAACGTATTAATCTGCAAAGCATACAATTTTAACCAAACGTCAAGAAATTTCTCTTAGCCATGCACTGAAGCAACGGACAAGAATATGCAAAATCATAGAAATCCGCTCTTTACATATGAAAATATATATATCATTGGATTAGTCTTTTGTACGCTCGTCATGATAGACTAAAAAAATTATAATTCAATTAGGAAAAAACATTGTTACCTCAATATCTCGTGAACATAAGTGATTAAATGAATACAAGTGATAAAAATGTAAAGGAATACAAACATCAATTAGCCTCGTTCCTTCAGGCACGTCCGTGAAAACTACATTGCACTAACCTAAACCGTTCAAAAATGACAAGAGGTGCTAAAGGTATGTGAATCATCCTGTACAACGCGTGGCCCCCGGGCTCACCAGATCATAACCTTTTAGACTTTTTCTTGTGGGAAGATATATATATATATATATATATATATATATATATATATATATTCTTCTATCTTGACGTTTGGTTATATATATATATATATATATATATATATATATATATATATATACATAAAGCATTGTGTACGCTACTCCAGTGAAAACTACAGATGAGTTGTAGATGAGAATAATGAGCACACATCGAGCATCGTTTGAAGAACCCCTGGCACGCGTGTGCGTGGATCGCTCTTGTCGAGATGCGAAGATTGTGCGGGTGGTCATTTCGTACACCTGTTGTAAACACTAATAAAATAACGCTGCTGCACTATTACAAAATATATCATTTAATATATATATATATATATATATATATATATATATATAAGTCACGAAGCTTAAATAATATTAAAAAGAAAACAATTTCATTAATTGTTACCTATGGTATTTTTATTTCATTCATCGCCAACACAGATCAACAGTTTAGTAAGCTTCTTGCTCCGCTGCACCACGGCTTCTATGAATTCGAAATGCGAGTTTAAATGTATGTTTTGAAATTTGTCTTTACAAACGTAAAAATTCATAAATTCACTAATACTCAGATATCAAATTTCAGAATACTAATCTAAATGTAAATACAGAAGAGGAAAAAGGCCTTGTCCCAGCAAAGACATACACCACTGCGAATGATACTTTCGTAAATCTGGAATGGTAAAGTATTCTTATGCAATTAACATGTTATTTCCTGAGCGTTGTATCAAGATGAAATGCAGAAGTTGACGCTATTTGAAGCGTAGATATTCTAAATCTATGCGTTCCTCTGTGTGCCGTCGGGATGATTCACACACCTTTCACAATTCAGGAAATCGTTCAACTCATTTAGATGCATAGCAGCAAACGCAATGAATATTCTTTGAAACTGAACGTTTTACGTTTTCAGGTGCTATGTTTTTAGTGCAAGCTGCATTTAATGTACGCGGGTTGATGACCATTGGCCTGTAAAGAGATCCGTACTTGTATAACAAGAGGGTTTAGTTTCGGACGACGAATTTTATTCTCAAAATAGCCTTATATGATAGTTCTTTCAAGGCCGGAGACCAATAAATTGACACCTGTATTTACGAATATATTTCAGATATATTCCCGTATATGGCTGGGGGATTTTTATTGAAAGATAATGGTCGGATAACGACGGTCTTTGATATATATCAATATTTGTTGCAGAATTTCTGGTCAATTAATGGAAGAGGGTATTGGAAGTTTCATCTGTGTGACGGATTATCGTTTACCTATAATTGTTTTTATTGGCTTTCAATGTGTGCAAAAGTCAGGTTGTCATGATTGATTTGTATAAGATACACCGTGATTCCTTACACAACATTCTCCATTTCACTGTAATTCTTGTATATTCATAAATATAAAATAAATGCCAATAATTGAAATTTTCATGTCCTTGAGACGGATTTATCATTCCGAGAGAAAATGAGAAAATATGTATTATTTAACAAAGTCGTATACAATTCAAGACACTCTGGATATTGCTAATCAGACAACGAGACTATTAAAATAATTACTTTCTTTTCAAATTCTTCCTGAGAGATTCGAAATTTCTCTCGAACCACGTTTGCATATTCGGCCACGTCTGTTCTGTATGTTCAATGCTTTTTTGACATACTCAAGAACAAGCAGTGCATTATGATTTACAGGGTTTATATTCTAAATTCTGTTACTATAAAAAATGTGTACGAGGGTCACTTCCAAAGTTTTTAGGTACCTAGATATGATGATCAAATTTTTACAAAGAAGTTTTGCCCTCCCTGTACCCTCAGGAAAATTTGAGCCGGTCCCCAAAAAAATGCTGACTACAAGACTGCCACGTGAGAAATAATTACGAAGTAAATGGCTGAAGGCTGTGTGATGGCTGAATTACGAACTAAATGAGACGGAACAGATCAAACGGTCTAATCCTTGTTGTCGATGATGATGATGATGATGGCTGAAGGACTGAAGGAAGTGTAAAGTTCAGGGAAGTTTTATATGTTGAATTTGTATCTGAACATCTTGAAGTCCGTTAGCATTTTTGATACGGTTTCTTTTTTTTAATCAAACAAATGGGCCTTCAATTCCAGCTTTCCTTACGGACTAACATAGCTATCAAAACCTGACTGTCTTTAATACTGCAGGTATCTGCTGAAGCTGCCAGTAAATTTATTCGGAATAAATTCGAAATGAAAAGTTTCATTAGAGTGCTAAGACGTTTCTGCAACTACTCCGTCAGTTATCGAGAGAGGGAATGAGTTGTTTATGTACACGTTTAGAGCAAAATAAATGAAATAAAAACCGAATGTAAAATCGCATTTTCATTGCAAAACAATGTAAAAAAGACAAAATTCTTCTGAGAAACATCAGGAGGACGTGGAAGAAGATTTTGTGTACCTACCTCTGCAGTTTGATTGAGCTCTGACACGGTCATATAGTAATAATACAGTCAATAAATTGTTCGGTCTTCTTGTGTATTGTCATCAGTTTCTTGCACTAAAGATAAACCTACCAGCTAAGCATTTAGGTGCTGAATGTCTTTCTTTCACTAATGAGATATCAATAATACGAGCTGCAGGAGTTGACTGTATAGAGTATATTCCATTTACGATAGACATTATGCAGAGTTAATGATATAGTTGTTGCCTTAACAAAGAAACATTTTATCCAAAAATCATACATTAAAATAGCCAGATGGTAATGTACTTACAATTTTCATTGTATGTGTATTCTGTATTGAACAAGCGTTTCCAAATGGTTACTTGAACTGGAAATTGAAACGATAGGAAATGGTGCGGAGTTTACGATGTTTGGATCATAGTAATACATTAGAGGCGTTGTTTTTCCATCGTATGTGTTTATTTGAGCATAAAGCTTTTTCGATCGCATTGCGGCCATGTTCAGTGCAATTCTGAGGCGGCTGTGGTCCTCCGTCTAGAAAAGTATCTGTCTGGACGCGATTTCGCCGTCTCTCTAGACGCTATTCTCGCCCAAACCTCATCTGTAGTTTTCACTGGAGTAGCGTACACAATGCTTTTCAAATATTCTCACAAGAAAAAGTCTAAAAGGTTGACAGCTGTCTTGTCTGATATGACAAGAAATTATGCATAATTGCGTTTATGATAATATTTCTTGTAGAACAATCACAGAAATATTTTATAAAACTAAAACTTTATGAAATGAACATTAGTTTCATTAACAACTATATGAGACACATTCTTCTTAAAGCGAAAGATATACACACATTAAAACAATTAAAAAATATATTTGAATGTTATGGAGAGAAGTCTTCAAAATACAATCCAATTTCTCTTATCGCATTCATGTTTTAAAAAGTTCTGCTCCTTTTGTAAATAATATATACGGATATATGTATACGTTCTATAATTGGAATGCAGGACATGAAAATTATTCCATGTCCGGTGGCTCTGAGAGTAGATTTTTGCAATGAATCCACAGATAAATAGAGCTGTTATCTCAAAGCAATGGCTAGTCAAAAAAGATAACTTTACTGGTTAAAAATGCTTTGCACATACTAGTCCTCCCCAAAAACACACTACTTTGATGGAACGTACAAAAAAGTTACTGAAACAAACAAAAAAAAACTCGCAAACGAGGAGTCTGGGGTGGGGGGGCGTTGTCCTATAGGATGAAACCTGCCAGGGATGGGACCCACCGCCACCACGCCCACCACATCGCATACATATCGCGCTTGCAGGAGCAGCCAGTATTAAAGCGAAGTAGTGACCGAAAAATTAAACCACGCTCTGAAAGTTTTCGAGACAGCCTCGCCCCCGCTGCCGCCGCCGCCGCCGCCGCTCACACCGCTTCACCGCCCTAGGCAGCCCCGCCACTCACACCGCCCCCGCCCCCGCCCCACCGTCACCGCCGCTTCCCGCTCCTGCCGCCACCCCCGCCGCTGCTCCCGCAGTCGCCCCTGCCGCCACCCCCGCGGTTGGCAATGGTGTTGCGGTCAGGGCAAAAGCAGTCCTGGCGGCAGTTGCGGCGAGGGTGGGGCCGGCAACGGTGTCGCCAGTGGTGGGAAGGGCCAGGAGGGTCGATGGTCTAGGAAGGGGTAAAGGGATTCCCTTGGGTTTCTTTCGAGGGCGTGGTCGAGTGACATTGCTCCGAGCGGATTGCCATGCTGCCCTTGCAAACGACTCTCCCCCCTCTCCCTCCATCACCGACGCCCTCGCCGCCCTCCCTGGGTTTCCCAGCGGTCCCGCCGCGCCGGCGCGACTTCCTGGTTTGTTCGCTGTTGTTTGAAGAATTAAAGCGCAACAAGTTGTTTGAAGTGTAAGCCGCACACGGGTAGAGATTAGAGAGTGTTTTCTCTCTGTTCGTCGGACGATGTTGGGCTCGCGTGAGAAAGGAAGATTGTTTAAGTTTGGGATTAGAAAACTGTTCTGTCTGGAAGCATTGTAATTATGAACATATTTTAATACTTAGACGTTAGGTATTATTAGAGCAACGAGGACAAAGAGCAAATGAATGTGCTCATCCTGATGGAATATCTATATTCATTAAGCGCTATGATTCCGTGAATATTTGAAAATAAATTCACAACAATTTCACATTGGGAAGAAATATGATTTTCAACAATTTTAATACAAATACTGTTTACTGTAAACGGTTTTTTATTCTGATGTATAACGTCAATGCCGTAACATCTATTGGCGACTTTTTACCTGCAGAACAAATAAATAGGTCGTTTGCCTTGATTTGTTGAGCAAATGTCGAGACTAACCTTGTTTTGCTTCTTAACATAAATGACCTCTAAGTCTGGAGGAGGTAGCTTGTCTGTTATCAATTTTATAAAATCAGATCTGTAGTTTTTTTATCAATGCAAATAAATTTTCTATCACTTAGGATCGAAAATTTCTTGTTTTCAAATATTGCTAACCACACTTTGTTAGCACTTACTTTTATTCATCGTCGTCCAACTATTTCTAGTACTACTGCGTTAGGAAATATAGAGCTCAAGGAAATGTGCACAAATTATTTTACACTCCTATATGTCGCATACAGTTTTACTGTTTTCTGATGAAAATTATTCAGATCAAATATTTTAAGATTATTAATATGTGAAATTAATATTCATACTCTGCGCCACATCCCTTTCCTCCTCCATGAAAAAAGCAAATATGTAAATACACTAAGTTTACTATTTTTTGTTAATTTATTTTAGGCATTAGTAGCTTTTAACAATTCAGTTAGAACAACTCAAATTATGTACAATCAATAATATATGTAAGTGTTACAAACATTATTAATTTCAGAAAATTAAAAAGAAAGGCAAGAGATAAAAACGAAACTTTATGTACATAAATCCACCCTCCTGTGAGTAAACAACGCGCTCAAAAATTTATTGTTTTCCATAAAATTCATTGACATTTTTACCTCTAGTAAAACAAATCAAACATCGTTCACATTCATTAAATCATGTGCATCTACAGTTTACATTGTGATTTTTTGTGCTTCAGCAGTTTCCCTCAGACATTAAGCGAATATTGTGAATATTATACATTTTGTTTAAATTAATTCATGGGAAAATAATTGACATAAAATGAAGTTTCAAAATTATTAACAGTTACTTGCAAATCACGAATTAGTTTACGGCGCAGACTGATTTCTACCAAGGAGTGGTGCCATAGGTTAGTGATATACTAAGTTTAAGATAAGCCTCATTACTATTTTTACTTTCCCGTATACGTACGTATATACGGAGTAATATACGTAGTATAGGGAAAGTTATGTAATGCTGCGCGAGAAAATGGTGAATTTTCGCCAGAAAAAAATTCATTGCCGGACTGTGATAACGAAAAATTGAATAAATCCAGTTGCTAAATGAAGAAAAAATCTCCTAACACGTGGTGTAGCCAAAACCCCTCTTTTGTGGGTCCTTGATACCGAAAAAACAATTGAAAGGAAAACGTCCGCCCGTCCGTCCGTCCGTCCGTCCGTCTTTCTGTACGTCTGTGAACACTGCTAGCGCCTAAACCATACGTACAATTTCTTCCAAATGGATATTCCGCCGTCGATCTAGTTCCTGTCAAAAGCTTGAGATTTTGAAAAAGATTCTATAAAATTTGGGGGTACTTTACATGAAGTTCCCCGGACATTTCAATTATTTTTCAAAAACGGCTCCAAATTTTTTCTTTGAATTTCTTGTAAGAATAGAGTGAAATGCACTTATTAAGTTGACATAGGTCGGATTTTCACGGTTAATTCTGAATATTCAAAAATTGCAAAAGTTTGAATTTTATTCGGCATCTTCCTCCAACTACAAAATTGCAGATAGAGATTTTTCCTTCAAATAAAATTTGTTCTTCATTGCGTGTTTTTTCTTTAAGGTCATGTACATACTTTTGAAAATTTTAGTAGTTTTCGCGCAATATTGCGTGCAATATGTGCAATTTAAAAAAATACAAAAACATTTTCTCAAAATTTCAGATTTTCTCTCTCGGCTCTAAAATTTCTCTTTAAACTTTTGGTAATGATAGTGCTAAATGTACCCTACGAGATGACATTTACTCTATATCGCTCTATTCTTTTGTTTTTTCAAAAATTGCAAAAATATATTTTTTTTACTTGTCTCTCACGTCATTAATATTTACATTAACTGCGATTTGTTGACATTATTATATTAAAGAGTACATGTGCTTTAAATAATGTCACATAAATTTCTCGAAAACACAACCGTTTTCTGTGAAAACGTCCTCAAAATTTCTCATTTTCAGAAACGCTGAAATGTCATTTTCTTATAAATAGCTTCAATTTTTTTTTCAAATTTTTGGAACGGATAGTGCTATTGGCGCTCTTTAATATGACGTAAAGTTAATTTTGAGTTTTTTTTCTTCAAAAATTACACCAATGTAATTTTTTTCAAAGATCTCTCATATCTTTAATATGCACATTACTTGCAATTTATAAACACTATTCTATTTGTGAGTAAGTGTGCTTCAAATGATTTCAAATGAATTTGTTTGAAAATTCAAACATTTTCTGTGAAAATGAGCTTCAAATTTCGCATTTTTAGTAGCCCTTAAACGCCATTTTCTTAAAAACGGCTAAAAATGTTTAAAGGAAAAGTGCCAAATAGGACGAGGTTTTTATGTTCTTTAATATTTTAAAATTAATAATTCCGATCTACCATTAGGAAACCGAGAAATAAAGAAAATGTCAAAAACATGTAGTTTGGGGGGCGACAGAAGACAGATGGCACGAGTCTGTGGCAATTCCGAATAGTTAGCCGAGATCGAAGAAAATAGAAAACATAATACGGGAAAGTCTGTGCCGTTCTGTAGCACGACTAGTTTAAAGCTAAGATTAATGAGGAGACGGTATGAAGGCCAAACTCAAATGAGAAGTGAGAATCCATATAAATGTCACTTTAGTGGGACCTGATTATTTAATGACGGAGTGGCACAAATTAACATGACTACATTTTTGCGCAAAACAGTAGTCTTAATTCACGTTCATTTCTTTGCTGCTTCAGTTACCTTAGTGATGTGCCAAATTAATAAGCAAATTATATTCTCTCACTAAAGTGTAAAACTTTCAACTCTTACAAGTTTTCTCCGTAGTATGTGAAAGAGTAATTACAACTTTTCTGTAATGTGCTCAGCTTCCTTATTGGCATTCTTCTACAACAATATTTTCAAATCTATATTGCCTAGGATTCATAGTACTAAGGTCCTCGATTTTTCCAATTTATTTGTTATGTTTATTAAAATTCAAATCAAACTCACCTTAATGTATACTATATGATTTTCTTTCACTTCTGCTCTGAAATTCAAAAGTTGGAACATCATTTAGTACGCCGTTAGTCAAAGATATTCGAAACTTATATACAATGACAGAAAGTGTAGTAATAACAGTGATTACGAAACGCTCTTAGTTTGCAACAAAACGACTCTAACCCTACTGATATTTAAAAAAAGGTTTCTATTCTGAACTCTCGACCGCCCTCCCGACATGTTTGATAGTTTAATGCTTGTGCGTGTTTCTAAGTAAAGGGAAAGAACAGGAGAAGGGAGAGGAAGGAAAGATCGCGCTCAGTGCGGGGCCCATTTGTTAGGGTACTGCTCGGGCTTTCACCTGAAATTGGTCATCGAAACTGTAAAAAACTACCGATTAGAGGAGCCGGTCTCTGGAATCCTTCTCCAGTCAGCGGCTGAATTCAACCTAGCTCTCTAGCTAGTGTCGAAAATCTTGGCCGTGCAGGTAAGACCTATAGGTCAGAGTCACTGCAGTGAAATCAATTGATTTGCCAAAGCACCTCAGCCGGTGTAAAATTAGGTGGCAATGGATTGCTTCTGAATATGATTAAACAGGCGCACACACACACACACACACACACACACAATGTCAGACCAAAAGACTTGACAAATGTATCTCTATGTATTTTGATGCGCTGAATCCGAATCCGAAGCCAGAATTGGGCCACCTCCCGTCAATGTCTTTAATAAAAAAATTTACGATCCACAATACCACGGTCGTATTTTTGCGATTTAATAAAACACTGGAGGGTGGTGGCACATTTCTGACTTCAGATTCGTATTCACCGCGTCGACTTACATAGCGAGACTTATGTCAATTCTTTGAGTCTGACAACAACCCCACAAAACAATCAATTTCACGGCGTTCTTTCGCAATTTAACAAACACTGCAGGGTGGTATCACAATTCTGACTTCAAATTGGGGTTCAGGCGTCAAAATACTCGGACATAGAGAAACGTGTTTCAAGCCTTTGGGTTTGACAGACTTTTTGTGTGTGCCTGTGTTATTCATCATTATGGCGATACCAAGAGATATGGATGACGGAGAGAATTCACGATAATGATGACATTTAAGAGACGATCATATTAACAATACCCCAAACAACGATTGTCCCATCTCATGTCTACGTTATGCATTTTACAATTATATTAATCGAAAAAACATTTTTGTTCATACGTCAACTCCCAAATATTACCGAAGAACAATTCACCAACTCACTTAATATAAGTGAATCATATCGCGGTCTCGTTCCGTTGTACTGAAACCAATATTACGTACTTAAACGACTACAAAAATATAAACATTATTTTGCAGAACTGTGATCACCTGTGCTACGGAGTATGGGTAACAAGCGGAGTGAAGCTACGTCTTCAAATGTTAATAGAAGGTGTAAAGTCTTCTTTTGTAAAACATCATATGAAGCATTAAAGAGACCCCATTATGGTTTTAAATGCAAAGTTTTGTTTTTAATATGATGTGTGCTGTTGTATGAAGTATCGTATGTGCGCCTACTGATTTATATTCCAAGTGTAATCTTCAAATTCAGATTTTTTCGTCCTATATCAGTTCGCTGCACCCCCAGGGGTAATTCTCAATTCAGATGTAGCACATTTACATGTTTTTGTGCCTTAGACGGCTTAAACATTTTAAAACTCTCATCATTCCTTGGCGTGTTGTTGAAAAAAAGGGATAATCCTTTATCTTTTTGAAACGCTGTTTTCTTATTTCCTATATATTGTGGTTTGTAGTTGCCATTGAACGTATGAAGTATTCACAATGTGGGTTGTGTAAGGATAATATCATAAATTGCATGAACGTGAGTTAGAGAAAAAATACCAGAGAAAATGAGGATTCATGCACACTAGGGAAGATTGGCTGAGATATTCAGAAATGTGTTATAGAACGATGTGTATGAAAGTGGAAAAATCGAAGAAAATACTACTTCCTGGAATAGATTGAACGTAATTGGAACCGAATAATGAATGCAATTTCAGTTGAAAATGAGGGTTTGAGGTAGCTTTAGAAACAGCAAATAAAATAAGAGGTGAATAGGATTGGATATACAGGATTCTTGGAGATATTACAAAAATATATTCGCAACAGAATTAAAGATCCACAAGGATAAAGAGAATGATGTGATTGTTTGGTAAAGGGAGACAGAGAATAGCACGAAGGCAGGGAACTATAAGGGGAACACAATGTCAACAGAAGGGGTGTGATAATGGACACATCAAGTGATGTGGTAAACATAGACGGTGAATTATACGTCAGCGTTTAAGAGAAATGTTCTGCATGAAGCTCCTGAATGATAGTGAAGAAAAAGATGTTTCATTTATTTAAAGAAAACCTATTACAAACAATACTTAAATTAACATTCTAGTGTTCGTTTTCCAAGGAATGATCATCTATTTGAAGTACATTAAAGCTGAAGAAGTTTACGGTAAGGAAAATGAATATTTATGGAAATTTACGAGTTGTCAAAGTAATTGTGATTTAATTCGACAAGTGTAAGTAACAATGAGACATTTCTGCTTGAGGAAGAATTGGTCCCTCGATAATATGTTAAGAGATAGCAATGGCACAATACACGATGAAAAATTTCCCAAGAGTTTTGGCATGACTTTTCTATTATTCTTTAAAAACGGATCTGGTTAATTTGTTTAAAATGTCAGAACTATAAAAAAAGTATTCTAACCAATGGTTTAATTCAAACAAAGCAACTCACGCGCTGCAGGTCCATTATCTTATTTATATTTTAAGTAACGGATTGTTAAGAAATGACAAAAGTCACGTTGGAAGAATGAGAATAAGTACGAATCGTCTTGAATAAATGTGGTTTTGCGTATTAGACAAAACTAAAGTAAGAATGACTCAGTATAATAGGAAAACAAAGTCGTCGACAATACAAGGAGAAGAAGAAGTTCTAGAAAATTTTGTGGAAATGTCTCTAATGCGTGTCCGGGAGGAATTCTCTCCGAGGGCAAACCCAGATTCACATTCGCAACTAAAGTACCAGAGCCACTTTATTTAGGTAAGTAAATAAGTAATGATTACAAAGGTACTGATACTACATCGTAATGTCGCCCAGGATCTCCAAGACCAACAAATTCATACCTTATGTTTGTCCGATCCTGTGCCTCATCTACATCTATCACCGCTTGCAATCCACGAGAACTCCGCGAAGACAAAACCAAATCTCCAAATACGCAACAGGGTCAAAATAAGGAACCAGTGGGATGTGTACCGAGAGTAGGCTGTCGGAGGCTTAAGCGCCCGGTGCGTGGCGGCGTGGGGGTGGGTGGCGGGATGGGCGTGGCGGGGTGCGGAGCGGGGCGGTCGCGAGTGTTGATTAATGCAGACCGCGTGATTAACCGCGGGCGGCGGCGTGACGCGCGAGCTGGGGGCGCGCCCCAGAGTGATGGCCGGCCCATTAGAGCCACCACCGCCACCACCACCGCCACCGCCACCGCCACCACCGCCCCGCCGCCGCCGCCGCGCACGTCGCCCGCGTCACCCATCCCGTTCAACTCCACCCGCCCCGCCCCCTCTGTCACAACCCCATCCTTTCTCATCCCCGCTTCACGTCTCCAGCTCTCGCTCTTCCCCATCTTCATCCACGTCACCGGGAATACCTCTCCCTTCCAACCAACTCCGCCCCGCTTTACACCTCTCCGCTCCGCACCATCCGCCCCGCCCCGCCCCGCTCCGCCCCGCTCCGCCCCGCCAACACCCCGGGTACTCCGCAAATGTGCGCGTAGCACCAACCTCCGGGCAGATGTTATATAAAACAGCGCCCGTCGTGCTCGCTTCCTGCCCCGCCCGGCCCCCACGCCCCGGCCCCTACGCAGCGGCGTCCGCGTGTCCCGCTGTTGTGTCCTGAAGCGGTCACCGAGGCTGATCCCTGCATCGCTCCCGCCCTCCGCCGCCCTCCAATCCTTGTCTCGCCCCGTTGTATTTGCCTCCCCCGAGGCGGTTCGCGCAGCTGCTGTATTCGACGATTCTTTTTCTTTTTCATTTCTTTTGGTTTCTGCGAGGGCTGCTCGCTTCTGGGACCTCTTTATTTTATTCTTTAGGGAATCACGATAATATACTTCTTTGCTGTTTTACTCTACTTCGCGTTCCTATCGTGCCATAAGAGCTACTAAAGCGGGCGAACTACTAAAATGAAGCTACTAAAATGGTCGATGTTTTCAACCATTTGTCCGCAAATTGTCTCAGTTGCGGGGGATGGACTTCGGAGGTTGGTTTACATTAAAAAACACATAGGAAAGTGAGTTGAAGGAAGCTTCTATGTACGCAGGAAGTGGAAGGAAACTTCTATGTACGCAGAAGATAAAGAAAACTACAAAAAATCTCGTGGAAGCGAAAGTCATCATTTAAAGTATAATTATTAATTAGCTGATCATGAGAAATACTTTAGTTTGAACCTACAACCTCTCTGGATGCCTATTGACATCCACATGCCCTTCTGCGAACCGAATTATGTCTACGAAAATCTTTTAATTTTGTCTTTATCTCAAATTCTATGATTTTTCTTAGTCTCACTACTGGGATGCTTAATTATATTTACCAGTTTTGATAGTATATCCACGTCTCGACGATGTCTGTTCCAGTCTATTTTTTAATTTCCTTCAGGAAATTGTATTTCAGTAATTATTGGCACCTCTTCTCTTGCAATTCAGTCATAGATCTTTTTTTTCTTAAACATCCGACAATACATGAAATGCACTGTCACTCCGGTTTCTTATTGTAATCCGCATGTTTGTCATTATCTCTATCAGGTTACCTTGAGTATTTTCCAAACTTCCCTTTCTTATGTAGTTCTATATGTATCTAATAGATACATTTCCACATTATTTTATCGAATATTTCAGTGTGTCGTTCTCCCTTCCATAACTTTTCTCTCTCCCGACTAGTATTTGCACTGCAATTTCTTCGCTTGGCCTTCACCCCTCTACAAGCACACAGACTCGGACGCACGAGCCCTCACATTCGCGCCAAATGCCACTTCTCCCGCCCAAGGCGGCTGCGACGTTCATGGGACCTCTTCGGTAGCCACTGCACCCGACCGCCGCCGGCGATATTAAAAGTCACCGCAACGTCGTGCAAGGTACTTCGCCAGCCTATCTCCGGGCGCTGTGGGCTCTTTGATTTATAACCCGTCTCTGCTCCGGACAGCGGCCTTCGTGGCAGCTTGCCCTTTCTCTGCCCGACGACCCCACCGACCCCACCGACCGCACCACCCAACCCTCAGACACACACCGCCCAATCTCCCCCTCTCTCTCACACACACACACACATCATCCAACCCTGCACGCCGGCGCGACCCGCTCGCCTACCTCACCCGCCCCGCTGGAATACCTTGCCCACCTACTCACCCACCCCGCCCGCTGCCCCCCCCCACGCTAATCGTTCCCGGCCCGATAATCTTCCCCGTCCTCCGGTCACCGCCCCGTCCGTCACCGTGGCCGCCGCGGCGCCCGCCCTCCCGCTCCGTCATCGTCCCTGTCCCCGCCCACGCCGATCCAGCGGCGACGGCGCTTCCGTCTTTTATGACGGCTGCCCGCGGGGTGCCCGCTTGCCAAATGGCCGCTGCCAATCACACGACTGTTTATTCAGGAGGCTATCACATTCGCGGAGAGGATTTTGACAGACACATTGCCAGCCTGTCGTCGAGCTTCAGTCAATGATGCGAAATTGATTTTCGAAGAGGTCTTTGTCTGAAGGCTTTGAGAACTAAATGTATTGTTTGCTTAATATTCTTATTCATTCAGATGTATTCTGGGTACGAAGATTTACTTATTTGAAAATGATAAGGTCACATACTCTATTCTCAGAGGCAAGAATGCAATGGAATCCCACCACGAAGACGCAATAAGATGTCTTTGAAAGAAAAGAGCTTCAATATGTCGATTTTTTTAAATATCGGTTTCGGTATATTCCAGGTTCGTCTTGTGTCAACCTCTTTGAGTCCAATATAGATATATAAATTTGATCTGAGATACTTATAAGTGTACTCAGAAAAAGAGATGAATTTAATTTTCTACAAATTCCATATTTTAGCCAGAACTGACGTGGACTATTCTCTTACATTGTTTTTTAAATATGAAAGTTCTTTCAAAGAGTGGTCAAACATTTCACTCACATCGTTATAAAAATGTATCATTTTAGATATAATTTCTTCAATATATTTTCTCCTTTTTTAACTTAATTGCAATGTCGTAAGATGAGTTTGTGATATCGATATTCTTCCATCTACTCTTACCAATGATTATAAAATACTCATATGATCTCTAAAAAGTCCTTTGATTCAAGTAACCTCCTTATTTTTAAGTGAATCAACAGTTCGAACATCAAAAACTTATTACAAAAATATATCGAAACTCAGTAATAGATCAGTGTTTTACCTACTTACGAGCAAACACAGCCAACAAAAGAGACACTTGAACTTAAATCCGATTAATCGAGTTACTTTATTGTAACTTATTAATTCTGAAATGTCATTTTTTTACTTTTTGAATGTGACGAAGACCTGTGGTTCTGATTGATATTGTCTATTATTAATCAAAGCAACTTTGTCTGCAAAGTCTCTTTCTCTAAATATTATTAGTTTCTCAATAACACTTCTGCATATTTAGTAAAAATTGAAATACCCCATTCGAACGAAGCAAACACTATTGGCATTCAAAACATTACTGATTACGAACCGTACCTTCACCGATCAGTTGCAAACCATATCTCTCCTGAGACGTTCCCAGATGCCCATCCATATCGGGTTGCCCACACATTGAAGCGATCAGTACATGTACCGCAAGAACATCCCTCTGCCCGTACCCTGCTGCGGATTTACCTCGAGAAGCTGTGTAGTCTCGATAGCCAGCGCACCACCAATTTTAAATGACCGATTCAATGCAATTTTTAAATTTTTGGCTACTATATTGGATTGGACAATTAAAATTTTAAAAAACTGACATTAGATTTGTATTCAGAGACCCAAAAAACCTGAATATATGAATTTTCTTGAAGAATGGGCTATTAGAACAATATATGGGTAAGAAAATTATAAATATTGGGGAAAATGGCACTGTTTAGCCATTTTGTAACAGTACTTAGGTCATCCAACAAATTATATAATTGTACAAGGGTTGTTCGGTATCAATGTGGCAAAAATATAAAAAAATATTCAGACGTTTTCGATGCCTCTATTGTGTTCAAGATGAAAATAAACTTTTGCTTATTGGGTTTTCGGCCCCAAACTTTACTCACTTTATAACTTAAAAAATAAACAAATCTAAACTAAAAACTAAAAAACATGTACTCACGTATATTCTTTTTGTGAAATATTTTATACTATAGCAATAATTTCTATCAATTGCGAAATTGTAAGAAAATCTCTTTCTTTATTTTTTAAATAAAGAAAGGTTTGAAATTGGTCTTTAACGCAATGCCATGGCAATTGACGTTTAAATATAGAAAATTTATTTTATTTGATCTCGAGTATGCGTTTACAGACATTGTACAGTGTAGTGGCGACACCTGAACCAGGTAACCGCCAACGTGCACCAGCCTGCACGTTTGACTCACATCGCCGGCCAAAAACCTTGAGAAACAGCGTTGGAAAACGTCAATTCCTCCAAATTCCCATTTACTATTACTCTTTTACTTCAATTATACTTATTCTTGCCGATCTTACATCAATTTAAATAATCAATCCTTCGCCAGCCAAAGATACGCTTTCACTCTCCACTATAATGCACTTCCTTACAAACATTCATGCATCTCCCACTGATTCAACATTACACATAAACCATTCATTATATGTTTCACTTTCGATCGTGCAACTTGCAAAAACGAAATAATTATGTGTCATTTACTACAAGTAAACCAATAACTAAATCATGTGTGTTTTCATACCTTTCCACGATAATATCAAACACTTCCATTAGCAAAATAACTTTTTCCAGTAATTTCATCTCTTTTACACTTAATATATTATCGCGTAGAGGCAATTAAAATCAATATTCAAGATATTTTTATAGAAAGAGTAAAGAAAAACTTCAGAATCCTTTTTAACCACGAACACTTCTGATTATACAATTGAATGTAAAATAAACATACAGTCCTCTCTTATCCTATAGATATGCACTTCCGTGCATCAATTAACTCAATCGTAAATCTCAGTCGTCATCCTCTGATGGAGCGGAACTAAACTTGCACATTGATTTACTCTTGAGTCTGTAATGTAATACTGGGCGAAAAAGCCGAGAAATGTTTTTTTTGTAAATATATTAAGGTTAAAGGTTGAAAACCATAACGTATAGGACTTCTAATCTCGCTGTAATTCAACGCCCTTGTCTTTTTATATAAAAATAATAATAATAATAACAATAATAATAATAATAATAATAATAATAATCCACCTAGGGAGTACACGACCTTGCAGTTGGTGGTGGAGCTTGAGTACACCCATAAGACTTAAAGCTATGTCAGTGGTAGCCTAGCTACCGGTAGGGCCTCCCTTGCTGAATAGGTTGAAGGTGAGGGGTCAGACGAAGAAGTACTCCATTTTGAGGAGAGTGGGAAGTACGTAGAGAGGAAAGGGTCATGAATCTTTGGACTTCCTGTTGTCGGCCCATAGAGGGTACAGGAGAGAAACTGGGTTGGCACACCAGGCCACTGATTAGAGTGGAGGCCCGAACCTTGCATTAGCCGGCGAAGGAGGCTGCCTTCAGCAGTCAGTGAAAATCCCGTAGGGTTTAGTAATGCCGACTGGCGATCGGAGGGACCCCTTGCTGGGCCCTGCGGGGGGATGCCCCGAGGCCACTATGGGTCGCAGTAACGGATGGCAGGAAACAACCTGAATGTTAAGTGTGATCTGTGAACTCGAACTTGCGTCCTGCGAATCTTCAATTCAAACCAATGAGCAAAATGGATAGAACAAGCAATGTAATGAACCTTAACGTGCCTTGTTCCACCAATGTCTCATACCTGCTCAGAAACCGAGCTAATGTCACCTTGTCGACGTCAGGCCATCCCACGGATGTTAGTCCCAGGGACCCAGAGCCGGCAGTAGCTCGAAGCCATCGTCAGAGATAGACCCGGGATGAATTAAAGGAGGTGAGGTGGTGCTTTTACTATGCAAAAGCGAAAAATGGGGGCTCAGAAATAGAAGTTTTCAAGGTATGGAGAGAGCGGAACCCAGATATGAGACCTACCCTAGACTCAAAGAAGCTTGCCAGTTAACGACGATACATACTCAGCAGTGGAAAATTCACAGCAGAACAACTTGCTGGCATTGAGAGAAATGCGGAGTATGTACTTCTCTCGAACAATCCACATGACGAACATGTAGAACTTGAAAATGATGATCCCGTGGAAGATTCATCTCTTTCCAGTGAAACACAAGTCAGTGGTGAAAATTCACCTGGCAATGAATTACACGATAAGGACATAATGCGAAGTCTCCTTTGGCGCGAGATAGGAAGAGTTAGTCAACTTCCGTTTGAATCTCGCGAACCGTTGAGGAGAAGATACGAAACTGACAAAGCTAAAAGAGTGATAGAAACAGTGAATTCTGTCTTAAATGAGGTGGGAGACCCAAGGCAGA
The DNA here is from genome assembly GCA_031308135.1 of Acheta domesticus. NCBI lineage: Eukaryota > Metazoa > Arthropoda > Insecta > Orthoptera > Gryllidae > Acheta > Acheta domesticus. The sequence goes on along the minus strand of JAHLJT010009436.1, from coordinate 132,933,927 downwards.
GATCTAGATATTACTGAAATCAATCACATCATATACGCAACTGGACATATAGTATCTCAGATAATTTTGGGTCCAGCCAAGAACACCGACGGCCGACAGCAAAACATAGTAAACAGCTCTGTACCCCCATGGATGAACAGAATTATGAAACAGATAGCCGACACCCGGCGTGAAATATCACTCTTAGCTGGGGCATCTTCTAAATCAACGCACACCTCTAAAGTTCAACGAAAAATATTCAATGTTGAACAAAAATACCAAATTGAAAATGACACCAGCAGGCTAATGGTAGTTGAGAAGCTAAAAGAGAAAATTCAAGCATGGGCTCAAAGAATTAGATGTTACAAACGTAGAATAGATTTCCGTGTGCAGAACCGGTTGTTTGAAACAGACGCGAAGAGATTCTATCGCAATCTGACTCAAAAACCGAATGGCAAAGCTGTCACTCCTTCAAAAGACGACGTCGAAGCATTTTGGGCAGGAATCTGGGAGGAGAGCAGATCCTACAACAAAGACGCATCTTGGCTTCAATCTGAAGTTGATGCTGCCGATGAACTTGTAGAAACAGTGGAAGATGTTCACGAATTCTCGGAAGAGGACCTCTTCCAAGCAATTAAGAACATGGGAAACTGGAAGTCCCCCGGGATTGATAAGATCCAGATTTATTAGATTAAGAAATTAACAGCAATACATTCTCATCTAGGAAAGGCTGGTAATAAAATTTTAGAAAACCCAAAGGAACTCCCGGAATGGCTCACACGGGGCATCACGTATTTGCTACCCAAAGCGGGAGACAGCTCTTTGGCGAAGAACTACAGGCCAATTACTTGTCTGCCAGTACTGTACAAAGTAATAACTTCAGCCATAGCTGACAAAATGTACAGTCATCTAGATAAGAATCATCTAATGCCAGCAGAACAAAAAGGATGTCGTAAAGGCTCTTATGGCTGTAAGGAAATCTTGTTACTGAATAAAGTCATCTTGAATGATGTAAAGAAACGGAAACCTAATTTGAGCATGGTTTGGATTGACTACAAAAAAGCCTTTGATAGTGTACCACACGATTGGATTTTGAAGTGAGAGGAGATTGGAGATTTATCGATTTCATCCTAGACTTATTGAATTTTGCAAGGCTAGCATGAAGTTGTGGAGTACCAGGTTACTAATCCACAGCGAAAAGGAAGCAGTAGAAACCAGAAGTATTCAGATTAACAGAGGAATTTTCTAAGGAGACTCACTATCCCCTCTGCTGTTTTGCATTAGTTTGATCCCACTATCGAGACAGCTGTCGCACACTGACTTTGGTTACAAGCTCCACGGTGATGAAAGGTCTGTATCACATTTAGTTTACATGGAGGATCCTAAAGTGTTTGCTAAGAATGAAGCGATTCTCTCCTAAATGCTGTCCGTCATCGATGATTTTAGCAATGATATCTGCATGAAGTTTGATCTTGACAAGTGTGCAAAAGTCAAATTAAAAAGAGGCAAAGTGACCACGTCAGAGAACATTGAAGTTGATAAACACACTGTGATTCGAGATCTTGAGCCAGGTAAAACTTACAAATATCTGGGTATTGAAGGATGTGAGACCATCTCGAACGACACAATGATAGAGAGAATTCGCAAGGAGTATTATAAAAGAGTGAGACTTGTCCTGCAGTCCGCTCTGAACTCGAGCAATAAAATATCATCAATAGGTAGTTTGGCGGTGCCTGTAGCCGAATACAGTTTCGGACTAGTAGACAGTACTGAACAGGAAATTCGCATCATGGATCGAATAACCAGAAAACTGCTTACAATGCATCATGTTGCCCACCCCCGAGCTGATGTAGATAGACATTATGTGTCACGTAAGGAAGGAAGAAGAGGCCTCAGACAAATTGAAGCCTCCTGGCACAATGCAATAACCGGGATGGGAAAGTATGTAGTGAGCCATGAAGATGACCCAGTAATGAGGTTGGTCATGAAATCTGACCGAAGAATGGGAAACAGAGGCATTGTAAGTATAGCAAGAAGCATTGCGAACAAGACTATGCAAGGCACCCACAATGACAGACACACTAAATTTCTGATGCTACTTAACATGAAATTTGAGACACAAAAAATGTTAAAGGAATCGTGGAGAGACAAACCTCTTAACGGACAATATTTGAAACGAATGGACCAGGTGCAGGTCAATAAAGATCAATCATTTATGTGGCTTAAAAGAGGAAGAATGAAGCCAGAATCGGAAGCACTTGTAATGCTGCCTAAGATCAGCCTTCAGAACACAACATTATGATAAAGCGGTTCTCAAAATTTCCCAAGATGACAAATGCCGCATTTGTCAGGAACACCTAGAAACCATTGATCATATTGTCTCAGCTTGTCCAATCCTAGCAAAGACCGAATACTTGAAAAGACACGACAGGGTGTGTAGCTACCTCCACTGGCATATCTGTACCGCCCTCGAAGTTCCGAACACATGCCCCAAGTGGTACGAACACTCACCGAAACCGGTGACGTCTGTTGGATTGTGTACGATATTGTACGTTCAACAAATTCAAATTGATCGCACGATAGCGGGAAACAAACCGGATATAGTCATCCGGTATTTGGAGAACAAATCGTGTTTACTTGTCGATGTTGCTGTACCTTGCGATCAAAACGTCGTTACCCAGGAGGCAGAGAAACGTCTTAAATACAAGAATTTGGAAATCGAGATCAGCCGAACGTGGGGCGTAAAAGCAGAAGTCGTCCCGATAGTTATCGGAGCTCTGGGATTTGTTCCGCAAATTTTGTGTAAGAACTTGTCTAAACTCCCAGGGAATTCAAAAGACATGGGGCCGGTTGCATAAAGCTTTCCGTACGGGTTCCATAGCAATGGATTCTACAAAATTTATAGGCTCCACAGGCCGTTCACCGTTGCATAAAGCAAATGTATGGAGTCTATAACTATAGGTTCTATACGTACTTCAAAATGCCACCACTAGATAGCGACACAGTCGATATTTGAATACTGCGTATTCTGTGTTTCGTTTTGCAAGTTCTTCGTGTGTGCTGTGCTCTGGCGAGGTGTTTGGCGGTGTTTTGGTTTCTTTATGCGTTCTCAGTAGCAATTTCGTTTTATTTAATTTTCAGTTTATTTTATTCATTCATATATATATATATATATATATATATATATATATATATATATATATATATATAGTTCACTTTTTATTTAATTATTATTTGTTAAGTACAGTGTATTCTTTATATTAGCTATTGGTTTTTTGTATTTAAATTAATTTGTTTACTATCCAATTTTAATTATTAATTTCTTATTTTTGCAAATTTAGTAATAATAAAAAAAATTGTAGTTGTATTGTCTTCTTGCCTTTTTTAAATTAAGTATTAGTACGGTTTTTAACATTAATTTTGTAAATCTAAATAAATTTGTAAATTAGTCTTCATTTCATTTCTATTTTACTATATATCTTTCTTTCATTTACTTACATATTTACATTAAAAACCAATGGCTACTAAGATAGTAAAAAGAAATAAGAATTTCTGGGAATTTGAAAAGCATCTTCTTATTGATATAATAGAAGAGTTTAAAGATATAGTTGAAACCAAAGCCACCAATGGAGTGGAAACAAAAACTAAACGTGCTACTTGGCTTCAAATATCCAAGTCCTACCATGCGTCATGCCGCACAGGTCCCAGGACCATCAAACAATTGAAAGCTCTATGGGATGGTATGAAAAGGATAGCCAAAAAGGAGAAAAATAATGATAAGGTTTGTAGAATATTGGTCACCTGGTTGCAATTTCTCCAATGATTATGTTAAATATACATGTATGTAATCACTTTCATTTTACCAGGTGGAAATGTACAAAACTGGTGGTGGAAATTACACTCCACAAACGTCAGCAGTATCGGGAAAAGTTTTGAGCGTAATAAAGGAACAAACAGAATCACAGATTAACTGCTATGATTCCAGTGCTCATTTCATGAAGCATGGTAAGTTCAAACAGTGCAATAGTAGAAAGACTTCAGACTTTGAAATAATAAATAATTTGCTAACTAAACTATTGATGAGTACACATTAATGCAAGTCAAGTCCACAAGTTAAGGCATTTAATTTGCCTAAAATAGGTAAAATGTCATTAAAATATGACAAGTTTTGTAATTTAATTTTGCAAGTCTGATAATCTAATCAAATTTTATTTGTTACACTGTTTTAATAATATCATATGGTAGGAAACATCATCATCGTTGGTTATATCTTGGAAAGAAATCTTTTCACAACTGAAAATTATTCTTTACAACATACCAAATTTCAACATGACTGTACATTTGATTCAGATGATTCTAATAAGTGTTAAATGTGGGCTGAACTATTCTCTTATGAATCTTTGAATGACTGCATAATTGACAAACTGTTTTCATTCATTGCACTCCTTTATTCACTAGTTGATACAAACTTGTATTGTATCATGTAAAAGGTGTCGGTCCTTCAAAAAGGGATGCCACACGTAAGCAGAGCATTCAATTCCTTTAGACTGAAGAGAGCTTATTGGCATTACGAAGTAAAATTTTCAAGTTGCTTGAGATAGATGCTAGGAGAAAAATAATTTAAAAAAGAAAAATACTTACTTGAGGGATCAAAACCTAAAATAGGCCAAATGAAAATGTTCTATAACACTTCCAGAACACTGAAGTGATTCCTATTGTAAAAAATGTAACATTTAAGGCATTCTTTCAAAACTTCAAGGCTCTGAATACATGATCATCATCATCAATATTATTATTATGAATTTTCAAAATATTTTAGATTCAATTTGATTTTGAAATCATGGGATTTTTATTATTTGTTATCAAGCATTTTTAAGTTGCACCAAGTAGAAGAATGCATAAAATAAAGGCATATATGATGTGGGTATATTAAACATTTTTGAAATGCAACAAATATAATATTTTGCAGATGTGGCCGAGAATGCTGTGTTCCTTGAAAGTGACGAAGACTCTGACGAGGATATTGCACCCCTATGCAACGTTGTGGAGATGGAGGTCTCACCTTCGGGGCCCTCCACAAGTTATTCTGTTGACATAGATCCTTCTTTCTTTTCAATTCCCGTCCCTATCACTACCTCTGCCACTACGAGCTCCTCTGCCCCTACGAGCTCCTCTGCCCCTACGAGCTCCCCTGCACCTACGAGCTCCTCTGCCACTACGAGCTCCTCTGCCACTACGAGCTCCTCTGCCACTACGAGCTCCTCTGCCACTATGAGCTCCTCTGCCACTACGAGCTCCTCTGCCACTATGAGCTCCTCTGCCACTATGAGCTCCTCTGCCACTACGAGCTCCTCTGCCACTATGAGCTCCTCTGCCACTACGAGCTCCTCTGCCACTACATCCTCCTTTTCCCCCATATGCACTCCCAGAACCAAATCAATGAAGAGGAAAAGAGATGTGCAACAGAAGAGACATTCTCTTCTTGACTTAAAATTAAAAGACAGTGATTTAAAGGTGGTTGAAAGGGAGAAGAGAATGCAGTTATTGGAAAAGGAACATTTGGAAAGAGTGGAAAGTATAAGAATGGAAAGGAAATGGAAAGATAAAATTCTAAGTTTAGAAGCAGAAATTAAGGCTGTAGAGTTAGCTCATAAAAAATATGAGTTAGAGATTTTGCAAAATAAACAACATAAGTAAAAAATGTATTTATTATTGCAGCTCGCAGAGCATTTCCTGCTCCATTTCCATCCACTACAATCAGGTCATCTTCCTGTTCATCATTAACAATAAAATCTTCAGGAGCCTCATCACCATTTATAATTGCAATGTTGTGTAACGCAGTTGTTGCAGTAATAATGGCCAGGGTCAAATTTATCTGGGTGCGAATACCCAATGACAAGCAAGGAAACCTCCTTTTCCACACGCCATTTGTGCGCTCTATACAATTTCTAGTCCACACGTGGGCTGAATTGTATCTATTTTCAGCAACATTTTGAGGATTCGCAACTGGAGTCATTAAATAGGTACGGCAAGCATACCCACTATCGCCCAGTAAATAGCCGTTTCCATATTCATTTGCCTCCAACTGGGCTCTAAGATAGCTCGAATCAAACACTGTATTGTCATGAACTGACCCTGGCCATCTAGCAACTACATCACGTATTTTTAATTCTGCATCACAGACTAACTGGACATTCACAGAAAAGTAACCTTTGCTACATCTGAATAACTCTGCATTTTCACCACCTGGTGACTGAATGCGAACGTAAGTCCCATCAACACATCCAATAATATTTGGAAAGCCAGCAATTTCCCGAAAGTCTTGTTTGACTCTTCTCAGTTCCAATTCGTTGTCTGGCATTTTCACAAACTGTGGTCGCAGCAGAGCGATGTAATGCGTCACTCTCCTAACGATGCGACACACAGTACTCTTATGCACTTTGAACAGGTCCCCTATCACAATCTGAAAAGCACCTGTAGCATAAAACCTCAGGAAAATAAGAATTTGTGTAAGGGCTGAAATTGCCATGTTTCGTTGAGTACGTGGCTCCAAATGACGCCCAATTTCATGAAGCAGGTTCATTACTACTTCCTTGGACAATCTGAACCTTAACTTGAAGTCCGGATCGTCGAACCCTTCCATGGGATTTTCCCTCTCCCGAAATACTCGGGGTTTCGGAAGGTAATATTCGTCTTCCGATGACGACGAAGCTGATGACGACGATGATGATGGGGCTGATAAATAGGGATGAATTCTGTAAAGAAACGAATTATTTTATAAGTTTAATTCAACAAACGATTCTACAATAATTTCAAAAAAAAATCATTTCTTACAATTCCTCGGTCATATCTGCTGAGATGGCAATACCACAAGACGATGAAAATTGAAAAAGGAATAAAAACTGTGAAGAAAAAATTAAGACTGTGATACACAAATATTATAGCAGAAATTAATATATTATCACAACCAAATTTAATACTTACTTCTGACAAAATTACACGCAGAAATGTGTGAATATTCGCTAATATTCAACACCCAAAATTGCTCCAAAAAACGCACACTGCACACCAAATAAAACTCGTAAAAAACACTACATCACAACACAGAGGCGAAGAACCAACCAATAACCTCGAACACTAGTAAACAGCTGCTTGCAGCAGTGCGCAGTTTCGCCATGTTGCTTATTTGTAGATTCTATAAGCATTTGTAGACCTGTCTCAGGACCTATAAGATATAGAAAATTTTGTAGGTTCCATAAGTCTTATTGGTTGTTCCAGAAACACGTTTTGCCGCTATAGACTATTTTATAGAACCAATAAGCTTATGGATTCCATATCGAACGTTTATGCAACCGGCCCATGGAAGTGGGCAAAATCGCTTTATTTGGAACAGCCCACATTTTGTGCAAAGTATTGTGGAGGCACCGACAGTCCCTAGATCTACTCCTTAGGTAGTAGTTGCAACCTGGAATAGATTTTATATTCAGCCGACACATAACATCTTTAGTCGTGATTTAGAGGAATAGTAATAATAAAAAAACAACAATAAAAATACACTTCAAAGTTCAAAACACTTGCTCTAAGTGCTTTGAACCTCTACAAAATATATGAATTTGGTAGGGATCTGAATAATAGTGTATAACAAACAAATCCATAGTGATCGTACATAGATAGCATCCAACAAAACGAATATAGAGGGTTTGGAAAAAGTCATGCCTATTTGTAGATTTTGCAGCGGCTTGCGATCAGAATGTCTTGATCTAGGATGCAGAGAAGTGTTAAATACCATAAGAATTTGATAATAGTAGTCGTGGGATATAGAAATACTGGTCGTACCAATAGTTATGGAAACTGCGAATTTGTATCGCGAACATTATGTAAGATCTTGAACTAAAGCACATTTCTACCGCAGAACAATTCCCTAATTATTTACTTATTGATATTTTAGAAGAATCTGTTTTTGCAATGAGTTCTAAGGTAATATTTTATAAGATTTTGGATTTAACACTAATCAGACGTCTAATTTGTAAGTTAAAACCTTAGTAAATCATGCTAATGCGTCTCTCTCTTTACGCACTGTATCAAAATGAATTCACGAATCGCTGACTCACATGGGAAATGTTCATGTGTCATCAGGAAACCCAGAAATCCCGAATGAGTGAGAGAAAGGGTATATAAATGGCAGTAAATAGATGACGAAGACGCCAAAGGAAAGAATAAATAACAGACTAACCAAGGGCTAGAACAACAAAAAATATGAAAAAGTAGTTATTTAATTTGAAAAAGTGAATAAATAAAATGGAAATTACACATGAGAGAAAGTATTTAGAGATCACTCCGATAAACACAATTCTTAATTGACATTAAAATTGACATCATGAGGTTTCATCCTCTTTAACTAAAATTGTACGACTTTAATAATAATGTTTTTAGTCAAGTTTTGTCATGGTTTTCAACCCATAGTCTCCAAGAAACTGACATATATAAATAAAATACTGACAAGAATAACAAAGTCCGCTTGATAAAGTTTACTATTTCATCCTATAAATATTGAAAATCATAACCAATCTTGCCAAAATACTCTTGTGATCGGTTTCTTCACATTTGCTTTTACTCAAGTGAGCACGCACCGCTGTGAAATAACGGCTCGGGAGGTACGAAAGCCACACCTCATGTATTTTCTTGTAAATGGTAGACAACATAATGCTGTACCTGATATACTCTTATTCTTTTATGTTCGAAAAAATTCAAAACTCTTACAAAGAAGAACTTTACTGAAGTAACGGGCTTGTCCATGACTTAATTAAGGGCACGGTTGTTTAAGTTATATTGTAATAGACACCTCACCAATGTATCAAAGAAACATAAGAACTATTTAGATCTATGATTTATAACAGTGTTTCTAGGGAACATTCATCTCTACGAAAAATCATTGTTTCAAATGTAAAAATGACTTAGGACTGGAAAATAATTTCGATCGGCAAAGCTCTAAACTGGGGGTTCCAACGCCGCAAAGGCCTGTAACTGTGTGCGAAAATACAGTATATTATTCCGAAACATTTATTAAAAAACAGTCTGAGACGTGAGTAATTAAATTGCTTAAAATTACAAATAGTGAATTTAGTTGTATATGGAGTACAGTTAGAGATACTGTATGATCTTGACAACTCGAACGGCGTTACAGCACACAAAAGTTGTAAACTTCCCAAAATGGTCAAAGGGCTCAAACATCTTTTTGTATAGATTACGACCTCAGGAACCTACCTCGAAAACTTCACGACGTGCTTAGGACGCACCGTTTTAGGTTTTTGGACGTTCAAATGAGCGTGAGAATAGAACGAAGGAATACAAGGCGATTTTAACGGCAGTTTGTAATAATTTCGTGCATATTAATGACATATGTGTATATTATACAAGAAACTTGTTTGCAAAGATTTCATTTAATACATCATTTACCTTCACCTTTGCACTTTATGTAGGTTAATGTTAAAAGGGATGATGAAGAAACTTGTTTGCAAAGATTTCATTTAATACATCATTTACCTTCACCTTTGCACTTTATGTAAGTTAATGTTAAAAGGGATGTTGATAAACGAAATAACATATGTGACAATTATTCTGCAGTAAATTGAACTTGCTTCTCACATATTGTTATGCAATTTTATTATAGTTGCAATTAATCTAAAAGGCAAAAAGTTCAAAGGTCCAGTATTTGTGTATGTAGAGTACAATAGTAACATAGCTTCTCACTGTTACTATTATTCCATTATATCAAGATTCATCGCACTTAGATTTTCGTCGATTCTTTATTTACAAACATGATTAAATCATAAATATAATTAAAATATGAATTCCTTAAATGTCTTTAAGTTAGAGTAAGATAGAGAATGCACGAGTGTATGGGAGTATGTAAGTCTTATGATGGCGACATACAATGTTGAAGAACACGAATTTCCTCTTTACCCGAAGACCCATTTATTTGGTATCACATGTTTCACGACGCGCACCTCGCAGTCGTAATGAGCAGCGACCAGAAGAACGCCAAGTGGAGATCGGTTAGCATTCCGTCGCGCCACGCAAGCGCGCGCGCGCGGGCGGTGCGGGGCGCGACTTCAGCTGGCAGTCAATCCAATCGCGGCGCGTAATTGGTACGCAGCCGCAGCCGCAACGGCGGCGGAGGGCGAAGGGCGGCGGGCGGCGGCGGGGGGAGCCTCGGGGGACCGGCGCCCGCCCTGGGGTGACCCGCTCGCAGGGCGGTGGGCGGAGGGCGGGAGGGCGGGAGGGATCGACCCGGCCGGCGCTATCGGGATAGTTCATCGGCCCGGGCGGGGCCCGCGGGGCCGCGCGCGGGGGCGGCGGACACGGGTCGCCGGCCCCTCGCGCCCCTGTCATTACTCGGACGCGGCCCTCGGCGACGGCCGTCCGCTCGCCCGGCTCCTGCCGGACGGAGTCCCGGCGGCGGCGCCGCTGCGTGCGCGGGACACCGACGCCCGGCCGCCCCACGCGCCCCGGGCGACACTTGCCGACCTGCGGTTGGCGACTCCCTGCTGCTCCACTGCACACGTCCAAATGCTTCATCCTGCACGTGGTGGGGGATCGTATTGTCGACTGCGGCTCACGGTGGAAAGAGATGGGTGGGCTCCTCTGGTGCAGCGATTTTTGCTCGTTCTGCGCAGCACCAGTTTGCGTCATGAACCACGTGACCACAACACGGGCATTTCGTTTGAAAGCCAGGTCGTTGGTCGCCATGTTGCACGGAGAGCGGGAAGTGTTGAGAAACATTTAGAAAGTGGCATAAAATGACAATTTTCAACAATGACGAACGAAAACTGAAACGATGAAGGTGTAATTGAAATAAAATATGCAATACTTAAAAAATGTTCTTATTTGTTTCTGTTTCAATGACTTGTAATATTGGCTAGTTTGACATTTAAAATTCCCGCCAATTTTGTGACGCAAACTGGTGTCTGATGCTAATTTTCTGTAGCCGGATGCGATGCGCACAAAGCTCATCCTTTTCCACCATCCTGCAGCCCTGCCTAAAGCTGTGGAATTTCCCTTACCGCTTAGTGTAGTCACCTGGGAAAAAACGCGTTTTGCGGTACACGTTCGAACAGATACAATACTGGGCACTATGAATAATATAATGGTTTTAATGATGTTACGTAGAGCGTGGGATAAACTCCACCGTGGCTCAATATTAAATTAAACATCCAGGGTTCAATGCTGGATTCCATCCCGCAGTTCGAGTCTGCTGCCATAACACCGACACTACTGGATCCGTTTGAGAATTAACGTTTCTGGTCAACAAAGCTGCTGCTTTTACTTGCTGGACTTTTGCTACAAACTCTTTCAACTTTTTCCAGGAATGTTTATCAGACGTTCCCCGAACTGCAGTATAAGTGATGACGTTGTGATGAGTCAACGTGGTGCCGTGGTCCACGCACAGAATGAAAAGGGGAGGAGACAAGAAGAAGTGGGCATGATCGTGCGCCAGATATTAGAGTTTGAGCACCTTCGAACGTTTAAAGTAATCGAAAGCGGTATCCATATCAATAACGGGTGAAATCGAGAAAGAATTTTTGCACGATTAGGTCGAAACGTATGAGTTGCAATGGAAGAAGTTCCAAGATATGGCAACAGAGAATGCTGCTACAGTGAAATTGTCATATGTTCTGTGCTGTTCATTGAACTTCATTTGAGATCTTTGTAAATCTACATCACTGATTTCATAACATTTGATTATAAAAAAATTAGTATTAAAATATGTACCAGATCTTACTTAGTTACATATTAATACTAGTATTCTTCTATAAAATATGTAAAATAGAAACGGAGTACATACGAGGATTTAAATATAAAGTGTGTTATACAAGTAAATGAACAAGAGCGGAATGAATGTGAGAAATACAAATATCTTCCTTCCCTAATTCATTTTGTTAACCAAGGAACTAACTATTTCAGTAATATTTTAGAATATTTTTTTCACACAAGTAATGTGCCAACGTGACTGACATAACCTACACTTTGACATAATGATACACTAACGAACTACATATGTGAAGATCCCCACAATGTAGTCTGACAAGATCCCCTATCATTGGATACAGGATTCAAGATCCCATTGACCCCATTGCACTCATGGTAACCTTCAAAATTACAACGTATTAGTATTCTAGGATTTAGAAATCTAAATTTAGAATATCCGTATGGATGTAAATTACAGAAGCCGCGAACAAAAACAAATTTTTCTAAAAAAAAACTCTAAGAGTTTTTCAAAAATTACAAAAATGATTTTTTTACCTCTCTCGCGTTAATATTGACATTCGTGGAGATTTGTTCAGAATATTATATTATGTTCATGTGCTTTAAATAATATTATATAAAGTTTCTCTAAAGCTCTACCGTTTTCTCTGAAAACAAGCTCAAAATTCCGCATTTTCGGAAACGCTCAATCCCCGTTTTCTCATAAATGGCCCAAAATTTTTTCCTTCAACTTTTTGAACGGATAGTGCAAATTGATCTCTTTGATATGACGTCAAGTTCATTTTGGGGTATTATTTTGTTTTTTCAAAAATTACATAAATGTAGTTTTTTTTAAAGATCTCTCACACTATTATTATGCACATTACCAGCAATTTGTAAACATTATTATATTTGTGAGTGGAAGTGCTTCAAATGACTTTCAATGAAGTTTTTTGAAAACTCAAAACTTTTCTGTGAAAAAGAGCTTCAAATTTCGAACTGATAGTAGCGCTTATACGCCATTTTCTTAAAAACGGGACCAAATTTTTCAATGATAATTGCCACTTAGGAGGAGTTTTTACTGTTCTATGTTTTTAAAGTAATATTTCCGTTCTATTATTAGGAAACCGAAAAATTACGAAAATGTTAAAAAAATGTACTTTAGATGGCAATAAATGCCAGCTGGCAAGAGTATGTGTGAAGCGCAAATAACTAGCCCAGACCAAAGGAAATAGAAAACTAATACGGGAAAGTCTCTGCCATTCTGTAGCACCACTAGTTTCATAAACGAGGTAAACTTTCCTTCAAATCACCTCCGTGATTCAAATACGTCATTATTTTATTCACAATATTAAATATTGATCTTTCTCTATACTACGCAGCAGAGAGAAAGTATTGTAATATTGTGGGAACATTCATAATGCCGAGCCCTGAAAACGAAAAAGGAGATAATCTTGCCCCTATTAATAGAAAATAACTCCCTCTAAGACGTTGTGTAGTCAGAATCCGTGTTAGTTGGGTTCTTGGTACCGAAAATCGATTGACGACAAAACGTCTGCCCGTCTCTCCTTCTGACTGTGAATAACCATAGCGGCTAAACCATAAGCAGAATTTTCAGCAAAATTGATATTTCCCAATTGTTCTGACTCATGTCGTAGGCCCTAGACTTCGAAAGAAATATTTTAAATTTGGGGATATATTAAATTTTTGGATCCCAATGAACCCCTGAGACATTTTGAACTTTAAAAAAATGGGAGAAAATTTTAAAAAATGATTTGTTGTAGAATAATGTGAAGAACGTATAAGAGAATGGTGTAGATTTCATTTTCGTTGAAATTCTTGTTTTTTCAAAAATTGGAAAAATTATTTTTTTCTCCTCGTCTTATTGCAACTAAAGTCGACTCCGATTATAGTGAACTTCTGGGAACTAACATTTTTGGCTCACAATATCAGTGTTTCATAATATCCGATGAAAATTAAATAGAATTTCTCTACAATAATTGATTTTATTAATGTAGAGATACAGCAAAATGCATTAACAGCACCAACTGAAAATTTCAAAATCTTTATTTGTTCTTATAAAATCAGTTATTTTCAATTGTTTGCTTAGTATATTTTTCATTAGTAATTTCTCTAGATCCTTCTCCAGAGTTCGTGCACTCTCCATACTTGATTCTGCATTGTTCTCTGTCTCTAAGTAACGTAATGCAGTCTTGACACCTTTCAATGCCTCTTCCACTATTGGAACACCGTCTCACTCTCCGAAGGCTCTTTCCCTGGCCTAATAACCTACGAGATGCTTTCGGTAGCGAGATGGCGCAAGCGGCCCATTTATCCCCAGTCTATCCATTTGACTTTCGTTGCTTGGTATCAAGAATGCTGATTTGCAAAATTTGTATGGCCTACGAATTTAGCGCCATTGTTGATTTGATAACTCCGCTTAGACGCCTCCCAAACACAACACACCGCACGTTTCCATCGGTAACAGCTTATTCACTTGGCTACCTAACCCTGCGTGTCACCTACATTCCATCCCCATCGAATATAGACCCCTTCCCATGTACTCTATAACCTCAGGCCCTCCGTCACCCTCCTCCGACTCTCCTCATCTGCACCCTCAAACCCGCAGGGCGTAACCTTATCATTGAGGTACGGACTTGTGTCCAGCCTGCGGCGGTGGTGATGGCGGTGGTAACAGTGGTGGCGGTGGCGGCGGTGGGGGCGGTGGCGGTGATGGTGACAGTGAGGGCAGTAGCGGTGGAGGTGGCGGCGGCGGCGACAGGGGTGGCGGCGGAGAGAGCGCTGGCGGCGAGATGATGTAAACTGTCTGGAGGGTGGCGCCGATAGCGAGGGTTCGAGATGTAGGGGTCGCTAATTAGAGAAGACCTCGCGCAGAGGAGGAGTCGGTGGAGGAGTGAAGGGGTGGGCGCGGTCGTGGGTGACAGCGGGGAAGAGAGCGTGGGTGGTGGCTCATGGGAGAGTGGCGGCGCGGCGCGGCGCAGGCGGGAGTACCGGCAGCCTGGGCGTCCGTGCGAATGCGCTGAAGCCGGGGCGAGTACCGGTCGAGGGGGAGGGCAGATTTGAGGCAGGTGGAGACGCCGATGCAGGCGGGGCCGGGAGCGCGGGCGAACGCGGGGACGGACAGGCCGGCGAGGTCGCGAGCGGGAAGTGGGGGCCGTGGGTGGGAGCGTGGGCGGGAGACACGGAAGCGGCGGTAGACGTTCAACGCGAGCTGTAGTGTACGCCGTTTGAAAACAAGACGGACGTGTGTTTGAGTGTCGGTGGCTGCTAACAGGGCATCGGAGAGCGCTTATGCAGAAATCTCTGGGACACTTAAGGGGACACGCGCAGAGATTCACGCTGGCACAGGATAACGAAGGAGGGAGAAGACAGTATTGTTGTTTAGTAATGTTTGAGAATAATCAAACGATATGAACTAAATATTAGACTTTCTTAGTGATTAAATCTTATTTTAGCACATACAGCCATCGTCCTTATTATTTACAGCCATCGCTCGTATAAACACATCACCTCCTTGTGGCCAAATGCTCGTTGCCTTCCTACGCAAGGCTAGTCCGAGTCTTTCCCCTCTCACTGAACATCGGAAGCTCGGCTTTCAGAGTCGAGTGAATTTCGCTCGGTGAATTTCGCGGCCGAGAAAAACTTTGTCTTACTGACCTGACACCTAGGATTTTTTGCGAACTGCCGCGGTGCTCGAGCAAAATCGTCTTGTGCAGGACTCTAGTAACTATCAATCTTTGTAAATCTTTCATGAAGAGATAACGGAAGATACTTTCTATATTTATATCTTCTGTTCAATCACAGGTAGTACAGATGAAAATGAATATTCAAGCTTGTATCAATAAGAAGATACGACTAGTTTACAAGCGAACAAACACTACCGGATATATCCTATTTTGGCAAAGTAAGCCGTATTACTACACTCGTGTAGTAAAGCAGAATGTAAATTAACTCGCGACAAACTAAAGGACACGTCCAGTGCATGAGTTACCTTCACATAAAGAAAGGCGAAAATTGAAATCGCACCTATATGTTTGTATACACAATTTTAAGATTATAATTCCTTGCAAATTCTTGTCCTTTAGAGGATACATTTCTTTTCGATAAAGAGAATGTTTCCTGCAAACATACGGACGTAACTACAAAGCTATAGGCTAACGAATGATTTATTATGCTTTGCTCATGTTAAAATATTGTATCAATTTTCCTCCCTGTGTTTAAGTTATTAACATTTTACAAAAAGTAGAAAAAATTCGTGTCGAAAATTAAACTATCAGCTACCATCGGTACCTAGAGATCATCGAATCTCACACAAAGTCATCTCTAGAAAACAGGGTTGGGCAAAGTACTTTAAATTTAGTATTTAAATACTCGTACTTTGTCAAAATACTTTGTAAATAAGTATTTAAATACATACTCAAAATACATTATGATTTGAATTGATAAATACATACGAATTTAAAATGCTTCAAATACTCAAAATACAGTAAATACTATAATTTGACATTATAACTTTTTTATTGCAACAATATATTGTAATTGCCATTTACCATCAATTACTAACCCGTCGATGCACTTAAGGGGCCTCGGAGGCCCCTTGACATCTTCTCATCGTTGTAACTTTTTTTTGTTTTGCTTCTGGCTACTAATATTTCTTGACATCCTAAAACAATCATTTTTGTTACTAATACTACAAGGAGAAGAGACGGAAAGTAATCGGTTTTTAGAAATCTAGCTTTTTCTGTAGGTAGTCGCACTTTCCACTTAAGGCGCCTGAAAGGCCCCCTATTTGTTCAGTGGCTTCGTTGAAAATATTTCTATAAAAAATGTTGCACGATCGATAATGGACTACGACAGTGAAATTCCTTTATACTTTCACTTTTCGACACTATCTTTTTTGAGTTGGCAGATCTTCAATACAAAATTTAGTTTTGTATCTGTCACAAGTGTGAATTCGATCTCTAAATTGTGCAGGAAGTAGCGACCTTCAAAAATGTATCTTATTTCAGTGAATATGTGTGAAAAATTGTATTGAAAAGAGATTGATTATATACAGAAGGGATTTGTTTTTTAGTAAAAGAAGTGATCAGTTGTTCACAGCTGCAATGAATATTCGTATTTTTGAAAACATTCGAAGGTGCATGCACTTTGATGAGAAACGAAAGGCAGTGATCTTCCACAACGTATATGAGGAATAAACCTGATAAATATGGCATAAAAAATTCTGTAGTTGTGATGTGGAGAACGGGATTGCATTCAACTGCAGTGTATATTTCGGTAGGCAAAAGGACGAGCTTTTGGTGAAAGATTTGGCTGCAAATGTGAAAGAACGGACCCAACACTTGAGGAAAGGAGGATACAACATTTCTGTGGATATTTTTTACGTTCTTACTTGCAGAGTTCCTGTTGCAAAAAAACTTACACAGCTAAGAATTTCATGTCAAAACACAAAAGAGATTCCAAATGAGCTGAAAACATAAAAAAAACATTTTTTAACACTTGTCTGCTAATACTAATAATTTTTCTCTGTCTTCCAAAGCAAAAGGAAATATATTTATTTACATGTCTGTACATTACAATCAGCAATTTATTAATATTTAAAACATGAAACCATAAATGATCTTATATAATAAAACAAAGATTGGAGTAGATGTGATGGATCAAATGGTTGATGACTAGTATACGTCAAGACCTCAAACATGCCGATGACCAATGCATCTCTCGTACAATGTAAACGATATTGCAGCACCGATGCAATATCTATTACACCAAGATGGCCAAAAACTAGAACGAAAATGTCACTTGGTAGCGACGGATTTTCCTAAATGAACTACCGAAAAACTTTCAAAACGAAACAAAATCAATGGTTAACAATCCCAAAACACAGAAAAGAACATTGAACTGATTAAATCTTTTCGAAATTCACAAAAGTGTATCCATAGGACCCAGCAATAGAATTTTCACAAGTAAACGGGAAAGGTTAGTGATTTTTTAAATTAAATGTTAATAAAAATGTAAAGAAATATTTTAGTTTATTACTATTTATATATAATTTCCTGTTCTTATTTATGGCCGCACAAAATGTGCTGAAAGATTGTGTTTGTACAAAATGTGAAAGAAATATTTGAGGAGATCACTAAATATTTTATTAGTTAGAATAATTGCAAGTACAAATCACATCATAATCAAAGTCTTACTGTTGTAAACTACGTGAAGAATAAAATATCATTATCATTAATTCTACTAAAAATTACCTCACGTTTTCCGTCGTGCGTTGTAAATTTAGGATGGGGGGCCTCAGAGGCCCCTTAAGTGTTTAAGTGTAATATTCTTCATCGGTGCATCGACGGGCTAATTGACAGTAATAAACTCTGGACAGTGACTAAAAATTTTCAAATATAAACACTTTTATAAAACGCTATATCTTACACTTATAAAATATAAAACACTTTCACTTATACTTTCACACTAAATATAAAATATCAAAAATATGTCTAACTCAAATAAGCGGAATTCCCTTTTAATAAGACCTGATTTTTAAACAAATCATCCATTAATAAACCCCTACTTGGTGAATGTATAAAACCTGCAAGGAAAACAGTTGTTGAACTGGCACCATTGAACATAAGCTAGTGTTATAAGGAATAAAAGCTGTATTATTGCCGGATTATTGTCCAGAATGTTTAATTATTTAGATTTATCATTTAAAAATGAAGAGAATTCAAGTTCTACAGCTGAAAGGAGCTTTTAATTTTTTCAATGAGGTCCATTCACTAGCCGAATTAAACAAAAAGAAACTATCCTCATTATCTTCATCTCCATTTAAAGTATTTTAAGTTTTTTTTAAATACACCTATTTTATGTATTTAAATACATCTCTAAAATACATGCCTAAAAAACTCAAAAATACAATTTTTTAAATACAAAATGTATTTAAAATGCGTATTTCAAATACAAGTACTTAAATACTGCCCAAACCTGCTAGGAACTGATCGCTAATGCTTGAATGACCAAGCTACTGGGTCAGCGATGGTAACCTCGACAAACAGGTCGCCAAAAGTGCCAATGCGCACTCCACACTCGCCGTCGTATTTGCTCTGGGTCAGCAGAAGCGGAGCGCACGCACAAGAGAGCAGCGCACACTTGCTCAGTGCCACAGACACCGAGCATGAGGTAGAGTGCTCAAGGGGAATGGAGACACGCAATAGTATACGCCAGATCAATGCTCTTTTACATTTTGAAGCATTCGTAGGTGGTTTACAAGACAGTATTTGAACCGTATTTGACGGCTGTTCAACATGTTTTACAAAGAATTTCAAGACCTGATGTTGATAATAAAATTGATAAAAATGTTCCTTTTATTTATATTTCGATAATTAAACATGTGCTATTGTTTACATAATCAATTTCGACAAACTACTCGGAGTAAATAGAGTAGAGAGTGGCGCAGAAAGTTTCAATTGACAAGTGTAAGTTAGCTACTTTTAACATCAATTCATTGTGTGTTAAGTGTGAGCAAAATTTAAATTTTACGTACATTCACACCCATTTCAAAAATGTCCGCGCATTCATACATTTAAAAAGTACCATTTAAAAATGCCAGAGTCTAATAGTTTAAAGGATAAAGGTTCCTTTTACAATGAAATTGCTTCATTGCGTTAATACGTTGGTGAGAGATTTGATTCCGTGCGCGTCGACTTCACAGCAACTCAGTCCTGTTTATGTGGGACATCCTATATCGCGGGAGATGGAGGAATTCCTCCCATGCCCAAACATAAAATCCGATGCTTCACGTCAACTTGAAGCGATTTCGGTGAGAGACGCCGGCTTGGGGGTGTAGAGGGTCCTCCCTCCTCCAAGTTTCTCTGAGATCGGTATACCGCCTCAGCCAGGGTAAGCTCTAAGCTTTCGACGTGTGTGGTTGTGTAGTACATGTACTAAGAGTGTGTTTATGTGTAAGGGGACATTGATGAGGATGAGAAAGGAACTATCACACGTAGTTCATGAACCAGTAGAAGACCTTGACACCACTGCAGTAGATTAATCTGACCCATCTAAGTAGTCAGTACCCAAAAATCCGCCACAGTCGAGACTCGAGCTCTTCAAGCTTCCGGTCGCCGATGCTCCTGGTCAATGATGTGGCCCCTAGGCTATACCATCCGGCAGCTGGAATCGTTGCAAGTGAGCTATTGCGCATGCGCGTGTGGGCGAGGAGCAGATCCTTCCAGTCTCTCGCGCTGGCCCACCCGCTGCCACTGTGCGCGCGCCCACACGCTGTTGGTCCAAGGTCGACACACGCGGTGCGAGGGCAACCGAGCGGGTAGGTGAAGCAAACGTGCGCGGGAAAAGCTGCAGAGTACGCGCAAAATGATTGACGAGCGTGTGCGGAGGTATTGGCGGCGACGAAAAGAGTCCGCGTGTACCAGGGGTTTTCAACCTTTTTTCGTCCACGGCATCCTTGATCTAAATGAAACTTCTTGCGGCTCCCCTGGTAAAAATAAGTTTAAAATATAAGGATTAATAGAGGCCAACTCAAGATTCATTACAAATTAGGAAGGTGATAATAGGCTATTTTATTTCTCCATTCTAATCCTACTAAAATCACACACCTAACGCTTTTTTGTGTCGCCGCCGCTCTCTCGCGTGAGCATGGAAACCCTTGATCTACGTGGGTAGAGAGATTAAATATCCCCTGCTGCGATACGCGCTAGGGATGTACGTCGATGCTCAAGGAGCCACAGAAACTTTGGCAAAGTACTCGCTAGGTTCAATTGAACCTAGATATATATGATTAATTAAAAAAGTAAATCATATATTACGAACAATGCTACAAAACATACTTGTAGTATGATAGTACAAAATTATTTTGTAGACATAAATGACACAAGGATTAAAGTAAATCAAATCTAATGATCATTTTTAATAAATCTCCGTGACGCCACTAATATATGTCTGCGACGCGCCTGGGAGTCGCGACGCACAGTTTGAAATCTTCTGGCGCATAGCTTGGCATTAGGAGGAACGAGGGATAAAGGAAGTGAGGATTTATTAATTTATTGATTTTAGTTAGCCTTCTCGGCTATTTATGACACATTATACACATATTTTGTATTAATTTATGTACTAATATAAGTAAATACATAATCTAGGGAGAACCTATGCTGCTAACGTTAAATTAAACTGTATTTAAGGAACATTTTCTTAGAAAGTACTCCACCTACTAATACGAAATATTTAGATGTTACAATTATGATCTTCCTTGTTAACCTGCTACTACATTCCAGTCAAAGTTAATTAAATTTTAGAAGATATACTTTTTTTAATTGAATACTATTTTTTAAAAGCATTCTTGAGATCCCAATTGCTACTAAATTTATATTGTACATTATCTATAAACACCGGCATGTGTATAATACTTGTATCAAGATATCCCGAAAGTTTTATTTGAATAGAATTACTCAAAGATGAGAAAACGTTCCTTATGTACCGGAAACGTAAATTAACGAAAATAAGCGGAAAAAATAAACTAACGGAAACACACAAAAACATCTCCCAGTAAATGCACATGTACTATGCACTTCAAACAAAAACAAACAAACGTTACTATAATTCTCTGAGGACGCCAAGCTCGTGCAGCTTCGCCAACTAATAAACAGAGAATTGTCACTGGTGGCAAATTTGAAAGGAATATTGTACGAAAAAATAATCTAATTGACTGTCATAGTTTGACAGCTCATCCAGCCGCTATTTTGATTTAAAAGAACAAGGAATCACGCTGCCGGAATTTAAAAAAGCTGCTTGTCAAGATATTAAAATAATTCAAATATCAAATTGCG
The DNA here is from genome assembly GCA_031308135.1 of Acheta domesticus. Taxonomy (NCBI): domain Eukaryota; kingdom Metazoa; phylum Arthropoda; class Insecta; order Orthoptera; family Gryllidae; genus Acheta; species Acheta domesticus. The sequence continues at coordinate 132,912,346 of JAHLJT010009436.1, read as the reverse complement.
CAGAAAACTTCAAAGAATATAAAATATATAAAAAACATTTCTTGGACCCAATACTTATTGTATTCCCCCTAAAGTTTTAAACAACTTTTTTAGTTTAGTTTTTTCTCTTTTATGTCTTTGAATTCTATTACAAGTTTTAATCTCAAAAGATAATTCAATATTTAAAAATATAAACTTATTGAATAATTCAAGTCCTTTATCCTCGATCCTCCTGTTCTTTACATGGTTTACTGCGACCGAGCTAACCTGACTTTATTTTGATTACCTTCTGTCTAGAGATTTCTTGTTTATGTTTGTCATTTAAAATCCCGTGATCAGAGTGGTAAGCTTGAATTTGTTCGACCGATATTGGCGTCCGGAAATTTAATAATAAACATCTCACGGCAATTACTGGAAGACTTACGTCAATCGAACGTGTCTTCAAGGCAGATTCCGCTCCAAAGAAAATTTCATTAGTTTGCCCAAACTGTTTGAATGCTCTCGGAACGCTGGTTCACCGCCTCGCAGACGACACGCTGGCCGCGAAGTACCGGCACTGATGTTGCGAGGTTTCCGGCCGGCGTGAGCTGTTTTTGACGACGCGGCGCTTCAACGTCATCGGTGAAAGTAAAATTTTTCACCTCTTTAATTTATTTCAGAAAATAATTAGTCTTATAATATGGTTTTGGTCCGCAGCAGCAAAAACACTGCTGAACAAACACTCACAAATTAGTCTTCTAAGAAGTAACGTGAACACTGCTCAAAACAAATATTACATTTCGCCTAAAAATAAAATAAATTAAATATTTTGACAAAATCAATCTTCACAGATACTGTAATAGCATAGTATAGAATATACTGATATGCTATATAACTGTTATGCCAAGAATGTAAAAAGAATTGATGCTCCATAACGCAATAGGAAATGAGATGACAAATGAATAGCAAATATTGTGGGTATTGTGGCCTCTTCCTTGGGGTTTTACTGTCGCATGTCAGCTGTAACGTGGAGTACGAGAATTCACTATATCAAATCAAAATTATTTAATTGTTGTAGGTTAGTTCCTGGGTATCTAATGAACCACAGAAATCTCTTCACGTGGACGGAGGCTGCATTTTTCTTTCAATTTCTGCGCGCAATGGAAATTAGTAATTTCGATTCTCAGTATTATTGATATACATTTCAGTTCCTACCACATTTTATACTGGAGTGAATCTGATGTATTGAACAATCACCATTAGAGCTCAACTTTATTGGATCTTTTACCTTAACAATTAGGGATAGGGTTGTATGAATCAGTGAGACGTACGGTGTCAGACCTACAGCTAGTTGGAACACGGAGCCGATGGAAAGGGCTTACCGAGAATATGCGGCTGTGGGTAGATGTGAAAGTGGGATTTGCAATGCGTTCCGAACGAGCGGCTGAGGATAGGGAAATAGGGAGAAGCTGTACCGAACGGGTGAGGATGGACCGAGTAAAATTGAACGGACGAGGCGTAGTGTAGCGAGGTTCTTGAAGACGAATGGTGCAAGGAGGAGCAAAGCCCAGCAGATGGAACGGTGATAGTTGGAATGTACAGGCACACCAGAGCAGAACGGATACTAAGCCTGGATGAATGGCGAAGATCAACGTAGAGCGGATCAGACCGGGACCAAAAGATTATGGCGAATTTGGACAGGACGGAGCGGCGCGAGGTGCATTGAAGCGAGCCAACACGGGATGGGGATGATTGGGTCGAAGAGCGTAGAGGATGCTGCATTCAGGGGACCGGGAGAGGGTGGATTGGAACTGAATGTGGAGGAGCAAGAACGATAGAGACAGAGGAGCTGTGCGGAGCATGTCTGCGGCGACGTAGAGCAGGATCGAGATGGAACGAAATCAGCGGGGTCGGGGTGGAAATAATTGGAGCGGGATGTGCAGAGGGAGGGCCGGACGAATGGTTTGCCAGACGAACGGTGCGACCGGGAGAGGTGGCTCAGGGCATCAACTGAGGTCACTGCAGTGCCTCTGACCGGGAGGTCCTAGATTCGAGTCCCGACGGTGGCAGGATTTTCGACACGGGCTTGTCAGCTAGGTCGATTAGTAGTTTTCTGTGGTTTTCCGATTGACAGCAGGCGAATGCCGGACCAGTATCCTTACAAACGGACCACACGGGATCTTTCCTTCTTCTTCCTTGTCCTATCCTAATCACGTCCTTACACACACACACACACACACACACACACACACACTAACACGCGCTGCACTACCATACTTGTCGGGAGGCAAAGTCGGGAGCTTAGAGTTTGTCCCGGCTGGGGAATGCTCTACTGTTGGGAGATACTTGGGTTGGGAAAACCCCGCTAGTCGACTATAGGTTGGCATCGGATCTCTCCATCCTGTAGGGAAAGATCGCCGCCACCTTCCGATGAAAAATATGTACTACTCTTACGGGACTAATGACCTAAGCAGTTGACTCGCCCGGAATCAGTAACAATCAATCTATCAATTCATCAACGAGCAGTGCATGGAGAGCAGAAGAGACGGGGCGTGGCAGACAGACGCAATGACGTTGACGCGAGCGGGGCTGGGCGCAGCGCAGCGGGGCGGCGCGGCGCGGCGCGCGTCTGTCGCGGGGATCAGCCAGGCTTGCGCGCCCTCTGTTTGCGGCCGCTGCGACAAGTGAATCGCGCTCTCGCGGCCGCGGCCGCGCGCGCTGGCGGTCGCCGATCGATGCCCGCCTGGCGAATTGAAGCGGCGATGGACTACGCGCCGCGAGAAAAGCGGCCAAATGGATATTCCGACGAGTTTATTTCGTTGATATTGAATGTGTAAGAGAAAATATTCTGAACGGCGAATGACCAATCGCGTGGCATTTATCCAGGAAAAAAAGCTACTCTAAGAATATCCAAATAAAATAAATCACCTGTATTATTTCTCAATTTAAGATGGGATTTTCGCTCTTCAATCAATTTTAACGAATGAAGCGTCGAAAGAAATTTTATAGAGATATCACTTGATGAAGATAAACAGTTGTTAAACAGTCGTTTAAATTAGGCCGGCTTTAAAGCAATACCACAACACATAACTTAGCGAAGAGGTCTCTGTCTTGACATCGATTGTGCCTAACTCGCAAATTGCATATGATAAGACCTTAATAGTGGTTTTCGGCCTTGAGTATTGTTCATCAGGTCGAAATCTATAAAGTTTCTGAAATCCTTTCAGACCTTCTACTGTAGTCTTGGGAGTTTGACTTTTCTTGGTAGCCCCAGTACAAGATAAGTGTGGGACGAGCAATATGTGGAACTTCCTACACACAGAATTATAATTCAAAACGTTGGCAAAACGCATTTAGCCAACATTTTTCTTTAATACAGTAGGTGAGCGAAAGGAGTGCGATCAAGTTTCCACTTGAGAGGGTTCTCGCAAGGTGTACTAGTTAGAAATAATTAAGCTATTATTACCTTGTAAAATTAGAGTATAGTGTTGGTTTCACACCGTTGGTAACGACGACTTAATCGGTGATATTCGTACGGAATAAAATAGATTTTTCACTCTAAGACTGAAAAGAGAGAAATACACTAGGCAGAACTTAAAATTTCTACAAAGTGATCGAAATTGACCATTTGAAAAATATATGGCGAAGGTGTTGGAAACTAAAAGCATAGATTTTGCTTGGATTCATAGCTTAATTCATTCACATTAAGAATAGTATACAAAAAATACCATACATTTACAAATAACATATTTTATAATGTATTTAACTGTAATTGTAGTTTAAGTAAAAAGTAGTTAAAGTGTAGTTAAAGTGTTTAAATAAAATTTCACAAATGTATGAACAACCCAAAAGATTGGATAACAAACTCTAAAGATTTGGATACGTAAATCGGCTTCGTACAGACAAAAAATACCATATTGTTAATGTTCTGTAAATTTAAAGAAGTAAATAGTACGATTCCTGTCTTAATAACGCAACGAACTAGTTTCGTACTGATGTTATTAATATCCTGTGTCATTTTAATAGTAAAAACCAAAAATGCTATGAAAATACGGTTGTAAATGTAAAACCAGCCTCTTACTTTTAATCATTTTGTTGTTTTTTTAAATATAGTCAATTGAGTTTGCTCTTTCCATGATCATTACAGTAGTAATACTAATAAAATAAAAAGTAGTGCTCTTCTGTGTTGCACCGACCACGTATCTACGCTTCAAGAAAGAAAAAAAGGAAGGAGGCATAAGGTAGAATAGGGTAATTTGAAGAAGACTGCAACAATAGATTATATGAGAAGATGAGTTTGAAAATTTGTTGTAAAGGTCGAAGAGAAGAAATAAGTGTGAGTGTGCTCGTATATTCTAAGAAACAAAAATTATCTCAATTACGGTGTTCATTATCATTATATTGTAGAAAGATTCATCCATTAGCATTTTCGGGAGAATTTAGTGAAAATCATAGTGTAAAAGTGGGTAATAATATATTTGATGAATATTTTATTTATTGTGAAAATCGGTATTATGATTTCCAAAATGTAGTGTATATTACAGTAAAAGTGTTACTGTTCAGTTTCCGGGGTACGTTATACATTTATTTTTTCGGATATTGTTTCAAATGAAAAAAATAGTGTTTCATGTTACCTCAGTTTTCAATGATTATGTTTCCCAAAATACATGTTCCAGGTTACAGAAAAGAACGTTTTTGCAACGAAGTCTCCAGGGAAAACGCTGAACAAGTAATAATTCCATCCATTAACTGAACACTGTCATTGCACTTTTAACGTGTCACCACCCATGATTTTGGGCGAAAACTAATATGCGGAATTCGGAAAACGTGCCTCGTTAAAAGGCCAGGCCTGTCACAAATATGTGACCACCCCATCGGAATTGCTAATAAACAAAATGCCGCCTAAACCAGAAAACTCACCAACCCGAATAATTGTACATAGTGAACAGCAAAAGATTAATGTTGTTGGAGCATGCTACCATTTCATGTTTACCATTACAATGACAACATTGTTTCTCATTTATTCTCCTGGAACATACGCTGCAATATCGTTATAATCGATTAAAATCTTAATTCATTTGATACGTAATATACCAGAGTAATAATGCAGAAAATGATGGGTAAGTATACTTAAAACATTTCGAAATATGATTGTCTATTTTTGAACATGCCATCAAAATGCAATCAAAATATATAACTCTCAGAAACAGCAGGATTGAAATATTTTGAATATCATGATAGTTTAAGACAGGTAAAACTAACAATTTAGGAACAAAAAGAAAGGATACAAACTTTTTGTTGAAAGCATGTAAGAAAGCTAATTGCTGTCTCGGAAGTTGTAGTTGTTTCTTGAATTCTGGAAAAGAATTATTGCGTACTCTTTGAGTTACATACAGGTCTTACGCTTTATAAAAAATATAAAGTAATAATTTATTTTTATTATTAGTATTCTTAAATTTATTATATTATGTGACTATCAGCTGCCAACATACTAATAAACATTTATAATTTCCAAAGTGACAAATCTCCATTGTCGTTTGTTTTAAATTTTACATAGCAATTAATTCTCAAGACTCCTCCCCATCATGCTATAAAATCGCTTTCTTCTATTTTAAACGGTACCCGAAAACAGTTGAATCCTGTCTTGAACTACAAGGTTGATTGTGAAAGCTTTCCTTTTCTGAAAAATTTGTTTGATAAAAGTACATCACTTCGGAAATAAGCTTTCGAATTATGACCCAACATTACCCCAAGTTTACAGTGGATATGAAGGAACGAACAGTTGCTATTCTGGAGACCCCCAATCATTGCCCGTCAATCTCCAATCGCGCCGCAATCGATCCCGCGGAGAAGGCGATCGACCGCCGGGGATCGCCACCGACTCGGCGGGGAATCCCAGTGTTAGGGGGCTGGAACAACGCGGGCGGCGCTGCGCGAAGCCCGGGCGAAGCCATCGGAGGCAGAGGGCGGAAGTTAATCTGGAGAGGATTACGCCTTGCGGCCGCGGCGCCCACTGAGCGAAAGCTGCTGCACTCGGAGGGGGAGGAGGGACGTCGGAGTCAAGGCCGCTGAGCCCCCGCCCTCGGAGGTGATCAACGCCGACGCGCCACCGCGCTGCGCCGATCGCGCTCGGGCGACCTCTAGATGGCTGAAAAACAAAATGGAAGGCGCGGGTCGTCACAGAAGACATTTAGGCAACGAAGAAGATTCTCCATGGTACTTGCTTCTCATGTTTTATTCCGAAGTGTTTTCGATATAGGACTTGTTTTGTTGTTGTTTCTGCTGTTGTTGATGTTTTTTATTTGGTAGTGTAGGTGTGTTGTGTAGAATTGTGGATACTAGAATGTTATAGTTCAGTTTCCTCCGCCAAGTTGAGAATGATGTTTACAGAAGTGCGCGCCACCGTCTGTGTTTACAGCCGAAACGACAGAGACGGAGATATAAGGATACTCAAATCAAAATTGAAATGGCACCGTGTCGAACATTTGCAGGAAAAAAGCACGATTTATTTCGTTGTAAATCTAGTATCTTACCAATTAATATTTTAACTGTTTTTGGACATGCCTGCACCTCATGTTGGAATAAATAAAAGTAAACTTTTCTCTGCAAAACTATTCAAAATTTTGAAGTTTCTTTCAATGACAAGTAATATTCTTATAAAGCGTTTATTTTAACTTAAGTAGTTTCTCAGAATATATAACAAGTAAAATTATTTTTTATGTAAGACGTAACTACTAACTTAATAAAGAATATTGTAGATACTTATGACAGTAAAGTTAATGTTTTGGTACTTTATTGCAAACCAAACAAACCACCTAAAGCCTGTGGGAAAGAAGATGAATGAAGAAGAATACAAAATGTTTAAATTCAATGAATAAGTATTAAACATTCGATATAAATAGTACCCTTTATTACACTTTTGCACTAGAACAAAACTAAACAAAAAACAACTTAAAGGGACAAAAATAAAACAGTCAGTGCAAATAGTTTTTGATGTGTCTCTGAAGTTATATTTTATCACCTGATTCACAACCTCTATGAAGGAGGCCATAGTGATTCCGTAAAAGCAGTCTTTGAACTCACTTTACGTTCCTGGCTTTTGTTATCGAAAATGACTGTACAGATCCGTGTTTTCACTGTTAGTTGCACGACGTGCCGCAATCTCATCCTTCATTCTTCGCTTTGTGGAATTATACCATTACTTAAAATATTTAATAATAAATAATAATAGTTCGTGATAAGAATTTTAAGGTAGACACAGGAGATGTTTCCGTTTCATCACAGCCTTTAAGGTGAACTTGAACCATAAGTTCGACTTAAATTTAAGCATATCTCAGCTGCACTTTCCATTTTGAGTCGTGCTTTACGTTGACAAAACAGTTAAAATGGTGAGCGTATTGTGAAGTGTAGAATTTTGATAGTGATTGTGAAGACGAAAGACCCGAGAAGCCTTCTTGTAAGCCGAGATGGATCGGTGAACGGTCCGAATATTTCGAAAAGCTCGATGAAAGGGATTTTGGTACCCATTTCGCCTATCAACGTTGACTGTATTACATGTTTTGGAGCTAATTGAAGACCGACTGGAATTTCCAAGTTTACTCCACAGTTAATTATTAACGAATTTAACATTTTAATATTTTGGTTCATAATGGCTATTAATTTCGCAAGTAACAATTTTGCCTAACAAGTGTGTTGTAGGTTATGTTTACATAGTCCCGCATCTACATTAAATTTCCAAGTTTCACATTCAGTAATTTTTAATGCATATTGTTTTCACCTAAACCTAATCCTTTCCAAAACTTTATTTAATATGTTTTATATTTCATCTTGTAGCTCGTTGATTTAAAATCCCGTTCAGTGTTCCCTCAGTTATTATTTTTTGTCGGTTTGTTGCTCCATTTGTAACTTTATCTTCTACAATATAAATGTACTTTCCCATACATTCGATGAGCACTTCTTTCTCCGACGATGAAAATTTCGCAATTCTCTCTCCTTTCCCCATTACGAAAAATTACTAAAAATAATCTCTTTGCACCCGAGTACAAAGCAGAAGCAAAAAAAAAGGTTGTTTGTGGTCACCGGCTGGTTCATCAGGGTCCAGCATTGCCAACCAACTCGGATGCTTTTAAGTTATACTTCACAAAGCATTGCTTCAAAGAAGGTGGTGAAACGACGAACAACAAACGACTTTAAAACGCGTCTTAAAATTAAGAATTACCTTTCTAGTTCCAACTTAAAAAGTAGTATTTGGTAAAACGGGCCGTGAAACAGTTTTTTGTTTCAGTTCAGGTTCTAGTTCGCGATAGTAAAAGACATCTACAATAAAGTCACTGAACCCATGTCTACGAAAATGAATTTCAACGTGTAAGATCGATTAGCGATTATTTTCTTTTCAATTAATTGCCCAAAACCGTAATATGTCCTCGATCCTATCTTATATCTTAGGGGTTGGTTTTCATTTTGAAAAACAGTATTACACCTGTGTCTTGACCATCGCGGATCCCTGAGCTTCATTCCAATTTGTGGTCACGATTACGATTTTTCTGTGGCAGAAACGAAACACAAAACGTCTTAAGACTGGATCTGCCATTATTCATGAAATTAAATAGACTGGCTGGTATTTTGGTCACGGTAGTTTGCAAACACCTTATATCATTCTACTCTACTTTGCCATCAAAACACCAACAGTTTCCCAAATTTACTATGTAATGTTTATTTAATTATTTTTAGAGGGCAGTTTTTAGGGGGCTTTTTAGGGGGCAGGCACAATTTTAAAGGGGGCAGACCCTCTCAAATTTTATTATGAGGAGGAGGCGTCTCCACAGAGTTGGCCAATGAAGCCAGAATCGGAAGTAGTTCTAATAGCTGCTCAAGATCAGGCGTTGAGAACACGACATTATGATAAAGCGGTTCTCAAAATTTCCCAAGATGATAAATGCCGCATTTGCCAGGAACAAGTAGAAACCATAAATCATATCGTCTCAGCTTGTCCAATTCTAGCAAAAACCAAATACTTGAAAAGACACGACAGGGTGTGTAGCACATTGGCACATTTGTACCACCCTCCAAGTTCCAAAATAAGAGGTACGAAAACTCACCAAAGCCGGTGACGTCTGTTGGACTGTGTACGATATTGTACGACCAACAAATTCAAATTGATCGCACAATAGCGGCAAACAAACCGGATATAGTCATCCGGGATTTGGAGAAAAAATCGTGTCTACTTGTAGACGTTGCTGTGCCATGCGATCAAAACGTCGTGACCAAGGAGGCAGAGAAACATCTTAAATACAAGAGTTGGGAAATCGAGATCAGCCGAATCTGGGGCGTAAAAGAACAGATAGCCATCGGAGCTCTGGGATTTGTTCCGCAAAATTTGTGTAAGAACTTGGCTAAACTCCCAGTTAATTCAAAAGACTGGGAAGTGCGAGAAATCGCTTTATTTGGAACAGCCCACATTTTGCGCAAAGCGTTGTAGAGGCACCGATAGTGCCTAGATTTACTCCTTAGGAAGCTGGTTGCAACCCGGAGTAGACTTCATAATCAACCGACTCATAAGATCTCTAGTCGTGAATTAGAGGAATAATAATAATAATATTTAATGTTAATTTAATTCATATTGTTTCAAGGTTAATATCGTTTCTTGGGAGTTGGTACGTTATCTTGTGGAATGTCTTTTGCCATGAAGATGACTAGCACATCTGATACAATTAGCGATATTGTTGTGGTTTCGATAAGGCAGATACCCAGGAATCGGAAAATGCAATCGTTCACCAGGTCGAACAGCCTCAACCAACTCAAGGAATAACCGCCATCTCGCCGTCATCGGCTGCACCTAAACAAATGCAAAGTGGAATCGGTGAGAGTGAAAATTAACAGACCACTAACCTTTAAAAAAGTGAAAAAACAGTAACAATCCGCTAACCTCGAATAGATGTTAAAAAAATAATATTATAGTGTTTGTTTTAATAAAATGTCAGAATGCTATTACAATTACATTTTCTGCATTGTGTTGAATTCTGTATATCGGTGAACGCATTTGTCCCAATATCACTTACTAATTGGTTTTCTATTGTACTTTATTCATTGTCGGCGTCGAATAATGCTAGCGCACTTCTGAGTTTACGTAGCGTTGTGGGACTTCCAGCTCACTGAGCGCACTTTCGTGAGCACAGTTCACGAAAATTAGAAAATAATAGATAAATATTAAATTATATTAATAATTTACTACTGCTAGTTTGTATCGTGGAACAGTTAATCGTTTCATTATAAACGATGACAGCTCCAAGTTCATTATTATTAGTTAAGGGACGTGATTATACTACGCGCTCCGCGGCACTTCTGAACAGGATGGGAGACGGCACGTAAAGAAAGAAACGTAAGAAAGGGGATACCAGCACTGAGGTAGGCTCGGCAGAAATTCGCTGGATTTTTTTTTCAAACCTTATTTCGACAAATGGTGAAACCAAACTGTTTTAATGATATTCAAAATTAAGTAATTTAAATAAAATATTTTTATATTGTTTTCAGTAAATAACATTTCAGCTTTAAACTTTCCAACAATGAGTATTTTAGCTATACAATTTATCTTTTACAACTTTTTATTATTTACAAAACCATACACTGATTTACTATCTCCATTTACTTGACTCTGTGGCCCTCATTGAAAGTATTTATGTAATACAATAAACTAATTTTTATATGAATACTTGTCTACTTTAGGTTAAGGATGCAAAAGCAAGCCCACAACAAAGCGCTCTTTTCCCTGAGCGGCCATCAAAGAGCCCTACCGAAGGGGGAGTATCATAGATTCACCCAGAACAATTAAGAGGATCTGCTTCCCCCGACGATCCCGACCATCTCCAAGAGGAGTTCATTTCCCTTATCCGCGCGCCCTGGGCAGTACTTAATATACATAACCCGCGCTAATCACCGTAGGCGCTCACAGAGGGAGCGGCGCGCGGCCTGGACACCGGGGACTAGAGCGGTCAGCTCCCTATACCCTTCCGCGCCCTCGCCCCCGCCTGCGCCCACGCTAGCGTGGCACCCAGGTAGAGAAGGAACCTCCCCCGGGGATTAAATTACGGGGGCGCTGCTTCTCAATCACTCCTTTGTCTCACCTCCAACGCTCTTCGCGTCCGCCCGTACAATAGGCTCCTTGTTAAGGAAGAGAAAAGAACGAGACGGAGAAAAATATACACAGGGAGAAGTGAACGCAGGGAGGGAGAGAGAGAAAGAGAGAAAAAGAGAAAGATTCTGTTAATGGTTTTACACTGCGAATTCCGGCCACTCTTTGATCAACGTGGTGAAATATGGGCCTCAGAATTCCCTATTAAACAACGGCGTTGATAAGGGAGAGCGCTTTGAGAGAGGTCCAATTCGCTAACCCGTTCGGGAAGGGGAAACTCATTTGCGGAGACAGGCAGGAGAAGGAGGCGGGGGCGGAGTGTAGACGCGGAACGAGTTCTGTGCGTGATTAGGAGGTGGACAGTGGAAATGAAGAGGGAAGGTAACGAAATGCAGATGACAGGTAGTGTGAGGTTTGGGAATTCCGCTGTGCGCGGGAAGAACTGCGTAGTTGGGGAATGTGGAATTGGCAAAAGTAGCTCCCGCTATCTGGATCAAAGGAACAGTACGGAAATAATTGGAAAGGCAGATACAGTGTTTTGATTTTCGAGAAGAAAATAATGACATTAGTATTATGACTCGTTCATTTGATTTGTGCAAGTTATGGACATCTTCATTCAATATGAATTAATAAATGACTCTCTTTCTTACACAATTTATTTTTGTTTAATTTTATAAGATATACTCATGCAAAATACTGCATTAAAATGTCAAATAAACTGAGGTCACACATTGTTTTACTTTGCAATTGCACAGCAGTCTACTATATGACGAAGAAGCCTAGCATAAACTTATTAGAGTAGTTAATAGGGGCAATGTCTCAATTACGACGTGGCAAACGAGTCAGAAACTAGTGAAAGGCATGAGAGTTGAAACACGACAGACAAGTAGAGATTTTTTTGTAGAAGTAAAATACTGGTACAGGGAAGCATTACTATTAAGCAAATTATGGTTTTTGAATCCAGAATTTACTTAATAATAAAAATGTTTCAAGTTCGGAATATTTTACTCTATTCTTTCGTTTAATTTACTACTTTCTATGGCGCATCAACTGTTACGGACATTAGCCCCATAAGTGTAGTGCACGTCATATCCAGGCCGTGTTCTTCCCCTCATTGTTCACTTTTTCGCCTGAAATTAATCTTGCATATATTTATATACTGAGCCTTGTAGAGTCGCATCTAAAGCTCTGAAAATAAACTTTTCAGCATATTTTAAGTTATTCAAGAAACCGAGATGTTTCAGTTATACAAAAATAGCATTTCAGAAAATACCTAGATATGTTTTGAAAAAGAAATGAAATAGTGTTCTGTATTTGAATATTTTCAGGTAATATCGTTTGAAATATTATTTTGAACTTGATATAAACCTAACATCTTAAATGCTTCATTTATAATTTTAAAAAACAATTGTAATAGTACATGATTACGAAAATTTATTCATTGCAAATCATAAAATTAGTAAGTTCTTATGAATTCAAGTGATAGCAAAACACGTGTGAATGCGCGTAATTGTTTATTTTTATAGTACGTGGTTCGTACTCTCGTAACCTAAAAGTTAATTGCAGCCCAGTTGCTGCAAAATAGAGTTCTCTCCGACGTCAAACTTTCTCTAGACGGTAGAGTGGTGAGGTAATGCGAAAGCCATGTAGTGTAGCAAATAGCATGAAAAGAGTTTTCTGAAAAAGGGAGCAAACTCGACGGTGTGTTAACGAAGTGAATAAACATCTGGATCGCGAACCCCGTGTCCCGGAGTCGATAAGGCAACGGGGGTTCACGACGGCTTAAGTGCTAACACCCCCACGATCTCTGAACCCGACAGGAGGCTAAGTCTGGATTTAAAAATATTTTATTTTAGCCTTATCATATCCTATTTTTCCGCTCCGAAGGATAGAACAATTTATCTAGATGACACTTCACCTCTGCAGTTAAATCCCCAAAACTTTCAGCTCTATTTTAGAAATTCTTAAATCATAATTCCGACCTACAATGTATATTTTGATCAGAAACTGACACTGACAGATAAGTTATGTATTTTCAGATTCATTTACGTGCAAGAGAACGCATATGGTCTTGTTATATTGTTCTCAACAGTAATATTTTATACTAGCGTACCCGTGCGAGAACTCTCGCATGTTAAACCCCATCCTTTGCCTATCCCTTTGTCTATCCTTTCTATTAAGAAGGATCGTTGTTAATGAAACGTATTTATTTGTTTGAAAATGTATAAATGTAACATCTAATGAACTTACAGAATATCAAACTAAAATAATAATACAATTTATGTTGGAAACAAATTTTCAGTATAGGTTTATTCAGTATTATGGAGAGATCTTCTTGGAAAAATTCATACTTCTTTAAAAACAACATTTGAAGAAATTACTTAATCCTTCTCGACAGTTTGCTTTTCGCTTCTTTTGATTGTTACAAAATTATTAGAAAAGGTTTTTACTCATGAGAAGGCCAAGTAAAGTAGTGCGAAAATACCGGATCGGGCAAGTACAACCCTACCCTTTGCAATGTTATTTAACTTTCCTTGATTTTTTACGTGAATCAGATGAGGTTTTGCCAGCTTGCTGGGGTACGAAAATTGGAAAATTATTTCTGTACTAAAAAGTATTGGATTATTTTGTGCGTTCTAATGTACCTCATGAAAAGCAATTCCGAGCCAAAAAATAATCAAAGTAATATTTTCACCCTAGAGAACCAAGTACCATTTGTAACCATTAGAAACAATTTAGTAGGCTTAGACTTCACTTCGGTGCATGGAAATGTTCCTCAAATGATGTTTGCGTATTGAATATCTTGCTTACCATTGATATCATTGTATACCATTGAACGAACCGACACCTTGAGTTTAATATCAAACGGTGTATTATTTACAACATGAGTTTGCAGCTGGGCGTTGATGTACATGCTTGCAGACACCGCCAGCATTTAAATCGTGCGTTTGAACTGCGATCGTTGGCAGTGTCGAGTGACTTATACTTGGGTTTTTATTTCTTGGCGTGAGGGGGCTTGCCTTCACTATGGAATATCACATGTCATTTCGTGTCTTTCTCCGTCGTGCCGTTAGAAGTTGCATAATCGCCAGCACTGCTCGATACAGTCGCTATGAGGCGACTCCCAGCGGCACGACCGAGAACGACGCGAATCGTGAGATATTCCATCGTGAAGACAAGTTCCATACGCCAAGAAATAAAAATCCAAGTGTTATGTCGCGCCTGGTCACGGCGCACATAACTTTGGATGTGGCGCGCTAGCGCCAAGGCAGCGCGCCCTGGCGGGAGCCGGCGGCGGCAGCAACGGGCTGCAGCCACGGTTCGGCGGGCTCGAGCCAGGAGGCGAGTCTGGCCGCCGGACGCCGGCCCTTTAAAAGGAGCGCAGTCAGGCGTGTGTTACAGAACTGGTGCTAAGTGACGCACTGGTGGGACACGGACTTTGGCGTTAATGCCAACCGACAAGGAAATAGCTCCTGGTATATTTTGTGGTATAATGTGAATATGTTGGTTAAAAGAGAACTGGTGCTAAGTGACGCATTGGTGGGACACGGACTTTGGCGTTAATGCCAACCGACAAGGAAATTGCTCCTGGTATATTTTGTGATGTAATGTAAATACGTGGGTTGAAAGAATAAATAAATTGTTTGTTATGACGACGACTTTCGTTCATTTTGGGAACATAACACCAAGTATACGCTATTCTTTCTATAATTTTAAATTTAGTCGCTTTTTTAAATTAATTCACGTAGTATTGTAGGCTAGCGCGTTTTGATTTTTGTTTTTCATTTATATAAAGATAATTTACTTTAGCTAATTTAAAAAGTTTGTTCTGTGTGTTTTGGCAAAGCACAAGTTTTCCCCTACTACCTCCGCGAACCCGTGCGAGACCTCTCGCTTGTTAAAGCCCACACTCATCCCTTCTATTTCCATTATGAGAGGGAAATTTGTCAACAATACGTGTCTATTTCTTTAAAAATGTATAGAGGTAACTTGCAATGAACAAACACAATATAAAATAAAAATTTTTTAAAAAAATGCAATTGATGTTTAAAAGAAATTTTCAAATAAGATTTATTCAGTATTATGGAGAGTTTTCTTGAAACAATTCACCACACTTCCTTAAAGACAACATCTGAAGTAATTATTCAATATTATTTGACAGTTAGCTTTTCGCTTTTCGTAATAGTCACAAAAAATATTAGCTTTTGACTTTTGAGAAAGACACTTGTCTGAACCCGCTGACTTGAAAATTTCAATGAATCACTGCTGATAACGAAACTACTAGTAAAGGTAAAACACAAACACAATCTTCACTCTTCGGTGTACAACCACATGCCTCCACAATTAGGTACATAGAACTTACAGACCACGGCAAAACATTAATTGAATGGTTTCACTATATGCATAAGACACATCTTCATAGGTATAAAGCAATTATAATAATACTTCTAATTGTTGCTGGAGAGCAAATCTTGAATGAATGATTATGCAAATAAACCTCGTCAGACTGCAAAACACGCAGTGTATACAGAAAGCGTAAATATAAGATTGAGGAATCTAAGCCTTCTAAGCATGTCGCCATAGAAATGGCTACTAGCAGCAAGGGCTGAAATATTCAGATGATCTTCATAGTATTAAAATGCGGAACCGAAAATTTAATTGAATGCCGATGAATGTCTTATATTGTAGATTATGATGTTAAAAAAGTTTATTTGATGCCTTTGGCCACAATATTTTAGTTTTTAAGGCTCTAGAACGTTTTGTTTAGGAGTTTTTTGACGAAAACCTTGGCAAGTGTTGCGGGTTGCATTTGACTTCAATATTTAGAGGGTTTTTTTTAAAACAAATCCTTCATATTTTTAAAGTCAAGTGCAATTCGTCACGTCTCCGTGAAATTATCTTTCTTTATAGACCTCATTTATAAAGATTGGTTGTGTGTGAGAACCGCAACGGAAAGGTATACTACTGAAATAATACAGGAGACGATTGTGTTATAGTATTTTCTGAAAACATAACGTTTCTTAGATAATTGTGGAACATTTCTTTATGAATTAAGAACAAACTTTGAGAAGCTTGCAGGTCAGTTAGTCTTTGAGTGAAGATTTCTTTGATTTTTGTGGTCTAGCCGTCCTACTCGTCTCATATTCCTACTCATAGTTGGGTACCGTTGTCTTGAGTGGAAGAAAAACGAAATAGTTGTATGACACTTCACTGACAGAAAGAAACAACAGTTTTTAGAGGAGCATATTCGAAAGGAAAATACATTCCGTGAAATTAAAGGCTTTTGAATTTAAAGCAATGGAATTGGAAATACGGACTCTCTCTACATGGGCCAATGATGGAAAAGAGGAAGAGCGCTCGCTGCCACGACAGCTCCAGCTGACCTTTCCCGACGTCCTGCCGCAACGTCAGTCGCAGGCGCTGCGTTGTCTCACTGTCGAAGCGGGTCTCGGATCCAGGACACAGCTTCGGCACGCAGGCCCGCGGCTAGGTTCCGCTTCGCCTGACCCACACCCTCTCCTCTCTCCGCCCACCGCGGCCCACCCATCCCCGCCCCGCCAGTCACACACCTCCCGGCTCCGATCCGCTCCATTCCGTTTCATTGCGCTTCTCCTCCCAGCCCCGCCCTGCTGCACTTCGCCACCTGCTCCTCTCCGCTCTTCTCCCCCGTTTCCGCCCAACTTCTGTCCGACCAGACTCCCACATACCATCCTCTCCCCACCCTCTCTCGAATTCCCTTTCCATCTCCCCGCCCCGCCTCGCACCCCCGCCCAACTCTGCATTCCCACCCCTCCGACTCCACTTCACTTCTCTTCCCTCCCTTTCTCCCTTTCTCACCCCTCTTCACCTCATCACTCTTCTCATCGGCGAATTTCCGCCCTACCACGTATCCCTGCCTCGCTCCCCCCCGCCCCATCCACTCATCTGGCTAGGCCCCCTCCTCTGCATCGTGCCCCATTTTCCCCTCGACCGCCTCATTTCGCCCCACGTCGTCGTCCCCACCTCCCTCAGCTTCTCCCCTCCTCTTCTCATTACCCCTCACTTCTCCGCCTCCCCTTCCACAACCCACTTTGCTCCCGTTCCGTCCGCCCTCTCTCTCTCACTGCTCTGGCCCGCTCTTTTCCTCCCTGCACTACCACAGCCAGTCCCGACCCTCCCCACGCTCAAATTGCACGAGAGGAGCGCAAGCATTTAATTAGCAACGTCTTAGTGCGCTCCGGGCGCCTCCACTCCAGACAGGTAATTAGCTTTTTAAGCGACGCGCGGCCCGCGACGCCCGCCTTCCATCTCGCCGTCTTCCCTCGCCCCCGCGCGCCTCGTCCACTCCGCCGCGCCGCGACGCACTCCGACGCTCTGGTCCGCTGTTTCGGCGTCATTGAACTCAATCGTTCTCCGACAACGGGTGCGTCATCGATGTCGATGTTTTCAAACATCGATGTAATATGGCCGATGTTTTTTAACATCGAGGTTTTGTGATCGATGGTTTTTCCTTCCCGATGTTTTGTTTCTGAACGAAAAAATCGAATACTGTAAAAGTGAAAATATGAAATCTAACTGATTGTAGCACTGTTAGTTCACATGTTAGAACCGAAGAAGCGCTGTTTGTACTAGTGTAATCGACCAAACTCTCGCCCGAGATGACCTTTTTGCCCATTCATTTCCTCTTTCTTCATATTCATATCGCACACTGAGAAGTGGTGAAGAAATCCGCGAAGATCGATGTTTGGTTATCGATGTCGCATCACTATGTCCTACTCTTAAATTCTTGAATTTGTCAATTCTTTTCACTGACGTGAGTTTTCATTTTCTTTTAGTTTATTGTTGAGTAATTTTCTTCAAACGTTTTGGGTCCTCAATTTCCTAGGCCTGTTTTTCGTCCTCACTTTAATCAGATTTCGCCTTCCGTTTCATTTGCTTATCTCTTTCCATTTAAGGCATTAGCCTCTATTCTCTCTACTGTTGCACCGCTGAACACATATTTCACCATTTCCTCTCTCCATCTTTATATTAAAGGTATTTTATTTATTCTAAACGTTTGCTTTCATTCACTCCCACGCTCTTTATTAATTATTTTTCCATATTCCATTTCTTATTTTCTCATCTCTTACATTCTTATCTGATTCTTATATTGTCTTAGAATTTAACACTATTAGTCATCTTCCTCCGTTTTCTTTTCTTAATTGATTTATCTCTTACCACTAAAAACGACATTACCGAAGTTTAAACGCCTACAATTTTCTTGGTCGGCATGCATACACGCAAAGAGAGATTTGTTCGTTCAAGAGTTGCTTCGAAATTTACCTCAGCAGTGCCAGATAAATCCAAGGTACTTCCGTAATCGTAAGCAAAAGAGTTTCTAAACAACCATCAAGCAATAAAAAACGGAATGAAAAGAGAAAAAATAAAAGATAATGGATGTGTACACAACAAAAATTCGAAAACATCGAAGAATAAAAACGGGAATCCGTTGGAATTCGGAGAAGTTTATTCGACACTGCTCTGGCTCTAGCGCCCGCAAACCCCTTCGCCTGGCGCAAGCTCGGGCGGAATTCGTTTATATACTACAGGCCCTAGAAGGCGCGGTCCCGCCTGCGACGCCCGGCAAGGGAAAAGCGCGGAGAGGAAAGCCGCACAAGTCGGCAATGACCGCGAGGACTTGCAGCATATTCCGCACGGCGCGGGTGGATGGGGCACTGAGCCCGCTTCGCGACCCGGGTCACCGCCACGGCGGGCACGCGGCCGCCACTCCGCTTCACGTTTTCGAACCACCACCCCCACCACTACCACCACCACCACCGCCACTGCCGCCGTTGCCGCCGCCGTCGCTCCCGCCGCCGCTCTGGCAGTCCCGCGGCGGAATCGCAGGCGTGACGCCGTGGGAATTGAACCGGCAAGGAAGAGGGAAGAAAAAAGTTACAGTATACTTTCTGGTTGTCTGTCTTTCATCCCGCCGGCGGCGGAGCGGTCGCCCTTCGCCGCCCATGACCCTCCGCCCCCGCCGCCCGCCGCTCCGCCGCCGCCCCGCCGAACAGTGGGCGAAAGTGGATATGTGGCCGGGCGCAAGATCACACACATTTCTTCTTCCTTTTGTATGTTTTCTTTGCCGTCTGAAATTCGCCGAAACAATAACCAACGTAGAAAATAATTTATCTGTGTATAATAGGTAATTCCACCAAAGTCGATGTTCCTGCAGATTTGCATTATATAAAATCTTACGTAAAATATTAGCAATTTGTATTCGAGTGAATATTTTGGATATTCTGAAAAGGTCATTATCAAGATTTGTGGTGGGGAGGGAGAGTACCGTATTTAAAGCAATTAAATTAATTTTAAAATCTGATCTTTGAAAATAATAATTAAAAAATTATATTATTCTAAATAAAAGTGAAATATTCATATCAAATAATAATTTAGTGCTGTTAATCATGAAAGAGTGCCTTCACAACCCCGGATCACATCACAAGTGCTGTTGTATCCAATCAAGTCTGTGTAGTAATTTTAATGTGTTTATTGAATTCTTGTGATACATGTCAAAAATCCCTTGATGTGTAAGTAATTCATTAAATATTGTTTGTGTTAATGTATTTCAAACCATTTCACTATTAGGCTTTCAATTATATGAACATCTGGTTAAAATATTTACAAAAGTTACGCACTATAAAAATATTTTATTACATTACCGATAAAGCAATTAGAATCTTATTACAATGAAGCAGATTGTACAAATAGGTGTCTCCACTATTGTTGTATTTCTTATGAATATTTTTAGATGATATTCCCAAAGTAGAATGTAATAAATACTAATAAAGAATAAAATAATGACAATAGTGATCCATGTCTTATTAAGAAAAATGAAATTACAGGAAACTCGTTTATTTTGCACTGCGTAATTTCGGCACAGTTTCTCAATTAACGGATTTCATTCTTTCAAAACAAACGAAATTATTTTTAAACTTATTTTGATTAAAATAGTAGGTACTTACAAATATTAATCTTTTTTTATGTAATCATAAAGTAATCAGTCCTTCTGTCTTATTTGGACTTCAGTATGACGACGGTGTGTAAAAATCTATTTCTACCCAAAACTGAGAGCTTTAAACGCCGTTTTTTAACTGCGTTTTACGTTTTATATCTGAATATGTGCATTTTACTTATTTAATCTTACCAACCAATACTCATTGAGCGTATGCATTTTATTAATATTTTTCTTTCCAGCTACTGATTGTTGATGTATGCAACTTTTTTTTAGCAAACCACCGTGAAGCGAATGTTAGGCTTTTCCCACGTAAAAGAATGTGCAGAACATGTAACAGATGTGCAGAACATAAAGCAGATGAAACAGATCAACGTTTTTGGCTAGCATACCCAGAAGTGAGTGCAGAGGGTATCTGTATGGAGCACAGAGGCTTAATAAGCAATGATTGGTAAGCTTCAACGTCGAAAGGAAACTGGAGCAGTGAAGTCTTTAGCGATTTCGTGTCGAAAATTTTAAATGTCAACGTCACCTCCTTTGTAGAAGTGTGTTTTGGTCCTGCTTTGTTTTACTAAAAGTTGTTTAGTAGTTAATAGATCGCACTCTGTTATAATCAGATATTACACGCCGTAGTTCTTGTGCAGTAAACAAACCAACTTGAGAAAAAGTGCAACACGTGAAAATGGATATTTTTTATAGGATAAGCATTTAAAAAGTGTGAGGTTTTGAGAAAAGCAGTAAATGTGATTGGAGAAAAATGAAAGAAAGTAATTTGTTATTGTCGCCCCTTAATATTATAATAACGTTCCTTGGTAATATAACAGGAAATATTAAAAAATCGAATTATTTTAATCAATGCCGAAAGGAGAACATTGGAATATGTGGCATTAGCTATTGTTAAGACTTGAAGAGTTACGGTTTTCTAGGACATGGATTTATGTAATAGCATTAATATAACAATAAGTAACTAAAAAAATACCATCCATTTATTGCTAAAAAAAACATCCATGTCGAAGTCTTCCGCGGGGGGTACGAAACGAATGATTTCGGCGGCGTCAACTGCCAAAATCCTTTGGAATGTAATCAGTAGGGGGCGGATTTTGATGACCTGAAAAATGATCATTGAAATCTCTTAAAATGTTTTTAAAATGCCCTAAATGCAAAGAAAAATGACGTAAAAATGTGATCAAAACTAGTTCAGATGAACATCTCAAGCTGTTGGATACGTTACTAATGTAACCAAGGCTTCTTCTACTCGTTCAAGTGAATTCAGCTTTCAAACGTTTGGTTTGGATTGTTCTTTACCGGGAAATCTTTGTCTTTAGTTATCTCGAAATCGGCCATACCGACAATGGTGCTGAGAGGCGTCACAGGAACCTTAGATTACAGTAATGGCTGACATTAAAATTTCTGAATAAAATTTCCGAATAGGCTACTCAGGAATTCCGTGGAGGACATTTGTTGCATTATTTTAAGCAGGTATCATTAAAATGACATTAAAATCGATGAAATTCGCGAAAAATGAATTAGAAATTACAGGAAAAGGTAAAAACTGTCTTATTAGTCGAAATCGACGAAAAATGCAAAAAAAGGACATAAAAATGGGTCGTGTCCTTTTGTCATAACATAAAATGAATTTCTATACTAATCATAATTTTTCTAAAGAGAAAAGAAAAAAAAAGACATATCATTACAATCCTCCCCCTAGTAATGAGTTAAGCCAGATGCGAGAGCATGTGTCCGCGCAGATTGTCGTTTGCGGCCAGCGTGCGCGGCGGGAGAGCGCTCCCTCGCCGGCCATGCGCGGGGTGGTGGGGGGTGTCAGGGGGAAGGGCGGGGCGGGGCTGGGCCGGCGCGGCGCGGCGCGGTGGCGCCCCCGGGCGGGAGAACCCAGCGACGCGAGGAGAGTGCGTTCTGAAAAGTGCGCGGGGGCCATCCCCGCCCCCACCCCTGTCCCGCGAGCCTCCGCCCTGCAGCCAAGTTCCCAATTTGAACCTCCTTGTGTTTCCAGAACGTGTTCGGAATGAACACAAGTCGTTCTACACACGCGCTTAGATTCTGTGGTTAGTGGTCGCGGCTGTTGCTTAAGACCACGGCCCCGGTGTCGTCCCGGTCGCCGGCTCGAATACTAATGTCCCAATCGGCTTCGATAGAAAATACGTATTTCCGCAGGGAAGGGGCTTTTATTGGAAGGAAGAAGATATGCGTATTACGTTCAGTAGTGTCATTTTGTTTCTGTCTTATAATGTTGTATGTTTTCCAGTCACGCTGTGATGCTTGTTGACGGAATTAATTAAGAACTATATTCAAAATTAAAACGCAATTGTCATCAGCATTATAGAAAACCAAAAATGACAGAAATGGTGGCTGTAACTATCAGTTATTTCCAAAAAATTACAAAACTAGTTTCAGAGAATCATTTTTGTAATGCCATGATAATTATCACTGTTAGTAGACAGTATGTATTCACTCAATGTGTTTCAGATCCAAGATATAAATAGATACGATTTAATAAAACTAACAACAAAAATATATTACTTTATTCTTGATTTATGCTTGTACGAACTCACTGTATGTTTTATTTCACTTCAACCCGGAAGATTACTAGAGCTTGTGAAATTACTTTTAGAATCAAAGGACTTCGAATCGATTGTGTTTATATTTAAAATATATTCCGTTCTTCTCTCTCAAACAAACTGGTGTCAATTAAGTGCACCAAACAAAAATGATCGAATTAAAAAAGCGGATGTTTTTGGATTGATGGAAGACGTGTCGACTTTGTATTGTGTGGTTTCACTTTCCACTCAAAGTCGACGAAGGGTCATTTTCAGATGTTTGGTACATGTGTTGCGGGTATTGTCCGAATCTGCCTCATTCACGAATCAGCTGGTAACCGCTTTGAAGCACACTTTGGATTTTAGCAGGATGATTCGTAAATAACTACGCGATCCACACTGAAATAATCTTGTTTTACTCAAGGACAAAGCAAAATGGGAATGGACTCAAAACCATGCAAAAGCCTTTAATAACATCGAAGCAAAATTTTATAAATCATATCCGTCTCTATGATCATGAGTTCACGCTACAGACGGATAGCAGTAACATGGGATGGGAGCTGCCCTTTACCAAATTACTGATGAGAAAGAGAAAATAATTGCGTTAATAAGTAGAATATACCAAGTGTCGACAAAAATATAGAATTGATAAGATAAACATAGTAATTTCATTTTATGAAATGAATATCAACAAGATTGTAGGAATTAATAATGACATTGAAGGTACAGTAGAATATGTATATTTTTAGTATATTTAGCTTTTAAAACAGAATTTTATCATTTTTAACTGATAATCAATTACTTATTATATGTATTAACCATTACTTTGAATGCTTGAAACCTATAATGGAGGTTATATTTACATTTTTAGGTCATTTATAGGTCATTAAAATTGTTAATATACCACACAATTAATGAATAAGTTTTATAATTATTATGAATTATGTGCATCGATAAAAAACTTCAAATATTAAAAATTGAATTTTCAAGTTTAAACAGCCTTATCATGATCAATTATTAATAACCATGTCTAAATTCCCCCCCTGAAAACTTGCATGTATTTCACGTATTTTAAGTTACAGAACTTGAAAATCGAAGATAGTGTATTTTGGAAAGTAAATTTTGAAAATGTTTACAATTATGACGATAAAAATGTATCTGGAGCGCCATAAAATGTGTAATTTCTATTCTTTTGCACACTAAATGAACTCCAAAGAATCTGAAAAATATGCAAGATTTACGTAAAGAATCTTAACATTACTTTTTACCTAGTTCATGTCGTCTGCAAGAGGAAGGTCTTGTTTTCACGAAAAACACTTATTAATGACTGCGTGCAAAATATCCAAAATAAAAATATAAGATTGTATTTTTTCATAGTTTTATCACAAAACAATCGTTAAAATAGTGATTTTAGGTAATTTGGAGATTGTCGGGAATTTTGTTGGTCGAATATGAAAAGAATGACCCATAGGTTAAGGAAATTCTTTGAAACAGAAGGACAGTATGAAAAGGTCCCCACTGATCATGGATTTCAATTTATTTGTGATGCTTGGGCTCTTGCAATGAGAGACATGAACGACCACAAATGCAATGAGAGACGAGAAGTGAGGCCAAGTAGGGTGAGCAACACAATGTGGGAAACGACGGCAAAGGCCAGGAGTGAAAGAGGTGGGTAAGTTGCGGGGGAAGCTTATGAGAGTGAGGGGCAGCGCAAGGCGGGAAGCGCTGCGAAGAGCGGCGAAGTGTTCGGCAGCCCAGTGAATCAAACAAAACAGAAACGTTCGATGTCCAGGGGTCTCAACTTTTGAGGAAACGAAAAAAACTCATTTACTTCAAAATGCATTATGTTTTATTCACATAAAAAGATATTATATTTATTCATACATTCTTAAAGTAATCCTTATGGTGTTTTTGGTTTAGAGTTTACAAATACATCGTCATGTAAATTGAAGTGTTGCAGACTTCGAACCTTTTAGTATGCCTTTGGAGTTTCAATATTGAAGTACGCATATTTTAAAGGATAACTTATGCTTTTCGTCAAAATAAATAAAATTAATGAAATGGAAAATCAAAAAAAAATTATTCTTAAAAGTGTTGCAATTTTTTCCTATTATATGTAAATTAATTATAATTTACAAACAAAATTCTCTTCCTCTCCACTTGACAAGTCTTCGACGTTCACTACACATTTTCTTACAACCACAGACTGGACCTACAACTACCGCAGGAATGAACTGCCCTTTATAGTTTACATGTTCTGATCCTTAAATTCAAGCCGTCTTGATTTTATTATTTTTCCACTCACTTTAATTTTTTCTCTTACGACTGGAAACCTGTTCTTCTTCCATACTATTACTGGTGAAATACCACACAAAATTGAAGAAATTCAACTTGATTGCGAACTGAAATTTCGAAAATACGCACTTAAAACCCAACCTACTTTACAACGAAAGGAGACAATGCAAATGACACAAGAAATAAGTGGACACAACAATGAAATAAAGGCAGACAGGAAAAAGAAAAACGAACGTCAAAAATAATAACAGAACGTTGTTATCTGCAGAAACTTCACCAACAGAGCAAGCAAAAAGGTTCTAAGTCTCGAACATCCAGCATTGTCGCTTGCCACTAAGAGTAGAAAGTCTCCTTACAGACGTCATAGAGTCCCAGACAACAAACATTTATGCATGAAATGATGCATAATATTATTTGATAATATTTATGCATGAAATGATGCATAATATTATTTGATAATATTTATCAGTGGCGTAGCGTGACTCACACGTTTGGGGATGCTCAACAATAACACACAAAATGTCACTATCAACTACTTCATCTAACAGGCGAACGCAACACATGCAGATACACTGGGACTACTTCCACGATCTCGATTGCTTACGACGGTGTAGGCGCTTCCCACAAAATCCTCACAGCAGTCAGGGCTGCCGATGTCTTGAAAGCAAATTATACAATGGCTCAGCTTTAATTCTTATACGCGAATGGCAATAAGACCATTTGTTAATTTATACATTGCAGACTTAAATAATATGTAATATATTTAAGAGATAATACAATTTCTTGGATATTAATTAAGAAATAGTAGTCAGGCACAATTTCTACAGTTTGTACCCATGACCAAGTGGGGACTCCCGAATGAGAGAGAGAAAGATAATTTACTGAACGCCTGAAGTGTGCTGCGCTCTCGTGCACAAACGAGCTTCTTTCCGCAGTAGACGCTAGCGTAAAGCAGTCGGGTTTCTCTGGGCCAGGGGTGAAGAGGGGAGAGGGGAACCTCGCCATCTGCGCATGCGTCATTGCTCGTCGCAATCTGGCGGCAGACGCTGAAGTATTTTAGCTTCCAAGCAATCAGAGGCCAGCTTCAACAGCCCGCCGAATTCAATCATAGGAAATCAATTTAAAATTAATACAAAACGTGTTTCGCTCAACAGACCACTTGTAAGATTATCAATACAGTATTTAAGGTTCTTATATACGGGGATGCTCAGCATCTCAGCGTCCCCTGACGCTACGCCACTGATATTTATGCATGAAATGATGCATAATATTATTTGATAATATTTATGCATGAAATGATGCATAATATTATAGTATTAAGAACAGTTTCCCGCCATTAACACAAAACCCCAAAAAATGTGACTACGACCCTTTTTATTTGCTCCAATTCAAGTGCGGGACGGGGTGGAAGTGCCACAGGGCGGAGCGGGGAAGCAGAGGGCGGAGCGGAGTGGCAGAGGAGTGAGCGGGGTGACAGAGGGTGGAGAGGAGTATCTGAGGGCGGAGCGGGGAGGCTGAGGTTGGAGAGGGGTGGCTAAGGGTGGAGTGGGATGGCTGAGGGTTCAGCATGGTGCCTGAGGTTTGAGCGGGGTGGCTGAGGGTTTGAGAGTGGAGCCGGGGCTGAGGACGGAGGGGGGTGGCAGAGGTTGGAGCGAGGAGGCTGAGGGAAAAGCGGAGTGGCTGAGGGTAAAGCGGGGTGGCTGAGGGTAAAGCGGGGTGGCTGAGGGTAAAACGGGGTGGCTGAGGGCGTAGGGGGGCAGGGCATCGCTGGGCGGGTGGCGTCGGGGCATAGAATGCGGACAGTGTCTGGGAAGTGACCGCCCCGGGCGCCGCCTCACCCTTTCTGCGCCTCAAGGGCCGCTCGCTAATCCCGTCTGATTCAATGAACGCGCCCGGCTTAGGTCAGCCGGCGCAAAGCCCGTATGGCGGCGGCTGATAAAAGGAAAACTCGCTCCTCAAACCCCGGGACTTACAAATGGCCAGACAGCTCCGGCGCATCTCGAGGGGGAGTTGGGGGTGTGGAGTTGATGTTGATGGTGGACACGGCGAGGTGGCGGTATGCCATGATAATAGTGATAACAATCTATATTGGAATGACACTGATCGTGAAATTAATAATAGCGGCAGATAATGGTGATATATCTTTCATAAAAATTATCATTAAAAGAGTCCTCGTGATAACCATTCTTGTCAATTGGAAGGCGGAACCAAAGTTTGTCAAAAAATAATAGATAAAACTAGTGAGAGTGAATCAGAAAATATAAAAATGTCAGAATAAAATAAGAAATACACCACTTGTGGTGGTTGTGATAATAAATACAAGATTGGAAACGTTGTGATCTTGGAAATAAAAGTCGCTATTCTAGTATTACGTATTGTCGTGACGAAATTAGTAACAGCGAAAATATATGGTGTGTCTATTTATGCAACGACAAAGATGGCAAACGAGAGCTGGTCCTAGAAAGCTAGCGGGTGTGTGGGAAGAAATGACAAACTACTGGAATAGTTTGTGCATTTGCAAACGTCACTGTTTCAAAAGCTTTCACGGCTTTTAGCTCACTCGCTTGTTAACCCATGAGTTGGAAAATATTTAAGCCAGAAGGCATTACGAGCAAACTACGCTACGAAACAAAGTCGTGTGGCCCGGGCAGTCCATTTATATTTTTTTAAGTGCACGATTAGAAGAAAGTGTCAGAAGTTAGCTAGACAGACAAGTTCATAATGTTCCATTTTCAATTTTATTTTTCTCACAGGAGGACTGATGTATATTTATTTTTATTAACATACATGAATTGAAATATTTTTTGTACATAATTTTCGAATGTTGAACAAACTCAGTGTATCTGATAGGATGCAGCTAGAACAACACAGTTACTTGTTTGAAAAGAGAAACATGCTCGTAACATTATAAATTAGCACATTTAATTATTATCATTATTGTTATGATTATTGTACTTCAAGAATTTAATCATGTTTTGAACTCTTCAAGCAACGTGTCGTATAAACTACATAATTGTGTGGGTTTTCTTCATGCCTGTAAAGTTTGAAAGAATACATTTTAACTAGCTGGAATGCGAAAACTATCTTTTGTAGACAATTTTTTAAAAACTGAAAATCATTATAGCATTTTAGTCTTGGTACTGTGAAAGAGAAATCTTTTTAATATTGCATTAAGGTTAAATTGCTCAAAAATAAAAAGTTCCCTTAATAGATTTCTGAAAGAATACATGACTGTTTCTGTCAATTTAATTTTTTATAGCAGATTTCCACCCTTCTGAGCACACATACTATGTATCGGCATCGAAGAGAACTAAATATCCAAAAATGCAATAAAAAGCTCAAAAAGTCTAATTTTGTAAAATACTGATTAAAAAGCACAATTCGGGACCCATCTGTCCCTCACCTGTCAACGCTTTCTTGCTCGTCACCTCCTTTACGTATCCCTTGAACGTCACTTATTTCTCCACCTAACCTCACATGTTCCCACCCGTCACACCAAACCTCTTGTCTCCTCGGAATCCACTAACCCCTCAAAACTCTTCTCCTCCTTGGACACACGAGACCCTGGTTTTCAGGGACACATCATTTTCGAGTTAATCGCGATTTTGTGTGTTAGAATTATCTGTTTTATATTTCATAATAGGCAAACTTCTATTTTTTGTCTTAAATCTGTTAGATGCAAGATTGAGGTGTAATTCCCTATTGAACAATAGCACACATATGTGATTTTATGTCAGTGTTTTTACTGGCTCGCTACGTAGTATGTAGCCAGAATCCATGTTTAGTGGGCCCTTGACACCGAAAAAACGGAATGACGCCGAATGAAACCATCCGTCCGTCCGTCCTTGAACAACGCTAGAGGCAAAACCGTTCAGCCGATTTTCCCCACAATTGATATTCCCCAATCGACCTGGCTGATGTCGTGGTCTCTTGAATTTGAAACCGATATTTTAATTTTGGTGGGTACTTTACGTGAAGCCCCTTGGGCATTTAAAAAATTTTCTAAGAAATTCCTCCATCTTTATTTATTATCCATATTTTATTATTTTTTTGTTAGATAGTGTGAAGGACATGTAAGAGAATAGCGCAAATTTCAGTTTAGTTGAAAACTTTGATTTTTCGAAAATTGCAAAACTTGTCGGGGTCTTCCTACAACTACAATTACGAAGACAGATATTTTTTCCTTTAATGAAATTTTTTTCTTAACGATTGTTTTGGAAATGGGTAACGAACAATTTTTCAAATATTTTAGTACTTTTCACGCAATTTCTCCGGAAAGTACCGGCGAGAACTAGTGGTGCTGATTTAACACCACTATTTTTTAAAATGCCTGAAACCATCATCTATCCTTAGCGTATTATATACTGTTGAGAGGGTAATTCAGCATTATAGAACATGTTTTCATTTGAGTTCTAATGAACGTATTTCAAATATATCAAAGTACTGGTGGAATGTTATTGAGATCGGATGGAAAGGGATCATTGAATTACGAGTTTAAATTGGAACCCTACTGTGTGTTATTCTGTGCTTCGGATAGGTCTCAATCACCGAGGGCGGCTAAATAGGCGTGGGAACGTGCAGGTGCAAGATTACTCGCCTCCGCTGTCAACTGATATGTAGTTCGGTTTTTCACGAGGAGGTATTTAAAAGCATTGGAAATGTTTCACACGAGCTCGTAACGATATATCACTCTACTAATTCTACCTCATAAGGTATAATGAAGACATTCAGGGAAATTAATTTAGGGCATCATTAAAAAGGATTTCAACTTTCTTTGCAACTTACTATGTGATTTTCTGGTGCATGCTTATTCAAAGATGAGATATTTGAAATGTATTCTTTAATGATAAAATGTGTTCCTTTCCACCTCGATATTCAGAATTTTAACATTTCCTTTAAAAATGAAGTGAGTCATTCAAATGCTAATATTATCGTAGATGTTTTATAAGAATTTAACGAAATAATTATTGTTCAATGTTCATGTATTATAAAATTGTAAATCACACCGTATATATAAGAAGTGTACTTTAATTTGATGTTCTGTGAGTTGTTGTGAATTTTCAAATGTTTAACTTGGAAGAGTGTGTTTTTAACTCCTATAAATGAAAACACATTCAACACAGGAATGAACTGTAAAACAGCATTCTACAGATTTTCATTAATATATGAATAACATTTTAAATCACAAATGAGTTAAACTTCTAACAATTGGAATAGAAGAATATTGTGCAAAAATAACAATCTTACGGCTCGTGGGTAAATTACCTGATGCGTAGAAAGTTCTGACAATATTGTGAATGCAGCTCCAGCAGTGTACGTGAAACATGAGTACTGCAGCGGGGCTAAGGCCATTATGGAAAAGAAATTACAAAAATACACAATTTAAATTTTTCCATATTTTAGAAATTTTTCCTGTTACATTTATGTTAGATTTTTGTGAGGGTCTTACAGAATAATTGTGAAATAACAGGCGGTAAAACATTGTGTACTTACTTGTTTGAATGTTAGTACTTGGTCGATAGACGGAGCATGAGTGTTTAAGAGTAGGCCCGTACAATTTTAGCTCTGGTTACTGTGGTTAAAGTGACGTGTACGACAAAATTTTAATTTATATGTCTTGAGTGATGCAACAAATTCATCGTCGTCGAACGTAAAATGCATGATGTAGTGGAGATAATTAAAATATTTAATTTTTATTAAAAGATAATATGGTTTTAGCAAGCGATCGCTACTTCCTAAAATGACAGGTTAATTTTGAATGTGAATGTCAAGTTGATGAACCTTCAGTCCATCTCTTTAGGCTCTTTCTAAATTCAAAATATGTATCGTGTCGAAGACGAACAACCGTCAAATTTCTTTATACATTTGTACGGTAGTAGTCAATAAAACTTTTGATAAAGCTTCGGTTTCAGTTCTGCGTATTAAATCTACTGTGGATGAGTTCTATCAATCTGTGACTACTATTGTGCGAGTCCCGCCTCGAACATGGGTGTATTTGTGTATGTCTGTATGTGTGCGTCGTCCTTTCACCCCTCATTATCATCATCATTCCATCTTCCATACCCCTAGGGGTAACAACCCTGGGGGATGAAAATGGGATCTGCCGTAAAGCTGATTCAACCTGAATTACACGCATATCTCTCCGGGCCGCATATTAACATTCCTTACCTTCATTCGGAATCAGAAGAAAATTACGGCCCATGATTGGTTAACATCTGTGAATGGCCAAGCGCGGCAGATTTAAATAAAATACACAAGGCCTAGGACGAGAGCTGACTTTGGTTGTTTCGATATTCTATTTTCTTCGATCAGCAAACCAAAATAGTGCAATGAAAATAATGTCGATACTTTGTCATTTTTGTATAAGTCCTCCATTACCTTGAATTCTAATTGCCAAATTAACGTAAGTGTTCTAAAATGTCTACCACCGCAGGATGGTATGTTGGTAAATCTTGACGAAGCTGTGTTCTGGCTTGTTGATGTTCTTGAT
The DNA here is from genome assembly GCA_031308135.1 of Acheta domesticus. Lineage (NCBI taxonomy): Eukaryota > Metazoa > Arthropoda > Insecta > Orthoptera > Gryllidae > Acheta > Acheta domesticus. The sequence goes on along the minus strand of JAHLJT010009436.1, from coordinate 132,880,946 downwards.
ATGATGTAGTGGGTTATACATCTGTGATATCAAGTTACTAGTATAATTGAAAGATATTGTGGTGTTTGAATTGTATCAGGTTATAACGTGAAACATCACCAATGTGTTATTAACCTAATTATAGCAAACAAATTTCCATATACATTTCATTTGACTAATTGTTTGATCATGGTGGCAAAACTATTTGTTTTTCAAAGTTGATATTATACATTCATTTTCGTGTCTGTAATTTGTTTGATCACATTTTTTGCACTTGTGTAGGTATTTAACTTTTACAAGGCAGACATATTGTGTTTGGAACATTTGTTCTGTTGCTATTTGACTCCTATTGACTGATTTATACAAATACTTTATCACATGTGTGTATTTTTTCACTCAAGAATTATCTACATTTGTGTGCATTACTGCTCTAAAATATTCAGTTCCATAATACAAACAGGCACCCTTGTTTCAAGTAGTCTTCTATGAGTTCCTTATTTCTTAAATGTGTGTGATTTTTGTATTGAAGAAACATTAATTTTTTTGATATTGCTGTTTTAACTAATTACACTTGAGTGTGTAATAAAAGAAACTACATTTGTTATGAGCCACGGTAAGGTCAATTAGACATTGTTGCAACATTGGCAGTACTAGAAAGATTTAAGAAATAAAGCAAATATTTCAGAGGTCTAGAAGAATTATAAACTTCACTACTGTGCTATCTACTGTGACGGTACAGAATTATTTAACACACGCGGATAATTCTATGTACTCTCATTCTTTGCACAATGAGTCAGGCTATTTCAATAGGATAACGCGCGTCCGCATATCACAGCCATCTCCCGAGCATGTCTTGCAGCCGTGGATTATCTGCCATGGCCAGCCGCATCGCCAGACCTCTCCTCGATCGAGAATGTTTGGGGTGCTATGGAGTGTGCGATCAGGATACCATCTCCACCCACCAATCTGCAAGAACTGCGCGCTCAGGTGCAAGCTGCATGGGATGGACTAGCACAGGATTCCACTCGAGACCTGTACAACTCCATTGTGTGGACGTGTGGACGCGTGTGTTTGCCAACATGGCGGCCCCATGCCAAACTAACATGTACCGTCTGTGGTCATGTAGCGCAATAAATGTTGGTCCTACAAATGAGAAAGTGTAATTATTTTGTATGCGTGGTGTCCTCTACCTGCCTGCCAACAACGTTCGCAATCCACCTCGCCTTTCTGGGTGCAGCTTCTTTTATGACGAAGAGTGATTTTTGCTACTAAAATTCACGAAGTGTGCGGAAATGCAGAAAACGCAGAAATTATGACAATGGCGTCGAGAAAACGATCGCGTGTGAATATCAAAAACAGACTTTTTAAATAATAATATACCTAGAATAATATACCTAGAATAAACGAATGTTATCCAAAACTGCGGAATATCGATTTCGTGATTCTAAAGGAAACGCATGTTTTGCTGCTACCGAAAAATGTGGTTGTCTGTCCGTCTGCACGACCGAGTGCCTGCCAATTTGAAACGCATTCTTTGTTTTTTGGGGATACTTCACAACAAGCCTCTGGGACATTTTCAATTTTTTTTTCAAGTGGCTCCAAATTCTTTCTTAACATTTCGTGGCCGCAGTTTGACAAAGTTCTAACAAAATTGAAGAAATTGCATTTTCCCTCAGAAATCTCTTATAACCAAGCAGTCTATCCTCCAAATCAATTTCAGTGCCATACGTTAAAAATGGAGTAACTCGCAGTGTGACTTTTCTGGCGGCAACATTTGAAAAAAATTATTTTGACAAAGTTCAAGCTGCAAGCTGCTATAAAATTTCAAGTTGTTTTTGTTTGAAGTGAGAGGAAATTGTATCATTTATATCACTAATAACGTTCTGTTTTATGTGAATAATATATTTATACTGTACTGCTCTTTGATCTTGAAAATATAATTATATGCCCCAATGCCAATATTGGTTTTTTTCTACTCTAGAAAATTGAATGTATACAATAGGACTGCATATTGCACTATTACTGAGAAATTGTGTGGTGCCATTTGGCCTGAGATGATGGCGATACGTGCAAAGAAATGATATAGTGAGGAAAGAATACTAGATGTAGAGAACTATTTTAGTGAATTACAATTTTAGTAACTTGGTTAAATTCATGCATTTCTCGGAACCGAAATTCCATGATGCCATATGTTTCGTTGGATTTTTAAGAGAGTACCCTGATGCCACATGAATGACAATGAAATATTCTCTGCCAGGACATTTATGCGTCCAGGAAATAAAAACGCCCATATCGTAATAGAGAAAGCAATGGCTAAGATAGTTTTTATTCACTTCTTGGACTAGTACGATTGCTGAAACACGTGATGCGACGGAATCCTTATAGAGTAATGCAGATGCAAGAGAAGGATTTCAAATCTTGTGCTGTAACATTAAAATTGCTCAAATTCAAGATCATACAATTCGTTCAGGTAACTAAATGTGTCATGTCCTAAATTTGGTCAGATCCTGAAAGTGAGTTTTATCAGTCACAAGTTCCTGAGCATATTGCTTGCATTAAATACAGTAAGAAGAAATGATGGTTTGATTCTCTCATCAAACCATCGTTTCATCTCTCCTTGTCTTCTAATTCGTTTAACAAATATTTTGAATGTTCAATATTGTCCTCAATGTTATAGAAAAGTTTTGTAATTAATAACAATTTAGACTAAAATACAATTACTACGAGAAACATCTATCTGCATTTACAATCTTATCTCCCAGACAATAATAAAATAAAATATAGAAAATAGTCACACACGTCTGGTCAACTTGGTGTGTTCAAAGTAAAGCCAAACACACAAAAGGAGACATTAGAAATATCTGATCTCAAGAAGAAGAATATAAAATCTATGTTGTCGTTAATGTCTCTTGAGGATAGACAGTAGTATACAGTAATCTTTCACTTATAATATCTTTGCAGGAGCAACGTTTATGAAGGATAAGAGTTGAAAAGGTGTTATTAATGTAATACAGATGACCAATGATTGATTGTATGGAAAATAATTTTATTTCTGTAATTTAAAGGCTTAGTGGAAACAGGTAACTTTCTTTGAATCCAAGAGAATGCGAGTTCATAGCATGTTACGGAAGACAGAAGTCTTCTATTCCTGTAATCCATCAATGATCTGTAAAATATCTTCAAATTTTAATAGAAAATTATTAATAATATGATTGTCACAGAGCACGGATATGGAATTTCTAATACATTTACAAATATCTCAGAAACATGTAAATGAAGGATTGCTCCCTTTTCTTCTAATATGTTTTATATAGAATATAAATATAATTATATTTTAATAATAATAATAATATTAAAATGTTTTGAGTGTTCATTATTGTCCTCAAAGTTATAGAATTTTTTGTAATTAATAACAGTGTAAACTAAAATACAATACTACAAGAAACATCTATCTGCGTTTACAATCTTATCCCCCAGAAAATAGTAAAATGAAATATGAAAAATAGCCACTCCAAGATATTGTACAAAATAAATTGTAAGTCCGAGTAACAAAATCTTTATATTATAGTAAATTGTAACTTTAAAGCTTTGTTTCTCAAAACCATGGTAAAGTCAGTTCGAGGCCACGACTTCTTCTAAGAAAGTAAAAAGCACGGATGAAGATGGCATAATCCGATGTTAATTGGTAACTCTGAATTTTCGAAAATTGCAAAAGTTTTATATTTTTAACCTTCTACAATTTGAATATCGAAGATAGAAATTTTTTCTTCAAATCAAATATGTTCTTCACATATAATTATTTGATTAATGTCATGTACGTTTTTTAAATTCTGAACTTACCAAGCCGACAGGTCTTTTGAGCGCCAGGAACTGCAAGTGTCTCTGGTAGCTTATTAAGGCGACGCTGATAGATAGGAGCTGGGACAAGTTAAAATACTACTTTCCTGTTTTATTCTCCAGAGATTTTTGCTGCTCACTTTAGGATCCCTTATTTGTGAAATTGCTAGGGAAGAAACTTGTATTTTCTAGTTCAGAACAATAAGAGTATTCTTCTAAGAAACTGGCATTAACTCAAAAAGAGATAATGAATGCAATTGGTCTTCTGTCATCGCACGAGTACATTAGTACAGAAAGTGAGAAAACACACATCCCCATCTCCAGGATGTGTGAATTGTCGCAAATTGGAGTTTACTCTGGATCCGGGTAAGAAATAGAAGAAATTAATAATCAATAGGAATGTCAACATTTTTGTTTATTTGTTGATTAAAATTGTAATTACTGAAAACATCTTCCCGACACCACTTAGCAAAGTTCTAATGTCAGCACACTGCGTCTATTATACCCACATTAGGGCATTGGCACCCAGTTTCTAGAACGGAAAACAATGAATTCGAATACTGAATTAGTTTGTGGGTTCGTGCTTGACTTCTTCGACCTAATTGCAATCGGCGTGCCGTTGAGCCAAAGCCGAGCTCCCCCACCAGACCAGACTAAACTCACTCCTCTCGCTTCTCCTACCACCCTTCCGAAACAGAATTTCATTACAGTAAAACGTAGGTCTCTCCGCTTTCCAGAATAAGAGAAACACCCCCAAACAACACACGCCACCAAACAGATCACTCGAATCCTGTATGGTGGTCACTTAACTCGGACGCCATACTTCGAGCCTTTCACGGAAATGCAGCGTTTCATTAGAGTCTCGTACCCAATTTGGTTTGAGCGCCACGGCACCCACTCCAGGGAGTTTCTAGAAACTTCGTCGTTTGCAAGGGGTAGTGCCCTGTGTGTAGGAGCAACGTGGATGAACAGGCTGGTCCAGTGTTGCGTTTTGACGCGTCCATTTTGCTTTGCTAGGCATCCCAATGTCCCTAACGCGAACGTTTCGCAAACACGCCCTCAAAACCGCGCGAAGGGTGATACAAAGGCTTTCTGATAGGGATGTATGGGATCTTTGGGAAATCATGGGAATCTCTCCATCATTTATGAACCCAGGTGCTTGGCCATCCGAATAATATTAGCTCTTCATACTGTCATGTGGATATCACGAGGAATGAGGTTTGACAGGTAAGAGAAACTAAAATACGACAGAGCAAGAGGGAATTGCTCAGAAAGAAGAAAGAAAATGTTGTTTAAGCGTTACTGTAAACGCAAAATTTGATGTTCTTTTTCACGTAAAAATTTTCAGTTTTTGAAAAATTCCCTTAGAAATCATTTGAAATACTAATGTATACAAATCGCCGGGAACGTACATATTAACGGCGTGAAATATATTTAAAAAAATTACATTTTCAAAAAGCAAAATAATACAACTAAATAGCTTTTAAGTTATCGTAAACAGGGCATTTAGCTTTTTCTTAAAATACTTATCTTAAAAACGGCTCCAAATTTAAAATCTTAAAAACAGCTCCAAATTTTTCAACAAAACTTTAGAAATAGAACGAGCTCCTACTCTTCTTTAATATTCCTAAAATCATATTTCGATTCTACTTTTAGGAAACCGAAAAATTGGGAAAATGTACTACTTCGAGCGGCATCCAGCAAGGATGGGTTAAGACCGAAAAATTAGCACAGACCAAAGAAATTATAAAACTAATTAGTACGAGAAAACCTGTACCATTGTAGCACCATTAGTTTCTTACTTTCCCGTATACGTACCATATACGGAGTAATACACGTACCATAGGGAATGTTATGTAATGCTGCGCGAAGAAACGGCGAAAAGAAACTCTTTCCCCTGATTTTATTCTTTATTTACCACTAATAATCTTGTCTTTTAAATTTTATTTAATCTACTAATAATTTCTTGGATATTTCTTGTAAGAAGTTGTTTAGTTAAAGTGGCGTGAACTCATTAGAGTCCATGATCTCCAGCAAGATGTAATTTCTTAGGAACCTTTTGATGCAATTCCTTCAGGCTGTATACGCTTGATAGGTGATTTTATATTAAATGCATGCAATTGAAATAATTCACTTTCAAACATTGAAACAATTTGCGATTGAAGTAACAAACTAATTATTTATGTGATACATATTAATACCTATATCAACAATAAACATTTAATTGCAACAAATTTAATGGTTAAAATAAAAAAAACATTTCAAATTTCTATGCAGATAATAAACCAAAAATGCAACAGTAAAATGTGGAAATCACAAAGAATAAAATAGTGATCAGGTTAACTATTAATACAACTTTAATACACAAATATTTAGAAATCTAAGAGTAACTTGAATATTCGATATTTATATACACTTTTGATAAATATAATGATTAATTTAACATTAATTGATGGTATGGGGCCAGAGTGGCATGGACTCAGGACGGCAGGGTGAAATGGAAGAAGAGTGACGCTGACAATCGAACGCCTTGACGTCAGCACTTCGTGAGTGACAACGTGAACGTCAACACTCAAAAGACAGGTGCTGTGTGCGCAGCTGGCAACTAAACACACCGCCAGGAGAAAGAAAACACTAGGCGGGAACGCGAAAAGAATTTCAGAGCGAGTGGCATTAGGAGAGGCGCAGAGGGCCTTCGGGCAATGCAGCGCAGAGCAGGGAGACAAAGAGCGAGGTTAGGCAAGGCATGGAATAGTAGGTAGTAATAGTGAGAGGAGGAGCGATGCGTGGAGCACCGGTGAGGACGAGGGGCGAGAAGACGAGGAGGAGGGGCGGGAAGAGTGGGCGAGAGAGGGCGAAGAGGAGTTGCGAGAGGAGGGGTCGAGGAGGAGGAGGAGGAGTCGAGGAGGAGGAGGCGAAGAGAAGAGGGCGAGGAGAGGGGGACAAGGAAGAGGAGGCGAGGAGGAGGGGGAGTGGAGTATAGAGCAGCGGGATGAGGAGAAATGGAATGAGGAGGAGTGTGGTGAAGAGGAACGGGGCGAGAAGCAGTAGGTATTAGAAGGAGCGGGGCGAGGAGGAGCGGGGCGAGGAGGAGCGGGGCGAGGAGGAGCGGGGCGAGGAGGAGCGGGGCGAGGAGGAGGCGTGGGGCGAGGAGGAGGAGTGGGGCGAGGAGGAGGAGTGGGGCGAGTAGGAAGAGTGGGAGTGGTGCGAGAAGCGGGGCTAGGAGAAGAAGAGTGAGGAGCAGTGGAGCGAGAGGATGCGGCGAAGAACGGAGTGTGCTGGGCGAGGAGGAGCGGTATGGCGCGAAGCGGCGGAGCGCAGCAAAGACAGGGCTTAAGTGGCTGACGCGGCGCCTGAAGCGGTCTGGGACACCGCGCGCAGATCTGCTTATAAACGAGTCGCTTTACTAGAACTTTTGCATAGAGGACGGAACAATGCTGGCATGATGTGCGAGACCGCATCAGAATTCATCGCAAGACTTACAGATAAGCTACGGAATACGAATGAACTTTTTATATATTATGTTTTGTATCCAAATTTTTTTCCGTTAAAAGGCACTCTCGGGTTTCACGTTGCGATACACGCAAATGTAGGCTTCGCAACCATTGTTATTAAAATGGAAGAAAATCGTACGCCATAAATAATGCCTGAAAACACTACTTCTTGGAATTATGAATTGTCGCAGTTGGATCTGACGTGGTAAGCCCCTTAACATTTCATGATCCTAGAATGTATCGGAGTCTTACGTAATGCGCTGTGATGGAAACTTTTTTCAAACAATTGAATACTTATTATTATTATTTTTACTTATTATACTTTATACTTATTATTTAATACTTATTATACTTTATACTTATACTTATTATTTAATACTTATTATTTTGAATTCCATTATCATTCGTATAATTTTCAGTGGTCAACTTTGCTCAAGATTCATTGTTTTACAACACCCACTTGATGGTTAAGTAGTTTCCGTGTGCTAACATTTGCTTAAATTAAATTTTCTTTGTAGAAATTTTATCGTCAGCTAGTTAATACAACTATAGCTCTTTCCCGCAGAAAAGTTCTTCTTACGCTCCCGTTTACGGTAGTTTCACTCTTCAAAAAAATGTCATTCGATTTGAATTATAATAATTATGATCGATATATTCCAGCAATACTATTAAACATATAATATTAAATCATTTTGAAATCAAAGAACATCGGGCGAAAGGTGTCTTATAAGCTTGGTGATAGCCAGACAGTTTACCAGTCCGACATTACTCTTATGGGCGTTTGACATTGCAAAGCAGGAGCTTACCAACAGAGGTGCGTTCCTATTTGTGCACATTGCGTACATAGCCGAATGAGTCTTCTTCGGTGGGGCTAGGTACTGCTGCGTTACATTGACAAATACAGATAAAATTTGTATTTGGCACTGAAAGAGCTATTTATGATGTACGCGACATTTATTTTCATTGCATAATATTTGTTGATTGAAAATGAAGATTTTCAGTTATTTTGGTTCTTGTAAGAAGATGCTCTTTTTGTTGTCTTCTATGCATAGATGCATGTATTGGTCATCCGCAAAGACTTATAGCGTACTCAATGGCAGGTTACTCATTGACATGAGAAGGAGAAGCAGGTATTTTATGGTATATTTTTCATTATTGTTATTGATATTATTGTTGTAATCACCGGCAGCTTTAGCTCAGAACCTCCTTGCCACTGTGTCTGCAGCGGCTCTGACCACGAGAGCCCATAGTGCGATTTTTCTAACTCTGTCCCTTAAGCCCCTATGGCCGTAATGGAATATCACACGGCATTTCGTGTCTTTCTCGGTCTTACCGGTACAAGTCGCACGATTACACTGCTTGATATGGTCGCGACCATGCGAAATCTAGCGGAACGACTAAGAAAGATGCGAAATACCGTGACATATTCCATCGGGAAAGATGTACCTTGAGGGGAAAAGTTAGAAAAATCGCAATATAGATTTCGAGACTCGACAGTGATGGATTTTTCCATTCTTGATACACACATTCAATTCAAATTCAAACTCAAATTCTGTCGCAGACTGCAGGAGCATTCTAGCGACCGGCTGCTCTGATTGATAGTTTTCAGAGGTTTCACCACTTTATTGATATACATTATTAAATCAGATTAATAAAATTATTGTTCGCTTAATTATTATTGAATTTATTATCAAAATACAGAAAGAAGTAAATCTTTTATAACATAAATTTTAAGATCGAAATATGCCTAAATATATATTTTATTTTTGTTTCAACATTGGGGGCAAAGGGGGTAATTTTGCCCTCTTGCCTCCCCTCCCGAATTCCGCCTCCATATTGCTCACATGTATTTGATGCATAACTCATAAATACTATGTATGTATATAAATATAATATTATACTGAAGCTGCTTGGATTTTGTATTGTTTTGGAACTTAAGTACATGAATGACAAATGTATAACAAACGGAAAATTTTATTAAAAATTTAAAAAATTCTTTCGTTTTGAGAGTTTATTCAAGTGTTATAACTCATAATTTTAGGTGTGAAACTGTTTAATTTCTTAGTACATAACGTTTAAAAGCAAAATATAATTGAAAGATGACTTATTGATACGGAATATTCACAGTAATGGAGACCATTATCCCCCACCATAATACTGAAATAATGTTCACCAATATATATACACACACACTACTGTTTGTGGAAATTGCAACACCGCGAAGGAGCGGCATTGAACGCATCGCTTTCCGTGGATAAGTTTGTGACATTGAGATCGCCAGGTGATTACATTTACAACGCCGCCAGTCACGTGGTTGCGACGTAGGGACGGCTTATCGCACCATGTTCGGGTATAAATAGAGGCGCCTTGGAGAGGCTACAAACAGTGACAGGTCGACCCTTGCTTTGCACAAGTTGTCTGTAAGTCACACCATGCCTCGTCGCCGACAGCGAGTGCAGTACGAACACTTGACGGACTTCGACCGGGGCAGGGTCGTTGGGATTCGAGAAGCTGGGTTGTCCTACCGCCAGATTGCCACACGTCTGGGACGAGCCGCCAGTACCATCATGCGAACATGGCGTCAGTGGTCTGCGGAAGGTCGTACCCACGCCAGCGTGGGACAGGGCCTCGCTATCCCACTACGGCGAGGGAAGATTGTCACCTCTACCGTATGGCCATCACCGATCGCACAGCGACATCCACCACGTGAGCGCAGCAGTGGAATACAGTGACAAGTCACAGCATGTCCACCAGCAGTGTTCGGCGCCGTCTTGTGCAAAGGGGCTTGATTGCTCGCCGCCCCTTGTTGCGCCTTCCACTGACTCTCGACAACAGACGCCTCCGACATCTGTGGGGCGTCGAACATCGACATTGGCGGGCTGAGTGGCAGCAAGTCATCTTTTCCGACGAGTCCCGCTTCAATTTATCCAATAACGACGGTCGTATACGTGTTCGACGACATCGCGGTGAACGCAATCTGGAGGGATGCATTTGCCAGCGTCATACCGGACCAACACCCGGTGTAATGGTATGGGGTGCCATTGGCTACCACTCACGGACCCGTCTACTCCGCTTTGAGGGAAATCTCAACGCCCACCGGTACATCGAGGAAGTCGTGAGGGCGGAGGTCGTGCCCTTCGTACAAAGCTCGCCTGGAGCGATATTCCAGCAAGACAATGCGCGACCCCATATCGCTCGCATCGTGCAACGTGTGTTCAATGAACACCAGATACAGCTCCTTCCGTGGCCGGCTCGTTCACCTGACATGTCGCCAATTGAACATGTGTGGAGCATGCTTTCCCAGAGGCTGGTCCGCCAGGCACCTACGCCAGCTTCCACCGCCGAACTCTGGACGCGGCTTGAAGAAGCATGGCAGGACCTGCCACAAGAAGCGATACAGACTCTTATTAGCTCAATGCCTCGCCGTGTACAGGCTCTTGTGGATGCGCGTGGTGGTTTCACAACTTACTGACTTGGCATGTATTCATGTATTTGATGGTACTGCAAATGAAATAAAGTAGTGCCTGTGGCATGGGTGCACAGTACATTGAATATCATTTCCCTAGATCCATTCGTTCTTGATGTTGCAATTTCCACAAACAGTAGTGTGTGTATATATATATATATATATATATATATATATATATATATATATATATATTACTAGGGAAACCCAGCAGACGTTGTTCTGCCCTTCATCTCCCTCTTTCCCCTCCCATCACTGTTTCTCACTGTATCTTTCTCTCCCTCCCTCACCCTGTCCCTGTCTCTCTGTCTCTGCCGCTCTCTGTCCCTCTCGTTCACATTTACTTGCAGATTCTTCACGTCTCTGAGCAGGTGAGGTAATGTCGGGAAGCGCGGTGCCAGCTAAAATGTAATAGAATGTTCAGGAAGAGTTCATTCTGTAGAGTACGGTGTGAGAAACCTTTCTTTAACGCCTCGGCCTCAAAATTTTAGTTTTTAGGGCCCTAGAACGCCTTGTTCAGGAGTTATTTAACGATATAGATTGAAAATGCTGCCGAGTGTGTTGCAGGTTGCATTTTACGTGAATATGCATTGGATATGTAGTGAATATGTAGCGCCATGTAGTGGAGTTACAACAGAATTAACAACACATAAACATTCTCGGTGAAAAACACTTAAAAATGCCACCTTTCATGGAGATCGGTCAAACGGTGTTGGAGTTTTGCTCTTATATACATAGCAACATCCTTTTATATGTATAAATATATGTATGTTATATATATATATATATGTTTATATATTAGATCAGCCTAATAAAATTATTGTTTACTTAATTATTATTAAATTTATTCTCAAAATATAGAAAAAAGTCAATCTTTTGTAATATAAATTTTAATATCTCTCTATATATTTTTTTATATTTCTCTCAACTTCCCCCTCTTGCCCTCCTCCCCCACGCTTCTGTTCAAGCACAACCACATGCCGGGAGACCAAACGGGAGCTTAGACGCAGTGGTGTCAAGGTCTTCTATTGGTGGCAATGGCACGCGTCGTGGCTTCGTAGCATGCCACGAGCTACTCTGCGCAACTAGCGTCGGGAAAGGAAACTATTAGTACCCCCCCCGTTTTCCAGTAGGGATTACGTTGTTTCTGGTGGTGCGGTGACGAACTACGTGGCGGGGTGATTTCGTCGTGGTACTCGTGCCACGGACTCCCACTCGTAGCATCGACCTTGTCAACACTGGCTTAGAGGTTGTCACGGCCGGAGGAAGAGTTACCCGCTCGGTTATATATCTGGGGAGAGAAATCCCGCAAGCCGACGTGCAGGTCGTTGGCGGATCTCATCAATTAGCGGGGAGAAACATCTCCAACTCCCGGAATTATAGCATTCGCTTCATTAGCTGAACTAATGATCCGAACTGTTTCTCTGCAAGTAAACATCACTGCTGTCGTCGTCATCATCATCATCACTGCTGTTGGTACCTTCCGAGGAAATTCAACTGCATTTTAAATGGGATCGACAAAAATGAATAAAATCTACATTAGCAAAGGAAGAACGCATGATATACGAGTGGTTGTAGACTTTCGTATCCTTAGTTTTATTAAATTTACGAACGTTTCTAGAATCCGAGAAGCTGCAACCTTCATATTTTTGAACTCCAACCATCACTAGTTTTATTTAAAACACAGTTTGACACTTTGGCACTTGTTTTTTAAACATCTAATGAGTACAATTCGTTTTTAAAAATAAAGTGAATTTTTTGCTATATAGTATTATTGTAAAAATGGCATACCAAAGACAATAGTAGCTCTAAAATGAATAAATAGTATTTATTGTTTATTACCTCATTTCATTGTAATAAAAACCGAAGTTATGTTGTGTGAATTCATCGTGTGAATATTAACAACTAGTGGTGCTACAACAGCACAAACTTTCCTGCGATGTTGAAAACAGCTACGTAGTATTGAAATGTAGCACTTCCTGCGCTACCGACATCTTAGTTATTATTTGAAAACTTCCACGTAAACCAAGAAGCGAACAACTCTCTCTTTCCATCGCAGTGTTGTCAGAACCATGTGAATTCTACAACTGCATAAAAATATAATACAAAGGTTTTGTTAACGTGTGCTGGAAAAAGAAGCCTGATACCCCGGGCAATACAGAAATGCATTTCAGAGGGCGATGATAACGGAAGAGTATTCTTAATTCATGCAACAAATGCTCTACTCACTACAAATGGTACATGATTTGGTGCGAAAACTAAATATTTTCATGCAAATATTAACATAAATTAGACAATTATGACTCCTTTTCATACAGCTCCACCAAGTCACAACAATCACACGTACGTCATAGATATTCACGAGCGCAAAGTGAATTCCATTGTTGCAGACCTTGCATTGTCGCTATTCTGACAGGTATTAATTTTTTTACTGTTTATTTCAAATATTTCAAAACGAACAATTTCTAAAATACTAATGTGTAAATGTATAACAAAAGGTCGAATGTAAGAAACGAACAAAGAATTAATATACAAAATTTCAAATTCTAATTTACTACGCATCCAGCTGTCTGAAGCGCAGTAAATTTGTAGGGGGCTATTATATTTGTCAAGAAATTATAGAAAAAATATTCATATTTTCAAAAAATGCAACATGATCTTATCTGAAGATCTGTTTTTGATAAGAATATTTCATTAACAAAAACAATTGTACCTTCATAACTGTAGTTGTAAAAAGACGCCATTTTTTTAATTTTAAAAAATATTTGCAAATTCAGGCATTTCAACGAACATGAAACCTCTTAAGCTTCCTTTATGCTATCTCAGGACCCAGTTTAATAAAAAAATGTCGCGCGGTTTTTAAGGAAAAATGGTTGAAAGAAAATAAAAAATTGTTTATGTTTGACATGAATGTTCGCAAAATATACTTATGTTTTTGAAAAATTGAACGTGACCTTATTTGATGACCTGTTTTTAAGAAGACATTTCATTAAGAAAACAAAGTGTATCTTCATAATTGTAGTTGAAGGAAGATGCCGAAAAAAGTTTGAATTTTTGCAATTTTCTGAAAATTAGAGATTTCAACCAACATCAAACCTGTGCCATTCTGTTAAATGACCTTCACACTATCCAACAACAAAATTTAATCAAAATTGTTGGCGCCATTTGGTTGAAAAGTTTGAAAATGACCCAGGAGCTTTATTTAAAGTACCCCCCAAAATAAAATATCGGTTTCAAATTCGAAGGGACGCTAGATCAGTCAGATCGATCGTGGAATTTTGGAGAAAATCGGGTTAAAGGTTTAGTCGATAGCGTTGTTCACAGACAGACGGACGGACAGATGTTTTGCGTTCAATTGGTTTTGCGGTATCAAGGACCCATAAAATAGGGATTCTGGCTGCACCACGTGTTAGGAGTTTTTTTAAATTTAGCAACTGGTTTTATCCACTTTTTCGTTACCAGTGCCCTGTAATAGGAGTTTCTTTGTCGAAACTCTACTGTTTTTTCGCGCAGCATTACATAACTTTCCCAATACTTTACGTACGTATAATATATGACAAAGTAATATCCTATACGAATATATAGTATACTGGAAAGTAAAAGCGTTCGCAAATGATTATTTCTAAAACCAGATGGTCACTACGTCTCCTGAATTATTGTTGTATTGTTTTAACAGTTCGTATTTCGAAGCCCTGTGTAATTTTATGAAGATAAAAATTGTGGAATTACTTGGTAATAGTAAACCTGCATTGATTTCACGATTAATAGTAATTGATCTGATGTCTGCTAAGACAAGCGTACCCTGCGAACTGAAACTGTTCACCGAATCAATTCTTTACCAATAACTAGAGATTATTCAACGGAAATGTATTTTTAAATATTCTAAGTTAAAACTACTAAAATTTTAGTGATTTCGTTTACAGTATTTTTTTAATGGTTGATGGAACATTTTTCATAATCAAGAACGAGTAATTACTGTAAATATAGCGCATTTCTTTTGCAAGTTTCCGAATTTCAGTTAAAAGCACTTCCGATAAAGTGCATTTGTTTGGGTAGTTATATTCAGTTTGTTTCTCCAACATTATCTTCAACTCCTCATAGCTTCAAACAGTTTGCTATTTACTCGTACGATGGGGTGCTATTACGACGCGTTCCTAGCGGAATCTTTACGACGAGAGTCAGAACTTTCTCACGTGTGCTTCATTTAACTGCTACGTTCATTCGTGGCGCTGCGGCTCTACTTCCACTACTGTCCAAGAGATAGCAGCTGCGCTGCCACCAAGAAGCTACGAGAGTCCTCCACTGCAAGCGCTGACTCCGACCGAAAATCGATAGTGCCGAAGTGGCTACTGCTGCCTTGGGACGTGTAGCGGAAACTACATGAACTATTTCGTCGTTGCTGAACGTAAATCGCTCAGTTCCAATCGATGTTTTCGATTGTATTTTAGTCGACATATTGTCATATTCTAATAACACTATGGAGTAATAGTAGTTTTTGGCATATTTGTTGTGGGTCCTTGATACCGGAAAATCGTATGACGGCAAAATGTCTGTCTGTCCGACTGTCCATCTGTGAAAAACGGTAGCGGCTAAACCGTTCAACGTATTTTCTCCAAAATTGATATTCCGCAATCGATCTTTACATGAAGCCTCAGGGACATTTTCAAAATTAAGAGAAAAATGGCTTCTGTTCTTTAAAATCTCTGATTTTTCTAAATTTGCAAAAGTTCAAATTTTTTTCGACATTTTCCTACTATTAAAATATTAGAGATTTTTCCCTTAATGAAATCAGTTCCTTAAAGATAGATTTTGAAATAAGGTCGTAAACAAGTTTTCGAAAATTTCAGTTTCTCGAAAAAATATGACTGAAATGTGTTAATTCGCAGAGAAATTTCGGAACCTAGGTTGTTACGTAAAAAATACTATTATGAAAGGTCACTAAGGGCGAAAAAGTAGGTGCTCTTTTAGCACCGCTAGTTTCGTGATATTTTTCTTTTGGTAATTCTCTGAAGATTATTCTTACTACTTCTTCCCTCCATGTACCATCGTTTGCTTTTCTTTTCTTGACTTTCCTTTCCATTTTCATTCCATTAACTCAGGAACTTTGAGTTTCTGAAGAAGGTTGGATTTTGAAGTCTTATCTATTTTGTTGGCTAAATAATGTTTGGTTTTTATTATTCTAATTGTCTTTTGTTTATTTTTGTTTTGTTTCTTTAAGATCCATTTCTCTTTGTTTCGTTAACATGATCGACAATAGTGGCACATATACGTTTTTTAACTTTTTACAATTTGGTGATTAGATACATTTCTGTTAAAAAATGGGCACACAATATTGTATTTTGAAAACAATATCCTGTTAATAGAGGAGCGGACACTGTCTGAAAGTAATACTCAAGCCGGTTTCAGGTCGTTAGATCCACAGACAAAGGGTCTAATATTCGTTAGCTCTAATGAACAGGAGGTCTATTAGGAACTAGGTCTAATGCGACTTACGGTCTTTGCGACAGAGGGTCTAATACCAAAAGAGGTCTACAATTAGAAAGTCCAATTAATAAGGTCTAATATAAATACCGAAGGACTAATAGACCCAATGTCTCTATTTTAACAATGCCAGTAATATTTTCAACAAGAGAGCTCTTTCCGTAGCAATACATTGCAAGTAATACTAAATTTCAGCGAAGATGACTACCTATACCAATCCATCGTGTAAAGGTAAAAGAATTTTAGTTCACAGTGACTACTCTTATCATTTTTTATCAAGGGATCATAGAAATAACTAAGTCATCATCCAGTTGTTAGCAGGGCATGTACGAGTTCAACACCCAATTACTAAATCATACAAAATTAATCAAGATAAGTAGAGCGAATGGTAGCAAATTACCAAACTTATAACGATCGTTGTGAAATCGACTTGTATCTTCGGTCTCTGAGCTACAGATTAAAATTCCATACTCCACCAACAACCGAAAATGAAGACTGAATATTTTTAACACCTGTATCTTTTAATGTACATTACGTACTTCCCGAATTAGTGTATCATTCCCATTGGGATTTCATTTTAGACAATAACATACTGACGTAATGATATGATAACCATTTTGTTGCCTATTCCTGTTACAGCATAATAGATTAGACATTCGTATCTGATAGATCAAAGTTTATTAGACATTTCTGAAAATTACACTAAATGTCATTAGACTTGTTAATAATTAGACCAAATTTTCATTAGACGTGTTTTCATAGACCTACTGACATTAGACTTTAAAAATTATACCTTCTGTCGTTAGACCTATTATCTTTAGACCTAACGACCTCTAACCCTCAAGCCTAGTGGATATTTTTTTAATTTCAGACAATATAACATATCATGGAGAATGAACAACGCGAAGAAAACACAAAAAGTGTATTCTCAAAAATATTGGCATATGTATTTTACACAGACTTATTCTGTTTACCTCAGTGCAAGTTAACAAAAATGAACTATTATGTGAGAATATAACATCCGCAGTGTATCTCTCATCATTCTGTCAGCATTTTGTAAAGAGACGTAAACGGTGGAAACGAAACACATTTGCATGTACTCCTATGACACGTACCACTTGGACCCGTGCAAACATTCCGCACTTTGTAAAACATAGTTTCAAAGGTGAAAATTCCTGCTTATTGAAATGCAACTTCTAACACCTCATATGAGATCTGTTTGTTGCAGTATTTTTTGATTGATTATTTTTTTATTAGAGGCACTATAGTAACGCGTATGCTAGGCGTGCATAAATATTCTAACATTCCTAAGAGATGAGATTACATTTCATACAATACAAAATGGTCAATATAATTTCACATGGATTCAAATTCTTCTCGTTTCTGACCACACATATTACCTTGAAGTTATATCTTAAAAGATGTATTAGAACGTCCCGAAAAGTCTCATTTTAAAGATGTGCGTCCTAAGAAACAACTCCTGTCCCTTCGGTAACACGAAAAACCTCTGTTTAAGTGCCTAGGATGTATCGCTTCCAAGTTAATAACAACGTGCATTTCTGCGCAAAGTGTATTTCGGGTTGCATGTCCGCACGGTGTTCTCGCATTTGTTCTGTGAACACTGTAGTGTTTTCGTCTTATGTAGTTCGCGGTTGGCGTAATTACGTAATAGGGTAATAATGCGGAAATGGGGGATGTCGTTAGTGGTGATTCACTGCCGATAGTTCCTTGAACGGTGGGCATGGAACCGTCATATTTCCTCAATGTGATAGGTGCCGGATTACAACGTCCAATTTTATAAAGTTGATGATATGAGCCAATCATTCTGTTTAGATGAATCTATTATCATTAGAGTTTCAGTATTATTTCAAATAAATAGACGCTTTTGAAAAATAATAAATTTCTGTATTAAATAATTACTGTTCGGGACTGTTTTCGCCTAGCGTTACATTATAGATTCAAGAGGGCATCAATGTCAATAGTTTAGCTACGCGCTACCAGAAGATGACGTCTGAGATCTACTACCGATTTCATCAGTGTATAGAATTGCATATTTAGAGGACTGTTTATTTCTACTCAGTATCTAACCCGAAATAATTCTAAGTTTTTTCCGCTTTATTTATAAAAGTAACTTGAATATTGATTTTAATTGCGTGTAGGCGTGTGTGCATTAAGTGTTCAGGAGACTACATGTTTGGAAGAGATCATTTTCTAATGGATGTTGTTAACATTGATTGTTGTTAACATTGTAAGGTATGAATGCACACATGTTTAGTTGTAGTAAATTACGCCTAATTATTATGTATTTGCAGACTGGACGAGCGGCAGTGCGATTTACGTGTTATACGGAAACTGACGGAGGGATTCATGTTTTAGAGAAGTGTTTTAATATAGTAGAGAGTGGGGTATTAGAGAGTACCTTTGGATGTTGAAGGAATGATTAAATTGATCAAAGTACGGCAATAATATAATTTTTAGTAAAATGGCAGTATAATTGAAGTAAAGCAGTATTAGTAAATGGCTTTTTGGAGGAATTTAATGTGTGACAACGCTAGATTTGAAGGTTGTTATTTAAAATTTTAAAAAAGTGTTGTCAAGCCGGGATCCAAAAATCCGAGATCTGTGAACGTCGATTGATGCGGCAAGATCAATTTCAAACTTTTCTTGATAAGTACGCGAAATAAATGAAAAAATATGAAAAAGGGTAAGCTTTATAATATGGTAATTGATTGAAAGTGTTGGTATAATATATAAAATTTCACAAACAGACTATACGTAAGTACATGCATTTTATTTCTTTGTTTAGATTTGTATTATTTTCAGTTATAACGAGAAAGGATTTTGGGGGCGGGAACCACAATAGGACTAAAATTTAAATGTTTTTAGTGAGAGGAGTTTTAGTGTTTGCGGAAGACCAGTTATTTCCATATTTGAGCAAGGCAGAGAGAGGCAGGATAGGACGGAGGGAATATACAGTAGAATAGATAGAAAAAGGCCCTGTCATAGGGCGGGAGTTGATGGAATTGGTTTTCTATTTAATACAAATGTATGATAAATACCCCGGCAACACCGGGCTCTTCAGCTAGAAGTTAAATAAGAATAAATACGGCATACACGCTTTAAGGAAAAGACGTAAGGCCTTGTAATAATTGCAAATGAAAATCTAATGGTTATGTGTCAAAAATGTCCATTTTGTCAAGATAGTATTGTAAAGTTTCTAAGTAGTGAATTAAAACATATTTTTTCAACGAAGACCTTTTTTTTTTCTTAATGATACACTAAAAATACTTGATTTATGTACAGATGGTCTTCATAGTCCTTATGTTCTTCACTTCGTTATTTCTTTCTACGTACCCGTGTACGTAGAAAGGGTTCTCTTAATTATGTATATTCACTGTTGACTTCTTTTGCACTGTCGCACTGTCCGATGCACTGACCGCAATTCACTGTGCTGACAGTTCATGGCTCTGGCCACAAATTTGCAAAATTTTCGAAAACTTTTTTCGGCGTCTTCCTACAACTACAAAATAATTGAAGATAAGAGATTTTTCCTCCAAATAAAATTTATTCTTCGTAGTGAGTTAATTCATTAAGGTCATGTACATTTTTTTAACATTTTAGTGGTTTTTGGGCAATATGTGCAATTTCAAAAAAATAACAAAAAGGAGATTTTCTCAAAAACGACTCCACATGTTTTCTTTAATTTTTTCAATCATAGTGTCTATGAGGTGACATAAGGGCCATTTTGCTCTATTCTTTTGTTTTTTTCCAAAATTACAAAAATATAATTTGTTTGACTTGTCAGTCACGGCGTTCGAGTTAACCGGCGATTTTTTTCACATTATTGCATTTACGAGTACAGGACCTTTAAATGTTGTCTAATGACGTTTCTCAGAAACTCATGTGTTTTCTGTGAAAACGAGTCCAAAATTGTCCATTTTCAGAATCGCTCAATCCCCATTTTCTCAAAAACGGCTCAAATATTTTTGTTCAAACGTGTCTTCGGGATAGTGAGTATTGTGATGATGTAGATAGATTTTGAGATGACGTAGAATTAATTTTGCTGTATTCTCTTGTTTTTTCAAAAATTTCTCAAATGTAATTTTTTTTAATATTTCTCTCACCGTTATTATGCAATTTTCAAGCAACTGGAATACATTACTGCATTTAAGGCTGTATGTGCTTCAAATGATTTACAATGATGTTTTTCGAAAATTCAATAGTTTTCTGTGAAAAAGAGCTTCAAATTTCGCATTTATAGTAACGCTTAAACACCATTTTCTTAAAAGCGGCTCCAAATTTTTCAAAGGAAATTTCCATTAAAGACGACATTTACTCTTCTATAATATTCTTAAAGTAATATTTATCTTCTTCAATTAAAAACCAAAAAATTGAGAAAATGACAAAACTTTTGGGTGGCGATAGATGGCAGCTGGGAAGAATATGCGGCTAGTCCGAATAGCGAGCCCAGACTAAAGAAAATAATACGAGAAAGTGTATGGCATTCTGTAGCACTTCTCATTTGAAGAATATTATGGTCCATAAATTTCGGGAAATTTTTCCTTTTGCTACTCCTTACAAATTGTAAAGAATATATTGTAAACCTTCGGGACTGTACGGCGAATTTTCGACGGAAAAAAATCTTATTGCCTCGCCTTGGCAAAGAAGTGAATTAATCTTATCCCTTTTATTTTCTCTAATACATTGCGCCGTCAAAACCTTTGCAGAAGTTTTGTGAGTCCTTAATACCAAAAAATCGATTGACGGCAAAACATCTGTTCTTCCCTCTGCCCGTCTATGAACAACGGTAGCGGCTAAACTGTAAGTGGGATTTCATCAAAACTGATATTCCCGAATCGATGTGAGTGATGTCGCGGCTCCTTAATTTGAAAGCGATATTTTAATTTTCCAGGGTACTGTTCGTGAAGCCCTTGTGGCATTTTCAAAATTTTCAAACATTGGCACCAAATTCGTTTATTACATTTTGAGCTCAGATAGAACAGAACATTTAGAATATGCAGATCTCACTTTTATTGAATTGTCTACTTTTTCGGAAATTGCACAGATTCAATCTGTTTTTTAGTGTCTACCTGCAACTACAATTATGAACATAATTTTTTCTCGATGGAATGCTAGGAATCAGGAACAAAACTTAAAATAAAGTCATTTTCAATGTTTTGAAAATATTAGTATTTTTGCGTAATTTTGTGTCATAGGCAATTTTAAACAATTATTTTTTTAGAAACGGCTCGAAATTTTTCTTTAATTGTTTTCGTATGTAGAACTGTAAAATAAGTAAAGTAAAGATAAGTAAAATACTGTAAGAAATGTAAAAATAGTGGCAATGTGTGGCGTCATAACAGTCGCCTTGTACACAATTAGTTCCGTGCATTTCAGAGACTTGAAATGCACATGGGAAATAGTTACCGGCGCGTGCTGAAGGGACGCTTCGCAAATCAAAGGGCTATATTTGGGCGACGAGGAAACATCCGGACGTGAGCTGCCATGGGGCAGCCTTGTGGAGCCCGGTGGACATGTGGGCCGAAGAAATGCGGGCTGGAGAAATGCTGGCTGGAGAAATGCTGGCTGGAGAAATGCGCCCGGTGGACACGCAGTTCCGGAGCCAGGCCAGAAAGCATAGAAGACGGCCCCGGACGAAAACTCCTTCTTCTGCTTCTTGGGCTCGTCCGTAGGTCGTCGTGGGTGGTGCGGCTCGTGGCACGTCGATGTGCTGGCTAGGGAGGCAAGGGGATGAAGCCGGCGCGCGTGCGTCGTGACGTGAGGCAAGCGGTCGTGGTGACCGGATAAGTTCCTTCTAGTAACGGTCGATTATAATATCCATTGTAAAATTTGTAAGTAGGGATTTCAAGTGTCGGTGCACATTGTGAATAAATATTCAATATTTTACAACTGTTCACGTCTGTGTATTTTTATTACGGCCCCGGCCATGACGCCCAAATGGTCCCATTTTCCGCGCACGCTCTGTATTTTCAAAATTTGCGGAAAAATTGGGAATTGTAAATTCGATTTTGTCACGTTAATTCGGTCGACGCGTTGTCATTTCGCAAAATGGCAACACGGTGGTTTTGAAAGTCTTCAATTCATCCCATTATTGTCGATAGTGATGACTGTACGATGTAGATAATATTCTTATGAAAGGATACAGATTGAAGGAAGGTAATTAATTTAACTTAGAACTACTTTACTCTAAGAAGTTTTGATTGCTGATTATACTATTAAAACTTGAAAGCTGACTTCAGTGTAATCTAAGCAACCTTGTGTTAAATTATAAATTTTTATTTTTCTGTACTAAGTGCTGCAAATAGTGTAACAGTTTGATTTATTCCTGTTTGTTTCATTTAAAAAATTAGAAGTGACCACTTTTCCTGGCTACCGAAATGAACGCAGGTATGCACCACAAACACTTTGTTTGAGTTGGTTAAATTTGACTTTTTCAAGTTATAACTGAGATTTTATGATGGCAGAAATTAAAATATTTCAATATTACGCATCTATTTCAAATAATGTGAGAAAGTATGTGATGTTGTAGCACCTCCAGTTGTACTAATATTTGTTGAAGAGAAAACATTTTCAAATTTTTAAATTTCAATCAATACAAAAAACATCAGGAATCAAAAGTAAGTTATACAAACGTCTACGAGTAAGGTTCCAAAAGGTTTTGTATTTAACTTTCACAAACTGTTTTTTGCTTTCTTGTTTCTTTAAACTATCGCGAATTGTTAGTTATTTCAATATATCTATTCCTAATATTGAATACAAATAGTAATCTAATTTGTTGACGGTTTAACAAATGTAGATGCTTACAGTAACAATTAAATTGTCTTTTGCGGAATACCTGCCTAGCAGTACGTAAAACCGACACATTTGTGCTATTTTACCAATTATTTCTGACTTATGGAGCTAAATAAATGTGTGGCATTCGATTCATGGAATTGTTTTGTCGCTCACCAGCATGGCACAACCGAATGACCACAAATTATCGCACAGTATACGCTACACCGGACGTGGTTATAAATGTTGACCAACGTCAACACAGTACATCAAATTCTGGTGGGAAAGAAATTGATCTCAATTTTGCCGGGCAGTAGGGATGGGACGAATATTTAGGTTCGCTAATATGCCAGAAAAATTTGAACTTCTACGCGCATCTGCCCAAAACCGGCAAGATTCTATCATATCAACGAAGGCGCAATAATGAAATATTCGTCATTTGAGGTAGACGCAGCGGGCATACTCAAGTCAGCAAGACTCGGGTTGGTGGCAAAAATAGTCCAGTGGCTGAACCTCTGCCACCTTCGAAACTCTCTGTAGAATCACAATATGTACGCTGTATTCGTATCACCGAAGCATGATGATTGATTGATGATAAGTGATTCCGGTCACATCAACGTCTAAGGGCATTAGTCCGGTAAGTGTACTACATATTTTGTTGTGGGGGAGGTGGGGGTGATCTTCCCACGCTGGATAGCGAGATCCCTCGTCGATCTATGGTCGGCTTGCGGGAATATTCCGCAACCAGGTATCTATCACCAAAGTGGTACCACTCCAGCCGGAACAACCTTCCGACTGGTCTCCCGACTGGTCTCCCGCCAGGCCTCCTGCAGTGCATATCAACGGACGAGTAAGCAACGGACGAGGGCAGGACAAGGTAGAGGGAGGAAATATCGCGCGCGGACCGTGGCCCGTTTGTTAGGGTACTGCTCCGGCATTCGCCTGATGTTGATCGGAAAAACCTCGGAAACGACTTACCAGAGCAGCCGGCCTCTAGAATTCTCCTCCAGACAGCGACTGAATTCGACCTACCTATATTGCTAGCGTCGAAAATCCTGCCACCATCGGGTCACGAAACCAGGACCTCCGGTCAGAGACGCGGCAGTGACATCAGTTGATGTTTTGAGCCACCAATCTCCGTACCGACGCTTGTTGGAGACATTGCAGACAATTAGGAAGGGCCATACGAGGATAGGGGGTCGGCCATCGCTCAGCCCTAAAAATGGGGATAGTTTTGGAAAGGAAGGATTGAGAGCGTCCTTTAGCCCGGTTCTAGGATGCTACTCCGATATTCTCATGGAAGCGATCTCTAAAAACAGGGATTGAACACAGTCGGCCTAAAAATTTGATTGCGGCAGCCGCCACAATCTCACCGATTTACTGTAGAGGAAAGTTTCCAATACCAGGCAGAATCGAACCTACGACCTCTCCTAACCCTGGACGTTCGAGTAGGAAGGAATTGCTGTTGCCATTGTTAGGCAACAAAGTGGTTAATGTCACAGTGTAGTGGATGCGACCATTAAAATCATGGTTGACGAGTCTTCAACGCGCCTGTGTAATAAGAAGGATGCAGCAAGTAGTAGCAGCGACAGTTTTAAAATCGGATAGTCGTAGGGTCGTCTTACTTAGCTCACAATTGACTTCTTTACTGAGTTTATTTATTCTCTTCCGCACGGTTACTACTCTCATTGCCTCTAGCACAAGAAGGTTCTGTTGTAGTTACCCGATTCCACTGCAGCCATTTCCCATCTCTTTTGTTGCAGAAATGGTGCTCGAAATAGTAAACCCCCATGATTATGTCGGAGCCTCACTTTGGTGCCACACAGTTTTCAAATTTGTGTTTGATATTCCAATCTCCTACAGCTTTCAAATCCTCCGACTACACGAGTCACTTTTCTGCATTTTTTGTAACTTTCTCAATTAAATATCGCCACCTTCCCTACCATTTATATTGTTCATTTTTATTTCCTTAATCACAGAGAAAATATAAAAATTTAGTGAAAACATGAAAATGAGATGCTGGATAATAAACGTATGATAAAATGGGAATAAGAAAAGGAAAAGAAACTCTAGTAGTACATATGGTTTCGATCACTTCAACTTCCATATTCAATATCAGGAACTTGCACGGCGGAACTGATAATTTTGAAGACAAGCGCATTCGCAATACGCTACTAATATCCCGCTCGATAGAAAACCAATACATAAATCTCACAGTTCACACTATCTTCACCAACGCCATCATCACGATTATCGTGCAATTCAGCCTCACCCATCGATCTACCGACGTCGTTGCCATGACCTTCCGCTTTTCCTCTCTTACGTCTTCCCCGCTGCTCCCGCATTCGTTGGCCCTAACGCACACCCTCCGCCTCACTGGGCAGTTCTCCCTGCGCTCTGCCATCAGCCGCCTCCCCTCCAGAGACTTCCCGAGGCCCCACGGCGCCATATGGGGCTCGCCGACTGCCCGCCGCCACCGCCACCACCGCCACCGCCACCGCCACCGCCACCGCCGCCATCACCGCCGCCGCCGGCCGCAGCCGCCGCTGCTATTCAACGCAGCATTTTGACAGCGGTGATTTATGGCTGCCAGCCAGTCCGGCCAACTTACGGCCGCGGCGAGGCCTGTCCGCCACCCCCACAGACTCCGCCGCGGCCGCCGCTCCCTGTGCCTTGCGCTGCCCCGCTTCGGCTCTGACTCGCAAGCTGCAGCACACTGGGCCGAAATGTATTGAAAAGACAACACAGAGCAAAGAAATTCGCAAATCCAATTACCTCTAACGATAACTGTAGTAAAACATTCCAATATCAAGCGGGTCCTTCAGAATTACCTCGCCTGGAATTTTTTGTAAGCCTCTTCTCCGCATTTCGAGCGTGAGCCATTGCCATGCAATGTCTTGTGGCTTTAGTACTACTTCGACTACCACCACCGCTATTCCACTCATCCACCACCACCACACCACCACTACCTCTTCTTCTATCACTACCACTGTGCTACTACTACTACCACTCTGCTACTTCTACTTCTTCTTCTTCTACCACTACTTCTACTACTACCACCGCTGCTACTACTACTACTACTACTACCACTACTGCTACCCCTACTACTACTACTATTACCACCACTACCACCACTACCACTACTACTACAACTAATAATACTATTATTGCTACTACTACTACAGCTACTACTACTACTACCACCACCACCACCACAACGGAAGAAAGTAACTACCGCACAAGACCACTGCATGGTGGTGATGTTGGATATCTGAAATTCAGCAAATTTGGGAGACATTTTAGACGCCCTGAGAAAGTTCAGAATCACCAAGTTGTTGATGCGAATTATTTGGGACTACCACAACAATCGAGTAATCATGTACGAAAACGACCAGGGAAACTGGAGCAGAGTGATGACAGTAGGAGCAGCTCAGTGATCATCTCTCAAGGCCTTATCTCTGGAATCCCAATTAGTCCAACGGTGTACTCAACCTTTACATGCTTGATGATAGATTCCTGGTAAAATACGCTGACGACCTAGCAGCCGTCCTTAGAGCACGCTCCGTAGAAGATCTGCAGATCCGATTAAACCAGGCAATGAGGAGGGTGCCAGCCTGGCTAACCCAACACCGGCTAAAACTAGCGGTTAAGAAAACAGATATTGCTTTATTAACAAAGAAACGAATAAATACCATGCTAAGAATGGAAATTGTTGAGACATCCAGACCCCAAAGGCAATAAAGTACCTGGGAGTACTACTCAGCACAAGGCTCTCCAATTGGGAGTACATAAAATTAGCATCAGACAAAGCAGCAAAGGTTACAGTCGCTCTAAACAGATTCATGGTCAACTTCCGAGGTCCAATACACGGCAAGAGGAAACTCTTGATGACCGTGACGGAGTCTGTCCTACTCTATGGGGCAAAGATCTGAGCAACGGCCATGAAACATTCTGGCCGTTGATCTCATTTCCCCGCAGTCTGGCCTGAAACTATTTTGTTTCTGAAAACGGAGACATACATTCAAATATTTGGCATGCACAATTATCCTCCGAGATAGTAATGTGATGGAAAAATAGGAATTTATCACGATATTCAACCAAGTGAGAGGAATTTTGAAGTTCCGATTTTGACCTGTGCAAGTACCACTAAAAACATTTAAATGCTTTTTTTAGGTATTTCTGTGATAGGTGCAGATAAATAAGAAGCTATTTCTTGGGAGTCCCTGGAAGCCGTTGTTTCGCCCCACCTGTGACTTACACCAGAATTGTATGCAGCGGTATGAGCAACACCTTGGCACCCTTTTGCATTGTGCTGGCCTGTAGCTAAGATATATTGAAGTTTGACTGACATCATCTTAGGCCGTGATAGAACAATGTTCTAACCATCTACCAGAACAACTAACTCAAATCTTCGAAATTTGACTTACACCACTTTCACTCTCAAAGGCTCATATAGATTCGCCTACAAAACGATTAATATAGCAATTGCGGAATTAGAAGAGAACCCAAATTAGACTGAGTCTGTGCAGTTTTAATTCCTTCAAATATTAGGAAACAAGGATACGGAAGTGTTAAGCAAATACGAGGAATAAAGTGAAGTTGTAGAAGATTTTGCATAAGAATTTTCGGAACTAATTGAGAATGATCTTATTAAAGAATAATGCTGAAGAACAGCTTACATCAGATATTCTTTTGTGCATTTTAGCGAAAAAGTGAACGAAATGTAGCCAAAATTCTAACTATTCGCATCATCAATACCTGCAAGTATATTTTACAGCGATTACAATTTATAATATTACCAATTTGTATCCCTATAGAAGTAACATACAAGACAATTGCGTGTTGGAAATTTTTGATCGGGACTACAATAGTATTAGCCATTACGATTCATTAGTATATCCAATGCCGGAGAGTGTAAGATCGTATTTGAATAAAGCCGTGCATAACATTTAGAAATTTACAAGAAACGAAAATACTCTTAAAACAATTTACAGCGTCGGTGACGCTACATTCAATTAGTATTTTGTATAAGTGGTCGCTTGTGTAAGAATTTGAAATTATTTCCGAGCGCGACAATAACTTAGACCAATAGTCTCCCGTAAGTGTAGTGGAGACTAATAGTCTCCTCAAGAGCTGGTTGTGTTCCTCTCCTGCTGAAGAGTGAGATCATACGACGACCTATTAGTCGGTTTTTGGGGAATTCCACTCGTCAAGTATTTCCCTCAGCAAGACTCCGCCCCAGTAGGGAAAAGCCATCTTCCGACCGTCTTCCGACTTGTCTTACGATATCTGTGGTAATGTAGTGCAACTATGTGTGTGTGTGTGTTTACGCGCGTGTGTATGTGTGTGTGTGCGCGTGCGTGCAAAGGAAGATTAAGGGTCAACTATGAGGAAAGAAAAATTGTGTGTGGTTTCGATCCGTTTGGTAGGGTGTTGCAGCGACATCAGTCAATGATGCTGCAGAGGTAATCTGTGTTTCACTGTGCCATCGTTGCTAATTGCTGTCGTGCTGACGTCGATCAGAGCTGAATATAAGACATGGGCATATAGTGATGAATTCTGATTTTGATGCAATGGAGTCCAAGAAATCGTTCTTCCTAGTAATCGACTAAAAGGACTAACAGGTGATATACGAGTATCGTCCATGAGACACGTGTGTTACATGTTTTCGTTCGAATACTCAGTGCACAACATGTAGAAGATAAAGTGTGATCACTCTCCGGTGCTTCCATGCATTTCGACCAGTCAAGAATGAAGCTGTGGCGAAAGCGAGAAACAGAGGCACTTCGAGTGTTCTGAGATAATAGCGTCAATCCGTTTTAGTGTTGTGATGGCCATTTGAAGGAGTTTAAGTGTTTTATATGCACTTTTGGTTTCTTACACTTGTTTCTCTTTTGAATGTGGTACCAACTATGACAATTCGTTGACCCAGTGGCATTCATCTCGAACTTTATTTCAGTTTAATCACATTTTGCGAACTAAATACGTGTTATTCCTGATATTATAGGGCAAAGAAAGGCCAGCATCTTATTAATGAATTATTAAAAAGAAAATAGCATTTATGTTTTGAGAGAGTACTAACCTAGTAGTAAGATAAAGGTTCTTAGGTCATTGCAGAATCAATATAAATAATGTTCATTTTTTCATTTTCATCGATGCTATTTTACTGTATTGAACTGAAGTGGTTTTAGAACCACATATTCAGAAAATAATTTTAAGTCGGCAAGTAGAAGAGCTTTTGGAAATCTTGGACATTTCTTATCCGTTTATGTCTAGCGTCACAATTAGGATTTAAATAATTTTAATTCTCCACGCAGCCGAATTAATCGTCAGATTATTCTTTCATTCATTATTTATCTATTGTGTTTTATAGGAGTAATTGCATTTTTAATTACTAACAAACTTGAACTGCGGCCTAAGTAACACATTCGCCCACTTTGTCTATTCAGAAGCATTCAAGATTTTGATTAATCTCTTATTTTAGACATGACCTTGGTCCACTACGCCAGAAAAATAATTACTCTTTGGGTCAGACTGGACAGAATATGGATCACTTGCAATCGAATCAATACGCGCCGAAATTCACCAGCAAGTTGCGGGCGTGCGAATGCCGGATTCGGAAGAGAAAAATGCCCGGAGAACTAGCGCTGTCAAATCCCCTGGCGAGCTGTCACAACAACAGATTAAACAATCCTTCACATTTACATTTTCATTATTTATCGTCGTCAGTAAGCGGGTCATGTGTTGCGTCAAAGCCTGGCGGCGCTTCGCGAAATGCTCTGCACAGAACAGTGTGCGAGTATTTACGTGTGTATGTGTGTATGCGTTTTGCGTCATGTGTATATGCGCTCGTAAGTGTGTGGGTGAATATGCATGTGTGTATGTGATGTGTGCACGTGTTCGATTGCTCAATCGTCCCCTGCTACCCGCAACGGACCCGAGCACATTCGCTACGGAGTTGAGGTTTGATTGTCATGACGTATTGGGATGGACGTCTCTCTAGAGAATGGCGAAAAACAATTACTGGAAGCATAGGCGAAACGGAATGTGCGTTTGACAAATTAAAATGTTGGAATGGAGAGTATAACGGGCTTGACATGAAAGATGCTGTTGAAAGTACTATGGTAGTAGCAAACGAATGTAAAAAATGGCCTTGAAATTGCAAAATGGCTGCATTGGCATTGTCTAAAGAAGTACAAAAAAATATTAGAATTCGGTCCTTTCCAACAATAACTCATAATAATAGGGTCACATGAAAATTTTCAGTCTTGTCGAATTTAATTGGTGCCACGTTTCTATTGTCACGATAACAGCAATATTTGTAGCTTTATTTATTATATATTAAAATAGCATATTTTAGATAATATAGTCGTTAACATATAACTTATATTCCAATTTAAATTGATTTTATCTAAAAATTTGTGTAGCAAATCGTGCACATATTATTTATTCAGACAGTTGGCAAGACGTTTTGTATTATTATAGCAATAAAGCACTGCATAAATATTTTACCCCACATTCATAATGATAAATCTCATGAATATGTGATTTTTGTTAGTATCGCTTGCCCTGTGTTGGAACTCGGACGTTGACCATGATTCTGGTTAGAGCACCTATAACCCTTCCTGCTTTGTCTGATGCTCATTTTATGTGCTCCCAATTGGAGAGCCTTGTGCCGAGAAGTACTCCCAATAAATTGAATTATTATGATCATTTAATTATTATTTACATTACACAAATGAAGCAACTACAATTACTTGTACGATCTATTATTTCATTTATTTAAATAAAATTACTACCATTGTGGCACTATACATTACGTTTCAACAGATAAAGCATATCAAAATTAGAGATATCGGAAGTAACGCTCCAAATAAAAATGCCATTGCTATCGAATGTGTACGTTTATTACCAAAATACATTTGTACATGTCTAGAGAAATTTCTACAGACTGATGTTGGTGACACATACCCAACAAAGTCGTATATATGCGTTTTGCCGATCATCAATGTAAATGTCCTCCATACAATAGTTATTCTGTCACATAACATTCAAGGCAATTGAATCAAAAATTTGCGGAGAAGCGTTTGTTAAAAATATTGTGAAACTAGATCCATCAGACACCGATATCGGTTTTCTGATACGCGGTGGACAATAAACGGATGGGACTATACGCAACTCCATCATCATTTAAAAAGTAATATGAAAGTTAAGTTAAATTGCCGAAAACCTTTACTGACATTGTTACTTACTGAACGTGAACTAATCGAATAATGGATAATGAATTATGCATTACCTATGTAGATGTAACAAATCGATTGTTGAAATTTTAGTTTCATCAAACATTGTCATATTTCTCCTATCAAAAAATAGTTTAACTGTTGTTGACTACTCTCCATTTATCGTAATCTGCGACTCTAAACTTCAAGAGTAGACTCGCGAGAAAAATAGAAGAATAAGAAATAAGTGTCTCAGAATAAATGTGACAAATTGCTAAGGTATGTTGAAGCGTTGAAAATTATAACTTTTAACTAATGAACATACACTGAGGTGACAAAAGTCATGAAATGCCTCCTAATATCATGTCGAATCTCCTTTTGCACGGTGAAATCCAGTAACTCAATGTAGCATTGACTTCATAAGTCGTCGGAAGTCATCTGAAAAAAACATGGACAAGCTTATACCTTTAGCCGTTCATAATTGCGACAGTGTTGAAGGTGCAGAATTTTGTACCCGAACTGACCTTTTGATTATCTCCTATAAAATATGTTCGATGGGATTCATGTCGGGCAATCTGGGTGGCCGAATCATTTGTTGGAATTGTACGTAATGGTCTTCAAACAAATCGCGATCAATTGTCACGATGACATGGCTGGCTCCATGAATGAATCATCCATAAAATAATCCATCGTAATTTGGAAACATCAATTCCATGAATGGCTTCAAATGGTAGCTGAACATAACCGTTTACTGCCAATGATCAGTTCATTTGCACCAAAGGACCTAGTCAATTCCATGAAAAAAAAATGCCCACGCCATTTTGAAGCCACCACCAGCTTGGATCGATTGTTGACAACTTGGGTCTCTGGCTTCGTTGGGTCAGCGCCTCACTCAAACCCTACTATCAGCTCTTATCAACTGAAATTGGGACTCATTACACCAAGCCATGGTTTCCAGTCGTGTAAGATTTAATCTAAATGGTCACGAGTGCAGGAGAGGCGCTGCAGGCGGTGACGTGCTGTTAGCAAAGGCACTCGAGTCGGACGTCTGCTTCCATAGCCCTTTAAAGCCAAATTTCAGGGCACTGTCCTATCGGGCAGGTTCGTCGCACGTCCCACAATGATTTCTGCTGTTATTTAACGCAGTGTTGCTTGTCTATTACCACTGACAATTCTCCGCATACTCGCTGCTCTCGGTCATTAAGCGAAGACCGTCGGCCACTGCATTGTCCATGCTGAGAGGTTATGACTGAAATGAGGTATTCTCGGCAAACTTGTTATAATTTGAAAAAGTGGATTAAATAAATTAAATTTAAACAAAGCGCCTGTGCCAAGGTAAGTGGCCATTTCTAACATTTACAAAACAAACATGAATAAATTTAACTATTACAATATTTGCAGCACATACAGGAAATAAAGAATAATATTTCAGAACAATCTTGCCTTGATTATATCGAAGTGAGTTAACAACTTTTGAATACTATAATCAGCGATTGAAACTTCTTAAAGTAAACAAAAGTATTTGTTTATTCTAAGTTATATAATTGAACTTATTTAAATCTATTCCATCTCATAAAATATTATCTCCTGAGACAATACCCAGATATCTCAATGGTATCATTGATTAAAATAATATGGAATAGTGTATCAGTTCGAAGTATTGGTACCCGGGAGCGAACATAAAAGGGAGGTGTACTATATTTAGAGAGGGGACAGTTGGCAGCCATATTAGACATGAATGCAAATGCAAAAGGAAATGAAAATATTGAGATGTAAAAAGTAGGACATAGAAATGTTCCGGGACAAAATAAATAATAAATAACGGACATTGGAGATTCAGATAGGATAATATAATCAAAGCTGTGATTTGAGACGTGAACATTTGTAGATTATAATTTTTTAAAGCATCATATGACGAAATACAAGGAATATAGACAGCCAGTGATGACAGGTTTTAGTAAAGACATTAGCGTCGAGTCAAGATAATTGACCAAAGTGAAATTAGTTAAAGCGAATCACAAAATTAATGACAAAGATTTGGAAAACGAAGTTAATATATTCCACCAGGGTCATGATTTTAGGAGAAGGCATTTGGTAGCCGATGAGAGCACATGCAAGGCTAGTTAGAACGTTCAGCTTTTGCGAATGAAAAAATAGTCTCGAGTAGGGATGTACACCTGAGACATTAGTAAATAATTATTAATGAGAACATTGTAAGTTGCTTAATATCAGATTTAAGACATTAACTTGATCGGAACTTCAGGACAGAAGATTATTGGTGGTAGACGGGTATCTTTGCGGAATATCCTTAACTTCGACGACGCGGGTTGTGGGAGGACATCACTTTTAGAAGCACCTGGAAGGCACTGGAAGCACCAAGACAAAAGAACATCTTACACGATAGTAAAAAAACATTCTTTGCCAAGAAGGTATTAGACTTTTTTTAATTAAAGTAAAGGCCTTTTGTAAGCAAAATACAAATTTGCTGCCATGCCAAATATATGATAAAGTAAACGTTGTAAATTATACGGGCAATAGTAACAATAAAAATAATGTAATTAATTTATCAAAACATGAAGGTTGCTTATTATTAAAAGGCAGACTCTCAGAGAGACCATATGGTGTTCTTAAAAAAATAATTTTTTGGCACTACCTACTCCGTTTTGGATGGGACGTAGTCCCACCTAAGTAATATGAATGTAAGAATATAGGAGTCGAGCATCAATAAACCACTAAGTTTAGAATTGCAAACAGATTTCAGATTTGTTTGCCAAAGTTGGCGAAATCGTAATAATAATTTACAAATATTTTGCATTCGTTTCAAATGGTTTATGCCCAGTGTGGTTAAGATTTTATTAAAGTCTAGGAAAACCCGGCAGACTTGCTCTGCCCTCTATCTCCCTCTTTTCCCTCCCCTTTCTCACTGTCTCTCCCTGTCCATGACTGTGTGTCTCTGTCTCTGCCACTCTCTGCCC
The DNA here is from genome assembly GCA_031308135.1 of Acheta domesticus. Taxonomy (NCBI): domain Eukaryota; kingdom Metazoa; phylum Arthropoda; class Insecta; order Orthoptera; family Gryllidae; genus Acheta; species Acheta domesticus. The sequence continues at coordinate 132,846,703 of JAHLJT010009436.1, read as the reverse complement.
CTCTCATTTACATTTAATTGCAGATTCTGCACATCTCTGAGCAGGTGAGGTAATATCGGGAAGCGCCGGACCTGCAAAAAAGTAATAGAATGTTCAAGAAGAGCTCATCTTGTAGATTACGGAGTGAGAAACCTTAAATTTTGCAAAGTAAAGCTTTTAAAATCGAGGTTTCAAGTTTTAATATTCTCTAAATTAAATATATTTTGGAAAACATTTACAGAGTTATGGCCAATTGAAAAGTGTCTATTTATATAGTTTTAATGTAAAATTCACTTCCTTTTTTTGCTAAGCTTCTACAGATATCTTCAATACAGCTTAATAGTGAATAAAGAAATAATTTAGAGCAGTGCGCCACAAATGTGGGCCGTAAATAGTGATGGCGTGCGACGCAATTTCAGCCGATTGAAGTGAAATAGTTAAATTGTGCGAAGCAAAGTTCTTAAAGTAGAGATATCGAGCTGTAATCTTATCTAAATTAAAAGTATTTTGGATAAAAATTTACAGAGGTATGGTCAATTTCTATGCGTCTATTTCTATGGTTTTAACGTAAAATCCGCCGTATTCGAGCTAATGTGGCACACTGTATGAGTCAAATACGTTTTGTTTGATGATAATAAAATTATTGCGTGGTAATGTGGTCACCACCACAGCTGAAAATCCGTTGATAAAATTATATTTAATAACATTTATTCGTTATTTTCAAAAAAGTAGCAAAAAAGACCAAAAAATGGGGTGTCTATGGGGTTTGTGGCACCTCAAAACCCATTTTAAAAAACGGTTAGGTTGGTGCTGATGTTGTTCTTGCATCGAAAATTAACTTTTTTCACTAAGCTATTGAATTCTATTTTTTTAATCTTTAATTTTCAAATGTAGTGAACGGTTTACAGTGCATGGAATTGTGACTGCAATTCAATATAAATTAGGGTTGTAAATATATCGGAGAAAATGCACCATCATCATCATCATCATCATCCTTGAAATTATGGTGAAAAACTTAACAAGATAAAACAGGACTATGAAAATGATTAGTCGAATATATGAAGGAAGTTTTGAATGCTGTGGATGTGGAAGGAAGGGTGAGATGAGGACGCAAATACGGGCGTGAGAGCATGTGCGTCCAGAGCGGTGTGGGTGGCGACAGAAGACGCGGCAGGCAAGGCAACGCAGGACGCTTTGACCGCCCGTGGAGTGTACAAAGGGGTGGTTCCTCCCTCAAAAGACGTAGTTTACGACGCTCGTGAAGATGGCCGAGTCAGTGGGAGGTAAGAGCGCAGAGAGGCGCATGGGGGAGGGTACTGAAGAGGGTGAACGCGGCGAGGGAAGGGGAGAGGCGGTTTCAGAAACGGGGGTCATGACCTCGCTCCGACGCCGTCAGCAAAGGCGACCCTGTTGCTGATGTCAGCGTCCGACCCTTTAAATCAGTTTGGCGCTGGGATCGCCGCCACCGCCCCGATCTCTCCCTGGCCCTTTCCCGCTCGTAGACCCTGCTTTTACTCTCCACCGTGAAGGTAATGCACTTCCACCGCTCTCGTTTTCAAGTGGCTAGGTCGTCCTAGCTTGTACTGACTAATTACGTTTAATACGTGCATAATGATGTAAAAACTCCGGTTACTAAAAAATATAGTCGTGTGGATGTGCTGAATGTCAGTGAATTGAAAGTAATATCTGTAAAATATGTTGTTGAAAACTTTAAACACAGAACATTAACACGGAGAAGTGATTTGGGAAAGTTATTTCTATTATTTATCCTAATAGGTAATTAATTGTGTAAATTCATTTTATTTTGATAAATTCATCTCTGTTGAAAAAAGGGTTTTAGTATCTTCTTATTAATCTGTTATTTACTACATGCCAATAAACAACAATATCAAAGAAAATCATAATGAATGTGGACATAAAAATCATATTGTATTTGTAGAGCCATTTTCTACAGGAATAACGACCGTGCTTGGAGTGAGGTAGTCATGGGGAAGTGTGTGTATATGTGTGTATGTATGAGCAGAAGAATAGGTAGTAAATCTCTTCTATTTTATTGATGACTCAGCTCTTGCTCACAGATGACCATTGTACCCTGGCCTCTATTGAACGCCACGGGTGAGTACGCTGACTCAGAAGATTTTATCGTTCTCTCTCATCCACACAATTCAGAGCACCAAACGAGTCAAAACTTAGACTATATTACTAAACATTTATGTGTTTATTTCGTTTTTGTGACAAAAGTTATATTTTCTTCAATTAAAATTATTCCACATGCAATAAAATATTTGTATTGATTTGTTGAAGTGATGATAGTTACATGAGTTGTTACAAATTGTAAGTGTTTCTTAAAGATTTTTCGCTTTGTTTGAATAGGACAGAGATGCTATTCATACTAATTGAAATAAAAAATTATAATTTCCATTTACAATATGCATTATCATACATGATTTAAAACGAAAAATTCATTGTTGGCAACAGCAGCAAATGCTGTTAAAGAATAACGTTTTCCAAAAGTAGCACTTACTGCTCAACAAATGAAATAATTTCATATAACTCTTCGATAATTTAAATATTTAAAAATAGTATTCATCAATACTTCAAAGGCATGCTGTAGCAACTGTTGTTCACATACTAAAAATACGAAAAATAATGCTGTTCCATAAAGAAACACGTAAATAGGAAATATTTAATAACGGGCGGTTGCTGTGTGCAGTGTGTATGAGAATTCAGTCGATAAGTGCAAGTGCGGTAACGCAGAATAACAAACATTTTGCATTTTTTCTGTCAAAACCAAATCTGTTTATATTGTTTTTGGATTTTTTTTCAGGTTCCTTGATGAACGAAACCATTGACACCTCTCAGAAGGCCAGAGGATGCTTATTTTTCTTCCAATTTCTGAAATTAGTAAACTTTATTTTGGATACTAATACAAATTGGTTTAGAGTAAGTGCACAGTGACGTAAACCAGTTCCACAGTATCACGACACTAGCAACAGGGCCTCCACCGCCTGCAAGCAATGACCTCAGCCCGCAAGCCACCTGCGCCAAGAAGGTTGCCTACCTGCAAGGGGCCCGCTGGCAGCGACACGCCTTGGCTTTTTATTATAAGTGTAATCTATAGGATGTGGAGGGCCGTGGGAGGGCCAGGGGTCGTCGTAGCCGGGAGAGGGGCCGGAGAAAACTGCGAAAAAACCGGCGGAGGCGGCGCCCCGCGTCTTGGCTAATTGCCATCCGTTACAGCACTTGACTTGCTTCTTGGGCGGCGCAGCAACGGCGGCGGCGGCGGCGGGCTGTGGCTCCCGCCTAGATTAAGCGAGATATATCCGACGGGCGCGTCGCCCGGGGAAGGTTTTTCGGAGCCCTCTCGCGCGGGCGAAGTGAATCCGCCGTCGTATCTCGGTCGCGCTAGCCGTTGGGAGGGCTACGATGGCGGGCAGGGGGATGTGGTAGTTTACTGCAAAGGTTGTGCTTCAGTAGTTTGTGGTGCGTGATGGGGAATGGAGCTATGTCAGTTGAAAACGGTTGTAGTGCGGAGCTTGGTTCTAATGACGATTAAATAGTTGGGTTGCTTACGATGGACGGACTGATAACGTGCCTGAAGAGTTTCTTGATGATGGTGATGACATTTTTGGGATATGAGTTGTATGTGGGAGTTTGCTTGTCATAACGCATGCGCAAGGAGTTTGCTGAAAATCGTGTTACTGTTTCGGACACATTAGAAAAGGATTAAGAATATGATAAAGGCTGGCAGAGGTTGTGATGTAAAATAAAAAGTAATGACCATAAGCTTAATACCGTTGTAGCGTTTTATTAGCACATAAAATTCTCTGCTGGAAAATACTGAAACAAACAACAGAATACAACAAACAAACAATAATTCTTGAAATGCCTTATTAGTATTAAAAATAATTGTAGAACCTTTGAAGTGGAGAGTGTATTACTTAAATACATTCTCAGTTTGTCAATCATTTCTTTGCATCAGACCAATTGATATGTATAAACAAGTTGTCACGCAATAGGCGTCGTAAAGCATTTTGTGTCAGTGAAAGACGCTTTCATAATTCTGGAAAATACTCTACTTTGATTTAAAATTAATTATTAATAAATAAAATATAAATCCATTCAATTTCTGCACTATTTTTTCTACATTCATTTTTATTTCACATAATTATTGTCTCAGCCAATATCTGTATTCAATTATTACTTCTAAAAATGATAAAGCGCCGCGTTTCATAGAACAGTACGCGTTTGTGGGTTACCGAACACAACGTAAAGATCCCTTGCGTTTCCCAATCATGCTGGAGTGCAAAGCAGCGTTGTTTGGACGCAGTCGAACCCCCAAGAAACCGCTCATTGGGCGAGCAGAACACCATTTCGCAGGGATCTGGGCGTCAGTCCCAGTTGCGACGCGGAGAGGGTAGAACGGGGCAGGGCGGGCCGGGATGGTGCAGCGCTGGGGATGGCGCACGGCGAGGGGCGGGCGCGGACGGAGGGGTTGGGACGGCACCCCGCAGATTTATCGGGGTCGTTTCAATCTGTATTAGCCAGGGGAGCGGGCCCCAGGGGGCGGGGTGGGGCGAGGAGGGGCGCCGGGACGCGGCGGGGGCAGGGGTCGGGCCGTGGGGGATTAGCGCCGGGCAGGTGGCGGGGGCGGGGCAACGACAGAGGGCGGGGCGCGGGGCGAGGGGCGCGGGGTAAATGGCTGCGATAAGCGGGGCCCGGATTGTTAGACGGCGCCGATCCTCCTGCTGATATGACGCCGAGAAGCTCAGGCCCCGCCCCCGCCCCCGGCCCTCCCCGCCCTGCCCCTGCCCTTTCCCGCCCCGCCCCGCTCCGCCGCCTTGCGCCTCGCCACTAATGCTCCGTGTTTACCGGGGCCCTTCCGCCCTTCCTCGCCCACCTCCCCCCACTCCACCCTCCCAACGCGCCTGCGACTCCTAACGCTCCCGGACGCCTTGCGACGCTCCGCGCCAAGATGCTGCAGGGTCTACCCCGGGAAGCTCCGAATTTTCCTTTCTTCTGAGGAGTTTTTTCTACGTGATGCAGTCGCTCACTCAAAAGTAATTCGGAGATTGTAGAAAATTACTTAGCAGGAAGAACATTAACTTATGGTATCTTCAAATTTTTATTTCAGCTTCTTTAACTTTAATATGTGTTTAAAGTTTCAAGCTTGGTGGTCAATAAATGTATTTCAAGTTGGTGGACAGTAAATAAACTGGCAATGAGGGAATATCCTAATATATATTTCACTTATATTAATAGAAATTAATTATATAATTGTCTTTTTATTATTTTCGTTTTTATTATTGTTATTATAGTATGATTAATAAATATTCACTTTTCAACTACATTGATTTCATTAATCTGAATTTTCAGAGGAATTCTCTTAAACGATGCGACTTGAAGTTCCCGGTAATACTCTTATAAATTTGGATGTAAGAGTAAAACTACTCTCTGAAGAACAAGAGGAGACTAATGAGATAATGAGAATGATAAACTATATTGGAAAAAGTATTCCAAAAATGTAACTCTTAGTAACCTTTACTCAATAATAGTTGAATTGAGTAATTGGACCACTTTAAACAATGAAACCTATTTTACATAAAAGACCTGGTTACAATAACAAATATAACATTTTATTTATTACATTATAATGTTTAAATAATATAATATTTCATATACATTTTCGTATATAATTTATTCAATTTGTTATACTAAATTTGCTTTAAGTACACACTTAACAGATCTTATTATAATACGCGAGGTTTTACTTCAAAAACAAATTGCCTACCTCTTGCGTTATAAAATAATCCTTCCCGAAAATGTTCAGTTAATCTGTTTATGTTCTAATGCAATTATGTTTCACACTTTCAGGCAAACAATTTCTAATTTGAAATTTGCAAATAATATTTATTATTTTGTATCTGTGTTATTCATACAGGACAGATCTTATTAATACGGTGGTTTTCAATCCAAAGGATATTTTTAAGACTAAGAAAATTCAAAGAGTAAGAGAACTGTATTTCTTCCGCTCTTGAAACTATTATATTATCCTTCATTCTGAGCATACTATAAACCTTTCTCAGCCAGTGAATTATTAACAATATCAAACACAGAACTCATATGCAAGGTGTTGGAATCTCTAAACAACTGGTTTGCTTTTCGGAAATATAATTTCACCATCATTATTAACCCTTTGTTGGTTGAGCGTCACCCCAATTTTATTATAGTTTCAGAACTTGAAATGCGCAACGCAATTCTTTGAGATCAGTAACTGTAATTCAGGTTTTGGTGTGACTGGTGAATTGCTGGTGTTCCCCTAATATTGTTTCTTTGGTAGTTAGTCTATTGTCGCCTATTGGGATTACGACGCTATCAGGAAAATACTTGGAATAAAATAGGAGAGAGTACAATAAAAATAGATAAATTTTAAAGGAAACAACTTAAACCACTTCAATTACATGAGGCTTCAACAATTTTCACTACTTCAATTACACGAGGCGCAGAAATCCTTTAATGAAACCGTATCTGAAGAAGATTTTTGAAATTTTTAACTATTGATTCGTGAAATATTTTACTATTTGTTTTAATATCTGAATAATAGCTGTAAGAACCTTTATTTTAGAATAATTGAAACCCGTCTTTCCAATCTTCAGGAATTATAAATAATAAAAAAGATATGGAGGTAATGTAGTAAAGCTACGCTGAAATGTAGACTTCCTTTCGTCACATTTCCAAATATTATTCAACGTGGTTGTGCTGGGAGGAACCGGTCCCTTAGGGCCAATACTGGCGGACGGCGAGAAAATTCTCTCCATTTCGGAACAAATAAATATCCCAGATGTGTCAATGTTTTATAAGAAACCTCTCCCCCGGATCGATCCCTTCCACTTTCGAGAGGACGCGCGCCATCCGTGCGGGGAGGCGTAATGGCGGCGGTTGAGGGCGGCAATAGAGAGCGAGTGGGGGAGGGGCGCCGGGAGGAAGACGGGGGAGGTGGAGGAAGGTGTGAACGGTCAAGGGGTGGGTGGCGGGACAGACGAGAGTGACCGAGGCGCCGGGGGACGAGCAAGAGTGGGTGGGACGTGGTGGGGCTTTTGGGGCTAGTGGGGTGGGAACGAAGGAGCGAGGCACGGAGGGGCAGGTCTGGTGGGGTTGATGGGGAGAGGTAGAGTGGGATGGGTGGGTTTTGATGGGGTGGGGTGATACGGTGCGAGGCAGGGCGGGTGGCGGACAGAGCTGCGCAGGCGATGGCGGAGCGTGGCGGGTTGGGTGGGCGGGGCGGGCGGGGTTGACACGGAGCGCGGAGGGCGATAGGGAGCGGGGAGGGGGTATACGGGACGGGGCGGATGGTGTGGCCGGCAGGGCAGGCGTGGGCGGGAGACGGTGGCTGAGGACGCAGGGAGCAGGGAGAGATCGCATCAACGAGCGGAGACGTAAACTGAGGACGTGCCGCTAGGGATCCGGCGAACTCTCTCGGCTCCCGCCCCTGCCGTTTGCGCCCTGGCGCCCCGAGAGTTTCATCGCGAGACGGCCTATTCGGGGTTGCGTCCGACTCGCTCGCTCCCGCCTTCAAAGGCCACGTCTGTCCCAGCACCTCAGCGCTCTTCCCCCTACTTATAGTTTCTCACCCGCTCCGCGTGTGGCGCAGCAAGCGGCGGACTTCTTTTATCAACCTCACGCACGGGGTGTGAAGTCGCTACGCGCTATCAGTCCGTTTGGTGGATACCGTATACTTGTTATTGTTCCTGTATATAAAAATAGACGCAATCGTAAAAGGTATGATACCGAGTTCCTCGCCGCCAGACTATAAAATTTTGATGGAGTTTCTGTCTCTGAGGTGGATAAGGTCGGTTTCAAACCAAAGTACCCGCTCAATTTCTCGAAAGTAGTTTTCGTTTTATCGGTGGTACTTGTTGTTGGATCGGATCTAGTTCACAGAATAAGACTATTACTTCACCTAAAGGCTTACATTGAAAGAAGGCAGTCACTTGCTAGGTGAAATAAACATAAAGAGCGGCAAAATGCCGTGTTGTTGGAATACGGAATGTAATGCTGAAACACATGTTTATTAATGCATTATATCATTAAAAATCTATTAAGTCATTTAATTCAATAGATATTATAAAAGTATATCATGCCATATTTGTAATTTCTATTATAATGACAAATTACTTGGATTTTGGCAAAAATATTAAATAAATATTGTTCGAATGCACCAAAATTAATCATTAATAAAAATAAATAAAATGTCTGCTTTTACACTTAGTGTTAAAATATTATGTTAGCATTCCGTTAAAAATAGAATAGTACATATATCTTGCCCGAAAATAATGAATGCGTATTATTCAGTACAAGTTGATTTTTTAAATAATTGCTCAGTATTTAATTATTAGTATTTAATGAGTCATTCCCAAGAAAACAAAATTCTCTAGGAGGTATGGGTTCGAAGTAAGCAGTAATTCGTAATATTTTGATATTGCATTTTGCTCACTCTTAAAATAAAACCAAAAAATACCTTTGGTTAACTACTAGTTAACCAAACAATACTAGTTAAAATAACAAAAGAATGGGTGTTATTATATTATAAACGTAAGTTGAAACCATTTTGAAATGGATGTGTAATCAGGTACGAGTAAAAAAATAATATTGTTTTCACATTCTGACTGTGATTATTGCCCATTTAAAAGCTAATCAAATGACTGTCCAGGTTTTTCATTCGACAAATACCAACCAGGAAAAGAATCTCAATGCACAGAGAAGAGCGTGGTACCTGCCCTGCCAGGGGTTCCTCACTGCTGGTAATAAAACTCCATTCTCGTGCCGTGTGGAGGACGCCAGCGTGCACCCAATTTGCATGCATCTCTGTCCCTCGCCAGGACCTCGCACATCAGCGCGCCGCCTATCGCAGGGAAGAAATACGACGCCCACCGCGGCGCCGCGCCCGCCAGAACACGTGGAACCTCGCCGCCGCGCGCCTGCAACAGTGTCGAAACAACGGCAGACGGCAAAGGAGCAAAGGATGTGACGTGATAAAAATCAGGAAGACGTGAAGTAGATGTGGTGCCGATAAATGTTGTTAATAATGAGAAGAAGAAGAAGGGGAGAATCAGAAGAAGAATGGAATAAATAAAATGTCTTCCAAAGTTGAAAGTTACGATGTAAATTGTGATAGAGGGAAAATAATAACTAATTTATGAGTATTTTAGTAGTAAAATATATTCAATTTAAATTACTATTCCACTCATGAAATGTCAGCTAATACCGTGCAAGAAGCGTACCAAACGACTATCTTAGCTTGCAAAGAACACCCGCACAAATCTTATGGAAATGAGATTTCGGTCAAATTGAAAATTTAGTATGTTGTTCCTTAGATCATTCTGATCAAAAGTCGTTATGCCCATTAAGCAAAAACAATTGTTCTTTTTGATCTAATGTAAATTTTAAAACGGAGATCACGTCGATTTGTCGGATGATAGAAAGGCACATTTTCAAAGAGTTTTCAAATTCTTTTGTTTAGATTTGTGAATTATGACATTTCATTTTCGGAGAAGTAACTGACTTTAAATGTTCTGTTTTTATATTGTGAAAGTTAATATTTAACAAAAAATTATGAGAATCAGCGTTTCTCTAGTTTTCGCAACAACACTAAGTACCAGATATTTACAGTATATCTTGTAACAAAGACGACAAAAATCTGATAGGAGATGAATGTTTCGACTGGGAATTCATTAATGGCTATTATTGCATTTGCGAATGAGGAGCCAGAACGCTTGGAAGTTTTGTTCTCATGTTGCTAGAGTTTTATGATACTTAGGATATGCTAGACAACAGCAAAATATTCAGTATCTAACTATTGCTCTTGTAGAAAACATTTTAGATGCAGCACACAGACCAGCTTCAGTCAATTTGAATGATAGAGATATCATAAACGTTGAAGTAAAGAACTAAAATGCAAAAAAAGTTCGATAAACGTGATAGGCAAAGGGACTCACAATAATCAAGCACCCCGATAGTGAGAGGCAAGGGGACTTACGGCAATGATTCACTCTAACATGTAAGGCAAGGAGAAGTGATCAAGTACCTCAACGTACGGTGATCAAGTACCTCAACGTAGGAGGCAAGGGGGCTCACAGTAATGAAGCACAGTGACTCACGGAAAATGAGTCACAAGTCTAAGCAAGTGAGGTTGTTTAATTTAAATTTGCTTTGAGTGCACATTTGTGTCTTTCTATTATCCGACCAATCAGTATGATCTCCGTTTTAAAAGGTACATTACATAACAAAGAACAACTTTCTTTGCTTAACGGCCATAACGGCTTTTGATCAGTTTGATCTAAGGAACAACATACTAAATTTTCAGAAAATTTGACCTAAACCTCATTTCTGTGAGATTTATGTGATGTTCTTTATCGGTTATCACCTTCTATATGATCATTTTAGCAGTTTTTTTATAGAGATATTATATAACTTTGCTTTTTATACTATTTGGGCTCTTGTGCGTCTGTTGTTATCAGCTGTTTGAAAGCAAAATTTTAGAGTCGAGGTCTGGTGCAACGTTTAATGATGAAACACGATTTTATACCTAAACATAAACTAAATAACACATTTGACAATAGAGAATAAGTTAGGAAAAAACTTGAGAAAATTTTTGAAAAAAGAAGTGGAAATTAACTGCATTTATTTCAAAAACAAAGAAAAATATTATAAAATATTGGAGGTTAGAGCCAGAAAATTGAATAGACTGTATGAATATGAAGAATATAGTGTAAAAATAATATGTATTTTAACAGCGAAAATAATACAAGAGAAATATTTCAAGAAATAATAATTTCTTAACAGATATTTGTCAAAATGATAGGGAGTCTACGTATTTAAAGAGGAAACCAATACAAGACATTGGAGAAACTAAGTTAGTGTAGTTGCCTTAAAATATTAAGAATACAAGTCATTGATTAATAGGAGCAAAGAAAATAAGCCAAACGGGTGCGGAGTGAAGTTATTTCTTGCTGCCTCTCTAAAATTAGCTTTGCATGTTAGAAAAGCAGAAACATGTGTAATTATTATTTCCGAACAGAATTAGGTTATGATAGTAAAGCAATTCGTAGAATAGTTTCAATCCTTTATTTTCCATGACTAACCAAGGAAGTGATTAAGTGCTGCACGCTGGATAACTTACGTATCTGACACCAAATGAAGAAATGTTAACTAGATGTCCGCAGAGATAACATAGAAAGAAATATCTTTTCATCACACCTCACCTTCCCATGAAAAGTAAGGCGTTTGGTACAAGAACTTCCCTGTTGGGGAAAATCAATTGTCAACATAGACAAAAAACATGTAGCTAAAGCTGGTTTTGACAGAAAAAAGAAGCAGAAAATCACTCATCATTCTTGACGTTGAACTACGGTTCTAGATTGGAGTACAAGAGTTGGAATGTAGGGCATGCAAAAAATGCAGGGCAATCAGTTATCTCTCAAGACATGTCTCCAAATAGTCTGAATGAGGAACAACAAATCTTATAAACAGATTAAAGCATAGTAACACTACAAATGCAGCAATTACGTTAAATAAACGTATTTAGTGGTTAATTTTTAAATTTAAACTTTGAAAACTGTGTATGTAATAATTGTAATATTAAGTAATTTCGCAGCCTTTGTGTTATGTTTATTTAGTTTGTTTTATGTTACAGTTCTGTTTGACACACTAACACGTGAAGAAATGTTAATTATTTATTAGTGCATTGCAGTGCTTGATTTATAAAATGTTAGATCTCAAAACGCGCTCCATATTATTTTTCATTTAATAGAAATTGTTACATATTTATAATACTATTATATTTTAATAATTATAAATAATATTAAGTAACAATGGTAACACTGGCTCTATTTCAAAGTAATGACAATAACAGGAAATAAAAATTACATTTATATTGATATTTTATTGCTTTTTAGTAATTTTATTACGTTCGGAGAAATGATACCGTAAAGTGGAAAATTATTTTGAGTTAACGAATGTTGGTCGAAATAAAAATCAAAATTTGCTCTGCCTTGGCTTTTCTTATTTTGCTCCCGAGGTAAGGGAACGCCGTTTCGTTGCATTCCTCCTGAAAGCAAGTCCTGGTGCATTTTATCATAATTATATTTTATTATGTTTATGAAATTTTAATCGTGAAATAAACTTCAATCCCATTCGTTCTTTGGAAATTCTCAGACAAATTCATCCCTCGCTTCGCGAGTCATGAATTTATGTCAAGAATTTCCGAAGCACTCGTGGAAGTACTTACGGCAATAGTGATTAGATGTGGAAAAGATGATGACTAATGAGATAGAGCAAGAGGGAACAGCAGAAATAATGGTGAAAACAACTGAGTAGAAGAGTGGTGTAATATTGTGATGCAGTAAAATGAAAGCTGACAAGAAGCTGAAACACAGAAATGCAAACTCTTAGAAATAGTAGAGTCAAACGCAATGGTGACTGAGAAGAATACAAGTGTAATAGTACGGAGGAACGGCATTTGCAATGTGCTTATCAATGAGTTAGATAACGGATAAATAAGGGAGGTAAGGGTGAAATGTTGATAACTATTCGGAGAGCTAACAAAGACCTGTGATGGAAGACAGTGAGCACAGTGAACAATTTGTACAGAAACCTGACGCAAAAGAGGCTCAGAAGAAAAATTGTGTGACAACAGACAACGAGATTGAGCAGATAGCAGTGATAAATTGCTGAGGATGAAGAAGGAGGGATTGGAAAAGACAATAGATAGGCATGAAGAAGCACTCAGAAGGTGAATGTTAGGTAGAGAAAGAAACAAAAGGGGAGGTGGTGTTGAAGAAGGTGGTGGAGAAATGTCGGAGGGGAAATGAAAAAAAAGAGGAGATGGTTATTAATACAAGTAATAAAATGTGCAAATGCAATCGCGATACAATGTAGGGACAGAAAGAGGAAATGGGGAGAACAAGTATGGGAAAGAAATGTCACAGGAGAATTATGAATGAGGGAATAAGAGAGGCTGACTCAAAGACGGAAATAGCAGGGGAAATGTAATAGGCAGCCAGAGAAGGTGGAGGAGATGGATACGGAAGAAGAGGCTAAGAAAGTGTCGAAAAAGTTTTGGAAAAAGTGAAGATAGAGGTTGATCTCATGATAGGAATGACAAAAGAGAATCAAAATGGGTTCGAGGAGGATAATGAGAAGAAGAATTTGAAGGAGAAAAAGAAGCAGAGGAAGCGGAGAAAGTTATGAAAGAATATAACAATAAAAGGAGAAGCCGGAAGTTAATCCCAAGATGGAACTGAAAGACGGAAATAAAGTTGTGAGCAAGAGAAAGAAGAGGAAAGGCATGGGAGAGATGGGGGCAAAGGAACGGAGGCGAAGACCGAGAAGAACGCAGAGGAGAAAGCCCAGGAGACGGCGTCAGCCCCGGCGACCGGCCTACCGATCTCCCAGCGGGCCGAGGATGTTCTTATCTCACCCACAGGCGACACAGCTCCCGCGGTTTCGGTCGCGTGATTGAATCGCGAGCGTGACAGGTATAGTAACGAGTGGCGGCCGGAATTTAAGGGCCCTGCTTGCAGCGGCTGTCTGCCCTAGCCGTCCACCCGCACCCGCCCCTGCCCACCCCGGGTCCACCGTCGAGGCTCGCGCACCATCTGCCGGGCCAGAAGCAACTATCGCCACGCAGTGGTGTCCGCGTTGTCGTCCATAAATTTTACAGAGCGCGTCGCAGCCGCTGCATCAGCGGGTTTGGTTTTTACGGGCCGCTCGCTCCCGCCCTGCCCCGCCCCGCCTCTCCCCGCCGACGCCCAATCTTGCGGGATGGCGGCAGTACCTTCGTGGCGCGCCTCTCTGTGTCGCGACTTCCACGTTCCTCTCTCCCTCCCGTTTTCCCTCTTCCTACTATTTCAAGCAAATTGGAACTAGTGCCGTCGGATCGATTCCTCTGACGGCTGCCGATCCAATCACGGCTAATACCTGGACATGGTATAACGTAAATTAAGTCGTATTTTATCTTGATGTATCGCTCTGTAAGTCGCCTAAATCTTCAGTAACGTTTCTCGTGAGAACGCGCGAGGAAGCATGAAAAGAGGTATATAGGGATGGGTTGGGTGAGCATGTAACTTTGTCATAAAAATTCAACACCGGCAGATTCTACTTAAATGCACTTGAAAAAGAGATAATATCAGGATTATACGTCGTTTTCTAAGTACGTGTTCAGAAAACTCATATTTAAAAATTGATTTGCTTGATACAATAAACAAAAGATGCGCAATGTAAACATACCGTTACCGTTTATTCTCCAGATATTTTTCATTGAAGAGAATCTGCAACTAAAAATATCTAATACCTAATTTTATTTTAAAGTACGAGTAAAATTTATGTAATTTGCATAATCATTTCTAATATAAACGAACTCTTCTGACGATCAGATTTGAAGGAAATATATCCAAAATAAAAATTCTTGACAATATGTCCATAAATAAAGCTAATTTAGGATTGCAGGAAAACGTTACCTGCCCTTTTACATTGCGAACGTATTGACTAAGGTGGATCGTGAAATATGACATCACGTCAACATATGTTAAAATTGAACAGATTCAACATTTTGCCATTTTACGAATTTATTCTTCCCAGTAATGAGAGTTGTTAAGAGAATACATTATTACGCTGTTCCGAAATGACACGTTAGAATCCTCCAGACAACTTGTTTACGTGCGAAGTACATTTGAGACCAAATCTACATTGCAAATGAGACACAATGCCATAGGCAATGCATTGTTTCGAAGAGGGAATATTCTAGACCGTAAGTCAGCTTGTCTTATTCATGAAACGGAATAAACATGAAAATGTAGCTGTCTTTGTACTGAAGTCATTCAGAACTTTGTGCAACAACTACAAGTAGATAATCTCGACAGCAAAATCATATTCTAGAAGAAGTTTCAGAATCATTCTCATTACTTTTATTTTTTCTCAATGCTTCTCTTAATTTCTTCCGGAACTATAAATTTAATTCGGCTAATTGCAGATGGCATTAAAGCTTCTGACAGTTTAACGTGAGAAGAAAAGACTGGAGCATTTACTTAATACATTGCTTAAAATACAGGATCAAAACGTTATTTTGACAAAAACAATGAATTTAAATCGCTTTCTTGATTCGTCGTTATTCGTTGATCCTCGGTAGTTAAGTACGAGTTACATTTAACACAATCGTTTCAAAACGGTAGTAGAGAGCGACACCTTAACGATTTAAGGATGCTAGTACACACAGAGAAACATTAATTCTTTTTTTGCTCATTGAATATACTTTAGACAAATGCTATCAGGAATTTTCAAGAAAACTACATATATTCATTGAGAAAAATACATTTCATTTCCGTGACACAAACAAGAGTGTCTTTACTAGCATTCTATGTGTAAATCTAGATTCATGATTAATTTGAGACTTCAATGTAGAAACTTGGTGGTATTATGCCTTCATTATATAATCATAAAGTAAAATATATATTGTGTCATAACTTGTTAATATAACAATTGTAACAGGCAATACTCTTTCAGAAAGACAGAAATGTATCACGTGTTTATATTTTGGCGTTCTTTGAAACACGAATCTTCCTGATCAGTATTTCAACTCTCTGTAACACTAAAACTCCCTTAAAACTGAAGTAACAAACTTTAATGGAACACGAATATTGATAATATACTTAATTCCCGAAAATGGAAAATGCAAACATAACATATTTAATTCGTGAAAGAAATAAAAATGTAAATGTACTAAAGGTGGTACATTCAAATTCTAGAAAGTTACCAATTTTGATGTATATTTAATAAAAATCTTTAATCATCGCAGTCTGGTGTGGTTCTATAATTAACAGTCGTATTTATTTCAAAAATCTTGAGTGTCTGCACGTTCTGCACGACTTCAGGGTTTTATGCATTTTAGATATGTTATAAATACGTTTACTATGTTATATGGCGTGAACATAGCTATGTATCATAAAACTCTTCATCATAACTTCATTTTCATTAACGTCTTACTTTTAAGCAATTTGTGGCAAAAGTATGGCATTTCCTTCTGCAGAAATCGATTTTAAGATTCATCTCTTGCCCCACAAATGATTTATTTCATCAAATTTTCATTATAATTGCATATTTTCTAATTGTTGTATGTATCATACGAATTCCTAAAAAATGCAAAATTGTTGCAACTCGATAACATTTATAGACTCGAATTTGAGAAGATTTAGGATTCACCCTATTTCTAATGTTAATTAATCAGAAACCATTTAAAACTTCGTTTCTCAACAGAGCGACTTTCGGCACGTCGTTTGCTCTAACAATTCCTCTGTCCATTTAAATCGTTGCAGCCGCATTTTTCGACGCGCGACTATTGACTTTCCGCAGCGCAATCCGCGCAAGGTGGCGTCGCCGCGGGGCCGCGAGGCGCGGCGCGGCGCGTGGGGCGCGGTTTCCCCGCAGCCTAATGGAGTCAGCAGAGTCGTCGCCGGGGGTGGCCGCGCTTCCGGCTCCATAATTAAGATTTCGTTTACTGATAGCGGCCGGCGGCGGACCCGTAATTCAGGCGAGCTGCGGCTTTCAGCGGGCCCGGCTAGTAATGAGCGCGCGCGCGCTTCGGTTATCGCGCCCGCG